>CM059013.1:45464268-48219515 GCA_030272315.1 Paspalum vaginatum | reverse complement strand
GTCATATTTGGAACGCCCAGTTTTTCCTTTTATTATTTATATGTATGGCGAGCCAAAGCTTTCGTAACTACTCCACCAAGTAGTAGTACCAAATAAAAAGAACTTTTCTTATTTTCAAAGGAAAACGAAAATCAAAGACCTTGATAGCAGCTTCTGTTTCATCATCTTCCTCAGCAATTCTTCTGTTTCACCTGCCGGCCGACACCTCCCCACCCCTTGGGTGGGCCCTTTGGAGACGGACTGCCAGCCCAACAAAGTAAGATGGGCTTCTCGAGATTTCAGCCCAACAAACAGTTTATTTGCAGGCGTAGCCCATTTACCGAACAATCCGTGCATTATTACATCACATCGGAGTCGTCAGACTTACCAAACCAAATGCATCACTACCTATTATATATATACACGGGGGATTTTGCATGACAGGCAACGGCTGGAGGAAGTCCCCAGGAAATTAAGGTAAAACAGACGCATGCTGAGATAATAATTACTAACGGTTAGATGAATGAATATCACACAAGAAATTAAAGATGTGAAAATGGTAAATATAACAAGTCCTAGTTTGCAGATTGAAGAAAGGAATCGCAAGAAAAAAAAGTAGATGTGATCCAATAATCCAAGTATATATGGACGAAGAATTGTATTATTCTAAAGAAGAAGTAATAACACTTTAATCTAATTAGACTCGTACTAGTAACAACCCAAATACTCTGATACTAATAACTAACTGACCCAAAAACTAGCTAGGTATGTAACCGATCGATCGATCTTCGTCCACAATAACTAAGTAACTAACTAAATCATTCTTGCTCAATCCATGGTGGTACGGATCTAGGGATCTACTAATCTCTGAAAGTGGTTGATCTACTCATCTCTAAAAGTGGTTGAGGTTGGAGATGCCGAGGAATGCCATGATGGGACCTTGGAGCAGCCTCATGACGGCCCTCCACCCCGCCTGCGTGGGGCTGAAGAAGTCCCAGTAGAAGTACTCCTCGGGGCGTTCGCAGATGGAGTAGCGGTTGTCCTGCCCGCAGTATCCGTCGTCGTCGAAGCTCTCGCAGCAGGGGCGGAGGCGCTCCGAGAACTCCGCCGACAGCGTCGACCCCTCCGCCACCAGGTCCGTGAACACCGTGTCCATGTCCAGCAGCATCACGTCCTCCGCCTCGTCGCCCAGCCGGTCCCGGAGCGCCGCGTTGTGCTTGTCGGAGCCCTCGTTGGCGTCGTCGTCGGCGCAGGACCTGTACTCCAGCCTCTTGGCCTGCCACGACGAGCACCCGAACGGCGGCAGCGTGTTCACCAGCACCTTGGCCACGCCCAGGTCCAGCAGGTCCGACACCACGCTCGACAGCTCGTCCACCACCTCCGTCACCAGCGCGTCCAACGTCATGCCGTCGTGGGCATCCCCGTAGTCGTTGC
The DNA here is from genome assembly GCA_030272315.1 of Paspalum vaginatum. Taxonomy (NCBI): domain Eukaryota; kingdom Viridiplantae; phylum Streptophyta; class Magnoliopsida; order Poales; family Poaceae; genus Paspalum; species Paspalum vaginatum. The sequence continues at coordinate 48,218,102 of CM059013.1, read as the reverse complement.
CCGAGTAGGCGACGAGCGCCACCGAGCCCTTGAAGTCCTCGTCCCTGACCACGCCGTCGTTGACCAGACCCCGGAGCTGCTGCACCTGCTTGCGGAGCGTGGGCACTCCCTGGGCCTTGAGGGCGCGGGCGCCGGCGAGGGCGAAGTTCATGCCGGAGGCGTCCACGGCGTCGTCGTCCCAGTCGTCGCTGTTGTAGGCCGGCGGGGACTCGCGGTGGCCCATGATCATGGCGACGAAGTCCGACTGCACCAGACCGTCCGACAGGCGCCCGGTCGGCTTCCGCCCGTGCACCTTGTCCGACGAGCCGAAGGGGTAGCGCCACCCACGGGAGGGGAAGCCCAGGCGCGGGTCCGAATCCACGTTGCCGTTGTCTGCGGCCTCGTCGCCGAACACGAACAGCTTGTGCGTCGACCGCTTCTTGTTATCTGGGTGGTGGTGGCCGCCGTGGTCGTGGTGGCCGCCGTGGCCGTGGTGGTCATGGCGCCGCTGGGGCTGCTCTACGGCGCTGCTGTTGGCCACCGGCCGGCACTCCGCCACACGGAAGACAACTGCATGCACATGCACGCGGACGACAATCATGATTATTAGAACGCATGCAACTATGCAAGTACTGATCAACAACTCGATGGAACACCTTTACCGTACCATTGATGAGTACCACGGCGAGGAGGAAGCTCTTCATGGCGGCGGCTTCGAGATTGCAGATAATAGATGGAAGAGGAAGATGAGAGGCGAGGCTAGAGCTTAGGGTTGGTTCTCTGCGTGCTCCCAACGACGGGAGGTGCTGTGTTTATATATATATAGCCAGCTAGCTACCCATGCAACGAGATAATATCGCCTGTTTTCTCGGTTATATTGGTTGTCAAACGACCAATACCGGTATCTGCTAGCGGCCAAGGAGGCGACGCCCGACCAGACGCCTGCTCGCTTGGCTGGCGGCCGGCTCGCTCACGTAGGGACGTTGCCTCTGCGCCCGCTCCCGGCCCCATGCATGGCCACCACGTCGTTCCAGCCGTGCCCGTGCCGGGCCAGCCGGTCCAAAATGGACATGTATACACTCGATAGTATGTATCTCGACAGTTTCTTTGTTCAAAGTGTATATATACCCGTCCGTTAAACCGGCCACAGCTAAGCTGTCTACTTGTAGTGCTAGTAGGTTAGAAGAAGACTTGCTTCGATCTCTAGCTACCTGGCAAGGTAGTTTTTTTTTTTTACACCGACAGGGATATTTCGCTTTTCAGTAGTAGCGAGTACTTATCTGCTATATGTTATATATACGCATTTCTCTCTTAAACTTTTATTAGGTCTGCAACTCTGCATCCATGCATGCATTAGTCAACACACGTACTGTAGTGGTGGTGGTGAAATGCAGCTACCTCGATCACTAGCTAGGAATTGAATTGAATGGATGCATGGCCTGGTGGTCAAGTCCAGAAGTACGTCCGTCCTCTGGTTACCGTACGTCGCTGAATTAACAAGCAGCTTTGGGTGGGTGTAGCGGCTATCTTTCTGAGGCGCGCGACGACCAACTCAACCCCCTCGCGATCTCGCATACGCTCCTCCAATCGTTTAATTTCGATGCAACAACGATTTATCGAGAGATTAAATTTGCTCGTGATCCATCCATTCTTGATCAATAATAAGCCGCCGGGCTAGCTGCTAGTAGTAGATCGACTAGCAGTAGCAGCTATACAATGGGCACAATGGCATATATATTTCATATAATATAATCCATGCACTAGCTAGTAGCTTAGACGATATCTAATCCAAATTAACAGTCCTAACCAAAACATAATTAACCTAGCAAGCTAACAAACCCGTCCGATCAAAATTGCTACGCTAGCTACACCACCTATATATGCACCTATACGCACGTAACACATCTGTAGGGCCGCTTTAATTTATATGTACGCACATATATCCATAAGGGCTCCATCAACACATCTATTATCGATATAAGTGCCATTCACCATTTTGCTGCCCTCTCCCTTCCAGATCAGCTGTCCGAAGCATAATCAGCAGCATCAAACAGCTAGTGCAAATAGTCCCATTAAAAGCGCCCTTATCACACCTTCTTCGCAGAGGTCACGGGCAATGAGGAGCATGCATGGTCACCCAGCTGTTTCTCACCAAATGTAAGGTTGGTACGTATAGTATGCACCACGACGACCACCACCTACCTGTTGTTAATTGATTATATGCGCGTATACGTGCAGAGGAACGTAACTCAAGACGTACTCGTGACAGCTGCCAATACTGCACGGGCCTCAGGCATCCCAAGGAGGGAGGGAGGGAGGGTTGTTGGTGGACACCAGCTGCAGCAGGCAGAAGATTGGAAGGCCAGTATATAGGGACGACGACCACTGCACGATCCGGAGCTGGATGAAGGTGGTGACCGAGATAATCGAATCGTCGTACGTGCACGAGCAAGCAGCTACCATTACGATTAATGATATACTCACTCCATTCTTTTTTTATTTGACGTTTATTAGTTTAAAATTGAATTAGCTTGCGACAAATATTCGAAGATGCATGAAAGTAGAAGTATGGCTAACCAAATATTTCATTTTAATTGTAGAAACATTCCACCATCCATGGCTCGAATATCTGCTACCACTACATTTTACTAGCTAGCTTGCTTATTGGATATAATATACGCCTAGTCCAGATGCACACGGAATGATGAGTAATAACGTGCCCATGCATCCATGAGCGAGCCCATATTATCGTGGCAGCCGACCCGATAAAATTTTCAAATCATTCGCTAAATCATTGTTTGAACTCCAAAAAATGTATGTTATACCATAGTCACAAAAAACGGGGTCTATGGCATCGACCCTCGACCTGGGTTTCTGGGGTCATTTTTGTTCTCACCTTATAAAACACTCTCGCAAATGTCGACCCCTGTCTCACGACTCCATACCTCGACCCATCGACCTGACTCCTTGGTGACTATGTGCTATACAATGGAATTGACCCCAATGAGCGAGGCTAGCTGCGAAAGCACAAGCAGAGAGTTCCATATGTCCTTCACTCCAGGTATATACACACACTACTAGTAGCTAAGCTAACACATATAGTCGTAACCAATGCAAGCACGCAGTGCCCAGCGACATATTTTTCACCCCTCGGAGATGCAGCATCGATCCTCTCGGTGCAGGCAAAGCACTGCATGCCTAAAATCAACATCCTTTCTCTTTCTCACAGCCGATCGATGTACCTTCAGGAGGCTTGCCAAACTTAATTTTGTCCCGCTGCAGCAAACAAACAGCGAGCTAGCAACAGCATGATTGATGCAGCAGGTTAATTGCTCAGCAGAAATAATACAGGCAGAGAGTAGTTGGATCGAGTTTGGCATCCGATGGGCTTTCAGACGATTAATTATGTGGGATTTATATGGTATATGGCCAAGATATGCATGCGGTGGAACTTCCTACAACATGCACGCACGCACGCTGCACAAATTAAGCTACCATGCATGATTGATAGATGCATGTCACAACTAGAACATGTCAACACCGATGGTTTGCCATACCTGCTACTGTGTCGCTGCTGGTCTCCATCGCGACCTCGCAGCTCGCTGCCACGCACTGCCAAACTCGATCGAGCCCTTGACTAAGCGCACGATGGATGTGTACGTTTCTGATAATGAGGTGGGCCATGAATAATGTCAAGGAGACGATGGTTGACAAGGAGCAAGCGTTTGTAGCGGAGCTTGGTTGCTGGCGTACGTGAGGATGAGGGGCCCCCGTGTGGTCTGGTGCCGATCGATGCCGGACATCATCATGCATTACAGTTACGGTGGGCTGTTTTTCCGATCGGTTTGCCTGCATGCTCCTCCTATGTGGTGTTGAAGAAGGATTCCGTTGCATACATATGATCCATATCTACCGGAAATCAGTTGAGATTAATTATTTGCTCATGATCCATCCATTCTTGATCAATAAACCGCCGGGCTAGCTGCTAGTAGATCGATCGACTAGCTATACAATGGGCACAATGGCATATAGTATATTTCAATAATCCATGCATGCACTAGTAGACGATATCTAATCCAAATTAACAGTCCTAATTAACCAAAACATAATTAACCTAGCTAGCTAACAAACCCGGCCGATCCAAATTGCTACGCCATCTACCTATACGTAAACACATCTGCAGGATTGGATCGGAGCTACACAAACGATATGGGTAGCTCTGGTGAATGTCACGCAACTACTAGGCAAGAAAGAAAAAAGAAAACCAACAAGTTATCATTAAAGTCTTGCCGGCGGCCACGCAAAGTTCATGCACCACTGAGATAGTATTTTTCCCAAACATAGCTTATATTAGCTTTGTGACGATATATGAATTGTTTTTATTTGCAGATTATTAAAGAAAGGAAACACAAGCAAAAGGTAGAGTAAGTAGACAAATGACGATATCCAATAATGCAAGAGTATGTATATAGATGGACGACGAAATAATATTATTATTCCAAAAGCTAACACACTATAACCGACTAACCAAAATCTACCTCCAAATACTAGCTAACAAACTAATCCCACTAGCTAATTAAGCTATCTTCTTCTTCGTCCACGATTATTCCATCTAATCTAATCTAATTCTAAAAGTGGTTGAGGCTGGAGATGCCGAGGAAGGCCATGATCGGTCCTTGGAGGATGCGCATGACGGCTCTCCACCCAGCGTGCGTAGGGTTGAAGTCGTCCCAGTAGAAGTACTTGTCGGGGCGGTCGCAGAGCGTGAACTGTTGGTCCAGGCCGCAGTAGCCGTCGTCGCCGACGCCCTCGCAGCAGGGGCGGAGGCGCTCCGTGAACTGCGCCGCCAGCGTCGACCCCTCCTGCCTGGGCGCCACCATGTCCATGAAGACGCTGTTCACGTCCAGCAGCATCACGTCCTCCTCGCCGTCGCCCAGCCGGTCCCGGAGCTCCGTGTTGTGCTTGTCCGACATGGCGTTGCCGGCGTCGTTGCACGACTCGTAGTTGCGCCTCTTGGCCTGCCACGCCGAGCACCCGAACGGCTGCAGCGTGTTCACCAGCACCTTGGACACACCCATGTCCTGCAGGTCCGACACCACACTCGCCAGCTCGTCCACCACCTTCGGGATCATGGCGGCGAATGCCTGCATATATATCGGCCATGCTTGCGTATGATGCTTGCATATATGAAGAGATATGCTGGCTAGGTGTAATTGTATATATGTAGCATGCAATGCAATTAACGAAGGATAACTCACGTCGTCGTCGTCGGCATCCGCGTAGTCATTGCCCGAGTAGGCGACGAGCGCCACCGAGTCCTTGAAGTCACGGTCCTCGTCGACCACGCCGTCCCTGACCAGATCCCTGAGCTGCTGGACCTGCTTGCGGAGCGTCACAAAGCCCGCCGACGCCGAGTCCAGCGCGCGGGCGCCGGCGACCGCGAAGTTCATGCCGGAGGGGTCGACGGTGTCGTCGCTGTTGTAGGCCGGCGGGGACTCGCGGTGGCCCATGATCATGGCGAGGAAGTCCGACTGCACCAGCCCGTCGGACGCGCGGCCGGTGGACTTCCTGCGGTGCAGCGTGTCCGACATGCCGTAGGGGTAGCGCCACTCGCGGGAGCTCGAGCCCAGGGCTGGGTCCGAGTCCACGTTGCCGTTGTCGGCGAGCTCGTCACCGAACACGAACAGCTTGTGCGCCGACCGCTTCTTATTGTCCGGGTGGTCGTGGTGGCCGCCGTGGCCGTGGTCATGGTCATGGCGACGCTGGGGATGTACGGCGGCCTCGGTGTTGTTCGCCACGGGTCGGGACTCCACCACTTGGGCGACTGCATGCACGTGACGACAATGATGATGCATGCATACACATGAACATACAGTACGTATTACGGAGGAGCATGTAACAAGTAGTTACCGTACCATTGAGGGCGATGAGCAGGAGGAAGCTGATGAGCTTCATGGCGGTGGCGGCGAGAGATTGTAGCTTAGAATAGAAGATAGATATAGATGGGGAAGAAGAGCAGGAAGCTGCGTGCTCCCAACGACGGACGGCTGTTGTTTATATAGGCAGTCAGCCGCCCAGCCCAACAACAGCTGTTTTCTCGGTTATTCGAGTCCTCTCTCTCCATGCCTCAACTGACCGCTCGCTCCTATTTTCTCGCCCTCGCTCGCGCAACTGCCAAATCCGAAATTTTGCTAGCCTCCCGCATTATTAGCTTTGTGCCTTTGTCTGTTCTATCGTCGTCTCCTGCTCGCCTCCCTCCTCCACGTGCATGCCGCTGCCGTGCACGAACGCCGCGCCACTTCTACGTACGTACATTTCTGATCAAACTAGTGTGCCATAGTTACGAAGAAGGAACTAGTAATAATGCCGCACGTGTCCAAAAGTTATTGTTTTTTTCGAAAGTTAATAATTTATTAAATTTTTTCATGACGTCAACGTATCTATGTGATTCTTTTGCTTTCGGTTTTGTAATGTTTTTTCAATGCAAACTCGTCTGTTTCTCTGACGTATTCGGCGACGCGCGCCGCTCTCAACAATATTCATTCATTTATATCAACTTTTTCTACTCTCATATCTCTATATGTATTGTCTGTCACACGATATTATATTCATCTCTTTCGATACACAAAATAATTATTCAAAATTATAAATCAAAATTTCGCACAATATTAAATCCCACTTTTGGACGTGTTGATCATTGGAAAAAAAGAAAAAAAGGACTGACCAACCTTATATCTTCACTGAGCTCTCCCGTGAGAGACACACGTAGCCATTTCTCGTCTTCTCCGCCTAGCTCCCCTCCCCTGCCCTCGCCAACACCGGCCCACCAAAGTCCGGCCCTCTTCTTGCCTTGCCATGCGTATTCTTGTTTTTTCCCCATGTTCGATTCGATTCTGATGTTGGTCTGATTTTTGTTTTTGTTTTTGAGGTCTTGATACAACGGCGGGATCCTCTCTTCCCTCTTCATTTTGTTTCGCGTTGTGCTCCGATGAGTTGTTGAATGTATATAAGTAGGATTGTTTAGATTTTACTGATGATTTGGTATATTTGATTTGACATAAATCATCAGGATTAGAGCTCTCTCCGCCCTTTTGTTCCATATGCGATTATTGGGCTACTATGGATCCAAACCTGTTCGCCTATTGGGCTCGTGTACATACTTCAATCAATCTCTATTTGATTTGGCCTTTTTTTATTCTCTCTTTCTCCAATCGCTGACGACAGAGGGAAAGAACGGAATCGTTGGCCCAATAGGAATCCTTGGATGAATGCTGGAAGCCTGGAAGTGTTGGGTCTGGGTAGATGTAACTTTTTTGATGAAAAAATATCGTCAAGGACGGCAGGAACGCGTAAGATGCTTGCGTAAAAATTCTTTCCCGTGCGTCGGATTTTGTCTTCTTATTCCCTGTGCGTACGATTTTGCCTAGATCTGGTAAACACACTGTGAGGTTGTTAATGATTCCAAAGTTTGTGGGCCCAAGTGAATGAAAATAGATCGTTAGATCATATGATAGAAGGCAATCTAACGGTAGACGTACTTTAGGGTAAATGAGTTTTGGGTGAAAAATATATTCCGTTAAACTCATTTTTCTATAGATAGATAGATAGATAGTAGATTAGTCAAACTATGTGAACAAATTCATAAAATAATATAATCTCTTCTCTGTCTCCATCAACATTTCTTTGTGTGTGCGTGTGATTGTACCCGTGAAGGGGGAATTGTTAATGGATGAGCAGCGGACTGATATAACGAGATTGTCACATTAGAGCTAGCGGTCAGGGCCATGCTGCTTGATCTCCTCTAGTTGTACTGGAAAGTGTTTATTTGCGCCTCCCTAAAAGCATCCAAGCTGTCAATGAGTTCACAATCTAGGAAGCTCAGAGAAACATTATCCATGGTCATGAATGCCATGGGAAGAGTACATGGGCTGTTCAGCTGTTGTAGTCCATCCATATCCTAGCTTTCAGCTGTTGGCATAGGAAGTGGAACAATCGATCGACAAATTGCTCTCCATCACCTCCCATTGATATAGTAGTTGATGAATTGATGGTTAAAAAGGTAATTCCCCTTGACACAACTACTTAAACAACCAAATCATTTTAGCACTCCGCTAGCCTTCTTATAGAGCTTGAGCTGCCTGACGTTAGGCCTGGGCGTTCGGTCAGACTGAGCAGTTTGGTTCGGTTTCTCGGTTCTTCGGTTACTTCGGTCTTCTAAAACTTAGAACCGAACTAGCATCCGAGAAAAATGGAGACCGAGCAGTTCGGTCCTCGGTTAGTTTGGTTCGATTCTCGGTTAGACCGAACTAACCGATCAGCCACATACCTTCGCCACGCCTTGGGGGGAGCCGGAGAGGAGGCCGCCGCGCCATGAGATGAGGAGGCCGCACCATGGGGAGGGTCACCGCTGCACCATGGGAAGGGGGGCGCCGCCACGCCGTGGCCCGTGGGGGAGGGTCGCCGCAGCGGCATGGCCCATAGGGGAGGGTCACTGCCGCGCCGTGGGAGGAGGAAGCCTCCACACCATGTGGGAGGTCACCACCGAGCCGTGGGTGGAGGAGGCCACCGCGGTGGGTAGAGGAGGCCGACGCGCCGTAGGAAGGGGCGCCGCCGTGCCGCGGAGTGGGTCGCCGCCACGCCATGGGTCGCTGGGAGCGGGAGGGGAAAGGGCTTCGCGCCGGCAGGGAGGGGTAGGGAGGGGACGCCGCGCCAGTAGGGAGAGGCAGCGTAGGCACGGAGGCGCCGCTGCACCAGCAGGGAGGCGCCGGCAGCTGCGGAAGCTGGGAGGCAGGGAGAGGACACAGTGGGAGGCAGCCAGGTAGGGAGCGGCGGAGAGTGGGAGGCACGGAGATACTTAGGGTTACGATGTGTTAATGGACCGATGGCTATTGGGCCTTGGAACTTCGGTTTTTCGGTTACTTTCGGTTTTTGTCGGTTCGATCATTTCGGTTTCGACTAGTTCGGTTATTTGGAAACCTGAGACCGAAGTTAACTTCGGTTCCGTTCGGTTCGGTCATTTCGGTTTCGGTCTCGGTTATTTCGGTTCGGTTCTTCGGTTTCAGTTATTTTTGCCCACCCCTACCCGACGTATCTCTCTCATATTCCTAATTTGTGCGTTTCTATTATACGAAAATAATTACGTACATACTAGTATTGCTAGCAAAAATGTATGTACTTTGCTACAGGTATAATTTAGCCATGGAATATGGTGCACATGCCACACGCCAAATGGTGTATTAATTAATATATTTTACCAATGTGTTGTTCAATGTGTTTATCAGGTTTTGATGTACAAACAATGACTATAGCTTTGGATAGATCGTGTTAAAAGAGAAGTCGTAATGAACGGGGTTAGAGACAGTGAATGACAAAACAAACATAGCGATTCGTTTTCGTCTGGCCTCTATCTCATCAAACTAGCATCTAATTAATGCCATTCTTTTGATGATTACTGTTGACTCTGAGTGAATTCTGGATTGATGCCAGTTAGATTGAAAGATTTATTTCCTTTGCTTTCTGTTGATATATGAAACATCAAAAACGGTTTTGTTTGTGTCCTGGGCGTCCATTTTTGTGTAACATGCTCCTGCAATTCGAACTGGGTTCGCGAATAAATTCGAATTTAGGTTGAGCTTGTAAATTTAACTTAGAGGCGGATGGCTAGAAACTTTTTACCAGAAAAAAAAAATCTTTCCTCTCTTATGTACCAGTATATGTGTATTATATATTAAAGAGAATAAGGGATATTTGGTATTATTACATCAATGTTTCTTACATAGTTTTTTAAAGAAAAATAGTGTAGCAATTATGTTGCCATGTTTAATGCAATCAACAATGAGACATTCAACAGTGACCAAACATTACAAGACATTGGAGACTTTAGCATACTTTTCAACAAATAACATCGTAATCACAAAATAAATTAAATACTTCATTATTAACTAAAACAATAATTCGGCTCATTTGTCTCCCATGGCCCAAAAATTATTTCCCCTGTCAACCATAGCCGTCCATCACATCTGATGGACGGTGCAAGTTGAACAAAACCGTGAATGGCGCTCTCGTCTCCTCGGGAATTCAATGAGGCTTTCCTTTTTTCCGACCATTTGATCTCTGCATCTGAACGTTCGTCTTTTTAGGTTATTTTCAATGGATAGTATCATGAGATGCCACGTAGAAATTTCAGCTAATGTGGCACAACATTTAATATGAGAGAGAACAAAGCTGTATCCCACTACCGCCAACACGAGGGCCATACCGCCTCCCGTTTTAGGCTATCTGCACTCCTCCAAATTTTTTCTTCGAAAAGAATATTCCAGTCCAATCAGCAAGATTTTTTATTCCAAATCAATTTTTTCTGCACTTCTATTACTCTATATATTTTCTCCATATCCAACTCTCTAATATTTTAATCATCAACCTCCAACAACCATTTTCTTTTCCAAAAAGAATAACAAATGGCATACTCTAGCAAAATAAGCAAAATCTAGCTCTTAGGTTTTTAGTACTTTTTCAGTTAGTCCCGATGGATCACGCCATGCATCATGCATGCTAGGGCATATTAATTTTCTCACTGATTTTGTATTATTCAGCATATGTTTTTTAATGCTTAATGCAAGATGTGTGCTAAATGTATTCATGCAATCAAGAAAGACAATCATAAAAAACAGGATTTGATGCTGAAATGCCTTAACCATTGTCGACTGACTTGGCCTATGAAGCTTTAGCAGGCTATGCGGTACTCCGTTGGAGCTAGGATGCTGTATTGTCTACGTGACTAGAAATCAAATATCTCATGATATTCATTGTGTTTGTCATTCCTAATTACACAGAAATTTAGTTATATATCTAAAAATATATCATTATTCCACACTACCTTTTTATAGTTTGTGGACCTAACCCACGTAACCAAAAAAGTTTAACTCATTTAATCTAGCAGAAAAAAATATGTTTTACTAATAGAAAAAATATTTTAGAAGAATAAAAATATTTTAAGCTATAATAAAACATGTTGCAACCACATATATACATATTTTTCATAGCGAGGACACTACTGCGGGAAGAGAATGGCCTTTAACATCGGTTGGTAACTTTCCATGTAGCACCGAAAACCATACCGACGGTACCGAAACGACACTGAAGACCCAATCATCCGCAGCGGTTGTTGTGGAATGAAGGCAACAACCGGTACTAAGGCTTGCCTAACCAGGCCAGCTACAACGTTCAGGTGGTCCTTCATGTAGCACCGATTGTAGTAACCACCAGGTACTGTAGTATCACATTTGCTAATCATAGATGGATTAACAAATGGTTACGGTAGAATCACATTTGCTAATCATAGATTAATTAGGCTTAATAAATTCGTCTCGCCGTTTAGTCCTCATCTGTGTAAATAGTTTTATAATTAGACTATATTTAATACTTCTAACTAGCATCAAACATCCAATGTGATGGGGGCTAACGCCCCTTAAATGTCTTCATTGTTAGTAGCAAAGCAAGCAAGGCTATGTCCAGTGGTGCCCATCCTCCACTCTCCATCACTGTTATAACACTATTCTGCACTGTAGATAGAATGAAGATAATTGGAATAGTGATGAAGGATGAAAAAACCGTTGTAGAGAGCCTAACAAACCATTAATTGCATAGGTGGGGGTGGAGGAAGATCCCGAGTGTAAGGTTATTTCTATGAAGTTTGACATCTATTGCATGTTTAAACTGACTTCAAGAGTTAGACTATGTGTAACAAGTTATCTATATAATTTGCCTATATAATATTCTAATCATTTTTCTAAGTAGTGGTACAGTGTAGGGTTCCACTGTACGTAGTCTTACAAAACTAGATCTAAGATTTATTTAAATTTATGTTTATTTAATAATATAACACACGACAAGTTTGTACACTGTCCGTGCAGTGTCATGACCGGACGGATGACATAGTCGACGCGACGGCACGTTGGCGCAGACGACGACCAGACAGAATCAGAGAACGTCTAGTACAGCAGTCGGCCAGTCGCCTTCTTCTCCTCTCCCATACGCCACATGACACACCACGTCCCATTCCCAGGCCATCTCACCACACGCCACATGACACACCACGTCCCATTCCGAGGCCATCTCATCACATTCAATGATTATGAATCAACGAATGCTCAGTTGCTAGAATTTAAGTTGGTGGACAACCTAACGCTAAAACTAAAGCTATCTGGATGTACGATGGATCATAGAAACATAGAGTTGAGTTCGCAGTTAACGAACTCTGTACCAATCGACTGAAGGCTTAACTCTAAAACTCAAAACGGGCTCCCTCGACTCCACGTCCAGCGCCCCCCACGCCCGACTTCAAACTCTCTGTTCTGCCTCCTTGCAGCACGCATGCATGCAAATGGTAGTGGGAAGGCTATGTACATGCACAATATTCCCTTCCATGCAGTCGGTGAGGAAAATTGAGGTAGTTAGATGGTGAAAAGAAAGATGTAAAAGAATTAATATAATATGTGGTGGTTGATATAAAATTAAGATACAAAGTCAATATGAACGCGGGAAATTCTGAGATAGAGTTGAGAATCTTGCAGAGTAGGACGGAATATTTATTTTAGAGTTGCTGTTTAGAGTCACACGAGTGCAGATAGCCTAACGCCTCCCCTATCCTCCCATCCCCTATCACTATTCTAACTACCTCTCTCTGTCTACAATGCAGAACAGTGCTGTAATAAATTTTAGGGGAGGCCTTTGGGGAGACGTTAGTTTTAGCCTAAGGGGTGTTTAGATCCAGCGACTAAACTTTAGCACGTGTCATATCGGATGTCCGGACGCTAGTTAGAAGTATTAAATATGGTTTAATTAAAAAACTAATTACATAGACGATGACTAAATGACGAGACAAATTTATTAAGCCTAACTAATTTTTAATTAACGACTAGTACTGTAGCACCACATTTGCTAATCATGGATTAATTAGGCTTAATAAATTCGTCTCACCATTTAGTTCTCATCTGTGTAATTATTTTTATAATTAAACTATATTTAATACTTCTAACCAGCGTCCAAACATCCGATGTGACGGGTGCTAAAATTTAGTGGGTGGAACCAAACACCTCCTAAATACATGTGTATTTAACTTTGTTACCATCCCTGCTAGGATTAGGCTAGAATTAGCTCATTTATGTTCTGACAAAATATGGTGGTTTTCTATAAGAAATAATATTAAAAGTTGAATTTTAAATGTGTAAACGAAGAACGGCGGCCAGGCTCAACCCAACAGCTCCCCCATCCTCCACCCTCTATCATTATTCCAACTATCTCTTTATCTGTACAGTGCAGAATAATACGGTAACAGTGTGACATTTAATTTCGGATCTCCTGTAAATCTACGGTGGGGTCAATCGGTTTGGTGTCAGGACAACTTCTTTCCAAGATTTACGTATTGTTTTTGTCCTTCATGGCATACATTCTGAGGTTTTGGTCTGATGTTCACTCTATATTAGCAGTATGGTGTGTGGTTGAGAAAAAGATGGCGAAAGATTTATTCCTTTGTTTGATGACGGCGACGCCTATGGGCGCGTTACCCTCCTTGGAGGCTCATCATAGAGTTTCCTTAGCCTCCTCCATCAGTTTCTAGGTGAAATCTTTTCTTTCATAGAGGAGCGATGATGACATATCCAATCGCCGCATTTCTGGAGGGACGTCGCTTCAAGAGACAGTTGTTCTATGGTGATCATCAAGGATATACTTTTTCGGATGGTGGTTTGGCTATGTGGTTCAAGGTAGAAGCGAGCTCCTATTTATGGGAGCAAAGCTTAAAGAAGAAGCCCAATTGCATGCAACGCAATGGAATCAATGGTTTGCTGGCCTTCTAGTCTTTTGTATCACAATTTATAATACTCAATAATATCATGCGTATAAAAATGTAATGTAAGGTTATTCACTTATTCTCAGTGAAGTTTGACATCTTATGTATGTTTACACTCACTTCAATCCCTCCAATCCGAGAGTTGCAAAACTTTGATATGAGATTTTATTTGAGTTTATTTTCATTGAATGAATGCATCAACATGTTTGTTGATATTACAAGATAGTTACGAAGGGGAGGTGTAAAAAGTGTTTTATTTTTAGATAAAACTCATGACACACTATACCTAGACAAACCTACTTTGATCTTGCTAACTTTGAGCGAACAATGATAATAATACCATGCTTGACTATGATTTCTATATTTTCTATCGTATTTATTATAACTTATGGATTTGAGAGAGTTCAGTGATGTACATATCTTTGTGCTAAAATATTTGCCGAAACTTTTTTTTATTTAAAACCATATTTTTATCTCCAAAATGTATTTTGTAATATGATAGCAACTTTAGTAAAAAGTACAGTGTGGGATTGGCACGATGGAAAGGTGGACAAATTAATCTATAATGAAATATGCATACACTATAGATTGCAATATGGATACGACAGCATGGAGTTTCATAGATATAATGTGATGGAGTTCGAAATGCATACGCTCCGTACTCAGCCTAAAGTTTATATCAAAATGTATTAAAACTTAAACTGTTAAACTAGTGTCATTAGATTCTTTTTGAAATATATTTACATATTATATATATTTGATATCATAAGTGTTATTATATTTTTATATAAATTTAGTTAAACTTTCGATAGTTTGACTTAGGACAAATCCACTTAGGGGAATATGTGAAACCGTGACAAACTAGAGAGGAATTTATTAATGGCGTCAAACGTGGGTAGAGGATGGGTAGGGCAGTCCAGTCGGCTATAAAACCAACTAGGTCGAATGGCGCGCTACGCTGCACCCGTTGAAGAAGGCGATGGATTGGCCGTTGAAGAAACCGATCTGATCGACCTGTGGTGCTGGGAATGACCCTTGAAGATACCTATGATGCTGTATCAAAAACTTACAGCAAAGAGAGTATTGGCATCTCATATTAAGACGTGGAGAACATTCCTTCTGTATTATTGACACAAAATATCATAACGAAAGCTCAGGATCTATTTTTTCTGGTTATGATTATCTAACCCATATATATACCCGTTAGACACATCATATATATATATATATATTCCTGTACAATGAAAGGTTGACATCCTTTTTTTTTTTTTGCTAAAAACAACTAAATCTCTTAGCATTCATATACAATACAAACACAAAAAACGGAAGTAAGTTTTGCCTAGGCTGTCCATTCCATCCTTGCGAATTCTATTGAACTGAAATATACTAACCGCAGGTGCCCACATGCATTCGTGCACACATGGAGCAGCGTTAGCTCAACGACATTAGTTCTAAAGCTCTAGAAGAACCTGCTTATATGGCGTAGTAAGTTAATGGAAATCTATTTATAGAAGGTTACACATTACTGACCATATCGAGATCACCAAGAAGACCATATATATAAATAAATGAACTGTCGGTGGCAACCCTGAACCTTATATTTGAACATAAACAACTATTTCTCACCATCAAAAGGAATGTAAACTGTGAGCTAGGCAGTAAAGCTTTCAACAGTCAAGAACTGACAAAATTGTTAGCATCAGCTCTAATCAATATGGGTGTGAACGAAATATTATATTTGAAGAAGATTCTAAATTGCTAACAACATACGCTAATGAAGGCAAATGAATTTATCAAGCTGAATGGGCATTTCCCCGAACACCTTGAGTGCAAATAGGAACACAGAACATTCAAGGGAGCAAAATCACCGAAAGCCTGGGCACCATTCACCGAGGTCAGTGGTGGCATGTCAAGCGCGGCCGGCTTGAAATATAGCAGTTCCCGGTGGGCGCCTCTCGCCGACGCCGCGCAGGTTCATGGGGAACATGGCTATGGAGTCCTCGTACTTCGCTTTCCAGTCTCCGGCGTCAGTCACAGCAAATTAAAGGTGGCCGGTATCTAGCTTGTTGGGGCTGTGTCGGTACCCAGCTAACCGGGTACCCGCTTATACTAGACAAAGTCTAAATACAGTCCTTAATAAGGCTCCACGCGGCCTGACAAGCTGGGTTTATTCCCTTGGGCAGAACAAGGGCTGACTTCCTATACTCGACAGGATCACTAGTATCGGCAAGTATCGCAGTAAAGGAAAGGGCCCAAGACCACGTACAGGCGGGTCTGGCCTATCCCTTATAAGAACTGGGCCGAGCCTCTCCCAACCGCGCGAGATGCCCCTCAAGGGAAGGCCAGGTCCGGACCACTCGGAGGTCCGGACCGCTCGGAGGTCCGGAGCTAGCGCACTCGGGGGTGGAGCCGCAAGCTACCGCGTACACCTACCCCCGGTGCGGGATGGTCCGGGGCCGCCACGTGCCCACAGGACGCGCGGCGGAGTCTTCTGCCAGGGGCCTCGCCCGCCTGCTGCATTAATTGCGGGCAGGCGAGCGTGGCCCGTTGCCCGCTGACACCGCCGCTGTCAGACGGGCGTGCCCCGTTACCCGCTGACGGACGGGCGTGCCCTGACACCCGCTGACACCACCGCTGTTAGACGGGCGTGCCCCGTTACCCGCTGACGGACGGGCGTGCCCTGACACCCGCTGACACCCCGCGGGCAGGCGACGGCGACTATACTAAAGGGCGCGCCTTACCGAGGCGCGACGGCAGTGACGGGGCATACGGTCAACTTCCCCACCGGACGTTGGGGTTTATACCGAATAAACAAGTACACTGTGCTCATCATGAGCTGCGCCACGCGCGACGACCGCGCTCAGCCTAATACTAGGTAGCAGCACTGTAGCACCGCTGTGAGCGCTCCGTAATGTCACGTCGGCACGCCGCCTGCCTCCTCTGCCACTGAAGCCCCTCCGCCGGGTTCAGCGGTTGATGGAACAGGACGGTGTAAACCAGGACGGCGTGGCACACCTTCCGGGCCACGCCGGGCCGCGTCAGTTGTGCAGGTACAAGACATGGGAGTCAACGGTTGCCGCTACGAGGAGCACGCGACATGACAACAAAGGGTCCGCTGGAGGGACCTGACCTCCGCCAGAAGGAGCGTAGGGCACCAAGTCAGTGCAGGATAGAACTGTAGCATAGAGAAAGTGGGCCGGGACCACCTGTCGGGGCCCGGCCACCATGTGCGTGCCCCCCTTGGGCTATAAAAGGGGGAGGCATACGAGACCATACGGACGGTCTTCACGATACAGATAGTCTTCACCATCGAGACAATACACACTCCTCACAAGCACAAGCTCACAACCTCATCCGTCTTCTCCTACAGACAGCAATACAAGAACACACCCACAGTGGACGTAGGGTATTACGCTCCGGCGGCCTGAACCACTCTAAATCCTCGTGTCTCCATCGCGCCACCATTGACATAGCTAACAACGATCGCTCCCCCTAACTACTCTTAGTACTTAGGATTCGGGCGGGTGCATTCCGCCACCCGACCGCAGCACACACGCTCCGACACGTGGCGCGCCAGGTAGGGGAACAGGTCAGTTAGCATCATCTCCCTCGGCATGATGGTTCGCATTTGCGACATCCACGAGAATACGGCCGCAACGGAGGAGGTGGCCTCAACCGGGTCGCAGGCCTCCTTCCACGGTTCTGAGGGTGCGGCACGGACGCCGCGGGCCCCTCGACGCCCCGCGTGGGGCGCCGCTGCTGCGAACACCGCGGTAGCAAGCGTCAGTAGCGGCAAACGCCGCCGCGGCGAACCCCGCTGCTGCCAGCGGCCCGCTTGCCGCGGCCAGGGAGCTGCTCCGTAACCCCCCGGGGGCGGCAGCCTCTCCTAGCGCCTTGGCGCAGTGGCGGAGCGACGTGGATCGTCTGATCCACCTGGCCGAAGTCACCCTTGGCCCGACTAGGGCCGGATCACGACTCCCTCCCAGCAACGGGGGGAGGTCGAACCGCCGCAAGCAGCACGATGCGGCAACGTCCGTGCGTTCCCCCACAGTGAAGAGCGCGCAGACGGAAGACCTGCGAGCCGAGCTCAACCGCCGGCGAGCAGGCACCCATACCACCGTGGAGCAACCACGGGTGCAGCCAAACGCCGCCAAGGGCAAAAACCTTGACGCTGCGTTTGCCGCTGCAGCACCTAAGCCCCCGGCTTACGTGCAGCCCCCGGCTGGCATGCAGACGCCGCCGGGGGTCATATCGGCTGGAGTTGGCTGCGCTGTGCTCGCGGACAGTCTCCGCTCCACGCGCTGGCCGCCGAAGTTCCGGCCGCATCTGCCAGAAAAGTACGACGGGACCACCAACCCATCAGAGTTCCTGCAGGTGTACGGCACCGCTATCACAGCGGCTGGCGGGGACGACGCCGTCATGGCGTCATACTTCCTTGTTGCCTTGTCTGGGCCGGCCCGGACTTGGCTCATGAACCTCTCCCCTGGGTCAATCCGATCCTGGGGGGAGCTTTGCACTCAGTTCCTAGCGAACTTCGCAAGTGCATGCCAACAGTACGGTGTGGAGGCCCACCTCCATGCTGTACGTCAGGAGCCCGGGGAAACCCTCCGTGCGTTTATCGCCCGCTTCACCAAGGTGCGAGGGACCATACCCCGCATCGCCGATGCGTCCATCATCACTGCCTTCCGGCAAGGCGTCCGTGATGAGAAGATGCTGGAGAAGCTGGCGACCCGCCAAGTGCAGGACGTCGCCACCTTGTACGCGCTGGCGGACAAGTGCGCCAGGGCTGCTGAGGGGCATGCATGGCACTCCCCACAGCAGGACAAGGCTGCCTAGCCAGGCGCCTCTGCCGATGCTGCCCGAGAGAGCGGCAAGAAAGAAAAGAAGGGCCGACGCCCTGAGAGGTTCCTGGAGGGGGCCTCTGTCGCCGTGGCAGCGCCTGGTGGCCGCGACGCCCGCAGAAAGCGCCCAAGGCAACAGGCGCGGAACAGTGGCGGCTCATGCCCTGTTCACCCCAACAGCGGCCACAGCGCCGCCAACTGTCGCGAGATACAGAAGCTCGTGCAGCGGCGTCTCAGTGAGCGCCGCGAGCGTCCGGCCAAGGACGACTCGCCCCCACGCCAGCGCCCTGGCAAGGGGAAGGCTACCAGCGACGGCGGGGCCGCCGCTGGTGGCAAGGAGATGAGCTACCAGCCCCCGGAGCAGGAGCTCAAGAGCGTCTATGCTCTAGCCCACTCCGACTCCGAATCCAGCGACAACAAACGTCGCAAGAGGCTGTACATCATGTACGACGGAAGCTGGGAGGTCTCCTCCCGGCGAGACGTGAAGGCCCTACGCCGAGAGGTCCTCTCGGTCAGGCCGAGCGTCCCTAGGGTGGCTCCACACCACAAGTGGAGAGACACCACCATCTCCTTCGAGCCGGCCGACTGCCCGGAGAACATGGCTGGGGCTAGCGTGCTGCCGATCATCACGTCGCCGGTGGTTGCCAACATACGGCTCTACCACGTGTTGATCGACGGCTGGAGCCGCCCTCAACATCATCAGCCACACAGCTTTCAAACAGCTGCAGATTCCGGAGCCACGCCTAGCTCCGACGCGCCCATTCTCCGGCGTGGGTCCGTTGCCGATCTACCCGAAAGGGAAGATCGACCTCCCGGTCACATTCGGGACCCCGGAGAACTTCCGCATAGAGAACGTCCAGTTCGATGTCGCGGAAGTCAACCTGTCCGTTCAACGCCATCCTTGGTAGACCGGCGCTTTACCGCTTCATGGCTGTTGAAATAATCCTTGTGCATTGTTAGCTATTTCTGTTCCTTATTTTTAGATAAGCCAAGTTTAGGCGCATGGTCAGGTTGTTGGCTGTGCAGCAGAGTGGGCTCTGACGTGCGCGTGTAGTTCGCACGGAGAGCGCGTCGTGCACCATGCATCCACCAGGTAGTTGGGATGGCAGCTGCCCATGACAGGCATGGCGCGCATGACGGGGAGATCATGCCCCGGTTTAGCTGTAATCTTTCTTTTTAAGCAAGTGAATAGAGTCCGAAAACGCTGTTACGTTGCAGCACAAAAATTCTCTCTGTGTACACTCGGGTTCGCGTGAGTTTGAGTGCAGAGAGGAAGAGCTCGTCGGCGACGTGCGCGTCGTTACTCCGACGATCTCTGACACGTGGCATCAGAGCCGGTTACGAGCCGGGAGTCCATCGTCGCGCGGTACCGGCGGTGGAATCGTGATCGGGCGATTGAACTCGCCATGTCTCAACCACCACCGCGCGACGACAACACCAGAGACGGCAGTAATCGCGACGGGAACGCTGGTGGCTCCGGCGGCGCCGTTGTGCAGCGGGTAATTCGTGAGGTCGGCGGCGGGACTAGCTACCCCGCGCTCACCAAGACCAACTACTCCGGCTGGGCTGCGTTGATGAAGGTGAAGCTCAAGGCCCGGGCGCTCTGGGCGGCGGTTGATCCGGGCGGCGTCGATCCGCAGGAGGACATGATGGCGCTCGACGTCCTGGCGAGCGCGGTCCCTGCGGAGATGGTGTCAAGCATCGCCAACAAGGAAACGGCGAAGGACGGCGTGGGACGCCATCAAGACCATGCGCGTCGGCGATGACCGTGTGAGGAAGGCGACGGCTCAGAACCTGCGCCGGCAGTTCGACCTCGCCACGTCACGCGACGGTGAGAGCATCGAGGATTACTCCTTGCGTCTCGCCGGCATGGTGGCGCAGCTGGCGACTCTTGGAGCTGCGGTGGGTGAACCTGAGGTTGTGTCCAAGTTCCTAAGGAGTGTGCCGGCGTGGTACAAGCAGGTGGTGGTGTCGATCCAGACACTGCTCGACGTTTCCACGCTGACCTTGGCGGACGTCACCGGACGGCTCAAGGCGGCGGAGGACGAGTTCGAGGCGCCGCCAACGTCGATCCAACATGGTGGCCGACTCTACCTCACGGAGGAGGGATGGGAGGCCAAGTGGAAACAGAAGGAGGCGGAGAAGACGCAGGGCGATGGCGGGAGCACTGGATCCAGTCGCCGTGGCGGGAAAGGCGGATGCGGCGGAGGACGTGGAGGCGACGCAGGAGCGGGATCGTCTTCTTCCTCTGGGCCGGGCAGTGGCGTCGGCAAGGTAGGCCGGAACCAATGCCGGAAATGTGGTAAGACCGGTCACTGGGCTCGGGACTGCAGGTCCAAGCCCAAAAGGGAGCAGGTCAATGTGACCCAGGAGGAGGAGGCCCTCATGCTATTGAGGTCCACGCCCCTCATTCGGCGCAGCTGTTCGCCACCGGTGAGATCCGCGACGCCGCCACCACCGGTGTTCCCAGCTACATCACGCGCATCATCCCCAGAGCGCTCATGCTCTTCGCCGCCACATGTCGCGGGCTCTGGCCGCCCAAGGCGCTGGCGCGACATTCGTCGGCGGCGAGCTCCGACGGCAGAGTCGATCTGTGGGAGGAGAAGGTGTTCGTGCAGCTTGGCGAGAAGGAGGAGAGGGACTCCAAGTCCTAGACCTGCGACACCGGGGCCACGAACCACATGACGGGGTCCCGGGCGGCGTTCGCGGATCTGGACACAGCGGTGTGCGGGTCGGTTCGCTTCGGCGACGACTCGGTGGCGGAGATTCGAAGGGCGCAGCACGGTTCTATTCTCGTGCAAGAACGGTGAGCACCGCTCCTTCACCGGCGTCTACTACATCCTGCGGCTCACGGCGAACATCGTGAGCCTCGGCCAGTTGGAAGAGGCCGACTACGACATCCACCTCCGGCGCGGCGGCATGGAGATTCGGGAGCCCGGGGGGTCGTCTGCTGGCGAGAATCCCGCGCGCAGGCAATCGGCTGTACGTGCTCAACGTCAACGTGGCACGGCCGGTGTGCCTGGCAGCGCGCGGCGAGGAGAGCGCCTGGCGGTGGCATGCCCATCTTGGGCACATCAACATGCCAGCGCTAAGGAAGATGGCGCGGGAGGAGCTTGTTCGCGGATTGTCGGCTATTGAGCAGGTGGACCAGCTCTGCGAGGCATGCCTCGCCGGCAAGCAACGGCGCACGGCGTTCTCGGACCAGGCACAGTGGCGGGCGGAGCACGCACTGGAGCTGGTGCACGGCGACTTGTGCGGACCCTTGACGCCGGTAACACCGAGCGGCAATGCCTACTTCCTGCTGCTCATCGACGATCGGAGCCGATACATGTGGCTGGTCCTGCTGCCGTCCAAGGATCGAGCAGCAGCTGCCATCAAGGAGTTCCAGGCGTGGGCGGAGGCGGAGTCCGGCTGCAAACTGCTGGCGCTCCGGACGGATCGCGGCGGGGAGTTCACGTCGAAGGAGTTCATGGAGCACTGCGCGGCGGACGACGTGCATCGGCAGCTGACGGCGCTGTACTCCCCTCAACAGAACGGCGTCGTCGAGCGCCGGAACACGACGGTGGTCAGCACCGCACGCAGCCTGCTCAAGGCGAAGGGGCTGCCTGCCTGGTTCTGGGGAGAGACGGTGCACACTGCCGTGTACCTCCTAAACCGGGTACCAACGAAGGCGGTGGAGGGCAAGACTCCGTTCGAGGCCTGGTATGGCAAGAAGCCGGCGGTACATCACCTCAAGACGTTCGGGTGCATCGTGTACGTGAAGAACACGGCGCCGCACTTGAAGAAATTGGAAGACCGTGGCAGCAAGATGATCTTCGTCGGCTGCGAGCGCGGATCCAAGGCATATCGTGCCTACGATCCGGTGGCGAAACGCATGCACGTGACGCGTGACGTGGTGTTCGATGAGGCCGCGCAGTGGGACTGGTCAGGAGGTGGCAAGACCAGCACTGGCGCGGATCATGGCGATGGCGACACCTTCACTGTCCAGTACAGGGTGGTGCCGGGGCAAGAAGGCGCGGAGGATGCGGCACCTGCTACACCAGACGGCGGAATGGAGCCGGGAACACCACCGGCGATGCCTGCGGCGGCAGGGCCAGCTTCCCCGCTGGTTCAATTCGCCACGCCGCCTGCAGACGTCGACGAGGAGCTCGACGCCGACCACGACGAGGAAGCACCACTGCGGTTTCGCACGATGGAGAACGTCATCGGCGCTGCCTCACCACCGGGCTACACTGTACGTGATCTGGGCGGTGAGCAACTCCTTGCTGTGAGCGCGGAGGAGCCGGGTTCGCTCGCCCAGGCCGAGCAAGACCCATGCTGGCGCCGAGCAATGGAGGAGGAGCTGCGCGCCATCGAAGAAAACAAGACCTGGACGCTCACTGAGCTGCCACCCGGCCGGCGCGCCATTGGGCTCAAATGGGTGTTCAAGGTCAAGAAGGACGAGCACGGTGCCGTGGTGCGGCACAAGGCACGGCTCATCGTCAAGGGCTACGCACAGCACCAGGGCATCGACTACGACGAGGTATTCGCGCCGGTGGCTCGTATGGAAGCTGTGCGGCTGCTGCTGGCGTTAGCGGCACAAGAAGGATGGCAAGTACACCATATGGACGTCAAGACGGCGTTCTTGAACGGCGACCTCCATGAGGAGGTGTTTGTGCATCAAGCGCCTGGGTTTGCTCAGCCCAGGCAAGAACACAAGGTATACAAACTTCACAAAGCTCTGTATGGTTTACATCAAGCTCCTCGTGCATGGAATCAGAAGTTGGATGAACAATTGGGTGTTTTGGGGTTTGTTAAATGCCCGTCTGAACACGCCATTTACTGCCGAGGAGAAGGTGTTGAGAGGCTGGTTGTTGGAGTGTATGTGGATGATCTGGTGATCACAGGTACTAGCAGCAGCAGCATTCAGAAGTTCAAGACTGAGATGACCAAGGTGTTCAAGATGAGTGATCTTGGGTTGCTGTCTTATTACTTGGGCATTGAAGTGAAACAGGATGAAGCTGGAATCAGT
This sequence comes from Paspalum vaginatum, assembly GCA_030272315.1. NCBI lineage: Eukaryota > Viridiplantae > Streptophyta > Magnoliopsida > Poales > Poaceae > Paspalum > Paspalum vaginatum. The sequence continues at coordinate 48,194,422 of CM059013.1, read as the reverse complement.
TTGTCTCAAGGGAGCTATGCAGAGAAGATTCTTGAGAAGTGTGGACTGGAGGATTGCAATCCATGTAAAGTGCCAATGGATATCAAGCTGAAATTGAGCAAGGAGAGCAACAGTCCTAGAGTGAATGCCATTGATTACAGAAGCTTGGTTGGAAGCTTGAGATACCTGGTCAACACTCGACCTGACTTGGCATTTTCAGTTGGGTATGTGAGCAGGTTTATGGAGGAGCCCCATGAGGAGCATCGTACAGCTGTGAAGCAAATCATGAGATACATAGCTGGGACAAGAAATTGGGGCCTATTCTATGCAAGGAGAAATGGAGGAAGTGATCAGCTGCTGGGCTATAGTGACAGTGATATGGCTGGTGATGTAGATGGCAGGAAAAGCACTTCTGGAATCCTTTTCTTCCTTGGGAGGAGTCCAATTAGTTGGCAATCTGCAAAGCAGAAGGTAGTGGCTTTATCTAGTTGTGAAGCTGAGTATATAGCTGCTGCCACTGGTGCTTGTCAGGCTGTATGGTTGGCACGGTTGCTCGCTGAAATCAAGAATTCAGCGGTAAGCAAACCGGTGCTAAGGGTGGACAACAAGTCTGCCATCTCTTTGATTAAGAACCCAGTGCATCACGACCACTCGAAGCACATTGATGTAAGATTTCATTTGATCCGGGAGTATGCAAATGCAGGCCAAATTGAAGTCAAGTTCATCAGGACAGATGATCAGCTTGGGGACATCTTGACAAAGCCACTTGGCAAAGACAAGTTTCATGAGCTGTGCTCCAAGATTGGCCTGGGAAGTCTGTAAGTAGTTGATGCACAAGTCTTAGGAGGAGATTTGTTGAAATAATCCTTGTGCATTGTTAGCTATTTCTGTTCCTTATTTTTAGATAAGCCAAGTTTAGGCGCATGGTCAGGTTGTTGGCTGTGCGCAGAGTGGGCTCTGACGTGCACGTGTAGTTCGCACGGAGAGCGCATCGTGCACCATGCATCCACCAGGTAGTTGGGATGGCAGCTGCCCATGACGGGCATGGCGCGCATGACGGGGAGATCATGCCTCGGTTTAGCTGTAATCTTTCTTTTTAAGCAAGTGAATAGAGTCCGAAAACGCTGTTATGTTGCAGCACAAAAATTCTCTCTGTGTACACTCGGGTTCGCGTGAGTTTGAGTGCAGAGAGGAAGAGCTCATCGGCGACGTGCGCGTCGTTACTCCGACGATCTCTGACAATGGCCGTGGCCCAATATGGGTACTTAGTCGTGAAGATGCCATCCCCGGTGGGTGTTCTCACCGTGCCGGGGGACCGCCTCGCTGCGGTCGCCGCGGTAGAGAAGCTCCATGCTCTCGCTGCCGACGCAGCGAATCCTGTGGGGGACGACCCCTCGACCTCTCGGACCAAGGTTCCTGCTAAGGAGCCGAAGGTGCCCAAGGTGCGCCCATCCGACCCAGAGGATGTGCCAGTCAAGGCCGTCCAGATCGGGGCGGAAGCCTCCCAGACCACCCGCATCGCGGGGAATCTGGGAGAGAAATAGGAAGACGCGCTCATTGCTTTCCTCCGGGCAAATGTTGACGTGTTCGCCTGGGAACCGTCACAGATGCCTGGGATCCCTAGGGAAGTGATCGAGCACCGTCTGAAGATCGGCCCGGACGCCAAGCCGGTGCGGCAAAAGCCACGGTGGCAGTCCGTGGAGCGCCAGGACTTCATCCGTCAGGAGGTCCGGAAGCTCCTGGACGCGGGCTTCATCGAGGAGGTACATCACCCCGAGTGGCTGGCCAACCTGGTGGTAGTCCCTAAGGCGAACGGGAAGCTTCGGATGTGTATCGACTACACCAGCCTCTAACAAGGTATGTCCTCCGGACCCTTATCCCCTCCCACGCATAGACCAGATAGTAGATTACACCTCCGGGTGTGAACTTTTGTCTTTTTTGGATGCGTACTCTAGATTCCATCAGATCCAGATGAATGAGGAGGATAAGAGGCATACAGCCTTTGTAACAGTAGATGGTTTGTACTGTTACGTTGTAATGCCGTATGGTCTGAGGAATGCTTTACCTACGTTTCTGCGTGCCATGAACTTCACGTTCCGTGACCTGATCAGAAACATAGTAGAGGTCTATGTCGACGACATCGTTGTCAAGACCAAGGTAGGGTCGACCTTGATGGAAGACCTAGCCCTTGTTTTCGACAGACTGCGCACAACGCGCACGAAGCTGAACCCCGAGAAATGCGTCTTTGGCGTCTCGGCTGGTAAACTGTTGGGTTTCCTAGTGTCACATCGGGGCATTGAGGCAAACCCAACCAAGATCAGGGCGATCGAGGCTATGCGGCCGCCGGCCTGCATCAAGGACCTCCAGAAACTCACCGGGTCCTTGGCAGCCCTCAGCCGATTTATCTCAAGGCTAGCTGAGAGAGCCCTGCCCTTCTTCAAGCTTTTGAGGAAGTCTGGACCATTCATATGGACCGAAGAGGCTGAACAAGCCTTCCAGGAGTTGAAGCAGCATCTCACCACTCTGCCCTTTTTAGTGGCGCCGGAGCCTGGTGAGACCCTGTTCCTCTACCTCGCAGCGACATCCGAGGTAGTAAGCATGGTCCTGGTTGCTGAGCGACCAGTGCATTCCCACGAGGGAGACACCGGGGTCCCCCAAGTGGAAGGTGGTGGTCCGCTCACCACAGAAGCTGCAGCTGGCTCCGAAACTGGAAGTCCAGCTGACACACTGCCCCGCCAAGGCGGCAAGCCACCAGAAACAGGAGGGCAAGCCGCCCAGGGGGCCAGCCTGGAAGAGGTAGGTGGCCCCGGACCTACCACTAAGGTCCGGACCACCCAGAAGCCAGTATATTACGTCAGTAAGGTCCTCCACGGGGCAAAGGCCAGATATCTGGAAGCTCACAAGTTCGCCTACGCGTTACTCATTGCTTGCAGAAAGTTGCGCCATTATTTCCAGGCGCATAAGGTTGTCATGGTGACCTCTTACCCGCTAAGAGCGATCCTGCGCAATTCCAACGCCACTGGGAATATTGCCAAATGGGCAGCGGAGCTGGCAGAGTTCCAACTCGACTTCCAGCCCCGCAGCGCTACCAAGAGCCAGATCCTGGCCGACTTCATCGCAGAGTGGACTCCCACCACCACGGAATCTGGAGGTCCGCAAGCTGAGGCGGGACCTTCACGGCCAGACAGGACCATCCGGGTTTTCACCGAGCCGCACTGGACTCTCTTCTTCGACGGGTCCGCCCGCGAAAAAGGGTCCGGAGCAGGCGTGGTCCTCATGGATGTGGCGGAACCGCCGATTTAATCCGGACTAAGCACACCTGCCACCTCTGGCTTGCAGTGCGATTAGACCGAACTAAACCCGGTCGTCCGTCGAGAGTCATTCGACTCCCGATATTACCTTTTTCCCAGAGGAACCGACATCATACACATCCAGCCCACAGTGGAGCCACAACAGATACATCATCTCAGGCAGTTAAATATAACATTTATACACTTATTTTACAAAACAGTTCGAAATAAGATATAGGTTTCAACATAATGCCATACAATAGGCAGGTTTGAATCAAATAGCGGAAGCGAATTCAAAAACATCTCACCGCGGAAACAAAATACTTTATTAGCCTTCATGCAACGACGATCGAGGCGAGCAGCACCGAGCCCACCGGCACTACCCTCCTCCAAGCTAGTGTCCAAAAGACATCAGTACCTGCTCAAAAAGTGGGGGCAAACCCTGAGTACTAATTACTCAGTAGGGCTTAATGGATTGGCTTACGGCTGACGCAAAGCTTGCTTACTAGCATGTGGATCCTTAGCCATTGATTTTAAACAGTGGTATATCAATATAGAGTATCAAGATTCATCTTTTGCATATAACTCCATAATAATATCTTGCAGAAATGTAAGCAATACAATACAAACATGTAGTATTTGAAATCATGAGTAACAGATATAATATATTCAAGTAGTTACTACGTTGCCCGTGTGCATTATCAGCATTCCCACACCTGGTGGGCATCAGCGATTCGAATCGATTTTTAATTCCCGGGAATAACTATCATGCCAGGGGTATATGCTTACTAGCCATCGCGTTCCCACATATAGCCCCAATCTTAACCTGCCTCGTCCCAAGTTCGATTCACTCCCGCCTAGCCCCCGGGTTGTGCCCCCATGACGAGCCTGCCGACATCTCGGTCTCCCCGTCATGAGTACCAAGCTCCCCCGGGCCACCTTCCTCTCAACCAGCGGGTAGGAACGTGTCTCTGTGCTTCGGACGAGCCCAGGAAAGACTTTTCCGGTCCCATATCCCGGATAAGCACTCTAGCAATGTTATGCCGAACAGCAGGCGAACAGCGGATGGGCCTTATGCGACTCGGGCGGAGCCAAACGCACACCACATAATAAAATTATTCTCCGCCCAGTCTCCATTTAAATCATGAGCATAGTATTACTTTCTCAATAGTAAAAGTTTTGTAACCTTTGAAATCACTTACGTGACGAGTGACTCCTTTCACTCGTGTCTACTCGCACCTAGCAGAGCCTAGGCAACTCGTCCTACGAACTCTATATATAGGTGCTAGGGCCAGGGCGGCCAGGAGATCTAATGCAATTGTTTTCAATCAACTCCTAATGCGGATGCATAATGAAACAATCAATCATCATATTAGCTGGGAGAAATCATGGTCCTGCCTACCTTTGCTTATTCTTATCAAGCCAACAAACTAAACTAGGTTAGTTTGCCGGGTTGTGAGGCTTTGCCCCAAGCAACCCCTTGATCACTTGGACAACTCCTCCTTCCAAACACGACTGATGGGCTCTCCAGGTCGTGTCTGGGGCTTACTTGACCCTCTGGACCACCGTTGCCCGAAGTAGTTCCTCACACTTGCTTCTCAATCACGTATCTGCAATGAGCGTCGCTCTATGAATGCTATGCATGACATAGTGAATGAGATGCACGATCATCAAGCATACAACTGATTAAGCAAAATATGAGGCAAACATCTAGTTACGTATGTAATGGATTACTAGCTCAATCAAAACACCCCGACTGGCACTAGCATTAATATTACTTTTATGGACCCAAAGCAAGCGTGTATGTGCAATCTCACAAGAACACATATACAAAAATCAAGTTGTCAATCATAAAGCTAACATGGTGTGGTGAGCCGATCAAACATGCACTAGTTATTTAGTCATTACGATTTTTAAGGTAAGTGTGGTGGTTTTTATTGGATATATTAGTCTCACATTTTCTATTGTTTACTTAAATATGCATTATTTCTACCCTTTTCAAATCAGAGCCAAAACCTTATAAGCACCACCTCCTACTCTAGCAGTGAGTCATGGTCATAACCTAGAGCTCATATCAAGCCCTTAAAGTTACTTGGAGCATTTTTCACCATAGCAACCTTTTCCTAAATTAATATATGCTTAAATACAAGACAAGGGCAAAATAGTAATTAAACAGTCCATGCTAGGGCTACCAAAATTTATACAGAGTCTACACATGTTAGCAATGCCTCTGCTGAAATTTTATAATTTTTGAGGCTCATTTTTCCCACATTTCCTATTTATCAAGGTTTTTCATGCATGCACAATAACAGGGGCAAAAAGGTCTTTTCCTATTCAACCATCATACCCATTCTGTAGATCTACTTAATAGGAGTACACTGCAACAAAGTTTGCATTTTTCTGATTTTTATTTGATTTATTACGAATTTTCAAAGTTTTCTGTTTATAGAAATTCAATAAGTCAAAAACCATAACAGTCAGGGACCTAAGCGTGAATATCTATTAACATCAGGGGCTGGCGCGTAAGGGTCTGATGACTCAGTGAATAGCGCACCGTACTTGAACGTAAATAATCAAAAGCGCAGGGGTGCTTTTGGAAAACGACCTTCTTCTTCCACCTCTCGATAGAGGCAGAGGCGCGCGGGGTCGAGGTTGGGCGGGCTGCTCGATTTGGTGGAGGAGTGGGGGAATGGCTCCCCGGGGCAGCGCGCGAGCAGCGCGGCGGCGTGACGAGTCTGGCGTAGGCGGTTGGAGGCGCGGGGGATGGCTCTATGGTGGCTCTCCACGGCGGCGTCGACTGTGCAGAGGCGGCGTGCGGTGGCGTCCGTGGGGATGGGGATTGGAGGCGGGTGCAAGCTCCAGGAACCGGCCGACGCGGTGGAGAGTGGTGACGGAACCGGAGCGCGCTTAAAGGGTTGACAGGAGGAGGCGAGGGCAGTGCCCAGGCGGAGCTCGCCGTGGCCTCCAATGGCGGTTGTGCGCTCTGGCATGCAGGGAGGCAGGCGGAGAGGGACGGGGCGAGAGTGCAGGGCGGAAGAGGGAGCTCGGCTTCCTTCTCCTTAATGCCGGGCGGGGCAGGGGCAGGCCGGGCGGGGGCGCAGAGCGGGCGGCGCGTGGCCGCGGCGTGGCGCGCTGGCGCCCATGGCGCAGCGCGAGCAGGCCTCGCCCCGCCGCGTGGGCGCGTCGCGCGCCGGGTGGAGGGAGGAGAGAGGAGGAAGAAGGAGCTGCAGGCGCGGTGGATCGGGTCCATGGACCAATGGTCAGTGACAGGTGGGTCCGGGCGGAGAAACTGTACCTCGATTTGGTGGACCGGTTTCATGGACGCCGGTCAGCGGGCCCCACGAGCGGAGGTCGACATCCGACCGCAGGCGGGTACCCGACATGTGGGCCCCACATGTCATAGACTCAGGGGATGAAAAGAAAAAGCGAAAAATGAAAAACTCTGTTTGACTGCTGAGACATGTTTTAGAAATTGCGGTTTTTGAACATTCTAAAGGCCGAATTTGACAAAACCCAAAATGCAAAAGTTGTTCTACTCTTTCAGCTCTACAACTTTGTAAAAAGTCTTGGTACTAGGTTCTATTGAAATTTTTGGAGAAATTTGAGTTTGAACAGTCTGACTCAGCTTTGACCAACAGCACTCAACAGATTAAAAATTCCATAAGTCTATTTTAGGTTCATTTTCATGCAAGGTGAAATATACCAAAGTTGTTTAGAATTTCCTAAGCTACAACTTTCTTAAATAAAGTTTTGTGTTAAAGTGAACCTATCTCCCAGGAATTTGAATTTGCTTGACAGGCCTAGTTTGAACAGATTTTTCATGTTGACAGAAAAATGCCCAAAACTCTATGCAAACATTTGTGCATGTCAAAACACAAATTACCAAAGTTGTCCATCATGAAATTTCCTACACATTTGGTATATAAAGTTTCTCCTAATTCACATTAGTATTAAAGCTACAAGGCAAATACCAAAGCAGTTTTAGAACAACTAAGATTAATTTGCTTCAAACAACATATCCCACTCATGCCCCACACATGAAATGTCCATGAAATGATGCAATTAAGCTAATGATGCCAATGTAATGCACTTGAGATGCCCGGGGCATCACAATGGACCCGAACGGGACCAGGTAAAGTACATAGTACGCTTCGAATTCAAAGCCACTAACAACATGGCGGAATACGAAGGCTTGATCTTCGGGCTCATGGTCGCCCAGTCACTAGGAATCAAGCAGCTCCTAGTTAAGGGGGATTCCCAATTAGTGATCAGACAGGTCCGGGGGGAGTGCTGCTGCAATAACCCCCAGCTTGCAGCATACCTCATGCGAGTGAGGGAGCTCGAGAAGGACTTCGAGGTCCTGGAACTGCAGCACGTTCCTAAGAACCTCAACTCAGTGGCAGATGACCTCTCTGCGAGGGCATCGGCTCGAGGCCCAGTGCCCGAGGGCGTCTTCGAAAGACAGCTGCTGAGACCAACCGCCCAGCCAGCCGAACTGGGCGAAGGGGGCAGAACTAGCACCTCGAAGCTAGCAGTCCCGGTGGTCCTCCACCTCTAGAGTCCACCAAGGATCGTGTGGACTGATGACCCCGGCATGTCATCAGGGACACATCCAATGGCTCAGGGCAGTCCCGATGCATGGATCTCCGAGATCCGGGACTACCTGAAGGACAAAATCCTTCCCGAAGAACGTGTGTCTGCTGAGCGCATAGTGCGATTGGCTAAACGCTACACGCTAGTAGAAGGGGATCTCTGCCGGCGGGGCGCCAATGGCATCCTCATGCGATGCATAACCCAGGAGGAGGGCCGCGATTTACTTGCGGAGATCCATGGAGGCGAGTGCGGGAATCATTCAGGGTCCCGCACGCTGGTCGGTAAAGCCTTTCGGCATGGCTTTTACTGGCCGACAGCGCTCCAGGATGCAGCTGAGCTAGTAAGGTCCTGCAAGGCGTGTCAGTTCCACGCAAAGCAGATACACACACCGGCTCAGTCTCTGCAGATGATTCCACCCTCTTGGCCCTTCGCGGTATGGGGGGTGGACATCATGGGACCTTTCCCTAGAGCTGTCGGTGGGTACCGATACCTCTACGTCGCCATTGACAAATTCACAAAATGGCCTGAGGTAACCCCAGTAGTGAGCATCACCCAAGGAACTGCAACAGCTTTCCTTAAATCCATTGTGTACCGGTTCAGCGTCCCTAGCCGTATCATAACGGACAACGGGACCCAGTTCAGGAGCCAGGTCTTCCAGGGCTACTGCGACGGCGTTGGCATCCAGTTATGCTTCGCGTCTGTAGCACATCCTAGGAGCAATGGACAGGTCGAAAGAGCTAACGCGGAAATCCTCAAGGGGCTCAAAACCCGCACCTTCAACTGCTTGGAAAAGCACGGTGCGAAATGGGTTGATGAACTCCCCTGCGTGCTATGGGGGAATCGGACCACACCCAGCCGAGCGACCGGGGAAACCCCATTCTTCCTGGTATACGGGGCCGAAGCGTGCCTCCCACCAGAAATACTCTTGGGCTCCCCATGGGTCCAAGCTTTTGATGAATCTTTGCAGGAACAGGCTAGGCGCGACGACGTCGACCTCGTCGAGGAGCAAAGATGGCAGGCTGCAATCCGGAACGCACGGTACAACCAAACGCTCAAATGCTACCATGAGCGAACCGTGCGGGGCAGGGTACTCCAGCCTGGAGACCTGGTCCTGAGGCACATCTTGAACCGAGAGGGGCGCAGCAAACTCTCTCCCAGCTGGGAAGGGCCCTTCAAGGTAACAGAAGTCAGTCGCCCCGGCTGCGTTCGCCTCGCCACGGAGGAAGGAGTCCCGCTGCCGAACCCATGGAATATAGAACACCTCCGTAAGTTTTATCCTTAGGCAAGAAATTCAGGGCAACCCTCTTTCTTTTATAGGCTAGATAGGCCCACCATGTGGACCAGAGCGGTGAAGGCCCGCCCTTGTAATCCCGACCTCTGACTGACATCACATGATACCCTGTATCGCTTGATAAAAAGAAAGAGTTTTGCCCTGAAATCCTTGTCTCCGCTATTTCTCTAATGTTTACTCAGCTGCCATCTGTTTCATTTTTCTAACCCCTACGTGGAATCTTGCTCTTGCCTAAAATCTCCTTGGAACCGGCAGGGCTTAGCGGCTCGAGCGTGAAACGGTTAGCTCAGAAGCTAGGAAGGAGGTCCGGAATACTGGGTGCCAGGTCCAGAGAAAAGGGCTCGCCTTGGTAGCCCGGAGCTGTCAGCTGCTTACCTGGTCTCATACCCTAAGCACTGTACACTCCCTGCCTCGCTGTGGGTTCCCCCAGTATCAGGAACAGCGCGTTCAGTGCTCCGGACCACTCCCTAGGCTACTGGCACACCCCCTAACCTCGGCGGCAAGGTCCGGTTGCGACTCCAAGAACTTCGAGGCAGCGCAGTTACCTTTGTTTCACTAAGAGAGGTCCGAACGGCTGCAGGACTGGACCGGAGCTAAGATGTTTGGACTAGGGGTGGTCCAGGGCTGTGTCACAGTTTTGCCTGGTTCCGTACCCTAAACTCACACACCCTACTATCCCACGAACAGACATCTTGGCCCCTGGCCCGGACGACAAATGGCCCGGACCTCGAATAGCTGAAAAGGTTAACTCGGAGCAGGCCCCGTGGGTACGACACTAACGTTTGCCATGAGTTGCATGCAGGTCTGGCCTCTGACTCGGTGGTAGCCAGCCTCGAAACTTAGAGCGTACCTACCAGGGGGCCAGGGGGTTAGGTGACAGCACACCAGCATGCAACAGGGAGTAAATGGAGATAAGTCGCAGCTTTTATTCAGCTTAGTCCATTCCATAGAAGAAAATCTCTTTATATTACTTGTCCATGCTGATATTTTACATAATCTTGTAAAAAAAACAACAACAAAAGTTGCTGCCCTACGGCGCTGGGGGAGCTCCTGCCCCTGGTGCATCCGGCTCCTCATCCGCAGGGGCCCGTTGGAACCGGGCGGCAACGGCCTCTACCACCTCCTGCACGCTCTCCCGGGCGGCGGCCTCTGCCTCCTCCACCGGACCAGCGATGACCGGGTCCAAGGAGATGGCGGGGTCGTGGCTCCGGAAGCAGACCAGGAGGTGCTCCGCCACGGCGTGGCACAGCTCGCGGCCCTCGGCTTCAAGGCGCTCCCCGAGCGTGGAGTCCAGGCGCCGGAGCCGCTCCACAGCGGAGTCAAGGACGGGGAGGGCGTCCGCAATGGTGGACGGCGGCTCTGTCACCAGGATCGGACTTAGTCCGAGCGGCACCAGAACCGAGCTCGCCTCCCTGGCCCAGTCGGCGATGCATTGGAGGCCGACGCGCATCTGCTCCCGATCCTCCGCCACCGCCTGCTGGGCAGCATCCTGCTTCAGCTGCTCCAGGGCGGCCCGCTCGACCAGCAATTGCTTCTCCTGGTCCGCGAGCTCTGCCTCCCTGGACTTCACCCAATCCTCTCGGATCTTGAGCGTAGCAGCCTGGCGGGCGGCGGATTCTTTGAGGGTCTTGGCCGCCGCCTCGCGCTGGGCAACGGAGTCCTCGCGGGCCTTAACTGCTGCCTCGCGCTCGACAAGCCCCGACTTCACCTTGTCGAGCCCCGCGCTGATGGCGGCCTGCCTCTCGGACACCTCCACCAGCTCTTGCCGGCGCTGCTCCATGCCTTTCTGCGCAGATTCCAGCTTGGCTCGGTCGAGCTTCAACTGCGCCTCGCCCACCTCAACCTGCTTTTCTCGGACCCCGACTGCGCGCTCTCGGTTGACGAGCCTCTGCAGGTCCTTATGATAGGCCGCACGGTCGGCGTCGAGCCTTATGCGGGCAGTGGAAAGCTCCGCGCGGGCCCGGGTGTGCTGAGTGGTGGCGGCTTCGATCCGCTTTCCCAGACGGGCCTGCCAGCCGTCCAGGCGCTCACACTCCCGCTGCAGCCGCGCCCATTCCAGTCGGAACGCCTCCTGGGCGTCGTCCAGGGCCTGGTGCGTCCGATGCAGCACACGGGGGAGAACTCGGGTGGCAGATCCGTTTTAGCACTCCATTCCGGGAGGGATGCAACGACTGGACCGCTATCAGGGAGAGCCAGCCGGTCATTCGGCTCCGCCCTGACGATCACCCAGTCGTTGCGCCAGTGCTCCCACTTGGCATTGGCGAAGGTGGGAAGGTAGGTCGACCTTCCCCCGGACCCCTTCAGCAGGAAGTAATAGCGACCAATCTCGGTCGGGTTCCTCCCGGAACACCTCACCGAGAAGAAGTGGCGGAAGAGCGTCACGCAGGGAGGAACCCCCACGAACATCTCGCAAAAGTGGGCAAAGATTGCCGCATGGAGGATGGAGTGGGGGGTAAGATGCTGGAGCTGCAGCCCATGCGCCTCCAGCAGCAGCATGAAGAAAGAAGAAATTGGCACCCCCAGGCCGCAGTAGAGGTAGGGAACAAAGAGGACAAACTCCCCCGGTTGCAGGTTGCGGTGGGGGAGGGAGCCCGCGCGAACGCTGTCGCGGCGCTCCGCGTCCGTCCAGCCGAGCAGGCGGCGCACGCGGTTGAGGTTCTCCTCGGGCTGCCGGGAAGGTTGGTGGCCGGAACCCATCGTTACGAAATCCAGCGGTAGGAGGAGAAGGAGTGCACCGCCGGCGAGGAGCGAGAACTCTGCTGCGAGGGAAATGAAGCGCGGCGGCGGATGCGTGGGATGCAAAGGCAAATGGCTAGAAGGGTGTGCTTGACCAAGGGTTAAGGACCCTATTTGACAGTCGCTCCCAATCCTCCGCGAGCCGCGGGACTAAGGCGTGCACGCGCACGGACGCACCCGCGGACCCCCAGGTCTATGACAGCAGGGGCCTGGGGACGCAAATCACGACAGGCGGGTAAAATAGCGAGTGGAGCTGGGAGGCGAACCGGCGGCCGCCCGCGGACGCGCGCCTCGGCGCAACGCGTGGGGCCCCTGCCTCTCGGCTTTACACACAGCTGCCCACGTAACCGTCTGCCCCCGCCTTAATTGCAGAAAGAAGGGGAGGCGAACCGCCGCTGCGGTTCCCGGCGCGGGCCTGCCCCCTCGTTCCCCGAGAGATTCCCACGATCAGGCGCTCCCAGATCGTGAGGGGCCTATTGGGCCAACTCGCGGGGTCAGGCGAGCCGGGCTCCCGCGGGGTCGGGCGAACTGGGCCACCTCCAAGGTCGGGCGAGGCGGACTTCTGGAGAGGTCGGGCGCGCCAGACTCTCATCAGAGTCGGGCGAGGCGTATTCCCTCGGAAAGATCGGGCGCGCCGAGCCCTCAGCAGGGTCAGGCAAGTCAAGTCTCGGCCTAGGATCAAGTGGGTGGCCCTGCCCAACTAGTTGCTTAACAGCCAGGGGCCGGAAACCGCACATGGCTCCCTGTGGCTTGAGTAATAAGCGCTGATGGGCTCACCTCAGGTTCAAAAACTCGCCAGAGGTGGGCCCAGGGGCCACTGTCGGTACCCAGCTAACCGGGTACCCACTTATACTAGACAAAGTCTAAATACAGTCCTTAATAAGGCTCCACGCAGCCTGACAAGCTGGGTTTATTCCCTTGGGCAGAACAAGGGCTGACTTCCTATACTCGACAGGATCACCAGTATCGGCAAGTATCGCAGTAAAGGAAAGGGCCCAAGACCACGTACAGGCGGGTCTGGCCTATCCCTTATAAGAACTGGGCCGAGCCTCTCCCAACCGCGCGAGATGCCCCTCAAGGGAAGGCCAGGTCCGGACCACTCGGAGGTCCGGACCGCTCGGAGGTCCGGAGCTAGCGCACTCGGGGGTGGAGCCGCAAGCTACCGCGTACACCTACCCCCGGTGCGGGATGGTCCGGGGCCGCCACGTGCCCACAGGACGCGCGGCGGAGTCTTCTGCCAGGGGCCTCGCCCGCCTGCTGCATTAATTGCGGGCAGGCGAGCGTGGCCCGTTGCCCGCTGACACCGCCGCTGTCAGACGGGCGTGCCCCGTTACCCGCTGACGGACGGGCGTGCCCTGACACCCGCTGACACCACCGCTGTTAGACGGGCGTGCCCCGTTACCCGCTGACGGACGGGCGTGCCCTGACACCCGCTGACACCCCGCGGGCAGGCGACGGCGACTATACTAAAGGGCGCGCCTTACCGAGGCGCGACGGCAGTGACGGGGCATACGGTCAACTTCCCCACCGGACGTTGGGGTTTATACCGAATAAACAAGTACACTGTGCTCATCATGAGCTGCGCCACGCGCGACGACCGCGCTCAGCCTAATACTAGGTAGCAGCACTGTAGCACCGCTGTGAGCGCTCCGTAATGTCACGTCGGCACGCCGCCTGCCTCCTCTGCCACTGAAGCCCCTCCGCCGGGTTCAGCGGTTGATGGAACAGGACGGTGTAAACCAGGACGGCGTGGCGCACCTTCCGGGCCACGCCGGGCCGCGTCAGTTGTGCAGGTACAAGACATGGGAGTCAACGGTTGCCGCTACGAGGAGCACGCGACATGACAACAAAGGGTCCGCTGGAGGGACCTGACCTCCGCCAGAAGGAGCGTAGGGCACCAAGTCAGTGCAGGATAGAACTGTAGCATAGAGAAAGTGGGCCGGGACCACCTGTCGGGGCCCGGCCACCATGTGCGTGCCCCCCCTTGGGCTATAAAAGGGGGAGGCATACGAGACCATACGGACGGTCTTCACGATACAGATAGTCTTCACCATCGAGACAATACACACTCCTCACAAGCACAAGCTCACAACCTCATCCGTCTTCTCCTATAGACAGCAATACAAGAACACACCCACAGTGGACGCAAGGTATTACGCTCCGACGGTCCCGAACCACTCTAAATCCTCGTGTCTCCATCGCGCCACCATTGACATAGCTAACAACGATCGCTCCCCTAACTACTCTTAGTACTTAGGATTCGGACGGGTGCATTCCGCCACCCGATCACAGCACACACGCTCTGCTGGGATGAAAACTTCCGTAGAACCCGATGGCGCGGTGCGGGTGCTGGGGGCCGCAGCAGGCCGGACACGCGCAGCGGAGGCGTGCCATGCCACACGAGCGGCGCAGCGGAGAGCGTTGCCGCTCATCTAAAACCCCAATCCCAACCGGCAACCGCCGCCGCCGCCATGGACGCCACCGTCTCCACCCGCCTCCGCCGCTCGACGCCCTCCCACGATGCCTACACCGTCCGCGTCTTCCACGACCGCTTCGCCTCCCTCGCCACCGTGTGCCCAGCCGACGCGCGCCGCTGGGTCGGCACCACGCGCTGGCGCCACGGCGGGCTCCTCCGCCGGGGCTGCCTCGTGGTCGGCCTCGGCGTGCAGTGGACCCCGTCCTACCAACCCCTCCACGGCGCGCACCCGGCCCCCGACACGCTCCAGCTCTGCGTCGGCCACCGGTGCCTGGTCTACCACCTCGCCCGCGCCGACGCCGTCCCGGAGGGGCTGCGCCGCTTCCTCGCCGACCCCAGGGTCACCTTCGTCGGCTCCGGCTCCGCGAACGACGCCCGCATGCTCTCGGCGCACTACGGCCTCCACGTGGCCCACGGGGTGGAGCTGCGCGCCGTCGCGGGCATGGGGAACGCGTCCCTCGAGGACATGGCCCATCACCTCCTCGGCTACCCCGGGATCCACAAGCCCAAGGAGGTGGCCGTGAGCGCCTGGAACGCGCCCCGCCTCTCGCTGGACCAGGTCCAGTACGCCGCCGTCGACGCCTACCTCGCCTTCCGCCTCGGCGTGCTCCTCCTGTCCCCCACGGCCGCCGCGGCTGCTCCGCCTCCTCCAGCCGTGCACGGCGTCCCGCAAGCCTTCTCTGGACTGACAGACGCGTACGGCACTGCTGTTATGCCTGTTGTTCGAGCTTATGCTTCAGATTCGGAGTACGGTGGCGACGACTATTATTCGGATCGGTACACCGATGAGGAGGACCAGATGGATGAGGAAGGCTACAATGTGGATTACCAGGGAGATGGGGAATGGTACGCTGCGGAGGATCTGGAGGGTGAGGAATACTACAGTGATGGGGATGAGATGGACGAGGAAGGCTACAATGTGGATTATCAGGAAGATGGGGCAGGAATTCACAGTAATGACAACTACATGGATTGGTCTGAAGAGTTCACCGGCGACGGGTTGGCCCCCATTTCCAACCTCGAGGAAGATTATGGTGATGGCTATCCAGCATTTGAGTACCCAGGACACAGGGAGGTGGTGCTAGATGACGGCGGCGATGCGCTGGCACAAGATGATTGGTACAATCAGGAGGCTGATTATGGGTGTGATCAATACGACCAGGCTGAGTTCGACAATCAGGAGGTCGGCTATGGATATGATCAAGACAACGAGGCTGGGTACGAAGAGTTCTACCTGCCGTGATCTCTGATGCTGATGATCAGCTAGCATTGGCATTGGCATCGGCCGAGCTCAATGGATGGTAGCAACATCTCTGCAAATATATGTTTT
The DNA here is from genome assembly GCA_030272315.1 of Paspalum vaginatum. Taxonomy (NCBI): domain Eukaryota; kingdom Viridiplantae; phylum Streptophyta; class Magnoliopsida; order Poales; family Poaceae; genus Paspalum; species Paspalum vaginatum. The sequence continues at coordinate 48,178,727 of CM059013.1, read as the reverse complement.
TATTTACGCCCAATCTACGTAACTTGCTTTGAATCTCGTCCTGAAGACCGTGTGTTATTCAGGTGTCCTTCTTTTGGTGCTGTTTCCACGCTAGATATGCAGTAATTATGTCTGATCTTGGATGCATGTATGATCCTGAGAGATAATTAAACCCAGGTGGGATAAGCAAGTACTGTAATGTGATGAAGTTGTGATGATGAAATTTGTTTGCTTCAGTGCCCCATCTGGTTCAATTATCAGAGTTCATTTGTGGCCTTTCTTATATCTATTTCGCTATTTGAGTCATGCACATGTGGATTGGATGTTAGATTTTAGCAGAATATCATAGTATATGTCTCATGTATTGATCATTGTTCAAGTTGTGCATGCTTTGATCTATGTCATTAGTGCGTGATCAGGATTGCAGGTGCTGGTCAATTTAGATTTGGCTTACTCTTGCTACTGGCTGTTTCTGAAATTTTGTTCTCTCCTAGTTTTCTTCTCGTGGAACTTCCCAAATCTTTTGTTTTTTTGCACTGAAGATAGAATTTGTTTAAACATTCTTCATCCATGGCGAGCCAATGGCGAATTTGTGTGTTGCAGTGCTTGTACACGAAACATCACTGCCTATCTGTTTGACTAATCGTTGCCAGTTTGCATTCCAATTTGTTGCTGCCAAGATTCATTTTTTATCATTTGCAAAGCACGAATTCAGTATTATTACGGCATGTGCATGCTGGGGGTGAAAGCATGCATTTTTCGTATGGGAAATGAAACAACGTAAGTAGATTGTGAAAACCACAACTTCCACATGGACCACAACCACAGGACAAGGTAAAGGAAGGACAATGTCTACTTCCAAAACACTGAAACAGAATGCAGTTTCCATAATCACTTCCTCTACTGGTGATGGAGAGCCATCCTAATTCCCAACCAATGCAATTGCCAATTGCAAGGCTATTGTTCAGGAAAAGACTAAAATCTCCCACCAAGGGGTTTTCAGTTTTTCAGCGAGCTTATCCATGATGTTATTTTCAGGAGTAGTAGTTTACACTACGACGACTTAAATAAATGTTCAATAAATAAAAGAGGATATATGGCGGCTATCCATGCGGCCGACTTGGCAAGGAGTCCACGCCTTTTCTTTCTTTCTTTTATATATATCTGAAAAAGGTAGGAAACCCTTGTTTCCTCGTCTGTCTATTTTTTCACCGTACCACCGCCTCATCTAAAACCCCAACCCGCGCCGCCGCCGCCACCACCACCACCATCATGGAAGCCGTCGTCTCCACCCGCCTCCGCCGCGCGACGCCCTTCCACGACGCCTACACCGTGCGCGTCTCCGACCGCCGCCTCACCTCCCTCGCCACCGCGCGCCCCGCTGACGCGCGCCGCTGGGTCGCCACCACGCGCTGGCTCCACGGCGGGCTCCTCCACCGGGGCCGCCTCGTGGTGGGCCTCGGCGTGCAGTGGACAGCCCCCCGCCACCCGCTCCACGGGGGCGCGCTCCCTGTGCCCTGCACGCTCCAGCTCTGCGTGGGCCACCGCTGCCTCGTCTTCCACATCGTCCACGCCGACGCCGTCCCCGAGGCGCTGCGCCGCTTCCTCGCCGACCCCAGGGTCACCTTCGCCGGCTCCGGCTCCGCCAACGACGCCCGCATGCTCTGGGCGCACTACGGCCTCCGCGTCGCCCGCGGGGTCGAGCTGCGCGCCGTCGCGGGCATGGGGAACGCCTACGTCGAGGACATGGCGCACCGCTTCCTCGGGTACCCCGGGATCCGCAAGCCCAGGCACGTGGCCATGAGCGCATGGCACGCGCCCCGCCTCTCGCTGGACCAGGTGCAGTACGCCTCCGTCGACGCCTACCTCGCCTTCCGCCTCGGCGTCGTCCTCCTGTACCCCGCGCCCAAGGCCAAGGCTGCTCCCCGGCCACCTCCCGCCCAGCAGCGCGCGCCCGTCCGCCTGCAGGCACCTCCCGTCCAGCAGCTCGCGCCTCCACCCGTGCGCGCCGCTCCCAGAGCGTTCTCTGGAATGCCAATGCCAGCCGCGGGTGCCGTGCACGTGGTCGTGGACACGGACGGCAGCGACACGGACGAAGACGTGTGCCGCACTGTTGGTCTGCGTGTTCGAGCGTATGCTTCGGATTCGGAGCAAGACGAGGATGATGGCGAGGCGAGTTACGCTGGGACTCGATCTCTTGGGTCTGACGACGGCGCCGTTGACAATGGGGAGGATGAGGAAGGCTACAGCAGTGTGGACGATCAGGAGGAGGATGAGGAAGGAGTTCTGACCGATGACAATGGCATGGATGGGGTGGCCATCTCCAACGTCGACGAAGAGGATGGGGGCCAGAGCAAGGCGGTGCTGGATGGCGGGGATGATGCCCTCTCACCGGATGATTGGTATGATGAGGAGGTCGACTATGGGTGTGATCAGGACGACGAGGATGAGTTCGAAGAGTTCTACCTGCTGTGATCCCTGATGCTGATGATCAAGGAGTACTGGCGTTGGTCGGCAGTGTGGTTTTTCTCTTGCGGATCTAAGCCCAAGAACCCACCACTAGCGATTTCTATGCGTAAAGGTCTTAGCATTCGTATAGATCTAAGCAAGGGAGGAAGAGAGGGATAGCGGTTCACCTTCGGTGCCGGGGAAGGGCGCGACCGGTGCCGTATGGGCAACGGTGTTGGACTGTTCGCGTAGGCGGAGGTCCTCCGCGTCCTTGGCTTCTTGTTCCTTGAGGCGGCGCTCCTCCGCCTCCTTTGCTTCCTGCTCGCGTCTCCTCTCGAGCTCCTGGGGGTCGCCGTCGTTGCCGTTCACTGGGTCGGCCATGGTGTCGGCGGTGACACTTCCAGTCACTTGGTGCGCCGGGAGATCGGGTCACTCACGGTCTGTAGGGCTAGGGTTTGCGGCGGCTGTGTTTGCGTTAGTTTCCGTGCCGGCCCCTAGGCCCTCTTTTATATGGCGCACTGTGACCGGGGGCCACAACCAAGAGGGAAGGCCGCGCCCCCGATCAGGGCGCGAGATCCGCTCGGACTCGGTCACATGACCGTTCCGAGATCAATTCCAACATTCTCCCCCATTGATCTCGTCTCATTCATTTCAAAATCATTCTGTGCTTCATCCCTTGACAGATCAACATACCGAGACCAAAGCGTCCGAAAAGCCAGTTACGTGCAATTGAACTCATTGACTACAGTACGTCTTTCTATCTTAGAACAGAGCTTTCTATGAGATGGTTGTTTTCAACAGCCCTCAATCCAGAATCATAGACCTTTCTGTAAACCCATGCCGGCTAAGTGTTTGTCAAACACTTTGGGTGAAACGCCTTTAGTCAGCGGATCCGCAAGCATTTCTTCGGTTCCTAAATGCTCCACTTCAATAGTGTGATTCTGGATTCTTTCTCTCACAACATAGAACTTAATTTCAATGTGCTTCGATGCACCACTAGATCTATTGTTGTGAAAATAATCTACTGCCGACGAATTGTCGCAGTATATCTTGAGTGGTTTTTCAATACTATCTACCACTCTCAATCCGGGTACAAATTTCTTTAACCACATGGCCTGTCCCGTTGCCTCATAACAAGCAATAATTTCAGCGTACATTGTCGACGATGCAACAATGGATTGCTTGCAACTTTTCCATGATACTGCCCCTCCTGCCAGAGTGAACACGTATCCAGACGTGGACTTCTTGGTGTCTTTACACCCTGCCCAGTCTGAATCTGAATAGCCTATTAATTGTAAGGCGTCTGTCTTTCTATACGTCAACATGAGATCTTTCGTCCCTTGCAAGTATCGCAAGGCTTTCTTTGCAGCCGCCCAGTGAGCTCTTCCTGGGTTTGACTGGTATCTTCCAAGCATCCCGGTTGTGAATGCTAAGTCAGGTCGTGTGCACACTTGTGCATACATAATGCTTCCAACCGCAGAGGCATATGGAACCGCTTTCATCTGATCCTTTTCATATTCATTCTTGGGACATTGAAAATTCCCAAACTTGTCACCATGTGCTATCGGAACAAGGCCTGCATTACAGTTATGCATGTGATACCTTTTCAAGATATTTTCAATGTATGTCTTTTGAGACAATCCTAGCATGCCTCTTTTTCTGTTTCTGGAGATTTGAATCCTCAGGACATAGGATGCCTCCCCCAGATCCTTCATATCATAATTCGAACATAGAAATCTCTTTGTCTCTAGCAGCAAATCCATATCGCTGCTAGCTAGTAGGATATCGTCCACGTACAAGACTAGAAAAATATACCTTCCGTTTCGGAACTTTGCATAAATGCAATTATCCTCAACATTCTCTTTGAAACCAAACTCTCGAATGGTCTCATCAAACTTCAAATACCACTGTCTTGAAGCTTGTTTCAATCCATAAATGGATTTCTTTAGGTGGCATCCCATATCTTCTTTTCCTTCCACGACAAAACCTTTGGGTTGAGCCATGAAAACATTTTCATTAAGCACTCCATTCAGGAATGCTGTCTTTACATCCATTTGGTGTAATTCCAAATCAAAATGAGCAACTAGTGCCATGATAATTCTGAAGGAGTCTTTTGACGAAACGGGTGAGAAGGTTTCGTTGTAATCGATTCCCTCTCTTTGAGTGAAGCCTTTCGCCACTAATCGGGCTTTGTATCTTTCGATGTTCCCTTTGGAGTCTCTTTTGGTCTTATAGACCCATTTGCAACCTACTTTCTTTGCCCCTTTGGGAATCACCTCTAAGTCCCAGACTTTGTTCGTATCCATAGATCTCATTTCATCCTCCATAGCGGCAAGCCACTTGGATGAGTCAGGACACTTCATGGCTTCCTCATATGTAGTAGGATCGCCCTCCAGGGTTATGTCCTCACTAACATATACCTCGTAATCGTCAGGAATCGCAGTTTTCCTTACTCTTTGTGACCTTCTCAAAGGCACATTTTGTTCTTCCACTTGAGGCTGCTCTGGTGGTGGGTCATCGGGCACAATGTCTTGTTCTGGTTCCCTAGCCTCAGTTGCATCAGGGGCCTCAGGCTCAGGAATTGCAACAGGAGATGGAGACTCGGGAACCGGTAACTCAGGGATCGGTGTAATTTCCGATTCATTTATTGTCGTGCTCGATGAACCAACATCCACAGCAGGGGTCGCAACAACAGTTTGTTGGACTGGTGGTGCTTCCTCAGCCGGCATCGAGAAGTATGGTTCTTCCACCATTGGAAATGGGACATACGTCCTCTTTTCTTGAAGGTTCACTTCTCGAGGTGCCGTACCCCCCCGGATCATGTCATTTTCAAGAAACACTGCGTGTCTTGTTTCAACAAATTTCGTGTTTCTATCTGGACAATAAAATCTAAAGCCTTTCGACTTTTCAGGATAGCCAATAAAATGGCAACTCACTGTCCTTTCGTCTAATTTACCTTGTGAGGGGTTAAATATCTTTGCCTCAGCTGGGCAGCCCCACACGTGCAAATAATTTAATGTGGGCTTTCTTCCAGTCCATAACTCGTATGGAGTCTTTGTGACAGACTTACTGGGAACCCGATTAAGTATATGAATGGCGGTTTTTAATGCCTCCATCCACAGACTAACCGGAAGAGTCGAATAGCTTATCATACTTCGTACCATGTCCATTAAGGTGCGATTTCTTCTTTCTGCTACTCCATTCTGCTGAGGTTCACCCGGTGTAGAATACTGGGCTACTATTCCATTTTCTCGCAGGAACCTTGCAAAAGGTCCAGGAATTTGTCCATACTGCGTATGTCGACCGTAGTACTCCCCCCCACGGTCAGATCTTACGATCTTTATTTTCAAATCAAGCTGATTCTCAACTTCAGCTTTAAATATCTTGAATTTGTCTAACGCTTCTGATCTTTCTTTTATGGGGTAAATGTAGCCATATCGGGAGTAATCGTCTGTGAACGTTATAAATGAGTCATAACCGTCCACAGTCCTCTCCGAGAAAGGACCACAAATGTCTGTATGGATTATTTCCAATACTCCCGAGCTACGCTTAGCGTTTTTCTTAATTTGTTTCGCAAGTTTTCCGTTGATGCAATCAATGCATCGGTCTAAATCCGTAAAGTCTAACGGATGGAGAATATCTTCTTTTATTCATCGTTCTATCCTCCCACTCGAAATGTGGCCTAAGCGACAGTGCCATAATTTCGACGAAGTTTCTCCATCGTTTCTTTTACGTTTCTTTGTCGTAATCGTTTCAGGTACAGAATCGGATGCATCAATTTCATTCACAACATTGCATTGGGAAAGCAGATAAAGCATGTCTCGTCGGATGGCGAGACCAACATCCTTGTTATTGCAACGAATAACACACTTATGATCCCCAAAATGACAATGTATCATCTCATCATCAAGTCTAGAGACAGAAATCAAATTCCTCTTTAAAGAGGGAACAAAAAGAACATCTCTCAATAACAGTACAAAACCATCATCTAATTCTAGAGAAAGATCTCCAATGGCTTTGACTGGGGCTTCTTTTCCGTTAGCTACTCTAACGTTTCTTCTGCCCTTTTCCAGCATCCTCCTTGTTCGGAAGCCCTGTAAGGAATTCGCAACATGTACAGTTGCACCCGAGTCAATCCACCAAGCATTAGTGGAAAAATCTAAGTACAGGGATTCATCAATAAAGGTCACTTGATATGTACCTTTTTCTTTCGGGATGAGAGACCTCAACCAATCTGGACAATCCTTCTTGTGGTGCCCTTCTTGGTTGCAGTGCAAGCAAAGTATTGTAGGGCACAGGGAAGAACTTGTGAGGATTCTTCCCCTTGCCATGATTATGATTCACGGCAGGGGGTTTGCTCGAGGACTGTCCAAGATCACCCTTAGGTCCTTTCTTGAAGACTGGCCTGGAGTTCTTGTTCATTCTCTTTGACTGATGCGATGCATAGTTGAGGGAGTCACTCTTGTGACTTTTGAGCCTCTCTTCTTCTTGCAAGCACTGAGCCATCAGCTGATCAATTGTCCATCTGTCCTTGACAGTGGTGTTGTAGTGCACATGAAAAGTTTCATATTCTTTTGGAAGTGATTTCATAATCATGTGCACCACAAAATCCTTAGGCAAATCTTTGCCCAAGTATTTGTTCAACTTGGCTGCAGTGCTAGTCATCTTTTGGATGTAGGCTCGCACTCCAGAGCTATCACACCTTGTATTGGTCAAATCATCTACCAAAGCGCTAGCATACGCCTTGGAGGATCCAGTAAACTAAGTCTTCAGTCTATCTAGAAGCTCCTTGGCAGTAGCACACTCTGGTATAGACCCTTCAATGGAGTCATCAATAAGGTGTCGAATAATCTTCAAACATTTATTGTTTGAAATCTCTCATTTTCTTTTCTCGATGCTGTATTGCATCATCTTCTGCTCATAATGAGCATCGCCTACAGGAGGCTCAGTGGGTCTATCAGTCTGGAGTGCATAATCCAAGTCACTCAAGGTGAGCATCATGTCAATATTCTTCCGCCAAGAGGGATAGTTATTCCCCTTAAGCGGATCAATCTTCCCCATCTGAGTGAGGAGCATCGCAGCGTTAATCCCTTCGGTGCCGGTAAAACATAAATCAAATTAGATCATGGTCAAAAGTAACATGAAATCCTCATGCATGAATTAAAATCAACATTGGTCGAAAATAAATCATGCAGGAAAAAACGATCTCTATTCTAGATTCATCGTTGGATAAAAATAGAATAAATTCAGAAAGATAATCATGACTCATTATTAAATTTAACGTTGGTTAAATAAATAACGATAAAGTCATACATATTCTAATAACATGCATATCTCTAAATAATTATTCACGTTGGTTTCAAAGAATTCAGAGATAATACACATTAAAAAACATATCAGCAGCGGAAACATGGTATAAATCAGAAGATCTAATTCTGTGAATTTAACTCCAGGGACATAAAACTTTTTCATCATGCATAAAAAGCATGTAAAAGCAGGAAGAGAAAAAAAAATTTATTTCTAATCTGGCCAAATTTGCCCAATCGGCCCAATCAGGGCCCACGGCCTTCTTGGCAGAGGCGGCGGGGCGCACCAGGCCGAGGCAACCTGGGCCTGGGCCGCGCATCTAGCCCAGCCCAGCTCTGCCGGCGCGGCCGCCCGCCCGCCTCGATCTCGGCCGTCCAACCCGATCGGACGGCCAGCATCGTCCGGGCGGGGTATAAAAACCCGCTTTTTCCGGCCGGGATGAAAAACCCTAGGCCATTTCTCCTCCCCTCCCGCGCGCGTCTCTCTGTCCGCCGCCGCACGCCTCCGCCTTCTCCACCATCGCCGGCAAGAGAGAGAACAAGGACGACGGCGTGGTCCAAAGCCGCCCGCGCGGCCTTTTGCCGGCGCGCGCGCCCGCCCGAGGGTGGACGCGCAGGCCGCCGAACGGCCCCGCGGCGGTGCGCTCGACCGCGCGCGCCACTGCCCGCAACGGTCGGCGGCCGTGGCCGCCTTCTTCTTTGACGCCGGCGAGGCCGGCAAAACAAGTTAGCCCTCTGGGCTTTTCGATTCGCGGGATTTGGGGATTTTTCTAGGGTTAGGGTTTGAGTCCTCCCCTTACTTCTTCCAATTTCATTTCGATTTCACGAATCCGAGCCTAGATAGCTCAAGATCCGGTGGATTTTCTTCCATTTTCTTGACCCGTAGGCCAAAACTCCCCGCTAGGGTTCGGGATCGGGCCATGCCCGAGCTAACTGATACCAAATGTGGTTTTTCTCTTGCGGATCTAAGCCCAAGAACCCACCACTAGCGATTTCTATGCGTAAAGGTCTTAGCATTCGTATAGATCTAAGAGAGGGAGGAAGAGAGGGATAGCGGTTCACCTTCGGTGCCGGGGAAGGGCGCGACCGGTGCCGTATGGGCAACGGTGTTGGACTGTTCGCGTAGGCGGAGGTCCTCCGCGTCCTTGGCTTCTTGTTCCTTGAGGCGGCGCTCCTCCGCCTCCTTCGCTTCCTGCTCGCGTCTCCTCTCGAGCTCCTGGGGGTCGCCGTCGTTGCCGTTCACTGGGTCGGCCATGGTGTCGGCGGTGACACTTCCAGTCACTTGGTGCGCCGGGAGATCGGGTCCCTCACGGTCTGTAGGGCTAGGGTTTGCGGCGGCTGTGTTTGCGTTAGTTTCCGTGCCGGCCCCTAGGCCCTCTTTTATATGGCGCACTGTGACCGGGGGCCACAACCAAGAGGGAAGGCCGCGCCCCCGATCAGGGCGCGAGATCCGCTCGGACTCGGTCACATGACCGTTCCGAGATCAATTCCAACAGGCAGAGCTCAATTGATGGTCGGAAAATAATTAGACAACTTATTTTCAATTTCGTACTAGGTGCTCTTCGTTGGTGCTGTTTCCACGCTTGATACTATTACTATTATATATACTATATATATTATCTGTCTGTCTGATCTTGGATGGTGTGCTGAATTTCAGACATAACCACACGTATGCTGAATTGGAAGTTAATTAGACTTAGGAGGATATGTTTGCATGGCTCATATATTGGCCAGCTCTACATGCTTTGATCTGTGTCATTGGTGAGGTGTTGGATGTTGCCCCTGTCTCTCTGAAATGTTGCTGTCCTTTTTCTTTTTGCAACTTCACATGCGTTTTGCACTGACGAATAGTATGTGTTGTGTCATCTTGTGTTTTGAAATGCTTATACAAATTGGACCGAAGAGACGGACAGGAATGCAGGATGGCAGATGGCCCCTGAAGATTCTTTGCTTTGGTTGAGTTCAGTGATCAAAGTCGGCATATACAGAGATAAATTTTTAGTGTCCCAGTTGAATGGGCAGAGTTTTGGTTGGGGGCTTTTGTGGACCGGGAGGGAATTGGAAAGCCGAGACTTGGGATTTCGATCTCTTTGTATGGCTCTCCCAGTCCCCATATATTTGACCGTCGTTCAAGTTTAGCGTGCTTTGATCGAGATGTCATTGGCGCAGGATCAGGAGTGCAGGTGTTGTTTCATATTTGACTCATCGTAACCTCAACTGTTTCTGGAAGTTTGCTATCCTTTATTTATTTATTTTCGAACTCGCTACGTGTTTCGTGGTGAAGTGAAGAATATGTGTAAGGTGTTCTTCATCCATGGCGGTTTTCTATGTGTTTCCATGCTCAGGACAATCACTGGCAACACCTTTCTCAGATATTTGTGTCTCTGAAGTTTGCTTTCTTCTTTGGTTCAGTTTCAGCAGTGATGGAAGCTTGACGATTGTATAAGCCGCGGTCGGATTAGACATGCCGGCGAGCACGATTCGCAAAGCATGCATGCTTAGTAGAGATGCATGATGATAATGGGTCAGCCAATTAGTTAAAGACCTGCTGCTTGCTGCTAGAATATAAAACCTCTGCGCGGGGCGAAACCTGGAGACGGGGGATGGTTGTCGGAGACGTGGCAAGGTAAGCTGAAGCTAGGGGCCTTTGACAGGGCCTCAAACTAGTTTCGGCTCTCGTGGCTATCTCTACGAAACGATTTTTTTTTTTCGAAACGGCTCCACACCCGTTTTTACGCTGATGAGGAGGAGCAAAAAATAATGGCTTCTCTGGCTCCTCCAGTTTCATTATTGAAGTCATTATAAAATGAGCTCTACCAAACGGTTCATACGTCATCTCTAACGTAACGTTCAAATGGATCTTCAAAACACTATTCTCACATTTTATAAATAAGATGGATAAAAATTTTTATTGGTTTTTTAAAATAGAATAAGTATACTATTCGAGATGGCTTAGGGCATAGCCGCATAGACAAATGGTGTCCGTGTCCGTTGTGGGATGGGAATGGGACGTGATGTTTGGGAGAAGCATTTCAGCAACTTGGGAGAAGGGGCGGCAGCAGCCGCAGCGCAACAAGCGACTGGCCGACCATTGTGCTAAGCATATGTAGTCCGTATCAGTATGCATATACTGTATCTAGCTTCATACCTACTCCTCTACGTTACGTACTCGATCCTGTTGGACTACTAGTAGACTTGTTGATCTACGTACGAACCTTGTGGCCAGCTGGCTTCCTCACCTCGACAAGGGAGAAACTAAGCCAAGGAAGGAAGGGGGAGCTGACTTGTACACGCTGTGCAAACAAATGGTTCTGAGAAGGTTTAGTTAGCTAGAAGCTCCAAACCAGGGACACAAACAAGATTACTCGTGGGTTAGTGACGTAACTAAATTTACGCAGAAAAATGGCTACCGCCAAACCCGTAAATAGTTCCGCTTGCATCCCTACTTCAAGCAGCAGCCTTTGGGCTGTCCATACTCGTTCTACCATATTTCTCTACTCTATCTTACAATCATCCGCAGTCATATTTACTCTATATCTCAACACTATATCAACTAACACATTTTTTATAATATCTCACCCCTTCCACCCACCACCTAGACTCTTCTTCCTCGCCCGCGCCGCCCGAGCCGCTCCTCCTCCCCACCACCGCCGATGTCTCCCCACCCACCGCGCCTCTTCCTCGTTGCGGTGGACCGCCACCAGCCTCCTCCTCCCCGCTGTCCATCCACGGCCGCCGCTGGCCCCTCCTGCCCGTCCGACGGCCGAAAGCCTCGTCCTCCTGCACCCGCCGGCGCGCCCGCCGACAGACGGATCCGGTGAGGTGGACCTTCTACTCCGCCTCCTCCTCTCCTGCGCCGGCGCTGGAGTCCTCCTTTCCCCTCCCCGCCGCAGCCGCTGCCCAGATCCGCGTCGCCGCAGGCCACTGCTGTCACGCGCCAGGGAGAAGAGGAGGTGCCATGGAGATGACGACGCAGCGCCGCCGCCTCCTCTCCCGCAACAGCACCGGCATCCCGCTTTCCCCTCCCTCCTGTAGCCGCCTCCCAGATCCGCGCAGCCTCCTCCTCCAGTCGGCGCGGGTCATGGAGAAGAGGAGGCGCCGCAGAGACGATGACGTCACGCCGCCTAGTCCTTTGGCCGCCGCGGGCCCGCCACGCGCTGGCCATGGGGCCGGATCCGCACCGACGAGCTCACATCTCCGCCTTCCGCTCCTCCGACCCATGGCGCAAGGAAGAGGCCGTTGTGCCACATCGGAGAGAGAAGGGATAGGAGTAGGAGACAGATGACGCTGTATTTAGGGTGAGAGAAACATCTCCTACCATAGGGGAGGCTTTCCAGTCGACCGCTGCAGGCATTGATTGAACTCTAAAATTTTAGGGTGGGCTTCCCAGTAGACCACTGCGGACAGCCTTATGCTCTGCTCTCCCCCAGCAGAGGGAACTGGATGGCCGCCATTTTTTATTTACACATGTATTCTAAGTATTTGCACCATCTTTTTTGAATCCAACTTTTTATACTTTATCTGTTTTGTTTGTTTGTCGCCGAGTAGTGGAAAATTGACTTGATCAGCGTCAAAGATTAAAAAACGGAGTAAACCACGATCCTTTTCAGAACATAATAAATGAGCTAATTCTACCCCAGTTCTAGCTGGGGTTGGTAAAAGTAGAAAAGGTTAAATAATACACATGATCTTACCAGACGACATTTATTTAGTTTGTTCACCAAATTGAAAGCTCTAGCAACTGAACATTCATTGATTTACTGAAAACTGAATGACAACTTGCAAATATATATACTGATGGCTAAGATTTGTCTCTGTAACTAGCAAGATCATTTCTTGCGCACCTGTATGAACCGTGCGTTCCCCTGCTTCTGATGGAGGATGATGCCGTGTCCATGCATGTGTTCGGTGTTCCCGTCATGCAATATCAAGCTATATAGCTCCTGTCTGGGAAGTGCCGATGTGGTGTCAATGTGGGTGGGGATAATTAAGAAGATCGACCATATGGCATCCAGCTTGAAATCATGTTTTCTTATTAGGCTTGTCATTTTGGATTGAATGGATATTTGAAGGTCGCATCTTGCATTAGCATTAGAAAAGGCGTCGACTGAAACGTATCACATATGCAAAGGCATCAGTCACCTCCTATGGAGTAAATTAATCTGAAAAGATAACACGTCGAATCGGTGAGGAAATTAATATTCAATAGCATGCATGACCCGCCACAATACTCTAAAAAGCGTGCATGTTTTAAGACTGTGTACTAGAAAAAAAAACCGCGCAAAAGTTAAAATGGGCCAGTTTGACGTGTGGAAGCAACTTGTGCTTTTGTGCACCTGTTTCCTCTTGTGTTGTCCCGATACATATGATCGTCCACATATATTTCAGTACAAGTCAGTTTTTGTCAGTAATCAAGCTATTGTGGCACCTGTATGTGTACGTGTGTGCGTAGAAAGCGTACCTTTCTGGAGATCTAGTTAAGAGTATGAAACACATCCCACATTCATGCTGCCCCTCCTTGAAGCTTCAGTTGCATCTAGGCCAGACCGCTGGCTATCATCTGAGTATAATGAGTATTTGGACATCTGCATCAGTCATAGTGCTTCGTCAACATCACTCTGAGCAACAGTTTTTGAAATCTAAGCCTTGTCAAGGTCTGAAATAGGCAAGCAACATCATGTTTAAGTGATATTTTTTCATACAACGTTGTTAGGGGGAAATAGTTAAGTTTACTTAAAATAGAAATGTGATGTATATATGCTCAAGAGTGTATACCTGTACATCTACATACATGATCTGCATTTCATCGGAACAAAGAAGACTGTTGCGGCCTTCTCACATGCTGCATGTTTTACTGCTAGGTAAGCTGATCTTTTGATTGCATCAAGTTGGATCGATTCCTCTGTTACGCAGGTCCACGTACATTTGCTTTCTGAATGAGCAAGGGCTGCTGCTCTGCACATGCATTCCTCCATCTATATTGGAGGTATTTTAGTTAGTCAGTTATTGTTTGGGTTATTATTAGAATTGACCTAGTGCGGTAGCTTTTGCTGGGAAAATAATATTTCATCGTCCATCTATATAGTCTTGCATTATTGGATTCTCCATCTCCGTCCTGAAATATAGCGTTTTTTGGATTTGTCTCAAACTTTTAAGTTTAACTAAACTTATAAAAAAGAATAATAATGTTTTTAAGTACCTAAAATGATCATTATTAGGTTTATCATGAACTATTTTTATAATTTACTTTTTCGGTGCAATAGATGATGCTAATATTTTTCTTGAAAAAATTACTTAAACTTAAGATTATTTGACTTAAGACAAAACTAAGAAATACTATATTTAAGGACGGAGGGATCATATCATCTGTTGTCTAGCTACTTACTCTACCCGTTTGCTTGCGTTTCTTTTATTTAATAATCTGCAAATAAAAACACAACTCATAAATTAAGGGCAGCTCCATATATCTCAAAGCTAAGCAAAGTTTGGGAAATATTATCTCAGTGCATGAACTTTGCGTGGCCGCCGGCAAGACTTGCTTGTCTTTTCCCACCGGTTGATTCTCTTTCTTGCGTAGTTGTCTGATATTCACCTATGTACTGTAGCGTATGTATACCCATTAGGTGATTCATATATGACTTTTCATCAGTTGCATTTTGCAACCATTCGATATCCATCCAATGACTCCCTAGGATTGCTGGCGATATTCAATCCACCAGTCACATTTTACACAACCACATAGATAACGGATGAAATTCAATTCATCAGTTATATATCAAAATTGCATAACGCAAGAAAAAATTACAGTGCTACGATAAATAGTATTATATATAAATAGTATTATATATAGGGAAATTTCATTTTATATGCTCATGTAGCTATAACCACCTATGTATCTCAAGATTAGGGGTATATTTGACCAAAGAAAAAGTATGTACATGGAGTAATGTAGTCATACTAGACCATCTAGGATGGTATATACGTTGAACACGCAAGTAAACACACGGTCCGCGCTCGTGCATTGCCACGAAAACAAACAAACTTTAAATGCAACTAGTAAAAATGCACGTGCGTCCCGCACATGACAAATAAAAACTATATATTTAGAAAAATTAAAGTAGCTATTTATTAACAAACAAAAAACACTCTATATATGTGGTTACTTAGATCGTCTTTCATAATGTTAGTGTGATTAATTTCTATGCCAATTTAAGAGTTCTTCAATTCATGTTTCAAAATACATGGGGTAATTTATATACAAATTTACTGGTTCTTTTTAGCCATCTTTGGTAATAGCACAATAGTTTTTTTAGAAAATAAAATAGTTATAATGACCATTATTATTAGAGGCTATCAGCTAGGATTGTGTCACTGAACATTACATTTAAACCAAAAATTTATTTGGTGCTAAAACAAAATTTACTTGCTTTCTTAGCTTAAAAATTTTAAAATTTTCTTATTTGGCATCAACTTTATTTTCGGGTTTTTTCTTTGGCACTTCTATCAGTGAGCAATTAAAGTATTATAAATAATGCTCTTTCAAAACACCAGTTTTTTTTTTTAAAAAAAAGGCATGGGCCGCCTCAGAACTGCACCCTACACATAGGAAAACCTAGGCCTAGGCCGCCAATTTGGCCCAGGCGGTGGGTGGTGTGCCCCATGCCGCCCTTCATGATACGCCCCCTCCTAAACCCTAACCCTTGCCCAGCCGTGCTCTCTCTTCTCTCGGCGCACTATCGGTCCCGGCTAGCGGCTGAGCTCTAGATCCGCCGCCTCCTCCCGGGCTCCTGGCTGCCTCCTCGCGATCTGTTCATAAGTTGGGCTGTGTTGGACCTAAATCGGGCTTTGGCTTGGTGATTTGCCTTTGCCACGGGTGAGGAAAAAGCGCGAGAAGCGCTTCGCACCTAGCCGGTTCTACGGCAGGCCGTGGTAACTCGGTTTTTGGCGCCTATTTTTTTTTTGTTGTGGTAACACCGTAAATCTATATGTTTAGGTAGAATATTTTTCGCCAGCTAGTTTATTTTCTAAAGAAGCAGTGAAAAATAAACATAATGGAATATAGAAATAGTAAACTAATAGGTAATTAAGAATCTAATCAGTATGTAAGGATCGGATAAAAATAAAATAAACTTAAAGTAGGTTGAGGAGTGCCGGCCTTAGTATCTATGTTCTCGAATATTTCTCGCTAGCTAGGCTGTGAGGACACCGTAGATCTATAGGTTTAGGTAGAATATTTTTTGCCAGCTAGTTTATTTTTTAAACAAGCAGCGAAAAATAAACATGGTGGAATATATAAATAGTAAACTAATAGGTAATTTAGAATCTAATCGGTATGTAAGGATCGGATAAAAAATAAAATAAACTTAAAGTAGGTTGAGGAGTGCCGGCCTTAGAAAAAATAAACCGAGTAAAATAGAAATAGTAAATTATTAGACATACTAATCTAATCATATACGTAAGGGTCAGATAAAAATAAAATAAATTTAAATAACAGTACTCGGAGACTCGGAGCACAGTCGTGAGCACAGCATCCCTGCCCTTGACCATACACACGCTTCATCCAGAAGCCACCACAGCCGGTCAGCCGCTGTTCCCCCTGTCTCTCTCCTTCCGTTCTGCCCCAAATTCCGCAGTCTCCACGCGGAGAGATCCGCCGGGTCCAGAAGTCACCACAGCGCCTCAACTCCCCCGTCTCCGGCTCTCCGCCCACCGCGCCCCAAACTTCCGTCGTCTCCACCCGCCGGGGATCCATGAGCCGGAGGATAGCGCAGGAGCTGCTGCGCGTCTTCCATTCGGTCCCGGGACATTTCCTTCCTTTCGATCTTTTCTTTTCCTTATTCTCTTTATGTTCCGCATCAGCTTAGTATCGCTCCGCTGTCCCTTTCCTTCCGTTCTTTTCTGGTTATACGCTGTGATTTAATGGGCATGTTGATATATTATTAACATGTGTTTATGAAGATGTGCAGCCGATGTGGTATTATTTGCTTATATGTTTGTCATTTATTTGCTGCAAGATTGGATTTGTCATATATTTGCAACGGTTGGGCTTGTTATAGCTGCGGGATAATACACAGGCCCAAATCGGAATGATTAGTCAGGCTTGACTCTTGAACTTCGTTTCAATCACAAGGCAGCTCGTATCAAAACTGATCTCTATTATTGTGATACGGAATCAATCTCAGGCAGCTAGGCAATGTTTTGGTGAAAAAAACTGACTAAAGGGCAGCAGAAGCATTACGCGTTTCTGCCACCGCTTTCTACTGTCCGCAGGATTTGGCATGTTGGGCCCAAATAGATTATAACCTATCGTTAGATTAAAAAAAGAGAGAATCCAGGGTGGATATGCCATTGGGTAGGTGAGTTTTAGGTATAAAATATTTTCTTTTAAACTCGCGTTTTTTATAGAGTAGTTAGATAGAGATAAATAGAAGTTTGTATACATCTTCCTATATCGTTGGTTTCTCCGCCCTGCCAAATAATGGAGTAGACATGTCTCCAAGCCCCTTTAGGTAAGCCTGATCCGATAAGAGAGAGCCGTCTAATCTGCCTAGGCAACACACAAATCTCTGCTATGAAAAATATGTCGTATATGTGGTTACAACATGTTTTGTTGTAATCTTAAAATATTTATATTTTTCTAAAATATTATTCTATTAGCTGAACATTTTTTCTTCTACTAGATCAAATATTTGCTTAGAGTTACACTTAGCTTTTCTGGTTGCGTGAGAGGTCCACAAACTATAAAAGGTAGTGTGGACTAATGATGTATTTTTAGAAACTTAACTAAATTTTCGTGCTAATTAGGAATGACAAACAAAACAAATATTCATGTGATCTTTGCTTTCTAATAATCACGTAGGCAATAAATAGCATCCTAGCTCCGGCGGAGTAGCATAGTCCGCTAATGCTTCATAGGCCAAGTCAGTCGGCAATGGTTAAGACATTTTGCACCACTTTAACTCACGGTCACAGCTCTGAATTGATTGGAACTTGACTTTAGATTTCGATCGAACATAATAAAGCAACGAAGCACACATGGATCATTGCTTCACAATTTGCTGCTGAGTCATCTATCAGAAATCTTTCTGCACATACATGAAAACCTGAAGGAACAATCGTGGGGTTGTTACGGAGCTTGCGCAATTCGTAGAAATCGCCTCGTCGTCCTCCGGTTTGGCCTAGCGCTGCGACAGGCCGTGCATGACCTTCTCCCTCTATATATCAGTGGGTGCTTGGTTTCGATCCAGGGGAGGCGGACGATCTGCGGAGTGCGAAGGCGGCGGAGGGAGCGAAGGATCTACGGCGGCGGCGGAGGAAGGATAGGACTCGGCAAAGGCATGGCAGAGGGGCGGCGAGCCGAGTTTCTGTGAAAGCCGAACCGTGTAACCCTATCGTCAATCGAGCTGGGAGCGGACAATAAATGGTTGAATTGATGCTTTTGATAGTAGCATGCACAACC
The DNA here is from genome assembly GCA_030272315.1 of Paspalum vaginatum. NCBI lineage: Eukaryota > Viridiplantae > Streptophyta > Magnoliopsida > Poales > Poaceae > Paspalum > Paspalum vaginatum. The sequence goes on along the minus strand of CM059013.1, from coordinate 48,160,535 downwards.
GTTTTCCTATAGGAAAGCATCGAGTCATGTTTTGTTATACTTGTCTTTCTTGATTGCAGATAGGTTGAATAACACTAAGAAAATTAATGTGCTTTTGCAATGCATGGCTTGATCCACCACAATATGCTAGCTGAAAGGTTAAGATTGTGTATTTGTCATTCGGGAATAATTCAAAAGTGCCAAGAACATAAGAACTAGATTTTATGAAAAAAATTTTAATTTCCACTGTACCAGCTTATTTATACCATCAATACAATTTTTTGTTTAAATGAATACACACATTATGCAATGATCACATGATATAATAAATTTTTGAATTAATGTTTTTATAGTAGTAGTATGTACGTAACTGTCTTCCTATATATATGAATGCATTATGTCGTCGAAATACCAATACGAGAGATACCGTTGGGCAGGTCTATGAGCCCACGAATCTAAGACATAGATAATGTTGGGCAACTACTAACCGAAAAAAAAACAATCCTGTCAATATTGTGAATGAAATACGACTAAGATTCTCTATTTTGTTGGGCTGGCTGCCTATATAAACACAGGCGACCTCGTTTAGCACGCAGAGCGCAGCTAACCTAGCCTCGAGCCTCGAATATCTTCTTCCTCATCCATCTATTATCTACAATCTCGAAGCCCGCCGCCATGAAGGTCTTGGCCGCCTGCAGCTTCCTCATCGCCATCTTCCTCGTCAATGGTAGCGTATAGCTAGCATTAGGGTGTTCCATCTTGATCAGTACTTGCGTTTTAAAAATCCTGTATGTATTCTCATTGTCGTCGTCGTGCATGCAGTCGTCGTCCGAGTGGCGGAGTGCCGGCCAATGGCCAACAACAGCGTCGTGGAGCCGCGCCAGCGTCGCCATGACCACGGCCACGGCGGCCACCACGACCACGGCGGCCACCACCACCCGGACAATAAGAAGCGGTCGGCCCACAAGCTGTTCGTGTTCGGTGACGAGCTCGCCGACAACGGCAACGTGGACTCGGACCCAGCCCTGGGCTCGAGCTCCCGCGAGTGGCGCTACCCTTACGGCATGTCGGACACGCTGCACCGCAGGAAGTCCACCGGCCGCGCGTCCGACGGGCTGGTGCAGTCGGACTTCCTCGCCATGATCATGGGCCACCGCGAGTCCCCGCCGGCCTACAACAGCGACGACTGGGACGACACCGTCGACCCCTCCGGCATGAACTTCGCGGTCGCCGGCGCCCGCGCGCTGGACTCGGCGTCGGCGGGCTTTGTGACGCTCCGCAAGCAGGTCCAGCAGCTCAGGGATCTGGTCAGGGACGGCGTGGTCGACGAGGACCGTGACTTCAAGGACTCGGTGGCGCTTCGTCGCCTACTCGGGCAATGACTACGCGGATGCCGACGACGACGACGTGAGTTATCCTTCGTTAATTGCATTGCATGCTACATATATACAATTACACCTAGCCAGCATATCTCTTCATATATGCAAGCATCATACGCAAGCATGGCCGATATATATGCAGGCATTCGCCGCCATGATCCCGAAGGTGGTGGACGAGCTGGCGAGTGTGGTGTCGGACCTGCAGGACATGGGTGTGTCCAAGGTGCTGGTGAACACGCTGCAGCCGTTCGGGTGCTCGGCGTGGCAGGCCAAGAGGCGCAACTACGAGTCGTGCAACGACGCCGGCAACGCCATGTCGGACAAGCACAACACGGAGCTCCGGGAACGGCTGGGCGACGGCGAGGAGGACGTGATGCTGCTGGACGTCAACAGCGTCTTCATGGACATGGTGGCGCCCAGGCAAGAGGGGTCGACGCTGGCGGCGCAGTTCACGGAGCGCCTCCGCCCCTGCTGCGAGGGCGTCGGCGACGACGGCTACTGCGGCCTGGACCAACAGTTCACGCTCTGCGACCGCCCCGACAAGTACTTCTACTGGGACGACTTCAACCCTACGCACGCTGGGTGGAGGGCCGTCATGCGCATCCTCCAAGGACCGATCATGGCCTTCCTCGGCATCTCCAGCCTCAACCACTTTTAGAATTAGATTAGATTAGATGGAATAATCGTGGACGAAGAAGAAGATAGCTTAATTAGCTAGTGGGATTAGTTTGTTAGCTAGTATTTGGAGGTAGATTTTGGTTAGTCGGTTATAGTGTGTTAGCTTTTGGAATAATAATATTATTTCGTCGTCCATCTATATACATACTCTTGCATTATTGGATATCGTCATTTGTCTACTTACTCTACCTTTTGCTTGTGTTTCCTTTCTTTAATAATCTGCAAATAAAAACAATTCATATATCGTCACAAAGCTAATATAAGCTATGTTTGGGAAAAATACTATCTCAGTGGTGCATGAACTTTGCGTGGCCGCCGGCAAGACTTTAATGATAACTTGTTGGTTTTCTTTTTTCTTTCTTGCCTAGTAGTTGCGTGACATTCACCAGAGCTACCCATATCGTTTGTGTAGCTCCGATCCAATCCTGCAGATGTGTTTACGTATAGGTAGATGGCGTAGCAATTTGGATCGGCCGGGTTTGTTAGCTAGCTAGGTTAATTATGTTTTGGTTAATTAGGACTGTTAATTTGGATTAGATATCGTCTACTAGTGCATGCATGGATTATTGAAATATACTATATGCCATTGTGCCCATTGTATAGCTAGTCGATCGATCTACTAGCAGCTAGCCCGGCGGTTTATTGATCAAGAATGGATGGATCATGAGCAAATAATTAATCTCAACTGATTTCCGGTAGATATGGATCATATGTATGCAACGGAATCCTTCTTCAACACCACATAGGAGGAGCATGCAGGCAAACCGATCGGAAAAACAGCCCACCGTAACTGTAATGCATGATGATGTCCGGCATCGATCGGCACCAGACCACACGGGGGCCCCTCATCCTCACGTACGCCAGCAACCAAGCTCCGCTACAAACGCTTGCTCCTTGTCAACCATCGTCTCCTTGACATTATTCATGGCCCACCTCATTATCAGAAACGTACACATCCATCGTGCGCTTAGTCAAGGGCTCGATCGAGTTTGGCAGTGCTTGGCAGCGAGCTGCGAGGTCGCGATGGAGACCAGCAGCGACACAGTAGCAGGTATGGCAAACCATCGGTGTCGACATGTTCTAGTTGTGACATGCATCTATCAATCATGCATGGTAGCTTAATTTGTACTGCGTGCGTGCGTGCATGTTGTAGGAAGTTCCACCGCATGCATATCTTGGCCATATACCATATAAATCCCACATAATTAATCGTCTGAAAGCCCATCGGATGCCAAACTCGATCCAACTACTCTCTGCCTGTATTATTTCTGCTGAGTAATTAACCTGCTGCATCAATCATGCTGTTGCTAGCTCGCTGTTTGTTTGCTGCAGCGGGACAAAATTAAGTTTGGCAAGCCTCCTGAAGGTACATCGATCGGCTGTGAGAAAGAGAAAGGATGTTGATTTTAGGCATGCAGTGCTTTGCCTGCACCGAGAGGATCGATGCTGCATCTCCGAGGGGTGAAAAATATGTCGCTGGGCACTGCGTGCTTGCATTGGTTACGACTATATGTGTTAGCTTAGCTACTAGTAGTGTGTGTGTATACCTGGAGTGAAGGACATATGGAACTCTCTGCTTGTGCTTTCGCAGCTAGCCTCGCTCATTGGGGTCAATTCCATTGTATAGCACATAGTCACCAAGGAGTCAGGTCGATGGGGTCGAGGTATGGAGTCGTGAGACAGGGGTCGACATTTGCGAGAGTGTTTTACAAGGTGAGAATGAAAATGACCCCAGGAACCTAGATCGAGGTCGATGACCCCAGGTCGAGGGTCGATGCCATAGACCCCGTTTTTTGTGACTATGGTATAGCATACATTTTTTTGGAGTTCAAACAATGATTTAGCGAATGATTTGAAAATTTTATCGGATCGGCTGCCGCGATAATATGGGCTCGCTCATGGATGCATGGGCACGTTATTACTCATCATTCCGTGTGCATCTGGGCTAGGCGTATATTATATCCAATAAGCAAGCTAGCTAGTAAAATGTAGTGGTAGCAGATATTCGAGCCATGGATGGTGGAATGTTTCTACAATTAAAATGAAATATTTGGTTAGCCATACTTCTACTTCCATGCATCTTCGAATATTTGTCGCAAGCTAATTCAATTTTAAACTAATAAGCGTCAAATAAAAAAAGAATGGAGTGAGTATATCATTAATCGTAATGATAGCTGCTTGCTCGTGCACGTACGACGATTCGATTATCTCGGTCACCACCTTCATCCAGCTCCGGATCATGCAGTGGTCGTCGTCCCTATATACTGGCCTTCCAATCTTCTGCCTGCTGCAGCTGGTGTCCACCAACAACCCTCCCTCCCTCCCTCCTTGGGATGCCTGAGGCCCGTGCAGTATTGGCAGCTGTCCCGAGTACGTCTTGAGTTACGTTCCTCTGCACGTATACGCGCATATAATCAATTAACAACAGGTAGGTGGTGGTCGTCGTGGTGCATACTATACGTACCAACCTTACATTTGGTGAGAAACAGCTGGGTGACCATGCATGCTCCTCATTGCCCGTGACCTCTGCGAAGAAGGTGTGATAAGGGCGTTTTTAATGGGACTATTTGCACTAGCTGTTTGATGCTGCTGATTATGCTCGGACAGCTGATTTGAAGGAGAGAGGGCAGCAAAAAAAATAAATAGGTATATCTTGTTTACTAGCTGCTCTAAACACGGGATTCGAGAATTGATGGGTGGTGCTCAATAAAATCATACCAAGAGGTCATAGACAGAAAAAATAAATAAATTTAAGGATCCCATAAGATGAGGTGGATTTCTTCTAGCTAACTAGTACTGGGATCATTGGAGCAGCCCTAAGGTTAAAGTTGACGTGGCAGTGGGAGCCTGATCCACTAAGGTTCTGTTATGTAAGTGTGCACTGTTATTTTGATTCTTGATATACAATTTTATTTGAACGATCGACTATATAAAAGATGACGTACACATAGGACAATAGTACGGTACGATATTATTTGTGGTATGGGTTCTAAACATCTCGCTCTGCCTCACTTATTTTTACATTGTTTATCATATCACTGTGCTTTATTTCAGCTATCACGAGTACTGAGAGCAAAGCTTTGTTGCTTCTGTTTCTTTATGAGATGTTGCCGCTGCAGGAGCATTTGGCTCGTTTGACTTATTTCCATGTAATGCCATTTTAGCTCATCTTGAGTAAGTGAGAGTTCAATGATGTGAAGAATGTCTGCTCACAAACTGCAGGTTGAAAATCAAATTTGTCTAGGAGTCGTTGAAGAACAAAATGGCATGATAGGGGCGGACCCACCCTGTAGGCGAGGTGGGGCGGTCGTCCCAGCTAATAGCTGACGAGCATTAGCAGTCCATAAATTTCTACTGCTTGTGCTGAGAAGTGCGATTGTGCGAACGTCAAGTCCATAAATCATATGTAGATTGATCTACATATGATTCTCTCTCATGAATGGGTCTTTGTATATTTTGGATGTAGAGACTAGAGAGGAACTGGAGATTACTCTATTCATAATTCCATCAAACTACTTTGACAGAACTTAGCTGGTTTATTTGCAAGACCTCCGGAACATAGCTGAACCGAAACTTGCATTGCATGACATCTAGACTACAGATGAACTAGATCCTAGCTGCATATTGTAAGATGTCTGAAGCTAAGCACTGCAACATGTATGAACTATCTGAGATGTATGTACATATATGAACAATCAGCCGTATGAATTATCCGGAATATATATGAACAATCTGATGTTGATATGATGTTGTGTGGATGAATGATTAAATCATATGCTCCCTGACCATAATTGTTGTTGGTTGAATGAACTGTACAATTGAATATTGGAGCAAAAAAGGGAGGCTGGTGACCGACAAATAAAATTTCAGTTTCCCGGTGGTTTGCATCCCGATGGGGAAACTTTTCCTGACAGTTGAAGGTAAAACAGACAGGGTAACTAGTCCCTAAGACCAAGGCCAACGGTGGCCTTGGCTTAGTCTGTCTTCAATGATACTCTCTATCCCTCGTTCTCTATCACTATTTGAACTATTTTTCTCTCTGTTTACAGTGCCAGCATTCAATTCAAACATTGCAAAACAGTGTTAAAGAACTTTATTTGGAGAACTCTATTGGAGACAGCCTTAGTGCATATTCTGTATTATAGTCCTCCATAGTCCTACCGTTGGCCTTGGTCTGACGGCTTCCCGACAGGGAAAGTGGACCCGTCACCGGGACCTTGACGGCCACTCGTACCCGTCGGGGAAAGTCATCCCTGACGTTTATAAGGGTCTTCCATGATGGAAACAGCCGTCACAGAAAAAGTTTGCTGGGGTAGTGGATTGATGCGCGTCCCACACCGCTCCTCTGCCGGTATGGCTCACATGCGTCTGCATCACCCGGCCTTGTCACCACCTCTCGGATCTGTGCCCTCGCCACCACCATCAACAACTTCCCAGCAGACCGTGGAGCCATGCTCGGCCTTCTCACGGGCTTTGCGGGCCTCAACGCCGCGGTCTTCATGCATGCATTAATATGGGGGAACAGAAAAAGGATTCCAGATAGGCTGGGCATTCTCTATAGGAAACGCCAAAATTTTGGTCGGCCAAAAACCTACGAAAACAATATTTAAACCGACGAAACAAGAATTTTCATCTATAAAATACTTATTTTCGTCGGCACTTGGCTGACGAAAGTTAATTGACGAAAACTCGGTTGTCCACGAAAACTACCTAATTTTCGTCGACCAAAGGGGCTTGATGAAAATTATTAGGCGCCGGCAAGAGTTTTCGTCGGTTTCGGTGGCTGACGAAAATTATACAACAATTTTCGTCAGCCATATAAAAGCCAACGAAAATTATATTTTTTGGTTAAAAAAATAAATAAGCCATGGAAAATTCATGTAAAGCATATAGATTTTAGGGCAAATCACAGAAAAAGTGCACAACATACAATTGCATGTTATCCAAACATATATAGCTAAATGTAGCTGCGAAACTATAGAAAATAGAGTTATGTACATTTTCTTTTTATTCCCCTGTAATAACTACTAATAACTTACACAAACATATGTTGTAACAAACAAACAAGATCCTTTCCTACTCTATTCTAGAAAGCCATTGTATTACTGCCTGTACCATGGAAAGAGAATTGAAAACACCTCAATAAAATGAATGACAACGCATGCCTTCCATATGCAAGCTGCAAGAAAACAACAGTGTCTCAGGCAAGGTTTGAGAAGGCATTTATGCATAATATGGAATGCATGAGTCATGGTAATGTAAGGAACATGTGAAATATGGAACTACACTGACACAATGACACAGGTGCAGCTGAGAAAACGTTCAACAAATTTATAAATGCGGCTGAGAAAAACTCATTCTCTTGCATTTACTAATCCAAACAGTAGTGTATTCCATATTATTTCTTCTAAACTCAATATTTAGAAGCCTCCTGATTGTACCAACATTGTTAAAAAAGGAATGATGGAACGAGGGCAGGAGAAGTCAAACCTGAAAGAGCTGACCGTATTGATAAACGTTGCATAATCCTATCTTTAGAGCTGCAGTGGTTCTTCCTTCCCTGGATGTATCTGCAGCCATGTTTCATACTTTCAGTCCAACTATAATCCTAAAACCCATCTCTAGTGCTTATTTGCAGTGTTGCACAAAAGTGTAGGATGGATCAGAGGTCATCATATATCACAGCCCATATCCAAATAATGAAGTAACAAAATGAAAGGAAAAATTAAGTATTTGTATTTCAAGGCACCTAGCAATAAACAAAGAGTAGCTGTTGTGCTACCGCAATCTACAACACTCAGCATATCATATAACTAGCATGTAAATTCTGAAGTTGTGCTATCTTACATTGTGATAGACACACAAGAGGACAAGAAAATTCATAGGATATTTCTAGCAAAGCAGGACTATATTACAGGTCTAAAGCAAAGGCTACAAATAATTTACTTGAGTTCAGAATAATCCATCAATTCATAGTAAACTGCAAGTGATAAATATTGCATAAACAACTATCACTCACATTTCTAATGATTACAAAGAGTAATACACAAGACCAACAGCTCTTATATTAAGTAGGAAAAATATTGCATATGAAAATAATGCACTATCGGGAACATGTTAAAATTAAGAAAATAAGGCAACACTCTTGTGCCATGAGTCATGGCACATTCTCAACCCAGCAAAAGTGAGCTTGCTTGTTCACATGAAGGATAGCTTACTTGTTCGTATTCCAGAAATTTAGTATTATTTGTAGAAACCGCAATGCATTGCTTCGTATGTAATAATATGTCAATTCGTCCTGAAACAAACAGATCATTTATTGCCAAAATTAATAGCGAAGGCACAACAGCACCACATGCCAGTACTTCTACCAAACTACTGAAGTGTTGGTTTGAAACAGCAATTACCCAGTAGGCCTGCCTTCTCGCGCAGGGACTGGAGGGCATGGGCAGCTCAGAGGAGCATGCTCCCCACCGCCGCCAACTTCATAGTCTGGAGCTGGAGGTCCCCTGGCTCTCCTAGCGAGGGGATTTCGCCGCCATTGCGAGGGGGAGGCAGGCCGCAAAAGGAGGAGGAGGCGGCCGGCAAGGCATCCCCCTCTGTCCTGTCTTGATCTGTGCGAGGGGCAGGGGCAGGAGGGTAGAGAGCTATCGGCGGGCAGGGTGGGGCGGTGAGGAGGCGATGCCCGTCGAGAAGGCAGTGGCGCGGCATGGGGAGGAGGCGATGGCGAGGGGCGGGGATGAGGCAACGTGCGCCGAGAAGGCGGCGCAGACAGGGCGGGGAGGCAGCGACGGTGTAGGGCGAGGAGGAGGCGGTGCGGATGGGGTGGAGAGGCGGTGACGGCGTGGGGCGGGGAGGTGGCAGCGTGGATGGGGCGGGGAAGCGGTGACACCGCGGGGCGGAGGGGAGTTGGCGTGGGCAGGGGGTGGGCAGCAAAGGCGGAGAAAAGAGACTATCTATAATAGGGTTTCTCGTGGCTGTTCGGCTTAAGTTTCGTGGGCAGCCCCAAAAACGCTGAAAATTAATATAAATTCCGTGGGATTATCTAAAAACCAACTTAGTTAAATTTCGTGAGCGGCTCCTGAAGCTGACGAAAATTAATTTGGCCTACGAAAATGATCGCCTTTTCTGTAGTGATTGCTTGTGGACTCGTGGGCCACGTAGCACCAAGTATAGGGTCAAGCGGCTTGGCCCTCATTTTCTCTGTTCATGTGTGTGAGAAAGTCTATGTAACCTACTTATATATAGAGAGAGGCCACACTTCTTGCGGTAGCCAAAACAGGAATATATAAGATGAAGGGTGTCAGTCATAGTCAAGTGATTGTATAGCGGCTATATGGCTCTCCCAATCAGGGCCATAGATGGTTATCTACACCAACCCTTGACCTTTAAAGCAAAATATTTAACACCTAGAGTTTTGATGAGGTGGCATGTGACGTGGGATAGGATGTCATCTTGGCGCACATGTTTATTGTTAACGAGGTTTTAAGCATGGCTCATTGTATTTTACACGAAATCTTTGAATAAGACAAATGCCCAGGCATGATTTTGAAGAGTCACAAGTGTCATCAAAACGGAGATAGTAACTACTAGCTTTCTACAGCAAGTTACTCAGATAGATATATGTCTAGATTTGTGCACGGGTGAAACACCTAAAATGAACCACATGCACGCACAAATTAAATGAAATATCACGTGTACTAGCACTGCGGTGTTGGATGTGGCTCAGCAGCTGGTACGCCGTCTTTGTCATGGTGGGGTCCGGGGAAGCCAGCCCTCGGAGCGCAAGCCCTCCCGGACCAGGTCGCTGTCACGGTAGTCGTCGTCGCGGAAGCTCTCCGTGTCATCACGGAAGCGTGCGACGGCCGCCCGCCCGAGCTCTTTCTTCCACTCCTCGATCCGCGGGAAGCCGCAGTGCTTCTCCCCAAACACGTCGCAGTACTCCCAGTCGAAGAAGATGGCATGCGAGAGGCGCCTGGGCACGCCCGCCGCCTCCCTTGCGCGGTTGTACTCCTCGGCGGAGCGCGTCATCTCCTCCGGCGACGGCAGCGACCTGCGGCCGGACAGCACCTGCGCCACCCACCTCGCCTGCGCCTGGAAGAACCGCGGCAGCATCACCAACCTGGGTAGGCCCACGAAGGAGAGCGACGGGGCCAGCGCCGGCGGAAACGTGTGCTCGAACAGGGGCCCCACGCGGTTGTCGTCGACGGTGACGAGGCCCCCTGTGTCCAGGAACGGGAACGAGTAGTCGTAGCCAGTGCAGTAGATGATGGAGTCGGCGAGGACGCAGGAGCCGTCGGCGAACACCACCTGCCCGTCGTCGACCAAGCGGTCGACCTGCAGGTGCAGGTGCAGGTGCAGGTTGTGGTGCCTGGACAGAGCCTTGAACGCGCCTGGAGAGACGGCCTCCGTGGACTTGACGCTGACGTGCACCTCCCTGGCCACCTCGGAGAGCTCCAGCGCGATGTCCATGCCGCTCACATGGAAGCCGACGACCACCACCACCTCGCCGTCGAAGGAGTCGGGGATCCGGTACGAGTGGGAATGCAGCTGCCTCCTCGTCCACCGATCCATACCCTTGATGGCTGGGAGCCTTGGCTGGGAGCCCTGGCCGACGGCGACGACGACGGCGTCGAACACCTCCTCCGTGACTACCTCGCCCTCGTCATCCTCCTCACCCTGACCCTGCTTCTCGGAACACCTCACCACCCAGCCGCGCATGGTGGTGCCGTCGTTGTCAGCCAGGCCGACGTGCAGTACCCTGGTGTTGAGCCTGACGGCGTCCATGAGCCCGAACGCGTCGCAGAAGTCCCTAATGTACCTGAGGAACTCGGCGTGGCCCGGGTACCGCCGGGGGTCTCCACCGCCGCGGTCGTCGCTCCTGGGGTAGAACGGGAAGTCGGAGAAGCACGTGAGCTCCCTCGGGCTGATGAGCCGGACGGAGGAGTACACGCTGCTGTGCACGCCGGCGGCTCCGAGGGGATCACCGCCGTCGGGGCTCGGGTCGTACAGCCACTGCCCGCCGACGCCGCCGCTCTGCTCCATGACCGTCACGGCGTGGCCCTCCCGGCGCAGCTCCCGGGCGGACGCCAACCCCGAGACGCCGGCGCCGACCACGCACACCTTCTTGCTGGACGACGGCATCATCGATCTCAATGCAATGCAAGCTCAGGGTACGAGGGAAAAATGGAGGTTTGGATCAGTATAATACAGCATATGGCTGTTGCTTCGAGGAAGGAAGAAGACTATTCAGTCTTTCATTTCTTTTTTTACTAATTTGCTTAGCTGCGTCCCTCGCGCGTTGCGGTGGTGGCGTGTCCGCAGCGCACTGATATATACTATATGCAAAATCAATTTAGTTTGCACTACTAGTACCCCTAATCAATTTAAATTACACTGGCTACTTAAGTAGCTCCTCGATTCTTTTTTATTTTTATTTGATGTGGCTTAACTTTTTATCAAAACTTTAGTCATTCATCGTATTCGAGATTTTATGCAAATGTATATAACCTGTTTTTATTTGATGTGGTTAACTTTTTATCAAAACTTTAGTCATTCATCGTATTCAAGATTTTTATGCAAATGTATGTAACCGTGAGTCATACTCAAATTACCCTTATGGTAAAAACAAGTAACAACAAAACAAATAATGGAACTATTTGAATAAGACGAAGGCATCTATAGGATCAAGATTTATAAGTTAATGGGATTAGTCGATGTTATAGATGCTGGTACTTTTAAAAAAGAACATCATAAAACCTTGTACTTGCAATGGCCGTGTGACTGGACCCTTGAAGCAGCGAGATCAATCCCAACGTAATAAAGCTAGTGTGGGCGTAGTTTCGCACCAAATACTATTTACCCTAGATCTTGCATGGAGTGGAACAAGAGCCTCGGGGTTGCTCTAGACGCACCAGATAAGTACAGCGAGTCTCGCCGGATAGTCCGGTGACAGGTAGGAGTTCAGGTGAACCCGAACCCAACCTCTAAGGAAGGACCCCGTCGGGGAGGATAAGCTCTAGGGTTGTTCTAAAATCGGCGGGCCATCCTAGAAAGAACGCTCAAGTTCGATGTAGAATATGGAGGATCGGATTAGTATAATACAGCATATGGCTGTTGCATTACGTGGTGGCGTGCCCTTGGAGGAAGGAAGAAGACTATTCAGTCTTTCATTTCCTTTTTTTACTAATTTGCTTAGCTGCCTCCCTCGCGCGTTGCATTAGGTGGTGGCGTGTCCGCAGCGCACTGATATATACTATGCAAAATCAGTTTAATCTGTACTACTAGTACTACTTACAAATTTAGAATTACACTGGCTAATTAAGTACTCTACTAGTGTAGCCCTATCCTCCCATCTGTGCCACTTGCTACTATGAGGATTTCCATAAAAAAACAATAAACAGTGTAATCTAACAGCAAAACGTATGATTAGGAAAAAAATCTCGCGCTCAAGGGGCCTATAAACCTCTAAAATACACACAGTGTCAGACGGGACGCTTATTACAATGCATGCACATCGGCAGTGGGACCCGTAGCTGTCCTAGCTAGCTGCTGTCATCAGCTAGCATCCACGTCGTTGACATTTGGCAGAATATATAGGCCATCCCTGGGAGCGCATGCCGTCGCGGACGAGGTCGCTAGCTGTCGTGGTAGTCGTCGTCGTCACGGAAGCTCTCCCTGTTGTCACGCAGGCTGGCGAAGGCGGACCAGAGCATCTCCTTCTTCCACTTGTCGAGCCGCGGGAATCCGCAGTGCTTCTCCCCGAACTCGTCGCAGCTAGTCGAGGTCGAAGATGCCGTGCGAGTGGCGCGGTGGTACTCCTCGACGGCGCGCAGCATGTCCTCCTCCGGTGGCCCGGAGAGCACCTGCGCCACCCACCTGGCCTGCAGCCTCGTAGAAGAGCGGCGTCACCACCTTGTTGGGTATGCCGACGAAGGAGAGCGACGGCGCCAGCGCCGGCGGGAAGGTGTGCTCGAACAGAGGGCCCACGCGGTTGTCGTCCACGGTGACCGTACCTCCCGTGTCCAGGAATGGGAGCCAGTAGTTGTACCTGAATGGGGGTATCATCAGTTTGAGTGAGTCCGCTGCATATAGATGTTCACGCGTGTCTTTGGCTCACCCACCCTGTGCAGTAGATGATGGCGTCGGCCACGACACCGGAGCCATCGGCGAACACCACCCGACCGTCCTCGCACAAGCGATCGATCTATCTGCACATCATCAGCAGTTAGGACATGCAATGCAATGCAATGCAAAACATCATAATTGATCGATCTATCTTGCTTAATTATGAGCTAGCTGTGGCTGTGGTGTGTCGCATCAGCATCATGCATGCATGCCTGGGGGTGCAGGTTGCGGTGGTGCCTGGACACGGCGTGCTTCATGCCGGGGCCGACACTGTCGTCCATGGACTTGACGCTGATGTGCACCTCCCTGGCCACGTCGCGGAGCTCCAGCGCGAGGTCCTTGCCGCTCTCGTTGCAGCCGACGAGCACCGGCCACCACCTGGTCGTGGAAGGGATCGGGGACCCGGTACGAGTGGGAATGCAGATGCCGCCGCCTCCACTTGATGATTGATCAAGATTTCATCATCAGGACAGGAGTACCTCTGATGTCTGGTGGTATCCTCGGTTGGGTGAACTGGCCGACGGCGACAACCACGGCGTCGAACACCTCCTCCGTCGTCGCCACCAGCAACTCGCTCCCGCCACCGCCTTGCTGGCCTTGCTGCTTTCACCGCAAGCCGCCGCGGTCGTCGGGCGCCGCCAGGCCGACGTGCACGACCCTGGTGTTGAGCCTGACGGCGTCCATGAGCCCGAACGCGTCGCAGAAGTCCCTGAGGACCTCGCCGTGGCCCGGGTACCGCAGGGCGTCGCCGGAGCCGTCCTTGTTGGGGTAGAACGGGAAGTCGGAGAAGCTGCTGGTCACCCTCGGGAAATTGATCCGGAGGGAGGCGTAGATGCTGCTGTGAAGGGGGTCGTCGTCGTCCCCGCCGTCGGTCCTTGTTGCCTCGTACAGCCACTGCCCCCCGACGCCGCCCCTCTGCTCCATCACCGTCACCACGTGGCCCTCACGCCGCAGCTCGCGGCTTCTTGGAACACACCATCTCGCTCGTTGGTTCTCGCCGGGGGCCGACGGCGATGACCAACTTGCAGACGACAGAGCTAGGGTACGGTGAGGGTGGCTGATATAAGATGGCCCAAGTCTTTAATTTCGTTCCCAATTCGAGGCTAATCGGTCGCTAGCTCTCTAAAATTCCTCGTCAGTGTCTAATCAATGCTTCAGCATTTGTGTATGAGTGAACTCCAACTAAACTTTTTGAAAGGTCGTCGTCAATAGGGTATTGTTTAAGTCAGGCCAGATACAAATATTTATCTTTAATTTGCATGTGCGAATCTTGTATTGGAGGAGTCTAACAGAGAACTAAACGGTGTGCTCGGTTTGGGGTTTGAGGTTTTTTATTTAGTGTGTGCAATTGATTTGGTTGATCAGTCACCATCTTATTAGAATATTATAGGTGGTACCTCTTAATAATTATGTAAAAAATATTTCTAAAGTGATGCCTCTCAAACCAATAAACACCACCTCGTTAGAATAGATGACATTATACATGGGTGGATGGGGATGCTAAATAAATAGCATATGGTGGATACTTTGCATGTTCAGAAAACAAAAGAGCAATTGCACTTAATGATGATGACGGCAGGCTTTGATATATTGGAGAATGACGTGGCTTATCTCTATATTAAAGCGAATAAGGTTTCCGGTAGGCCCCACCTGATAGTGATCAAGCCCGCATACGGTCTCTCCGCCCACGCAGCGTGCCCCTGACCTCTGCCCGCCCAGGCCGCCTCCCGCGCCGCCGCAGCGTCTCTGAGTCTAGCCCCAGCCTCCGCCCGCGCCATCTCCGGTCTGCCCCCATCTGCCAATCTCCCAGCCTCCCGTTGCCCCGCCTCTATTTTCTTCTGACGCGTTTACTTCCTCACCCAGCAGGGCACGACGTAATTTGAACAGAGTTTCTTCTTTATCCGTCGCTATGCACGGTTCCTCTCCTAGAAAAAACGAATTTGAATAGAAGCCACCCAAAATACGATCGAAAACAAAACTAAAAAACAACCCATAAACTGGCCCAACAATACTTCAATAGCCCAACAATAAACATTTATGGTACCAGGATACAATACCACATTACAATATAATAATACCAAATCGTTCTTAGGGCACCGAATTATTTTATTCATAAATTATGATCAAGACCATAACAGCAACATGCCGAGAAAGTTGATAGGGAAGCAAAATCAGGAGGCAATCATGTTAGCAAGCAAAAATCGGGAGACAATCAAACACAGATTGTGTCATGCTGTGCCAGATTCGAATCAGGGGAGGAGTCATATGCGCTAGCCGAATCCGCCAGCGAACTGCAGAGCTGGAGGCCTTGGAGAGGCGTGCCGGGACGGGGAGACGGGGGGACCAACGCGGTAGAAAGGGACATGGCTCCTCGGCGGAGGCGTTCGAATCGGGGGAGGAGGAAGGAAGGAGTCATGTGCACTAGCCGGATCTACCAGTGAACCGCGGAGCTGGAGGCCTTGGATGTCATGCTGCGCTAGATTCGAATCAGGGGAGGAGGAGGGGAGGAGTCATGTGCAGCTAGCCGAATCCGCCAGTGAACTGCGGAGCTAGAGGCCTTGGAGAGACGCGCCGGCACGGGATGGGGAGACGGGGAGACCAACACGGTGGAAAGGGACATGGCTCCTCGGCAGAGGCGTTCGAATCGGGGGAGGAGGAGGGGAGGAGTCATGTGCACTAGCCGGATCCGCCAGCGAACCGCGGAGCTGGAGGCCTTGGAAAGGCGCGCCGGTACGGGACGGGGACGGGGAGACCAATGCGGTGGAAAGGGTACATGGCTCCTCGGAGGATATGCACACATACCAAACTAGCCCAACAGCGAGGAAAGATGTAGAGCTTGGAGAGGCACGCCGGCGCATGACGGGGAAGACCAGGGCAGTAGAAGGGGACGAGCCTTTGCAGGCACAGATGGGGAAGAGTTTAGCGTGGGCTGCTGCCTGCAGCTGTGTGTGTCACGTGCGAGAGGGGGATCGAGAAAGCTCTCCAGCGGTTAAAGGAAAAAAAACTCTAGAGCTCTCCGTCTGTGAGCGGCACGTTTTTTTAATAACTCCGCGGCCGGTAGTTAACAATGTTACCTGCGCAGTAGAGGCCCTCTTTCTTCTCTCTTTTGTCCAACATTGGGAACATTAATACTAACAAAAACAGACGATCAAAATGCACGGATTGAGTCTGCCGTCGAATTACACATATCTTACATTTGAGTTCGGATAGCAGAAGCCCACCTAATAAAATGCTAAAAGATAACTTTTGCAACCCAACTAACATGATGTTAAAATACGCTTCACTAGTGAACGAAAATCATCGAAACAATATTATATAAAATTTATTCACGAGCTTGATCTGGACCGCAGAAGCTACCCACGCGAAAATGGCCCGATTCGGAGTGCAAGAGCATTCACTCGAAAATGGACACATGAGTTGTATAAGATTCTGTCCGATCGTGTAAATAATCGTCTATAGTATAAAAACGACACTGTAGCAACACCGTAGGCAGAGTAAAGTTTAAGATAGACGACGATGATAGACGATCTGCTAGAATCAATCTAAGGTCCATGATTTCGACGTTCTATGTATCTACCAGAAAATAAGAGATAACTTTTTTCAACCCAACCGACGTCAAGAATTCTCGGAGTCTATATGAATCGTCAAAACAATATATATGAACAATTTGTTATGTGATGTTAGATGTACCAGTATACAAATGAGTGTTCAAGTTCATAATACAAATGAGTGTTCAAGTTCATAATACCTCTGTGTAGGCGCTTTACACATTGTTGGAAAAGTAAAAAGATAAACTTTATAACCCAACTTACATCACCACAAAATTCACTATGAGTGGATCGAATACTTACATATTTATATTTTCGCAAATTTTTTTAAATAAGATGAAAAAAACCAAACTTGGTGTCAAAAAATTAAATGGCCTGCAAATTGGTGTTTCACCAAAAGGAAACATCTCCTAAGGGAGCTTGCCCCAATGCGTAACTAAAAATAATAAATGTGGACGTACCGGTATACATAAAAGTATACAAATGAAATAATAAAAAGACAATAAATTCAGGGAACTCACATCTTTATTAATTCTTTAGAAAATTACAAAGTATACACTTTCACTGGAATTTATATTGTATTGCGCCTAATACATCTGACTAATAAGCAGGCGATCTAATTGTGATGTTTTTGGCTCTCGTGGCCTCGTGAGGCCGTCGGTTAATTATATCTGTGGCTTAAACCTCCGAATAAGCTGTGCTTGATGGTCCTTTCTTCAAATCTTGAGTAAAGCGGCCTCTAAGTATATATGAACACAACAGAATAATAGTAAAAATGCCAACGCCTCGTCAGTCGTGCGGTTTGAACAGAGTTGATGAGAATGTTCGGCCTCGTCAATCACGAACAAATTAACATTCAGCCTCGTCGGTCAGGACAAAACATCTCTGGCCTCATCTGTCATGGAAAGCGATGGAATTGGTGTTCTCCCAGCCTCGTCGGTCAAGGAGTGTGTGATGATGATTTTTCTACAAACTCGTCGACATGCCTAACATTTACTGATACACTCACTTGTGAAACATCCTAGTATTGAACTATGTTCTTTCCCACTAAAATACACACTAGACGATATCAGCCCCTCTTGACGCCAACCAAATTAACTCAAAAAGGCTCGCACGGTCAGCAAGTATATTCTGGCGCGGTGCTAATTTGATACGTGTCCATTGAGAACTGAATGCACCATACATTCTAATCGTCTTCTTAAATGAACGTGAAGCACAAGATTGTGAAGCACAAAATTGCTGCATGACTGTTTCAACGACGCCAGCTAATGATCTGCTCCGGAACTCGGAGCTTTACCAAAATTCTCATCTTGTTGCCTGTAACTATACTAAGAATAGTTTTGCTCAAGCTTACATCTGTTACACAGCTGTACCTATGTGCCAGGGACATTATTTTACACAAGACCTCCCTAATATAACATCGCGATTGATTGCAAGGACTGTAAATTTTTCAGAGCCGACTGGCTGCTCTATCCAGTGCTAATGTACTCTAAACGATACTTTCTTTTCCTCTCTGAAATTCTGTCGCAGCGGGACGAACACATCTCGCCTAAACATGAGGTAAAGAATCTTATGCTAAGAGACACTCTCATCTTTAATTAGAAAATGACTAAACAACTCTCTATCATATTGTATCTGCCCTCCTGTCATGTTTCAGTCATACACCCGATTAGCATGTACAACACTAACCTATTTAGCCAAAAGAAACACACTAAGCCAAAGCCTCTACTAACTCTGTGCTTATCTGAATTTTGATACAGTCCCATTGACCCTTGGCTACAGTACAAGCTAACTGAACATTGGAGTCTTCATGTGACCAGTCTTGCACCAAAAATTCATTCCGTGGCTCTGCCGAGGACTGCATGACTGAAATTTCGAGCTTGCTATTTTCAGTGCCGGCTAAGCCTGTTCTTCTTTCTACTTCTGAATCAACTAATCTACTACTGCTGAGACCACCACAGCACCACTTCTGTCATCTGAACTTTGTCATCTGAATTTGTATATGAGATGCCTGAAAATCTCTCTTACTGACTATTTCTGCAATCTACGTAGGACTGCACCTCCATCTTTTCTACTGATTAGCTACCTACAAATGACACACTACAACAAGCTCTTTATTCTCTCTGAATTTCTGCACACTAATCTGATACTGAATATTTCGGCGAGCTACTCTTTTTCTTTCTGAATCTTCGGTAGTAATTCTACACCTTCCTCTTCTTGACAGGGCTATTTTTACTACTGCTAGCCATTGCACATCACCATACTACAGACACATCTAATCTACTGATTGCATGCATCTATGATTTTCTGATCTACACTTTCCTCTCCTGCTGCCGAAATTAACAGATCATTGCCTTGCAACTTATCATCTTCTTCTTCTGAAACTACATCTATTAACTGACAAAGGCTTCTCTTCTTGAAGGCTGTCTTGTGAAAACGAATTTTTTTTTCTACTTCTCTCTCCCAAATACCCACAAGCCAGACACTGTAACTCTCTTATCTAACTTCACAAGATCTTGCACTAGACACTACAACTCACCAACTTCTTAATCTGTCGCTAGAACTACTAGGACTATCAGAACCACTGATCACTCTTTCGCACAAATACAAAACTAACACATGCAGGGACTTCTCTTTCAACCGTTCAACACTCTCCATCTTCCTTTACCTAAACCTTTTACATCATCTAAACTGATACACCACGGCCGGATCTTCTACTTTACTGCTCTGCATGCACCTTCTCACCGGCCAGCCAGCAGCACACACCTAGCAACACAAGATCTGAAAACCACCGAAGTGGATCTCACCCTTAGCAGCGACCATGTCGACGTCCGACGGGCGTGGCAACATCTTCTCGGTGTGGATCGGCGGCGCCGGCGAGGTGGCGGACGTGGCAGAGATATGAGGCGAACAGCCCGGCGGCTCTGGATGGGTTCTTCTCTGTGTGTATGGAGATGGCGAGGAAGGGCAGCCTGGCGGCGTGGTGAGCGATGGGTGTGTGCATGCGTTGCAGCGATGGCCTGCTGCTCCTTTTATAGGCGAGGCTTGGTTGGCAGCCGAGGGCCTCTTGGAGCGCGGCGCCGCCGGGCCGTCGTTGGCGAGCGCGCATGCAGCTCCATAGATAGTGGATCATGTTGAGAAAGGGCGCGTCGTGTTGAGTTCGAATTTTGAGTAGGAGCTTATCTTCTCATTCTTATCTTCTTGCTTCTCATGCAACGATCGCATCCTCATATACGGCGGATTATCGACTGACTGTAACACGAGTCATTGTGTAGCAGCATGCACACGTACGCAGAGTTGATGAAATCCCGCGTATATATATACGGTATAAATACGTACATTGTTTCTTGGGCCAAGAATCAGCCTTTTGAATAGATTGCTGCTGGGCCGTGACAAATGTTGGGCCATGTATGAGCATACAACAATCTGACTGACATCTAATTAGATAAATGGGCATTAATATTAAAACCACACATAGAATGACAAAATTTCATCGTACAATTGGGCCGGGACGGAGGAAGTAAGATTTTTTAACTTAAATTAATCAAAGAAAAGGACTTAACTTACATTGATATAAGTTTAGATTCTCATGTTTTTTCCATTGCAACGCACGGGCATTTTTCTTAGTATATAATAAAAAGGTTTAATTTAAACAATATTTGTAGTTAACGGGTTTGCTTGTATATGTAATCCAGTGTATAGATATACGTGGTGTTCAGTATCAACAGCGTACATACTTGTGGAGTAGCTAGGTCCTCTTGTGTGCAGCCTCCACGATCACTGGATGACATCACGTGCGTTGTTGTGGGGGTTTTTTAGCGTTGAATAGCGGTTGATCATAGAGTGAGAGATGGTAAATAAAATATTAGAATCATGAAATAAAAAATATGCGTATATATTTTGTGCTTCTTTTAAACGCATGTATAAGTGTTGTTAGTCACGGAAGTCAGAAGATCGATGAAAGATATTAACGAGGTTCCTAGTGTCTAGTAGACCTTAGGGTGATGTGCCTTCATAAGAAGCTAGAAAAACCTTACAGTGGAGGACTCCAATTCAGATACAGAAGATTCAGGGCGCTGGCCATGTTGATTTTTGTTTTTTTTAAGATAATGCGGCAAGTAATCGTATAGGAAATTGCGTAGCCAGCTCTTTCTTTATTTTGGATTGTAAGCAAGATGACAAAAACACCAAAAAGATGATGGCATCTTTGGGGCACAATATTACAAGTACAGTCGTGTATAAAGATTGTTTGGATACAAGAACTACTAGATAGTTAAGAGTGTATATTGTCAAGAATACTCTTTAATTAAATAACGTCGTGCATGTATCGGACCGGATGGATATGGTTTTGAGAGGGGGTATATTTGACTTTTCTTGGTTCCTAAAAAAACTTTAGTCCACTTAGCTCATTTATATAGACTAATGAACTAAATTTAGTCTGAGGTTGGGCACACCTACATAGAAGGGAGCGAGAGCACATGCCCCCACTCAAAATTTCCAACCTATAGTAGTTAATAAATATCTACACTACTGTGTTTAAGCATTCAAGATTTAACTATTCTTATGATGTGTCGCTCAAAATGTGCTTTAGTACCGCCCCTGGTCAAAGGCATAGCTAAAGTTTAGTTCAGTCCTCCATTAGCTGATACAAATGGACTAAATCATGGTTATCATCCAAACACCCTTTTGAGTTGAAGCCGAATGAATAGGAGCTCACTT
This sequence comes from Paspalum vaginatum, assembly GCA_030272315.1. Classification (NCBI taxonomy): domain Eukaryota; kingdom Viridiplantae; phylum Streptophyta; class Magnoliopsida; order Poales; family Poaceae; genus Paspalum; species Paspalum vaginatum. Next base: position 48,139,105 of record CM059013.1, on the reverse strand, counting down.
GACTTTTCAAAATCCTTTTCGAAGAAAGAAGATGCAAATATTTATCTTTGCATGTGTCAATGCTTGCTTGCTAGGCTAGGCATGTGTGACATATTAGATCTCAAATTGTGGTACACAACTCTCCTGTCCAATTTGAACTGCATCCACTCAAACTCAAAACAAAATTAAAAATTCCAAAATGCAGCAAACACCAAAGCCCATTTCCTCTCCACTTAACAGCCGCATCTACCGTTACAATGGATAAAGAATGGTAGATGAGGCATAAAATTTTAAATGGATGGCAGATAAGGCTCACAAAAATTTTCAGTGGCATAAAGGGCACAATGTTTCTTTGGATGGCGGATAAGAGAATTTCTCAAAGTTTTATGGATCAATTTCAAAGTTTTTCCTCAATTTTATTGTGAAAATTTAGTGTTTCAAAAGTTATACTTCACCAATATAAAAATTATTGTAAAACATTTAAAAGGTCTAGGAAATAAAAAAATCATAATAAAATATAGAGTTTTTTTTGGATTTATTTAAAGTTTTGAAATCAAAAGTTTATCCAAACTAAATTCAAATATGATACGAGACACTACAAACGTACTAAGTTCATATTTTTATAAATTGAATGTATTCTTTTTATTTACAAATGGATAAGGTTTTTGGATACAATGTTTGATTTCTTTGGATTTAATTATAATTTTTATTTAGATTAGAAAAGTAATAAATAGTTTTCGGATACAATGTTTTTGGATATGATGCCTAATAGTTGACATGGTTTACGATGATCATATTTGTTAATTCCAAAAGTGAGAAAAAACAACATGACTTTACTTAGCGGTCAAATGTCATTCTAGAGTTGTCAGAATTGTTTGTATATATAAATTTTTCTCCCACCAGACGAGATGAAGATCATTATTGTACAAATATAGAGTTGTTAATAGTTTTTTGTAACTTTTTGCCAAAATCATTGTCTATAAGCTTATGTTTCTAGCATTTCTGTGTCATTCTAGTGCAAACGAAGGAGTTTGAGCAGGTTTAGTTGTTTATGGCTTTTTGCCAAAACCATGAAAGCTAGAATGTTTCATGCTATATGTTTTTAACACAGTACACCACATACAATGCGCTCAAACACGTGCCTTCACTCACTCTCTGTCTCTATGAGCTAGCACCCGCATAGCACTAGGGCTAAACTAGCATATTGAGATTGACGAAATCATCACGGACGTCTCGCGGTCGATGAAAACATCGTCTTTTTTCATGGTTATATATTGAATATCGCACTTATGTACCAAATCTCGAAGACACGAACCAAAGTGAACATGAGCCGAGCCATTTCACATATTAAATTATATCTTGTTACAAATATTTCATAGATCGTGGATCATGATCAGGTACCCGAGAGGATCATGGATCGTTCCTCCTCTCAGCTACTAGCTGCCCGCTGCAGTCCGACACAAGCTTCTAGTTTTAGGTAATGTAAATAAAGATAAGCTTGTGTACAGTACACCGTGGTTCGTCTCAATTGACTAAACTAGATAAGTAGAAGTAGATAATTAAGTAGTAACTAATGGTCTCGTTTAATTATTAAGCGTTAGTGCACGCTTCTGCCTGCTCGTGCACGTACAACGACTGCTGCATTTCCCCGATTATATCTCGGTCACCACCTTCATCCAGATCCAGACCGTGGAGTGGTCGTCCGTACGCCCCTAATGGCCTTCGTTGTTGTCGGCGTTTGAATCTGCGTACAAGATTATCTCTAACTACTATCTTTTTTTTTTACCGTGTACAGGCAATCTATATTGATTGAGAGGTTGTCTAATATATACTGTAGTATGGAATTAGAATGAGATAGAAGACGGCTAACAACCAATGCTATAACTAAATTCGTGTTATGTATGTGGATTCTTATGTTCCATTGATATGATACCGGCCATCGTCGCCGACGTAAGTACTGATCGACCGACACACGAAGGATGCATGGCCGCGTATAGCTTTAATCTGTAGCTAGGCGCCTGCAAGGCAGATCGAGCTGCTTCCTCCTTCCCTGTGGCCGCTAATGTTACTCACTTACTCCTACCCACTGTAGGCCGCTTTGCTTGACTCTATCAGTAAAAATAAGTACTATATAAGTATCATTTGTTTTGTTATGATTTATATTGTTATGAATGGATTTTAAGTACTTTTATATTTTCAGCAGTCTTTTAATGTGAAAAATGACAATACATGATGTTGAAAAGTCAGCGTGTCTTTAGAACGAGGAGGTACTCCGTCTCCTAGTAGCTTTTTAAAGCTGCAATGCAAGTAAATATTTGGACTGAGGCAATATATAGTTACATAATAATAAAACAGCTAAAATGAGCATTATTATGCACACGGCACACGTGCACAAAATGAAAATATCATGTGTACTAGATCTGTAGCGGGTGTTGGCTGTCTGCGGCTCGATCTGGTACGCCGTCTTTGTCATGGCGGGTCGCCCTTGATGACTTCCTGCGTGTCCGGGGTCCGGGGAAGCCAGCCCTCGGAGCGCAAGCCCTCCCGAACAATGTCGCTGTCTTGGTAGTTGTCGCGGAAGCTCTCCGTGTCGCCGTCGCGGAAGCGTGCGAGCGCCGCCCGGAGGAGCTCCTTCCTCCACTCCTCCAGCCGCGGGAAGCCGCAGTGCTTCTCCCCAAACTCGTCGCAGTAGTCCATGTCGAAGAAGATGTGGTGCGACAGGCGCTTGGGCACGCCGGCCGTCTCCCTGGCGGCGTTGTACTCCTCGACGGAGCGCATCATCTCCTCCGGCGACGGCAGCGACCTGCGGCCGGACAGTACTTGCGCCACCCACCTCGCCTGCACCTCGTAGAACCGTGGCGCCAGCACCAACCTGGGCAGGCCCACGAAGGAGAGCGACGGCGCCAGCGCCGGCGGGAAGGTGTGCTCGAACAGGGGGCCCACGCGGTTGTCGTCGACGGTGAGCAGTCCGCCCGTGTCCAGGAACGGGAACGAGCTAGTCGTAGCCAGTGCAGTAGATGATGGAGTCGGCGACGACGCACGTGCCGTCGGCGAACACCACCTGCCCGTCCTCGCACAAGCGCTCGATCTGGAGGTGCAGTCGCAGATGATCGTGGTGCCTGGACAGAGCCTTGATCGTGCCGGGAGCGATGGCCTCCATGGACTTGACGCTGACGTGCACCTCCCTCGCCACCTTGGCGAGCTCCAGCGCGATGTCCTTGCCGCTCTCGCGGAAGCCGACCACCACCACCACCTCGCCGTGGAAGGAGTCGTCGGGGACCCGGTACGAGTGGGAATGCAGCTGCCTCCTCTTCCACCGATCCATACCCTTGATGGCTGGGAGCCTTGGCTGGGAGCTCTGGCCGACGGCGACGACGACGGCGTCGAACACCTCCTCCGTGACCGCCTCACCGTCGCCGTCCCCACCGGCCTCCTCCTGCGCGCACCGCACCACCCACCGCAAGCAGCCGTCGACTGGGCGGCGCCACGGCAGCGACGTGCAGTACCCTGGTGTTGAGCCTGACGGCGTCCATGAGCCCGAACGCGTCACAGAAGTCCCTGATGTATCTGAGGAACTCGGCGTGGCCCGGGTACCGCCGGGGATCTCCGCCGCCGTCGCTCCTGGGGTAGAACGGGAAGTCAGGAGAAGCCCGTGAGCTCCCTCGGGCTGATGAGCCGGACGCTGGAGTACATGCTGCTGTGCACGCCGGCCGTCCCCAGGGGGTCCTCGCCTTCGGGGCTCGGATCGTACAGCCACTGCCCGCCGACGCCGCCGCTCTGCTCCATGACCGTCACGACGTGGCCCTCCCGTCGCAGCTCCCGGGCGGACGCTAGCCCCGAAATGCCGGCACCAACCACGCACACCTTCTTGCTGGACGACAGCATCTTCATGCTCCTAGCAGCAGATCGAGATGGAAGATAAATGAGGATACGATACAATGAGTGCGTGTGGTTGCTGTTGCGCGGCGGGTCCTGGGTAGCCGTCGAAGCAAGTAATTCATAAATGTGCAGCGTGGGGTGTTCCACAGACCACAATGCTCACCCGAACGATCGATTTTGTTGGGGAGGAATCCAAGCATTAGATCTTAAGATGAGTGACCAGAATTCACTCAACAAATGTAACCTTATCCCCACCTCCAACCCGTCCACGGCCGCCTCTTTCTTCCTCAACGCGCCGTCACCCACGCTCCTAGCGCCACCTCGCCCCGTATACCTCCTCCTCGCGCTGTCGCCCCCACCCCACTCTCCAACCTTGTCTCCGGTGGCTACCGCTGCCGGATCCTCCGCCGCTTTCCCTCCCACGCTAACCTGGCTTCGCCGGATGGCTCCACCGCCACCTCCCCCAGCTTCGGCGGCCTCCCGGCCACCAGCCAACCGAGGTAGAGACCGACACCCCCGCCACCGGCACTAGCCTAACCGCCCTCCTCCGTCTCCAGCGGCCGGCAACATCCCGCCTGCCTCGATCCACTGCCACCGTTAGGTCGGCAGCCTCCCAGCCACCCCCTCTAGGGCCGAAGGTCACGAGTAATCCCCCACCCCTGAAACCCCGAACCCTAACCCCCACCCCTAACCTAACTCACCGGAGTTGGGGAAGAGGAGTGATGTGGCGCTCTTGGATTGGTTACAAAAAACGATCGTTGGAAGTGGTGAAACAATCAATTGATCAACAAAAGAGAAAAGGGAAAAAAGCAAATGGAGGGACTTAATCGAACGAACAAAGGAACAACCGCACACACTCCTTCCAACCCAACTGATAAAAAAAAATCAAATGAGGAAGCTGGTAGAAATGCTCGAGTGCCTGGTAGCTTTTCAGTATTTTTATTATTTAAGATACTGGAGTTGGTATGCGTGTGTACAATTTTCGCAAAGAAATATCACGAGTAGTACTAGTACGTTGGTGCTGGCTTTGGTATGCCATCGTCGTCTTGGGCATGCTCCTCGAGTTTTGGCGTCCGGCCGGGAAGCCATCCCTGGGAACGCAGGCCCTCCCGGACGAGGTCGCTGTCGTGGCACTCGTCGTCACGGAAGCTCTCGGTGCGGTCGAGCAAGCGTGCGTAGGACGCCCACAGGAGCTCCTTCTTCCACTCCTCTGGCCTCGGGAACCCGCAGCGCTTCTCCCCGAACTCGTCCATGTACTCCCAGTCGAAGAAGATGGCGTGCGAGAGGCGCTTGGGCACGCCGGCCGCCTCCCTGGCGCGGTTGTACTCCTCGACGGAGCGCGCCATCTCCTCCGGCGACGGCAGCGGCCTCCGGCCCGACAGCACCTGCGCCACCCACCTCGCCTGCACCTCGTAGAAGTGCGGGAAGGGCACCAGACTGGGCACGCCCACGAAGGAGAGCGACGGCGCCAGCGCCGGCGGGAAGGTGTGCTCGAACAGCGGGCCCACGCGGTTGTCGTCCACTGCGACGAGGCCCCCCGTGTCCAGGAACGGGAACGAGTAGTCGTACCCGGTGCAGTAGACGATGGAGTCGGCGACGACGCACGAGCCGTCGGCGAACATGACCTGCCCGTCCTCGCACACGCGCTCGATCTGCAGGTGCAGGTGCAGGTTGTGGTGCCTGGACACGGCTTTCCTCATGCCGGGGGCGACGGCGCCGTCGTCCATGGACTTGACGCTGACGTGCACCTCTCTCGCCACCTGGCGGAGCTCCAGCGCGATCTCCTTGCCGCTCTCCTGGCAGCCGACCACCACCACCACCTCGTCGCGGAACGAGCCGGGGACGCGGTACGAGTGCGAGTGCAGATGCCTCCTCTTCCACCTCTCCATCCCTGCTAGGAGTTGTCATCAGTTGATCATCAGACGCCAGCAGAAATCGTCGGCGTAGTTGGTTGGTTGATTGCTTGATTGATTGATTCGCTCACCGTTGATGCTCGGGAGCCTTGGCTGGGAGAACTGCCCGACGGCGACGACGACGGCGTCGAACACCTCCTCCGTCACCACCTCGCCCTCATCCTCCTCACCCTGTTTCTTGGCGCACCTCACCACCCAGCGGCGCATGGTGGTGCCGTCGTCGTCAGCCAGGCCGACGTGCAGGACCCTGGTGTTGAGCCTGACGGCGTCCATAAGGCCGAACGCGTCGCAGAAGTCCCTGAGGTACCTGAGGAACTCGGCGTGGCCCGGGTACCGCCGGGCGTCTCCGCCGCCATCGCTCCTGGGGTAGAACGGGAAGTCGGAGAAGCCCATGCCCTCCCTGGGCACGTTGAGCCGGAGGGAGGCGTAGACGCCGCTGTGCACGCCGGCCGCGCCGAGCGGGTCCCCGCCGTCGGGGCTCGGGTCGTACAGCCACTGCCCGCCGACGCCGCCGCTCTGCTCCATCACCGTCACGTGGTGGCCCTCGCGGCGCAGCTCGCGGGCGGAGACCAGACCCGAGACGCCGGCGCCCACCACGCACACCTTCTTTGACGACGACACCATCTCGTTCTCACTGCCGACGAACACCTTCGTCCTCTCACTGAGATTGCCTGACTGCCAAGGTCTTTGATCACCGATGGAGTCTCTTTTTTTTTTTTTACTGAAAGCAACAATAACGGATTGATTACAAGCTGGGGTTATCAGTTTACTAAGCAAGCATTCAGCAACCAACTAAAGGCAACAACTCAGAAAAACAGGAAGGCTGTCCAAAAGAAAGAGAGCTCCTGCTTTCTTTTCTCCACCCACTTGCCGTTCATCCCAACCACTCTCCCACTTCTCAAGGTCGGATCCCGCACCTGTTCTCCATTATCTAAAAATGAAGTAAAATAGGTGTGCTGATGCAGAGATGCTTGGCTGTATTAAACAACAGATTTGCTCTTGGCGGTGCCGCTATGTACATCTAATAGGTCTGAACTTCAAACGCAGAAGATGCTGGGTATGTCTGCAAACGCAAACAAAAGCAGAGGCAGCCGATACAGAAAAAGACTACTCATGGTCAGTCGTAGCAGAACGCCGTATCCTACATTCATGACCCTGTATTCATCTTTCAGGATCATTTGCTGCAAGGGTTAACTCTTGTCTGCAATAAAAAAAATACAGGGTCCTAGTGCCTTATAAAAGCTAAAGATCAACCGTGTGTTTTGACGTATTTGATCACCCGATTTTGTGGCCGTTGATCACGCGAGATCGAGAGCTAAATGCCGCATGATTGCATCGCTCCCTTTTATTTCCACCAGCGGAGGTATCGATAGAAGCTGCACTGCTGCACCCGATTGGACCACATGCACCGTTCACACTCTGCCCACGTCGAGCCGACCAGAGGTGTCAGGAGACAGTTTGGATTTTTTTTTTAAACGCACCAAGATAATTTGGGTAGGTATTCAGTCTCAGTCAGTAGGTGTTCGTCTTCCACGATATTTACAGTGTGTACCTAAATTTACACTATAATTACAATTGAATAATTGCATACACAGTAAATATTGTAAGTATGTTTTTACACTGTAAATATCGTAAATACACTATAATTACACTGTAATATATGTTATTTTATAGTGTAATTACAATGGAGGATTGTAAATGCTTTTTTTTCTCTGGTGTATGTATCTTCATAAGACTGCACAAAAGATCTGCGTCCCTTTTGATGTGTGGGTATGAGATTTTTGTGTGTAATGTAATACTGACAAACACTAGACGTGTTTAAATGCCTCCCAGTAATATCTGGTTGACCGATCAAAATTCATGCGATGGAATAAACAACGACACTCGAATCCGGGTGCACATCAAATTCGAGTGATTTAATGATTGCTATCAACCGGTTGACAGGGTCAGATGAAACATGCGGATGGCAGGTAGACATAATCACCTCCCTCTGAAACACAAGAAAAACGCAAACGCAACTGTTCAGACACCACTTTGCTTGTTAGCACCTGCATTCATCCAAAAAAAATGTTAACGCTGGCCTTCCTTGGCCAGGCTTTGAAATCATGCTGATGTCTACTCAGGCAAACAATAAAAATGGTTCATCTACAATGAATGTCCAGAATCACTTGAACGACTCAGTGAATCATGTTAAATTATGGTACAGGTTAAACGCTCGTGTCAACCAAAGCAATGTGAAGAACTTCATATCACTTATTGACTATACATTGGACAATCACAACAATCACTATCTGACCAAAAACTCAATTGCCCAAGACTATCGTGTACAAAGGCACCATCTTACACAGCCATACACAAGTGTACCAAGGATAAGAGAGCCTCCAAAATGTCAGAAATAACTTTAACGCGCGGGCGTGTGTGTGTGTGGGGGGGGGGGGGTGTATTTTCCAATAAATGGGTCGAAGTTTGGACAGCGGCACTGCAACAAGCTCAGGTTGTTGGCGACTCCTAAGATTCCTCGTTCTTCACCGGAGTCCACTGTGCTGCTTCTTTCTTTCTCCTGACAAGAAATCCAAAGGAAAACCCCAGCAGTAGTGCAAACATCACACTGCCTCCAATTTCCAGGTACAATGGAGAAATTTTCCGCTTAGCGCTAACTCCTGTGCTGAGTGGCGTACCATCCACCGCCTCAGCAACACTACTGTTACTGGACACTAGGCCAGAAAATATTTCCACCATATCATGGACTTGCCCATCATGGTTCCCCACATAAGTTACTGTTAGCTTCTCCCTTGTTGCTACAAGTCTTGTGTATCCAAACTCACCACCACGGTACATGGATCCCTCAGGCTGTGGAAAGATGGGAACGTCTGGGTGATCAGGCCTCGGTTGCCATATGGGTTGCCAGTCTTGGCCACCCATCCCGATCACAAGATGCACCGGGGCGCCAGGGTATTGGAAGCTTGATGAAGTGTTTAGACATTGGAAGTTCTTTATGGGGCAGAACCTCTCATACCGATGGACGTGGCCCCACAATGCAAGGGTCACATTGTGTGCCACCAAGAGTGGTTCCAAGTGCTGGAGCATCTGCTGTCTCATACCAGTATCCCTAACTTCATTGCTTGAGGTGTACATGGGACGGTGGCCCTGAAAAACAACAAATGGTGTTCTAGTTCGGTTCACCTTCTCAAGGTCTGCTTTTATGAAGTTGTATTGCTCACTTCCCTGAACAAAATTAGTTTCAGATGACATGTAGACGAAATGCACGACACCTGAATCGAAGGAGTAATAAAGATTCCTGGTGTCTGGACCACCATTACCAGTAGGTAGAATAGAATTGCTAGGCATTCTGAACTTGACACTGTATGGTATTCCACATTCGCCCCCACCATCTTTTCCATATGTAGCCCACGATGGTTTCCAAGGTTGCAATGGCCAATCATACTCATGATTTCCCATACAGACATGGTATGGGGTGTTGGCAGCAATGGGCTCAATCTGGCTGAAGAAATGATCCCATACCCAAGAATAACCTCTAGCGTAGCTGATGTCACCAATGTGGGAAATAAAGGCAGGTTTATCTCCAAGGGCTTCAATATCACGGAGGATCCACTTTACAGTGGACAAGCTCTCAGTTTGTGTGCGAATGTAGGTGTTATAAGGTATATAAGTTCCCATGTCACCAAAAAGAAATGCAGTGGTCTCATTGGCTTCACTGTCACGTGAAATGAAGCTGTATGTCTCACTCCATCCTCCTGTATCACTACCCACCTGCCAAAAAAACCAATTGATTAAATCCAAAGAAATGAGGAGAGTATATTCATAAGTATTTTTCAATATGAATCTAATGGCATCAATTTGTATTAAAAATATTATGTATTAACGAAGATTTTTTTGGTCAAAAGGCTTGTCCTAAGAAAATGAAAAACGCACTAATTTCAAACAGAAGGGAAACTTTAGTGCAAGTCACTTAATACTCAGTTCAACTATAAACTTCAAGATCAACTTCCAGCTGATACATACCCCCTTTTTGAAACAATAAGATAACAGGTTAGTTGAACAGTATTGTCCTATGAACCACAGGTTCTACCTTTTCATTACCTCTCCCTATACATATTTCAAAAGCTTATTAAGTCGCATAGGATGAATCTACAAAATCCCATCTTTGCAACACAGTAATCCTTAATTCCACACGCTTACACTGACTTCATTGTAACTTTGGGCTGCAGCTTATATGACTGAATAGAAGCTACCTTTTTTCTCTCCTGAGACATTGATGAATGCAAAAAAAAAAATAGATACGGAAATTAACTGGTTGCCCCGAAATCCTGAATAAGAAAAGGTTGGATCATTCCAAGCTATACTAATGTGAAACAACAAGCAAAGAATAGGTCACTTACTCACTTGAGCAAGGCTATCTTAATATTCAAACTTTAATTGCAAGTTCAGCATAGAAAGTGTGAAATGTTCATATTAAGTACACCAACTTCAGTTCCTGAAGAGGCTACACAATGCTTGGTGGCATTCAGTGTTCACTGCTCTGTTTTTGTTGGGTACACTGATACGTCTAACCATATCTGTTATTTAGTGATACAAGCAAATTATGAACACTTCATAATCAATCCAATCACAGTTTGCATAAGAAACGGCATGTGAAGCAGCAACTTAAGATAAAGTTGTAAGCCAAAGGGCAAGTTATCAGCAAGTAAAAACATTCCACTCACTTATGAACTCTCACTATGGATACTTTTAAGATCTCAGATATCTCCTTTAGAAATCGCAATTTAAGAATCAAGGGGCCTCCTTACTATGGCAGGTAGGCTGAATACAAAATTCAATATTTTTTCCTGAACCCTACAAACACATAGCTATAGCGTTTCAGATATCTCCAATAGGAACTGTACAACTTATGACCTATCAGGTGCACTGTAAAGCACGCTCAATTCCAATCCTAGCACACTTCAGTCCTTAGGTAACCCAACAGCAACTTTAGGCTGCAGCATATATGACTTGAAACAAGCTAGCACCTTTTCTTTTCTGAGACAAAAAATTGTATCCAAGTAAAATTTTGAACTTTTTCAAGGAAAAATGTTATAGAGGGAAATAAATTGTACCCAAATCAGAGAAAACTGAACCGTTCCAAGTTACAGCAATGGGTGATTTCCTGTGCAATACTGTACCTTATAAAAGTACCTCCTTCCGGGCTCCAATCCCTTCATGAGGCCGTCGAAGACGAATCCCGGATCCCTCCAGGCGACGGTGCTGTTGGCCGGCCAATCGCACATGTGCTTCAGCTCATACGTGCTCACGTCCGTGCCCACCTCCTTCCACCCCTTGTCGTCCTCTTTCTGCAGCCCGTACCTGACGACCCTTCTCCCGGCGTCGCCGCAGACGAACATGACCCGCATCTCGTCGACGCCGTCCGCGAACGCGAGGTGCACCTGCTGGGGGCGCGCGGGGTCGCCCACCGACACCTCGTTGGAGACGGCGACGCGGTGCTTGCCATGGGGGAGCGGGTTCTGGTCGTGGTCAATGTGGTGGTAGGAGTACTCTTTGGCGGGCCAGCGGAAGAGGCGGAACTGGTAGGAGGCGCGGAGCGTGGGGAGGCGCGGGAGGGAGAGCTCACCGTAGCCGTCGCGCCAGGACGCGGAGCCGTTGAGGAAGAGGTAGCCGATGAAGTCGCGGTCGCGGGAGGACGGCGGCGAGTAGATGGCGACGTAGTCGAGGCCGTCCGGGTCCGGGAGGCCGGACCAGCGGATCTTGATCTGATGGTCGGAGTGGGAAAGATTGGCGGGGGACGCGGTGAGGGTGGTGGCCGCCGCAGCCTCGCCGGCGGCGAGGGCCGCGACGGCGAGGAAGAGGAGGAAAGGGAGGTGGGGGGTTTCGGGGTGCATTTCGCTGGGGACGCCTCTTAGCTTGCTTGTGACGTGGGCTCAGCATTTTGACGAGGCCGAGGGTCACTGACAATGTGGAGCCCATTTGTCAGTTCTGCCGTCCTGGATGCACTTGTAGACCAGAATATTCCATGGAGGAAGGGGGATACCAAAGCTTCCTCGTGTCAACTGTTTCATTTGACTGAATGACTGGATGTGTAATAAATGCAGAGTTTAAAATGAAGGAGCAAGATGAATGGGCTGTTGGAGAGAGCATAAGCGAGATTTGTCAAAATCGATGTAGTTAATCTTGATTCTCTTTATGTGACTAAGGAAAGTATGTTGTGAAAATTGATTTGTTGAAGTTGAATACGTGGGTGTCTGAACTAATTTCTCGGAGCGAAAAGACTAAATTATGTAATAAACACTGATACACATCTCACATTTTTGTTCCAAATTTCACATAAGTTTGCTTCAGCAAAGGGAAAATTGTAAAATGGTGTTTCAAAAAATTGTGTGTGCTGTATATATACCCTACTCCTATATATCATCCTGTTTAGCCGGCATATATTATTGCGAATCAAACAGGAAAAAAGGAGGGCCTTCAAAGATTTGACCACGCTGGAAAGGCTGCAAGTGTTGTTTTGCCGTCCGGGGTATGCTTAATTATTGTTGTTACGATATACTGTATTTTTTTAATCAGTATTTGCTCTGTTAATAATGTGGATGTTTAGTTGATAAATCAATAATGTTTACACTATATTAATTGACTTTTAAGGACGACTTAGTTTTGTAGCTTATAAAAAATTCAAAAACAATGTGCAATGGATAGTTTTCTAGCCATACCGTTATTAGTCTGTAGGATTTCGTTGGTAAGAGCAAGTGTATTAATGGGCTAATAACCTATTTATATGGCATTTTTGTCTATGCGGAGAAGAAAGTCACGTAACAATATGGAAAGTAAACTCTCATGCAAAAGCCCGCATCTACACAAACTCCAAGAAAAAAAGAAAAAGAGAAAATGTTAATTTAAAAGTCAATCTTAGAATTCACCTTATTAGAGTTTCTCTACGACATGATAACAATATAGACTCTGATGGGTCTAGTATTAAACTAGCTCTAACCATGCTAATTAAAAAAAGAAAAAAACATGGGTGAAGAACCGCAACTTCAACAAGGCCGGCCGGCCATTATTTTAGTTGTGGCCAGGCAAAATTTCAGCGCATTTCAAGGTGTAAAACACGCATATGCCTTCTAGTGATAATCGTGCAACCAATAGCAGCAGGGCAGGCAGGCGAAGGACCGCGGGCCGTGGGACTGAAGCTTGTGGGCTGGGCCGCTAGGGCATGCAGAATCATAGAGAGGCACGTGGCGCACGGAGGCACAGCGCTTGAGTGTAGGTGTGTTTGATCCGTCTCCGGTGTCTCGGTGTTCGACTCGGTTTCTAATGTCTTAAACTGACCATTTCGGTTGCTAAATTTGTATTGGTATGTCAATCAGGTACTAAAATCTCAAAGTGATATCTCGGTCCTTAAATTTGTCTTCAGTGTGTCAACCCGATCTCTAAAATCTCAAAGTGATCATTTCTACTTAGGATTGAGTCGACAAATCAAAACAAGTTTAGCGATCAGGTTGAGACACCAAGACAATTTTAGGGATCAGGTTGACACACTCAGACAAGTTTAGGGATCGGAATGGTTATTTTAAGACTTTAGAGACCGGGTTGACACAACAAAACAAGTTTAAGGACCGGAATGATCACTTTGATATTTTAAAGACCGAATTGACACACCAAGATAAATATAGGAACCGGAGATGAATTTTACTCGAAAGAAAACAAAATCGGTTCCGTAGTGCCAACTGGGCCGGCTGGGATTGACATTGGGCCAACACAGTAGTAGCTGGCCGCTAGTCGCACCCGAAGATTCGTCTATTCCAAAAGAATAACTTCGGACGTGGAGGACGTACTAGCCAGCTTTAACGTGCAGTATTTATGTAAATATATAACGATAATGGTATCTTCTATATCTGAACCCTACCACATATATTTCTCTCAACACACGTAAAGTCACGTCATCGTATGGGTCTATTAAGCCAATGTCACGTCACTGTCTACTATTACCTATATTTAAACATCACATTGGTCTTCCTTGACATGCAATGCTTTTATGTGGTGTATGTGCGGGATCAAAGCTATTGGACATCAATGATATTGGAGTGCGCCTCTTAACGAGGGTGATTTAAGTGCAACGAAATGTACCGGTGGTTTGCGAAGCATCTGGCACAGAGGAGGTTGTAAGAGAGACCTTGTCAGTGCGAAGGAGAGGAAAGGCGTGTCGAGAAGAAGACACCTGTCCGGAGATTCGGCGATGCCCCTTTCGGGGGGCATTCCGATTTGTATCATTCTATATCTAAATAAAACTTCACTATATATTTTTCTCAACATATGTGAAGTCACGTCATTGTAGGAGCCTACTTATTTCCTTTCATTATATTAGTGTTTTATTTCTCAATCTATGAATCATAATCTATTTAACCTTATAAAATTCTAGCAGCAACGCGCTAGATATCATCTAGTATTTATTATCTTGATCATCAAATCCAGAACTTTCAGAACAAAAGAAATCAATCCAGTCCTTGTGTGAACTGGGCGGGCTCTCCTGAGAAAAATTCCCCTGCATTGTATCGATATACAAAGCTAGGTGAAAGGACACTGGTATCATGAGATCTTACGCATCTATCTTATTATCAGCACACTGCACTATTGCTTCAAAATATACGTTGTTTGACTTTTTTTATATCAAATTTGATTCTTTCACCTAATTCAAATAATTTGTGAAAATGTGTAAAATTTTAGTTATGCTTAAAGTATATTATACCATAAACTAAATCGTAATACAAATAAATGATAATTATTTTTTAAAAAAGATGTGTGACTTAAAATTGGTGTGTGTTAATAATTAACTCCCATATAATTTGGAACAGAGGTCACGATCGGTGAAATTATATTAAAAAAATCTGTGCTTGTCCTTCAACATTATTGTTACTGCGTGAATTAAAGCTAGCTCCCGGTGGCAATTCCATCTGTACTGTGTGGCTGCATGTATGTGCATATAGATCCAAAGGGGACCTGGACAACTCCTATTTGGGCAAGCAAAAACGTCAAACCGTACCTCATTTGGACGAAAATATATTAACTAATGGAATATAATACTCCATCCGTCCGAATTTATAGGTCGTTTGACTTTTTATAACACTAAGCTAGACTTGGTTTCTCCTATTTTAAAAATTTCACAATCCATTTATTTTTATTGTGATTTAATTTAGCATGTAATATACGTTAACTATAAATTAAATTTTTCTGTATTTTCTTAAATATTTTGAATAAAACAGAGCCAGTTAAATTTAATGCCAAAAAATCAAACGAACTATAAATTAGGACAGAAAAAAATGTTGTGGTATATATATATATATATTCATGCGTCAGCATGCACGTAGGTGCTGTCATTTCTTCGTGCATCCGGGCTGCGGCCGCAACTGATCGAGCGGTGTAGGTAATACGTACATGTGTTATGTGTACGTGTGTGTGCTGGGTAGTAATATAATGCATGGAGTGAAACAGCTGGGCCCGGGCATATATGTATACAGTACTTCTTCCTCGGGTATAGGATCTATACGTACGTGTACGTATGATGAGTAGCTAACAGTACAGCGGCACAGCGCAATGCACTATAGCGATTTTACTACTATCAGATACGTGATGCATGCAACCTGTACGTACATATATACGGTGATGAGACGCCAGCTAGCCGGTGTACGTGCTGCATGCCATTGCATTATTGCTTCCATCGATCTGTCTACGCGCGCGCGCGTGCAGTCTAGTGCTGTCACCGATAGCAATCCGTACGCACATGCCTGCTCTCGATCGTCGTTGCACGCATGTACACGCATTATGTACTTTGATCACACGTATGCGAGCCTATAAGCGTAAGCATGCGTTTGGATTGAAGGATAATTAGGGTTGGGACGGATGGTCCTCTTGTGTTTGGTTGGGGCCATGTGGGATGAGATCATCCCGAGGGGAATGTCCCTGTCTCTCCGCTATGGACGGACGGGGGCGGTCTCTCATCGACGTTGTCTCCGTCTCTGTCTCGTGGAGGGGAGCCGAGGCGCAGCCACGACGTGGAGAGGTGGAGGTGACGACGCGGCGCCACGCGGAGAGGCGGCCGGGCCACAGCGGCGCGAGGCGGCGCAGGCCGGGACGGAGCGGGAGAAGAGGCCGGCAGAGGAATTGGGCGGAGCGGCGGAGCAAGGCAAGGTGACTTCTGTGGCGGAGCGGGTCGACACGGCCAGTGGCGGTGGAGCGGGGCGAGGCCACTGGTGGCAGCTGACTAGGGCACCTTGGCTGCCCGATGAGGCGGAGGGGTGCTGACGGCAGAGGCCCGATGCGGCGGAGAGGCCTAGGCGGCGAGGCGCTACGCGGAAAGGCAGGGAGCTGGCGTCGGAGTTGAGAAGTGGCCGGCGTCAGAGTGGATAAGTGGCCGTAGCTGATAGCGGGACCCACTCCAATAGTGCCAAATGAAGTTAAAATGGCATCCACTCATTCATCCAAATCCCTACAACTAAACAAAAAACAAGGATGGACCTATCCCTACTAACCAAACACCAGATAGGACAGTTCCATCCTACTAACACAGGGATAAAATCATCTCATCCCACAATGTCTTCCATCTAAACACATGATAAGTTAAGTATGGATCGATTTGTATGCACCGGATATGTCATTCCATTATGTCTGTTATTTCATTATATGTATGTGACAGGGCGTATGCATATCTAGTACGTGATCTCGTCGGTGCCGTACTCCATAGTTATATGGATCCATGTAGCTATATTGTTAGTTCAGCATGTTCATGTGGTAAAGCACAATTAGCTACACTACTATGCATGCATATTTTTTTAAGCGAAAAGTCTAGTGGACAACATTGAACTGTCATAGCTGTCCAATTTTCAACCTCTACCTATGAAACCAGGTACCATAGGCCCTCAAACTAACCAAACCAAATACCTCCTCAGACCCTTTCTATTTCAGTAAACAATAAAATATTGTTTAATATCTATAAATTCATGATCAAATCATTTTAAATAATACAAATGTGAAAAGTGTACCAAATCTTTTCTAAAAATATAGACAATCATCAATTGGTGCTCAATTTTAGGATATTTTGATTAGGGTTTTATTCCAACACCTAAATTTATTTTCAAATAGAGCACTGATAGATAGATTATGTTTTTAGAAAAATATTGATATAAGTTTTATATTTTCTAATTCTAATAGAAATAATATGAATGTTTAGATATTACACATTGATCTATTATTTCGAAAATAGAAAGCCACCATCCAATATGGCTTGCAACAAGGCCCAATGGGGTATTTTGCCCAGTTGGGGTACCTCAAGGACCTAGGCTACCCGGTTTCATAGTTGGAGGTTGAAAACCGGACAACCGTGGTAGCTCGAGGTCATAAAATGGACTTTTCCCTTTTTAAAATATTGAATATAAAAGTTTTAGTAAATGAGAAGGCAACATCAAATATAATGTCCTCATGGGTTCGGCCTATTTTCATATACCATTTAATTTGGTCATGTACTGTGATGCGTTGAAGCATGATTTCAAATTTGCACATTTCCCCTAATTACTAAGAATATACTAATGTATATACCACTAGACAGTTTATTTTATTACTTAATGGGCTGGGTGTCCTTTTTTTTTTTTGAGAATGCATTCCTGAGTATGTGTTTCCATGTTCTTTTGCAGCAGGCTAGATACAATAGTCATAGTATGGTAATGGTACGTACGTATGGATGGCAATATAATTCCCTGCTAGGTCTAGATGTGCCTGCAGGTGCGAATAAATAAATCAAATAAAGGATAAGGAGACGACTCCTGTTTGCATTTGGGCGAGAGATAAATAAATAAATCGAATAAAGGATAGGAGACGGCTCCTGTTTGCAGGTGCGAATAAATAAATCAATTAAACGTACGGCGCTGCATAATATACGTACTTCGCTACTTCCCCGCGTATAGCTAGGATGATAAAAAATACACGTACGTATACGTAGGATCAGGTAGATATATAGCAGTACAGAACAAATACAATTCCGCACTCAAATGCACTCTAGTATATAGAATATATATTACTCGATATCTGATGCAGCCTGTATTATACGGTGAGGCCAGTGTACATGCATGCCACTTCATTGCGGCCGGCATTGCCTACGGTACGGTCTACCGTCTACGCATGCACGCAGTCTAGTGCTGTCACTGATCACCTAACAATAATGCGTAGAACGATTCACGCGGTACGCACACGCTCTCGCGCGCTGCACCGTAAGCATGTACGTATGTATGTCAGTATTTGTATTTGCTGTAGCATTTGATCAAGTTCGTACACAAAGTAAGTGTGTGCGTTTGTACGTACCAGTGCCATCCCATGCAACTGTCTGTTTGTGTCTGCCAGCGTACGTGAATCGTACACCGGTGTCTTGTATTAGTACTATTGCACTAGTACACGGTTCTAGAGACCTCTACAAGAGCAGTTTTAGGAAGCGCTGCTACTCGTGAACTCTTACAAATCAACATTTTTAGGAGCACATCATTCTAGTATTATTATGAAACATAAATATTAGAACAATATATCTATATTCGATATCCACAATTAAATACAACTAATGTTATTTAGTATTTCTCGTATGTTCATATTTTAATAGAGCATGTGTATACATATTTTTACCTTGTCTACATGTAAATTTTAAACTTATTTTAATTCATATTTCATAATGGCATGATGCGTAATTTATGTGCAAATTTACGAGTAATGGCATGGTGGGTAATTTATATGTAAATTTAGGTAATTATTTTAATTCATCTGTCATGATGGCATGTGGGTACTTTATATACAAATTTAGAGGGGTGGTTTTAATTCTTCTTTCATAATGGCACGTGTGTAACTTATACGTAAATTTAGGGGTGATTTGGAAGGGAAATTTAATTCATCTTTTATAATGGCACGTCGGGTAATTTATATACAAATTCAGGGGTTATCTTAATCCATCTTCCATAATGGTATTGTGGTAATTTTTTTAGAAAATATGATAGATCTAATGGCTAATATTATTAGAGTTAACCGATGGATAGGCAAACGTTTCTTATTTTTGTTAGAGTTTTTAGGATTTGTATTTTTTCTAGTTCATTTAGTGAGTTATAGCAAAAATGCTTTAAAATGAGTGTAAAATTACTGAATCGGTCCATCCAATAATAAGGATCTTCAATGTACATCCTGCAATTACATACCATGCTGAATATATATCATATTGCATACATGACATTTTTCTGATCCTGATCGATTCGCATCAATCGTACACGTCGTACGTTCCAACGTACGTTACGAAATGAAATTAGAAAGATTATTACTGTACGAGACGCGAGAGAGAACTGATGTGACTGCAGCAGATATAAACTACAATTAATAGTCCCGTTAACTAAAGCTTATTTTGTTAACTTCATTCATTGCATTACTGCTCCGATCGGTATGAAATGATAAGGGGTGGTTTTAAGTTTTTACTAAATTCATCCATTATTCATGTACGTGTGTTCCATACATTTTAAAATTTTCAACGTCTATATAAAAACTGTTTACAATTTTGGGACGGAGAAGATACCAATATTATTTAATTTGGCCGGACATCGTCAAGCGAGCAAGTTTGCATACAGTTGCATATGTCGGTCGTCACGCGTTGTCCGATCGATCGACTACTAGTGCTGCACCAGCAGTGTCGTCGTCACATCCATCAACGTCGATCCGTCAGGATCAGCATCAGTATATAATGAATCTCAGCTCAGGGTTTTGGTTGCCTTCCATCCACAGATTGCGAGTGCGATGGATGCATAATTGCATGTGGCGGTATATATATGCCGCTAGCTCACCATCATCAGCACAACTACTTGCAGGGAGATACGTACTATACTAGCACGCAGCAGATTGGCATATACGGATCGGAGTATATGCAGTGGAGCAGCTTGGAGCATATATATGTCGGTAACAAATGCATGTACCCAGTGGTGGTCCTGGGCCCTACATATAAATATTATCAATAAAATCTTAATGTGTATACATTTAAAAATAGGAAAGTCTACCGGACGATCTTTTGAACTGTCATGGTTGTCCGATTTTCAATCTTGAGGGCTTGTTTAGTTTGGAAGATTTTCAAAGGAATACAATTACTATGCTTTGCTTACATCATGGTGTTTAATTTGGAATGGAGAAATGAAGTTTTCCTTTCCCTGTGGATAGGCTCACTCTCTCCTACACAGAATGGAGGAAATAAAACATCCATCCAAAGCTCTTGGAAATTTTTCCTTTGTGTCAATGGAGCCCTGAGACTTTGTTACTGCACCAATTCCTAGCTACTCAAATTCCTATGTTCCAAACACTCGTTCCTTCGAAATACCTCCACTTTCCGATCATCTATTTTATGCATGCATTCATTTCCTATTTCTGTGTTTTCTTTGTTTTCTTTGTTTTGTATTCTTTCATTTCAAACATGCCCTACACTGTCATGGTTGTCCCCATGCTAGTAATTATTATAAGCTAGTGAGGAAT
This sequence comes from Paspalum vaginatum, assembly GCA_030272315.1. Taxonomy (NCBI): domain Eukaryota; kingdom Viridiplantae; phylum Streptophyta; class Magnoliopsida; order Poales; family Poaceae; genus Paspalum; species Paspalum vaginatum. Next base: position 48,118,799 of record CM059013.1, on the reverse strand, counting down.
GACGTGACAAAATGGACCAACCTATTCAATTTCACTAATGAAACGAAGAAGATTAATGAGTAAGAATATAATATATTACTATTCTCCTAACTATTCACACTACACATCAATCATATTACAAATTTTACGGCAGTTGAAAAAAAAAAGACATCCATCAAAGGAGATTTAACGGTTTAAAAATATGCGGTACCACGGTACCAGTACTAGATGGAGCGTCCGATACCAAAAATGGTGGGACCGGTACCTATATTTTTATTTTTTTAATCTCTATAAAAGGCTAGCCATGCATGTATAGCGCTCGTGGTTGGCTAACTCAGTAGCAGCGGCAATTTATCTCCTGCTACTCTCCTACTAATACCATTGGATATATCCTTCATTAATTTAACGTCTCTCATCTATGTTCAGCATGCTCATTATTTGTATTTCAGAAAACATTCTTTTTATTGGATTTGGAACCGAGATACACAGACGTTACTCAGGATATGAACTCTACTATATCGTACAGCTCACATGTTAATATATTGCATGCACATAACACATCCTATCATGTACCAATGTGGATCACAAAAGAATACACTATATTATTACTACCGGTAATTGTTGATACTCAAGAAAAATAAAATTACCCGAAAAAAATAAAAAAAATATGCCTTTCACGCACGTAATTAAGCTAGTAGCACTGCGAAACAGACAATGCAAGAAACGTGATGTCAAATCACACGTAAATGGAAGACAGAGAAAGATCAACTGTGATCAGTAATTAGTTGAGACGATAGACGAAGCCGGTGGCAGGTAAAATAAAATTAAGAACCTTACCTTTTTCGTTTGCTCTTGCACCCTCATCAGTCATCATCAGTAGCTTCCAAACCATGCTTTCCTCTCCTCCAATCACAGAGCTTACTTCCATAGGCAGCTACTACCCACCAATCACATCTCTCAAAAAGGGTCACAAAATTAAAGTGTGTCGGTGTCAAGCTAGAGTGCTGTTAGTTCAGAACCAATATTCTGTACATTTTATTTGTCTGTTACCCTGGTCAGTTTTTAATGGCTCGAAGGGTAATCTGATCATTACGTATTACAGAGAAAGATCGCTTCCGTTACTAACTTTCAAATGAGATGATAATATATAGTTGAACGTTACAATTCTATAAACATTAGGTCCATTAATTAATGGTGGATCCATGCCAACTCCACAAGGGGAATTAATTGACTGATACTACACACACACATCAACAAAGTTGTAATAATGGAAAGACTTTATTTGTTTTTGCTTGGAACACAAAAAAAACCCGAATGTCCTAATCAATCCATATACGGAGTATATGCGAGTCTTCAACTTTGTAATGGCACAAAGTCCCATGTCAAAAATGAGGAGTAGAATATGATTTCATCACGTGCCCATTGTGAAACTTCACGGGATCGACCAGCCTGATTATATTTTTGAGAGTGCTGAACTGTGGATCCATGGTTCTTAACTAGAGGTGACCTTCACATCATCATGTTTTTCTTATTTCTTGATTTTAGCTGGCTACCGTACTATGCTATGTATATGCAACATTTTATCCTTGCAAAGAATGGCTAGCTAGTAAAATTGAATAATATGCTATGCTACCTACACATCAACATTTTGGCTACCGTACTATGCTATATATATTGGTCTCGGCTCAGGCTAGCAGACAGTTGAATATAGAAATATGGGAACAACCCAATTTAGATACATAATAATGTGCCTAGTACAGGAAGGGATTGATCAACTAACAACAAGGCCAAAGTGCCAAACTTGCATCATAATGACCTAAAATTGCAATGTGCGGCACCAACTAATTAATAGACACATGTGCAGCACCCGTTAATGAAACATGAATGCATATAAGCTAGCCCGTGTACGGACGGCAACAACAACCTGGCCCATGCATGCATGGATCATCGTATCGGTCGATCGATCGTCAGCCATTATATTGTTAGGGAGTTTCATTGTCGTGAGTTGACACATCAGCATTATATGTTCGATGATGTGGCAAGCAATTAATGAAAAAAAAAGAAATGAGTTTCATCTAAATGAAACCATGTGTACACTGTTTTCCAAGAGACCTTGTATCTTGCATGTTGTCTATAAAACTGCACCAAATAAATTTATGCATTGTGAGAGGTTATTTCAACCATGATTTCAATATCTTTTTCTTAGGCTATTCCCAGTCCAAAGTATCAGGCTGCGATATACAATAATGCACGTAGGATGAAAAGCATTGTACTATTAAGAAAAAACATCCTCCACATTGCATAATATCATACATAAATATTGAAAAAAATTAATTAGTGCGCCTATCATGTTAAATTTTGTGTCATGGCCTAAAATATTGTGCTAAAGTAGTATCTTTCTTAAGATATAATTTCTCTCTCATATTAAATGTTATGTCACATCAACTAAAAATCCTACATCACATCTCATCAATGAGCATGTACTACCCATTTAGGTGTCACATTGAAAACACAAATGTGAAACGTTTTACTGGCCTGTTTGGTTCCTTGTAGCTAACAGTGAGCTGTAAAAAATAGCAGCTAAATAACCAAACACAACCAGCTAACAATTAGCTGGACCCCAACTAACAATTATCTCATTAGCTGGTTCAACCTAGTTAATTCAGCTAATAATATGTAATAGCACGTAAAAAGCATCTCATACCTATTAGTTGTTGAAACCAAACACCATTTAGCTAATAGCTTGCTAGCTAATTTTAGCTAAGAGTTATTAGCCAACTAAGAGCATGTACAATGGAGTGCTTATATAAGGTGCTTAGCAATAAAAACCGGTCTATTTTCTAGCATCAGGCGTTTAAAAGGTGTATGAAATGCTTACTTAAGTATTGGTGCTTAACGAACGCTAATGAGATGGTTGGACATATATAAGCATCTCTTTTGCATAGTAAAAATTACCAAACAGGCCTAAAAATGGCCTCGTGACACTGCGCGCGTGTAGTTTGGGATTCCAAAGGGCAGCCGGGTGCATGCATGCTATCTGCCATAAAGCAGGGCCAGGCGGGTACGTGCAGTGCAGAGAGGACGACGGACGATCGATGAGAGCACCGCTCGCGCGCGTACCACAGCTGATACATATATTAAGTTAGTATTAACTATTGTACGCGCATGCATTGTGTATTTGTTTGTGTACTAACCTATGCATTAATGCATGCGTAGTACGTCCATCCACAACAGCTAGCAGTATCTATGATGCTATACATACTCTTTATTACCGATTCTTTGCTATTTCTACTCAGTTACAAAGTTAGCTAATAAGCCTAATTTTATCTCTCATCCAAGACACCCCGAATTAGGTGATGAAAATACACATTTTGACCATCTCGACAAAAGCTATATGCGATGGTGAAATCCAATTTGAGATTTAACATTTTATTTTCAAATCCAGCTAATTTAAGCTACATTCCAAAACCACGGTTCGTTGTTGCATTGCTTGGATTGTCCCCGCCCCAAGCCCCTTGCATCCTTATTTGTACTCCCACCGTCCTAATTTGTTTACATTACGCTTGACCGAGTTAAGTATATTATATGCTACATAAATGATAATTTTGAAAAAAAAATAAGACGAATAAGTTAAATTTAGTGTCAAAAAATGAAACAATCTATAAATTATGACAGAGAGTATAAATTAGGATAGAGAAAGTAGTATCCAGTACTGAGAGCATACTTAGATCCGCTTCCATGCATTCTTCGGTGCGCGCTAACTACATACTCTTGGATAAAATAACAAAACAGTGTACTCTTTAATGTGAAGAAATTGGTGCTTAGGAGGGCGAGGAAAGTAGGAAACGCACGTCTTTTGCACCATATATATAACTAGCAAACATGCAAAAAAACTGAAAATTTATTCACTGACGAAAAGTAAAATGTTTTGATTTGCTGGTGTTTTGGTGGGGACAGGACACGGAGTGCGTCTGGCCTGCGAGGTTTCGTGATGGGCAAGTTAGGTCGCTAAAGATTCGTGGTGGGCCCCGCAATCACCGCCGGCCTCCTCATCTGTCCTGTCAATCACGCGCCGTCCCTTTCATTAATTAATTTCCACTCAACCATCCCCTTTTAATTGCTATATAATCTTCTGCCGTCAAATCGCTCCTCCGATACATTTAATTAAATCAAGTAATTAACTAATCCAAGCAAAATGTACGTAGAGGGGAAATCGAAAACTAATCCAATCAGTCACTCTAGCAAGCTTAGCTAGTACCACTTCCTCAGTCCCACACGTATAGTGAATGAGCTACTAAACAATCAATGCAGTGATAAAAAAAATGCATTTACTATTTTCTTTGAAGAAAATATATGGTTGTGCAGAAGTACTTTTCCAATAATAAAAAAGTGTGTGCGTGACTAGACAGCAATATATTCTATTTTCATGTGTGTTGCCTCTCAACACTCCCCCTCCAATAATAAATTTCAATCTTCAAGAGATGTGACGAAAGTCTCCAGGGTTATCTTTCCTTGGTGTTTTCTATAACATATAATATAAAACCCCACAAAGTTTATGAGATCATGGCATTATTATCTAAAACATATCTACAACTGTGTGAATTCAATATTTCCCAAACTAATTAGTTTAAAAGTTATCGCATTAATTGTCTAAAGCATCATGTATTGTGTACATCTTCTATTAGATCGAAGAATGCAATTTTAGCATTCCATTTTGTCCATAAACAATTTAGTTGCAGATTGTGAGTTCTCTTTTCTAAAGGACATGAGCAGTGGCGGAGTAGAAACTTAAATTTTTCATTGTTAGGGGGGAGCAATGGTACTAAATTTATTTCAATTTTATTTGAATTTTAAAAAAAATAGTGTAAAATTCTCAGCCATAGAGGGGCTAGCCCCTCCCCGCCCTCCCTGTCTTTGCCCTTGGACATGCACATTATTTAATTCTTTGTTTTTCAAGGTACATCACATTTAATTTTAACATTAGTTGTACAGTTTTTCGCAAAAAAATTAATTTGTCATTAAACTATATTAGGATTGCATTAATCTTTTTGAACTGTGGCGGTTACACCCATCTATTTAGCCATTGTACGCTATGTTACTCCACTTAAGACTGTCTCCAGCGGGTTGGGTATATGGGCCGCCTATAAAAAAATGACAATGTGACGCTACTGTAAACAGAGTGAGAAATGGTTGAAATAGTTATAGACAAAAGTGGATAAGTATCCCATTGAAGATGGTCTAAGTTATTAATGCAGTAGCCACTAGCCAGTAGCTTTCTATAACCATGCACGGTAGTCCGATTAGCCACTCCGATCGACAAATATTGATTACAGCCTTAGCTTGTTGTACAACGCGCGCCGCTGGCTAGTTGCTATAGAATATAGTGCGTGTGTGTCAATAATAATTACTTGTCAATGGTACTTAATTAAAATAAATATAGCACGTCTCGCCTAGATTGATGGAATCTATAACTACCGATTATTGGAATCTTGCTTGCGTGCATGCACGTCGGCGCACCGGAAACTTTCCTTTTTATTTTCCCTACAGCGTACTATGCCGCCGATGGACTGATGGTTTCCTAGCTCAGACCTAGAAAATGGAACAAGTGCGGACTACCAAAAAAATTATATGTGCGTCGTAACCTTTGATCTTTCAATTCATCAATATACTCCGTATTTAGTATATATGTGATATTAGTAGTATACGGAAGTAGGGAGTAAATGTTTAGTTATATATTCTGAGGCCACTTCATGTAGACTATACTAAAGGAATAATAACGTGTGCACATTCCACGTACACTACTACGCTATCATAATCATATCCTTGATTGTAATACCTAGATAGCAACCGTACCACATGCATATATATACAAAATGACTAAGACGTTTATAAATCATGCAATTAAATATGTCATGACTAAGACATACATGCATACATACAGTACTTACTCCATCTCAAAATAATTGTTGTTCTAATTTTGTCATAAAGAAAGCTATTTTAAGTTTGTCCATGTTTGTAAAAATATATTAGTAATTTTCATGATATCAAATGAGCTTATTATTGGATTTGCCATGAAATATTTTCATAGTATATCTATTTAGTTTTGTATAAATGTCGACCATCTTCTCAATAAACTCTTTACGGGCCAGAATGAGTAAGTATTGGGCAAAAGTTGAATGCGGGGCAGAGTAGAAAAGAACAGTACAATATATGCGCTGACCTAAATTGTGGAGGAAGTTGGTTAGCTAGCTTGGTGGGTGTATGAATATACTACGATAGATAAAATTAACCAAAAGACAATGCGGTAAATATCAATAGTACTGTACTGGCTAACCGATCCAAGCATTTAATCAATCATGCAAAGCGATTTATAAATATTTAATCAGGCGGATTAATTTATTGTGCCGAAATGATTAAAGACGATGATATATGTTGATTTCGTACTATTATTATATAGTACTATATAAATAATGATGGGCCGCTCGATGAGGACAAAAGGAGAATCGACATCCAGAAATCTGAGATTCGGATGGCTACATCAAACTATGAGCTCTTCTTATTCGCCATATATAGATCATCAGTACATTACATTACTCACAATAATGCAGGAGTATCACCAACACAGCAACGCGCCTAATTAATTAAATTGTCAAGAAGCTGCAGCTGTGGCAAGTCCCACATATCCACACAATATAGCATTGTTGATAATGTTTTCCTCAAAATAATATTCTGAAACTCAAGCATTATTGTGCCAATTGCATAAATAAAAAAGAATTTATGCATATACATATATAGAGAGAAGAATTTATACAAAACAACCATCAGGGGCCTATACAGTGAGAAGACATATACATGTACTATGGGTATATGCATGAATGTAATATGGATAGTGTTGATCAACTGTTGTAGATGCTAATTGTCACAATGATTTGAGTTGACCTGAGTGTGATTGAGCATGTTCCATGTACATCTCCTGCCCCAACTTTGCCCAGACAGAAGCTCATATATAAACCAAAGCTAGTGACTAGTAGTGTAGTACAACCAGTATAAGTAGGGATATCACCCTGGACACGCCAAAGACGACGCGATTGATCATCCATCCGGCAAGTAGCAAGAGTCATCATGTACATAAAAAACTCCTTTCCCAAACTATCACTCGACTACACATCCATATTTTATATTGCGCGCTAATAGTGTTTTTTAAAATCTGACGCTAAATTCTATAGCGCGCTATTTTATACATTGACTCCTATACATTGTATAGTAGTGTAGTGTAGTGAAGTGAAGTGAAGTGTCTAATATATTTGTATCAAAAAATGTTTTCTGATTTTTCATTTGCATCATTTGTGTCATTATTAGTTAGAATGCAATCTATGTGGGGTTTGCTTGTGCTAGTCAAATTTAGGCATATATATAGACATATAGTCCCAGCATCTCCCTTCCTTTTATGGTCCGTTTGGAACGAAAATTTTCACATGCATCTCGCCCTTTAGTTTGTTCAAATCATCGTGAAAGTCATGTTGTCCGAAGATGAAAACATGAAGGGAGACGTGCTACTTGTTGTACTCGTCGTCCGATTCGAATATAGGCCCATGTAAGGCCATCGAATCTACTCCAAGGCATTTTTTTTAGTTTTGTTGTCATTCTCTTTCCTTTCCTGTTGTGCCCCTGTCAAAAACACCCCGGTGAAGGATAATAATAGAGCGTGTGTGCCGACACGCAAGGTTAAAAACAAGGGCCAAGATGGTCATCATACCACTCACCTTAGTTCCCAATTTCCCATCATCCCATGCATGGACAGATCAAATCCAAGTAGCTAGCTAGATTATCTATATACATTATCTCAGCATATACTAAGTTCGTTTTGAAATATTTATCATCGGCTAGTTCATTTTTGAATTAAGAAGCGGCAGATAGAAAAAAACTGAGGGAGAGTAGTTATAGAGTGCTAGTTGAGTACTCGTACATAGACAGAGGACGGAGTGATATATAGAGGAATTAATCTCCACAATAAATTAAGCAATGAAGTGAGTAATGAATCCGACGCTAGTACATACTCCCGTCTCCCTCACTCGCTCCTCACATCCTCTGGTAAGCTAGAGTGAAATAAATACGCAGACGGCAGCAAGCACACACAACTACACCCCTCGCGAGCAAACCACTGGCTGCTCGATCGATCTGCTCTCTTTAATTGCCGCCATATATGGCCAGTGAAGCAGCGGCGGCGGGCGTCGTCGATTGGCCCATGTTGTTGTCGGCCGACGACGACGACGCGTACGGGGCCGCCGACTCCTCCTCGTCGGCGGCGATACTCGCGGAGCTCGGGTGCTACTACTGGGCCGCCGGCGGCGGGGTGGAGGACGAGCTGCTGCCGCCGCCGCCTCAGCTGGAGCTGGAGCCCCCCGCCGGGTCGGTGTCGGTGTCGGTGGATGGCGGCGCGTCGTCCAGCTCCACCGACGACGGCGGCACCGCAGCAGGAGGACGCCGCCGACGGGGGCAAGCCGGCCGCGGCGGCCACGAGCGAGGCAGCGTAAGTACTAGGACTCGTCTCCGGTCTCCCTCTGCTCTGCTCTGCTGGCCCCCGGTCTGCGCGCCGGCGGGCGAGCGACTGCATGCATGCGATCGAGCGGCGGCACAGCCGTCAGCCGTGCGCGCGTAATTGCCACTCACTACTAGATTATTAGATTTAGGTTAGCCTATAGCTTGGCATTTAATTTCACCGCCCCCTTGATTAGTTTTGTTTCTGCGACTGATGATTTTAATTACGTACCGCAGAATTTAATTCTCGGCGCGCGCATTTGTTTCCTTTGTTTTAATGATAATCTGTGTGCGCGTGTGTTGTGTCTTCGAATTTTTGCTTAATAATAAACAGAATATAAAGTAGATCGGGCGTTTCCGATTTAAATTTGCTTCATTTCTTTTGGCATACAGTACTGCGCCTTTTGTTTTCGTTTATTTATTTACGGCGGTGCCCTTTTAATAATTTTTGGCTGGCGTACCGTACGCGTGGAAACGAATTCGCAACGGAACGGAGGGGCCGTTGGGGTGGGCTGGGTAAATGCGCTGCGCTAGATCGAGAGGGATTCGATTCGATTCGATGGAGACACATGGAAGCGGACGTTGCGCCGCGATTCTCGCGTGCGTCACGGCGACTATACACTGCTACTGTGGATCATGCGTAGTAGTAGTAGTAGTAGGTATTTACTTTACTGTGGGTCACCTCCTTCCACAGTAAATCACGTCGTGTCGTCGTTCAAAGCAATCGTGCGCGCTGCCCCTTGCTGCAGGAGCAAGCCGCCGGCGCCGACGCCGACGACGACGAGCAGCAAACCTGCAGGGCAGAAGCGGGCGCGGCAGCCGCGGTTCGCCTTCATGACCAAGAGCGACATCGACCATCTCGAGGACGGATACCGCTGGAGGAAGTACGGGCAGAAGGCCGTCAAGAACAGCCCGTTCCCCAGGTATAATACTATAATATACGTACACTGCATGAACCGTCATCATCTTCATCTAGATTATTGTCCATTTCCATCAGATCAAAGCAATCCATTTCGATCCATCACCTGCAGGAGCTACTACCGGTGCACCAACAGCAAGTGCACGGTGAAGAAGCGCGTGGAGCGCTCCTTCGACGACCCCTCCGTCGTCATCACCACCTACGAGGGCCAGCACTGCCACCACACCGTCACCTTCCCGCGCGCCCACCTCCCCTCCGCGCACTCGCAACACCACCTCCTCCTCTACGACCACCGCCGCCGCCACCTCGCCTCGCCGACGCCGCCTCCCGCTAGTCTCAACGACGACAGCAACATCTACGACCCGCCGCTTGTCGCCGCCTGCAGGCCCTCGTCGCTGCCGCTGCCGCTGCCGCCGCTGCACTGCAACCAGCAGGAGCTGCTGCTGGCCGCAGCAACATACCAGTACCACCCTCTGTCTTCATCAGCGACGATGCCGCCGACGACGACGCAAACAGTGCCTGACGACGTGTCGTCCACGACACCGCCGTCTGCGCTGCTGCCGGCCACCGTCGACAGTGGGCTTCTTGACGACATGGTGCCGCCGGCAATGAGGCAACGATAGAAGATGATATACTACTGACGCATCGCATTGCAGTGCGTTGTCGGTTAGTACAGTTGATCTTTATTAGCTGTTCTACTTCGTTACTTTGATCGATCAGAGATTCAGAGTCTGTTGCTTTCTGTTACATATATGCATATACATAGGGTGGTGTGTCAATTAAGCACATATATATGATCAATCGGCAGCCTTGGATAAAATTTTAGCTACACAAGGTTATTGCTTGTTCAATGATGAGGACCTTACTGATTATGCATGCAGTTATTAAACATGGCATAGGAACTTGCACTGTAGTGTGTGTTTGTGTTGTGATGAATCTGATGTTAATGCAATCATGTAGAGCTATGGGTCGTTGTTGGTGTTGTGCGAGCTCATTATACTGTCCATGGCTGATTTCCATTCAAACAAGTATATTCTGGTTTGCCGGCCGGCCGGCCGGCTAAGAGGACAAAATGAAAAGGCACATTCAAATTAATTCCGCGTGCTCTTGCTGAGCCAGTCGTCCAACGGCTTGCCGACGGCGTAGACGACGAAGCCGATCTCCCTGAGCTTTCCGACATCCACGACGTTGCGGCCGTCGAAGACGAACGCCGGCCTCTGCATGCCGTCGAAGACTCGCCGGTAGTCCAGCGCCCTGAACTCGTCCCACTCCGTCAGCACGCACAGCCCGTGCGCGCGCCTGGGCGGCCTCGTACGCGTCCCTCGCCACGTGCACCGCCCCCTTTCCCCTTCCCCGCCGCCGCCGCCGTGTCCCTCCGCGCCTGCTTCTCGCTCACCATCGGGTCGTACACGCTGACGTGCGCCCCGTCGCCGAGCAGGCCCCTGCACACGTCCACCGCCGGCGACCCCCGCGTGTCCCCGACGCCCTTCTTGAACGCCAGCCCCAGCACGGCCACCTTCTTGCCGGCCACCGTGCTGAACATGGACGACACCACGCGCCGCACGAACCGGCTCTTCTGGTACTCGTTCACCGCCACCACCTGCCGCCAGTACTCCGCGGCTTCCGGGACGCCGTTGCACTCGCAGGCGTACGCCAGGCACAGCACGTCCTTCTGCAGGCTCGGCCCGCCGAACCCCACGCCGGCGCTCAGGAACCCGCCGCCCACGCGGCCGTCCCCGCCCACGGCGCGCGCCACGTCCGAGACGTCGGCGCCCGTGGCCTCGCACAGCGCCGAGATGGCGTTCACGGACGAGACCCTCTGCGCCAGGAACGCGTTCGCGGCCACCTTGGACAGCTCAGCCGACCAGAGGCTGGTGGTCAGGATCCGGTCCTCGGGGACCCAGTGCGCGTACACGTCCCTGAGCGCGCGCACGGCGCTCCTGCCGGCGTCCGTGTCCCGGCCGCCGATGAGCACGCGGTCCGGGCAGAGCAGGTCCCGGACGGCGGTGCCCTCGGCGAAGAACTCCGGGTTGGAGACGACCTCGAACGCGCAGCCGCCGTGCGCCACGAGGATCCTCTCCATGGCCTCGGCGGTCCTCACGGGGACGGCGGACTTCTCGACGACGACCGTGTTCTTCGCGCAGGAGCGGGACGACGCGGCGGCGGCGGCCACCACGCGCGCCGCGCTTTCCCAGTAGGCGAGGTTGGGAGCCCTGCCTTCGCCGAGGCCGCTGGCCTTGGTGGGCGTGTTCACGGACACGAAGACGATGTCGGCGTCCGCGACGTGGCGGTCGACGTCGGCGCTGAAGGAGAGGTTGCGGCCGCGGCAGGCCCTCACCACGGCGTCGAGGCCCGGTTCGAGAACCGGGAGGCGGTCGCTGTTCCAGGCGTCGATGCGCGGGCGGGACACGTCGACGACGGCGACCTCGATGGCCGGGCATTTGAGCGCGAGGACGGCCATGGCCGGGCCGCCGACGTAGCCGGCGCCGATACAGCAGATCTTCACCATGATGCCGGTGGGTGTATTCACGTCTTCACTTGCCTGCAGCGACATTGAATCTGCATGATGTCAAGATCTTGTTGGAGAACAAACAAACGGAGAGATAAGCGTAACAAGATACTGTACCAGATAACCACTCCGGCGACATTAGAAACCCAGAGTACTAGCAGCTAGTAAAATTGCATTAGAAACGAATTGGCATCAAGACCCAACTCTGCATGGGATCAGGGACATTACCAGTAGTGAAGATTGAAGAAGCATGCAAGATGTAGACGAAGAGGGAGGACTATGCGAGCAGTATTGGTGACTACAGCTCTTTATAAGTACACCATGAACAGAATCAGAGCACAAGACTATACCAGAAGTAGCCAGCTCCTCACTTCCCCAGATTCCCTTGCAGGAACTTCGAAGTGGGTGATGAGAAAGGCGGAGAATAAAGGAACAGCATGAGCTAGTTTAGCACCAGCAACCAAAACATTGCGCAAGCCTCTTGATATCACACGTATAAATCTGAAAGGCTTTCAGAATACGTGCCAGCTTAATAACATGTCTAGAGACCGAAAGGTAGAAGATGCCATGGATTGAGTTGAAAACGCGAGATGTTTTGCCACTTCTACAAGAATAGAGGTGGCACGTCAAAAGACATACCAAGAATCGAATAAGCAGATCACACGCGTTGATACACCCATGCTTGGTACGTAACATGCTAGATTTGAGTGCATGGGATGAGGTTTAGTAGTTGGCTTAACCACAATGCATCGTGCCACCACAGCAATTCCTTTAACGAAAAACTAAGACATACAGATACAACGTCAGAGATGAATGATTTTCAAAAAAAAAAAAATCAGAGATGAATGATTACATGACATAATAAGTTGTTACAAATAAAGCAAAAGGAACCATTGCATTCCCCATTGAATCAGATCAGAGCCGGAGCACAGCCCGTTTGTCAGTTTTGCCGAAGCCTGACGGAAATTACAAACAGGACAAGGGCAGAGCAAGAAAAGGAGTGCTCCAAATTAATGGCATCTAAGTAAAAAGCTATCTTCCTTTCCTTTCTGCTTCTATGTACCCTAAACGACCTTAACCTAAACCCATCCTAAGTCACCTGTCAACTAGTATAGATTTCCCTACAATGTACAAAGAATCAAGACCAGTCATCATACTTGGACCCTTTGCCTTGTTACCCTGCCACCATTGCTCGCCTGAGCACTGAAGTCAAGCACTCTGGCCCCACCGGTCCAGTCATTGTCATCGGTATCATCGTCGTCGTTGTCGCCGCCACGACGGGCACCACCACGGGCTCTTGTAGCACTTGGGGCAGCCGGCCTCCTGCCTCTCGTTGTGCTTCTTGGGGTTGGGCGCTTCCTCTGGACTACAGGGGTGTACATAGTAAAGTCCATGGAATCTTCCCGCATCGCCGTCTTGAAATCCTGAAAATCGTGCCCCACCTCACAACAGTGTCAAAAGAGTAGGATATGACAGACACCAAACTTTGTTTTGCCAAGGAATCTGAAGTTCAGTATTAGCACCTGGTATACAGAAGCTACATCCTGCAGGCAGCTTGGGAGACTGATGTTATCGTTGCCAATGTTAAAAGGAACATTCTGCTTGGAGAGTGTTTCTCCAGATTTTGGTGGTTCCTTTAAAGAAAATGCCTGTATTTCAAATCACAAACAAATCAAGTGTCTTATAAATGCACTCATCATAGCAGTAGTGAATTCCAGGTAAAGTGTCAGCCATACCTGACAGCGAGCATCAGTTAAACTATAAACAATTTTCATATGTCTCTTCAATTTTAGGAGGAGTTGCAGGGCTATTGCGTCGTGGCAATCTTCCTGAAAACGAAGAATAAGCTGCTAGTGAGAAACTATAAGATGCAAAAGTGTCAGGATTGCAGACACCCTGAGCCATACACTGATGAATCAATTCAAGTAATATACCATCTAACACACCTGAACTTTGGCCATGTCCACATCTGGCGTACTGCAAGGGTTGTTATTCATCCTTTCAGGAATATTTCCCACATTATGATCATAATATCCTCCAGGCTCATGCATGGCAACATGACAATCTCCTAACAATGTTGGCACGCCTGCATGAAACTCCCGAGGCAATGTTGGCACACCCGCCGTATCTTGAGGCTGACCCATTGAAGTCCATCTTTTCAAATTGGACTCAACTGCTCCAGCTTTAAGGACAATAACCCGATTTATGTCATAGATCAAGTAAAGTGGCTCATCAGGACATGTGAATGGCAGGGAGGCAAGAACTTCAGCACAGTACCTGCAATGTTTATACAGCTCGATGGTCAAATGCCCCATCAAAGAATAGAGGGTCAATAGGTGCAATTTACTTAAATTACTTACACAAGAAAGCTAACTGTGGTACGACCCCGGCCATCAGGTTCGAATTTCCGAATAATTGAGTGAACAAATTTGTTTCTGGAATTTCGATTTGCACGAATAAGACGGTATATTCTAGATATGCCAGGTTTGACAAACTGCAATCGGATTTGATTTCATGTTTGCTGCCATCTTATGGTTGCTGACTATGGACTCGAAGAACCTAAATGACATTTGTAAGCCATCACCTAAGCGACTTTCAAAAAATGAAGGGTACCTGAAACAATTCTGATCGGTCAGACAATGTTTTATTCCAAAGAAAAACACATAAACACGATGAGTTGGACTGACTTTTCATTCATATTCATCAGTAGATGATGAGCCAACTTTGAGTTCCCCTCCAGCAGGTCCATTTCAAGTGCTATAAGGTGCGGAACACAGGTTATAGGGTGAACTAGACCCTGGCGAAGTACGACTTCCACAATCTACAAGAAAGAAGTACTTATTTATATTGTAAAATGATAAGATAATAAAGTGTGAAGTGAAATATGATGCCAGTCTAGTTCACCTTGAGTGCACTCTGGCGAACTTGATCATTTGTATCCAAGCACCTTTCCAGAATAGAATCCCAGTACAATTGGATAATACCACCACAGATGTTGGTGTCCCCAGCACCAGCAGCAACAGGCACTTCACTTCCACCATCTATTGCACACTCAGGCTTCCCAGCACTTTCAGCAGTAAGTTGGCTTTCAGCATCCCGGAGATACTCGAAGAGGTTTTTAAGTCCTTGAATCTGGACGTGTAAGATTAATTTACTTCATCTTTTTTATAAGAGACAGAGAAGATTACATTATAAAGTCCAAATACCTTTAATCTATAATCAACCCCAGAAGATAGTGCTGTCTCTATGAGATTTAACATATCCCTTTGTAGCATAAATTCCGGCTTCGCAATAAGTATATATCCCAAAGTCTGCATGTACGAAGCAAAATGGCATCTTATTGGGAACAGTTCACATTTAAAATATGCAAGCCTGAAGCAACCAAAGCAACAGTCACGTAGACAGGTGGTTTTCTATGCGCTATCATTTATGCTAAGCTTGAGTTGCTATGGGACTCAAATAATTGATGTCACACGGTCTAAACCCTGCCTCTGAATAATCACTGTGCACATTGATCTGGAAATCATATACAAAATTCAGAAGTGATCAGCAGGTCACATAGAATCACACCACAAACCACATGAATATGACACCAGGGGAGGAAGAGGAGGGCAGGCTTTCAGCACTGCGCGGGGTTCGTCGCTGGTGCTAGCAAGCAGAGGCGGTGCTCACCGGCCAAATCTGACACCTATAGCAAGTCCTGCCTAGATTCCTCCCTCTAGCATCTTCTGCACCATCAATTGATTCTATTTGTGATCCCATTGGAGCATTGTTTTGTGGGTAAGCTTGCCGGAATATCAAATCTTGCCACCACCTCATGAACAACAGACTGGACGGATCCATGGCCAAGCTCAGGTGGCAGAGGCCATCTGCACAGCTGCAGGCCGGTGAGCTAGTGGCAGCTTGTGAGCGCAGATGAGCAGCTCATGGTAGGAGAAAGGAGGAAGAAGAGAGAACGATATGTCAGACAACATGTCAGGCACCTCGTCCCATTGACTCCATAACCCAGACAAGCAAAAAACATGCGACGGATTCATCCCATCAACCAAACAATGTGGGACAATCCCATCACAAAAAACACATATGGAACTGGGAGCATCCCATACCACCTTGTCCCCCAACCAAACACATGCTAAGTGGATATTTAAGTCTTTAATGAATTGCAAGTTGGTGCACACACCTGCAAAGCTCGAACCTTCAAGCTGAAATCCTCCCTGAGAAGATACCTTCTCTGCAGCAAGTTGATAATCTTTGGGAAATCAAGCTCATTTTCAGATGTTAGCATCAGTTGATAACCATACCGAAGGAGTAGTCCAAGACAAAACAGTGATCGACCTAACAGCTGAGTTCCAGAATGAATAGTCAGCTAAATATAGCAAAGCTGCATACGAAATTTGGTAGAGAGAAACAGTGGCTTTCATGCCCAATGCATACAAGATAAATGTACTTCTACAGTGGTCCTTAGTTGCACATAACAGATAAATTATATGCCTCAGAATACAGAAAACTACTTTGTGCAAATAAGTTTTATTTTTACCATATATTTCTGTAATATTGCAGCTCACTCAATGAATAAAAAAAAGCAATGGTACCTGAGTATCTGAAGTAGTTCCAGACAGATGCTTGTAGAAAACATTAACAAGGTTTTCCAATAATCCTGGACCTCTACTGGCCGATTTGCTAAGGGCACAAAGGCACCTGTCGAATAAAAAGGGCAAGAGACATCAACGAACAAGAAAGTTTCAAGGCAAATCTGGCAAGTGATAAGAGCAAAACACGAGTTCAAATGCTCCATGATGCTTGAATAAACAGATGCCGCTAATCACCAAAACTACATCTATAACTGATGATTACTGATTATCAATAGATCAGGCCCGTGACATGTGAACTTGTGAAGTGATGATTAATATACAATAACTAACTAAGGTTAACTCAAATGTTTGCAAATGCTCCACAGAGACATGATAGCCATCACCATATTATTTTCTTTGACACTTGTCCGCATTCAGTTCCAAATAAACCAAATAAGGAGAAACAAGCTCAACAATATTAAGGATGAAGTGGTGGAATATATTTACTTGATACAGGCATGTACTACTGTCAAATAGGAATGGCGAACAATCATATGCTTCAGATCTTGCTCAAGTTCTACAACCACGTTCTGTGGTGGCCTCCTTATGAGTGGAAGAAGAGCATCAATCACAAAAATTATGCTTTCAAGCAACTGGGCAGCTGATTTACTGTCAACCTGTAGACATAGAATCACGAGCGAATGCCAATTTAGTGGTAGGGAGGAATCAAACTATGATTGTTAATAATAGCCATTAACAATCTTTCATTCAGTCCCAAATAAGATAGCTAAAATATGCAATAGGGCACATAAGTAAATGAAATTTTAAGAATACTTTTGTTGTAATTTTGTTTGTGGCAGGAACATACTATAAAAACTCACTGCACAGAAGTATTACTCGATCGCATCAATAAGACTATAGCTGGTTGGAAAAAATAATCAAAACTCTAGCTTTCTTGCTTATAGTATAGTTGAGTACAGAGCACAAGACACCAGAACTCCTGAATAGACCTATAGGTTCATGTCTACAGCACGAGAATGATGAACAGTATGATGTAGTACGAATAGCAACAGTGCAACACACACACAAATGGGCTGCAGCCACAGCATCAACGAATGAAACCCTTCGATCATAAATAAAGAAAAGGAACTTCCTATGAATAGCATTACCAGATAAGCAACTGAACTTTAAATACCACCATCGCCACCAAGATGCATTACTAAATGCAGCAACTTTGCTAGAGTTAGAGAACAAAAGATAACTCAAGGTAGAAGTTTAGGGAGCAAAAAGGAGTATAGGACAACAGTAGGAAACCATAAATCATATAACCACATGGACATAACATGCGCGGCTAATGTATAGAAGAAATGCCAGTTCAACTGAAGGCTAGATGCAACATATTCTGATAGGAGGAGATGACAACATGTAGTCCAACCGAATAAAATCTTGCTCACCTGAATCTTAAGGTATGGTTGTAGCGTCACAACAAACTTTGAAGGATCAGTTGCTGGAATGCAGAGTGTGGGATCAACAATACAAAATGCTTGCAACGCAACAATATAAGGGAGTGCGTGAATTTCCATCTCATTAGGAGCTCCCTCCTCAACCTTCACGACAAAGATGAGCAAGAATCAATCTCAATAACACATACTCAATATCATTATCAGACTCGGTCAGAAAGTACCTGCAATATTCTTTCTAACAAGCGTTTGCATATCAATTCACAACGCTTCCGAAGTGATGCCACCATGGATGAGTTAATGCCTGCAGCCTTGGCTGACTGAGGGAGGAAATCAAGAGTCAAGTTACGTTTTATAATGGTAATCAGGGGTTGGTGATTGGGCATCTTCCTCAACATGTTAACAATTTGCTCAGTCTTTTTAGCAATCTCCATTGGAACTGAACTTCCATCAGCAACTAAGTGCTTATGACTCCCAGTAGGTTCTTCAAACCATAGCTCATAAAATGTTTTACATACAAGATCCTACAAAAGTAACAAAGATAGGTTAAATTGACTCATATGGTAATCAAAAGAAACATAAATATTGCAGGTCCAAAGATGTTAAATATTCTACTAGTATCATATAAACCTCTATTGTTTCCTGCTGGCGTTTCCCAATTAATATGTAAATGTTTAACTAGCTCCACTACCTAAACGTATGAGAGAAAATATTAAAGCGCAGACTTGCGAAATACAAGTGTGGTAATAGACTAACGAAAGAAAACAAAATATTTGCAATTACATATAAAATCTGCTACGATGTTGTATTTTCATGACAAGTAAATGTTTTTCATATCAGCTCACCTGTACACTGGACTCCTCATCATTAACACGAGAAATAATCTCCACAAAGGCATGTGTTGTGTCCGTGTTCGGGTTTGAAGTACAAAGATCCCTTATAATTTTGATTGCGCGTTTCCGAACACTTACTCCTGTGTCCTTTATTCGCTCAGCAACTTTTTCGATATACTGTGATGGGAGCATGTATAGTGAATCATATCAATGCCCACAAGTATGTTATAAGGTAACTTAGGTATGTCTACTGACCTTTAGGCCCACATCAGGATGTGAAGCAATATGTCTTCCAACAAGTTCAAGGGCAGCTTCACGAACAGAAATAGCTGAATCACAAAACCTCCCTTCAACAGCAGATTGGACACGTTTGTCACCCAAGACCTCAGGATCAGCTTCAACTATAGTGCTGACCTACAGAGAAGTGCTAGGATACTGATGAATGATGCGCTAGTGCAAAAGATATAAAGTTTCATAGGTTACAGATATACTCAATGAGACAGATGCAAAACACATAGTTTTACGCATATGCTCACCGCACGTAAGGCCTTTGCTCTTATTACAGGAGAGTTTTCTCTCAAGCTAGCCTGAAAAAGCATTGGGCATTAGCTCCTGAACATCTTGATTAAAGTGAATTATCAGAAAGCAACCACGTACCAAAAGAAGGGAAAGTATTTTATCAAAACCCCTAGAAAATGAGTTCTTCTGGCCAAGTGCCAAGCAAATTTTCTTCGCCCAATCTCTGGAAATTACCAAACCACTGCCAGAATCTCGAAGAATCTCCTTGGATTTTAATCTAGCGAGATAGTAAACAATCTTCTCCTGAGAATGTGGATCGTCTTTGTTCCAGACACATAGATAGAACCTGCATACAAGCTGGTTAGGAATCTCCACAGGCACTTGCACAAAGAAGGCAAAGCTTCCACACAACATACCATCGAGTGAACAGGTTCCCATCATCTTGGGGACCAGTTTCCTGGAGATAATTCAGTAGTATTTGTTGCACAACATCCAATGGTGGCACTGGCACCTCAGCTGGTTTAGCAGGTTTCTTTTTAACCGAGGCAGCAGTTCTTTTGCCATTTTCTTTAATTTGTAGTTGGCAGTACGACTGTAACATATTGAGCTGTTGTTTGCAGAAACACAAAGGACAGACACTATTGTGATGTAAGTTATCCTGACTACCAGCCCCCATACAATCTGAATGGAAGCACCTTCCACATACATCACAGGATATATTTATACCTCTCCCGCCAAGACAAACACAACACTTGTTTTTCAAGATTTCCAAACTATCACTACCAGCAGCAGTGAGATCTTGCAATATCCAAAGTTTCTCGCCACTACAGGTGGCAGAATCACGCTTCAATCTTGATGCAATACCACCAAGAAGATCAATAGCAAAGCACCGAACATTAGTGTCCTTAGATTGCAAACCAGCATTTTGAAGCAGCAACACACAGAGAACCTGTACACACATCAAATGGTATTGTGGGCAACGTGAAATACCTAACAAACTTGTGGACTGTGATTGAAAAAGTGATGCATTGAGTTCTACAAATCAGTACTAACACAGGCTCTGCTGAGCAAAGTTACCTCAAGAACAGAAGCAGCAGCTGGATACTCCGGCAAGTTTAGTATTGTTAGCAAATCCTGAACAAGATTATCTATTATTCCTTTGGCTTCTGACATATCTTGAGATTTAGTAGTAGTAAAACGTTGAAGGACATTAGTCCAGAAAAGGCAACAGGCCTCTGTTGCTGCTTCATGACATTTTATGGGATAACCAGAATCAATTGATGCATCAATGATAGTGCTCCAATCAACTGTCCCCTTTAAGCTATCAGGAACAATTGCACTAAATTGAACCAGGTGAACTAGCAGTGCTGTTATCATCTGGATTTGCTTTTGTTCATCTGCAAGATGGTAGGTTCTAACTGCATTTTTTGAAAACTGCAACTTACGAAGAAGTTGAAGTGTTTCATCAACCAAGTATCCCCTGTGTTGTGTGTATGATGAAAAAACCTGTGCAAGGATTTGAAAGTGAGCAAATTATTCAAAAACTGAATGTGCAGAAAAATGATTGAGCAAATAAGGGGGAAATACCATGCAAATAACGCTGATTGCTTTCAATTGTAATAGCTGCATATTGTCAACCAAGAATGTAGTGAAGCAGGTTTTTGCTAACTGCAGAATACAACTATCTGATAAGCGCACCGTTGTGAGAAGTTCCTTAAGAAAGCCCAATATCAAACATAGTTTCTGCACAGCAGAGTAAACAGAAGCAGTAACTCTGACACAGAAAAAGAAAAAGGAACTATATTAGTGCCCTGTAATCCCCTATTACAAACTAGGAAAAATATTCAAAGTGCATTAATCATGTACCTGTTTGAAGAAGATTTTCTCATGCTTAGATTAGCAGTGGTACGCCTCTTTTTGCTAACTGGACCGTTTTCCAAATCATCTTCATCATCATCATCTCCTAGATTTGACCAAAAGAGAAAGATGCAGATGTGAAATAAGTGTGGTGTACAGGTCAATCAAGAAAGGAAAGTTCAGTCATCACTAGAGATCATCATAATTAGAGCCTAATTATTGCACAAAGGATGGCCGTGTGTGGGAATAATAAAATAAGCAACACCAGAAATCTAATCACCCAGGAAATGATATAGTACAAAGGGCATAAACACAGAATTGTATATAACCATCTTAAAAAGGAACGTGGCTGAACAATCACGAAAAATAAAAGATAGAAATATCAGCTTAGTGGCACATGGCTGGTGTAAATTCACGAAGAGGCTGGACTGTGGTGCGAAAGGCTTGGCGGAGCTTAGGCTCTTATCTAGTTTGGGATTTTGCTGCTTGCTCTTCGGTATACATGTTTGTGTGTTTCAATTGATTATTTGTGTACATTTGTTTCCTGGAAGGAGGTTATGATCTACCCGTGTACTCCCTCTGTCCCACTATACAAGGCACAACTGCTCCTGTTGCTGAGACCAAGAAAGCGATTAGTGTTTGTTCTGCTTGTAGTTCCATGCATACACAATTGGTGCAGGACATCCAAGTAGTATGCTGCATGCGGCTACAATTGGTGCAGAGCAGGGCGAGCAGGGCATGTAGCATGCTGCATTCAATGCTTACTGCGTGTGGAAGGGAACTGCACTGTGCATGGATGGATAGGAGCCGCACCCTGTATTCTGGTACCCAAAGAAAAAATGGCTGCGCCTTTGTATAGTCAGACGGAGGGAGCACTTTTTTTTTGCTACTCATACCATGTGCTGATATGCAGCTCTCCTGCATATTTGAGAGGGGGGGGGGGAGTAATTAGGTATTACCATTACCATTATTTGCAACATTTCCAGCTGGTTTGTAGAGAGCTCGGAAGGTCGGGTTACTTGCTGCCATACAATCCATGATCTGATGTCTTGAGAAATCAATAATTCGCTCGATGAGCTGTTTTCCATGGGGTAAAAAAGGCAAGGAGTCAGCAACCATGAAATACTTTCATAAAGGGATGGAAAAGGAACTCAAGTGTGTGCATACTTCTTCTCGATACAGTTGCTTTGGCATATCATGGTGGGTCATAATTGCTAACGCTGCATGGATGGACTCCAAAGCAGAGAAAACCAGTGGTTCAGCATCAGCAGCATCAGGCTGTAGGTACCCCAACACTTGTTAGTTGCTAAGCTATAGCCTATAATATGCAACAACCTTAATAATATGGAAAATAGAATAAATCAAAGTTATGCACATTTGAATTAAACATGCAAAACACTAATGATATGGTAACTCACATTTTCCTTCACATCTATTGACAAACCTTGAGAACATCGGATCTGACGGTCTATAACATGTAATAACCTTGTAATCGTATCCATAGGAACCTCATGCAATATCCTTTTGGATCTAACAGACGTAATTTCATTCACAAGAACCTTAACATCATTGAGTGGGATTGACAACCAATCACCACCATCTGCATCATCAGGAATTTCGGCTCTACCACAGAAATCCTCCACCACCTCACACAAGTTAGCAATAACTTCTACAAAGCGTAATTACAACCAGAGTCAGCTGAAGATTTAAATTTTTGAAAAGGAAGATACATGAGGCAGGATATACGGCTCAATAGAATCAAACCTTGGCTATTAGAAATGCTGGGGCCAGAACTTGAAACAGAATTGTCAATTTCTTTCTTCCTAACTTTTGGCTTCTTTGAAGCAACTGAATCCGGTGTTAGTTCATTCTACAACAGAAAGTCTCTTAGCACAAGGAACTGACATAAATAAGAAACTGATGGTATCCAACTTACACGGAGATGCTCTCTGTGTGAGTCAATTTCATCCTGAGGAAATACAGGTTCCTTTCGTGCTTTGTTCATATTAGGTGTAAGATGGTCAAAATGTCTCTCATGTTCTTTATTTTGATATTCTGAGCTTCCAAGTGGACCTGAAAAACTTGACCAATGTAATAAAAAAATTACATATTGACAAGATAAGAAAGATAAAAGATGTTTATAAAACTCTAAAGCATTTAAAACTACATAGAAATGCTTTTCTGACATTAAACAGAAGATGTTTAGACTCGCACTCTTTAACATAAATGAATATTACACCATTGCTACAAATTAAATTAGCAGACTACCCCAATGGATTGGAGTTGAACATGTTGATATACGTAGAGCAGGAATAACAAGTCTGCACAATTCTGCCAGAAACGAGATGCCAAATGGAACAAATTTCTGCATTAACGATTCAAGTCTGATAACAAAGATCAAACAGAAAGAAAAACACACGGCTCCTAAGGCAGTTAGGTGAGGCATGGGAGCCACCACCTTCCAATTGCTTAGGCAAGGAGACGCCATGTCGAAACAAGAAACTTCAGAATAGCGCCATGGAGTAGGGAGAAAAAGAAAAAAAGGAAACACACATGAGCAACAAGGGAGCTGGCCCAGCCCACTAGCCAGCCCATGTACCCCTCTTGTTTAACCTATCTTCTCCTGGTCTCAGTGCTCTCCCTCTCTCGTCGCCTCTCCCTTCCTTCCATCTCAATCTCTCTCTATCCCACTAATCCAGTCTCCGTATGAGCTGCTGCCACCCGTAACTTCTACTCCCTGCAATCCTGCATCATCCATTCCCCTTCAGTCACTGCTCTGCACCCTCAGATCGACCACAGTTGTCACCTCCTTCCAGACCCAACTGCATTGCAGCTGACCATGAGGAAGTTCTGCGCCGGAAACCAGCGCCAGAGCCAGCAAGGATGGGAAGTTCTACTCCTTGGTCTTCTTCCTCTTCCTCTCTCCATCTCCCTCCTTCCCTCTCCCGGATTCCTACTCCTTTGGCAAGGTGATGCGGACACCCAGGGTTTTCCTAGAGCCTGGACGCCTAGGCGATGCCTTGAAAACCTTTGCAACATAGTAATAATTTGGGCAATAATTACTTTCCTCTTATTCTAACTTAGTTTACTGTGCCTTAACCCGAGTCGCTGTCAACTATTGTGAGAAAAATGGATGAAGCTAAAATTGGTACACTTGGGACATGACATGAGTCTTCCAGGGACCACAGGGGACTAGGGGTATGCGTGCATTATGCAACCCACCCAATCCATCAGTTCAACACCCAATCCGAACCATGACAAGTGTTCACATATGAGTTGGATGGATATTGGTTAGAACCAATCAGACCCATGGAATAGATGGATTCTGCTTTCTGCACATGCTGGTGCCTCCACCACACTGCCGATTCTCCTTACCGGGTCAGGCAGATCGTCCATTGGATGCTCTCTAGTGCAACAGGGAGAGCTGAAAGGCTTGAAACCAACAGTCATGGAGGGAGGAAATCAGATTGCTGTTACGGTGAGTAGGGGCGTACGGCAAGGAGGAGCGCCCGCCATGCTGATTTTTGGGTTCTGTCCTAGATCGCATCTACCACCAGGCCATTTTTCTCCTCGGTTGAGATCCATCAAATTACTGAAGTCGACACGATTGTAGGGGAGATGAGGACTAGGCATCTGGCCTTTGGCACAGCCAAGGGCACATAGCGCCAATGCTTGTGAGGCGCTGTCAAGAGCAAGATGGAAGCAGCAGCTAGCAGGCGGCTGCAAGGAAGATGGATCCACCTGAGAGGATGTGTTTTTTATTCTTTGAAGAAATTGGTGTTTTCGTGTGGGCCTTGTGGATAATATCCAGCACTTCAGCTTTGTCCCAGCTAATCCATCATAATAATTATCCCATGTTCCATATAGCAGTAAGGCATAAACAAGTCTCGGGTGCATTTTCTCGATGTACGGCCCTCTAGTGGTACATCACTAATGCTATATATATGTGGCATGCGCATGGAATGAACTAAAACAGATTTTACGCACTAAAAGTTAACTATTCATGCAAATACCAGAAAAGGAACTACTCCCTCCATCCCAAAAGAAAAAGACCTATAAAGAATAGCACGAAGATTAGCGCGGAGCCATGCAGATCTTTTTTTCCAGACATTTATTGCCTGGCTGGTGGAATCTGCATGCAATGAAATGGCACTCGCCTTGATTGCTTTCCTGCGCTTAAGGAAACAAAGCCTGCATGGGCAGCCCGATGCATGTGCTCCCGCTTGAGCAGGGTCCGGGAAAGGGTCCGACCAACCTGGGGTCTACAGTATGCAGGCAGCCTTTTCCTGCATGTCCTGCAAGAGGCTGTTTCCACAACTCAAACCCGTGACCAATTACCACTGTGCCAAGAATCCCCTTCAAACAAAGCCTGCATGCATGGGTAGAAATACAGCGCATGCAATCAGGCCCGCCCAAAATAGCGCACAACTATCTATTTGTGCATGCTGTCATTAGCTACCTACATATATCTGCATGCACATAGGAGGACACGTGTGCCAAGAATGACACAAAAAAATTCATGTTCCTTGTTTTTTTGGGAAGCAACCAGAATTTTATATAAGCCCTATTTTATGGGATGGAGAGAGTACTGCTGATTCACTTTGTATTTGGGAACATGTAACCACCTCATTTTAAACAAGTCCAATGCATTAGAGGACTTAGTGGTTGAGTGCCATGTGGAGGTGGACAGGTGGTAGTCTTGGTAGACATTATGTACACTAGTGAAACTATTTATATTTATATTAGATAATGATAATCCATTGAACCATGTTTCTCTGGACCAACCAAGTAAGACACCAGAATCTATGTCGGAATTGATAAATGCCATATCCAAGCAGCCCAGGTCATTCCTGAACAACTAATGGTCACGCATTTAGGGTTAGGAAATGCTCACGAGTCACAAGGTCTGTTTTGCCACGAAATGCACAAGTGCTCACTGTTCTGATGTACATAATACTTATTGATCATCATGTCCTCCGTCCCAGTCCATGGAAATAGAAACACCTCTTCAGGGATACTACACGGATACCCACAAACCAAAAGGAGCAGAAGCAGACAATCCGGTAAGCAGCGAACAGTGAAAACAACAGCGCGGATGGACAGCTGGGCATTAGTTCAAAAGACAATTACTTGGGGGCATGGAATCCATGATGGGAAATTCGTGGCACACAGATGTCTCAAAATGGTAATGCAATTCGAATCATCGTCAAGAACCCAGCACCTCCGCCATCACAGCGCACTAGGGCATACTAGGAAAAAAAAAGAGGAACGTACGAATAACCGCCCTCCCCCTCTCCCCCTGCCATAAACAGGTACTGCACAAAGGCCTAGTTCGAGCAATTTTTTAAGTACCAGATCGCATGGCATGTGAGCGCTCGTTGAAAAGCGAAAAGGAAATTAAACCTTTAAAACAGCAGCAAGTCAAACATGGCCCGAAAGCATCACGAAGACGGTGCTAAGCAGCAGCACAACGAAGCAGCTTAATAAATGTTCAGTACACAGCAGGCCATTGCAGAGTAGCGTTCGCAGCACAGAGGTAGGAATCCCGCACAAAGTTGAAGCAGGTAAGCTTGCTAGTACATACAGCAGCAGCAGCAGCAGCAGCAGGTGCTGAGAACTAGACAGGCTACAAAGTTGATTTGTAGGTAGCACCTAGGCTAGGTTGGAGTAAGCTGAGCCGGTAGGGACTGAGGCTAGTAGCTGAGGAAGGCTCAATTTGCGGAGCGTTTACCTTGCGAGGAAGGGGCGGGCGCCTTGACCTTGAAGGCGTCGGGGTTGTGCTTGAGCACCTCCCTCCAGAGCCAGGAGCACTGGGTAGGATCCACGTCGACGTTGTCCGCCTCGGTGAAGCCGCTGCACAACATACAGGCAGTTTTAACTCTCGGTCCCCGCGGGGGAGGAATCGAGACGGGAGGGAGGGAGGCTCACAGGCGGGAGACGTCGGTCTCGGCGAGGATGCGCGCGATGTTGGCGGCCTGCATGATCATGTCGGGGCGGTCGGGCGGGGCGAGGGGCTCGTCGTCGAGGAGGTCGCCGAAGCCGAGCGCGGGCGGCAGCGTGGGCAGCGGCAGCGACGGCGCGATCTCGGAGTGGACGGTGTTGGGCAGCCGGCACGCCCGCTGGAAGCCGTCCCGGCCCCCGCCGGCGCCGCCGGGGTCCATGGGCGCCGACGGCGGGCGAAACCCTAGATGCGGCGGGGAGGGGAGGGCTCGAATTCGCGCCGCAATTCGCTCGTTGGGGAAGGAAGGAAGGAAGGAAGGAAGGAAGGGGAGGGGATTGGTTTGGATCGGATTTTTTTTGTTTGGTTTTGATTTGATTTCAGTTTCAATTTCGGAGGGAGGAGGTGGGGAATGCTCAGCGAAACAAAGCGGCTGGGATTACTTATTTACCGCCTCAGCTAACTACAGTAGCACTTGTAAATTTTTGTTTCGCCCGGACCCCGGAGGGGGAGAAGACGAGTCTTGCGAGGGAAGGAGACGGAAGCCAAACAGTAGTGGGCCGAGTGGGTGGATGGGTTGTTTATCTAGTACCGTATATAGTATAGTACTGTATTTATCTACGCACTAAAAACAAGTTCCTACCCAACCACTATATCCTCCCACTGTCCCCGCTATTTTAGAAAAATAAAAATAGTTACAGAGATCAAAATAGTTACAAATATTTCCACACTTTGTATTTTATTTTATCACCTCTATTGCATTTGTATCCATGCCCCGCTCACTACTTTTCTTGTCTTGAAATTAAAAAAATGACATCAAGCAAGCAGTTTCTTTTTTTTTCTATTTACTCTCCCTCCTTGATTGTCCATTATTAGGCTGGCCAGCTCCTTCCTATCCCTCGATGTTCGTGCTTCGCGCCATCCGCGTAGCCCCATCAAGTATGTACGCTGAGACATGATTCACGGTGTAAGTGTCCGCATGTGCATCTAGCCATCTACCTTAGTCCCAACAATATGCAAGTAAACACTTAAACAAAATAATATGTGTTATTTTTTTCTAATCATGTCTTGGCATGTTTTTCATTAAAAGGGTAGAAAGAGATCTTCATCAGGAAAAAAAAAAAGAGTCATCTCTTAGGCCCTTTTGGAACGTAGGAACGAAAAAATGTATGAATATGAAAAACATAGGAATATAATAAAATGCATATGGAAAACAGGAATCTAAAACAAAATAATTGTGTTGCAAATGTTATTTGGATGAACCACAGAAAAACATAGGAATCCTATCTCCATCCTACGCAAAGAGAGAAACAAAGAGGTCGTAGTGGATTCTTTTTTCATGAGTTTTCTCATAAAATCAGGGAGATGGTTTTTTCCCTTCAGTATTCTTATGGTTCATTCCTGCGAACCAAAGGCTGCTACAGGACCAAAATCCTTAAGGCATCGTTTGGATCAAAAGATTCATAAAGGAACTTTGAATGGATATTTTTACTACCGAGAAAAGGAATCGCATGGAGATGTTTGGGATAAAGAAAAGCTGAGTTCGTGGTAATTTCCGCGCGTTCATTTGTTCCCAATAGGTGCATTGCGTGCTTTGTTGTTATCTGGTACAGAGGAACAATATAGAAAGCAAACAGGAGAAGAAAAATGTCACGTGGATTGTCTCTGCTAACAAGTTCCCTTCTTATCAGACCATCTCCAACCGGTTGCCTAAAAAGGCTTGACTATCACTATTTCAACTACCTCCCTCTCTGTCTACAGTAGCACTACAGTGTCGTTTTGTGCTATAGACAGCCTCATGGACCCAATTATGTTAGGCGCACAAGAAATTGGGCGCTGCCAAGTTAGATGAAGAGGTGGAGGAGCGCAAGCCCAAGTGAGGGATTCGGAAGGAGAAGCAAGTATTTAGAGAAGCCATTAATACATGCCTACTTTAAGCCATTAATTTGCTCTTCTCTGGGTGTAACAAAACAACTTTAGGCAGCAGAGAAGGGCCATGTCACACCTAAAGACCATTGAATTGGACAGCGAATAGAAGGAGTTCCTCACCAAATTTTGTGTGTTGCTGACTAAAGCTGTGCCTTTTTACACGATGAATTGTCCGCCTGCTGGTCAATCAGTTGTCAGGCTGTTCAATGCGGTAAGAACACAAACCTTTTCTCAGTCTCGAAAGTACCTGTAGCCTTTCTAGTTACTTTTCTTCGTTGCAACAAGCTGAGCTCCCATTTACTACACCTCAAGTATATTTTTTCTTCCTTTATTGTTTTGGGTCTCCATCAATTATTCAATTGTATATAACAAGTAGGTAACATTATAGGTCTTAGGGTAGAGAACCGTCTATTTCGGTCTGAAGCACGGCATTTATGACCATTCTATGTTGTTTAGCAGATATAATTGCTTGGTCTAATGTCAAAAAAGGCTTCCCTTATGGAAGACAATTTATATGTACGCGAATAATTTTTGCACCAATGGGTTGATTAGTTATTGGAATTGCCTTTTATTTCTAGGTCAGCAAAGCACAGAAACCTTGGAAAGATTTGAACCCACCAAGCACCTAAAGGCGCCAAAAGTATAGATTTTGTCAAGCTAGCATGTGCCAGAACTCGAATGTTTTTGTGCCGTCTAGAGTATTATGCATTGACCGGAAGCCATATAACATATTTCTCTCTTACCTTCTTAGAGTCTTAGTTATTTCTGTTTATTTTATGTATTTTCGTTCGTGATGTTTTTATTAAAGAAATCTAATGTCCATCCTTAGGTTTCATCTTGAACTTCAACTCGTATTGGGTTGGTCTATACTCTTGTTCTTTGAGCAGTATGCTAGCTGGACTTACAAAAAAACACAAATTTGGACTACATAATTTCTTCTTGCTACATGACTATATATAGGTTTGTTCCTGTGTGCTGCCACATAAGACAATGTCTTACTACGGATGTCGAACGACAAAATCATACCACCATTAGACCCTAAGCATTTGATCCCCAACAAAACCAAACCTATTTCTACATGGAAGAAAAAAAAGGTAAAGGAAAACCAAAGTTCATTAGTTCATCACATGTTTGCATTGCAAGGAGAACTAATGCTAACACCAGTACACCACCACTACATGTAGTGACCTTGCGATATGCTTTTCACAAATATATATACTTTGGGTCAGTCCATGTCTTCTTGAAGCAAATTATTCACTACAACCTCAGAAAAGATAGCAAAGAAATATTATTTGTGCGAATACAAACTTCACCTGATTGTTCATACGATTCACCAAACTTTCATCATAATAAAAAAATCAGGTGGGAGAAAATTTTCCTCCTAGTCGAGCCTCCCATAAAGCTCTTTCCACGTACTGTCTCTTGGTGGTGTTGGTAGGCACTAAGGAATTAGGTGCATCATCTGCCCATTTGACAGCTTCACTTGTGAGTTGTGATGTGTATCAACTACCAAGAGAGTTAGTATTCCACGGAGAGCAGGAAGCTCAGAACATTACTGCCTTCTCATGTGGAAGGTCATGCCAGTGGCAACAAGGTCATTTCAGAATGTGTTGGCACTTACTACGAGATTCATCTCATTCGTTTCATTAGATATTCGGTTCAAATTCGCTCTAATCTTCTTCTGGAATCAAGGCATAAGGCACAAGATAAGTCAGAGCTCATTTAGCATATAGCTCACAGAAAGAAAAGAAAATAGATGAGTTAGAACATAAGTTATCTCCGATGTGAACTAACATGTGCCATTTTATTCCACTTTAGGCTATTGTTTAAAATAGTGGGATATGAAGTTTGGCGCTACGCTTTTCAAAAGTACAAATAGCAGGCTATAGCGAGATATAGAGCCGGCTATGGCGGGATATAGAGCTGGCTATAGCAGGGCTAAATGAGGCTATATCGCGTAATTTTTCTTTGCTAAAATAGATATAGCGGACTACAGCTAAGGTTATAGCCGACTATTTAAAACCTTGCTTTAGACAGACCTTGATATTATCAGTGCTCCTTGCATCTACATAGCATTAGTTATCGTCTTCAGCTCAGGGTCAACAAACACATGCATCACGCATTGTTCTTTTTTCGATGTACAGAAATGAAACATAGAATCTACTAGCGACGCACAAACCATACATCTATGTTCTAACATGGAGCTTTTCTTCTTTTTTTCCATGTTGAAAGTATACCTAATCCAAGTAGAAACATGCTATGTCAACAACCATCTTCCTGACTGCTTACATGTTTTCTGATGAATTGTTTTTTTCCAGAGATGTAAGTATATGTGTTACATTTTCGTTCATGTTTAAACGAATAGTTCACCACAAAGCATGCCATATACATACAGAGCACTAATGGCGATCCCATAGTTTCAGCTTTATAAAGCCTCAGTGCTTATTATTCATTATTTTTGGTAAATTAAACTGTCAAGAGCCAATGTGCAGATAGGCTTACTGTCAACAACTATTCTTAAGCAAAAATAGATTGATTTTTTCCGAAGCAAGCCCTTTACCTCATGTCAATAAGTGTGCAAAATAACATGGGAGCATAGCAAGGAACAGAAGTGAAAGTCGATTTTGCCCCCTAGGCCATAGAGCAAGGTGTGAAGTTGCCGCGGTCCATGCTGTTGATGAAAAAAAGGAAATCATTTATAAGTAGAAAAAAGAATAAATGAACCACAAAAGAATCATACGAAAATCAATCCAAGTTGATGCTGACCTTTGCAGGATAGGCCAATGAAAAGGTTTAAGCTTCATAAGAACCCATCATTGAAGGTCAAGATAAAGATGTTGCACTAAAGCAAAAACAACGAGCCCTGCATGGTGATGTCAGGCACGCTGCACCTGCATAGCATTGGCCTAAGGGTATTTAATTAGAATGCCTGAGCAATTTCTCAAAAAATAAATCCACGCAAGCACACAAGATCAATTTGACATGCATGCACAGGGCAGAAGGGAGAGGATATGCATGCCTTGGACATGCAGACAGCATACATGCATGCCCATGGCTCAGCTCCAGCTCGGCCCCAGAGGGTTTGCACCTGTTTTGTTTTTGACTGGGAGAGGAGAAAAGGGACATATTCGGATTTCTAGGGTTCTTCTGCCTACTACTAGTATATCATCAAGAGGAAGGAAGAGGGAAGCTCTAGATTTGTTCATGGATGATTGTTGGGGAGCGGGGGATGCGACAGAAGGTCGGGATTTGTGGGGTGTGGAGGCCATCATCGAAGGCCACCAGCAACCGATGCACTTTGAGATGAAGGCGGCAGCGGGTAGCGGATGTGCATCGAGGGGGATGGAGTGCGTCCTGGATTTCATTTAGGAGGATCCCATCAGAGTCACAATCTCTCGGGTGTCCCACCTATGGCAGTTGAAGCGGCAGTAGTAGCACCAGGCACCATCTGGGTGCTGCTCGACCTCAAGGCCTACATCACCAACCACCGGAACACAACCACCGCCAAGGCTTTCGCCACGGCCGGCTAAGAGATCAAGGCGACACCCTTGTGCCACGAGTCTCCCATCCCAGCCTCAAGGCCTCTAATTTCGGCACGGAGCTCGCGATCCTCACCACCTGCGATGACCTCATCTTCTTCAAGGCTGCCATCTGCAATGCCTCCGTCTGCTTCGAGTTATCAATGCAAGACTTGATCCTCTACCAGGCATTCTTCCTCTACCATGTGCCGCTCTCCAGGATGAAGGGCAAGCCCTCACTCGCACGGCTCCCCTACCATGGCTTCTTCAACATCACTGCCTCCATGGCTGACCTCATGCTCTACAGCTGTAGTGACGACGGAGAGGACGTTGATGGCCCCACGTTGTGCTCCTACAGCAGCAGTGCTCCACAAATAGTACTACGTCATCACCGTGCCCTGTGGTGACCACATGCAGTATGACCTCCACCGCTTCGACTCTAGGAAAGGCAAGTGGACCACCAAGGCGCTGCAGCTCGGGCACATGGAGCCATCGTCAAGCCTCACCTTCTTCTTCCACAGCTCACACAAGGTCATCACACAGGGATCATGGGGCTTCATGGCCTGGGTCGACCTTTACCAGGACATCTTGCTCTGCAATGTGCTCGTCGACTGTGGCGGAACCGCCGATTTAATCCGGGCTAAGCACACCTGCCACCTTTGGCTTGCAGTGCGATTAGACCGAACTAAATCCGGTCGTCCGTCGAGAGTCATTCGGCTCCCGATATTACCTTTCCCCAGTGGAACCGACATCATACACATCCAGCCCACGATGGAGCCACAACAGTTACATCATCTCAGACAGTTGAATATAGCATAAGCAAACTTATTTTTACAAACCAGTTCGAAACAAAGATATAAATTTCAACATAATGCCATACAAAAGGCAAGTTTAAATCAGATAGCGGAAGTGAATTCGAAAACATCTCACAGCGGAAACAAAATACTTTAGTAGTCTTCATGCAACGATGATCGACGCGAGCAGCACCGAGCCCACCGGTACTACCCTCCTCCAAGCACTTGTCCAGATGTCGCCGGTACCTGTTGTCAAAAAATGGGGGCAAACCCTGAGTACTAATTACTCAGTAGGACTTAATGGATTTGCTTACGGCTGACGCAAAGCTTGCTTATTAGCATGTGGATCCTTAGCCATTGATTTTAAACAGTGGTATATCAACATAGAGTATCAAGATTCATCTTTTGCATATAACTCTATGATAATAACTTGCAGAAATGTAAGCAATACAATATAAACATGTAGTATTTGAAAACATGAGTAACAGATATAATATATTCAATTAGTTACTACGTTGCCCGTGTGCATTATAAGCATTCCCACACCTGGTGGGCATCAGCGATTCGAATCGATTTTAATTCTCGGTAATAACTATCATGCCAGGGGTATATGCTTACTGACCATCGCGTTCCCACATATAGTCCCGATCTTAACCTGCCTCGTCCCAAGTTCGATTCACTCCCGCCTAGCCCCCGGGTTATGCCCCATGACGAGCCTGCCGACATCTCGGTCTTCCCGCCATAAGTACCAAGCTCCCCCGAGCCACCTTCCTCTCAACTAGCGGGTAGGAACGTGTCTCTGTGCTTCGGACAAGCTCAGGAAAGACTTTACCGGTTCCATTTCCCAGTTAAGCACTCTAGCAATGTTATGCTGAACAGCAGGCGAACAGCGGACGGGCCTTAAACGACTCGGGCGGAGCCAAATGATACAACAACGCACACCATAAAATAAGATTGTTCTCCGCCCGGTCTCCATTTAAATCATGAGCATAGTGTTACTTTCCCAATAGTAAAAGTTTTGTAATATTTGAAATCACCTACGCGACGAGTGACTCCTTTCACTCGTGTCTACTCGCACCTGTCAACTCTAGGCAACTCGTCCTACGGACTCTACGTATAGGTGCTAGGGCCAGGCCGGCCAGGGAGTCTAATGCAAGGGTTTTCAATCAACTCCTAATGCGGATGCGTAATCATCAATCAAGATAATATTTGCTGGGAAAATCATGGTCCTGCCTACCTTTGCTTAGGTCTCACCAAATCAACAAACTAAATTACGTTAGTTTGCTGGGTTGTGGGGCTTTGTCCCAGGCAACCCCTTGATCACTTGGACAACTCCTCCTTCCAAATACCACTTCAGGGACCTCCAGGTGGTATTTGGGTCTTAGTTGGTCTTCTGGACCACCGTTGTTTGATGTAGCTCCACGCAGTTGCGTATCGATCACGTATCTGCAATAGCGTTGCTATATGAATGATATGCATGGTGCAACAGATTTGCATGTAACATGAAGAGCGCAACATATAAGAACCATCTCTTTGGAATAATCCTAGAGATAATTGATAACATCTAGTTCTTTAATGACAAAGTGGGATCGAAGGTTTAAGTTAGTAGCTTTGGTCAAATGGTGATCCACATAAACAAGTAAGTTACTTTACTCATGAGTTTTGAAATTGTGCAACACCGCAAGCAATAGCACATTAACATCCCCTTTTTATTTCTTTCACTTTCAACTGTATGTATGTAACTACTCGTGGATGCCATATATAGCATCAACCAAAACCCACGAAAGACTCACATATGCATGTTTATACAGTAACCTCCCACATTTCAAGATCACTCTCAAATATATTGGGCTATGATGATAGCACAGCTCTGCCACCGTTGCGGAAGCTACATACGGGCCATCCAGTGCTGAGTTTGGAAAAGAAGACGTTGTTTATGTCTTGGCCAAGGTGGACCACCGAGATGAAAGTGCATTTTTGTTAGTTGTCAATATGCAAGATGGTGTGCTACAAGTTGCTGACCACTTTGGTGCTGAAAGGACAATTGGGATAGTTTACACCTACACACAATACATTTTTTTTAATCTTTTATTTAGCTTATCCCGCTATGAACACATGGCTTGTACCTTCTCATAGAGTTGTTGAAAAATTACCCATGTGTTACGATCCTTGATTTCCATATCACAATTACAGGAGTATATGAGTATATTGATACAATCTCACATGAGTTGGAGAGGAATTAGACTAGAAGAGGATGCAATCAAGGATACAAGAGCAAGAAAAATGGGGAAGGTTTAGGTAGAGAGGTAGAAGATGGAGAGAGCCTTTTTCTGTTCTTGATGTCCATTTTACTTTTACCTAGTCCTTTTACTAGCAGCATGTTTCCTATCCAGCAGTGGCGAAGCTAGAGCAAATTGATAGGGGGTGCATATGCGTTGTGGGTGCATGGACTTAGCTCATAGGGGTGCATATATGGTGAAATTTGAGACAAAATCACTGTTTTTGCATTTTGGCATGGGTGCACGTGCACCCACCATATCCAATATAGCTTCGCCCCTATGCAGCCCAACTGGCAGTTCGCTTTCATAGGCTTCGGTTTGTCCGTGGCATTCCCCGCCCCTTAAAATGCGGCTTGCCCCAAGGTGCTCTTGAAACCCCTGGTATGCCAAGTTACGTGTAGCTCCTTGATGCTCACTGACAAGCATCTAGCTTTAGTTCCATGATTCAGTACGTAAGTTCGTTGCACAAGGAAACCAACACATGCCCTCCTGAAAGGTTTGAACTGTTAAGCCAACTTCTTGAGGTGTAATTTGCATCCTTTTGCATCCTAGTAGAGTAGGATCTGTTCTACATGGTTTCCAAATACTGCCATCAACTTCCATTTCAATAATCATGGCGATCATATCTGCATAAATAGTATTATTCTGGCACCACCATACACTAGCTGAATCCATCCACTTGGCCAGTACCCATTATGAAAACTGAAGAATAGAATCACCAGGATCCCATGGTTTAGAGATTCTAGACACCTCCATCAAATTATTGCTTAGATGTCTTCCTATAGGTGGTGCCCGAAATGATAGTAGTAGCATACTTCTACAATTCGCATGCCAACGTCTTATGCGAGAATTACACATTTGGTCTAAAAAATGGTGCTTTCTTCCTTGGTCTAGAAAAACTTTTTTCCCTATTCGACCTAGAAAATTTGTTCTGTTCCTTTTTTTAGCACTTCCGTCCATTTGAAAATTCATTAAAAATCGAAAAAATGCTAAAAATTCAAACTTTGTTGAGTTGTAGCACTCATTGCTGCCGCTACCCAGGCTCACATTGAGGATACTGGCGCATGGGAAAGCTGTGGATTTGATGCGAAAGCCTTCCCAGTGGAGCAAATCGGAGAAAGGGGCATGCGGAGGAGAAAACAGCCACCGGCGCACGGCGCTACCGAGGGTAGGCGCGACGCATGGCAGGAAAGGGCAGCGACTGGCGTGCGCACAGGAGAACGCAAGGCAGCGACTGACGCGCGACGGAGGTGAACGCGTGGCGACGGTGCGCCCAATCGATGGCAGGGGCGACGCCCTCCTCGACCTGGAAACCGCGGCCCAGGCGCAAGGCCCCCAAGGCAGCTCGCCATGCTTCCTGCAGGCGGCCTCCATCGGCGTCGCCCTTGTGCCGCTCGCGTTGCCAACACGCTGTGGCGGAACCGCTGATTTAATCCGAGCTAAGTACACCTGCCACCTCTGGCTTGCAGTGTGATTAGATCAAACTAAACCCGGTCGTCCGTCGAGAGTCATTCGGCTCCCGATATTACCCTTTCCAAGAGGACCCGATATCATACGCATCCAGCCCACGATGGAGCCACAACA
This sequence comes from Paspalum vaginatum, assembly GCA_030272315.1. Lineage (NCBI taxonomy): Eukaryota > Viridiplantae > Streptophyta > Magnoliopsida > Poales > Poaceae > Paspalum > Paspalum vaginatum. Next base: position 48,081,572 of record CM059013.1, on the reverse strand, counting down.
GTTACATCATCACAGGCAGTTGAATATAGCATAACTAAATTTATTTTTTACAAACCAGTTCGAAATAAAGATATAAATTTTGACATAATACTATACAAAAGTCAAGTTTGAATCACATAGTGGAAGCGAATCCGAAAACATCGCACAGTGGAAACAAAATAGTTTAGTAGTCTTCATGCAACGATGATCGAGGTGAGCAGCACCGAGCCCACCGGTACTACCTCACTCCAAGCACTTGTCCAGATGTCGCCAGTACCCGTTCTCAAAAGTTGGGGGCAAATCCTGAATACTAATTACTCAGTAGTACTAAATTGAGTGGCTTACGGTTGACGCAAAACTTGCTTACTAATATGAGGATTCTTAGCCATTGATTTTAATCAGAGATATAATATCCTAAATTGACAAGTTTCATCATTTGCATATAACTTTATAACAATAATATTAACTTGCAGGGGGTAAGCAACACAATAATACAAGCATGTAGTATTTGAAAACGTGAGTAATAAATATAACATATTCAGTTACTACGTTTCTCGTGTGCATTATCAGTATTCCCACATCTGGTGGGCATCAGCGATTCGAATCGATTTTAATTTTCGGGAATAACTATCATACCAGGGTATATGCTTACTGTTCATCGCGTTCCTACATATAGCCCCAATTTTAACCTATCTCATCCCAAGTTCGATTCACCCCCGCCTAGCCCCCGGATTCTGCCCCCATGGCGAGCCGACCGACATCTCGGTCTCCCCACCATGAGTACCAAGCTCCCTCAGGCTACCTTGCTTTCAACCAGCGGGTATGAACGTATCCCTGTGCTTCGGACGAGCCCAGGAAAGACTTTTCCGATCACATATCCCAGATAAGCACTCTAGCAATACTACGCCGAACAACAAACGAATAGCGGACGGGCCTTAAACGACTCGGGCGGAGCTAAACAGTACAACAGCACACACCCCAAAATAAAATTATTCTCCGCCCGATCTCCATTTAAATCATAAGCATAATAATAATTTTGAAATCACCTACGTGACGAGTGACTCTATTCACTCGTATCTACTCGTACCTAGCAGAGCCTATGCAACTCGTCCTACGAACTCTATATAGATGCTAGGGCCAGGACGGCCAGGAGATCTAATGCAATTGTTTTCAATCAACTCCTAATACGGATGTGTAATTATCAATCAAGATAATTTTAGCTGGAAAATTTATGGTCCTGTCTACTTTTGTTTATTTTCAACCAAACCAACAAACTAAGCTAACGTTAGTTTGCCGGGTTGTGGGGCTTTGCTCCAGGCAACCCTTGATCAGTTGGACTGCTCCTCTTTCCATACACGACTGATGGGCCCTACAGGTCGTGAGCGGGTCTTAGTTGGTCTTTTGGACACCGTTGCTCGATGTAGCTCTTTGCGGCGTCTCCTCGGTCACGTTACTACAATAAGCGTCGCTATATTAATGATATGCAGGATATAAAGAAATGGGTGCAAACGAATGCAAATGAACGTATATGGTGCTGGTGCAAGGTGAATAGTAGCATACAACAAGCAACTTGAACAACATTATCGTACACAAAAATCAGCAAAGCAATTAACTTAATTTGATTGTATTTCCTTTTGGCCCTGTTTATTTGAACTCATTTTTAGATACAAAACACAACAGCAATAATAAAATCCCTAAAAATACTTTCTGAAACCTAAACTTAACCATTAAGCACCATGATTTTTCTCATGATTTATTTTGCAAAATAAAGTCACTTTTTCCTATTATTCATTTTAACATACAATTTTTTGTCTATTTCAAAACAGCAACCAAAACTTACATGTAGACCTTGAAACTTTAAAAATGGACTAAATATACAACATAGAGCATCTAAAAATTTCAGTGGAATATTTGGAGCATTTTTCATGTAACAAGTATTTTCACTATTGTAAAATACCCGAAATTCATGCATGAGGGCAAAACAGTAATTTAACAGTATATATTAGTGTCAAAAAAAATACCACATAATCCTAAATAATATGATAAGGCTTCTGACCAAGTTTCATAATTTCTGGATGTCATTTAGACTATTTTTGGCATTTATTTTGATTTAGCTTGCATGCAACAAACCAAGGGCAATATTGTCATTTTACATCCCTAGGCCTAGTCCACTGTGTAGATATGCTCATAAGCAATCTAACAAAACAAGTTTCATGATTTTATGATTTTTCTACTAATTTCTAGAGAATTTCAAAGTTCATACGCCAAGTTCAATATAACTCTGTAATTGAACCTCTATGAAACTAAGTTTATCTTTAGGGGGCAGCATGCAAGTAATCATAGACTCAGTTAATAGGACTAAACAGTGTGCGCCAAAAATGAAAAACAGGGAGGGGCTTTCTACAAAATGGAAGGGCTCGAGTCAAAATACGTAAACACAGTAGATTCCAGGGGCTATGCGCAATTTTATCAAGACTATAAAACAGTAGACAAAATAACAAAAACCACAAGGGCTTGTCAGCAAAACCACCTTCTTCTTCCTCTCGACAGGGAGAGGCGCATGGCCGCCGGGGTTCTCGCGCGCGGCGCGTCGCGTGGAGGCGCGCGCTTGGAGCCGAGGTGGTCCCGGGACGCGTTCCCGATGACGGTGAACCTTTCTCTCAGGATCATGTCGCGTGAGGAGGCCGGAGCGCGCGAGGGACGTGGGTGAACTCGGCGTGAACTCCAAGCCGCAGACGCGGCGGTGCGTTCCCGATTTACCAGTCCGGCGACGGGAGGGGGCAGAGGAAGGGCGTCTCGGCGGCGCGTGGAAGTGGCGGGACCGGCGCGTGGGTCCTTGGAATGGAGGGAAGCCCCGGGCATGGCCCTCCATAGCAAGGGCGGCGGCAATGGTGGCTACGGAGGCGACGCACGTGTGGAAGGCCGGAGGACGTGCCGGCGGCGGCCTTGGAGCAGCGCAGGGGGTGGCGCGGCATGAGGCGAACCAGGGGCACACGTTAGCGTGGGGAAGGGAGGCCAGAGGATGGCGGTGGGGTAGAGCTCGCCTCGAGCTTAGCCATGGCGGCTGGCGCTGCGTGCTGTCTGGGTACCAGGGCAGGGCAGCGAGGGAGCGAGGGAGAGGCGCCGGGCGCGTCTTCACTCGAGGTCATGGCGCCGGTCGGACAGGGCACGGGCGACGCAGGTAGCGTCGTTGGTGACCGACGGCCGCGTGGCGCCCACGCCCTGGCCGTGGCGAGCGCCCTCGGATCGATGGCCCCACCTGCGGTGAGAGAAAAAAGCCGAGGTGGTCCCGGGACGCGTTCCTGATGACGGTGAACCTTTCTCTCAAGATCGTGTCGCGTGAGGAGGCCAGAGCGCGCGAGGAACGTGGGTGAACTCGGCGTGAACTCGAAGCCGCAGACGCGGCGGCGCGTTCCCGATCTACCGGCTCCGGCGACGGGAGGGGGCAGAGGAAGGGCGTCTCGGCTGTGCGTGGAAGTGGCGGGACCGGCGCGTGGGTCCTTGGAATGGAGGGAAGCCCCGGGCATGGCCCTCCACAGCAAGGGCGGCGGCAATGGTGGCTACGGAGGCGACGCACGTGTGGAAGGTCGGAGGACGTGCCGGCGGCGGCCTTGGAGCAGCGCAGGGGTGGCGCGGCATGAGGCGAACCAAGGGCGCGCGTTAGCGTGGGGAAGGGAGGCCGGAGGATGGTGGTGGGGTAGAGCTCGCCTCGAGCTTAGCCATGGCGGCTGACGCTGCGTGCTATCTGGGTACCAGGGCAGGGCAGCGAGGGAGAGGCGCCGGGCGCGTCTTCACTCGAGGTCATGGCGCCGGTTGGACAGGGCACGGGCGACGCAGGCAGCGTCGTCGGTGACCGACGGCCACGTGGCGTCCACGCCCTGGCCGTGGCGAGCGCCCTCGGATCGATGGCCCCACCTGTAGTGAGAGAAAAAGATAGAAAAGGAAAACACATTTTTGACTGGTTTTCTTGCTCTCTGAAAATCGTATTTTTGACCAAATTAACTGCAGAATTTGGAAGAGCTCAAATTAGAGGAATTGTAGTGCTATTTGTGATCTACAACTTTGTCAAAAGGCTCAAGATCAAATTCTGAGTCAAAATATGATTTAAATTTGAATTTGTCTCAGGGTTTCAGATTTGACCTACACAGCCACTTGCCAAGAAAATTCTAAAAGTCCTATTTGTAGCCAAAATCACCTGAAATGTTTTATACCAACTTTGTTCAAAATTTCAAGACCTACAACCTTTTCAATTAGAGTTTGTATGAAAATCATTGTAGGTTAAGGAAAAAGTGGAATTTGTAAACAGTTCAGATTTTGATTGTGTTTGTATGCTGACAGTAAAAGCCCTAAATCCCTAAGCAAACCTTTGTGCATGTCAAATCTCCAATTACCAAAGTTGTTCATCATAAGATCATCTATAAGTTTGGTATATAAAGTTTCTTCAAATTTACACCAAATTTTGAGATACCCGTTCAAACATATTCAAAGATTTTGTAAGGCAACATCTTTACTGATTGTAGAGACTTTCTTGTTTCCATCTTTTGAAGTAACAAATGAAGTCCTATTGATTCAAGGTTTGATGCATTTGAAAGGTAATAGGTTTAATTTCATTTCATACAAAGGAAAATTTTGGAGTTGTATAGTCAAATCAGAAGTAATTTTAGAATGAAATTTGGAAAAGAATGTCGACCCTAATCTTAGCAAAATTTCCTGGGTGTAGGCTAACTGGGTTTGGTTTGAACTTTTTGGCCCCTTAACATCTGATTTTGAAAATGGTCAAAATAGCATATTTGAAGGCAACATCTTGAATTAAAACTTTTGTATTTGATGTCTTGTATGAAAATGTATAAATGTTTAACTATTCAATCAAGCAACGCAAAGTTTTGCATATTCAATTTAAAATTATTTTGACTTAGTGGTTTACTGGTCTAGTTGTTGTTCTTCTCTAAGCATGGTCAAATCCAAATCCTTGATTAATATCAATCTAATTGCGTGTCAAGGCTTTTGAGATGCCGGGAGCATCACACACGCTCCATCGCATGCCGCTCCCCGCGTCGATGCTCGCGCTCTCCCTCCGCGATGCTGTCGCGCCCTTGTTCGACGCGTGTGCACCGGGGCGGAAGCACCATGCCGCGGGCCCGCCGTGCAGGGGCACAAAGGGTAGACGGAGGCACGGGGTAGGCGATCGCCGGTGGTGAGTCCGGCGACAACCACCCTGTGATGGCCGAGGCAGCGCGCCACGAGGCGACGGTAGGCACGCGGCATGGGTAGGTGGGGGCCGCCGCAGGAGTCGGGGGAGGGAAGTAAGGCCTGCCACGGCTCCACACCGGTGAAACCGCGGGCGCGGGCGGGACCCCTGCGAAGCGTCGGCGCAGGGAGGGGCGAGCCTCCACTGGTGCGGCGCGGGCAGGCGCGCGCGGCAGCAAGAGTGGGTGGCGAGGAAGGCCCGACACGGCCCCCCGCTAGCGACCCCGCGGGCACGCGTGGGACCCCAGGGGTGAGAAGGGACAAGGCCACGAGGAGGTGGCAGAGTCGCGTCTCAGCGAGGGGGAGGATGGAGCCTCCGTCGTGCCCATCCGTGGGAGCAACGCGGGCACGGGCGCGGTTGGCGTGGAGGGGCGAGCAGCGGGCGGCGTGGCACCAAGGGCGAGGTAGCGAGGAGGCGGCTGCGGCGCGTCTCTGCGAGAGGGAGGCTGACAACTCCGCCACGGCTCCCCGTGGGAGAAGCGCGTGAGCGGGACCCACAACGGCAAAGCGTCAAGGCGAGAGAGGCTAGGCCACTCGGGAGCGCCCTGGGTCCACGTTTTTCACCCCGTTACATAGTAGTAATATATTCAATAAGCGTCCCAATTTATCAGAAAAAAGAAATAAGCGGCCCAAAAAGCATAGGAGGCCGAAGCCATGTGTGCACATGGGCCCACGTAGGCACCCGTCAGGTGGTTATTTGGTGGAGACGTAGGCCCTCGGCGCTTGGGCTTTCCTTCCTGTATAATGATGTACATATGAACTTTGTTTCTTACCATTTACCACTCAACATGCACGATTGGCACCCACATAAAAAACTATATACACAAAGAATTATGGTACGACGAAGATCTATATAATTAGTGACATAAAAAAATATTGATCTTCGATGTGTTGTGTTAATATCACAAGTACACTAATGACTAATTTTTAAACTTTAAACTCAAACTTAAAACTTGTTCTGAATTAAAACGTGGATTTAAACTTATGAGCTACACTTCACCACAATATTAAATAATGGCTCAGAACGCAATAATCTTCCCAAAAATTATGAAAGCACAACTTAGCTTAATAATTCTTAGCTTGCAAGCTTAAAAATTAAAAAAAAATCAGTCTTAGATGCTGGCCTACGGCCCAGCTCCCTTCGTATAAAATGCGTGAGGCATACCCCTAACCCTAACCGCTCTCACTCCTCATCCCTTACCCGCTGCTCGTTCTCCCCCCTTGAGCCGTCACCTTTCCCCACCGGATTCGTCCGCGTCACCGCCATCGTCTCCGCGCCGCTGTCGACCCCTTCTACTTCATTCTCATCGTTCCTCTCCACCCTCATTTTCGTCTCTTCCGCCACCATTCTGTCTCGATCGGGCCGTCATTTGTGTTTTGTTGGCATGTACTGAGTTAAATCAATCTTCCATGTTGGCGTGTTTCTGAATCAGCTGGGTAAATACAAACCGTGTGAGAAAAAACGAGCGAAAAAGTCATGGGCGCTTTCTTCTTACGGCAGAAACGCATAATGTAAGCGTGGATCTAGTTTCTTTGATGTGGGAGATTTGTGATGTACCATTGGATGCATAATCCGAATTAGATCTAAGGGAGGAGATTAAATTGGGTAAAACACTGTCCGGTGAAAACTGTTTTTTAGCTCGTACTTTTATGGAGTAGATTTGTGCGAAATCAAAAATGGATATATACAAATTAAAATGGTGGAGACTGTGGGGAAGTTAACGGTGGGGACAGGTCGACCGCGCGACCCTTCAAGCGTTAACGCTGCCCATCGTGCCCTCTCTTCTTTGCCCTAAGTCTCCCTCGGTGTGTGTGTGTCTATATATATATATATGATTTTCACCATTTATTTGTGCAAACTCCAAAATGAACATAAAAAGAATAATCCATGAAAGAAAGCACGACAAAACCCCATGGGCCGCAACAGATGGGGGAAATCCGAAATCCCTCTTAGCAGGGCTATTTTAATCCCTCTTAATCTAATATAATTTTTTGGGTTTAATTAGATATATGCTATTATAAATATTATGGTTCTGAGATTTGTCATTACAATTCACAATATTGTATATATGTCACTAAAATTTTTCATCTCTTTGAGATATGCCATTTTGGACCAAATACTCTCGTCTTCTACCTCACTCTCCTTTCTCTCTTCATTTACCTCTGCTTCTCCCGCATAGCACCACGCTGCTGAGCCCGCCGTTGCGCCGCCTCCCCGTGCTTGTCGGTTGTCGCTGTGGCGCCTCCTATGCTTGCGCCGGCCACCGGCGGCTCCCATGCTCGTGCTGGTGAGGGAGGAGGGGAGGGCCGCCGGCGGGGTGAGGTAGGCCGGGAGGGGGCCGCGGGGCGCGGGTGACGAGGGCGGAGAGGGTGCAACGCGGAGGCCCGCGGTCGTGCCATGTCCGGCCCTGCTGTGGTGTGTCCGGTCTTGCTGCGCTGTGTTCGGTGCTGCTCCCGCCGCCGCACAGCCTGGCCTTCTCGTTCTACCTCACCGGCCACGGCTTCAGCAACTCCACCCGTGCCATCGAGGTCAGTCGCGTCCCTCCGTCCGTCGCGGGAGCCCGTTGCCCCCTCCTGACATGCGCTGCTGTGCCCGCTCCTCCCCTTCCTCTCATGGTGGAAGGTGCCGCCGACGAGTTTGCATCGGTGAGGAAGAAGATGGAAAGGGAATGTGGGTAGAAACGAAAGCAAAACTGTCCAAAAAATATATCGAAGGGGTAACCAGTTGCACATTTTAAAGAGTTGTAAAAGTACAATGACACGTATACAATATTACGATTAGTAATAACAAATCTCCGGTATTTATAATGGTATATATATCTAATTATTAAGTGCTCAAGCTAAACCAGCCCCGGTACTCTTCCGTGGGACCTGTGGAACCAGACCAACCCATTGTAAACCAACCAAACAAACAAAGCCGGCAGAAACCGCAGGCCTACATCATCAAAACCCCACGGGCCACGACAGAAATCCACCCACCCCACCCCCACCCCCCAGCCGGTGACCCCGAGGCGAGGCGAGAGCTCGCGGCGGCGATGGCGACCAACCTCGAGGACGTGCCGTCGCTGGATCTGATGCATGAGCTGCTCCGCCGCATGAAGTGCAGCTCCAAGCCCGACAAGCGCCTCATCCTCATCGGTCTGTCCTCCCGCCTCACCTCCTCATCTCCTTCCTCTGGTCTGGTCTCTGCCTCTGCGCGTGGCTGGGAACCGGGAGATCCCGCGCTCTCGTCTCCCACGACTGGCTTAGGCGCTAGCTAGATCCGCGCGGTTCCCAACTCGGATCTGTTATGGTGGTTGACTTTAACTGTCTCTCATCTCCCCTTGCGCCCGCCGCATGACGAGTAGCAGGGGAACCCGCAGCGCTTGCTGCGGAATCGTGCTGAAAAGTGCCTGTGCAAATTCCAAGTTAACTTCTTGTTTGAAATGCGGTTGCCGCCCAGGAATGTGTGTAGTTCTGAACAAAATCTCATCTGCTTTTATTTTATCCGGATAGCATGTCTTCTAGGAAGGAATATTATGCCTGTCCCTCCAATGTGTGGGATATTCTTGGAAAACCTTCCTCTTTTCTTTCAAGCGTTAGATTCCTCTTCATGAAATACTCCTAACTTAGAAGCTCGTGTGGTTTCAGAACAGACGGCTGGTGTAATTTTGTAGAAAAATCTGGATGTGCAGCACAGAAACTTCTAGGGTGCCCTTGGAATCAAACTGAACTAGAACTGCGGGTGAAATTTTTATTTGGAGTCTGGACAGAATAGATGCAGTGCCATGAAACTGCTATTAGATCACACATAAATGATACTGTAATGCATATTCAACAACTAAAATATCTTCTTTCCATGCCTTGTTTCAACTGAGCTTGTACTTGGATTCATATCCACTGATTGTCATGATCTTCGTACCTGTTCATTGTGCATCCTGTGGATTTTCGTTCTCTCCTAGAGATCTGTGCTGGTGAATTTTACAATGGGTTTTGCTGATGTTGTAGGTCCTCCCGGATCTGGAAAGGGCACACAGTCTCCTCTTATTAAGGATGAGTATTGCTTGTGCCATTTAGCCACCGGTGATATGCTGAGAGCTGCTGTTGCTGCTAAGACTCCTTTAGGAGTTAAGGCGAAAGAAGCAATGGACAAGGTATTGCTATTGAAATTCAACTAAGACAGAGATAAAAAGGGTGAATTAATAACCATCAGAAATTGTTCCGTGACTATGGTTTGCCCAATTCCCGTTTGTAGGGTGAGCTTGTTTCTGATGATCTGGTTGTTGGAATTATCGACGAAGCCATGAAGAAACCTTCGTGCCAAAAGGGGTTCATTCTTGATGGGTTTCCACGCACTGTTGTTCAAGCCCAGAAGGTAAGATTATTGTAGTTTGAACAGTTTGGCTCTGATCGGGAGCTGTTGCTTTTGCTGCGCTGTGCAGCCACAACAGTAGCAGATGAGCAGCACACCATTAGATTTTGTTTTCAACGGTGGCTACCTGGCCTGCTCCAACAGCCACAGCCAGCAGCAGCCATAACGAGCACTTCCGATCGGAGCCTTTATCAATTAGAATGGATATGTGCATTAGTGACTAGCTTGATGAGTAGAATATTCACCTAATTTTTTAGACGTAAGTTTCTCTCACAGTTCCATTAAAATGTTGTCTTCAGCTTGATGAGATGCTGGAAAAGAAAGGCACTAAGGTTGACAAGGTCCTAAACTTTGCCATTGATGATGCAATTTTGGAAGAAAGAATTACTGGCCGTTGGATCCATCCCTCTAGTGGTAGGAGTTACCACACAAAATTTGCACCCCCCAAAGCTCCTGGAGTTGATGATGTAAGTTGAATTTAGACCAACATAACATACTGTTAGGGTTGTCTCTGCCTTATTTAAATTTGGATAAGTTCCTCTACTATAAATTCTTTTGGATAGGTATGCTAATATTGCGGCATACCTTTTGATGGTTCAGCATATGTACATCAGTCGTGAGTTAATTGAAGACTGCTTTATGAATGCATTTGGTTTGATCTCCATGGTTTTCACTATTGTGCCCCTTCATTATGATCACTTTATGTTTGCACGATAGCACAATATTTCCATAGGTTTCATTGGATTCTGCTTATCATGTCGACTTCTTCGCAAGAATCTATGGTTATTTATCATGTCTGTAAATATTATATTGGTATAGTTAAATTAAGATTATTTCTTATGAGATGATTTCTGCACTTAATGTATTGTTAATATTTAGCCTCTGAGCTTTACCTTTTCATCAAGGTCACTGGAGAACCACTGATTCAAAGGAAAGATGACACAGCTGAGGTTTTGAACTCTAGACTTGAAGCCTTCCACAGACAAACAGAACCAGTATGATACTCTTTCACACATATCAAGTTTCCTGCAGTCATTCAAATGCTTGATTCGGACTTGTCTATATTTCCCTTTTTCCATTCTACTGCCATTGTCTAGCATGTCTGCTCACCTCTGAATTCCTTGCTGTCTTTGCCTCTTCACACAAGCACTATAGTTTTGGCATAATCTTTAGTTTCTTCTTTTTAGATATTTGAGCCATCCATTTGCAATCATGTTTGTGTGTAATTACAATGTTTGCATTGAGTTCATTTGGGCCCAGTGAAATTGTATACATGAACTTTCTGGTTTTGGTTCCCATCTCTTGGTTTGTTTGTGTTGTTTAGCTGTCTTTTGGTAGCCAGAGACTTTAATAGTTTGATTCTATACCAATGCTTGGCGAGTTCATCGCGTTCATCATTTCTTATATTGTTTGCTGATTTGTTTCCACTAGGTGATCGATTATTACTCCAAGAAGGGCATAGTGGCGAATCTTCATGCTGAAAAACCACCTAAGGAAGTGACGGCTGAAGTCCAGAAAGTCCTCTCTTGACATGCCACCACTTTGGAGATAAAAACTGCGAAACCCTAGTCAGATTTGATGATGGGTCCAAGCTGATACAGACATGCCGGGGTCAAGAATTTCTTTTTAAGTTATATCTGACACTGATCAGATTTCATGAGCATAGTGAACTTCACCGGATTTTGTTTGGAATAATCTCTTTGGCATGACGGACATGATGTTTTGTACTGATGCTGTGGCAGTTACAGTGAGCTCACCCTTTTGAACTTTGACAATTACTGCCGGTGATGAACCGGTGATTGTCTATGGACAAATTATCTTTGTTGGTGATCGTCGTGAGTTGCCTGGATGAATGCGCATATTATGTACAAATTGAGTTCAGCAAGTGCAGTATGTCATGACGTTCAATTTAAAAGTTGGCACTTGCTGCCAGTTTGACGAAATTGCTGTAAAATTGCAGATTTCGTTCGCTTTTGATCATTCAGTCTCATCATGTCAGTAGGAGATGATCAAGTAACAGGATAGATACTAAGAATTGAATCGAGTGAAATTTCATGGTTTTACAAACATTTTGTTTCTTTGGTCTTCCTCAAAATATTGGTTCTAGCAATCCACCCATCCAGTGTTTCTACACGGAAGAGATAAGCAAGTTGTGCGTTCTCCAATAGCCCATGTTAAGTACAGTACATACAGCGACGAAAAACCATCAAGCACCAACTTCGCGGTTTAAGTAGTCAACAAACATCCTCTTTGCACTATCAGCATCTGTTGGCGGTGGTGGCCCACTCAGGCTGTACTGCCCTGCCAGTTTGATGAAAGTTCGTCGCAGGCTTCGTAGCTCAGGCAGGCCTACGGATCTTTGAAGGTTGATGTGACAATCAGTTAAGGATCAGAGCAACCAAACATGGCTGAAAGATCAGAGCAACCAAACATGGCTAGTTTTCCTCACTATGTGCATGTAGAGAAGGTATAAGAGTGATATATATCAATAAAGTTGTGCAACAAATTCTAGATTGACCCTGTGGAGACCAAATATATTATATATAAAAATAACGATCAGCTCACTGAGATTGTATTTGCATAAATTCACATGATAATAAAATTTTCTAATACTCTCTCGACAAGCAAAGGATATAGTTGGCAAGTTAGGTCCAACAGAGATCTTGTTCATGGCAAGCCCAAGACCACAAGATTGTGCTTCAACAATTGCACTGACCACCTCCTGCAAGGAGCAGATCAATCACCAAGGCTTGTAGATTTAAAGAACCAGTGGACCACATATTTCCAAAACCAGCTACAAACCAAGGCAGCTGCTATTACCTGTGTTGCTTTGTCCATCTCATAGAGGGAATTAGCCTCTGTTGTTCGCACCTGAATATCAAACCATCATTAAAATCCTAATTAACCACAAAGATCGAGGAAGAAAATTTTAAATGGCCTTTTAGCACATACTCCGTATGATAGTCTATTTGAAAAGCTTTCAATATTCTAGGGTTACTTCACATGATGGAAGAGCAGCCACCATTTCTTTCTTTCTTGTATTTTTCCATTTTTCGTACCGTCTATTTTCAACAGCCACAACAACATCTAAGGCTGAGCTACTCACAGTATCCATAGTCCATACCACTGATCCAACTGGAGTTGTGAAAACTATAGAGTCACCGGTATTAGCAGCATTGGTATTCCCCTATTCTTTCTTAATTTTCTGATTCCTTGAGCCGACATATTTTTCCACTTATGCCTTGTAACTATGGAAGTTAGGTGCATTGATAGAAAATGTACAAAATTGACACACGTGCACAGTGCACATCCATTTTCTGCAGCAGGCTGCTGTCCCACCCACCCCTAGGCTTAGGATTTTATTTCTTATTAGGAAACCGAAGTATACCCCATAATCATTCAAAATTCCAAATCTTCCAACAACCACCGAACAGGCGACATGTGTGCTACGGATGTAGAGATGTCCATGGTCAATATAGCATATGGTTCTAAGGTTGATGCCTGGGCACATAGAAGATTAGCACCACAAATAACATTTAAAACTAAGATGTAAGCATTTACATAACATACGTTGGTGTTATGCTGCAGTTGTTACAGTACCACATTAAATTTATCCAGGCATTTATCAGACTACCAATAATTCAGGAAGAAATTGTTTATGGAGATTAAACTTTACAACATCATGCAGCTGTAGTAATCATGTTATGTATGTATTTCAACTTCATTCTGCCAACAAAAGTTTATACTTACAGTTTGAGTGGCTATTGTAGGTTGGAGAACCTTTACATCTCTTGTTTTGGAATCCACTTTCTTTGTCAAATACGACACAGCCTCGACAATAACAGGAGCTGTTTCCACTATTTCATCTATTAAAAACAGTAGAGAAGACAGATTAATCAAATTGGATTATGGCCAACCAAAATGCAGGCAGTATAAGGTTGTTGCATTGTCCTGTACTCCTGTGCTGAACATATTCTAAAGCTATTTTTTTCACATGAAAGTATCTTTAATAAATACTACAATCATATATTCATATAGTTCGCTTAATTGGGATGCACCAACTTCCTTTTGCAACATAGTTTAGAAACCAGTAGCTAACCAAACACCCTAAATTTTAAAAGCAGTATAAGTAGCTAATCACGATCCTACTCAATATTCAATAACAAATAAAGCCACAGAGTTTTTGTTTCTGTTTTCTTTGGTGTGTAAAGGAGCCATAGAGGATTGAAAGCCAGGGCACATATAAGTTCCGATCTGTCTGGCGGTACTTATTCCTAAGGTAGAATTTGGATAATACATTTGATAAGGGTTGGAAGAGACTGAAGATGTGGTAGGTTAGAAAACTGGAATATGATATTTTTGTACCTTTGCTACATTTGGAAACACCAGAATTGGGATTTCGGACTATGGTTAAATTTTCATGACCGAAATTTTCAGGTATAAAAACTTATAAAGGAATGTACAGAATGAAAAACAAGAAACGGGTATGTTACCTCTAGATGGAAACAATTCGAAAAGAGGGGAATCCCAACGATTACGCCTATCTGGCTTCTCAAATCTCCTTATGAGATCTTCAAATCTGTCATCATGGAAGATGATATGGTAATTTTAACTTATTGCACACACAGAACTTGGACGGAAAAGCACAACTGAATTAATATTCCCGCACCCCCAAATACAATAAAGTCACTTAACAACTACTAAAGATATTATAACCTACGAAATATGAGTCCGTTTCGAACAAGAATGCCAACATCTGACCCATTAGTAGTTTAAGGTCAATGGGCTACAGAAAGATTATATCTGACTTACATATTACTATCATATGCTGGTTCTCCTTTCTCCTGACGGTTGCTGTGCCATTCCCTACAATGGTCCACTTCTGTATCACAAAAAAGCTGAAACATAAAAAAGGAAGTAGAAAGGAAATCACTTTCTAATGTATGATTTACTATACTGAACTGTTGAAAGAGCAATAAAGTTCCCATTATTTCCTATACGTGCTGCTAGGCCGTGCTGCTGGATGAAAAGGGTAATGCAGAACGCAGTCATGATTCGAATTTGTTCTAGTTGTTGATTAACATTTAGAAGAACTCCTTGTGTAACTTTATCTAGGTGATGCTGTGAATTGTGATAAACAACAGAGCTAGCCTGTAAAGGTAGGTGATCATGATGATAATCTGATTCACGATGTAAACAAAATTCGTACTCTCAGAAAACATAACGCCATCTAGCAGAACCATTATTCTAAGTACTGGTACCTCTAGTTTTTTATATATGACGCCCACCAAGTCATTTTTAACTTGTTTGACGACAAATAAAAAAAAAATCAGAGGAAGAGAGGAAGTAGTTACCACACAATATCTTACTCCAGATGCACGTGCAAGACACCACAACTCATACCGGTACCCCTGCACATCATCAGGCGAAAATCAAATAATCATACCTAAGATATGGATACTGATACGCAAAAGACCATAATGCATTTGAATGCATCACAACTGTAACATGACGTAACACAAATTGCAGAATCTATATTTTCAATATCACGATTGCTGCGAGAATTTATACAGAACAGTCTGGATGTAGCAATAACAAAGGCAACTGTGATGAATTGATGATGACGGCCAGTGATACGGAGTAAAACTATAAGATAGACTGACAGACAAAAGACGAAGGCTGCACTGCTCTATCATCACGATCGCTCACTGCAAGTTTGCAAAAAACAGGATGAAGGACTCAGCCCTGCCGTCACCTTAATATTGTTCAGAGAGTCGACGATGATTATGCTGTCGCGTGAAACGGACCTGTCGACTTCTGATCTGAGAACCCCTCTCAAGTTTTTCTCCACAACCATATCTAAGAAGGGAACAACCAAAAAAAAAAAAAAACGACCATGAATTAACAGCTCATCACGGGGGGTCAAAGTAGGCGTGCATAGGTAGGACGTGCGATGCGATGGTCACCTTTGTAACTATCGTTGCGCCCGAGATGGAGAGACGACTCGTCGATGACCCGCACAGTGAGGTCGGGCGAGGAGGAGCGCAGTGCTGCAGCAAGGCAAGCAGCGGCCGCCGACTTGCCGCTGCATGGCTGCCCGCACATCACGACGAGCGCCATGGGGGAGAGGCAGCAGAAACCTTCTGGGATGGAGAGAGAGGGTAAACAACCATTCAATCAACCATGCGTACACGTTCCAACACAAGCGAGGTAGGATTGGTCACTTACCAGCACAAGGCGTCCGCGGCGGATGGATCTCGACTAGGCTAGATGGAGGGAGGGAGGGAGGGAGGGGCGGCGCCCGTGGAGGTTCCACCGGACACAGCGACGGACCGGCCACGGCGGAGAGCGGCGGCGCTGCGGTGGGAGTGGGAGGCGACGTTTTTTTTTTTTGGGTTGTTCTGTGCTTGCCCAGAAGCAGCCCAGCGCGCCTTGGTAAACAAGGCCCAGTGCGGCCCAGCCCACGGGAAAGTGCGATGGGTGACGTGGCATCATCACCGGAAAAGTTGACCACGACTCCACGAGGGAGGGAGGCCATGCGTCAGGCGGGCCCACGCTGACGCCTGCCACCCAACCCAAACTGCTCCTGCCGGCGAGGCGACCAATCCCAAGCGCTCCTCATCTCGCTGCTCCGATCCTTTTCCCCTCTCCAATCTCCATCGGCCGCAAGCAGGACGACTAGGGTGCAGCAGGAAGGAGCCCCGCTCGGCTCCACGTCGACCTCCTCCGCTCCTATAGCGGTGCGGTAATCGCCGAGTGATTCACCTTCGTCTCCTCGTGCTCTCCCGCAGGTGCTCCCTGTTCCGGCGGGGCGGGGAGACATGAAGCTGGCGCCGAGGGAGGCGGAGAAGCTGGCGCTGCACAACGCCGGCTTCCTCGCGCAGAAGCGCCTCGCCCGGGGCCTCCGCCTCAACTACACCGAGGCCACCGCGCTCATCGCCGCGCAGGTGCGGGTGCGGCGCACGTGCGCGCCAAGTCAGCGCGCGGCCGTTTTGTTTCTGTTTCCTGATTCTATTCTAGCATGGGGGCGAGCGAGGCCTTGTCCTAGAAAGCGATCCGGAGATGTTCCCCTTTTGGGCACACGGGCCATGACCTGAACGGGGGCGTGAATGGCCTCAGTCCCCAGATGGAAGGGAAGATGCTAACTGCATTTAGCCTCCAGTGCAAAGCATTGCTGGTTTTGTTGGCCTCAGCGCCACTGTCCTTGGATAACTTGGTTGACACGGCTGAATTAAATTATCTCCCCCGGACACCGATATCTTGTGCTTGTTTTAAACTAAGTCTGTCTGTCTCCCTTGGCACAGATTCTTGAGCTTGTTCGCGATGGAGATAAAACCGTGACAGACCTGATGGACTTGGGGAAACAGCTGCTGGGCAGGTGGGTTTTCGTTCTGAGTGAATTGCTACACTTCCCTTCATCATTACATTCATTACCCAAAACTGGGTCCGCTAGGTGACAATGCAAGGCTACACTTTTCCTTTTCCTTTTCCTACCAGGCGACAAGTTCTTCCAGCTGTTCCATACCTTCTACATACTGTACAGGTGTTCTTTCCTCATACCATATGATATGATACCATTTCCATCCATATGCATCCAGATTTCACTTCTGAAGCATTACATGGGTTCAGAGAGTAGGACGAAACTATGTTTCTTCTTAGAAAGAACTGAAAAGTTTTGTCTCAAATCTCACATAGGTTGAAGGCACATTTGTGGATGGAACAAAACTAGTTACTGTACATGACCCTATCTCTTTGGATGATGGAAACTTGGAGCTAGCACTGCATGGTTCTTTTCTTCCAGGTTGTCCATTCTGATCAGCATAATAGTTTCAATTCTGTTCACTAATTTTCTGAATTGTGGAGTCTTCGGTGATCATCTGTTTCAGTATGTTTTTTCTAGGTTAGCTTTGTTCCTGAAAATCTTTCGTGTATTCGCTTTTAGATAATAGTTAATTGGTGGAAAAGCAAGTAAAAAAAAAGTACTGTACACAATATCGTTTAACTGTTGCAGTGCCTTCACCTGAAAAGTTTTCCAGCGGTGACATCGAAGAATATCCTGGTGAAATACATTACAGTTCTAGTCGCATAGTTCTAAACCTTCATCGCAGGGCTTTAACTCTGAAGGTTGTTAACAAGGCTGACAGACCCATTCAGGTGAGCACGCCTGGATATTTTTGTTTGTACCCTGGTGCGAACCTGCAAAAACTTTCTTTTCTACTCATCTTTTCCTATCAAATGAAAACTGCAAAGTAGTTTTTCATTTAATTTCTAAAGAGGAGATGGGATTAAAATCATTTTCAAAATTGCATTTCTAATAGTTAAATTTCAGTGTTGCTCATTTGATGGCATGTTGGTGTTCCTCCTGCCTAATGTTTAGCATACAATAAACTTGACGAAAGATATGTAATAATGTTGTTGATACTACTAAATTTGGAGGACATTGGTCTTGTTCCACCCTGTTAGGTTGGACGTGTACAGGTGTTTGGAACTATGTATAGGTGTTGGCATTACCCATTCTCTTTCCCTGAGCCGATAAAAATAGTTTCTTGGCCTTGTGCAGGTTAAAGTTATCTTATTACCAAATTTTACATTGTTTCTTGTGATGTGGCTTTGATCCAACTAGCATTTTGGACGCTCTGTGAATACGATGTTTAATAGGTTCAGTTTACATGGCATTATTCCTTCCTTTAGAGTGTAAGCTATTTATTATTGAGAGTGTAAGCTATTTCTAAATTTTGATTCTCTTCTAATCTTCAAGGCAAACTCCAAATATTGTTTAACTTTTGCAGATTGGAAGCCATTACCATTTCATAGAGGCCAATCCTTACATGGTTTTTGATAGAAAAAGGGCATATGGGATGAGGTTGAACATACTTGCTGGAACAGCTGTTCGGTTTGAGGTGGTTTTCATTAAGACTATATTCCCGTTTTTGGCCTCATAGGATCCTACTTAGAGTTCTCTAAATATAATGCACATACCACTTATAAAACCCTTCAGAATCTCATATTTACCTTTTTTTTTCAGCCAGGAAATGCTAAAAGTGTTACCCTTGTAAGCATTGGAGGTAATAAGGTAATCAGAGGGGGAAATGGCATTGCTGATGGTCCTATTGACAGTTCAAAGCTTAATGAGGTGATGGAGAAGGTTAATGAAAATGGTCTTGGACATGAAGATTATCCAGATGCAAGGTTTTTCCTTCTTATTTTATTGATTGTTGATGACAAAATTATTTCCTATATTCTTTGCCTATAAATTTTATCTTTTGAGTTTATATGCAGGGAGGGTCTTATTGGTGATGGTCCATTTGACTGTATTGTTGATCGTGAGAAGTATGCGAGCATTTATGGACCTACCACTGGTGACAAGATTAGGCTTGGCGATACCAATCTTTTTGCTGAGATTGAAAAGGACTTTGCTTTTTATGGTGACGAGTGCATATTTGGAGGTGGAAAAGTTCTACGCGATGGCATGGGGCAGGCTACAGGCTACCCAGAATCTTGCTGCCTAGATACAGTTATAACAAATGCTGTCGTGATTGATTATACTGGAATATACAAGGCTGATATTGGTATAAAAGGTGGACTTATAGTTGCTATTGGAAAGGCTGGAAACCCTGATGTTATGGATGGTGTCCATAGCAACATGATTGTGGGGGTAGCTATCTATTTCCTGAATATTTTGAGTTAAAGGAAGAAAAGTAAATTTAAGAAATTCTGTACAAAAAAATTATTGCAGGTCAATACTGAAGTTATTGCATCTGAAGGCATGATTGTAACTGCTGGTGGCATAGATTGCCATGTTCACTTCATATGTCCTCAGTTGGCAGAACAGGCAATTGCAAGCGGTTAGCCCTCTTGACTTCTACTACATATTAGAGGCCAACCAAATATACTTCATTGGATTATCTTGGTAATTAATGTCACTTTACAAAACAAAGGATACTGACACTGGCATAATTCATTCCTGTCAGAGCTTGGGTTGCTTGTAAATGCTTGATGGTTGAAAGGATATTTCTTGTTGAACTTTCAAATAGGATGTATGTCTTATATATGTCCCGTGTGACCAGGGTTAGTCAATGATATATAATGGCGACTTTAAGTAATGTCTATTTGTGTAGGCATCACAACATTGGTGGGTGGTGGAACAGGACCCGCACATGGAACTTGTGCCACAACTTGCACTCCAGCACCATCTCAAATGAAATTAATGTTGCAGTCCACTGATCAATTGCCTATTAACATGGGATTCACAGGAAAGGTATAAATTTTGTACGATGCAAACATAGATACAGAATTCAAATATTTCATACACAATATGTAGTATTAGATTAGCAGCAATTCCATAAGATAATAATAGCCTCCATGGTGGAGTACAGTAAACACATGCGAAAAAGTTAATTTTGATGCTGTAAAGCTTCATAAATGAAACACAGCTCACCTGTGTTTCCGAGAAAAAAAACTTGGCATTTCCTAGTAATGAGAACAGTTGATAATTGTCTTCCAGGCTTCTTGTTATAAAAAGGGGGAAAAAAATCAAATATGACCCTTTAGGTGACTTGAGAGTACCAAACTACCAATATGTTTAGGGTTTATGAAAATTATTGTTATTATTATTGTTATTGTTATTGTTATTATTATTATTATTATTATTATTATTATTATTATTGTTGTTGTTTTTTTTTTAAAGAAACTAGACTATCCAGTCATTTCCAAATTTTGATTAAAATTGATACAAATGCATTTGTATCAAAAAGTAGTTTCATAATAATAGCACTACTTTTGCTTTGATGAAAAAATATATTATAAAAAATACTGTGTCGGTGTCCAAAACACCACTTATTTAATCTTCCAGTAGCCGTTTTGGACTAATACTTTAAAGCATTTATTAAAAGTAGTTTTCTGATCGTTCCAAAGTCCATGCTTCCCCTGGGAAACTTTGCAGGGAAATACTGCAAAACCTGAAGGATTAGCTGAAATAATTAAAGCAGGAGCCATGGGGTTGAAGCTGCATGAGGATTGGGGAAGTACCCCCGCTGCTATAGATAATTGTTTATCTGTTGCAGAAGGTTTTGATATTCAGGTAAATGTCTAACGTTATCTAGTTGTTCTGGTATAATGTGGTTTATTTATTTCTATGCACCTTATTTTGCAGGTCAATATCCACACAGATACCTTAAATGAATCAGGCTGTGTGGAACATACAATTGCAGCTTTTAAAGATAGAGCCATTCATACATATCACAGGTATGAAATGCACAGTAGTAAACTACAATAATTCTATTTTATTTATATAGGTTATTTGCATATAGAATTCTCCTTGTGTTTTGTCATAGAATATACCCTCATTTAAAATAACAATTTATTGAAATTGTGGCTACATCTTTTTGTAACCTCAAACGCACATGAGAGCTGTGCATTTGTTATATTAGGAAGTTAAAGGAGTATGAGAAGACTCATACGAGCTCAATAGGTCATGGTTTAATGATTTGATTAATCAAACCGTAGATCAATTTATTTTTTCAATCCCCTCTATAACTATGATCCAGCATCATTGGTGTTGTAGCCAATTACTCCACAAAAGAGGCCCAGAACCCGACATTTGCACTAGTTAGATAGACCTCTCATTCCTGATATCACTTTTTTTCTCTCTTAATAATTTTTCCTTTGTAGTTTCGGTATTTACCTGTGATAGGCGTTGCTAGATATACCTGTCAATTGTCATACTGTCTTGTGGACAGCGAAGGTGCAGGTGGCGGTCATGCTCCAGACATCATCAAAGTTTGTGGAGTAAAGAATGTGTTGCCCTCTTCAACAAACCCGACACGGCCATTTACTTCAAACACTGTAGATGAGCACCTTGATATGCTGGTAAACAATTGTCCAATCCAATTCTGTAGACACTGTACAAATTTGATGGTGATATGTTGTGGTCATAGTGCAGATGGTTTGCCACCACCTTGATAAAAACATCCCAGAAGATGTAGCATTTGCCGAGTCTAGAATTCGAGCTGAAACAATTGCTGCTGAGGACATCTTGCATGACATGGGAGCTATAAGTATTATATCATCTGATTCACAGGCCATGGGGCGCATTGGAGAGGTTTGACGCATGATTATCCTGTATTTTCCATTTAGTGTTAAAAATTTCATATCTTCTTTTAGTAAAGTTCATGGAAAGCCTGGACCTCCTTACCCATCAGGCTTCAGCACCCATATCAATCAATATGATGATTACTACATCAATGTACATTCCTCTTGTCTTGTAATCTGGTGTTGTGCTAATAACACTGCTTTTTGGTAAGCAGCTTAGTATATGAAACAGGAAAATTACCTAGAAACTTTAGTTAACCAAAAGCAGAAAGGCCAATACTGAGGACAACTCAAGGAGGTATACTTTGGGATTAGGGTTTAGGACAACTCTTGTTTCTATCCATCTTTGGGATGAACTCAAGGCTCATCTCTGCAAGACGGTTTATTTGAAGGAACTGGTATACTTGTTTTTTCAGTTCGAACTGCATTTTTGCTTAGAACACACAAAGATAACTTCAGGGGCGGATCTAGGCCCTTCTGTCAGATTCAGCTGACCCCAATGAGTTTTTGCAAAACCAGTGATAAATTACTGTTATGTGCTGTTTTACAAAAGTAAAGACCCTGATCTGCAATGGTGTGGATGGTAGGAATAGTGAGTCTAGGCATAATAATTGGATGTACCTGCACACATTTTGTGGTTATCATCAGCTGTATAATATCTGGTTGTATCTGCTGTTACCAAATTATTTCTTCCTTTTCTATACCTTGCTTCTGAAGTTTATACTCTAAAGATGTTTAGGGCTTGTTCGGAGGCTTGACCTTAACCTATAAACTTAACAGTTTGACAAATATAATTAACCCAGCAATTTGTTGTTTCTCAGTGAAGCTATGATGAAACAATTAGAGCAACTTAGGCCTCTAAGTTAAGTAAGCACCTCTAGTAACTACTTTTACAGCTATTGTTGATTCAGTTATGTTAGTTTATTTGAACATTGGCTTTCTAGGTGATAACGCGGACATGGCAAACTGCAAACAAGATGAAAGTCCAAAGAGGTAGGTTACGAGAATCTGGTGACTGTAATGCTGCCCAGGAGAATGACAACTTCCGTATAAGAAGATACATTGCAAAATACACCATAAATCCAGCAATAGTGAGTGGTTTTTCAGACTTTGTTGGTTCTGTTGAGGTATGTGCTTCTCTGATCACTGAGAAACATAGTATATTTATTTGTTCCTGATTCACAGAAGAACTAAAGTTTAACAATGCTACCTTGTGCTATGTGCCTTGAAATGGTATTAGTAAAGAAAGAATCGTCTACTTCTTTGATTCCTGTTGTAAGTTGAAGAAAAAACTGTGTACTGTGTCTTATTTCCTCGGTGTACCAGATAGACTTGTGCAATTTAGAAAAGTGATTCAAAAAATAAAAATATAGAAAATAACTTTATTGTATTAGTTTTGCAACCGTGTGACTTGTCAGTACTGATCTTTAATTACTATGTTGCATCTGGAACAAGGCAAGAAACTGTTATGTTCAAAAGAATCATGTTCTGCATATATGCAACGTGTTCTACCTTTAAAAGAAATACTTCTAATTATTCTTATCCCTTTCATGTGTGATGACACCCAGGGGGATGTTGTATAAGCATTTCCTCTTATCAGTATCTCAACTCAAGGTCTAATAGAACCTACATGCTTTGAACAGGTGGGAAAATTAGCTGACCTTGTTCTTTGGAAGCCCTCTTTCTTTGGAGTAAAACCAGAACTGGTTGTAAAGGGAGGAGCAATTGCATGGGCTAATATGGGTGATCCCAATGCTAGTATTCCAACACCTGAACCTGTATGGACTACTTTCTTTGAGATCCTTTGAATATAAAGAATTTGTATACTTCTACCATGATGTTTCGATTTAGCCTAAAAATAAAGGAAAAAAGTTCATTTTACTACCCTAAGCGATTCGCTTTGTCCATTTCAACTCGTTTAACTCCATCAAACTATTTTAATTGGATCAATTCACACCCCAATGTATTGTATATTATTTCTCCCTGTACAGGTTGGGTTTCATGTTCAAATTTTGCGATGGAGCAGACACCAATAACCTTTTGAAAAAAATGACGAGATTTTTCGTAATTATTTTCCATGAATTTCCCTATCTAAAGTTAAGTACTATACAGATGCTCCTGGCCGATGAAAATAATCACCACAAAAAATATAATATCTTTTTGTAGCATAGGTGTGATGTTGATTGCCACCCCACAAAATTTGAACCCAAAAACTTGTAGGAGAAACAAAAAGGACAATTTTCATAAGGGGTTAAATTGACCAATTTCTTCTAATGTGTATGGTTTGTCAATTATGACCAGATTTAGTTTGGTAAGAGCCTGAGAAGCATGGTGTAGCACCCTATCTGAAAATATTTGGACATGGTGTATATACAACAAGACAACACTTTTGCTCAGGTTGCAACATGCATCATTTTTCCCCTTTGATGCAGGTTATGATGCGACCTATGTTTGGTGCATTTGGAAAGGCGGGAAGTTCCAACTCAATCGTTTTTGTGAGCAAGGTAGATCAACTGTAACTGTTCTAATATATTTTAGAGAATAACATTGTTTGGTTCCACCTAAATCAAGAAAGATAGCATCCTTGATTTTTCAACATAATAAAACATACTTAAATCATTAAGTTGTTATTTTCTATCTGAACAAGAAATGGTACCATTTTTGTGACAAGCTCTTCCATACCAGCTCTGTATGTCTGATCTAGATAACTTTAGCAATATCCTTAGTTAAAATAAATACCCTGGCTGCATAAAACTCTGTGACAACTACTTGATATGAAGAGATTAGTCATATCCTACCAATATGTTCAAGTCTGCGTAGACAGAATAATGTGTAAATGTCCATCTATATCTGGAGTTCTGATAGCAATTTACTGCTATGCTGCATTAATGTCAGCATATGAGGCGCAATCAGGTTGTAGTTGTGCTAGAATTCTGCATAGACTACATTAGCATTTTTTGTTGATGAACTTTCCATTTTAATTCGAAGCCCAGACAAGTCAAACTCAACCTCAATCCTCAATCCTGTTGTGAACTGAGCCCATAAATCATATCCATCTTATGGTTTTGGAGACAAGGCACATAAATAAATTATATGCGCACAAGGTGTTAAAAAATAGGCTTCTCTTTTAGAAATATGGCTACTGGATCATGTTGCAGGTCAATGAAAAGTAACAAAGAAAAAGCTTCAACCTTCTTATTTACTCTTGCCAATTTACAACGACTGACTGCTCAGTTTTCAATTGGTAGGCTGCTAAAGAAGCTGGTGTTGCAATGGAATACAAATTAGAGAAGAGGGTGGAAGCTGTTGGTGGCGTTCGACGTTTGACGAAGCTTGACATGAAGCTCAATGATGCCCTTCCGAAAATAGAAGTCGACCCTGAGACCTACAAAGTTACTGCTGATGGAGAGGTCTTGACATGCCAACCAGCATCCACATTACCCCTGTCTCGGAATTACTTCCTATTCTAGAAAACCACTGCATTAGCTTTTTTTTTTGACATCGCAATTTTTTTTTTTTTGGAACTACATCGAGGATGGGATGCATCACTCACAGCCTACGGATGTAGGCCGTGTGTCTTATACACACTTGTTTGACGTCAAGAGATGAAACTAGTTGTGATTTATTTAGGCTCATCAGTTGCACATGTTCATCCTGTATGCTACCCTTTCGTTGGCTGCAGTTCATTTAATAATTTGATCAATGAACAAAATCGTTGCAGCAGAAATTTTTGTTTTTGTGCTACTGCAATGATAATTTCGAATTATGTATAAAATGCCTCATTCACATAAATTGTGTGGATACAAACTTGGAACAGTATATTCAATTGAAACCATTAAAAAATAAAATCAGAGAAGCAACGCATGGTTTGATCTGATCAGATTCATCGCAAGCTCATCCAACCATTGTGATCAACTCCTCTACCTGGAAGAGGAATCATCAGAAGTTTGACGAAGTGTTACTATCTGCCTCAAGCGACAAAAACAACCATACATGGCTTTACATCATCACTCTACTCAAATAAACCTACTTTACATTTGAACAGTGGGGATGTCGTATCAACAGTCTCAATTTTCATTTATCTGATTGCCTTCAGCGTTGAGCAATTGTCCGCATCTCCAAATCTCCAATTTACTAAGGTGGGAAACATCTTTACTCAAAGTCTCCATGTCTCAAACTGTATACTAAAATGTGCTATCTTCTACTTTTATACAGTCAGGGTGACAAACTGAAACCACATCGCAACTGATCTATTTAACAACAGCAATGACTCGGATGATACACATACAGATGCATATTATAGCTTGGAGCTAATATGCTGCAATGCTACATTGGCCAAGTCCTTGCGTAAAATCTTACCCGCTGCATTTTTTGGTATCGAATCCACAAAGAAGACATGATGGATTCGCTTATAGTGCACAACCTGTGTCACAAATGACAACGATTAGGCCCGTGCTTATATTTAAGGACGTCAGTTTCCTGGCCGTAAAGAGAGAACAACGTGGTGCAGTTCATGAGCCCATGCAATTGGTTGCATTGAGCACGTGATGTGGTGTGTGTCGTGCAGGTTCCCCGTTGCATCGAGCAATTGGTTGCTCAGGAATGCATCTTATGTTTTGAGTAATCGATGAAGTTGTCTCTTCTCCCTAAAAAACAGTAGTGTTTGCAAAATTGTTGTAGTGAGGCATATACCTGTTTGGCAACAAATTCTTTGATATGTGCTTCATGCAAGTTACTTCCTGAGCGTCTAATGATGAATGCTACTGGCAACTCCCCAGCCTGATCATCAGGGTATCTGCATGAAGAATAGTTAGCCTGAAAATTTTGATAGCGTCTTGCAGAGTTGATTACTCACGTTTCCTGAGTGTACACTTACGGGACAACTGCGGCTTCATCAATATCTGGGTGTGACTGAAGCAGATTTTCTAGTTCCGCAGGAGGAACCTGAGTTAAACATGCCATCAGGAGAGAAGGCAAGCTGAGACTGCAAGTCCATAAAAGTGGTATGCAGTCATGAAATCGCTGATTAGGAAATTTATAACACTAGCAGATACCTGGTAGCCTTTGTACTTAATTAATTCTTTCAGTCGATCAACAACAAAAACGATTCCGTCTTTGTCAATATAACAAAGATCTCCTGTCCTCAGCCATCCTTCACTGTCCAAAATCGCAGATGTAGAATCCTTTTCGCCAAGGTAACCTATGCTAGTGCTCAGAAGAGACAAAGTGTTATTGATTTGTAGTTTAATACCAGGGTGATAGCAAAATAATCAAGCAGCAACATGCACCATATTATGCACTAGCAAAATTAGAAAATTGATGCTCAATAACATAGTTCAAATTTGCTGACAACAGCGATGCAGAATTCTCATCCTATCTGAACAGCCTGCCTATTCATTCAAACTATAACTATTAGAACAAGGCCCTCTTAAAGCGATGTTATTTTTCATATGAGAAAAATGGATTATAGCATAATGTTTTCCCTAAATGCACGATTATGAACCTACCTTTCATAACAAAAGGCCCTCGGACCCAAAGCTCCCCTGGTACGCCAGGAGGCAGGGCAAGCCCTGTTTCTGGATGAACAATCTTCACCTCAGAGCCCCATGAAAGACGACCCACAGATCCAATCGGTGCATTTTCATTCTCTCCAACAGCACGGCAGAAACCAGATGTAGTCTCCGTAAGACCATACCCCTTTTGCAGTTGGAACTAACAATTATTAGTATTCATAATTGATAGATAAACCTAGCTGACCCATAGAGCAAGAGATTCAACCATATGGTTAAGAGTTAGGACAATTGTAAGGGACATGAATGATTTGTATGGGCTATTAGTAGCAACAATTTCTAACAAGAATGTGAAAGACACGAACTTGCAGTAGCAGCAGCAAACCAACCTGGAAAAGGCTTAATCCAGGGAACTTGCGCGAGAACCGGCCCAAGAGCTCAGCCGCGATGGGCGCGCCGCCGCAATTCACCGCCCGCAGCGTGGCCACGCCGGCAACCACAGCCTCGTCCTCCTCGGCGACTCGCACGATGGCCCGCAGGGCTGGTGGCGCTAGCGCAAGCCGCGTCACTCCAAAGCCTGCCACCGCAGCGAGAACCGCCCTGGCGTCGAACCCCCTCGCCGTGTGCAGCACCACCGTGTGCGCCGATGTCGCCACCCTGAGGCAGAAGGTGAAGCCGTACACGTGGAAGAGGGGCACGGCGAGCATCAGCACGTCTCCGCTGGCCGGCCCCCGCGCGGCGTTACAGGCCATGAGGTTGCGGTGGGTGAGCACGACAGCCTTGGAGCGGCCGGTGGTGCCGGAGGAGTAGAGTATCGCCGCGGGGTCCGACTGCTGGACGGTCACCTTCGTATCCTCGTCCTCGTCGTGCAAGAAGCAGGAGAGGAACGCTGGGGAGTCGAGGAGCACGGTGTTGAGGCCTGAAGGGAGCTTGCCGGCGGTGGCCTTGACGGCGAAGGCGACGGAGGGACTGGAGAGCGCGAGCAGGTGGGAGACCTCGAGGGCGGTGAGTGCCGGGTTGGCTGGGGACACGACGGCGCCGACTGCCATGAGCGCGCAGTAGAGCACGGGGACGTGGACGCCGGCGGGCGCGAGGACGAATGCGACGTCGCCGTGGGAGACGCCGAGGCGGGGGCGGAGCGCGGCGGCGAGCGCGCGGACCCTGGAGAAGAAGGTGGGGAAAGGGACGGACTCGCCGGTGGCGGCATCGACGAGGGCCGGGCGGGAGTCATCAGGAAGCGGCGGCTTGGGGAGGAGGGAGAAGGCGAAAGCCGGGAAGGATAGGGGGCGGTCCGGAGGCGGCATCGGCAGCGGGGCGCGGAGGCTGTGGAAGGTCTTGGTGGCGGCGCAATAGCCGCTGCGGGGATCGGTGTCGACCGAAGACGACGGCGGCATGGTCACCGTGGCGAGGGTAGACTGGTAGTCGAGTGGCTGGGGTTGCTGGCAGTCCCTGAGGCCTGGACACTCCTGTGTTTGGTTTTAGAGTACATTCTACCGGCGGTCCTCGAATTTTTTCTCAAAATTTCGTCTACATCTCAATATTGTTAAAATGCACGTTTAGGTCTTCAAAATTGTTCTGAGATTTCATCCAAGTACTTAAATTTGTCCTGAGATTTCATCTAGATCCTGGTATTCTCAAAATGAAACTTGTTCTGATGTTTCATCTAGGTGCCGGTACATGCATGTTTAAGTTCTCAAACATGTTCTGATGCTTCGTCTAGGGTGCTCTCAAAATACACACACAAATCCCTAAATTTGCTAATCTTATATATAAATATATATTAAATTGATTTTAATTATTTTAATTGCTTAATACACTAAAAATAATTGCTTAATCTTAGAAACTAATATTTTTTAAGTGATTCAATTTAACTAGACTTATTGACATTATTTTTAGTGTATTTTAAGATTAAGCAATATTTTATCACAATCAGACCTTTAATATATTATTTATATCAGTTATTTTGTAGGATCGTAAAATCGTAGTACCGGGATACTATGAAAATTCACATAAAGGATCGTGTAGAACAGTTTTGTGGGATCGCCGGATCAGGATACTATAAAAATTATGATACTATAACACTCAATTGAATCAATTATGATACTTAAACGTGCATGTACCTAGATCTAGATGAAACATCAAAACAAGTTTGAGGATTTAAATGTGCATTTTGAGAGTACCGGGACCTAGATGAAACCTCAGAACAAGTTTGAGGACTTGAACGTGCATTTTGATAATACCAAGACCTCGATAAAATTTTGGGACAAGTTCGAGAACCGCCAGTGGAATATATTTTTGGTTTTAGCGCCTATAGCCGTACTAAATATTACTCTGTCTTTTTTAATGACGCCACCTAGCTCAATTTTTACGGCGACAAACAAAAACGATCAGAGGTACTAGTAGCTATTGCGAAATTAATACTAAAGTTTATATATACTAGCAGATGAGTTATCAAAAACGTTAAGTAGGTGATGCACGGAGGCAAGACCGCAGGAGAGAAAGTGGAGCACCAACAATCGAGTGGAGGCAGAACGGGGACATCGCTGCCGCGGGCTGCCTTACTCCTTTTGCAATGGTTGTCTACATCCATCGTATTAATATTGCACAGTTTTGTTTCCCTTCTGTTAGTTCTTCCCCTATTCAGAGTTTGACAAGACATCGTTATGCTGATTTAGGCAGCAACTTCACACTACTTTGTTTATTCTGATGCACGCATTTATCTCAGGAGCTCAGTCCTTGCAGATTTGGACACAACGTACATCTCAAAATTGAAGGTGGCATTTTCCAAACAAAGCTGACATTCTCCTATATTAGTATGTTCCAATGCACCGTTTAGTTCAATCACAGGTGGCAAAACAGTGCAAATCACTAAAATCTTTGGCGTCGTGTAGCCTGTGATGAAAATTCCACTCCAGCCAATCTGTGAACATGAGCTGATGATCTTATGAGCCACGGATCATCTCATAGGCATATATGAACGTATGATTTGTTCTTTTTAAGAAAAAAAACAAGAAAAATCCCACTAAAAATCGTTTTCAAAACTCAAATCACGGTTAGGAAACAAGTTTAGGTATACAAGTCTTTTCTTTCTCTAAAACAAACTCTTTCAAAATTGAACATTGGGGACATTGAATGCAGCAGCAAAGTTCGAGCGAAGGGTGGTAATTGTTAGACTACTTGCACTCCAGTTCTTCACAACTCCGTCTACGGTGAATAATCCCATCCGAACCCGTAATGCACCAGCACCCATGACATAGCTTCCGATCCCTCACGCATGCACTTGAATATAGCCTCCTCCTTCCGCTGAGGGATTGCATATCCCACGATGGTGGTCCATCTTGTTACCTCTCCTCCCACCTGAGAGGTCATGGCAAAGAGCAAGAGATAGGCACAGAACGGGGTTGAGGCCTAAACCCCCACGTTCCAGAGTAAGTTATAAGTTATTTGACACCTTCTAATAATGATCTCCTCAATTTTGCAACTGTCGCTCGCTGCAATCCCAAAGCTTTGCTGCAAGTTATAAATATATAAAGATGCGTTAAATCAAGTCGAATGGATCAAGATGTGTTGTTGAAAAAAATTAAGACTGAAATGTGGTTGAAACATCTCCTCTTCAATCTTCTCTGCCAAAAAAAAACATGTCTCAATGCTGCTGCACCAACAGAAGAGGTATTCAATATGAAATTGCAGTAGGATGGACATATATACATGTACGAAAACAAATTAAGGGCAAAGATTATTTTGTTTCACTTTTTTTAACTGAGGTATCAATGGTGACAACACATGAACATATCAACTGAACAAGTTGCATATCATAACCATGATTACTCGTTCTATCTCCGACCGATTGCTGATCTCATAATCATAACCAATTGTCTGAAATGTGATGAGTACAAAGACATGAAATGATGGTTGAGGTCTAAGCCCAACATTACAGATAAGGTTATTAATTATTTCTAAAAACGATTTTCCCAACCAGTACAACAATCCTCATACTATCAAAGCTTTGTTGTAAGATGGAATTATAATCAATATATAGGAAGTGTTGTTATAAAATATAAAGATTGACATTTAATTTTCCTTTAATTTATTTAATTTTCCATTTTTGCCAAAAAAGACACTTAATTTATCTTCACTAATATTCTTATTCTAAATTCAAATTCAAATATTTTTTTTACACTTTTAAATTTTCTTTTATTTACAAGTTTTCCATGCCCAAATGTAAAAATTGAACCATAACTAGAATAATCTTTTGTGATTTTATTATAGATATTGTGCGATATTTTTATGTTTTAAAATAGAAATTTTATACTAAGCATGAAACAAAACCTAATATATTAGAATAAAAATTATAGCCAAAGTCCTTTATAATATTAAATTAAAGTCACAAAGAAAATATAACTGTTGGATTAACCTCGTGGACAAGAAATAGCATTTAAGGTGGGACAGTGAGGTGAAATAACAAGCATTGGGTTGTTTATATAAGAAAGAGTAGTGATTTTTATTTGTTCCCTAGTGGGTTTTCAAATTATAAAAATTCTCCAAATATTACATGTCTCTGAAATCTAAAATTTGTTATATGGGCCAATTTGTCCAATAGTAATGCAAACCATAATTAATTTTGTTTCTAATAGGTAAATTATAATAATTTGATGTGTACTACAACTGAAGCACTTTCTTTCTTTTTCTCGGTTCTAAAATCGGCCACTTATCTAATTGGAATTTTGGTAAAAAAAAAAAGAAGCCGCGGATCCGATTACTCTAGAGTGAAGGTCTCAAGGATGTTCTGAAATATAATATTACTCTCTATTTTGGTTAAATTAATGCATGTTTATTGCCTAACATTATTGAGAGTTAGATGCCTAAACTTTTTGATGCACCAAGCGGCAAGGTTATCCTAAACGGAAACACTAAACAGTCGGTCACATATCGTTTAGTGAATAGTCAAAACTACACGGTCGATTAAACCGACTAAAAACAGATTAAACGAGATTAAACGGACTACAAGATCAACACAATTGACTATTGAGTAGCGTGTACACGGGCTAAACGGCCGTTTACGGCAACACTGCCAAGCGGCACGTGCATGGGGATGACGCTTGTTCCAAGGCTAGCCCCCGAGGCGTTGCGCAAGCTTGATGCCGCTAAAGGGTCTGATTGGTTGCCCGGATGAGGCCTGGCCAGGCCCGTCATATGCAATATTCGCTTGATTGGTAGGCTAGATGAGGTCCTGGGCCTGCCCCGCGGCATGCAAAAGGAGGCCCCGGGCCTGGCTCGACTGGGTGCGAAAAAAATTGGGCGTATCAGCGGAGCCATGCTTGCGCGGGGCGTGGCGGCGTTGCGTGGGAGGATGGAATTGGCCAGGCGGATGCACGCCGGAAAAGTCTAGGGTTACCAGTCTCTTTTCGCGCCATTCACCGGCATTATATCCTCATCCGCCGTTGCCACTTCGACCCTCCCTCGCCATTCTCGCCTCTCGGACACAGGTGAAGTCTCCTTTCTTTCCTTCCTTCTCTCCCCCGTCCTCCCTTCTCCTCCACTGTCTTCTCCTCCCTCTCGTTTCTGATATCCACCTTCTCCTCCCATTTCTTCTATGCCTCCTCTGGATCTAATCCCTACTCTGTTTGGATTTGCAGCGGCGTATTGTGTGCACAAATTACCCGTTCGTCAGGCAGGTGAGTCTTTCGGCGCCCTTCCCTACCTTCTACGGTTTCTCCTAGATCTTGGTACGAATCCATGACTTCTTATGTTGATTTGTGCGGCTGTCAGCCAGATCTGAGTGGTTAAAGGAGCTCTCGGTAAGTGCTCGCGTTCTTACTGCTGTTTGTGTGATTCTTGATTGTTCTTTGCTGCGGAAATTCTTAAACTAATTTTTCAAGTGAAATTTGAAAGTATATGTGATTATAAGGACAACATCATCTTTGTTCAAATAGAACGACTCTTACGTGATTGATTCATCGGTTGTTTGTACCTTGGCTACATGAGTTTCTAAGATGTACTCCTACGATCTGATAATTGCATGCATGGTTAGCCATAGAAAATCGATAAAAGATATTAATAGAGTGGTTTAGTGAATGGTGACATGGCTTCTAACTTAGTGGAAGATGACGTGGATAGCTTGCATGTTGAGAGAAATAGGATTAATGATACTTAGTGAGCTTCACTTATATAGGTTATATAGATTACAGTGTTAGATACCGTAATTATTGTAATTACAGTGCCTCTATGCTATAATTACAGCTGTGTGTTTGTAATTATAGTGTCATTACCACATAATTACACTGCAATTACACTATAATTACAGTGTGTTTGTAACACTGAAATTTCAATGTGTTTTATCATTACATTTTGTTTTTGTACTGTAAGTATAATGTACCTATACTATTGTTGATATTTTATTCATTTAGTAATATTTTTTCATTCTGTTTCATTCTTTTGCGTATTTTTTTTTCCTTAGATGGATGGTCAAGAATGCCATTTTGTAAGGAATATATCACTGAGGTAATCGTGTTGGGAAATTATCGTCCATTATGGCAAGGTATATATCAGCCCTTTTTATGTTGGTGTTAAGAATAATTCTACCTTCATATCTAGTCTCCCTTATTTTGTTCTGAAGAAGAGACTTTGTTTGACACCAGCTGATTCATGTAGTAGGATGGTACATTTTCCCACTAGCAAAGCAGAATGACAATGCCCCACGGTCTAGGTAGCCTTCAGTAGGTAGCTTGTTTTATCAGTAGATGGTGTTTGTTTGTGGATCAGTCCACGCGTGTATACGCTGAGAAACGGAAGGGTTATATGTTTATTTGGAACATGTGTACTCTTAGAACATAACCAACTCATATATATTATATATGCTAATATTAGGTATTCACTCTTTTATGTGAATGTGCATATTTTCTGCCGGTTCACTATTGTGAATTTATGTGTTTTCTGCTTTATGGATGATTTTTGCATGCATTGCTTTCTACTTTTAGGAACCACTAATGGTTTTGTAAAATGATTTTTCTGGATCGTGTGATGAATCTGTGTATGGATCTTGTGTATGTATGGTTCCAAGTGTAAAATTGTATTAATCTTGTGATGACTCATATGGACTGGTTGATTTGATTTGTAGGGTCACAGATTTCACGTGAGTATGTGACAGAAATAATTAGAACACACGAATCTGCCGTCACAAAAAAATCGAATGATTTCAGAACCAAAATCAACCGAGAGTCAGATGTGTCAGAAACACACGGTTGACTAGTGGACAGACTCTACGAATGGGATCCTAGAGACGAGCCCCCTCTCAAGTTGTCCGTCTCAACGACCGGGTTTCTGACTAGCCAACGACCTCAGGTCGCAGCCTAGCACAGCAGAGCGCCGCCGACCTGCTTCGCCGCAGCCGCCACCCCCCACCTGCAAGCAACCATGCCGCCGGAGGGGTCTCCGCCCGACGTCGATCCCCGCAGCGGCTATTGCGCCGCCACCAAGACTTTCCACAGCCTCCGCGCGCCGTTCCCGATGCCGCCGCCGGACCGGCCCCTGTCCTTCCCGGCCTTCGCCTTCTCCCTCCTCCCCAGGCCGCTCCCCGCCACCCGCCCGGCCCTCATCGACGCCGCCACAGGCGAGTCCGTCCCGTTCCCCGCCTTCCTCTCTAGGGTCCGCGCGCTCGCCGCCGCGCTCCGCGCCCGCCTCGGCGTCTCCCCCGGCGACGTCGCCTTCGTCCTCGCGCCCGCCGGGGTCCACGTCCCCGTGCTCTACTACGCGCTCATGTCCGTCGGCGCCGTCGTGTCCCCGGCCAACCCGGCCCTCACCGCCCGCGAGGTCTCCCACCTGCTCGCGCTCTCCAGTCCCTCCGTCGCCTTCGCCGTCAAGGCCACCGAAGGCAAGCTCCCTCCAGGCCTCAACACCGTGCTACTCGACTCCCCAGCATTCCTCTCCTGCTTCTTGCACGACGAGGACGAGGATACGAAGGTCATCGTCCAGCAGTCGGACCCGGCGGCGATACTCTACTCCTCCGGCACCACCGGCCGCGCCAAGGCGGTCGTGCTCACCCACCGCAACCTCATGGCCTCGAACTCCACGCGGGCGGCGGCGACCGAAGAGGTGCTGATGCTCCCCTTGCCCCTCTTCCACATCTACGCCTTCACCTTCTGCCTCAGGGTGGCGACATCGGCGCACACGGTGGTGCTGCACACGGCGAGGAGGTTCGACGCCAGGGCGGTTCTCGCTGCGGTGGCAAGGTTTGGAGTGACGCGGCTTGCGCTGGCGCCGCCAGCGATGCTGGCCATCGTGCGGGCAGCCGAGGAGGACGAGACTGTGGTTTCCGCCGTTGCCGCCACCAGGCTGCAGTCCGTGAGCTTTGGCGGCGCGCCCACCGCGCCGGAGCTCTTGACCCGGTTCTCGCGCAAGTTCCCTGGCGTAAGCCTTGTGCAGGTTGGTTGGTTTTGCTGCTGCTGCTGCAAGTTCGTGTCTTTCGAATGATAGAGCGCAATCTCGTGCTCAATTGAGCTAGATTTGTCTATGAATTATGGATACTAATTGTTGTTTCCTACTGCAAAAGGGGTATGGTCTTACGGAGACTACATCTGGTTTCTGCCGTGTTGCTGGAGAGGAAGAAAGCGCACGGACTGGATCCGTTGGTCGTCTTTCTTGGGGCACTGAAGCGAAGATTGTTCATCCAGAAACAGGGCTTGCCCTGCCTCCTGGTGTACCAGGGGAGCTTTGGGTCCGAGGGCCTTTTGTGATGAAAGGTAGTAGGTCTGTCACCGTGCATTCAGGAAAAAACTATTTGGTTGAATCCATTTTGCTCATATGGAAAAAAAAAACAGAGAACATTGTTCTGACTGCTATATTTTGAATGATTCCACATGGCGAATTCAGATATGTACGCACCTGCATCACTTTTTATGGAAGTTCCATATGACCAGACTAGTTAGTGTCCCACAAAATCTTATAAGTCGACACAGTTTCAGCATTTAGATTTTATCTGTTCCTTGAGCCACCAAAGATGCTATCCACCTTGCCCTTATTTACAGAATACGGATAAATCCATCAGAGTATGCAAATTTTACAAACTTTTTTATGTTGGCATTTTTAGTGGATGTTGTCAGTCAATTTGGACTATTTGTTCAGCATCAGTTTTCTAGATGTTATCAGCCAATTTGAACTGTTTGTTCCAGCATCAATTTTCTAATTTTGCAAGTGCATAATATGAATCCTGTCATTCCTTGATTATTTTGTTGTCAGTCAATTTCAACTTGTTTTTTTTTTTTTGCAGCATCAATTTTCTAATTTTGCTAGTGCATAATATGATGCCTGTTCTTGCTCCATTATTTTGCAATCACACTGATATCAGTGGTCCTTAAAACTTCAATAACACTTTGTTATTCCCTTTTGAAAATTACTATAGGCTACCTTGGTGAAAAGGATTCTACATCTGCAATTTTGGACAGTGAAGGATGGTTGAAGACAGGGGACCTTTGTTATATTGACAAAGACGGAATCATCTTTGTCGTTGATCGGCTGAAGGAGTTAATCAAGTACAAAGGCTACCAGGTATCTGCTAGTGTTATAAATTTTCTAATCATAGCATCCACCTTGCTTGGGACTTGAAGTCTCAGCTTGCCTTCTCAATTCAGGTTCCTCCTGCGGAGCTAGAGAGCCTGCTTCAGACACACCCAGATATTGATGAAGCCGCAGTTGTCCCGTAAGTATACACCCAGAAAATGTGTGAAATCAACCTGCAAGACACTGATGAATTATTCAAGCTAACTATTTCTTCGTACAGATACCCTGATGATCAGGCTGGAGAGTTGCCAGTAGCATTCATCGTTAGATACTCAGGAAGCTACCTGCATGAAGCGCATATCAAAGAATTTGTTGCCAAACAGGTTAATGCAACAATTTTGCAATCGCACGTGTTTTTTTAGAAACAAGAAAGAACTTTATTGATTACTCAGAACATAAGATGCATTCCTGAGCAACCTGCACACTCCACGTGGCGCTGTGAGTCAGTGCGTTTTGCGTGAACTCAGGAGCTGCTGCACCATTCTATTCTCTCTCTCTCTTTACAGCCACGAAGCTGGCAATCCTTCAACTACAAGCATGGACCTAAAATCATTGTTATTTGTCACGCAGGTTGTGCACTATAAGCGAATCCACCATGTCTTCTTTGTGAACTCGATACCAAAAAATGCAGCTGGTAAGATTTTACGGAAGGACTTGGCCAAGATAGCAGTGCAGCGTATTAGCTCCAAGCTGTAGTATGTATCTGTATGTGTACGGTCTATGTCATTGCTGTTGCTAAATGCATAGATCAGTTGCAATGTGATTTCAGTGCGTCACCCTGACTGTATAAAATCAGTTTGAGACATTGGCAGTAAATATGTTGCCAGCACCCAATCATGCGACTCTGTTTGGTAGTCGGTAGAGCGTTTTTCCAGCTTATGGTCATAATAAGCCAATAGGGCGTTTCTTTTCAGCTTCTCCTTCCACGCATTTTTCTACCGCACCCAATTGTACTAAAAAGCAGTTTTTCCATCGCACCTAATTGTACTAAAAATAGCAGAAGTTGGCTCAAACTAGCTTATTTTGACCGCGATATTCGTTTTGTTTACAGCTCGTGAGGGAAGCGCTTCTCTGAGAAGCTGTAACAAAAAGGGCCATGATGTCCAAGAAGAGCCATTCTGGACATTGCAGAATCAAGCTGCATTCTTAGTGGAGTTGCCATGCTACTCTAAATCATGTGCAAGTGAGTTTGGTGCTTTGGGCAGATGATCACACGAAAGCAGAAACGTTTGAATTTATTCAGAAATATTATACATTGGACCACAAGTGATAGTTGCAGTGCTGGCAGGCAAATTTCTCACAGAATACATCAGTTTGGTTGAAATTGTTATCCTTCCCCATCTCCCCCCTTGGATCCTAAGCCACATACCACCTCGACGACAGTGGTGGACCTAGGATAAAAAATGAGTGGGGGCCATTAGAAATCTATACTCATATACTAACAAATATTATTTACGCTGGTTAAATATGACTATACACTGATATAGATGCAGATTTAGTTGATTTCTCATCAAAGATAGTCCTAGGTTCCAAAGTACAAGTAAATAAGAA
This sequence comes from Paspalum vaginatum, assembly GCA_030272315.1. Lineage (NCBI taxonomy): Eukaryota > Viridiplantae > Streptophyta > Magnoliopsida > Poales > Poaceae > Paspalum > Paspalum vaginatum. Next base: position 48,043,289 of record CM059013.1, on the reverse strand, counting down.
ATGTTTTAACCTGCATAAAAAAATATGTCTTATAATCATGTATCATATAAATATCAAGTTAAGGAATGCAAATGTATTTGTACGAGTTAATTCCCTCCGAGCCACTATAAAAACATGTAATTCTCTGCATGCCATCGGTTGTGTCAAGGACATGTGGGCCACATGTCGTTGACACAATGATGACATACATGGAATTTGGTGAATTTTCAATGGTACAGGAGGATGTATTCCTACAAATCTTTCTCGTGACGGCCTTTCATTCTATGAAAACGATCAATATAGATCTTATTAGTGAGAGAAATTCTCTACATGCCATCGAAAGATGGTGTATTTCTCTCTGTATCCAATGGAAAACTCGTGGAACTGTAGAAACCATCAACCTAATTTTTCAGTTATCTATGCATTATTTCTTTCTCAACAAAGTAAATAAGGTTAAAGCTCAAAAATTTATCACCAGTTTTGTTACATAATGTGTTTTACATAATCTTCATAGCTGAAAAAACATTCTCTCCATTTTTTTCCTATCAAAAGGATACAAGTTTGGAAAAAAGTAAATATTTATATATACTTGCATATATGCCATGGAAACTAACAAGGATATTTCTACTACGGTAGTACTAAGGGATTGTTTGACACTCCTGGTAGTACGGTGGTACGGTTCCTGGTACATCTGCAGCGGCCCAAGCTCCTGTACCTTGGAAATCTTCTCCTGAGGAGTGGACATAACACCAACTCTTAGATGGAAATCGAAGACCAAGTCCAGCGGATAGGTGTATATAGCGATCTATAGTAAAAATGATATTGTAGCTATGTTGTAGACAAGTAGATTTTGAATATAGCAATGGAATAAATGATCTACTGCACTTAGCCTAACTCCGAGCATAGATGAGCAGGTCAGAAAAGGGACTTTCTACCTCTCTTTCTACCTAGAGAGATTACTTATTTGGCTCAAAAAGATTTGGCGCTTCCTTCGTTGGCCCAGAAAAAAATTTTTGTTCCATACTCGACCCAAAAATTTTGTTTTGTTCCTTTATTGACACTTCCGTCCATTTAGAGCCATAACGGTGTCAAATGGAGTAACAAAAAAATCCCCAAAAATACTTTTGGGTCCCTATACATAACCAACCCACTTCTGGATTTTTAATAGAATTTACTACGAACATTAAATAAACATTTCTCCATTATCTAACTTTACTTCAACATCATTATCATTTTTGAAACACCCACTAAGATTTATATGCTGAGGTTCAAACTTTTACAATGAGCTACATATACAACAAAGGGAACATACAATTTTTTGTGTAGTATTTGGAGCGCTCTTCCTATAGCAAGTATTTTCCAATTCAATTTTATATATAAAAACAAAGACAAGGGTAGATCTGTAATTTAACTATAAATTCTAGGGCTGCAAAAATCACCATAGAGCCAAATTATCATATGAAAGCTATTGTCCTTTTTTCATGATTTTTGGGGTTCATTTAGCCCATTTATGGCATTAATTTTATTTAGATAACATGCAATAAACCGAGGGAATAAAAATCTTTTAATAGATCCCCATCTTTACCATTCTATAGATCTACTGACAAGGAATACAACTCAACAAAGTTTTATTTTTTAGCATTTTTATTCGATTTTTAATGGATTTTTAAATAGTACGGAAGTATCAAGAAAGGAACGAAACAAAATTTCTAGGTCGAGTAAGAAATAAATTTTTTTTCTAGACAAAAAGGAAAGCGCTAAATATTTTAGGCCAAATAGGTAATTCTCTCTTCTGCCTATTCAGAAACTCAACTTAGTTTTTTTTTTTAATCAAGAAGCTCAGCTCTAGTGTGGACGTTCGCCCTCCGGCCCAAACAATAGCTACAGTAATGATTGTTCACCAAGCCCAGTTAATAACAACTCCCGGCTCTCGGGCCTCCCGGAGAAGAGAAGGCCCAACTCCTCTCGCAGCACCACGCCGGTGAGGCCGCAGAGCAGAGGAGAGGGGGCGCGGCGGCGATGGCGGGCGGCGACCGGGAGCGGGACGTGGAGGAGGAGACGCGGAACCAGATGATGCAGAACCTCTTCGGCGACCAGTCAGAGGACGAGGACGAAGCGGACGACGACGACGACGTCGTCGAGGTCGTCGACGAGGACGCCCACCACCAGCCGCCGCCCGCGCAGCACCACCAGGGGCTAGACGACGACGTCGACGAAGACGAGGAGGACGACGCCCGCAGCCACGCGCACGACCGCTCCGGCGGCTACCACTCTGTAAGCCTCGCTCGGCTCTCAATCTATCTCCCCTCCTCCCCGTGATTCTGATTCGTCTTAGGAGCTCGCTGTTTCCGTCCAACATAATTAGGTTTTCGGATTCGTCAGGTTGGAAGCGCCGCGGTTGGGGATGCAGTGTTTTTTTTTGGGGGGAAAGGTGTAGTAGAGTCGGTGCGGATTTGTTGGAATTTTGCAGAGAAATTGGAGAAGCGCTTTGATTTTTTGGGGCGTTGCTGATGCAGGGAGATATGGATGGATCCATCAATTTACTTGGCTCATTTTGGCCGTTTCTACCCGGTTGGGTTCAGGGAAACCATAGCTTAGTTGATTTTTACACTCTCTGGCTCTCTGCACCAATCCGCGAATCACTAAGCTGTCAATCTATTTACATCTCCGGAATCTCGCGGAATCTCGATTGGTACTGGGCGATTTGAACAACACTGAACCTATCTTGTGGAGAATTTGGGCTTCTGTGCTCTTCTAGTGTCACTAAACAGTTCAAGATTAGCTCATGTAGTTTTCCTTCCTCTCCAATTTCTCATCCTTGCACACTGTTCCAACCTTCTAATTCCACTTGGTTTAAGTAAATCACTTAACTATTGATGTATTTATATAGGAAGAAGTGGATGGTGAGGCAGAGAATGGAGGGGAAGGTGAAGGAGAAAGTGAGGGGCAAGTTGGAATGGAAGAGGAAAGTGACGGTGAAGCTCATCGTGCCGATCTTGATCAAGGAGAAAGTGATGGGGATAAGGTTCAGAGCTCCCCAGAAAGAGAACTTGATGAGCAGAGGATGGAACCTGATGCAAGAGGTATGGATAGTGAAGATGAGGGCTACCAGCAGAGGATAGTAACCAGCAGAAGAAGGGGAGTTGTTGCCTCTGACTCTGAAGGATCTGAAGATAATTACTACGATGCAGCGCAAGAAGACGAGGAAGCTCACCAAGCAAGGAAACAAAGGTTAGTTGGAAAAACAGTATGCTACATATCACACTATAAATCAATATCCTTTTTAGGCCTTACAGTTTTGAGTAGTCAATTCAAGGGTTCACAAAATTTTTTAGTTATTTTGGCAATGACTTTATCCCACACACTCCTCACTCATTGTGATCTTTTTCTAATCCTGTAGTCGTTTGTAACAGTTATTATCTTATTATGCAGCTCTCCGGTGGAGGAAGAAAGAGATCATGAAGTAGTTCGCGATGTGTTCGGTGATAGTGATGAAGATGAACCAGCACCATATCGTGCACGCCATGAAATTGATGAAGATTCTCATGTAAGATTCAGTGCTATGTTTCCTGCCCCCCTCCTGTTTTCTCCCGCGATTTTAAGGAGGAGGAATATTTGCCTTAAAGATTCAAACTGTTAGAAGAATCCTTCATCAGGTTTATCCCTAGCGTTTTCTTTTCTTTTAACTTCCTGCTTGAAATTATATGGCTCTAGATAGCTAAAGTCAGCTGTATAGCATGTTGGTTTTGACTGAAGATTCACACAGGTTAGCATGTAGGGATAAACTCAGTAAAACGACCCTTTAATCTTGTTTTGCCTCCAGTGTTTCACACTCACATATATAAATCTGAGATACTTTAAGTTTTTATGTGAACATTTCTTGCTGGCGCTTTATATGTCTGATGTCTGAATGGAAGCCTTTTCTCTTCATGTCTTGCCTGTGTTCTCATGAGTATTAATTAATGTGTCCAATCTGCTTCGAAAATTTTCACTCCCACTGTCTCTTATGTTTTTCTATAGCTTTTTTTTTTTTCAAATTACAGTTGTCCTCAATTCTTTTTTTCTCTTCTTTTGTAGAGACCTATGGAGGATGAAGGGCAGTATGAGAACGACATGCAACCAGATGATGTAGTGGCTTATGAAGATATGCAATATGAATCTGATGAAAATCGTGAGCTGAAACCAAAAGAGAAACCAGTCGGTCCACCGCTGAACTTGGTGGTTCCATTTAGGCAACCACCAGCTCATCCTAGCAAAGTGAGTTATTGTTATATGAAATACATTTAGCCATATCCGTGGCCGCACATCACTGGTGTTTTCTTCTCTGACAAGGCAATTCCATGTTGTGCATTGTTTGATGGCTATCATTTGATTGTCACTCCCTATTTGAATTGTTAATGTTTTGGTGCAATTTAATACTCCATATAACATTTTTGTGAATTTATAAGCTCCTCTCTGTATTGCATTTTGGATGTCCAAGAATTTAATATCGTGCCATCTTTTGTCTTGCTGTAGTTGCATTGTTTAACATTCCTTGATATCTACAATGTTATTGTCTCCTGCTTGTTTCATAAATGTTCTCGATCTGCATCTTGCTACCTGGCTAGTGTAATAGAATTGAACTGTGGAACTTGATATTCACTGAAACACAGTGCTTATTGGCTAAAAAGCATGTATCTGGTTATTTTTTCGTTATGTTAAATCTGATAATTCAGGAAACATCTTCTCTTTCAAGCTTTTTATGCTTGGCTAGGAATTTATGATCCATGGTAAGAGTTCGCACTTCTGTAGCTATTCGCATAGTGATTTGTCACTGATTGCTCTAGTGTTTTAGCTTTCATTTTGCTGCGTTTCTGTTGGTTTGCTCTTGTAAACTGGAATCCCCAGTGGCTGTCGTACCAGATAGTCTTGTATGCTTTCTATAAAAGGTGTGCCTTTGTCAGGGAAAAAAATTGCCCACTGACTGTTTCCTATTTTGTAGATGAATGTAATCAAGGTATCAAACATTATGGGGATCGACCCTAAACCCTTTGATCCAAAAACATACGTGGAAGAAGATGTTTTTGTTACAGATGAATCTGGGACTAAGAAAAGGATACGGCTGGAGGACAATATTGTGCGGTGGAGAAACGTTAGGAACAAGGATGGCACTACATCTGTAAGTGGAACTTTGTCCATGTATCAATTAGGCTGGGAGCTCACTAGCGTACTGAGGATGCTGGGAGCTCACTAGCGTATTGAGGATGATTGGACTGACTCTTCTCTGTGTTTTGATTTTGCAGTTCTTTCTTTTATTTTTTATCCTTTTTTTTTAAAAAATTGGGGTACCTGTTGAGTTCAAAGAAAGCAACTTTAAGGCTCAGTTTGGCTGCCTGGTGCTATACTTAACATAAGATACCTGCCAAATTAACAATTTTTATTTGGTGTTTACATATAAGCTTGTGGAAGTTGTATAGGTGTTTATGTGCTTCTATATAGATAATTTGTTTTTTTATTAATTTCTTTTTACTCTGGTTACTGAAGCTCTGAGCATTTATTTATTGCAGTGTGAAAGCAATGCACGCTTTGTAAAATGGAAAGATGGAACTATGCAGCTTCTGATTGGCAATGAAGTTCTTGATATATCTGTACATGAAGCGCATCATGATCAGTCACATCTGTTTTTGAGGAATGGGAAGGTAAACTAAGTCTTCTTTACAGTGTTTCTATTACCACCTTTTATTTGAATCATCACCATCATCACCGATTAAAATTTGTGGACATTAACACTTTTGAGCTTCAATGCAGGGAATTCTACAATCACAAGGAAGGCTTTTGCACAAAATGAGATTTATGCCATCTTCCTTGTCTTCAAAGTCGCATCGCTTATTAACTGCACTGGTTGATTCTCAGAATAAGAAAACTGTTAAGATGCAAAAATGGTTTGAGAATAAGGATCCTGAGAGAGTGAAACAGGAAAAAGAAAGGGTAACTAAGTCAACATTGCTTTATTCACTGGACGTTATTTAATAAGCCATGCACATGACCTGCTTTTGTCCACTATAGCTCCTTGAACTAAGATCCCTGGTTCGGATGTCCATTACTTATGTTGTGTTATGCTTTTCCTGCCATTTGTTTCTCTTGTTGGTAGTACTAGGGCTTGGCATAATTCCTTACATCTATAGTATTTTTCTTTAAAAGGTTGGGGCTGTCCTCATAGATAAACTATTGATTTTTCAATTACAAAGTTATTTTCTGATGTTTCTCTTGTATAGTTTTCTAGATCAGTGCATCTCTAGTCTGCGTAAGCAGTATGAAATGTCTAAAAGTTCTATTAGTTGTCAGCTGTCCCTATGTTGCTAGCGTTATGATGATTTAGTGTGGCACACTCAAATTATTGTCCCAAAAGAAAAAAAAAATTACATCATGCAAAGTCATTAATTAAGGCACAACAATTATATGCTGTCCACTCAGTAATGACACTCAAGTCCTGTTTCTTGCTGTTCTGTTTTTCTTTTTGTTCAAAATCGTTCCATTCACATTTGGGCGGATTTTGTCCTTTCTACTGATACAGTAATTATGCAGGCTGAAGGCCAAAATATTCGGGCCCATTCAATTCTTCAACGCAAAAGAGAAAAAGTTAACCGCAAGTACACACAACCTGCCCGGCCAAGGCGACAGCTTTCCCCAGGGTTCTTGGAAGACGCTTTAGATGAGGTAGGTATCTTGTTGTTCAGCCACTTCTTTTTGCCAATTAGAATGTCGTATTTTTATATTAAATATTGCCACAAATATGTCAACTTCTTCTGCAACTGTGGCATTCCTGTTAGATCCATATACTCACTCAATTGTATTGCCCCACTAATATGAAAGAGCGGGAAAAGGAAAAGAAAAATGGAAGTTCGGCTCAGTGAACAATTTGTGATTCAATCTTGCTTTGTTGAGATTTTTGTTGGCTTCTTCGAATTCTGGCAATGTAACAAGTGGAAAACTGTGCTTAAGAACTGCTTTTCCTTTTTGCTTTTATTACACAGAAACCTAACTTTTTTGCAGTGAGCTACCGTGTGCAATACCACATGCACACATGTTTCATTTACCAGAAAATCAGTGTAAACTAGTTTAAGCTCAATCTATGTCTTAAATGATAATATATTTGTCGTTATTTTGGTGGTTTATTTGTGTATGAGGTTTACTTCATGGTATGCTAGTCTGCTCAACTCTTGAGGTCACATGCAGAACAGGGCTAGATGGTAATCTTATTCTGTTGTCATGCCTTATATCTCCTTAGTCCATACATTTTAATAGCTGTTATTTAGAGACCATGAAGCATTGTTCTAGTTTGCAACTTGTCACAGTAATTTGTTGTATTTGACATGACCACAAACTGGATTGTTCTGACCAGCTCTGTGAGACTTAAGTCACGTTTTAGGGCATTAATGATGTTATGTTGCACCTGTCCGTTACTATCACTATTAGCCAGGATAGTGCAGACAATTCACTGAAGTTGCTTGTATTTGCAGGATGAGGAGCCTGATTATGGTTCTCGGCGAGTGCCAGGTCGTAGACGTTTTGAGGATGAGCTGGAGGCTGAAGCATTAGCGGAGAGGCGTATTATTAATGCAAAGAAGGTGAGCAGTTGAGCTCATGATTCTCAGTTGTCACTTTAACCAAACTTTTATAATTTGCACTTATCTATGTGCTCTGCACATTTTCAGTCAAATATGAGCAGGAGTGTTCCCCGCAAACCACCATACCCTCCTGCTCGTCCACCAAGACGTCAAGCTGATGAATACTCAGAGAGCGAGAGGGAGGAATCAGAATATGAAACTGAGGGTGAGGATATTGAGCACTCACCACCTCGTGGAAGGGGAGATGATCTTGATGAGGAGGATGAATATGAGGAAGATGTTGAAGAAGAAGCGCCTCTGTCAGATGAAGAAATGGAGGTTAGATATCTGGTCTTTGAAACAGCAGTATTTATTTTCCACATGTTTAAGCACTGTGGTGCCTTTTAGCAGCATAATATAGCAATATTCAGTTTTTTTCTTAAGCTAACATGTTAAAGAACGGAATGCTTTGCACTAGACAAGAATGTTTCCTTTCCCAAAAAAAAAGATCGAGTCTATTTTGGGTTCAGTTTAGAAGGCAGAACTCTGTGGATGAATTATAGTCAGCAAACTTGGATTAATTGCTAGTAGATCAGTAAAAGGAAGGCTCCTCAGTTCTGCCAATCTTGTGCGAATAGAAATGTTACACAAAATGAAGTAGAGTTTTGTGGTTTCTATTTGAACCTGTGCCGTCTATTTTAGTAATCCTAGGCGAGAAAGTGTTAGCAATGTTGCGGTCGAGTCCTGCTGACCAGAAAACAGGAAAGCTTCTTCATCCCCAAAAAAGGTAAAAAAAAAAGGGCAGGAATCATTGCCTGATGGTAGGGAGAAGCAAATAACTCTCTGGTTCTTTTAGAGTTTCATGGTGCAGTCAAGTCGCCTTAGCCTTTTGAATTAGGCGTCCGTGAAATGCTTAGGTTATGCGGCCGCACTCCTCACCTGTTAACTGAAAGAAAACTGTGCATTCCTATAGTTCCTTTTTTTTTTTTTTCATAATCAAACTGGAACGGTTGGCGGTGCAGGCACCGAAGCGCAGGCGAGAATCCGGGAGTGGTGGCCACAGGCGCGAGGAGCTGGACTCCGAGGACGAGGATGAATCTCCACCGAGGAAGCAGCCGGCCGTTCAGCATCGTAGGAAGGCTGTCGTGTTCGACGACAGCGACGAGGATTGAACGGGGAGGAGCTTGTAAAGCGTTGCGTTGGTGTATGGCCTGGCCTGGCCTGCTACATTTTTCCTCTCCCTTTCTTCCAGAGAAATAGTATTATCTGGAAGCTAGCAACAGGTTGCCGTACTCGGCATGCTTGTTTATTACTGATTTACTTTTACGAGATAAAGGGGGGGGGGGGGGTGGAAAAAAAACAAAAGACGAGCTGGCAAATATGCTAGTGCCAAGTTGCGATTGCCACCGCTAAATTATAGGGAAATCCTTTGGAAATTTCTTTGGGAAAGTTGAGGGCTTTCTGTGACATTTGTGTTTTGAGAGATACTTGAGAAGAGAGCTCCACGGCGCTGGTCGCCGCTGAATTGACGCCGCCCGCGCGGGTTCGAATGAGGGCGGCGACCGCCACGGAGGATTTGTCTGCCTGCGGAGACCGGAGACCGCGTCGTCGCCGACGCCGACGCCGACACGCCCGGGCCCGGCGACCACCACCAGACCACGTCAAGCGATGTGACCGTAGTACGGCTCGGCTCCGTTGGCTACGTTGCATGGGACCCACGTGTCAGGCGCTTAGCCTGTGGACCCGTAGATGCTGGGCCCACACGGCAGCCGGCTGAGGGAGCAGTAGGTGGGGGCAGTTGGAAAGTTCCGGGCTGTTGCCGCTCTTTCCATGCAGGGAAGAAAGCAACAAAAAGGCTTCACGCACGACGCAGCCCAAATCCCATCTTCAGTCCGTCCGCTTGCGCATCACGTTCTCCTCCTGCGTGCGTCTCGTCCACGTCTCTCCTAGACCCCGGCCATGGTTCACCCGATCCGAACAATCCGACTCAACCCGTCTGAAAAAAATCTGACCCGATCCGACCCAAACAACACGACGGACAGATGCGGACCATATTGTTTGACCCATAACAATCGGCGGGCCCCAAACAACACGACGGACAGATGTGGACCATATTGTTTGACCCACAACAATCGGCGGGCCGAGTGCCGGCCATGATTTTTGGCCAAAAACCTGATCCAACCCGAAAAAACCCGACTCATGGCCAAAAAACCTGACCTGACACTTCCGGAGAACGTGCACGGGCCAACCCGACCCGACCCGGCGTTAGGCACGGGTCGGGCACGGGCCATCATACACGACCCGTGACCCGACCTCAACCCGACCCGACGTTTGATCAGATCTAGTCTCTCCTCTCCCTCTCTCTCTGCTACCGCAGGCAGCACCAGAGACCAAACACCTTAGCTCACCAAACACTTTTCATAGTACTAGGATCTCGACTTTTATATACTATACTCTACTGCACGTAATACATGTGTTGCTTGAGAAAAATACCCCCAAGGAACCATATGCACAAACTTGTGCTCCTCTTCACTAATAAGAAGGTGAAGGCAGAAGAGGGGAAATGGGGGTCTATTAGCATTTTTTAGAGGAAAAAGAAGAGGAATTTGTATATAATAAGTTGTCCATGGAACATAAGACGTTGCGAATTTTGTCTCAAGCAAAATATTCTTGAATGAGCATAGTAAATAACAACAGGACGAAACTCGTGATTCAATGAGACACCACCAATATCTTCTCGAAAGAAGCACCACCGCTTTGCGAGGTGGAGTGTCCAACAAACATGTTATAATGATGTCCTCCTTTTCTGAAAAATAATATACAAAGTTGTCTATACAATACCAGACCACTGACTAGTTTGTCTCTACCCACTTTCTTAAGGGAGAGAAGAATTGAATAAGAAGAGGACAAAACTGATGACCTGTGGACATGATCTCTAACAAAAAAAAAAGTATCACCGCTCGGCAAGGTGGTATGTCACACTAGATGATTCTAAGGCACGTGTGACCCATGCAAGTGTGGGTCCACATGACAGAACTAATTAAGCCTTTCTCCGTGTTGTATGGCTCACCTCCCATGAGACAAAGATGGTTAACAACAAAATTTGATAAGAAGATATAATGCATTTTTTTCTCGGGAAAGAGGAAGGTACTAGGTTTGGCGCTAGAAGTATGTCAGACTTGAGAAATGATGTTGCATCATTTTACTAGCAAGGAGCATGAACCCTTCTAGTTCTATTGTAGTTCATTGACAACTATGAGCTTCTCTTCTCTGTTAAGGACGTGAGAAAAAGAATACGATCGACCTCAAAGATGAAAAAAAAAGGTACCACCGCTTTGCGAATAAAATGTGGTGTGTCATACACTCACACTAGATGATTATAGTCTACGTGCAATCCATGCAAGGAGGAGGGTCAACATGATAGAACTAACTTAGACTTTGTCCCTATTGTATGACCCACCTACCATAGGACAAAGGATATGGTTAATAGCTATAACGAGGAGGAACGATAATTTGTTATTGCATCGTTTTACTACCAGGGAGCGTGGAACCTTTTGATTTCAATTTTGATAATTGACAAATAAGTGCTTCTCTTCTTTGCTAAGGATGTGAGAAAAAGAATATTGATGTGATTATTTATGTGTGTGGGGGTAGGGGTGTTATAATATTGTCCATAGAACAAAGACATAAAAAAGTTTGTCTGTAGCAACTATTGGTTACATGAGATATATGAAAAACAAAAGGACAAAAGTAGTGATTTAAGGGGAACACACCAATTTTTCTAGAAACAAAGAGAAGGCACCACTGCTTAGTGATTTGTCCTACTAACTATTGTATTCCTATCGTGGAGACATGCATCTAGGCTGTGTGTAAACCATGTAAGTGGGCTTCACATGGCATAACTTATATACTGGAGCCTCTATTTGTATTACACGGTCCACTTACCCAAAGAAAAAAAAATGAAAGATTACAACTAAAATAAAGAAAATTGTCTTTTACTAGATGAGGCAAGGCCTCTCACCTTAGCTTTGGGGAAAAAGGTATGGAGGGGCTTGACTATACTAGAAAAAATAATGGGGACAAAGAGAAGATACTTCATTACCCCAAGACATGCTATTCTAGTGTTACCTTTGGTTTTGCTCTTTTCACTACGCCTTCCAATCTACCTTGTTGAAGCGTTCTAGTAACAAATGAACTATGCTATGACTATAACTGTAGCTATTCAACTAAGATGCCATTGGAGTCCAAGAATTTGAAACAAACGTAATTGTGAATTTTATATGATTCTAAGTTTCCCTAAGTGCCTAAGTATATGTAGTTATCACACATGGTCTGATCCACTATTGGAAAACTTTGTAATTACTACGAATATTGGATAGATGAATGGCGATCAATATCGATCAAAGAAGATGGATACCAAATCTATAATGCATGCTTCTATGTAAGTTGGGCGGGAAAACCATGTAAACAATTTTGGGATGTATTAGAAGAAAATATCAATCTTAGCCCATGATGAGGCCGCAACATATGGCCCACGACCCAAAAAGTTCCTTCTCTATCTCAATTTTCTTCCCGCCCACGGCCCACCCTAGTCAACAACTGGCCACGTCCCCTCTCTTCACACTCGCTCCTCCACCGTATCTCATATACGCCAACCAAGATCCTTAGCATTGATGGCCTTCTCATCACCAACGCTCCCAGCTGATATCATATCTTTCTCGATTGTGCATGCGTCAAAGGCCATGTATTCGTGATGATCCAATAGGAGCCCACACCGCTCTAAACTATAGCCACATCGTCGATTGGACAAGGTGAGGAGCCGACGTTGACCTTGATACCTTGGTCCACAATGATGATTGCTAGATCTTGATCCACGACGACGAGGAAGCCATGGAAAAGCACGCCAACAGATGCAGCAAGTCAGCAACACTACACCTTCATTGAGCAATTCCACAAATTGAGATCCAACAACGATGAGAAAAGGTGAGAACCTAGTTGTTCAATTGCTCCCTAGCCCTCGATTCTACAATTCATGTAGCCTATTTAGTGACTACACCCAAGTGTCGGGGATGGGGACCTTTTTGAGGATAGATTAACCATGTAAGAGAGGGGATAGGGAGAAGATGTCCAATGCAAGCATTCACAGGGGTAGGGACAAAGATGCAGGTACTTCTTCCCTGTGAGGGCGGGAGGCCACTCAATTCCGTGATTGGGGATTCTCCGTCAAAATCTTTTATCTTCCCTAACCTCTTCCTATTCCATTGGTGAAGTAACACATCACTTTGAGTTATATGCAATGGTAAAAATACTGAATCGAGAGGGCTCTTGATTTAGCGCACTTGATGCCCCTCTTGATTTGGAAGCAGAGGAGCTATCAATGGTAAAAGGAGAGCCATCAAAAGTAAAAGGAGCAAAAAAAGTGAACAAAAAGAAAGAAGTAACCAATTGAATAAGGGAGCTCCAACTCTGATGACTTGCTCTTCTGCTTTGACAAGCGCATATTCTTCTCCGATGATGGATCCAACTCCATCAAGCTTCAGATCTATGGTTAGGTTTTGAGTTGAAAGAGGGAGCTCCAAGGGAGGATGTGATACTAATTGTAGTGGCGAGCAACGAGGGCATGTTGAGGAGTTGCAATCCGGTTGGCAAGGGTCAAGGGAGCATTATGACCATAGTGGTTCGATGCGGTGACTATCAATAAAGGCAATAGAGACGAAGGAGCCTAAGTGTGGGAGGTGGAAGCATGCAGAGGAAGAAGCAGCACATCAGTTTGATATATGTGGAGAGGAAAGAGAAAGTCGAGAGAGGTCGCCAGACAAAGTTAACGCGAGAGGGGGTCTCGCTATATTGTACTCATAAGCAGTTGCCCTAGACTTCCCATAGACTTACATGCATGTCATGGATCTGGCACATCCAGTAGTCTGCCGATAGGCTATGAATCCTATGATCTTGTGGATGTGTCTAGTTAGGTTTATAGCCCAACAAGAAAGGGTTGCTTGTCATATGGAATGGAGAACTCATAGTGTCCAAGAGTGGCCACGTAAATGATTGCTTCTAGGGTTTTGGGCTTCGGGCTCATGGGCCGGCAAGACCGTTATCGATAGGAAATATGGGCTACCTTCTCGAAGCATTTAAAGATACTAAAGTTGGCGCCAAAAGATTCTTCTAACTTTGTACACGAATACATGTCACACTTCTACCAATGCGCAAATCTAATCTACAACATCTTTCTATATGAATGAAACATGGAGATCGACCAAAAAAAATATACCTATTATTGCCAACTTACTCATCCCCATCATGCACTGCTTGTCATGTACAGGCACGTTCCTCTTGGTACACGTACGTACAGAAATGCTGCCGGATTATTGCCAACTTACTCATCCCCATTATGCACCGTTGGTCATATACACGCACGTTCCTCTCGGTACATGTATATACAGAAATGCTGCCGGATTTTTTATTTGGCTACTCAAAACATACATACACGTCCATATGCGAGCTAGCCTCAATCATGTTTTACCACACGAATTGTGACGCTATCAAGTATCAATGAACAATTTGCAGGCCGAGATGGAATCTCCAAGCGGGCGAGCAACGAAAACGAAAAGTAAAACATCAGCAGCAGCAGCAGCCGGGAAGCCGGCGACGAAGAGATGAACACCACGAAGGCGCAGCACCTGTCCCCCTCTGGAATTGCGTCGCAGTCCTCCGGTCGTCCACGGGAAAAATTCAGGCGCGGGCCCCACCTCGTACTACTAGTCTAGTCCCCCGGTCCTTCGACAGCCGCGGACGCACTTGGTTGGGGTCACTCACACCACCACCGCTTCGACTTGGCGTTGGCGGTCCTCCTCGGTGACTAGCCGGAGATGGCCTTCCGCCGCCGGAGCACGCTCTGCTCCACCGCTGCCGTCATCCTTCTCGCTCTCCACCTCCTCGCCGCCTCCTGCGCGCCCTCGCCGTCCCAGGAGGACAGGTCGGCGCTCATCCAGCTCAAGGGCGGCCTCGCCTCCGGCTCCGGCGACGACGCTCTCGGCCGGTGGTCGCTGGAGTCCGGCGCCCACCACTGCTCCTGGCCGGGCGTCACCTGCGACGCGCGCTCCCGCCGCGTCGTGGCCCTCGCGCTCCCGCCCCGGCCACCCGGCGGCCAGCGCGTCTCCGGGGAGCTGTCTCCGGCGGTCGCTCGCCTCACCGAGCTCAAAGCGATCTCCTCCCCCTCGGCCGGGCTCCGCGGCGAGATTCCTCCGCAGGTCTGGCGCCTGCGGCACCTCGAGGTGCTCAACCTCGCCGGCAACTCCCTCCGCGGCCGCCTGCCGGCCACCTTCCCGGAGGGCCTGAAAAGCTTGGACCTTTCCGGGAACCGGCTGTCCGGGAGAGTCCCTCCGGGGCTGGGGGGCTGCGCGGCGCTCCGGCGCCTTCGGCTGTCCTCCAATTCGCTGGACGGGACCATCCCGCCGCAGATTGGGAAGCTTGCGAGGCTCCGGGTTCTGGACCTGTCCGGGAACAGGCTGACCGGCGGCGTGCCTCCGGAGCTCCTCCATTGTCGCGGCCTCGTCAAGATTGATCTCAGCGGGAACCTGCTCCACGGCCGGCTGCCCTCGGGTCTCGAGGACCTCAAGAACCTGACATTTCTCGCCTTATCTGGGAACAATTTTAGCGGTGAGATACCTTCCGGTTTGGGCCACCTGAGGTCACTGGAATTTCTTAATCTGTCCAGTAATTCTCTGTCGGGGCCGGTTCCTGTTGATCTCGTGGCACTACGAAATCGCACTGCTATACTGCTTGACAACAACAGGCTTTCTGGGGAGAGGGAGACAACCCATGCTGCTCCCGTACCACCAGTTTCAGTGGTTACTATCTCTTCAGTTAAAGGCGAACTGTCTCCAGTTTCTCCTACATCAACAAGAAGTCGTGTGCTGACTGATACAACTCTGGGCACTCCCGATGCCGGCAGCGCCAGCGGGGGTGGCTTGGGAATCAAAGAGATTGCTGCCATAGCTTCAGCATCAACCGTTATTATGATTCTGTTAATTGCTCTAATTGTGTTCATCTGCACAAGGAAAAGGACTCGGAGGCCGTCAAACCTCTCCTGCAGAAAGGAAGTCAAGGTTTTTGCCGATGTTGATATTGGAGCGCCCCTGACCTATGAGGCAGTTGTCCGCGCCACTGGAAATTTCAATGCTAGCAATTGCATTGGTAATGGCGGCTTTGGTGCGACATACAGAGCCGAGGTTGCACCTGGACTTGTTGTGGCGATAAAGAGGCTTGCTATCGGGAAGCAGCATGGCATGAAGGAGTTCCAGGCAGAAGTGAGGACCCTCGGGCAATGCCGTCATCCTAATCTCGTCACTCTCTTGGGGTACCACATCGGTGATTCGGAGATGTTTCTGATTTACAACTATCTGCCAGGTGGAAACTTGGAAAGGTTCATACAAGAGAGAGGGAAGCGGCCAATCAGCTGGAGAAGGCTCCACAAAATTGCTCTGGATGTTGCTCGTGCTCTCTCGTACATGCATGATGAGAGCGTCCCCCGCATCCTGCACCGAGATGTGAAGCCAAACAACATACTGCTCGACAATGAATGCAATGCTTACCTTTCTGATTTTGGATTGGCGAGGCTTCTCCGGAACTCAGAAACGCACGCGACGACAGATGTTGCTGGTACTTTTGGTTACGTCGCACCCGAGTACGCGATGACGTGCCGCGTGTCTGATAAGGCAGATGTGTACAGCTATGGAGTTGTGCTTCTCGAACTGATTTCGGACAAGAAAGCGCTGGACCCCTCATTTTCTCCTTATGGAAATGGTTTCAACATTGTCAGCTGGGCTATCAAGCTTATCCAAAGAGGCAGAGTTCGTGAGTTCTTCATTGAAGGCCTGTGGGAGAAGGCCCCACATGATGATCTGATTGAGTTCTTGAACCTGGCGGTCCAGTGCACACAGGAGTCTCTTGCAGCTAGGCCCACAATGAAGAATGTCGTCCGACGCCTGAGGGATCTCCGACCACCTTCATACTAGGAACACAAGGCAACCCTGGACATCTGCATACTTACAGTCATATTATCAAGAAGCACTGATGAGCTGATAGCTAGGCCGTCTCCCTGCCAAAGGGGTTAGCAGTCGTGGTAAGGAGGTGCGCTACAAGGAGGTACAATTTTATCTCCTCAGCAGCATCCTGTCCACCAAGGTTACTGATGCATAGGATTCTAGTCTAGTTAGCCGAATGCTTCCTCTCTCAGAAAGGGAAAAAAAGAAAAGAAAAAAGAATGCTGGATGCTTCAACAGTTCTGCAACTGCATAACATTTGAGAAAAACAAAGGTAATGTTGCTGAAACGTTATTTAGTTGCAGAACTGTTGAAGCACTTCGCCTTCTGGAATCTTGTAAATATATCAGTAAAGATGATGGTTTATCCGTTTATGACATAACTTTAGCTTTTGTATGCCTGGATTGATGATTGTAGCGGTATCGGTATGTGAACTGATGTTTGTTTGTGCATGGCCTGGCTTACACCTGGTGCGAGGTCACAATGCGTGAACATCTGTGATTGTGAGAACGTGGTAGCTGCTGCCTGCTGTTTTGAATTGAGGTGGGCCTTTCGGTGCTGCTGCTCACTGCAGATGTTGGCTAGCTGCAGCTGCCAGTTACAGGTGCTGCTGTTGATAGTAGTTGCAGAATGCAGGTTGTGCTTGCTGCTGGTACCAGTGCTGTGCTTCGTTTGCTCTTGTTCAGGTTGTGTTTTGCAACCTATCGCAAGGGGAATATGAAGGTGTGTTAGAAATTGGGCACTCTCTGTTCAAATGTGTTATGGTTGACCTGAGTTGTTCTCAGCTCCACGTGCACCATGCGTTCAGTTCAGTCCTCCACGGTCGGGTCAGGTCTGAACTGCGCGTGCCTGCACGAACAGCCTTTCCGTAGATACATGCTTTGTACTGTAGTAAAGTACGTGTATGTGTATAGAGTACAGATCAGAAACTTGCATGCATCTTCAGTCTTCAATGCGCCGACGACCCTGTGGGTGTTGGAATCAACGGACCACCCCCCTGGGATACGATTTCATCGTGCAGGACTGCAGGCATAGATAGTCAATGTTGGCCCACTCGATGATCGATCGAGTATGACAAATTTACAACTCACATCATGCTACAATCTTTCATCAGGTTAGAAACCATAGGACACGTTATGCTGCCCAGCTTTTATGGTCGATGTAAACTGTGGACAGCAGCTCCAGCACTCTCCCATCTCAAAATGCATCAAAATTCAGCTGAGGTGCGTGCCCTTGTTTAGTTCTAGCCTTCTAGGAGTATCCAGCAGGGCCTCTGATACCTCTCGTACTCGTCAGGATTCAGGGCGCTCGAAGTTGAAGGCTGAGTGACCAAGAAGGTCAGGATCGTTCTGCACGCTTGTACTGTGTCGGTTTATTGAGCATGATAATGCAGCACCGTGTCGTGTTCATCTGCTAATTATATACACACCTCATGCAAATATGCAATCTGATAAAAATCACTGGTTCCAGGACACGAAGGGTTGGTTTTGGAACACTAATTGATTCTTGCTTGGCTGATAATGGCCATGACATCTCATTGTGCATACATGTCTGCCTTCATGAAGGAAAAGAAAATTTACAGTGCTTGGAATTAACATCACAATGTTCTACGATGTAGGGAGGGAACCACTGGCAACTACCCATAAATTCAAAAGAAATTTCACGTCACAATGAGACAATGAGCACGTTTAAGTAATGTAAAAGGAGCACTGCAATTCACGCTGTCTGAAGCAGAGCATGGACAAAATTCACCTTCCTTACCCCTCACGAGGAAGGGAGAAAAAAGGAAGCTGCAAAAGAGTATAGGTCTTGTTAGAATACTGAGGAAACAAAAACAAGAAACTTGAACAGACAGTGAAGGGTTATAATCACAACGGGATACCTTGCCTCAAAGGATTGACAGCACACAGAGGACAACACCTTATAAGCCTCAGAGATCTTGATGGTTAACCGGTTGTGATCATCAACTGGAGTGGAGAGTACCATCAAATCCAAGAGTAGCAAATATTAATCCCACATCACAGGGTTATCATGGGGGGAAAAAAGGAAACGAAAAGGCACGAAAAAAACATAAGAAAAGGAAACCAAAGGTTCTACATATAAGTCAAATCAGAGCAAAGGTTGCGAAAAAGAACCCATAGCACCACTTTGCATAACATCATTTTTCAAATCAGCACACATCTTAAAGGCGTGTGTGCAAATCAATGGGAGTCCGTCTGATTTTCTTCACCATCCAGACCATGTCCACACGAGAACATACAGAGTAGGAGATGGCATACAGGTGAAAGGAAATACCGAAGGATGTGAACAGGGAAACCAAAATGGAACATCCAAAGTACTGGTGATGCTGATTCTGACACTGAACCTCTCTCTAATTGGAGGTGTACACATCACCTGAAAGCAAAAGGTTTGCCCACAAGACGGGGACGTGACGAACCACCAAGCACCTACCAACCGCCACCACAATCAGTCAGTCAAAGACATGAGAACGAACAACAGGGTGTTGTGTTGCCTTAAATTAGTTCCCGGACCAACAGGTCTTGTTTATGCAGTGAATCACCCTGGTAAGAAGAAGAGGAGTCCGTGAACGTGATTAATACAGTAGATAGATTGCGCAGAGCTTTGTAGTAAGGAGGGGAATCATGGGCCACAAGGAGAGGAGAGCATTTGAGGGTGATTGGGTCATTTGGGCCGCCGCGGCAACTCATTTGGGCTGGTGGTCCACTAGAGTCCACCACCGACGAGACGGCGATGACCTGCAGCTGCAGGAGGAAGACGAAGTTGATGGTGACGAGGAGGAGGAGGAGGAGGATGCGTCGCCGGCAGCGTGCGTCTCGTCGAGCAGAAATGTCAACGAACGAGCAGGTGCCACGCCGACGCCGACGAACAGATGCAGGTCATCATGCCGCAGCTGCTCTATTTCGTCGGCGTGGACTTGTCGACACCGTACACGTGCGCGCGGTCGTGATGCGGTGAGCCTAAATAAAAAAAAAAAATGATTGATACGCCGTTGCCGGGGATCGAACCCGGGTCGCCCGCGTGACAGGCGGGAATACTCACCACTATACTACAACGACTTGCTTGCCAGTTTCTTTTGCAGATTAATTAATATAATTTAGATCCTCTTAGATCTCGCTGAATGTACTGAACCAACATCGATTCGTATTGTGCTTTAATTTCAACTAGTGTTATATTGATTAATTAGCTGCAGAGTAGTACTCCTTCCGTCACATAATCTAGTCCAAAAGAATGTATATCTGGATAAGCGCACGTTCAGATACATGTTTTTCCGATTATAATTTTTTCTCGGACGAAGGGACGAGTACGTGCTGAAAGACGGATACCGGTTCACTTGTTTAAAGATGGCACCCGACATGCCACCTGCTAATCACAATCAATCTCTTTCCGCAAAAAGATAGATAGTGATCATTAGTCTTTGAAAATTGAAACCACCAAATAGAAAAAAATTAATCTTGGTAGCTAGATCAAAGGAGGGCAGTCCAACGATGTAATAATATATATACACTGTATTGTTATTGGTGTTGATCGATCGATCATCGTCATGTATATATCATTGCATATCACATCAACCTCGGCCGTCGGCGCGTGCGCATGGCTCAAGGTGGCGGACCATGAACACAAAGATCTCAACTCAAGCGAGCCCACACAAAAGGCAGCACCATATGCACGGCCATATGCGCCATATGTGTGTGTGTGTGTGTGTAAATAAGGTCGGCATGCAAATTAATCATATATAAAGAACTTGCGCTCTTGGCCTCTGCATCAATTAAATAAAATGGAAGGATATGTGAATGGGCCGGGATACATCCGGCATATGTATCCACCCACACTATAAAAAAAATGAGTTTTCGTAATACTCCCTCCGGTTTAAAATATATGTCGTGATTTAAGATTGAACTAAATCACGACATATATTTTAAAACGGAGGGAGTACTATTTTTCACCCAACGAAAACATATGTATTGTATCCCTCACGTTGGTCCCGTCCAGGTTGGAAAGGACATAAAACTGATAAAATGGAAATATTTTCACCATTTATTCTTTTATTTTCTCACCTCGGTTTATACCCATACAAAGACATGTAGTTTTCTTATCATGTAATTAATAAAAAGGAAAAGACATCAATCAAACGGATCTTGTTTCTTTTAATTCCTTATGCTCTTTTCTTTCCCTCACTGATTGCCCGACCAATCATCTTCTTCTTTTTCCTCGGTGCCCTCCACTCTTCAGGTGATCCATATCGCCACATAGACCCCATCAATAAAATAGGATGAGGCGCGGTTCATGCCGCACATACGTCTACACTAGTACATATAAAAAACGATGTGATATTGAGGCGTGCAATTCAGTAGGATCAAGGATGTCAAGGTTGGGAAGGGAAGAGGCAGGCTGCAGGCATCCACATATATGGGCAGACCAGACCGTCCACCGTGCAACGCCATGGACGCTCAGAAAGCATGGCAGGCAGGCAGTGTGCTAGCTAGGTGTGGTGGACGGACATGGACTTGTTTGGATTCAGTTCAGTTCTCAGTCACTCGCTCACGCTCACAGCCCCTGCCGGCCGGATCTAGTATTATCTCCTACGGAGTATATACTACTCCGATAGTACTACCAGGGGCAGCCAGCTACCGGTCCAGTTGAGTCCAGTCCATTTACTACTACTAGTATAGTACTATTGGAGACAGCCGATCCAAATAGGTTGGGCCCGACCACACTAGCAAGCTCTTGGGTTGGGGCCTGGACTCTGGACTCTGGACTCTGGGCTGGACCATATGCATGCAGCATGCTCCACCAGTGTACCAAATAGTGCAGTGTACGTACTCTTCCGTATTTAAATGTAAGCTGTGGTTAATCTTTTTTATATAACCTCAATCATTTGTTTTATTCAAAAATTTTGTGTGAACATATAAGAAAACAAGTCACATTGAAATGCTCTACAATGATAGAATTAATCACAACAAAATAAATAATAGCATATTTTTAATAAGACGAATAATCAAAGTCTTAGACAAAACCAAACGTAGCATATATTTAAATATGGAGGGAGTAGTACATTAAAATCCAGCTTTATTTTTATTTCCCTCAGTTTAATCATTTCCCTTTTCTTAACTACTTTTCCATATATATGCAGGCGCAGCTTTGTTATAGTGTATACTTATGCCGGAACATGCATACTCCTTCTAGCTTCCGTATATAGCAACTAGCTACATATAACCGTTCGTCCATTGCCAACCCATATGTACATATGTAGTATGCAAAGATCAGCCATGTTATGCCATATATACATGTCATCGCCACATGAGCTAAGTTTTCTCTCCTTTTTCTTTCTTTCTTTTTATGTATGCTTTATACACCTCGAGGAATTAAAATACTCCATGCATCCGTTTCAACTTATAGGTTTGACTTTTTCATTGCTAAAATTGACCCTCTCGTCTTATTAAAAAAATATGAAAATGTTTAAAAACTCAAGTCATGCTTAGAATTTATTGTGTGGTTACTAAATTCTAGTGAAAATAAATGATAATTATGATTTTTTTAATAATGCCATTGGGTCAAAGTTGATGTTCAAAAAGTCAAACAGACTTAATTTTGAACGGTGGGAGTAGAACATATTTATAAAGACCGCATGACTGACTTAAATCATTAGATGTTTTCATTCTTCTAGTAATTGAAACATATTGAGATAAAATAAATGATATAACATATCAAGATAAAATAAATGATAACTTATGTAATTTTTTGAATAAGACGAATGATTGGAGTTTTGAAAAAAAACCAATCGCATCATACATTTGTGAACGGAGAGAGTATTAGCTGTTAATCACTAGTAAAATCAACCTGATACAATGTGTACTTCTATCCATGGTAGGAGTGTAATACTATTTGTTTTGAAAGTTGCAATGCCATCATAAAAGTTAGAAAAGGGCGTGACATGCACTATGCAGCCACCGAGGTGATGTCCTCCTAAACAGTAGATGGCTAGCTAAGCTACTGACGGTAGTGTTACTGTTTGGTTTTCTTCTGTGTGCATCGTGCGGTGCCTTGGCCAGCTTTTTTTTTTTTTTGTGGGTAATGCATGCTACTGTACCATCATAAATTATGCTTTGGTCACTCAGGCTTCAGATCAGAGGAGACAAAAGGCTGCCTGTCCGATAGGGCCCACTCCCTCCCATCGATAGCCGTATTCGACCGAGCGGCCGTACAGGTTGCAGGAGGCGCTGTCGCCACTCGGTTGGCCTTGCTACCTCCACAGCCACAGGAGCCACCACGAGGTCGTCTGAGATCTGATCGACGCGACGCCATCACTTCGAATATAATCCATCTCCTCTTTTCCTAGCCCGGCTAGGTACACATCCTCGGTATACATGTCCAACTAAAATTTAAATATGCCATCACCATCACCATGCTTCATGGACCTGGTTCCACCAGCTATATAACGTTGAGGTCCTATTTAGAACACGTGAAAATTTCTCGTTTCTATGTTTTTTCAGTGAAATTGAACGGTTTCTTGTGAAATTTCTGTATCACGAAAATGCCCTGAAATATGATTCCGGCAATCCTACTCTAACCATATATCTTTTATCACTGATTGAACTATATAAAATGAATAAGTTTGGCCACTTATAGCTAGCTTCAAAAGTTGCTTTCCTTATACGTGTATTTTTCTAAAAACAATAAATATATACGATTCATATCTAATTTATTTTAAATAAAAACACGAAACCGGCTTCATTTGGAGTCATTTCAATTCTTATATATCTGGACTCCTTGTATATAGAAAATTCTAAGGGTGACAAATCCTACTAAAAACAGTGCTCCGCCATATATATAGATCCTATTTAGGCTCCAGCGCTTTACTTTATTTTGTTTGTTTGACAAGGTAATAATAGGTTTCAAACAAGGCAAAGTTAAACATCATAGAATCAACTAAACATGTATTAATCAACATAAACTAAAGTGTCAAACGACACTTTAAGGAAATAACAGTCATGACTATGACTAATAACTCAATTTCGCAGTAGCATTTAATTGCTCCAACTGTACGAAGATATTTTGATACAATTTTGGTGGAAAAAGTCTACATCACCCCCTGATCTACTTAGCCCCCTCACCTATAAAACCGGGTATTCTGCACCCGAAACTATGTAAACCCGTTTAAATAAGCCCCTATGGTGGGTACTCTGGGTGAGGGCTAAATACTATTTAGATAGGTGGGGGGGGGGTTATGTAGCCAAGCATAAATAATTTGGGGGTGAAATAAACTTTGAAACATGATTTTGCCACGTCATTGTCCACATGTACTGCCACATAGGCAAAACCGCCTACGAAACCACCCAAGGGAGTTATTTAAACGGTTTTACATATATAGTTTAGGGTGTAGAGTACCCGATTTTATAGGTGAGAGGGTTAAGTAGTTCAGAGGTGATGTAGACTTTTTCTGAAAGGTAGTTTATTTTGTAGAAGGAATTCGATACCAATTTCAATTTTTGTGTTTTAAGATGATTTAGTTATACACTTTTAGAGTTTGAACCAGCAGTTTCTTATTACTTTTAGATATTAATCCTTGGAACCACCTGTATGGCCAAATTTATTAGGAAGAAGTCTATTTTTGACCATCGAACTATCGCGAAAGTCCGGATTTAGCCATTGAACTGCAAAACCAGGTGTATCCGACCATCCAACTATTGAAAACCAGACAAATTTGGTCCCCCAGGTGGTTTCAAGGGCGGTTTTCATTTTAAAAATAATAAAAAATCTATTTAGATTAAAAAAATCATAACTAATTCATTTTAAGTAAAAAAAATACAAAATTAGTACCAAAAATTTTCTAAAAATGTAACCTATCCAGTAATGCTATACTTAAAATATCCAGTAATGCTATACTTAAAATTGGGGTAATAAATGAGATCCATATAATTTTAAGTATAGCATTACTGGATAGGTTACATTTTTAGAAAATTTTTGGTACTAGTTCTGTATTTTTCTGACTTAAAATGAATTAGTTATGAATTTTTAAAATTTAAATAGATTTTTTTATTATTTCTAAAATGAAAACCGCCCTTGAAACCGCCTGGGGGACCAAATTTATCCGGTTTTCAATAGTTGGATGGTCGGATATATCCGGTTTTGCAGTTTGATGGCCAAATCCGGACTTTCGCGATAGTTTGATGGTCAAAAATGGACTTTTTTCTATTTATTATGTTTCGGATATCAGTTTAGTGCTCAAAGACGTGTGTTTTTGGACTTATGCAGTGACAATCAGATTCCAATGTTAATTCCATGATAAAAAGAATTAATAAATTCCTCTCACTTTTTATAGGTTCAAAGTAATGTGTCCAATAAAATCCCAATGTTCCAAGAGAGCAGGCAGCAGTGCGTGTGGCTAAATAATGGTACACAGTATCAACAAGTCTAAATCATCGAAAAGAGTAGGTTCCACAGAATTCCAAGCAGGAGCCCGGCCCCCGTCCGTGTCAGCTCGCTATCACTGCCTTGGTATCATCTCAGGCCGACGACTAGTCGTGTGAACTAAATCTGAACAATTACATTGCATTGCGTCGGCATCGTGAGCAGTGGGCAGATTGCTGTGCCTGCCCTGTACCTTTAATTTTGGCTAATAAGCTAGCTAGCAAGCTAGGACGATGTATCTGCTATCGATGCGGAGGCGGCATGATTTTGAGATGTGTCACCGTCAGGCATTGCAGTAGCACTTGCGCGCGGTGGTCATCATCCCCTGATGACTGCTGTACATCCTTTACCGAGCAAGCATCCAGGTGTTGATGTGCTCTTCTCTCCTTTTGGTCGCCATAAAAGCACAACAGATTAAAAAAAAAAAGAGGACGAATAAATGTGTACTATGTGAGAGGATAAGTTTGCATTTGCTACTCTGGAACGGCTAGCTACGTACCTTCTTTTCTAGACCCTCCGTTTTAGAAAAGAACGAAGTCGTTTTTGAACAACTCGAAAATCTTTGATTGCTCGTCTTATTCAATAATTAGTATAATTTTAAAAAAAATACAAGTTGTAATTATGATTATGAATGAAATTCTAGAAAATAAATAATATTTATAGAACTTTTTTTTGAGTAAGATGAACAATTAAATATTTACACATGGTTCGAAAACGATTTCTTTTCTGAAAAGGAGCGAGTATGCCCATTGCACGCCTCCTTGGTCTGATCTCCATCAAGCTAGAACAGCTAGCTCTGATGGTGAAAACCACTGTTGGAGAATAATATACACACGTTCTTGTAGGTAGTCAAGCTATAGGTTAAAAATAGACCCTTTATGATCATGCCTAAAGTCGTTTTCTTAGAGGTACGGTGGTCCATTTTACTGCATAAGTGGTTAGAAATGATTGAGTGTTGTTCGCGTAGTACCTCATGCATGGTCAAAGACTGCCTCTGGTAATATCTATTTTCAAAGGAGGTTGGTTATGATAACCACATCTAGAACTCATTTGCTGTAAAAGCATACATGTGTGGCATCTCTTGAAAAGAAAACCCAAGTTGTCACTGGCGCGATCATCCAAAGTTGAGTGCGCCTCCTCGTCTAGCCCATAGCCATTTTTTTGGGCGCACGTAAGTCCTCAATTTATAACCTATAGGAAGGTGGTGGTGAAATCCTTAAATGCTTCTGGAAGACAACATTCTAGCTAGACACTAGAGCACCTTTTATGAGAAAACACATTATATAGAATCTAACGCAGAAGCTCATCAAGTTGTATTCCACTGACTTCTCCAATAAGTTGGCTGGCTTTAAGTGCAAAGGCAAAAGCCATGCAAAAGAGGGCAAGCAAGGGCAGTAGGCATACATAGAGCTAGCCTACTTTAACAGGTTACACGGCACTGGCAACCGGAGGTCCTTTGTTGATCTAGACAGAAAAAAAAGAAAAGAAAAATAATTAGTGACTGGAAAAAATCTACGATTATTCCGAATATATACTCCCTTTGGACAATTGGGCATGTATAGCAGGACAGAACCCCACCCTAGCTATCTAGTATTTTGTAACCCATATATTTATATATTTCCACGCGGAAACATTCATAAGTGAACTATGCATTGTTGTAGTGTGTACGTCTTATTAGCTGTGCAAACAGCAAAGTGGAGCCAAGATATCCATGTTCCCTCCAAGAAAAGATTTGGTCGGCATGATAAAGTAGATAGAGAGAAAAAGGAATCGCTGGTGGTGTGTATGTAGGGCATCCATCTGTAGTTCTTGCATCGTTGGAGTCCTAGTTCTGCTGCAGAGATGCTTATTGCATTGTCGAACCACAAACTATATAGTTGACTTCGGCTATGTATCAACTATTTTGTTTTATACAGACGCCTAGTACTCTTTGCACTATTAAATATTTATTGTAGCTAATTTTTCATAATCTTAATCATTCGTCTAATTAAAAACAAGCTATTTTGTTTTATACGGATGCTTAGTACTCTTTCCATTCTTAAATATTTATCGCAATTGACTTTTTTCACAACTTTAATCATTCGTCTTATTCAAAAAATTATGTAAACATGTAAAATCATAGGCCATTATATAACTTATCTTTAGTGATAAAACAAATCACAACAAAATACATGATAAATTACAAAAAAATTAAATAAGACAAATGGTTAAAGATGTATAAAAAATGAACCATAAAATAAAAACCAAGAGAGTAATTTTTAAGCAGTCATGCCTCATGCGTAAGATAAATGACTATACATCACATATATAGGTCCAATAATTAACTTTGACAAGCGGCATTAATTAATTAATAGAGATGCAGGCCGGTATGTGGCTCGGTAAAAAAATAATCTACTGTTGGTTTATAGATAAACTTGCTTGCATCTAATGAATGATTTAGTGTTGGCTGCTGGGGCTAGATCGAGTATCTGTGCATGTTGCGATCAGGTGGCACGATAGAACTTTTAAAGTTATCAGTTAAGGATATGGAAGGGCGAACAAAAGAAGGCGTGAGTGTCAAGGGTTAATAGCATATTCAAGGCCTATTTGGATCCATCGATCCATCTAAATAATAAGAATACATAAAATTAGCTAGAGTGGATCTAAACATCTTACTACTACTTACTCCTAGGTGTTAAAAGAAGCACTACTTACAAGGCCCATAAAAAACATATAAAACCTAAAAATTCTTTAAAAAAAATAGAAACATCTGGCCATCTAGCAGGTGGCCTCCAATAATTATAGCCATTGGGGTTATTATATTTTCTAAAAAATAACCCACCATGCCATTGTGAAAGACCATTAAAGTAACACTACTTTTCATAAAAATGATCCATTATACCAAGATCAATCAAAGTAACCCCTAAATTTGCATATAAATTATCCACCATACCATTATGAAATATCAACTAAAATAACACCCAACATTTACATATAAATTACCCGCCATGTTATTTTCAAAGACGAATTAATGTACTCCCTACAATGTTAAAATAATACGAATTTTGGGCAGCGACACGGTCACCAAAACACCACTTTAACCATCGATTAATAATATTATTTATATTTGAAATATACCAAGTGTGCTATATTTTGGAGTTACTATTGAAGACAAATCTAGCCATACTAAATTCAAAATGTAAATTTAAGTATTTGAAGAAATATCCATTGTCAAAACTAAAATATGTTGACTGCACTCAAACCAAAACCTCTATTATTTTGAAACTGGAGGAAGTAACCTCTAAATTTGCACATAAATTATTATTATGAAAAATAAATTAAAGTATCCCCTATATTTACATACAAATTACCTATTGTGTTATTGTGAAAGATAATTTAAAAACATGTAAATTTAAATTACCAGTTTTCCATTTTAAAATATAAACATCAATTAGCTAGAGCCCGTTATAGATAAATAAGATAAAGAAATTGTATACATATATACATGTTGTATTAAAACATTAACATACGAGAGATAATGAATAATAGCAAAATTTATATATATATACTTTTTTAACTTTTATGTTTCGCATGTGCTTTGTACGGGGTTGACGTACTAGTTGGGCATCTGATTCTCACATTCTCTATGGCTGGCCAAACCTGGCTAGCTAACCATGTGTTGAATTCACCTTTTTACCACTGATTATATATTATGTTCTCAGCCAAGGGCATTCTAGATTTTACTGAGCCTCAGCCACCTTCTAACCAATCTATTAGTTGTGGGTCTAAACACCTCCGGCTTTTAGCTTGCTAAAGGTCAGCATTAGCCAGTAGTAGAGTATAACCAAAGACGCTCACTCGCTCCGAATAGAACCGAACATCGTGGTCACTTGTATTTGTAAAACAGAAGATGGAGTACTTTACTCATTTGCTGCTTCGTCTTGTCAAAATTAAATTACATTTCTCATCAACCACCAACAAATTGGGAGAGAGAGAGAGAGAGAGAGAGAGATGAAGTCTGAATTAGGCTTGGGCCTGTCCTTGTCGTTCCCGATTTTGTGATGAATTGAAGAAGGCGGTGGAGGCAAAGAAACTCCACCCACTACTGCTCGTCACATCGCACTCCATCCACTGTCAAACTCGCTCACTACTACCACACGCACATAGCCTGCCACTAGCTACTATCTACATAGACGTAGTAGTAGTACGTCCCTGTACCCTGTACCTAGCTTTGACTACCGTGGTTGGTATCAATCACGACCCATCGACATCCAGAGACCAGAGAGCTAGATCAACTGATATTGCTTCCTAGACATGTAATCGGATAATTATTCGGATAGTCTTTTTTTCATCCATGATGAACAAATAGAACATATAATTTTTCATCCAAATTTATATTATTGCTTTTGGTGTTAAGATCGTTAATTTCCATAAAAAAATGGACCCAAAATCTATTTTATATTTGCTAAATTGAGTTTATATATAATCATATTCAGATACGATCGGATACTGATACTTTTTAACTTTTTTTTCTATATTGGAAGAAAATAAGGCATACATTTTTCCATCCAATTTTATATTCTTATTTTATAATGAAATTGTTAAAATGCATAAAAAATGAGCACAGAACTCATTTTATATCTATTTTTAAAAAATCAAATTTGTTCAGATGATTCAGACAATTCTGATATCTATTTACATTTGCCATCTATATCGATCGACAGTCTTTCACATTTGCATCTCACATGCATGCATGCGTCTTCAATTAATATTATTAGTCCATCAACCAGTGCTCTCGCACGGATTAGAGTTTGACATATAGACTTAATCATTAGTAATATTAGAGGTGATTATTTTAATTCATCTCTTGTAATGGCATTGTGTGTAATTTACATATAAATGTAGTAATTATTTTAATTTATCTTTTATGATGGCATATTGGGTAATTTATATGCAGATTTAGGGCTTATTTTAATTTATCTTTTATAATGGCATGGTGAGTAATTTATACCCAAATTAATGTATAATTTAATTCATATTTGATAATGGCATGATGGGTAATCTTTATGCAAATTTAGGGGTTATCTTAATTCGTATTCATAATGGTATGGTGGGTAATTTTTATATAAAATTGGGGGATTATTTTATTTCATCTTTCATATTGGCATGGTGGGTAATTTTTGTATTAATTTAGGGGTTTATTTTATCTCATCTTTCGTAACGACATGGTGGGCAGTTTTTTAGAAAATATGATGGATCTAATGGCTATTATTATTAGACCTACATGATGGATGGTCGGATGTTTCTGATTTTTATGAGAATTTTTGGGATTTATCTTTTTTCTTAGCGCATCTGGTGAGGATTAACCCGAAGGCCCCAAAAGAAGTCTCCAATTACTGATAGTAAAATGCGTTTAGTTGAAACCTTGAATATGTCGGCTCTTATTGCTTGTGTCATGTCATAATTCTATATATTTAGGGTTTCAAATTTTAACCTTTTTAGTTGCTGCAATTTTTATTCTGTTGTTAAGTTACAACTATAATGTTTATTGTAACTTCTACTCAAATATTTTACTCTCAGTGTCCCAAAATATGAAAATAGAGATACTTTATCACTACAAAATCATTTGGCAAGACATCCCCTCTCTATTCTACAAGTGAATTTTACAAAGGTCCATTGGTAGAAATAGAGGGGCATGCTAGATGTAAGGAAAATGGAACATAAGCCTCTAAAGATTTGTCTATATCCCATACCTCTCCAACAATGTCGTTGTCCTATATACGCAAAAAAATCACTAATTGTGTTCTTTACTGATTTTTCCATGTACATGTTGGCATGACATTAAAATACCGTGTACAAATTTCATCTTTATTTAACTCGTTATCTAAAATATGGGAAATTGATAGAGAAGTTGGGAGAACCCTCTTTATTTATTAATTGAAAAATATGTTAACCTTCTCTCTCTATATATAGAAAGTTTAGAGGGCACTGTTGGATGGTACACAGGAGAAGGCTTCAATTTCCTCATCTATATATAGGGTAGAAGAGTTTTACCGCTTTTGTTTGGAGGCTGGAGCCAATCTAATGTGGTTCGTTGCTTAGTCTTTATGGTACAGGACACCCAGGGGCGGAGCTCCAAGGGGGGCTGGGGGGCTGTAGCCTCGGTTGCAGCCCAACAATTCAAGTATACTCTATGTATTTTTTGATCTAACAAATGTAAAGTAATATATTAATCAAGTTATTATATGCATTTTTTGTCCAATAAACGAAGAATAGCATAGTGGTCTAAGTTTTATATGAATTGTGCCCCTGCTTGCGTAAAAAAAAATCCCATTACAAAGTACCAATTACTACTCATTTAAAATTAGCTCCCCTCCCCCCCCCCACCCCCCCACACACACATTCTATCCTCCGCCACTGAGTACACCATTACTTGATTAACTGATGCGTGCTGTTACTTGTTGGTAAGTGATATTATATCTAAAATGGCAAGCAAGAATTATGTATGAAACTAGAGGATATTCATCGTGAAGCCAGTAGATAAACAAGCAACCAGCAACAGGAAGGAACGGTGCCATTAGGATGCATAAAAAAGGCAGGGCAGACGAGGAGACGCATACTGCATTCAGCTAAAGGCGATCGAGGGAGACAACCCCCATGGTTCGCTAGATTTGGCCACGCTAGCTGCACTCATTTCTGTATGCGCCTCGACTGTGCACCGGCCAGCATGTACTCTTCTAACTATATGGCTATATATATCGCCTTCCGATTTTGCCCCTGCAAGTAGTGCAGTTCCACATCTCCATCTCTCATTCTCTCCCACGCTCCGACCTGTCAATCATGCCTGTCCGGTTGTCATTATTGTGGCACATGCTTCGTACCTTGATTTTTCTAGAATGGTTCGGTTCTCCACTGTAACAAACTCCGCTAATCACTTGGCAAGAACCACCAACAAAACCATTTGGCTCAGGCCACCTTACTTAGAACATTACAAGTTGTGTTAAGTTGTGTTTACGGTGGTTGGAAAAAATGAGAGCCGTTTATCGAGCGAAATCCAACGGTCTAGAAATAGACGGGTACCACGGTATCGGTACCAGGTGTTGACACGGCATGTGATGCCCCTGGCATCTCAGGTGCATTATACTGTCATAATTAACTTAATGACACCATTTCAAGGGCATTTTTATCTTGAGAGCATGCATATGTGAGGTCATTTGAAGTAATTAAAGTCGGTTAGCTGAAAACTGTATTAGCATTTGCTGTTGTAATTTTAATACTGATATGAATTTGATAAAACTTTACGTACCAAACTTATAGACAATTTCATGAGAAATAACTTTGGTATTTTGTGTCATGATATGCATCAAGGTTTGAACATGGTTTTGGATCATTTTCTGTGAAATTGTGAAATCTGCCAAACTTAGACCTGATTAGTAAATTCAAAATTTTGTGAAACAAAAGTCAAAATCTTGCCATAACTTGAATACCAAAATTGTAGTTCATGAGATTCTAAGAAACATTATTATAGTTCATTTTGTATGAAAATGTCCATAAATAGGCTTAACAGAATTTTAAAAATCAAAGGAATAGTTGGTCAAACTAGAGCTCCAGATTTGAATTCATTCAAACTCACAAAATTTGAATAGAACCTAGTACCAAGACTTTTTACAAAGTTGTAGAGATTGAAAAGTAGAACAACTTTTGTATTTTGAGTTTTGTCAAAATCGGACACTAGGATGTTCAAAAACAGGGATTTAAAACATGTGTCCCTGCAGTCAAATACCCCTTTTATTAATTTCGGGATTTTTATTTCCTTTTCTCTCGCTGACAAATGGGGCCCACCTGCGTCGGACGGCCATGGCCAGAGCTTGAGCGCCACGTCCATGGCCACGCGGCTGCCGGGCTCCGACGCGCCTGCCCGGCTGCTGCTCGGCCTGCCTGCGCCCAGGCCAAAAGCGAGAGCCGACCTCGGTTCATCCCTCGCCTCTTACTCTCTCTCTCACGCGCCTCTCCCTGCCTGATGCACAGAGCGTCGCCTCCGGCCGCCATTGACGCCGCAGGCTCGAGCTCACGCAGCTCCCCCTCTGTCCAACGTACACGCTGCGCTCTCCACGCCTTCCTCCATCATCCCCGCTGCTCCACGGCCCCCTACAGCGCCTCCTCCACCCCCCCCCCCCACACGTGCCATCGTCGCCACCATGGCTGTCCTAACTTGAAGCTCGCGGCGCAGCCGTTTCCTCCTCTCCCCGCACCACCAGACCACCACCACCGGCTCCGCCTTCTCCTCGCGCATCTCAGGCGCCTGCTCGCGTCCTTGATACACCGCTACCCTCGCCGGAATCGCCCTGCGTCACCATCTCTGTCGCGTTCAAGCCACCGTCGGTTCACGCGCGTTCCCCGCTCACACGCTCCACTCCGCGCGAAGAGACCATGGGGTAAAGGCAGAGGATCGCCGGAAACGCCTTCCCGGAGCTCCTCGGCTCCAAGTCCGCGCCCCTACGCGCGGATCCGCGCCGCCCAAACCGCCGGCAGCGTTCTGTTCGTCCCCAGGCTGGAGGTAGAAGAAGACCATGGCTGTTTTGCGTCCTAGCCCCTGTCTTTTCTTGTTTTCTAAGGTTCATTGGATGCACTGTGTAATGTGTCTAGTAAGTCTCACGCGCCAGCCCCTATACTCTAAAAATAATAGCGTATACGGTCCTGGCAGAGATGGATTTCGATTTTTGGCATTTTTCTAGATCTGAGAATTTCTAAAATTCATAAAAAATAGAATAAAATGAAAACTCAATTGCATTGTGCTTCTAATTAGTAGATCTACGGGATGGTCTAGATGTGTATAGGTGAAATGACCTTATTGCCCTCGGTTTATTGCATGCACTGTAAAACAAAAGAAATGTCAAAAGTAGAGTAAATGAACTCTAAAAATTATGAAACTTGGACCGTAGCTTTACCATGTTGTTTAGGCTGTGTGAAATTTTTTTCAAGCCTAGCACATACTGTTGAATTACTGTTTTGCCCTCATGCATGTATTTTGAGCATTTTTTAAGAGTGAAAATACTTGCTACATAAAAAGTGCTCCAAATATTCTACTGAAATTTATAGATGCTCTATGTTGCATATTTAGTCCATTTTTAAAGTTTCAAATTCTGCATGTAAGTTTTGGTTGCTGTTTTGAAAAAGACAAATAATTGCATATTAAAATGAATAATAGGAAAAATTGACTTTATTGTGCGAAATAAATTCCGACAAAAATCATGGTAATTAATAGTTAAGTTTAGGTTCTGGAAAGTATTGCTATGAAATTAATTGCTACTGTTTCGAGCTACATGAGAAATAGGTTAAAATGACTATATTGGAAAATAGATGTCGCATGTTCAACTTATTAACATGTGGTGCATTGTTTTTCATAATTCCCTAGCATCATGAGCATTCGTTGCATCCATTTTGCACTTGATCATGCATATAGGATTGCTAACTACGGTAACCTCTCGAGCAGGAGTTTGGTTTCTCCATCAAGATGAAGACGGTGTGTCGCTGATTAAATCTGTCCGTGATTCAAGGGGTTGCCTGGGGCAAAGCCCCACAACCCGGCAAACTAACATAATTTAGTTTGTTGGTTTGGTTAAGAATAAGCAAAGGTAGGCAGAACCATGAATTTCACAGCTAATATTATCTTGATTGATGATTACGCATCCGCATTAGGAGTTGATTGAAACCAATTGCATTAGATTCCCTGGCTGCCTCGCCCTAGCACCTATAATAGGGTTCGTAGGACGAGTATGCCTAGTAAT
Source organism: Paspalum vaginatum (assembly GCA_030272315.1). Classification (NCBI taxonomy): domain Eukaryota; kingdom Viridiplantae; phylum Streptophyta; class Magnoliopsida; order Poales; family Poaceae; genus Paspalum; species Paspalum vaginatum. Next base: position 48,008,483 of record CM059013.1, on the reverse strand, counting down.
GCTAGGTGCGAGTAGACACGAGTGAAATGGAGTCAGTCGTCGTATAGGTGATTTCAAAATATCAAATTATTAAAGTGGATATGTTATTTATGCTTGTGATTTAAATGGAGACCGGGCGGAGATTTTTATAAGTTATTTACCGTTTATGATATTCTGCAATGGACTCCGCCCGAGTCGTGTAAGGCCCGTTCGCTGTTCACCTGCTGATCGGCATAACATTGCTAGAGTGCTTAACCGGGACATGGGGCCGGTGAAAGTCTTACTTGAACCATCCGAAGAACAGAGACTTGGTCCTACCATGGGGCATAGGGGCGCTTGACTCATGGGAGGGCTGACCCGGGATGCCGTGGTATCACTCCATGGGGGCTAAACCTGGGGAATGGCGGTTTGGAATCGAACTTGGGATGGAACAAGTGGAGATGGGGTCTATATGTCGGAACGCGATGGCTAGTAAGCATATACTCCTGGCACGTTTAGTTATTCCCGGAAATTTAAAAATCGATTTCGAATCGCTGATGCTCACTAGGTGTGGGAATGCTAGATATCGCACACGGGCAACGTAGTAACTATCTAAATATGTTATATTATAATTCATGTATTCAAATTCCACCTGTTTGTACATGTATGTTTACATTCCTGTAAGTTATTACTATGATGATGATATATTTGCTCATGATGAAACAGCTTACTTTATGTCATTATATCACTGTTTAAAAATCAATGGCTAAGGATCCAAATGCTAGTAAGCAAGTTCCGCGTCAGCCGTAAGCCCTTCTATTAAGCCCTACTGAGTAATTAGTACTCAGGGTTTGCCCTCACATTTTGAGTGCAGGTACTGATGACTTCTGGACAGTTGCTTGGAGGAGAGTAGTACCGGTGGGCTCGGTGCTGCTCGCCTTGCTCATCATTGTATGAAGACTACTTAAGTATTTTGTTTCCGCTGCGAGATGTTTTTTTGAAAACGCTTCCGCTATTTGATTTGAACTTGCCTTTTATGTGGCATTACATTTGAACTTGTATTTTATTTCGAACTGGTTTGTAAACTAAGTCTACTTATGCTATATTCAACTGCCTGGGATGATGTAACTGTTGTGGCTCCATCGAGGGCTGTATGTGTGTGATGTCGGTTCCTCTGGGAAAAAGGTAATATCGAGAGCCGAATGACTCTCGACGGACGACCGGGTTTGATTTGGTCTAAATACACTGCAAGCCAGAGGTGGCTGGTGTACTTAGCCCGGATTAAATCGGTGGTTCCGCCACACGGCTTATATACGAAAATTATACATCATTTTATATGGTTTTTCATTGATTTTATGCGTTAACTATATCTTTCTCTAACATTTATCACCGATAATTGTGGATTTTGCAATATTGTCTTGGAAATATGCTACATGTGATTTTTACAGGTTTTAGACCAATTTTTCGCGAAATTCACCACGATCCACTTCGAGTAAGAAAAGACCGCTAGATGACATGGATTGAAGATGAAGAACAAGGAAGACTTGGTGTACTCATAGCCCCTCTGTGTGGATCAAGGCTTCCTAACCAGAAGATTCAATGAAGTGTCAAAGAGCTACAAGAAAATAAAGATATTTATTAAAGATGATGAATATGACAAAGCCCAGAAGAATTCATCGAAGCTCGGCCCATTACGAAGATTCCAGAAGCATAAGAGTCCCGAAGGCCCCGCACAAATATTACTTAAGCATTAAGTAACTACCCCGCGAAAGATGGAAAGGAGAAGACGCAGGAAGAGTCCGGGTCGGCCGACCCTGACCCTCCTGGTCGGCCGACCCTACCTCTCCGAATGTCGGTTCGACTTGCCTTTTTACCCACGTCATCCTCAGGGTATAAATAGCGAGTCTAGGCCCTGAGTCGAGGCATCCAATTCATTATCAAGGCGACAAGATGTAGAGAAGAGGGACAACAACTAGAGGAGAGCTGAGGGTCGAGATTCTAGGCTAGGATTAGAATTCTTCTAGTTCGTAGAGGTGATTAGAGGCCTTGCATGGTGCTCTAATTACCTAGCTCCAGAGGTCTAATTGTATCATCGACGGATGTATGTCCATGGTTGTAAGTATGATACAATTTATTAATGAAAGCATTGTTCTTGTCTAATTATCATGTTCTTATTCTAATTATGCATGTCCTAGCTCTAATTAGATTTAGATCTAGATGCTTGTTGATTAGACCATGTCTTTAAGGGTTATATTCATCTAGCGTACTTGATTGTTGATCTAGCTTACTAATGATATAGTTGTATGTCTAGTTCTTTTGATCATGTAGATTAGAGGTTCTAGTTGTGCTAATTATGTTATTAGACCATATAAGGTAGTTGGAAGCTAGTTCTCTGATTACGTGCCTGTTGAAAGCTTTTCGTCGATTACCTGGTTACCAGTGACAGTGGAGCCCGGGGAAAGGTTAAGCCGATCTAGGGGGTTAGGTTGATTGATCTTGATTTAATTATGGTATGATGAATATGCTTGAACATACTTATCTACCTTGAGCTACTTGTTATCTCGTTGCTTTTACCTAATTGTGGTACCCTTATCATGCTTGTTTTAGATCCAATTAGAGCTTCGATTAGAATCTAGTTAATACCCCTTAATTAGTGTTCTAGTTCTGTTCTAATTGTTTATCTTATATATTAAGTATAGTTTAGACGTAGATTAGACATAGTTTAGAGCTAGTTTAGAGGTAGATTAGAGTCTTGCTTTTTACTTTTAGTTTTCCATAAACTCTTGTTAATTAGTTCTCAATTAGTTCGTTTCCTGAATTGACAAAACCCACGATATTTATCCTAGGGAAAATCTACCATGATACTGTCGCTTGCAGTATAAGGTTTGGCGTGCTTAATTGCCGTCAACACCAGGCTGGTACCAAAAAGGTAGGTCTGATATCCAAAATGGTGGGACCGATACCAATATCATTTTTTTATTAATTTTTATTATTCAATAAGTCAGCTAGAAAAAATAAAAATGAGTGTACCGCATGGTAACAGTGGATACCTTTCTTGTAAAATATGTCTTACAACATATGTTTTTAAAAACACAAAGATAAACAAATATACATGACTAAAGTTGCATTGCACATGTAATCCTACAAAAATCTCATTTTCAGAGGCATAGCTCCAACCATAGGCCATCTTCCGTAAAAAAAATCGCCTTGTGCCTCATAGGGCTAAAGCTTAATACCTTCATGGCATAGAAATTAACATGGCTCTAAAACCTGTAAATATTGATGTAACTCACATTTGTCTTTGCTTTTAATACATTTCCTCCATGGGGAACCCTCCAAATTCTAATGCACCGTTTGGATGCAACATAGGAGGATCACATAAGAATAGAAGAGAGAAAAACAAAGAGAAAATTTTGCAAGAGGTTAGACCTCATCTTAAATTTCTCCATTATTTCAATACATTAAGCCATTCCAAAGGGTCACATAGAAAACTTTCCCATAGGATTTCAATCCTCCAAAATTCCTCCATTTTTCCTTAAGAACGAAGGGAGAAATACAAAAAGTTTGGATTACTTAGTTTCTATGGAAATCTTTTCTATGTGGCCCTTTGGAATGAAGGATTGACCAATTTCTCTGCAATTCCTACTGAATATGGCATTACACATAGCGATTTTGAGAAAAAAGTGCGAGGTCCAGTCTTGTGTTTTTTTCTTTTTTTTTTATCGTGGGATTCCAGTGTTCAATTTTTTTATGCATTCTACTCATATATACACATAATGTTGCAATCGTACAACTATAATGCTAGATCTGGCTCCCTTAACTTTCAATTTGACAAAGCTAGCGCCATTTATGCTTGATTTGATTTGATCTCGGCCGGATTGGTGGTTTGTCTATAGCTTGCGTACGTGTGCCTCAGTGCTTTCTTGATCGGTTGTGAAGTGGATGTGGATCGATCAGGTCATCAGCATAAGTTTATTGCGCAAGCTTTTTCTAGCTGTTGGCTACTGCTGCAAATTCCGCTACATATATGCACAAGCACAAGTTCTAAATGCGAACCTACTGTTATAAACAGACTAAAATGAATGTTCTAGGCGCCTGCACCCCACCCTTCAAGACATCCAAAAATTAACTGTAAAAACATGTCATGCTCAAACCATCTTTATTGATAAATATAATCATAATTAAATATATGGTAACTTATAATTTTTAAATAAAATAACATAATAAATTACGGATAAAAAAGTCAACCGTGACAAATGTTTAAGAATGGATGAAGCATTTGATCAAAATAGATGTTCATGGAGAAGTTACTCTTTTTTCTCAAGGTGGTTGATATGCATAACATATATTATCCACTGTATAAGATAAGAGCATTTCCTTGCATCCCTAATGAAAAAAAAAAGTCATATAGGAGAATTAGATGGCTATAACTAAATATTACCTGTCGCATGCATCACTAGTATTTAAATTTTTTGAGTAGGTACTAGGGATCCACCCAATCTTACTCAAATAGAAGGGATACAATCCCATTTCCTATATGTGGTTATTAAGGCGGCAAGAAGCCTCATAGTCTCATTTTTGGTGTGCATGTGTGGTGTGTGGTGTCAGGGGCGGATCCAACGTGAGGGGCTTGGGGTGCTCCAACACCCCTACCCCTGCATGGACAATGGGAGCCCCCTAAGAACCCCAAACAATATGCATGCATGAACAAATAATAGAAACAAGACAATGTGAATAATTGCAAGAGAAAAAGGGGGAAAGGAGGAGGAAGAAGAAAATGAGCACCCTCTTGTTCTAAATCCTAGATCCACCACTGGGTGGTGTCGGGGGGGGGGGGCAAAGGAGACGCGAGGGAAGAAAAGGAAATGGGACCCGCTAAAATATGCCATATGTGACCCTGCATGTAAGGTGGATATAAGAGACTGGATTCGGTAGTCTATTGAAAGAGTTGACAAAAAAGTACAATACTCATAATATGGAGATGCCTTATATGCACTTCTAAGAGAAGTATTTTTATATAGTTTATTGTAGATGCTCATATAATGTATCCAGAAGCCAACTTTACTTGCCTACAATGGTGCCTCGGTGTTTGGTTTGTGGCATAGATGGGCAAAGAGTTTTGTAAACTAGGCACATAAGTGCAAGTATATATGGATTGTGTGTCATCAGTGAACGAAATCTTTATTTGTCAGAAAAAAACCGTTCTTCTCTTTGTTGTTAGGCATAGATTCATATAGTTCAATATTGATTTGTTTAATGCCCTTATACATGTGGCACACACATGTCTATTAAGAAATTTTATTTTGTAATAGAAGAATAAACATATTATTATATTTTATTTTAAATATAGCTTAGGACTTGAACATCTTGGCTATAGCATTCCAAATACCTTATATTGTTATAATAATTATGCTACGTGTAACATTATTTTTATGAGGCTTGTTAGGATGATTGGAAAGTACCATCAGTACTTTTCATAAAATCGATAAGTACTGTTAGTACTTTTGGATTATTATGATCTGGAATTTATATTATTAAATAAAAAACATCAAGGATAATATATTTTGGTACCGGTCCCACCCCTTTTAGTACTTTCCCATTAATTAAATATTTTTTGATTAGTACTTTCTATTTTTAAAGCCATTAGATCTTAATGAATAGATGGCTCATATTAATGCCAATCATCGTAAAACTTGTATATTTTTATTATATATTCCCTATGTTAGTGTACGCTATTTTTTGTTTTAGTCCTCATTAGCCAAATGTTTTATTAACGATTATTATTTATAAAATATTATATGTCTATTATTCTGTCATTCCCTTATCAATACATCTTATTAGCTTGGTCTATGGACCAACCAGGCAGAGGAGGGGTAATTTTGAGACTCCTAGTTCTATACAATTCGTTTGAGAAAAAAAAAAGAGAATCCATAAAAAAAGTAAGAGACAATGTGAGAGTCCGAAGAACATTATGTGTAACGTAACTTAGTTACAAACCTTTGCAATTAAAACTTGCTGTTTTATATTTGATTTTTGTAAAGGTTGTATGCATGGGTCCCAATATGCAGATACTGGTAATGGTTAAGGGTCCTTTTTACACCATCTCGATGTATTGATCTGAAAATAAATAAAGCTTCCACTAAAAAAACAGATAATAACGAGCGGTGAAATGTTAATATTGCTGTAAATTGTGGCGTGATTTGCTTCAGAATGTGCACACACACACACACACATATGGGGTGTAAATAACATCCCTGGGTAGACGATGAAATATACTACTAGGCAGGAGTATGTATATATTATATAAGTATAATATTAGGGGAGGGGTGGTGATGACGCGATGGACGGACGCAGACGCTACAATGCCGGACGCGGTGTTGTCGAGCTGCGACTGGATTCATCTCCAGTAAACAAACCAGCTCCCACTGCACTGCCGATTCCATCATTTCATTTCTAGTGCCACCAGCAGCGTCTAGCAGTAGCATCGCAGCACTCACTGCTCAGCCTTAATTTTCGTGCCCAACAACAACAAATACAATGCAGCACGAAGGATCATAAGAAGAAAATAAATAATTAAATAAAGCGAATATATGTATATACACACACATAAATAAATGAAGAGAACAAAGAAGCGAATATATATATATACACACACAGTATACACATATAAATAAATGAAGAGAGCATAGAAAGGGAACGGAACTCTGTTTTTTTATCGCATTTGTTTTATTTGTTCGATCCTACGAGGCCAATTTATTCCCTTTTATCTAATTTATTTATTATTATTTGGTGCTAATACTAGGAGTACTTTTTAACGCATTTCTCGTTTAAATTTATTCATGGGCAAGTACCGCCGCCGCTGCCGCTAATATCCCAAAAGGGGTAAGGGCCCGCGGTGGCCTTGCCCAATGGGAGCTCGACAGCAACCAGCATCCGCAGACCACTCTCTCTCTCTCTCTCTGTGTCGCCTCGCGTCGTCTCCTCGATCTCCTCCCCTCCAGCAGCATCACCACCACCACCACCGATCCCTCCCTCGCCCCCTCTCGCCTTCCCTTTAAAGCTAGGCAGCAGATACGTTGCCTAGCTAGCTACCTGCCTCACCGGCGGCGCCGAGAGCCCGATCCACCACCACCACCACCACACACACACACCGGTTGCCGCCGCGTCGTCATCGTCGATCCGGCCGGGAAAGAAAGAATCGAAGCAGCGGCGGAGCCAAGATGGGTCGCGGCAAGGTGCAGCTGAAGCGGATAGAGAACAAGATAAACCGGCAGGTGACCTTCTCCAAGCGCCGCAACGGGCTGCTCAAGAAGGCGCACGAGATCTCCATCCTCTGCGACGCCGAGGTGGCCGTCATCGTCTTCTCCCCCAAGGGGAAGCTCTATGAGTACGCCACCGACTCACGGTACGCACGCCCGCCGCCCCCCAATTCTTTCTTTGCTCCATTCGTCTCCATCCTGCCTAGCTCGCTCCTGTGTGTGTATGCATATTTATATATGCTCTCTATGAAAGTGCATCCATTTGCAACTGCTTCGGCTTGCGTATATGCTGGGGGCTGGGGCTGCCCTTTTTTTGGCTCTCGGTCGCCGGGAGCCGGCGGAAAGCTCCTGCTGGGTTTTGCCGTTTTGGGCCACCATGGTCCCTGCCTGCTGCTGTGCCTCCCCAGTTTCAGCTCGGCACAGACTCATCGATGCTTTGCTTCTCCTCTCTTCTCCTCTCTTCTCTTCTAGTGCTACAGCTGATCATTTCATGCTGCATCTGCACCTATGCCACTGCCTCCTTATTTCGGGAAATCTCATCATTAATTGCTCCTCCTCCGATCCATCCATCCCCGCTTCTTCAGAGCTATATACTTGGCTTGACGACTGACGACGACGGACGATGCCCTCCCCCCTTTTTGGATGGATACATGCATGGTTGCTTGCTGTTGCCTTTTCTGGGGAGCCCGCCGGGTCTGGGGATTGCTGACCCCTGTCCTCTCCTCTTATTAATACCTTGTTTAATCCGTCTTATGTTTGGCCGCCTCATTCACACAAGACCACATCATGCAATCAGCTCACAGATGGATCTTCCTCACATGCCACCTACCTGCCTTGCTCCATCGTTCCTGACGCCGTCCGATTTGTACTTGCCATGCTCTACTTGGTATTTAGTTTAGTTTGTCTTCCCCTCCATCCACCGAATTAAATTAACCACATGACAAACTACGCACAAATTATCACATGTTCCGAGGAGGCGTTGGCTACCACTCAGGCAGCGACACGCATGCATGCATGTAATTGATCCTGCTGTGTTTATACTCTCTTGATGAATGAATCCCCTAGCTCCTCGATCCCCCTCTTTAATTCTTCTCTCTTTAATTCTCTGCCTCCATCTCAAACTTGGACAACATATATACTCTAAAAGGATCCATAGATCTGCAAGGCTCTTCGATTCCTTCCTTATCTGATTCTCCCCCGGCCCCTCGATGATCTCCCGCTTCCTTCTCCTCAATCCTTCCATGCTGTTTGCTCCGGCTTCACTTCACAAGCCGTCGTTGTCGCTTAATTTGGTCTATTAATTGCTCTTCCATCACCATGAAAGATGGCTTACTTTTGTTTGGATGCGTTCAGTAATAATCTTCGATTACTTCCTCCGTTGACTGGCACGGCATAATATAACTACTACATGTAAGGAGTCCAGCATATATATCTTGCTGTCTGCATCATATAACCCAAGCTGATGATTTTCTATCCAGTTACAGCAGTAAGTATATGCATCTCTCGAGATGTCCACCTGGGTTTTGTGGTGTAAAGTTCTAAAAATAGGCTCTAATTAAAGTTGTGAGGTACATACTCCACGTACTTAATCCTGTTTCTTCACTTTCCTTTCCCCACATCTTTGCGTACGGACGCACGTCCTCTTTAATTTGCATCCACGTTCTATACATTTTTTCTGGCCCGCCGTACGTATTTCTATGAGGGCTCTCAAGGGTAAAAATGCAACAGTGCTTCATGTACGTACATCATTCTTTGCACACACTGTAGTTAAAGACACATGGACTTGTTACAGTTACACATTCATGAAGATGAGAGATATTCATGGCGCGTCATCCTCTCTCTTTTACTTTAATTTCTCAGCAACGCTCAGTTTATCTACAGTAACTTGTTTGGTAATACACAGCTAGCCTTGTATTCACGTAGAGTTTGGTGAGTCCGTTTTTGTAGCACTGCATTGGTTGGGAGCTCAGTAGGCCATTTAATTTACATGCACATGGTGTATATATAAGAGTTTGTATTCTAAATTCTACTACTTGCGACACTGTAGTCTGTCGTAGGCCATACAACTATATACTAAGTATAGCATCGTGTGTCTTGTATGCAGTCTTCAGATCGAACTTGTTATTCTTGATTTAGCTAAGCTGGCAATGCATCAGCTGTGCTAATGTAAATGCCTAAACCCTTTTGTACCCCCAATATCACATGCTTGTGTGCTTCTTCAAGGACTCCACATCCCTACATAGCTAACATCTCTTACTGCTTAAAGATAGAACATGCGTTATTTGTATATCACATATCAGTTAGTGTTCTTAACATACGCTTAATATAATGAGCTCTATTATAACAAGACATGTTGGTTCCAAAGTAATCTAGGTCTGTAATAGTGCTGTTTAAACAGTAAATCTTGTCAGCCCGAACTGTACAAAGATCTGAAATTAAGATAATACGAAAATAAATGGCAGTTAACTTTTGGGTGTAGCTTCTTTGTATACCAGAGGATACCCAGCGTGTTGCTGCTGGAATTTTATAACATTAAATAGATTATGATTCATAGGTTTAAAAATAGTAAATAAAACACTAACATCATGGAAGGAAATATTTCCCACGCGTTGCTATGGGAATTTGAATGATACCCACACACCCACACATACACCAAAAAAGGTATTGCATGCATGAAGTCACATAAGATCGATGGAATGTTTAAATAGAGGTCTTAGCGGATGGTGACGTGACATTCAACTCAGTATGCCCCCTACGATAACGTGGCTTCACGCATATTGAGAGAAATAGGTAGTGGAGTTCTCCTATTTAGATATAGAAGATTTCCAAGTTAGGTTACTTCTTGTTCTTGTTTTTAGATACTGGGCGTTAACTTGCTGGACTTCCTGTAAGCATGCATCATTGATTCATGGTTGATTAACAGAAATTTTAATTATTTCGAGGATTTCCCTATTGCAATTTTAGATATGTATGCAGTGATATACTTGCATGTCTGCTTTTTCTTGCATGATTGCTTTTTCTGGAAAAAAGGAATATGCTTGCAGTTTACTTGCTCCTTGCAATGTTATGTGGTTTAATGCATAAGCCGACTACTAATTTTTTTCAAGGACATCTACAGAGATTTTATGGTACCCATTTTTTCCTCTTTACAGCATGGACAAAATTCTTGAACGCTATGAGCGCTATTCTTATGCTGAAAAGGCTCTTATTTCAGCTGAATCTGAAATTGAGGTAAGATAGGTTGGGAAACTTGAAAGTTGATGTACCTTACTTTTTCTAATGCACCAGTGCTGCATTCTATTTTTCTACACTTCGTGCGAGTTAAGAATTGCTATCACATATCCAGCGTATCTGGGAATTTCCATCTCTGTTTTTTGTACACTGGAGCAATAGGCTTCACTGAGACAGTTTAACCTGCTAAAAGGATGTAGCATACTAGGATGGTCTTATATTTTATGTTAAATACAACCATCTGCATCATTTGCAAATTTACATCTATAAAAGGATATGCCTGCTAATTACTTGAACTCATCTCATGGTGAAGGACAGCATATGCAAATATATATGAGTGCTTCGATGTGGTTCTGTTATACATATTCTTTCAAGCTTACAAGACCACATAGGTGGATATTCTATAAACATCTATCCCAGTTTGAAAAAAAATTCAGTAATGCCACAAACACCATTACATTTGTCCATTTCAAGCCTTAACAGGACCTAAAAACACATTTAAATGTTATTAACATTCAAATGCATTATCTTGTTTACCAATTTTCGTCTAAGTTATTCCTTGACTGCATGTAGTTGTATTACATTTGAGCTCGTATTGCTTTAGTGAATGTAGGGGGAACCTTTTATTCTAAAAAAAATGTTTAACCGTCATAGTCATAGCTCAAAAATGGGGATTTACTTCGCGCTCTCTTTTATATAGCCATATTCCACTACATTTGCCCATTTGAATCCTTAACAGGACCTGAAAATACATTTACATGTTATTAACATTCAAATGCATTATCTTGTTTACCAATTTTTGGCTAAGTTATTCCTTGACTGCATGTAGTTATATTACATTTGAGCTTATGTTGCTTTATTTAAAGCAATGGGAACCTTTTATTCTACAAAAAAAATGTTTAACCGTCATAGCACAAAAATGGGGATTTACTTGGGGCTCCCTTTTATATAGCCTATGGATTCAAATGTGTGCATAAATAAGAATTTTCTATCTTTTTAAGTCATAAAAATGAGGAGTCAAAATAACTTAAATGCGTTACACCTTCAGTGATGCTTGCAACTCACTGGGTAGTGAAAGCTCACATGGCCCTCAAAATAAGGCTAGGTCCAGTATCTCCATGTAATTTTATATAATTTGACCATAAAACCCCAGAAACAAGTCAAAGTTGTCATTTCTTAGCATGCAGGTAAAATTACCATGTTCAATGCTGTTTTATAAACCATCAAAGTGAACATAAATGTGTCAATATGTATTTTTCATAAAAAGTTAACAGTTGTTGGGAAGGTATATATATTAATATATTTCAGCTACTCCATTAGTTACAAGACACATTATTACAATTTTTTCCTGTTCCATACTCCATGTTGATTCATAGGTCTTGTTGCGTGTATGTGGGAAATAACAAATTACTTGAACTAAACACTACTACCAAATGGATTTTCTTGAGGCCTTGTTTTATCACATTGGCAGTCCTGTATATGCAATTAATATGTGAAAGGGCCCCATGGCCAAGGCCTGCCTCTAGAAACGGTCAAACGGAAATGTTGACCTATGTTCCCACATCGCTAATTGATGGTGGGAAAGCATGGCATATAAGGCGGGAACAACTCTCACTAACGGTAGTCTTTTTGGTTGAATTAGGTCTGTGATCCTTATGTATCGAAAACTCCAGTATATGAGCTGGTGGGCCGCGGCTCACGGCCCACCCTAACACGTACTGATCTGTGCTAAATAAGAAAAGTCAGGGTATCCTGATGATCGTCAGGCTGTCTTGACTGAGCCTGACACAATGACACGACCGGAATTTTTCGTTGCGTAGCTTTAACTAGTCTAGATGCTTGTGATATGAAGTATTAAAAGTCAGGCTCCTCGTTTTCCCTCTCAGCTACAGTGTCAATATTCTGCCCCTCATCCATAAGAATTCATCATGAATTTTTCCTACTAGTCATGTGATTTTCTTCACTTTTTGAATCCACATTAACTTAATCATGGAGTTATCATTGCTTTTAGGCAATAATTTGATCATATTTTTGTATAAAAGACAGGATAACTGTTCCGTTGTTACCACCGGTTTGCACTGAAATGTTCATTATGTTCTCATTCTTTTTTTTTTGTGAGTCTCATACTTCAGTGGTGCAAACCAGCTTTGTATGAACCAAGAACATAATTAGTAATTTTGTGCACAAGCGTCATGTCTTCTCCTCTTGTACCAAATATGATCATGAATTAATGACCCCCTATTTTTTTATGATCAGTACAAGTGGTAATGCATGTTAATGTATTGACTAATATTAAGATAAGGATATGGGAAAAATGTAAAACTGAATTCCTAAAAGCATTGCCTGCCTGTCATAATATGTCATTAATCTAAGAAAATATATTGCTACCAATATATAAACCTTTACTGCCAGCTTTTATCTTTGTAAAACTGATGTTAAGTAGCTGACTGAAGCGAAACTTACGTTCAGCTCACAAAAAAAAAAGAGCTAGCACACACATGCTCGTTTCTGACTGTCCCTGGGCCCTCCAATATCTGCTAAATTACTTAAGCATTCCTGACAGAAAATACTTTTGTATTCAGGGAAATTGGTGCCACGAGTACAGGAAGCTGAAGGCCAAAATTGAGACCATACAAAAATGCCACAAGTAATACTATTTGATGGTGATTTGAGTTTTAATTAAATTTCGTATCAGTATACATCATCCTGTAGTTTCCCTAAAAAAACAGTGTCTTGCGTAGTATACACTGCTGTATATAGGTTGTGCAAGCGAAATGATCTATGTGTCCTGCAGGCACCTGATGGGAGAGGATCTAGAGACTTTGAATCTCAAAGAACTCCAACAACTTGAGCAGCAGCTGGAGAGCTCGTTGAAGCACATCAGATCAAGAAAGGTAGTAACAGTTCTGCTTGCTTTTTTCACCTGGACTCTGTTTAGTGTATTGTCAACGTTTGTATATATTACTGCTCCAAATGTTTTGCTGTTGTAAGATTGGGAATGCGTAGTCTTTGACAACTAACAGCTAGCATATACCCTTATTTTGGATATGCAGAGCCACCTTATGGCCGAGTCCATTTCTGAGCTGCAGAAGAAGGTAACCCAGGCTGAAAACTTTCTGGCAATTGCACACAGGCCTGTATATGCATCTTTGCACTGGGGTAGACATTTACCTGATGATCTGTGGTTAAAATGCCCCGCATATGAACGGCCAACACTGTAAATTGCTCATACAGAAATAACTGATGGTACTGCTGTTGCGTGCAGGAGAGGTCACTGCAGGAGGAGAACAAGGCTCTACAGAAGGAAGTAAGCCGCCAAACTAAATACTGTGCCATGCCTATGTATGGCTATGCAATCATGCATTCCCTTGACAACAGAAGCGTCTGTGTGATGCTCCTCTTAATTTGGTGCAGCTTGCGGAGAAGCAGAAGGCGGCCGCCAGCAGGCAGCAGCAACAGCAGCAGGTCCAGTGGGACCAGCAGACACACACCCAGGTTCAGACAAGTTCATCATCATCATCCTTCATGATGAGGCATGATCAGCAGGCACTGCCGCATCCGCAAAACCTCTGGTACAAATGCGCATCACTGCTTATATATATGCTCGCTTGTAGCTGTTCAAATATTGGTCCACGATGTATAATGTATCCCTGCTGCCCTGTGTGGTGTATGAATTGATTAGCTACCCTCCGATGACAATGGGAGAGAGAGGTGAAGAGGCCGCTGCGGCGGCACAACTGCAGCAGCAGCCAGGGCAGGCACAACCACAGCTTCGCATCGGAGGCCTGCCGCCATGGATGCTGAGCCACCTCAACGCATAAGGAGGGCAGCTGCTACTGCTGCCGACCTCGCATCGCCACCCTACCATGCATGGTTGATTGATCGCGCCTACAAGTGATCGCTCGCCGTTGATTGAATCCTAGTGTAAGTTCATGGAAGCAATTAAGCTAAACTATTGTTATGCTTGCAAGAAGGGTAATCGCTGTATAATCTTGTCCAGCAGCATGTACGTACCAACTGTGATGCATGCATGCATATCAGCATATCCTTATTATTGGTCAGTTACCCTTGAATCTAGTGCTTTTGTGTTGAAAGCAAGGGTGCAGACTAAACGTGGTTAATTTGTGTGTAAATAGTTATTATTAGGACGAGTACTACTACATCATCTGCCAGTAAGTAAAGTAATGGGAGAATGGTGAATAAAGTCGTCCTTTGTGCTGCTGGTGCATGATAGATCGATCATGAACCTCATTTCATTTCAAACCAAGTTTTGAGCGACTTCAGTTCAGATGGGATTCAGCGAAGTTTTGGACCTGCATGATCCTTGTGGAATCTCATGACATAGACGTGCAACATGTGGCTTTTAGATCATGGAAAAACATCGTTACCTACACGCTTATCGTCGGGTGCCTGGGGGCGGGGGGGGGGGGGGGGGAGCATGGATCGCATGAGGGGTGTATAATACTATAAATAATCTATATGTTGCTGTGCATAAGATGTGACACTACCGATGTCAGTGTCATCGATAGGTTCCTTTCTTTTTGGTTGCTGGGCATGCATGTGAAGTGCCTCCGCAAAGCGGAAAACTGGCATGATGGGCTTCCGTGTTAGGCTGTCCACTCTAAACGAGAATATTCCGTCTGGTCATCACAAATTTGAAATACAGTCATCAATCTTCTACGCTCGTGTGACTCTATACTTCTCGCTCTATACCAACTACCACGTTATTTTATTATTTTCAACCCATTTCTCACCTCCTCTCTCTCTCCTTTATCCGATCGCGGCCTTCTCTTCCGCCCGCGTCACCTCCACTTCATCTCCGCCCGCTGCCAGAGGCAGCAGCCGCCTCCCCGTCCTCCCCGTGCCCGCCTCCTGTCTCCCCGGCCTCGGCTCCCTGCTGGCAGAAGCCTCCTCGCTCGTCACCCTTCCACGAGCTCGGCCGCAGCGCCGGCGTCCATGGAGGGTGGATCCATGGAGGACGCATCCCGACATTGCTGGCCCCGCCTCCTCCACACGCCCGACATCGCCGGCCCCTCCTCCCCAGTGCGCCGCCGGACGCGCTCCGCTTCTCCCTTTCCTCTCCGCGTAGCAGCACATCCGCCGGCGCCGCCTCTCCTAGTTCCCCTCCAGCCGCCGTGAGCCCACCACCTCCTCCTCTGCTCGTCCTTGTCCTCGCCGTCGCTCCAACCCTGCCTCCACCTCTGCTCCGGCCACTTCCAAGACCTCCGCCCCCAGCCACACCCTCCTCCTCCCCTCTACTACCGACAATCTCTCCCGCCTCCTCCTCTTCCTCCTCGCCAGCGACGGCGCCACGCCGGCCCAGATCCGGCGCCTCGTCTCCCCCACCTCCTCTTCCTCCTCGCCGGTCATGGCACCGCGACGGCTCCTTTCCCCCGCCGGTCGTGACACCGCCACCGGATCTCCCGTGAAGGGTGCCGACACCTAGCCGTTGGTCCCCGCTACTGGCGCGTCCGACGTGGAGGAGAGAGGGAAGGATGGCGCGCGGACGGGGAGGACGCTGAATCTGGCGCTCCGAGGGCCTCACCGCATTTTTCCTTCCCTGATACCGTTGCCCGCTGCAGTTGTTTTTTCCCTTCCGTCGACGCTATATTTTGCATGCCATTCGTGTAGCGTGCGTGTGGACAACCTAGGGTGGGCTCACCAAGGCATTCAAATGGGGTGCCCATTTCACTGTGCTGCACTGTGCGGGTATTGTAGACAGAGAGGGAGGTAGTTGGAATAGTGGATGTGCGGGATTGAATGGGCTCACACCGATGAACATAGCCTTAGGGTTGTTTTAGATCCTTGTAGTAACAACCACAAAGTCAATTTGGCTTTATTTTATCTTACTATTACTACTTGGAGGCTCTGACAAATCTTAAAAATTCTCACAAAAATCAAAAACATTTAATAGTCCATGTACCTCTAATAATAGTAGTCATTAGATCTATTATATTTTCTAAAATAAACTACCCATCATGCCCATTATAAAAGATGATTTAAAATAACCCCATAAACTTGCATATAAATTACCCATCATGCCACTATGAAAGGTGAATTAAAATAACCCCTAAATTTGCATATGAATTACCCACCATGCAATTATAAAAGATGAATTAAAATAACCCATAAATTTAATATAAATTACCCAACACAACATTACGAAAGATGAATTAAAGATGAATTAAAATAATCACCTCTAATATTACTAAATATAAAATATAATATAATATAATTCTAAACTACAAACATATGTTACAAAAAATATATATATGTATATGCTTCTAAAATATTAATTGCTGCTACTACTAAAGTTATCTATCGAATTTTAATACATGTGCAATACCATCTAAAACTTTAATCCGTGCAAGAGAACGGGTTGATGGACTAGTGATGCATAATTGAGCTCATTGTTCTCTCGAACCCTTTTGACATCTAACAAGCAATGAAAACAACACTATAACCCCCTCGCTCACCTTTCAACTACAGTAAAATCTCTCTCAAGTTAAACTATGTAGGTTTCAACCAAAAATTGGTTAAATTATCTACATGCATCCAATATACAATTTTTTTATCAATACATTCATATACGTTCTAAGGCTGCTAAGATGATATTGTTGGATTTAATCGAACTAGACCTATTTGTTTTAAATAATTTCAATAAAACCCATTGGCCCTATGTTTAATACTAAAATCTAAGCTATGTGGTACTAATCTCACATAGAAAATTAAGGGAGAGTTGATAAACTTAAATAGACTGGTCACCTGTTGCGAAAATTGGAAAAATATAAAGGACATCGTGCTACACATGCATGCCAAGTCAAGTCAACCCAAGACATGCGCCGGTGCTTCTAGGTTTTGCCCTTTATAAGGATTGAACTTGTGTGGATAGCAGTGCCATCAGTGCCAGGTATAATATTATTCTTTTTGTATCAAGTTTTCATGTTATGTCAACATGTGAGTTAGGCATGCGCTCTCTGTCTAGTGGTACAAGTATTGCTGCTATGAAATTGCCCATTTCAATTACTCATGTCAAGCTTTACAATATACCATTCTGGATTAGAATTTGCTAGAAAATCAGGCTAACTCCAGCAAATAGTCATTTTGTAACAATTGATAACACTCCTCCAGTTTTAAAAATATGACACAATTAACTTGTTTACACATGAGTACATGACATTTGACCATTGGACTTCAACTTTGATCATTCGTCTTATTCAAATATGTAAAAACACAAATCATACTGAAACTACCTTTAATGATGAAACAAATCATAACAAAACAAATGATAAATTGTGAATTTTTTGAATAAGATAAATGATTAAATCTATAGAAAAATCAACCATGCATCTCATGCATTTATGAACGGAGTACTAGAAATGGATATCCGCACACATATGAAAATGCATTATTTTTCAAGTACATGGATATAGTATTAGAGTTTTGAACCAGCAACATCAAGCCTCACACATATCTTCCTTACTATCTCATCTAGAAATCAGATTGTGAATAGATAATGCTATTCTTTTAGATTATACTGATCTCCAAACCTTGGATTCAATATTTACTCTAAACTATCTTAAATGAATTTTTTTTATCAACTTATGAAGTTGTGAAACATCGTTGAGTGTAACAACTTCAACGTAGAGTATGTCTCCATACTTATTTGGAAAAAATTCAAAAAAATTATCTTATAAATTTGAGTCCTCAAATGAAAAATCCTGTCAACTACCATGTCTCCAATAGCCTTATAACTTTCATATTAACCTTATCATTATGTACAAAATTATTTTCAAATGGGCCAAGAGCCTTTTGAATTGACGGCATGAGCTCCCTAAGTCACCATTAAGGTGTGTAGGTGTGCCAAGCGCCTGCCTTTGCCTTGACCTATCTCACCATATACTCATATAGGACACACTACACCATTATAGGCAACAAGATCTACGCCATGGAGTCACCGGTCCATCCCAATGCATGGGCCCACATGTGCCTTGTTAGAGGGTCGATCGAGAATGCCCTTAGATTGGAGAGCCCATTGCCACATAGCGCGTGTGCTGGCACTGCCACGCAAATCCTTATCGTTCCCTATTAAATACAAAGCCACAAGCATCCATCATTTCATTGAGATCGGCTGATGCGAAGTGGCTCTTAGTGGTGACCAGGGCCTTTGTGCCTGTTTGGAAGCATAGTTTTTCAAAACTATGGTTTTAGAATACCATAGTTTGTCCAGTTTTACTCACAACGTTGAAATCATGGTATTTCTTAAAATGTGTCTAAGTATACAACATCACAAATCATGGTATCTGAGTTGGAATGCTAAACCATGGAAAACTTAGGTTGAAGTGGAGTTTTAAATACTCTAAAAATACAATAGTTAGGTCGTGTTTGAATACATTAGACCTAATGTTTAGTTCTACCTAAAGTTTAGTTGGTTAAAGTTTAATTTACTAATACTAGTCAATCAACCCGTACGTTGCACGGGTTTATATACTTTTAATGGACAATATAGTTTTAAAGTTTTGTTATCACGAAGGAGGAATTGGAGAATTATTGTCTATGAGAGTATCATATAAAAATGTTTAAGGTATATTTTGTATCAAATTGATGACCATGTCATTGATCAATCGAGTTCCTGTTTTTCTGTTGGTGTACTTTGACATGATGCAGCTCTATACTTATATTAGTGGATACATTCTATAGAAAGAGTGTTGCATGGTTAACGTTTTTTGGTGCCTTGGGTATGCCAATCTTAGATTTTAGACATTTCAATAAATGGCCTAGAACAACTATTATTGAAGGTGAGTTAGTGTTTTCAGTACAACGGCAAATTAGTATTTCTAAAACCAATTTATTACCTTTCTATTGTTATGGTGTGGAGTGTTTTGTTTTACAACATAATTACCATCAAGCTTGGGATGTCTGTTATTTTTATTCTCATCCTTATTTTTTCCAGTAACTATGGCTGATTATCTTAAGCTTTGCACAATTGATGTTCCATACCATTACGAATCATAATTTAGTATGTGTTGAATATATAATGAAATAAATGGAACAGCATGTCTTTACCTTTCTTTTACTCAGTCTAAATTGGGGTTCAAGCTCTGGAAGTTATCAGGATGGCGTGGCCCAAAGATGAAAGGGTGATCCGAAAGCAACTTGCTGCAGCAGCATCAAATCGCGCAGGATACATAAGGTTGGTCCAAAAGCAATTAATTGCTGATGCTGCTGCTCCAAATGTTGAGGAAAGCAAAGGTTGGTTGGGTTGTCATCAGCGTTAGGCATTTAGGCTGCAACGATGGGTCAGCATTAGTCGACAATGATGTGTTTGCATTCGCCATTTCATCGTGCCTACGCTTGCCATGATGTATGCGCCGCTGGGGGTATGTTCTTGTCTCCGTGATGTAATCGCTGACGTCACTGCAGTATGTTCTTATATATGTTTGCCGTGTTTGCCGTCCCGGCCGGTAGTTCATAGATAGATCGTGGCTAGCAACGTGCACGTGGTGATTAAGTTGATCGGCTGCTGCGCTTTTACGTGACAGGTATCTTAATTTATATATAAATTAAGATATTTACTTTAATTAATCTTTTATAATAGCATGCAGCGTAATTTATATCTAAAATTATGGGTTACTTTAATGGTCTTTCATAATGGCACAGTGGATAATTTTTTTAGAAAATATAATAGATCTAACGGCTAGTATTATTAGATACTACTTGATAGATGGAAGATGTTTCTGAGTTTTGTGAAAATTTCTAGGATTTATTTTTTTTTCTAGCGCACATCGCAATATGTGCTTTTTCTAACCTCTAATTAGTAACAGTAAAATAAGATTAGTCATGTGGTGTTTTTGAATAGTATGGGTTAATAGTTAGTTGATCCATTGATTATACTAGGAATTGACGTTAGCCCACTTTATCTCCTTTTTTTGGAGTAGTAGTTAGCCCAAGGATTAGCTAAAGTTTAGCACATTTATTAATTGTTCTGTTTGTATACAAATACACTAAACTTTAATGTCTAAACTTTAGTACTTTGTATTAAAAATACGCCCTTAGCTTCTTTTTGAGCTAAGAGGCGTAAAAAACACAGGAGTACAAATTAGTTGATAGAGTATTTTCCATTGACTTCGTGAAGATGGATGGATGTACGCCCGTGCATGCGCGTTACCTTAATCTGCAGTGCCCATGCATGCCAGGTTGTAATAGTTTCTTTAATCTGCCTTTCTCCAAAAATAGATGGCCACAAAACAAGGGGGATAAAGAGCTAAATTTTGAAGGAACACATCATCCCACAAGAGACGGCCAAACCAGGTAATTCACCTTGAGGCCAGGATTTCACCATGTGTAACGTTGAGAGAGGCATGGAATGCAGCTGTCGCTGAACCTGAAGATCGCGTGCCACATTACTCTTGCTTGCAGGCGATCCATGAAGGAAACCATCTTCATCACCAGTGCACTCAAAAAGGGCAGCAGAGTTTTTTCATATATCAGCAGGTTCAGGTGCTAACGGCAAGCAAGCTAATCTAGATTATCATCAGATGTCGTCGCTGCCAGGCTTCCTGTGCGTGCGAGTGCTGCGAGGGGTGAACCTTGTGAGCCGTGATGCCAAGGGCAGTGACCCCTATGTTGTGCTCAGCTTGGAGGGACAGGTATCATATATAATCATATCAACAAGCTAAGTGCTGTGTCACCCAACAATCGGTATGCTGCTCCATCTGATCTGATCTCTAATTTTGCGTGCCGGCCTCTTCAGAAACTGAAGACCAGTGTGATGAAGAAGACGGTGAACCCAGTGTGGAACGAGGAGCTGACTCTAGCTGTCAGGAACGCGTCAACGCCAATCAACCTAGTGAGCATCTATCATCGTTCATCGATCGATCTCAGCCCTTCAATGATGGAACGGATAGATGATTCTGTGCTACATACGTATATATTACAGTTACAGGCCGGCCTGTTCAATTCCTGAATGAAATGCATAATAAATCTATCTATATATAATGCAGGAGGTGTTCGACAAGGACACCTTCAGCAAAGACGACCAGATGGGAGACGCGGAGTTCGACGTGGAGCCGCTGATGCAGATCGTGCAAATGGACCTGGAGGACATCCGCGACGGCACCGTCGTCCGCACCGTGCGCCCCGGCAAGCACTGCTGCCTGGCGGACGAGAGCCACATCATCTGGGACAAGGGCCAGGTGGTGCAGGACCTCCTCGTCAAGCTCAGGAATGTCGAGACGGGCGTCGTGCACCTGCAGCTCAAATGGGTGCACATCCCAGGTAGCAGCAGCATGCAACTAATTAATTTTTAGACCGACGTACACTATCTATACTCTGTCTGTCTGATGAATTTCCATTTAATTTACGCCAGGCTGAACAATGCGATGCAGTTTGGGGCCGCAGGTGAATGTGAGCACCGGAATGAAGCTGGGAGACAAACACATCCACCCGAGATATTAGTAGTGATGCTAGATGTTGTTTTATCTCAGCAGCTATTTCAGCATTCTGTTTTTTGTTATGCAATTCTAACGCTAGCAAAAGTGCCAATACATTGCAACAGGAAAAGACCATATATCGTCATCATATATCAGAATATGTTTCTAACGTGACAAAAGAACCAAAGCTTGTATTTGGCGTGTTAGATAGTATATATGAATGTATCATTTGTTGATGCTCTCAAGATGGTTAGAGCTGAAGAAAACTTATTCACAAATTGACAATCTAGAATAAAACTGAATATTCAATTAATATGATTTCCTTAAAATTGGCGTTGATGTTTATTTTAAGATTCTGTATATATATTGGTGAAGACTCATCTGAACTAATATATTAGTCCATGCTCTAAAGTCTAAACTATACATCCACATATAGGGGGCGGATCTATCAGCGAGTATGCCATGGCTCTAGCCCCTCCTATCGCCATTGGATCCTCAGAGTCCATTCTAAGCCCCTCTAAAAATTTAAATCACAAATACATTTGAAAATGGACCAAAGGGTGTTCTAAAATTGAATAAACCCATACTAAATGTTGGTTCTAGATATGCCACCGCACATATAGTTAGAAGAGCAGACCTTCAAGAACCTCAACTCTCTCAAGATCCTGCATCGAAGCACAAAGCATTGCTAGTATTTATTTAGGAAGCACGAGAACCTGCGTAAGTGCTCTGCAACAACTTCATCAAGCTCGCGGATCGTCACTTCTTCGAGGTCAGCACTACATCAACACTGCACCTATTCAACGACATTGATTGATTACATCAACAAGCTCTGTCTATCAGAATGTCGGCTTATGAGAACAATAGCGCCGTGCTACAGTGTATACAGCCCATCTATTTATCCCTTCTTTTAGTTTGTTATATGTTATTTTCTTTACTATGGGCATGTAAAATCTGTGTAATTTTTATGTTTGCAGTACGACTTCATATACTACCTATCTTCTGTTCTAAAAAGGAATGCAATTCTAGTTTTTTATATAAGTTAAACAAATTAAAATTTCATCAAGTTTATACTACAAATACCAATGTGTATGGTGACAAATAAGTATAAGTAGATTCAGCATGGAACATATTTTCATACAATATATGTTTTGGTGATACAGATTTTGATTATTTTCTATAGTTTGATCAAATTTGAAAAGGTTGATTTAGGACAAGACTAAGATTGTATTCTTTTTATGAAGGTAGTACTGTGTGATCAACTTAAATTTATGATGTGACATATGGTACAAGTAAATTAAAATAAACCAAAAATATCTCATCTCAACTTATAATAACAGAAACATATCGGTTTGTGGCAGGTCGCATGTGTTACAAGATAAAACAAAAAGGCCTACCCCTGCTGCTATTGAAGAGCACTAGCAAAAATGCACGAATGTACTTGCATTGTTACTGGGTATAATAAAATGCACAAATATTTGTGTATTGCTACGGCTATAACCTAAGTCATGGGTGTGCATGTACCGCATTGAGCTTTTTCCGATGTGGTGTTTCAATGTCTTCTTTCTTGTTTTGATGTATAATAACGAATGTGGCTTTGGTCACATTATGTATATAAAGTTAGGACATATTGGCGTGGGGTGACAGACCAAACATTTAGCAAAAAACATTCTCTCTAGTAATGTTTTTAAATCAAATTTTGTCGACTCCGAGCTAATTTTGGGTGGTGTTAGGTGGGTTAGAAAAATTCTCTCCTTAGCTTTCTATCAATAAGTAATGCTCAAAATGGAGGTAGTATGCAACTTATTTCATGTGACCTCCATTGCGGCACAGTAATAAATTATTCATGCTTCCGCAGTTGGAACCGGACTTAATTACGAATAAATTAGAATTTAATTGGGATTCAGATTACACTTTTAGGACTCATATATGTCATGTACTGTACGATGTTGGACTGAAGAGTATATATATCTATCTATCTCATCTAACAAACCGATCATGGATAAATCTATGTCCAAGTAACACGGCGAGATAATAGTAGATCGATCCAGGCCGGCCGGATCGATGGAGCGCCGACGACGTACGTAATGGTGAACCCCGACGGCGTGGGCTGGGACGGCGCGGACGTCTTGGTGGACATTCTGCAGCGCATCACGCCGAGCTGCCGGGACGTGATCGACGAGCGCTTGCCGCCGGAGACGACGAAGGCCCGCGTCAAGGTCCTGGCCGTGGCCAGGGGCCACGCCTACGTCTTGAACGACCAGCTGACGACGGATGACAGGGAGCTGGATCTGTTGGGCGACGACGGGCTGGACCCCGGCGTGAGCGTGGTCGGCACGCGCAACGGCCTGGTGTGCCTGCACCGCCCGCGCGGCGGCGGCGACCTCTCGTTCTGGTGAACCCCGGTCACCAGCGAGACGATGTTCTTGGCGCCGCCGCTCCCCAACCCCGGGCTGCTCTGCCACGCGAGCGCCTTCAGCTTCGCGCAGGACCCGGCGACGGGGCTGTACAAGATCGTGCTCGTCCCCGCCCGCTACCCCGGCGGCGCGTTCGACGAGGTGAACTTCTGCACCCTCGGGACTCACTCGTGGTGGACGGTGCCGGCGCCACCCGGGTCGAGCTGCTGCCTCCTGTCCGGCTGCGGCTCCGCCAGCGTCGGCATGCAGCGCCATGTACTGGGTGACCCGAGCGGGCCATGTCGCTGGACCTGACGGGCGAGCGCGTCGCGTTCGTCAAGGAGAAGCTGCCGGTGGCGAATCGCGACGCCGACGCTGGCGCTGGGCTACACGCGGCGCCTGGCGGACGTCGGCGGCCCCGGCTGCTACGGCGAGGAGGTGGGCAACAAGATCGAGGTGTGGGTGCCTTGAGTTTATAAGCAATATACTAGCACATTTATGGTACCAATTGCCTGCGATATAAAATATACTTATACTGATTTCGTAGCATAGTTTTTGATATATTTGTTAATATAAATTTGGAGGTAGGCCCAATTATTCCTCTAGCCCATGCTGCCATAAGAAAATGGCCCATGTCGTTGAACGAATGTAGAGTCGTTCTGGTGTTCTTCTTCCATTTTTTTTCCCCTCTTTTTGTGGAGTTGTGTTTCTGTTTTTTTTTCTTCCAGTATCGTTTTTCCCGTTTTACCTAGTGTGTCGTCTACTTTCCTTGTTGTCTTTATTTTCTCTGACACGATTGATTTATTCTTCCATTTTGTTTTGTTTGTTTCTTGTTTTTTTTTCCCTTTCTAGAACCGTATAAATGTTTTTTTTTGGTTTTTGTTTTTCCACTGTATAGACTAGAATCGTCAATTACCCAATGTCGTTTTTTATTAAAACCCTTTTGGCCAACGAGGAAGAAGGTGGGATGGAGTAGTAGGGAGGTCGAGAAGGTTCCTTTGCATTGGATGCAGCAGTTGCGGCGGCGGCGGCGGGCCGTCCGTGGTGGTCGGTCATCGACGGCGGGCGGGCCTCCGCCGCGGGTCCCGTATAATTAATTAATCCACCGTGTGTGTGGCAACGACGGACGGCCCAGATTGCACCGCGGCCACGGCACGGCCTCCTCCTCGTTTCCTTCCTTGTCTGGCTGCCCTTCGTTTCTTCCTTTCCGGTTCCCCGAGCCAAACCAACCAAACCCCACCCCGCCGCCCCCAAGCCGGCAGCACCAGCGCCAGCAGCAGCCATGGGTGGCGGCAACGGCCAGAAGTCCAAGATGGCTCGGGAGAGGAACGCCGAGAAGAACAAGGCCTCCAAAGGTAACCCCTTTTTCCCCCCCTCCTCCCTCCCTTGACCGATAAGTAGGTAGATTTCTTCCAGCCCCCTCCGTCCCTCGTCCGATTGCTGATTTCTTCCATCCGATTCCTTTGGCTTTCCTCGCAGGCAGCCAGCTCGAGGCCAACAAGAAGGCCATGAACATCCAGGTGCGTCCGTCCCCCCATCGATCCCCCCTTCCCCTTCCCCTTCCCCTTCCCCCCACGCCTGGATTCCTTCGTTCGTTCGATTCGGCTGCGCTGCGGTTACTCCCGCTCGATCACGCACCAGTAATCACGTCCCGTCTGGGCTGAGGGGGGCAGATCCACTGCCCTGATCACAGTTTTAGCCGTGCGCCTCCTGTGCCCCATCGCTGTGTGCGCTGCTCCTACCAATGGATGGATGATACGTGTCAGGGCACGGCCTCGTACAGTCCTACTGCTGCTCTGCTCCATTGCTGTCGGACGACACAGAGACGCCTCATCCTATAGAGCACTAGAGCTCCAGCTCCATTGCAGAAAAAAAAATGCATTCTTTGTTTTCTACCACTACTAGGAATTAGGAATTGCTCTCTCCCGCACTAGACAGCGTTAGTTATGAAAGCAAGCTGTAGTGGAATGGGCAAGATCCTTTTTATCTCTTCTCTTCCTGAATCCTGAAGAGACATCTGTCTCAACTGGCTACTGAACGAACGGTGTCGATCGATTGTTTTCTGATGAGAGAAGCAGCAGGTAGCATCTCTTGGAATTACTACTAACTAACTAACAAGGGAGATGCTAAGTTGTTGTGTAAAGTTAACTGGCATCTGTCCACAGTACATTTTTTTTTCCATTTTGAGAATTTCCTTTTCCTACCGCTCTTACAGACCATCGCCATTGCGACATGCTAGCTGACCATCTCATACGTGCAGTGCAAGATCTGCATGCAGACCTTCATCTGCACCACCTCTGAGGCCAAGTGCAAGGAGCACGCGGAGGCCAGGCATCCCAAGAACGACCTCCACCAGTGCTTCCCCCACCTCAAGAATTAATCTACCAGTTGTATGCGCAGCGGCGGCGGCATATGCTCACCACTCGCACAAAGGAGGGGGGGACGGCATATGCATATGTGCTCCTTCAAGATACAGAGATGCTGTCTTGTAATCGTCCACTAGTTTCTGTCATCACCACCGTGTATGCAAAGGCAATGTGACTGTTGCTCCATGTAATGTACTATCGCTACTATGGGTCTCTTTAACTGCTGTTAGTTGCTGTTGTGTTGCCCCCACCTAAATACTATGTACCATGGGTCTCGACAACTTTAATACCGTGTGGATTCCTGTGATGAAAATGTGCTTTGCTCAATGTTGTACCTCTGCTGTCATTATGCGGTGTGAGTCTGCGACACTTGAATTCGCGTTCTGCGCTGAAGTTGCACCGTTGCTGCGTCTGACAGCATTGAAGCTGCGCCATCGCAAGCACAGGCAAGCACGCCTGATTGCTTTCCTCAAGTGCGCAGTCTGTTTCTGTTTCCATCACCAAGCTGAACCAAACAAAGTAATTTACTGCCAAACAAAGTAATGTTTCCATTTCCGGTGCTTTCAGATACCGTTTGTGTTACCTTCAAAATTCACCAACCAAACAACACCTAAAGCTTTGAGAAGAGCCGCAAAAGCATCAGGAACCAAAATCACCCCCACTGGATAGGAACAATACCTGAACATCGACCGGTGGATTTAGGAATGAGAAAATTTTAAAAAGAGAATGAGTATGCTGCTGAAAATAACCTAAACCTGGGTAGGACGCCGAAAGACACCAAACAAATCCACCACCGACCCAACCATCAACGAAACCATCTGTCACTACACAACGGCAGCAGACTGCACTAGACTGAGAAACCTTAACATTACTAGTGATCAAAATAATAGAAAACCACAAGTTTATTGAACAAATTCTACAAGGCATCTTAAGTTTCTTGGCTCAACATTACTAAGGCAGGAGGAAACCTCAAGAGATTTAGGTGCCAGACACGACATTACCGAAGACAATGCAAGAAGACAGCCCATGAAAACTCAATGGAGTCGAACAAAGGATGGATACTCTTTACAGGCTGTCAAGCTCAACCATACAACAGTACAACCGGCCAACAGATAAACCCTTTATGGCAAACACATTGCGTAAATAATGTCTGCAATCACGTCTCAAGCTCACAACCTGAATAATTCGCAATCCTTGTCAAAGTAATCAAGGACAGGCTACAACAGGCTATCCTGCAATCGTTTGTTTTTGGCAAGCGATCCAACTGCTATTCGTCTCATGCATGACCGATGCAGGTCACTGATTGAGCATGGCTTCAAGATCAGTTGGCAGTAGCCCTGATTGAGCATGGCTTCAAGATCAGTTGGCAGTAGCCTTTGCTCTTCCTGTCATGCTCGTGTCCTGCTATTCTCTGCAGCTCTCACTTGTTGGAAGTATGGGTGTGCCTGCAAGAACATACAAAGAATCTAGCATAAGAAGAGAATAAACACTAGGCTAGGCTAGGCTAGGCATCGCAATCTACATATCCAAATAAAAGTGGGATAAAACCTCTATTGACGTTGATGTCTAGTTTAGAGATATGCGTAACAAAATGCCATGCACAATAATCAGGATCTGGAGCAATAGGTTTCTCTCAAATATGAAAGCCCACTAATAAAAGGTATAGTTTACAGCAAATATTTAGCAAAACAGTGGGTAACCAGTTAAGTTTGAGTTATCACATTACATGTCACCAAAAATAGCAGTTTAGCACAGAGACACTTACCATAGCTTCTCGTGCAGTGAGCCTGTCCTGATGATCATAACGCAAAAGCTTGTCAAGGAAATCTATGGCCTACAGATAAGCAAAAGAGTCCGGTTAGCCACGAGCTATTAAATGCTAGCTAGCTAAATTTGAGATGCAAGAGCCATTAGCACACACCTCAGGAGATACTAGGTGTTGGTTATCTGCATTAATAAACTTTGACCAGGGTTTCCTGCTATGCCTGCATATCCCCACCCGCCCCAAAAGGAATGTAAGCGAATTTCACATAAATAATTAAAGATGATGCGTCAAATGCCTGTTGAGAAGTGGTATTTTCTACCTTCCAACAAGGGCTTCGAGCTGAGGGTCAAGCTCGATTCTGTACTTGTTCAAATAAGCATTCAATCCATCTGTTCCAAGTACCTGGTAATAAAGGGTTGTAAAAATAATTAGCATTGAAACTTCAAACAGTTGTGCAGATATAACAACACTAAATGGTCCTGTGACTATGGCACTATAACAGTGGATACAGACACAATGATATGAATTGCAGTCATGTAACCAACAACATAGCAAGAAGTAAATCTGCAATCTCGAGTAAAAACAAAACAGTTATATGTGTTCAGAGTGCTAAGTGAAGTGGAACAAAGATGTCCAAATAACTAATTGCAACAGATTAAAAGATGTGTCTGACTACACACATGGAAATGGTAAGCAAGATAGCTAGCTCAGTGCAAAGAACAATCAGATTGAATATTAACCTTGGCGATCTTAACAAGTTGATCATGGTTGTCATGGCCATAGAAAAATGGTTCCTTACGAAATATCTGCAACCAACGAATCGATATCAGATACGAAATGGGCCCATGGGCAGTAAATAAGCAGAACAATCATGTGGGTGATACCATTCCAGCAAACATGCAGCCCAGACTCCACATATCCAAAGAGTAGTCATAATCTTGCAAGTCAACAAGAAGCTCAGGCCCCTTGAAGTACCTGAAATCCAGTTGAGGATAACAAAAAAATTGAGGACGAAAGATGAGGGGCGTCGCTGAAAATATATTGAAACTCATGCCCTAGAGACATGTCAAATAAACCATACGATTCACTATAGAAGATCATTCATTGATTTATTAATCAACTCAAGATGTCACAATAGAGCACATACAGTGCAGTTACAACATATGCACCATTTATATGATTGCTGAGTAAACAATGTGCAGGAACAAACCCGAAGTCAGCAAATACCAAATATAAATTCAAATCAGCTGAAATCGGCCTTAAAATAAGGGCAGATGTGTGCATAAAGTACGTTATTGTTTCGCTAATTACCTCATTAAAATTCCAAACTAGAAAGGACATTAACTTCTGTTAGTTAGTCAGTGCAATAAAATTGTATTAACAATAGAATTATGAAGTTTAGCTGTAGCTACCTGGAGGCAACACGAACATTATATTCCTTGCCAGGATGATAGAATTCAGCAAGGCCCCAGTCTATCAGACGGAGTTTCCGGAGCTCATGATCTATCATAACATTGTGAGGCTTCACATCTCGGTGCATAATACCTTGTGAATGGCAGTAATCTAATGCCTGTATCAATAAAAAAGAAACAGTGAGATAATCAGAGCGTAATTCACTAGTCATTTGATAATTGCATTAACAGTGGTTTGGTCATCAGTTAAAATATGCATGCCTTCAAAAATGCAGAAATAGAAACCAATTTCGGCACTGGAATTTAAAATTGACAAGACTTTAGACTTCATTACAAAAACAACGGCCAAGCCTTTAAGTACGAAGCAAATTGGGTTACAAAGACTTCATTAAACAGGATAATACAGTAGCTGCCTACAATAACAGTAACAAAGAAAATTGAGAAAGAACCAAACCTTGAGTAACTCGTAGATGTAATAGCGAATGTCATAATCTGTTAATGTTGGGTACAACACTTTGAAATCTGTGTTGTTGACATACTCAAAGATCAAGCTGGGTGTTTTTGAATGCTGATCTCTAACAATATCAAGCAGCTTCACAATGTTAGGGCCTCCACAAAGATTCTGAAGAATTTTAATTTCTCTTTTGATCTGCACCAGCATGAGAGCTGTAGGTTAAAATCTAGATGAAAAGGCCGTTGGAATATAAACAAGTTAAGAGGGACAGGGCAGTATCATTCATGACCAACCTTCTTTTTCTTCACGGGCTTGAGGATCTTAATGATGCATTTCTCATTGTTGTTAACATTGATTCCCTCAAAGACTTCACTGTATTTTCCTCTCCCAACTTTCCTGACAACTTCATAGTCATCCTGCTCACTGATCCAAGAGAGATGACTGGTCAGAAACCCATAACTTAATGGGCTTGGAAAATATAAGCACACACTGGCAAAACATTTTAAAGCTGCCAGGCACAGCATTTATCGTCCAAAGGGCTGGTAGCAATAATAAGTCATTTCAAGCTCAACAAGCATTTGCATTGATACAACGCTAAAACAGATTACGTAAAAGCAATATGGTCCTTATATTGTTAATATGAAGTGTAAATATCAATCTTGGCTTAAGCACATCTACTAATCCCCAAAAAACATGGTATTGATGTAGACAGTAGATTGCATGCATTAACCGGATTTTATTTCTTGCATGTTGCTCAACAGAGTTGTTGAAGGAGTTGAACAAAAGTTGTATTATCGCTCCAGTATAGGTGCAGCGTAGAATGATGGCTTCGCTTTAAGACTACACAGAATCAGAATTCAGAATGAGCTGCGAACATATAGGAAATATTGATACAAGTTCTGGCAACCTAGTTAACAATGGAATTTAATCGTAACTCCAAAGCAAAAACCAATTCAATGCAAATCAAATCAACTAACAAATTGTGAAGCTAAGTAACACACTATCACGCAAAAACACTAAACCAACTCAGCATCTCAATCAAGGTAAATGATGATCAGTACATGCACAGCATACCTTAAACTGCTCCTAAATAGTTGCTAGCCCATAATTAACTCTTTGGATCCTGATAAAAATTAACTGATGGAATGAGATTTGAGGGGGCAGTTAACAAACTTATAGAAATATCCATACGCTTTCCAGGAACCAAGTTATCAGTGGAGTTCAATCGTAACTGAAATACAGATCAGTCGACAAGCTGCGAAGCCAAGGAGAGCAACACGCCATCACACATAATCACAAACGAACTCTGGCATGGTAATCAAGATGAACTCTGAAATCGGTACCCACCCAACATAAGCAAGCGGCGAAGCTCCACTTAAATTGCTCCTAGATGCGCATATGATCCTAATAATTAACTGAAACACAGCAACACCAAGCCGAGGAGAATCGTGGGAGCAGGCAATTAATGACCTCGCGCTATCAGGGTCAGGGAGACGGGGACAGGGAGGAGAGCCTAATAAGTAGCTCGTCAGCCACGCCTCTTCCCTTGAAACAGAGCATGTTTACCTACCCAAACCCAACCAAGCCCGCCGGGGATCCGTGCGATCTTTCCCCAGAATCACATCTCTGGACTCCACCTGAACACTGTGCTGAACACAAGCTTACGAGCCAGCCAAACAATTCGCCGCACGGACACGCATGACATGCTCGGACGCTCGTACCACGGCGGAAACGAAACGAAACGAACCTAAACTTGGGGAGGGGCGGAGGACGCGACGAGAGCACGAGCGAGCTAGTGGAAGGGGGGGGGGGGAGGAGAGGGCTGACCCCCATTGGACGGTGAGCGCCTCGTAGTCCCAGTACTCCTTGGGGCGCAGGACGTTGACGTCGGCGTAGACCCTGGCCTTGGACATGGTGGCGCCGGCGGATCGGGATCCGGGCCGGCCGATCGGCTCCGGGAGGGAGGGAGGGAGCGGGCAGCGGCGGGCGGGCGCGTGAGGAGAGGTACGGCGGCGGTGCGGGGCCGGAGGTCAGGCCGCCGGCGGCGAGGTGGAGGGGGAGGCTAGGGTTTGGACGAGGAGGAGGGGAAGGAAGGGGGAGAGGAATCTCCGATTTTCTCTTTCCTCTGCTGCAAGGTGGGGGATATAGGTCGGGTACACGTGAGATGCGGTGGCTGACGTGTGGGCCCTTCGAACCAGGGCGGGCCCCATGCGTTGGCGTTGGCGTCGCCGTCGCCGTTTCTTCTCTGTCTGTCGTCCGGTAGAGCGAAAAATATCAACAGATTCTCTGTGTCCCACATTCGTCCCTTTCTATCTATCTCAAACTCCAACAAAGAAATTTAAAATGGAGGAATAAAAAAACATAGAAATGATATGGTACGGAAAGTGAAAGCTACAGAATTCCACATTTTTTGAGATGATTGAATTGTGAGACGTGAAAGCTGCAAGTCGTTTCATCGCCCTATCGCCTAGTAGCAGTTTCTGATAGCGTCCTTGCTAGATCCAGGTTGCTCCCCTCCCCTCCCTTGTTAACCTCCCTCCAAGAATTTCCTCAAACAAGAAATCGTCAGGCCCACAACATCATCATTACTTTAATACAGAGTTAGTTAAATTAAACTTGTATCAAACGGGCGGCTCCTCAGACAAAAGCACCACTCCCGCACGTCGTGGAAGAAGAGGATGGACTCCACGTCGGGGCACACGCCCGCGTAGTAGTTGCGCCGGAGCTGATGCTGCTGCGCCAAGCTGACGGAGACGACGCAGCCAGGAGCGCCGCCGGAGACCATTAGCTAGCTAGCTTGTCCGACCGATCCTCCATCTTGAGGTGGTGGATGTAGTTTTCGACGAGCGAGTGAGGTGACGATCAAAGGAATTTCTGCGCAAGGCAGTGACGAATACAGCTACCACCAGATAGCGCCCTGCACTGCAAAGATCAGAAAGACTAAAGATAGAGAGATGGTGGCGGGGTGGAGAAGATCACTAGACCAAACTAACTTTGTTGTTGGCACTCCATGGCTCCACTTTGAAAGGAAAAAGATTAAAATTGCAGATTGCAAGTGCCACTCACTCTTACAAAAGGAGCGCGCGGCTCTGCCTCTGCCCTCCCGCGCGGCGTCCCAGAGGCTCCGCACCCACCGGCGCAGGCGCGCTCCGCCGCCGCCACCGCGCCGCTGACCTCCATCACCAGCCACTCCAGGTGCTCGTCCACGCTCTTCAGCGCGCCGTAGCGGCCCAGCGCCGGCGGCGGACACCAGCTGGTCCCCCATGGCCTCCAACTTGCGCTTCCTGCACGGCAGCGCTGCAGGCTGCCTGTCAGTCTACAGACAAAACTGATCAAGTGATGTCGCTCTTGGGTTTCACGTACGGCATTATTGTGTGTAATTAAGCTGCGCTGATAGCTCCACCATGGTACGTGAGGATCCAAGGAGGAAGTCTCTGAATGTAGTTTGAGTGTATAACTTTGATGTTCACATATTTGAACATAGCGTACAGGGGAGACGACGAGCCGGTGGAGATATGAGACCAATGCCAATGCGACGAGACGACCGAGTTAAGCAGAGCGGTGCAGCCAGAGGGTGGGGACGGCGGTTGCTCGTCAGGTTTGCTGCCGTCGTTGTGGCTAGCAGCAGCTAATTCGATTGCCATGAATGAATGTCTGAAGATGATCATCCGCATCCAGCAGCATTCGCAGCGCGTGCCTGGAAGCAATATGATATGCTATTATAAAAAAAACTGCTCTAGCTAAGATGGCCCGCACAATTAGCGCGGTAGCTAGTTCTTGTTAAACATTTTAGTTTTCCTTCAAAATAATCGTGTATAATTATTTTTATTTAGCATTCTTTTGTTGTTTCTCCTCCATCGGTCCTGGGCAATACATATCGTTTTATTGAATTTCATTTTTATTGTACTATTTTTACAAAACATTTTTATTGTATTGTGATTTAGTACGTGAGAACTTTATATGCTTTGTTCTGTTTAGATGAGCTGAAAGTATTGTATGGTATAGTAGAAGTCTAGAAAATGAGCTGAAATAAGCATTCTTTGGGCTGCTTAGGTATTATCATAATTATACCTCCCCCGTCGAAACTGAAGAAGCCACGCAATAAGAAAAAGTATTTGTTGAACACTCAAGATTATATAAGCTGAATCATGTACCCTAAGAGGTAAACGAACATGCCCAGTAAAAAATTACATTATTATAGTAAATATGGTCATACGATGCTATGGGAGAAAAAGAGAGTGTATATCCCTAGGCTCCACGCGTTCTAGTTTAGCGAGGTTTAAAAAACAAACAAATAAATAAAATAGTGTTATGTTTTCACTTTTTCTACATGTATGTTTTTTACTCTCTAGAAATTCATGATAAATAAATCTTCCCATGTATAACTTAGGTTTCCTATATTAATAATTCGAACATTTTTCTTATTTTCACTGATCAACATGGCGATTTTGAACCCTTAATGTAAAACGTAGTGCTTTTATAATCAAATGGTGGAGTTTTTTCCTTTTTGTTTGCAAAATCCAAGGTTTCTATTATTTATATTGGATATAAAATAGTTGGATTAATCCAGATTGTTGGATAATCGTAACAACCAAATTTGTAATTATTTTTCTTTTTGTTTGTATTTGGTACAATATCTTTGGGTTAATGTAGACAATTAGATGCTCATAAAATCTAATATTTGCTTAAGGTGGTAATTTCTAGGCCCTCTCTGTGAATATGGTGGAGATCTTTTTTATTTTTACATAATTTGTATTTGATACAAAAACAATTAGAGTAATTGCTGGATGATGGTAACAACCAATAGTGTATATCTTTCTCTATGTTTGTTAGTGGTATTTGGTATGAATCTTTGGTTCAATATATATGATTAGATGCTTATAGAATCTGATGGTGTAGTTTTTTTTTCTTTTTTTGTTGTTATTGTAATTTCTAGACACCATCGTGGTGGCTTATTTAATACCTCATTATTGAAATAATAGAAAGACAGTGGAGAGTTCCATATCTCACTCCAGAAAAATGAATTTTCAATTAATAGTGTCTTGGTATAAAAAATAGATTAATCTATGTCACTGGATAATCATCACACTTAGACCCGTTCAAACGTTGGTCGAGTCGCGGGTTGTATAGGATGGGCCGCACCAAATACATACCTAACGTCAGGTCAGATTGGCCCGTGCACTCTCTACGGGCGTGTCGGCTTGATTTTTTTGCCTTCTGCCGATTTTGTTCGGGTTGGGTTGGGCTGCTTTTTTTGTGCTGCTAGCCACGCCCGCGGACGCCCATGTTCGTGCGGATGTACTCCTCCTTCGCCGCCTCAGCTGCTGGAACAAGCCCTTCCAGCTGTACAGCCGCATGGCGTGCGGCACACAGTTGGGCTCCAGCATGGCACGCCACATCAGCATCCGGTTTGGGCAAATCTGGTTTTGGATGGTGAGACCATGTTGCAGCGTCGGTTTTTCTGGTTTTGAAAGTTTTGGAACTCAAGTGGCACATCGAGCCAATTTTAAGGACCGCTGATTTGTTTTACTTTTTTTTAGAAAAAAACTAGCAGAATTACCGTGAGCTACTGCAGGCGGTAAAAGCAAAAGAATTTTCGGAAAACTTTGACCTTTTGTTGCGATAATAATCAGGAACATTGTTCCATTACACTTTTGAAAAACAAACAAAAATTGCAGTCCAACAATATAATGCCCATGGTGTAATAACCATTAGAAATATACACGCCCAGACGCCACATATACACACAAATCAAACAATGAAATGCAAAGCAGCACACAACACAAAACCAATGGCGGCTCGGAGGCATAAGAAATCAAACCAACAACGCCACACACCGCCACGCATGCATGCCATGTATTCTTCATCATCAGTAGATACATGGCTTATTAGCCGAATCGACGTACGGCGCTGAGATCGATGCAAAGACACATGTACTACGGGCGCCGATTGCCGGCGCGGAGCTTGTCGGCGTGCATCTCCGCAGGCCCAGGTGAGTGGCGCTTGATCCCTGCGTGCGTGCAGAAGGCCCAGAGGCAGGTGATGAGGTCGCTGCCTGGGGATGCCAGCGCCTTGGCATGGCCTTCCACGTCGTTGGACGGCGCCAGGTAGACGAGCAGGTGGGTCCAGAAGTCGGCCAGCTTCTTCCAGGCGGCTGCGGAGTCCTGCTTCGTCACCTGCTGCTGCTGCTGCTGCTGGAACAGCTCCACGCCGGCCCGCACCGCTGGCTCCATGTCCTTGAGCTGGTCCTCCTTCATCTCCATCAGTGCCTGCTTCCAGCTCCCGCACCACCATGGGCAGCACCAGGCGCTGCCGCAGCAGCACCGGTGCCGGCGCGACGCTTCCTGCTTCAGGCAGCTCTTCACGTCCTCGTACCTGTCCGACACCCACCTCTCGTCGTCCGGCAGAAGCTCAGGGACGCGCGCCACGAGGTACATGCAGTACCTTGACAGGGTAGTTGCGACCGTCCGGTGGTCGCAGTCGTCGTCGTCGGGCTTCTCCTCCTGCTCCTCCTTCTTCTTCTTCTTCGTCTTTGTCGGCTTGTTGCCATCCTTGACCTCCAATAGCTCCGTGGCCAGATGACACGCCAGGATGATCTCGGTGATAGTATTCACTGGTCTATCATTCCACTTCCAACCTATGATGTCCTGCGGCAGGCTGATGACTTCGCCAGAGTCCATGAGGCTATTGACAATGGCTACCTTGGCATCAGTCGCCATTGTCACCTGAGACGTCCATGCGACGAATTTGCGAATTGGCTCGCAAGCTTGGACAACAGATACCTGCCTGATCTTCATCTTCTTCTCGTCGACCGGCCTCCCAGTGAGCCTAAGGAAAAGCCTAAGTGCATAGAACACCAGGAGGCGGTATGCAATGAAGCAACAGATGATCGGCTTCACTAGCCAGTTCCACAGGCAGTTCCCAGGCCTGACGTATAAGCAGAGGAGGTGCACTAGGAACCAGTTGGAGAAGAGGTATGCGGTGAGGAAATCGGTGATTTCGATGGCGAGGAGGGTCACCATGAGCAGCAAGGTGACGATGGAGTAGGCGACTACGGCTTTCTCCTTGGCATGGATTGTGATCAGTATGGCGGCGATAAGGTATACGAACACAAAGAGGAGAGACGAGAGGAAGTTGATGATGAAGAGCCAAGGAGCCGACATCACAACGGGGACGCCAGCCTGGTAGTAGTTCTCAAGGAAGTCGAGTTCCATCTGGAGCACTCTGAATGCCCTTGATGCGCTGCCCGCCGTGAGGAGGCACTCGGTCATGACACGCCGTGACATCTTGGACCCCACCTCCACCATGGGGTAGTGCTCGAAGCGGCGGCGCAGCAGCTTGAAGAGAGAGAAAGAGAAGCACAAGCGGCACATGTGGTCGACGAAGCTGGGCCTTCTCTCGCTGCAGGGGAAGCGCCATAGCTTCTCCGATATGTCCTTCACCGTGACTACTGAGCTCTTGGCCTTTTTGTCGTGGCCGTCGATGCGGAGATGAACATGCTTGAGCTCATCTTGGTCATGGGGAAACCTCCCCACGCCATAGCCACAGTGAGGGGTTGTGATGAATACCTCGGACTCCTTAGACTTCTTCTTCTCCTTTAGCACGAGCTTCTCCTCTCCCATCACCACGTACTCGCATCTGCCCATAGGGTCGCCGGTGGCAGTGGGAGGGACCACCACTATTGCCACCATGCTTCTTCTCGTCCTCCTCTAGGACGTGCTGCATGTAGCCTGCAATGATGCTAGCGCTGCCCGCGGCAGACAGCGAGTCCTGGGCCTTCCATTCGTTGAGCAGCCTCTGGCCTAGCTTCGCCACGGCCAGTGACCAGAGGATCACAAACATGCGCGTCATCGAATTAGCCTTGAAGTAGATGAGGTAGCCGATCCACACCAAGCGAGTCACCTCGTCGGAGTGGCTCGTCAGCCTGAACCGACTGGCTGCCCTGGAGAAGGAGCCCTCGGCTACCATGGCGTCCACCTTCTTGCGGATGAGCTCGATGAGGATCAACCAGAGGAGCACGAAGAGGAGCTCCCCCGAGTATGTATGCCCTTCCCCATTCCCCTTCCCCTCATCCTCCTCCTTCCCCTCGGCGTGCGAGAGCATGTAGGACAGGAGGGGGAGGAAGAGGAGGAAGGTGGAACGCAGCAGGAAGCGCACCATGGAGAAGAGGGTGAAGCGGCCGCGGATCAGGCGCTCCAGGCCGACCACGCATAAT
Source organism: Paspalum vaginatum (assembly GCA_030272315.1). Classification (NCBI taxonomy): domain Eukaryota; kingdom Viridiplantae; phylum Streptophyta; class Magnoliopsida; order Poales; family Poaceae; genus Paspalum; species Paspalum vaginatum. The sequence goes on along the minus strand of CM059013.1, from coordinate 47,969,995 downwards.
GTGCCACCCAGGATCGACAGGAGCACCGCCGTGAACAGCACCGCTTTTTGCATCACCTCATCGTTTGTAGCCGGCTGAGGTGCCGGCGCGCATGCATGCATGATCATGACGAGCCTACCTACGCGCTTAACTAACTATTCAGTAGATCGATCGAGCTTATCATAAGACCAATGCAAGGCGACGTTCCAAGTTAAGCCAGCAGATATGTATATATATATATATAGGCATGAGCGGGTACCTCACGATCCTTTGCTTCATCACTCAACAAATTCCAGGAGTGATACGGAACAACTGACGCCCTGTCTTTGGTCTACGAACATATGCAAATTTATGCAGGCCAGGAGTGCTTTGATTTAGCAGTGGTCGATGTATTGTTCTTTTCGTAAGCATATGTAGCCAGCTGCTTTGTTCTTACAATGCAAAGCACGCCATGTGTACGTGTCTTCTCGTACAATCATCCACCAGCAGCAGCTCTACTAAAAGGGCGTCTATATGCAAAATGTGCCTTCGCGCTCCAGCAAAGCGCACACTTAATCTGCATGCGCATTCAGCCTTTGAGATATGCAAATGGGATCCTACTTCAATTTTTTTTTACTGTTTGACGTTGTTCAATTAAAAATGGCTGCCATGGTGTAAAAAAAAAAAACGGAGGGAAAAGTATTAGTATATGGTTATATCCCTATCTTTAACCTCTAGAATGAACTCCCTATATTGATGCATCCTCGGCCAAAAAATTGCAAAAAAAAAAAAAGATAAATATGGGAGGACGTTTTCTCCCCTCGAATTTAAGCTATACCCCCCCCCCCCTTTTTTTAATTTCTCTCTCCGTCGGATTACAAAACCATTTGACTTTGTGTGAGGTGGGAGAGAGGCGATGTGATGATTGAGTGGACGAGAGCTCAATGAATCTTATGGTATTCAGTAAACAGATTGATTATTTCTTTTTTTATTAGAGTAGAGTGAGTATTAGTAGGGAATCGTCATTATTAATTCGGTTTTAGCATTATTAAGTAGACCATCAACCAACCCAATATATTCTGCCTTTTCGTTGGGGTTACTTCAATTCATTTGGGTTATAGTTTAGGAAGCACTGTTGTTTTTTCAGAAAATTAGGCTCATATCTAATTGTTCATCCAATGCATCCTGACGCTGCCGAGCGAGAGCTCTCAACCCGAACCAGCGTAGGCCGCCTTCCCTAGCTCGCTGTCGCTGTCGCTGGCCGGCCGAGAGCCGGGTAGCGGGAGGCGGCGGCGGCTGCTGCGCCTCCCTTCGTGCTTGGCTTGGCGGTGTGGCTAGCTGTCGGGCTTGGCCCCGGCCAGGACTGAAGATGGATCCTCCGTTTGTCCTCACCGTGGTGGTGGGGCTACCACCTACCAGTGCAACTTAATTACACACAAGAGCCACGCACGTCAAGATCCAGCTCTGCTGGTACGTTGCAGAGCGCGCGAGGCGCTGTGGCTCGCCGTCCGGCGGGTCGCCAAGAACGACGGTGCTTCTGGGCGACGAGGACACGGAGACGCTGCGCAAGCTGCTGGAGCTGGAACGAGCAGCGCCGCCGTCGTCTGCGTCGCACCGGCACCACCAGCTGGCTCAGTCCGCCACCGCGGCACCGCGAGTGGAGAAGGAGGAGCAAAAAGAGATCGCGGCGGCGGCCGGATCCTGCAGCGATCGCCGGCGTGCAGCAGCAGCAGCAGCCGGGCTCACTGATAAACGACCGCTCGCTCGTTTGCTAGGAAACCAAACCGACGGCGGATGTTCAGAGTTCAGACATGGTGTGCTGGGCGCTATCCCAGGTGCAGCCTGGGCGGTTCCCCTTTTCGTCTATCTGTTCCTTTTGTGCTGGGTTTATTTGGCAATATTTTAGGGAGGCAAGAAAAAGTAGCTAGAGTACAAATGGAAGCGCCGTAGATAGACAAACTTTTTTTTGACAGTCATAGAGAGAGCATCCACACCTGAATTATATTGATATTTGTATAGCAAAACCACACATCAACAACCTGGTTTTTTAGAAACAAAGAAAAACCCTACATCGCTCGGTTAATTCGAGAAAACCGGGTTAAAACCACGACACCACCTAGCTAAACTAGGCACCCACCCAAGCTCAAGGGTGAACAGTGGCGTAACCACAGATAAAACACCACTCCCCAGCTCAAAGGTGAATTGTGGCTAGACCACAGATAACAACGCAACGCAGGGGGGCCAACAACAACTGTCGATCGCCGACTAATGCACACACAAGAACAACATACTCGCCGACACACCTGAGCCATTGGACATCTAGGCCACCCCTCGTAGCTATGCCACTCCGCTGCCTTGTGGCCATCTGCCACGCAAACGCGAGTGGGGACTAAGGATGGTAGGAGGCGCGCCGACCGTAGCGTACCGAACACGACGATCCCCCTTTGAGCTAACAGTAACACCCAACGGCTCATCTGGTCACCAACCCGGCATATGATTTATGCGCCATTGCCAACAAGGGGAGCGCCGACGGAGTAGAGGCGCCAAGGGTAGGCACCGGCCAAAAACCGCACAGAAGTCGAAGGCAACTGGTCTTCACCACGGCATAGGGATTGGAGCCATGTAACAACGCCTCCAAGGAGGTTCTCGGCGTCCGCTAACGTCGACGCCGTCGTAGAAGCTTTCACCAATGAACCCTAACCCGAAATGCAGTGTAGGGGCAAGAGACCGGAGGGGCATCGAATCGCCAAAGGGAGGAAGTGGACACTGTCGCGACACCCTCTCGGCAAGGTGTGTGGCGCCCGTGGGCGTTGCCGTTGCACGGCTTTCGCTAGTGTTATGCCACAAGCCCAAGGCGTCGATCCCTGCGTTGTGAGCGCAAATGGCATCTAGGGTGTCGAACCAGCAGCATGGCCGGGGATTGACAGCGCAGTCCTGGCAACCAAACAGCAGAGTGCCTGAGGGTACCTGAGCACCTAGGGCCATAGCTGGCGACAGCGCTGGGTTTGGCAGAGCAGCCCAGTTCAAGAACCCTGGCAGCACCAACTAGCAAGACGGCTGGCAACAAAACCGACGACGCATGGCGGGCAGCTCCAGGGGTGCTAGATCGGTGACGGGAAATCGGGTAAGGCGGCGCAGCCCCACAGCATGGCGAGGTGGAGGGGTGCAGGGCCACGGAGCCACGCTCGCTCGCGTGCCACAGCCCGCCGAGACCACCGCGCCGCGCATCCCCTATGCGCAAATCGAAGCATGAAGAGAGGGGAGCAGCCACAACCAAGCGGCCGAGGTGTGTGTGCGCCGGAGACAACCCCGCAGGCGTGCGGACGCGCGGAGTGCGCGAGCCGCCCTCACGGCGAGCCGCGCGGGCCACGCGCCGCCAGGTCTGGCCGTGCCCAGCATGGGACCACGCGCCGCCAGATCCGACCTGCGGCCAGCGCAGGCCGCGTGACGGCAGACTCCGGTGATGGTGAAAAGGCGGGGAGGAAGAGGGACGAGACGGGCGCCGCTCCTCGCACGGGCTCGGCGCGCCGCCCCCATCACGGAGCGTCATGCGGGCCTCCCGGCGGTGGCAAGGCGGGGAGGAGGGAGGAAAGTGGGCGGCGGCTCTAGGGTTTGGGTCGGCCCGAGTCGCCTGCGTGAGGGGCGACGCGGGAGGGGGGAGGGGCGGAGAAAATAATGTTATGCACACCGATAAGAATAAGTTATTATTAACACATGCAAAAGCTCATGTTACCCTGTTCTATCGAGAACTACTTGAGTGGCGTCAAATTCCACAGTTTTCTCACCAAGCTATTGCACTTTTTTTTCAAGTGGAGCCATGGCGCGCGTGCAAATAAACAAAAGTTGAGCTAATGATCATCTCCACCTCCACTATGGCGCCATGCATGCATCTCTAGTCTTTCTGGCAGTGCAGGGTGCTATCGATCTGTTGCTCCACCTGTATTGCCTTGTTGCGCGAATTATATATTTCTTCCGATCCATCACCTCGTCGAAAACTACACCCACCTGAAACTCAAAGATGGACATCCAGACCTCTCCACTTGTCCAGGCTCAATAATCATGGTGGAGGTGTAGGTGTCGTAGCTCCCCCCAGGCCCGGCCAAGAGGAGGATCGATCGGACAAGCTAGCTAGCGAGCGAGGTGTAAATGGTCCACTTGTCCAGAATCCAGACCGATCGAGTCTACCTAGCTGACGTGCTGACGTGGCGATGGTGGCTACCTAGCTGCTTTTATATACCACAATCTTGTATGTACTCTGTATTAGCTCTACCGCGGCGCGGAGAAGCTATAGCCTATAGCTACCTACTAACAATGGTCTCCGGCGGCGGAGCAAGGGTTGCGGCGGCGCTCCTGGCGCTGTCGTCCCTGCTGGCTGCGTCCTTCGTCAGCTTGGCGCAGCAGCAACAGCTCCGGCGCAACTACTACGCGGGCGTGTGCCCCGACGTGGAGTCCATCGTCCGCGGCGCCGTGGCGAAGAAGTACCGGGAGACGTTCATCACTGCGGGCGCGACGGTGCACCTCTTCTTCCACGACTGCTTCGTGGAGGGCTGCGACGCGTCCGTGCTGGTGGCGTCGACGCCCAACAACACGGCGGAGAAGGACCACCCCGCGAACCTGGTGGGCCTGGCGGGCGACGGCTTCGACACGGTGCTCCGCGCCCGGGCCGCGCTCGACGCCGTGCCGCGGTGCCGGGGCAAGGTGTCGTGCGCCGACGTGCTCGCGCTGGCCACCCGCGACGCCGTCGCGCTGGCGGGCGGGCCGGCGTACGCGGTGGAGCTGGGGCGGCTGGACGGGCTGCGGTCCACGGCGGCCAGCGTGGACGGGAGGCTCGCGCCGCCGTCGTCCGACCTGGACCAGCTCACCGCGCTGTTCGCGCGCAACGGGCTGTCGCGGGACGACATGGTGGCGCTGTCGGCGGGCCACACCGTGGGGTTCGCGCACTGCGCCGCCTTCGCCGGGCGCGCGGCCCGCGGCGGCGCCGGAGGAGAGCCGGCCATGAACCGGAGCCTGGCGGCGCGGGTGCGGGAGTGGTGCCCCGACGGCGTCGACCCGCGGGTGGCCGTCGCCATGGACGTCGTCACGCCGCGGGTGTTCGACAATCAGTACTTCCGCAACCTGCAGAGCGGGATGGGCCTGCTCGCGTCTGACCAGGTACTGTACACGGACCCGAGGTCCAGGCCCACGGTCGACGCCCTGGCCCGCAGCGCCGACGCCTTCCACAGGGCCTTCGTGGCCGCCATCACCAAGATGGGCCGCATCGGGGTCAAGACCGGGGCCCAAGGGAACATACGGCGCAGTTGCGCCGTGCTCAACTAGTAGCTACCATGAGCTCAGAAAAAAAAAACTAGTAGTTACCATGTGTGTGTTTTCTGTAAAACAATACTTTTCCATGTTTGCTTCATAATATACTTAAAGTATATGTATGGAGGGATACTAATAATGGCAGCACGGCCCCCAGGTCCAGGCCCACCGTCGACGCGTGGGCCTTCGTGGGCGCCGTCACCAGGCTGGGCCGCGTCGGCGTCAAGACGGCGGGGGCCCAGGGGAACATCCGCCGACACTGCGCCGTGCTCGCCTTTGGTTTGGTTTGGTCTGCTCTGATTTACTACTACCACTAATCGATCGCCACTCACGGTTTCTTCAGATGTGTTGGGAGGAAACTCAACATATAATATGTACTGCACAAGCAACGGGAAAATCACTTGAAATATATACGGCACATAGTATTATACACGTACAGATTGTAGCAGCTGTCTACTGACAGCGTACGTTGTGATACTGACATATACTCCTACAAAACATCATTATTAACTATATTTGTGCACGGAGCAGAAAAAAATTAAAAGAGAAGCAATAATATGCTATCAATATATAAGCATATAATAACGCGGTTTCCTTGATAGACAGTAGTACGTTTTGAAGTTGGCTAGCCCATGTACGCCGTATAGTCGTCGTGCGCGCAGCATGCAGTGAGCTGAGGCATGTAAATATGCAGAGACGGACAGCGACGTATATACAGAGATGTCCGTTTTTCTTTTGTTATACAGAAGAGATGGATAGCGATCGTACGTACTCCCATCCCTAATTTGGCCGGACAGACCTAGCTAATTTGGTCAACCTTATCTGCTCTGAACATCTATCAGGATGAACGAACCTGCTCTGTTCTGTTCCGATCCGGGATGCCAATTTATTTCAGCCTAGTACCAGAATTAACACGACCGTATCTAGTTACTACTAGTTACTAGTACTTGGTACTAGTAACAACACAGTACTATCTAGTAACACCGTACGTGCTACAGTCAATCAGCTATCCGCAGGTAATTAACTGCATGCATGCTGCTGCCTGATCGAGCTCTGATCATGCATGCATTTTGTATATGGTCATCTCGATCACGGAGCTTCCTTGTTGCGATCAAGCAATGATCGTCCCGGGCGATCGATCAATCAACTGCAGTCGTCAATCATATCCTGGACACGCAGATTTAATTTTGGCCGGACAGACCTAGCTAATTTGGTCCACCGTATACCGTTTAATATAATTAACCTCTGCAAAAAAGACAAGGGTAGGTGTGGCCACGCATCGACAACCATGCATATGCATACTGTCGTTGATCAATATGCTACTATACTATTATACATATACACTACTAAAAAGAAATACGTATACATATATACTAGCTACTACGTACTGTCCACTACACTGCACGTGTACGTGCCGCCATGTGTTATTACGTCTTCTCTTTCTCTACTTATGTCGTATCCTAGTTAATGAGCTGACAATCGGATCAGTTGAAAAATCTGCAGGCGCCAGCAATCCTGCTTAATTTCGTCATCAGCTGGTGATGAGTGGAACACCACACCGGCCGCAACATATTTTAATCGTCGACCTTATCGATCGGAGCAGCAGGTCAATAAACCGATCAGAGCCATTCCCCGTTGATTTCGACTGATGGGCAAGCTGACAATTCTTGCTATCCACGTTGACAGAGGAATCAAATCAAATTTATGAGGTTGATATCTCCGGTACCTTTCAGTTAATGCATCATCAGGATCTTCTGTTAACGCTAGCTGCAGTGTGGTTGGTTAGGTATAATAACAACTAGCACATCAATAGCTACTAGCTAGTATATAGTTGCTGCTCAAAATAAACTGCAGCCATCGGTTGTTGTTTTCATATTTGTTTTTTTATTTTTTTTAAAAGTATCCATGCACTATTTTATGTTAGCACAACTGTCGTCTGGGCATTTAGATAACTACTGCTCGTACGTGACTCCTGCAGGAGTATTACATTGACGCGAGCTTATACTGTTCCCATAGAAGAGAGTTTGAAATTTCAATAAAGGGTACAGTCCATTTTTTAATTTGGTACTTGTATTATGAATTTATGATTGACTAATTTATAGCATAAAACTATATAGAACAGGACAACAGACATACCGAACTATACAAAACCGGATAAAACACCCTGAACGATTTTGAGAGTGTTTTTGCTGACGTGGCATTGTGGGGTGCTATATGTTAGCGTTCTGAGAGGGAAGAACGATGCACAAGTAAACGTGCATCAACATAAATCAAGCTAATGATTTAACTAAGGTCCCATTTGTGACGTAGGAATCTCACGATTAGGAAAAGATTTCCTTTGTTTCGAAAGGCCCTAAATACATGGGAGTAGTATTAAGGTGCGGCGCACTGCAAAGAGCGGGAACATATGCACCATGAATTGGTGATTAAAAATTTATTTTAAAACTTTTTGATATTTACTTGTGTAAGGTCGTATACTTTTTTTTTCAAAAAAATAGGGTTACGAAAAAAGAAGAAGCAATTATTCCTTTTATACTGCTCACGCAGTGAAATGTGATCAGTGCATATGCGGTATGCATCTATCGTCCAAGTAGCACCCCGCCCTTGGTGTAATTGTCAGCTAAGTTGGAAATTACCAGAAGGAAAGGGAGTGTTGCGTTCAGACTGAAAAAGAAAAGGAAGTCCCCTAGTACTATACGGCCGGCAATTATTATTACTACAACAGAAAGTTCAACGGCGAAATGTTACTCTATCAGGTCCTTCAACGTTTTTTGACACAAATTTGACAGATTCGTCTTATTCAAAAGATTTATAAAAAAAATTCAAGCTATAGTTAAAGTTTATTATATACTGAACTAAATCATAATTTAAACAAATGATAATTATAAATTTTTTAAATTAGTACATCAACCCGTGCTCTCGCACAGATTAGAGTTTGACATATAAATTTAATCCTTAGTAATATTAGAGGTGATTATTTTAATTCATCCTTTGTAATGGCGTTGTGTGTAATTTACATATGAATTTAGTAATTATTTTAATTTATCTTTCATGATGGCATATTAGGTGATTTATATGCAGATTTAGGGTTTATTTTAATTCATCTTTTATAATGGCATGATGAGTAATTTATACGCAAATTAGTGGATAATTTACTTCATATTTTATAATGGCATGACGGGTAATTTTTGTGCAAATTTAGGGGGTTATCTTAATTCATATTCATAATGGCATGGTGGGTAAATTTTATATTAATTTAGAGAGTTATTTTATCTCATCTTTCATAATAGTGTGGTGGGTATTTTTTTAGACAATATAATGGATCTAATGGATATTATTATTAGACATACGTAATGGACGGCCGGATGTTTTGAGAATTTCTAAGATTTATCTATTTTCTTAGCGCGTCTGGTGAGGATTAACGTGGAGTCTACAAAATGTGTCTCCAGTGTTAGTAGTAGTAAGATAAGACGAGCAAGTTAAGCTTAAAAGTAAGACGGTCTCCAACATATCGTGTGTGTGTATATATATATATGTATATGTATATATATGTAACTGTATATATAAAAAAACAGTACAATTATAGTGTTTTTTTATATATACAGTTATACAGTTATATATAATTGTATATATAAAAAACACTATAACTGTACTGTATACAAAATGATGTTTAAAATATAAAAGGGAACGGACGCTTTGAAACAACGTGTAAATTGGCATGGATGGAGGAGATGCGTAAACGAAACAGGATTTGTCAGGCTAGAGACGACAAACAGTACGTACGTGAAAGCATCCCAGGCGGTCTTTGACCCTTTTTTTTTCCCTGTGCGCACGGACGGACGGTTGATCGAGTGGCGGGAAGGAAAGGAAGGCGCTGGGAAGGCGACAAGCAAGCAAAGGGCCGTGTCCATCCACGTGCGCGATGGCCGGCGGCCGCCGCGTCCACATCGGAGCGGAGGCCCAGCACCGTCCCGTCCGTCGGCTTCCCTTCACTGCCTGCCTCTCCATCTCTGACGCTATAAATACGACAGAGGCGTCGAGTCCTCCCAGTGGTAGGTGGCACTGCGGGTGCGGGGAGAGAGATAGTGCTGTAGGCCAGCGAGGAGCACGACGACTCCATTTCTCTCCGCCACTTCCCTCATCAGCGTGGTCATCTTTCCGGCCGGTGCGCGTCAACGTACAAGCAAGGCGCGCGGGCGGTGGAGATCGACAGAGACGACGACGACGACAAGGGGCGCGCGAGGTCGACCGATGGAGGGTGAGACGGCGTCGTCGTGCCTGGGGCGGGCGGCGGTGCCGGTGAAGCGGGTGTGGCGCGGCATCAGAGCGCGCCTCGGCCTCCGGCGGCGCAGAACCACCGCCGGTAAGTGATGTCTGTCCGTCCGTCTGTCTGTCTGTCTGTCTGTGCAAGCCGTCGTCTTGACATGGTATGCATGCAGGTCTGCGGCGGCTGCGCAAGGAGGTGCGCACGTGCGAGTACAGCGACGTGCACGTCATGTGGGAGATGCTCAGCAGCACCAGCGCCGCCGCCGCCGCCGCCGCCGGGCAGGGCAAGGCCACGACGACCAGGGCCAGGGTCGCCGGAAGGAAGGCCTCCTACTGCTCCCTCTCTCTCAGCTAGGAGCACAGGCTGTCTGCATACTGCTTAGCCTGTGCTCTGCTCTGCTGCTGCTGCTCTCTAGTCTCTACTGCACAGCACTAGTAGAGCACAAGGCAGAAGCAGAGCATAGAAGAGCAGAGCTGGTAGTGGATCATCAACAGATTCAGAAAGAAGGGGCAGCTGCCCTTCCTTGTGACTTGACTGTATTTCGCCTCCTTTCTGCATTCTGAATGGACGGGTTGCAACAAGAGGGCAGCTGATCGACCCGACCGTACCGCGCGGCGGATTACAACAGCAAGACTCGTTTCGGCACATCACCTGACTGACTGAAGCACTCGGGAGTTTATTGTACATACAGCTGCCTGACTGCTGTGATTTTTGGTCCATTCCATGCATATGCATCGATTCTACTCATATCTGAATCTATATATATCAGTGTGTGTACAAACTAGTAATACAGCATGCATGCATGATGAATGCAAATAAACAAAACCAATTTTGTGTACCCTCCCCTCCCGTCTCTGCTGATGCGTCCATTGGTCATGCATCACCGTACCTGACTTGCTCTGGTTTCAGACAATTCTTCTACGCGTCCATGCCAACAAGTTATCTAGTACGTACCAGTAGTGTACAAGGCATCGGCAGAATATTGATTTTGGTAACGATGACACTCCATGAGGCGCTCGACAAGAAAGAAAGAGAGAGAGAATGAATCGAGCGAGTCATGGTTTATCCTATTATTTATATTTAAACTCTACCCTATGTAGTGTAGTTACAAAGTTGCTGCACTGCACTATTCTAGGCGTTCGTCAAGCACGGATTTGGGGGTGCTCGGTTTCTGCTGGGTTGACGCTGCTTAATTCAAGGACCAAGTCTAATCTCCTAACCAAAATAAATAAATAAATTGTTCAGGGACTCCTCCCCCCTAAGACTTTAGGGCATGTTTAGAATTGAGGAATGCAAAACACAAGAATAAGAAAAAAACATAGGAATATGATAGGAATGCAACGGCAAAACAGAGGATTGGAAAAACACAGAAAAACGGACGTTTGTGTTTGGAATGCAAGAACCAAAGTATAGGAAACTACATAGCTAAATACTATTTCAACCGTAGAAACAAGCCGGTATCAGTTAATACTCATATAAAAAATAAAAAAATAAGTAGGATAATCAATGGTGAGACATGTGAATAATACTCATAGACCAATAAATAAAGGATAAATAAATGGGACAACCAGCGGCGAGACAAATAGAGCTCAACTCATTTCTCTCTTGTTGTTCTAAGTAATCTAATAGCTCTCCGTTTTTTTCATCTTTAGCTGATTGAATGGCTAATAATATAGAGGGGCAGCCGGCTGGACTTTACTTCAGGATGGATTAGTTCGTATATTTGTCTTCTCGTACGAGCGTAACTTTCGACAAAGCTTGGAGGAAACCAAAACAAGAGATCAGACTCTATTCTTTTCTTCCTTTGAACTGAGCATCTACCTATAGGATTCCTGAAGATAGAAATAGATAATTCCTTTGTTCCAAACACCTATTTACACTTCCTTTCCTCCATTTTACCATTCCTATAGTTTTCATTTGAGTTTCCTCCAAGCCAAACAGGCCCTGAACATGTATAGATGCAACATCTCATCTTCCGGAACACTGGTATAGTATATAGTACTAGCATAATAATAATGACCAGTATATTACGCTGAAACCAACGCCATCTCCTATTCTTCTCTTCTATGCACTGTTCTGATATTGTAGCGCTACTGTTCTGCAGACAGAGAGAATGGTAGTTAAACTAGTGACAGAGAATGGAAAATAAGCGAACGGTTTCAACCTTATTATACTATGTACTAGTATACTGCGTTGCCACTGGCTGAAGCTGATGTATTGCTGACGACCGTGCAAAAATTCAACACGGAGCGAATATATAGATATACATGCCAGTTTGCTCTTGTCTTGTGATGCAGCATGCCAGCCACTCACTCTTCCTTGCCATGCAACATCTGAATCTGAACACGGCAAGGAAGGATTGTCGGGCCCATTGACCAACCAAACTAGGACGAGACGACGTCTGTGCTGACTGATGAGTGCTGCTAAATCATGCACAATTCGTAGCGGGCGGTTCGTTCTGCTACCTGATGCAGGCGTCATGTTCTACTGCATTGCATTGACCCTGCGGCAAAATTAATCTAATCAAGGTCTGGTCTGTTTTAGGCCCCGTTTGGGAGCACCAAGATATTGGGCTTGTGGATATTGCGATAGAATCCCGATAATGGTTTGGACATGGTTCTGGTCTAAATCCAACCAAACATATATGTCCTATAATATGCTACGAATTAACCGCGGTAAGATTAATGGACCAACAATACAAGCGAAGCTATATGCCGGGAGAATTGATCAGGTTGATTGATGTAACCATCACGGGATGTGGTGACAACTACATGCATCATGCATGCCAACCAAGTGTATCAAATTTTGTGAGTAGACAACACTTGCTCAGGCCGCGCCGCGCCGCACCTGCTTAGGCCGAGGCCCTGCATGGCCGATAACATCTCCTGTGTTCGTGCTGATGTTTAGTTTTGGTAAAAAAAGCTCATCGGAGGTCCTTCAACTATCACCCGAATCCGAGCCCATGAACCGCAAAACCGGGTTTCGGATCCCTCAACTATCAAAATTGGCTATTTGACATCCCATCCTGAATCCACTCTAGTTTTGACCTATGTGATGGCTTGACGTGGCATGGGCCCACATATCGCACACAGTGTCCGCTCCCAATATCTAGCACCCATCCATCCCCGCTGCTTGCCAAGCCCCAGCCCATAGATGTGTGCCATTGCCACGCTCCTACTCCACATCCACCTCAAGGACAGCGTCATGGCAGCCACGGGCATCCCCCGCACCCGCGCCTCCACAGCCGACTCCTCCCCAAGACACACCTGCTACTCCCTTCCCCGAAGCGGTGTGGAAGGCCCCTTGCCACAACATCGAGGAGCGGCGAAGATGTGACGGGCGGCGGGCACTTGGGCGCGAAGGCCATGGCGGTGCTGGCGTGCGTGGCAGTGGCGACAGCACTGGTGCTCTCGCCATCTTCACCACACTACTGCTCCTACTTCTCGTCATCATGCCCGCTATCGGCCACGTTGCCAACACCATCCTCAGTTGTAGTAGCTAGCTGGTTATTAGGTTGGGTGTGGTCGGCCGACCGACAGCCTTGATCGCGTCGTTGGCATGTAAATGAAAGAGGATGAACATATTAGAATTACATGAATGAATGACACATGGTCAGACCTAGCATCCAGTTGGCACCACCCACTGTGTATGACATGCAAGCTCGTGCCACATTAGACCGCAACATAAGCCAAAACCGGAGTGGATTTCGGTCATGAGTGTTAGATAACCGACTTTGGTAGTTGAGGGACCCTCACCCGATATACTCGGTTTTGCAGTTCAGAGATGAAACTCGAACTCGGGTGATAGTTGAACAGAATTTCTAAATATATGCCGGCATATTTTGTTATCACTTATCTTCCAGTTTCTGCAGTGGGCCTTTCAAAAGGCCCATCGTTATCTCTTTCGTTTTTCTGTTTGGGGAGGAGTCGAGAGAGCGTGATCGATGCTCCCGGCCGCGGCGTAGCTGTACCAGGGGAGCGGCGGCGGACTCTATGCGCCAGTTTAGCTTGCCCCGACGACGGAGTGTCTGTTGCTGTTGAGGTCATTTTTTTTTTTACATTTCTGTTTTCCGTGCTGTTGTTGAGTTCTGAATTGATCTGTTTTTTTTTGTTTTTGCCCCATCAATTTTTCTGTCGTCGTCATCTTACTCAGTTGTTATTTTTCTGGTGTCATTTTGTGTGTGTTGTTGTTGCGTCGGGTTCCAACGACTACAAGCTCTGAAGTGGCCGAGTCCCGCTGATGACGCCTCCGGCAAGGGCAAGGATGACCGAGCGTGAAGGCTGAGCTCTGCCTCTGCTGTGTCCAAGCCTTGCTGGCGACGGCCTGGCAGTGCAAGCTCTTGACTCTTGCGGCCAAGCACGATGGCGGCAGGCTTGGCGAGCGAGCAGCTGAGCTGCATGACAGTGGTCACTGGTGTAAGCTCACGGAGGCGCCAAGTTAAGTTGCATTTGTGTTGGTTTAATGACGTGCAGGCTTTTTATTGGTAAAAAAAGTGGAAGAAAACAAATAGCTAAATCTTCCGTGAGATGGCTAGTCACTCGTTGAAAGGGCCACGGTGGATTTTGTTTCCTTGAGTTTTTCATCACGTACGCGCGGCCCATTTTCTTCTTTGGGTTAGGCGGGGACGTAGAGGCAGTGTGGCCCACTTGTCTTGGGTATCGTTCAATTCCTCGGCCCCAAAAAAAAACACACGCACGCGGCAACACACCCTGTGAACTTGAATGCATGAAGATCCCATGATGGATGGTTACATCAATCAGCTTGATCAATTCTCCAGGCATCCTGAAACTGTCCTACAGAGTCCTACAGATTTAAACTTCACTTATTTGTCTACAATGTCAATACATCGTTGTTTTTTTACTATACACGTTTATTTACACGACCTGCTAGACACGGTCTAAGCTTTGCTTGTACTGTTCGTCCGTCCATCTTGACACGGTTCTTTTGTATATTAGGACATGTTTGGTTGGAACAAAAAAAAAACCATGGCGAAAGATAAAACCAACCAGACATTGATTAGGTTAACTTAGTAAGTCAACCGGTGTTTCGACACAGGCTAGCGTATATATTTGAGGCCCACTATTAACCAAAATTACTATCATTCAATATCTATTACATTTGTATGTATACATATTTTATATTACCTATCTACATATTGTATTATGCAATACATATTTTTAGCTAACTAAAATTTATATTTTGTAATGGCACAATGGTAATTTATGTGTAAATTTAGAGAGATTGCTTTAAATTATCTTTCACAATAGGTGATTTATGCATAATTTTAAGGGACATTGTAATTTATTTTCATAAGGTAGTTTATGTGTAAATTTATGTGAAATATATATATGCAAATTTATGGTATTACTTTAATTATCTTTAATGACATGGTGAGTAATTTACATACAAATATGGAGGTTCCTTTAATTTATCTTTTGTAATGGCACAGTAGGTAATTTATATGGAAATTAAGGGGCTATTTTAATGGTTTTTCATAATGGTATGGTAGTTTTTTTTAGAAAATATAACAGATTTAATGGCTAGTATTATTAGAGGCTACCGATATATGACTAGATGTTTCTGTTTTTGTAGAATTTCTAGGGTTTAAGTTTTTTTCTAATGTGCCTCATAATTCGTGTTCCTTTTGCAATCTCCAATTAGCAACAGTGAGATTTTGCTTCATCAAGAATGTCTCATCCATAGTACAAAATATATATGCACGGCCAAGTTGCACTCGGTCTAAGAAAAATTACAAAAACCAAAGATAACAAACAAACACTAGATACCCACATTTTTTGCATGGCTATATCACTATCATACATTATTAATATCCGATTCCTCCTATTAAAAAGGTTATTTTAAATTTTTTATATATCATTGCAGATATTTTTTGTTCGTTTCAACTACAACCTTTTTGAAAGTGCATCAGCTGATGTGGCTTATGAATTTATGCCTCTATCAAAGAATTCCTAAGGTTTATGATGGATGCGGCATTGGTCATAATAAGGTGGATACAAGATTGGCTGACCCCTACAATAACAAAAACATGATAATCTACAAAGATAATTTGGCAAACTTAAATTATGAGAGCAAATATTCGTAAAAAAAACAAACTACACAAGTGACATCTATAATATGAGTAGCACTTTTTTGGCAATTGGAACACCTAAATCTTATCTTATATATCTAAATAGGAGAACCCCACTGCCTATTTCTCTCAACATGCGTGAAGCCACGTCATCATCCATGTCACCGTCCATTAAGGCCTCCATTAAAACATTCTATTGATCTTCTGTGGCTTTTATGCATGCAATGCCTTTCCGTGGTGTACCTATTTCTCTCAACATGTGTGAAACCACGTCATCATCCATGTCACCGTCCATTAAGGCCTCCATTTAAACATTCTATTGATCTTCTGTGGCTTTTATGCATACAATGCCTTTCCGTGGTGTACGTAAGGAATATTTCATTTCATGATGTTAATATTTTATCTACTATTTCTCGATCTATGAATCATATCATTTTTAACGTTATAAGATTCCAACAGCAACGCGCTGGGTATCATCTAGTATACTAAGTTGATAGGGTAAAAAGAAAAACACTGTTAAAGAGCGAGTTTTATGAAAACTTTTTTTTACCTGAGATGGTCAAAATATACCCCTCACAATGGTTTCACCACGCAGTTTTGAAAAAATTGAAAAAAACTAAAAAAACTCAAAACCAGTAAATGTAAAATGTTTCCGCCGCTTTATCTCTTTTCTTCTCACCGAGTTCCCTACCCATACCCACCTGTTTTTACCGTACCGTGGAAAGCCTCGCGATCAAATTCCTATCATCATCAATCCCCCAAATTACGCTCCACCTTCCGCCAGCGCAGCGCCCCACGATGCTTCGACTCCACCTCGCCACCCCAGCGCCGCCGCCCACCAGGACGCGGCGCGCCCTCGGTCCAGGCAGCAACCCGCGACTGCGCACTGCCCCCACCCGCCGGAAGGACGCCTGCGCCCCACCCCCTGCCGCCAGGGCGCCGGCGCCGGCGCCGCACGCCGCCACCCCGGCACCCGCGCCCGTTCCCTCCCCGCCGCCCCCTCCCCACGGCGCCCCGCCCTGCGCCGTTCCGCACACGGCGCCGCGTCCGGCCCATCCCCCTGAATCGGCACCCGTAGTGGAGCACTGGCACCCCTCGCCGCGGCGCCCGTAGTGGAGCACCGACCTCGCCTCCTCCGCCCGACGGGGTGCCGACCAAGCTCCATGAGCAGGCGACGGCGACAGACAGAGTGGATGCAAGGAGAAGCTCTTGGGCCGGTGACGCAGCGGATGCGCGCTCCAACCGACGGCCGAGGCGGCACGGGAGCTGCTGGAGGCGCTCGACACCAACATCCTACGCCTCCAGGGCTCGCTCCACGCCCTCGAACCCTCCACGTCGACGAGGTCCGTGCCTTCTCTACCGCCACCCATCCTCCTCGTCGTCAACCTGCTTCGTTTGTATTGTATTATTATTCAGATCGCGGTTAGCTTGGCAACGCAATTTTGTGCCTGCTCTAGGCCTCAGTCTCACCGTCGGTGGGGATTTCATCAAAACTTGCGCATCGATCGATCCTACAGTACTTGGAGATGCCCGCCCGCTGGATTAATTATGCTCCACTCCGTCCAGAACGGTATGGATGATGCTCTGCAAGGAATTTGCGGTTTTGGATGCCGCCGAAATACTGCCTCATGTAAAACGGCACGCCTGGCACCCGGACGTCCGATGCGGACGCGGACGCAGCCCCACGATCATCTACAAGACTCTCTCTCCTCCGTCCCCTTCCCATTCTTCCAATGCGTAATTACGAGTCTAGATGGTCCACTCCTAGCATCCTACGCGTGTTCACAATAGCTATGGATAAGTCTCTCTGCTACCCGCTCATTGTCTGTAACATTAATTGCTATAGAAAGGATCCGAATATCTGCAACTAATGCAAAGATAAAATAAATTCGCTACGGAGAGCAACCAACACACGGAGAGCAACCAACACGAGGATCACAAAATTAAAATATCTTTTAAATGCTGCGACCATTCAAATAATCTATTGCAACGTCTTGAAACAAATATAACAGCATGAGATATATTAAATATGTCAATATCACAGCTAATATATTACAACATTTTGAAATAACTATTGATACATTCAAATAATCACCTTGAAACAATTGAATCAACGGCAGTGCTGGTGCTCGGACGTCCGATCTGGGCACTAGCCAACCGGCGGTGTGTGCAACATTCAAAATGCATATTCTCAACTCAGAAAAACAATATACGCAACGTTGAAAATCAACATTTGTAACATCAATACTTGGATAAAAAAATCACTGTGTCGATTCAAGTGAAAAAAAAATCCTACCACAACATCGGTTAATGTTTGACACAACATGGAAAAATAACGGCAAATTCATGCAACACTGAAAATGCATATGTTTAACATCGAAAAATAGTTCATGCAACACTCGAATTTAACTATTGCAACATACATAAATCGAATAAAAAATCATCACGTTCATCCAAATTTAAGAGAAATTAATGTAACATTTGGTGTAACATTAGAAATGAATATCTTCAACGCCGAAAAGATACTAATTACAACATCGTAAAAAAATCGTGGACTTGTAGTTCCGTCCGATATTTGCTACGCCTAAAAAGTTCTTGATCGCTAATCGGAAATGGGAAATAGTACACTGCTCAAATATATAATATTTTCAAACCTGGCCGCCCGTGACATAAAGTTTACACATAGGCTGACCGTCCGACGGGGTTTCCGACATCGGACGCTCTCACGGTAGCGTTTCCGCATGTAAAACTCTACTTATCTTCCTATGGATAAACACCTTGTACAAAGCCAACGAGGTTGAGATTGACCTGCAGCATCCTATGATCTTGTTTTAATCTGGACATTTATGCTTGATGCAGATCGAGGAGGACTTGGATCGTGCCAGGGCAGCAATCACAAATACTGATGTGGCTTCGTTTCTCCCCAGCAAGTGGAATGGTTAATTATGCTCCACTCCGTCCAGATCAGTATGGATGGTTGCGAATGAAAGTGACATTCGTCCATGGTAAGGATCAACAAAGCTTCACTACTTGTCTGCTTAAGATATTCAATTTTTTCACCGCAGCATTTAAGAATGATTGCGAATGTCCATTTATAGAACATATGTCCTGTTGTCCTGCGAAGTGGCAGGGCAACAGTTGTCCTGTTTGTTACAGCGATACCACATATGTCCAGTAATTCATTCATCTTTAAATCTGCAAGGAAATGTGAAACATGTTGTGATTATTTTGCAAATCAGGATTGGTTTTGTTTCTCATGCTGTATGTGATTTCGGACGTAGGTAGTGAACGGAATTCTTCAACGAACTGATTGGGAACAGGCGATAAAGATGCCAGTTGGGGTAGTACCAGTGAGCGGATCTTAGTTAAAACACGAACGCAACAAAATTCTGAATGGTACCAACTGGTTTGTTCTTGTCATGTGTGCAGGTACAGGAAATGGCATGGCTAAATCACTTCTGCATGCTGCCAGTGAGACATACTCGGTTTCAAATGCTGTATTTGCCATAACCAGAGGTCATCTCTCTATTCTTTTTTCTTCTATCATGCAGAAAAGTATATTATTCATGGAAATTTCCAGTGGAGAAGCTTATGCAAACAGACTTATCGTTGACAGGTCACAAGGAGTCCTTAGATGTCTGCACCATTTTGCAAGGGGAGACAATTCTTTAGTGTCTTGTTAATGACCTGGGGTATGCAACAAACTTAAAACAGAGTCAGATTCTAATGCAACTTTTCTGATATTTATCCAATTAACTTTTGAAAATAAAAAACGTCTCAGGCTTGGTGGCCGATATAGATAGAGTCTGGGAAATACAGGTGGATGGGAAGTGCACGCTTCGACTTCTATGTGCGTACTCATCCATTCCCATTTCTTTGCTGCTATTTCGTTTACCATCTCTGAAACCTCTCTTAATGTATGTGTTGTTACAGGTAGGATGTAGAGTATGGTTCTTGACAAATTTGCACGGCTACCCTTTCATCTAATAATTTATTTATGCATTTGCTTGTGTATGGTTGTATCTAGGCCTTACTTGTCCTTTCTTTTCCTAAATTTGTATTCAATTTCTTTCTACCCTTTCATCTAATAATTTATTTATGCCTTTTCCTTTTAGGTTGAATGGCTCAACAAATAATTTAACATTTTTTCTCCCTTTGTTGAAGAAGTAAGGTAACTCCATTTGGATTTTGTACCACTTCATTTTTTTGGACGGAGTAGTGAAGCGTACATCTTATCTCAGGCTACACCCTTGTATACTTCTGCATAATACCTTAATGAAAGATAAGCACTTTACAAGTTTCGTTAAGAGAAAACTTTGTTTAAGCTACACCTGATGTCCCACTGAATCTTTTGAGAAAGTTTCGTTCTGAGATCAATACAGTGGCCTTCTTCTGCCCCAAATCCAAGATAGTCTGCACATATGGGGAACTCCCTCAAAGACAAGCATTTCTATGCTTCCAAAGCTCCCATGTGACTAGGATAACCTGGGAAAATTGAAGCCCTTTCATAACCCCTTGGGAAGGCATTTTACTATTATCACTATTAAAGTTTATCGACTCTCTAGCAATAAATAACTAAGCTATGTATAATCTCGGATTCAGACTGAAGGTCATGTCTTCATGAGAAATACACTCTGAATTAGAGTTAGAACTTCTCAAGGTGGGCTTGGAATTATAGTGTAGATATCAAGACGTCTCATGCAGTCATGCTCCTATTTAATTGCATACATGAAGGAGAACACCCTCTTTTTTAGATCGATGAAAGTGAGGCTAGAAAAAAAAGGTTCTTGTCATATTATTTGACCATTTTCTATTTTAGAAATGACTCAATTGATATGAAGCTCTACTGCCATCTAATGGGCCAGAGATTGTCATGGTTCTGTGGTGGATATTCTTCTAGCAAGACTGATGCTGTTTTGTTATTCCTGCTGCTTGCCTGGAGTTAATTATCTTATCTATCTACTACAGGTATCGATTGAGGAATTGGAATTGGGAAAACATTGCAAGCAGATACACCCCCAACTATGCTCTTTTTTTTTCCTTGAAAACAAGCAAGGAAGAAGCGGTCAGTAGTGGACATAAATTGTACTCTGAATGATTATCACAACTAAAACATAGGATTACTTAAGCTATTAGCTTTACTTGTCAAATCCTGGCCATATCATGTATGCCTAAGGCTTCCCTATTGATGTACAAGTCAGTGTCTTGCAATGTGTTAACCGTACAAGAAGGTGATTCCAATATGTAAAACTGCCACTTATCTGATCCGGTGTATTCCATTGTGTTGCTTAATTCAGATCGTCTACCATAGCCAGCCGTTTCTACTCTGAGCTTGCATTAATTATTTTTATCTCTTTAGATTGGAGCATTTGAATTAAAGAGAGAGTTATATTGTACCACTCTTGTATGAGCATAAATGCATTGATTGGTAATCCAAGCTACATATATATACTTGATGAATTGTTTGTGAAAATAGTCGATAGACTCTTTACTTATAATATCCTGAGCACCACTTTCTTTTATTTTTGAGTTATCTCATTCTTTCTGAATTAAAATTAGGCTTGTATTGTTCTTATTCTACCGCTAACTGTGAGTTCTATCGATGGAAGGCAAAGCTAATTTCACCAACTTATGCTTGCACTTGCATATATCTATATAAAGTTATAAACCAATAGGCAGTTGTTGTGGTCTTTACCAACTCAATTGGAGTAACACAATTTGGGTTGTGGAACTTGCCTTATGTTTTTAACCTCTAGCAATGTATGGGAGGTTGGAAGAGTTAGATAGTGCACATGAATTATCTCTCCATTTTAAATATTTTTTAGTACAATGCGGGCGTGTCGCCCGTGCATATCAACTAGTATAATATAATCACCACCTCCTGGGCACTTTCTAAAATGTGACAAGAAAAAGAAAAATTACAAGAAAACTATGGAATGGAAAACACACTAGATACCCGTGCTGTTGATGCGTGCCACCTTGGTAGATGACAAGCTGGGGCCGGTGGATCGGAGAGCAGCACTGGAAGTTCTTCAGGTACGATTCTCATTATTCTCCGTTTTTTCTTGTGATGCGGTTCACGTTCACCATTGTGAAAACATACAGCGCATCAAAGAAGCTATCAACCATCAGAAAATAAGCGGCCCTCCAAGCCCTTGCAAACAACATTGCAGTCGAGATCGTCAGAAGCCCCAAAACAAATCCTACTGCAGCAGCGGTGTGTGCGCTAAGCATTGCGGTGTCTGTGTCATCACCCATCGCCTCCACAGAAGGTTCCCGCGGTGAGCATGAAGCCGTATCCCGAAGAAGGCAGAGTTCAGGGTTACCTTCGAAATACTCATTTGAGAATGTGGAGAACTGCCCGCCGTCAGGGATAACTCCAGTCAGATTGTTGTACGACACATCAAACTTGGAGAGGAAATTCAGCCTCGTCAGAGATGAAGGTATTGGACCATCGAGATTGTTGTCGGCCAAATTCAGCACTTCCAAGCTCGACATGTTTGACAGCTCATCAGGAATTGTGCCTGAGAAATTGTTCCAGCTCAAGTCCAGGACGTGAAGCTCCACAAGATGACCAAAACTTGACAAGATCGGACCAACAAGCAGGTTGTTGGAGAGTATGATTGACGGTGGAAAGCTGCTGGCTTGGTTGTACTGCAAACCTATGCCAGCTGAATTCTTCTTGATGAATAAAGGGAGCTCCTCTGCTGCTGTTGACTGTCGTCCACTCGAGCCATTATTCGTTGAAACCAGCAAACTCCTCATGCGTGTCAGGCTCATAGGAAGCTCCCCGGTGAAAGAATTGTTTGACAGGTCGATGTAGAGGAGATTGTTCAGGTTCCCTAGCCATGGCGGGATATTCCCGCCTAGCTTGTTCCATGAAATGTCCAGCACACTGAGACTTTGCAAGCCCTGCAGCCATGGGGGAATTACGCCCGTGAGTAAACAGTCACCCAGGGCAAGCAACCGCATGCTCCTGAACCCATCGATGCCTGCACCCACCGGCATTGCCTCACCACCGCGGAAATTCCTGGTGAGCACGAGACTCGTCAGGTTGGGCAGGTGCTGCAAGACTTGCAATGCCGACGACAGGTTCGTGAGGCCATTTCCTGTCAGCGAGAGGTACGACAGGGATCTCAAATCCTTGAAGCTCTCCGGTATAGGCCCCACGAGCCTGTTCCTTGCAAAGTTCAGCATCCTGAGCTCGGTGCACGCTGCGATGCCAGGAGGTATCGCACCACTCAGGTTGTTGGTTCCAGAATCAAAAGTGGTCAGCTCTGTCAGCAAGTCGAAGCTGATGGCGATCTCACCTGACAGCGAATTGTTACGCAGGCTGATCACCCTCAGCAGCCGGCAGCTGGACAGGGACGCAGGCAGCTCACCGTCGAAACGATTGGCTGCCAAGTTTAGAGACTCTAACCACCTCAGACTACCAAACACGTCAGGGATGGAGCCTCTGAGCCTGTTGTTGGACAGGTCAAGCTGCACAATCTGAGAGAGGTTACCGAGGCCATCGCCGAGGCCGCCGGCGAGCTGGTTTTCCTGCAAGCTCAGCCGCCTCAGCTTGGGCAACGTGTACAGGCCGCCGGGGATGTTCCCGGTTAAGCGATTGCCGTCGAGAGAGAGCTCCACGAGCGCCTCGCATCGGCCCAGGCCGCCGGGTAGCTCTCCGGAGAAGGCGTTCAGGGAGAAGCGCAGGACCTGCAGCGGCGGCGGCGCTGCTGCAGCAAGGCAGAGAGCGGACGAGTCGATGGCGCCGGAGAAGCCGTTGTCAGAGATATCGAGCACGGCCAGGCTCGCCGCGGCGGGGAACGCGGGGTGCGGCCCGTCCAAGCTGTTGGAGGAGACGTTGACCTCCTCCAGCGCAGGGAAGCCGCTGTCGCCGCCGGCCGGGAACGGGCCGGAGAGCGCGTTCGCGCTGAGGTCGAGCGCCCGCAGCCTCGGCAGCCGGGCCAGCGCCTCCGGCGCCGCGCCGCGGAGCGAGTTCCGGGAGAGGTTCAGCGTCTCGAGGTCGGCGAGGGAGGCGACCGCGGAGGAGGAGATGACGCCGTGGAGGCTCCTGTTGGAGAGGTCCAGCCGGACCACCCTCCCGAGAGCGCAGGCGACGCCGGTCCACGAACAGCAGGCGGCGGATGAGCCGGGGCCCCATCCGACAAGCCCTACGGCCTTGCCGCTGTTCTGCAGCTCCAAGGCATTGGACAGGTCCAGGAGCGCCTTCAGGTCGGTGGGGTGGCACGCCTGGTTCTGGTTCTGGCTCAGGGACTGGCCGCCATGGATGTGGAGCAGCTGCACGGAGGAGACGACCGCCAGGAAGCGGAACAGCCAGCGGAAGCCTCCCATCTCCGATCCGGCGATGGACTTAACGATGACAAGGTGGCCCGGGAAGGGGAACACCCAGCAGCTATGTGCTGCTGCAGCATGCATTCAAGCATCAAAGAAATTGCAGCTTTAATTTTTTATTTTCATGTGGAAGGTTTGACAGATGACAAAAGAGGGTGACTGAGGAGGACATCACTGGAGCAATTAAGCAAGATCGATGGGGAAAGTCACAAGAAACAACGGGACGGTATGGTTGCTGGGTTTGACTGCTCACGCGCTCACTAGCGCGGGTCGAATTTCTTTATACCCCCAGCTTGCCATTATTTATTATCAGCGAAGAAGATCTCCATTATTTTCATATTGCCTAATTGGCACCAACTTACAAATCTACTGTATTTTTGCAATACAAAGTAGGATATACCAGGCCAAAACCCAAACTAAAATAATACCAACTTAAATCGATTTGAAACATGAGCCAACTTCCAATATTTCAAGGAAATGTTGTATAGAATAATGTTCCTTTTAGATTTGGTTCTGTTTTGGCCTAGGAATTGAACAATACCCAAGACAAATGGGCCGCGTTGCCTCTACGTCCCCGCCTAACCCAAAGAAGAAAATGGGCCGCGCGTACACGGGAGATGTGCGCGGGCATGAGGGGCCGAGTTGGGCCTCGGCCCAAGCAGGTGCGACGCGGCCTGAGCAAGTGATTCATCTTACTTTAAATTTATGGAAAAAGTCCATCGCAGGTCCCTGAACTTGTAGTGAAATCTGGGTTTCATCTCTATGGTCGAAAACCGGGTGAGATGGATCCCTGAACTTGTGATACCGGTCACGATTGGTCCTTATGCCAAACCGAAGGCGGTTTCAGCCGACGTGGACACAAATTCCGCCATGTCAGCGTGTCTACGTGTAGTGGGCCCACGTGTCAAAACGAGAACCGGTTATATCTCCCTCCCATTCCCCATCGAGTGCTCGCCGACTTGCATGCCTACTTCCGCGACGCCATGCTCACGCTCAGGTGGCTCCTCGCCGACGCTCACGCCGCAGTCCCCGCCTAAAATACGCATATGCGTATCTGCAATGGTGGATGCGCATAGGCACATTCTCCGCCGGCCCAGAGCCGCCCGCAGCCGCCGCCCTCCGCTAACCTAGGGGCCGGGTTGCCCCCGCCCAACCGCCGTCCTCCCCAGCCCGACCGGTGGCGCCATCGCCGCCGGTCTCAGCCGCCCACCGCCCGCTACCACTGCTTGGTCGGCCGGTCACCCCCGGCTTTCCCCTCCAAGACCGGAGGTGGAGAAGAAGACCTGTCGGCGAACCCCCAACCCCAACCCCGAACCCTGAACCCGAAGAGAAGACGGTGGCGCCGGCGAGGTCTCCTGCTTCTTCCGCGGCGATCTGGAGGCGGAGGACGAGACGCGGAGGAAGAAGTCAAACTGCTACTATGCAGTTGCGACCGCTGCAGTGCGCGGAGTCACAACTGCACAGTAGCAGTTGCTGCGGGGCGCGGGAGACGACAGTCGCACTACTATAGTACAGCTGCGACTGCTACAACGCGCGGCGTCACAACTCAGATAACAAAAATTGCATTTGCGCATCTTGTATGGCCCGTGCGCCTATGCGGGTGCGCGCATAGGCGCACGGGCCATACAAGGTGCGCACATGCAACTTTTTTTATCTCTGTTGCAGCTCTCGCAACGCCGCCACGCATTGCAGCTCTCGCAACTGCATATATATAAAACCAGTCTTCGCTGATCATGCAAACATTATATCCAATGTTCCATCAGCGAAAAATACGCCGCTTGACGGTAGTTATCAGCACCGTGGAAGATCCACCGGCGGTTGCGGCACCGACGTCTCCGGCGTTGGTCCATCTAAAACCTCGAACACCATGGCCAGTCCAAGGCTAATATGAGCGTCGAAGTGGCAGTGCGTGTACCACATCCCTGCAGCGAATGCAGAGAATTTAGCTGTCGTAAGTAGCAAGACAAGCCAAAAAGTATCAGCAATAGAGAATGCTTGCTTGCTGCCAAATAACCAAAGGACTACGGACGTCAACATCTGGAAACATAATGTAGAATTCTTCGTCGTTGATATTAATCTAAACTGAAAAGTTACTACATATAGGAAAAGGAGTTAGGACTCCAAATAAATTATAACCTTGTTTATATTAGTACCTTATTTAAAAATTATTAAACCAAGATAAATTTCAAATTGAGGTTCCACACAGGGTACAATGACATTGGAAAAGAAGAGGCAAGGTCCATTTTATCCCCCTGAACTTCTCATTGATTTTGAATAGCACCCCCGAACACGAATACAGAGATCTTATGCCTCCATATCTCAAAAATGTGCAAATAACCCCCTAATAACGGTTTGCAAGGTGGTTTGGCTGACTGTGTTATGTGGGACCCACATGCTAGATTTTCTATCTCCCTCTCTCCTTGCCCTTTTTCTCTATTCGCTCTCTTCTCTCTTCCATTGGCATGTGCCTCAGTGTGGATACATGGAAGCCCATTGTAAGTGCACGGTGGCAGCATCGAGGGAGTGGGCGCCGGTGGGGTGAGGAAAACTGTGGCGACCAAAGGGCGAGGATGTAGTGAGGTTGCAGAGGCGAGCGTACGGTGGCGATGAGCAACAATGAGAGTGTAGGTAGAGGTGGCGAGCAAGATGGTGGGGGCAATGGAGGCAACAGTGACCACATGACAATGCTGTAGCAGGGTTACAACAATGGTGAGCTGCATGGTCGTAGTAGTGATGGCTACAAGTGGTGGTAGTAGTGAGTTGCACCTGGGAGGGACATGGTGATGACATCAAGACTCAAGAGTGAAGGTGGGGACGGAAGATGTGTGTGGGGAACATTGAGGCGAGGATGATGGAGGGCAGGTTTTGGGGGGCAAAATTCTAAGTTAAGTTGAAGGGCGTTAGAAAATATAGAAATCAATGTATCATAACACAAAAATTGTAGAAATTAGATTGTGTTGACTAGAGCCATAGAATCTTACCCTCCCAATCAAATAGTAATGCCATAAAATTGGGTGGAAATATAGAATTTTAACAACCGTGGCCTCGGGGTGCAACGGCGGGAGGAGAAGAATATATATGCATCGAGGGTAGTTACCAGGGTTGTCGGCGACGAAGCGGATGACTGCCCAGCCTCCCGTTGGCACAGCAATGGTGTTGCGCTCCTGCGGGTCAAGGAGGTTGAACTTGCGCCTTGCACTGTCCTTGTCGTAGTTGCCAAAACCTTGCGCGAGGATGAAGAAGTTGAAGCCATGGATGTGGATGGGGTGGTTCTCCTTGGAGATCAGCCGCGTGTTCTGAAGCACCATCTCCACCGTCTCGTTGTACCGCAGCGTCTTCACCTTGGTGGACTTGGTCACATACTGCATCGTCGCGTTGTCGCTCGCGTCTGCGGTGTAGTCGAAGATCACCGGCGGCGTGTCCGGGAAGTCGCGGGTGTAGACGCCGGCGGAGGCGTGCTTGAAATGGGCCTCGAGCAACGAGATGTTCTTGGGGGTGACGAAGGAGGCGTTGTTCATGCTGGATGAGAAGACGGGCGGCGCGCTCCGGTTGCAGAGCAGCTGCTCTGGTTGGCAGGCGGAGACGCCGAGGCCAACGGTGACGAACATGTGGACGTCGACGGCGAGCGGCACCGTTGGCTTCCCTGGACGCAGCAGCGCGGTGAGGCCGGAGAAGAAGCGGTGTGCGGTGGCCGTGTCGTTGACGGCCGGCCGTCGCGGTAGCCGCGCGGTCGTCGCCTTCGCGCCGGCGTAGTGCACGACGGCCGTGGCCGTGGTGTCGCTAAACGGCGGGCCTCGTGGCATGGCGCTGTCGTAGGGGGACGCCGCAGCGTAGTACCTCCCGACGGCGGCGTCGGCCACCATGAGCGCGTCCACTGTCTGGCCCGGCGAGACCACCACCACGTCGGTGTTGTACGGATTGGTGTAGCACGCGTCCGCCCCGACGACGGTGAACCGGTGCTTGGCCACCTTGAAGAACAAGGGCGTGTTCATCCCAGCGTTGATGATGCGGAGCAGGTACGTCCTGTTCTGCCGCACCTCGAACTGGTACGTCGTGTTAGCGGCGGAGCAATTGTACAGGTCGCCTGGCTTGCCGTTGATGGTATAGGCGTCGGCGTGCGGCGCCGGGATGCCAGTGAGGTAAGCCATGCGCTCCATGTCGTAGACGTTGGTGTTCCACCACTCGCCGAGGACGACGAGGTACTCCTTGTCGGGCTTGGGGAACGGGTAGCCGCCGCTGGCCTTGCGGGGTCTGATGACGAGCGCCCCGTACACGGTGGCGCGGTGGAACGAGATGTGGGCGTGCCACCACAGCGTGCCTTCCTGCCCGGCGACGTTGAACCTGTACGTGTAGTTGCCGCCGGGGCGCACCGGGCACTGCGTCACCATCGCCGGACCGTCCGCCCACGGCGTGCCGCGCTGCAAGACGCCGTGCCAGTGGATGGTCATGTTGTATGGCGAGGTGTTAACGAGGTGTACCACCACCGTGTCTCCCTCTCGGGCCTGGATCGTCGGCCCGGGGAGCTGGCCGTTCACCGCCGTCACGATTCGCGGTGGCTGGCAAAGCTGGCTGATGGACAAATTGCCAACCTGCACATGAAATCAAATCCAACATGCATGCATGCATGCAAAATTAATTTGGAGCCATCAATTAGTGCTATCTAGCTAGTACTAATATATTAACAGCACAATTAATATATAATCAATTAGTGTAACGACGGCATATAATCATGCATGAACTTATATCACATGAATGCATGTACGTACGACTTACTGCATCAGGACAACTCTGATTAATTACATACGCATGACATGAAATTAAATATGTATCTGCATGAACAAAATGCCAAACTTTAGGAATTGCGTGCACATATACGATACGGTAGTTACATTGAAGGTTTGCTCCACAACAGCAGCACTAGCAACCGAGGAGACCAAGGCGACTGCAAGAAAAGGAACAAGCGACCAAAGAGCCATCATGCTCTCTCTCTCTCTCTCTCTCTCTCTCTCTCTCTCTCTCGTCTAGCAAATGGCTAATTAGAATAGGAGATAATTAGGAGATACAAGACTTGATGTGTGCCTAATTAGGGGGGAATAGAGACCATGATCAACAATGGGAGCAAATAATTGTGAGCGTTGCCACTCCAAGAGAAGCTAAGGCTTTATATATAGAGAGAGGTTCGATCTGACCCAACTCAATCATCATGTGCTAGCTAGCTGCTATATAGTATAAAAGATACAATGATTGCCAGAGTAGCGTGCATACTGCAGTGTACGCATTCCTACGCATTTTATTTTCAGCTAGGAGAACACAGCCCATCATATGATTGTATTAACTGAAATCAAACTTTAATCTTTTCCGATTATATATGCCTCCTAATACACGCTGAGAAGAAAAGAGGTTAGTAACAAATTAAATTGTTATCTCGTTCAATTCAAATTCAAAACATATAAAAGTATATCAAGGTTTTAAATAGTCCGCTGTAGCTTTTTCAGAGAGTCTACTGTTGTGCGTTTGTGAGATTTTCGTCTATGTGCTCGGTTTGCGGCAGCTGCAATCTTGCCGCTATTGTACATTCTTTTTCGTGCTTAATACAAACAAAGATATGCATCCCGCCTCCTCCATATTCAACAAAAAAAAAAGAGAGAGAGAGTCTACTGTTACCCTATGGCTAAATTTTCCGCTATGGCAGTTAACAACGCTTTACTGCACTAAACGCTGCAATTTGGCTTAGCCGCTAAATTTTTTTAGCACCACTAATCCTAATCAGGGACATACATTCTTCGCTCTAGACATAACTAAAATCTATACCTCTTTTTTGTTTTATTTATTTAAGTTAATGGTGTACTAAGTCATTGATTGTTGGATATCGAATGAATGTTAATGTTGATTATAGCCATGGATGTGTTCATTGATTGAATAACCATGAAAGACCTGGATACATATTCTCATGTATCCATAGACATATATTTGAGTATTTGTGTTCATAAAACTTTAGTTCAATGTTCTATGCATATCTTACTATTACTAATTAGAGGTTTTTTCTGGAGCCTCCATGTTAACCTTCACCAGACACGCTAAGAAAAAAAAGATAAATCCTAAAAATTCTCACAAAAATTGGAAACATCCGTCTGTTCATCATGTAGCTCTAATAACTGTAGCCATTAGATCTATTGTATTTTTAAAAAAATTACCCAACATGCCATTATGAAAGATGAGATAAAATAACCCCCTAAATTTATTAAAAAATTACCCACCATGCCATTATGAAAGATAAAATAAAATAACCTCTAAATTTATATAAAAATTACCCACCATGCCATTATAAAATACGAATTATAAAACCCCCCTAAATTTGCATAAAAATTATTCACTATGCCATTATAAAATATGAATTAAATAATCCACTAAATTTACATATTAATTACTCATCATAACATTATAAAATATGAATTAAAATAAGTCATCAATCTGCGTATAAATTACCCAATATGCCATCATAAAATATAAATTAAAATAATTCCTAAGTTTGCATATAAATTACAAATTATCCATAGTGCCATTACAAAAGATAAATTAAAACAATCACATATAATATTACTAAACATTAAATCTGTATATGCAACTCTAAGTTTCTAATCCGTGCGAGAGCATAGGTTGATGAGCTAGTAATTGAAATTTTTTATGTTTTTCTACAAAACAGTTAGATGAAATAGCTTCCTAGCCCGGTGTAGCTTTCTATAGGTTTTAGAGGAGATCGTTGCTAAGTATCATAACTCGCTATTTAAAACATTGCAGTAGATATAATATATGTTTGAAAGCTTCCGTAATTTGAAATGGAACGTAGCTCAGTTGGTTAGGTCCTTGGCGGTGGAACCTATCCACTTGTTGATTTAGTTTCTTAGATGTGCTCATAGGGATTGAGTGCGTGCGTATGTTCCTAGAAGTGAATGTACATACATTGTGAGTGTCTGCATTTGTCCTATGTATTATGGGAAAAATATAATTTAAAACATTCCGCGCAACCTGGCTGCCTGCACATACGTCTGTGAAGGTACAGTACGGTTTAATTAGTAGAATATATTGTTACTTCAAGTTTACGTTTTAGCTAGTTAGCTAGTGGAATATAATGCCATTTAGTTAAGGATGGAATCTAGTCTATTCTGTCACTAATTAAATGCAGCAACTTTCGTCTTGACCTCCGTGTTTAGGGCTAAATAAGCACTTAATAAAAAACTTTTACTGCATGCCAAAAATCAATTTCTTAGTGTATTGTTTGATATGTATAATTAGTGTGCAAGAATTAACTCCAGCCATCGTATCAACTCTATTTTTTTACAATTATGGAAATATATTCGGCCCGGGAATCAAGATGTATATCTGGCCATGACTTCTTATTCAAATTTTCTTGAAACGTCTGTATTTTGTACTTTGAACTGTCTGATATCTTGTTGCGTGTTTCAGTTGCCTAACTACGAAATTTGCTTGAAAAATAGTATCTGGAAATAACGTAACTATCCATATGCGAACAAAACTACATTGAATAACAAAACAAGATCGGATATATAAAATATTCATGACTGGACGTAGCTCTTCATATTGCGAATTTGCGATGGGACAACCACTCTAGTACTTTCTTTTGGACATGGGATCATTGGGTACTTGGGTCGTTGAACCATAGATGCAACCCATGGATTGCTGAAGGCACTCAAGTGGATTGGAGGCATGTAATATCCCATATTCAACTATATTTTGTAATTTTTTGGATTGCGTTTTGTATTTGAAATATAAGATTTGCTGGCATTCATTAATGCACATATTCTTATTGATGAGTTATTGATTATTTAATTATGACATATAGACATGCATGTGTTGAGCACCAAATTGGGCACAGGCCTGCACCGTAGGGTGCCGAACAGTCCGGCGTTACCGCACTATCCGGTGGGCGCTACCGGACAGTCCGGTAGACACGAGTCCGAGTAGAGTCCGCAGTTTATACGCGATCTGGATAGATCTTGACTTGTAAAAAGGGTAAGACCATCCCTCCTTATAAATATAAAAGGTTACGGCCGATTGAGACACCACAATCAATCCAATTATCTACTTTTTATCGTCTTTACTTTTATCTCGTTTTCCCTACTTTTCAATCTCCTATGCTGTTATCCTAGCGTCTCGACGGCAACATGGAGGCGTTCTAGGTGGCCTGCCGATCCTAGAACAACCCTAGTCGCCATCCTCCCTGACGAGATCCCTCCCTGGGAAGACGGCGCTAGGTCTACCCGAGCTCCTTGAGCTCACCGGACTATCCGACGGCCGTCGTCCGGACTATCCGGTGCCTACCAGCAACCCCTAGGCAACCTAGGGTTTCTCGTGGTGTTTGGCGCGAAACCGTGCCAATAGCATGATACAACATATTTTTTTGAGTTAAATGCATCAATGGTCTATGAACTTATCACGCGGCATCATATAGGTCCATGAACAGTGAAAATGCATTTCTGAATCCTCAAACTTGTGAAAATGTGTCATTTAGGTCTAAATTGTCCAAAATATCCCTATAGGTGCTGACGTGTCAATATGAGATAGTTACATAAACAGGCCACGTCAATAAATACGACGACATTTTGGGCACTTTAGATCTAAATGACATATCTTCACAAGTTTGAAAACAAAAAAAAATATTCTTATAGTTCGTGGACCTAAGTGACGTTTTGTGACTAGTTTATCGGCCGTTGATGCCGTGGAGTACAATCGAACCGCATGCTCCTAGATGCTAGCCTTGATGTGAGGGAGAGAAGCCGTAGCAGCCGCAGAAGCCGTAGCGGAGAGGAGATGTGGTAGCGGCAGTCCCCGGCTGCGGCAAGGAGGAGCAACGGTGGAGGCGGAGCCCGTTGCAAGGCACACTCTTTGTTGGGCGCGTGGAGGCGATGACGAGCTCAGATAGGAGGATCGGAATTCGCTAACTGAAACTCTTGCTATTGATCTCGCCGGATGAAAATCAATAGTACTGCTTAATTCTTGTGACTCAGATCGTCGTACACTCTGTCTCCCTCTGCCAAGACTGTAAACCATGTTGCGAGCTAGGGAGTTGAACTTCCACAAAGGTAAGACATCACTGTCGTTTACCCTTGCTGCTACTAATCTACCACCAGGCTAGTGGATGGCATTGCAGATGAGTTGCATGATTCTGAATTCGGCTAGAGGTGCAGGCTAGGGAAGGTGATGGCTAGGCCGTCCTCCACGGCGAGCATCCAACCCTCCTCCCTCGGTGCTAGCGTAGCCTGGGGAACCATGAATGATGAATCCACGCGGCAATGGAGCTTCCTTCCTCGCAGAGGCGGGCCCAGGATTAGAGGATGGGTATTCGTTTTTCACAGTAGAATTTTTTTGACAACCTAAAGAGTAGCACCTAAAGAGTAGCCTTTCGGTATGTATAATTGATTATAATATCATATAGTACTACAACACTTAATATGCATACACAACTGTGCCATAACTCATTCAATATATATAGAACTGGTCAAAACTTCAAAATCAAC
Source organism: Paspalum vaginatum (assembly GCA_030272315.1). Taxonomy (NCBI): domain Eukaryota; kingdom Viridiplantae; phylum Streptophyta; class Magnoliopsida; order Poales; family Poaceae; genus Paspalum; species Paspalum vaginatum. The sequence goes on along the minus strand of CM059013.1, from coordinate 47,936,505 downwards.
ATACCATAGTAGTAATTGTTTGACATAATAAAGTGGCAAAACACAACATCTAAAATAAGTAGTAGAGGACATTAAATAGGCAAATGAGAAAGGTGGGCACCCCACGTGCACGAGCGCAGGATTGCACGTTGAAGGCATGGCTGGGTGTGCGCCTGTTCCTGTTCCTGTCCAGCTGAAGCTGAACCAGAGCATGGCGGTCTAGTGTGGGGGTTCTAGGTCCAAATGGGCTAGAGTGGAACCATTTCAACATTAGGCAGGCCTGGAGGGGCGTTTTTTTGGGCCGAATTGCCTAGAAACAAGTCTGTTTAATTTTATGATGTTTCTATTTTTAATATGTACTAGTGAAAACCTCCGCGATTTGCTGCGGTATTGCAGGAGATAAATTGTTTCTAACTTACTGCAGAAACAACATGATTGCCTTGCCAGTTAGCAACACCACAAAAAATCCTTTGCAAATAAAACACATACCTACTCCATACCAAACACCCGACTACCTCAGTGGGAATGCATTTTTGCAAAAATTTTCCATATGACTGACTACCTTTTACTCTATTTAAACGCACAAAAGTGAATACGCATATCCCTACTTATATATCTTCCAACACTCATTTTATCTCTTGTAAAATGCACGAATGTTGTAGACAGCGCAAAAATCATATCTCTGTTTGCATAAAATAATGCGTGTAAATTAAAAGATAAATACACAAAATAGACATCCTGATGATGCACGTTTTGGTGGAGCAAAATGTGAGCACATATACATCAACATTTTAAGTATGCTCATTTGCAAGATTTTGAGCGTACACATTATATTGCTAGAGGTATCGGGTGTTGCCCTCGGCTGGTCCATTTTTTCTTATGCCTAAAACTTTTTCAGTACATGCTGTGGGACAAGGTACCTACAGCCTATATATACAAAGGAACAAGAGCACGTGGGAAGACCATTAACAATGAATGTTTCATTGTACAGTTACAAACAGATACCATATCAGATTTTTTTTAAAGTAATAGTACCTATGAAACACTCTTTATCTCTTTATTCATGCCTATCTTGACAAATCACTGAACATTGTGATGTATTATAGCATTTAATGAGAATAAAACTCAAATAAAATCACACCGGAAACGGCCACCTAACTAGTAGCTGTGAAAGATGTTAACAATTAATTAACACTCTGTCACTTTGACTACTGTGGCTTATCCTCGTGTGAGGCAACTGGAAATTGGAGCATAGTCCCATGAGCACTAGCACGAGTCATGACCCGAATGCAAGCAGGCTCGGAGGATCTTTCCCGTGTGGAGGTTGATGCGGGCGGTTGTCCACCAACGCATGAAAGATGACGAGAAAGGGATCTGAGATGTTTTGGGCGCAATAATTTTGCCTTTGGCACAGCTGCTAGGGCCACCGCTGAATCCTATTCCTGCCCCTTTTGTCTCTTTAATCATTTCAGCACCACCTTACCCAGATTCCTCCCGTCCGACCTGTTCCAAGGCATCAAAGCTGCAGCGTGGAGCTGGAGCTGGAGCTGGAGCTGGAGATGCTGTCTCCTAAAATGTTCAGCTTTTACAGAAGTGAACACGTGGTTCAAAAAGGTCCGAAAATACTTGCAAAACCGTATTGCAAAATTACAAAGCCGTGTTATGGTAGAACGAAAATTGCCACATCCTTTGTGAAAATTCTCATGCGAGCACGTTGTGGATGGAGCTACCTGTGAGCTCTGTCACCAAGGCCCGGAGACGACAGAGCACATCTTCTTTGAATGCCAGTTTGCGGCTCAGTTCTGGGCATCCAATTCCCGCTGGGTTTCGCGCTAATGACCTGCATTGCATGTCCTGCTTCCATCCTGGATATGGAGTTCAGCTCCTACATCCTTTCTGTGTTGCTGGCAGATTTGGAAGCGTAGAAACTAACCACATCTTCAGGGGTGATACGGCGACCATTTAGCAGGTGGCCCGGCGTGCAGTGAGGAAGCGCAATCCTGGGCGTATCGGCTTCGGCAAGATATCGTTTGGGTAGCAAACAGTTTGGTGTTCATCTTTTGCTATGTAGATTGAAAAAGTGTGTTGATTGTACCCTCCGGCGAAAGCTGGGAACCTTTTGTAATTGCCTCGAGCCATTGTTGGGCATTCATCAATGAAACCAGGGTGCGATAAACCGGAATCGCAGCAGAACCATTCAATAAAAGATCCATTCATTTTTTTGAAAATGAATAAAAGATCCATTCATCATTAGATATTTTTCTGAAACATAATAAGCCACTTATCCACTAATCCTTACCCACCAATAGCAGATTGCTTTACCACTAAGTCATTGGCTGGTACACTGTTGCCCAATTTATGTATCGTGGAAATAGTGCTTTTGCCAAGTACGTGTATGTCAAATTAGGCTATGCACACGGTCTTGTTTGGGAGTGTTGTTTTCCAAAATAACCATGGTTTTAGTATACTATACTTTGTAATCTTCTTGAGAATACCCTGGTTCTATGTGACTTCAAAAATACTATGGGATTCCTTAGGTGTCTGGATGCAACATCCCAAACTATGGTATTTTAGTGAAAACATTCAAAAAGCTAGCCAAGCTATGAAAACTTTGAGTTCAAGTGAAGTTTTATAAACTCAAAAGATACCATAGTATCTACAAAACTATGATTTTGGAAACATAGTTTCGTATAAGACTAAGGTTGAGCAGCCCATAATTTTTTTGACAAACCTGGAGGGATCCCCCCTACAGCAAAGATATATTAAAACAAGAACCAGAAAGAGTAGAAGAGTTTTACAAGAAAAGTCATGGGAGCTGTAGAACAAAGCTCCTGCCCGGCCAAGACCAGGGAAGGGGAGGGTGCAACAAGCTATCTAGCCAAAGCTTAACCACTGGGATGACAGCCTCCTTTGCTCTAGCCAAGCTGAGGGAGAGCACATATATGAAAATAGCTTTATAGCTTTGCAAAGAGGGTGCTACTCCTCTAAACATGAGACTATTCCTGGACAACCAGATGCTCCAAGACATCAGGATGATAACTTCAACGAAGAAAGGCACTTGCAAGTTTGCCTTCAAAGAAATCCAGTGCCTGAGTTAACAAGCCGGTGGTTGGAGCTGACAGGCCAAGAAGATCTTATAGCAGTCTTGAGCAAAAGGGCAATGCAAAACGAGATGGAGCGAACTCTCCATGGCATCCAAATCACACAAGACACATGAATAAGAGGGCAGCAGGTCCATGTGTCTTCTTAGTAATCTTTTTCTGGCTGGAAGACAATCATTGAGGATTAACCAAAAGAAAACTTTAGCTCTAACACTGCATATTGTAGGATAGAAAAATCTGTGGAGCTACCTAAAGGAATCGGTAGCTTTAACAAGCCCAAATCTTTAGCTCTATTCATGAGAGTTTGTAGGAGGTCAGCAGCCATCACAAATAGCAAGGGTGAAAGAGGGTCACCTTGCCTTACTCCTCTTCTGCAATGGAAAGTTTTCCCTAGTTTACCATTTAACAAGACATCAGAGGCTCCAGAGCTGAAAATAGCCTTCATCCAGTTTAACCATATGTCACCAAAGCCTTTGTGCTTCATAATCTGTAACATGGCTTCATGCTCTATTTTATCAAAAGCTTTTTCAAAATCAATTTTAAGAATGACCATTTCTTGCTTTGACTTGTGACATAGGTGAAGATATTCAAAGGACCAAGCAAGGCAGTCTTGAATAGTCCTGGATTTAATGAACCCGTATTGATTTCTATGGACCAAAGTCTAAATGACCGATTGCAACCGATTGGCCCATACCTTGGTAATCAACTTCATGGAATTATTCAGAAGGGAGATGGGTCTAAAATAATTGATTCCTACTGGGGAGTCCACTTTAGGGAGAAGAGAGATGTAAGAACCATTGATGCTCTGAAGACAAACATTATTACTGTAAAACTCCTGACATAAGCAGTAAAAATTCCTAACAAATGACCTGCCAACACTTTTTCATAAAATTAGTGTTAAAACCATTTGGGCCTGGAGATTTGTCAGAGGGGAGAAGCTTGATCACTGAGTCAATTTATGCTTTTGAGAAGGGGGCATGAAGCAAAGAAAGGTCTTTATGCGCATGAAGAAGGCTACTTAAGTCAAATCTCAGGAAATCAAACTCAGAGGTGCCCAGCCTTTCTTTAAAAGATTGCCAAATTATTTCAGCTTTCCCTTCATGACTACTGATAGGTTCCTCATTGAGTTCTAGAGAGAAGCAATCAAATTCCTTCTGTTTCTGATGGTAGCATTGGCATGAAAAAATTTAGTACCGGCATCGCCTAGCTTAATCCATTTAATAGAGCCCCTCTATTTCCAGTTAATTCTCTAATGTTCAAGAAGCTGAACCAGATGATTGCTGAGGATTTTATGGAAGTTCCATTCTTCTAACGAGAGATCTCTGAATTCTTCCAAAATTTCTAGAAAGGTCAACACCATCTTGGTGTTGGAGATCGATAGCGTTAGGTCGGGCAACCCAGCTCTCCATTCTTTGAGGTCTTTTCTCAGGCTCTTGAATTAGAGGAAATGACCTTGGCTTTATCCTGAACAGACTCTGCTGAATCACATTCAAGAATTCTTTATGATTCATCCAATAATTTTCAAACCTGAAAACCCCTCCTATGGGAATGCGGGTAGAGATGTTAACAACACAAGGGCTATGATCCGAAGTTTCCATGACCAAGGAAGTTGCAGTGGTGTTGGGGAAGCATGAAGTCCATGCAGGGGAAGTGAAAAACCAGTCGAGCCGCTCAAGAAGAGGGGGGAACTGTTTGTTCGACCACATAAACCTTTTGCCAGTGCAGAGGGATTTCAACAAGATTTAACTCACTGATGGCTTCATTGAAAAGAAACATTTCATTAACATCTGCCCCTAGCTTACTCCTATCCTCAGGTGAACGGATTAGATTGAAATCCCCCACAATAAGCCAGTTCACATCTTCAGGCATGATAATATTTTTAAACCAATCAAGGAAAACTCGCTTGCCTTCATAAGTACAGGGAGCAGTAAATATTAGTGAGGATCCAGTTTGTACCATTGTGCAACGAGGAGAATTCCACCGACATCGCCCTGTTGTCGCCTAAATCCGCTCGGGTTTGGATAAGCGACACACATGGGATTCGGGAAGTACGCTGTCGCTGCGGTCGACCCTCCAAGCGGATCCGAGGGGATTCTGGGCATGCCACCTGGCTTGACCTTCCGGTCGGGAGGTTTGTATGTGTGTACATGATCGGAGAATTGCCCTGCATATACATAGACAAGCAAACGGGCGTAAAATCCCAGCCGATCGCGTGGATCGGCCTAATTCCTCCGAGTTGATCGACTCATACGGACCGATCGCCTCCTTGCTTCCTGTTGGATTAATTCATCGGCAAAGCACAAACAAGGAGACAAAAGATGTACGAAAAACCTATCTCAAAGCATGATATAATAGATCTGAGCAGCCATATCGGCTTTTAACTAGGACCTCCAAAGAAGTCCACCTAGCTAAACAGATACAAATTACGATATGTATAGATAGGGTACTTGATCTACGTTGATCTATCCGGCATGTCGCATGCACACGCTGTGGCAGCTATGTCGTGGAGTGTAACAAGCGATTAGGATAATGTACAACAAGCTACACGAATATCGATCTACTATATGAAGCACAGATACATACACAGATCGATAAACATGCGAAGGTAAAGACGGATCTCGCGCCAAGCAGAGCTTGCCGTGAGATTATCGAGATAACTAGCGAATCTCGTAATCTGCGAAGCTTAGTACGAGACTTCACCGAGATAACTAGCAAACTTTGCTATCAAAAACGCTTCAGTACAAGGTCCGCCATGGTTCCGGTAAACGTTTTGCTGCTCTAGCCGATCCGGACGACTCCGCTAGGGCAACATGATGCTTAACTGGAGAGAATAACCCTGAGAAGGGGTGGCGATGTGTCAAAACTTGATGAACGAGCCATAAGTTTCTTGGAACGTATGACGATCGTTGGTTCATTTATAAATAGAAGATACATATTTATAATCCGGAGACTTAGCCTTCAAGGCGAATCTTTTTCTAGATAGACTCAAAACTCTTTCCTAACTAAAAAATTACAACTCAACTAAGACTCTATGACTTTATAACATGATCTTGACTCTTCCTTGCATCGGTCTAGATCCTCATGAAGCTTCAAAATATCAGCCGAAACATGCCGTATAAATCTGGCAGATTCTGGTCAGTCCTAATGTTTTGGCAATTACCGTCGACTCCAAGCATATTTGGATGTGATTCCTGTTGCGTTGGAAAGGTTATCTCGTTAGCTTTCCATCTATACGTAGAATGTCCAAAACGGAGTCCGTATGTGGTCTGGACGTCTATTTTCGTGTGGCTTACTCCTGTATGTTTAAAAGCATTTACAAGTACCGGCATGTATACAGTAAGAGTATAGCACAAAGACACCTGCATAGAAAAGCTCAGAAAAATATATCTATATTAGAAAATGAGCGAGCAGTTTTAGGATTTTTAAAATAAAAACATCACCATTTAACCCAGCCAACTAGCACGATAAAGCATGACAAGCACAAGGCTAGTAAGTATCTACATAAATGAGTTTTCCAAAATAAAGATCTTTAGCGAAGCTCGATTGCTCATGCTCCCCACGGTTTTGCAAATTAAATATATTAAATTTGAATTTCAAGTAAGCCTTTCATCATGTACCTAGGGGTTATTTGCTTGTAAGGCCACTTCTTATCAACCAATGCTAAACCTAGGTCTGTAGAACCATCAGAAGCTTAAAGCAAGGTTTTGGTCATTCATAGCTTAATCCAAATTCTTGTTGAAGTACAAAAGCAAGCAGTCTCGAACTAAATCAGTGAGACGAAACAAACCCACCTAGATCTTTTCTATCTACGTACAACATAGACATCTTTTTATTTGTAATTTAAACTAGCACAAGATTACCATTACCAGTGTAAGCAATAAGACTCGAGTCACTGTAATTGATTCTAATGTAAAGGATTTAGCTATCAGGCACGTACAAGATAACAAAAGCAAAATTAACCTACACATACTAGTAGCCAGGTAGAGTGGTGACCATGTTTTATATTTTCAAGGAATAAAAACCATTCTCAGCACCAGATATTCAACATATTCAAAAGAGCTTAAGTACACATGGTCAAAGGCATCCACACCTCAAAGCACATATATGAAACACAAGTAAAAGCTAATAAGCATACAAGGAAGCTAGTGCAAGTGACAAGTGAATATGGTGTATGATAATGAAATTGTGGGTTTGAGTCTTACCGGTCAAATTGGCCATTGACGAGCAAATATTTCATATAATCTACTGACTCACCAGGATGAAGCCGATATGAAATCCAACCAGCAGTATAAGGGATCTCTTCAAATGTTTTGGCGTGGGAGCTGGAGTAGCCGATGACGATGGCGTAGTAGGAGCATGCTGGCCTAATCGACTGACTGAGGTGACGGATGTTCAAACTCAGAAGCCGAAGTCGCCGACGTCGATAGTGCTGCGGGAGTTGGTGGCCGGGTTGACCGGGTGCTTTGGTGCAAGAATCAAAGCAGCTGATGTTGATGATGTTACAGAAACACCGGTGGTCAGATCGATCGGCTGACATGACATATGCTTCGTACGCGAGCCGAAGTAGCCGATGGCGATGGTGCCGCGGAAGCGCCGGTCACTGGATCGGCCAGCTGAGGTGACGTATGCTCCAGCACGAGAGTCAGGAGCAGCAGGCGACATGGACGCTTTGGCGCAGCGATCAAAGCACCTGATGTCGATGGTCGCCGTAGGAGCACCCATGGCTGGATAGATCGGCTAACTTGACAGATGTTTGACGTAGGAGCTAAAGTATCTAACTGATGACGACGTCGAAAGGAGTACCGGTGGCTACAGTGATGGCTGCAGATGCATGACGGCTTCGTGGTCCTGTTTCTCGAAGCCGATGGCACTGACGTACACATTGCACCTTCTTCGTAACGCTCGTATCCTTCTGATGCTCCATGCATAGCCGACGATATCGTGTCGGTTGATCCACTGTGCTTTAATTTCTTGAGACTTAGCCCTCAAGGCGAACCTTTTCCTAGATAGACACAAACTCTTTCCTAACTAAAAATTACAACTCAACTAAGACTCTTTGACTTGATAACATGATCTGGACTTTTCCTTGCATCGGTCCAGATCCTCATGAAGCTTTCAAATATCAGCCGAAACATGCTGTATAAATCCTGATAGATTCTGGTTGTCCTAATGTTTCGGCAATTCCCATCGACTCCGAGCGTATTTGGACATGATTCCTATTGCGTTGAAAAGCTTATCTCGTTAACTTTCCATCCATACGTAGAACTTTCAAAACGGAGTCCGAATGTTGCCTGGGCGTCCGTTTTTATGCGGCCTACTCCTATAGCCCGAACCAGCCTCGCAAATAAACTGGACTTCAACATGTATTAGGCCTACAACAACACCTTGATTTGGGCCTCGGGCACACGCTTAACATTATATTTGGCCAAACTTATGATGTAAGTCTGGCCAAGTAGAGTCATTCAACGTGGGTTTCTTTCTGACATTTGGCTTGACTAATCTTGGTCAAATTTTGGTGCTAACGCACCCATAATTCAAAACTTCAACAACTGTCTAAGCTAGGATGCCTTAAGTAAAAGTGTTGGATACTATTGAATAAAGTTATTGTGGTTGATCTGCTTGCTTAGCCCAATGTTTAACTATAATTGACCAGCTCATAATTCGAGAATTATACTTCTCTCTAAATTAGGATGTTCGACTGTAAGCAAGAAGGCGATGGTGTCAGTGGTGTTGAGGGAGTGCGCTATCGCTGTGCTAGGAGGTGGCTACCTTACTTTTTCTCTGAGGCTATCGCTAATGAGTGAAAAGGAAAACAAAACTAGAGATCTATCAGAGTGGATTTTTTTCTTGACTAGCATAGACGTACGTGTAATATACACGTGGTATGAAAGTAATTAAAAAAAAGTCTAATTGATTGACGTCCTTCATTCCTCGCTAATTCCAAAGTAAGAAAAGTACTTGGGTATGGATACAAAATAAAGTGAGAAAAAAGAGAGAAAATGATAAAAACATTTTGTATCTATGGGTTTTGGACTTTTCTATCTTTTTTAAACTACGCAGTAGAGTCAGCGTAAAGGGTACATTGAGATAGGTTATCCTAGGTAAAAAATTTTTTCAGAAAACTCGTCCGTGAGAGGAGTGTCTTCTGTAGTATCCCTAATGAAAGGAATCAACAATTCCTCCCCTCTGCCTTATAAGTTGAGTGACGAGGCTATGACCGACACGGCTACATCTACCCTTGCCATTCATCTCACTCCACTACTTCGCTCACCTCTTCCGACAGGCTGGTGTGGAGGTTTCCGTGGCTGTAGCGAGCAAGATCCTCCACATTCAGTGCTTGCAAACCTTTAGCTTTTGTTCCAACACAAAATAACCAAATCCGAGGAGGAGGGAGAGACTGAGAGCGGCGATGGCGGAGTTTGTGCTTGGGTTGGCCAAGTCGACGGTGGAGGGGACGCTGACCATGGCCAAGTCAGCGATTGAGGAGGAGACGAAGCTGAGGAGTACTGTGCAGCGTGACCTGGTGCTTCTCTCGGACGAGTTCGAGATGATGCACTCAGTCCTCAACGTCGCCAAGGACCCCGGCACAGACGATGTGACGAGGACCTTGCTAAGGCAGGTGCGCAACATGGCCTTGGATGCAGAGGATTGCATCGAGTCGGTCCTCCACCTGGATGGAAAATCCAATTGGTGGCGCCACATGCTCCCTTCCTGTGTGCTGGCAGCGGCGCCGGCGTCGGATCTGGACGCTGCTGTTGCCGATTTAGAGCTGCTCAAGGCTAGGGTCGAGGGCCTGGGGCACCGGAGCTTGCGCTATAGCCGTATCGGTGACTCCGGCCCAAAGCAGCCGGCCGAGCAAACGAAACAGCAGCCTCCGGCCAACGCAACAGCATCAAACATCCTCGTGATGGGGAGCAACGCCACGGAGCAACAGGGCAGGCGAGATCTTGTCATGTTGATCACTAAGGAAGAAACAAGCCCACGACCACGAGAGAAGGCGGCGGCGGAGCAGGAGAAAGGCAAACAAGTGGCAAATGAGTTCGAGGCAGAGCAACAAGTAGAGAGCCCCCTGTATCCATCTGCTATATCTGCGGGTGGTGCTCTTCGAGTCATCTCAGTGTTCGGATCCAGATACGATCTAGGCATGATGGCAATCAAGAAGGCCTATCACGATAGCGAAACCTGCAACAGCTTCAGATGTCGTGCCTGGATGAAACTGATGCATCCTTTCAATCCCTGTGAGTTTATCCTGACCTTGCTGTCTCAGTTTTACAAAAACTATTGCCCAGAACAAGATAACAGGTACTGTAGATTTACTGGAGCCGACTGAGCTAATGGTGGCGACCGAAGGCGTACTCATCGAGGAATTCAAAAGGCAAATGAGAAATTATAGGTACCTTATCGTCTTGGAAGATGTGTCAACCATTGTCGACTGGGAGGCCGCCAGGGTCTACCTACCACAGAAGAACGATGGCAGCTGCATAATCGTGCACACACAACAGCTTGGTATTGCAAGCTTGTGTGTCGGACATCCACACCGAGTACTGGAGCTAGAAAAGATCTCAACTCAGCACTCTGTCTATGTTCTTTTCAAGGAGGTATGCTCGAACGAACCTGTACAAATTATTCTTCTGAAAAGATATGCTCCCTCCGATGCACAATACTAGTAGTTTTAGGATCCAAACTATTTTTTTTTACTGAAGTAGTAGTTGTTAGGAATTTAGGTATTTTCATATTAATTTTAATTCAGAAAAACCATGCTGGTTGGTGACTGACATATATGTGCATGTGTAAGAGACTACTAATCGTAATGGTAGCATACACAAATACACGTAATAATATACCGATCATAACACATTTGAGTGTTTTTTCTCGAACGACGCAGAAGAGCTGCGTGTCATTTCATTAAAAAAGAAGAAAGTACAACCAATACGGAGGACCCAAGGGCTAGCACCCAAACTCACAGTTACAGCCACTGCCACACACACACTAGGGAAACGAACCAAAGCTCAACCCTGCTCAAGAGTCCAGCCCCACCACCCTGGCACGCATCAAGCTAAGCGCCGATTTGCCAGCTAGACACCACAGGTTGCTCTCCTTATCTATTTCATGGCTAACTACAGAAACACAATGCCTCACCCCCTCAAACATGCAGGCGTTCCTGTGCTTCCAAACCTCCCAAGCTACAAGAATGACCAAAGAATTAAGCCCCTTTATCTCCCTAGACACTTGGCTGTCTGCATGGACCACCAGCCCGAAAAACTCCTATCATCAGGTTGCGAGGCAAGAGCTGATAGACCCTAAGCATAACGGAAGAAGGCCCAAACTTCGCGAGAAAAGACACAAGAGACTAGAATGCGTTGAATTGTCTCCCTCTCCTGGTTAGAAAAGGGACAGGCACTAGGGTGTGGAAGCCGGATCGAGTGAACTTCCAAATGCGCTGGTAAGTAATATCTGACTGCAGGGTCACACCATCCATCAACTCCTAAACTTTCAAGTACTCGACCAACACTTGGACTGTGAGAGACCCTCGGATCTCTAATACCCACCTTCCTGTTGGGATGTTGTGCGTTGTTTTCTTGCTTTCTTTGAATTGTCAACCCATTATTGGCTAGAAAGGGTTGTTTTCTTGCTTTCTCTGATAACCTTTTTTTCCTTGTACTTCAAGCAACCACAGCTTCTGGAACCTTCTCAATAATGTACTTTAATCTCCAATTAGGCTTCAATTATCTCATATTCCTTGGGTCCAACTCTTTCTAGCCCAAATCCTCCTTCAAATAGCTTTCACAATTATTGCAATATTTAAGGAAGTCCAAAAACAAAAGCATACTAAAAAAATGAGGTTAATTATTAGTCAAATGCAATTTGATCATAGGATTTATCTCTAAGCACAAGCAAACTTGCAAAAGCATGGCAAAAAATCTGTCGTTACCAAGTGCATGATTTGTCGTTACCAAGCGCCAACAGCATGCACTAGCCACCTGAAAGGTCAGCTCTTCATTACTCAGCATAGACAGGACCTTCCGGTCCACTGACATGTGGTGCTCTGGGCCTCCACCATAGACCGGACGCTTCAAAGGTCTGCTCCGTTCAATTTGCGCAAGACTAGACCTTTCGGTCCATACACCAGGTCCTACTCCAAGCCTCTGCAGACCGGACTGCCTGACAAAGGTCCGCTCTGTTCTATTCTTCATAGACCGACCGGTCCTTATACATTTTACTTGTTTTCTTACACTTGACTTGCTTTCCGCCGTGCGTTCGTCCATGGCATCAGTGCTTCCGGAGAATAGATTTCTTTCTTGAAATCCCGTGTTATTTTCAGGGTGCTACCCTAAGACTTGCAATGGGTGGCTCCCCCTTGACCCCTATCTGCTAAGCGGGTAGCACAACCCCTGTTTGAGGCGGCTCTTCGGACCTTGCTTTCATACTTCTTCTTTTCATCCCTTGGTTCCTAAATATCTGAAAATGTTCATCAAGACAGTTTCATTAGTCAAAGTGTTAGGTTGTCAATCAATCACCGAAACACTAAGACACAAAACATGGCATGAGAGGCCATTTTCGCTACAGACGGCTACAAAGCGGATCTGCGATGCGAGTAGTGTGATATTATTATACTGGAGTTTCGACAGATATGATGGAGAGTTTATCTCACTATTTTTTGTGGTTGTATTTGGTAATAAAAATATGTAGATTCATCTATACCATTGGATGTATAAGAAGTTAAGAGCCAAAAGTATAGATTTTTTTATTTCTATATTTAATATGATTTAATATAGACAGATAGATGTTTATCAAATTCAATGGTTCGTTGAGACATTTTTTATATCTGATTTGATTTAATATAGACCATCAGATGTCTATAAGTTTTCCTATTTATATGGCACGTACTGCATAGCATAAATCGACTCCACTAAACAGTGTTCTTTTCTTTGTAGGGTGAGGCCGAAAAAGTTGAGGAAACAGTGCCAAATAAGGCGAAAACTGCACGTGAATGGCTGCACGAAAACCAGCTTGTTGGCCATCAGTAGATAATAAGCGGCGGGTTGTCTTACGTGTATGACAGATGCGTGGTCTCTGTGTGGGGGATGTCTGGTGTTGGAATATCATTTCTTGTCAGACACTTTTACTACCAGCATCAGTATCAAACGAGTTATCCTAGTTACAGATTCGGTTGGGTGAATGTAGCCTACCCATTCGATTTAATGGACTTGTCACGGAGCTTACTATTGGATTTCGATCCGGGATATCACCAACACCTTATGATGCCAGTGATCGAAGACCCAATTCTAGCGTGCCGTGAACATCTGCACAAGCATGAGTGCTACATTGTTATCGACGGTCTGCAGTCAATGGATGACTGGGACTTGACAAAAGCTGCCTTGCAACTGGGAACTCTTAGAGGCACCATCGCTGTCATTACCAATGAAGAAAGTGTCGCCAAGCATTGTGCGTCAAGCAATCATGTGTACAACCCTACAGGTCTAGACGATCACCACGCCAGCGAACTATTAGAAAAGAAGGTAATATATGCTTACTAACAAGAAGTGCCCCACTGTTCTGTTACACTTCCTCCAACAATCTCTTCTCTACTGCTTAAATATACGAAGTGTTTCCTCACTCTGTCGCTTGCGCGTTCCACTCGCTCCCGCCCCGCGTCTCCACCCGCCCGCCGCCCCGCTCGCCTTGCGCCCCCCGCCCCCACCCCCGTCCTTGCGACCGCCATTGACACACCGCGGGGAGCGCCCAACCGCCCACCTCGTTTCTCGCCCCGACCCCACCACCCGCGCCGCCATTCCAGCGCAGGCAGTGGCCTCGCCCGCCGCTGGCTGCCCCGCTCGCGCCCCATCCCCACCCACTCCCCGATGCAAGCCATGCCCTCCATCACCGCCCCGTCCACACCGCCTACGTGTGTCCTTAAGCGAGACGCGTAGAGGCATCGCCAACCAACCAGGACTCCAGGAGGGGAAAAACGCGCGTGTGGAGAGGGGCAGCGCGGTCTCGCCGTTATGTGACGCCATGCCATGGAGCTCGCCGGCGCCGCACTCCGGAGGTCCGTGCTGCCGTCGGTGGCCCCGGTGGACGCAAGGGGGAGGGGAAGGAGGAGGGCACATCAGGTCCAGCTCTGTGCCATGGGGCTCGTCGCCGGGGACGCAGAAGGGCCTCTCGGGCTCTCGGTGAGCCCTTTGTTACTTCCCCCTTGCCTTCTGTTCTTGATTCTGTTTCGGATGAATTGGATGTGGGAGCTGAATGAGACGAGTAGCCTGGCGATACACTATTGCTTGCTGCGATTAATTTTGTTCCTGTGGTGGGAGGATCCCTGCGGGTTTTGATTTGAGAATAACGGCGATGTGATCCAAATATGGTGGTCGATTTGATCTTGAATGATACATTGATAACAATCTGACGTATATTGCCAGTGCGTGGTGCTTCGATTTTACATGTTTCGCTGCAAATTAGCAGTTCATTAACGGTCTTGTTCTGTGGATTTGAGTTGATTTCAAACTGTATGTGAATTCTGATTTGAGATTGCTTTGCTATTGGGAACGCAGCAATCCACAGATCTGCTGCTGCAGGAGCTGAACCAGATGAAGGACTAGGAGTGCAAGACGAAGGAGGCTAAGAAAGACAAGGCTGCCATGAAAGCACTGAAGCAGCAGCAGCAGGAGGAGACTGGCGATGCTCCTCGTAAGAACCTGAAGGAGGCTTCCTGAGCTTATCACTGATACATTTTAGAAATTTCACTCCATGAGTACTTTTCATTGTTTCCTATAATATTTATCTTATTTTTGTTGTAATGGCACTAAAATTACTCGTGGTGTTCGTTGTGATTGTTGCGAGGACACTGAAATGACCAAACGACAGTAGTAATGGTGGTGATGGTGGTGGCGGTGGTGGAAGACGACAATGACTGGCTGAGGAAGCGACCTCAACCCCACGCTCACGACTTCCTCTGCACCCCACCGAGGCGTGCCAAGACGCTCATCAAGTAATGTGTGCGCGTTTCTTTTTTCCACATTTTATAATTCTTGATTTCAGCCTTGTTTTTAATTGACTTATAACATTCATATGCTCTGACAAAAGGATAAAAATGCTCCTCAATGTCCTGTTTGCACTCATGCTAGCAGATGGAAAAGGTATTCTATCGATAGTTAAAATTGATCTCCGCCCTACCCTCTTGCATGCATCGTCTTTAAAAGGAAGAATAGGTGATAAGCTTGGCTCCAGCATCAAGATCATTTGGTGTAGTTGAAATAACGGAATTGGAAGTTGTTCGGTCAAGTATAGGAAATTAATATAAGAATTCTCAATGGTTTATTTTTCGTCTTTTATTTATCTTAATATTCATTCCATTCAGGCCATTCCAATGCTCGCAAGCAAGCACGAAAAAGCTTCTATTTCTAAACGGAAACGCCCAATACATCGAAACTCATTACCCATGGATAAAGCCAGAAAAAAAAGAAAACAAACATGGTTTGCGGATTCGGAATTGTAACCAAGCATCCTGGGTTCTATACCCGATTCAACACTAGAGCATGCAGCCGATCCTAGATACAGAACTATAGAAAGTGTGCAGTGAGGGATCTTTATTGGTAGCCAGTCTTTCACTTCCGCCTCTCCACTCCCATGCCTTTCTTGGTCGGACCAACCCAACCGGCGATTTCCGACAAGTCTTTCTGCTTAGAGCAAGAAGCGGAACAAAAATAAAGCTTTCTTTATTTTCATTTATGGATAACCAATCCATTTTCAAATATAGTTGGGAGATTTTACCCAAGAAATGGGTACATAAAATGAAAAGATCGGAACATGGGAATAGATCTTATACCAATACTGACTACCCATTTCCATTGTTGTGCTTTCTAAAATGGCATACCTATACAAGGGTTCAAGTTTCGATCGATATTTGCGGAGTGGATCATCCCTCTCGAAAACGAAGATTTGAAGTTGTCCATAATTTACTGAGTACTCGGTATAACTCACGCATTCGTGTACAAACAAGTGCGGACGAAGTAACACGAATATCTCCGGTAGTCAGTCCATTTCCATCAGCCGGCCGGTGGGAGCGAGAAGTATGGGATATGTCTGGTGTTTCTTCCATCAATCATCCGGATTTACGCCGTATATCAACAGATTATGGTTTCGAGGGTCATCCATTACGAAAAGACTTTCCTCTGAGTGGATATGTGGAAGTACGCTATGATGATCCAGAGAAACGTGTGGTTTCTGAACCCATTGAGATGACCCAAGAATTTCGCTATTTTGATTTTGCTAGTCCTTGGGAACAGCGTAGCGACGGATAATTCCGAATCTACATAGGTCTAGTCCAGGGGACAAATCAATAGGAAATGCTATTTGCTTCTTAAGTTAAGAAGAAGAACTTTTTTTAAATGAAAGAGTTTCCACGGGCGTCGGATATCATTTCTTCAAATAAGGAAGAAGTGTTATCGAAGGATTTCCTTCCATTCTTCCTAGTATGGAAGAAGTCAAGAAAAAGTACTGCGTCTCGATCTATACGAAAGGGCACAGGTTTTTTCTTTCGGTTTCATCGATAGCAGAAGAGTACGCTAGCTAGCGGAGCCTGAGCTTGCTTGCGCCCCACCCCTACGGAAACTATTGCCTATGCTTGCTGCTCGCTCAGTGTCAGTAGAAGGGAAGAAAAGATGGTCACTCCTTTTAGTTTAGGAACATGGCGAGCCTTACTTACGACTGTTGCACTTCACTCGCAGCTCGCACTTGCTCATGAACTCGCTGCTTCGCCAGAAGCACAGTCGTCAGTCAAGGAGGGAGCTCCAACCTCCGCGCCTAGCCGCAACCTAAACGCTGGTTCTATCCCGGCCAAGCAAGCAAGGGGAAGAGGGGAAGAAGCGGGGTAGAGGAATTGGTCGACTCATCAGGCTCATGACCTGAAGACTGCAGGTTCGAATCCTGTCCCCGCCTAATCACGTCAGATACTTGTACGAGTCCTGATCACCTGGGTCAAAGAATCTATGTTCAAGTCGCCTGCCTAACAAATAGACGACTGCGTACTGTAGTGAGTCTGTTCCGTTGGTCCGATCCTACCATGGAAAGTGTTGCTGTGTAAAATCGAGATTGTGTGGGTGTTCAGTTGATCAATCCCTGTGGTTCTGGCAGGCTGCTGGCGTGGGACTGTAAATCCTCTTTCGCTGGGCCCTTTGGTTTGGACTCGAAATCCTTCCGGAGTGAGTGGTTCGATTCCACTCTAAGAACGAGACTGAACGAAAGAAAATGATTGTTCTAATGATTTTGACTACCTGCTGAACCGACACTCATACGAAAAGCCATTTAGTGTTTACATGGTGAAAACTCATACGAGAAGCTGCTGGTCATGTATTTACACACCGATGACAGCCGGCTCTATTCTAAGAAGTGCAGATCAGGCATGTTTTCTGGTTGGAGGAGGTTTATTTGGTTTAATTAATTATATAACAAAATTAGTTTGATGTTGACTGCCTGGATATGTGACAGTGGCTCCAGATCCCTTTGCTCAGATGAATCATACTCTGCTCGGCTGATTCTCAAGTGAGATGTATTTGCTTGCTGCATATAATAATTATATAATAATCATTTAAGCTCTGAAGTTTAATAGTGCCTAAAGTTTGGATGATGGTGTGCATGTATTCACATTTTATCCGAGGAAAAGGTGCTATAGTTAGATTTTGATTATGTATATTCAATTTACTCAAATCTGAATTTTAGATAGACCATTGTAATGATCAGATGCACACCATTATAATGATTGACTGACTTTTTAATTGACAGAAAATATGTTTATAATGTTTAGAAGTTTTCTTTGCTCTCGTGACTGTCCACGACATCATATGAACATATGTCTTTTGCAATGAAATTATGTTTTTCCGTAGCAACGCACGGGCATGCATATAGTGCCATTATAAAAGATGAATTAAAATCACACATAAATTTGTATATAAAATATCTATGTGCCACTATGAAATAAAAATATTAACTAGAGTATGTTATATATATAGATAAGGTAAAAAACTATATGTACACATATGCTCTATTAAAGTATGATCATATGAGAGATATTGAATAACAAAAATTTTAATCAATTGTGGGGCTCAAATTTGTATAAATTTCTAACATTTGGATTTCATAACATTACTGGCCCGTAATGTGTATAGGGTTGACTTACTGGTTCTAATGGGTTCGCATGCAGCAGCATGACATATGGAGAGATGTCGTGGAATTGCTGACGCTGCGGGCGCATTCAATTTTACCTTGGCGGAATTGATCGAGCTGCTGGTGCTTCAATTATTCACCGTTCAAGCTCGCACGGCTGGAGATTCTATACATACGTCCTAGTCCTACTACACAGTGATCAAACACACAGACGAGCATTGCTTAACTTAATAAGCTTAAGCGACCTTGCTACAACGTATCGAGTCCCTAGACCTATAGTAAACATCATGCATAAGCATAATCTGCATGCAGATGCAGCCCTCCTGCTGTCGTTGCTTGCAGCGCTGTCGGCCATCGTCTCTTGCGACGCCGCGGCGAGGCTGCAGCTCGTGCACACCGACGCCGGCCGCGGCCTGACCGCCTGAGCCGCCTCGAGCTGCTGCAGCGCATGGCGGCGCGCACCAAGGCTCGCGCCGCGCGGTTCCTCACGGGCACGGGCGGCTCGGCCAGCGCCCCAGTGACGCCGGGGGAGATCCCGCCGCTGCCGTCCGGCGTCGTGCCGGGCGTCCCCGACACGGAGTACCTGGTGCACCTGGCCATCGGCACGCCGCCGCAGCCCGTGCAGCTGACGCTCGACACCGGCAGCGACCTCGTCTGGACGCAGTGCAAGCCGGGCACCAACGTCTGCTTCCCCAGTCCCTGCCCTACTTCGACCCGTCCCTCTCGTCCACCTTCGCCAACTGCAGCGCCCCGGACTGCAGCTACAGATAAGGTTATGGTGACGGCCGGCTCCACGACGACCGGCCTCGTCGACGTGGACACGTTCACGTTTCCCGGCGGTGCTGCCGGGGAGGACACGGCCGTGCCCGGCCTGCTCTTCGGCTGCGGCACCAACAACACCGGGATTTTCAAGTCCAACGAGACCAGCATCGCTGGCTTCGGCCGCGGCAACCAGAACCTGTCTCTGCCGTTACAGCTCAAAGCCGACAACTTCTCCTACTGCTTCACCGATATCACAGGAACCACGAGCAGCCCCGTCCTGCTCGGCCTCCCGGCGAACCTCTACAGCAGCGGCGACCCTGGCGCCGTCCAGACCACCCCGCTCATCCACGGCCCACCGTCTTTGCCCTCTTCGCTCTACTTCGTCTCGCTCACCGGCATCTCCGTCGGGTCGACGAGCGTGCCGGTCAGTACAGGCGGCAGCACCATCGTCGACTCCGGCACCGGCATGACGGCGCTGCCCCAGGACGTGTACGCGGCCGTGCTCGACGCGTTCGTCCAGCAGGTGAGCCTGCCCGTGCACAACTCCACGTCCATCTCGCAGCTCTGCTTCACGGTGCCGGCGCCGGGCGACCAGCCGGACATGCCCCAGCTACAGTTTCAGTTCGACGGCGCCACGCTGTGTTGGGAAATGGCGGTGCTGCACTGCTGCAAGTGAAATGATCATAATAGGCAACTATCAGCAGCAGAACCTGCACGTGCTCTACGACCTGGCCAATAACAGTCTATCCTTCGTCCCGGCTCAGTGCAACCAGGTTTTTTTTTTTTTTGAATGTCTACGGGGGGAGAGCTTCCCCACCTGATGCATTTCATTCATTTGGCCCTAAAATGGCCAGTTAATAGTCATACAGCAGACCTTCCACTAAGATGGGAAGGGGGATAGAATAAATATTACAGGAGAGATTTACATCCTGGCATGTTCAAACACCGAGAGCCAGACATCTTAACGCAAAGGTCTTTCTTCTTGTGCCTTTGCGACCGCACCATAGCTTCATTGGAGCATGCCAACAGGGTCCTGTCTAAGCTTGCACAATCACCTCGGAACACACAGTTGTTTTTCGTCGCTTCCAGAGTACCCAGCAGCACAGCAGCGAAAAGGAGCTGAATTCTTTTTCTGGGAGTTGTTGTGGCCTAGCAATGGAGTGAATGTCACGTACATGTAGATCGTTTGGGATGTGCACTCCGATCTTGCCCCAGAATTGGACAGCAAAAGGACAGTGGAAAACAACATGGGATGCATCCTCAACCCCTTGCCCGCAGATTTCACAGCCTGCATTGTCCACCACCTTCTTCCTGAACAGATTGTCCTTGCATTGTATGCGGCCTTTCTGCAGCAGCCATCCAAAGAACTGGACTCGGGGAGGCGCCCTGTTGCCCCAAACGAAGTCAGCTGAACTGTCTTGGTGAGCAGTGGCACTGCTAATCATTTTGTACAGCAAGCCTGTTTGCAGTTTCCCTTTACCATTGTCGAGGATGCAGGAACTGTATGTCTTGTTGGTTTGTTAGCGCCAGGTCCTGGATGAGCCCTTGCGCCACGGCGAGTTCGCGCTGAGCCACTGGGTTAGGCGGGGGACCAGGTGTAGACCCTGATGAACCACTTCGTTGACAGCTAACCCACCGCTTGACACAGTGGGAGTAGAGAGGGCCAGGGAGCTCAGTGGCCAGATCATCTTGCCCATTCCAAGCATCATGCCAAAATTCAGTGCTTTTCCCATCGCCAACCGTGGATGAACTGATGGCTTGATAAGTGGGGAGCAGAGCTTTCAGAGTATCCCAGTGAACACCCGTCACCTGCCCATCCATGGTTGCCAAATTGACTTGTGATTTCACCCACGTAGCCCAAGAGGAATCTGCTGGGTTGTGCAACCGGTGGATCAGTTTCAAAAGCAAGCATGTGTTTTGCAACCTCAAATCTTTGATGCCCAGGCCGCCAGCTTCCTTTGTACAGAAGACATTCTCCCACGCCACAAGGCTAGAGGAGTCAGACATATCTTGTCTTCCCCGGTCCACAGAAAAGCACGGCGCCGTTGATCAATCTGTGCCAGGACGCCACTGGGTATAGGAACAGCACACATGGCGTAGATGAGCTGGCTGTCGAGGACCGCATTCACGAGGACTGCTCTTCCCATGGGGTTTAGGAAGGAGGCCTGCCAGCCTTCCAGGTACCGATCGGCTTTATCAATATGTGGAGCAAAAGCCGAGAGCTTCAACTTGGTGCTGGAGAGCGGCAGGCCGAGGTAAGTTTGCGGGAAGCCTTCCTGCTTACAACGCAGGGCGTTGAATATCCTTGACAGAGCCGGGCCGTTGACGTGCATCGGCACGGCCGTGCTCTTCGAGTAGTTGATGTGTAGCCCAGTGGCTTTGGAGAAGGAATCAAGTAGGCGTTTAAGGTGTACCACGTCCGCCAATTCACCCCGGAGCAGGATCGGCGTGTCATCCGCATATTGCAGGACCGGGCACGATTCATCTTTAAGGATCGGGTGCCGGACACACCTGCTCGGCTTGATCAAAGTTTGCAAGACGTCGGCGACGAGCAGGAAGAGGTAAGGGGATAGGGGATCCCCTTGCCGTAGACCTCTTTTGCAAGAGAACCAGGGCCCAGGACAGCCATAGACAAGGACTGTATTTTTGGAGCTCTGAAGAAGGTTCATCACCCAATCACCCCAGATAGAACTGAAGCCTCTCGCCGTCAGAACTGTACGCAGGGCATCCCAGTTGACAGTATCAAAATAAATTTCCTATAAACATTCGCGCTCTCGTCATCATCCTAGTGCCATTATAGTAACTGGGGATCGACGCACGGAATATTACTATATGAATAATGTACCTGGATTGTGCATACACATATACTATGTATGCTGTGTAAGAATAATGGGATATGTGTGACGACTCTACTCTGTCGGTATATGCCATAGCGACACTTCTGTTATGTAACAAGGAAATTGTGCTACTCCCTCAATTTCAAACTATACATCGTTTAACTTTTCTAACATCAAGCCTGGCTCTCCCGTCCAATTGAAAAAAATTACGAAGATATGTAAAAGTTCAACCCACGCTTCAAGAACATTGTATGGTAAATTAAATCATAATGAAAATAAATGATAATTATATATTTTTTATAAAAAATAAGATGAGCAGTTCAAATTTAGTGTCTAAAAAGTCAAATAACATATGTGTTGGAACTGGGTGGGTGTATAATAATACATTTTACGTCTGGGAGTCATATGCCTACGGGTGCCCTATGACGACTATTTGTGCCATCCTGACGAGTGGACCGAGTGGTCCGACGTGCGGTGCAAGGCAATCTGCAACGTGACGCACAAGGGAACCGGCCTTGATCAGCTAGATACGGATCTGTTAGGATATTGTGTTGTATTTCGGGCATGTAATTTTGCATGTATATCGGTAGGCAATCTCCTAGAGATGCGCCTTGCAACCCTAGCTCCTCAGCTTATATAAGGGGAGCTAGGGCGTCAGGAGACTCTCTCGATCATCTTAGCTTATAGCAATCAATACATCTATATACCAACATACAGAACGTAGGGTACATCGATTTGGCTGCCTGAACCTGTTTAAATCACTGTGTTCTTGTGTTCTGTACACCATTAGCGATCTCCTTGTCACCCCCTCCGTTCTCAAAACCGTCATAGGGGTAACCCTATGGTAGGCTGCCGGTATCAAGCTCCAACAGCTGGCGCGCCAGGTAGGGGCTGGTGTGCGAGATCACGAGGTGGCAATGGGAATCACCTTCCGCGTGAGACCTAAGTTCCAACTAGGGGAGATTTTCTCTTTTGGTGCTTTCACCTCCGTCGTCGACGAGTATGGCAACATGCACTTTGTCAGCGGCCTGCCGGCTGAGGTGGCGCCACGCGCTACGACCCCATCGGCAATGCCCTCTCAGGGGATGTAGCAGATCCGACCTGCTGCCGCTCCTACCGCCAACCGAGACCGCCCGGCCCCGACTGCCCCGGCTCGACATCAGCATCCTCCGAGGCAGATCCAATCTGCTAATCGGGACCACCCGGCCCCGACTGCCCCGGCTCGACACCGGCATTCACCGAGGCAGATCCAATCTGCTAATCGGGACCGCCCGGCCCCGACTGCCCCGGCTCGACACCGGCATTCGCCGAGGCAGATCCAATCTGCTAATCGGGACCGCCCGGCCCCGACTGCCCTGGCTCAACATCAGCATCCGCCGAGGCAGATCCAATCTGCAAATCGGGACCGCTCGACCCTAACTGCCCTGGCTCAACATCAGCATCCGCCGAGGCAGATCCAATCTACTAACTGGGACCACCCAACCTTGACTACCTCGGCTCGACGTCAGCACTCACCGGAGCAATGTCCGCCTGTGCCGACTGCTGCAGCAACCCCACCACTCGGAAAGCTGCCGAATCTCTCGGTTGAGGCTTCTCCCGCGGGTGTTGGGCCGCTCGACTCTGCGGGACCGTTTGGGCTGCGCAACGCTGCAGACATCTACAGTAACATCACCGCATCGACGCTCCGCTAGTAGTCCCTGCCATTGGTGGACGATGACCTCTTCTGCGCGACTGAGGTCCCTATCACTGGCCTCCGGCTTGGCCTCGTCATCAGCTCCACACCGGCCGGCAGGACCTCTCACTGGCGCAGCAGCCAACCGGAGGAAACTGCGGCGCCCCCTCCCTCAGCGGCCTCACCATCCACGATGACAATGCCTCCGGCTCACGATCCTTCGCGGGAGGTGTTCATGGCCAACATCTATGAGCACGAGAACCTAGTTCCACCGGACTCGCCCTCCTTCCAGGGAGAGACACCGGTTGCCGTAAAGGACCGCCGCACCCGCAACGTCGACAAACAACGTGAGAGGGACCGGAGGGCCCGTGCGGTAGAGCTGCTCCAACCCATCTCCGCCGACGAAGCATCCAAGACAGGGGAGATGACCACTCGGCGCAATACCCGTCTTCTCCATAACCAGGACCGGGACCGGCGACGCAAGTTGAAGGCCGCCGCCGAAGAAGAAGAGCACGCTGCTCGGTAAGCAACGGATCGACATCGACGAGCAGCACTCGCCGACGGCGCCGCCCGGTATCTCTATGACGACTTTGAGGACACTGCATATTCACACAACTACTCTACCAAGGAACTCTGAATCGCCGTGATAGGAACAATCGTGGCAGAGCTACCTCCGTCGTCTCACAAAGAGAAGCTTCAGCAACTGGCCCTCAAGGTCCTCAAGTTCGACGGTGGCAAGGTCTCAACTTCTCATGAATCCGAACGGTACTCAGAGGACGTCAAAGATCTCCACAAGGTCATCGAGTACCGAAAAGATCTCCGCCACCGCCTCAACGACAAGAGGCTCCAAGCATGGGAGAAAGAACTGAAGTGCCAAAAAGACTGGGAGAAGGAGCATGGATCACTCTTCTGCGAGCCGACCCCTCCACCGACCGCTGGGAAGGACCTAGGGGGTGGCCAACAACAAGCACCGACCCGACAGCCCCCGCCTGGCTAGGGCGATCACCTCGTACCGCCGCTACGACCCGTGCTTCGACGACTCACTGTGCGGCGACTATGATGGGATCCGCGCCTTCACTCCCAGGATTAGATCTATATCCTGGCCCGCTACGTTCAAGCTCATCAACATCGACAAATACGACCCGAAGGACAATCCCGAGGAGTGGGTGCAGCTCTACGCACTCGGAGTCAAAGCAGCCTAGGGCGACGCTGATGTCATGTTGGCCTACATTCCCATCATGTTGGGCACCCAAGCACTCCGCTGGCTCCAGAACCTTCCTCCGAGCTCGATTAGTAGCTAGAGCCAATTTTGCGAGAAATTCATCGCCAACTTTCGCAGCACATACCATCAGCAGGCCACGGTGCGGGACCTGACTTGCATGCGGTAGGGCCGGTGTGAGTCGCTCAAGGAGTACATACGGCGTTTCTCGGTGCTCCGGAACCAAGTGGCCGATGTTGCAGACCAGACCGTCATCAACGCCTTCAAGAAAGGACTTCAGGATGAGAGGCTGCTCGAGAAGCTGGCGAGGAAACTCCCGACCGACGTTGAAACCCTCTTCAACATTGCCAACAAGTACGCCAACGCCAGCGAGGAGACCCGCGACATCCTCACGTGCAACATGGGTGATCACGAGCCACGACGCGACCATGATGAACGACACAGCGGGTGCTGTGACAATGACTGTTGGCGCCGCGACGGCAACAGGCGCCCCTGGAAGCACCCCTATGACAACACCGTCAATGCCGCGGGATACTTCGACATGCACCTCAAGCAGACGATCGACGACCTGCTCAACAAGCCACCGCGAGTGCCGCAGCCTGAAGTTCCTGCTCAACTGAGGCTCTATCCCTCCCAAGAAGGGAGACGCCCCAGACGACAAAGACAAGGACAAGCGCGACAACAGCAAGAAGCCAGATGACGGCGACGGCGGCGACAGAGGTAGCTTCCCCGTCATCAACAATGAAGAGGCAGTTATCTACGGCGGCCATGGCTCAAGAGAAAGCAAGCGCAAGCAGAAGCTCACAAACTGACAGGTCATGGTGGCGCAGTCGTCCACGCCAACGTTCTACCAATGGTCAGAGCACCCGATCACCTTCAGCAGGGACGACCACTGGTGCGACTTCTACTAGCCAGGCCGATACCCTCTAGTAGTCAGTCCTATTGTGCGCTCATCCTTACTGCGCAAAGTGCTGATCGACGGTGGGAGCGGCCTGAACATCCTCATTGAGAAGACGCTCCTGGCTATGGGGCTCAGCGTGAAGGACCTGCAGGAGTCTGACACCCCCTTCTATGACATAGTGCCAAGACGTGGCACGAAACCACTCGGGTACATCTACTTGCCCGTCATCTTCGGCGACAAGAATAACTTCATAAATGAGTACGTCTGGTTTGAGGTGGCTCCCATCAACTCATCTTACAATGCCATCGTTGGACGTCCGAGGCTCGCTAAGTTCATGGCGGTTCCCCATCACTCGTACCTGGTGCTCAAAATGCTGGGTCCTTACGGCGTCCTCTCCATCAGGGGGCATTTCAAGACCTTCCACGAGTGCAATCAAGCAGTGCTCGCCACGGCAGAAGACCTCGAGAATGAAGCCGCTTGGGAAGAATTGAGGAAGACGACAGCGAGCACCAAGCCAACGCTCCCTAACGCGGAAGACAAACAGACTGCCATGCAGTCGACGGTACAGATGAAGCGAATCAGCCTCAGGCTCGAGGACCCGAACAAGACGGCGATCATTGGGCCGACCTTGACCCCAAATAGGAAGACGCGCTCGTCCAGTTCCTGCGCCGGAATTGGGACATGTTCGCCTGGCAACCCTCTAACATGCTAGGTGTCCCAAGGAATTGGCCGAGCGCAAATTGAAGGTCCATCCGGGCACCAAGCCCGTCAAGCAGAAACTACGGCGGTTCTCCAACGATAAAAAGGAGGCTATTAAAGCAGAAGTAGCACGGCTGTTAGCGGCCGGATTTATTAGAGAGGTATTCTACCCAGAGTGGTTAGCCAATCCTGTACTCATTTTGAAAAAGAATAACAAAAAGTGGAGGATGTGCGTTGATTATACTGAGCTTAACAAACACTGCCCCAAAGATCCCTTTGGGCTCCCTAGAATAATAGATCAGGTCGTAGACTCTACCGCAGGCTGCGCCCTGCTATCTTTCTTAGACTGCTACTCAGGCTACCATCAGATAGCCCTAGCCCCAGAAGACCAGGAGAAGACTTCATTCATCACTCCCTACGAAGCATACTGCTACAAGACCATGTCCTTCGGACTGAAGAATACTGGGGATACCTACCAGCGCAGCATCCAAGCTGGCCTTGCCAAGCAGTGGAGCAAAAACGTCAAGGCTTACGTTGATGATGTGGTAATCAAGACCAAGGACCCGGATGAGTTCATCAAGGACCTAGAAGAAACATTCAACAGCCTACGAGTCTACCGATGGAAGCTTAACCCGGAGAAGTGCGTCTTTGGCGTACCATCTGGCAAACTGCTGGGATTCATCGTCAGCAACCGGGGGGATCGAAGCCAACCCGGAGAAGATATCGGCAATCACATCCATGCAGCCACCGACCTTCCAGAAGCAAGTACAGAAGCTCACCGGGTGCATGGCGGCACTCAGCCGCTTCATCTCATAACTCGGTGAGAGAGGACTCCCTTTCTTTAAGCTGTTAAAGAAGATGGACACGTTCAAATGGACCTGAAGACCTTCCTCTCCTCCCCACCGGTGCTGACTGCGCCCATCCGAGTGCAAGGGGGCAAGTCACCAGAAGAGTTGTACCTGTACTTGGCCTGCACCACACATGTGGTGAGCACAGCACTCTTCGCAGAGAGGTTTGACGATGCCCACTATAAAATGATCGTTGTGATTAAGAAGGAGAAGATCTATAAAATGATCTATAATGTTTCAGATTAATCAATACTTTTTTAAACAAACAACTATAAGAAGGCGAATTTCATTCGAAATAGGATAAAGAATCTCCACCACCACATTATAAAAACAACAACATTTTCTTCAAAAATACATATTGTTAATACATAGATTAAGAGAAAAATCTAGACAATATATTTTCAGAAATGAAAGAGGAACACTGTCCTTGAAGGGTGCAGGGGGCTTCGCCATGAATTCTCCCATGGTCACCTCCAACGGCCACCTCAATGGGAGGTGGGTGAGACGTAGAAGACGGGTGACGTTGTGATAAGGTCGAGGGGGACGAGGACTGCCTGGGCCATGGCCAATTGGCCAGCGTCTGTCAGCTAAGGAAGTGTCCATGACCTCAATGACAAGCAAAGGAATAGGATGTGCCTTCCCACCGCTAGCGGAGGCGGGTAGAGGGATGGCAAGAAGTGAGGCAATAGATCAAGGGCGATGGATGAGGAGGCGAGCAGGTGAAGAGGCGATGAGACCCATAGGCGGAGGCAAGTGGGCAGAGCGCCCCACTGGTAGGCAAAGGGGCTGTCGGCAAAGGCCCTAGCTGTGTAGGAGTAGGTAGGGAGCAGAGAGAGACCAAGTTAGTGGGGATGGTGGGGCAGGGTGGTTAATTTAATAAATGAGAAAAAATAGAACCGGATACAAAGAGTGTTGTTGGAAATAATTTATTACGGAGGATGTAATTCTTTTAGAGCAAGTGTAATGTGAACGGACTTTATCTATTGCCAAATCAGGTTTGTGATGACATGGAAGAGAGGAGAAACGGTCTGCGGCCTATACTAGCTTGCAGAGGCTCCAAAAAGCCTTGTGAGAAAGTAAAATGGACTAGATATTTTAATTATGTAATATGAACAAACAACTAAGTATTATATAAGTAGGCTGTTAAATTAATTGTATATGATATTGCCTTGTATAGGGCCAACACGAGCTAAGTTCTAAATTACCCTCTCAGTCCCAATTAATAGATCATTTCACTTTTTTTACACTAAATTTGTCTTACTTTTCTTATTCAAAAAGGTTCATAATAATTATTTATTTTTATTGTGATTTAGTTTAGTATATAATATACTTTAATTATGAATTGATTTTTTTCTATTTTCGTAGATACTTTGAATAAGACGAATCCATCAAACTTGATATTAAAAAAGTCAAACAGCCGCGAAGGCGCGAACTGAGCGTAGCTCAGCTGGTTAGGTTTCTTGTGGTAGAACCTATCCACCCAGGTTTAAGTCTTCGACTTAGCACGGATGTTGACATGATTTAACAGCTTTGGGACGTCGCCAGCGAGGCACAGAGGGAGTGTTAGCCTTAGGAGAGGTTGGAAATAATTTTTTTGGGAGGCTGAATTTTGATGACACCATTATGTTGGTCTGAATCCCAGTTGGCTAAAGTACATTTTCTGAACTTTTGTTTGACTTTGACCGGTTAGTTCTGATCCAAAATTCCAAGTGGTGCCACTGGCCACACGTTGGATAGATGGAGATAGGGAGAGATACACTCTCCCCTGGAAACAACATGTTTACTTTGTTGTTTGAAACTGGAACCCCATGTCAAATTAAAATGGCTAAATAAAGAATCAAATGATATTTTGACGGCGTCTTTCTCTTGTGTGGAGCTAGTCAGACTTACTTTCTTTTTTCAATAATAAAGGAAGTTTATTCTAGTGAGTTTCAACTCGGTGATATGATCTTGAAAACACCGATGACCTATGCATAGCAGGATGCTGTAGACGTTTAAGAAAAGTTATGAGACCTGACCCTAGAGACAATAAGCAACGCCGAGCAAGCCCATCGCCCTGTAATCACAGACCTCGTATCAGTGATTGACTAGGTCAGTGATTGTGCGTTGCCACGGAAAATACTTAAATGTGCATGTGTGGTATATTTAGATAATAAGGCCATGAAGGATTAAAACAATTCCTTTCATATTTACGGTCGAATTGACTGTCGAATTATATCTGCTAGCTCGCGTGTGAGGAACAAGTGTTGGATTGTTACCTTCTACCTCCGATAGCAATGATTAGGCGTAGTTGGAATCTAATGGTTGACTTCCGATAATTCAAATGAACGGAAGATGAAAAAAAATCCGTATTTACGTCCTCTTTTAAGTTATGCTTCTGGTTTTCATCCATCTTCTGCACCAATAGAGAAATGACACATTACAATTAGAGAAACTAGTACATCAACCCCGTGCAAAACACGGCTAGCATCAAATATTAATATTAAAATTTATATATAAATTTAAGACCACAATTAATCAAAATTTATATTATTAATATCTCCATATGTTCATAATTTAATAGAGCATCAACATATACATAACTTTTTTTATCTTATTTATCCATAACAGATTCTAGCTAATTAACACTTATATTTTATAATGGTACAATGATAATTTATATGAAAATTTAGGAGGTTGTTTCAAATTATATTTCATAATAACATAATAGGTATTTTTTATTGTAAATTAGGAGATAATCTTTGATTGATTTTTTTAATAATTTAATTCATCTTTCATGATGGCAATGTGAGTAATTTATAATCAAATTTTGGGGTTACTTTTTATATGCAAATTTACGGGTTACTTTAGTGGTTTTTCATAACGTCATGGTGGGTAATTTATATAAAAATTTAGGGATTACTTTAATAATCTTTTATAATGGCATGGTGGATAATTTATATAGAAATTTAAGGGATTACTTTAATGGTCTTTCATAATGTATAATGGTTTTTAAAAAAATATATAATAGATCCAATGGCTAGTATTAGTGGACACAATTTGATAGATGGCTAGATGTTTCTGTTTTTTGGAAATTTCTAGGATTTATCTTTTTTCTAGCGCGCATCGTAATTTGTGCTTCTTTTATAACATCTAATTACCAATAGTATGATTACTAATCTACTAGTAATAATCTGAATAACGTAGCCTGCTTTTTCACTCAAATATGCAAATAATAAAAAACTGATTGAAAACATATAGCCTAATCACCTATATTTTCCCCAAGGGCACTAACGACGAAATCTGATTGGACATAAAAATACATTCAAAGACAAAATCCAACTCGCGACGATGCCGGACGCACCAAAGACAACGAACGACACCTCTGCCGTCATGTAATCTCCGCCCAGCAGGTGTCGAAAGAAATTAAAACATATGAATGGAAAAAAAAAACTGAAATCAGAGCAGCATGTTTGCGTGTGTCGCTCTTCAGTTTGCGTTGAAGCAGCGCGGGAAGATTTTTTTTTTTTAAAAAAAGACAAGATGGCAGGGCAATGGGCCGGCAAGGCCCAAATTAAAGGTAGCCCAAGTGCCCAACGAAGAAAACTGTTTCCCTTACACCTAGCACAAATCTTAGAACAGCTCGCAGCCACAGGACTCCAAATGAAAGTAATTAACACAAAAACATCAGAGTGGCATTTTGAATGAAGATATTATATGCAAAAATAGATATATGTGTAATTTAGCTATAAATTTAAGAGACCGTTTCAAATTATCGATCATATATAATAGCAACCGTGGCGAGTAATCTAGATATGAATTTATTAAAAGGTCATTCTAGATTATCTATCATAAAAACAAATATGGTAATTTAGATGAATTATTTCGAAAATGGCCGGGCCGCCCGTTCATCGAAATCCGCACTCATCGGTACATGCACCTCGTCACAGTATGTACACAGTACAGTTCAGTGATTCTACTGCTCCAGGTCCGGACTGTTACTATGCTAATATTATAATACGCGCCGCGCGCGGGGTCGTGTTGTGTTTACGGCGAAATTAAATCTTATAAATATTTTGCTCTGGATTTAACGTTCACGCACGCACGGCGCATTACCACATGGATGGATATGTGCCAACATATATATACACATATACTCCATCCTATGCTAGCTGTGACTTATATATTACTCCTACGTACATATATTATTAGTTATATTAAAAAAAACAAATTGGTGGCCTGGACGATATATAAGCTACGTAAATGGAGTATATATATTGTACTACTATATCACAAATCAATTGAAGCAATTAATGGTACTGTTCTCGTGCACACATAACATAATCAATACTATTGTGAGTGTATAAATCGAGAGGTCACGTACAAGAATACCATGCAATATATGCATGCGTACCATGCATGGTGGTCTGGTATCCTTGAGATCGATCGTAACACGTAACGTACGTACGTACGTACTTACTTACTATACGTGTTGTATCGGATCGCATCGGATCGGATCCGTTGGTAGGACGTACTGATCAAGTGATCAGCATATCTACCCCGATCCATGAATCTGTACGCTTGACTGATAATCAATTATTCTGCTGGTTATAGTATAACAATGTGTATACGAATAGTATAGTGTACATCCATAATCATTGTATAGAACAGAGGTGCTGTGGATGGAGATGCGCCTTGTGTATATATCGATCATGCAACCCGTGCAGATATATTTTTATTAATGTTGACGTTTTTCTATTAGTATTTTAATTTTTTTTGTCATGCTTTTTATCCGGGAGACCGGGAACATGACCATCTATTCATAAAAATTGTTTTTGTTTTAGTTGAATGCATGCACAGTTGGCAGCATCTATAGTTAAAACGTTTTAAGTTTGAGCACAGTTGGCTTCACTGTAACTTTCACCACCGGCTGCATTGACATGAAAAAAAAAAAGAGGTTTGGAAAAAATTATTTTACTCGTCTGAAAGAAAAATGTAAAAACATACCTTTGGACAGATCGGGGGCGTATCTTGTACACACGCACACCCAACTTACCGAAGCAGAGCATAAATAGAAGCTTCACCTTCACTTCACTACACGTCTACACCTATAGAGAAGCAAAGCTAAGCTGCTGCTGCTGCCACTGCTACTGGCCGCGGTCGCCCAACCAACCGGCAGCAAGAATGCCATCCGCAATGGTGGACACCACCGTCGTCGCCACGCCGCCACTGGACCTAACCGGGCGCCGCCACCGCCGCCCTGCCGCGCTCTCCGCCAATGCCAACACCAACGCTGCCGTCGGAGCGGCGGCGGTGCCCAAGCCCAAGCCCAAGACCGTCGCTTCCCGCTACCTCAACCGCACCTCCGCCACGTCCCCTGCCTCCACCGAGCGGCCTTGTCCGGTGCCACTGCAGCCCAATGCCGATGCCGGGACATCCTGCGGCGGCGCCGCCACCACCACGACACGGACGCTCGCGGTCGCGTTCCAGAGCCCCACCTACTCCCTGGAAACCAGCACCAGGTCGGAGAAGAGCCAGAGGAGGAGGGCCGGCAATGCGCCCACACCCGCGCGTGCCAAGGTGTCCGACGCGAGCCAGAACACGTACCGCTGGCCGTCGACCTCCGCGCACGGCGGCGGCCGCGCGCTCGCCAAGAGCCCCGAGTGCTCCTCTGCTTCGAGCAAGAAGGCCGTTCGGGCGACGCCGCGGCGCGCGTCGGTGGACGGTGCGCACGAGTACGTGCTGGCGGTGTCCTCCGACGACACGGACAGCAGCGTCGGCTCGGGGCCGCGCCCGTCGCTTAGGAGCGTCATGGGCTCCTCCGCGCGGTTCACCACGGGGAACCGCTCCGAGCGCTTCGTCGCCTACCCGGCCACGCCGTCGCCGTCGCGCGCCTCTGCCACGTCTCCCGCGCCCGCGCCGCCGGTGAAGAAGAGGTCCCTGTTCGCCGGGCTGCTGTCCTCGCCGTTCGCCAAGGCGTCTCTTAATAGGCAGCCGTCGCCGAGCAAGCCGGTGGCCGGCTCGTTCAGGGGGACGGCCTGCCCGTCGCCGGCCCGGCGCTCCACCGAGGCGCCTGGCTCTGCCGGGAACGCGCTGGCCAAGGCTTCTTCTACCGGTTGCGGCATGGACGGCGACGTGAAGCTGCCGAAGCCCTCTGCGGCGATCAAGGCCGAGGAGGAACACCAGCTGAGGCTGCTCTACACGCGGGAGTTGCAGTGGCGGCTCGTGAACGCGCAGGCTGGGGCTGCGCTTTCTTCGCAGACCGCGACTGCAGAGGTGAGTGACTGAGCATGCATGCCTCTATGATCGCCTTCTCCAGACATGACCGTATGGTCAGAAACTATTCAGAGTTGCTCCTGGGGTTTAGTAATACAGTTGTCATTCTCATGTTCATGTCATACAAATTTAGGTTGATCATTTCTCATATATGTTCATCACAGAGAAACTTGTGTGGTGCATGGATTTCTATCCTGAGGATGCGCAGATCTGTCGCCATTAGAAAGATGCAGCTACAGTTGCTTCACAACCACCGCAGACTCATGGCAATACTCAAAGAACAAGTAAGAACTTCGTGCTAATGTTTCGCTTCCTTAATACAGCTAATTCTTCATTGTTTCATGCCATTGGAGGTCATTTCTGGTTATTCATTAAAGCGCTAGACCATGCAGTTTTTGCCAATTGGGCATGAGATTCATTAATCGACAGGACCACAAGTAGTACATTATGTCATCTGATACAGATTTACTGACTGTCAAAATTTTATAGCCAACAGTATCTTTCTTACACCAGTTGTAAAGCGGGTAAAATCAGCTCATAAGATTACTACTGATATGGACATGTGGAGCTGTGCTAGCTTGCAAAATTGAATGGCCATAATTTGTCTCGTGAGGATACTTAGCTCAGCTATAATAATGCTCTCTTAAAAGTCTAAAGCTAGTACACCCAGTTGGAGCCGCAGCTGTAACTAATTGCTAATTTATGACACTAAATTCGATTTTAGTACACATTCTATTGCAAAATCTGATAGATTGTACTAATATGCAGATGAAATACCTGGAAGAATGGTCCTTCTTGGAGAGGGATTATGCTCATTCTTTATCAGGAACAGCACATGCTCTGAATGCTGCCGTCGTGCGCCTTCCTGTCTCCAATGGAGCACTGGTTGGTATATCATAAAACACTGAGAATATAATTTCATGACGTTGCTTTCCAGTTGAAATATTAAGATCTCATATTTGCAGGCAGATATCCAAGGAATAAAAAATGTTCTTAGCTCTGCAGTCGATGTGATGAATACTATAGGAAAATCAACAAGTACTCATCTGCCTAAGGTGCATAATTTTTTACAGGAGTTCCCTTTCTAGTTTTCTTTGAATCATATAACATATACAGAAGCACAATGCTACCGGTTTCACAATAAGTGATGTAATGTAGCACTGAATCACGTAGGCGCTGCTGTTTCCTGTCTGAAATCGTCTGCCATTTTCTGCAGTTAGCCCGGACAAATGTCTTGGTGTCCCAGTTATCCAGAGTTTTCATTCAAGAACATATTCTGATCTTGCAGTGCAGAGACCTGCTGTCCACACTAGCATCAATGCACGTAAGTGGTACATCCAGACCGATATATTCTGTCAGCATTGTTGATGTTCTAACAGTTCCCAATTCAATATTTGCTGAAACAGGTGAAGTACAGCAGCCTACAAGGGCAGATGATACAGCTGAAACAAACAAGGCTTGGGGGGGGGGGGGGGGAGTTTGTTTCAGTCTACCGATAGATACTTCAGAATGTAGATTCTGTCATTTTCAGTAGAATCTTCAGGCTACTCTCTCCAGTCTCTAGCTGCAGAACGTAGCGGAGCAGCGGAGGTTGGGCCTTGGGGGGGGGGGGGGGGGATGCTACAGTTTGCCAAGTGCAGTAGTAGCAATTAGGAAAACTAGTCGATGTTGCTGTTGCAGCCCAAGCGTGCAGTGGCCCCCGTATATATAATGCATGAGGACACCAGATTAAACCAAATACGGATGGGTGAGCAGGCACATTAGATCAGTTCGCCGAAACAAGAAAAGAAATAGGCACTCACGAAAGCTAGAATCAGCTGCTCTAATCTGCTCCCGTGTCGGTTGGGTGGTCGTGTCCGTGCGCTGCGGCGGTGGCGGTGGCGGCGCGACGGCACAACGATCTGGCGTGGAGCAACAGGCTGCCATGCCACCATGGAATGGAACCCATGCCAAGAAGCCAGTGTCAGACAGACCATCCCGCGACTGAACACGAACAGCAGCACTCCAAGCAGCTGGCGAGTGGCGCCCGGGCACCACTATTCACTCCAGAGTGGAACAGGGGGGTGGCGTGGAGCTTGGAGGGAGGATGGAGCGGGAGCCGGCGGCCGGCGGCCGGTGGGCATGGCCGTCTAGGCTGCAGCCTACCTGATCACTTGGGCCCAGTTGGCGTTTGGCCCATCTATTCTGTACCCTCCCCAGATTTGTCCATAACCAATGGTTTAACTGGGGAAAATTTGAAGACAAGGTGCTTTGGACTTCCATTCGCAAGCTTGCAGAACAGCATTTGGAAGAGGAGCAATTCGAGAACGATTTAAACATACAAAGTTACAGGTGGTGTAATGTAGGCTGCTGTTTCCGGTCTGAAACCGTCTGCCGTCTTCTGCAGTTAGCCCGGACAAATGTCTTGGTGTCCCAGCTCCCCATAGTTTTCATCCAACAACAAATTCTGTTCTTGCAGTGCCAGCGCAGAGACCTGCTGTCACACAGTAGCATCAATGCACGCATCCAGATCATCCTACGCAGGTGGCAGGAGCAATTTGAGGGGCAGGAGCTTGCACGGCAAAACCTCAGACCAGTGCTACACAATGCCATTAATCTTGAGACTTTCCGAGCCATTTCCACAGCAGAGAAAATTTATAGTAACTATTAAAGATAGCAACCCCCAAAAAAATCCAGTACCTAACACTTGACATATACATCCGTCATGTCGTCAGCATCACAAAGAAAGCCACTTTGCTTCCCAGGTTCCACTAACCAAATAGTATCAGTAAGATAAACATCGAGACAGAGGACCCTGAACCTGTCTTGTGTGGTACTAGTATTCTATTATAAGTCCTAGTTCTAAATTTGCATCTTAATTCACATCAAGCTAATCCATTCCAACTCATAGTCCCTAGATAGACCACACGATTCCTGTGTATCATTGGTTATCAGAACAGAGTACCTCTGCATATGGTTTAACATATGTATGTGTATCAACAAACCTCTAAACTTGTTTTCTACTGTTTTCTAAGGCACTAGAGTAAAATATAAATACTGGGAATATCATAGAACCACAAGACGTCAATTCAGATTTTAGCATCAAGAGATCAATATTTTATTCAAATTTAAGCTGTCATTCCATTAGCATCAAGCGACAAATTCAAACGGACAAAGAATAAACCGCTATAGCTTAGTAATGCATTCAGAAATTTCCAGAATGTCATTAATTACTTACAATTTACACTGCCATGCAAGTCACAAGGTACTTTCCCCAGTTTTTTTCATTAAAAGAAGACAATCCATGACCATCTCCAGGTCTATGTGCATTGTGCATGGTAAGAACCCATAAGGAACCAAGGAAATTTACATCAGTAATTGTTCCCAAATATGGCCACACATCCAATCTTGATATCCATTTCTTAATTATCCCATTTTCATTTCTGAAGGGAGCTCGCAAAATGTAAGTATGCCTTGTTCCATTGATTCTATCGATCCTTTTGCATCTGGTATCAGCCGAGTAACCTTAACCACATGAGAAAAAAGAACAAATCAATAATTAAGTAAAAGCCCTTCAGTTTCCTGTAAGAGTTAGAACTGCATCAGAGCACAAGAAAAATAGAATGGGGCTGCTGAGCAACAAGCTCAGCACGTACAGAGGGAATATACCATCCTAACAGATGCTAAAACCAAAAGAGGTAAAATAAGAAAGGTCAGCCAGGAGAAAGAAGTAAAATAAATACGCACTTACAATGAGAACCTCCAAGGTAACATCAAGCCCTCGTTTCTTTAACTGAAGGGCCATCTCATTTTCTGTGACATCATAATGCTAGGAAGAGCCAGTGCTGATGGTAATTGGACATGCTGTGGGTTTTGTGAGACAAAGCATGTCGTTGCTGCACTGATATCATGGGAGGATCCTGGTGCTCCTGGGCACCTGAGAGGCGAGAAACAGAAGAAAAGGCACATGCCAATCAGGAAATGATGAAGGCATCTGATGGAATAATGAAGCAAACTTTAGACAATCAAGCGTACATTTCAGGGGCGGCAGTGGCAGAGGTTATTAGTTTAGGATGTCCACAACACCTTCAGTTTGGCAGGTAATATCGATTCTTTGCAAGGAGGAAGGGCAAGATATTAGTCGTTCTTCTGCACCCACTGCTTTTACAGGGCAAGATATCACCAGTAGCCACCGCAGGAGCAAGAGCCATCCTTGAAATGATGGAAGCGACTGGAGTCACGCACAATGATCTCATGGTCGACAATCTTGGAGATGTAGGTGAATGCACTATGACAATCACCGCACACACGAAGGTTCTTTGTGATCCGTATGGGACAACCTGGGGAAGTTGTGAGGAGGCCATATGCGAGAGCAAGCTTCTCACTGTGTTCAGCAAGAAGATTATTCTTTTCCTCATCATCGACATCGTGCAGTGCAAAGTTTGTCTCAGGGACATAACCCATGCCCTTGATGCGATAGATTAGTCTCTCTAGAAGAGAGTATATCTCTGGAGATAAAGGATGTGATCGATCTCCAACAAAGAACGATGCAGTGCCTTTCTTACCTTGGACCCAGCTGCATCCTGGCCTCTTCTTAATACCTGAATTCTTCATCAGTTGTCTAATTCTTGCTACATCTTTCCACCGCCTTGCAGTGGCATATATGTTGGATATAAGAGTGTAGGATCCATCATTCTCTGCTTTCATATCGACCAGTTTGTTCAGAGCATATTCAGCAAGTTCCACATTTGAATGAACTCTGCAGGCACTAAGTAATGCAACCCAAATTACTGCAGTAGGTTCAATTGGCATTTCCTGAACTGTTCTCCATGCCTTATCTAATCGCCCAGAGCGAGCCAGCAAGTCAATAACACAAGCATAATGCTCTGCAGTGGCAACTACACCATAGTCTCTACGCATGTTATCAAAGTAATCCAGACCTTGATCAACCATTCCAGAATGG
Organism: Paspalum vaginatum; assembly: GCA_030272315.1. Classification (NCBI taxonomy): domain Eukaryota; kingdom Viridiplantae; phylum Streptophyta; class Magnoliopsida; order Poales; family Poaceae; genus Paspalum; species Paspalum vaginatum. The sequence goes on along the minus strand of CM059013.1, from coordinate 47,898,131 downwards.
CTGCAAGCATAAAGAAGAACCAGGAAGGAAATATCATCAGGAACAAATCCTGCCTTTTGCATCTTGTCAAATATGTCCACAGCCTCATTACCACGACCATGCATTCCATATCCTGACATCATTGAAGTCCAAGATACTTCATTCCTCTTAGGCATGATATCAAATACATTTCTAGCAGTATCGACATCACCACACTTTGAATACATATCAATAAGGCAGTTTGCCACGAAGTACAAAGATGCTTCATATTGATGATGGCGGATGATATAGGCATGAATCTGCTTACCCATACGAAGAGCTGCCAACTGTGCACAGGCCATCAAAATGCAGGAAATTGTATAAGCATTTGGAGAGAACTGCATACGGTTTTGAAATCATTTCCGAGAAAAGATTGAGGGCATCATTTGAGTCTCCATATTGCGCATAGCCCACCAATCATGACAGTCCAAGTCACCACATTACGTTCCTTTCGAGGTATGGAATCAAACATGGAACGTGCAGGCTTTGAAGCTTCTGCACTTTGAGTACATATCTATTAATGCATTGTGTACCATTAGATCCTCACCATCACCATCACCACAAGCATCATCCAAGGGATAGAAGGCATTTCTTCAGAGAGTATGCATGAGTTTCTCTGCCTGGAGACAATGCTCCCAAGGAAGCACAAGCAGACAATAAAGAGATGATTGTGATAGAATTTGGCTCTGATCCATAAAGAAGCATTTGCTGGAATGCATCAAGGGCCTCATGGCCACATCCCCTCTGAGCATACCCTGCAATTACAGCACTCCATGTTATCACATCTAGTGGGATACTTTCCTTGCGCATATTCTTGAAAAGCTCAAAGGCTGCTTCAAATTCCCCACTTTGTGTGTATCCAGTAACCATTGAATTCCATGAAACGGCATCTTTGAATTCCATTGTATTGAAAATCTTTACTGCATCCTCCATTGACCCACACTTTGCATATGTACAAATCAGGGTATTGCAGACAAAAGCATCTGGAAAAGTGCCATTCCGAATTGCATAGCTATGAATTTCTTTAGTTTGAGGCAATGCCTTTAGAGAAGCACATGCAGGAAGAATGTTGACAATGCTAATGATATGTGACCTTTCATTTGTAGCTTTTTCATGGACAACCAATGTCATCTTTGAAAACAGGTCTAATGCAGCCCGTGGATTCCTACCATTAACATGGGCAGCAACAATTGAATTCCATGAGATAACATCATCAATTCCCCTCCAAGTCATTTCATCAAACACCAGGCTAGCATCCTCCAAAGATCCACAGCGGGAGTACATTGCCACCAATGCATTGCACACAAAGACATTTGACTCAAATCCATTGCAGCAGATGAGTCCGTGGAATGTCCTACCGGAACGGTACGAAGGTAGCTCTCCGCATGCTTTTAGCGCATAAGGCAGAGTAAAATGGTCCGGCCTAGTTCCAGCACGCAGCATGCGACAAGACACACCAATCGCCCTGTCGAGGCGGCCTTCTTTGATGTACTCTCGTACGAGTAGATTCCACCATACAGGTGGCGATGGGGTGACACGCTCCAGCACGGAGAGAGCATCGCCTGTAGCGCCACAGGCAAGGTAGGAAGCTACAACACCAGTACCCAGAGATTTTGGCGACACGTATGAATGCGATGGGAGTGGCGGGAGCGAGACCGACAGCAACGGCGCTGGACAAGAAAGGAGGCCAGAGGCAATAATCTTCTGGTGAATTTGACGAAGTGCGCTCACAGACCTGCATTCCTTTAGCAGCGATGCAAAATCCATTGGAGAGACATCTTGACCAAGGCATTCTGCACTTGCAACTGCAACTGATGATAGGAAGCGTGGCCCTGTTCGTTTTGCTGCTTGGAATATCATTGCGCACTCCGAATGCTTAAAAGGGAAGTCATGGCATCCCTGTTTCATAAAGAAAAAAAAACATTACTCAACAAAGTACGAATGCATAGGAAGTAGGAACACCATAGGCTGCACTAGAGAATTGTGGTCACCCGCAAGGGAGGTGCGCTGCATGCCCTCTTGTGTAGGTGTGGGCACCGCTAGAGCATGGTGAGGATGATGGGTGATGGGGGTGGAAACGGCCGGAGCAACAAGCACGCCATGGAGGGGAGGCTGGGAGCACCGCAAGGGCGAAAGCAACGCAGGGAAGTTATTGTTAGAGAGAGAATAATCCTATAAACTAGAACTGCAGCTAGAAAGGGAGAGGGTCACCGGTCCTCCTCATGACCGGCGAGGTCGCCGGAGGGGGGGGGGGGCGGTACCACACCGCGGCGGTTGTGAGCAGCGCCGCGAGATGTTGAAGGGGGGGAGGGGAGGGGGATACACAGTATATGAAATGGGGAAGTGAAGGGATTACCAGGTGGGGGTGCACGTCGCGTCGTCGCCGGTGAAGCGCCCGGCGAAGATGCGGCGCCGCTCGCCAGGACCCGCCACCGCCAGTGAAGGGAACCCATCGGGCGACCTAGGGCGGGCAGGTTCAGCCCACATAGGCCCGGCCCAGCGGGGAAGCAACGGGCCTATGGTTAGGAAGGAGCAGCCCAGCCCCTGCCCCAGCTCGTGGGAAAGAAACACACCGTTCTCTTCGTTTTCCGTCTGCCTTTTCTCTTTTTTCCCCTCTTTGATGATATTATTATTATTACATTCATTTCTTGTAGTAGTTTTTTTTAGTAATTGGCTCTTCATTTTGAACCAAGTCAGGAAAAACTAAAGCCCAAATATTTTTTTAAAAAAAATTATTCCTCTTGTTAAAAAAACGTTTCAGGTTTCAACGTAATTAAATTCCAGCTTAACTAAAAATTGTTCTAGATAAAAAAGGAAATATGATAGATAATTGTTTGTTTCACTAAATGTAAAATTATTTAAGAAAATATCTAGCTTAATAACTAGAAAAATGGTGTACCTCCGCAAAAAAAAATGATTCAACTTTATGAGAAAAAAGGTTTCTAATGAAGGCTAAGTTTGAAGTTGAGTTCGGAACAACATACGATACTGTATATTGTTATAGTTAATAATAATAATTTAATTTTAGGTAAAGAAAAAAATTTGAAATGTTTTTTAGCTAAGGCGAGCGACTTAGGCTATTCCCAATCCATGGTATTTTATCACAATATTCAAAGTTTGCATGTCATATAATATAATATAGTAGAAGATACAGCTACTACCATGCATAGTATCATAGATTGTTTCTTAGTCTTCACAAGATAATTAAATGCTAGATGTGTGTATGAGTATAAATCGTGGGCCACTAAGATAGATCAGATTTCAATGCATATGATATCGTGCCCAAGTGGTATCTCTCTTGAGATACAACTTTTTTCTCTCCCCTCTTAACTCTTTTTGACACATAAGCAAAAATGCTTGTGTGGCGTATATTAATGCATATGTTACTATGCACTGGGAATAGCCTTAAGCAAACTGCCTCAAGAAAGGTGGTTGGCTTATGCCCGCTTCTTGATATGCTGATTTTCTAGAGACAACCCCTTGAGCCAACCACCTATGTATAAATTGACTCCATTTCTAGATGGGGTATTTCACTCGTCTCTTAGAATTTCTTTCCCAAAAATCATTTATATAGTATTGGAAAAACACACATCTGTTCGCGAGTAAAAAAAGTGCTCCATTCATTTTAAAATATTGGTTGTTTGATTTTTTTTTTACATCAAATGTGATCTTCATATCTTATAAAAAAATTACTAAATTATGTAAAATTCAAGACGGGCTTAAAGTATATTATATGGTGAATCAAATTATAATAAAATAAATAATAATTATAATTTTTTTAAATAAGGTGGATGGTTTAAATTTGGTATCTAAAGAGTTAAACTGGTCTATAATTTAAAATGGAGGGAGTAGACTTTTCCCATGCGTAAACGGGCTTTTAGGCCTCCAGCTGGTCTCACTCGCTCGCACCTGACTTTTCAACCGTCGAATATGAGACGATTAGGCCTTGTTGTCTTATATAATAATAATAATAAAGAAAAAGTCGCGCTCTATCATCACGATGGTGAGAGGCAGCGAGGAGATGGAAGGGTTCCACACTTCACTTACCTTCCCCATTGAGTTTGTGGCGTTCAGGTGCGTCCAGGAAACAGAGTTTTCCCCCAGCCATCACCTAGTAAGGTAGCTCCGTCCGTCCGTCCATCAATCATGGAGGTACTTGTCTCTGCGATCATGGGCGAGCTCGCCGCGCGGTCCGTATCTTTCCTCATGGACAGATGCGTGAACTGGGCGGCGGACGATGGTGGCGTCGACGACGGCGAGAAGAGGTCGCGCCGGCTGCAACGGCTGCTGCTGCGGGTCCATGTCATCGTGGAGGAGGCGGAGCAGCGGCGCATCACGAGCCAAGCCATGCTGCGGCATCTCAACCTGCTGCGACAGGAGATGTTCAGAGGCTACCACGCGCTGGACGATCACGAGTCGTCGTCGAGCCGCCGGGTCGTCGCCGGAGGCGAGGCGAGCTGCCTCCGCCTCCGCCTCCGTCACTCCGCCGTGTCCCAGTTCAATCCAAGCAAGCGCGTCTGCCTGCTCCGGTGGCGCCAGCAGAGCGGGGGGAGCAATGACGTCGACGATCGGCTGCAGCGTGTTCTTGGGAGCCTGGAGGCCCTGGTCTCCGACGTGGGTGAGTTGGTCACCTTCTTGACTGGGTGCCCTCGGTTGAACCGTCAGCCTTACAGCACGTACCTGTTCTTGGACACGTGCATGTTCGGCCGCCAGATGGAGATGGACCGTGTCGTCTCCTTTCTCCTGCAAGACGAAGGTGGCCGTCGTCCTCAGCAGCGGCGGCCAGACGTGTTGACAATTCTAGGCCCGAGAAGAGCCGGAAAGAGCACGCTCGTGGAGCATGCCTGCCGGGACGAAAGGGTGAGGAACCGATTCTCGCAGATTGTGTCCCTCACCCGTGGAGACCTTCTTCTTGCGTCGGGTGGTGGTGGTGGAGATGGCGAAGACATGCCGCTGCCACTGCAGCAGGCTCTACTACCTGCTCCTACAAGTAATGGCGGCAGCGGCGGCGCGGTCGAGCACCATCGACAGCAGGGAGGGGGAGGCTCATCAATAAACCAAGAAGAGATCATATCGTCGGTGTTGGTCATCGTCGAGCTGGATGGGGAACGTAACTCTAAAGGCGAGGACGCCATGGCCGTCATCGAGAGCTTGCTGGCGAGGTTCTGCAGTTCCACCTGCTGCAAGAACCGCCGCACCCCATTCGTAGTAACTAAAATCATAGTCACAAGTCGGTCCGAAAAGATGTCGAGTTTCGGGACAGTAGAACCCCTCCGGTTACGCCCCCTGACGCAGGAGGCACTCTGGTACCTGGTGAAGGCGCGCGCGTTGGGAAGCACGGACGCGGCGGAGCACCCGGAGATGGTGGCCATAGACATGGACATGGCGGCGGAGATGCACGGGAGCTTCGCCTTCGCGGCCGCCGACGTGTTCGGTGGGCTGCTGAGATCCAGCTTCAGCGCTCGCTTCTGGAGCCTGGCGCTGGCGGTCCTGAGGGAGTTCAAGAAGAAGAATCTTCTCAGGCTGCACCAAAGTACTGATGGAGAAGAAAGAGCTGAAAAGTTTGTGCATCTCGACGAGTATCAGATAAAGCCTTCCTCTTCCTGCTCCTCTACGCAGCAGCAGCAGCATGGAGAGACTCCAATAATTCCAATGTTGTCGTTGCGAGATATTCTGTTTGGAGGTGCCAGGCCTCAGGGCAAATTCGATGTTGTGGGTTGGAAGTCTATGGTACCACCTTACTACACCTACGCGTATCGCTGCGAGATACTGAGGGCGCCACTGCGCGGCAGCTGATCGATCCATCGGATCTTAGTTGTTTCCTGTAAAACAAGATTCAGTTCCACCACTCACCTGCAGTGCCAGTATGTAGTATCTGTCGTTTCTGAAAGTATCACCCAAGCTGCAAGCTCTATTTGTGTAATCTCTACTACTTACTTACTAAGTACACTAGGTCTACGCCCATGCGTTGCCACGGGAAAAACATGGAACCCAAATACATATGGTACCGCAAATCAAACAAAGGGTGATAATATAGATATATATGGTCTAATATTGTTATGGAACGGCTGTGGGAGTCAACAAATTTTCAATGCAATGGATTTTACGTATAAACTTTTACAAATTTTAACACTATCATAATATTTTGTGGACAATAAAATAAAACCAATACCAACAATATTCCACACATAGGAATCAATCCATGCCATATTGAAAATGCAGAACATCTTGTTACATGGCCGTACAATCATAGTTTTGATAAAATTCAATACATGAATCCAAATACATAGCTCAAATATAAGATGAAAGTTCATGTCATGAGGGCAAAGTAGCAAAGTTGAATATAAGTTTCTACTTCAAATTTATTTGTCTGAAATACGACTAAGATACCCACACACCAACGGGGATTTGTCTGAACTCTGAAATACGACTAAGGCCTGACCATCATTTGTCATGCACAACATGCGTCGGTGGTAGCAACCTAGAATTAGGCGCCAGCATTAGCTTATATACGATATGCTATTAGGCAACCGTCATTATTATTCAGATAAACAAAGCGAATACATCAATTCATAAACTTCGCTATGACATACCTTCATGGCAAGGCATAGCAGCCGTCAAGGTAGCGCACCTCCCCGCTATCGGGGGCTCGGCGCACAAGCCGCACGTGTCATCACACAATAAAATCCTTTTCGTATGACCTCATATTCATGCTTTTTTTTGGCGAATACGCAGGAGAGCTGCACGTCTTTGTATTAAGAAGAGTTAAAATCAATTACAAACACAGAGCTCTAGCGAGCAAGGCCAAACAAGAAAAGCATCTCGCGACATCAAGCAACCCCAAACACACTACCGGCTCGGACGAGCACTAGCTAGCCAACAGAATACTCAGGTTCCTGGCACCGCCCTGCATCCAAAGCTCAGCCGTCTCAGCTACCGATCTCAAGACTCTCGCCATGTCAGGCTGATCGCCATCGAAGCAACACCTGTTGCGCTCCTTCCATATCAACCAACAGATGAGCCCAAACATCGTGTCCGCTCCAGCTCTCAGCGAGGCCGGCCAGGAGGCCCTGAATCTTTGCCACCAATCTTGCAAGCGGTCACAACCCGCCGCCGGAGGAACCTGGATATCGAACCTGGCAAGCACCGCTCCCCAGACGGCCAAAGAGAAGGAGCATCCGAATGGCAGGTGGTCGCAGGACTCCGGCACCACGCTGCAAAGGCAGCAGTGCTCTCGAGCTTGCAAGCCATGCCTCCGCCGTCGATCTGCAGTCCAGTGGCGGCGTCGGCAGGCAAGCCACAAGAAGATCTTGACGCGCAGTGGCAACCAAGTGCCCCAAATAAGCTTCTGGCCAATGAACTCTTGCGACCCGAGATGGAGGGCCTTGTACGCAGAGCTCGCGCTGTACACTCCATTTTCTGACCATCGCCATAGCACTTGATCATCCACATCATCGGTTAACTGAATGTCATCAAGCCGATCCCATAACTGGATGTACTCAGCTAGGACTGGAACCGTCAGGCCACCAACGATACCTCTAACCCAATGCCTGTTCAGCAGAGCCGGAGCGAAGTCAGGGATAGACTGACCGTCGAGCCATTTGTCACGCCAGAAGAGAGTTCGGCGGCCATTGCCCACCTTGACGTAAATGGACGACTCAAAGAAAGCCCCGACCTCCCCTGCCACATTCAACGATAGGTGTGCGCTGAAGCCAAAGCCACCTCGCTTGGAGCGCTATGCTGGACAGCTTGAGATCTGGAACTCCTAGCCCACCAAGAGACACAGGCTTCGTCACGATCACGAACGGACCGATCGGAGCCAGCCCAGAGGAATCTCCTACAAATCGCATCAATTTCCTCCTTGACCCAGGCCGGGAGCTTGTTAGCCATCATGGCGAACACTGGCATGGCCATAAGCACCGATTTAATCCACACTAACCGCGACATAAGCGGCCCGTAGCAGGTGGGCAACTTTTTGGCGACGGACTCAACCATCCCAGACCATTGCGGCTTTGGAATTCTCTTGGAACAGAGAGGAAGGCCAAGGTACGTTATGGGAAGCGGGGTGATCTGACACTCCAGAACTGCGGCTATCTCAGCGACCACCTCTTCCTCAACGGCGATTGGGGAAAGGGAGCACTTGGTCAAGTTCGCGACCAGTCCCGAAGCGGCACCAAACACTTGAAGTAACCTCTTGATCCGCTCCGCCTCCGTACGCGTTGCCTTGAAGAAAAGGATGACATCGTCAGCGTATAAGCTGCAGTGGTGCTTGATCTCCGGTGCGCCCAGGCTAGAGATGATCCCTCTTGCAGTAGCTAACCCCAGCAGCCTGTTCAACACGTCCATCGCCAAGATGAAGAGCATCGGCGATAGAGAGTCTCCTTGGCGCACACCTCTCTTGTGCTGGATCTTCCTACCTGGCCGACCATTTAACAGAATGCAGGAAGAGCCTGAGGAGAGAAGCGTGGACACCCAATTCCTCCAACGTTGGCTGAACCCAATGGCTTGCAACACCTCGAGCAAGAAAGGCCACGATAGTGTATCGAACGCCTTGGAAATGTCTATCTTCAAGAGGGCGAGACACATATAACTCTCGATTACTCCCTTCAGCCTAGGAAGAAGCCTCCTCTAGGCCTGCAAGCACTTATCCTACTGCTTGCACTTCCAGTTCATATCTCACATCCAGAAAAAACACAATGAAAAACTCAGTAGAGTTGATACGTACAGTCTGGTTACAGAAACAACACACACACACCGACTAAATAAAATTGTGTAGAGTGTGGAATTTCCACTCACTGGTTCATTCAAGATTCGAAAGTCAAATTATACGAATTGGTCTTGCAGATTGTAGCCTCCTCTTTTATTTTCAGGATCAATTGCTCTCATGATTAAAAAAAGAGATAAGTTTGGCTGATCAAAAACTAAAAAGAGGCACACCTTTACTGTGCGAATATGTGAACTATAAGAAGCATAGGTCTTTCTAGTAGTTTATCGTCCCCCCTCCTTGTGATCATATAATTCAAAATATATCCATCATCATGTGAGGAACTACAGGTTGCTTTGAAATTTTTAAACTGAAACCAAGTGCCTGGAACATGCTTTAATTATCTGACATCAGAACTAAAAAAAACAAAGCAGTTACCGGGAGTCTACTCACATCTAGAGTCTCAAACTCTGTTAACAATTACCATGGTCCAAATAAAAAAAATGTTAGTAGATAGCTCAGTCTCCAGCTAATAGGATATATTACCTTCTTGCCGATCTGAATTAATAATAGTCATACCTCACCATAGTGAGTTACCAGCAATAATTCAGGATGCCCACCTAGATCTGGAGCAAGTATTCCCCCAACAATCACCAGCTAATCAACCCGTCAGCTAATCAACTACTGAAAGATCCCTAAATAAAGCTACCAACATCACGCTAACAATATATACACAAATCAAACAGGTATGTTTTGAAGCTTCTACACCAACTCATCAAGTAGTTAGAAGTAAGAAGAACAATAAAATGGAGGATATAACAGCTGATCGGCAATCGCAGCTTGAATCTTTAAAAGCATGAGAATTTATTTGTCAGTCGAATCATCCACTGAATATAGATAAGGAGATAACAAATTCAAAGCATTCCTATGCCATTTTACTCATACTTAGTGAAAGATAGCATTGCATACACATACATTGAGAAACTGGCACATCGAGATCTACAGTTAGTCACCTTGACAACGAAGGCGGTCTGAAGGACAGATTCCCATCGACCTCGGAGGCATAGTGGGTGTCGCTGCGCAAGGACCAAGGATACGGTGCCGGGTGCGTGTGACGGTAGCACAAGGTTAGGAGGGTGGAGGTAGACGACCGCAGAACGGAGGTCGACGGCGGCGCGCAGGCAACTGGCATTATGAAAGGTTAGCTGTCTAAATAGAAGCTAGCATTGTTCTGAGGAAGATCTTTTTTGTTCATTTGAAGTTGATTATGGAGTTACAGTTACAACCCATGTCTAAGCCAACATGCAACATAAGAAAGAGCGGAAAAGCAAACATGCAGGTCATCTTTGTGGGGTCGCATACACAAACACACAATATATTTCAAATCGTTGCAGTAAGACTGAGATGCGTGATAGAACTGGAGCAATAGAGAAATTGGGAAATGGATCAACTGATTTGCATACCTTGCTTTAGTTGTTTGATCCCGCTGGTCACTGCTTGGGGCTTTTGCCCTAGTCACCACCTGCTAGAGATGGCTAGTGCTCTGCTACAGAAACGAGAGCTGATCTCGCCACCAAACGAACAAGCACCTGATCAAGAGTTGAACAATTATGCAAGAGCTATGCACCTGTCAGTCTTTTATCTCAACCAGTAAAAAAGAATAAGCATGTGACCATTTCTCCAAAGATTTAATTCTGATTTTCCATTGACTCTACCCAAGAGCAAACAACTAAAGATAAAGATACACAGAAATGTTCGTGGCGCTGGAACAATCAGAGTGTTACCATGACCAGTAGTCAAGCCATTATGCCACCAACTCCAAGTTCACAGAAATGATCTCCTGCAGGAAATCTTAAAGTTTTACTCATATGTCATCTGGATTGATCAGAGTAGACCAAGAACTACCTTAGCTAATTATCTTGATTCTAAAGAGGGGTTGAGGAATGCGGTCTCTATCAGTTGAAACCAAACAAACATTTACTGTTACTATCATCTAGCAAAAAAAAAACTTCATGCTTCAGGTTTACAATCGTGCACAATATGCAATAGGAATGAGCAATGTGTAAATGCATATGTATTTTCTTCAAGTTGTTTACAGATCCTTGGTTTGGTTTTTGTATGAGCTATTTACATGATACAGTAAATAGAAGCTAGCATTGTTCTGAGGAAGCTCATTGGCACAATAACACATATGAAGCACCACGACAGCCATCACTGAATCACTGATCACTAACTTGATTATTCGCATCATCAAAGACGAAGAAACGAGCACGCCCGGGAGGTGATGGATTTCCGGCGGAGCTCGTCGGCAAGTGCCTCAACTGCCTCTCCTTCAGGCACCGGGTCTCTACTTGCAGGCTGCCTCAACGTTGCCTCAGATGCCATGGTTTCCGCCACCTCGCCAGGGACTGCAAGAGGCCGAGGCACGGTGCCGTGGCCGCCCAGTGGTGACCATAGGAGGTTTGTGAGGGCTCGCCGGAACAGTCCTCCCTCTTCACAGGGCTCGCAAGCTGTGAGACCGACGCCGCCATCCTCACCGGATGTGCCGGCTCGGGGTTGTGAAGATACTGTGGCGCTGTTGGACTTCGTCGAGGATCACCCGACGGGCCAACATCTCCGCCGGCCGCTTTGCTCCCGTTGCGATGTGTTCCCGTCTCCGGCGATGGTGACAACGGGGGTCTGGCGAAGCTCAGGCTCATCGGTGGTGTTTCCCGGCGGTGCTTCATGGTCTTGGACCGGGTGCATGCGTTTTGGTTCCTTGGGAGGCGTGTGCACGTCGGGCATGGGCTCACCCGTTGCCCAGTCACGGACGCTTGCTGACCCCTGTACGCCCAGGCTGCAGCCCACAGGATTCGAGGAGCGGACAGCCTTTGACCCGATGCATGTTGAGCTGGCTGCTACCGAAGCCGTTGCTACGATGGATGGGGCGCGGGAGACCCTTGGTTGTAACTCTATTTTGGAAATTGACGTGCTGCAGTCTGCGTCGCCTCTGTCGCCGCACGTCGCTCGTGATGTTGGTGAGGTTGAGTCCCTTGTTCCGGATGGGTTGGTTTTTAGTTGAGTTGGCTGCTGTTGTTGCCGTCTCCGAGGAACTGGACGCGCAACTGTCCGTTACGCCAGAGCTGGTTGACGCCCAGGGTCTGGAGGAGGCTCAAGGAGGTAGTCCGCTGGCTGTGTGCAACTGTCCTGAGTTGGCTAGGGACTTTGGCACCGCGAGTGTGCTCGTGGCTGTTAGTGCGCAGCAGGCTGACCAAGACCAAGATATGGTGGAGAACGTGGTAGAGAATGCGATGGCTCTTTCTCCGTTGCCGAGATCGCCGCGGCCAGCGGCACAAAACATGGTAGATTGCTCTCCATCGCGGATTGTGGCGGCCTTTGCTGATTCTATCAGGCTTCCTTTGAGATCGCCGCTCGTTGTTGGCCCCCCTTTGTCCCGGGTCTCTAGGCAGCAGTCACCTCCTCCGTCTGAGCTTCGGAGAAGCGCCCGGTTGGCGGCCGCAAAAAGGTTTCGAGCCTCTAATGCCGAAGTTCAAGCCTGGAACGTCTTGATAAAAAAGCTAGGTCTGGTCGATTCTGAGGAGCCGGTGGGTGTTGACGCCGTCATCGCGTATCGCAAGTCCTTCCAGGCTTCGAGCTTTGAGTCCAAGCTCGATGCACTCTCGGAGTTATTCCCTGGCATGGATTGGGGAGAAGAGGAGGGCGCCGCTACTGTGGTGGCCTAAGCGCCTACCGCTACGTGCCTTTGTCGATCGCCTAGTTTGTGTCGTGTTGGTTGCTAGTGCATCATGTAAATTTATCTTAGTTTCGATTGGGTTGGTGCCGTGCTCTTGCCTGGTTAGCCTTGGCTTACCATGGTTTGTATTTTAATTTCTTCTCCTCTTAATGAAAAAACGTGCTTTGCACGTTCGCTAAAAAAATCACTGATCACTCAGCCTTTACCTGTTAGTATGTACTTGAAACTTCAGTCTATCCTTTTTAGGACAACAAGGCCCCTCTCAAAGACCTACCGGTGGATCAACGGATTCAGAACATTTGACAAACATGTTGGAATAACTGTACTGCAGCTATACTTCAACGATTCACCATATCTTAGAGCAACCAAGGCTGAGAAACAAGCCCAAATTTTGCCCTTTAACCAGGTAGAGTTGCGATAGGAAGGGGAGAAAAGAAAATCTCTCACCAAAATAAGTGGGAATACGAAGCATCCTAGGATTCGCCTAGGGGAGAACGGTGTGGGGGAGCAGCAAGCACGTCGTCTCCTCGTCAACATGGTGAATGTACACGTCTGACACTTACTACATATGATAAATTCAGTGATATGGTTAACTCATTGCAACAAAAGTGATCAATAAAGTGAATCTGCTAGTGAGTGGTCATCGGTGGTTGATACCTGATCTCACCTGATGCACCTTCAACGCCCAGGCTGATGGACCTTCAACGGCTTGGAGCACCAGCCCTGATGGACCTGCAATGTCGTGGACGACGAGCACACATTAGCACAAAACCAAAACTAAATTCTGCACACATTGCCAATAACTGATTATCCATTGCAAGGCTCCAAGCATTTGTACTCTTACCATAACTAAAATCTAAGATCGGTGTACCTAGCAAATAAATCAATCATTTTCTCTTACCAGAAATAGAGCAGTGGACTAATTGCTTGCCCACAGATGTCTGCCAGTTCCGGGAGGACCTCACCCCGGCGCGTAGAGGCAATCCCTGGTCGGGCGGAGCGCTCCCCGGTTGTGCGGTGTCGAGGGCACGCAGCGCCGGCGGTCAAGGCCGGGGCGCGCGCGGGGTCCAGGGAGGCGCAGCTCTCTGGTTGTGCGGTGCCGAGGGTGCGCAGGGCCGGGCGCTGTGCGTGGGGGTGGCGGTAGTGCCGATCAGACCCGTGGCGTGCGCGGGGTCCAGGGAGGCGCGGCGCGTGGCACGGGGGCGGGGTTGTGGGAGTCGGAAGCTCGGAAATGGGGAGGCGCGGAGCATGGTGCGGGGTCGGGCGGGCGGAGCCGTGGGAGGCGGGATGCGGCGGGGTTTTCGGGTGGGGCGGCGGAGTTTTCGGGCGGGGTGGGCGGCGAGGTTTTCGGGCAGGGGTGATGATGGTGCTCGGGCGCGGGATTCCCGGCGCCGAGGCAGCGGGGCGACGTCATTCCAGGCGCGGGATGCCCTCGCCTGTCGACGCTGACTTTGCCTGCTTAATATAATAGTAGGTAAAAGTAGGGATAAGGTGGACGTCCACACCTCGTGGCTCGTGCCCTCGCCTCCCCTGCGCCCACGATTCCCTCGGCTCGCCCCGTGCTCGCCCGCCGGCCGCCGCGCGCACGCCCTGCCCCGCCACGCACTCACCTCACCCCGCTCATCCGTGTCCCTTGTCCCGTCGCCTCCCTCCGCGGCGCTCCCCCCACTCCTCTGTCCTAGCCTACACAGAGCCAGGTGCCGCCGCTCGCCAGTGCATCCTCGTCGCTGCGCCCTGTTGGAGCCGAAGCTCGATCTACGCACTGGACACAGCTCGCGAACGACGAACTCGACAAGCTAACACAACAGAACACACACGAGAGTTGGAGAATGAATTGGTCAGCCGCGGAATCGCAGCTTTGGACGTTACACACGATCCTTTATTTATGCGAACGTCTTACAGAGCCTAACGGCCCCGGGATCCCGCCACTCGTGCGCAGTGCGCGACGCGCCGTTCTTCTCAGCGTCCCCCGCGACGTGCGGCCACGAACGGGTGGCGTTCCCATGCAAAGACGAAGTCACGGCGCGGGCAGGCACGCCACTATCCATGCACGGACTTGAACATAACTTAAACATGCTCCCAACATGCACAAGGTAAACATGATCCTAACATGCAGCTAAAACTAGGATGCAACTAAGATTAGACTCAACATTTCACCCCCTTAATCTTGTTGCACTGGAACGATGTTCATCTTCTGGCGCATCTCCACGAATTTCACTCTTCCGAGTGGCTTGGTCAGAATGTCAGCCAGCTGCCCCTGTGTTCCCACATGCCTGATGTCTATCTTCCCTGTATCAATGCACTCACGAATGTAATGATACCGAGTATCAATGTGTTTGCTGCGTTCATGATGCACTGGATTCTTGCTCAATTCAATTGCAGACTTGTTGTCAACAAGGAGTCTGAATTTGCAGACTTCAGCCCCTGTTAGTTCAGCAATGAGCCTACTCAACCAAACACCCTGATAGGCTGCAGCTGCCGATGCAATATATTCAGCTTCACAGGAGGACAGAGCTACCACTCTTTGTTTTTGCGAGGTCCAAGTGATTAAATTTGGACCAAGGAAGAAGACAATCCTAGTAGTGCTTTTCCTATCCTTCTTGTCACCGGCATGATCACTGTCACTGTATCCGATCAGCAGCTGGTTCAGATTTGACCCCCTGGTATATTTGCACCCATAGCCAATTGTTCCAGCTAAGTACCTGAGAATCTGTTTTACTGCTGTCCAGTGTTTCTCCTTTGGTTCTTCCATGTATCTGCTCACCACTCCAACAGAATATGCAATGTCAGGCCTTGAATTCACCAGATATCTAAGGCTTCCTATTACACTTCTGTATCTGGTTGAGTCAAAACTGTCATCAGTATCAGATTTGTTAACCTTGGGCCTCTCATCCATAGGAGTATCCATATGGTTGCAATCAGACATGCCGGTCAGCTCAAGAATTTTGGCTGTGTAGGCACCCTGATTCAGAGTGATCTCACCATCTTCTTGCTTCACCTCTATGCCAAGGTAGTAGCTAAGCAGTCCCAAGTCACTCATCTGAAAGCAGTCTTTCATCTGTTGCTTAAACTTGACAATTTCAGTATTGTCTGGCCCACAGATGATCAAATCATCTACATATACTCCCACGAGCAGGAAGCCATCACCAGATTTTCTCCTATAGACAGCATGTTCAAGTGTACACTTACTGAAACCAAGCCTCTGCAATTCCTGGTCCAACTTAGAATTCCAAGCTCTTGGAGCCTGTTTTAGTCCATACAGGGCTTTATTCAGTTTGAGTACCTGTCCCTCATGCCTGTGATCAGAGAAGCTAGGTGGTTGATGCACAAAAACTTGCTCACTTAATTCACCATTGAGAAATGCTGATTTAACATCCATGTGATGCACTTGCCAGCCACCATTTGCAGCCATGGCTAGCAACACTCTGACTGTTTCCATTCTTGCAACAGGAGCAAATACCTCTTCATAGTCTACTCCTTGCCTCTGAGCATAGCCTTTTGCAACTAGGCGTGCTTTGTGTTTTACCACATTCCCTGCTGGATCTTTCTTTACTTTGAACACCCATTTCAGTCCTATGGCTCGACTCCCCTTTGGAAGTTCAGACCAGACCCATGTGTTGTTCTCCTGGATTGCCCTCAGCTCGGCCTCCATTGCATCCTTCCAGCATTTTTCTTGTAGTGCTTGCTCCACACTACTAGGCTCATCAGCTGCTAGCAGACACAAGCCACTGTATTCTAGGTTCTGAACTTCTTCAGACCTTGCATACACATCTGACAGATGTTTATACCGTAGCTCCAGACCTTCTGAGTCGACCTCCCCTCCAACTAGTGGTGTCGCCCATTGTGACCCCGATGTCATGGTGGGTGTGATAGTTGGTGTAGGAGTACCAAGGTCCATTCCCACAGGTGAGACCTCCACAGGTGCTATCTGGTCAGAGCCTGCACTCTGAACTTCTCCAATTTGATTTGTCATCGGGTGAGCCATAGAAGCTGTTAGCTCGATGATGAATGTCTTCAGTCTGTCACTCTCTCCTAGACTCATGTTCCATTCCCATGCCCGATTCTCTTCAAATACAACATCCCTGCTCACATGTAGCTTCTTCAGAGCTGGATCATAAACTCTGTACCCCTTTGTCCTTTGCTCATACCCGAGAAACACCATTTTCTTGGACCTGTCGGAGAGTTTGGTTGTTCCAGGCCCTACCTGCTTCACATGAGCCAGACACCCAAAGGTCCTCAGGTGATGAACTTGTGGCTTCTTGTTGTACCAAGCCTCATAGGGAGTTTTCCCATCCAAGCTCCTTGTAGGTGCTCGGTTCAGCACATAGACTGCTGTCACTACTGCTTCTCCCCAAAAAACTGCAGGCACCCCCTTGCTTTTCATCATGCATCTAGCCATCTCCACCAAAGTTTGGTTTTGACGCTCCACCACCCCATTTTGCTGCGGTGTATAGGGTGTAGTGGTGTAATGCTTGATCCCAGCTTCATCACAGAATACAATGAACAGATTTGAGGTGAACTCACCCCCTCGATCAGTCCTCACTGCCTTGAGTTTACTGCCTAGCTCACTTTCTGCCCCTGCCTTGATCTTCTTCAGATAGTACAGAGCTTGATCTTTTGTAGACAATAACTCAATCCACATATATCGACTGAAATCATCAACTACCAGCAAGAAGTACTACTTACCGCCTGGTGTTGGTGGGTTGATCTGGCCACACAGGTCGGCGTGAACCAGCTCCAGTCCACGCTCGGCTCTGTACGACGTCGCCCGCGGAAACGGTGCTCGGTGTTGCTTGCCGATAACACAACCATCACACACTTGCTCGACTCGGTTTATCACTGGAACTCCCTCTGCCATGTTCTTCAGCCCGAGCTCACGCAATGCTCTGAAATTCAGATGCCCATACCTTGCATGCCACAGCCATGCTTGATCGTCGCTCTTGGAGAGGAGACACACAGGGGCCGTCACCTTGAGCTGGATGGTGTACGTCCGATTCTTGGTGCGTGGTGCCCGGATCAACATCGCGCGTTCCCGATCGAACACGGTGAGCACGCCATTCTCCAGGACCACCTTGCAACCTCCCTCTTCCAATTGCCCTAGGCTGATGATGTTGCTTTTGAGCTTTGGTATGTAGTAGACATCAGTGAGTACCTTGTGTTCGCGAGTGCGCCCTTCTGTGACCATTGATCCGAGGCCACGAATCTCCACCATGGACCCATCACCAAACCGCACAGCGCCTCGCACCGTGTCGTCAAGGTGAGCCAGGGCTGCACGGCGCCCTGTCATATGGTTATTGGCCCCGATATCCAAGTACCAGGTCGCCTCATCTTCACATGCCACCGGGAACACCTGCTTCTCATTTAGATGAACAACGTGCGACGTGGTTACTGCCTCCTCAATAGCAGTCGCCATGAGAAGGGCCGGTTGATCGATGTCAGCCTTAGCGAGGTGGGCTTCTTCCTGGAGTTCCTTCTTCGGCTTCTTGCATTCTTGTGCCCAGTGGCCCCAGATGCCACAGTTACGGCACTTGCCTTTGCGGCGCGGGGTGCCCTCTTTCGTCAGCTTCACTTCGCGCTTCTCAGGTCGTCCACCGCCGCCATTGCCACTTTTTGCCTTGCCACCTGAGTGTTGCCCGGCATGCTTCTCACCACTTGATGAGGATTCAGGCATGAGTCGGTGACGATGTTTGGCCAGCCAATCCTCTTCCGTGAGCATCAGCCGCCCGGTCTTGTCAACAATTGGCCCATCATCTTCAAATTGCTCCTCCGTGGCGCGCAACCGCCCGACTAGCTCCTCAAGTGATAACGTGTCGAGATCGAGCAGTGTTTCAATTGAGAGCGCGATCTGTTTGTAGGCGGGCGGAACCACTCGCAGCACCTTCTTGACAACGCGAACCTCGTCTAGCTTCTCACCGAGCGCGCAGATGTTCGTGGCGAGACCGGAAATCCGCATAGCGAAATCGTCGACGGCCTCACCTTCCTTGAAGCGGATGTTCTGAAACTCCCTAAGGAGCTTCTGCACGTTCGCCGCCTTCACACGTTCCATGCCCTGACGCATTGTCTTGACCACCTCCCAAGCCTCCTTCGCCGTCTTCTTCACTGCCAGGACGGAGCGCATTTCGGACGGCACGGCGCGCAGCAGCGCGGCCAGTGCCAGCCGGTCCTCGCAGCGATCGACGTCGCCCGGGTCGATGGCGTCCCAGAGACCTTGCGCCTCCAAGTTCACTTGCATCACCAGCGCCCACTCGGTGTAGTTTGAGCGCGTGAGTTCTGGGTACACGATCGATGCCCCGAGTTCCTTCACAACACGCTCCACCACCACCTCCCGTGGCTTGTCTCCTCCGAGGAGAGTTCGCGGCGTACTTGGGCTGCTTGGGTTGCTGTCAATCTCGCCGTCCTTCTTGTTGTCGTCGCCACCATTCGACATCGCCGCCGGTCACAGGAACGTAACCGCTCTGTACCAAATGTTGGAGCCGAAGCTCGATCTACGCACTGGACACAGCTCGCGAAGGACGAACTCGACAAGCTAACACAACAGAACACACACGAGAGTTGGAGAATGAATTGGTCAGCCGCGGAATTGCAGCTTTGGACGTTCCACACGATCCTTTATTTATGCGAACGTCTTACAGAGCCTAACGGCCCGGGGATCCCACCACTCGTGCGCAGTGCGCGACGCGCCGTTCTTCTCGGCGTCCCCCGCGACGTGCGGCCACGAACGAGTGGCGTTCCCATGCAAAGACGAAGTCACGGCGCGGGCAGGCACGCCACTGTCCACGCACGGACTTGAACATAACTTAAACATGCACCCAACATGCACAAGGTAAACATGCTCCTAACATGCAGCTAAAACTAGGATGCAACTAAGATTAGACTCAACACACCCCCTTGTCCACGCCTCCTCGTCGCCGCCTGCCGTCCTGAGCCCTTGCCGCTCGCCCACGCCCCCCTCGCCACCGCATGCCGTTGCCTCCCGCTTGCCCGTACCCATGATCTCGGCCTCGCGCACGCCGCCGCTCCCTCCCCGCCGCGTGCTGCGTTGACACCAACCATCCTCGAGTCGCGGAGGGGAGGGAGCGGCGCCTCGATGGACCTCACCAAGTCTCGGCTGCGAGCGGCTTCCCGTGGCACGACGGCGCCGAGCAACGGAGGTCACTGGAGGCTGACGGCGGTGGCCCTCGCTCAGGCCTACAGCGATCAAGAGAGGAGGGGGGCGCCGGAGCTCGTGATGACACGGGAGGGTGGGCAAGCATGATGGCGACGAGGAGGCTCACCGGGGTCGGTGTGGATCCGGCGATGAAGGAGTTGCCCCTGGCGGAGGGGCGTGCTGGTGCGGATCCATGGCAGAATCTCCTCAACACGGATCATCACCTGCTCTCTTGTCTCCTCTCCTCAAATCGCCTGCTCGCTCGCTGGCCTCCTCCCCGCCGCATGCTTGATGTGGCGCAGATCATGGCATGTGCGTCTACCTCTGCAACTGTCGGTTGAGAGACGACGGTGCCTTTCCTTTGTCGAGGAGCAGGTGAGCAGGAAGCCAAGATCAACCATGGATTGACGTATTGATGCATATCCTGTAAGTATGCATTTTGCCCCAGCTTCATGTGTTTAGGATTAGTTCTAAACTAGCCAATCAACCCGTGCGTTTGCACGGTTTTGTAGGATATACATTTTTAGAAGTAAGTGAAATATGAATAGTTTGCTCGTTTACAATTTTGAATGTTTGCCCTTTCTTCTTTAAGCAATATTTTCAAGGTTTATTAGTGGAGCAAATTAAACGTGCTAGTTGTTATTCCATAGTATTATTATCGTGGCCGAATAGGCTATGCATACTAATGTTTAATTGGTTACCTTCCTCTTTGTTCATCATTTACACCTTGATGTTCATCTGTATTTTGGTCATTGGATGCAATCTAAATGGAGTTACCGTGTTAATTATTTTCATAGGCATTTTAGTTTTTGGTATCAAGTAAAAATAAGCTAAACTAAGGAAAGAATAAAATTCTGCAGTATTATCTTTTTGCTCGATGAAGTTTGCTTGTTGGCCAACCTTTCAAGTCTGATAGTCTCTTTCTTTTCAGGTTGTTGTTTCCTCTTTGTTGTATTTAAAAAGGATTTTTTTTATTCAATTAGTCCATATCGTACATGATTGGGTAGGCTATATATGTTGTTGATCAATTAAGTGCCATCTCTCTTAGTGAACTTTGATCTGATGCAGCTTTGTACTATGGTTTTTTCTTGCATAGCATTATTGTCAACATCCAGAAAAGAATCGAAGCATTGCATGATTACCTTCTTGCTTGATGCCATAGGTATGCCACTCTTGGATTTAGATATTTCAACAAATGACCTATAACATCTGCTATTAGTCAACATCACTTCTTTTTTTTAGTAATAATCCTTTCCCCTTTGATCGATTCTCTTGAGCTTTCCATAATTGATATTCCAAACTGTACTGAGCAATAATTTAATGTGGTTAATGAGCAATAATTCATGAGCAATAATTCAATGTGTGGTGACTGGTGAAGAATGGATTAATTAAGACCTAGTTTTGGCAACTCTCGGATCGGGCGATTGGAGGGATTGAGGTAGGTTTAAATGCATAATAGATCAAAGTCTCTCTCAAACCCTTCCAATCTACTCTAACCCACTTCAATGCAAGAGTTGCGAAAGTAACCCTAATTAAATAAACCGAACCACAATGCTAGTAACAGCGTGCCTTTACCTTTTTATTCCTCGGCCTAAATCAAGGTTAAACCCTAGGAGTTGTACCTCGGACTGAGCAGGACAATGGGGAGAAGAAAAGCAAGTTGCAGTTGCTGCTCCAAACGCCGGCAGAGGAAAGCAAGGTCAATGATTTTCCTCTTTAAAAAAGCAAGGGAAACTAAGCTTTGAGCTTGCCATGAATTCATCCATGGTAGACACCACGTGACGGTGCAAAGTTGGGAGAAAACGATATAGTTATAGATGGATTCACACCGTAGCAGATGCTTACCTTTGTGCTCGCCCTGTTCGTCGATGTAGGTGCCGTATTGTGCTCGCCGTTCTCGCCGGCGGCACTAGGTCACAACGTGACGATATATATGGCAGCATGACAATGATTACATAGATTGATTAGATTGAAACTTCATAATGGCATAGCAGGTAATTTATATAGAAATTTAGAAGGTTATTTTAATGATATTTTAAATAGCATGATGGGTAATTTTTCAGAAAATATAATAGATCTAATGGCTAGTATTATTGGAAACTACTTGATAGATAGTCGGATGTTTCTAATTTTTGTGGGAATTTCTAAGGTTTACTCCATCCGTTCACAGATGATCTACATATTTGGGGAAGAAAAGATGTCTAGAAATGATCTATCTATTTGCAGAAGAGCTTGTTAATGCACTTCGTATTTAGCCACTGTGCCTATGCATGTGCCATTGGTTGCATGCAATTCTATGCATTTAATAATCTTTTCTGTGATGTATATTTAATGAAAATATAAGTAGGTGTTCATTTCACCTTTGTCTTGATACCATCTACAAATATGAAAATCATTCATAGACGGAGGGAATATCTTTTTTTCTAGCGCGCTTCGCAATTCGTGTTTTTTTTTATAACCTCTAATCAGTAATAGTAAGATGTTTATTTATAAATTGGTATTCCCTCCATCGAATGCCGCTAGATAAAGTAAGCATGCGTTTGGGGGTCACAGTTGACAAAGGAAGCAACATGCCGCATCCTCCCGATCTCAATAGGCGCTGTACTGCAAGCATTGCCTCTCCGTTCTGGGCCTCATGCATGAAATTCAAGAGCCCAAATTCAGGGTGAATTTAAGTGAATAATAAAACAGTACTTCTCAGTTCTCACACAGAGACAAGCACACGCAGCTGATTTCGATTGGGCATGGCAAGGGCTCACTCATTGGCTACCAGTCAAATGGCCGAGAAACTTGAGAGGCATCACCAAATTGCGGATAAGCAGGCTTCAAGTGGTAATCGTTATTTGGTACCTGAATCTTTGATCGTAACTAAACTAGCAGTGATATCCCATCTGGATGTCTATTGTCCCTCATGTATTTTTGAGGTTCTTGTCTTGCATGCCGTAGGCTAATCCCTTTTTAATAGTTTCTGTTAGAATCATCATCTCACCGATTTTATTTTTAGGGTTGTTGTTTCCTGTATATAGTACATTTGAGATATCTTCCTTCACTACACAACCCATGACTTCAGTTAAAATTTTAAAATTCCTATTGCATTTTTGTTTTAGGTTCTTAGGGTTAAGGGCATCGTTTCATTGCCTTTCCATGATCTTTTTTGGGATTGTGCAGACCATCTCAAAACAGTAAGAATTTCATTATGGATTCATCTGATGTAATGGTTAGTGCATATTTACAATTTATGTGGAGTTAAAATAAATGTGCAGAAATGTCAATTTTGTGATGCATAGAGAAGAAAAATTATTCTAGCCACTTCATATAGAAGATGATGCTCATAGTGCTCCCTCTTTATGGTAAGTGGTAATCACCAAATTCAATGTTCATAGTGCTCCCTCTATATGGTCAATTATTATTATTTGTCTTGGTCTAATATGATGGTCATTTGAGCTCCCCATTCTCCTATTAGGGCATCTGCTCAGCAGCCATGACATACAATGCTTTTAACCAGGTATAAAATGAATCCATGGTCAAAGAATATAAACATATGCAATATGCAAACGTGATTATGCTTTTACATTGATATCTACCTGATTTTGCCTAAATCCCTTTTTAACAGTCTCAAAAGTATAACATTACTCTTCACTACACCTATTGGACTTGGAGCTGCTGAAATGTACGATTTTGAAGGACCTTGACTTTCATAGAATATGCTTGCTTAGTTACTCTGTTTACTCTGAAGCAGTTTATGATTGATCATACATTTCCAATTAACAGCAGACAAGTTTTAGGCTTTGCCTGCCTATTGACTTAGAATTTTTCGATAATAGATAGGTTCATCACCCAACCACATTGCAACTATACCTTTCAATTTATATATATGTATTGTCCTCAGCACTAAAGTGGCAAACTATATTGCCAGGCTCCTTTAACTACTATAAGTTATCTTACCAATTATCTTGGAGAGTGGACTTTGATCTACGGTTTCCTGAAAATGCTTCCTTCAGTGGTGGCAGGATCTTTGGTTTTTGCTTGCAAAATCGACACATAACCAATCTCATCATTTATGACTTTGTACAAAGATGTTGCATATTGTACCGCATCACCTTTAAACTTGTCTTACATTTAATCCGTGGCTTCTTTTCCATAGGACCCTACTCATGAGCACTGATATTTGAGACACTGCCGAAGTTCAACATAAATATATAAAATCATCTTTAAAAAATTAGATCCAAATATATAAAATCATCTTTAAAAAATTAGATCCAAATATATAAAATCATCTTTAAAAAATTAGATCTCAGATACTGTGCAATTTTGATGGGAAGCAAAGTAGAAACCAAGAGATTTTGTGCGCTAAAGATTTTTCTCAGCAAACAGATATCCCATGTCTGTGTACTGACCCAGTTTGCTTTGCTGTTACTTGTTACTGTTATTATGCCCTCTGTTGCTCTTCTGATCACTCGTTTAATTAGAATTAAAATATAAATTGATGTGCATTACTAATATGTACTCTTTATGTTTCTATCCTTTGGTTTGCTTTGTTACGTGCTGGCTTTGGTGTGGAAAGCCGAGAGCAATTTGACCTCATGCTCATATGAGTTAAAATGATCTTGTTAGTGCTGTGTGCCCGTGTCTTAAACTTACTCTTACTCTCGTTCCTGAGGGGATGCGATGGTGATGACTGATGATCACACCATAATTCTTTTATTGTTTGATGCTCAAAAGTAGGGCTGGACCAAAAGCTCGAAGCTCGCGAGCCAGCTCAGCTCGTTTGTAGCTCGGCTTTTAAACGAGCCGAGCATGATTTTTAGCTCGTTAAGTTAACGAGCTAGCTCAAGCCAGCTCACGAGCTGCTCGCGAGCCAAACGAGCCAATGCACCGGTAGATTTATGAGAGTATAATATAAATTTCATAAGATAGTGACCACTTCATGTGGTTGTCTGCAGAGTATTTTGTGAATGTGTATACAATGTTTAAAATTTTTTAGATTATATGGGTATCTCATGCTAATATTATATATGTGTATCGATAAAAAATTATATAAAAATATATGTATATTTTGTCCCTGGTTCACGAGCTTAACGAGCTAGCTCGTGATCGAGCTTTTTGCCAGCTCGTTGAACTAACGAGCTAAAACGAGCCGATCCGAGCGGAGCTGGCTCGAGATCCAGCCCTACTCAAAAGTTATCCTTATAAGGCTTAGCTGTTACAACATTTTCTTAGTTCACGTCACGACGTTTCATCTAAGCCGTTTGCTACAAATCTACAATCCATTGGTATGCTTGACTTGCATGCCCAAAACAGTATGATAATAAGTGTAATAACCTTCGCTATTGATTCCATTTGAAACTGTGACATTGTATCAATTTGCTCATTCCACGTCGCTTCTCTTACATGCTTCACCATACCAAAGACATTTAGTTTCTATTGAGCCTATGATGTACCCCACTACCACCCGTGGCACATTTGCGAGTTTTGGATCGACGAGGATGATGAAAAGCGTCTATTCAAAATGACCATTCTAATTTGAATTGGTCGTGAATATATGCATTGAAATATTGTTGTCTCCCGTGACAACGCACGGGCACAGACCTAGTAACCTAAGATATGAGTACAGTCACCTGTAATGTATTTCTGAAAGATGCCGGACGCTAGTACAGAGGCAAGCAGCAGCATAAAGTAGTTAACTAATAGGTGAGGCCAGCTTGGATCCTATTCTTGTTCTATATAAGCACACAATTATCAACAGGAGGACCACTGAACCACAGCAGTACAGTACAGGAGCTCTAGTGTACTATCTGCATCAGACATCAGTGCTTTCCTTGAATCTGCATGTCCGAAAGTAGATAGGTTCAGTTGTGATTCCTGTGACTAAACATATAGCAGAACTTAAACGAATAGAATGAACAATATTGAAGCCAACTCTGAAATTAAAAATTTAGCCGTCACATTGGTTCCACAAGACATGAAACCAGTACCGGCGAATGATCGATTCTCCGCGCCTCCACCTAAGTTTTGATGGCTGACATATATATAGCAACATTACTCACTTACCATTATTCAATCTCTTCGATCTCACTTGGAGCTGGAGCAATGCTTGCACTGGGAATGGGAGATCCTTCAACATTTTGCACCGGATCAGCCGCTGAAATTTTAGGTGCAACATGAAAATCCCTTGCAGATTCACTTTGCATTGCCACGTTATTAGAAAAGAGAAATATATCTCGCTCGGGGAGGGAAGCACTTACGTTGCACAGTAGGGTTTCCAGTCGTCGTTGCTGGTTGATTTGTCGCAGGAGCACCCTGGGCTGTAGATGCGCTGCTGTGTGGATTTTCCATGTCGTCGGCGACATGGCTCCCTTGGCCCCTGTCCAGAATGCCAGGCTGGGTGAGCAACGCCCACAAGTGTGTGATGAACTCCCCTCCGTTTGCTAGATGTTGTATATGATCTCTGGCATTGTCTGATGGAGCGATGTACAGCATCATCTCAGTCCAGAAATCAGCCAGTATCTTCCAGCGTCCGCCATCATCTGCAATGCCTTGAAGCCTCTTTCCTAGCTGAATCCCCGTGTCAAAAATTTCCACACCTTGTAGAGGTGTCTGGCCATCACCCACATTATTATGTGAAGCTAATTGGCCGTCAATTACAATCCCAACTTCTGAAGGTGGCCCGCCGTGGTTCGTATCCCCGTTTTGTGGAGGTAGCTTCCCATTTACATCCCCACTCAGCTTTGCATATTTTGCTCTCAATGTCTTGTCCTTTTGCAAATGTTGCAGTGCTTGCTTCCTGGTACGATGAAACAACGCCGTGGTCTCTAACTGATGATCTGGGAGCAGCTCTGGAACAAATGCCATCAAATATGCACAGTAGCTGGATATTCTTGCAGCGACATCATGGTCAGGCAATGCAGAATCGTCGTGTTGTCCTGTCTGAAGAGATTGTGCGATGTCACAGTACTCTGTCGCAATATGCCATATCAGCAGGTCCCTTGCATGGCTTCTTCCCTGCAGAAATTCCTCTGTGAGTGGAGCCTGACCGTTCCGTTCCAACGATGATGTCCCGTTGGACAGATGACCATCGCTTTCTTGACACGAGGGGTCAACGGGATGCGGTCCGGACCCTTGATACCAGGGTTGCAGATTCCTCTAGGGAAAACTGGAGGACTGAGAACAAAGAAAATGCTAGACAGGGATCCGATCATGTCACCGGCGACTGATCTGCTGTGCAAATCCTTCAGTAACGAGTGTTGACCAATTCTGTTTTGCCAGTATCCAAACAGCTGAGGAAGCTTATTGCAGACTCCCAAGGTTCGAGACCATATGCTGCCTTTCCAAAGGGTGATGGACCATGAAGCGAATATCACCCTGGTATAATCGGATGATAGATAAATATAAAGCTGCAGCAGCTCTAGTGCTAAAAGCACCAGCAAGATTACTGCCGTGTTGATATGGTACGCTTCATTGCTGGAGACGGTCTCTCCAAACGAAATTAAATAGGAATAAGCATTCCCAGTGGCAATGCCTACGATCAGAGGTTCAAAAGATGGGTTGGTGGTGAAGAAATGGTCATGGGTGAACGCGAGCTCTGTTCCTATAACCCTATATGCAGCCTGGCAGCCCTCTTCGGATCCAGACAGCAGCCCTTGGAAAACAAGGTCATGCGTCTTCTGAAGCTTGGCTTCAGGGCAGGAAGCTCCAAAGAAGCGCCGCCTCAACAGATGAGATAGAGCATAGGAAAGGCAAACCTCCTTCAACCGTTTACCATCACTACCACTGCTGCCCAATATTCCTTCCTTGGATAGCCACACTTGGCTAACAGTAATACCATAATCCAAGATGAGGTAATTGTACCCCTTCAGTGTCACTGGATCGTAATTGTTGGTCGTACTGCTGCTGATCAAGTGCTCATTCTTCATATAATCCTGAAGATACATGCTTTGCTTGTCTGAACAACTACTTGCCATTATGCCTGTGAAAGTTCCTATAATGCTTTTCGCCCAGAATGACAAAGTAAACCAAAACATCAAGGTCGATACGATGATACTGTCAGTAAGGCACCAGACGACGGCACTCATGTTTACAACATATAATGCTTG
The DNA here is from genome assembly GCA_030272315.1 of Paspalum vaginatum. Taxonomy (NCBI): domain Eukaryota; kingdom Viridiplantae; phylum Streptophyta; class Magnoliopsida; order Poales; family Poaceae; genus Paspalum; species Paspalum vaginatum. The sequence continues at coordinate 47,870,436 of CM059013.1, read as the reverse complement.
CGTAGGGACTTCACATCCAGCAGCTCAAGGGAGCTGCCCCCTGCGCCAAGAGCGCCGGCAGCAGCAGTGAGCAGCAGGAGCACCTATTCAATGCCTCGCCTGCCCCCGCCCCCTCCGCCGCCCGCGCCCTGAATCCTCCGCCACCCCTGCACCATCCCCGCTCCCCCAGCCTCCCTTGACACCCGCGCACCCCCAGCCTCCATCTCCCATCCGAATCTGGCCTCGGATTCAAGCTCGAGCTCGATTTCAAACTACCGAACCCCACCACCTCCGCCCAGATCTGGCAGGCCGCCGGCCGGCAGCACCTCCTGGGTGCCGGAGACCCCCGATTCGAAGCTACGTCGCACCTATGCGGAGGTCGTTCGGGCTCCTGCAGCTGAAGCATTCAAGTCCACCAAGCAGCCGGCCTCGACGCGCCTCGAGTCCGTCATCAATGTCCCGCCTCGGAGCAGTTACTACCGACAAGATGGCCTCCGCCGCGCTACTACCCCTACATCGGTGCCCCGCCGTGCACCTGCTAGGCGGGAGCCTCGCCCTGAGCCGATCAGTCGCGTCCATGTCCACTCGGAGCCAGGCTGGAGCGAGGTAAAGAGGCGATACTGGTGGCGAAGCCGACGCGTTGACGCTCGTCACCAACCAGGACCTCTCCGCTCTAAGAAGCATTCACTCCCGGGAGCTCCGCCGCATTCAGGACACCGGCAGCCTCGGGAACCGCCGTCGCCAGCATTGCGTGCCTTCCACACCAAAACAGAGGGAAGGTGCTTCATTTGCTTGGCCTCAGATCACCGCTCCATTTCCTGCCGCGACCCAGTCCGCTGCTTCCGCTGTCGATGCTCAGGCCACCGTGAGAGACACTGCAAAGCTGCAAGACCTTCCGTCGCACCCCGCGACCGGCGCCCGGTGCGCTACGTCCCCAAGCTTCCGCCGCCGCGCTCCACCACTGCAACCATGTCTTTGCTCGGCGACCCTGCTACGCGGCCAGACACCGACGAGTGCTTCATCGCCATCAACGCCAGCCTCCGCGAGTGGGAGGACACTGCTGCGGTGACCTGGGCGATGAGCGCCCCTCCATCGACCGGGCCCAGGGAGATCGAGGCGCTGCTGCGTGAGGACTTTCGGCTTCGTCAAGATGAAGTCACAGTCACCAACCACTACCCTGAAGCTTTCCTCATCAAGTTTCTCCACCCTCACCACTGCGCTGAAGCTACCAAGAAAGGCTACGTCAAGTGCCATGGCATCGACATCCGTTTCATCAGATGACGCAACCTGAGCTCAGCCCTGGGGGTAACACTCCTCTTCAGGGTCAAGCTCTGCCTGGACGGTATCCCAGGCCACGGTTGGGATGCGGACATCGTCGAGCGCGTCATCTCAAGGCGATGCACTCTGGAGACAATTGAGACCAACCTCATCAACCCCGACGAGACCAAGACGGTGGACCTATGGGCTTGGACGGCGAATCCGAGCTCCATCCCTAAGAAGATTTGGCTCAACTTCACCAGCCAGGCGAGGGACGCCAAGCTCTCCTCTGTTCTAGCGATGGAGACGCCGCCGGAACATTAGCAGTCGGGCAGTAAGTATCGTGTCATCGTTCACCTTGAGGAAATTCATGACTACACTATGGCGTCCAGGGACGAGCAGGGCAACATTACTCCAGGTAAAAGGCGGCTCCCTCATTGGCACATGGGTGTGGTCGACGGTGAGCCTCGACCCAGTCGTGCTTTTGAGGATTTCCCCCACCACCCGCCCCCTCCTCGACAGCAACGCGAGGATCGCGCGCGGGATGGTGACAGACCGCGCAACCAGGAGAAGGAGTACCGCGGAGTCCGGGGCCGCTACAACAACGACCACCCGGACTTCAAACGCGGACACCACTGGAGGCACCATGATGACGAGGACAGCGACAACGAGGGCCACGGCCGGCGCCGCTTCGGTGGCCGCGAAGGACGTAGCAAGCTGTACACCCACGACTCGGTGTACCGCGAACGTGAACGCTCACCTAGGCGAAGGAACTGGGATGGTGCCAGCCATCCTGGACGCCAGCATCCAGGAGACATCGGCAACAAGGCTCCCCCAACTCAGCAGGTCCACCCCCCTACTGCTACTCCAAACCCTACAGTCCAGCTCCCTGTCGAAAATCCAACTTCCATTCATGCTCCTCACAATGTGTGTAAAACTCAAGCACGTGATCTACAGACACAACTGCAGCGTCTTTTACTGTATGTTGATGGTCAGGCAAGTGCAACACCATTGGTGTCTTCTCTTCTGCAGGAGTGCATGAGCAAGGCCCTTGCTCTGGCGCGCATGCTGGGCTTGACCACGGTGCCTGGAACAGCTGGGAATGAAACCTGGTCCATCCCTGTGCAGCCCCAGGAACCTAATCTGCTGGTCCCAATGAAAGAAGCCTTCAACCGTATCCTAAACATGCTGCCACAGCTGCCAGTTGCGGCTGGAATGGCAGAAACTAGCGTGGGAGGTCCCTCCATAGAGGCTGTGGAGCAAGCACTTCAGCGGATGGAGCTCAACATCCCTGCAGAGCAGCAGGAGTACCTTGCCTCGCCTGGATGTGTCGGTGGCAAAGATGATGCGAGCTTCTAGGCCTTCATCTGCAAGCCTGTCCCGTCAGTGCTTCAGGCCCCAGCTCCACCACAGGCCCCAGCTCCACCACCAACCAAGGTGACGGCAACACCTACACCAGCTCGTAGGCGTCAGCGACACACCTTTAACATGTCATCGGTACGTCGAAGTGCCCCCCTGTCCTATGACCCAGATGCAGCGGGCGCAGAGAAATCTTTGCCGCAAGCTCGGACTCGTTCATGATGAAGAAAAGTCGGTGGAATCTGTCTTGCAGGAGTTTGTTGCCATGTTCAGTGGCCCCCTCCCGGCAGACGTCATCGCAGCGCTCACGGAGATTTTCAACCTCGACAACGAAGGCCTTGACGCAGCGGACGACACGCTGCTCAACCTTGCAGGTGAAGGGGTGGACGACCTTGCCGGCGAGGTCCTGGCGGCAGCTTAGCTGGTTCAGGCCACACCCCTGCGTCATCGTCGGCTACTAATGACTATAGCTACTGCTTCTACATCAAAGCGCCCCCCGGCCAGGCGCAATCTCAAGGCCCCTATTAGAATTTATTTTCAAGACTCTGCTATTCAGCTTGCTATGAAATTTCCTGTCATTGAATTTGTATTAGTTAATGCCAAACTCTTGGGCTGCTATTTCTGTGTGACTATTTGCTGCGATCTCTGGTTACCTCCTGATCATCTGAATTTCGTCACCTGCCGCTATATGACACTCGTGTGTGGAATCAGTCTCCTTAATGATAGGCCCTTTAGCTGATTTACTTTGCTGGAACGTCCGAGGCTTAAATCGCCAAGATCGCAGAGATACTGTGCATCAAACAATTAGTGCAACGCTCTGTCATATCGCCTGCCTCCAAGAAACGAAGCTTGCTGATATTGATCAAGCGACAGCGAGTTACCTAGGAGGTTATCGCCTCAACAATTTCGCTTTCAAGCCGGCGGGTGGCATACAAGGGACGAGGGGGGGCATTCTCCTCCTCTGGAGTGACAACTATGTGGAGTGTACTAATGTTGTCATGGGCGAGTTCCACCTAGCTGCAGATGTTCTTCTCAAAGAGTGCGCAACGATGTTTCGACTCTCTGTAGTATATGGGCCGGTTAAGCGCAGCAAAAAGGCAAATTTCTTGGGAGAAATATTGTGGGCAAAGCCCCCGGTGGGCACAAGCTGGCTGCTGCTCGGGGATTTCAATTTAATCTATAAAGCCAAGGACAAAAATAATGCAAAGCTAGACCTCCGTTTAATGCAACAATTCCGAGACACAATCAACCATTGTGAGCTCACGGAAATCCCTCTGCAAAACCGCAAGTTCACTTGGAGTAATGAAAGAAGGAACCCAACTTTAGTTAAGCTTGACCGAGTGTTCTGCAATGCCGAATGGGACGCGGCCTTCAGCACCCACGCGCTGCATGCCTTAGCAACCTCGCACTCAGATCACTGCCCGCTGCTCCTGTCAAACCAATGTGGCCCTAGACGCCCCAAGTCTTTCAGGTTTGAGAACTTTTGGACCCGGTTGCCGAGATTCAAAGAAACTGTCGAAAAAGCCTGGCTAGAACACACTGACCATTGCGAGCCGTTTCACATTCTCTTCCTCAAGCTAGGTACGACAGCCAAGAGGCTACGTGCCTGGAGTACGAAGCTAACCTCCGATGCGAAAAATCTTTTCCTAATGGCCCAGCAAGTCATCCTCTGCTTAGACATCGCCCAAGAAAACAAAATCTTAAACCCAGCCGAACTAAACCTTAGAGCAAAGCTAAAAAAACGAGTACTTGGCCTCACTGTGATTGAGAGGGCACGGTCCAAGCAATCCTCAAGAATTACCAACCTAAAATTAAGTGATGCGAACACCAAGTTCTTCCATAGAAGAATTAATGCTAGAAGAAGAAAAAATTTCATACAACAGCTGCGCAAAACTCAAGGATGGGCGGTCTCGCACGAGGAAAAGGCTGAAACAATCAAGGAGCATTTTAGCGTAGTTATGGGACGCCCCCTGCCGCGACGCAATGACCTAAATTGGGAGCACTTGAACTTGCCTGCACATGATCTTAGTGCACTTGACGCTCCTTTCATGGAGGAGGAAATTAAAAATGCGATCCTCCAGATGCCAGGAGATAAAGCGCCTGGACCAGACGGCTTCACCGGTGCCTTCTTTTCAAAATGTTGGGACATTATCAAATCTGACATGCTGAATGCAGCCAACGCCTTTCATCTCTTAAGAACGTCAAACCTAGCCATCCTAAACTCAGCCAACATTGTCTTAATCCCCAAGAAAGAAGGAGCTGTGTCAGTTGCGGACTACTGGCCGATAAGCCTAATCCACTCCTTCGCAAAAATCATCTCCAAGGTTTTGGCTCTCCGTTTGGCACCTCACATGAACAGTCTCGTCTCTCTATATCAAAGTGCCTTCATCAAAGGTCGTAGCATTCACGAGAGCTTTCTGTCAGTGCGTAACACCGTCAGACGTTTGCACAGGAATAAAACTCCCGCTCTTTTCTTAAAGCTTGACATAACAAAGGCCTTCGACTCTGTACGTTGGGAATATCTTCTCACCCTGCTTGAGGAGATAGGCTTCCCAAGTTGATGGCGCGACTGGATCGCAGTCCTATTATCCTCATCTTCATCTCGCATCCTTCTGAATGGTGTTCCGGGCGCCCCTATTAAGCACGGCAGAGGGCTCCGCCAGGGCGACCCACTATCGCCGCTTCTGTTCGTCATCGCTATTGATCCCCTCCAAAAGCTCTTAGAACTGGCGACAAACTTGGGCTACCTTGGGAAGCTACGTGGTAGAACCGCCGCCCTGCGAGTGTCAATGTACGCGGACGACGCAGCGATTTTCATAAAGCCAACTCGAAAGGACGTGTCTTCCCTGGCGAGACTGTTAGAAATATTTGGCGATGTCACAGGCCTGCTAGCCAATGCTCATAAGTCAACTGTAGTTCCTATTCGGTGCGAAGGGCTAGACTTGACACATATCTTGGACACCTTTGAAGCGCAAAAGATGAGTTTCCCAATCAAATACCTAGGTCTCCCGCTATCACACAAGCGCTTGAGGCGAGTACATTTTCAGCCTTTGGTGGACAAGCTGGCAAAGAAGATGACTGTCTGGAACGCAAGGCATTTGAACCATGCAGGCCGATTAACCTTGGTGAAGTCAGTTCTTACCTCACAGGCAATTTATACCATCACCTCCCTAAGGCCTCCCAAATCAACATTAAAAGAAATTGACTCAAAAAGAAAACAGTTCCTCTGGGCAGGCGCAGAAGCGTTGACAGGAGCGAAATGCAAGGTTAACTGGCCAAGATCAACAAGACCGATTGAGTTGGGTGGTCTAGGCATCCTCCACCTTGGCAAGTTCGCAAGGGCCCTTCATCTGCGATGGCTTTGGCGAAAATGGAGTGGACGGCAAGCCATAGAGCTGGGCTCAGAAATCCCTTGCAGCAAAAATGACAGACTGCTCTTCGCAGCGGCAACCACTGCTTCGATAGGCAATGGCAAGAAATTATCTTTTTGGCATGATGGCTAGATACAAGGTCAGCGGCCATGCGATCTAGCTCCTTGCTTGTATGCAATCTCCAAAAAAAAGCAACGATCACTCTATGACGCCATGCAGAACAGCAACTGGCTGCGGGACATTGACCTTCAGCATGCAAGTTTCTCAGCCCATCACCTACTTGAATACGTGCAACTTTGGCGAGTGACGCAAGGTCTATTACTGGAGCCAAACATCGAGGATTCAGTCACTTGGAAGTTCACACCGACGGGCGAATACTCAAGTGGATCTGCCTATAAAGCGCAATTCATCGGCTCAATTGTGACCAACTTAAAAGACCTAATTTGGGCATCATGGGCTCCACCGAAATGTAAATTCTTCAGCTGGTTAGCAATCCAGAACCGTATCTGGACTTCTGATAGATTACAGGCGCGAGGTTGGACCAACCCAGGCCACTGCACTCTTTGTCGACACCCCACAGAGTCTGTCGTCCACCTCTTCGTCGAATGCAGATTTGCCAGGCGTATTTGGAAAGGGATATCCTGCTGGACTGCAACCCTAGGTCTAGACCCGGCCACCTGGGACCATAGCGACAATCTACACCATTGGTGGACAAACACAACGGCATCCCCATCATATTCCAAAAAGGGGCTCCGCATGCTTGTGATCCTAGTTTGTTGGGAGATTTGGAAAGAAAGGAATAATCGGGTTTTCAACCATACCGAAACTACCTTGGCTGGAGTCCTTGGGAAAATCAAAGATGAAGCTCGCACGTGGAGTTTAGCGGGAGCTAAAGGACTCCGGACTCTATGTAATTGTTGAGTTCTTTTCATCCTTCCTTATTCTTCTGTAAATACGTTACTTGCCTTTTTTTTGGGCTCATCCTTTTTAATATAACAGGCAGTTCTCCTGCCGGTTCATTTCAAAAAAACATATAATGCTTGCCGGGTGAGATGCCTGGTGTATTGCTTGTTGTCATCAACATCATAGGCCGTCAAGGAGAATGTGCTTCCCAGCGCACCACCCAATACTAGAGGCCATAACAAGGAAAGGGGATTCATCACATCTTCGATCTGGAAATCTTTGATATTGTCCCCCTTATAAACAAATGAACTGATGCGACCAAGAGTGTAGATTGGCACTAAGGGGATCAAGGTGTAAGCCAGCCATAGAGAGTACTTTATGAATAGATTGCTTGAGCATCGCCTCCACCAGCCAAAAACCACCTGAATGGCACAAAGAAGAGCGTAAACAGTCACAAGGGCCTCAACCTGGGCGAAGTGGCCATCTTTGCCTGTCCACCACCGCCAGAAATCAAATTTTCCCATGTTGCTCTTTGTCGTGTACAGCACTGGTCCTGACTGATGCTACACGTCTTGTGCGTACTTGTCAAGGCCTTGAACCATAGCATTCGTCGAAGGAGCCTAAAATTCACCAAGTTTGATTAAGGAAGAAAAGAAAATAATCTAAACTATTGAATTTTATGAATGCCTAAAGGTTTACATTAGACCAATGATGTTGTATCAAATAAAATACCAAAAAGAAGAAGGGTATAGATCATTGTTTCTTATAAGCATCAAATATTCTAGACTAATTCAAATGTTTTATATCAAATGGTCTAGATTAATTCTAACGTGAAGGCTCCTTTTGAAGCCTCCAATTAGTAATAGTAAGATTGATAGAAAATTAGAAATGTTTACATTGTTGATATAGTAGATCCGAGTTAGAATTGTAGAGATTTAATTGACATAAGCTACATAGTTGATACAATGCAACGTTTCCAAGTTATTACTATAGACATTTATTTTTAATAGCTGCTAGCAAAGAAAGTGAACATAAATGTAGCAAGATTTGAATTTTTATTTATTTAATTTCCATCTCACATGATCCAAATTAAGCTTATGGCAAACCTACACATTATGATAAAAGGAAAAGAAATGAAAAAAATAAAGTGGCTAGAAGGGAGAAAAACATGGCAAGGAGAAGAAGGCCATGATGTCTGGAAAAGTACTTAAAATGCTTTTTGGCCAAATTAAAGTGACAGAGCAGACAAATAGATGGCGGACGATGACATGGCTTTTTCTAGATAATAAAGAAAATAATCAAGAAGCCAGCTTCTGCTTCATTTTCTCTTTCGAAAGAAGCACCCGTCTACCATCTCAATTTCTTCTTTTTCGAGCGAACGCCAGACTCTTGAAATTGTCTTGGGGTAAACTTACAAAGTGGTCATCTAGGCCCTTTTAACTTTTCAAGTGGATCATTTCTAATGCAAAACTGGTCCTCGATTGAATTAAGAATGGAAAATATCTTATCTCGCGGTAGATTTACAAAGCCATACAAAGTCTATTATGAACAGATTGCATGCACATCGCCTCCACCAGCCAAAACCCACCTGAATGGCAAACAGAGAAGAGCGGGAAAAATAACGAGGGTTTCAACCTGGGCAAAGATGCCATCTTTGCTATTCCACCAGGAAAAAAATGCTGGCCGCAAAGAACCAGTTCAGGCCTCCAAATTAAGCGCAGTGTTGGAGCTTCTGGGTTAAAAAGAGTGATACAACAATCTTATGTGCTCTATGTGTCCGTAGCCCACCCAAGGGCCAACGGGCAGGTGGAAAAAGCAAACTGCTGCCTGATCCACCTCCCAACACAACTAGAAGAAGAGACTCCAAGACCAAGAAGAACAGGCACTGCGTAAGACTGGAATATATATAGGTGTTGCATACCTAACCTTGTGGTTAATTCCTCATCAATGAAACCTGCCTGCTGATGCTGCAAATGGTTCTGGGTGTGCTCTGGCTCTGAACACGAGGCGCGTATACTAATTATATAGAAAATTGAACCATGCAAGCCTAGGATTATTATGTCCAAGCAAGTCGAGTCGACCTATATGATGACTATATGCATATGGATATGGTAGCCATCTCCTTAATTGGGATGAAATGAGGAACTATATAATTGTCTTTTCCTCCGTATGCCAACTGAGCTTCAGATGGCTCATATTGTGTACTGCTGGCTGTAGCAAATGGATTCTGGTGTTGCTGAATATAAGCCAAGGGTGTGCCAGGAAGAAGATAGATAGCAACTTAACGTGGCTGTGTCTCTCGTGCACACAGCCAAAGCGATAAGAAAGGAACTCCAACAATGACGCGGTTGGCGAGGGAGCCATGGAACGGACGCAGCCAACGAAGCCCGTCTCGCTCCGACTATTCCGCACCTGAAAGTTACTTACTTCAAGCGAGCCACCAGGAGGACCAGGACATGAAGTGACGTTAATATCACGAAACCCTCTCGTGAATCGTGATGCTTGGATCAGTATCAGTCCCAACTTGCATCGGGATAGATCCAAGGGACCGAAGTCCTATTCTCCAGTAGTGCACTGTGTACCCTCCAAAAATGCCATGATCGTACGTGGAATTCTATCTACGGCGGTGTAAACTGCTTATTTCTCTCCATGAAACCTGATTTTATTTTTGTTCTGCGAATTCTCCATGAAACTTGATGAACTCTTTAGCGGGAACCGACTACACATCCTTGTTTTCTTTTAGGGGTAGTTTTTTTTTTAGAAACTTTTGAGACCGTCTCTAGCAGCTTGCCTATCCACTAAACTCGACTTAGTCTACAATGTAGTTACATTGTCATTTTATACCACGAACAATCCATTTACACGGTCAGCTGCGCCATAGCCTGAGGGGTAGCTACTAGTAGGGGTGTAAATGGTACGGATATTATCCGTCCGTATTCGAGTTCCGATCCGTTTAGAAGGGTAAAGATCCGATCCGTATTTGAATCCGGACATTTAATATTCGATCCGTATCCGTATTCGAGTACTCAAAGTTAGATATATATGATGTCGATAACCATTCAAGTCTTATCCGACACATTTGATCAATATCCGTATCCGATCCGAATCCGAAGAAAAAATATAAAAACAAATACGGTATCGGCGATATCCGTCCGTATTCGATCCGATTACACCCCTAGCTACTAGCTACACATCCTTGTTGCATATGAGGTGACGGGTTTGGGCCTGGCCTTGATGCATTCAGGCTGCCTTTTGTTGTTGGCAATTGTAGCTTTTCATTTTGTATAGACAACGGCCAAACCCACAATGCCCAGCCCAGCGAAGGTTAAGGGTCACTAACAAGGGCCCAGCTGCACTGTTGCCCGAATGGCAGGCCCAGATGGAGCCTGTGGATAGACGACAAATATGGGCATAAAGTACGCAGCGACGGATACAGCCCATGTGTTAAGTTGGAACTCTGATGCTTATCGGTAGATACAGCAGTGGAATTTGGATGCAAACTTAACGGGTTATGCAAATTGGCTATAGTAGAAAATATAGGTAACTAAGATTTAGAATTATTGGATGACAAATGAATTAATCGCATGTGGATAGTTTAACTATAAGTACATTTACTTAAAAATCATCTTTCATAATGTCGTAGTTGGGTATTTCAAAATGCAAATTTATGGGTTTGTTTTAAATAATACTCCCTCCATTCTAAAAATAAGGGTTATAGACTTTTTTTTTGTGGAAAATTCGACCTTGTAAATCTTCGACCAACAATTAAATCAGATCCATATATTTTTAATCCATGCATGTTATATACTTGGGTTAGTATTAAAAAAACTCTTTAAAAATATATTGACCTCTTTTATTTGGGATAGAGGGAGTATGCCATAACGATTAGGGGAAATTTTTTTTTGTACCGATTGAATGATTATTTTTTATGAGAATTTTCGAAGTCATTTTCTTTGGCACGTCTTGTGCGGATTAATATGGAAACTTTGTTGAGGAGATCCAATCAATTAATACTAATCTATCTATCTATATCTATACCTAATAATAAAAGACGGAAGGATTCTGCGGTTCAATCTTACATTTATAAATGAGGGTCCAAATCATGTCCAAGTATTGCAGCCTGAGATTTCAATCCGGTTCCATCGATCCCAAACGCACAGAGATCACTTCAGGAAAGAACCCGCTCCCCTCCACGGTTATGGGTTGGGCCTCGGGTTCTTCTCCTTCCATCCTCAGACCACGCCAAGAAGAAAATTGGCACGCATGTAAAATAATACCACATTGTCTACCGAAATTGATTAGCCTTTCTCATAAATACCACGCAGTCGTCAAAACACCATGTGACAAACAATTATGAAGGCAACATCAAGAAGGTGGCATAGGGAATTCAGAGAATCCAAACCAAAGTTGACGTTCGAAAAGGAGCCGTGAGCCGGTGGCCGCAGCCAAGAGGCAGAGTGGAGGAATTGCAGCGAGGGGGCGGGGGCCAGGTCGCGCCTGCAGTGGAGGCAGATGCGGTGAGCCAGATTTAAATCTGCCAATTCAATTGATTAAAATATGTGGGTTTCTTTTAGCCCACGAATTAAAAAAAAAACCCACCATCTTTCTCTTTGTGTTGCACGAACACCGCTCAGGGCCGGGACGTCAAGCTGACGTCGGGCGCTGCTCGGAGGAAAGCCAGGGAAGCGACTAGGCGGAGGCAGGGGACGGCGTCGGAGGCCCCTGTGCCTCTCGCCTACGGCGCCGAGTGAACGGGAAAATTCAAAATAATATGTCGCAGCATTTTTTTCACGGGGCATATTTTTATATGTATTGATCTATAATTGTTTAAGGGGTTTTTTCCTCCTATTTCAACGTACGGGCATTTTGCTAGTATATCTATATAAGCCCACTAACCACATGCGACATATCCATGCTATCGCAGGGTCCAACGGCCACCGTACTACTCATTAATGGTTTTTTTTAGATTTTTTTGTGGCTAACATAACTCATACATGTGCTTAAAATGAAGAAAAAAATACACATATTTTTCTAATATTTTAATAAATTATATACATTACATGTTACTTTATAAATCGTACTGACCATTAACGAGTAGGAGTAATGTATAGCGGCGGGGGGGATGGGCATGCACGGCTTGGTGCGTCCGCTCGATGGGTTCGGTTCGGGCCGGCCAAAGCTACGAACATCATCATCGCTAATCATGCGCACTCCACAAAATGGATGGAATTACGTTACGGCTGGCGGCGGCGAACTCGTCCTGATGAAGCCGAAACGACGCGTCAACGTCGCGCCGCCGTACGTGGCCACGGATGCCGACGGCACCTCACGCGCGCAACGCACCACCACGCCCCCGACAGTAGAGATATCCCGTGGGCCTCTGGTCGGGCCTGGGCCCACGCACATCGCCGGCGCGCGCGCGGCGGATGGCGCCGCCGCCGCCGCCATGCGTAGCGTATGTAGTAAGTAGGTCATGTTCGTTGCGTCCAGCGGATCCTCCCTCGATCGCGTCTCGGCTCGGGTCGGCTGGGGCAAGATCAGAAGCTGCCATGGCAGCGGGGCCCTTTTGGATGAGGAACAACCGAGAACCTAGAACGCTACGGACAAGACGAGACAAAACCGTCGCAAGCAGGACAAGTTCCATGGTGAATGAGACCAATTTGTTGTTTGTTTTTATGATTCATTCATGGTGGGTAAAAAATAATCCGACATATCTGATGAGGATTTTACTGGTATCTTTTTTATATATGGGCTAGTAGAGCGAGCGGCTTCGTTAGCTCGATCGGCACGTGGAGGGAGGAGTGGGAAGTGCAAAGGTCAGAAGGCAGCGACCAGCCAGACGAGACGCAACCCACGACGAGAACGACTCCCATGTCCGCGGTGGTGCCGGTGCCAGCGGCAGCGGCGGAGGACGACGCCTGGCCCGCCGCCGTCACGGTGCGCGAGTTCGACGCCGCCGCCGACCGCGCCGCCGTCGAGCGCCTCGAGCGCGCCTGCGAGGTCGGGCCCAGCGCCGGCAAGCTCTGCCTCTTCACCGACCTCCTCGGCGACCCGCTCTGCCGCGTGCGCCACTCACCGCCCTACCTAATGCTCGTACGTCCCATCCTGCCGGCTTCCTTCCTTCCTTCCTTTGCTTGCTTGCTTCCTCCTCACACTCCAATGGCCAGGTCGCGGAGGCCCCCGCGGGCGGGGAGATCGTCGGCGTCGTGCGCGGCTGCGTCAAGACCGTGGCGTGCGGCCGCGCCGGCGCCGGGCGCCTCTCCTGCAAGGTGGCCTACCTGCTGGGCCTGCGCGTGGCCCCGGCGCACCGCCGCCGAGGCGTCGGCCGGGGCCTCGTCGCGCGCATGGAGGAGTGGTTCCGCCAGGCGGGCGCCGAGTACGCCTACGTCGCCACCGACCGCGACAACGAGCCCTGCGTCCGCCTCTTCACCGAGCGCTGCGGCTACGCCAAGTTCCGCGCGCCCTCCGTGCTCGTGCACCCCGTCTTCCGCCACGACCTCGCGACGCCCCCGCACCCGCACCACGCCGCCGTCGCCGTGCTGCGCGTGCCCCCGCGCGACGCCGAGCGCCTCTACCGCGCCCGCTTCTCGGGCGTCGAGTTCTTCCCGACCGACATCCACGCCGTGCTCGCCAACCCGCTCTCGCTCGGCACCTTCCTCGCCGTACCTTCTGGGAGCAGGGAGTGGCGCGGCGTCGACGCGTTCCTCGCGGCGCCGCCGCCGTCCTGGGCGGTGGCCAGCGTGTGGAACTGCAAGGACGCGTTCCGCCTCGAGGTGCGGGGCGCGCCGCGGCTGTGGCGCGCGGCCGCGCGCGCCACGCGCGCCGCCGACCGCGCGCTCTCGCGCCTGCGCCTCCTCCGCGTCCCCTCCGTGCCCAACCTCTTCGAGCCGTTCGGCATGCACTTCCTCTACGGCCTCGGCGGCGCCGGGCCCGCCGCGCCGGACATGGCGCGCGCGCTCTGCCGCCACGCGCACGACCTCGCGCGCCGCGCGGGGGCGCGCGTCGTCGCCACAGAGCTCGCCGCACGCGACCCCGTCCGCGCCGGCGTGCCGCACTGGCCCCGGCTCGGCGCGCAGGACCTCTGGTGCATCAAGCGCCTCGCCGACGGATACGGCGACGGCGCGCTCGGAGACTGGACCAAGGCGCCGCCCGGCGACTCCATCTTCGTCGACCCCAGGGAGTTCTAGCTGCTGCCTAGCTAGGCGTCGAGAGTCGTTTCGTCGATCAAGGATGAGCAGTTCTAATCTAGTGCCTGTCTGCCTGTCTGTCGTCGATCTTGCATCCGACGGCCAAGAACGTTTCGTCTTCTCTTAGAGCTTTGCCTTTTGTGGAGGACCTCACCTGTCCATATATAGATAAGCTTCATCTTCTTCGTTTTTGCTTATCATTAGTAACTCTCTCAGCGCCGGGTGTAGTGAAGTGTAATGCGTGATGTAGACAGAGAAAGAGATGGAGGTGTCGTTTAACCTAATTAATGAAGTATATGCATGGTTAGTGGAAAGGACATGCTCCCCTTTATCTCATCACGTCTCTTGCGTAATTTGTTTTGCGCCCACGGCCTCAGCTTATTGCAACCCGGCCTTGTCAAATGAGCTAGTGCACTCTGTTCTCTGCTCTGTGAGCTTTGGCTAACGAACTGGAATGTTCCAGTATAATGCTTATTGCTTGCGTCCTTTTCTTCTTTTTATTATTATTATTATATATACAGGACAGGACAGTTAGTGCTGACACCATCATTATCTATCGTTAAAAAGTTGGAAAAAAAAATCTATCACTATCTTCATTTGTTTTCCTCACTACATATATGGTAGTTTTGACACTAGTTAGATATATATGGAGGTTTCCTCCGACCCGGCGTCGTCCAAATCTCGCAGCAGTTTACATGACTTGACACGATGATGTGGGCGAGGCTCTCGCTTGTGTTGTGGTTGCACAGCGCAGTCATGGACCAGAACCCTGAAACAGACCCTTGACCATGCATTCGCCGTCAGGCCAGCCTCCTCCTGCATCCATCCATCCATCCGTCCATCGGTTCTTGTTGTTACAGGTACGGCGGTGGTGCTATCGTTGCACAGCAGACGGCAGTGCTGCTGCTCGCGCACAGTAACGCGCCATCATGCATGTTCAGTCAACAGTTACATCAAAACGGACAGGTTTCAGTGCACTGTAACTGTACCACTACAATAAACATCTTAATTTGGACTGACTAATGGCCGCCGGCTATTCACATAAAAGTTGCATGCAGCGACTGAATCAACCTGCTCATTATATTATTGGAATGCTGCTGTGTATATACATGTAGCAGCATATTGATCCCCAGCTAGCCATATAGGTTCGTTCTCAGCCGCGCGCGCGCATCAAAAGAGCAGGCTCTGTAGTCTGTAATCTGTTGTTGATTTACTAATCGTACGTCGGTCCAGCAATAATGTGATTAAACTACGGATTTTCAGCTTCTTCTTCGAGCCCGTCGTCGCGATGCATGGTCCTCCTCACATTCATGAATGTCCATTTCAACATCTCTCCATCAGGAGGAGAAAGCGGCAGTGCAGAGACGACGATGAGCTGTGCGCGGTGCATGCCGTTGCCATGCCACTTGATGATGGCCGGCCCGGGCCCGTCCGTGTGATTGCAACTGGGTTATTGGCCATATATATTAACAGGTGAAAAGGTGCCCCGGACTGTGACATTTCATTCAGGACTGATCGATAATGCATGCACACTACACTGACTGACAATCTCCTTGTACATTCGAATTTGATCTTAGTGTAGAGGGTGACACCGCACTATAGCCGATCGACGCCCGAGGCCGAGAGAATTAATCAGAAGCTTACTGATGACACAACTCTATGTATCCATCAGGTTAATTACCTACTCAGGCGTGTGCACCTCCACTCCACCGTCTATCAGCAGTCTACTTACAGTCCTAATCTCTAGTCTATCCATGGTGCTCACTGCTCATGCAGGGCTGGGGCAGCACCCAACCCAACTGCAAAGTCTGAAACGGTAGCCGTCAGCAAAGCACCGTCAAAACTCTATGCCGACACTCTGTCCCTGCCAAGTCTGGCAGACGAGAAACTGATGGGAGTACACGGATCATGCCAAAGGCAAACGAACGAACCCAATCATCGTGTCCTGTAGAGATCGAGCGCCGTCGGCGGCGGATGGAGGCAGTACACTGATTCTCGCTGCAACTCAACAGATCCTCAACAGTCGTCAGCAGCAGCTTTTGCTGCCGAGAGGACACACGATCAGAAAGTGGCCGGCCTCCCTGGACTGGAGTTCGATCTGAAGATGCAAGTACAGGGTCGAGCAGGACGGCGGTACCACAGTGAGAGTGCGCTCGTGGTACTGGTTATAGTAACGTGTGACCTGATTCACTACGTACTCTGGCCTCCTCCCCTATACGATGCAAGGACCTGCCTAGTGCCTACGGCGGCCAATCATTGGCCCCCTTTTCGTATGGTGGTCAGTGCAGGGTCACATACATGACAGCTGCAGAGCAATGTTCTTGCCTTAGCTTCTTGGGATGGAAATGGAATTGCTTCTGCTCCTGGAGCACTGCTGAACTGTGTAGCGGCCTAGGAGATCGAAGCACTTTATTTGCCCAACAGTAGCTCCTACGTACACCTATACTATACCGTCGTACTAATGCAGTCTACTTTAATTTGAGAATGCATGTTTCCTTTTTCATGAAATCCTGTTCCAGGACCTCCAGATCCTCAACGTGAAAGTGAAAAAAAAAAACAAAAGGAAAGAGCAAGATCACTGAAGATCTTTGCACATCTATCTACTGCTAGAAAGCAGGATGTGCCTTTTCTGCGCGTCCACAATCTGAGAGAAGAAGAAGGAGAAGATTCCAAGGCCCGGGCCCAGGAACTGGCCTGGAACTGAGCCTTCGTGGGCCACGTATGTATCTGTAGCCCGATCGAGAGGGCGCCGGTGGGGCCGCGGGCTGTCCGCCACTAGCTCGGCCCACACGCCCGGCCACCCGCATCTGATAATAGATACTACCGCCCCTTCTGAGCAAAAAAGCAGAGCAACTTTTCTTGCACTAATATGTGATTACTTTTTGGCATTATGTGTCATGATAGACTGGTAGGCTCAATGATTGTGCACGCTTAAACTTCTTTAATTTGCGAGTGCTCTTGTTTTATTGGACGTGATAGGTTTTAGGTATGAGTAGTATTTGATTGGACGCGCGCGGCTAAGATTTACTAGCTACTACTCCATTAGGATATATATATATATGATATAGATTCTTTCGTGTAGTAGTATTTCTGTTCAAACCCACATATGTGTATGTGATCGTTTTAGGTAGCTACTAGGACAGCATACCAAATGGTTTACTACCTACTACTCCATTAGGATATATATATATATATATATGATATAGATTCTTTCGTGTAGTAATATTTCTGTTCAAACCCACATATGTGTATGTGATCGTTTTAGGTAGCTACTAGGACAGCATACCAAATGGTTTATTTTTTGAAACATTATTAGGCGACTGTTGTGGTGGGGAGCTACTGTCTTGGCCATTTTGTTGGTGGGCTGCTGCAAGCCTCAACTCGATCTTACCAAATGGGTGTAGTGTCCTTTTTTGGAGGCGCCTTCATGGTGCCAAAGTATTGGACACCACACCATTCAAGGTTGTGTGATGGTTGTAGACTGGAATCTTGATCTGATTTTATACTGGGTTAGATGAGAGTGAACGACATATATCTAATAACGTACCATCCTCTGTTCACAAATGTATGCCACAATTGTTTTTTTCTAAAACTTTGATCATTCGTCTTATTCAAAAAAATATTCAATTATAAAAATCACAACTTATACTCAAACTATTTTTAGTAATAAAACAAATCATAACAAAAATAAATGATAATTTGTGATTTTTTTGAACAAGACGAGTGATCAGAGTTAAAAAAAACACAACCGTGTCATACATTTCTGAACAGATCATTCCTTTCAGGCGTCATTGTGGACTCGAAGATCTCCACCTCTTTATCGGTAGTGGCGGATGTAATTCAGCTTTTTTGGATGCTCGCGACTCGTGATTTGAGAAGAGGTATTCTTGATACGGAGGCTTGGTTCTTGCAGTGAAGTGATATGTCTAGCTACTCAATTTGTAAGGCCAGAGTCAACATTACTTCAGTCTGCATAATAACATGTGTCAGCATCTTGCATTGGAGCAAAGGACCCGTGGTGGTCGGGAAGTGTATTTCTAACCATGTTTGTTTGAACGGGCTGGGGTGTGTTCATAGGTTATTCGGAGGCTTCACGTCTGTTGGCACATGGCTACGGATATATTCTTCCAGTGTTCAACTCTGGGTATTTATCCATGCAAACTCTGAAATTCCAATCATCCTCAACTCCAATCTGAAACAAACCTCTGCCTTTCCTTGTGTTGTTTAATCCGCCCTTATTTTTCTTCGGACGATGTTATCTATTTCAACGAAAGAACCTGAATGCGGTTCAGACTGCCATAAACGCTATGGTGACTGCTTGTTTTTTTCTCCTTATCTTACTGATGATATTGCCACAGGATACGTGGGAAAATGAAATTGGAGGCATTACAGTAGCTATTAGGAATAAATGCCTGCTGCTTCACATAAGCGGCATTTAGGACAACCAATCAATCGACTCAGTGAATATGAGGGCATGATTTTATCCTGATACGGAGAACACGAATGACCTGAGTGAACAACAGAGGAAAAAGAAGCCAGCGCAGATAGGAAAATGCATATGTACATGCACACTCGCAATATGATTGATTACCATACATACAGACTAATAACCTGAACTTCTTCCTCTTCTGACCCTGCTTATTCCCTGTAACCTTACAATCAAACTCAAGAACCTGGCAGCTATATATGTACTTGTGATATGGAGGCAGGTGAGATTCCCAAACTAGGATGTCGAATTTGCTGTGAGGCAGTCTAACGCTCCCAGTCCCGTCGAGGATAGTCATGCGAAGTTAGTTTTGGAGCTTCTTCATCCACAGGCGCTACGCGGCCATGGTTGCGCACTACGCAATACTGAGCAGGATTAGCTACCCTCTGAAGCAAAACATCATCAGTGTTCACCCTGCAGCAGCCACTTATTAGGCCTTCTCTAAATCCAGGTTCATTTTGCCGCCTGTTGTCCTTGAAGTACATGCAAGGAATCCTGTTCCAGCTCTGCACAGTTGAAACTAGGATTTTAGGCTCATCGCTGCTTTTGTTCAGATATATGAAAGGCCAGGCGAACGCCTTATACACGTCTTGGTCGAAGTACTCAGTCGAATATCTCCATTGCTATGGATGCGAAAGCTCGGCTGCTCTTCAGGATCTGCGCTTCCAAACACAAGCGCCTTGAAGAAATACCAATACTCCTCTCGAGACAAAAAACTTCAAGTTGATAGCATGTGTTGTTCCGAAATCTATGATGCTCTCTGACCGACTTGTTATGATAACTTTACTGCCTCTTGGGATTCTGCTTTGAGAAGCAGATGAGTGCAGCCTTCTCCACGCGCCCTCATCGATGTCGCCTAACTAGTTCAATAACAACTAAAAATCTTTCTTTACTTGATGAGCCACCATGCTGATTTTTTATTCTACTTCCCTCCCATATTTTCGCCTGCTGGTTTTCTTCTTTGAAATCATTATCACTGAGGAAGATGACACGAGAGAAGTGGCTGCGCACCGTTTCATCGCACCGGACATGCTCAACAAGTGTAGTCTTTCCAACTTTTCCTGGACCGACAATTGGCAAGACTCCGAAATCGCAATCGGCAGGAGGATCTTCGTGCAGCAAGAAGTTGATGACCCGCTCCATCTCCATCTGGCGACCAAACATGCACTTTTCCATAAATAAATACGTGCTGTATGGCTGGCGAAACATAGGAGGGCGGTTTCTCAAGAAAATTCGAAACTCATACCAGCAATGGCGATCTCTAGACTCTCGAGCATCTTCTCTAGGTTTTCTGCGCCATATTTGCTACCGGTACCGAAACAGACTCGTTTAGCTGGTCTGGATATAGATAGGGATAAGAAACGACTCACACCATGTTCCCCCCTTTTGTCCCTGTTAGAGATCGGCGTGAGATAAACGTAGCGAGAAAGATCAAAACCAATCACAGAGACACAAGGATTTAATGTGGAAAATTCTCTAAGGCGAAGGGAAAAACCACGGGGACCAGCTAGCCACAACTTCTGCCATGTTCCAATCAGGGTTTGCTATATAATCATTTTGTAAACTGCCGAAAAACATACAGCGTTTTGCAAAACACTCCACTCTGGTCCAAGCCTCCAGCGATGGGCCTCCACTACGCTCTCCAATTTGACCGCCTCATAGGAATTTAGATCATAATTCAACAATCTCCACATTGAAACAAATTTCATCTCGTAGCATGTAACATGTAAATACCATCCTGAAACAAATCAAAGGAACAACTACCGGTGCCTAAACAGCCACTAGAGCTACACGGTCACACCAACTCAAGCTTAGCAACAAAAACAGGCTTCGTCATCATATCTACTAGATTATCATGAGTACTAATCTTGCATGCCTTTAATTTGCCATCTGCAACAACTTCACGGACATAATGGTATTTGACATCAATGTACTTTGTTTTCTCGTGGAACATTTGATCTTTCGTAAGGTGGATAGCATTCTGACTGTCACAAAACAAATTAATGCAAGTTGTATCTCCAGAAAATTCAGCATACAGACCTTTCAACCAAACAGCACACTGTTTGCAAGCATCACAAACTGCAATAAACTCAGCCTCAGTGGTTGATAAAGTAACTGTAAGCTGTAAGCAAGCCCTCCAACTGACAACACATACTTCAATAGTGAACACATAACCTGTCAGTGATATTGTCTTATCTAAATCAGCAGCATAATCTGAATCAACGTAGCCCACAAGTCTTTCTCTGATTCTGCTAAACTGCAAATAAGCATCAGACGCACCATGCAAATACCTGAAAATTCACTTCACAGCATTCCAATGTTCTTTACCAGGATTAGCCATGTATCTACTGACCAAACTCATAGCATAAGACAAATCTGGACGTGAACAAACCATGGCATACATCAAAGAACCAACATCACTAAAACATGAAACTTTTGACATGTACTCAAAATCTAAATCTATGCTAGGACACTGAGCAGATGATAACTTGAAATGAGATACAATGGGAGTACTTACTGGTTTTTAATCATGCATATTAAAACGACGGAGGACTTTCTGAATATAACTGTGCTGACTAAGAAATAGCAAACCAGATTTTTTATCTCTACTAATCTCCATACTAAGAATTTTCTTAGTAGCACCAATGTCCTTCATCTCAAACTCGCTAATTAACTGTGCGTTTAAGTTAGCGATGTCAATCTTGCTCTTGGCAACGATCAACATGTCATTAACATATAACAAGTATATAGGTGACCCATCAACAAATTTAATGTAGACATAGCTATCATAAAGAGATATTTTAAAACCATTAGCAATCATAGAGGAATCAAACTTCTTATACCACTGTCTTGGTGACTGCTTTAGACCATATAGTAACTTCTTCAATTTGCATACAAAGTTTTTCTTACCAGGCACAATGAAGCCCTCAGGTTGATCCATGTAAATCTCCTCCTCCAAATCACCATGCAAGAAAACAGTTTTCACATATAACTGCTCAAGCTCAAGATATGCATAACAACAATACCAAGAAAAGCACGAATAGAACTATCATTTACAACCGGAGAAAACACATCATTGTAATCAATACCTGGTATTTGACTGAAATCTTTGGCAACTAATCTTGCCTTAAATCTGGGAGCCTCGCTAGGAGAATAACCTTCCTTTTTTTGAAAATCCATTTACAGCGTACTGCCTTCTTCCCTGCAGGCAAGCGAACAATGTCCCAAGTGCCATTTTTCTCGAGCGACCGCATCTCGTCTTGCATAGGAAACATCCACTTCTCACGATCACCACAAATCATAGTTTCAGTGTAGGTGGATGGCTTAGTATTGCAATCAATCTCATCGGCACAACTCAAAGCAAAACTGACATTGAATTCTTCAATCAACCTTCTCACTGGCTTCCGAGCCCTCACGGGCCTATCGACTGCCATAGGCTGTGTAGACTGCAAAACAGGAGGAGAGTGCACAATAGCAGGTGAATCAGCATCAAGAACCTGTGTATCCTAGGTGGCAATATCATCTTAAGTTACACGGTTGCCTTCATCCGAGTGCTGCACCTGCACACTGACTTTCTGTGGCACATTATCATGAGCATTAGTAGCACGGTTAGCATAATACATTTCAGATTCATTGAAAACCACGCTTCTACTCAACATGCTCTTTTTAGTTTTAGGGTTCCACAGCTTATATCCCTTTACCCCTGAACCATAATCCAGAAAAACACACTTTGCTGCTCTATGTTCTAATTTACCATTGTCCACATGTGCATATGCAGTGCAACAAAAAACTTTTAGCTGAGAATAATCTGAGGGACTATCTCCATGGGTGTTTTCTTATCAATGGCGATGGAAGGTGACCGATTAATCAAGTAACATGCTGTGTTAGCAGCTTCGGCCCAAAACTATCTGCCATATTAGCATTGGACAATATACAACGTGCCTTTGAGATAATAGTCCTGTTCATGCTTTCTGCAACACCGTTTTGCCATGAAGTATGCGGAATGGTGTGGTACCTGACAATGCCCTCTTTTCTGCAAGAAAGGTTAAATTCATGGGAACAAAATTCCATACCATTATTAGTACACAGAACCTTTTATCTTTCTCTCAGTTTGCTTTTCTACCATAGCCTTCCAAGCCTTAAAGGCATCAAATGCATGATATTTATGTTTCAGAAAATAAAGGAACACCCTTCTGGAGTAATCATCAATAATAGTAAGCATATAACGACAACCACCAAGTGAGTGCTTCTAAGAAGGCCCTCACAAATCAGCATGCACATAATCTAATATGCCTTCAGTTGTATGAACAGAAGTATTGAATTTTACCCGCTTATGCTTACCAAACACACTGTGTTTACAGAACTCCATCTCATCATTGTTGCATCCCTTCAATAGTCCTCTTTTGCTCAACTCTGCCAAACCAAGCTGACTCATGTGTCCAAGGCGCATGTGCCAAAGCTTAGAATCACTGCACTTATCAGATGTAACAGAAGAAGCAGCGGAAATAACAGCAGTGGTGCCAGTAATAGTATCACCACAAAGAACGTATAAATTAACAGATTTCATAACTCTTTTCATGATAACAAGAGAACTTTTGGATACCTTCAAAACTCCACCTCCAGTGGAGTATTTGTACCCCTTATTATCAAGAGTACTCAAAGAGATGAGATTTCTAAACATATTTGGAATGTGCCTCACATCAGTCAACGTGCGTGTCATGCCATCGTGTGTTCTGATCTTGACTGATCCAATGCCGATGACCTCACATGGAGTATTATCTCCCATCCGTAGCAAACCACCATTTTGCACAGGCTCATAGGTACTAAACCAATCTTTGTTCATGCAAACATGATATGAGCAAACAGAATCAAGTATCCATTCAGAATTCATTGAGGCACAACCAGCAAAAGCAATAAAAACATCACCATTATCAGAATATCACTGGACGCAACAGAGGCCTTACCATCATCTTTTGATTTTTTGGATCGGTTATTACCGTTCCTTTTTTTCTTTATTCTGCGGTTTCCAACAATCCTCGAACACATGGTTTGTTTTCCTGCAGCACTTACAGAACTTATTCTTGTTCCTGCACTTAGAACGTCCTCTTTCACGCTGGCTTTTGCCTCTGTTTTCAGACTTTGTATTTCTCTGCTCCTCCCTGCCCCTAGTAGCCAAAGCCTCTCCAATGGAGGTGGATTCTTCTGAGCGGACTATCTGTTTCATCTTTTCTTTCTATGCAAGAGCCTCACATACTTCATGCAACGTTAGTTCATCATGACTATATAAAATTGTATCTTGGAAATTGGCAAAGGAACTAGGAAGTGAGCATAAAAGAAGAAGACCTAAATCCTCATCCCTGTAAGATACCTCCATTGACTGGAGATCGGCAACTATCTCCTTAAAGGACGCTACGTGATTCAAGACCGAACCTCCTTCCTGCAATTTGTGCGTGAACAACTTCATCTTCATGTGCATCTTGCTGGTTAGATCTTTTGACATGCAGATCGATTCCAGCTTCAGCCACAATGCAGCAGCGGACTTCTCCACCAACACCTCCTGCAAGATATTGTTGGACGAATGAAGATGAATATGTGACAGCGTCTTACGATCCTTGTGCTTCTCCTCGTCAGTCCATGCCTTGACGTCCTTCTTCCTGAAACCTTCAAGAGCATCATCTAGATCGGCATGTGACAGCACTGCCCACATCTTGATTTGCCACAATGAAAACCTAGTGTCCTAGTCCAACAACGGTAGATCATACTTCACCGACGACATGCCGACTCCTGAATCTGATAACCGAAGCTCTGGTACCATTTGTTAGAGATCAGCACGAGATAAACGCAGTGAGAAAGATCAAAACCAATCACAGAGACACAAGGATTTAACGTGGAAAACCCTCCAAGGCAAAGGGAAAAACCACGTGCACCAGCCATAACTTCTACTATTTTCATGGAGTGTTTACAAAACGCCGTATATTTTCCGGCAGCGTACAATATGATTATATAGCAAACCCTAATTCGCTTTGGCCCAAGCCTCCGGCGACGGGCCTCCGCTACGCTCCCCAACTTAGCCTCCTCGTAGGAATTTGGATCACAATTCAACAGCCCCTCCACTCTTCTTCTTCTTCAGGGATGCGCAGTATGAGGCTGTGGAGCATGTAGTAGCCTCCATATATCACTCTTCTCAAGATATTGAGCTGATGAAGCATTGCTTGGTTTGTGATGCACCTCCCCTCTGCTTCCTCGATGGTTAGATGAACGTGCAGCAGCATCCATTGCAGTTGGTTTATGCTCTCCTCAGATACTGGTGCTTGCTTCAACAAGTACCTATCAATCAAGAAGGAGAGGGATGTTGTGGCAAGTTCACCCATGATTGCAGAGATGATGGCTGCTTCCATTAGGGGCAGGGCAAGCAAACTATGGTTTCAAAACTCTCTCTCTCTCTCTCTCTCTTGGCAGTTAAGGAGTCTGGACATGAACTCAATGCCACCATAAGATCGAATCATGTGTGGCTCCCAATGGTAAAGAGTCCAAAACCGAGTTAGGAGAAAGAAACTTTCAAAGGTTACACAAGTCAACTTTGATATTCATCAATGGTGGCAGGGCTGGTGGCGATGCGCAGATGCAGCCCCTGGAGTAGTTGTATTTTGTTTTCATGCACACTCTGTTTCTGCTACTTCTAGTGCCCATCTTTTTCATGTCCGAGACAGATTGCACAAAATAAATTTTATGAAATTTAGAGATGTTGCTGGGCAGTTTTTCGGAGATGTCAATGGTATCAATCCCTTTTCTCCAAATATCTAATCCTGATCAATTCTTAAGCTTTTGTATGTACTGAAAATCTGCTGAACCTCAAGTTTTTACGGGCTCTCAAGAAGCTCTCTGAATTAAGTACCCAGTACTAGTGGGGATCCGCCTTTCAGGTGGTGCATGGCCTTCGTTTTTCTTTGACTAAGCTTCTGACAGACATGTATGTATATACTTTGACCAGACTACCGGTGTGGACTGACTAACCTTATTCTCAGGAAGGCGAAACGAGCCCAAATCATCAGTCATCGCCAGACTATAACATTGTCCAAGTAACCTTTGTTTGATTCTATTTCGATCCCTTATTTTCAACTTTTCTTTATTCTCTGCAACCACTACCATTTAAGAGGATGACATGAGACAAGTGATCATGCACCCTTTCATCAGAGCGGACATGCTCCACAGGCCGGTGTGTAGCCTTTCCGACTTTTCCAGGACCAACAATATTTGGTAGACCAAGCACACAGAGAACATCCCTTCCTTATTTCATTTACCTCTCTCAATAGAGGCATATGCCCAACCGCAACGTCTCACAAACTCTATCCAGGCCTTTCCTTTAAATGAAACACCAGATAAGTGGACATACATTTGGGGAAACAGAGAATTCAAGTCGGCAAAAGCCCACAGACAACTCATTGGTCACCCTGTAACGCAACGGATCGCTTGTTCTTCAATGCCTCAACTGAAGTAACCGTGGGAGACGGCCGTAAAGCTAAGTTTTGGCACTCTAGCTGGCTTCAAGGAGCTTCACCACGCTTCATAGCACCTCATCTTTTTGACCTCCTCAGCAGGAGAAAAAATAGGACGGTGGAACAAGAACTGAGAAATAACAATTGGATTAGAAGCTTTTGGAACAAGATTAATACCGCCGAGCAACTCGAGGAGTTTGTTTCCCTCTGGATACGGATCCAGGATGTGCAGCTGAACCGGGCATTTCAGATTCCATTCGTTGGTGCTGGACAGAACAGGGAATATACTCAGCCAAATCAGCATACCGGGCACAATTTGTCGGCTCTTTCGACCCTTACAAGATGAAACTAATCTGAACTGCCAAGACTGAAAATAAATGCAAATTTTTCGCTTGGACCTTGAAGCAAAATAAAATCCTCACTGCAGATAATCTCGCGGTCCGGGGCTGGCCACATCAGACCTCCTGTGTGCTTTTCATTGGCCCTTCGGAGACTGCCCTGCACCTTTGCCTCCACTGCCCGGTTGCGCAGGCCATTTGGACTCAGGTCCTGGCTTGGGAGCACACCACCCTTCCGTCTCACTTGGATCCGACCTGCTTTCCTTCCTTCGACTCCCTAGCACTTGGAAAGCTGCTGCAGCGTCGCAGCCTAGAGACACCTGCCGTGCTTTCAACGACTTGGTCATCTACATTTGGTGGAACATCTGGAAAGAGTAAAATCGTCGTATTTTTCAGCATTCGGCCTTGCGGTGTTAGAGGTCGCTTCAAGAGCTAAGGATGACTTTTTCCAGCGGGGGCGCTCCATGTGTTTAGCTTTATCTCCCCAGGGCCCTCTCTCTGTGTGTGTGACGTTTTTTTCTTTCTTCTTTTCCTCTACTCGGCTGAGTGTCTCTAAGTGTTTTCGGTGTGCGGGTCCTGTGGGTTGTTTGTTTCTTAAACTCTTTCTACCTTAATAAAAAGCATAGCTCCTGTCACCTTGCTTCAAAAAAACAGGGAAATACATGATGCTTTCAGATGGCTATGGAACTCTTCCTGCCAACACAAAATTTTTTTTAACGTAATGGTAGGAACTTTGACTTTCAATTAAGAGGGGAGAAAAGCAAAAGTACACATGCCTGGTGTTCTGATCCCAACAAGGTGCCGCGTGAGGTCTGGCTCACGATCACTGATCCGGACAGGGGCGTGGGTCGTGGGTTTGTGATCCACCCGGAGGCTCCAACTGGTAAGAAGTGCGGCCTATCCTACAAGATTCTTGTCCACATGGAGGTGGTGGAGGACCTCTCCTTCCTTCAGGGGGGAGGAGGAGGCCCTGGCAGGAAGAAGCGTCGGGTTCTTGAGTGGCGCTATGGGGAGCGCGACCATCTTGGCGAGCGCAGGGAGCGCGGCAGGCCTGCAGATCGTGAGGAGAGGCACTGGCGCAGAGATGATGATGATGATTTCGATGACATCAGTCGTCGACGTCACCGCAGCCGCTCTGTTTGGGACAGAGTTTCCCAATGCAGAGGAGAGGTGGCGGACTGCTACTCCTCTTCCCGCTTCCATGGGCGGGGAAATCGTGACTCCACTCCCTACCGGCGCCGTGCTGTTCAGGATGTGGCCGGGGCCGGGGCCTGGGGCCAAGGCGCCCAGGCTACTGGCCCCAAGAAGGTGTGGCGCCAGAAGAAGAAGTCTGCAACCAAGAGTGTGTCCTTCGCCGAGCCATTGGTGGAGATATTGGGAGAAGGCGTGTCTGCAGTGGGCGAGGCTACTGATGGCATGTTTGGTAACCTTAACCCCCACCTGTTTTGCTCTTCTTCTCTGTCTGATCCTATGCTTGATGAGTTTCGCTGTGGCACTGTGTTTTCAGTAAAAGAAGCTAGGATCAGGGAGATGCTACAGGCAGGAAACGCATGGTGAGAGATTCTGTATCACCAAGGATGATGCCCACCTCTGAGTTGGTGGAGGGGGGATCACATGACACCCCCAACAGCCCAACCACAACCGCTACTCGAGAGGTATATAATGTTTCTGGTCTGGATGAATTCCTAATCACTGTTACAAAACCCCTACCTAATCCAGTTTTAGCACAATTCCCAGAGGGGTTGGACACTAGAGTTAGCTGTTGCTTGCCCAGTGTTACTTTGGAGACTGATTACTCTGATGTTGATGTACCTTTAGAAACAACCAATCTCCCTGTCGATGCATCAGAAGCTCAGATACTATTTAATACAACCACACACACAGCCTTGGAGAATACTACTCCAGTAGTTACTCACCACGGGACAGGAACAGGCCAAGTGCCAGGTAACTCCGATGCTAGGCCACAGCGCCAAAGCACGAGGTTGGCAAGAAAGGCAAAGAGTAGATCAGGAAAAGGAGCAATGCAGGTTGCACAGGACTTGCTAGTTAAAAAACTGAACCAACTTTCCCCTCGTAAAATTCCAGATGAGGCTGACATTGTGGAATGTATTGCGCAGCACTTCGACAGGCCCCTCACAAAAGGGAAGATGGAGGCGATCAATATCCTAGCTAACAGAGGCAAGAAACTCAAGCAGTACAAGAGAAGGCCCAAGGCAGCAGCTGTCGCCCCTGCTGCTGAGATTACGGAGGTGGCATGATGAGGTCCAAGCCAGCTAGCGTCTTCCTCGGAGTTATTCAATGTATCGGTGCTTCAAGTGGTTGGGGATTAGAGTCTTCAGTAGGGTGCCTTGCTTCATGATCGTGCTTTGTTGGCAGTTTGTTTCTGCTGAGAGTCGGTTGTTGTTTTCCTCCATTTTATTTCGGACTTGGGGCTTGTCTGCTTTGTCCAGGGCGTTAAGGCCCAGCACACACCCCTCTCCTGAACCTTCTTGGACCTGTAGGTTTGCACGGTGTTGGTCTCAGTTTAGCTAGCGAACTTCAAGTTTATTAATGGCAAAATCAGACTGCAAGATTTTATGCTGGAATGTCCGTGGCCTTAATAGGGCAGCCAAGCGTGCGAGTGTTCGTAGCCTAATCTTGTCATCAGGCGCATCCATTGTCTGCCTCCAAGAAACTAAGATCAGCAACTGGACAACAAGTCTGCTAACTGAAACGCTAGGCCCAGACTTGGCCAGTCAGCACATTTCACTTCCAGCTAGCGGGATTTCAGGGGGGATCATCCTAGCGGCTTCAGATAGACTTTTTAGTTTTCACCCTCTGCATCAAACGGCTAACACTGTCTCAGCAAATATTCAATCGCTTGCGGAGGGTGATCCCTGGACCATCTCAGGTGTTTACGGCCCACAAACAGATCAAGATAAAATATCCTTCATTACAGAGTTAGCCTCATTAAAACCATTAGTTCTGCCAACATGGTTAACACTCGGAGATTTTAATCTCATTTTCTCTGCGCAAGATAAAAATAATGACAGGGTTAATTTGCGCATGATTCAACGTTTTACAAGAACCTTCGACGACCTACAACTACAAGAACTCACCTTAAATGGACGTAAATTCACCTGGAGTAATGGGCAAGACTCTCCGACCATGTCCAAAATTGATCACTGCTTTGCATCGGTTGATTGGCTCACTCAATTCCCAAATGCTGACCTGCAGGCTATCGCGTCCCTCGGATCCGATCATGCACCCTTGTTTATACAAGGTGATGCATTTTTTGAACACTACAGGGGGTTCCGTTTCGAGGCCTTCTGGACGACCTTGCCCGGGTTCTTTGAGATGGTTGCGGCCTCCTGGAGCCAACCGGTGAGCACAAAAGACGCTATCCTAAATTTACATGTTAAAATGCGCCGCCTTGCAACAGAACTAAAAATATGGAAGAAACTACACGTAGGGAACCTTCAAGTACAGCAGGCAGTGGTGCAAATTACCTTACTCCACCTTGAGAGGGCACAAGAGCTCCGAAACCTCACGCCAGATGAGCTAGAGTTTCTGCGCTCTCTTAAAGCAAAATCAGTGGGACTAGCGGCAATGCAGAAGGCCAGAGCCAAACAACATTCTAGAATAAGGTGGATCCGAAGCGGTGATGCGAATACTCATTTTTTCCATCTTCATGCTAACTCCCGTCGGAAAAAATTTTTTATCAGAGAAGTACAGACATATACTACAATCGCTCTCACACAAAAGAGTAAGGAGGAAGCCGCCTTCAATTTTTTCAATGCACTGCTTGGTTCGCCGCCCACTAGAGAGCTAAGTCTGGACTGGCAGGCTCTAGGTTATTCACAAACTGATCTCTCGGATTTAGAATCCCCCTTTTCGGAAGTCGAAATCAGGAACACAGTTAACCATACTCCCTCCCAAAGAGCACCAGGTCCAGACGGATTCATCGGCCTCTTCTACAAAACATGCTGGACCATTATCAAGGCGGATTTGGTGAGGGCACTTCAGGGATTTCATGAGCTTAGAACTGTCAAGCTCCATCTAGTAAACGGAGCTAACATTATCCTGCTCCCCAAGAAGGAGAACGCTTCGAACCTGGCAGATTACCGTCCTATTAGTCTGATCAACAGCCTAGCAAAGCTCTTAACAAAAATTCTAGCTGAGCGGCTGGCGCCCAAGCTAGGGTCTCTTGTCTCTCATTCCCAAAATGCCTTCATAAAGAAAAGGTGCATTCATGATAATTTTTTGTACGTGCAAAAAGTTATACAAAAAATCCACAAGCAGAAGAAGTCAGCGCTTTTCATCAAACTAGACATCTCCAAAGCTTTCGACTCAGTCAATTGGACTTTCCTACTCGAAGCGCTTACTGCACTTGGTTTTGGTCAAAAATGAAGGAATTGGATCTCAACTATTCTTTCCTCATCGTCGTCTAGGATCTCAATCAATGGAGGTTTGACTCAAAGGATCAAGCATTTGAGGGGACTGAGACAAGGAGACCCTCTCTCTCCGATGCTTTTCATATTGGCTATTGATCCATTGCAGAGGTTAATCGAGAAGGCGGTGCAAGCGGGAGTCCTTAAGCCTGTCCTCCCACGTCCGGCCACCTTGCACTGCTCACTGTACGCAGATGATGCCGGGATTTTTGTGAATGCTAACACAGCTGACCTTCAAGCACTACATGGTATGCTGCAAGCTTTTACTGCTTGTTCTGGACTCAAATTCAACTTGGAAAAAACAGAGCTCTACCCAATAAGGTGTGACTCAAGGAGGATGGAGGCCTTGTGTAGGGTTTTTCCAGGAAAAATCTCTTCCTTCCCAGGAGGATATCTTGGCCTCCCCTTCCACACCAGAAATCTTAGGAGAATTGATGTGCAGCCTCTAATCGACAAGATTCGCTCAAGGCTACCGGGATGGAAGGGTAAATTGTTGTCTAAAGCAGGGAGAGAGACGCTGCTCAAAACGACGTTGTCATCGCAACCGATCTACCATCTGACAGCTTTTCCAGCACAAAAATACTTGATCAAGCAAATTGACAGGCTACGACGCAATTTTCTATGGAAAGGGGAGGAGCCAGTAAGCAATGGTAAAGGCGTCTGCCTAATTAATTGGACCACAACAGCAAGACCTAAAGTGCTTGGAGGGCTAGGGGTGGTAGACTTGGAGCGTTTTGCGCGGGCCCTCCGGCTGCGATGGTTGTGGTTTCAGTTCAAAGGCAAGGAAAGAGCTTGGGTAGGACTGGATATCCCCTGTACCAATACAGATAAAGACCTGTTTCATGCGTCAACATTGGTGACAGTTGGAAATGGAGAATTAGCATCCTTTTGGTATTCTCCTTGGATCAATGGTACCTCAGCTCGTGTCATAGCTCTCTCTCTTTTCAACAAATCCAAAAGGAAGAATATCTCAGTAAAGAAAGCGATGCAAAGGGACAAATGGACCTACCATGTACAGCCGGTGGAATCACCAATAGAAATAAAAGAATTCGTTGAGCTTTGGGAGGCAATTGGTGAGATGACGATGGATGCTAACACAGAAGATGAAATTAAATGGTGGTGGACTACAGATGGAGAATATTCGACTAAGAGTGCGTATCTCGCCCAATTCCAGGGCAGTTTTTTCAAGATCAAGCTGCTGCCAATCTGGAGAGTATTGGCAGAACCCAAATGCAAATTCTTCGCCTGGACACTTATCCATAGGAAACTACTCACTGCGAACAATATGCTGAGGAGAGGCTGGCTTCAAGACCCTATATGTAGACTTTGCAAGCAAGAGCCGGAAACAATTGTTCATCTCTTCAAGGACTGTGTCTTTACAAAAATGGTTTGGGATCTGCTTCTCCCTTGGTTCGGACTCGCCTCCCTTAGAACAGTAGACCAGGAAGGGTCAGTGTACAAGTGGTGGAGAAGATTACGGCTTAAAGTGGTTGAGCAAGAACGGAGAGCTTTTGACGGTTTAATGATCTATTTTTGGTGGGAGATTTGGAAAGAGAGGAATAGAAGGTCTTTTCAGCAAGTGGAGAAATCAGCAATGGAAATGGCTTTCATCATCAAAGAAGACCTGAGTCTCCAGCAAGCGCCAAGGAGTTTTGTGTGAATGTCGTTTTTCTAAGTTTAATTTTTGAGGTCTTTTCGTTCTTCTTTTCGAGTTGTTGAGTGTGGCTGTTTTTGTTGTGGTGTTGGTGTAGTGATTTTCTTTACCTCTCCTAATAAAATTTGAGCCGTGGCAATCCTCTTGCTGCGCTTTCTTTCAAAAAAAGAGCTGTAACCAATGCTTTACAAATGCCCTGGCAGGAGAGCCTCTTCCTCGTCCGTAACTGCCTTGCGGCCCGCAAATACACTGGGAATGCAACAAATAGAATGGGCCAAAATAACGCAAGAGTAGCTGCAACGTCCACCAGAATGCTCAAATAAATGACACTATTTTGTATCAGGCAGTCTGAAGGGTACAATGATAGCCTTACTACAGACGTAAATGCGCGAAGCATAAACAAAACTGCGTACCAGACCAGTACAGCAGATATACCAAGGTAATAGCGGCGATCTCTCTCGTAGCATTTAGTTGTTAGACTGCCATGCACAAGAATACATGTGGCAAATGTGGAGCAAAAGAACGACACGGCGTTCCCTTTGACAAAGTTCTCTAAGCCTATGGTCCCTGCAATTACTGGCATGCCGGCATCCTCACCTTCTGCTGTATAGCCCCCGGGCACAGCAAGAGCAGCAGCAAACGTGCCAGCTGCAACAAAGACAGATATATAAAAGGCTCTGGGACACATTTGTGTAATTACTCGGTTCCTTCGTCTCGTCTTCCGAGAATGGTCCCAGTTTTCGACCCTGATAGCTAAGAGGAGCTCCACAGAGTACTAAAGAACCCACATTAAGCTGCTCATGGCCTGTACAACAAGGGGAAAAAAAGATAAGAAATGAAAAGAGAGACCTGAAAGAATTAAAGACGATATAGGTACTTACCATTGAATATGTATAGCTAGCAAGATGCCCGCGCAAATAGTGCGGATAGCTAGTTTTTTATAAAATCTAATTGTTAAGTGTTTTCTTTTTTTATTAATATAGTATTTCTTAACCGTTAGATGTTCATAAAATCCAACGGTTAGGGTTTTTCTTTTTTTCCCGATTAATGTAGGAATTTTTTTCAACCATGGTATAACTTGTATTAACAATCAATGTGATATTTTTTCTCTTTTTAGTTGCATTTGTTATATGATTTACTTTTTTTATATTTAATTCTTGAGCATACCGGATATAATGTCTCTACATCGAGACTAAAGGAAAGAATTGATATGGTGTCCTCTACTGCTCAACATCATAATTGTGGAACACCATACCTTTGATTTCATTTAGGCGTCCTTAACACTCCTTGATACGTGCAGATTGAGTTAGGATAGAGAGAGAAAAAAAATAATACTTCACACAATACCTACTATTCATCACTTTTCTATCAAAATCTAGTATCATCTCTTATGTGGGTCTCTTTTTCTCGATCCATGTGGAATCTCCTATTCCCTCTTGTCAATGGCATATATTAATGGAAGGAGATAATAGTTGTTTGTTGGGGCTAGCTGACACTTTCCTATCTCTTTTTTCTCTACACGTCGAATTTGCATGGACACTATCTTCCACGTTCAAAAGCACATTGCTCATGTATTCAGCCACGTAATTTTCGTGTTTCTATTGGATCTCGCATCCTTGCCGGACTAAAACATGAGAGCATTTTTTGTTACATTTTATTTCATTGCTGTGGCCGAAATTAAATTCGTCGTGCAAAATGAAAATCCAATGTGCTTGATTGTGTAGCATCAGCCCACCTCATGCCTCCACGACGCCATTGGTAGCTTCGCCTGTGGGTCGGAGTCGGAGAGCAGGGGAAGCGAGAGGAAGGGGGCTTTACGACTAGGAGGAGGAAGGAGGTTGCGGGAGGAGATGTTTGATAGCTTGCTCAACTCCAAGTTCTACAACAAATGTTAGCAGGCAGGGTGGGTATGGTAGGGCTCCATCTATCCAGCTCCCTAGGCCTTCGAGAAAGCAAAGCAAAGCCAAACAAAAGCAAAGCGGTAATTGTGAGCAAGGAAGCCGGAAGGGAAAAATCGATGAACGAGTAATGACGGGATTCTGTTATTTCGGTGAGTTCTCCTCCTCTCGTCCCTGCCCCTCATGGTTCCTCCGGCGTTGGATTACAGTCATGGTGAAGCTTTCGCGGCAAACGTTCGACGGTCTCTCAATCTCTCGGTTTCTCTGCCTGATGGATCGGGGAAATCTTTTCTCCTTATTGCTGCTTTTGGGCGTTGCAAAGTTCGACTCTCAGATGAATCAGTGGGCTTTCTACTTCAGTCATGCTTGGGTGGTCATCATAGTAACTTCCATTGCCTGGAATTGGAGGATAGAATATTCAAATTTGCAGTCTCCTCCCAGGAAGTGGGTTTCTGGATTTACAATCTAAAGAATTTCAGTTGTGAGATCTTCAAAGTTTCCTTTCATCTCTGGAATACCAATGGGCTGGCCAATGCTCGGTTGGCTATCAATGATGTGAGATCTTCAAAGTTTCCTTTCATCTCTGGAATACCAATGGGCTGGCCAATGCTCGGTTGGCTATCAATGATGGTCAAGTTCCCAATTTCCAATGGGTCCAAGTTACAGCCAAACGATCTTATGCAGATACAGTCAGGCAGAAAGCAGCTCCCCTTTCAGGGGCCAACCGTGTGCCTTTGAATAGTAGAGGGAAGTCTGATCAACGGAAGTCCGTTTTTAGCAGATTGAGCTTTCAACAGCCATCAGTTTTTGATAGAAGTCAAGATCAATCTCAGAACATGGCAGCAAAGAATTCAGAACTTGCGAAGAACACGGAGAATGGGCATTTTCCAATTTTGAATTCGAATACAGGTTTTACTGCTGGTTCCGTTACTGCAGATACTACGGGAATTGATTTAAACCTCAATTTAGGGGGCCTGTGCACTAATTTTCTCCGAGACCAGCCCAACAGTCTTTTTTGCAGGAGATGCTTGTCGAGGGACCATTTAAGGCCCAATTGCGGAAGACAAATCCGTTGTCGTGCCTGTCTCAGTTTTGGTCATATTGAGGAATTCTGCTTTAAAAGGAAAACGCAATCCTCGCCCTTTAAATCCGGCCCTGCTGAACGCAGACGTTTCTTGCCAAAAGGTTTCAGTTTTGGTTCAACCCCTATGACAGGCGGACCTGGCCCTTCAGAGGCCCCACTCTTCAGCTCTTTCTCAGAATTCGCTAAATCAACGGGGAAAACGATTACAGTAAAAATTCCCTCCCCAATCACTGTTCACTGGGCTGCTTCACCTCCCACGACAAAGCCGTCCTGTTCCGCAAACCCTGCGACAAACCTCGGCGTCCACGGAGATTCCAGTTCGACATCATCCATGGCGTACCAGCGAGTTGATCCTACACCATTCATTCCGTTGGGCCTGCATTGGGAAGAAGTTCCCAACAGACAACAAGTTCTCCGTGCGGTTTCAGTCCAGGCCCCAGCAAGGAATGAGGATGTTGCCATCGCCATCATTGATCAGATGCCGGGCCATCAGGTACACTTTGTGAACATAAGAGAGATTCTGCAAGAGTTTCTGGTTGATGATAGGAACCTTCGTATCAAGGACATTCAACCATGCCCCATTGGTCAAGCGTTCGTCAGGTTCTATCATGCTTATGACAGAGATCACCTAATTCTTAATGGCCCATATGATTTTGGGGATATCACCATTAGATTTGTGAGACATGATGAAGGGAGAAACCATAGAGCCCTCAATTTTAATCAAGAATGTTGGCTGCTGTTGCTCAACTTTCATTTAGATTATCGTGAGCAAGAATACATTGAAGATGCTATCAAACCATTTGCGAGACTCATTTCTTGGGAAAGAGAGCCTAATCGCTTGGCAGGAGTGGTAGTTCATGCTAGAGTTGTTGATTTAGAATCAGTGCCCCACTTTATTCCTTTCACTATTGGAGAGGGATTTCAAGGACACTCCTGGACCATCCAGTGTGAAATACTACAGCACCACATGCTAGGTGCACAACCTGCTGACGAAGATCCTCAACCGGGCCTAGATCATGTGGGACCAGGGGTTCCCTTTGATTTCTTTGGCTATGGGCAAGCTGGCAATGGCATGGTTCTCCAACCGCAGCAAGAGCAGCAAGAACAACAGCATGCTAACCAGGAAGGCTGGCCAATGTGGGATGCACAACAACCTGGCAATGTCAATCTTGATCTGAATATTAATGCAGGGAATGAGGCAGAAGACCCAATGCAAGAAGATGTGGCAGAAATAGTTGATCCAGCACTTGAGGAAGAGGTTGCAGTTCAACAGGAACCTCTCCCTCCACCAGGTGACCTTGTGCAAGTAAATATGGAGCCCAATAATGCCCCACCTCTTTTTGGTGAAGGTGAAGAAGGTAATGACTTTGATCTGAATGTGCCTGTACCAGTTCCTATAGAGGAAGAGGCTACTAATGCTCAGATTCAAGAACCTGTGCCTGTGCTTTTAGAACAGCCAATTAATTTCCTGGTGGAAGAAGTTTCTCTTGATCAGCTCGTTGATGGCTATAACTCTGGTGATAATTCATCTGGGAATTTACATGTTGGCAGAGTTCAAATTTGGGATGCCCATACAGCTGATCCGGTTTTTGAAAGTTTCTCGGCTCATAATTTCAGCATATCTGCTGAAACAATAAAATTGTGGTCTCAACACTTTGCACCTCAAGAAACTTCAAGTTCTTTCCAGATACCAACAGAATGGGCTGATTTTTTCACACTCCTGCTTGTCTCACCACCTATGTTTCAATGGGCCTCAGAATTCATCAGATCAAAAGCAATGGTTTTATTAAGGGAAGGGAAGCTAACATTGCCTTTCGCTCTCCCCAAGTCTTGTCCGAAGAGCTTAGCTAATACATGCTTTACCTCAACTCCCTCACTCTCGGAGGAGGAAGCAAGCCCACCCTGCAACAAGCAGAAGAAGAGAAGCTCCGTCAAAATTACCACTCCATTGGTGGAATCTGAAGTTAGAAGAAGCAGCAGGCTTAGAGATCAAGCTCGGGGTTTCAAACGTAACAATTGTTCAGATAAGCATTGCCTGGCTTGTTCAGTATCCCCTCCTAACATCTCTCCATCCATCATAAGGAACCTAGGTGCTTCCTTTTGTCATGTTTCTGAAGATCAGCTAACAGTGGAAAGACTGCAGAAGAAAGCAAAGCCTGCTCCGGTTGCCAGGAAGCAGAAGACGTCCAAGGCCCCAAAATGTCCTAATGATGATCGCAAGAACAATGATTCAAAAAAGTCAAAGAAGTAATCAAGCAAAGGGCTACTGCTGGTTGTCTTCTAATAGTTTTTGCTTTGATATTGTAATAAGGCTCAACTGTATGCCACACAGACACACTTCTCCTATTATCATGCTTGTGTATGATAACTCGGCTACGCTTTTGGACTGTTTTTTATGGATAGTCGTCGTATGAATTTGTCTTGGAAAGTTCTTTGTTGGAATGTCCGTGGTTTGAATTCTGGGAAAAAATGGAACTCGGTAAGGGATAAAATTACAGAATCTCAATGTGACATCATCTGCCTACAAGAAACAAAGAGAGAAATTATTGATGATATTTATCTCCGTAATTTTTGCCCTAGAGCCTTTGATAAGCTAGCTTTCGTACCCTCAGTAGGTGCCTCTGGAGGCATGGCTATAATCTGGAAAAGCACCAGTTTCTCAGGACACATGGTTTTCTCAAATGATTATGCCATAACTGTGGAATTCACGTCCAATATCAATTCAGAATCTTGGTTACTCACAAATGTATATGGCCCATACACACATGAAGGAAAGGTGCAGTTTACCAATTGGTTCAAAAATA
This sequence comes from Paspalum vaginatum, assembly GCA_030272315.1. NCBI lineage: Eukaryota > Viridiplantae > Streptophyta > Magnoliopsida > Poales > Poaceae > Paspalum > Paspalum vaginatum. The sequence goes on along the minus strand of CM059013.1, from coordinate 47,832,190 downwards.
TTCAGATGCCCCCTGAAATTTCTTGGCTCATTGTGGGGGATTTCAATCTCATGAGATCTCCGGACAACAGAAATAAGCCTGGTGCCGATATAAATGAAATTTTGCTCTTCAATGATGCCATTAATGCTCTAGGTTTGGTCGAAATTCCTCTTCATGGGAAAAAGTTTACTTGGACTAATAAACAGTTTAACCCTCTCTTGGAACGTCTTGACTGGTTCTTCACCTCGGCTTCATGGGCTCTATCTTTTCCTAACACCATTGCATCGTCTCTAGTTATGGAAACTTCTGACCACACTCCATGTACTATCTCCATTTCGACAATTATTCCAAAAGGGGGCTTCTTCAGGTTCGAGAATTTTTGGTTGGAGCATCCAGATTTCTTTGAAGTGGTACAGCATCATTGGGCTGTGTCAGGGCAATTAGTTGATAAAGGAAAAGTGTTGAGTGCAAAATTCAAAAATCTTAGAAGAGCAATCAAAATCTGGAAATCTAAGCTGTCTAACTTGGCTCAAACAATATCCAACACCAAGCTCATCCTGTCCTTTCTGTCATCTGTGGAAGATTATAGAGACCTCACCTTAGAAGAATGGAATTTTCAGAAAATACTTCAAGATCATTTGGTGGCACTCTTAAATCATCAGAAAATTTATTGGAAACAGCGAGCGAATGTTAAGTGGATAAAATTTGGGGATGCAGGAACAAAGTTTTTTCATGCAAATGCCTCAATTAAAAATAGGAGAAACCTCATTGCCTCTTTGCATGAAGATGATGGCACAGAAATCACCACTCATGATGGGAAGGCAAATTTATTGTGGCAGTCATTCAAGGACAGGTTAGGAGTCTCTGATTTCAATCAAATATGCTTTGACTTGAGAGATCTCTTAGGGTCGTCTCCTAATTTGGGTTTCTTGGAAGAAGCTTTTACCAAGGACGAAATTGACAATGTTGTTAAAGCCCTTCCTACCAACAAATCACCGGGTCCAGACGGCTTCAATACAGATTTTTTAAAGAGATGTTGGTCTATTGTTGCACCTGATTATTACAGCCTCTGTGAAGCTTTCTATTCAGAAAATATTTGTCTGCAAAGCATAAACAGATCTTTCATCACTCTCATACCAAAAGTGGACACCCCAATGCGGGTTTCGGACTACAGACCTATCTCACTATTGAACTGCCCCATCAAACTCATTACAAAGATTTTGGCTAATAGACTTCAACAAGTGATACAAGATCTAGTACACACAAATCAATATGGTTTCATAAGATCAAGGACAATTCAAGATTGTCTAGCATGGGCTTTTGAATACATTCATATATGCCATCAGTCAAAAAAGGAAATTATAATTCTGAAACTGGATTTTGAGAAGGCTTTTGATAAGGTAGAACATAATGCAATCCTGCAGATTATGGAAGCCAAGGGCTTTGGGCATAAATGGATTTCTTGGATGAAAGGGATCTTTAGTTCTGGGACATCGTCAGTCCTTCTTAATGGAGTCCCAGGCAAAAGCTTCCACTGTAAAAGGGGTGTAAGGCAAGGTGATCCCCTCTCACCACTCTTGTTTGTGCTCGCTGCCGACCTCTTACAAACAATCATCAACAAAGCTAAAGACATGAACCTGCTAAAGCTGCCCATTCCTCTGATCCACTCAAAGGATTTCCCCATATTACAGTATGCCGATGACACTCTCATCATAATGGAAGGCGATGCAAGACAACTTGTTACGCTGAAATCTCTACTAAATTCGTTTGCTGACTCAGTGGGACTCAAGGTTAACTACTCCAAGTCATGTATGACCCCCATAAATGTTCCAGATGATAAATTTGACAGATTGGCTCACACATTTGGATGTGCTAAAGGATCCATGCCTTTCACATACCTTGGACTACCAATGGGTCTGACCAAACCAAGGGTCGTTGATTTTTTGCCATTAATGAAAAGATGTGAGAAAAGATTGGCAGCCACCTCTATGTTTCTCTCACAAGCAGGTAGACTTGAGTTAGTAAATTCAGTACTCACATCGCAGACATCGTTTGTAATGTCAACTTTCTATCTTCACAAGACAGTAGTGAAACAACTTGATGGGTACAGAAAACATTGTCTCTGGCGAGGTGCAGATTTGAATGATAAAAGACCGCCAAAAATTGCCTGGACAAAAGTATGCCTTGACAAAGATTTAGGAGGCCTTGGAGTCCTCAATCTCAGAACACAAAATGAAGCACTCTTGCTGAAAAACCTGCATAAATTTTATAACAGGCAAGACATTCCTTGGGTTCAACTAGTTTGGGAAAAGCACTATCCAAACAACAAGTTACCACCAAAAGGTACAGTCGGGTCCTTCTGGTGGAGAGACATTCTTAAACTCATCGACAAATTCAAAGGACTGGCAACAATTCAAATTCACGACGGTCGCACATGTCTACTCTGGAATGATATTTGGGATAATTGTTTGCTCTCGAGGGAATACCCGGAACTTCTCTCATTTGCCAAAGACAGCCACATCACTTTATGTAAAGCCAAAGAAAGTGCAGATTGGTCTCTCATGTTTCACTTACCCTTGTCAATACAGGCTTTTCAGCAGTTCATATCCTTCACCAGCAAGCTGAATAATCTTGAACTAATTGATGAAAATGACACTTGGAGTTACATTTGGGGTTCCTCGATTTTTAGTACCAAAAAAGCATACAAGCAATTGTCTGGGCAGAGACCAATTCATCCAAGCTTCAAGTGGTTATGGTCCTCCTCATGCCAAAATAAACACAAGGTCTTCTTTTGGTTGCTCCTCCATGACAGACTAAGCACAAGAGAAATTCTTCGTCGTAAATCAATGAACCTTCCAACCTATGATTGTGTGCTTTGTGACCATGACTTGGAAGAAAGTCTAGAACATCTGTTCATACATTGTGAGTTTGCAAAAACTTGCTGGTCCTCAATAGGTGTCTGTACACCAAGTCAAATGAATCCTTTCCAAGTACTCGAGCACTTCAAGTCAAGCCTAGCAGTCCCTTTCTTCATGGAGATCATAATAATTATGTGCTGGTGCATCTGGAAATCAAGGAATAATCTCATCTTTCAAGGAATCCCGGCTGCCGTTGGCTCTTGTAGGATGATGTTCAGTAAAGAATTTGCCTTAGTTATACTAAGAGCAAAGAGTAGTTACTTTCCTCTTATAGAACAATGGCTAGATCAACTCCTGTAATTAGCTCTACTCCTACCCCTCTCTTTCCTTGTACTTTCTAATATCTTTTAATAAAATCACTGTAGGGGGAAAACCCCTCCAGTTTTCCTTCAAAAAAAAAAATAGCTTATATAACCACGTGTTTGGTGAGTGATTAGCTTGTGTCGAGAATTGGATTACGAATCGGAGTTTGGAAACAAACGTACGGTAGCGTGTTACTTAAATCTGTATGCGGCAAGGATAGGAAACACATACTCGGCAGAGAAGAAAGGTGTCCCTCCTTTATACGCTCGGCAGATTAGATGTTTTATGATCTTTTACCCTCCGAGTCTTGGATGAAGAGTAATATAGGCCGTTAGATATTCATAAAATCCAACGATTCAGGTTTTCTCTTTTTTCAATTAATATGGTAATTTCTATACACCGTTTGTTCATAAAATCCAACGGTAGTCGGCTTTTCTTTTTTTGATTAACGTGATAATTTCTTGGCCCTCTCGATGAACTTGGTGCCTTCTTTTAACACTCTAATATGTATATAATAGATAGATGGCTGAAATACTTATCGGCGGCAACATCACAAGGTGTTAGTCCCGCATTGTTCATAACGGTGACATCCACACTGGTATTCATCATAAGGAAGTAGAAGATCAACTGATGCCCATGCATTATAGCTAGATGCAATGGCGTGTTTCCATCTACATCCCCCGCATTCATCATCCTTGCAAACTTTGTGTTTATGCAGATGTGCAACACTGACATAACCCTCCTGCGTTCAACGGCGCAGTGCAGAATAGTCCTTTGTCTCCTGTCAACCAACTCGTCGCAACTCGGGCACAATTTCATGATCTCGCGTATGACGTAGGTGTTGCCAGCTATAGCAGCTGCGTGCACAGGAAACAGACCATCGACATCATCTGGAATGTATGCAAGCAATATGCAAGCAAGGTGTTGCGCAGTACAAGTCGTTTCACCACTTGGGTCCTCCCAGCTGAGGCTGCATGGTGAAGGGCACTTCTTCCAGAACTGTCAGCCTCTCACCAAGTGTGGGCTCCCATCGTTGCAGGGACTCGATCATCTCTTCAGCTACAACACAAAAAATCAAAGATTCAATAGGAGCGCACTGAGATTCAGAGATTACGTATCTTACTGTTACTAATCTGAAGACTCCTTTTGGAGCTCCTACGTTAATCATCACCATACGCGTTAGGAAAAAAAGATAAGTCATAGAAATTCGCACAAAAATCAAAAACATCCTGCCGTCCATCACGTAGATCTAATAATAATATCCATTAGATCTATTATATTTTTCTTAAAAATTAACCACCATACCATTACGAAAGATGAGATAAAATAACCCCCTAAATTTATATAAAAATTATCCACCGTGCCATTACAAAAGATGAGATAAAATTAACCCCCCTAAATTTATATAAAAATTATCCACCATGCCATTATGAATACGAATTAAAATACCTCCCGTAAGTTTGCATAAAAATTACACGCCATACCATTATACGATACTAATTGAATTATCCCTTAAATTTGCATATAAATTACTCATCAAGCCATTATAAACGATAAATTAAAATAAACCCTAAATCTGCATATAAATTACCAATATGCCATCATGAAATATAAATTAAAATAATTTAATTTGCATATAAATTACCTAAAATGACGTTACAAAATATTAATAATTATCTCTAATATTTCTACAGATTAAAACTCTAACCCGTGTGAGAGCACGGATTGATGGACTAGTGCAACAAATTGAGGAACAAATTAAAGGATTTCCTTTTCCCCCCTTTTGAAACAAATTAATACACATCCCTTCCATTCGTAATACTACTTCTACTACCGTAAGAACCGTGATATGACATGAACGGAAGCTGTAAGAATGAATTCATTTAATTTATACCGTTGCTAGCATAAACCGTAGCATGCAGCGCAGTTTGTCCATCTAGTCCTGCATAGCTCGCCGGTGATTTGACACCTTCATGAGATTCTCTAATCAAAATGTCAACCATGCCAACCCGGTTGGACGCTACTGCCATGTATAGGGGAGACACACCTCGTCCATCGACCACTGCGGCAAACCTTCTGTCCCTCGAAATGAGTTTCTCCAGAACAGTAGCATGCCCGTTCCTGACAGCCTCATGCATCGCAGTAGCCCCACTCAAATTCCATGCCTTGAGTACAGGATTTACAGATTCTCCTCCTCCTCCTCCTCCTCCTCCTTGTAGAACGAATCCATCCGCCTCTTGGTGGTAGAGGCGGTCTGAAGAATAAGCACACGATGATGTAATCAACCACATGGAGGTGCCCAGCCCTTGCCGCGCAGATGAGAGGCGTGTCGAGTAGATTGTTCCTTGCCTTGATAAGTGAGATATTCCGAGTGCATATCATCACCACGAGCTCCAGCTACCCAAGGCTGGCTGCGATATGGAGCGCAGAGCTGCCCTCCGCCGTGACGCCTTCTAGGCAGCTGTAGCTCTCGTCGTCACCCTCCTCTGCATCGGCTACTGTTGCTGCAGACCACACGCCTAGGACTTGTGCTAAGAGGTCTGCATCGCCGGTGGAAACAGCTTTGAGCAATTCACGATTCATTGTGTGTGCCTTGTGCTTCGAAGCCATGCTGTTTGCTGTCTAAACTGGGCAGTATGTAGTAGGCACAGTGATGAGCGAGGACAGGCTGTGGTTTACAAAGGGGAGGGGGCTATGGACCTTTCCTAGTAACTTTCCTTCTGGAATGAAGAATTTATCAAAGCCGATTTAGAATTTTAGAACGCCGTGTCTACAGGGCACCTTAGGAACCTCCTGTATTTGTCAGTTACTGGCGCGTCAACCCGTGTATGAGCTATCAGTGATAAATGTTGGGTGTGTCTCTCTCAGTTGACTGACTTATTTTTGGTGTTTCCATCGATCATCAGTGAGACAGTTCCTTATTTGTCATTGGAAAAAAGTTTCACGCCCTTTATTCCACTTAAACATTTTGAGGCCCTTATTTGCCATCCACTTAAACTTTTATTCCTCATCTACTAATTGTAACGTTAGCTGCCGTTAAGTAGAGAGGAAGTGTGAATAGACCATAGATCTTTAAACGTGTATATTTCAGCCGTTTTAGCTCCGTTTTTATTCATTCAAGTTGTGTCGTGATGACGTAACCTACATGTTAGTAACCATGATTTACCATGTACTATATTTGAGCAATTCAAACGAGGCCATAATGCATCTGAAGCGAATCCACGAAGTTTCATGTGGTTTGCATCTCGTGGGATGCCGCCTCAGGCAAGCTATGTGCACCATTCCTATCTTTCAGTGAGCTCTTCTTGGCCTACATTGTTGGCGCTGCATGCTAGCTCAATCTCACCACTAGCTCCAGATCGGTGCAGGTGAATGGTGGCATAGAAAGGTTGACAATTTGGAGTAGGAGCATAGGAGCTAGTGTGGGGGATAGACCTACAGGGTACCCCGAGTAGTGTAATAGCAATAGTCTGACAAGCGGTCCGGCGAAGTAGTAAGTTGTAATCCGACCAAGATACACCTGGTTGGGAAGGAGACGACAAAGCAATTAGCCGTTAGGATCAGGAAGTTCTAATAGGAGTAGGACTCAGTCCGACTTGGAAACCAATCGGCTTGTAACCCTGTCGCCTGGGACTATATAACTGGCTAGTAGGGATCCCCCATAGGGCACCGAATAATCAAGGCAAACTTGTATGCGCTACGCTCATGAATCCAGAGAGATGCTATCAACTCGTGACCTAGTTTCCCGTGATCAATATACACAAACCACCATACAGGACATAGGGTATTACATGATCTAGCGGCCCGAACCTGTCTAAATCATGTGTTCTCTGTGTTCTGTATACCATCAAACACATGTCGATAAACCCCGCCGGTGACGTACCCCCGGTCGGACTACCGATGTGTAACACTGATAGCTAGCACATAGCACTGGGTCATGGGGCGCTAGCGTGGAGGCTCACAATCAATACAAGAGAATGTGGAAGAAGTTAGGATGGCACAGTGTAGTTTAGGTACCTAAACTATAGTTTGCAAGGTGGTGGACCTAGATGAATTTCAACAAAATATTTACACTTGCATAAAAAACCTAATCATGTGTGCATTATTTGTAATGCCATATAGTTCTTGGAAAACTCCTGGTACGAAAACCCCTGCTAAATGTGAATTTCACTCAAATGTAGTTTGAACCAAACCTTGGAAAAACATCGAACCTTTTTCTTTCACTCCTAAATTAACTTGGGTCGATACCCACCTAGAGCCCTAGCAATCTCTTAAATTAAGGAAAAAGTTTATATAACTCCCCGAAGAATCAAGGGTCGGATACATTACACTTTGTGAAACCGGACAAACAATCCCTTGCGGTGGTATTGGAGGCCGGTTTTGTGCACACGTGGCAGATCACGCTGGCTCTTCTGTCCACCGTGGCTTGGTCCAGCATGTTAGGTCACCGACACACTTCAGCTTGGCGGACATGCTCCGCCTCCCTACCCATGCGACAGAGGCCACATCGGACTGGTGGCTCAAAGTTTGATCCAAGAGGATCTAGAGGTGGTAGTGTCCCATGCTCCAAGGACTCGGGGAGAAGGGCCGGAGGAGAGGTTGCAGTAGCGGATCTATGTGGAGAGGAGAATGGCTGGAGGAGAGGAGAAGAGCCTGTTGGAGCCCACGAACAGCTGCTGCACCCTTCGCCTCACTCTCTCTCGCTCATACTCGCCGGCGACCCGAGGAGGAAGATGAACAGCACGATATCGGCAACGAACGCCCCGGGCGACGAACGCCCTGTATGTTGGCCTTTTCATTCAACTCGAATCGGCACCATATTACAGGGATGATGGGGGTACTTATAGGCCTGCCCGCTGCCTTGGAGCTCGCCACCATGTCCGGCAATCTCGCCACACCCAACGGCTCTGCGTCCTCCGTCGTGCCCGGGCGACACGACCGTCCCAGCTGACGCGCGCACGATCAACGGCCGCCTCCACTCGCGCCATCACCCCCTAACAAACTCGTCCGCGCCTGCCACAGCTCCCCTGCATGAACATGACCTCCATCTACGACTCAGCTCACGCACGCGACACACATGACGTGCTGGCTGCATGCATACGATGCACGCAGTGCACACACACTGACCATGTCATGCTTACACCTAACATTCACCCCCCTAAGCTTGACATGGTGCGATCTTCGTCTTCATGGCCAGACATTCATCTTCACAGCAACACTGGATTCTCGCCGGCGTCCGCGAGCAGCGCCGTCTCCCGCGCCGCGTGCACCACCATTGCCGCCGCGCCTCGCATTGCCGCCGATCGCCATGAACCGCACAGTTCGGCCTCCACGTCCTCGCGTCGTCCACGCGTTCCCAGATGACCCAGCCTTTCCTTGTGCGCCAAAAAGCTCCAGCCTGCCCACCTCCGCCATTGCCGAATGATCAACACCCGCGCGATCACCGGCGTGATCACGCGCGACTCGGACCGGTGCGATGCCGTGCTCACCGTGCGCAGCTCCCGCGCGCACCGCACTGACCAGCACCCGTGCCCAATCTCCACGCACTCTGTGCGCACCCGCCACACTAGCTGCGCTGCGCACATGCATGCGCCAGCAGCCGGCATACACGCACACCGGTGCTACAAACTCTACCGCGCCCATGGTGCCGACACCGCGCCCATGGCGCGCACACACCCTCGTGCTCATGGCGCACACGCACGGCTTCTCCTCTATGCCGACGAGGAACGCCGCCTTCTCCGCCGTGGCTGCCGCGCGCCACCATCTTCTTTCTTGGCGACGCAAGCCGAACTTCGTCTTCTCCACCGGTGACTCCGTCAGCGACACACGCCGAGCTTCTCCGCCAGCGACTTCCTCGCCATGGCCTCGCTCATGCGCTGCGTCGTGCCCGAGCGACAGGGTCGCCCGCATGACCCGCACACGCGCCCAAACGGCCGGCAACCTTCCTGCTTCTCCTCCGGCGACACACGCCGCCACGCGCGTCCAACAGGATCGACAGACGATCCACTGCCGCAGCGCCTCCATCGGTGATCACGCACGGGCCGACACACGGCCTAGCGAACTTGCCGCACTGCCATCACTCGACGCCATCACGCCGCTGGCCACCACCAGCACGCCTCCGGCAATGGGAATGAAACCCATGATAAACTGGCTCTGGTACCAAATGTTGGAGCCCACGAACAGCTGCTGCACCCTTCGCCTCACTCTCTCGCTCATACTCACCGGCGACCTGAGGAGGAAGATGAACAGCACGATATCGGCGACGAACGCCCAGGGCGACTAACGCCCTGTATGTTGGCCTTTTCATTCAACTCGAATCGGCACCATATTACAGGGATGATGGGGGTACTTATAGGCCTGCCCGCTGCCTTGGAGCTCGCCACCATGTCCGGCAATCTCGCCACGCCCAACGGCTCTGCGTCCTCCGTCGTGCCCGGGCGACACGACCGTCCCAGCTGACGCGCGCACGATCAACGGCCGCCTCCACTCGCGCCATCACCCCCTAACAAACTCGTCCGCGCCTGCCGCAGCTCCCCTGCATGTACGCGAACTCCATCTACGACTCAGCTCACGCACGCGACACACACGACGTGCTGGCTGCATGCATACGATGCACGCAGTGCACACACACTGACCATGTCATGCTTACACCTAACAGAGCCATCAGCGCGGAGAGGAGGGTGGCATGGTGTGAACCTCCATCCACTGTGAGAAGCTATGAAGCAGTGCAATGTGTGCGTATGGAGGGCTGGGCCAACAATGGCTGCTGAAGCAAAGGCCATGCCGGCACCGTCAGTCGAGCTAAAGGAGCTTATTTGGGTATGCAAGGTGAAGGAATCCATGGGGCGATGCTCAATCTAGTGGTGTTATGGCGCAACCGGTTTGGGTATGCAAGGTGAAGGAGTCCATGGGGCGATGCTCAATCTAGTGGTGTTATGGCGCAACCGGTTCACATCGATGACATATATGCTCGATCTTGGGTGTGGTCGTGTGGACCTCGGTCAGCCGGAGCTGAAGGATGTGCAGCAGCGAGGCGATGGATACTCCGAGGCGATTGTGGGCGGCGGTGGCTGCAGCGAGGTGGGCATAGGTAGTGGCAGTAAAGTATCAGCCATGGCGAGGATATGCAGCGTCGAGGTGAGCTCAAGCAGCTGCGGTTGTTGCGCACCACGGTGGTAGTGTGCGGCTGCAACCTGTGCGGAGCTCGCACGTGCAAGGAAGGCGGAGTCGCAAGGATGTGCTGGCAAGCTGAGCCTACAAGCAGGAGAATCCAACAGCGAGCACGCGGGCAGAATGGAAGCGGTGGCCAGCAGATAGAGATGAAGGATAGGGGAAATAGATGACATATAGGTCCGCCGTACACGTGTTCAATGATATAGCATATCTATCATATCTGGCGTGACGTCTCAGAAAAACACTCTCTAATACCGTCTTAGGGGTTATTTGTCCGATTCTCGAAAGTTTAATGTGTTTAATATCCGGTTTTATAGTTTGAAGTGTTATGCATGTGACCTTATATAGCTCAGGGGTTATATATATTTTCACGTGGATCGCTGCATGATGCTAATAAATGGTGTAAATTTTTTATTTAATATTCAATATAAAGTGTTTGGTATAGCATAAATGGTTAAATGTTTATAAATTTGGATGGTGTATATATTTCGAATTGATGTCGTAATTTCTAAACCTAATAGTGATTCTGGCGGGTTTTTAAGGATAGGCTTGGTCGACTGTTATGCACAATTGGAGCACCATGTTTGATCTATTTATTTTCTTCCCTAACACGTCCATACGCACCAGTGGATTATTGCATGGGACATGGATCGATGCATTGCGTGGAGTAGTACTGTCAGTTTAATAGCTTATCGTCAAAAAGAGATAGGAGAGAATGACGCTCCACTTCGAAAGGAGGTGCTTGCATTTTCTTTTGAAAAAAAAAAGCCAAAGATACAAGCTAGTAGCTAATGGGGGCAACTCTAAATTCTTTCACGCATGAAGCTATACGAAACTTGTGCTACGTTTTTTTTTCTTGTGGAAGGACAATGACAAGTAGATCGCCTGCTCCGCCTTGTGCATTGCGATGGACAACATGGGAAGGGAAGGACAAAACATGGTGAATCCGATCAGTGCTAAAGTTGATGATCCACGAGGTTGATCCACACTGCACCATCTTTATTTGTTCTAATATTTATTTATTAAAATAATAGGTAGCAGTTTACCTTTTTTTTTAGAAAATTGCATATTTCTTAGTTATATTCGGTACAAAATATTTCAATTAATGTAGACTGTTGGATGGCCACAATAGTCAACGGTATAGATCTTTATCTTTTTAGCTATTTAATATAGACCATTAAACGTTCATAAAATTTAATGGTAGAGGCCGCTGGCTGATCATAACTACCAACAATGTGCCGTTATATTAGATATACTAATCTATCAACCTGTGCTCTCGCACAGTCACATGGGTTAGAGTTCTAGGAGATATAACTTTATTCCTTAGTAATATTAGAGGTGATTATTTTAATCCATCTTTTGCAATGACATTGTGGATAATTTATATGCAAAATTTTAATTTATATTTTATAATGGCATATTGGGTAATTTATATATAGATTTAGGGCTTATCTTAATTTATCTTTTATAATGACATGGTGAGTAATTTATATGAATATTTTAGTGGTAATTTAATTCATATTTTCTAATGGCATGACAGGCAATTTTTATGAAAATTTAGGAAATTATTTTAATTCATATTCATAATGGCATGGTGGCCAATTTTTATATAAATTTAGGGGTTATTTTATTTCATCTTTCATAATGGCATGATGGATAATTTTTATATAAATTTTAGGGGTTATTTTATACCATATTTCATAATGGCATTGTGGGGTAATTTTTTTTAAAATATAATAGATCTAATTATTATTATTGTTATTATTATTATTATTATATGGTCGACCAGATGTTTCTGATTTCTGTGAGAATTTTTAGGATTTATCTTTTTTTCTTAGCACATCTGGTGAGGATTAAGTGAAGCCTAGTAAGATGGTTTAATATAAATCATTAGATGTTCATAAAATCCAATAACGAAGTGTTTTTCTTTTTTTATATTAATGTGGTAACTTATAGACTCTCTTGATGGACGTGATGACTTCTTTTAATACTCCCTTATTAATATAATAATAGATAGATAAATGCATGTTCCACATCATCCGCAGTATGTTCAAAGATCCCATATTTTCATGCTAGGACAATAAAAAGAAAATGGCTACATAAAAACCTATATACTACTCAAAAGAGGAAAGAAAGCTCTAGGAATGAATTACCGGTGGCTAGAGTCCATGTCCTTTTCAGGTGGTGCATAGTCTTTGGTTTCTCTTTGACTAAGCTTCCGATCGAGACAGACGTATATTCTTGGACGACTATGAGTGCGTTACGTTGGAGTAGGTGATGATTTAGAGTTATAGACTACCGGTGTGGACTGACTTGACCGAGTAACCTTTCTCTCAGGAAGGAGAAACGAACCCAAAATATCAGTCATCGCCAGACTATTCCATTCCATTCCACAGCTGATTGTTCTACAGCGCGTGAAACATTCTTCTTTATGTTTATCATGAACACGAACTGATCGAACGTGTAGATTGAAAAATCAGCGTTTGTTACTCAGATACATCACAGTTCTAGTTCCATTCTACAGCTGTGTACGTTATCTACGTGAAGAGAAGAGAGCATCGCCAATGGAGATTATTTGCATCTCTGCAGTCCTGGGTGAGATGACGATTAGATCCATAAATTTCCTCATCAGCAAAAGCTTCAAGCCGACGCCCCTGGACTTGGAGGATCGCCTCAACAGGGTTCTGCTCCGGGCACAGGTCATCGTCGACGATCGAGGCCATGGGACGGAGCATTACGAATCGAGCTATGCTCCAGCAGCTGGATATGCTGAGAGATGCCATGCACGGGTCGAGGCTATTACATGCTCGACATGTTAGATTTGATCTCAGAACGGTCACGAGACCGAACTGGAGATGATTTTGTGCTCAGATCGGGGGCGTGACCTTCCTCCTTTGGTTGTGGCCCGCCGGTCACAGTACGCTATATAAAGAGGGTGTAGGGGCTGGCACGGATGTCAACGCGACCTAGCCACCCATAAACCCTAGCCCGACACCACTAGAGGGACCCGATCTCCTAGGCGCACCGAGTGACTGGAAGCGCCACTGCTGTCTTTGCCCATCGCCGCTGCCGCCGACCTGACCTCCACCGCACACGGTGGCGATGCATAGGAGCAGCAGAGGAGGAGAGAAGAGAAGGCCAAGGAGTGCCGCCTCAAGGAGCAGGAGGTGAAGGCCGCCGAGGAAGGCCGCCGCGCTGAGCAAGAAAACCCCGTTATCCATGCGTCACCGGTCACGCCGTTCGCCAACACTGAAGGTGATCTATCCTACTGTCTCCTCTCTGTTTCTCCCTCAAGATCCACATGAACACCGAACACATTGCTAGATCTCGCTAGTGGTGGGGCTCTCAAGTCTTAGATCCACCCAAAGACATTCAACACAACACTCTAGATACCGATCTCGCAACAACAAGGGATGATCACGAAAACGAAAGATCAGGTAGTGAGTCGCTGTTTCTTTCTGTCCAAATTAACTAACTTCTCTGAAAGGTTTGAGCTGGTTTTGGATCAGCTGCAGAAGGCACTAGACGATTTGAGCTCTATATATGGTCCTTGACGTGGAAGAGCTGGCCATGCATTGTTGATGAGCTACATACCCTCGCATGCATGTACACCCAGCCTTATATAGCATGCATCTGCTCTTGGGCAGGCAACTGCATATATGTTTGATCGCCATACAGAAGCACAACTAGCTCGTCATCAACTTCCTGTTGCACACTCAGCCTCATGTTTCTAAGGAATTTGAGGTCCTACCAGTTGTCGGACCAGGCAATGTCGGCAAGAGCACCCTTGTCGCTCATGTATGCAAGGATAGAAGAGTTGGCGACCATTTCTCGGAAATCCTGTTCCTGCATGACCATGATGTTACAGATGACGACGGTCTTGCTACTTTCAGAGAAGGATGTGCAGTAATGAAACAACAAAACTGTCTGTCGAATTTGACCTCAGCCAAGATGCTTGGAACAGGCTATATTCTCCTTCTAAACTGCGCATGCCAAATTAAACGGTGGTAAGATCATAGTTACAAGCCGGCCGGTCTGATGACAAAATCGCAAAGTTTGGAACATCACACATGCTCTAACACTATCAAGTACGTATCTGTCCAATGAAGCATACTGGTACTTCTTCAAGACATCGGCATTTGGAAGCATAGTCCATCAACTCGTGCTATCGCACGGATTAGAGTTTTAGGGATATATATTTAATCTGTAATAATATTAGAGTTGATTATTTTAATTCATCAATATAGAAAGTATTTTAATTTATACTTTATGATACCATATTGGGTAATTTATATGCAGATTTAGAGTTTATTTTAATTTATCTTTTATAAGGTCATGTTGAGTAATTTATATGCAAATTTATGGGGTTATTTTAATTCATATTTCATAATGGCATGGTAGGTAATTTTATGCAAATTTCAGGGATTATTTAATTTATAGTTCATAATGGCACGATGGACGATCTTTATACAAATTTAGAGGATTATTTTATTTCGTCTTTCATAATGCCATGGAGGGTAATTTTTTAAAAACTATAATAGATCTAATTACTACTATTATTGGAGCTACATGATGGATGATGGGATGTCTATGATTTTGTGAGAATTTGTATGATTTATGTTTTCCTTAGAAAACAGATCTATTATTAGAGCAACATGATGGATGACAGGATGTTAATTATATAGAAAACATATATAATGGCTATTAAGATTTCAATCTACAATCGATGATAGGATGTTTCTAATTATTATGAAAAATTTTATGATTTTATCTTTTATTTAGCGCATCTTGTGATGATTAAAAAAGAGGCTACAAAATGAGTATCTAATCAGTAATAGCAAAGATTTGGCACAAAATATTTATTTCATATAAAGGTTTCTAGCATCTTTATGAAAAAAGTTACGGGATCATTTAGCAGTATAAATTTGTAAACGGAAAACAATTTGACAAAAAACTAAGAGTAAATTTGAAAATGGAAAAAATCTAAAAAAAAATAAGAAATTTGCTTTCGTTAAGAGTTGAATTCAAAATCTCTCGTAATGGCAGAGGTGGGTAATTACTTAGAAAATAAATTGAAAATAGAAAAAAATCTGTCAAAAAGGAAGAAATTGCTTTCGTTGAGAGTCGAGCTCAAAACCTTTCATAATGACAGAGTGGGGTAATTATTTGGAAAATAGATCTAATGGCTATTAATATTCCAATATGCCAATCGATGGTCAGATGTTTCTGATTTTTGTGAGAATTTCTAGGATTTATCTTTTTTCTGGTGCGTTTCTTGAAGATTAACGTGGAGAAACCTCTAATTAGTAATAGTAAGATGAATCCGGAGATGCACCCAAACCTTGCGCAATTGGCCATGGAAATAGCAAGGACGCTGAACCGTTGCCTCATTGGTAGAAACACCACTGAAGAACTTTCTATGTGCACTCTTTTGACCCTTTTGAAAAGGATGCAAGAACAACATGTACAAGTTACTCCGGCTCCTGTATTTCCAAAGAGCAATAACATAGCAACAGTTATTAGGGTAGCGTTTGGTTCACGGACGTGGTGGGATGAAACGATTCCATTCCTGTATCCTGGGATGGAAGGATTCCAGTCAAGTATTTGGTTTGAGGAATGGATTCATCCTGTTTTGTGTTTGGATGGTGGGATAGAATGGTTCTGTCCTTTGTTTGGTTGATAGAATAGGAATGGAAGAGTTGTTTATGGTCACCTTTTCACCAGTTTGGTGAGCTTACCTCCACCGTGGCTTTCCATGGTTTGCTTAAAACAATTCATATGCAAGAAACAATTTGGCAAGTATAACTGTGCAAGGATAATTAAAACTGATACATATTTAGCTAATTAATCCACATCATTGTTTCATGGATACCAGCGTCATACAAAGATAATTAAGACTGGCTAATTAACCCACGTCATTGTTTCATGGATACAAGCATAATACATAAATATGGAGCAAAGTCTTCTCACACTAATAAATAACCCAAATACATTGTTTATGGATAAAGCCATCCAAGTGCCGTACATTTATCTGACACTTGTAATAAGCTAGTCAATACTTTACAAAAGTCACAAAAGCTAGGTCATGTCTTCACGAAAGCTAGGTCATGTCTTCATATCAATGGAAATTGTCATTAACAAACTTGGCAACCCATGTTAGCTTATGATCAAATGGCAGTCTGTTGAAAGCTCTATCAATATGAGGATTGTTAACCAAGTATTCAAAGTAAAAAGACTTGTGTTCATGTTCAAAATCTGGAAGGGTGTTCACGGTATCAAACAACCCATTTGGCACGCCCTTATCCGCAGTAGCAGCCTCCTTTATAGCACCAGACAGCCTCTCAGATGCACGGTCAAATGCTGCAACCAAACCATCTGCATTACCCTGAACTATCTTTGCTCTCTTGTTTGGTTTGGTGGCTGAAGATGCTGCCGCACCATCATCAGTAGTGACTGCAGCACTAGTGTCTTCCCCGTGGATTTCTTCAATGTCATCCCTGCAGTACCTAGAGGTTCATTTGAGCCCCTTGCATACTGACCTGTGGCCACACTATTACCAAATATTGTAGCCAAGTCACCATAGTATGTTAAAGGCTTGTTTAAATATTCATCATCATCTTTGTGATCCTATCAAGGAGTGCAACAATGAATCAGATAGATCACACAGAAATATTACGAGACCATGCAAATGTGAGAAAAAAATAAAGTACTAATAGTTGCTGAAATCATACTGCTACATATTCTGTGTAGGGCTCATGATCAAGAGAAATGATGAAGTTGTCTTCATCCCAAAGGGCAGCACTCAGGTTCCTAAGTTGGTTGATTTTGTTATACTTCCTTCTCCATGTTTTCAGATGATTTGTAATATGGTCCGCAGTCCTACTTAGTTTGAAATGCTCATTCAAAGCCTTAGCACAAGCGTTCAGATGAACTCTCTTGAAACCGGTCGATGTTCTAGTGCCATTCGCTACAATGTTGGCAAGAAAAGTGAGCATGTACTGGGACTGAGTTGGTGTCCATTGACACTGTCCAGCCTTTACCCCACTTGCCTCAACCTCCATTGCCTAGCACATCATAAAATTTTTGAGCATGCATACAGCAACAATATAATGTGAACAATGGTGGCAGTACATACGTCCATAAAATAGAAATTTTAGCAAGGAATTCCATGTCCATACATAATAAAATACAACAATGCATAGGTCCATACATAGTACAATACAGCAGTCCATAAAAGCTAAAACACAGCATACTAGAGGTCGGCGTAGTGGTTCTGACGGTCTTCCCACATACGATTGCCAATTTCCTGCCTAAAATTAACCATAAAGGTGTGTTCCCTTGCTTGTCCACTCGATGATGAAGCATGACTATAAGTAGGCATCCAATTGTGCTCTAGTATTATTAATTCATCACCCCCATCTTGTATAACCTAGTTGTGAATAATGCAGCACGCAACCACAATGTCTACTTGAGTTGTAAAGGGAAAGCAGGGAGTAGCATCATCTAGAATTTTGAACCGCCTCTTTAGGGATCCAAATGCATGCTCCATTGTAACACGAAGAGACGAGTGACTAAGTTAAACAGCTCCTTCTTATTTTGCACAGGATTGTTCCCCCACTCATTCAAGTGGTACCGCACACCACGAAAAGGGGGCAAGAATCCTGATTTGGCTCCATATCCAGTATCAACAAGGTAGAACTTGCCTAGCATGTAAGGGACATGTTGGTGGCATTGGTCAAAAATTATGTCATTGACCGAAATAAGGCACATAGATTATCTATTACCTTGTGGGACTCGAAGTCCATGTTCACGTTCTAAAGCATCTCATAATACTAATGCATCATGGGCTGTCCCCTCCCAACCAGCCAAGACATATGTGAAACGAAGATCAAAGTCTACGGCTACCATGACATTTTGAGTAGCATGAGTCTTCCTACCACGAAAGGCAGTCTCCATATCCTTAGAAACGGAGGCTCGCACATGTGTGCCATCGATAGCCCCAATGCAATCCTATTTTGCAAAAAATAGAACGAACAAATGATAAGCAACCATAGCCTTAATGCCAAAAATTGAAATAGATATAGGGCTGAGCCTCACACCTTAAAATAAGGATCTCACCTTGGGTTCCCTGCAATTTTAGTGGGAGTTGTTGATGATGGTGGCCTAATAAGCTCATTCCGTAGCTCTCCAATAGCATGTAGTACTTTGTTGAAATAGCGACTAACGGTTTCACCAGATCTATCATAGTTTGTGCCGACTAGCCTATTTTTAAGATTGTGTCCCACAGTGTTCAAAAACATAGCAACTTGTTGCTCGACACACATATGTATAGTGTCTCGCAAAGAACCATGTTCCCTAAGAAGGCTACAAAAACGGAAGAATGATGCTCTGTTAAGCCTTAGCATGTTCACACAAGTTACATCATTTTTCCATATTTTAGTATTGAGATACTCAAATCTCATCCTATCCCTTTCATCGATTGGACCATATGTAATTCTTTCTCTAGGTGTAGCTCTTTTTCTTTTTCTGGATTCAATAACCATGGTCATCATTGAAAGCAACATATGTGCTGCAGCCTAAAAGCTTGGCCATCTTGTCCATCTAAATTTAGAAAATAAAAAAAATGTCCATGTCATTTGTGTCAGAAAAAATGTAATACTAATAACAAAAGTTTTTGCAATGCACGTAGCAGTCATATATTGCTTTATGAAGTTGTCAGAATAAATTTGTAGCATAGCTACTGCATCACAATTTTTAGATAAAAGAATATAACAATATATTAATATAGAGATGCAATGTTAACAGTCTGTAAAAATAACTCAAAGACAATATCCAATCATTCACAGATACATGCCCAATTTCATATTAAATCATCTTAACCCTAACCCTAAACCCAGACAACTGTGCACCTAAAATCTGATTACCTGTAGGTGCTGCGGTCTCTCTTCCTTAGATGGAGGTGTGTCTTCCCATATCTTCTTCCTAGACCGATGGAGGTGAAGGGAGAACCTGCTAGCAAAGAAGTGGAGGGAGTAAGGAATAGCAGTATCTACTCAAAGCAGAGGGAGGAGAAAAGGAACGACAAGACCAGATGAGAGAGGGGACGAGGGAGGAGTCGATCCGTTACCTGGAGGGAGGGAGGGAGGCAGCGGAGCCCCTTGCTGCGATGGCGACAGGAGCTCTGGACTTCTGCGCGGAGAGAAACGGAGGGGAACGAGAGAGAATGGCAGGTGAGAATGTGAGGGGTCGGCTGGATTAGCGGTGACGCGAATGGATAATGTCCCACACCGAGGAGCCGCGCGCGCCTGGGATGGCTGCGTTCCACCGAGAAAATGGAATGCATGGGTCCGGCATCTTCACAGAATATTCCATGTCTAGGATCTCTCCATTCTAGATGTCCACCAACCAAACGATGGTAAATCTGGGACGGAATCTAGGATGTCCTCCCATCCAAACGTATCCTAGGTAACTTGCAAAAGCCAATTAGATGCACCTAAACACATTCATTCAAAATGAGAATTGAACCAATACACTGAGATAAGCATACCTCGACAAGCTCCCTAAGCACCCAAGTTTCGTGTGCACAGAACCAAAAACCAATCAGATTCTTGAAAGCTATCAACTCCAAAGCATTCAAGATTGGTTATATAATCTTATTCCTAGAAAAAATTGATCCTGAGTGGAAGAAGTAATAACCAAGCTTTGGGTGATGAGAATGACTGCAGATAGCTCCAATGAGCGATTGACTGTCATGATTTGTGAGCACAAAAAAGAAATTTAATACTTCAACTAACTGCAATGTGGCAACAGAGAGAAAAAACATTGCAACAGTGTACCTCTTGTTTAACCATTCTGCCTGTTTGATTCATGCCCCGCCCCCACCTCCTGTTGATAGCTGAACTGCTGAAGCCTTATAATTTGTAACCACGGCATCATGTGAATTATACATGTTCTGGTACCCATCAATTCCTACTATCTGGATTATACATAAAAAATAATAGCCAACAAATATGTCAATACAAAATAACAACTCTAGCACCCATAGTGAATTAGTAATAAAAGTGCAAACTTGTTGATAAAAAAACAAATAAACAATCAACAGTAGCATGGTTAAAAATTTTCATGAATTTTACATGAAGAGGGTGATATCTCCAAGTGGTCTGCGTAAAGATTGTGATCAAACAACAGGGCAAGGAAGCTTCATCTTCTGAAAAACATAAATACAATTAAGTTACAATAGGAATAAGTCAACCTCATGGAGGCAATATGTACGAACCAGATTGCGAGGAGGCTTCGTCTTCTGGAAAAACATAAATACAATTAAGTTACAATAGGAATAAGTCAACCTCATGGAGGCAATATGTACGAACCAAACCGCCAAAGAGCTTGACGCCAGGTCATGTCGGGTGGCTCTGGAGGGTGACGATGGGCGCATCATCTGGCATCCGGGGCGTGCGTCACAAGCGGGCTGCGGCACTGGCCGTGCGCCCTAGGCAGCCGTGGTGTGCGCCGTAGGCGGTCGCGGCGTGCGTCGCAAGCGGGCTAAGGCACCGCGTGCGCCGTCAGCCGGGGGTGGGGCACCGGTCGGCCACACCGTGCGCAGCGCTGTCAGCCGGGGGATGGGCGCCGTGGTGCGCAGGTGGACGGGGCGAGGTTCGGTCACGCTGTGCGCGAAGGAGGCAAGGGCTGGGCGCTGGCGGACGCGCCGTGCGTTGGCCGAGCATTGGGCGCTGGTGGCCTGCGGGTGGGCGCTGGGAAGTTGGGCGCAGGGCAGCGTGCAGGGGCTTGGACGCAGGGCAGGTGCATGAGGTTGAGTATGAGGTAGGAATTTGGTGTGAAAAAAACAATGAAATGGTGAAAACATTTTGCAACTATTGGTTTTGGGTCTTTCTACCTTTTTCTATCCTTCTCCTCCAATCTGCGCTGTGGGGCCAGCGTGAGGGGGTATAAGTTGGCTTTGTAGGTAAAAAGGTTTAGCGAAAACTCATTCTTTTATAGTGTAGATAGATAGATAGACTAATTGAAGTTCTTCCTTTTCTAAACGGAATATTTAATTATTTGCCATATTTACGAATGGGGACTCTCCATTTGCCATTCTTAAAATGGTACCTACATATTTGCTATCCCTATGAAAAAGTTGCTAATTATTTATCACTTTTGCTGACGTGGCAGGCCACTGAGGCCATCCATAGTGGCAAAGATAGGTGAAAACACGATGCTGCCCCTGCCCACTTCTTCTCCTCCTTTTGCTGTGTCTCGTCCGCTGTAGCACCCCACAGCGGGTTTGTGCACGGCGAAGAGGGAGGCCGTGTGCGGGGGCAAGGGGCACCGTGCGACGGCAGAGGGCGCGACGCGGCCGATGAGCGGGAGGAGCGCGGAGAGCCGCAGCGAGAGCGGCCGAAGGCAGAGGCCGGGGAGAGGGAGGCGAGCAGCACGAGTGAGGGAGCAGGCCTCGCGGGGAAGTGGCCGTGGCGGAGGAAGGAGAGGAGGTGTACGAAGACCGAGCACATCCGCGAGGCCGAGCACCAGCTCATCCTCCAGAAGCAGGCCTAGGATTCTAGCTCTGGCTCCTCCTCCTCCTCCTCGAGCTCCTCGCCCACCTCCACAGCTGCGAACACCAACGTGTCGCGGGCTGAGAGCTGCCCCCAGGAGTCACTCCAGAGGAAGTCATCTGGCGCCTGCGTGTACTGCAGCAGCCAGCCATGCTCTTCTGCGAGGATGATGCCACGCAGCTCCGCAACCTGGGATGTGCTCGAGGACTCCGCCACGCTCGCTGACGTCGACGTGGCGGAGGGAGGGGCAGAGCAATGACTTCCTCCGCGACATCCAGGCGTTGCGTGGCGATCGTGATCGCGTACAGTGACGCAGACCACGGGGTGCTACACATGCGCACCGCCGACGAGGCCGTCAGGATCGGTCTGCCGAGCTGTGGCGCCAGGAGGAGGCCGGCAACGGCGCTTGCGACGCGGCAATGTCGAACATCCGATCAAGTTGCGACCGACCCCGACGACTGCTGCTGCTCCCGCTTTCGGTCAGGCGCCGGGCCGGACACGTACATGCCGCTTGCAATCCGGTGCATCCTAGACCCGAGCTGCTCGCGACCTTGCCCCGATGCGCCCCCGCCATTTCCGTCCACCGCCGTTGGCCCCGCCCCTCGAGCGTCCTCGCCTTCCTCGCTGCTCTACCCTCGACGGCCACCGCTTCCGCTCGTAATGCAGCGCCATGGGAGGTAAGAGGCCAGCCATGGAGGATTGGGGTGAGGGTCCGAGCAGTGGAAGAACTAGGAGACCGGCAAAGAACAAGGAGGGGTATGACTGTCTTTTCCCCTATCCTTACCATGCTGGAATGCCTCTGTGGCCTGTCAAATTAGCGAAAGTGGCAAATAATTAGTTAGTTTTTTATGGAGATAGTAAATATGTAAGTGCCATTCTAAGGATGGCAAATAGAAAGTAACCATTTGTAAAGATCGTAAATAATTAAATACTCCCTTCTGAACTTTATTCCTGGGCACCTTACGCTCAAACTCAAGAATCTCACAGCTATATATGTGGTTGTGATACGGCAGTACAGCACCAAGTGAGATTTACGTACTAACACCTCAAATTTGCCTTGAGGTGGTGGAGCTCTGCTGGAGATAACTTCCAGTAAAGTAATTTTGGGAGCCTCTTCGTTGTCCGTCGAGCACGATCCTGTGATCTTGACTGTGACAGCTCTAGTTTCTCTCCGAAGAAGCATACGATCGTTCTCCATCCCAGAACCACCTAGGCTTCTTGAGCTACATAGGAGTTTACTCTGCTTCCAGTTCTCCCTGAGGCATTCAAGACTCTGGCGCCAAGCCTGTGCGCCAACACAACCTTTCAGAATGCTAGCCACGTTGTTCAGATATATGAATGGCCCAGTGAATGCCTTATGAGCGCCTTGGTCAAAGTGCTGTCGTCGATGATCCCCATTGCTATGGACGCCAGCTTCGGGTGCTCTTCGCGATCCGTGCTTCCAAACACAAGTGTCTTGAAGAAGTACCAGTATGCCTCTCGAGACAGGACCTTCAAGCTAAGAGTCTGCGTTGTTCCGAAACTTGTGATGTTCTCTGACCGACTTGTTACCTAGACACTATACGAACCACACCCTCACCTGTACTAATAGCCAGCCTGCTTGTAGCAACAATCTCCCTGAGCAGTTGTTACCCGGTAAGTGGTAACTGAAGCAATGTTGGACTAGAAACATGGGAGAATAAGGACGTAGCAGTAGTGGTCAGTGGAGAGCCGCATGTTGAATAGATGGCAATGGCTCTTGCCTCTGGGCCACTAAACAATTGCTCGAGAGTCAAGAGCTGTGCCTTTCCCTGCTTGTACTGAGACATGTTGGGCTGTTGGCAACGAGGGAGACGAATAGAGATGGCAATGGGTACCCAAAACTCGATTACCCAGCAGGTTTTACCCGATACAAAGGTGGGTATGGAATGATTTCTTCACCCATGGACATGCTCATGGGTAAGATCTTGTACCCGTGGGGTAAGCGGGTGCGGGTACGCGTACGGGTGTATAGTACCCATACCCACGTACCTGTGGGTAATTTCTACCCGCATCCTCTATGCATAAACCACTACTTAATTAAACACAAATAAGTGTATATATAGGTCAAAAAAGACTAATGCACTTACTTGTTGTTTATTATCATTATTATATATTTTATGTTATATGGTTTGACTATGCAATATATTTATTAATTTAGTGTTTTTAAACATGTTAATAGCGGTGTCCTATCGGGTACGGGTTACCCGTTAGGTATTTTTTACCCACCGGGTACAGATATTGAAACGATTTTATACCCGCGTGCGGGTATGGGTTTCTTAGCAAGTATAAATACGTTTGATGGGTACGGATATGGAATAGAACTACCCGGCAGGTATATACCCGTTTCCATCCCTAGAAAGGAAATGTCAATCACTTAAAAGGCAACAGGGTTTGCTAAGGTCAAACATGAAATATCACATGCATGTGGACTATTGAATAGACCATCCTTTTGCATGACTTGAAGCAGTGACATCTCTCTCAGCTGTTCCTTTAAATCCTCAGGGTGTTCTTAACGTTAGAGACATCTCATGCGATTGCTCCAGTCCACACCATTTTGCTCTGAGTTATCTTCCTGAGAAGAGAGAGAGTCCCCTAGTTAATGGAGATTTTTCTTTCTGCAGTCCTGGGTGAGCTGGCCTCTAGATCCATAAATTTCTTCATCCACAAAATCTCCAAGAAAAAAGGTGCTGGGTATGGAGGAAAGCCTGCAAAGGGCCCTCCTCCGGGCTCAGGTCATCGTTGATGAGGCTAAGGGACGGCACATCACAAACCAAGCTATAATCCGGCAGCTGGACATGCTCAGGGACGCCATGCACCGGGGATGTTACATACTTGACGCCTTCAGATACCAATCTCACGATGAGGACGAGGATGCCAAAGATCAGAATGCTGTGAGTCATTCTGTCTCTGTCCATACTGAATTCTCAAAATGGAATCTGCCGCTCTTCCAACAGGAAGTTGTTCCTTTTGGAACAACTGCAAGAGTCCCTTAACAATTTGAGCTCTTTGATCCTTGATGTGAATGAGGTGGTTGTGTTCTTGGCGAGCTACCCTCGCCTGTACTCCCAACCTTATAGCATGCATCTCCTTCTAGGCAACTGCATGTTTGGCCGCCAGAGCGAATGTGAACTTGCAATCAACTTCCTGTTGCACACAAATAATAATCCTCGTGGTTCCTGCCAATTGTAGGCCCTGGCAAAGTTGGCAAGAGCACCCTTGTTGCATATGTTTGCAGGAACGAAAGAGTACATGATCATTTCTCAGAAATCTTGTTCTTGCGCGACCATGATTTGACAGATGATGGCCTCTCTAAATTCAGAGAAGGATGCGCAATGAAACATCAAAATCACATACCAAACACTAAAAAAGAGCACATGAGATGGCCACTTGTTGTTGACTTAGTTGGTGATCTTAAGGAAGATGCCTGGGATAGGTTGTATTCTTCTTGTAAACGGTGCATGCCAAGCAACAGTAAAATGATAGTAACAAACCGGTCTGACAAGATCATTAAGTTTGGAACAACACATGCTCTAAGTCTGAAGTATCTGTCCCGTGAAGCATTATGGTATTTTTTCAAGACAGTTGCATTTGGAAGCATGGATCCGAAGATGCACCCAAGGCTTGCGCACCTGGCCATGGACATTGCCAATCTGCTGAGCGGATCCCTTATTGGTGCTAACATCATGGCTTGTTTGCTAAGGGAAAATTTTGACATCCGCTTTTGGTGCAAAACACTAGCCTTCTTCCGAGGGTTCATCCAGCGGCATGTCCCCAAATACGGTGTTCATCCAATGTTTCTTATAAACCAGAATAGATCTATACATCTTGGGAGAGTAGGTGCACCTTTTGAAGATCTTGTGTTTTGCGGTGAGTATGAAAGCTGTTCACAAGAGGAGGTTCCAAAGATAACAGTGCATGATGTGATGTATGGAAGCGGTAAGGCGGCTCTTGGGAAATTTGAGGCCCTAGCATGGAGGTCTCCAATACCGCCCTACTCCAGCTATGTTTATTCTTGTGAGATTCAAGAGTTAAAAAGTAGTGGTTGCAAAAGAAAACGTTCTATAAAATATGTAACAAATCTTTGTTAATTCGTTAGGCTTACGATATGATGTAAAGTACGTGTTTGAGAGAAAAAAAATATGAGTAAAGGTATATGTGATGTGATTCGATCTCTTGATAGATGTTGCCGTAAGTTTCAGATAAAAGAATGAATCCGGTCCCCCCCCCCCCACACACAAAGTGAACCCTTCAAAAATCGACATAAGTGGTAGAGGGGTTTATTTAATCCAAAGTACATCCTATATCCTGTATCATATATTACAATCAAATAATATGTGGGTTGCCTATGAAACCATGGAACGTAGGAGGCCGATAATAAACAACGGGTAGCGTGCTTCTCCACCGCGCTGTCCCAACTTCCACCACAAACATCCGCCAGCATCATGCCCCAATTCAACCCCACCCACCGATGGCAAACAACTCCCATAAACTTAATAGATAGCTATGGCTAGATGGACCGTGCCTAACGGGCTAGCCCAAAGCACACCACATTTAATAGTATCAGGACACGGCACGACCTGATGGTAATTGTGCCAGTGCTGTCCTGACCCATCCATAGTGCCGTGCCTAGCCGCATCCTAGGCACGCGATTATATTTTTAAATATTTTTTATTGTATTTATATATATTACTATATTCTACCATGGACTAAACGCCAAAGCAAGTAGGTTCAGCTGGTTAGTGCGAGTGGGGAAGAACAAATGCAGCAGGTCCTGGTTTGACTCCCACCTTGAGCATTGACTTTTTGTGGATTTGTGTGACGATTTTGCTGTTTGGCCCATTAAGTACTATTGGCCCATCGTGCCCTCGGACCGATCCGGCACAGTTAGCAGGCCGGTGCGCCATGCTTGGGTCATGGCCGCGGCCTGTAGTGCGACACGATCCAACCCGACACGCTTAGCAGACCGTGCCCTAATCGGGTCATGCCCCATCGGGCTTGTGCCGTGCCATTTCAAGCCACCCGTTTGGCCATCTATAATCTACCCACTGCCATGTTGGCCTCCTGCCGAGAATGGTAGGCCAAGTCATCAGTGAGACTGAAGGCAGCCTCCCAACCCCTAAACCTTCGAAACTCCACGTCAAGATACATGTATTGGTTCGCATTTCTGCATGGAACAAAATTGTGCACTGGAGCATTTCTGCATGGAAGAAAATTGTGCACTTGAGCATTTCTGCATGGAACAAAATTGTGCACCGGAGTCCTTGTTTTATTCAGGAACCTAAGTCATTCAAGAGGACGAACGGACGAGGTACTCTCGAAACTTGGGACGAAACCACGGAATAGAGGAGGCCGATAATAATTAATAAACAACAACGGGTCTACGACCGTGCTATCCCAACTTTCACGACAAACATCCGCCAGCATCAAGTCATGAGTGCAACTCTACCCACCGTGGCTGACAGTTTCCACCTACATACCCTCGCCGTTTCGGCCTCCCGCCGAGGATGGAAGGCCTAGCCATTGGTGAGAGAAGCCTCCCAACACCAAAACTCCACAGCGGCGGCGTGAGCTGTGTCGTGCTCGTGCCCTTGCTAAACATACACGTACATGTTAGTTTACATTTCGGCATGTAACACAAATGTGCACTGGGGTCCTTGTTTTATCCAGGAACGTCATTCAAGAGGACACGCCCTTGGAAAGTTGGGACAAAACAAAACCACGGAATTGAATGGAGTCGATGCCGCATTTCACACGGAGCCACAGGCTGCACCGCGCGCTGCATGCCGCTCGTCAGCACCGCGTGTTCACACGGTACGCGACAGTACGCGCTGTTCGCCAAGGGCTCAATCGGCGCGCAGTTCACGGCCTCGCGCGCTGCCACACGGTGACCTGAACACCTCCGTCATTTACCGCTCGTTCTGCGTTGCCTCGGATGAACTAACTGTCAAATCATCACATCTCCGAATTAGCTAGGCTATTCCCACTATATTGTATCGTGACTAGGGTGCTCAAATTTTACATAGACATTTTAAGAATCGGATCTAAAACGACTCAGATACTTCCTGTTCATTCTTAGTTAAAAATCATCAAGGGCTAGCCTATTTGAATTGTAAAGAAATATTTGGATCATGCGTGGCTCCAAAATCGTCATGTCATATATATAGAAGATACGACTATCCCAATACATAGTATTATTGATTGTTTCGTAGTCCGCACATAAAAATTAAATGCTAAAGTATTACTTGTGGGCCAATTAGATGGTCCAAGTTTGATTCTCAATGATTTGGTGCTAAAGTGGTATCTAGTCAAGATACATGTTTCTTCTCTCTCCTCTTAACTCTCTTGTCACGTTATAAAAAATGCTTACTGACATGTATTAAATGAGTATGTTACCATTGCACTTGGAATAGCCTTAATTTGGCTAAATATTGAGAGGACAAGGTCAAGACATCCATTTTGTAACCTTAAACTATCGGTCGTCCGATTTTTAACCTTAGATCACTGAAATTGGATACATAGAGCCATGAACTAAATAACTCGGGCCAAAACCCTTCTAGCCATGTTGAAAGTGGTTTCAAATGGTGGTTTTTAATTTTTTAAAAAAATATCAACGGTGATTGGAAAAGTACCCACCATTACACGGAGGTACCTCTCCCATTAAATTTTTATTGGCCATTATAAAACTAAGGACTTTAGTAAATTAAAAATAAGTAAATTTATATGGTACTAGTCATATCTTTTTTGGTACTGGTCCTATACCTATTTGGTACCTGTCTGGTATCTCTTCTGTGGTTCCAACTATTTTTAAACCATAAAACTTGTATTTTGACAATAAAAAATCATACTTACTTTATTTAAATTAAAATAATATATGAAATTCATATCAAATATTTCTATAAATATAGTCTAACTATTGATCCTTTATTTGGAGGTCTTAGAACTTATTTGTTGCTATTTCTAATGTTTTATTTAGAAGCCAATAGGCGTAGAAATAAATAAGTTTTAAATATCTTCAAATAGAGCACCAACAGATAGATTATATTTGTAAGAAAAAATATGACAATTTTCACATTTTTTATTTAAAATTAATTATGAATCTATAGATGTTAAAGAAGATTTTATTGTTTTTAAAAATAGAAAGTCCACCATTCAATACCGTTTTCAGCCGAGCCTAGGGTGTTTTTTCCGGTTTGGTTCATTTAAGGGCTTGAATACATGGTTTTCTAAATTACAGTTGACAACCATAATAGTAGAAGGTTGTGAAATGAACTTCTCCCCTCATTTATCGTGGAGTAGGAGGAGTTCAGAGTTCACAATATATGAGTCCCCGCAGATACAAACTAGAGGTCACTGAGAGATTTTACAGTGGTTGGAAAAGTACCCACCGGTACCAGGCGATACCACCATTTTTTATTTCTAGTGTCCTTTATGTCCTTTGTGTAATTAAAAATAAAAAAATATGGGTACCGGTCCCACCATTTTTAGTACCGGACTCTGCTATTTGGTACCGTCTTTTTCTAAACTAGTTAGATCTTCTCTGACGGACGGCTCTTTTTTTTTTCAATCACCGTATTTTTCTAAGTCATTCAAGGAATTGGTATGCTCCCAATTATTTCACGAGTGCACGCATGCTTAGAAGAAAAGGCTACCATGTGCTGGCCTGTGAAGACGAACGCAGCCCGGCGTTGAATTCTCCTGCACGTGGCAAGACCGTTCAACAGCTCGAGGCCGTCCGTGACACGAAGATACACATGAAGTTGTCCACACATGTGCCTGACTAAACTGGTACTAACACTGCAATTCACTGTTCTAGAAAGAATTACAATAATATAAATATAACATCAACTCCTGCAGGTTCGCATTATATTTGTTGGTTTCTAGTACTGATTTGGCGGTGCAGTGCAGCTGTGCGGCTGTGCCCCTGTGCGAGAACAGCGGGGAAGAGAAAGAGACCAGACTCAGATAGATCGAGAAAACAATGGTAGCCGTACAGGAAACTTTGCACATGGTTTCAGGGGATGGAGATACAAGCTATGCTCGCAATTCCATTCTTCAGGTACCCATATCTTTTCCTCAGCTTTACTTTTGATTTCTAATTGGATCGCCTTCCGTTCTGTCTGCAATTCAAATGGCAAGGTGGCTTGGGCTAGGGCCGAGTCCCCTGCGGGAGGCCTGCCCGGGGAAAAGGCCGAGAAAGGCCTGGGATTGCGGCTTCCAAACGAGGCCTAAAGGGAGATGGGTAATTAACCTTCCTGGTTGGTCACTGCATAAGCTGGAGTTAAGGCTGTACTGCGAAAGTTGCAGAAACTACCTTTGACTATTATTAACATCTTTCCTCTAGGAAGCCCCAATATAATCCAATTTGTTTTAAGCTTTCTCATAGCTCAATTTCAGAACAAACCACAATCTTTCTTGGGGGCACTCATATAAACGTTTTCAAAAGGGACCATCACACTATCTAAACCATATTTTCCCTTTAATCAGTCTAGCTACACAATTTTCCTCTTATACATATGTATTAGTGGTAGAAATATCAAATTATTTTCACAATCTAGATCCATGTGAGCATTTCCCATGCATCCAGGGTGGAGAGCAAGGAAACGTGAAGCCCATGATAGAAGAGGCCATCGCAAACCTGTTTGATGGCACCCATCAATACCCTGGTGGCATGATGATTGCGGACCTGGGCTGTTCCTCTGGTCCAAACACTGCTTGTGCTTGTGTCTACCGCGGTTGATGCGGTGCGCCGTCGCTGCATGCAACTCCAACAGCAGCCACCAGAGCTTTGCATACACCTCAACGACCTCCAAAACAATGACTTCAACTCGGTCATCAGAAGTCTGGCCACGTACAAGCAAACCCAGGAAGGCTTGGGTCCGATCCTAACCAGCATCGTTCCCGGTTCATTTCACGGCCGACTCTTCAAAAAGTGTAGCCTTCATCTAGTCTGCTCAACCTCTAGCTTGCACTGGCTCTCCAAGGTTATTATTACTAGTATATATCGTTTAATTTTCGATTGAGACAAATCTCATCAAGTTATAATTTACATTACAGTTTATGATATATGACTGACCAACAGGCACCTGAAGACCTGGTAAGGAACGGAATCCCGTGTTACGACAGTGACGAGGTGGCGATGCGTGCTCGACGTTCTACAGTCATGAAGGCCTATGCTCGGCAGTTTAACCAAGACTTCACCCAGTTTTTGTGTCTGCGAGCTCAAGAAATGGTTCCCGGAGGACGGATGGTTTTCTCGATACTTGGACAGCGTTCTCATGACGAAGACAATGCCCTTGCGTCTCTGGAATTTATAGCTCACGTTCTTCATGAAATGTCATCAATGGTACAGTATATATATTGCAACCATCATGTGCATATATAGTTACTATTGAGTAACGTTCTTTACATGTGTTATTAGTGATCATGCATTGAGCAGATTTGGTGGTGATTATTTACAGCGTTTGATCGATAAGGAGAAACTTCACTCTTTCTACATGCCGTTTTACGGGCCGTCGCAGGAGGAGTTGAGGCTGATCATAGAAGCCGAGGGTTCATTTTCGGTCGACAAGATAACTGTCCATGAACCTACAATCTGTGTTGGGAGTGGCATTACCACTACAAAAACGAGGGCGCAAGGCATGAGAGCTGCAATTGAGCCAATCATAGTGCAGCATTTCGGATTATCTGCCCAAGTTATGGACGAGTTTGTTATCATCGCGGAGAAGCTCATGAAAATGTCACCGCTAGATGAGTATCCCAATAAACCTAGGGCTTTCGTTGCTGCATCCCTGGTGAGGAGGGCATGACATGATGGCAGCATTATTTAGATACAGGGTTTAAACTTCTCGGAGTTGAACCATCAATAAGAGTTACAACATCCATGTGTTTGTTTGAACTCGTAGAAGCATCATTTTGTGTGTTTTGCCCAAACTTAGAACAAAGGTACTCCATGATCACATCTCATATATATAACAGCAAAAAAATCATAATTATGTTTGATAGTACACTTTATCACGTACGTTTGCATTTTCACTCTTTACCTTTGTGTTTAAGTCACTTACCTAATAAGATGCATTACTACTCCCAATGTAACCCGTTTGCTTTAAGAGCCTCACTTCACATGCAGTGGCCAAATGTGCCACAAAACTAACACTACGTAATCATGGAAATTTTGGTCAGCCCATTTAAACAATTTTCATTAGCTGGTTTTGCTGTTGACCAAAGCTGTCCCTGACTAGGGTTTGGGCATGAGGATAATTTTCATAGGCCTATCCACAGCCCATGAAGTTTAGTTAATTTTCATTGGCTGGCGCCACAGCCCACGAAAGTTAAGCAACACTTAGATAGTTGAAAGGATCAAGATGTCCCAATTCAAACCTATCGATTAAATCCCAATTCACCCTAGTGTCTGGTATTTTTTCAATACGGTTACGTCTGACAGCATGGATCCCAAGTGCACCCAAGGCTTGTGCACCTTGCCATGGAGGTTGCCAATACGCTGAGCGGATCCCTTATTGGTGCTAACACCACTGCTTGTTTGCTAAGGGACAATTTTGACATCCACTTTTGGTGCAAAATATTGGCCTTCTTGAGAGCGTTCACCCAGCGGCATGTACATATTGGGAGAATGGCTACACCTTTTGAAGATCTTGTGTGTTTATGGTGAATATGAAACCTATTCACAAGAGAAGCTTCCAAAGATAATAGTCCATGATGTGATGTATGGAAGCGTTAGAGCTCGTGGGAAATTCGAGGCCCTAGCATGGAGGTCTCGAATACCGCCCTATTCCAGCTATGTTTATTCTTGTGAGATTCGAGAGTTAAACGGTAGTGGTCGCAAAAGAAAACGTTCTACAGGAAATAGAACAAATCTGTGCTGGTTCGTTATAGGCTTATTATGATAGGATGAAAAGTATGTGTTGGGGCAAGAGAAAAAACTTTCGAGGGGAAGTGTATGTGGTGTGATTATCTTGATAGATGTTGTCATAACTTTTTAGATAAAATAATGAATCTAACTTCCGACTATACAGTTTTTGTTTCTATATCAGTAAAGTAAACCCTTCAAAACTGACATCGGTGCTTGAGGGCCGGGGTTCATTTAATGCAAGGTGTGTCCTTATCTCCTATCTCGTGCATTGTAATCAAATATACTGCGTGGGTAGGCTATGAAACCACAAAATGGAGGCTGGTAAGGAGCGAGGAAGGGCATCACACCTTCCACCTCATCTCCATCCACCGCTCGCACTCGCCACCGTACGTGCCGGCCTCCTGCTGATGATGGAAGGCTATTGATGAGAGCAGCTCCCCAACCCCTTGCGGCGCGAGCTGTCAGTCGTGCCCTTGCCAAACATGACGTGCGTGCATGTGTTTGCATTTCCGCATAGAACAAAATAGTGCCTTGGAGTCCTTAGTTTGTTCAGGAACCTAAGCCATCATAGAGGATGAGGTACTCTCTGAAACACGGAATCAAATCGATTTCCCCTGCATCTTTGATGGCGTTTCCCCTGTATTCAGGAAGCTGGCCTCTTGTGTTTGGCTGGTGCTATTTCTCAACAGTGATTGTGTTATTTGTTCTCAATGCAATCTTCTCAAGATTTAGATATTGAGGATTTGAGGTAATATAATGGATTTGGCTGTACTATCCTTTTCTTATTATAATATAAAAAGATACTCTACAATTTCCTGCATGCGTGTTCCAGAAAAAAAAGAATGAGAATATGGATCCGTGTGTGTCTAGAATGCCAGGAGGAAGATATGAGGGGGGGGGGGGGTAGTAGGAACGTATTGTGACTTTCGATATATAATAATAACACTTGTTGAGACCAAAACGATTTAGTTGATCATGACTGCATCGATCGTGACGGCTGTAGCCTTTGTGCTACCAATAAGCTAAGCAAAGGCTCGAGAGTCAAGAGCCGTGCCTTTCTCAGCTTCAATTGGTAGGTATTTGTCGACAATGATGGGGATCAAAGGTCATTCTTCAGACGAAGGCAAAACAGACAGCGTGCATACATGGACTATTGAATTCGACCAACCATGACTTGAACCATAAATTTCTGCCGTCCTAGGTAATGGAGAGAGTTCTGTAATGGAGAGTTTTCTTTCTGCCGTCCTAGGTGAGCTCGCCTCCAGATCCATAAATTTCTTCATCAGCAAAAGCTCCAAGCCGACGACAGTCCTGCAGGTGGGTGTGGAGGGCAGCCTGCAAAGGGCTCTCTTCCGGGCTCAGGTCATCGTTGATGAGGCTGCGGGGCGGCACATCAAGAACCAAGCTATGCTCCGGCAGCTGGACATGCTCAGAGACGCCATTTACCGGGGCTCCTACATTCTTGACAGCTTCAGATACAAGCCTCAAGACGAGGAGGAGGGTGGTGGTACAGATCAAATTGTGAGTCGTTCCTTGCTTTTGTCCAGACTAAATTCTTTCAAAGGAATCTGCGGCGGCTCGCCGAATAAAAGGAAACTGCTTGTTTTAGATCAACAACTACAAGAGTCCCTTGACAATCTGAGCTCTGTACTCCATGATGTGAAAGAGACGGCTGTGTTCTTGATGAGCTACCCTCGCCTATACTCGCAGCCTTACAGTGTGCAGCTCATGCTGGACAACTGCATGTTTGGCCGCCAGACGGAGACTCAAGCTGTCTTCAGCTTCCTGTTGCACACACAGCCTCATGGATCTAAAGAATTAGAGATCCTGCCAATTGTTGGCCCTGCCAAAGTGGGAAAGAGCACCTTTGTCGCTCATGTTTGCATGAACGAGAGAGTCCGTGATAATTTCTCTGAAATATTGTTCTTGCGGGACCATGATCTTGCTACGTACGCTGCTGACCTCTCTACATTCAGGGAAGGATGTGAAACGGAACATCGGAATCACAAATCAAACTCGAACAAAGACAGGGGATTGCTAGTTATTGTTGATCTAGCTGGTGATATTAATGAAGATGCATGGAACATGTTGTATTCTTCATGCAAACAGCGCATGCCAAGTAGCAGCAAAATCCTAGTCACAAGCCGGTCCGACAAAATCATAAAGTTTGGAACGACACGGGCTCTAGATCTGAAGTATTTGTCGGATGAAGAGTTCTGGTATTTCTTCAAAAACCTTACATTTGGAAGCATGGATCCCAAGATGCACCCGAGGCTCGCGCACGTAGCCATGGAGATAGCCAAGATGCTGAGGGGATGCTTTGTTGGTGCAAACGCCTACGCTCGTATGCTGAGGGACAACTTTGACATCCATTTTTGGTGCAAAGTTCTAGCCTTCCTGAGAGAGAACATCCAGAAGCATGTCTCCAAATTCGGCGCTCATCCGTTCGATCTTATAAAACAGAATAGACCTATACATGTTGGGAGAATGGCTACACCCTTTGAAGAGTGTGTGCGTTATTGTGGGCATGATAGCTCTTCACAAGAGGAGGTCCCGAAGATCAGACTGCTGGATGTGATATATGGAAGTGTTAAGGCTTTCGGGGAATTAGAGGTCCTAGTATGGAGGTCTCGAATACCACCCTACTATAGCTATGTTGTCCTCTCTTGAGATTCGAGAGCTAAGAACTAGAGCTGCAAAGAGGAAACGTTCTATCAGAAATGAAATTACTCCCTGTTAGTTTGTTGAATTGTTAGAGGGTAATACTCGTGCATATATGTAATCCCTGTGCCTTTGATACTCCATCCATTCTCAAATATTTATCACTGTTGATTTTTTCCATACAACTTTAGTCATTTCATCTTATTTAAATAGTAAGCCTCTCATGCTCATATTCGTAGTCAAGCCTCGTCTAGGTGTAGAGCCTTCTTCCTTCCCTAGTTGGCCAATTCTGATTTCTCCATCTAAATTGCTCGCTAAACTTGAGACTTCCCTGCCCTCAAGGCTATCTTCAATGGATGTTACTCATTTTGAGGAATTTAGCACTGTTTCGGCACTTATTTTGCACTATTCTGTACTGTAGATGATGTGACTACACAGAGTAGAATGAGATTTGAAAAAATGAGGATAAAAAACCCGATTGTAGATAGCCTCAGAGCCAAAGGTCGTGTAGGATAGAGTAGCGTGAAAGCAGGGGCAGCTTTGCT
The DNA here is from genome assembly GCA_030272315.1 of Paspalum vaginatum. Taxonomy (NCBI): domain Eukaryota; kingdom Viridiplantae; phylum Streptophyta; class Magnoliopsida; order Poales; family Poaceae; genus Paspalum; species Paspalum vaginatum. The sequence continues at coordinate 47,796,171 of CM059013.1, read as the reverse complement.
TGTCCTTTCGCAAATATTTATAGCCTTGCTGCCAACCCCTCTGTTGCCGCAGCGCCGGTGACCTGAGGCGGTGAGGGAGTGCACTGGCTGTATGGCACCCACCTAGTCACCAAGAGGATACATTTCGGGTGAGGCAGCACCACTCACCAGCAAGGGGGGGAGGCCATTCCATTCACCCTCCCTCAAGGGCCTTACCACACCTCCAGGTAATCAAACAGTCTCTCAACGCCTGGTTGCCATTGGTCTAAACTCTGAACTCCGATCTGTGAGGGTAGCTGACAATAACCTGAACACATTTCAAATCTCACAATGTGCTCTGCTCTCATATCTGGGTTGCTCTGCTTCACTGCTTTTCTTGGATCATGAAGGATACTTACATGGTTGTTGTGTCCAGTTCTCCTGAAGTAACCGCCAGTGGCATCTCCTTACTGCAGGCTGCAATCCATTCCTCACAAGAATGTACTGCAATGGAGAAAGGATGACCATGCTGCACTTTTTTTTTATTTTGTATAAACTGAAGTAGTCTTTGTAAAGTCTTTCCTTAATCTGACAAAGGCTACATACATGGGAGGATAAGGGATTAATAGTAGTGGAGACTAACAGCATGTCAATGCATCAATGGCGATGGCTTTGACTGACAGTGACTGGACGAGAAATGACATAGGAGGAGGAAAAACGAGTCAAGTATGTTGACAGTACAACGCGGGAAGAAAAGCCAATCAGAAGGCAAAAGTAGTCTCAAAAGGTCAAACAAGGTGTGCCGTGCATTTACTGACCATTTGTATGACTGGGCTTTCTTACAAGTATAGTATAATCTCTCCAATGATTCATTCAGATATCTCTCTCTCATGTGGTTCCACAATATTTAGCTGTTCATTACTCTCACATCCGCTGCTCAATTTCGACGGGGTTTCAATTTCTCAGTGAAAGATTTTTGAAATTACAGTTTTCTCAGTTTTACCGGTGGACACCAGTAAATTATGTTACCAGCCAAAAATTTCAAGAATTTCAAATTACCCCACATCAAAACAGCCTGCCCAGTTAGAAATAGTTCTTCTGGTGTCGTTTTTGTCCATTGCTTGTGAGCATTTATGATTCTTTTGCTAATTTGGGTTGATGTGTATAATATTATAGATAAATCATGTCAAAAACATTTGAATTTTTGGGAACGCTGGGGTGAAGACGTCTGACGCGCGCAACTACTTTGGACGCCAACGGGCCCACCAACAGAACCTTATCTTTCCGTCCTCTCTCCATCACACATCGATTCAGCGTCTTTCCCTTCCGCTCAGCGCCACCCCACCGCCGCATGCCTGCCCCTACGTCCTCTCGTTCCGCGCCGCACTCCCGCTCCGCTCCTCCAGCCCCGCCGCTGCACGCCGCCCCTACCTCCTCTCATTCTGCACCGACCTGCCCTCCCTGCTCCGCCCCTCCACTGTCGCGGCCACACCTGCTCCCATGCGCGTGCCGGCGCGCTGGCTCTCCCATGTGGCCGCGCCACTCCTCCACAGTGGCGGAGAGAAGGGGGGGCGCCCAGGGGCCAGGTCCCCCCTAATCCTCCGGTAAGCATGCATGTCCAAGTTCTAATCACATTAATTAACCTCCCTAATAAATACCATAATTAGGCATTTAGCCCATAAAAGTATTGGGCAACTAAGCTCAGCCCATTGAGTGCAGCTTTAGCTCATGGACACACCATAAAAGTAATCCCATGATCGATTGGTCTCTTCTACTCCATTTTTTTTTAAATTGTAGCGTGCCTTCTCCAACATAATTGAGTTTTAGTACATATTTTTATGGTGCAACTCATATTGATTTGCTATTATATATATTTCATATTCTATCTCTTATTTCATATATCATATTATGTATCTATGTACCACATTAAATTATAGTCGCATTGTAGTGGTCAGAGTGGCCCTCCCTATGTTCAAATCCTGGCTCCGCCACTGCTCCTCCAGTCCTGGTCCCATCACTGTATCCAGCCCCGCAGCGTCCTCCTCTGCCGACGACACCGGTGAGAAGAAAAGAGTGAGGAAGGACCCTGAGATGAGCAGGCGAGTCAAGTTGCAATTTGTGATTTTGGATGTTGTGGGTTGTGATTTGAGATGTTGGATGAGATTATACGTTTTCAACGGATAAATTTTAATGTTGCAATAATTACATTCGAGTATTGCGTACATTATTTTTCGATGTTGAAGACATACATCTATCTTCTATTATATACATATTAGAGTGTTAAAAGAAACCACCAGGTTCGCCGAGAGGGCCAAAAAATTATCACGTTAATCGAAAAAAGAAAAGCCGACTACCGTTGGATTTTATGAACATCTAACGGTGTATAGAAATTACCATATTAATTAAAAAAAGAGAAAATCTGAATCGTTAGATTTTATGAATATCTAACTGCCTATATTACTCTTCATCTAAGACTCGGAGGGTAAAAGATCGTAAAACATCTAATCTGCCGAGCGTACAAAGGAGGGACACCTTTCTTCTCTGCCGAGTATGTGTTTCCTATCCTTGCCGCATACAGATTTAAGTAACACGCTACCGTACGTTTGTTTCCAAACTCCGATTCGTAATCCAATTCTCGACACAAGCTAATCACTCACCAAACACGTGGTTATATAAGCTATTGATGCTACACAATCAAGCACATTGGATTTTCATTTTGCACGACGAATTTAATTTCGGCCACAGCAATGAAATAAAATGTAACAAAAAATGCTCTCATGTTTTAGTCCGGCAAGGATGCGAGATCCAATAGAAACACGAAAATTACGTGGCTGAATACATGAGCAATGTGCTTTTGAACGTGGAAGATAGTGTCCACGCAAATTCGACGTGTAGAGAAAAAAGAGATAGGAAAGTGTCAGCTAGCCCCAACAAACAACTATTATCTCCTTCCATTAATATATGCCATTGACAAGAGGGAATAGGAGATTCCACATGGATCGAGAAAAAGAGACCCACATAAGAGATGATACTAGATTTTGATAGAAAAGTGATGAATAGTAGGTATTGTGTGAAGTATTATTTTTTTTCTCTCTCTATCCTAACTCAATCTCACGTATCAAGGAGTGTTAAGGACGCCTAAATGAAATCAAAGGTATGGTGTTCCACAATTATGATGTTGAGCAGTAGAGGACACCATATCAATTCTTTCCTTTAGTCTCGATGTAGAGACATTATATCCAGTATGCTCAAGAATTAAATATAAAAAAAGTAAATCATATAACAAATGCAACTAAAAAGAGAAAAAATATCACATTGATTGTTAATACAAGTTATACCATGGTTGAAAAAAATTCCTACATTAATCGGGAAAAAAAGAAAAACCCTAACCGTTGGATTTTATGAACATCTAACGGTTAAGAAATACTATATTAATAAAAAAAGAAAACACTTAACAATTAGATTTTATAAAAAACTAGCTATCCGCGCTATTTGCGCAGGGCATCTTGCTAGTTAGTAATAGTAAGATAGTGCAAAATTGTGACAATATTGGCCCGTGCTGTGCACGGGAATGACGTACCGGTTAACAAAATTATAATGCTTTTTTACGAGATTTAATTTAGTGCTAGGCGATGGTTTTACTCTTGAGTCTTGACGGCAGCTGACTATTCTGCAGGTACATAGTGCGGCAAATAAAATCAGGCGAAGCCGCCAAGGACTAGTTTACTATGGACAGACCGTACGTAGCCCTTTGCATCTAGAACAGGACTGGTGCCTTTCTTAACGAGATACCTCACGCCATTCCACAGCTCACTGTGGATTATTCTCTCCTCCACCTGCTGCGTGATCTTGCTAACGAGAGTAGTCCCCAAATGGAGATGCTACTGTCGGCAGTCCTTGGTGAGGCGATCAATAGATCCATAGATTTCTTCATAGGCAAATGCTCCAAGCCACAGGCACAGGATGTGGAGGACGGCCTCCGGAGGGTCCTGCTCAGAGCACAGGTCATAATCGACGAGGCCATGGGGCGGCAGATCACAAACCAAGCTATGCTCCTGCAGCTGGACATGCTGAGAGGCGCCATGCACCGGGGCTACTACGTTCTCGACACCTTCAGGTGCCAATCTCAAGGCGACGGCGATGAGGGTGCCAAAGATCAGGTCTTGACTCAACCGTCCTCGTCTCTCTGCAAAGTAAATCCTCGGAAAAGTTTCGGTTACCCCAATAGAAGAAACACACAGATTATTTTGGATCAACTGCAGCAGGAGCTTGACAGTTTGAGCTCCATGATGCTTGATGTTAACGAGGTGGTCATGTTCTTGCCCAGCTACCCTCGCCTGTATCGCCAGCCATACAGCATGCATCTCCTGCTGGGCAACTGCATGTTTGCTCGCCAAATGGAAGCAGAGCTTGTACTCAAATTCCTGCTGTACCCACAGCCTCAAGGTCCTGAAGAACTGGAGGTCCTGCCGGTTGTCGGTCCCGGTAAAGTGGGTAAGAGCACCCTTGTTGCTCATGTTTGCAAGGACGAAAGGGTCCGTGATTGCTTCTCAGAAATTTTATGGTTGCGCGACCATGATTTTACATGTGACGAGCTAGGTTCTAGAGAATTATGTGAACTGAAACTTCAGAATCATTTCAAAAGCTCGAGCAAAGGCAAGAGACTACTAGCTGTAGTTGACTTGGTTGGGGATGATCTCACTGAAGATGCATGGAACAGGTTTTATTTTGCTTCCAAACAGCTCTTGCCAAGGGGTAGCAAAATCATAGTCATAAGCCGGTCAGATAAGGTTGCAAGGTATGGGACAACACGGGCTCTAACTCTGAAGGATCTTCCCCTGGAGGCGTTCTGGTATTTCTTCAAGACGCTTGTGTTCGGAGGTGTGGATCCTGAGATGCACCCGGGGCATGTGCAAGTTGCCATGGAGATAGCCAGGATGCTGAACGGTGGCATCCATGGTGCACTTATGGTCTCTTCTTTACTGAAGGACAACTTCAACATCACCTTTTGGTGCAAGATTCTTACTTTCACGAGAAGGTTCATCCAGAAGAATGTCTCCAAATTTGGTGGGCATCCATCTGATCTTCTGAGCCACAATAGGCCTACGCAGCTTGTAAGAATGGCCATACCTTCTGAAGAACTTGTTGTTTGCCATCAGTATCAGTGCGCATCGCAGGAGGAGGTTCCAAGCATTGGAATGGAAGATGTGGTGTTTGGGAGCTTTAAAACTCATGGAAAATTTGATGTCCTACTATGGAGGTCTCGGTTGCCCCCATACTACAGTTATGTGTATACCTGTGAGATTCAAGAGATAAAAACTACAGGTGCCAAGAGGAAGCGTTCTGTGGAAAATGGAGTCCCACGCTGTTAACAGTTGTCTGGTCTGTCCGTCTGTGTAGGAGGATACCTGTCTGATAGGTTGTTACAAGTTACAGATGCAGAGTCACGATAGGATAAGTAGCACATTGTGAAACCTGAAACTGCACTGCTACATTGATGATTGATCGTGGCAAAGTTTATTAACTTGTTTTTAGGGAATAACGCTTGCTGTTTAGGGATGGGTTTCCATGAGGTGTTATGAAGTGATTGCTGCTGGTTTTGCTCGGAAAATATACCTCTGGCTGGATCTGGGCATTCATCCGACCTGTCTGTGTTTTCGTCGTGTTTATTGATGAACCCTGCAAGTCATTTGGTCAGATGCGCCTCCTGGTTGGTTGGCAGATTGAACACAGTTTACTCAAGAAAGTTTATTATCTTGCCTAGTTTGACCACTTGTCGCGAGGTTTCGAAAGTGATAGTTGAGTTTATTATCTTGCCTTGTAACTTAACGACGCCTAGCTGATGAGTTTGTGAGGTCAGATGGTGTAGATTAGCAAAGGCTGTTTTCTTGTGTGGTGTAATAGCTGAGAATGATCTCAAGTTCTCAACAAACTTGATGCCACTCTGTCCCTTGTAACGCCTGCAGGCATGGGGTATCTGTGCTGTACAAGTTGTGCTGCAGCTTAATTGGTACTACTTTGATTATCGTTTGACATTACTAGTCTATCAACTCATGCTCTCGCACGGGTCGATATAGATTTAATTTTTAGTAATATTAGAGGTGATTGGTTAAATTCATCTTCCATAGTGGCATTGTGGGTAACTTACATACAAATTTAAGAACATTTTAATTTATCTTCCACGATGGCAGATTGGGTAATTTATATGCATATATAGGGCTTATTTGAATTCACCTTTTATAATGTCATGATGAGTAATTGATATGCAAATTTAGATGTTATTTAATTTATATTTTATAATGGCATGGTAGATCATTTTTATGCAAATTTAGGAGGTTATTTTAATTCTTATTTCATAATGGCATGGTGGATTGTGGGTAATTTACATACAAATTTAAGAACATTTATCTTCAATGATGACAAATTGGGTAATTTATATTTAGATTTAGGGCTTATTTGAATTCACCTTTTTACAATGCTGTGGTGAGTAATTTATGTGCAAATTTAGAGGTTATTTAATTTAATTTTATAATGGCATGGTGTGTAATTTTTATGCAAATTTAGGGAGTTATTTTAATTTATATTTCATAATGACATGATAGGTAGTTTTATATAAATTTAGGAGTCATTTTATTTCATCTTTAATAATAACATGGTGTGTATTTTTTTTATATAAAATACCTGTTATTAGAACTACGTGACAGCTAGACATTTATGATATTTATGAGAATTTTTAATATTTATTTTTTTCTAACACATGAGAATTAATGTGGAGGCTACTGCTATGGACGTATGCTGCATGAAGGAAAAAAATAGACGACAATGCTAAATTATTGCTCACCGATCGAGGAATATAATTGAAAAGAAAAGAATGCAAAATAAAAAATCGTTCACCTTAATTAAAGTGCCGATGAAGGTGCATGGCATGGAAGCGTAATCGGTGGCACACCGTTCTTCTCCGCTGTTCAATACAAAATAGTCATTCATGATGCTTAATTAGAGTCGCTCCATCGAATCAATATAATAATATACAGCATATATTATGGGGTAATGTCCACAGCAGCAGCTAAGCTAGCTTAATTAGATGGCTTACGGTTGCAGTGAGCAAACGGCTCAAGTCGCAGATTGAAATCGTAGACCACGGGGAGGGAGAACATGCTCGTGGAGTTCATCGGCGCCGGCAGCAGATTGGCGACGTCGCCGTTGCCCACGTGGCAAAAGCAGATGGCTCCTCCGTCGTCGGCGAACGGAGCTGAAGCCTGTGCAGCACGCGAGCGACGGCTCGGAGATGCTGGCGTCGGTCGGTGAGGAAGCCCGCACAGGGTATCATCTTCATCAGCGGCGTGCCAGTACTCCATCATCTGCTTCACCATCGGGTCCAGCGGTGGCTCGTAGCAGGGAGGAAGGGGAGTTTGGGAAGGTGGATCCTCATCGCCGCCGATGGCAAAACGGCAGCTAATGTCGGTTGTACGTAGGTTACCTAGCTAGGTTTGGCGGCTGGGTAAGGCAGTTGTACGTAGAAATCTAGCATGCAGTGCAGAGGTTAATCCAATGGTTACGATGATTATATGGCAAAAATAGATGGACTGGATGTTTTGTTTTTTTCTAAGGAATTTTTTAATTTTCTAGAAGGTCTTAGTGAAAATTAACGTGGGGCTCAAAAAAGAACCTACGAATTAGTAATAGTAAGATACTAGCTCTGTTTCCCTACGTGTTGGGTTAGGGTGGGGTGTAGGGGGCGGGCAAGTTCCCAGCGGGCCTTTTTTTTAATATAGGGACTACTAATGATTGTTACAATTTAATTGTCCTCAAGGGATTTCCTTGTAATAAGATCACTCTGCTTGTGTTTGTGTGTATTTGGAATGCTGCGTGCATTGTTTGACTGGACAGTTTTTTTTAAGAGGGGTTTGATGGCTGCGTTTTTCTAACAGGGAGTTTGTTTATGCCTGCCAACGTATTACAAATTAGAGGTTTTTTTAAGTCTCCACGTTAATCCTCACGAAACGCACTAGAAAAAAGATAAATTTTAGAAATTCTCACAAAAATCAGAAACATCTAACCATCAATTGACATATTAGAATATTAATAGTCATTAGATCTGTTTTATAAGTAATTACGTACATCTGCCGTTATGAAAGGTTTTGAGTTCAATTCTCAACAAAAACAAATTTCTTTTTTTTGGCAGATTTTTCCATCTTCTAAGTAATTACCCATCATTGCCATTATGAAAGGTTTTAAGTTCAATTCTCAACAAAAGCAATTTTTTTCTTTTTTGGCAGATTTTTTTTATTTCCAAATTTACTCTCGGTTTTTTGTTAAATTTTTCCTATTTACAAATTTATACCTGCTAAATAATCCCGTAACTTTTTTTTTCATAAAGATGCTAGAAACCTTTCTATGTAACAAATATTTTGTGTCTAATCTTGCTATTACTAATTGGGGTCTCCTTTTGGAGCGTCCTTATTAATCTTCACAAGCTAAATAAAAATAAAATCATAGAAATTCTCACAATAATCAGAGACACCTATCATCAATTGCAGATTGAAATCTTAATAGGTCATTAGTTCTATTTTCTATGTAATTAATATCATGTCTCCATCATGTAGCTCTAATAATATATCTGTTTTCTAAGAAAATGATAAATCTTAAGAATTCTCACAAAAATCAGAAACATCTCATCATCCATCGTATAGCTCTACTAATAATAATAATAATCATTAAATCTATTATAGTTTCTAAAAAATTACCCACCATGACATTATGAAAGCTAAAATAAAATAATCCTCTAAATTTGTATAAAAATTGACCATCATGCCATTATGAAGTATGAATTAAATAACACCTTAAATTTGCATAAAATTATCCACCATGTCATTATAAAATAGAAATTAAAATAACCCTTGAATTTTCATATAAATTATTCAACATGCCATTATAACAGATAAATTAAAATAAGTCTTAAATCTATATATAAATTACCCAATATTCTATCATAAAATATAAATAAAAATAATTTCTAAATTTGCATCTTCATTACTCACAATGACATTACAAAAGATGAATTAAAACAATTAATTTTAATATTTTTACAGATTAAATTTATATTTCCAAAACTCTAACCCGTACGAGAGCACGGTTGATGGACTAAATAGAAAAAATGAGCCCCGAAGGTCAAACATGTTAGCTTGTGCCTTGACTAGGACAATTTTACTGAGCTCTTACATCATGGACACGTAGGAACTGCTGTTCTTAATACTTCATCCTCCGTGTTTATTTGTTTGACGTCAGCGAAGCTACTTGAACATATAAAACTGGAGAGAGCTAGTATATATTTTTAAGCAAGTGCTCAGAGTCTGATATGCCACGCCATCCGACAGCTCATTATCCATTCTATCGTGAATCATCCACCTGCTGTGTGTGATCGTCCTGACGAGATCTTGTTCCCAGATGGAGATGCTACTTTCTACGGTTCTTGGTGAGGCAATCGGTAGATCCATAGATTACTTCATCAGCAAGTGCTCCAAGACACAGGCACAGGATGTGGAGGGCCGCCTCTGCAGCGTGCTGCTCCGAGCACAGGTCATCATTGACGAGGCCAAGGGACGGCAGATCACAAACCAAGGTATGCTCCAGCAGCTGGACATGCTGAGAGGCGCCATGCACCGAGGCTATTATATGCTCGACACTTTCAGGTGCCAATCTCAGGACAAGGAGGATGCTGAAGATCATCAGGTTATGAGTCAATCTTTGTCTCTCTGCAAAGTAAATTCTTTGAAATACTTACGTTCCTTCAGTAGAAGAGCAAAGGTTTTCACACAACTACAAGAGATACTAGACAGCTTGAACTCCATGATACTTGATGCAAATGAAATGATTATATTCTTGAACACCTATCCTCGCATGTACCGCCAGCCTTATAGCATGCATCTCATGTTGTCCAACTGCATGTTTGACCGCCAGATGGAAACAGAACTTGTCATCGACTTCCTGTTGCACACAAAACCTCGTCATGATCATGCTCATGAACTGGAGGTCATGCCAATTGTCGGACCTCGCAAGAGCCGGAAAGAGCACCCTTGTTGCTCATGTTTGCAATGATGAGAGGGTCCGTGACCATTTTTCTGAAATTATGTTCTTGACTGATGACGATTTAAGAGATGAAACGATATCTGTTCCTGGACAAGGATGCGCAATGGAAAAACAAATTTGCACGTCCAAAAAAGACGGGAGATTGCTAGTTATTGTTGAGGTGGCTGGGGATGTCACTGCAGATTCATGGAACAAGTTGTGTTCTGCTATTAGGCGCTCAGCATCAAATGGTGCTAGAATCGTTATCACGAGCCGGTCTGACAGGATCGCAAAACTTGGAACAGCAAGGGCTATTACTCTAGAATACCTATCAAATGAAGCTTATTGGTATTTCTTCAGGACCCTGACATTTGGAAGCACGGATCCCAAACAGCACCCGAGGCTTGCATCTGTGGCCATGGAGATAGCCGGGATGCTAAGCAGTAGAGCTTTCATTGCTGCAAACATCATTGCTAGCTTGTTAAGGGACAACTTCAACATCAACTTTTGGTGCAAGGTTCTGGTGTTCATGAGGGGGCTCATCCAGAAGCATATAGCCAATTTTGGTGAGAATCCATGCGATCTTCTGAACCAAAACAGACCTACGCATCTTGGGAGAATGAGTATAGCCTCTGAAGGTTTCATGGTCTATGATCAGTGTCATCTCTCTTCGCAAGAAATAGTTCCAAACATAACATTTGCAGATGTGTTTTGTGGAAGCGTTAAGCCACATGGAAATTTTGAGGTCCTAGCATGGAGGTCACGGATACCACCCTACTATAATTATGTCTATACTTGTCAAATTGAAGATCCAAAAACTAGAGCTGCTAAGAGGAAGCATTCTCAAATTAATGAGATAACTCCTTGATCCTGTCATTGTCAGGCTCCTTACATGGAAGTATACTTGTGTACAAAGAACACTATAGTTAGGCTGATTATATCTTTCAGGTTCTTGTAATAGTACAGTAGTTTGACTATGTAAGTTTGGATGATAGTATTTGCCATCTTTTCATGATAAAATTGCATGAGCTTTTTATCTGAAACTGTAAAGTTTGCCCTCATTATTTCCATGTTCAGCATGTTACAAACTGTTAGAGAGTACAATTGGAGTATTAGATGTCGTGTTTGTTTAGGAGTCTTATCCATCTAGTATTGTCATATGTATCTGGGATGCCTTGCCTCCAAAGTCTTATACTCCTATGTATTTGCCCCCAAGGGCTCTATGCAATACAAACAAATCCATTATACGCAATCCTTCCTTCCTACATGGTATCACGAGACTGTGGTTTCCAAATCCTAGACCTAGCTTCCGCTTCCACCACCGCCGCACGCCTCCGGGGAGATCGATCTCCGCCAGGGGCAGCGCTCTTCTAGGATGCGCGGCCGGTCCCTCTGACCGCCGTGTTCGTCGTCGTCCTCGAGTCTGCGGCGGATCCATCTGATCCCGCTGCTCGTCGTCTTCATCGCATCGTTAAGCACAACAAGGAGATCGGAGTACTCACTGCCGCCACCCTGTGGTGACTGTGGGCACCACCAGCCGCGCCGCCAGCCGCGCCTCCTCTGTCGCGCGCTGCCGCCCCTTCGCCCACGGTTGGAAACCCGTCGATCTGCCCTGGCCGGATCTGTCTTCTCTGCCTGCCGTCATGGTGACGGCTGCGGTGAGCCCCATCCGCCCTAATGGAAGGGCCGTGCGCTGCCATGGTGGCGACTGCGGCTTTCGACGCTGGCTAGTCCCTTGGGCTAGGAGCACTCCCCACTCAAATCCGCAGACAGGGACCCCGGGGCTGCGCCACGCCGCCCTCTCGCCGCTGGGCAGTGCCTTGCTGTGCGGAGCTGCGAACGTTGCCCCCGGGGCCAGCGACGTGCCGCTTCCTCACCGCCAGGCCACGCCTTGCTGTGCAGAGCTGCGGACACCACCCCCGAAGCCGCGTCATGCCACTTCCTCGCCACTGTGTCGTGCTGCTTCCTCGCCGTCGGGCCGCGCCTTGCTGCAGTCTCATGGCAACCGCGCTAGCTCGTCTATGGTGGTCGGGCTGTGAGGGCCTGAGCCTCGTCCTCTCTAGTCGAAGACCCTCCTCTCTCTCTGTTCTTTATTACGGAGGAGGTGAGATACGAGTGTCAAGCCTAGGGGTACCCATAGCTAAGAAAGCTCTCTCCGCTGTTGCAGTTGACACAGGAAGAGTTAAGACTAATCTTAACAACCTATTGACCATTGGATAAGCAGAACCTTTATTAATCTTAAATATTCCATTTGTTATATCAGCAAGTGATGCTAATCTTTGTAGGTCTGGATGGTTGCATACATCAAGTTGATAATGTGGTAGTTGGGATTCCAACCGGGCTCTTTCTTGACTTGAAAAATCAGCAGGATAGTATTGTTCCACCAAAGTACATACCTTTGATATGTCAAATGAATCAAGTCTTGGATCTAAAGAGGCACAAAGGGCTATAAGCTCTGTAGCTTGAGAACTAAAGTGATTCTCTAACTCAACCAACTGCTGATCTATTGCGACATTAAACACATCCACTTTGTAGTGATGAAGAACAGTGGTGTTATCATGCTTGTTGCGAGATTTAGTCACATCAACATACCTTTGATTCAAATCTGGTATATCAATCTCATGCTTCTCACAAAACTTATTGACCTCCTCGAGAAGAGGTTCCCAACCTTCATTTCGCAAGCCTTAACACTTTTGTGTTAGAAACACAATCCATTGCATTCAAAATATCCAAAGATTTCTTCTGAAGTGTTTGGCACAGCACATCGGTCTTCATAATCTTCTCCATCAGGAACAGTACAAACACAAAATCAAATGAGACAATAAGTTTGAGAGCACCTGCAGCATCTCCCCGAGAATATTTTGTACCTGAGCGATCATGTCCAACACTACGTAGGACTGATACTGTGGCTGCAAACATATTTTTTAGGCTCAAAATTGACTTGTAATGCGAACTCCATCTAGTGTCCCCTGCCCTCTGTAAAGAGCCCAAGTGATTGGCCCCTCTTCCTGTGTCAAGCTCTCCCAATTCGATTTCATGAGCAATATCAGCAGCTTGATTAGCTAGTAACTCATCATTTCTTTTTGGAGAAGCACTAACAACATTTATGATGAAATTTGCATGCTGAAAAAAGTTATGCACCTCGGATACCTCTCTTGACGCTGCTACAAGAGCAAGTCGGAGCTGATGAGCCATGCAATGAATATAGTATGCATAAGGGCACTCCTTGAGAATTAAAGCCTTCAATCCACTCCACTCCCCTCGCATGTTACTTGCCCCATCATAACCTTGACCTCTGATATCCTGTACACTCAAGTTATTGTCTGCAAGTACAGCACAAATTGAGTCCTTAAGTGTCAAAGCAGCGGTGTCCGTTACATGAATGAGGTCAAGGAAACGCTCCTGTATAAGTCCTTCTTTATTGACAAACCGAACAACTATCGCCATTTGCTCCTTCTTAGATTCATCACGAGATTCATCAACCATTATGCAAAACTTGTTGTTTCCTATTTCTTCTCTAATTGAAATCTGCACTTTTCGGCAAATTATGCCTAGAATTTCTAGCTGCACTTCATGTGAAGTGTACTTTGCATTCCCTGGAGCATTTTCGAACACAACTTCGTTGACCTCCTTGTTGTAAGAAGCCAAAAGCTTCACCATTTCAAGAAAGTTATCCCGGTTTAAAGATTGTGGAGTCTCATCATGGCCTCTAAATGGACATGCTTGAAATGTTAATCACCTGAGGAAATAAGCAACACATAATTGTAAGATAGGCATATAGCAGTAGCTATATAAAAAAGAAATTCTTTTCTTAGTTGTTACCTAACAGCATCAATAGTAGTTGTAAGTCTTAGCCTTGCATTTGCTGCATTTTTCTCCTTTTGTTTATTAATAACAGTGTCAATATGAGCCGGACTATTTTTGAGATTAATGAAACATCGGACAGAAAAATTATGAGCTGAATATGCATTCTTGCCCATGTGTTTTAGAAAAGGACAATCGTCCTTATCATTAACCTTCTTTCAATTCTTAAATCTGGTGACTGTGAATGCATCTGAACCTGCTCTCCCATTTGGCTTCTTTGAGAAAATAAAACAAGGCAGGCAATACATACGGTCAGTGTGAGGAGAATACTCGAGCCAACCGAATTGGTTAAACCAAATGCTTTTGAATCGACGACGGTGACCATGAGATTCATTGAATGGGTACTCGCTCAGGATTGGCTGATAAGGGCCCTCGGATATATAAAATCGTCGAGCTTCATCTTGTTTATTAGGAGGGAGTTCACATATCTGAACACGTTTACCTAGGTCCCTCTCAAATGTTGTAGTCACAATTCTTGCTTCTGGAACATCCAATGGTGATGTGTCATTAGGAGTAATCCGCACCTACAGCTTCGACATTGATTGGATCAAGATTTTGTGCAGGTTCATTGGCTGGGGTTGTACCAGTTCGCTGATAAAAAGAATCAAGTGTTCTCATCCTCTTCATCTTGGCTGATCTCACATATAAAATATATACAAGATGAACTGTAGCGTGCGGCCGGCGCCAAGGCCGAGAGAACAAAGAAGCTGAAACGACGTCGCCGTATAATGATGCATTTGGAAAGGAAAAAACCTTGCTTGGCAGGACGCATGGGCTTACTCAGCCTGGGCTTTCAGCTTCGACTTCACGGAAGAAATCGGGGGGGGGGGGGGGGCAATACACATAATTACGAAGATAAAATTGAAATTTTAAAAGAAATACTATGGGATTACGGCAGTATTAGGGGGTGCGTGGCCCCTCAGCCCCCTCTCTCCACCACTCCTCACGGTGTACACAAGATCCTACAGCTGCCTGCGTTTTTGTCTCCCGATCTGTGGTCAGGGTTTGCGTCCCCATCGCCCATCGACCCGCGCATCATCGACATCGGCATCGACAACATTGACTTCCTCATCTTCTTCGACCGTGCAGCTAGCGTGCCCTACAGCGTAACCGAAACGCCTACCTTTGCCGTGCCCCTTCGTCTGCACGTCAAACTACGTCGGCTCATCAGTTGCCACCACCGATCGGTAGGCTCCACCTTCAACATCGCCTTCGTCATCATCATCTTCGCTGCGCACGCCGTCGGCCTGGCCAACCGATCACGCGCAAACCACCCTCCCGAGACTGTGTGTCGTCTATCGCGCGATGCTTCGCCAGGCAAGACGGTTGCCGCTGCGTCGCCGCCTATCGTCGTCCTCGTCATTGCATCTACACGCTGTCGACTCTATCGGTGCGCGTCTCTAAGCACATGGTCTTCTTCAGTTGTTCGAGTTCTTCGCCGCCCTCAAGCACTGCCGTCGCGGTCCAGTGGCGCCTTCGAGGACCTTCTTCCTATGCGTCATGGCTATCTTGCCGCGACAACTCCAAGACCTTGATGCGTCGCCATGACTACCTCTTCGCCTTCGTTCAGCACAACCTCGTCGCCAGCGTCGCCGTCTCTCTCTCTCTCGCCTTCTTCGTCCACTCCGACAATCGCGGGCTGCATCGGCACCTTCTTCTTCGTTGTTTCTTCTACACACCGCGACCAGTCATTGAGGCCTTCTCTGCTAGTCCCTTCAGACGCTGACACTTGCTTGGGACCCTCTACCTAGTACGTCCGGTACTGGCAATACCGATGGGTGCCTTCAGTCTACGATGCGTTTCCAGACGTGGCAAACCTAGAGCACGAACATCGGCTTCTCTCTCTACGACTGCCTCGACTGCGTCTCCGTCTTTGTCTATGGCACCCTTCTCCTGCGCCACCATCCACCCCGGTGACCTTTGGTGCAATGCGGGCCTTCCCGCATGCTGCGCTGTGTCCACAACTTCTGCGGCGTTCTCTTCTTTGGCAACCTCGACAGCTACATCGACCCTAGCTACTCTACGCATGGCACCTTGACAACGGCTCCGCGCCCTTGCACTCGGTTACCTTGACATATCGGTACAAAGGGCTATCGTCTGCATGAGTTCCTTTGGGGTTTCTTCTCCGGTCGTTGCCTCTGCACCGCGACACAATTACGACTGTGGGAGGATGTCAGCTCTTCGGCTTCTTCTACAGTCTGACCAGTCTACGATGCTCCAACTACAACTGCGGGAGATGTTAGAGAGTACAATTGGCAGTATTAGATGTCGTGTCTGTTTAGAGTCTTAAAAGTCATATCTATCTAGGACTGTCATATGTATCTGAGGTGTCCTTGCCCCTCAAAGTCTTGTACTCTTATATATTCACCCAAATGGCTTTATGCAATACAAATCAATTCATTATATGCGATCCTTCTTTCCTACCCAAACCTCACCAATTTGCTCGCTCATGGGTATGTAATGAGCGATGCCATAATTAAATATGCCAAGTCACTAGTAATAATTTTTGCAGCAAATATTTATACGTGTTCAGTTCCAAGTGTTATAAAGTCTTCTGCAAGGAAACTGTGCTGTGTCAAGTGTGGTGCAATTTTCTGAGGAATGTTATCAAACTCTGCCTCCATATAGGAGAATAATTCAGTTCGGGTAGGTTGGAGTGTTTGACCCCTCAACATGATTGGTTTTTATTTGCATGGGCTGGGCTCCAATCATTCATGCGGATGGGTATTGCTAATCTTTTAGTTTGAAACGCCGAGCTCACATCTGTGCTTATGTGTACATGAATCTATCTAGTAATGTAAAGAGATGTAATACTATAACCACAGTTATATTGGAGGAGTCCAAATTATCCATGAAAATTTTCTCATTTTTTTAGAGAAACTTTATTTGAATTGATTTTCTCCTGTTTTGTCTTTCATGCTACTAGTCCTACAACCTATGCTCTCGCACGTGTTGCAGTTTTAAAAGATATAGATTTAATCTTGAATAATATTAGAGTTTGTTAATTATTTTAATTCATCTTTTGTAATGGCATCGTGGGTAATTTATATGCAAATTTAGAAATTATTTAAATTTATATTTCACGACTGGCATATTGTGTAGTTTATATACAAATTTAGGGCTTATTTTAATTCATCTTTTATATAGGGATAATTTAATTCATATTTATAAATGGCACAGTGGGTAATTTTTATATAAATTTAAGGGGGTTATTTTAACTCATCTTTCGTAATGGCATAGTGGGTAATTTTTAAAAAATATAATAGGTCTAATGGCTATTATTAGAGCTACGTGATGGACGGCTGTATGTTTGTGATTTTTGTAATAATTTCTAAAATTTATTTTTTTTCCTAACACGTCTGGCGAGGATTAACACTGATGAAAGCTGCAAAAGAGCCTTCAATTACTAATTTTAAGATATGTTGGCGCATAACTCAGTTTGAACTGATTTTTTTATTTGTTTGTACTATATGCTAGAGTCAAGAGCTGCGCCTTTCCCATATGCGCTGGCAAAAATGAGGCAGAGGAATAGTCAATCAGGCGAAGGCAAGAGGTCAAAGACCATGTGCGTGGACCAGGACTATATCACTAGCCTGACCATTTGCATCTAGAAGATGTACTGTCCACATATGCTTCATATGGAGTCCACACTCAAGAGATATCTCACGGTATTCCACAGCTCACTGTCCATTCTCTCCACCTGTTGTGTGATCTTCCAGACAGTCCCTAAATGGACATGATGCTTTCTGCAGTCCTTGGTGAGGCGATCACTAGATCCATAAATTTCTTCATAGGCAAATGCTCCAAGCCGCAGGCACAGGATGTGGAGGATGGCCTCCGCAGGGTCCTGCTCCGAGCACAAGGTCATAATCGATGAGGCCATGGGGCGTCAGATCACAAACCAAGCTATGCTACTGCAGCTGGACGTGCTGAGAGGCGCCATGCACCGAGGCTATTACATGCTTGACAGCTTCAGGTGCCAATATTCTCACGACAAGGAGGATGCTGAAGATCAGGTGTCGAGTAAATCTTTCTCTCTCCCCAAAGTAAATTCTTTGAAAGATTTATGGTGGTCCTCCAATACGAACATGTGCATTTTGGGACAACTAGTAAAGGCTCGTGACAATTTGAGCTCCTTGATCATTGATGTGGAAGAAGTGGTTGTGTTCTTGGCCAGCTACCGTCGCATGCACCGCCAGCCTTATAGCATGCATCTCCTGCTGGGCAACTGCATGTTTGGTCGCCAGGTGGAAACAGAATTTGCAATCAAATTCCTGTTGCACACACAGCCTCATGTTCCTGAAGAATTGGAGGTCCTGCCGGTTGTCGGTCCGGGTAAAGTTGGCAAGAGTACCCTCGTTGCTCATGTCTGCGAGGACGAAAGAGTCCGTGATCGTTTCTCAGAAATCTTGTGGTTGGGCGACCATGATTTTACAGATGATTTTAGAGAAGATTGTGTACTGAAACTTCAGAATCGTGTGATGGCAGACTCCAACAAAGCAGAGAGGGTACTAGTTATTGTCGAGTTAGTTGGGGATCTCACTGAAGATGCATGGAACAGGCTGCATTATGCTTCCAAACGCTGTGTGCCAAGGGGTAGCAAAATAATCGTCACAAGCCGATCTGACAAGATTGTAAGGTTCAGGGACAACACGAGCTCTGACCCTGAAGTATCTCCCCCTGGAGGCATTCTGGTATTTCTTCAAGACACTGGTATTTGGAAGTGTGGATCCAGAGACGCATCCAAGGCTTGTGCGACTGGCAATGGAGATAGCCAGGATGCTACACAGCTCCTTCAATGGCGCACTCGTCATGTCTTCTTTGCTGAGGGACAACTTTGATGCCCGTTTTTGGCGCAGGTTTTTGGGCTTCTACAGAGAGCTCACCCAAAAGCATGTCTCTGAATTTGGCGCGCGTCCATCTCATCTCCTGAACAGAAACAGACCCACACGTGTTTGGAGCATGTCGGGGACTTCTGAAGACCTTGTTGTTCATCGTCAGTACCAGTGGTCTTCAGCTGTGGAGGCTCCGGAGATAAGACTTGAAGATGTGATGCTTGGAAGCGTTACGCTTACGCCCCGTCAAAAATTCGACATGCTGCTGTGGAAGTCCCGGATACCTCCCTTCTATAGCTATGTCCTTGCTTGTGAGACTCGAGAGTTAAAGACTGCAGGCGCCAAGAGGAAGCGTGGAGCCACGATTTGCTGATTTTGTAATTCACTTTGTTTATGCAGCAGTAGGACATCTGAAATTCTCAACTTTGATTGATATGGAGCTAACTGCATAGTCATGATAGGAAATGTCACATGTTTCCACATCTGCACTATCGCTGCAGTTCGATACTTTGATGCAACATGATGCTTGCCACCTCAGTTCCCTTCCCCTTGTGTGTACTTGCCTGAAATACTGAGACTTGATGGACTTGTTCCATCTCATCTGAGAGTGCAATTCCATGCATGGTCTCTGTTTATGAGTTTTTGAGAACTTGAGATTCATCAGTCATCAGCTGCTAGCTCTGAAGAGCTTGATGCGTAGAGCAAGCCAAGGCATTCTGGCTAATGTAGGAGTACAGAGACATCCATCAAGCCACGCCGGCGCCACGGACGCGTAGTCCCCGGCTGGGTCCGGCGGCACAGTTGGGCGTGGCTGGCGGCCGGCCCACCGCGACCGCAAGCGGAAGCGGGCGGCTCTGCTCGCCGTCGCGCATCGCATCGAGCAATTCCAGGTCCAGGTATTGGTGTTCCGTCGTTTATTTGCTCTTGGCCTCAACTTCAGTTTTTTTTTTTTTTTCAATCTGATGAAGCATGAATCTCTGCCTTATATGTTGCAATGTACTCCACACTCTATCTTTTTGAGAAAAGCTAAACGTCACTCGTGTGTTTCAAAGCCTCTCATCACGCGATTTGATGGCCGTCGATCTGCGTCAGATGATATTTTGTTTGACAGCTGGCCTTGTCAGGCGGCGGTTCTTGCCGCAGTGCAGCAGACCTACGGCGCGGGGCAGCGTGTGCCAGCAGCCCTCGTCCTCCTCCTTGGTGAACGCGCCCTCGTTGGTTTGCGCCTTCTCGCTGGGGTGAGACACAGACATTAACGTGTGTGTAGAGCTAGGTTGGCACGACTTTTTACAAATATTAATACGTGGATGACATTTTAATTTCACGTTTTTTCGACTACAGGTGACATACACTATAAATTATAGGTGTTTACAGTTTCCTTTACGCTGTAATTACAGGAAGTTTCTCTCAACGTTTTACACTATAACCTGTTCTTGCACTGTATTTTTTACACAGTAACTTTTAGCACTCTCTCCATTCTTTTTTATTTGACGCATTTTATTTTTTTTCAAAACTTTTGATCTTTCGTCTTATTCAAAAAATCACATTATTTATCATTTATTTTGTTGTTACTTGTTTTATCATTAGGTATACTTTGAGTATAATCTGAGTTTTCATATGTTTGCATAAACTTTTTTGAATAAAACGAATGATTAAAGTTTAAAAAAAATGGAGGGAGTAGTTTTTTCTGTAGATATGAGCAGTAACATTTTTTTGAAAAGCAGGGGGTGGGTTTGCCACTGTTTTACAATAATTACATGTGTTTACACTATAACTACAGTGTAATTATAGATTTTTATACTGTAACTACAGTGTTTGCATACTATAATATAGGTGTTTACACACTGTAATTAATTACGGAAGTATGTGACAAATTATTTTGGTATTCGTTCTAGCTTTTTGTTTGAAGTGGCAAGAGATCTGTGTGTAGCCACGTCAAGGCGTCAGGTGCCCAGCAGTCCCAAGAGCTCTGCTCCACCAGTCCACTACGTCTCGCATAGCAGTGGCGTATGGTGCTACATAAAGCTGTGGGACCCACTGATTTGGGTAAATACATCGTTTGATTTCGTGTGATGGAAAGGTTACGGTCATCTGAATCTGCCTGCAGATGCAAATCAGATGTTGTGATCTCGGCGGTCAACCAGGTGATAGATTTTATTAAAACACACGAATGCCGAGTAGACAGACTCATTTTTGTCCACCCATCCATCTAATTTCACCGAATCGTTGCTTAAAAAGATCACCGTGGATTTATTTTTTTTTGTTTTCTTTTGTCGCTATCAACGAACACCCATTGCTTAGGGCCTTTAGGCCGACGCGTGCCCATTGCAAATACAGTGTGAAACCTCAAATACATCTGTACCGTAGCAGTTTGGCTACCTAGTATTTTGCTGTTACAGAGTTCATTACAAATGGCTCTTCTTTAGTTATCATTAGTTGTCAAACTACGTATATATTTTCAATGCTCCCATTTACATGATACAAAAAGAAGAAAGGCTATCTATATGTATGTGTCAGAATACGAAAGTTATTAAAGGCTATCTCCATTCGGGAAATTGTACTATGGTTACAAAGTGATTAGTGGGTCCAAAAAGGCTGTCAGGAGTCGTATGGTGTAGCTAGAGGGAGCCTCTCCATTTTCCTGATGGTGCTTGGTCTTGATCTTCTTTTCTTCTTCTTCTTTTGACTAAGCCTCTCATGACTTAGAAGGCGTACAAAGATTTTGTACATCTGCTCCACATATGGTCCAACCCTTTGAGTCATAGTCAAGCACCATGTGCATGGAAGAGGACTACTACTACACTGGATTGAACTTTTATTTGTGTCTAGAGCGGGTACAGCTCTTCTTGATAACTCCTTGCTTTTGCATGGCCATGCCATTGCTCACTGTCAATTCTCTCCTCCACCCGCTGTGCACTTCCAAAGGAGTCCGCCATGGATGTACTACTTTCTGCGGTCCTTGGTGAGGCAATCACTAGATCCATAAATATCTTCATCAGCAAATGCTCAAGGCAACAGGCACAGGATGTGGAGGACCTCCTCCGCAGGGTCCTGCTCCGGGCACAGGTCATAATCGATGAGGCGATGGGACGGCAGATCACAAACCAAGCTATGCTCCTGCAGCTTGACATGCTGACAGGCGCCATGCACGGAGGCTATTACATGCTCGACGCTTTCAGGTACCAATCTCCTGACAAGGAAGATGCCAAAGATAAGGCCGTGAGTCAATCTTTGTCTCTCCCCAAAGTAAATTCTTCGAAATATCTCTGTTCCACCAAAAGAAAAACACAAATTTTTGAACAACTGCAAGAGGCACTGGAAAGCTTGAACAACCTGATCTTTGATGCAAATGAGTTCGTCATATTAGAGTTCTCCAGGGTCTATCTCGCACCGATAGCCCCACCACTAGCGAGTTCTAGTGCAAGAGTTCATAGGATTCACGTAGATCTTGAGCGGGAAGGAGAAGAAAGAGAGAGAGAGGGTTTCACCTTCGGTGCCGGGGAAGGGCGCGACCGGTGCCACATGGGCAACGGGGTTTCCTTGCTCAGTGCGGTGGCGGTCGTCTACCTCCCTGTCCTGCTGGTCCTTGAGGCGGCGCTCCTCCGCCTCCTTAGCCTCCAGCTCCCTCCTCTGCTGTTCCTGCACGGCAGCGCCGCTCTCGTTGTCGTCGGCCATCGAGTCGGCGATGACGGGCGGCGTCGGATGTAGCTCTTCCAGTCACTAGGTGCGCCGGGAGATCGGATCCCTTGTTGGTTCTGTTGGGCTAGGGTTTAGCGGCGTACGGCTTGCGTTGGCGTCCGCGCCGGCCCCTGGGCCCCTCTTTATATAGCGCACTGTGACCGGGGGCCACAACCAAAAGAGGAAGGTCGCGCCCCCGATCAGGGCACGTAATCATCTCCGGATCGGTCTCTTGACCGTTCCCGAGATCAAATCCAACATTCTCCCCCTTTGATCTTGTCTTATCACGTCTTGTCAGTTTCAAAATTCATTCTGTGCTCTGTCTCTTGATAGATCAATATACTGAGACCAATGCGTTCAAATTGCCAGTTACGCGCAATTGAACTCATTGACTACAATATATCTCTCTATCTTAAAACTAAGCTTTCTGTGAGATGGTTGTTTCAGTCAGCCCTCAATCCAGAATCATAGACCTTTCTGTAAACCCATGCCGGCTAAGTGTTTGTCAAACACTTTGGGTGAAACGCCTTTAGTCAGCGGATCCGCAAGCATTTCTTCGGTTCCTAAATGCTCCACTTCAATAGTGTGATTCTGGATTCTTTCTCTCACAACATAGAACTTAATTTCAATGTGCTTCGATGCACCACTAGATCTATTGTTTGTGATGCCCTAGGCATCTCAAATGCATTACACTAAAATCATTAGCATAATGACATCTTTTCCAAGGCCTCTTATCTTGAAAAGCATGCATAAACTAGGCCAATTGAGCAACTAAACCTAGTTTTCAGAAAAAGCTGTGTTTGAATTGTGGATATAACTTTAAGGCCATTGTGTTTTTCATAAAACCTTACATACCAAACTTGTAGGTAATCCCATAAGGAATGACTTTGGTATTTTGTGCTTTGGCATGCATGAATGTTGAAATCAAGTTTTGGGTCATTTTATGGGAAAATGTGACTTTTACCGATTTCAGCCCTGTTTGGTAAATTCAACATTTTGTGAAACAAAATTCAAAATCTTGCCATGTCATGAATACCAAAGTTGTAGATCATGAGATTCTATGCAACTTTGGTATAATTCACCTTTCGTGAAAATGCACCTAAAATGGACTTTTATAATTTCCAAGTTGGGGGTTTTAATTGGTCAAACAGGAGTCAGCAAGTGATTTTCAAATTTAAATCATTTTGTATTTGGAATCTGGTATAGGTCCTTTTGACAAAGTTGTAGATTTCAAAATGTACAACTTTTCATTCAATTGGGTCTTTTTCAAATTCGGCTCCTAAATTGGTCAAATTTGCAAATTTCAGAAACCTAATCAGCTGGTCAAAAGGGGGTTTATCTTTTTACGATTTTCTTTTATTTTCTCGTCTGTATGACAGGCGGGACCCACCTGTCAGCCCCGCCCGCGCCAGCGCACGGACCCGCTCCCTCGCTCGATGCACCGAGTCTATACACCGTACTCACAAATTCTGGGATTGGCCCCACCTGTCAGCCACCGTGGTCCATAGACCGGGTCCACCCACGCGCCTCTCTTTTCTCTCCCCGCCCGCGCGCGCCCACGCGGCGCTGCGCGCCGAGCGGCCGTGGCCACGCGCCGGCCGTCCCGGCCGCCGCGGCCACGCGCCACTGCCGCGCGCGGACAGCGCGCGCGCGACGCACCACCGGGGCGAGGGCGAGGCCGAGCCTATTTCTCGAGCCCTCCTCCCCGCGCCCGCGCTCTCTGGTTTTCTTCTCCTTCATTCTCGCGCGCTCGCCATTGCCGGAATACCGCGAGCTCGCCCCCAGCCATCTCCGCCCACTCCCGAGCTCAACCGTCACCGCGCCGAGCTTCGCCGCCCTCGACTCTACCTTTCCGTCTAGACCGCGTCGCCCGAGACCCTCCCACTTCGGCGTATTGCACCGCCGGACCTCGCCGACCAGGGGCACTCGTCGCCGACCCTCCCCGCGATCTCCCCCGCCGTCTGAGGTAGTGGGTAAAGCTCCCCGTCTTCTCCTCTCTCTCCCCGGCACTCCGCGGCGAGCTCCCGAGCCCCGCAGGGCCGGGATTGATCGCGCGCCGCCGGAGCTCCCCTCCCGTCGCGAGGAGGAAGACGACGGGAGGAGGAAGACGCACATTTTGCGCTATCGCCCTTCGGGTTTAACAGTTTTACGTTTCCATACCGAGCACTGTACACTGAGTCTTGTAAATCTTGCACAGGAACCCTCAGAAACTATGGATATTTATAGATGAGTCCTGAGTCTGTGTATTTTCGATTAAAATGCTTTTAAAAAGGCTGAAACTTTGAAAAATCATAATAAAGTGTATAAAAATCCAAAAATAGCAAACTTTGTTGCATTTTGTTCCTAATAAATAGATCTACAGAATGGGTATGATGGTTGAGTAGGAAAAGACAGTTTTGCCCCTGTTTTTGTGCAAGCATGAAAAACCTTGATAAATAGAAAATATGGCTAAAATGAACTCCAAAAATTGTGAAATTTGGGCAGAGACCTTTTTATTCTGTGTAGGCTCTATGAAAATTTTGGTAGCTCAAATGACCACTGTTAATTACCATTTTGCCCCTACATGTGTTTTTAGCATAGAAAATAAATGCAGAAATGTTGTTTATATAAAAATTAGGTTATAAATGGTTTTACCTAGTTTATTGTGCTCCTTATGGCATAAAAGAGTTCTAGATGGTAGTAGACATCGATCTTTTCGCATAAATCGATGCAACTCAGTCACACACCACGTTATTTTATGTGACAAGCAAAGCTGTCGTAAATGATGGCTTGTACGATTTCTTAGTGCGAAACAACTTTCGCCTCAATATGCGTAACTTTTTCCATACATCACCGCATCGCATCTACATCTGCATCGTGAAGAAGCATTACAGTAATACATACTCCTTTTGCATCCTGATATGCATATAGATTCCGCGAACGAAGAACCACCACTGGAGCAACCGATCGTGACGGAGCCAGAAGAGGAACTGCACCCAGAGCCAGAGGACCAGCAGCAGGAACCCGACTACGCTCCGGAGGAAGCTACTGACCCTAGTGAAGAAGGTAGGCAGGACCATACTCTCCCAGCAAATAAATTATACTTGATGATTACACATATGCATTAGGAGTTGTTTGGAACCAATTGCACTAGACTTCCTGGCCGCCCTGGCCCTAGCACCTATACATAGAGTTCGTAGGGCGAGTATGCCTAGAAATTTCCAGGTACGAGTAGACACGAGTGTGTGTACTCGTCACGTAGGTGTTTTCAAAATCGCAAAAGCTTACAGTTATATCCCTTGTATTTGTTGCTCATGAAGAAAATGGAGACCGGGCGGAGATTTTATTTCAGTGTTTACTATTCATGATGTCGTATCCGGACTCCGCCCGAGTCGTATAAGGCCCGTTCGCTGTTCGCCTGCTGTTCGGCATAACATTGCTAGAATGCTTATCCGGGATATGGGACCGGAGAAGTCTTTCCTGGGCTCGTCCGAAGCACAGAGACACGTTCCTACCCGCTGGTTGAGAGGAAGGTGGCCCGGGGGAGCTTGGTACTCATGACGGGGAGACCGAGATGTCGGCAGGCTCGTCATGAGGGCACAACCCGGGGGCTAGGCGGGAGTGAATCGAACTTGGGACGAGACAGGTTAAGATTGGGGCTATATGTGGGAACGCGATGGCTAGTAAGCATAAACCCCTGGCATGATAGTTATTCCCGGGAATTAAAAAAATCGATTCGAATCGCTGATGCCCACCAGGTGTGGGAATGCTGATAGTGCACACGGGCAACGTAGTAATTACTTAAACTCCCGGTACCTTAATATTCATGGTTTTTGTAGTACTACATGTTTGAGCTGAGTTGTTATCTTGCAAAGACTTACTGTTATGTTGGCAATCATAGAGACAATGAAACTTGTTATTTATGTTAATTAAGTTGCTGTTAAAAACTAAAAGCTAAGGATCTACTTGTTAGTAAGCTGCTTCGCGTCAGCCGTAAGCCAAATCCATTAAGACCTACTGAGTAATTAGTACTCAGGGTTTGCCCCCACATTTTGAGCGCAGGTATGGAATTCATGGTGTGCACCTGTGTTGGAGGCGGGGCATGCCCTCATGTAGGATGAAGTGACTAAGTGGCACGAGAACAACATCGGTGGGCTCGATGTTGTACCTCCAATGCAAAACTTTTGGTGATAACATGGTGACCTAAACTTATATTTTCCGCTGCGAGAAACTTTCAAACTTGCTACCGTATAATATTATGTTGGACTGGTATTTTATGTAAAAACTGGTTTGTAAATAAATCTACTTTTATGCTATTTAACTGCCTGTGATGATGTTTCTGTTGTGGCTCCATCGTGAGTCGGATGTGTATGATGTCGGTTCCTCTGGGAAAAGGTAATATCGGGAGTCGAATGACTCTCGACGGACGACCGGGTTTAGTTCGGTCTAATCGCACTGCAAGCCAGAGGTGGCAGGTGTGCTTAGCCCGGATTAAATCGGTGGTTCCGCCACAGCTGGTATCAGAGCCGATCATACACAGACAACAGACATATCATCCAGTTTTGATTTGCAAACCTATTTTCGAAAACCCTTTTCGAAGTATTTGAAAAGTGAGAGTATCGATATGCCCTATTAAGGATGTTAGTGAAATACCAAGTGACATCGCTAACATTCTGACCTAGATAGAAGTCATGTGCATATTCGGCGCTTTGGGAAGCAACATTTCGGCCATAGCCATCCCCAGTACTGGCGGAGCGCTATTGGGATTTGCGGACTATTGCGAACCCTGCATTCATGCTGATAGGGCAGAACTCTTTAAGGGGGGTGGTCACGCTATTGGAGTGTTTCGTGACCACTTCTCCTTCAACCAAAAATTATAGCTAGATCTTGTTGGCCACCGTTTCTCTCCCCAGCAATTCCCCAGTACTGGAGGAACACTGGGTGTGTTGGGAGAAATGGCGCCACTACGTCGTCCACCAGACGTAGCTTAAAGTTTCAAAATGTACAACTTTTCATTCAATTGGGTCTTTTTCAAATTCGGCTCCTAAATTGGTCAAATTTGCAAATTTCAGAAACCTAATCAGCTGGTCAAAAGGGGGTTTATCTTTTTACGATTTTCTTTTATTTTCTCGTCTGTATGACAGGCGGGACCCACCTGTCAGCCCCGCCCGCGCCAGCGCACGGACCCGCTCCCTCGCTCGATGCACCGAGTCTATACACCGTACTCACAAATTCTGGGATTGGCCCCACCTGTCAGCCACCGTGGTCCATAGACCGGGTCCACCCACGCGCCTCTCTTTTCTCTCCCCGCCCGCGCGCGCCCACGCGGCGCTGCGCGCCGAGCGGCCGTGGCCACGCGCCGGCCGTCCCGGCCGCCGCGGCCACGCGCCACTGCCGCGCGCGGACAGCGCGCGCGCGACGCGCCACCGGGGCGAGGGCGAGGCTGAGCCTATTTCTCGAGCCCTCCTCCCCGCGCCCGCGCTCTCTGGTTTTCTTCTCCTTCATTCTCGCGCGCTCGCCATTGCCGGAATACCGCGAGCTCGCCCCCAGCCATCTCCGCCCACTCCCGAGCTCAACCGTCACCGCGCCGAGCTTCGCCGCCCTCGACTCTACCTTTCCGTCTAGACCGCGTCGCCCGAGACCCTCCCACTTCGGCGTATTGCACCGCCGGACCTCGCCGACCAGGGGCACTCGTCGCCGACCCTCCCCGCGATCTCCCCCGCCGTCTGAGGTAGTGGGTAAAGCTCCCCGTCTTCTCCTCTCTCTCCCCGGCACTCCGCGGCGAGCTCCCGAGCCCCGCAGGGCCGGGATTGACCGCGCGCCGCCGGAGCTCCCCTCCCGTCGCGAGGAGGAAGACGACGGGAGGAGGAAGACGCACATTTTGCGCTATCGCCCTTCGGGTTTAACAGTTTTACGTTTCCATACCGAGCACTGTACACTGAGTCTTGTAAATCTTGCACAGGAACCCTCAGAAACTATGGATATTTATAGATGAGTCCTGAGTCTGTGTATTTTCGATTAAAATGCTTTTAAAAAGGCTGAAACTTTGAAAAATCATAATAAAGTGTATAAAAATCCAAAAATAGCAAACTTTGTTGCATTTTGTTCCTAATAAATAGATCTACAGAATGGGTATGATGGTTGAGTAGGAAAAGACAGTTTTGCCCCTGTTTTTGTGCAAGCATGAAAAACCTTGATAAATAGAAAATATGGCTAAAATGAACTCCAAAAATTGTGAAATTTGGGCAGAGACCTTTTTATTCTGTGTAGGCTCTATGAAAATTTTGGTAGCTCAAATGACCACTGTTAATTACCATTTTGCCCCTACATGTGTTTTTAGCATAGAAAATAAATGCAGAAATGTTGTTTATATAAAAATTAGGTTATAAATGGTTTTACCTAGTTTATTGTGCTCCTTATGGCATAAAAGAGTTCTAGATGGTAGTAGACATCGATCTTTTCGCATAAATCGATGCAACTCAGTCACACACCACGTTATTTTATGTGACAAGCAAAGCTGTCGTAAATGATGGCTTGTACGATTTCTTAGTGCGAAACAACTTTCGCCTCAATATGCGTAACTTTTTCCATACATCACCGCATCGCATCTACATCTGCATCGTGAAGAAGCATTACAGTAATACATACTCCTTTTGCATCCTGATATGCATATAGATTCCGCGAACGAAGAACCACCACTGGAGCAACCGATCGTGACGGAGCCAGAAGAGGAACTGCACCCAGAGCCAGAGGACCAGCAGCAGGAACCCGACTACGCTCCGGAGGAAGCTACTGACCCTAGTGAAGAAGGTAGGCAGGACCATACTCTCCCAGCAAATAAATTATACTTGATGATTACACATATGCATTAGGAGTTGTTTGGAACCAATTGCACTAGACTTCCTGGCCGCCCTGGCCCTAGCACCTATACATAGAGTTCGTAGGGCGAGTATGCCTAGAAATTTCCAGGTACGAGTAGACACGAGTGTGTGTACTCGTCACGTAGGTGTTTTCAAAATCGCAAAAGCTTACAGTTATATCCCTTGTATTTGTTGCTCATGAAGAAAATGGAGACCGGGCGGAGATTTTATTTCAGTGTTTACTATTCATGATGTCGTATCCGGACTCCGCCCGAGTCGTATAAGGCCCGTTCGCTGTTCGCCTGCTGTTCGGCATAACATTGCTAGAATGCTTATCCGGGATATGGGACCGGAGAAGTCTTTCCTGGGCTCGTCCGAAGCACAGAGACACGTTCCTACCCGCTGGTTGAGAGGAAGGTGGCCCGGGGGAGCTTGGTACTCATGACGGGGAGACCGAGATGTCGGCAGGCTCGTCATGAGGGCACAACCCGGGGGCTAGGCGGGAGTGAATCGAACTTGGGACGAGACAGGTTAAGATTGGGGCTATATGTGGGAACGCGATGGCTAGTAAGCATAAACCCCTGGCATGATAGTTATTCCCGGGAATTAAAAAAATCGATTCGAATCGCTGATGCCCACCAGGTGTGGGAATGCTGATAGTGCACACGGGCAACGTAGTAATTACTTAAACTCCCGGTACCTTAATATTCATGGTTTTTGTAGTACTACATGTTTGAGCTGAGTTGTTATCTTGCAAAGACTTACTGTTATGTTGGCAATCATAGAGACAATGAAACTTGTTATTTATGTTAATTAAGTTGCTGTTAAAAACTAAAAGCTAAGGATCTACTTGTTAGTAAGCTGCTTCGCGTCAGCCGTAAGCCAAATCCATTAAGACCTACTGAGTAATTAGTACTCAGGGTTTGCCCCCACATTTTGAGCGCAGGTATGGAATTCATGGTGTGCACCTGTGTTGGAGGCGGGGCATGCCCTCATGTAGGATGAAGTGACTAAGTGGCACGAGAACAACATCGGTGGGCTCGATGTTGTACCTCCAATGCAAAACTTTTGGTGATAACATGGTGACCTAAACTTATATTTTCCGCTGCGAGAAACTTTCAAACTTGCTACCGTATAATATTATGTTGGACTGGTATTTTATGTAAAAACTGGTTTGTAAATAAATCTACTTTTATGCTATTTAACTGCCTGTGATGATGTTTCTGTTGTGGCTCCATCGTGAGTCGGATGTGTATGATGTCGGTTCCTCTGGGAAAAGGTAATATCGGGAGTCGAATGACTCTCGACGGACGACCGGGTTTAGTTCGGTCTAATCGCACTGCAAGCCAGAGGTGGCAGGTGTGCTTAGCCCGGATTAAATCGGTGGTTCCGCCACAGCTGGTATCAGAGCCGATCATACACAGACAACAGACATATCATCCAGTTTTGATTTGCAAACCTATTTTCGAAAACCCTTTTCGAAGTATTTGAAAAGTGAGAGTATCGATATGCCCTATTAAGGATGTTAGTGAAATACCAAGTGACATCGCTAACATTCTGACCTAGATAGAAGTCATGTGCATATTCGGCGCTTTGGGAAGCAACATTTCGGCCATAGCCATCCCCAGTACTGGCGGAGCGCTATTGGGATTTGCGGACTATTGCGAACCCTGCATTCATGCTGATAGGGCAGAACTCTTTAAGGGGGGTGGTCACGCTATTGGAGTGTTTCGTGACCACTTCTCCTTCAACCAAAAATTATAGCTAGATCTTGTTGGCCACCGTTTCTCTCCCCAGCAATTCCCCAGTACTGGAGGAACACTGGGTGTGTTGGGAGAAATGGCGCCACTACGTCGTCCACCAGACGTAGCTTAAAGTTTCAAAATGTACAACTTTTCATTCAATTGGGTCTTTTTCAAATTCGGCTCCTAAATTGGTCAAATTTGCAAATTTCAGAAACCTAATCAGCTGGTCAAAAGGGGGTTTATCTTTTTACGATTTTCTTTTATTTTCTCGTCTGTATGACAGGCGGGACCCACCTGTCAGCCCCGCCCGCGCCAGCGCACGGACCCGCTCCCTCGCTCGATGCACCGAGTCTATACACCGTACTCACAAATTCTGGGATTGGCCCCACCTGTCAGCCACCGTGGTCCATAGACCGGGTCCACCCACGCGCCTCTCTTTTCTCTCCCCGCCCGCGCGCGCCCACGCGGCGCTGCGCGCCGAGCGGCCGTGGCCACGCGCCGGCCGTCCCGGCCGCCGCGGCCACGCGCCACTGCCGCGCGCGGACAGCGCGCGCGCGACGCGCCACCGGGGCGAGGGCGAGGCTGAGCCTATTTCTCGAGCCCTCCTCCCCGCGCCCGCGCTCTCTGGTTTTCTTCTCCTTCATTCTCGCGCGCTCGCCATTGCCGGAATACCGCGAGCTCGCCCCCAGCCATCTCCGCCCACTCCCGAGCTCAACCGTCACCGCGCCGAGCTTCGCCGCCCTCGACTCTACCTTTCCGTCTAGACCGCGTCGCCCGAGACCCTCCCACTTCGGCGTATTGCACCGCCGGACCTCGCCGACCAGGGGCACTCGTCGCCGACCCTCCCCGCGATCTCCCCCGCCGTCTGAGGTAGTGGGTAAAGCTCCCCGTCTTCTCCTCTCTCTCCCCGGCACTCCGCGGCGAGCTCCCGAGCCCCGCAGGGCCGGGATTGACCGCGCGCCGCCGGAGCTCCCCTCCCGTCGCGAGGAGGAAGACGACGGGAGGAGGAAGACGCACATTTTGCGCTATCGCCCTTCGGGTTTAACAGTTTTACGTTTCCATACCGAGCACTGTACACTGAGTCTTGTAAATCTTGCACAGGAACCCTCAGAAACTATGGATATTTATAGATGAGTCCTGAGTCTGTGTATTTTCGATTAAAATGCTTTTAAAAAGGCTGAAACTTTGAAAAATCATAATAAAGTGTATAAAAATCCAAAAATAGCAAACTTTGTTGCATTTTGTTCCTAATAAATAGATCTACAGAATGGGTATGATGGTTGAGTAGGAAAAGACAGTTTTGCCCCTGTTTTTGTGCAAGCATGAAAAACCTTGATAAATAGAAAATATGGCTAAAATGAACTCCAAAAATTGTGAAATTTGGGCAGAGACCTTTTTATTCTGTGTAGGCTCTATGAAAATTTTGGTAGCTCAAATGACCACTGTTAATTACCATTTTGCCCCTACATGTGTTTTTAGCATAGAAAATAAATGCAGAAATGTTGTTTATATAAAAATTAGGTTATAAATGGTTTTACCTAGTTTATTGTGCTCCTTATGGCATAAAAGAGTTCTAGATGGTAGTAGACATCGATCTTTTCGCATAAATCGATGCAACTCAGTCACACACCACGTTATTTTATGTGACAAGCAAAGCTGTCGTAAATGATGGCTTGTACGATTTCTTAGTGCGAAACAACTTTCGCCTCAATATGCGTAACTTTTTCCATACATCACCGCATCGCATCTACATCTGCATCGTGAAGAAGCATTACAGTAATACATACTCCTTTTGCATCCTGATATGCATATAGATTCCGCGAACGAAGAACCACCACTGGAGCAACCGATCGTGACGGAGCCAGAAGAGGAACTGCACCCAGAGCCAGAGGACCAGCAGCAGGAACCCGACTACGCTCCGGAGGAAGCTACTGACCCTAGTGAAGAAGGTAGGCAGGACCATACTCTCCCAGCAAATAAATTATACTTGATGATTACACATATGCATTAGGAGTTGTTTGGAACCAATTGCACTAGACTTCCTGGCCGCCCTGGCCCTAGCACCTATACATAGAGTTCGTAGGGCGAGTATGCCTAGAAATTTCCAGGTACGAGTAGACACGAGTGTGTGTACTCGTCACGTAGGTGTTTTCAAAATCGCAAAAGCTTACAGTTATATCCCTTGTATTTGTTGCTCATGAAGAAAATGGAGACCGGGCGGAGATTTTATTTCAGTGTTTACTATTCATGATGTCGTATCCGGACTCCGCCCGAGTCGTATAAGGCCCGTTCGCTGTTCGCCTGCTGTTCGGCATAACATTGCTAGAATGCTTATCCGGGATATGGGACCGGAGAAGTCTTTCCTGGGCTCGTCCGAAGCACAGAGACACGTTCCTACCCGCTGGTTGAGAGGAAGGTGGCCCGGGGGAGCTTGGTACTCATGACGGGGAGACCGAGATGTCGGCAGGCTCGTCATGAGGGCACAACCCGGGGGCTAGGCGGGAGTGAATCGAACTTGGGACGAGACAGGTTAAGATTGGGGCTATATGTGGGAACGCGATGGCTAGTAAGCATAAACCCCTGGCATGATAGTTATTCCCGGGAATTAAAAAAATCGATTCGAATCGCTGATGCCCACCAGGTGTGGGAATGCTGATAGTGCACACGGGCAACGTAGTAATTACTTAAACTCCCGGTACCTTAATATTCATGGTTTTTGTAGTACTACATGTTTGAGCTGAGTTGTTATCTTGCAAAGACTTACTGTTATGTTGGCAATCATAGAGACAATGAAACTTGTTATTTATGTTAATTAAGTTGCTGTTAAAAACTAAAAGCTAAGGATCTACTTGTTAGTAAGCTGCTTCGCGTCAGCCGTAAGCCAAATCCATTAAGACCTACTGAGTAATTAGTACTCAGGGTTTGCCCCCACATTTTGAGCGCAGGTATGGAATTCATGGTGTGCACCTGTGTTGGAGGCGGGGCATGCCCTCATGTAGGATGAAGTGACTAAGTGGCACGAGAACAACATCGGTGGGCTCGATGTTGTACCTCCAATGCAAAACTTTTGGTGATAACATGGTGACCTAAACTTATATTTTCCGCTGCGAGAAACTTTCAAACTTGCTACCGTATAATATTATGTTGGACTGGTATTTTATGTAAAAACTGGTTTGTAAATAAATCTACTTTTATGCTATTTAACTGCCTGTGATGATGTTTCTGTTGTGGCTCCATCGTGAGTCGGATGTGTATGATGTCGGTTCCTCTGGGAAAAGGTAATATCGGGAGTCGAATGACTCTCGACGGACGACCGGGTTTAGTTCGGTCTAATCGCACTGCAAGCCAGAGGTGGCAGGTGTGCTTAGCCCGGATTAAATCGGTGGTTCCGCCACAGCTGGTATCAGAGCCGATCATACACAGACAACAGACATATCATCCAGTTTTGATTTGCAAACCTATTTTCGAAAACCCTTTTCGAAGTATTTGAAAAGTGAGAGTATCGATATGCCCTATTAAGGATGTTAGTGAAATACCAAGTGACATCGCTAACATTCTGACCTAGATAGAAGTCATGTGCATATTCGGCGCTTTGGGAAGCAACATTTCGGCCATAGCCATCCCCAGTACTGGCGGAGCGCTATTGGGATTTGCGGACTATTGCGAACCCTGCATTCATGCTGATAGGGCAGAACTCTTTAAGGGGGGTGGTCACGCTATTGGAGTGTTTCGTGACCACTTCTCCTTCAACCAAAAATTATAGCTAGATCTTGTTGGCCACCGTTTCTCTCCCCAGCAATTCCCCAGTACTAGAGGAACACTGGGTGTGTTGGGAGAAATGGCGCCACTACGTCGTCCACCAGACGTAGCTTAAAGAAATTCGTGGGTGCCACTTCTAGAGTTAGAGTGGTAATGAGTGGTCATGGTAATGATGATGATATGAGCATGCATTTTTCTGCAGGTACACTAACCACGTGCGAAATTAAGAACGAGTAGAGAACGACTAGTTGCATTAGAGAGTGCCGTGCATATATGTCACCGGATACTCGTTAGATATATACATTATATATAAGGTGTGTGATGTGAGAACGGATAGGACGAGTCATGCATCATGTTTACTTTTACTTGTTCATACTTAGGGGTTTATCGCTAAAAGACAAATAAGTAAAAGGAAAGTCCAATGATGTTTTCCGCACCCATCATCCACTTAACCGTTAAACTTATATGCAACCTATGCTTATCACTGATTAAAAATCTCTTTTAAAAACAGATGGCCAGGACCAAGCAAACCGCTCGTAAGGCCACCAGTGCGAGGGGACTCCGCATACAGGAGGGAAGGGCTGCTCCCCTCCCACCAGTGACCCACACCCCTCCTCAGCTTGAGAATGGGATGGTTCACACCCGTTGTCGTGAGGAGAACGGCCTTGCGCAGATCCTGTGTCGGGCTCTGCGTGAGATGAGGCGCAGGCCGTGCCCTTTCTTCTCAGTGCAGACGGTGCACGCGGAGGGACACTGCATGGCCAGTGTTGTCCTTCCTTCGAGCCACACCGCGGTCCAGCAGACGCTCACCGTCTACGGGGCCAATGAGGAGGACGCTTACGACAAGGTCACCCTAGCAGCCATCACCTCACTCAGTTCCTCGGGAGCAGCAGGGATGTCAGTGCTTCGCTACCTCCCCACCGACGGCTACGACGACGAGTGGCTCCGTCGTCACAACATGCTGGAGGAGCGGATTGACACCAGGCCCTATGCTGCGACCATGCAGTTTGCTCACAGCGTACACGGGATGTACCTCCGTGCCGAGGACCGTGTCGCTCACTACCGTGACCAGCACATGTATGCACAGGACCGTATTGAGGAGCTGGAGGCAGAGTTGGCTGAGGCACAGCAGCGCCTGGCGCAGTACGAGCCGGATCCTTCAGTTGCCCCTGTGGTGGAGGATGAGGGCAGCATGGTGTCTGACGCACGTACCGGGCGTTAGAGAGTTTGGCAATGGCATTGTGTGATGAAGCCTTTTGTAAATGGTGCACGTTGTGAGCGATGTTTTGTACTATATCGCTCCGTGCAGTTTATCATGACTGTACTAAACAGTGGTGAGGTCGAGAGAACTCACTTATGTACGTCATGTAACCTAGTGTAGAACTTGAAGTTAGTGTTCCGATGGGATGGATGAGACGGCCCATGTATGTACTAAGTAAACCTTTAGTTTATTAAGACTCTATAAGTATGGTTGCAGTAACTGTTGAGTGCGCGTGGATGATGCGAATGATGCGATGTCGTTAAGCTTGGCCTTGAGAGATAAAGTCTAACTGCTTTGTTACAAGTTTACCTATGCTCACAAATTGCCTATAGTCCTATGATCTTGCTGTCACCATATTTCTGCACATGGGTTATTGGGCTGAACCCATATGATTCCATTTTGCAGATGGTGAACACTCGCACGGGGCAGTCATCAGGGCAGTCAGCGCAAGGCGCTCCACCCCCGCCGGAGCTGGCCACTTTGGTGGTCCAACAAGCTGAGCTGATTCGGTTATTAGCAGAAGACCGTCAAGCCCGGGGGCAACAACAGCCGCGGGAGTACAGGCCACGTGGCATTACTTACCAGGACTTCGAGGGGCTGCGACCCCCGGTTTTCACCAACTGCCCAGAGCCACTGGCGGCAGACGACTGGCTTCGCACTGTCCAGTCCAAGTTTACCCTTCTGCCAGGGATCAATGAGCGAGAGAAGGCTCGATTTGCTGCTCAGCTTCTTCATGGGCCTGCGGGGGCGTGGTATGCCACTTTCCTCGCCATGCAGGAAGAGGGCCACGAGCCCACATGGGAGGAGTTCCGTCAGGCTTTCCGGGCCCACTATATCCCGGCAAGTTTGATGGAACAAAAGCGACGTGAGTTCCGAGACCTCAGGCAGGGTAGCAGGACCGTCATGCAATATGTGCAGATCTTTATCCACCTCTCACAGTATGCTCCGAGAGATGTTGCTACTGAGCCGGAACGGGCCGAGAGACTCCTCGAGGGCCTTGACCCTACCCTCCAGACTCACTTGGCACGGCGTTACCAGAGCTTCACTGAACTGGTAGACACTGCTCTCGACATGGAGAATCGTCTCCGTGCTGCTAATGAGGATCAGAAGCGCAAAAGGATAGCCAACACCTCAACGACTGGCCCTTCACAGAAGCAGAAGACCGCATACAAACCTCAACAGCAAAATTTTCAGCAGTCTCGCTATGTGGTCCGACCCAACCAACCAAGGTGGATTCATCGGGCAGCACCGCAGCAACAGTACCCCATTTATCGAGCACCCGCACAGTTGCCAGCTCCCCGTGCTCCCATCGTCCCAGGGCCGGGTGCTCCATGCTTCAATTGTGGCAAAATAGGTCACTTCAGTCGTGACTGTAGGGCACCCCGTAAGATACAGGGTCCTACCCCAGCTGGTGGAAGTCAACAGAGCAAGCCGAAGGGACCCATGCCCAAGATGGGTCGCGTGCACTATGTGCACATGGATCAGATTTCCGCCGGAGAACCGGTGCTTGCTGGTACGTTCATGATCAACGGTCAACCGACCGTCGTGTTATTTGATTCTGGAGCTACACATACTTTTATCAGTAAAACATATGCATTGAGGCATGGGATAAAAATGTACAAGTTGAAAGAAAATTATCAAATTACAGCACCGGGATCACCTATTGAAACCAGTTTGGGGGTTAAACAGCTTAAGCTGAGCATTGGCACAGAAAATTTTATCATCAACCCCGTGGTACTACCACACCAGGGGATTGATATTATTTTAGGTATGAATTGGATGAAAGAACACGATGCAGTCCTGGATGTTAGCAGCAGGACAATACAATTAAAGTCAGGCATAAGTGGTAAGGCTATACAGATACACATGCCAAACCAAAAACACATGACCCCCACGGTCAATGCGACTGAACTACAAGAGGTTAAAAAGATACCAGTAGTGTGTGAATTCCCGGACGTGTTTCCAGAAGAACTTCCGGGATTACCACCAAAACGGGATGTAGAATTTGTCATTGAGCTCGTTCCAGGTACGGCACCTGTGTCAAAAAGACCATACAGGATGCCACCTGATGATTTGAAGGAATTGAAAGTACAGCTACAAGAACAATTAGACAAAGGGTTCATTAGGCCTAGTTCATCACCGTGGGGTTGTCCAGCTCTCTTTGTTGAGAAAAAGGATCATGGTGGGAAAAGATTGTGCGTTGACTATCGGCCACTGAATGCAGTGACCGTCAAAAACAAATACCCACTACCACACATCGACATTCTATTTGATCAGTTAGCCGGGGCTAAGGTCTTTTCTAAAATTGACCTAAGGTCTGGCTACTATCAGATGAAGATTAGAGAAGAGGATATACCCAAGACAGCATTCTCTACCAGATACGGCTTGTATGAGTACTTGGTCATGTCATTTGGGTTAACCAACGCACCGGCCTTCTTCATGTATATGATGAACTCGGTGTTCATGAATGAACTTGATAAGTTCGTGGTAGTATTCATAGATGACATACTAATTTACTCCAAAAATGAAAAAGAACATGAAGAACACTTGAGGATCGTGCTCACTCGGCTCAGAGAGCATAAGCTTTATGCCAAGTTTAGCAAGTGTGCATTCTGGCTGAAAGAAGTGAGTTTCTTGGGTCATGTGCTATCTGAAAAGGGAGTAGCAGTTGACCCTAATAAAGTAGAAGATGTGCTAAATTGGAAGCAACCAGAGACTGTGACTGAAATCCGGAGTTTTCTTGGTTTAGCGGGCTACTACCGCCGCTTTATCAAAGATTTCTCCAAAATTGCAAAACCTATGACCTCTTTGACCAAGAAAAATGCCAAGTTCATTTGGAATCCGAAATGTGAAGAAGCTTTCCAAACCTTGAAGAAATTGTTAACTTCAGCACCAGTGCTAGCTCAACCAGATATTACCAAGCCTTTTGAGGTGTACTGTGATGCTTCCGGTAATGGACTTGGTTGTGTCTTGATGCAAGAAGGAAGAGTAATTGCTTATGCCTCCCGCCAGCTGAGGAAACATGAAGCCAACTATCCAACACATGACCTTGAGTTGGCTGCAGTCGTTCATGCACTAAAAATTTGGAGACACTATCTGTTAGGCAACACATGTCACATCTACACTGACCATAAGAGTCTCAAATATATTTTCACCCAACCCGAAATCAATATGAGGCAGAGGCGATGGTTAGAGTTGATAAAAGATTATGATCTGGAGATACACTACCACCCAGGCAAGGCCAATGTGGTAGCAGATGCACTAAGCCGAAAAGCTCATTGCAATGTGATAGAGGTCCGACCTACAGCAAGAGTAATCTGCTGTGAAATGAGTGACATTGAAACACCTCCAGGACAGCCTGCAGAACTCTATAGTATCATTATTGAGCCCACAATCAAGGCACAAGTCATAGAAGCTCAGAAGCAAGATAAGGGTATGGCACATATCCGTGAAGGTATTAGTGAAGAGAAGAAGGCGTGTTTCACACTTGATGACCAAGGCGTCCTATGGTTCAAGAATCGTCTAGTGGTACCCAAGGACATGGAGTTGAGGAAGAGAATACTAGACGAAGCACACTCCTCAATACTCACGATACATCCGGGCAGCAATAAGATGTACCAAGACTTGAAGCAAAAGTTTTGGTGGACCCGCATGAAACGAGAAATCGCCAAGTTTGTGTCTGAGTGCGACGTGTGCAAGAAAGTAAAAGCTGATCACTTAAAATCTGCTGGAATGCTTCAACCACTAGATGTCCCAGCGTGGAAATGGGAGGATATACACATGGATTTCATTGTGGGCTTACCTCGTACCCAAAAAGGATATGATTCCATATGGGTAATTATCGATAGGTTCACGAAATCTGCTCATGTCATTCCAGTCAAGACCACCTATCGAGCAAAGCAGTACGCTGAGTTGTACCTTTCCAAGATCCTATCCTTACACGGGGTCCCGCGAACTATCACCTCAGATAGGGGTTCTCTGTTCGTTTCCCGCTTCTGGGAGCAACTGCAGACTGCCTTAAACACCACTCTTGTACGCAGTTCCGCTTACCATCCTCAAACCAGTGGTCAAGTAGAAAGGGTGAATCAAATTCTAGAAGATATGTTAAGGGCTTGTGCACTGACATATTCCACCAAGTGGGATGAATGCCTTCCCCTGGCGGAATTCGCTTATAACAACAGCTACCAAAAGAGCTTAGAAATGGCTCCTTTCGAGGCTCTTTATGGTAGGAGATGTAGAACACCACTAAACTAGTCTGAACCAGGAGAGCGTGTTACCTTTGGCCCTGATTTAGTGGTAGAAGCCGAAGAACAAGTGAAACTCATACACCACCATCTCAAAAGAGCACAGTCCAGACAGAAAAGTTACTCGGATAAAAGGAGGAGGCCACTAGTCTTTGATGAAGGGGATCATGTGTATCTCAAAGTATCTCCGATGAAAGGGGTACAACGGTTTGGGGTGAAAGGAAAGTTAGCACCAAGGTACGTCGGTCCATTCAAGATCATTGAAAAGTGCGGAGCCGTCGCTTATCGGTTAGAGCTACCACCACATCTGGCTGCAGTTCATGATGTGTTTCACGTCTCCCAACTAAAGAAGTGCTTAAGAGTGCCGGAGAAAGTGGTAGATACCTCTCAAATTCAGATTGAACCAGATCTCACATACGAAGAACGTCCCATAAAAATCCTCGATCAAAAGCAAAGATCAACCCGTCGGAAAACAATTAACTTCTACAAAGTTCAATGGAGTAATCACTCCGAAGAAGAAGCCACTTGGGAGCAGGAAGAATTCCTACACACTAAGTACCCTGGTTTTCTGCCATCCACCTCAACTCGGTACGTTACAGCAGCTTAGCTTCTGGGTCTAAACTCAATACGTACACCCAACACTAGCTACAACCAGTTTAACCACCCTCGACACTTCAAAAATCTCGGGACGAGATTAATTTAAGGGGGGTGGGTTGTGATGCCCTAGGCATCTCAAATGCATTACACTAAAATCATTAGCATAATGACATCTTTTCCAAGGCCTCTTATCTTGAAAAGCATGCATAAACTAGGCCAATTGAGCAACTAAACCTAGTTTTCAGAAAAAGCTGTGTTTGAATTGTGGATATAACTTTAAGGCCATTGTGTTTTTCATAAAACCTTACATACCAAACTTGTAGGTAATCCCATAAGGAATGACTTTGGTATTTTGTGCTTTGGCATGCATGAATGTTGAAATCAAGTTTTGGGTCATTTTATGGGAAAATGTGACTTTTACCGATTTCAGCCCTGTTTGGTAAATTCAACATTTTGTGAAACAAAATTCAAAATCTTGCCATGTCATGAATACCAAAGTTGTAGATCATGAGATTCTATGCAACTTTGGTATAATTCACCTTTCGTGAAAATGCACCTAAAATGGACTTTTATAATTTCCAAGTTGGGGGTTTTAATTGGTCAAACAGGAGTCAGCAAGTGATTTTCAAATTTAAATCATTTTGTATTTGGAATCTGGTATAGGTCCTTTTGACAAAGTTGTAGATTTCAAAATGTACAACTTTTCATTCAATTGGGTCTTTTTCAAATTCGGCTCCTAAATTGGTCAAATTTGCAAATTTCAGAAACCTAATCAGCTGGTCAAAAGGGGGTTTATCTTTTTACGATTTTCTTTTATTTTCTCGTCTGTATGACAGGCGGGACCCACCTGTCAGCCCCGCCCGCGCCAGCGCACGGACCCGCTCCCTCGCTCGATGCACCGAGTCTATACACCGTACTCACAAATTCTGGGATTGGCCCCACCTGTCAGCCACCGTGGTCCATAGACCGGGTCCACCCACGCGCCTCTCTTTTCTCTCCCCGCCCGCGCGCGCCCACGCGGCGCTGCGCGCCGAGCGGCCGTGGCCACGCGCCGGCCGTCCCGGCCGCCGCGGCCACGCGCCACTGCCGCGCGCGGACAGCGCGCGCGCGACGCGCCACCGGGGCGAGGGCGAGGCTGAGCCTATTTCTCGAGCCCTCCTCCCCGCGCCCGCGCTCTCTGGTTTTCTTCTCCTTCATTCTCGCGCGCTCGCCATTGCCGGAATACCGCGAGCTCGCCCCCAGCCATCTCCGCCCACTCCCGAGCTCAACCGTCACCGCGCCGAGCTTCGCCGCCCTCGACTCTACCTTTCCGTCTAGACCGCGTCGCCCGAGACCCTCCCACTTCGGCGTATTGCACCGCCGGACCTCGCCGACCAGGGGCACTCGTCGCCGACCCTCCCCGCGATCTCCCCCGCCGTCTGAGGTAGTGGGTAAAGCTCCCCGTCTTCTCCTCTCTCTCCCCGGCACTCCGCGGCGAGCTCCCGAGCCCCGCAGGGCCGGGATTGACCGCGCGCCGCCGGAGCTCCCCTCCCGTCGCGAGGAGGAAGACGACGGGAGGAGGAAGACGCACATTTTGCGCTATCGCCCTTCGGGTTTAACAGTTTTACGTTTCCATACCGAGCACTGTACACTGAGTCTTGTAAATCTTGCACAGGAACCCTCAGAAACTATGGATATTTATAGATGAGTCCTGAGTCGGTGTATTTTCGATTAAAATGCTTTTAAAAAGGCTGAAACTTTGAAAAATCATAATAAAGTGTATAAAAATCCAAAAATAGCAAACTTTGTTGCATTTTGTTCCTAATAAATAGATCTACAGAATGGGTATGATGGTTGAGTAGGAAAAGACAGTTTTGCCCCTGTTTTTGTGCAAGCATGAAAAACCTTGATAAATAGAAAATATGGCTAAAATGAACTCCAAAAATTGTGAAATTTGGGCAGAGACCTTTTTATTCTGTGTAGGCTCTATGAAAATTTTGGTAGCTCAAATGACCACTGTTAATTACCATTTTGCCCCTACATGTGTTTTTAGCATAGAAAATAAATGCAGAAATGTTGTTTATATAAAAATTAGGTTATAAATGGTTTTACCTAGTTTATTGTGCTCCTTATGGCATAAAAGAGTTCTAGATGGTAGTAGACATCGATCTTTTCGCATAAATCGATGCAACTCAGTCACACACCACGTTATTTTATGTGACAAGCAAAGCTGTCGTAAATGATGGCTTGTACGATTTCTTAGTGCGAAACAACTTTCGCCTCAATATGCGTAACTTTTTCCATACATCACCGCATCGCATCTACATCTGCATCGTGAAGAAGCATTACAGTAATACATACTCCTTTTGCATCCTGATATGCATATAGATTCCGCGAACGAAGAACCACCACTGGAGCAACCGATCGTGACGGAGCCAGAAGAGGAACTGCACCCAGAGCCAGAGGACCAGCAGCAGGAACCCGACTACGCTCCGGAGGAAGCTACTGACCCTAGTGAAGAAGGTAGGCAGGACCATACTCTCCCAGCAAATAAATTATACTTGATGATTACACATATGCATTAGGAGTTGTTTGGAACCAATTGCACTAGACTTCCTGGCCGCCCTGGCCCTAGCACCTATACATAGAGTTCGTAGGGCGAGTATGCCTAGAAATTTCCAGGTACGAGTAGACACGAGTGTGTGTACTCGTCACGTAGGTGTTTTCAAAATCGCAAAAGCTTACAGTTATATCCCTTGTATTTGTTGCTCATGAAGAAAATGGAGACCGGGCGG
This sequence comes from Paspalum vaginatum, assembly GCA_030272315.1. Lineage (NCBI taxonomy): Eukaryota > Viridiplantae > Streptophyta > Magnoliopsida > Poales > Poaceae > Paspalum > Paspalum vaginatum. The sequence goes on along the minus strand of CM059013.1, from coordinate 47,752,549 downwards.
AGATTTTATTTCAGTGTTTACTATTCATGATGTCGTATCCGGACTCCGCCCGAGTCGTATAAGGCCCGTTCGCTGTTCGCCTGCTGTTCGGCATAACATTGCTAGAATGCTTATCCGGGATATGGGACCGGAGAAGTCTTTCCTAGGCTCGTCCGAAGCACAGAGACACGTTCCTACCCGCTGGTTGAGAGGAAGGTGGCCCGGGGGAGCTTGGTACTCATGACGGGGAGACCGAGATGTCGGCAGGCTCGTCATGAGGGCACAACCCGGGGGCTAGGCGGGAGTGAATCGAACTTGGGACGAGACAGGTTAAGATTGGGGCTATATGTGGGAACGCGATGGCTAGTAAGCATAAACCCCTGGCATGATAGTTATTCCCGGGAATTAAAAAAATCGATTCGAATCGCTGATGCCCACCAGGTGTGGGAATGCTGATAGTGCACACGGGCAACGTAGTAATTACTTAAACTCCCGGTACCTTAATATTCATGGTTTTTGTAGTACTACATGTTTGAGCTGAGTTGTTATCTTGCAAAGACTTACTGTTATGTTGGCAATCATAGAGACAATGAAACTTGTTATTTATGTTAATTAAGTTGCTGTTAAAAACTAAAAGCTAAGGATCTACTTGTTAGTAAGCTGCTTCGCGTCAGCCGTAAGCCAAATCCATTAAGACCTACTGAGTAATTAGTACTCAGGGTTTGCCCCCACATTTTGAGCGCAGGTATGGAATTCATGGTGTGCACCTGTGTTGGAGGCGGGGCATGCCCTCATGTAGGATGAAGTGACTAAGTGGCACGAGAACAACATCGGTGGGCTCGATGTTGTACCTCCAATGCAAAACTTTTGGTGATAACATGGTGACCTAAACTTATATTTTCCGCTGCGAGAAACTTTCAAACTTGCTACCGTATAATATTATGTTGGACTGGTATTTTATGTAAAAACTGGTTTGTAAATAAATCTACTTTTATGCTATTTAACTGCCTGTGATGATGTTTCTGTTGTGGCTCCATCGTGAGTCGGATGTGTATGATGTCGGTTCCTCTGGGAAAAGGTAATATCGGGAGTCGAATGACTCTCGACGGACGACCGGGTTTAGTTCGGTCTAATCGCACTGCAAGCCAGAGGTGGCAGGTGTGCTTAGCCCGGATTAAATCGGTGGTTCCGCCACATTGTTGTGAAAATAATCTACTGCCGACGAATTGTCGCAGTATATCTTGAGTGGTTTTTCAATGCTATCTACCACTCTCAATCCGGGTACAAATTTCTTTAACCACATGGCCTGTCCCGTTGCCTCATAACAAGCAATAATCTCAGCGTACATTGTCGACGATGCAACAATGGATTGCTTGCAACTCTTCCATGATACAGCCCCTCCTGCCAGAGTGAACACGTATCCAGACGTGGACTTCTTGGTGTCTTTACACCCTGCCCAGTCTGAATCTGAATAGCCTATTAATTGTAAGGTGTCTGTCTTTCTATAAGTTAACATGAGGTCTTTCGTCCCTTGCAGGTATCGCAAGGCTTTCTTTGCAGCTGTCCAGTGAGCTCTTCCTGGGTTTGACTGGTATCTTCCAAGCATCCCGGTTGTGAATGCTAAATCAGGTCGTGTGCACACTTGTGCGTACATAATGCTTCCAACCGCAGAAGCATATGGAACCGCTTTCATCTGATCCTTTTCATATTCATTCTTGGGACATTGAAAATTCCCAAATTTGTCACCATGTGCTATCGGAACAAGGCCTGCATTACAGTTATGCATGTGATACCTTTTCAAGACATTTTCAATGTATGTCTTTTGAGACAATCCTAGCATGCCTCTTTTTCTGTTTCTGGAGATTTGAATCCCCAGGACATAGGATGCCTCCCCCAGATCCTTCATATCATAATTCGAACATAGAAATCTCTTTGTCTCTAGCAGCAAATCCATATCGCTGCTAGCTAGTAGGATATCGTCCACGTACAAGACTAGGAAAATATACCTTCCGTTTCGGAACTTTGCATAAATGCAATTATCCTCAACATTCTCTTTGAAACCAAACTCTCGAATGGTCTCATCAAACTTCAAATACCACTGTCTTGAAGCTTGTTTCAATCCATAAATGGATTTCTTTAGGTGGCATCCCATATCTTCTTTTCCTTCCACGACAAAACCTTTGGGTTGAGCCATGAAAACATTTTCATTAAGCACTCCATTCAGAAATGCTGTCTTTACATCCATTTGGTGTAATTCCAAATCATAATGAGCAACTAGTGCCATGATAATTCTGAAGGAGTCTTTTGACGAAACGGGTGAGAAGGTTTCGTTGTAATCGATTCCCTCTCTTTGAGTGAAGCCTTTCGCCACTAATCGGGCTTTGTATCTTTCGATGTTCCCTTTGGAGTCTCTTTTGGTCTTATAGACCCATTTGCAACCTACTTTCTTTGCCCCTTTGGGAATCACCTCTAAGTCCCAGACTTTGTTCGTATCCATAGATCTCATTTCATCCTCCATAGCGGCAAGCCACTTGGATGAGTCAGGACCCCTCATGGCTTCCTCATATGTAGTAGGATCGCCCTCCAGGGTCATGTCCTCACTAACATATACCTCGTAATCGTCAGGAATCGCAGTTTTTCTTACTCTTTGTGACCTTCTCAAAGGCACATTTTGTTCTTCCACTTGAGGCTGCTCTGGTGGTGGGTCATCGGGCACAATATCTTGTTCTGGTTCCATAGCCTCAGTTGCATCAGGAGCCTCAGGCTCAGGAATTGCAACAGGAGATGGAGACTCGGGAACTGGTAACTCAGGGACCGGTGTAATTTCCGGCTCATTTATTGTCGTGCTCGATGAACCAACATCCACAGCAGGGGTCGCAACAACAGTTGGTTGAACTGGTGGTGCTTCCTCAGCCGGCATCGAGAAGTATGGTTCTTCCACCATTGGAAATGGGACATACGTCCTCTTTTCTTGAAGGTTCACTTCTCGAGGTGCCGTAACCCCCCGGATCATGTCATTTTCAAGAAACACTGCGTGTCTTGTTTCAACAAATTTCGTGTGTCTATCTGGACAGTAAAATCTAAAACCTTTCGACCTTTCAGGGTAGCCAATAAAATGGCAACTCACTGTCCTTTCGTCTAATTTACCTTGTGAGGGGTTAAATATCTTGGCCTCAGCTGGGCAGCCCCACACGTGCAAATAATTCAATGTGGGCTTTCTTCCAGTCCATAACTCGTATGGAGTCTTGGTGACAGACTTACTGGGAACCCGATTAAGTATATGAATGGCAGTTTTTAATGCCTCCATCCACAGACTAACCGGAAGAGTCGAGTAGCTTATCATACTTCGCACCATGTCCATTAAGGTGCGATTTCTTCTTTCTGCTACTCCATTCTGCTGAGGTTCACCCGGTGTAGAATACTGGGCTACTATTCCATTTTCTCGCAGGAACCTTGCAAAAGGTCCAGGAATTTGTCCATACTGCGTATGTCGACCGTAGTACTCCCCCCCACGGTCAGATCTTACGATCTTTATTTTCAAATCAAGCTGATTCTCAACTTCAGCTTTAAATATCTTGAATTTGTCTAACGCTTCTGATCTTTCTTTTATGGGGTAAATGTAGCCATATCGGGAGTAATCGTCTGTGAACGTTATAAACGAGTCATAACCGTCCACAGTCCTCTCCGGGAAAGGACCACAAATGTCTGTATGGATTATTTCCAATACTCCCGAGCTACGCTTAGCGTTTTTCTTAATTTGTTTCGCAAGTTTTCCTTTGATGCAATCAATGCATCGGTCTAAATCCGTAAAGTCTAACGGATGGAGAATATCTTCTTTTATTAATCGTTCTATCCTCCCCCTCGAAATGTGGCCTAAACGACAGTGCCATAATTTCGACGAAGTTTCTCCATCGTTTCTTTTACGTTTCTTTGTCGTAATTGTTTCAGGTACAGAATCGGATGCATCAATTTCATTCACAACATTGCATTGGGAAAGCAAATAAAGCATGTCTCGTCGGACGGCGAGACCAACATCCTTGTTATTACAACGAATAACACACTTATGATCACCAAAATGACAATGTATCATCTCATCATCAAGTCTAGAGACAGAAATCAAATTCCTCTTTAAAGAGGGAACAAAAAGAACATCTCTCAATAACAGTACAAAACCATCATCTAATTCTAGAGAAAGATCTCCAATGGCTTTGACTGGGGCTTCTTTTCCGTTAGCTACTCTAACGTTTCTTCTGCCCTTTTCCAGCATCCTCCTTGTTCGGAAGCCCTGTAAGGAATTCGCAACATGTACAGTTGCACCCGAGTCAATCCACCAAGCATTAGTGGAAAAATCTAAGTACAGGGATTCATCAATAAAGGTCACTTGATCTGTACCTTTTTCTTTCGGGATGAGAGACCTCAACCAATCTGGACAATCCTTCTTGTGGTGCCCTTCTTGGTTGCAGTGCAAGCAAGTATTGTAGGGCACAGGGAAGAACTTGTGAGGATTCTTCCCCTTTCCATGATTATGATTCACGGCAGGGGGTTTGCTCGAGGACTGTCCAAGATCACCCTTAGGTCCTTTCTTGAAGACTGGCCTGGAGTTCTTGTTCATTCTCTTTGACTGATGCGATGCATAGTTGAGGGAGTCACTCTTGTGACTTTTGAGCCTCTCTTCTTCTTGCAAGCACTGAGCCATCAGCTGATCAATTGTCCATCTGTCCTTGACAGTGGTATTGTAGTGCACATGAAAAGTTTCATATTCTTTTGGAAGTGATTTCATAATCATGTGCACCACAAAATCCTCAGGCAAATCTTTGCCCAAGTATTTGTTCAGCTTGGCTGCAGTGCTAGTCATCTTTTGGATGTAGGCTCGCACTCCAGAGCTATCACACCTTGTATTGGTCAAATCATCTACCAAAGCGCTAGCATATGCCTTAGAGGATCCAGTAAACTGAGTCTTCAGTCTATCTAGAAGCTCCTTGGCAATAGCACACTCTGGTATAGACCCTTCAATGGAGTCATCAATAAGGTGTCGAATAATCTTCAAACATTTATTGTTTGAAATCTCCCACTTTCTTTTCTCGATGCTGTATTGCATCATCTTTTGCTCATAATGAGCATCGCCTACAGGAGGCTCAGTGGGTCTATCAGTCTGGAGTGCATAATCCAAGTCACTCATGGTGAGCATCATGTCAATATTCTTCCGCCAAGAGGGATAGTTATTCCCTTTGAGCGGATCAATCTTCCCCATCTGAGTGAGGAGCATCGCAGCGTTAATCCCTTCGTCAACAATAAAACATAAATCAAATTAGATTATGATCAAAAGTAACATGAAATCCTCATGCATGAATTAAAATCAACGTTGGTCGAAATTAAATCATGCAGAAAAAACGATCTCTATTCTAGATTCATCGTTGGATAAAAATAGAATAAATTCAGAGAGATAATCATGACTCATCATTAAAATTAACGTTGGTTAAAAAACGATAAAGTCATACATAATCTAAAAACGTGCATATCTCTAAATAATTATTCACGTTGGTTTCAAAGAATTCAGAGACAATGCACATTTAAAAAACATATCATCAGCAGCGGAAACAAGGTCTAGATTAAAAAATCTAAATTCTGTATATATAACTCCAAGCACATATTTCTAATAATCATGCAAAAAGCATTTATCAATAATCTGGAAAAAAATGCAGGGAAAAGGAAAGAACCCTGCGCTCTAATCAGGCCGAAAACGGCCCAAGATCCGGCCCAAATTGGCCCACAGCCTGATCTGGCGGGGCGGCGTGCGAGCCAGGCCAGGACAACCTGGGCCTGGGCCGCGCATCTGGCCCAGCCCAGCTGGCGGCCGCGTGCGCCCCCGCCTGCATCTCTGCCGTCGATCGAGATCGTACGGTCATCGTTCATCCGAGCTGGGTATATAAGCCCGAAAAAATCGGCCGGGTATGGAAACCCTAGGCCATTTCTCCCCCGCCCCCGCGCCTGCTGTCTGTCCGCCGCCGCTCCCCTCCCCCTTCTCCACCGTAACTCCGGCGAGAGGGAGAGAGCGAGAAGACGGTGGCACGGTCGGCAGCGCCGCCCGCGGGCTTCTCGACGGCGCGCGCGCCCACCCGAGGGTGGTCGCGTCGCCGCCGAGCGGCCCACGGCGGTGCGCTCTGTCGCCCTCGCGGGTGCGCGTGCGCACACGGTGGCCGGCGGTGCGACCGCCACCTTCTTCCTGACGGCCGGCGGTAGCGGAACGGCCAGGTAAGCCCTCTGGGCTCTCGATTCACGCGGGTTTGGGGATTCTAGGGTTAGGGTTTTGGTTTTTTTTTTCTGTCTGATTTCTCAGATCCGACCCTAGAAAAACCCCACATCATTTCGTGTTAATATCGAATCTCGCGATTCTCGATCGTTCCTTCTTGATCCGAAGATCAAAACCCGCTAGGGTTAGGGTTCGGGCTTGGCCCGAGCTAACTGATACCAATTATTAGAGTTCTCCAGGGTCTATCTCGCACCGATAGCCCCACCACTAGCGAGTTCTAGTGCAAGAGTTCATAGGATTCACGTAGATCTTGAGCGGGAAGGAGAAGAAAGAGAGAGAGAGGGGGTTTCACCTTCGGTGCCGGGGAAGGGCGCGACCGGTGCCACATGGGCAACGGGGTTTCCTTGCTCAGTGCGGTGGCGGTCGTCTACCTCCCTGTCCTGCTGGTCCTTGAGGCGGCGCTCCTCCGCCTCCTTAGCCTCCAGCTCCCTCCTCTGCTGTTCCTGCATGGCAGCGCCGCTCTCGTTGTCGTCGGCCATCGAGTCGGCGATGACGGGCGGCGTCGGATGTAGCTCTTCTAGTCACTAGGTGCGCCGGGAGATCGGATCCCTTGTTGGTTCTGTTGGGCTAGGGTTTAGCGGCGTACGGCTTGCGTTGGCGTCCGCGCCGGCCCCTGGGCCCCTCTTTATATAGCGCACTGTGACCGGGGGCCACAACCAAAAGAGAAAGGTCACGCCCCCGATCAGGGCGCGTAATCATCTCCGGATCGGTCTCTTGACCGTTCCCGAGATCAAATCCTAACACGTCATATTCTTGAAGAGCTATCCTCGCATGTGCCGCCAGCCTTATAGCATGCATCTCCTGTTGGCCAACTGCATGTTTGACCGCAAGATGGAGACAGAACTTGTCATCAGCTTCCTGTTGCAGACAAAAGCTCCTCATGCCGAGGAACTGGAGGTCCTGCCGATTGTCGGTCCTGGCAGAGTTGGGAAAAGTACCCTTATTGCTCATGTTTGCAATGATGAGAGAGTCCGTGATCATTTTTCAGAAATCGTGTTCTTGACCGACCATGATTTCAGAGATAAAGTACTATATATTCATAGGCAAGGAAATGCAATGGAACATCAATTTTCCACCATCAGAAAAGATGGGAGATTGCTAGTTATTATTGAGGTAGCTGGGGATGTCACTGAAGATGCTTGGAAGAAGGTTTGTTCTGCTATTAGGAGATCCACACCAAATGGTACTAAAATCATCATCACTAGCCGGTCTGACATGATCAAGAAATTTGGAACAACAGGGGTTATTACTCTAGCATATCCATCAAGTGAAGCGTACTGGTATTTTTTCAAGACAGTTGCATTTGGAAGCACGGATCCCGGACAGCACCCAAGGCTTGCATCTGTGGCCATGGAGATAGCCAGGATGCTTAACAGTGGATCTCTGTGTGCTGCAAACGGCATTGCTAGCTTGCTACAAAACAATTTTTGACATCAACTTTTGGTTCAAGTTTCTGGTGTTCATAAGAGGGTTAATTCAGAAGCATATAGCCAAATATGGTGAGCATCCATGGGATCTTCTCTACCAAACCAGACCCACACGTCTTGGGAGAATGATGGGCAGAGCTTCTGAGGATTTAATTATCCATGATCAGTATCAGCGCTCTTCGCAGGAGGCGGTTCCAAACAGAGCACTAAATGATGTGATGTATGGAAGCGTTAAGCCAGATGGAAAATTTGAGGTCCTAGCATGGAGGTCCCTGATACCGCCGTACTATAACTGTATCTATACTTGTCAGATTCAAGATCTGAAAACTAGAGCTGCTAATAAGAGGAAGCGCTCTCAAAACAATGCGATATCTCTCTGATTTTTGTCATTTTCAGCCTGCCAGGCTCTTTACATAGGATTATGCTCAAGTTCAGAGAACCTTCAGTTAGATTGCTTATCTTTCAAGATCATGTGATAGTACAGTAGTTTGATCATCTATGATGTTTGCCTTGTATTCTTCTACAAAAGCACTATGGATGAGCTTTTTATCTGGAGCTACAATTCGATTTCATTATTTCCATACTCAGAGAAGCACGGCGGCGCTGCTCATGTACACTGCGTGAAATACCTGGAAGGAGAAGAATAGAAGACTTGCTGAAGGAAAATCCTGCAATCCAGCTCGTGTTTTCAGCCTCGCGCAAGAAGCGATGGCCCTGCGGATCAAGCGTATCGTCAGCCTGTCAATGAGTAGTCCCTCTTATGTTTGAATGTTTGCAAGTGCCAGAGATAGACCTTTATCAAGATTTTTTTTCTCATAAAAATACAAGTTTTTCTGTGTTTCATAAATAAATGTAATTAAAAAGTACTAGTTAAAGTTTACGAGCAGTGTTTGCTGCAACGATCTCAAAACCTTCATTTGTTTGCGCGTCTTGGAGTGAAGCTTTTTTTTTTTTAGAGAGAGAGAGAGAAAAGAAAATTGTTTGCGGCAGGCAGGCCCACCTCAACCTCTTTATTATTTGGTCCCACCGGACAGAGACTCGCATTTCGCTTCCCCAACCCCTCGCTCGCTCGCCGCCTCTCCTCCGCCAGGCAGCATGGCGCCGCCGCCGCCGCCGCGCTTGCCGGCGTCGCTGATGGACGATCTCGTCGAGGAGTTCCTCCTCCGCATCCCGCCGGACGACTCCGCGCCGCCCTCGTCTGCAAGCGCTGGTGCCGCATCATCTCCGACCCCGGCTTCCACCGCCGATTCCGTGAGTTCCACCGCACGCCCCCCATGCTGGGCTTCCTCTCCAACTTCAGGACCTTCTCCTGCTTCGTTCCCACTACCTCCTTCCTCCCGCCCCGTGCCTACGGCGGCTACGCGGCGACGGCCATCGACGCGCGCCATGGCCGGGTCCTCCTCCACGGCGCGCCCTTGTATCTGAATCAAAACCCCACGGACAGTGCCTTGGTGGTATGGGACCCGATCAGGGGCGACCGGACGGAGCTGCCCTCGCTGCCGCGACCCTCATAGCTGGAACGCCGCCGTGCTCTGCGCCTCCCTCGGCGGCGCCTGTGACCACCTCCACTGCCGCCGCGGGACACTTCCTGGTTGTTTTCATGGGGTTCGACGAAGAACGGGGGATGTTCTCCTATGTCTACCCATCAGAGGCTACGGCGTGGAGTGAGTCTGCTGCCTATCATGGGCAGCACCCTGGTGCCGCAATCGGATCGGTGGCAAGCGCCCTTGTGGGGAATGCACTCTACCTCATGCTTCGGGATCGCGAGAGCGTCATCGAGTACCATCTGGGCGCACGGGAGATGTCTCTGATTGACCTGCCGACAGAATGCTCCTTTGGGGGCAATGCGCTCATGACTACGGAGGACGGTGGGCTGGGGCTTGCCAACTTGGTGCGCAACAGACTCTGCCTGTGGTCATGGGAGGCAGGCCCAGACAGGGATCCAGGATGGGTGCGAAGCAGAGCCATGGACCTTAGGGCATTGCTTCCCGATGAAGCCCTCTCAACCTCGCTCCATGTGGCTGGCTTTGCATGTGACATCGCCGCCATTTTCGTGCTGACACATGTTGGGATTTTCACGGTTGATTTGAAGTCCTGCCGGGTCGCAAAGGTGTATGAAGATGGTGGGTGCTTTGACAATTTCCCCTACATTAGCTTCTACACTCCAGGTACTCGAGTTGGAGAGGCTCGTGCATCCTTTCTATCTTTCGTTATCATGTACTGTAACTTTGCATATATGTGATTTGCTAAAATTCAGATTTTTCAGTTAGTAACATGAATTTTTTGGAAACTGTGAATCTGTGCTCAAGCACAGCGAGTTAAATAAAGTGGGATATCAATTACATTTAAAACTAGGATGCTCATGCAGTAACACGCAACAGATTTTTTATGGACCACTCGTGAAAATTGACTAGACATGCATAGGGGCTTTTGCTGCGTTCCACTATGTTGAAAACTGATTTAGATTGACTTAAGGTACGTGGCTGGAAAGAAACAGAAAAAAAAAAAGGCATAACCTGCACACCCATATATCAACCTCCAATATTTATATCCTTAACCCTCTGCATTGTTTGGCTGTGATCAATTGCCTATAACAACATATACAAATGGATGACGATATTGTACTGACAACGAGACATTTTTTTTCTTGCGTTGTGAATCTGGCTGTTGATTATTACTTTGGGCTGTTTATCTGTTTGTTTTATGTGGTTGTTAGTCTACTTGGGTAGCCAGCAACTCATTGTCCTTTTATGGATGTTAGTAGCAGATGTTCACAGAGGGAAAATCACTCAGCTAATGTTATTTTCAAAACTATGCATTTTTGCAGGACTGAGAGTGGCCTCTACCAAAGGACCAAGAATGGGCACCTCAAACGCCTGATAAACATCATATTCTCAATTGCAGGATCGTGGTAGTATTTAATAAAGTAATTTTGTGGTGGGACAACATTTCGGCATTAGTGGGGTTAGTCATGGTTTTAGTTTGTTGGCTTTCAAGGGTTCTGCGTTTTATGCGTGGGACTACATCTGTTATGTCTGTTACCTTGATCATCGCTGTGTTGGGCTACTCTGGTATGCTGATAGCCCTTTTTTATTATACTCTACATCTACCGTTGAACATTAGTTTGTAATGCTTAAGAATGTTTGAATGCATATGGTTTTCCCCTCATGTAAAAACATTTATGCTCAATAACATGAGCATTTGAAACTGAATTTTTTTTCATGAGGTATAATGAACTTCTTACCAATGGTTTTACTCATCCTAAGATTCTGGGCGCTTAGATTTTCATCATCTTTTGGTTTTAAATTGAGCAACTCTGCTAGTCATTTGTCAACACAGCTTTTTAATCATGTTCTGCGGCTTGAATGATTTATTTCCGAATGTTTGTGCAATGCGGATGGAGCAAATTATCGGCTTCTGAACATTTTTGGGAGAATGGCTGCATCTTCTTGTCAGTATGTATGAATGTTCTTCACAAGAGGAGCTTCCAAAGATAACAAGTCTAAGATGTGGTGTTTGGAACTTGGAAGTGTTAACTGTTAAGCCACATGGAAAATTTCAGGTCCTAGGATGGAGGTCTGAGATATCACCCTGCTGCAGCTATATCTACACTAGCAGTATCCAAGTGGGGGGAAAACTAAAGCTGTCAAAGTGTTGTCTGAAAAATAAAGTTGCATTTTGTCAAATTTGCCCCTATCTAGTTTATATAGCAGTATCTGACCTGCTTTGATAAGTGACATCATAAATAAACTGATTGATAGGGTATTAATAGTTACAGTATTAATAGTTACAGCATAGTCAGACTCTGCGAGTACCCTGTTTTAATAGAAGCATGTCATTGAGACAGAATGCTCATAATGAATTACCTGTCGGTGGTTTAACTCAGCATCAGAATGTGGGCGCTGGAACTTTTATCATCTTTACGTTCTACATGTCATTTGTCAGTATAGCTTCTTGCTCAGGTTTGGTGACCTGGCATAAAAAATTTTGTTGCCTAATGTAAACTGTTATACAATCGGAGCAAACTCTTCTGTTTTCTAAAAAAACAAATTGGATGGATGGAGCAAATTATCAGTTTATTTGTTGCAAGCAGAGCCTCATGGTGCAATGGAAGAGCTAGAAAAAATCTTGGCTTAGTTGCACTGAATGATTTTCATATGATTGCAGCAGTATTTATTGCACTCAATGAATCAATAACCCTGAACCCTGATGTCTTTCGAGTGCACGTATAGGGAAGTGTGGTCCAGTGTGCATCTTGTTCTGCTTAATTTATCTAGAAGTTTAATTCCACTGGCCCGTTTTTCATAGCCAGCAGGTTCCAAATCATACTAATCAAAGGATTTTTCTTCTGTGAGAGGCTAAAATCAACACCTAGCATCTAGAAGCCGCTGATCTTTTTTTAATTCACAGAAAGTCACGCCAGTGGAGGGGGGAGGTGCCGCGTGTTCTTTTATTGTGGTATGAAACATAGAACTTTTGGAACATATTAGATTAGGGTATGAAAAACTGACAGGGTATTTTGACTCTTGGACTGGACTAAGACTTGGACTAAGACTTTTGGACTAAACTCACCTTCTGCGTTCCTGTTCAACAGTACTCTTTCTCCCTGTTTTTCTTGGTACATCATTGGAGTCGGCTCAGAGACAGTCCATTCCATTCTGCAGGGCACTGTTCGTTCTCTTCTGTAGCTGCTGCGTCATCTTCCTGAGGAGAGAGTCCTCGAATGGAGGTGCTTCTTTCTGCAGTCATCGGTGAGCTTACTACTAGATCCATAAATTTTCTCATAAGCAGGCGCCCAAAACCTCCAGCACTGGCCTTGGAGGACGGCCTACACAAGGCTCTCCTCCGGGCGCAGGTCGTCGTTGATGAGTCCATGGGACGGCTCATCACAAATCAAGCCATGCTTCAGCAGCTGGACATGCTGAGAGGCACCATGTATCAAGGCTATTATGCGCTTGACAACTTTAGGAACCAGTTTCATGATGCTGAGGATGACAAAGATCAAGCTGTGAGTCCCTCTGTTAGTTTGTCCATAGTCTCTGGTAGAAGTCCCCAGATCTTGGGACAGCTACGAGAGGCACTTGATAGATTGACCTCCATGATTAGAGATGTGGATGTACTGGTCTCGTTTATGATGAGCTACCCTCGCCGGTATCGCCAGCCTTACAGCATGCATCTGCTGTTGGATAATTGCATGTTTGGCCGCCAGATGGAAACAGAGCATGTCATCAACTTCCTGTTGCACACACAATCTTATGGTGCTGAAGTAGAGGTCCTACCGATTGTTGGTCATGGCAGAGTCGGTAAAAGCACCCTTGTCACTCATGTTTGCAAGGATGAAAGAGTCCGTAATCATTTTTCCGAAATCATGTTCTTGAACAACCACGATTTTACAGATGGTGAGCCTGCTGCTTTCAGACATAGATGTTTAATGGAAAATCATAATTGTGGCTCAAACTCGAATAGAGATGTGAAATTTCTAGTTATTGTTGAGGTGGCTGGGGATTTCAATGAACATGCATGGGATAGGTTCTATTCTGCTTCTAAACAGTGGATGCCAAGCGGCAGTAAAATCATAATCACAAGCCAGACTGACAAGATCACCAGGGTTGGAACAACAAGGTCTCTAACTCTGAAATTTCTGCCACTTGAGGTTTACTGGTATTTCTTCAAGACCCTTGCGTTTGGAAGCACAGATCCTAGGGCACACCCGAGGTTCGCAAACCTGGCCATGGAGATGGCTAGGATGATGAATGGATCTTTCATTAGTGCGCAAATTGCTTCTCGCGTTATGAGGGACAACTTTGACATCCGCTTTTGGTGCAAGGTTCTAGCCCTCTATAAAGGGTTCTTGGAGAAGCATGGCTCTAAATTTGGTGGTAATCCATTTGCTACTCTGAACGAAAACAGACCAGCACTTCTTGGAAGAATGGGTGGGACTTCTGCGGATCTCATGGTTCATCCTCATTTTGAGTGCTCTTCTCAAGTGGAGGTTCCCAATATAACAATCCCAGATGTAATATTTGGAAGTGTTAAGGCTCACGGCAAATTTGAATTCGCATGGACTTCTCCAATACCACCCTATTATAGCCATATCTATATTGGTGAGATTCTAGAGCTGAAATCGATAGCTGGCAAGAGGAAGAGGAAGCATCATATGGAAAATGGAGTCACATTTTCTTAATATATGTTAGTACTGTACCTATCTAGACAGGTGTCAAAATTGATGATGGACAGACTGTCTTCTGTGGAAGCATTAGTGGGGTTAGTCATGGTCTTAGTTTGTTGGCTTTCAAGGGTTCTGCATAAGGGATTACATCTGTTATGTCTGTTACCTTGATCGTCGCTGTGTTGGGCTACTCTGTTATGCTGATAGCCCTTTTTTATTATACTCTACATCTACCGTTGAACATTAGTTTGTGATGCTTAAGAATGTTTGAATGGATATGGTTTTCCTCTCATGTAAAATCATTTATGCTCAATAACATGAGCATTTGAAACTGAAAAACCGCAATTTTCATGAGGTATAATGAAATTCTTACCAATGGTTTTACTCAGCCTAAGATTCTGGGCGCTTAGATTTTCATCATCTTTTGGTTTTAGAGCAACTCTGCTAGTCATTTGTCAACACAGCTTGTTAACCATTTTCTGCGGCTTGAATGATTTATTTCTCAACGTTTGCGCAATGCGGATGGAGCAAATTATCAGCTTCTGAACATTTTTGGGAGAATGGCTGTATCTTCTTGTCAGTATGAATGTTCTTCACAAGAGGAGCTTCCAAAGATAAAAAGTCTAAGATCTGGTGTTTGGAACTTGGAAGTGTTAAGCCACATGGAAAATTTCAGGTCCCAGGATGGAGGTTTGAAATATCACCCTGCTGCAGCTATATCTACACTAGTGGCATCCAGATCGAAGTGGGGGAAAACTAAAGCTGTCAAAGTGTAATTCAGTTTGTTTATGCAGTAGTAGGATATCTGAAATTCTGAAGTTGATTGATATGGAGTTAACTGCATGGTCATGATAGGATGTCGCATGTTTCCACATTGTGAGCCTCTACTACTTTACTACATCGTCGCGTGCAAAGCTTTTTTAAAATTTAGGTAGGAGAATGCATGTTGTTGGACCTGTGCTGCACTGCACTAGTGCTGCAGTTTGACACTTTGATGCAACATGACGCTTGCTACCTCAGTCTCCCTTGTGTACTTTCCTGAAGTAAAGAGGCTTCATGCACTTGTTCATCTCATCTTGAGAGTGCAATTCTTCCATGGTCTCCTTCGCATTCTGGCGTCTGGCTGCCTGCTGCCGCCACACCGCAACGCGCCGCCGCAAGCACCCGTCGCCTGGCTGCTCCTGCCATGAACTCGGGAGCGTTTGCAGCAACCACGGTGCCGAGTGGTCATAGCGTCGCTGCAGCTAGGCCGGCGTTGGCGTCCGGCCTGCCTCCCTTCCCCGCGTACCAGCGTCGCAGCAGCCGTGGTGCCGAGCTGCCGCCGCAGCTAGCCTGGAGCCGACCGCCCTCCTCCTCACGTCCACTGGTTGCCAGTTGCCACTAGAGAGAGTAGAGATTCATTCACCTAGAGTCCAACCGACAGGGTCCCCGCATGCACTGGTAGGCACCGAAGATCCATTCACCTCGAGTCTGTGGACAGCCAACATTAAAGAGCAGCCAAGCCATTTGAACGAGTGTGGCCTTTCTCCTTCCCACCTAATGAAAACAGTGCTATGTTTCAGTTCGATCCCTCTAGATGAGACTAGATCCTTTCATTTCAGTCCTGCATATTTCAGTTACATTGCTAATGGGAGGAAATGAAAAGGCAGCAGTGTAGCATGCCTTCCCTTAACTCCCCCCACCCATTCATTACCTACATATATGGGATGGCAAAACATTGTAGTGTCAAGGAGTCCAACTCTGCTCACCTACGATTGAGATCGACGCACCTTTGTTTTGGTCATTTGCTTCTATTTCCCTGCGGATCAGGTCAAGGTATACCTCCCACCATCCCTTACAAATCCGTTTTGCTCATCCTAGATCCCTCAATCAAACCTCTAGCACGCCCATCAAATGTTTATCACTGGTCTATTGGTTTTCTTTGCAGGAGAAGTTTGTATATATATAGCTTTGGCATACTATTCAGCTAGCATGGCCATCAGATGTTTGAGACCTCAAAAGCTAGATGTGATTTGCGCTAATGTTCACTTATCATCGTTTCTGACGTAAATCCAGTGTTGTACTGTTGTTCACATGCACACAGATGCGGTGCCTTCAAGGTGTCCCTGCAAACTACAATTTTTCTCTCTTTATTGTTTCTCTGTTCTATGCACAAAAATATTTATCGTACCCTCAGTCACCGCAGACAGCAGCCATGATTCTGTTGTGTTCTCTGTCGGTGTCGCCGTTTGTTCAGGACGGCCAAGACCAAAGGGCACGCACAATGCGAAACTTTCCTATCCGGATCAGATGTCCATCTGAAAAATACGCCCGGCGCTCCGCCTCCGCGAGGTCGCGCCGCCCGCCGGCAACACCCGAGACACGATACCGCTCCGTCTTGGCCCTGCTACCGCGGTGGTCTGAGAATGAGATGGGACGCAACGTAACCCACCCACCTACAGGCTACAGGCTACAGGCTACAGGATACAGTTCGGCGTGGCTGCCTGGCCTACCGCGAGCGGGCTAGTTGGTCATCTCGCATCGCACATTGCTTAGGGGCGTCCATGGCAAATACAGTCTGAAATCCCAAATACCTCTGTACCATGGCAGTTAGCTACGTGTTTTGCTGTTAAAGATCGAGTTCATAACAAATGCTTCTTCTTCAGTTATCATTAGTTGTCAAGTACTGCGTGTATATCTCTACTCTCTAGTGAACAAATGCTTCCGCCGTGTTCACGCCATGGACGCTGCCGCGTAGCCCCCGGCAGGGCCCGGGCTTTTAGTTCTCTACCACGGCCAGCAGCGCCGGAACCCTCCTCCCACCGCGGTGGCCTGAGATGAGACGCCACCCCCCACCTACCACCTACAGCATAAAGTTCGATCTCGCCGTCGCATTGCACAATTCAAACCTCAGGTATTCAACCCGTGCGCTGTGCTATGGTCTGGCCTTGGTCTGAACGACTGAACACCAATCTGAAGCATGACTCTGCTTCTTGTTGCAGTTTACTCCATCTTCTATTCTTTCAACCCGTCTGATTTCACCGAATTGTTGCCTAAAAAGGTCAACGAATATTCGCTGAACCGTTCATTGCAAATACAGCTTGAAATCTGATGTCAGCCTCTCCCTTTTTCTGACGGTGCTTGGTCTTCTCCTCTTTTTTTTTTTTTCCATAACGTAGAAAGCGGTTAAAATTGTAGTTTCCCCGTAGTCCAAAACAAATGTCCAGTTCAGACGCAGCTTTCAATGTTTTACTAATATCCGGTTGTGCCCTGTAGACTGGCTACCATTTTGACTGCTACAGCTTCTCTTTCAGGGATTAGTGGCTCAGAGGGATGTTTGAAATACACGCATGGCTATTGGAAAGTTTCTAGCTCGTTCTCATCATGAAGGATATGTCCATTGTGGGTTGTGGCAGCTTCTACATATTGCAGGCTAGCTGCACTTCTCACAAGATGGTACTGCAATGGAAAAGGGTGGTGCAGCGTGTGCCTTTTGTTATGCGAAAACTCAAGCACCAATGCTTGATCAAATTTAATGAAGACTAGAAGAAGGGGAGAATAAGGAATTAATGGTAGTGGAGAACAATGCTATGGTGTAGATTTGCTCTGGGTGACTAAGCAAAAAAAAAAAAAAAAAAAAGGAACTCGAGACTCAAGAGCTGTACCTTTCTCAGTCCTGGTACTGGTATTTTTATTAACATCTGAGGAAGAGGAATTGTACATAAGGTGAAGGCGAAAGGAGTCCAGATGTCAAACAGCATGTGCATGGACTAAAGACCACTATATTGGACTACTGGATTGACCTTTAATTTTCTTTGCAGAGCAGGTGCTGCTGTTCTTAATATGTTCTTTCCGTTCCACAGCTCACTGTCCATTCTCTCCTCCACCGCCTGTGTGATCTTCCAGAACAGAGTCCCCAAATGGAGCTGATAGTTTCTTTGGTCCTTGGTGAGGCAATCACTAGATCCATAAATTTCTTCATTGGCAAATACTCGAAGCCACAGGCACAGGATGTGGCGGATCACCTCTGCAGGGTCCTGCTGCGGGCACAGGTCATAATTGATGAGGCGATGGGAAGGCAGATCACAAACCAAGCTATGCTCCTGCAGCTGGACAAGCTGAGAGGCACCATGCACAGAGGCTATTACTTGCTCGACACTTTCAGGTACCAATCTCATGACAAGGAAGATGCCAAAGATGAGGCTGTGAGTCAATCTTTCTCTCTCTCCAAAGCAAATTCTTCAAAATATCTCTGTTCCTCCAAAAAAGAAACACAACTTTTTGAACAACTGCAAGATGCGCTAGAAAGCTTGAACAACCAGATCTTTGATGCAAATGAGTCCGTCATATTCATGAAGAGCTATCCTCTCATGTGCCGCCAGCCTTATAGCATGCATCTTCTGTTGGCCAACTGCATGTTTGACCGCAAGGTAGAGATGGAACTTGTCATCAGCTTCCTGTTGCAAACAAAATCTCATCGCACAGAGGAACCGGAGGTCCTGCCGATTATTGGTCCTGGCAGAGTCGGAAAAAGCACCCTTGTTGCTCATGTTTGCAATGATGAGAGAATCCGTGATCATTTTTCAGAAATCGTGTTCTTGACCGACCATGATTTTAGAGATGAAATGTTATCTGTTCAAAGCCAAGGAGATGCAGTGGAACAACAAATTTGCACCACCGGAAGAGACCAGAGATTGCTAGTTATTGTTGAGATAGCTGGGGATGTCACTAAAGATGCTTGGAAGAGGTTGTGTTCTGCTTTTAGGCGGTCCACGACGAATGGTACTAAAATCATCATCACCAGCCGGTCTGACATGGTCAAGAAACATGGAACAACACGGGCTATTACTCTGACATATCCATCCAGTGAAGCATATTGGTATTTCTTCAAAACCCTTGCATTTGGAAGCACAGATCCCGAACAGCACCCGAGGCTTGCATCTGTGGCCATGGAGATAGTCAAGATGCTAAGCATTAGATATTACACTGCTGCAAACAGTGGCTGCTAGCTTGCTACGAGACAACTTTGACATCAACTTTTGGTGCAAGTATCTGGTGTTCATAAGAGGGCTCATCCAGAAGCATATAGCCGAATTTGGTAAGCATCCAGGGGATTTTCTGAGGCAAAACCAACCTGCACATCTCGGGAGAATGATGGGTAGGGCTCATGGGGATTTCGTGATCTGTGGTCAATATCAGCACTCTTCACATGAGGCAGTTCCGAACATAGCATTTAATGATGTGGTGTATGGAAGCGTCAAGCCACATGGAAATTTTGAAGTCCTAGCATGGAGGTCCCGGATACCGCCCTACTATAACTACATCTATAGTTGTCAGGTTCTTGATAGAAAAACTAGAGCTGCTAAGAGGAAACGGTCTCAAAATAATGGGACAACTCCTTAATTTCGTTACTGCAAGCCTACCAGGCTTTTACGTTCGTGCATAGGAGTACACTTGATTTCAAAGAACACTTAAAGGCCATAGTTGGGTTGCAAGAGGATTGGAGGGGATTTAAGTGTATTGAATCCCCTTCTAGTCAACTTTGAATAGGGATGTATTTAATTCTCCCGAGGCTTGTTCGGTTGTCTTGTTTTTGAAGGAGATTGAGGAGTATTAAATCACTTATTATTCAAATTTGACTAGTAAAAGATTAAATCCACTTCAAAATCAGAACAACCGAACAAGCGTTGTTTGGTTATCCTGATTTTGAAGGGGATTGAGGGGTATTAAATCACTTCCTATTCAAATTTGACTAGTAAGGGATTAAATCCTCTCCAATTCCTTTCAAAATCAGGACAACCGAACAAGAACTTGTTCGGTTACCGTATAATCCAAGGGGATTGGAAGGTATTGAGTGGTATTTTGACTTGCGGGGGATTCAATCCCCCTCAATACTACCCAATCCTTTTGGATTTTTCCCTAACCGAACAAGCCCTTAATCCCCTTCAATACTCTCAAACCGAACAAGGCCTAAGTTAGATCGGTTATCTTTCAAGTTCATGTAACAGTACAGTAGTTTGAATGTTTGATTATGTATTATGCGGAGTATATGCCATCTTTTCATGTACTTGTATGCTTGTACAAAAGCAATGAAAACTGCATGAGCTTTTTTTGGGTCTGAAACGGTAATCTTGCTGTCATTGCTTCCGTGTTTAGCAGGTTCCAAACCTCATGTATCCACTCATAGGTATGTATGCTAAATCACTAGTAACCAGTTTCACAACAAAGATTTACACGTTTTAGTTTCCAAGTTCTGTGTTAAGCATGCGTGGTGCAATTTCTGAAGAACGCTATCAAACTCACAAAGTCTAACCCGTGACGGGTTGCGACGGAGGATAGGCGTGCGGCCCACCGCACGCCGCCAGCGGGGTTTGGGTTTGTCGGGGGTTTGTCCAATGTCCCACACGTGCTAAAGGAGGGGTCGGGAGAGGATACCTGCCGGTGGTGGATCGAGGTGGTCGGTGTCCTGCGGAGTGGAGGCGGCGGGAGCCACCGGAGCCGACTGCGGCGGAGGGGTTTTCCGATGTCCCGCGACGCTATAGGAGGGGTTGGGAGAGGTTGCCAATCGGTGGTGGATTCGAGGCGATCGGTGGGCGGTGGAGTGAAGGCAGCGGGAGCTTCCAGAGCCGGGCGGCGGGGTTTTTTTCCGATGTCCTGTAACGCTAGAGAGGGGTCGGGAGAGGTTGCCAGCCGATGGTGGATCGAGGCGGTCGGTGGGCAGCAGAGTGGAGGCGGCGGGAGCCACCGTAGCCAGGTGGCGGAGGATGGCCGATAGGTGTTGAAGGCGGCGGGAGAGAAGGAGGCCAGTGGGGTGGTGGATCATGGATGAGGTTAGCGGTAGACACGGGGCTAGGAGAGGCAAGATTAGTGGTGGAAGCGGTGGTGGGAGATGCCAGAGTCGGGAAGAGCTAGCGGCAGAGGCGAGGCGACGCTGACAATGGGAATGACGGGTCACGCGCTTAGTGACTGCGCGACCATCGTGCGTTAACTTCGTCCTAACAAACTCTGCCTTAATTTTAATTATAAGACTATTTTCAGCAGATTGTATATTTACAATTGCCTATCACTATTTCAACCACTTCTCTACGTGTCTACAGTAGCGTTACAGTGTTGTTTTGTACTGTGCGCAGATTTTATACTGTAGACAGGCTGTATATATGGCTCGCAGGAGACCGTCTCAAGCACAGCAATTCCGTCGGAGTTGAACGGAGGTTTCATGGTTTGACGTCTCTTTTCATTTTTATTGGTTGGTTGGTCACTCGGTTGGGCTCCAATAAAAATACCTGGATCGCGAATGATATCATGAGCCAAAGCAGGGGGCTCCGTGCAAATACGCCCCGCCAGCGACGACGGCGCTCGGCGAGGTCGCGCCGCCGCCGGCAAACTCCGAGACACGAGACCCCTCCCGCGCTCACCTCCGCCGGGTTCACGCCACGGACGCTGCCTCCGGACTCGCGCGTAGGTCCCCCGTCAGGGCCAGCCGCGCCGGCGCCCTGTTAGCGCGATGAGACGCCACCCACCTTCTACCTACATGGCGAGCGGGAGCGGACGGATCTGCCCGCCGTCGCGTCGGAAGAAGAATCGGCGCCGCATTGCACATTCCCACCTCCAGCTCCAGGTATTCAGTCCGTACTCTGTGCTTTGGACTGAACATCAATCTGAAAAGATGAAGGAATATTTGCTCATAACATAGAAAATACAGCTTGAAATCTCAAATCGCAAGATGGTCAGTGGATCCATTTCTTTTTTTTAAAAAAAAAAAGGCTGTGAGGAGTCGTATAGTGTGGAGCCTCTCCCTTTTTCTGACGGTGCTTGGTCCTCCTTTTCTTTTCTGTTTGTCTGTTCATCGTATAACATAGAAAACGGTTAAAATTCTGTAGATCTGGTGCACATCTGTCTTCCATTCTGACTGCTACAGCATCTCTTTCAGGGACTAGTGGCTCAAAGGGGTGATGGCACTGTAATGGAAATGGGTGGTGCAGCGTGTGCGTTTTGTTATGTGAACGCACGCTCAAGCAACAGTGTTTGATCAAATTTCTAATTAATTTGATGAAGGTGAGGAATCTCATGGTATACAAGGTTGTGGCTACATGAGTCAGAATGTCAAACAGCATGTGCATGGACTAGGGCCACTACAATGGACTACTGGATTGACCTTCAGTTTTCTGTATAGAGCAGGTGCTGCTCTTCTTAATACGTTATTGACATTCCGCAGCTCACTGTCCATTCTCTCCTCCACTGCCTGTGTGATCTTCCAGAAGAGAGTCCCCAAATGGAGATGATAGTTTCTGTGGTCCTTGGCAAGGCAATCACTAGATCCATAAATTTCTTCATCAGCAAATACTCCAAGCCACTGGCACAGGATGTAGAGGTCCGCCTCCGCGGGGTCTTTGCTCCGGGCACAGATCGTCATCGAGGAGGCGATGGGACGGCAGATCACAGACCAAGCTATGCTCCTACAGCTGGACAAGCTGAGAGGCGCCTTGCACCAAGGTCATTACAAGCTCGACACTTTCAGGTACCAATCTCATGACAAGGAGGATGCTGAAGATCACGTTGTGAGTCAACCTGTGTCTCTCTTCAAAGTGAATTCATTGAAATATTTCTGTTTGTCCAATAGAAAAGCACATGTTTTCAAACAATGAAACAACTACAAGAGATGCTAGAAAGCTTGAACTCCATTATCCTTGATGGAAATAAATTAGTCATACTCTTGAATAGCTGTCCTCGCATGTACCGCCAGCCTTATTGTATGCATATCTTGTTGGCCAGCTGCATGTTTGACCGCAAGATGGAGATACAACTTGTCATCAGCTTCCTATTGTGCACAAAACCTCATCGTGTTGAGAAACCAGAGGTCCTGCCGATTGTTGGTCCTGCCAGAGTTGGAAAAAGCACCCTTGTTGCTCATGTTTGCAACGACGAGAGAATCCGTGATCATTTTTCAGAAGTCGTGTTCTTGACTGACCATGATTTCAGAGCTTAGACAGAGATGTGCAACGATTACCACCAGAAAAGATGGGCGATTGCTTGTTATTGTTGAGGTGGTTGGGGGTGTCGCTGAAGATAAATGGAACATTTTGTATTCTGCTTTTATGCGATCCACATCAGGTGATACTAAAATCATCATCACGAGCCGGTCTTACAAGATCACGAAATTTGGAACGGCAGGGGTTATTACTCTTAACATATCTGTCAAAAGAAGCATATTGGTATTTGTTCATGACACTGGCATTTGGAAGCACGGATCCTGAGCAGCACCCGAGGATTGCATATGTGGCCATGGAGATAGCTAGGATGCTAAGTAATAGAGCTCTCATTGCTGCAAACATCACTGCTAGCTTGTTAAGGGGCAACTTCGACATCAACTTTTGGTGCAAGGTTCTGGCGCTCACCAGGGGGCTCACCCTGAAGCATATAGCCAGATTTGGTGAGCATCCATGTGATTCTCTGAACCAAAATAGACCACATCTTTTGAGAATGGGTACAGCTTGAAGGTCTACAATCAATATCAGCGCTTGTCCCAGGAGGTGGTGCCGAACGTAACATTAGAAGATTGATGTATGGAAGCGTTAAGCCACATGGAAATTTTGATATCTTAGTATGGAGGTCTCGAATGCCGCCGTACTATAACTACATATACAATTGTCAGATTGAAGATCTAAAGACTACAGCTGCTAAGACGAAGCGCTCTCAAAATGGTGGGATAACTCCTTAATTCTGACATTGTCAGACGCCTTATGTAGGAGTATGCTTGTGTACAAAGAACACTTTAGTTGGACTGATTACATTTCAAGTTCAAAATGTAATAGTACAGTAGCGTAGCTTGATTCTGTATGATATTTGCCATCTTTTCATGTATACTCGTGCAAAAACACTGAAACTGCATGAGCTTCTTTTATCTGAAACCATAATGTTGCTCTCTTTATTTTCATAGTCAGCAGGTTCCAAACCTCACTAATCTACTCATAGGTACGTGCTGCATTGTGCCAGAATCAAATATGCTAAATCACTGATAAATGATTCCGCAATAAAAAAAATTTACATCTTAATTCCAAGTGTTATGTTAAGCAAGTACAGTGCAATTTTCTGAAGAATGCAATAAACTCTGCTTCAATCACAAGGGAGAATGATTCTAAATAGACGAAATTAATAAGGAAATGTTCTCAGAATTTTCTTTAAAAATAAAATTGGTTTGAACTGATTTCCTTTCTTCTTTCTCCTGTAATACTTTGCTATAATTTTCTACTGTAAGGAAATGCTCTCAGGTTAGTTCAGCAACTTTATTTTTTTCTAAAGAATAGAGGAGAAATTAGTTCATTTCTAATTCAATTCTTTCATTTTCTAAGAAAAATAAGATTGCCAAACTAGCACTCAGAACAGAATGTAAAGATTATTGGGGTTTTATTGGAGCTTCTTCAATCCCAAAAGGAACAGGACTGCTCTGGCGGTGGGCCAGTGGCAAAGCCCCGTGCTATCTGTTCTGTGGTCCCACCGGACAGTGACCTCGTCCCCTCCCATTTCGCTTCCTCCTCAGCCCATTAGCCCAACCAAACCCTCTCTGCCGCCGCCGCTGCCAGGCCAAGGCAGCATGCCGCCGCCGCCGCTGCTAGACGAGCTCGTAGAGGAGGTCCTCCTCCGCGTCCCTCCGGACGACCCCGCGCGCCTCCTCCGCGCCGCCCTCGTCTGCAAGCGCTGGTGCCGCATCATCTCTGACCCTGGCTTCCGCCGCCGATTCCGTGAGTTCCACCGCACGCCCCCCATGCTGGGCTTCTTCTCCGACCTCAGATCATCAACCTTCATCTCCACCACCTCCTTCCGCCCGCCCCGTGGCTACCGCCGAAACTATCCGCCGATCGACGCCCGCCACGGCCGCGTCCTGCTCCACAGCGTGCCATGGCATTTTGTGAAGAACCCGCTGGACCATGCCTTCCTGGTGTGGGACCCGATCACGGGCGAGCTGAGGAAACTGCCCTTGCTGCCATGGTCCTTCTACCCTTATAGCTGGAACGCCGCCGTGCTCTGCGCCTCCCTCGGCGCCTGCGACCACCTCGACTGCCGCCGCGGACCCTTCCTAGTTGTCCTTGTGGGCACGGACCAATGGGGGATGTTCTCCTTCGTCTACTCATCAGAGGCAGCTGCGTGGAGCGAGTGGGCCTCTGCGCAGCACCCCGGCGACGACTTTGTGTTGAGGCCAAGTCTTCTCTTGGGGAATGCGCTCTACTTCGTGCTTCGGTATAGCAGGAGTATCGTGAAGTATGATTTGGGGGCACGGGAGATGTCTCTAATTGGCATGCCAGCAGAATGTGTCTTGGACGGCAATGTGCTCATGGCTACAGAGGGAGGTGGACTGGGGATTGCCAGCTTGGTGAACCACTTGCACAGATTGTGCCTGTGGTCAAGGGAGGCTGGCTCCGACAAGGATGTGGGATGGGTACAAAGCAGAGCCATTGACCTCAAGACATTACTTCCTAATGAAGCCCTCTCAATGTATCTTAATGTAGCTGGCTTTGCATATGGCGTCGGCGTCATCTTTCTGAAGACAGATGTAGGGATTTTCACGATTGATCTGAGGTCCTGCCAGGTCAAAAAGGTGTTCAAAGATGGTTGGTGTAATTACAATCTCCCCTACATGAGCTTCTACACTCCAGGTACTAAGAGTCAGTCAGAGAGACTCATTCGTCCTCTCTATCTTTCTTTAGCTTGTACAACCTTGTTTAATTGCGATTTGCAAATATCTAGATTGAGTATTAACAAAACATACAGATGGATGATGATATTATGCTAAAAATACATTATTAGCCAGCAATTGATTGTTTTTGCGGCATGTTCCAACAAATGTTCACAGAGCGGAAATCAGTCAGCTCATGTTATTTTCAAAACTATGCATTCTGCAGCATTGCGAGTGGCCTCTACCGAAGGACCAAGAACAGGCACCTCAATGGCATGATATGTATAGCATTCTCAATTGTGGGCATCTTGGCCAAGGTTGTAAGGAACTTGTGCATCCTGTCTATATTTATTGAGTACTATTTCAGTGTATCTGTGCTCAATCAAGCACAGTTTGTTCATTAAAGTGGGATATCACAATTACAGTTGAGGCTGCGATGCTTCTACAGTCATATCTAATGATCTTTTTAGGGGTCACCCATGAAAATTGGCTAGATATGCATAGGATTTTTTGCTGTCTTCCACATGTATTGAATACTGATTCAGATTGGCTACTAAGCTATGCAGCTGTAAAGAAGCCAAAAAAATAATAGCCATAACTTGCACAATCTTCTGCACATCCAGATATCAAGCTGCTATACATCCTTGAACCCTCTGCATTCTTTGACTGTTGGCTAACAACATATACAAATGGATGGTGATGTTATACTGACAAAGAGATGTTTTTTTGAGTCATGAGTGTAGCTGTTGATGATTACTTTGCGCTGTTTTTATCTGCTTTTGTTTCTAGTTAGTAACAAATGTTCACAAAGTTAAAATCAGTCAGCTGATGCTATTTTCAAATTTATGCATTTTTGCAGCATTAGCGGCCTGTACGGAAGGACCAAGAACATGCACCTCAATTGCCTGATAATTCTAAGATTCTCAATTAGGAGCTTCTTGGTCAAGGTTAAAAGGGATTATGGTAGTGGTGAATAATGTATTTTTATGGTGGGACAGCTCTTTAGCATGAGTGAGATTAACTCTTTAGCATGAATGAGGTTTAACTCTTTATCATGAGTGAGGTTAGTCATGGTCTTAGTTTGTTGGCCTTCAGGGATTCTGCGCTCTGTGCAAGGGATCAAATCTCTTATGTTTGTTAGTTGTTACCTTGATCATGGCCGTGAAGTTTGTTTGTGCTTCTCTTCTGATTACCCTTTATTATTTTACTCTACATGTGTTGTTGCCTGTTGAACATTAGCTTGCAGTGCTAAAGAATGGTTGAGTGCATACGGTTTTCCTGTCAAGTAAAAACATGGTGCTCGATAAAATGAGCATTTGAAATTGAAACATCACAAATGAGGTGTAGTGAACTTGTCAGTGGTTTTACTTAGCATAAGAATCTGAGCGGTCAGGTTTTCATCATCGCTCTGTTTTTAGAGCAACTATGCGTGTCATTCGTCAACACAGCTCAATACTCATGTCCTGTGGCTTGAACAATGTGTTGCCCAATGTTCATGAGAACATCTTACCAGAAGCATATCTCCAAATTGGGTGAACATCCAGTTGATCTTATGATCCAAAAGGGGCCTCCATGTTTGGGAGAATGACTACATCCTCTGAAGAGTTAACGGTTCATCGTTAATACCAATGTTCTTCCCAGGAGGCGCTTCCAAAGATAAAAGTCCAATATGTGGTGTTTGGAAGTGTTAAGCCACATGGAAAATTTCAGGTCCTAGGATGGTCTGAGATACCTCCCCTACTGCAGGTCTAAGATGTCTATCTTTGGCCTTGTTCGGTTAGGGGATTTTTCAAAGAGATTGGAGGAGGGATTAAAGCATCTCCAATCCTCTTCAAAACCAGAGCAACCGAATAAAGCTTTTGTGAAATCCAAGAGGGAAAAACTAAAGCTGCCAATAGGAAGCGTTGCATGAAAAATGGAGTTACATTTTGTTAATTCTGTCCTTGTCAGGCTTATGCAGTAGTATATCTGACCTGCTTCGATGAGTGACATCATCGGTAAACTGTTTGATAAGATAAGATGTACCCTAATAGTTACAGCATAGCCAGATTGTCTAGTAGTTTACTACCCTGTTCTAACAGAAAAATGAGTTAGTCGGACTGAACGATTTCCATACGGTTGTAGCAAGTGTATATATGCACTATGGCTGAATCCTGATGCCTTTGAGTTCATGTATACGGAAGAGTACGGCTCACCGTGCTCCTTGTTCTGTTTTTATGTGCATTTTGTTCAACTTGTATCTGGTAGCTTAATTTCATTGACACGTTTTCATAGCCAGCAGGTGTTTTATGAGCGGCTAAAATTGACATCTACAGGTACTAATTCATTGCAGTTAGTTGATGCGAAGAGAAATGGTCAATTTTGCAGGTCAGCCCGCCGAAGTGGGAAAGTCGGAAGAACACCACGATGGTCCCTGTCAAATTCAACGCCCTTTTGCCAATAAAATCAAACAAGACTGCCCCGTCCGTCGTCTTGCGCTGCTTCCCTGCATCAAACTGCCTATATATATCTACATGCCGCAGCTCCATCTCTCAATCCATCACAAAAACACACTTCATCACTCTCGAGCAGCTACAGTTTACAACTGCTACCGTCTCTTGCTTGCCAGCACTGCTCACAGCTCCATTTGTGAACACGGTTCAGTGAGCCATGGCGTCCCAGTCCATCGAGAGCCACCGCGCCAGCGCCGAGGTCGTCACCGGAGGAGACGCCATCTGCCGGAAGAAGTCGGTGGAGCTGCTGGAGGAGCTCGGCCTCCCCAAGGGCCTTCTGCCCATGGAGGACATCCAGGAGTTCGGGTACAACCGTGCCACGGGTTTCATGTGGCTGGTGCAGGGGAAGAAGAAGGTCGAACACACCTTCAAGAAGATCAAACAGACCGTGTCGTATGCCGCCGAGGTGACGGCGTTCGCCGAGAAGGGCAAGCTGAAGAAGATCACCGGCGTCAAGACCAAGGAGTTGATGCTCTGGCTCAGCGTCGTCGAGGTCTACGTTCCGGAGGCCTCACCGGAGAAGGTCACCTTCAAGACTGGCACCGGCCTCTCTGACACCTTCGACGCCTCTGCTTTTGCGCTTGGGGAATGAGTCGCCGAGAACAAAGATGAAAACGTCACCCTGCTTAAATTTGTAGATGCTACGTGTGCTTATTAGGTCTTTGCAGGTAAAATATCTGGTACAATTATTTTATGTGCGCAATCGTGCAATCAAACAATCTGAAGTGTCTATTTTATATCTAATGGTGATTGTTATTTTGTATTTAAACCCTCCCACCTGAAATCTCACATTCCTCTTCTGAAATTTACTTAAAACCCTTCTGAAACCTACCATTGGATATTGATCAGATGCTTCAGGTTGTTTGATTGCACGATTACACCAATTAAGTGATTACACCGGATATGCCCTCATCTTTGTAACACCATAAATGTATACTCTGTGTCCGGCTCGATGTATTATTTCTCAAACTAATAAAACTTCTAGTTTTCGATTTTAATCATATTTTCTCTATTCTTAATATTTTTTGAATGTTTAGTTTCCGATTTTCGAAAAAGTAACCAGAAACATTTTCTGTAGGGATCGAGAACGGAATTTTTTTTTTGCGGGAACTCAACGGTTTCTGGTTAGGAAATTTAACCATAGATTCAACTGATTTTGGATATCACTTAATACCTTATTTTAATTTAAATATGAATGTAAATATCACCGCATGTGGATATTAGGATTTTGTAAATCTCTTTTTCGATTCTTATTTTCTCAAGTGATTTTCCAAGAGAGTGATATTATGGCTGAAAATGATATTCCAATGATTTTGTAGGATAAATAAATCAAGAAAATCATCTTGGTTTATTTTAAAGAATCGGTTCGTATGATTCACTCTGGGAACTGCCAAACCTGCCCCAAGGGCAAGCATGATGTTAAAAAGACCATCGTGATCCCTAGATGATACCCCGCGCGTTGCAACGGAGACTTTGTGGTATTTAATAGACATGATTTATAAAGTGGGATGCAATAAAATACTAAATTTTAGAAAAAAAATATGTGTGTATAATTTTATGCACATGCATGAGTGATGTTAGTCACAAAAAATTGATGAAACCATCGATGAGTAGTGCGTAGTGGTTAGTGGACTCTACGATGACGTGTATAGCCTGTATGTCAAGACAAATATTTAGTGTGCTTCACTTATATAGTATGTACAGATATGTCGCGTAACAATGGGTACCTATAGACACGATAAGGCGATCCTATGTACTAAAAATATCATAACTCCTCAACTTCCCTTATATTTCACTAGATGGCCACGGGGATGTAATTTTTTATTTTGTTATGGGTTGCTCTTAGTGCTATGGGATAATTTTATTTATTCCCTCTACATGGAGTACTTTGCTGGAAGCAATATTTAAGTGGCTATCGACTATTTTTTTAGTATGTCATGACTGCTCTAAAATGGACAGTTGAAATTTGGATTTGCATTCGAATATCTCATTTTGATTTGAAAGATAGCAAGCATTATCAATTTACTTTGTTAATGATTTAATAGAAAAATATTGTACAAGTAAGCATTAAATAGATAAATTTAAACTTAGACCATTTTGTAAAAAAAATAGGTAAAAGTATCTGAATTTAATACGGCTAGCTATATTAAAAAAATTAAAACTGAAATTACCGTCATCAGCCATCACAAAGAAGAAAACGTCAAATAGTTTCAACGGACATATTTTTTATAATATCTTTACCTATATATATAACAATAATAAAAGATGGAGTGTTTCCGCAGTCCAATGTCACATATCTTATGGGTGGGCCTTGTTCATCTGAAACTTAATTTATCCATGACCCTAATTCGGACCGCAAGAGAAGTCCACGTGAAAACGTATGCCAATGCCGCATACAGACTCCGTTTTCGACGTTCTATACATCAATGGAAAGCTACAACAATAATCATTCTAACCCATCTGATACCACCATAAAACTCGCTGTCAGCCGGGAACTGTGAAAACATTGTAATTTGGAATTTATTCGCGATCCCAAGAGACCTCGTGAAAACAGACACTCAGGTTGCATACGGTTCCGTTTTCGACGTTCTATGTATCGATGGAACGGTAAAATGATATCTTTTCTAACCCAATTGACACCACTCCAAAATTCGCTCTCAGTCAACAGGAATCGTAAATTAATATGATGTGAAATTTATTCGCGAACCCGATTTGGACCGCAAGAGCATCCACATGAAAACGGAAGCCCAAGTCGCATACGAACTCCGTTTTTGACGTCCTATACATTGAGGGAAAGCTAAACAGATAATCTTCCTAATCCAACTGACATCACCCTAAATTTCAGTCACAGTCAAAGGAAAAATTCAAAACAATATGATGCGAAATTTATTTGTGAGGCATATTCTTATATTTATTGATCTACATCAAGGATTTTTTCCTCCCGTTACAGTGATTGGGCTTTTTTTTTCTAGTTAAAATTAATATCATTAGGGATTTGTTATAGAGATAAATTTTAAATAGTTTAAATGATGTGCATTAGAAGCAATATTAAAATAAAAAACATTCTTTATTGCTATTATAGTTAGCCTATTCCCATTGTAATATATCTTATTGTAGTATCCACCTAATGCATAGTATCATATATTATTTTTAAGTTCCCACATGATAAGTAATTGCCCGCATGCATGAGAATATGAATTATGGGTCATTCGAATTTTAACATATACGATATTAATTTGTATCCAAGTATTATCTTCTTATATATATAGCTTTCTTCTCTCATCTCTTAATCCCACATTATTAAAAATGTTTATGTGACATCTATTAAATGAATATGTTACTTATTATTCACGGGTACACATAAATATTCTAAAAGTTGTTAAATGAGTACATGTCTGGATTTAGATAGAGAAAATAGTATAGAACGGCATCTTCGCCGCCTCTTTCCCTTGACTATTCAACAAGAGAGTGACCTGTGAGTTCGAAAGAGCGGTTCAGTGTGCTTCTTGCTCTCCTCTTAAGTGTATTTTATTGATCTCATTTTATCTGCAAGTTCAATTTCATTGATACGTTTACATACGCAGCAAGTTGTAAACCGCACTAAGAGAAGCTAAAAACTAACACGTACGAGAATCAATTCATGGAAGTTAGTTGATAAGAAGAGAACGAAATGGTCAATTTTGCATGTCAGCACGCCGAAGTGGGAAAGTCGGAAGCACACCACGATGGTCCTTGTCAAATTCAACGCCCTTTTCGCAACAAAATCAAACAAGTCTGCCCGTCCATCGCCTTGCACTTCTTCCCTGCATCAAACCCCCCTATATATATCTACGTGTTGCAGCTCCATCTCCCATCACAAAAACACACTTCATCACTCCCAAGAGCAGCTGCAGTTTACAACAACTACCTTCTTCCGGCCACCAGTGCTCAGAGATCCACATTTGCGCACACAGACCAGTGAGCCATGGCGTCCCAGGCCATCGAGAGCCACCGCGCCGGCGCCGAGGTCGTCACTGGAGGAGACGCCGTCTGCCAGAAGAAGTCGGTGGAGCTGCTGGCGGAGCTCAGCCTCCCCAAGGGCCTCCTGCCCATGGAGGACATCCAGGAGTTCGGGTACAACCGTGCCACGGGGTTTATGTGGCTGGTGCAGGGGAAGAAGAAGGTGGAGCACACCTTCAAGAAGATCAAGCAGACCGTGTCGTACGCCGCCGAGGTGACTGCGTTCGCTGAGAAGGGGAAGCTGAAGAAGATCACCGGTGTCAAGACCAAGGAGCTGATGCTCTGGCTCAGCGTCGTCGAGGTCTATGTCCCGGAGGCCTCCTCGGAGAAGGTCACCTTCAAGACTGGCACCGGCCTCTCCGACACCTTCGACGCCTCTGCTTTTGCGCTTGGGGAATGAGTCACCGAGAACAGAGACGATGGCATGCGAACGTCACCCTGCTTAAATTTGTAGAAGTACATGTGCTTATTAGATCTTTGTAAGAACATAAAT
Organism: Paspalum vaginatum; assembly: GCA_030272315.1. Classification (NCBI taxonomy): domain Eukaryota; kingdom Viridiplantae; phylum Streptophyta; class Magnoliopsida; order Poales; family Poaceae; genus Paspalum; species Paspalum vaginatum. Next base: position 47,720,030 of record CM059013.1, on the reverse strand, counting down.
GTATACTCTATGTCCGGCTCGATGTATTATTTCTTGAAACTAATAAAACTTATAGTTTTCGATTTTAATCATATTTTCTCAATTTTTAAGATTTTTGAATTTTTAGTTTTCGATTGCATTTTCAAAAAAGTAACCAGAAACCTTTTCTGTAGGGATCGAGAGCAGAACTTTTTTTTGCTGAAATTCGACAGTTTCTGGTTAGGAAATTTAACCCTAGATCCAATTGATTTTGGATAGCACTGAATACTTTATTTTAATTTAAATATGAATGTAAATATCACTGCATGTGGATATAAGGATTTTGTAGATCTCTTTTTTGATTCTGATTATCCTAAGTGATTTTTCCAAGAGAATGATATTATGGCTGAAAATGATATGCTAATGATTTTATAGGATAAATAATTTGCAGAAATTTATTTTATAACATAAATAAATCAGGAAAATCATCTTGGTTTATTCTAAAGAATCAGTTCATATAATTCACTCTAGGAACCGCCAAACCTGCCCCAAGGGCAAGCATGATGTTAAAAGACCACCAAGATCCATAAATGTAGGTCCCATAACAATAGGTAGTCTATAGACAGTTTAACGAACCTCATAACAATTATAGACATGGTAGGGTGATCCTATGTATTAAAAATATCATTACACCTCAACTTCCCTCATACATAGTATTTCACTAGCTGGCCATGGAGATGTAATTTTTTTATTTTGTTATGGGTTGCCCTTAGTGCTATGGGATACTTTTATTTATTCCCTCTACATGGAATATTTTCAAAATATTTCAGCAAGGCTGAAAGCAATGGGCCCGTTGGTTTGGTGGGCTGCCGCTGCCGCTGTGGCTGGTGGGCAGCCCAGCCGTTCAGCTCCCATCTGCTGCTTACACTGTTTATGTTGTTGCTTGCCGCTCGGCTCCACTTCAGATGGTACGTATACCGTTTATGCTGCTGCCTGCTGCCCACCGCTGCCACAGCTGCAGCGGAAGCCAGCCAAAAAACTCCAAACGAACAGGCCCAATATTTAAGTGGCTATGGACAACTTTTTTAGTATATTGCGACTGCTCTAAAATGTATAGTTGAAATTTGGATTTGCATTCAAATATCTCATTTTGATTTGAAAGATAGCAAGTATTATCTATTTACTTTGTTAATTATTTATAAAAAATATTATACAAGTAAGCATTAAATAGATAAATTTAAGCATAGATCATTTTGTCAAAAAAATATTGAGCAAAGTATCTGAATTTAATACGGCTAGTTATATTAAAATTAAGAATTAAAACTGAAATTAACATCATCCGCCATCACAAAGAAGGAAAAGCCTAAATAGTTTCAACGGACAAATTTTTTTGTAATATTAAAATTAATATCATTAGGGATTTGTTGTAGAGATAAATTTTAAACAGTTTAAATGATGTGCATTAGAAGTAACTAGTCCACCAACCTGTGCACTCGCACGGTTAGAGTTTTATTAGGAGATATAGAGTTACGTATAAATTTAGAAATCATTTTAATTTATCTTTCATGGTAAAATATTGGGTAACTTACATGCAGATTTAAGGGTTTTTTTAATTCATTTTTTATAATGACTTGGTGAGTAATTTATATGCAAATTGTGAGGTTATTTAATCCATATTTTATAATGGCATGGGGTGTATTTTTTACGCAAAATTAATTTGTATTTTATGGTGGCATGGAGGATAATTTTTATATAAATTTATGGGGGTTATTTTCATTCGTATTTTATGATGGTGTGGGGGTAGTTTTTATATAAATTTATGAAGTTATTTTATTCCATCTTTCACAATGGTATGGTGGATAATTTTTATATAAACTTAGGGCGTTATTTTGTTTCGTCTTTCATAATGTAATGGTGGATAATTTTTTAGAAAATATAATAAATCAAGTGGCTACTATTATTAGAGCTGCATGATGGGCGATCGAATGTTTCTGACTTTTGTGAGAATTTTTAAGATTTATCTATTTTCTCTAGCGCGTCCGGTGAGGATTAACGTAGAAGTTCCGAAAAAAGCCTCCAATTAGTAATATTTGTATATAAATGTAGGAGCTTATTTTGTTTCTTGTATCATAATGGCATGGTTGGTAATTTTTTAGAAAAATATAATAGATCCAATGTCTACAATTATTAGAGCTATATGATGGACTGACGGATGTTTCTAATTTTTGTGAGAATTTCTAAAAATTTTTTTTTAGTGCGTCTGATGATGATTAACGTAGAGTTTTAATATTAAGATACGTAACTTGCATGTCTAGCAAGTCATAGTCTTGCCGTATTGCCTTAGAATCCTACTCGTATTATTGCTGCAGAGTCCTATTGTATCTATGTAAACGTGTTTAGCATTCTAACCATATATATAAGCATACAACTGTGCAAGGTCAGAGATCTACGTTTAAACCAAATCTTGCCATTGGAATAGTCTAGTTCATTAACCCGTTCTATCACACATATTGGAGTTTAGAGATATAGATTTAATATTTAGTAATATTAGAGGTGATATTTTAATTCATCCTTCGTAACTGAATTATGGGTAGTTTGTATGCAGATTTAAGGCCTATTTTAATCCATCTTTTATATTGGCATGTGAGTAATTTATAGGCAAATTTAGATAGTTATTTAATTCATATTTTACAATGGCATGATGGGTAATTTTTATACAAATTTAAGGAGTTATTTAATTTATATTTTATAATAGCATGGTGGGCAATTTTTATACAAATTTACAGGATAGGCATGGTGAGTAATTTTTTAGAGAATATAATAAATCTAACGACTATTATTATTAAAGTTACATTATGGATGACGGGATATTTCTGGTTTTTTAAGAATTTTTAGGATTTATCTTTTTTCTAGAAAACTAATCTATTATTAGAGCTACATAATAGACGATGGGATGTTAATTATATAGAAAACAAATCTAATAGCTATTAAGATTTCAGTCTGCAATCGATGATATGATGTTTTTTATTATTGTGAAAATTTTTATGATTTTATCTTTTATTTAGCATATCTTGTGAGGAGTAATAATGAGGTTTCAAAAAGAGTCTCTAATTAGTCATAGTAAGGTTAGACACAAAATATATGTTTCATAGAAAGGTTTTAGCGTCTTTATGAAAAAAGTTATGGGATCGTTTAGTAGTGTAAATTTGTAAATGGAAAAAAATTTGGCAAAAATCTGAGAGTAAATTTGAAAATGAGAAAAATCTACCTAAAAAAGAAAAAATTTGCTTTCGTTGAAAGTTGAACTCAAAACCTTTCATAATGACAGAGATGGATAATTACTTAGAAAATAGAAAAAATCTGCTAAAAAAGAAGAAATTGCTTTCGTTGAGAGTTGAACACGAAACCTTTCATAATGGCAGAGGTGGGTAATTACCTAGAAAAAACAGATCTAATAGCTATTAATATTTCAATCTGGCAATTGATGGTTGGATGTTTCTGATTTTTTGTGGGAATTTCTAAAATTTATCTTTTCCTGGTGTGTTTATTAAAATAAAAATCATTCATATATTATGTTGTTATAGGTAGCCTATTCCCATTGTACTGTATCTTTCCCTAATGCATAGTATAATGTATGAATTTTAAGTTCCCACATGATAAGTAACTGCTGGCACGTATGCAAGCATAAATTATGGGTCGTTTGAATTTTAATATCTATGATATTTGTATCCAAGTAGTATCTTCTATCATCTCTTAATCCCTCGCTACATTATTCGACATCTATTAAATGAATATGTTACTTATTATTCACGGATACATAAAAATATTCTAGATTTTGTTAAATACATGTCTGGATTTAGATATAGAGAAAAATAGCATAGAACGGCATCTTCGCCGCGCCTCCTTCCCTTGACTATTCAAACGAGAGTGGCCCGTGACCCGCCTCACCGCTTGGGTTTGAAAGAGCGGTTCAGTGTGCTTCTTGCTCTGCTGCTATGCGTATTTTATTGATCTCAATTTACCTGCAAGTTCAATTTCATTGACACGTTTACATACGCAGCAAGTTGTAAACCGCACTAAGAGCAGCTAAAAACTAACACGTACGAGAATCAATTCATCGAAGTTAGTTGATAAGAAGAGAACGAAATGGTCAATTTTGCATGTCAGCACGCCGAAGTGGGAAAGTCGGAAGCACACCACGATGGTCCTTGTCAAATTCAACGCTCTTTTCGCAACAAAATCAAACAAGTCTGCCCGTCCATCGTCTTGCACTTCTTCCCTGCATCAAACCCCCCTATATATATCTACGTGTTGCAGCTCCATCTCCCATCACAAAAACACACTTCATCACTCCCAAGAGCAGCTGCAGTTTACAACAACTACCTTCTTCCGGCCACCAGTGCTCAGAGATCCACATTTGCGCACACAGACCAGTGAGCCATGGCGTCCCAGGCCATCGAGAGCCACCGCGCCGGCGCCGAGGTCGTCACTGGAGGAGACGCCGTCTGCCAGAAGAAGTCGGTGGAGCTGCTGGCGGAGCTCAGCCTCCCCAAGGGCCTCCTGCCCATGGAGGACATCCAGGAGTTCGGGTACAACCGTGCCACGGGGTTTATGTGGCTGGTGCAGGGGAGGAAGAAGGTGGAGCACACCTTCAAGAAGATCAAGCAGACCGTGTCGTACGCCGCCGAGGTGACTGCGTTCGCTGAGAAGGGGAAGCTGAAGAAGATCACCGGTGTCAAGACCAAGGAGCTGATGCTCTGGCTCAGCGTCGTCGAGGTCTATGTCCCGGAGGCCTCCTCGGAGAAGGTCACCTTCAAGACTGGCACCGGCCTCTCCGACACCTTCGACGCCTCTGCTTTTGCGCTTGGGGAATGAGTCACCGAGAACAGAGACGATGGCATGAGAACCCCAGCGTGCTTATCAAGTCTTCATGTGCTCATGAGGACCTTTGTAAAACCATAATCCATAAACGTATACTCTATGGCCGGCTGGATGTATTATTTGAAACTAATAAAAAGCTTTCGTTTCCAAACTCACTCAGGATGATTTCTCGTTTTTTAATTATTTTCCCTATTTTTATGATTTTGTTGAATTTTAGTTTTGGATTTTTTTTTAAAAAAAAGAGGAGCCAGAAGCCTTTTCCATAAGGAGCATGAAAAATAATTTTCTGCAGAAATTCAACTGTTTCAAATCAGAAATTTTAATCCTAGCATCTAATCCGTTATGCGTAGCACCGTCTACCTTGTTTAAATTTAAATATGAATATAAATATCACTGATGTGGATGTAAGGAGGTTGTATATCTCTTTTTCGATTCTGATTTTCTTAAGTTATTTTCTAAGAGTGGTTTTGCAGCTGAAAGTGAAACTCTAGTGATTTTATAGGATAGATACTTTAGAGTAATTGATTTTATACCATAATCCATATGTAATTTGGAAAAAAAACTATTGATGTCTTGGTTTATTTAAGAGAACCAGTTCACATAATTCACTCCTAGGAGTGATTTCATATAAAATACTGTTTGCAGAGCTCCCTCTAAAATCTGCCAAACCAGTCCCAAGGGCAGGTCAAAGGACCCCATGGTCCATAAATATGGGTCCCACAACACGTGGTTTGTGGTTACAATATGCCCCACAATGTGTATAGACAAAGTAGGGTGATTCTGTGTACTAAAAATATCACTACTCCTCATGCCTCAACTTCCCCTTACATCCTCATCGGACGCGATTGTTATACTCTCTTCTTCTACCTTTATTTTCCCTTCTTTCTTTTGTATTCATGTATAGAAATTTTAGGGGGGTGCTTAGGTAGGGCTCCATTATCTCCGCTGGGGTAGCTGGGGCTCAAGCCCCGACTGATCCGGTGGTGGATCCGCCCTTAAAAGTAATGGCAATGAAGGGAGCTCATGTTATTGGATAGCATAGAAGGGATTGTTATATATTCTAGTGGCGAGGAATTTACTCTTGATTCTAACACCTAAGGCCCCATTTGGGAACTTGTGGATTCTCAGAATCTAGATATTTTATAGAATTCGGATTATGGACCATGAATATCTAACCCGTTTGGAATCCTAGATAATATCTTTAGATGATATTTTGTATCCCTCTGGTGCCCCACTCTCTCGACCCTTCCTCGCAGGTTCCTCCTCACGTCTCGCTCTCCCCACCGCATCTCCTTCTACAGTGATGTCATCATCTCCTTCTCAACAAGTGCCACCGCCCCCCCCCCTCTCCATGAGTGGTGGTAGACCCCTCCTCAAGCAACTTCGCCACAAGAAGTCCCTTGTCCGCGAGCGGCGGCATTGGCGGCCCGTTCTCCTCAAGCATAGCCGCCACCGGCCCGTCCACCTCAAGCACTGTCGCGGGCCTCTCCTCTTGCGTCGTCCTCAGTCTCTCCCCTTGCACTGCCGTTAGGCTCTCCTCCTCAACCGACGCTACCGGCCTCTCCTCTTGCGCCGCCACCAGGCTCTCCTCAAGTGCCGCCTCAAGTCCTTCCTCTTGCAACACTGACGATGACAACAGGCGGAGTGTGGTGAAGGAAGGGTGGCAGCGACGGAGAGTTCTTCCACCCGGCGGAGACGACAAAGCCACGATGGTGTTTTTTCTCACTTTTTCCTAGGGGCAAATTTGTCTTTTCCTCAAATTCTCCTCCAGTATCCCCTGTTAGCAAGGTGCGGGCGGATAGTGAGATTTTCACCGTGCTCACCGAATCCAATGCAAGAATCTTGATTGTTTGGCTCACTATCAGATTTTGTGCTATGGGATTCTCACTATCCCGGTGAACTAACGGCGTGTTTGGTTCCCTCGGCGGATTGCCTCGCTTGGCTGGCGCGGGTCACAAGGAGTTTGCCCGGCTCGGCAAGCTAAGGTGCCGTTTGGTTCGCACCGGATTTTTGGATTCCAGATAATCTTCACAATCTGGACAGTGGAATCGTCAAACACAGAGCGTTTGGTTCCTTCGTTTTTCCCCTTGGATAGTGTGCTGGCTGGTGTGCTTTGTTTATTTTTGTGCAGAAGAGAGCAGACTCAAAGCACTTTATGTCTTTTCTCTCTACTGTTCATCTCGAGAATCCCCAAATATCATCCCCTATTGAATACTGGGATTTTCACTGTATAGCTCAAAATCTTAACCCAAAATCTACTCCGTTTGACTGCTTGGCTAGATTCCCTCATCCAAAATCTCAGAATCCACCGAACCAAACGGCCGGCTCTCTGCCAATAGAGAGGCAAAGTTTGCCCGCACAAACCTCAAGGTGGTCAGGGAAAGGATCCAAACGCTGGTTTTAACTGTGCGGGCTCGTCAGGCAAGGTTTGGTAAAGGAACCAAACAGACCCTAAATGATCTGGGTTCAGAAGCCGCTTGCTATAAAAATCAAGGGAACACCGTCACGAGTTATAGTAATAAACATATCATAAACATGTATTCATATTCTAAAATTCGGTAATGAAGATCGCGATAGGAAGCTTAAGTTGCTGCAAATAAACTATTATGTGGCCGGTGTAGTAGACATATGGTTTTACACAGATCTCATACGCACAGCATGTAGCATACTAGTACACAGTATATTTAGATTTAAACAGACTCAGGTTCACACGCCATCATCTCGGTTGTCCATGACTCATTCCCCAAGTGCAAAGGCAGCGGCGTCGAAGGTGTCGGAGAGGCCGGTGCCAGTCTTGAAGGTGACCTTCTCTGGCGAGGCCTCCGGGACATAGACCTCGACGACGCTGAGCCACAGCATGAGCTCCTTGGTCTTGACGCCGGTGATCTTCTTCAGCTTGCCCTTCTCGGCGAACGCCGTCACCTCGGCGGCGTACGACACGGTCTGTTTGATCTTCTTGAAGGTGTGCTCCACCTTCTTCTTCCCCTGCACCAGCCACATGAATCCGGTGGTACGGTTGTACCCGAACTCCTGGATGTCCTCCATGGGCAGGAGGCCCTTGGGGAGGCCGAGCTCCTCCAGCAGCTCCACCGACTTCTTCCGGCAGACGGCGTCTCCTCCGGTGACGACCTCGGCGCCCGCGCGGTGGCTCTCGATGACCTGGGACGCCATGGCTCACTGATCTCTGTGTTCACAAATGGAGCTGTGAGCGGTGGTGGCAGGCAAGAGACGGTAGTTGTTGTCACCTTCAGCTGGTCTTGAGTGCGATGAAGTGAGTTTCTGTGATGGCTAATGGGATGGGGGATGGAGCTGCAACACGTAGATATATATAGGCAGTTGATGCAGGGAAGCTGTGCAAGACGACGGACGGGCAGACTTGTTTTATTGTGTTGGCAAAAGGGCGTTGAATTTGACAGGGGCCATCGTGGTGTGCTTCAGACTTTCCCAGTTCGGCGTGCTGACCTACAAAATTGACCATTTCTTTCTCTTCGTGGCAACTGCAATGCAATGAATTGATACCTGTAGATCTCGATTTTTTGCCGCTCACAGAAAAGACCTTGGAATTGTTGCGAGCTGGAACCTGCTGTCTATGAAAACGTCAGGTCAACAACATACGCATAAAAGCAGAGCAACTGAGCAAGGAGCACACACTGAGCCGGTACTCTTCCGTATTCATGAACTCAAAAGACAGCAGGGTTGACACATTGAGTAGTGCATATATAGTTATATACTGCTACAAACATATGACAATCATTCAGTTCCACTAACTCAATTTTTTTTTCTGGCTCATAGTTTGCTCCGTGTGTACTTTTCCTTAGAAAGAGGAAGAGTTCGCTCCATTTGTATAGTACTAAACTAATAGCACTGCCTGCTATGCTGTAACTATTAGGGTATATCTTATCTTATCTAACAGTTTACCGATGACGTCACTAATCGAAGCAGGTCAGATATACTGCCGCATAAGCCTAATAAGGGCAAAATTAACAAAATGTAACTCCGCTTTTCATGCAACGCTCCCTCTTTGCAGCTTTAGTCTTTCCCTCTTGGATTTCACAAAGTACAGGCATATATTATATTAGACCTGTAGTAGTAGGGTGGTATCTGGTATCTCGGACCTCCATCCTAGGACCTGAAATTTTCCATGTGGCTTAACACTTCCAAACACCACATCTTGGACTTTTATCTTTGGAAAGCGCCTCCTGGGAAGAAAGTTGATACTAACGAGGATGTATCAACAGGTTTGACCAAATTTGGACACATTCTTCTGGTAAGAACCTCTCATGAACATTAGGCAACAACATGGTCAAGGCACAGAACATGAGTATGGAGCTGTGTAACGAATGACACGCAGAGTTGCCCCAAAAACAGAGCGATGATAAAATCTGTGTGCTCAGATTTTTAGGCTAAGTAGAACCACTGTCAAGTTCATTATACCTCATGAAAATTGTGACGTTTCAATTTCAAATGCTCATTTTATCGAGCACCGATGTTTTTACTTGACAGGAAAACCATATGCACTCCAGGATTCTTGAGCATTGAAAGCTAATGTTCCACAGCACATGTAGAGTAAAATAATACATGGCTATCAGCATAACAGAGAAGCACAAACAAACTTCACAGCCATGACCAAGGTAACAACCAACAAACACATGATATGATCCCTTGCACAAAACACAGAAGGCCAACAAACTAAGACCATGACTAACCTCACTCATGTTAAAGAGGTCCCACCATAAAAATACATTATTCACCACTACCACGATCACTTTCAACCTTGACCAAGAATCTGGTAATTGAGAATCTTATAATTATCAGGCAATTGAGGTGCCTGTTCTTGGTCTTTCGGTACAGTCCACCGATGCTGCAAAAATGCATAAATTTGAAAATAACATCACTGACTAATTTCCCTTTGTGAAACTTTGTTACTAACTAGGTACAAGCTATCCAAATTCACAAACAACCACATAAAACAAGCAGATAAACAGTGCAAAGTAATCATTAACAGCTGGATTCATGACTCGAGGAAAACACCCCTCGTTGTTAGCACAATATCACCATCCATTTGTATACGTTGTTAGGCAATAGATCACAGTCAAATAATGCAGAGGGGTACGATGTATTCATGTATTGCAGGTTGATATCTGGATGTGCAGAAGACTGTGCTCTTTTGCTTCTTTCCAGCTGCATAGCTTAGTAGCCAATCTGAATCAGTTTTCAAGACGGGAGGAAGACAGCAAAAATGCCTATGCATATCTAGCCAATTTTCATGGGCGATCCCTAAAAAATCATTACATAGGACTGTAGAAGCATCGTAGCTTCAAATGTAATTGTGATATCCCACTTTAATGAACGACCTGTGCTTGAGCACGGATACACTGAAATAGTACTCAATCTGAATTTTAGCAAACCACAAATAAGCAACACTATACACGATAAATAAAGATAGGCAGGATGAACGAGTCCCTTATAACCTTGGCCAAGAAGTCCGCAACTCACAATGTTATACATATCAGGCCATTGAGGTGGCTGTTCTTGGTCCTTCGGTAGAGGCCGCTCCCAATGCTGCAGAATGCATTGTTTTGAAATTAACATCAGCTGACTGATTTCCCCTCTGTGAATATTTGTTACTCACAAGCCACAAAAACAATCAATTTCTGGCTACCAAATAGGCAAAATGTCTGATACAACAAACAGGATCAACAGTGCAAACTAATCGTCAACAGCTGGATTCATGACTTGACAAAAACGCCCCTCTTCGTTAGCTTAATATGATCACCCATTTGTATGTGTTGTTAGTACTCGATCTGGATATTAGCAGATCGCAAATTAACAAAGTTGTACATGTTAAAAAGAATATGGACATGATGCACGAGTCTCTCTGACCGACTCTAAGTACCTGGGGTGTAGAAGCTCATGTAGGGGAGAATGTAATTACACGAACCATCTTCAAACACCTTTTTGGCCTGGCAGGACTTCAGATCAATCGTGAAAATCCCTACTTGTGTCTTCAGAAAAATGACAGCGACGCCATATGCAAAGCCAGCTACATCAAGATAGATTGAGAGAGCTTCATTAGGAAGTAATGTGTCGAGGTCAATGGCTCTGCTTTGTACCCATCCCGCATCCTCGTCGGAGCCAGGCTCCCTCGACCACAGGCACAATCTGTGCCAGTGGTTCACCAAGTTGGCAAACCCCAGCCCACCGTCCTCCGTAGCCATGAGCACATTGCGGTCGAAGAAACATTCCGATGGCATGTCAATTAGGGACATTTCCCGTGCGCCCAAGTCACACTTCATGATACTCCTGCTATACTGAAGCACGAAGTAGAGTGCGTTCCCCAAGAGAAGACTTGGCCTCAACAAGAAGTAGTCTGTGATGAGTAGACATAGGAGAACATCCCCCATCGGTCCTGTGCCCACAAGGACAACTAGGAAGGGTCCGCGGCGGCAGTCGAGGTGGTCACAGGCGCCGAGGGAGGCGCAGAGCACGGCGGCGTTCCAGCTAGAAGGGTAGAAGGACCACGACAGCAAGGGCAGTTTCCTCCGCTCGCCCGTGATCGGGTCCCACACCAGGAAGGCACTGTCCAGCGGATTCTTCCCAAAATGCCGTGGCACGCTGTGGAGCAGGACGCGGCCGTGGCGGGCGTCGATCGGCGGATAGTTTTGGCGGGAGCCACGGGGCGGGCGGAAGGAGGTGTTGGAGATGAAGGTTGACGGTCTGAGGTCGGAGAAGAAGCCCAGCATGGGGGGCGTGAGGTGGAACTCACTGAATCGGCGGCGGAAGCCGGGGTCGGAGACGATTCGGCACCAGCGCTTGCAGACGAGGGCGGCGTGGGGGAGGCGCGCGGGGTCGTCCGGCGGGACGCGGAGGAGGACCTCCTCGACGAGCTCGTCCAGCAGCAAGCGCGGCGGCGGCGAGAGAGGGTTCGGTTCGGTTCGGTTGGGAAGCGAAATGTGAAGGGGACGAGGTCACTGTCCGGTGGGACCTCCCCAGAGCAGCTCTCCCTCCCCGTACAACTCCTGTTGCTTTTATTTTATTTATATTCTGATGATAGCATTTCCTTATAATAGCAAATTATAGCAAAGTCTTACAGGAGAAGGAAAAAATCAGTTCAAACAAAGTTTATTTTTAAAGAAAAATGCTGAGAACATTTCCTTGTCAGGTTTTGGAACCTGCTGGCTACGAAAATAATGAGAGCAAAATTACAGTTTCAAATAACAAAACTTCATGTAGGTCTATTTTTGGTTCAGAAAATCACATGGATGCTCACCAAATCTGGCTATATGCTTTAGGGTGAGCCCCTTGGTGAACGCCATAACCTTGCACCAAAAGTTGATGTTGAAGTTGCCCCGCAAGAAGTTGGTGTCGCGGTGATACTTATATTTTAAATTAAAATAAGGTAAACAGTGCTATCTGTGATTGATTGGATGCTAGGGTTAAATTTCTTGATCAGAAACCATTGGATTTCCGAAAAAAAAAGTCCTTGATTCCAACGGAAAAAGTTTATGGTTACTTTTTCGAAAAAAATATTCAAAAACTAAAATCTTCAATCATAAAAATAGGGAAAATATGATTAAAAAGCAGAACATGTATTTGGAAACAGAAGTTTTATTAGTTTCAAGAATGATACGTCAAGCTTGCCAACAAAGTGTACATTTGTGGTTTTACAAAGATCTCAGAAGCACATGCCATCATCTCGATAGGTGACTCATTCCCCAAGCGCAAAGGCAGCGGCGTCGAAGGTGTCTGAGAGGCCGGTGCCAGTCTTGAAGGTGACCTTGTCCGGCGAGGCCTCTGGGACATATACCTCGACGACGCTGAGCCACAACATCAGCTCCTTGGTCTTGACGCCGGTGATTTTCTTCAGCTTGCCCTTCTCGGCAAACGCCGTCACCTCGGCAGCGTACGACACGGTCTGCTTGATCTTCTTGAAGGTGTGCTCCACCTTCTTCTTCCCCTGCACCAGCCACATGAATCCGGTGGCACGGTTGTACCCGAACTCCTGGATGTCCTCCATGGGTAGGAGGCCCTTGGGGAGGCCGAGCTCCTCCAGCAGCTCCACCGACTTCTTCCGGCAGACGGCGTCTCCTCCGGTGACGACCTCGGCGCCCGCGCGGTGGCTCTCGATGACCTGGGACGCCATGGCTCACTGAACTCTGCGTTCACAAATGATGGAGTTGTGTGTGCGGCGGTGGCAGGCAAAGGGCGGTAGTTGTTGTAAACTGTAGCTGTTTTTGAGGGTGATGAAGCGTGTTGTTGTGATGGGATGTGAGATGGGGCTGCAACACGTAGATATATATAGGCAACTGATGGATGCGGAGAAGCAGGGCAAGACGACGGACGGGCAGACTTGGTTTGATTTTGTTGGCAAAAGGGCGTTGAATTTGACAGGGACCATCGTGGTGTGCTTCCGACTTTCCCACTTCGGCGTGCTGAGACGTGCAAAATTGACCATTTCTCTTCGTATCAACTGCAGTGCAATGAATTGATACATGTAGCTGTAGATGTCAATTTTAGCCTTCTACATAAAAGACCATCGATTTATTGCGATTTGGAACCTGTTGGCTACGAAAACGTGTCAGCTCAACAAAGTACAGACAAAAGCAGAGCAAGGAGCACAGTGAAGAGTGAACCGTACTCTTTTGTATTCATGAACTCAAAATACAGCAGGTTTGTCATTGAGCAGTGCATGTATACTGCTACAATCATATGGATATCATTCAGTCCCACTAACTCAAGATTTCTTTCTAGCTCATAGTTTGCTCAAGAAGAGGAAGAGTTTGCCCCATGTGTATAGCACTATATAGCAGTTACATTGGGCACCAAAATATTGGTGAAGCCAAGCCAGCAAGCATGCCCATGTAGCCAAGCTATATTGACAAATGACCTGCAGGGATAGACTGAAAACATAAATAAAGATCACCAAAATCCCAGTGCCCACACTATTAGGCTGAGTAAGACCACTGACAGTGACAGGCAATTCATTGTGAAAATTCTGTCTCAGCGACACGCTTCTGTTGGAACAGGGCACTAGCACATCCTGACTACGTGCTGTAACTATTAGTATCCCTACCATACCAAGCGGTTTGTCTATGGTATTAGTATTACTCGTCAAAGCAGGTCAGATATACTGTGCCGTATAAGCCTGATAAGCCGAGAGAATAGAATGGAACGCTCCCAGAGGGGGTCGTAACCGTCGAATCCATGCCATTGGATGGACATCCAACGGCTAAGAGGCGGAATTCATCAACGGGAGAGCAGAGCAGACAGGCGCTCTGTACAAATATTCAATTGCGGGCCCTGCTGACCCCACCCCACCTCGTGGGGAAGGAAGGGAATGGAGGACCTGCCCCCGGGCTTCCTCTCCCTGGGGCGCGGTCCACGCGCCCCCGTCCTTCGCCTTCCCCACGCCGCCGCCGCCGCCGCCGCTGCTCGACGAGATCGTCGAGGAGATCCTGCTCCGCGTCCCGCCCGCCGACCCCGCGCTGCTCCTGCGCGCCGCCGCCGTCTGCCGCCGATGGGCCGGCCTCGTCACCGACGCCGGCTTCCGCCGCCGCTACACCGCGCGCCACCGCACGCCGCCCATGCTGGGCTACATCGGCGGCCTCGTCGACAACGGAGACTCCGCCCGATTCTTCCCCACGGGCGCCTTCCGCCCGCGCCTCGCCGACCGCCGCGGCTACCGCGCCCACGACGCCCGCGCCGGCCGCGTCCTCCTCAACCGCATCGCCCCGGCCTCCGAGTCCGCTTCCGAGTCCGCGCTCGCCGTCTGGGACCCCGTCACCGCCGACCGCTGGGACCTGCCCCTCTTGCTCCGGCCCCAGCAGGTGCGCTCCTGGAACGCCGCGGTCCTCCCCTGCTCCCGCCCCGGCCCCGGCCCCGGCCCCGGCCCCGCCCCCTTCCGCGTCGCCTTCGTCGGCCTCGACGCCGACGAGATGTTCGCGCACGTGTACTCGTCCCAGCGCGGCGCGTGGGGCGAGGCGGAGGCCACCGGCGACCTCCCCACCGACGTGCCGGGCGACCGCATCGACGAGACGATGGCCGGCGCTCACGCCGGGGACGCGGTCTACTTCGCGCTGGCCGGCGGGACCGGGGTGGTCCGCTTCCACCTGGGCAAGCGGAGCCTGACCGTCGTCCCCCTGCCCGACAGGCCCTACCCCGCGCGCATCGTGCTGAGGGCCATGGAGGGCGGCGGGCTGGGGTTCGCCGAGGTGGACCGGCAGTCCACGCTCAGGATCTGGGCCATGGACAATGCGGGGCAGTGGGCGGTGACCAGGGCCGTCGAGCTCTGCACGCAGCTCCCCGCTCAGGTCTCCTCTGTCTACTATGTCGTCGCGTCTGCGGACGCCGCGGGTGTCCTCTTCCTGTGCACCGATCATGGGCTCTACACTTACGATCTCCAGTCTCGGCAGAGTATCAAGGTTTGGAGCAACCGCTTCAACGACATCTTTCCCTTCGAGGGATTCTACACTCCAGGTACCGAACCAACCATCCACATCAGCTCCTGCTTATCAACTGTTCTTGTACTGCGTTGCTCACTGTTGGAACTGGCTAGATATGCACTTGGAATTTCTTCGTCTGTTATACCTGTCCTTGTATAATGCACATATGCTGGGATCCTGAAAACATATCTTAGTTTCGGCTGGGCGGGGAAGGTAAACAAGCAGGAAAGAAACCGTCAATGGCCGTTACCACCTAGTACATATATCATTGTTATGATCAAACTTTCTACACTTCAGCTAGTAATCTATTCTTCTTTGCCTGTTCTGTTGGCCATTGGCACTTGATCAGCAACTTGTTGGTTCCTTATGGTTGGTTAGAAACACAGATGTTTAATGAGGGGAAATCGATTCCTCAGCCTGCTGATGCTTATTTTTAAACCTGTGTATTTCTGCAGTGCTGCCAAGGGCCTTGACAGTCGAGGGACCAAGCGCAGGTGCCTGAATTGTTTGCCAGATTTCAGTTGCTTACAGGAGGGTAGCTATGGCAACTATGGTGGTAGTAGCAATGGAAACTATAAACAGTATGAGATTCTTTGGAGGACAGTTCTTTTTTTTTTCCGTTAGTGAGGCTGGTGCCATTCTCAGTGTGCTGGGCTGGGCTTAATAAGGGATTCTGTTCATATACAGCGCGAAGATCCAAAATCAGACATACCGTGGGGATCTTGAAAGCACGGTGCACTGGGCTACAGGGGACAAGATCATACATCGAGCTTGTGCCCGAGGCCTTTTCTACAGGCCAACTACAGATAGTAGTAGAATCAGGGAAAGAAAAAGCAATACTGGCATAATATGTAAATTAGGAATAGCAATACATTAGAACTATCCGTCTTGGTTTCAGCTCATATGAGACTGCATCCCAAACTCTGCTGTGGTTTAAAGCATTCAGAGCAAGTGCTCTGTCACTTGTGAACCTACCCTGCTTTCTCTTTTTGAATTCTCATATATATATATATATATGTTTCTCATATCTCTGAACCTTACTGATGAGTGCTAATGTTTTTAATTCCCTTATTATTACAGAAGAGAACACATGAAACCGTTGAAAGGATAGCTGCACATGGTCGGTGATCACATAGTGTGACATTATACATCTGAACGGCTGAAAAAGTACACGAGTATTGACTGATTTCGAATCATTCATATTCTGTATATGTTTTTCAGCAGCAGTTCCAGAACTAAGGAGACTCAAGGCATGTTTTTCAGATTTTAAGATATTGCTAGTAATGCTTAAACAACATAAGAGTTAAATTTCTTTTATCGGGAATTTGTAGTATAAATAAAATCTGGCGTCGAGGGAACTCGTGTTCAGTCAGTTAGCCAAAAAGTGCAACAGAGAGCTCTAGTTAATATACTTCTCAACTTGTATATAGAACATACATTGGTTGCTAACCTGACAATCTACATTTCGTGACCTTCGCATCTTAGGTGCTCTACAGAGAAATTACATAGATTATAGATGGCGATGGCTCAGTGGCTCACTAAGCAAAGGCTTGGAGTTTAACGGCCAAGAGGTGTACCTATTCTCAGCAAGTAGCTAACTGGTAGTAGGTTTGTACTAAGAAAGAGAACAAAAAAAAAATTCAATCAGAATAATCAGGTGAAGGCGAAAGCAGGCCCAAAGGTCATACATGTGAATGGACTATTGGCTCTCTCAATTTACTTGGTTCTTATATGTCTTCGCTTCTTGAGCCCAATTGTTCTTATATGCCCTTTCTCTTCTTGGAGTTTTGGTGAGAAGCAGAGAATAAAGAGTCTAAGAAACATCAAAACTTAGCTTTTGTTTTCTTACCCATCCTGCAGCATTGTCTTCATGAGGATTGAAAGAGGGCCTCCCAAATGGGAAGTTTCGTTTCTGCAGTCCTGGGTGAGCTGGTGACTCGATCCATGAATTTCATCATCAACAAGTGCTCGAAGCCACCGGCACTGCCCGTCGCTCTTCTCTGGGGGGCACAGGTCATTGTCGAGGAGACCATGGGACGACACATCATAAATGAAGCCATGCTCCAGCAGCTGGGCATGCTTAGAGATGACATGCGCCGAGGCTATCACACACTCGACATCTTACATTTGGAAGCATGGATCCTGACGAG
Organism: Paspalum vaginatum; assembly: GCA_030272315.1. Taxonomy (NCBI): domain Eukaryota; kingdom Viridiplantae; phylum Streptophyta; class Magnoliopsida; order Poales; family Poaceae; genus Paspalum; species Paspalum vaginatum. The sequence continues at coordinate 47,702,599 of CM059013.1, read as the reverse complement.
CACCCAAGGATCGCACAACTTATTTGTCGAGGGATGATTTCAGCATCCACTTTTTGGGGCAAGGTTTTGAGCTTATTGGGAGGGGTCGCCCAGGAGAATGTCTCAAATTCTGGCGAACATCCATCTGATTCTAATCTTATGAACCAAAATAGACCTATGCAGCTAGGAAGAATGGCTACACCTTCTGAAGAGGTTGTGGTCTATCATCATAATCATCGCCCTTCACAAGAGGAGGTTCCGGAGGTAAGACTCCAAGATGTTATGTATGGAAGCATTAACACAAGGAAAATTTTGAGTTCCTAGTATGGAGATCTCAGATACCTCCTTGCTATAATAGTTATGTCTGTGCTTGTGAGATTGGAGAGCGAAAAACTAAAGGCGCCAAGAGGAAGCGTTCTATGAAAGATGGGAGTCGTTGCTATCTGGCTTTTGTCGGAACATGTTTTTATTTTATTTATTTATTTTTGGGTAGGGTATCAGAAGCTACAGCACGGTCGGAATGTTAAAAATACGTACAAAATATCACAGTTTACAGCATCGTCAAACTGTACGGTTACACTTTCGTTTGTCAAAGTGTTAAGTGCTGGTCTACATAATAATGCATGACGCTGATGCATAGATTTTCATGGGATGGTAAATTCCGTCATTTTGGTTTTATTTACTCCAGATGTGGGTTGTGCTATGGCACCCTCACTACCTGCCAGGAGGTTAAACCGTTAAAGTTTAAATAAATCTGAATAAATTAAAGGTAAAAAGAAAACCACAATATTTGTTCCAGCAGGCCGTCCGCCTCCGCTGGGCCGCTCGGCAGGCTTCACGTTGGCCCGTGCATCCTTGTACGTACAGGTTCGTGTTGATCTGTGTCGTAGCACGAAGAGAGATTGTCATGTTAAAAAAAATGACATGTGGGTAGTCAACAAATCACGTAAGTCGGTTAGATTTATTAGCAGATTTTGTCCACATTTTCCAATTAAGAAAAAAAAAGTTGAATAAATAGATATACGCATTATTTTAATAATATATACTAATACTTTGTAGGAGGTAATACTTTATTCATCTATGTATAGCTCGAATAAAATGAACAGCTTTTAGTTGTGATTTCGGAGTACTGGCCCTAGGAAAAACCCATCCCGGCCCGGATAGACTTGACTTTCGGGGGTTTGGGTCTTCATGCTTTCTGTTCAACCCAATATATAGGCCATTCGGTCAACAGAGCCCCGTGTCATGTTTGGTCGTTTGCATGACTGGTTGCCTTATGGAGATGGAACAACTTATCAACCCCCTGTTGCAAGTCAAGCAGAGGCTATTGGTCCTAGAAGATTGAGCAGTTTGTGCCGTTTTCAATAATCAGGAGGTGTTCAATTCTCTCAACATTCAATTTAGTACTCCAGTCGTGAAACCGTCCAGCCCCCATATGAAGTAGTATATGAATTCTGCATGAGTTCAGTTTCATACAGAAATGCTTTAAAATTCCTAGCTGGGAATGGATCTTACTGTGTGTGTTACTGACTGTTGATGATTTTAGTCCGCTTATACAGAAGAGAACACATGGAAGCACACGATTGCTGATCGGACAGTAGCATTATTGCACATCTGAACGGCCAAAAAGAAATGCCCTTAGTTAGGGCATACATGAGAACCGAATGAGTTTGAATCATTCGTGTTCTGTATGTACTCTTCAGTCTTCAGCAGCAGTGTCAGAGCTTGGGCTCATGATAGGTTTTTGAGATTTTAAGATACTGGAATATGTGGTATTCTAATGCTCAGGTGATGTTTGCAGTCTGCTATCCTTTTGGAATAACATTTACCTTTCTACAGTTAGTGACACTAGCCCATACAAGAGAGTTTAATTCCTTTATCCGGACTTTGCAGTGCGAAATGTGGCCAAGAGGTGTTTAGTCAGTCAGCCAAAAAGTACAACAGAGGACACTAGTTTAATATAGTTCTTAGCTGGTACGTACGCACAAAATACATCGGTTTCGGTTGCTAATCTGACGATCTGATTCTTGCGACCTTCATACCATAGTTGCTCTACAGAAAAATTACATAACAGATCATAGGTGGCGATGCCTCAGTGGCTCACTAAGCAAAGAAAGGCTCAGAATTCAACAGTCAAGAGCTGTACCTATTCTCAGCATGAGTTGTACCGCATTCATATATTGCAATTGCATTAAAAAAAAACATTGCAATCACACAAATTATAGTTAGACAGTGATAATACAAAGCTACATCCAGTTTCAGTGCTTTTGTACATGTATGGAAAATATCATACACAGTCAAACTAACTGTACTATTACATGATCAATCATGAAAGATAAACGGTCCAACGTAACTTATCTTTGAACTCGAGTATACTTGTATGCAAGGAGCCTGGCAGGCTGGCAATGACAAAACTAAGGAGTTATCCTATTATTTTGAGAGTGCTTCCTCTTAGCAGCTTTAGTTTTTGGATCTTGTATATGGCAAGTATAGATGTAGTTATAGTAGGGCGGTATCCGAGACCTCCATGATAGAATCTCGAAGTTTCCATGTGGCTTCACGCTTCCATACACCACATCATGTAATGATATGCTCGGAGCTGCCTCTTCCGAAGTGCGCTGATACTGACCGTAGACCAAGAAATCTTCAGAAGCCCCACCCATCATTCTTCTAAGCTGTGTAGGTCTGTTTTGGTTCAAAAGATCACAAGGATGCTCACCAAATTTGTCTAGATGTTTCTGGATGAACCCTCTCAAGAAGCTCAGAACCTTGCACCAAAAGCTGATGTCAAAGTTGTCCCTTAACAAGCTAGCAGTGATGTTTGAAGCAATGAGAGATCTATTACTCATCATCCTGTCTATTTCCATAGCCATAGATGCAAGCCTTGGGTGCTGTTCAGGATCAGTGCTTCCAAATGTCAGAGTCCTGAAGAAATACCAATGTGCTTCCTTTGACGGATATGTCAGAGTAACAACCCCTGTTGTTCCAAGTTTTGTGATCTTGTCAGACCGGCTCGTGATGATGATTTTAGCACCATTTGATGTGGACCGCCTAAAAGAAGAACAAAACTTGTTCCATGCTTCTTCAGTGACATCCCCAGTCACCTCAACAATAACTAGCAACCGCCCCTCTTTCCTGGTGGTAAAAAATTGATGTTCTGGTGCGCATCCTTGTCTAAGAGGCAGAGCAAACATCATTTCATCTCTGAAATCATGGTCAGTCAAGAGCACAACTTCTGAAAAATGGTCACGTATTCTCTCGTCCTTGCAGACATGGGCAACAAGGGTGCTCTTGCCAACTCTTCCAGGACCAACAATCGGCAGGACCTCTAGTTTCTCATCACAATGAGGGTTTTTGCTCAACAGGAAGCTGATGACAAGTTCTGTCTCCACCTTACGGTTAAACATGCAGTTGGCCAACAGGATATGCATGCTATAAGGCTGGCGGTACATGCGAGGATAGCTCTTCAAGAATACCACCATTTCATCCGCATCAAGGATCATGGAGTTCAGGCTGTGTAGTACCTCCTGCAGTTGTTTGAAAACCTGTGTTTTCCTTTTGGTTTTGGAGGAACAGAAATGTTCCGAAGGATTTGCTTTGCAGAGAGATAAAGATTGACTCACGGCCTTATCTTCAGCATCCAGCTCGTCGTCATATTGGTACCTGAAAGTGTCGAGCATGTAGTAGCCTCGGTGCATGGCGCCTCTCAGCATGTCCAGCTGAAGGAGCATAGCTTGGTTTGTGACCTGCCGCCCCGTGGCCTCCTCGGTAATGATCTGTGCTCGGAGCAGGACGCTGCGGAGGCGGCTCTCCACGTCCTGTGCCTGCGACTGGGAGCATTTGCTGATGAAGAAATCTATGGATCTCCCGATCGCCTCACCAAGGACCGCAGAGAGTAGCATCTCCATCTGGGGACTCCCGTCAGGAAGATCACAGTACAGCTGGTGGAGACAGTGAGCAGCGAGCTGTGGGATGGCGTGAGAACTGTCTGGGTAAGAACTCCATGGAAAGGAAGAACATTTTAAGAACAGAAGCATTTGGTCCAGACTCCAGAGGCAAAAAAAGCTGAAAGGTCGTCAATCCAGAAGTCCAGTGTAAGATCGACGTCCTAGTCCAAGTCCACGCACATGGTGTTTGACATTGATTCCACAGTTCACGAAAGGTACAGCTCTTGAAACTCGACGAGCCTTTTGCTTTCGCGCTTAACGAAAGACGCACACGCTGAACCTCCCTTTTCCATACATCACAGTACCATGCATCTTCTGAGGAGCACAGTGCAGCTAGCCCTGCAACATGGCATGGAGATCCTATACTGCCAAGGTACGGTTGGAGAACTTGCCACAGCCCAAAAAATGAGCGTATCCTTCGTGCTCAACAATTTCGTGTCTTGTGTATTCCAGACTCCAAATTCCAACAGGACCATGAGCCACTAATCCTTGAAACCAAATGGTACTAGCTGGTCTAGAATGTGCACAACAGCAGACTAATAAAACATTAGCAGCTGAAACATTGGGTCTGACAGCTCCATTTGACCAAAACTCCCATCTCGTGAAGATAATGCAGCAGCTAGGACTTTTGACTGTTACAGACTTTCGGTTTGGCTTCTAAGAATTTAAGAAAATTGAAATGTGATTAAATAGTTGAGCCAATGATGTATATGGATTGGAATCTATCGTTCTATGTATGTATTAATCCAAAAGAAAATGATTCTTTTTTTCTACCGGTGAATTGCTTTGAATTGTATCATAAAATTCATTGCTCTCTTTTCCTTACCCAAGGCTCTCAAATTATTTCCTCTCTTTTCATATTAGTGGAGAATAGGCAGTTATTATAGTGAAATTTCAATTTAAAAGACCCAAATAGCCCCTCTTTGAGTGATGTTTTGACGAGAACCAAATTAGGACACAGATCAAGCTTACCTTTGGCTGTCCATTAGGTTGAGTCTGCTAGACCTTACCGACAGCAGAACGTAGTGATCGGGAAAGTACTTTAACCATTAATCTAGTAAAGAAGTGTGCAAAAATTTTTAGACAACAAGAGAATACATATCCCAGCATCTTCGTCCCAAGATTTTTGGGCTGTCCATTACGTCAAGTCTAGCAGCCCGTGTGTTTCAAACTCCACACCTACTGCAACGTTTATTTTGCATATGCACGGCTATATCCACCGGCCAGTGAACTTAGTCATATATATTATCATACCAGTGGGCTTGTATCCCGAATCCCGATGGTATCTCCACGTCTCGGGGCTTTGGGGATGTTGAGGTCCTGGGTTTGACTGTCCGTGGGAGCGAATTCAAACAGGAGGTTGTTGGCTGTTGAAAAAAAATCTACCTCATCAGCAAAAGCCGATGTTCGGGGGGTTTTTGACTGATTAAGATTGGGCTCTTCTACCTTAATTACAATACCGTGGACGCGGTTCTTTCTCCACGGATCGACTTTCTTTTAGTCGTATTACTTTTTTTGAACTTAGCGGTAGAAGCTTCGCCTTTCATTAAGAGGGGAAAGCGAAAACGACCCTCTGAGGGGCTTAGCCTGGGTTGTGTAATCGGGTCGCAGCCCTATACAGCGCCAAGCTCTCTCTAACTCTCTCAGCTACCTGGAGTGGGGGAAGCGAAGTGTGTTCAAAGATTCTACGATTGCGTCACTTCCAAATGTTCCGCATGGTATAGATGACGACGCCACTGAAGCCCTTCGACGATCCTTTGGGAAAAAAGGCTCCACCTTACCCCACCAATCCTCAATGATGTCGTAGTTCGCCGGGCTGGTCTGGAACGGCAGGTTAAAAAAGCAACAGCAATAGTTCCTTAAGAACAAGAGTGCTAAATTACAAATGAACATGTGCTATCAGCAAATCTGGCTGTTAAAACTCCATCCGTGGCAAGAGAAGACCTCCATAGCTAAGATCCTGGTCTTCCTCTTCCTGCATAAATTCCCAAAATCTGGTCTAGTATGTGGCCTTGTATAACACCTCCATGGCTGCATAAATGAATTAACATTTTGGTTAGTAAACACAATGTCATTTCGGCTAAGCCAGATTGCCAAACATAGAGCGCTTTTTTTTGTCCACCCTATGACTAAGAATCCAAAACGTGTTGAATGTTATTAGATGAGAATAAACCAAAAGTAATATAAATGATTCTCTACAGAAACTTGCCACAATGCCAAGCAATGAAAATATGTTGAATTGTCTCTTGATTACGTAAAGAAAAATTCTTGCCTCCATGGTGCATGGTGTCTTCTTTTACGAAGTGAATTTAGTAGGAATGACACCATTAAGTACGAAAGGAAATAATTCTTTATCTTAAAAAAAGTTCTTGTGATCTCCAAATAAGACTCACACCGTGAGGCATGCCATCTCACACAATGGCGTGGCGTATCTCTGAATTTGGACTCCATGGAAAGCAACATCGTAGAGTATTAAAAACGGCAGTACCTTCCAGTGTTGTGAGTCCACGGCCACGCACATGATGTTTGACCTTTGTCCTCCTCTTTTTGACAGCACCCGTTAAGAAAGGTGCGGCTTTGTAACACGTGCTTCTCCACTTCCTTTATTGTGCCCTGTGTTCTAGTCTTGATCAAAATGAAGGAAATATTAGCTTGATAATTAGAGGGGAAAAGGGACAAGCTTGTGAAGAGTGCAGCTAGCAGCCTGCAATAGGGGAAAAGAAAATCTGTAACTGCAGTATGGAGATGATACTGTCAGGCATGTTAGGAGAACTTGCAAGCAATTGTGGCAAATTTCCAAGATATCGCCCCCATTTTCTTGTGTATGAGCGGATCCGGGATTCCGGGCACTTGTTGCAGGTAGGAAGGATTTGTTGTGAGCGGTAGGCGTTCTTTGACATTAACAACAACAACAACACACCAAAAAAAAAAAAAATCAAGCAGTCAGCAGTACATTTTTTTTTGTGGCATCTGAAATGTATTTAGATCGTTCTGTTCAGTACCACGCCACAATTAATTTGAGGTGTAAGAGATGGTTGGAGTGGATAGAATGGGTAATTCATTGCCGGTCGTCGACGACCGGAGCCAGCCGGCCAGCCGCACCGTGGCGCCGGGACACGGGGGAGGACACCGTGCCAAGTCAAGCGGAGCCACAGCCACCCTCTCTGCTCCTATGGTCCCACCGGGCAGAGCCACCACACCCACAAGCAGACTGCTCCGCCGCCGGGATGGACCAGAACAACCAGCATCGCCGGCGGCTGATGGGAGGAACTCATCAATGATGAGGTCCTGACGGCGTGCCTCGCCTGCCTGCGATCACCTCGACTAAGTTATGCAGCGCCAAGTGCACTGGTGGCCTCGTGGGGAGCACAACACCCTCCACTCTGCATTCCGGATGGGCACACTGACATTTTGCATGAATAACGACAATCCCTACAGAAAATCCCTCACATTCCTAGGTACGTAGTAGTCCCTTTCTGTGTTTGATGAGTGCTGGTATTTTCAGATATTGTTGGAGCGTGTGCTATCCCTGATGCTCAGGTAATGTAAGCAGAGCTCAAACCCTTTGCAATGACATTTAGAAATTTACTGTTAGTGATACAATGCAAGCTAATTCAATAGAGGTGTTTTCTTTAGTAGACAAAAACAAAAGCCTCATGCAGTTTTAGTGCTTTCGTACAGGGGTACCCTTTGAAAAGATGGGAAATATCATACATAATCAAACTGATGCTGTGCTATTACATGGAAAATCTCATACACAAGTGTTCTTTGAACTCAAGTATACTCCTATGTAAGGAGCCTGGCAAGTTGGCAGTAATAGAATTAAGGAGCTATATCCCACTATTTTGACAGCGCTTCCTCTTAGCAGCTTTAGTTTCTAGATCTTGAATCCGGCAAGTGGCGATGGATTAGGGAATAATATCAGTAACACACACGTTTCCAAATCAAGCTGAGACCACGTGAGTAAATAATAGTAATAGTAAAACCGTCAAGCATAACACAGTAGGTGCAAGATTCGTCTAACACGGCAAAACACCAAATAAATAATGTCAGTAGATTATTGGTTGACTCTGTCGTCAGCCAAGTTGTTCTTGTTCGGCATTGCTCTCATTCAGTTCACTTGTTATTACTAGCAGAGCACAGAATAAGCTCAGAAGGAGGATCGTCAACGCGTTGTCTTCCTGAGGAGGAGATCAAGGGTGTCGCAAATGGAGATTTTCCTTTCTGCTGTCATAGGTGACATAACCACAAGATCCATCGATTTCGTCATCAGCAAGCTCCCCAAGCCAGCGGCGGCGCTGGACGTGGAGGACCGCCTCCACAGGGTCCTGCTCCGGGCGCAGGTCATCGTCGACGAGGCCATGGGGCGGCAGATCACCAACCAAGCTATGCTCCAGCAGCTGCGCTTGCTCAGCGACGCCATGCACAGAGGCTGCTACCTGCTCGACACCTTCAGGTACCAGTCGTCTCACAACAACAAAGATCGCCAGGTCGTGAGCCACCCTTCATCACTTCTCTCCAGACTGAATTTCGTAAGAGATCTCTGTTTCCCCAGCGGGAAACGTGCGCAGATTGAGGGAGAGATGCGTGAGGTGCTCGACAGATTGAGCTCCATGATCCTCGATGCCAATGAGCTGGTGCTGTTCTTGGCGAGCTACGCCCCAACAACAATGTACCGCCAGCCTTACAGCATGCATCTCTTGCTGGGCAACTGCATATTTGGGCGCCAGATGGAGGCACAATTGGTCATCGACTTCCTGCTGCACACGCGCCACCAGAGTGCTGAAGAAGAACCGGAGGTCCTGCCCATCGTCGGTCCCTTCAGAGTCGGGAAGAGCACACTCGTTGCTCATGTCTGCAAGGACCAACGAGTCCATGGCCACTTTTCAGAAACCGTGATCTTGAGCGACCATGATCTCACATGTGATGGCCTAGCAGCTGCGTTTATGGAAGGGCGACGCTGTGCAACGAAGCATCAGAACAGTTCTTCCAGCGGCAAACATGGGCCTGTGCTTCTTGTTGTGGAGGTCGGCCGTGACCTCGACGAAGATGTGTGGAAGAGGTTCTATTCTGCAACCAAGCGGTGGATGCCAATCGGCAGCAAGATCATAATCACAAGCCGGTCCGACAAGATCTCAAGGCTTGGAACAGCACAGGCTCTGACTCTGAAGCCCCTGTCGCATGAGGCGTACTGGTATTTCTTCAGGACCCTTGCCTTTGGAAGCGCGGATCCCACGTCACACCCCAGGCTCACCAACCTGGCCATGGAGATAGCCACGACGCTGAACGGGAGCATGATCATCGCCAACGTCTCTGCCCGTATGCTGCGGGACAGCTTCGACGTCCGTTTCTGGTGCAAGTTTGCAGCCTTCATGAGAGCGCAGTTCCAGAAACATGTCGCCAGATTTGGCGAGCACCCGTACGACCTCCTGAACCAGAATAAACCCGTGTATTTCGGAAGAATCCATAGAAGGTCTGAACAGGTCATTGCTTACCATCAGCATCGACACCCTTCGCAAAAGGAGGTCCCCAAGATTACACTGCACGAGGTGACTTATGGAGATGCAGAGCTTCCTGCGAGATTTGAGGTCCTCGCATGGAGGTCTGCGATACCGCCCTACTACAGCTACGTCTATGCCTGTGAGCTTCAGGTGCTGAAAGCTACATCAGGCAGCACTAATAAGAGGAAGCGCCCCGCGAGGAATGGAGGCACGCTTTCTTGATGCTTGTGTCATTATTAGGCAGCTAGCTATAGCAGTAATAAGATCAGCTTATGCATGTTTTGTACTACTGCTGCCTTCTTTTTCTATGCAAAACTGTAAGTGATCATTAGCAGTTCCTTTCATCTGACGAAGTTGTTGTCAGTGCTTTCAGTCCAGAGAGCATCCTCAGAATCTGGGCTACAGTTGTCATGCATCTTCCTGCTACAAACTGCTATAGCAGCCTAAATTTCATACATTTTGTCTCAATTTTTCGGGGCTAAAAGGCTTTGTTGCTTTTCTAATACATCTATTAACATGTGAAATTTATCAACCATCAACACAGGGCAAGGTATTACTGCATACATTTTCATGAAAACCATGCAAGTCACCCTGGTTTAGGATAAAATCAGCATACGTAGTTCTGGAACTAGTACATTCAATTTAATTTCCATAATATGCCAGATTTAACTGGTAGGTCTACCTATCTGTAGACTCTAATAGAATCTTATATTTTATGCAGGAACACGCAATTTTTCTTTTCCAGTCTGGGAAATTAAATTTCATCTGCTGCCTTAGCATATTGTTTGGTGAAATACAAATAAAAGATAAATACACATTAGAAGTGCTAAAGAAAGCTCAATGACTACCCCTTTTGTAGGCATGTTCCACATTTCCCCACATGTGCGAGTCACAAGAAATCAGCTATAATTTTGTGAAAAGGGATGAAAACTACCAGCTGCTAACCTGATGTAATTTGATACAGAGTAGGGTAATTGGAAACTAGGAACTAGGGTCTTCACTCTTCCAAATTCGTCTATAGCTCTTGACAGAAAAACGATCAACAGCAACATGGAGGCCGCAGTGGAGAAACATACTTCTTTTTGTTACTCTTGATCAGTTCTGTGGTAACTCAAAGCATCTCAGGTCGGCCAGAATCTTGCTGAGCTTCCAAGCTGTATTCTGATTGTATCTGAGCTTAATGTAATCTGCTTGGTAGCATTAGCAATTCTTTCAAGCTGTACCCTGCTTGGTAGCATTCTCAATTCTGCCATCCCGGATGTGGATAGCAATAAAACTTTCCAGCAATGCAGCCAAGCTTAATGCATCAACCGTATTCAGTCAGTAGTTAAACCATGACAAAATCAGTTGGAACCAAAGTTGGGTTCTCTTGATGCAAAGCATAAATCTTGTCGGTCATTCCTTCTTTCCTATAAGCTTCCACCAAGATAGAGTATGTCATAGCATCCGGATCACACTGCTTATGCTTCATGTGCATGAAGACCCTCTCCATTTCCATCAGATCATCTGCTTTTGCACATGCATTGAGAACGGCATTGTGGAAAGAAGTATTTGCAGGCACATCAAGCCTCTCAGCAAGCTTAACCATGCCCACCACCTTATGGAAAAGGCCTGCTTTGCTAAACCCATTTATTAGACAACAGAATGTCTTTGTATCTGGCTTCATCCCCTCGGAGCGCATCTGGTTAAATGTGTGTTCCATGTTTTTGGCATCACCGGCCTCAGCAAATGCCTCGATCACGTTGTTGTATGTGGCAGTGGTCCACGGGAACGCTAGCTTGCGCATGTACTCCATGACCGCAGACATCTTGTCGTACATCCGCTTCTTCCCATAGGCACCAATCAGGATGTTCAGTGTGCGAGTCTCTGGTTCGATCCCATAGCTTCGGAACTTCTCATACCATTTTTCCATCAATTCGGCCTGCCCCCTGTTTCCAAACAGGCTTAAGATGATGTTCATGGTCCAGACATCCGGTTTGCAGGTTGTGCTGTCAAGCATGTCAGAGAGCACTTTCTCCATGTCATCTAACCGCCCAGCCTTCCCGTAGCCGCTGAGGACAATATTCTGCGTGACTGTGTTGGGTGCTATAGACCGCTCAGCCATGTCTTTGTACATAACGTCGACGAGGTCAAACCTGGTGGCATCAACACAGGCCTTGATGATGGTGCTGTAGGTGTAGACGTCAGGCTGGCACAGCGGGGAGGCCTTCATGTCATTGAGTAGCTGAAGCGCCTCATCCATTAGACCGCTGCGGCAATAGGCCCCAATCAAGGCGGTATAAAGCTCAGGGGTGGGTTGGCATCCTTGTTGCAACATCTCGTCAAAGAGTTGGTGTGCCAGGGCTGGCTGGCTTGATCTACCGAGCAGCACGATGAGCTTCATGTAGGTACCCTCCTTGGGATGGTAGAAAGGCTGCTCCTTGAGCATCTCAAAGACCTGCCAGTGCCAGGTTTACCATTAGCGCCAGCATCAGGATTGCTATGCTATGAGTTCTTTGCCTCAAACAAACAATCGAAATCTAACAAGTAATCCAGAGAAGCTGTAGGCTGTTGAAGACGATGAAGCAACGCAAACAAAGGGAAACCAAATCCAACGGGTGGTGCTCACCTGGAGCGCCTCTTGCCAGCTCTTGGAGTTGATGCGGTCGGCGAGGGCCTCGGTGACGGTACACGCCCACGCCTTGGCCTCCGCGCGGGCGTCCAGCCGCTTCTTGACGTTCTTAAGGGGAGCCCTCGGCGCTTTCGACTCGGGCCCCGCGGCTGTCCCCGGGAACTCCCCTGCCTTCCAGTGCCGCTTCTCTTGCGGCGGGGCCGGGCGGCGGCCGCCATCCCTGCCGCCGGCCGTGCCAGGAAACTCCCCCTCCTTCCAGTGCCGCCTGCCTTGCGCCAGGGGCTGGCGGCCGCCGCCGCCCCTATCGGCCGCGCCCCCTGGGAACTCCCCCGCCTTCCAATGCCGCTTCCGTTCCGGGAGTTGGGTCGAGTCAGTGGGGCGGCGCTTCTCCTGCGGCGGAGGCGCGGCGCGGCGCCTGTCCTGCGACGGGGCTACGCGGTCGCCGTACCTACCGACGGCCGACGCCGCCCCCCGGCCCCGACGGAGAAGAAGCGGCGGCGGCGGCGGCATTCGGGGGTTGGAGAAGAGAGCGGACCCGGGGCAAGGGGATGCCGTGTAGGCCGCCGGAACCATGGGAAGGCGTGTCTAGATTCGCGCGCGCGCGAGAGAGAGGAGGGTCGGCGGAGAGAAATGGTTGCTTAGCAGGCCGCGCGGCGCCACCGCGCTGAGAGCGCCATGGGCAGGTTTATGCGGCTGGGAGTGAGGAGGAACCAAGGCTCGGGCTTTGACCGCCGCCGCCGCAGGACCGGCCGCTGTCGGTCTGCGCCGAGGAGGAGGAGGAGGGGGAGAGGCGGCGGGGACCGGAGAGATGGCCGGAGAGGGGATGAAGGGGGATAAGGGTCACGGAGAGGTATGAGTGGGCCCACAGGTCAGTCTCTTCAGGCGATGGTTTTTAGTCATGTGAATAATTAATTCTGTTGGTTTGGTTCATGACCCCATGTCATTGATCTGTACGTCAATACATCACCGTCAGCATCTCTTTAAATATTTTGATTGAATTTTTTAAGTGGCATGTTAGACTCTTTTTAATGGCAATTTTAAAATTCTATATTTTAGCATTTAATTTATAGTCAAAACAGTGACCATGCACTGCCTGGAACTTCAATTATTTGAAAACTAGAAATTTAATTCTATAACAAATGTTCATGATTCTGAGCTTTGTTTTAAAAAAAAAAAAGCAAGAGCTTCGCTGTATCAAAAGAATGGTCGCCTTTTTGGATGGAGAGGAATTTTTTTCAGAGAGAGGGAGAGTTTATTTTCTATTGCGAAGAGCGCTAAGACTTTCAACTATTGGGTCCGCTCAATAACCTTGAAATTTACACGTGGATGAGATAATAAAAAAAAACTAATGTCAGGCTATTCATGATCCTTAACCGACCCACATACGAATAGGACGCGACGGCATTCCGTTTTTGACCGCGTCTGTGTGATCCAACTGAAAAAGGGTCTTATCTATAGTTTAAAGCATACTTGCAGACTCAGTGTCCATCCTTGTGATTAATGAGAAACAAACTGTCATTAGAGCAATCTTGCAGATACTTTCAACATCCACATGTTTCTGCAGCACCAGAGAAAATAGCCTCCACAGGGGACGGAACAGGAGCTCAGAATTCTGGGGACTTGAATACTCGGCAGAAAAACCAAACACTGACGAAGCTTATGTTACTGGCCTGGCCCAGGGCCACTAGACATAGTTGCGCTTCTGGATTACTCCTAATCTAGTAGCAGATCGCAATGTATTGTAACCTAGAAGAGCAAAACCATCATCATCGCCATCGAGCAAAATACCGCGGGCAGACACAGTTTTCAGGAATCTGACAAGGTCAAAGCTTCAGCTAAGCTGTAAAAACCCTAATAACAAAGTAACAATGCTGCAACCATCTGAGGAGAAATACAGCACAAAAGTTTTTTTTTCATTCTAGCACCTATTAAAATGTGTCCTTGATGCTATCGTGCAATACAAACAATTCCGCAAGAGTCACACAAAAAAAGAGGAAACTAGCGAGCAAAGCCAGAATAAAAGAGTACACCAATCAACACATCAGCAAAGCTGCTTACAAGACTCTGACTGCCATCCATAATAGCAGGCCCATTCCTTTCTCAGTAATCAGTAATGGGATGGCGAGATAACATCATCGATCTTGAGGATCATCTTCACCACCTGAGTGGCAAGCAAGATCTGTTGCTGCTTGCCGATCAGAGTTTCGAAGACGTTCTGTTGTTTCATGTCGTTGGTGCCAACATCATTGCAGTCTATGCCGTAGTGGGGGTTGCTCTCCTGCAAAAGGTGTTATAATCATGTCACCTGAGTTCCCAAATGACAATTTACAAGGAAAGTGCAAAATAATCATTTTGAGGCTTATTGGTAGTGACACATGAATTTTAATCACAAACACAGAAACACTAGAGTTTGGCATGATCTTTCTAACAAGCAAAAAGATCTAGAGTCAATTTTAAAGGTAGGGGTATAAAAAGTCCAATACCTTAACTTGTTGAGCTTTTACCGCAGTTAAGGTATCAATTGGTGGCAAACCACTGTTTTCAGCCAAGGCTAGTGGAACAGCATCTAACGCATCAGCGAATGACCTGATAGCGTACTGCAAAAAAAAAGTCAGAAGATACAAATTTCATTTCTTTTTTTTTCAAACAGAAGTTCCAAAGTCAACAAATACCTGCTCAACTCCAGGGTGCCGGTCTGCAGCAGTTTCAACAGCAACTGAACAAGATATCTCTGCTGAGCCACCACCATACACAATTGAGTTATTACGGATCAGATTTCTTGCCACGCATAGAGCATCATGAAGACTGCGCTTGGTCTCCTCAATCATCATTTTGTTTCCTGCATAGCGGTAGTTAGTTTTACTTCAGAAACTCTAATCAGGAAATATTCTTCAGCATAGGTGACAACTGAAATGAACGGTTCAAGATATGATCTAACAACGAGTATGGTTACTTTAAGTTCGTTGTCCTCAAATAAATGTTTGTCCGAAGCATATTATTTTAACTTTGTTGTCCTCACTGCACAAATTTGTGTATAATCTGTGTTTATAGTGTATGATTAATACAAAAAGTTAAAGTTGGTACTTGATTGGACATGTTAATATGAAAGAACAAAAGGATGATGCCTCAGAACATACCACCACGAATGAAAATAGTTACAGCTCTGGAATTGGCACATTGCTCAATGTAAAGCATCCGATCCTTTGTTGTTCCAAATGACTTCTCCCTGACTAATCCAGCCTATGGAAAAAGAGCAAGGACAAACGTTAGAGGTAGCTACCCGCAACACAATAAAGATATGACTACATAGAATTAATGTACATGCCTTTCTAATGGTGCGCACTAATATACCAAGAATGGGTTGATAATTAGCAACATAAGAACCTACCCGAAATCACCCCCTGGGGATTAGCGAAAGTTAAATAGAAAAAATTCGCCTTACTGGCCAGCTAAAAATACAAGTGGACCTTTCTATCCAACTAACAATTTGTTCATTATACTTCTAGCCAGAAACAATGCGAGTCAATGAATGGTTTCTAGTGATAGCTACTTTCAGATCCATGTAAATTATTAGGACACAAACTGCATAACTAAGCACCACATCATCAACCCATGCAAACTACTTATGACTGAAAGTAATACAGAAGAATGGTACCTTCCCAAGCTTTTCAGGACTCAACTCTTGGAATCTCGGAACAATCCGTCCTCCTGCACTCATTGTGTTAGGTACTGTCTTTGCAAGCCATTCATAGTTATACAAGAGTAAGATAAAGGAGCTTGCTGACCTGTAGCAATGGCAATCAATTCCAATTCAACACCACCAACCCATCTGACGGCGGGTAGATTTCTGTGCATCAACAAATGATTGGCTTCATCATCGAAACCCCATTGACAAATAACCAGGGTTGCACCGACATCCTACAGAACACAATATGTGGATAATTGTTTAGAAAAGCAAAACCATCACATGAGATGAATACTTCAGATACCCATAATACCTATAATTAACAAATTGGAAGAGGATGTAATTAAAAAATCAAAATTCATTGCGGCACTTGCTACAAAACAATGAAAAGAATGAAAACTAAGCAAAATAACAACATGCAATTACTACAATTAGGAATCTCACATCCAGAACAATATGATAGTTATGCATATCATCCGCAGCAGGGACTTTTTTTTCCCACCAAGTGCGAACACAAATTTCATTTCTACTAAGCAACTAAACAACAAATCCTTTTCACACATAGCGCTTACATCGCAAAGACAGCGACTACTCCAAAACACAGAAAGGAACTGAGCACACTGGGGCTCAACCGGCCTGCCAAAGAATAACCAAACACTAACCGCTGCACCCTCACAGTTAATGAAATTCTGTGCTGCTAAAAATAGTTTCTTGTTTACCTTGCACTTCTGGACCATTTCATCAAAATATTTCTTCTCTTGCTCACGCAGCGTCTGGAATTTCTCCACAGTGTCAATGTCAACCTTATGCTTTGTCTTAGGCTTCGGAGGCTCGAATGGGCACGTCAGGATGGCAATCTTAGCATCCTCGATTCTCTTTGGCATTTGTGGGTGGCTCATATCTTTGTCAACCAAAATCCCGTATATGAGCTCAGTGTCCTCCAGCTTCCCACCAACCTTGCCTTCTACTTTAATTAAATCCAAGTTAACATCCTTCCTCTCCAGATCGGCAACCGCAAGGACTGCTTTGACAGCAATCTCTGCAAGTGCCCTCTTGCAACGGTTAACGCTGCAGAAAAAGGAACAATGGAGGCATCAGGCAAGCTGTTCTCGTGCAGTAGAAAATATGTTTTCTAGTAGATAAATAGGAGGTGTCAAAACTTCAAATTAGGTATGATCCAACAAGCTGTCCCAGATTCGTTATGACTTACATCTTTGACGACAGAGTTGTCATGCAGGTCTGAACCAGGGGCTCGATGTTGTCCGCGCTGAACTCAAACTTCTGGGAGATACGTTCCAGGTGATCAAAGGCCATCCTCGACGCCATCTCATAGCCTTCAGCCACCCTAATCGGGTGAATGCCGCGTTCCAGAAGCTTCTCGGCCTGCTCCAGGAGAGCCCCCGCCATGACCACCACCCCGGTGGTGCCATCCCCGATTTCATAGTCCTGGCTGCGGGACAGCTCCACCATCAGCTTTGCAATCTGGTTGTCAACATCCATCTGCTCCAGGATCGTCGCCCCGTCATTTGCTAGCATTTCACAAGGCAGCAGTTTCAGTAAACAGAGTAACAGAGGAAGAGTGAGCTGTGATATACTAGCACTTTCGGTAAGCAAGAGGGAAAAAAAACTAGATCCACGAAGTCCAAATCAACACATCCTGTCCCAGTTGATCCAACGACCGTAGGGGGCGGGGCGCAGAAGAAAACTCGGGGCAGCAGCTGTTTGTAAAACCTCGGACGACACTAGAATGGGATCACGAATCCACTGCATGAAATGGCAACAAACTAGACACCGCCTCGACTAGATAAGCATTAAGCAGCGCCGACACGAGCAAAAGTGTCCGGCGAAACCTAGATCCCAAGCCCCCACACGCGGCACTGAAAAACCCTAGCTCTCGAAACACAACCCCAAGCTGAACTAGGAGCAACTGCACACACACAAGGGGGAAAAAAAAAAAACAAAGCAGCAGGGAAGCAGATGCTTACTAATGGTGACGTCGCCGTCAGGGGACTGGAGCATCTTGTCCATGCCCTTGGGTCCGAGCGAGGTGCGGAGGATCCGCGCGACGGCCTTGCCGGCGGCGATGTTGGCCTTCTGCGCGTCGAGGCCGCGCAGGCGCGTCTTCTTCTCCTGCTCCCGGAGGATGATGAAGGGGCGGCCGAACTCGTCGAAGGCGAGCGCCATGGCCGGCGGGCGCTCGCTGCGGAGGCGGCGATTCCACGGGAGGGGGAGGCGGCGGCGGCGCGTGGGGAGGGAGGGAGGAAGCCGAGTGTGGTGGACTCGTAGAGGTTGAGGTACTGCGCTCGTGGGCTTTAACTTGAAATTCGGAAAACCGGGCCGGGCCTGACGGTCGGATTTGGATGGGTTTGGATCAGGAGGGGATGGCCATTCGGCTCGAAGGCCATAGGTTTTCTCTTTTCTATTTCTACACCGTAAAAGAACGCATTTTCTAAAAACATTTTTTTTACCTGAGACGGCTAAAGTGTACCTCACATTGTTTCTATTGTGCAGTTTTTAAAGAGTTGGAAAGAGGTAGAAAAACTCAAAAACCATAGATATAAAATGTTTTTTTGCCGCTTTCTCTCTTTTTTCTCACTTAATTTCTTTCTAGCCCATACCCACCCTTATTTTTTCCTTGATTTCCTTCCTTCTGTTGGAAAAATTGGACGTCTGGTGCCTGCGTTGATTTCGTTCCCTTCGATTCAATTGTCACTTTCCTAATCCTATTTTTTTTCCTTCCTCCCTCGTGTGACCTGCGATGCCTGCCTCCCGGCGTTGGAGCTGGAGCGCACGCTGGACTGGAACGCGGCCGTTCTCTGCGCCGCAGCTGCCGGCGACGGCACCTGCGACCGCCTCGGTTGCCACCGCGGCGGACCCTTCCTCGTGCTCTTCGTGGGCTCCCGCCTCCGCCATATGCACTTGAGACGACGTACGTGTGCACGCACTCATCCGATGCCGGTACGTGGAGCGCGCCGACCGCCGTTAACCAGCGCTCCTTGGCCGTCTCGACGTGATGCCCAGTGTGCTCCTGGGGAAGGCGCTCTACTTCCTGTCAGGCCCTGTTGCCAAGGACAATCATCTGGGATGGGCGTCTGTGGTGGTCTGGCCACTCCTCAATTATGATCTGGGATCGAACCAAGTGTCTGTAATTGATCTGCCACCACTGCCTAGGTACACCATACTCCAGGAGGCTACCGTGCTCGTGTCGACGGATGGTGGCGGGCTGGGATTCGCCACCGTGGACAGATCCAAAATCTGCATTTGGTCGAGGAAGGAGGATGGTGCAGAGGCTGGATGCTGGACACAGAGCAGAGTCATTGAGCTCGACACTCTGCGCCCTGCTGGTGATGCCGTCTTGAGTTCGCCTCATGTGGTCGGCTCTGCGGATGCTTTTGGTATCGTTGTTCTGAGGGTGCGCAATGTGCTCTACACGCTTGATATCAAGACCTGCCAAGTGAAGAAAGTATACGAGGGTGAAACGATCCGCTCGGTTCTTCCATTCATGAGCTTCTACACTCCAGGTACATCTTTTTGGTTTGCTTGGGTTTTGTTTTGTTTTCCCCTGGTATTCGATCAACAACCGACATGAGTAGTACTGTTTTAGTTACTGACACTAATCTGGTGGATGAATAATGGGTTCATGTAAGTGGGGACTGGGGATAACCCAATGTGATATCAAAATCGGGTTGATTCTAACTAAACGTAGTCGTTAATGTGACGCAACAACAAACAAATAGACGGCGATATCAGTACTAAACTGGTGGACATTTGAACTAGAGTCCACGCCCATCTTATCTAAATGAGTCTGCGGTAGTATTCCTGTTAACTGCTCTTGCTCTGAATTTCAGCCTTACATTCGATTTGTGAGAAGCAAAGTGTTCATCAAAGACAGATTCGATTCTTTAATCAGCTGATGTTATTCTCTCTGTTTTTCTTTTTAATTTTTGCAGCAATAGGAGCAGCTTGTGGTTGTGGAGGTGAGGGACCAAGCAGTGCGGGTGGCTCAGGTGCATGAAAGAGACTCAAAGGTGCTGCTCATGTCAGACAGTCAGAGTACTTTTGGCCATCAAAGTGGTAATTGGGTACTAATGATGGTAAAATCTCATGATTTGTATGTCAGGGAGTGGGACAGCATCGTTGCCAATTTACCATTAGTGAGATTGGTGCTACAAGCTTTTGTGTTATTTTAAGCTGGAATTTCTCTTGAACATTTTAAGTTGATCTTTGGCCCCAAGTCCTTCTTTTACAAGTCTATATCTGGACACAAAAAATTGTCCATTATGAAATCAAAGTACTGCAATTTCATATGTTCAGTTTTCAAAGTACCACAACCCACCTCGTGACCACGGCCGCCTTCTGCTCGCACTCCTCTGGCCGCTCGCCGAGCGCAGAGCGCCGCGTGCTCGACGCCCGCCACGACCATGTCCTCCTGCACTACGCTAGGAGGAGGAGGAGGAAAGCCTCGTCGTGGAAAATCAAAGGCCTCGCTGTCTGAGTGTCTGGAACCCGGGCAATGCGATCGAGTAGTCGACTGCGGCGGTTGTCTGTGCACCGGCGGGCGCCCTTGCGACCACCTCGTCTACCACCACCGCGGGCCTTTCCTCGTGCTCCTCGTGGGCTCCCACCAAGGGGAGGCGTACGTGTCCACCAACTCGTCCGACGCTGGTGCATGGAGCACCTCCGCTGCGCACCGTCCGCTGGCCGCGTCCTGCATTTGATCCCAGAACGGGAGTGATCGCGGATTAATTACCTGCTAGTTCTGCTCGTTGAATTGTGAATATAGTAAGTTACAAGGAGGAGGAAGAATCGTCACCACGCTGAATTGAAGATGCACGGTTTTCAGTTCAGTTTCAGCAAGTATGCATGCCTGCGTGGTGAAATATATTGCAGAGCTCCTGCCTTGTAACAGCGCTCGCCAAATCCTTCATAGCAAATTAAGAAACTCGATAGTATCCTTCCCTATTTCAAAACATTATACTGTCCCAGTTAAGGAGGAGAGCAATAGATTAGTAATTCTTGCACGACGCTATGGGTAGCGCGCGACCCTGTCCGACCACTCTCCTCTTCCCTGCAGTATGTGCCACCTTCTTGCCCCCCCACCGCCAGCAACCTCCCCTCAGTCCGGTGACTCCTACTGCCTTCGTCGTCGCCGCCCACTGCCACCTCCCACTACCGCCCTTCCTCACCCTGCCACCTCCTTTAGCCCCGGCTCTGGCGGCCGCCTCCGCCATGGCCACCGCTGACCTCGCGCGCCACGTTCCTTGTCTGGCCCTCTCTCTCCCGCAGCCTCCACCACCCACTAGCTTTTCTCTACGACGTGGCCCAACGGCTTCCACTTCCTCCGCTCTGCTGCCCACCTCGGCACCTCCCACCTCCATTGCCGGCCAGCGTGTGATACTCCGTATCTTAAATCCTAATTAAGTGCATTGAGCATGTCATCATATGCATTTTCAAAATTTTGAGCTAAGATTTAAATTGTTTCAAATCAAATTTGAATTTAAACTTTTTCAAAATTTATTCTTATCCAAGGACAAAAGTGCAAGGTGATAGTACGAAATAAACTCTTTCACTTTTGTATTTGGACCTTTGAGTGAAACTTATTTTCTTGAGGGTTAAAAGGGTAAAAAGTGATTGTTTAAGTACATAAAAAAAGGGGAAACGGGTGAAACTGGCGGCCCAAAGCCGTTGCGGCCCACCCCTGGTCCCTGGCCTGGCGAGCGCCACGTGCCTCGCATGGGCGGCCAGCCAAAGCCGCGGGTTGGCGTTGGCGCCACAACCCCGCGCCACCTGGGCCCGGCCCAGGGAGCCGCCTCCCCACCCCCCATCTTCTTCCTCCCGCGGGCGAGCAGATAGCGCTCTTCCACCGCTACCGTCCTCATCCTCACCACAACTCTGCCGCCCCTGAGCCCTATTTACGGCCTCGCCGGTCACCTCAACCCAAGCCGCCACCCATCTCCATTGCTTGCCTCCCCACACGCCCTACACCAGTGCACCTCCATCCACCGCCCCACCTCACCGTTGCTCATCATCCTCAGTGCCTCTCCTTGCTGCCAACGGGTGAGTAACCCCGTTCCCCAACCTCCTCTTCCTCCTCCACCAATCCTCATCGAGGATTAAGGACTGACCGAGCTCAATCGAGCCGGTGCCCATCCATGGCGTCGGTGAACCCCTTCACCGTGTCACCTTCATTCCCCAATCAGGCTCCCCATTTCGCACATCCGTGTCGGCGAACTTGGAGGCGGTGGCTGTCGGCAGTGGGGATGCACGAATCTGGCGGGGAAAAGGGAGGAGGATGGTCGTCGGCGCTCGGGCGGTGCCGAGGCGGGGCGACAGAGGCAAGTGACGGCGGGAGAGAGAGGAAGCAAGACAGCAAAAGCAGGCGACGGGAGGCTGGAGGGGCTAGGGAGAGGCAGAGCGGTGCAGGCCAGAAGGAACTAGAGAATTGGGGTTTTCTTTTTTTAATATAAAAACGATTGCAATTTTTATATTATATTAATATTTTCTCAATATTTATAATGTTCATAATATTTTTTTAGCATTTGTTAGTACTATGTATATCTTCTGTATCTAAATAGCTAGCTCACACTATTTATTTCTCTCAACATGTGTGAAGCCACGTCATCTTCGGAGCCCACTAAGACCCATGGCATGTCATCATCCACGGAGGCCTTTATTTATATCTATCTATCATTTTTTCGTGGCTTCACGCATGCAGAGCTTCGCTATGGCATATATACCGGTATCACTTAAATTTCCACAGCAACGAGCAGGAAATTTCTCTAGTTCATTTAGTGTAAAAGGTAAAAAGAGATGGTAGTTAGAGGTTGATGAATAAAATATTAGGTAGTTGGATGTGGAGAAAATCTATAGAGGAATATGAGTTGATTTGGAGCAAAGAATCTTACTGGCTGGACAGGAATATTCTTTTTAGAGAAAAAAATTTAGAGGAATAGGGTGCAAATAGCCTAAGACCATGGTCACTAGGACGTGCATCCGTACTGTGCACAGTGCGCAATCATTTCTTTTTCACTCTGTGTACAATACGCAAACAGTATTTTTCACACCCATTTTCACTCTCTGGTGATCCTAGCCTAATGACAACCCGAAAAACAGTGCACCAGACCGAAAGCGCAAAATTATTATTATTGGTTTTCCATAAGAAGGAACCGCGCGGGCCCCACGCTCTGACAACCCCGCCTCCTGCACCGTGTCCACCAGAAGCACAGCTGACCCCGTGAGCGCGGTCCACGGCGCTCCCCGCTTTGTGCGCTCCGGCTTCTCCACCTTTCCTTCCTCGAGTCTCGATTCCATTTCCACCTCACCCCAGCCCAACGGGAACCGGCAAGCCAAGCGAAGCATCTCGGGCCGCAACCCTAGCCATGGCGACCGGGGCCTCCGCGTCGTCGTCGGGGGCCGGGCCCTCCTCGCCCTCTCCCTCGCCGCAGGCCGAGGACGCGCACGCGCCGCGGCAGCGCCTCCCGCCGCGCCCCGGCTCCGACCCGCTCCTCATCGTCTGCGGCTGCTTCAGCCTCGTCACGGCCGCCACCGCGCTCCTCTGCGTCGCCGTCAACGTCCTCTCCGCCGTCCAGGCCTTCCGCGCCGGCTCCGATGTAAGGCCATCCGTGACCGCCTGCCTCTCTATGTATTTCCGTGCCGACGAATCGCGTGGCTGAGTCGGGGGACTGGTTTGCGTGTGCGGTTGGGTTTCCCAGATATTCGGGGGCATCTTCCGCTGCTACGCCGTGGTGTTCGCGCTCTTCGTCGGCGTCCTAGAGACCGAGTGGGGGTTCATCATCAAGTTCTGGAAGGTTGGTTTGCTCCCCCCCGCCGTGTCTCTCCATTCGGAATGCCAGATATCTGAATTGGACTGCTGTCGCTTTCGGAGCAATGGGATCATCTAATTGGTCCCTGCCTGGTTGATTGTGGAATTTGTTATGTGATATGTAATACTAGTATACAATTTCATCAATCGGCGAACTTAGTGTCTTAGTGGACTGCGCCACTGTACTGCAGCGAGCCTTCTGGTAATCTGCTTATGTCGTCACTGCGTCAAGCACGAGTCCATTAGTCACCTAATAGTAGTATTTCACTATTTTGTAATTCCAATTTGAAATGCTTTTGGACATGTCTGATTTGTATATGTGTAGTGCTGCACTATCTGATTGATTTAGGCTTTTGTTGTTGTTCCCAGCCACGCTTATGGTGTTTAACCTGCACAACTATTTACTTGATATCATGGAGCACTTGTGGATGAATGGATGCCCAGTGTTTCACTTTCACATGGTTTTAGCTTCTAGGATATTATTGTGTTTAGCCAAGATGGCTTTGCAGATTTAATGAGGTTAGCTTATCAGTGTTTTGATAATTCTACTGTCTCGTTGATTTGGTGTTGTTTTCCATTTTTATGTGACCAGATATTTGAATACTGGCCTGCGCGGGGCATGCTACAGATCTTGTAAGTATTCTGGATGAGCGTATATTCCTGTTTTCCTCTAGTTTTGTTTCCAAAACTAAACACTCAACATGTGCATATTTATATGATTGTACAACTGACTGAGCTACTTACACTAGATGCTCATCCAGATAGAGGATGTGTTTTTTATTCTTTTTTTTTTGCAAGTAATACAACAAAATGGAGATCAGAAAAAATTGTAGACATGATGGCGAGGCATTGATTTGTCTAATTTGGTTGGTTGTTTCGTGAACAAAAGTTTGTCTGCTTAAACTGGCAACCCAAAACTTGCTTTCTCTATATCGGGACCAGGATTTGATGAACAACTATAAGTCTAGAAACTTCATACATTGGTTTGATATTCTCTTATGCGATATAGTTCTATTATTCTGTCAGTGCATTGTGATCGTCACATGTTCAGACTTCTCTTGTCTATGTTAGCATGCACTGTTGCGAGATACTTTTCTGGTTGGAATATCATCTTGGCTTTGCCTGAAATGTCTCTCCTGTCAATCTAGGTTTTCCAAACTCATTATGATGAGATAATAATGTTATGGTAGATGTTTGAGAATACTAGGATGAAAATTTTGCCAATTCAGAGTCCAGTCTCCGGACCATGCATTCTCAGAGTAATACTCTTGCTATCCATCTGGTATTGACCAGATTGACCTCTTCATGTACACATTACACGCACCAAGACCTTTGTGTCTATTACATGCAGCTGTGCTATATGTGCTGATATCATGAACATTTTAAGCGGTGTCACGAACACAGGGATTTGTCGGAAGAATCTTATAAATTATTATTGGACA
The DNA here is from genome assembly GCA_030272315.1 of Paspalum vaginatum. NCBI lineage: Eukaryota > Viridiplantae > Streptophyta > Magnoliopsida > Poales > Poaceae > Paspalum > Paspalum vaginatum. The sequence continues at coordinate 47,677,612 of CM059013.1, read as the reverse complement.
TGCTGAATTGCATCAGATACCTATTCCCCTGTTGAGTGTTGATTTCCTTTTACTTACATTCCCTGGCAGTGTTGCTGTCATGACGAAGGCGTACCCAACTATTGAGAGGAATGATCTTATTTTGCTCCAGGAGATTGCCAGCTACATGCTTCTTGCATGTGGAGCTGTCTATGTTATCTCGGTAAGAGAATGTTTGTTGACAGATTGTGTAACTGCCTTAATAATTCTGAACACAATGGTGTAAAATGGCTGAACATTAAATCTCAGAGGACATTGATGTGCTTACAATTTTCAGTCATCTTTTATTTGAGAAAAGTAGTACAGTAATCACCCAACATCATTTGATCAGCTGCATAGCATTATGGACCAGTTGAATGGCTGTAGTACAGGCAGAAATTTCTCACACAAATACTCCTGTAAATAGTATCATGGTCCTTCATGAAATTGTCCCTGCTAGCTGTGTCTATCGTAATCAAAGAATGGTCTTACAATGTGCAAAGAAAAGGTCAACATTGTCTTGTTTTATCGCATTGTCTCAGATATCTTTAACTTAAAAATTGTGAATATATAGGGGATATTGTGCATTGGTGTGCTAAAGCGTTCGAGACAGCAGAAAGCAACATCTCGGGATCAAGCAGTCAAGGATCTGCAGGTAAGTAGGTAGTTGTTTGGTTCATACTTTTTACCTGTGACAGCATGGAATCCTGAGACTTGACATTTCCATGTTTTGACCCATGGTCTTCTCAGTCAGCAAGAAGCCATTTTGTGATTCATGCCTAAATTTACTTGGTGGGGCTTAGTTTGATCTTCAGTTACTCCACATTTAGTTCATAACTGTACCATATAAGATTCTTCTTTTCCTTGGTCCACTACCTGTGGACAGTTTAGGAGAATCTGTAGCTGTAGCTGAAAACCAAGTGTTAATGTTAGAAATATAGAAACCTGACTTATAAAAATGGTGCCCTGTTCTGCAGTTCAAAACAACTGATTGCCTTGTTTCGCAAAGTTTATGCTTGTTAAACTTAGAATACCAAGCTATAATTTGAACTGTACGGCATCAAGTAAAAAATGTGTCATGAGAAAATTGCATATGTTCTCTAGAAGCGAGTATACACAGCCTGCAAAAAGAAAGAGGCCACAAAATATTGCTTTTTGTTGACCATAACCAGGAGATTGTCTATTTGAATAGCGTATTGCCAAATTGCTCCAATTACTTTTAAAGTTACGGGTACAGCCTAAATGGCAAAAGCATATTATTTTTCGTGTACACAACATCACCATCACTATTTCATTGCTCCTCATTTGCTCAATGTCTCCATGGTGTTTTAGGAGCTGGAGAAACGGAGAGAAGAACTTGAGGCGCTGTTACTTGCTGAGCGCTCTGAGTTGGTCTGAAGGCTGACCACAGTGACCTAACATCTCTCTTCTAGTGTAGATAACTGTTTCTTTTTCTGATGATAATGTGCTGCTTGGTCATGGCCACTGATCATTCATCCAAAAGCCATTTTTGTTGAAGTGTATCTTCTTCTTTAGTTCCTCTGTAAGTATGAATCTTGCCTGTGTTTATACCAAGTTAACAGATTCTGCCTGGTATCTCTGTGCTTCATATTGATATGGATTTGGAGTCGCATGTGCCTCACATTTGATATTTCACATTATAGTGATATTGCATTAGATTTGGATCCTTTTCTTTAACTCCTTATGTAGAATTACAAGGGTTCTCTTGTTAACTTCATGCTTTTAACGGACAGGTCTTGCGGCTTCCATCTTGGTTTCAGCTGGATTGCAGTTCTTGGTTTCAGAGTACTGTGTTGATTCATCGCCTGGCATTGTGTTGTTTGAGTTAGATTACGGCACGTGTTTGATGTAGCATGCTGACCTCGTGTAAGCTTGTCCTGTATGCGTTGCTGATTGTGTGTAGGGTCTCTGTTCATGAACCATGAGTTCAAGCAAGCTTCCTCTTTTGACAGATGAATTGTATTCCTCATACAAATGGTTATGATTTCTTGTATACGGTTTTTCATACTAATTACTGCGAGTGCTAACATTGTTCTCAGTTTCATTTAGAGTAACATAATCTAATCCAGACCAAAATCGTCGAGGGGCAGCCATCTGGTCCAACGTTGGAATGCTTGTGCTTCTCTTTATATTCTGTTGCAAAGCTACCGTCACCAATTCACCAGGCTATTGCATATGCTCCATATATATGTTGTTGACAGGTGGTGCCTTATTTTTGCAAATGTTAGCCTGTGGTCCTTCAATCTTATTTTAACAAGCTTGAAAAAAACGTATATGGTGGGGTATATTTACGAGCTGGCAACGTCGACCTTCACTCTTACATTTACAAGCTCGAATACGCTGGGTGGTATTTAAACCTTATGTTTCAGTCGGTGGGGTATATTTTCGTATTTTTATTATAGGATACTTATTTTTGCAATAGAATAAAAATACTGCAATAAATAATATAAGCTGCGGTGCCTATTACACTTGCATAATTGCATCGCAAATTCCTCTTATGTTTCTGGGAACATGTACATGCCTTCTAAAATGAGTACAGCTCCAACCGGCTCTGGCTCCTCCTGCTTTGGAAGGAGCTGTTTTTATCTCTCCTAGAAAAATGAAGTACATATGAGGAGAAGCCGATGAAGCTACTCGCGAGGAGCTTCTTTTGGCTCTTGCTGCAGACCTACCCGCTGCCTCAAAAGTCGGAGCCGGAGCCCAATGAAGCCGTGCCAAACGGCCCCTAAGACAATTCGAAATTCAACCAGCATTCAAATTTCCACACGTCGGTCGAAGTTCGATAACTTTTGGCTCAGCTATGCAGTGTGCAGGATCGAAGAGGCCCAAAAAAGAACTGGGCTGAACAAAACATTCTATGATGGGCCGTCAATGACACCCAAATATGCGATGGAACGGCCCGTGATCTCACTCACACACTTCTCTCGTTCTTCCCCCAAATCGCTCCATGGCGCAGCAGAGCGGCGGCGGAATCGGCGGCAAGCGCGCGAAGCTACCTTCCTCCTCCGCTGCCTCCATTGCCGCCGGAGAGGATCGCCTCAGCGCGCTCCCCGACGACGTCCTCGTCGTCATCCTCCTCGGTCTAGGCACCACCACCGAAGCCGCGCGGACCAGCGTGCTCTCCCGCCGCTGGCGCCGCGTCTGGGCCCTCCTCCCGGAGCTCCGCTTTCCCTTGGCCCCCGACGGCCGCCGCATCCGCGAGGCGCTCTTGGCCCCGGGCGCACCCCCGCTCCTCCGCCGCATCTTCGTCACGGCCGAAGGCTCCGCCCCCGACTCCTTGCGGGCCTGGTTACCCGATGCCGCGCGCCGCCTCTCGGGTGATCTTGTTTACCGCAACATGCCTCCGAGGGAGGAAGTATCGGAATCGGAAGACGGAGGCGAGGAGGGAGGCCCCGTTCAGCTGCCCTGCTTCGAGAATGCGACCGGGATTGACCTTAACCTAGGGTTTCTGGGTCTCGCTTTGCCACTTGCCGGCACGTTCACCCGACTCACCGAGCTTCGCCTCTGCCGCGTCGGACTCCATGGCCCGTGTGAGCTGGGTGATGTGGTCTCCTCATCCCGCTGCCCAAACTTGCAAAAACTAAGTGTTGGCACGGCCCGTGTCACGGACAAGCTCACCATTCGCTCGGAGTCTCTCCTGCAAGTGGATCTGGCGTTTCTTCATGGGTTGCGGCAGCTCTCTATAGTTGCGCCGGTGCTTGAAGAATTGCAACTGGTTCGATGCTTGGCCGGGAACCAACCGGTAGTCAACATTTCAACCCCTCAGCTGGTGTCGCTCAATTGGAGGGATCCATACGATCCGATCTCTGTTCAGCTTGGCAATTTGGGGTGCCTGCAACGGCTGTGCGCCAACATCTTCCTTGTGTATGGGCAACATGACAATGGAGAAAATCGGGACTTTCGGAGGCTCATGCAGCGGTTTCCGTTCATCCACGGTCTTAAAATCTGTCTTTCTTACCGCATGGTGAGTTCTGTATTCCTGCTAGCAAGCTTAAGGCGTAGGAACTTAATAGGGCAATGTAGTTTTGGATCCTGAGGCAGGCATACATAGATAGGAGCATTGCAAACAAGATGATAAAATTTGGTAAGTGCCATGAGAGAATTTCAGGCATGACACAGATTCTGAGTCTAAGTTTAGCAAAAGTGGCTTTACTGTAATATTGAAACCAAACAAGCTTCCCATCAACTAATGTGTCTTAGCTTGGAACAAATCGCTTCATTTTATAATGCTGAAACAGGTTTCGAAGTAAGCGATGTGACATTTGTGAATTAGTACAATGCAACTTGTTGCCTTGATAATAGTAGTAATATTTGAGAACTTAGGTGCAAATTCGCATTCCTTTTGCTTTATGTATCCTTATTCTCATGCTTTGAAGAGGCTGGAGAAACTAAAGCTTATCTACAGAATATTTATTTAATGGATCTAAACTTGCAAATGCCAGTTTTGCATGAGAAATACAAACAAAGCTTGTCAGTGCTACAATGTGCCAATCAATCATTTGAAAAACTGGAATTTCTCTGGACTAACGCATATGATTTTTTTTCTGGTTAATTATGAATCAACAGGACACTGGTATCTTCCCATACTTGATGGAAGAAATAACAACGCTCCCTCGCACTGCTTCCTTAACCATATCAATATTCAACAGAGGACACGCCTTTGGTCCTAGCGCATTTCATGTGCTTAGGCTGTGTACTGGTATAAGAAGATTGAAGCTGGCGCTATGTATCTTGAGGGGCTTGGAGGTAATACTCTGTTTAACTATGTACTCAACTAGAGAATTTCACTAGTGGTCCTTGAATTTGTCTCTAGATTTCATCTAGGTCCTGACACTCTCAAAATGCACATTCAGGTCCTTAAACTTGTCTCGGGATTTCATCTAGGTCCTTGAACTTGTCCTGAGATTCCATCTAAGTCCCGGTACTCTTAAAATGCACATTCAAGTCCTTAAGCTTATTCTGTGTTTCATCTAGGTCTCCCTAAACTTGCTAATCCATTTCATATAGGTCCAAATCTTGGTGACTTGGGGTGATTGTGTGTACCACGACGAGAGAGGGCGGCGATGGGGTGGAGCAGGGAGAGATGAAGATTTGGACATGTATGAAACAGATTAGCAAATTTAGGGACCTAGATGAAACCTCAGAATAAGTTAAAGGCCGTGAATGTACATTTTGAGAGTAATGAAATCCCGAGACAAATTTAAGGACCTAGATGAAACCTCAAGACAAGTTTTAGGATTTGAATGTGCATTTTGAGAGCACCGGGACTTAGATGAAATCTCAGAACAAGTTGAAGAACCGCTAGTGAAATTAAATTGCTGTGATCTCTTCGTAATGAAATGATGCATAGCTCTTATGCATGCTGTAAAGTTTCTATTGCAAATAGCTATGGCCTAATCAAAATACTTTATTCTAGATGAACCGGTGCACTTTTATTAGTAACTTGATAGGTGTCTTGCTTCGAATACTGTCTATTTGTTGGAAACAAACACTTGTCAATGGGATTTGAGTTTTGGCATATGAAAGTAATTTTTGAGAGAACAATACTAACTAAATTTGGGGCATTTGTTTTGATATGGTATGCTACAGCCTTGTAGGTAGGGAGTCCTATTGATAGCACTTACGTTTACATAGAAGCTGTGAATCCAAGAAGATTTTTCTGATATATCATGTGAATTAAATACTTTGTTTATGGACTATTGATTTTAGAAAAATCTAATGAGTCGTGCAATTTATAGAAAGGTTATTATGTGCACCCATAACAATATGTTCAATTAATTAGCTTCAAACAGATCGCCAATGCTACACTTTGGTGAAAAAAAATGCTGACTATTATATTCCATTCTGCTTTATCTTCTTTTTGATGTCATTTGACAGTATCAATCAGTCTTAGTTTGCTCCTTGTTCCATGCACAGCATGTGTGTCGATCAGGCTGCAACTGTGATCAACCAACAAACTGGAAGACCGAGGGACTCTCGCTGGATTGCCTCGAAAATGTAGAAATATATAACCTGGAAGGAGCTGAGCATGAAGTTGTTTTCATGAATCGGCTATTCAGCTGGGCACCAGTGCTGAAGAGGACGATAATAACTTTTGACTTTTCGGTCAGTAAAAGCAAGGCATGGGAGCTCCTCCCAATATTATCAAGCTTCTCCAGACCAGAAACAACTGTGGAGTTTTACATGTACCATGATGAGAGTAAGATGTCAGTGTTCTTGCTTGACCCAGAAGACCAAGGCGCTGGATTGTAAGGAAACAAGTGTTTTGGGCTTTGCATCCCTACGTCGGCTTGTACACGCTGTGCACAAAAGACAAGATCGAAAAAGGAATGTCCAATAATATGAATGCAATGAAAAATCTAATGAATGGTAAATGCTTACAATGATCTTTGACCGTAGAAAGTCGAATCGATTTATCCTTTGAACTAATTGCTTTGCAAGGAAAATTCCTTTTTCAGCGATTTCAAACATGAAATATTGAAAAAAAGTCTCCGTGTCTGGTGGTGAAATTTGAATACATGTAATTCGTCCTAGCATGCTTTTTGTGTAGTGTTATAAAAAGGGGATAGAGTCCAAATCAGTCTACCATTCGATCAACTAATTCAGTCTACCATTCGATCAACTTGGAAACGGTTCCAAAGTTCTATGCCCCTATGTTTCGAAACATGTTCAAAATTAAATAAAGCATGTTAACTTGGAGTAGTCCTTGTATTTAAGCACGCCCTAACCAGAGAGCAAAAGAGGCCAAACGATGTATGCATGCTGCATGCAGGAGGTCTCGCGGGGATGCATGCGCGGGATTAACGGTGGAGACGTACTAAACATATTTTTTGGTATTAATACTTCTTTGGTCTCTGTGAAATAAAAATTTTGGACGGAGCCACGGCCTATGCTCTCCTCTGGGAGCAGCCGAGTAGACGGGGATAAATAAAGGCGACGGATCCACACCGGCCGCCGACGGGGACGGTGATGGTGACGAGAGCGAAGAAGAGGAGGAGTTGTTCCGGATCAGCCTGCTCCCGGACGACGTCCTTGGCGAGATCATCGCGCGTCTCCCCACCAAAGACGCCGCCCGCACGCAGGTCCTCTCGTCCCTATGGCGCTCCACTCCTCTCAACCTCGACTTCACGGATCTGCGTCGTCGTCGGGCAGCCGGGGGTGATGTCCTCGTCAGCGAGGTCTCGCACATCCTCTCCTCGCACCCGGGCCCCTGCTGCCGCTTCTCCATCCTCGAGGAGGAGCATCTCCGCAGCGACGACTGCTCTCGCCGCGACGCCGCCACCGCCCTGGACGGCTGGCTCCGGTCTCCCGCACTCCACGGACTCCAGGAGCTCGACATCCACTTCCGCCACCGCGTTTTGTCGTACTGGAGACCACCAGTGCACCGCTTCTCGTCCACCCTTGGCGTCGCCAGATTCGTCGAGCTGGCTTTCCCCGGCGGCGGCGCGCTCCAGCTGCCGCTCCTCAGGCAGCTCACCCTAAAGCGTGTCAGAATCTCGGGGGGCTCCCTGCGTGCGCTGCTCGCCGGCGGCGGCTGCCCCGTCCTCGAGAGCTTGCTGCTGGATGGCATCACCGGATCCCCTCGTCTGCGACTCGTGTCCCCTAGCCTCAGAAGCATCAGGGTGCAGTCTGGTGGTCTGGAACAACTGAGTTTACATTCGCTCGTCATCGAGGATGCCCCATGTCTAGAAAGATTGCTGTTTTTCGGAGACCGGCCGATGCACCGGATCTCGGTGATCTCTGCGCCAAGACTGGCTATTTTGGGGGGGACTCTCTCTTGGCTTCCCCAGGCTTCGCATTGGCACTACGGTTCTTCAGGTACAGCTAGCAGCAAGGTTCTAAATAGCGGGCTATAGCCTTTGCTATAGCTATTTTAGTAGGGAAAAGATACGCGCTATAGTCTTATTTAGCCCGTTATAGCCCGATATAACCCGCTATTTGCACTTTTGAGAAAGACAAAGCTAAACTCCATAATCCGCTATTTAAAACTATGGCTAGCAGGCACTTCCATTCCACCAGCATCATATCGACCGACCAAGAGATCCATCTCCGTTAATTTGCCTCATTGATTATTTGTTGTTTGTGTGCTTTCTTCACTTAGGGGTCACGTATTGTTAGCGTGACGGAGGCGGTGCGCAGCGTTAAGGTGCTGGATATGTCTGAAATGGAAACCTGTGTCAGTGAGGTTATTAACTTAATCAAGTGCCTCCCCTGCTTGGAGGAGTTGAACGTCAAGGTGACTCATTTGCTGTGCTTTGTCACTTACCATTACATTGATGATATATTTGTTCTAGAGGTAGGCTGGCTGACCACTGGCACCATTTTTTTTTATGTTCATTTTGTTTTCTTTCAGACACCATATGCTGAGAAGGGAACGGAGGCGTGGTATAGATACCGGAAACTTATTCGTAACCTTGACATCCGCCTGAGGAAAGTTGTGCTAGCAAACTATCTAGGCAACTGCAGCTATCATATTAACTTGGCCAAGTTTTTTGTATCGATCGCAAGAGTGTTGGAGTCAATGAGGCTTGAGTTGTTACAAGATGCAAACATTGACAGCCTATTGATTCGGAAGCAACACAGTCTGCTCCAGCTCGCAAAGAGGGCTCCGATGCATCCACGGATTGACACCTGACATTCTATACGCTGAGCAAGTACATGATCTGTCAACCTACGGCTTCCAAAGTTCTCTGTAAGAAGGTCGGATGATATGCCAATTGAAGATATTTGGTTTCCAGGTGGGAATATTCAGCGAGGTTTATGTTAGGGTTCCTTTATATTAGTCACTTTTGCAGTGTCGTGACATTGATTTCTCATCTCTTTTCTTTGGAATATTGCAATTTGTCATCCGATATGGTGCTATAAATACTTTATTTTAAATGGAAATAGCGCTTGAGAAATCCATCGTTATTTCTCACCTGGTTGACAGCTTGACAGTGAAATGATTGCAATTTTGATATATGAAACAATTATTTGTATATTACAACGATACATATTATGTATCCGGGCCAGTCTTGTTCCATGCATAGTAGTAAGTTGAGGGCTTGCGGTTGTGGAACTTTCTATGCGGATATATTTGATTTAGCTATATATGTAATGCAAGTAATCTCACCTATTTCTGTATTTTTTATTTGACTCTGGCCCAACGCTGATCTTGTCTGTAAATTTAGTGTGTGATGTTCTGTTGGCCTTGTACACCCGAGGACTAATACACCACCGCAGCAGGCTATCACTTTAAGCGATGCACATGTTCCTTTTTGTAGTTTTCTTCTTGGTACATAGTTACATACTGCAGGCTGCACTGCTTAAGAATATCAGAATTTTAGCATATACTTAAAAAATATCGAATCCATGGATGATCTTATGTTTCCAGTTACTCCATCTTTAGTTTTATGTTTCAAGAAGCAAAATGAGTTTTTTTATACTAACACCAGAAACTGCCACGTTATTTCTACTTTATTTTAGTTTGCCTCAACATCTTTGTTGCTTGAGATTTGGTTGTGTAGTAGGTTCCTCCTTTTACGGATAAAAAGTGTGAACAATCCAAACACAACCGTTTTTCAAATATATTTGTGAACCTTAAATCAACTCTGTGTACGTGTCGAGGAAAAGATCGTTGGACAGCTTCAGCCTAGGGTGTCTTATGATCAACGGGCAAACCATTAATTAGGAGAAAAATACTAATAATATTAGCATAAAATAAAAGAATAGCAACTGATGTCTGATGAGTTGTCGCTACAACAAAACACTCTGTACCTACAACAAATTTCATGCATAACTCTTTGAACGATGAGGAATGCAGTATGCATGGGGGTGGGCGGGTGGGTAGGGTGTGCGGTCGCTCAGGAGCCCCACCCTAGGCTCATACGCAAGCTATATGATGTGTGTTTTGTGCGTTCTATTTCTTGATCTTGCATAGGAAGAAGATCCCGACCTTATTTTTCAAGATCGATTTGGCCAAGGCCTTTGATTCAGTAGTTTGGTCCTTCCTGCTGAAGATGCTACACTTTCTGGGCTTCTCAAGGCGGTGGCGTGACTGGATCACGGCGCTGCTTTCTTCCTCGAGCACTAAGATCTTGGTCAATGGTGTTCCTGGTCGTCGAATCTGTCACGCGAGAGGGCTACGCCAGGGCGATCCTCTTTCTCCTATGCTGTTTGTCATCGTCATGGAGGCCCTCAATGGCCTCATCACCCTTGCGGACAGGGAACGCCTCTTCTCCAACCTGAGAGCGTCGACCGTGCACCGTGCAATGCTGTACGCTGATGACCTGGTGCTCTTTGTTACTCCAACACGGAGGGATCTTCTTGTGCTGAAAACACATCTCGAGTTGTTTGAGGGAGCGTCGGGATTGAAAACTAACCTGGCGAAATGCAGCGCCATTCCAATCGCTTGCTCCGGGGTGGACCTGAGCCTGGTGCAGCAGGTTCTGGGTTGTCAGTTATCATCCTTCCCGTGCTTATATTTGGGTATTCCGCTCAACACTCGTAAATTGCGGCGGAATGAGGAGCAGTTTCTCATCGACAAGGTGGCCGCCAGGATCCCAAGATGGTAAGGGAATCTGCTTAATTTGGCTGGAAGAACGGTCCTGGTCAAGTCCACGCTATCTGCAATTCCGGTACACGTTTCCATTGCCACCAGCTTGTCCGGTTGTGCCATTCGCGCGATTGATAAGCTATGCAGGGCGTTCCTTTGGTCCGGTTCGGCTGCTGCTGTCCAAGGCCGTTGCAAGGTTGCTTGGCCGAGAGTTTGCAGACCTTTAGAGTCGGGTGGCCTTGGAATTGCAGATTTGCATCTCATGGGGATTGCCCTCCGTGTTCGCTAGTGCTGCCTCCAGCGCACTGACCCCGCTAGAGTCTGGTCGAAGTTGCCGTCCTGCTTCGAGAAGGTGGTGCTTGATCTGTTTAGAGCAAGCACGGAAGTGACCATTGGCGACGGTTCCTCAGCTCTTTTCTGGGTGGATAGCTGGCTCGAGGGGATGGCGATTGAAACCATCGCGCCCAACCTCTTAAAAGCGGTCCCTGCTCGGTGCCGCTCTCGTTCGGTCAAGGATGGTCTGACTGACAGGGCTTGGATCAAAGACATTCATGGAGCTTTAACTGACATCATGGCGGTCGAGTTTGGGGGAAAGTTAGGCGTGTCACTCTCACCGAGGGGGTCCAAGACGTCTTTCGTGGGCGTTGGGAGGCTGATGGTGTTTATTCGTCCTCCTCGGCCTACAAAGCATGCTTTCTGGGATCTACGTCGTTTCCTGGTGCCAAGATTATTTGGAAAGCCAAGGCTCCACCGAAGGCAAAATTTTTTGCTTGGTTGGCGGCGTTGGATCGCTGCTGGACCGGAGAACGCAGACATCGACAGGGTTTATGAGATAGCAGTTCTTGTGCTCTCTGTGACCAAGAAACGGAATCTATCAACTACCTACTGCGGCAATGCTCATTCTCTAGAGAGGTGTGGTACCGGGTGCTTCAGATACTGTCTTGGCAATCGCTGTTGCCAAGTAACAATGATAGGCTAATGGACTGGTGGCCGTCGGCGAGAGAAAGGATCGAGAGTAGTTTCAAACCGGGAAAGAGAGTAGTAATCTGGTTGATCTGGAAAGAGAGAAACGCTAGGGCGTTCGAGCGTCGTGTGGCCACTCCTCTGCAGCTGAAGGCGCTGATTCTTAAGGAAGGAAGCTCTCGTGTGGGATCGAGCTGGATTCTCAGCGTTAGCCTCTTTAACCCCGTTGCTTAATGCGTCGTTTGTAGCTTCCACTTCAAGATCGCCAGATGTTGATGCAATATAGGACTTAAATTGTAATGCTGGTGTGAGTGGGTGTCGGCAAGCCAAGGCTTGCTGGAGTGTATTCTTGTGGAACTTCTTGCTTTCCTCTTAATGAAATACGCGCGCGCGACGCACGTTCGCAAAAAAAAATAAATCTTATGCCCTCTGTAGTTTCTTCAATTATGTGTGTTTATAAGACTTTATATGCACGTGTATATACATATATGAAAAGGTGGATTAGGCCTTCAAAGTTCAAACAAATTTTCGCTCGGTCTGTGCTCACCGGAGAGCTCAAAAACGGTCGTGGAAAACATTGCACGTGTGAGTTTCAAATATAGCCTCCATGCCCTGTGCATGAAACTGCAGCATCCGATTTTCTAGCAAGGATTAGGATGGCAAGTTGTTGAAATTCTCCGGTTTATTTAGTGCGAAAACCATTAGTCCCAACTCTCGTGACTCGCTCGTCTCGATGATGCTGGGCCGCCCTCCTCCCGGAGCTCCGCTTCCCTGAGGCCCCCGAGCCCCACCGCCTGCGCGACGTCCTCGACGCGCACGAGGTTCCCGTACGCGACCTCCTCGTCAGGGCCAGCGAGCTCCCCTGTTTCGAGAAGACCACATCGATCTCGCTCTTCTTGGGATTTGGCGGCCTCGCCGTGCCTCCCGCCGGTGTCTTCGCCCGGCTCACCGAGATCAACCTGAGTCAAGTCAGCTTCCATGGCCTGGGGGATCTCGGGGACGCCGTGTCCACGCCGCGGTGCCCGCGCCTGCACAGACTCACCATTGACGACGCCCGTGGGCTGGGCGATCTTGACATCCGTTCCGAGTCTCTGCTGGAGATGGAACTCAAGGATCTGGGTCAGAGTGGGTTGTCGCACCTCACCGTTGTGGCGCCAGCGCTCACCAAGCTAGTCGTGAGCTTGTGTTTTTACACTTACACTGACGGGATTCAACCGGTCGCTAGCATCTCGGCTCCTCAGCTGGGAGTCCTTTACTGGTTAGATGCATATGATCCGAGCTTCATCCAGCTTGGAACGATGGCACATCTCCGGTTGTTGGGTGTCTTCATTTATTTTGGATATGGAAACAACGACCTTCCGCACTATCGGTCTTGTTTAAGGCTCATGCAGCGCTTTGGGGCAATCGAAAATCTTTGCCTAAGGCTGTTCTATCTGCTGGTGAGTTCACCTTTTTTTTTCCCTTTCTGGAATTATGATATCATATATAGTACCATTACCATGCTGGGGTATCCATCCAAGACTCCTCTGTGACATACAGTACCAACCATGCTGGGGTATCCATCCAAGACTCTTCTGTGACATACAATACCAACCAACAAGGCTCCTAGGCTAGCCACAGAATTAATGTTTGAGTAGACATATAACATCAAGTAAATATGGTACTTCATGCATGCCACATATGAGTTGTTATTTAGGATAGAATAAGTTCGCTTGTACAGTGCACCAACTGCTTGCCTTTAGAATGTGGCACATACCTCTCTACACTATAATTGCCTAGATGATGGTGTCATGTCATCACATATTTTGGTTTCCTCGGTCCATCCGACATGGCTGAGTACACTCAATCATCGCTGTTTCCAATATAGCTACAGAGATCCAAATTATTTTCTAGAGGATTAGTAGTACACTTTTTTAAGCGGCTTGCAAAGGCCAGGGTTTGTGTAAAGAACCCAGAATGAACTTGTTAGTGTACAGTGACTGCCTCATGCATGCTCACAAGTCACAACAATGGTCAGCTAGTAACAGTCACTGAAGTCTTAAACAACAAATGTTTCATTCTCTTTCTAACCATCATACATGACCCCGTTTGTTTTACTTCCTATGGACACACAGGATATCAAGAATTCTCAGTACTCGATGGAAGACATAATAATGCTCCCTGCCATTACATTTTTGTGGCTGGATATATTTGCAAGGGGACATGCCTTTGGGGCCAGCGCATTCCATGTCCTCAGATTGTGTACGGGTATAAAAAGGCTGGTGCTGGAATTAGATACTCCTATTGACTCAGAGGAGGTAATGCTACCCTTTGTTGATCTAAGATTCCCTCCAGACACAGGGTAACATGTTGGTGGCCGTAAAACACATCTTTAGCAGTTAATTTCTACCAAAAATGTATGTGGAAATCCTATTACGATTTTTCGAGGTAGATCCATGGCTGCCATTTTTTTTCTGAAAGAAAAACATGTGTTTGTATTTTGACATGATCCCTAAAAGGATAAAACACACCTTTTTTTGTTACTAGAGTGACTACTTAAGTTGCTAGGGAAGTAGTGGAAAAGAACCCTTTTGTTTTTTGGCATGCCAAGTCTTGTACGTGGTAAGTACGTTGCTTATTTGATATCCTAATGGTAGCATTTTATAGTTTAAACTGATAAACTGAATAGCATACTATTTGGGCTGTAAAAAATGCTCCTTTTCTAAGTATTGTTGGCCTATATGGCAGGGGCGAGTCACTAAATGACACTCAGGAAGATCAGTCTTGGTTGGAGTAGGACCACAGCAGTAATATAGAATGGAGTTAGATCCAAATTAAACTATATATAGTATTTCCAAAGGATTTGTTTTCCAAGATAGATCCATGCATGCCATTTTGTCTGAAAAAACTTGCATTTATATGATTCTATATTTCTATCTAGTATCTATGCATGATCCCTAAAAGGATAAAACACAAGTTTTTATATTACTATAGTGAGTACTTAAGTAGCCAGGAATGAATGGGAAGAAACCTGCATTTACATTTTTTTTATTTTGGCATGCCAACAGTTGTAAATAAATGCTGTTTTTCTAAGTTATTGTCGGCTTGTTTGAAATATATGTCAGTGGTGAGTCCTCATGGCACTAAGGCAGCAATAATCCTGGTAGGGGTAATATATGTAGGAGCTAGAAAATAATATAGCAGTCGACAGAAAGTTGAATCAGTTATTGGTCTGGGTTTTGTACATCCATTCACAAATCCTGCCCTAAGATTGATTGAAATTCTCCTTGAATTTGGGTTACTAGTCCATCACCACGTGCTGTCGCAGTATTAGAGGTGATTATTTTAATTCATCTTTTGTAATGGCATTGTGGGTAACTTATATGCAAATTTAGCAATTATTTATATTTATCTTTCATGATGACATATTGGATAATTTATATGCAGATTTAGTGCTTATTTTAATTCATCTTTTATAATGGCATTGTAATTTAATTCAAATTTATATTGGCATGACGAGTAATTTTTATGTAAACTTAGGGGGTTATTTTTATTTATAATGGCATGTTATGTAATTTTTATATAAATTTAGGGGGTTATTTTATAGCATCTTTCATAATGGCATGGTGAGTAATTTTTTTTTAAAATATAATAGATCTAAGGACTATTATTATTAGAGCTATATGATGAACGACCGGATGTTTTTATTTCACATGAGAATTTCTAGGATTTATTTTTTTTCCTAACCCGTCTGGTGAGGATTAAAGTGAAGGTTACAAAAGAAGTCTATGGTGATGCCTAGGATTTTGTGTGATTTTATTGAAGAAAATATGCTCATGTATACTGTCTGCTCTCCGCATAGAAAAGTATATTACTGCATCTAGTTTCTAGGTTGAACTCCCTTGCTGATGTAGTTGATGTCGGCATGTTGACACACCTTAAAAGTATTGAGGGAATCTGATAATTCACTATTTCTCTTTTTTTGGTCATTCAGTTATCATTTAATCTTATTAAGGTGATGTGTTACTTGTGTCAGGCCCAAACTGTATGCCCATTTGGTTGCATATGTGGTCAGCCAACAGACTGGGAAATCGAGGAACTCTCACTGAATCACCTTGAAGAAGTAGAAATCAGTAACTTGAGAGGATCTGAACGTGAATTTGCTTTTGTGAAACGACTTTTCAATTGGGGGACAAAGCTTAAAAAGATGACGGTAAATTTCTATTATTCAATCTCTGAAATCAAGGCCAAGGAGTTATACGAGATGTTTCGGAGCTTCTCTAGACCAGGAATATGCATTAAATTGTACTACTATCGGAACTTTAGTAAGGTGTTATATGCACCTGAGGACTAGGGTACTGGGTTACCACCTTAAGCCCTTACGGTTTGTGTTTTCTTCTTGGTATGAAGTATGAGGACATCCGGAATATCCGAATATGCATGAAATTCTCAAAACAAAGAGTTCAGATTATGTACTTTTTGTTATTTGTATACAAAGCTGAAGACTTCTTTTCACAAGCAAAAGTGTACAAGATCCAAATGTAGGCACAGAGAGGCGATCAGTTTTGTTTGGGTAACCTATCCAGTGATTCTGTTGTTGCTGCAGCTATTTTACCTTTACAAACAATCTCACGGTAACACATAGGGGTGCAAATGGTGTGGATAATTATCTAAACCGATCCGAATCTTAATTATAAGGATATAAAGTTGTTGTTTTTATATCTATACGGATATGGATAATCCGAATCCGACTTACGTACAGACGTGGAGTATGATATGTTATCACTAAAATCCGACGGATACAGAAGATCCGATATTTGAATACGGATTATTCGATGTTTATAATAGAATAATATCCGATTAGTTTGACAAGTACATAAAGGTCAACGATGATTAGTTTGTGCCAAAAATACCGTCACTATTATTTTTATTACCGATATGTAAATTATGATGTGAACAATTATACTTAAGTTTATGAATTATTGATCATTGTAAAAAAGCTACATGTAAATATGTATTATCCGATGTTTTTCAAATCCGTTTTCGCTCCGATACCGATTCGACTCCGCACCATTTCCGATATCTAAAAAATCAGTATCAATGTTCGTAACCGAATAATATCCGCTCCGCTCCGAATCCGACAAAATAAATAGGATTAGAATATAGAAAATGCATTATCCGCTCTGATCCGATCCGTCTGCATCCCTAGTAACACATAATATTTCCCATGAACTACAGAATTGCAACTTGTTATGTACTCCATAGACAAGCCAGTGGCCCTTCCATATTTTGGCCAAAAATGAATAATCAATTGATACAGCAAATATATGGTTACATGGGAGCAGCAAAAGCAACAGAGCTATACCTAATTCCTATTGGCTGAAAAATTGGGAACTTACAATTTAACATAATGCTACTCCTAATTCTATGTTACACAAAAAAATGACATCAACAATTTCTGGAGACAATTTACATCCGTGTTTTCACAGATCTGTCAGAAAACCCTGGCGGACTGTACAATTCATATGGTCATGTATCCTCGCTTAAAAATGGTTAGAAGTTACGGTGACAAACTGCACCCTAAAGGTGAAACGTATGGAAGGTCTGTCACAGGGCTGTTAGCTGATCTCTTCTGGATTGCAGTGCTGCATGAGCAATCAATGTTGCATGCGTGTTCACACCAATTATCTTTGAAAAGCCCAACATACTAACTGCAAGGGGTTCTGCAAAGCACATCAAGACTGGAACTGTATCTCAAAGAAATGACATTCGACATGACATATAGCATCACCCACGATTAGAACAGAACTTCCTTCCCATTAGGCCTCGGCAATGGACTAGGCTGAGGGTTTGCAATTGGAAAATGTGTGGTATTCACAAAATTTGCTGTTGAACCAGGATTGTTGCAGAAACCTAGAGGCCGAGGAGAAAAATTATGAGTAGCTTCCTGGATTGTTAGTGGAGCCAATCGATAAGTTGATTCAGAAGACCTAGCAGCTCTGCTTGGTTCACTGACAACAAAAACAATTTGTTGCCGTTAAGATCTAGAGATGAAACACTAACAGTTGTTGTAACTAAGACAATACAACAATAATTTAATGGAAACTACTCACATATTGGTATTTTTAACTTTCACGCTCGAGTCACTCTTCGAGGTCGGTTTGTTGTCTCTCGAACTGAGAGCAGTATCCTGTAACACAGCAGTGGCATCACATGTATGGCATTCATTGATCATGCAAGAAAAAATGATACTTACATTGACTTTAATCCCTGCAAATGAATGTATGGAACCATGCTTGTTATAGTGACTTGAATTGCGGATGAATGGATGGTCCAACAGCTCGCTTGCAGTTGGCCTCTCTGCTGGATTTCTCTTGAAACAGCACTGTAGAAATTCTTGGCCCTCATGGGACAAATTTTCTGGAATTGGTGGGTCCTTGTGTAAAACTTTAAACATCGCAGCAGGCTGTAGGACAAAAAGGTACCGTATAAGGAATATTTATCTACATGGCATTGCAATTTAATCAACTGTCAGTGACAGGTGGAATGGTCACTTTGGGATTACAAATCACACATTTTTTCAGTGGCAAATAACAATTTGTCCCTGCATATCACTGGGAATTTTAGAATCAAAGTTTGATGTTAATAACAAGAATACTGGTGACAAATAAAAGCATGCAAGGTAGTAGAAAGAAAGATGAAAAGGTGATCATAACATTAGAAACATGTGCCTGTCCCATCTTTCTGTCTACGTTATCTGGAGCCTTACTTTGAAATTTCTCTATGACTGCATAATCAGACTATCTATACCCGTTTTACTCAGCTACGAGAACAAAAACTTCATCACACTCAGGCCTTTTTGTATAGAATGACAAGCATTATTGACATGACAGTTTCACAGATTTTGGGGCTTTGAGCAATCAGGTGGCCTTATGTAAATATACATAGGACTATTAGCATGATGCACATGTATGTGAGACTCAAATACTGCTCCCATACCAGCAATTTTGGCTGGCCAAGGATCCCTAGATCACCTATGGAGCAATACTGTAAACACGTAATGAGAGTAGCTCAAACAGCAAAGCTGAAGGATGGAGCCTTAGGAGAAAATTTCAATCATAAAATTTTGGGAAATAAATAAAAATAAAGTTTATCCTGCATAGTGGAAATATTCAAGCCCTTCTCCAAGTAAAGACCTTGTGCCCTAGCTTTGATCTAACAGATAGAATGCAGCGCAACATGGGGTAAATAATCTTATTCACGAATAGGGAACATCACATGAAGTGTAAGAGCACCGCAGCAGCCTGCATATCACAGGGGCAGTGCTCCGTTTAAGAAATCTTGAGTCATGCAATACATTATACATGCTATAATATATAGGCATGTTTCAAGGTATTACCCCTTCAAGATCACTCCAAGGAGGTTTTCCATCGAACATCTCTATGATGGTGCAGCCAAGACTCCATATATCAACAGCGAGATCATAGCCTATATCTTTCATTAGTGTAGCCTGAACCATCTGAAGAAGAAACAAAATTTCATCAATACAACAGTACAACTAATTTCTATTGTCACAGGCACGTTAACTAACTTTTATATAAAAATTAACACATGAAATAGAAAAATAAGGTAGCTTGTGACAAGACAAATTGACTTTCAGGTAAAGACTAGGCTTATTCATTGAAAAAATGCCACCCAAGCTGTGAGCTGGAGAAACGAAGTCCTGTTATTTTGTTTTGTATGTCTTTCGCACTAAAGCGATTGTTTGCTCACTAACTGCCCGGTTGTGAGTCAATATATCAAACAGTATATCTTGATTGCAAATGTTTAACTTATTCGTAGGAAATGAAAAAAAATCCATATCTCATGATATGTTCCTGTTCCTTTGTTGCAGACACTGACTTTAAGCAGCCCATGCAATGGGCTGTGGGCCGTCACTGTGATTTGCACCTTCAGTAGAACTTCAGAAAATAGTGAGCTTAGACTGTAATTGATCGCCCATGTTGAAAAAGGTGTAAGATTTGACAAGAATCATAGTATTATTGAATTATGAAACATTACAACCAAATACATTTCAAAGGAATTTTTTGGGTACATTTCATAGAAAACTTGATACTTGGTCACATGAGAAGTTTGTAGTAATACAAGGAGCATATAAGAATACCTCTGGGGCCATCCAGTATGGTGTTCCCTTCAGTGAAAGATTAGGTGCTGCAGTACTTAACTGATAAAAAGAGAAAAAATAATGTCAATTATGCACATGAAAAATGTTAGTGAATTCCAAATGAGGCTATACGCACATGCTTGGCCATTCCAAAGTCAGCTAATTTGACTACACCATGAACATCAACTAGCAGATTTGCTCCTTTGATATCCCTGCAAGTGTAAATTTTTATTTACCTTTTACATACAAGACATACAATGAAAGCAATTGCAGGTGTATATAGCAATCAAGACAATTTCGAGAGGTGAATTCAATGTTACTCTATTGAAAGCTTGATTAGTTTGAGGTTGCTCAAGCCTCAACTTTGATACAAGCTATGCACTCCACCTCATATATTTGCTTAGGTGAGCTAAGGCATCTTATAAGCTGGCTTCACTTTTTTTTTCCGAACAACGCAGGAGAGCTGCGTTTCATTTCATTAAGAAGAAGAAATAGGAAATACAAAGGAGAGACAGGGCTGTCCCTCCAGAACAAGGGGCAAACAAAAGCTTGCACCTAAAACTGACCACCGACAACAAAAACCAGACGCACCACACAAACGCACAACCACTACTGGCGCAAGAGCAGCCCCTGAAGGTCGGATGCTCCAGCCATACACCACAAGGAACACTCATCGGCCACAGTCTGCAAAACTAATTGAACACAAGGCCTAGCGCCCTCAAACACACATGAGTTGCGGTGTTTCCAAATCTCCTCAACTCCTTCGAAGCTCCCTTTAAAACTTTGGGCCACCATCCTGAAAAACGAGAGTTCCCTGGTTGAGGCACTAGAGCAGGCAGCCCCAATCTGTTAAAGATCAAGGTCCAGACTTGCCGAGCAAACACACAGGAGACAAGGATATGCTGGATCGACTCTTCAGCCTGGTCGCAGTGGCTTCCCATTTATCTCTGCTCATGGTTATCTTAAACCCGTTCAACTAAGTTCCTGCTTTTATGTATTTTCAGGACTAAAAAAATTGAGATATGTTATGGCTACGGTAGTAGCTGGGCAATGGTGGCACCAGGGCAGGGCCTTGGCTGCATAGCTGGTAGGCGTGGCCTGGTGATGGCCGCCTGTTGTGTTTGCTGCTGCCGCTCAAGGCGAGTTACAGCTGTATCAATGGTGTCCAGCTTGGCAAGCTTCTGATTCATGGCTCCGAGGGCAGCAGTGATGGCATCTTGACTAGGTGGTGGATGGGACATGGTTGTGGTGGTGGTGGAAGAAGGATCGTAGTGTCATGATACCAAGGTATTATGGCTACAGAAGCTGCAGCCGGGCAATGGAAGCACTGGGGCAGGGCCTCAGCTGCATAGCTGGTAGGGGTTATCCTCGTCCACCGGCAGCTGATCTATGTTGCTGAAGGAGGAAGACTGGACAGAATAGGAAGAGGGATAGTAGATTAATCGCATAGCTTAAACCACCAAGTATCCGCCTTGCTGCTTACATAGGCCAAAGGCCAACTAATGTTCCTGATACTCAACTAAACTCATCTCTAAGACCCGACTGGATAAACCTGGACCTCCTGACTCTTGGCACCACTCTTGGTTCGGCGCTTGTATATCTTTCCCCACATGACTAGATCATCATTCTTCCATCTCCCATCCTATATGTTCAAATGACTGGAGAAACAACAAGGTCGAATGATAAGGGAGAGCTAGGATAACCAACACTCCGACAGAGATACATATTGGATCTCAGATACAATAAACAATTTGCATATCATAGTCTAGTAAACCAACATCAGGCAGAACATGGTGACATGAAATAAAAGAGGCAATTAGAATATGAAGATTTATGTGCGGATTTTTATGAAAATGGGTTTTTTGGGAAAGTTTATTCTAAAAAGTTTATGTGAGAAATCTAAAATAATGAAAGTTCACTGGAAACTCCCAAGAAAAGAAGGCACAGAAGCCAGAAGTAAGCCACAAGTTAACATCACAGTTGACCTGGCATAAAACAAGTTTGCATTTGAATATGATAGAGATTTACACACCTATGCATGATCTTTTGTCCATGTAAAAATGCTAGACCCCTTAGAATATGGCGGGTGAAGTTGCGAACAACTGATTCTGTCATTGCTCCATAATGTTGTTTGACATACTTATTAATTGAACCAGGATGAACATATTCCAGGTAAATGTAAAAACGATCTTCAATCTGCAAGGCTCCCCAAAGATTAAACGGTGAACTGACAAGCAGAATTATTTAACTCGGATTGCAGTGAGGAGCTTACAATGTCACTGCCATAATACTGTACTATGTTTTCATGCTTAAATTGGCTTAGAAACTTTATTTCCTGAAACATATGAAAGTATGTCAGTAAAGGTTCCTGCAAAATTTGCATATAGGTCGTTAGCCATTACCAAGGAGCAAGAGGGCTTCCACTAAGCCAAAACCAAAACTTACAAGGAGAATCAAGATGACATTCTCATTTAGATGGTATACTTGGAGTTGTCTGGATATGCCATACAAATGCCGAGGTAATATTTAAAAGGCAAATATACTGAAGCAGCTAGATGCTTGGCTCAAAGAAAAGCATTCAACAGGAAAAATGGCATAGAAAACTATTCAGACAGGGAACAAAAGCACCTATGTAGAAGATAATACTACTCATTTCTACAAAACCAAAAGCATGTGTATTCTTTTAGATATACTGTCAAATTTAATAACCTGCTCCAATTGCTTCAAGGACTCGGCAGATTTAGCATCATCAGGAATTAGATTGACTTCTTTCATTGCACAGAGAGCTCCAGTTTGCCTACATGTAAATGGCAGAAAATCGACCTTCAGAGTTTAACAAGACGTGCAGGTTACAATGATATACCCAATGCACTTTCATACCTATTTGTAGCTTCATAGACACAGCCAAATGTGCCGCTACCTAGAAGTCTTCCTTTTTGCCACTGACCAGCCACTGAGGGCATTTCAACTTTTGGAGCAGACTGATTGCTAAAACCTGTTTGCATTGGGCCTAGAGCGCCAGGAGGGAGAGGTAATGGGTGAAAGCTGACGCTGCCATTTCCTTCTATGCGTGAAACATTGTTATCTGGGTACAATTTAGAGTGCATAGGTGATGGAGGGGCACTAGTATTCCTTGGCTTAAGAATAGGACTTCTCAGTGCACTGGAGAAAGAAGATCGATCTGGAACCCCTACATATCTTTCAGGTGAAGTTCTAGGGGATAAAGCTCCCATAAAATCTGTAGACCGGATAGATGGGGCAGACCATGCTAGGGGTCCTTGAGCAGGTGTCACATTAGATGAGAAGTCAGCATAGCTCAATCTTCGAGGGCTGCACACAGGACTTGAAAATCCACTGCTCGGAGCACTTTTGGCAGGAATGTTCAATCGAAAGTTCATATTTTCTGCTGAACTCTTATCCTGGAACTTGTCACGGAATGCACTCCTGTGTTGACTAAAGGTGCCCTGCTTTGTTCCATTTGATGACGTTTCATTGTGGTCAGGAAACTTTTGTACAGTCTGGCTTGTCATCCTATAACCACAAAACTTATATCGATCAGGGAATAAGTCAAAAGTAATGAAAATTAGCTTCGGGTGACATCAAGTATATTTTTTCTCGAATACTCAGGAGAGTTGTGTATCTCTGTATTTAGATAGAAGAATAATAAGGGGCGAGAACCCTTACAATGCACGCCCACACACAAACCCAGCAACAACACTAGAACATGTAAGCGACAGATCAAAAGAAATCAACCAGACCAGGTACAGGAGGAGGGACCAAGCTAATGTTCCCTGTGGAGCACAAGGGCAAGATGGGAAACCCCTTTCACCCCTGCCAAACTCCAATCTCTAAGCTCCTCAATAGCAAGGGACAAGGCTCCAATAGTAGAGGGGGCAGCCCCATCGATCGTGAAGCCAACAGATCGACCAGGCTATAATAATATCTTAAACCAAGTGCAGATTATAAATGAAAGGAACGGGATTAGTCAGAAAAAGGGTGACCAGGTGACGCAATATTGTTTTTCTTCTGTCAAGTGTCTTTGTGTACAAGGGAGCTAAATCAATTTGTAGAAAATCAAATACTATCACAAATGCTCTGTAGTACAGTAACTCAAAAATACACAAACAGATATGTTGCTTTAAATGGATGATGGATTTTCCACCCTCCTTTTTTCTTAAGATTCGAGTTTGCACAATCCAGATCGTCACCCCCGCCGTAAAACATCCATCTTGTCATTCGCATGTAAAAATTTATTGCACTTTCCCAAGATAAACCTGTCTTTGAATCTATGATTCACCATGACGATCATACTCTAGCGCATAACGCATGGCTACCATAAAAGTTCATGAGTGATGCGACAGTCCCATAATTAATTCAAAGAACTTAACTTGTCCCATCTATCTATATCACCACGAGAATCATGCTCAGTTTATTCAGGTCATGAAACATGATATGGACTGCAACAGGACTTTGTCCGTCGTTCATTAACTTCTGTCCAGGACCGATGAACCGTAATACCAGAGCAGCAGATGTTGGTTTTGAGCAATTGTCAAGTGCTAGAAATCCTGTTGAACATTCAGTTCAGAGTTCAGACAAACATTCCAGGAGAGACCATCCTGATCCCCTGCTCCTATATTTACACACCTCAAATAAATGCTAAAAGGACACCCCCCCACCCCCACCCCCCTGGATACTCATAAAAACCTTTCGTACACAAAATGTCCTGTTCCCATCGGAACCCCTGAATCCTGATGTCGACAGCGTTCTCTTACTAAATCGTACAGAAAATTGTGCTGTATTGTGTTGGTCCAACGCCCGAAT
The DNA here is from genome assembly GCA_030272315.1 of Paspalum vaginatum. NCBI lineage: Eukaryota > Viridiplantae > Streptophyta > Magnoliopsida > Poales > Poaceae > Paspalum > Paspalum vaginatum. The sequence continues at coordinate 47,653,133 of CM059013.1, read as the reverse complement.
GCAAGGAAATCCATCACTAATGTAGTACCATTCAACATGTCAATACAGTTACCATGTAGCTACAATAACCCCCATAGCAAGTTCTAGGCAGTAAAATTGCCCTTTTCATGGCATTCAGACATTCTCAGGCCACCAATCGAGATGAGATTGTGCAAAGGAAGAAGAGGAGTTTGCAGCGATGGCATCACCTGGGCGCTTGCAACGTCGTGGTCCTGTCGCCAAACCCATCGGCGACCTCGGGCGGGTCCTGCGCGTCCAGGTCCGGCGGCCTGGGCGACGGCAGCGGCAGCGGGTGCAGCACGGGCGAGGACGCGGACCTCGGCGGCTGCGCGACGCCCTCCCTGGTGCTGGCGGACCTGGAGATCGGTATGGAGCCCGGGACCCCGAGGCCGAGGGCTCCCCTCTGGTGCGGAGGCGAGGACGAGGACCTCCGCTCGGGGTCGACGTCGAGGCCCCCGAGCGCGACGTCGATGTCGTCGACGTGGCGCAGCTTCCGCTGGCGCGTGAGCTTGGGCGGCGCGAGGAGGAGGTCGGCGGCGCGCCTCCCGCCGGGTCCGGGCTGCGCGCGCGAGGTGGACGCCCGCGCGGGGGACGCCGGCGTGGAGGAGGACGGGGTGACGGACGAGCGGTGGAACGCGGACTTGGAGCGCTTCCACCACGACGGCATCGTCACGGCGGGGGGTGGGGTGGGCGCGGAGGGGGCGGGGGGAGGATGGGGAGACCAAACCCTAGCTCGCCGTGCGCGTAGGGTTAGTGGCATTGGAGGCGGGGCCGGCAAGGCGGGGGCGGGTGGGCGGCGACGGCGACGGCGACCTCCATTTTTTTGGGCGGGTGGTGGGGGCGGCTCCTCTCTCTCTCTCTCTTTTTTTAATTGCTTTTTGTCGTTTTGGGAGGCGGTCGTTGGTTTCGCGGGCTCCGTTCCGTTCCGTTCCGTTAGGACGGCTGACGTTTCTGGGGGGACGTCACGGACGCGGCATCCCGCGAGACAGTTCAAAACCGGTCAAACCGTGGCTTCTTTCTTGGTCTTTGAAAATTCTGCCTTCACACTTGCATGGTCGTGCTCACAAGTCTTAGTTGGCATTTTCAAACTTGAAAAATGTCTGGCATTTATTAACTTATGATGACAATGTTTAACAAATGGGTAGAATGGTACTCCCTCCGTTCCAATTTACAGGTCGTTTGATTTTTTTGATATCAAAAAAGTCAAATGATCTGTAAATTGAGACAGAGGGAGTAAAAACTATGTCGGTAAATTAAACGTGCAATTCCAGTCAATTTTCCTTTTCTCTTTTTATTACCCATTTGACCAAAAAGGTATCGGCACTAACCTAGAAATGTTTTCCTCGGGGGGATCTCTAGCGACATCTATGAAACCTCCTAGTAATCCAAAAAAAAAAAAAAACTCCCTCCTCCAACAATCCCAAAAAATTCGACCAAAAAAATCGTCTACTGGGAAGGGTACAAATTATGATGAAGAATGAAGCTCAATTTGTGCAAGCCAAAAAAAGGGCGTTTGTTTTTTTTTTTCAACTATTGGAGATTTCAATCTGTTGGTCCAAGCCAGGTTTTAGGCACTATTGGGAAGATAATAATCGCGTCGTGTTTGTGGGCCACAAATAAACAGAAGGTTCGCAAAAGGAAAATTGAGAAAAAACAGCATAAGCGTACGGAGTGCGTATATATATTGGCCCATGAGAATTGCAAGCGCAGCATTTCCTCTCAGGTTTTGGTACCTACTGGTAGCAGCCAAGTTGGCCCAATGGGCAGGCTGCTGTCCGTCCCTTTAGCAGGCTTTTAATGGGCCAAAGTTGGCCGTAGCTAGGCCTGCTAGCCATGGGCCATGGATGCAGAGAGCAGAATATATATCACGGAAGAGGAAATAGCATTACAGTACTACACTAGTAGAAGAGAATGGAAATGCATGGGAATGAAGCATCAATTCGATCAAATCCTGTGAAGAACCGATGGATCCCCTGGTGGGGCTGAATTGACTGGTGCTGGCATATATAAATAAATTCTTCAGAAATGCATGCAGCGCTGCGGATCCCGGCCATTTTCACGTGTGCGGGCGGGTGCATAACAGTATGTTTTAATCTGCTTGGTTTCTGCTCTGAATTGATCGAAGCAGTGTCCCTGCATGCCTCCGATCCTCCCACTACGTACTGCACACGTACGTTTCTGATCGAGGGCGGGCGCGGCGCGTTTCTCTATGACATAGGGAGTAGATAGGAAGAGCAGTGCGTGTTGAGATTAGGCTGACTTCAATGGAAAACTTTAAAACAACGTAACGACAATGTTTGATACTGTTTTTTACCGCGTAAATGATGTGATACATGGAGTGGGACGATGGGATTTGAAGAATTCGAATGGAAAATGCTCTTGGAGTCACCTTATTGCAGCTAGCAGCTAGCTGCTTCTCGGTGCGTGTCAACTCCATTCCGTGCATAGCTGCCTCCAGTTGCAGCTACTCTGCTAGCAGTGCAGAGTAGTGGCGCGGCCAGCTGGAGTGCATGCTTGACGCTCCTGCAGGAAGGAAGTTTCTGCAGCCGATATTGTGTTCGGTTGGCTTCTTTCAGCTGGCTGTGGCTTAACTTTTTACTGTGCATACAGTGAAAGAAAAGATTGCATCAGCAATTCAGCATGTCACCTGTTCGGTGCAGCGGGTGGGTAATTACTTAGAAAGTAAATTGAAAATGAAAAAAATTGCTAAAAAAAGAAAAAAAATATTTTTATTGAGAGTTAAACTCAAAACCTTTCATAATAGCAGAGGCGGGTAATTACTTAGAAAATAGATTTAATGGCTATTAATATTTTAATGTGCTAATTGATGGTTGGATGTTTCTGATTTTTGTAGGAATTTTTAATATTTATCTTTTTTTCTAGCGTGTTTCGCAATTCGTGCTCCTTTTGTGACCTCTGATTAGTAATACTTTCGTTGAGAGTTGAACTCAAAACTTTTCATAATATCAGAGGTGGGTTATTACTTAGAAAATAAATTGAAAAAGGAAAAATTTGCCAAAAAAAAGAAAAAATTTGTTTTTGTTTAGGGTTGAACTCAAAACCTTTCGTAATGGCAGAGGTGGGTAATTATTTAGAAAATAGATCTAATGGCTATTAATATTTGAATATGCCAATTGACAGTTGGATGTTTCTGATTTTTATAGAAATTTTTAGGATTTTTTTTTCAAGCGCGCTTCGCAATTCGTGTTCTTTTTTAACCTCTAACCAGTAATAGTAAGATAAGAACGTAATCAGACCTCTTCTTGTGTTTCTAGCAAGGTCAAAGCATTGTTTAGGGGAGTAGATATATAACTTGATTCGTATGTGTGTGTGTGAGAGAGAAAGATTCTTGTGAATCGATCAATACGCATGCATGAGGTGATCGAGGTTTGTTACGCGGTGAACGTGGATGTGAAGAGGGCCAATTAACAAGTTCAACGAGCAGGTCAAAGCCCCGTTCCTGAATCTAGCTAGTATATGCTATATATATGCCACAATATAATGCGCTGGGTTAATTTCTTCCTTCTTCTTCTTTTTAACTATGCTAATTCGGCCAATTGATTAGCTGCAATATGCATGCCTTGTTGTGCCACTAGACTTGGTGTTGAGAAATGAACATAGATGCTAACATGGTTCAATACAGTACATGAGAAATGAACATGGATGCTAACATGGTTCAATACAGTACATGAATGGAGCCTTATTTGTCCTCGATCAAGTACAACTTTCTCGCTCGCGGCCAGTTGCTTATATATATTAACTCCATACAGAATTAAATGCACCCATGGTTCATCAAAGGTATCAGTTAGATCCATCAACATAAAGAATGTATTTTCGGGTCCACGAACTTTCTAAAGGGGTTTAAATTGGTCCATACCCTTTCGTTTATATTTTCTTTTTCATTTAGCCTCCTGAATTTCTCTTCCTTCTCCCACCTAGCTCCCTGGCCGGCCACCGGGAACCTTGCCCTCCTCGTCAGCAGCCTGGAGGAGCGGCAACGCGGCCACCTAAGGCCGGGGCCCCGCACCGGTGAACTTGTCCCTAAAGCCGGGTAACAAGGTGGCGGTGCCGAGGCCAGCAAGCACGAGGCGGGAGTGCTGTTCGGGCTAGCGTTGCGCGCCCATCGTCACCATCCCTAGCCGCCGCCTTCACGCCGCCCAGGCCTCGGCCTAGCCGCCTTTCGCCTCCAGGCCACCGCACCGCCACGCCGCCTAGGTCCCGGCCGCCACGCAGCCGCACCTCTGCGCCGCCCAAGCCCCGGCTGCCTTCCGCCTCCAGGCTGCCACGCCGCCTAGTCCCCGGCCGCCACGCCACCTTCCGACCACAGCGCAGTCACGCCTCCGCGCCGCCCAGACCCCGGCCGCCGCACAGCCATGTGCAGGGAGCTAGGTGGGAGAAGGAAGAGAAATTCAGAAGGCTAAATGAAAAGGAAAATATAAAACGGAGAGGTATAGACCAATTTGACCCCCTTTAGAAATTTCATGGATCCAGAAATACACTTTCTAAGTCGATGGACCTAACTTATATCTCCATGTAAGTTGATGGACCATTTGTGCATTTAACTTTATATAATATATAAATACAAATGGTAATTATATATCAGCTTCGGAAAATGACGAGAGAAGTTAAGATCGATCCGCTTAGGAAAAGAGCCAACGCACGTACGTACGGCTATAGTTGCTGGTAGTATATATTATATAGAAAATTGCATACATACACATCACAACCTATCGTCCCATGCATTGCTGATTCCTTCCTTATTCACTCACTATCATCAAGAAACCAAAATAATCATTTCAAAAGATACGCATCTTCAAAGGATATACTACTATATGTAAAAATGAAGGAACATAGTACTCACGTGTCGCGGGCAGGCAATTAGTTGACTAGCATGGTTATTATTCGGAAATACGGGACTGGGACGGAGTGAAAAATGAAAAACTGTAGAAATCCAATATACAGGAATGAAAAATTTAGACCGTTTGAATCACAGAAACCTATAATACAGGAATTCATAATATAAGGATCCATAATATTATCCCACCCTCTCTTACAAGTAAGGCCGGTCTAGATCCTTCCCTTCCTCCTTTTCTTCCTTGGCCGCTCAGCTACGGTACGGTCCAACTCGACCCCGACGGCTGATGCCGCACTCTTCCGCCCCTTCATTGCCGCCGCTGCCCCACTCACTCCCCGTCCTCCGCCGCCGCCGCTGCCCTACTCCCTCCCTACCCTCTGCCGCCGACTTGCCCGCACCAGCTGCAGCTGCGTCTGCCGCCACCGCCTTCTGCTCCACGTCCGGTCGGCGACCACGACCGGCGCCTCCCACTCGTCTCCTCTCCGCGTTACCGCCTGAATCTGCCCACCACCAGCCGGATCCACCCCGAGCGCCGCCGGCCGAATTTGCCTCCCGGCTCCTCCTCCTCGTCGCGACGGCGCCCACTCCACATGGTCCTCCACGGTGTCGTGTGGTGATGGAGGCATGGCGCGCTAACACAGGCGAGGGCGCGAGGCGGTGATGTGAGTCGTTCCCTTAGCTCGGACTGGATTTTTCAGTCCCTGTATTTTGCGTGTAGTTCCTTTCCTTTCCTCCGGAACAGACCAAGTTCCTGTGAAACAAACACATGCAAAGGATTTGCTTCCTCTGGAAGCCTTCCCGTGAGGTTCCTTTGAACCAAACGGGGCGTTAAGGTTGACTCCAATGGGAGTCCTCGAAACGGTTCCTCGAAAACACTGTATCGGTACTGCTTGGCACTGTTTTGCACTGTAACTGATGTGACGTACAGAGTGAAATGAAAAATGAGGAAGTGGGATGAGGAGTAATAGTTGGAGATAGCCTAATTCTAGGGCCGGCCGGGACCAGAGAAGAATCAGGGTGTTTGGATCCCCGGGCTAAATTTTAGCCCCCGTCCCATCGGGTGTTTGGACGCTGGTTAGAAGTATTAAATATAGTCTAATTATAAAACTAACTGCACAGATGAGGACTGAACGGCGAGACGAGTTTATTAAGCCTAATTAATCTATGATTAACAAATGTGATGCTACAGTAACCATTCGCTAATCATGGATTAACTCGTTGTTTAGTCCTCGTCCGTGTAATTAGTTTTTAAGTTAAATTATATTTAATATTTTTAATTTGCGTACGAACATCTTTCGTCTCTGGATGCATGGTGTGTCCAAAGGTGCGCCGTGCCGTGGAGATTTAATGCTACCCACGCGTTATCCTGCCTGCAAAAGCCAAAAGGGTCTCTGAATCCAAAGGGGTCTGAACGAGGACAGAGAGAGCCAGTAGCTCTTTTCCATCTTCAGGCCACTACGTACCTCTTTCTTGGTGACTTTATTTGTAGGCAAAGTCATAGGCGTTTGAAGATTGTTGTATAATGTCAAGAGGTGTGCTGGGTTGGGGAGGACCCACGATTACAATTAGTTGATATAAGAACATAATCAGACCTCTTCTTGTGTTTCTAGCAAGGTCAAAGCATTGTTTAGCGGAGTAGATATATAACTTACTGTAATTCGTATGTGAGAGAGAGAGAGAGATTCTTGTGAATCGATCAATACGCATGCATGAGGTGATCGAGGTTTGTTATGCGGTGAACGTGGATGTGGTGAAGAGGGCCAATTAACAAGTTCAACAAGCAGGTCAAAGCCCCGTTCCTGAATCTAGCTAGTATATGCTATATATATGCCACAATATAATGCGCTGGGGTTTTTTCCTTCTTCTTTTTAACTATGCTAATCCGGCCAATTGATTAGCTGCAATATGCATGCCTTGTTGTGCCACTAGGCTTGGTGTTGAGATGAGCGTACGTATGTGGACAGAGAGGTAGCAGGGAGGGGCCGGTTAGTAGTATCTTCCACTCTATATATAAACGGTTCTCTTTTGAAAGGCTTTCTCATTAATTAGCTGGATCAGCTGTATATATATTGAGGCCGGTCGATAAGTAATTAAACGAGTGAGAAATGAACATGGATGCTAACATGGTTCAATACAGTACATGAATGGAGCCTTATTTGTCCTCGATCAAGTACAACTTTCTCGCTCGCCGCCAGTTGCTTATACAATATATAAATACAAATGGTAATTACATATCAGCTTCGGAAAATGACGAGAGCAGTTAAGATCGATCGGCTTAGGAAAAGAGCCAACGTACGTACGTACGGCTATACTTGCTGGTAGCAGTATTATATAGAAAATTGCATACATACACGTCACAATCTATCGTCCCATGCATTGCTGATTCCTTATTCACTCACTCTCATCAAGAAACCAAAATAATCATTTCAAAAGATACGCATCTTCAAAGGATATACTAGTATATGTAAAAATGAAGGAACATATTACTCACACGTGTCGGGGGCAGGCAATTAGTTGACTAGCGTGGTTATTATTCCGAAATTGACGTCTCCTACTCAACAAATAGTAGTAATTGTTAATTAATTTATGATATAATAATACTACGGGACTTAGGTACCCCCATCAGATTCGGGAATTACAGAAAAAGGAAATTGTGCCAGATTAAAGATTGGTCAAAGAGCAGCCGGCCAGCAGACTTTCTTGTGTTGATCAAATAAACAAGCATGCATCTTCTTCCTATGATTATATATGAATATAATAAATTTGTTGGCCTTGCATGGATGGAATCTCGCGGGAGATATTCTCACGATTCTAGATAGATTATCGCCTTGTCGCTGTGCAGAATCTCTCGCATCGAGATCATCATCTGTCTGTTAATATAACAAAGCATCGTATCATCGATCCGGTCAACATGCATGTGGTACACAACAACAACCATCCCAAGTTTCGAAGAGTGAGAGAGAGAGAGAGAGAGAGAGAATGGCTCTAATGGTTTCTAAAGGCCAATTGATCATGGGACTAGAATTGAATATAATAGTGCTCAAGAGGCATTTGTGTCTCGGATCTTCCGGACGGAGCATGGAATGAACCTCCATGCATGCATGCTAGCTAGGATTCTGATTCTCCGGGCAGCTGGCCTGGGGGCCAATCAGCAACCACTGCATGCCTGCCAAATTAAAGGGCAGATGGCTTTATTCGATCAATTTAACCTTCAACTATTATTAGTCCTCTATAATCTATTAGTATTTAGTCGCTAGATGATAACTTAACGAGAGCATGATTGTCAAAAGCAAACCCATCTCTTAATCTATTATACAAGTTTTACGATGATTGGGATTAAACATAAACCCTCCATTTCATGAGATCCAATGGTTTCAAAATTAGAAATTACCAATCAAGAAGTACCAATGAGCGAGACTAGTACCAAAAAGGTGTGGGACCTATACCAAAAAGATGTGGACCCACTACCAAATTTAATTTTTTTTAAAAAAATAAAAGGGTAAAAAATATTCCACATTTTGTAATTATATGAAAGTACCATCGGTACTTATCAATTATCCTAAAAGTACAGTCATTGTAACAAGCCTTATTGGGTTCGAATTGAGTAAATTTCACTGGCGGTCGTTGAACTTGTCCTGAGTTCTCATCTAAGTCCCGATACTCTCAAAATGCACGTTCAAGTCCATAAACTTGTATTGAGTTCTCACCTAGATCCCGGTACTCTCAAATCGTACATTCAAGTCAACGAACCTGCTAATTCATTTCATATAGGTCCAAACCTCCATAATTTGCTGTAAATTATGTGATTAGTTGAATCTGACAGGTGTGGCCCATATATCAGCCAAATCTCTCTCCTCTCCCTCTCATCTTCTTCTGCTCGCTCCCCTCCCTCATCTTCTTCCTCTCACTCTCCACCGATGTGGTCGACTGCCCCACCGGACTCCCCCGCTGTGGGTGCACCCACCAGCGGCTGTCTAAGCACCCTCGTCGTGTCCCCCTACCACCTTCGCCACTTACCCACCCCGTCTGCGTGGGGGCTCTGCGACAAGGGATGGTGGCGGCGTGAGCAGGGGTGTGCGGCACTACACGCGAGGGAGGGCAGCGGCACTGCACGTGTAATGAGGAAGGGCGGCGGCGGGAGCAGGGGTCTGTGGTGCCGCGGCGAAGGAGAGCGGTGGGGCCAGCACGAGAGGGTGGCGGCATGAGGGGGGATGGACGGTGATTCGGTGAAGCGGCAACTGGGGGAGGGGCTGCAATGGAGCATGCGAGGGGAAGATGACGATGGGGGACAACGATTTAGTGGACATATGGGCCCATCTATAAGATCCACCTAATCACATAGTTTCGCATAAGTTATGGAGATTTGGACCTATATGAAAAGAATTTGCAAGTTCATAGACTTAGACATGCATTTTGAGAGTAACGGGATCTATATGAGAACTCAGAACATGTTTATGGACTTGAACGTGCATTTTGAGAATACCGGGACCTAGATGAGAACTCGGGACAAGTTCAAGGACCGCCCGTGAAATTTACTTGTTCGAATTTCTTGGTGTTTTTCCTAATCACTAAGATAAAAAAAGGAAAAGAAGATTGTTCTCGAACATGAAACAAATTAAGATTAGCTAGTTGATTGTAGCTAGGAGTTAGTTCGCTGTCGTCGTCCGTCCTTTTTCTTTGTGATGAAGGGGCTAATAGCATCCTGACCTAGCTGTTCCTATCATATTAACACCATCATATCGAAAAATTGCCGACAACGAGCTCTTGGATGGGCTGGCGGTGAACCTAGTTATTAATTAGATGAGAGAAGAGAATCTATGCTCTCTGACTGCAAATAAAATTCCACAGACTACATAGGGCTAGATATACCACGAATTAACGCTTAGTTAGGTCTTAGTTAGGAGAACAAAATGCACTAGCTAGTACGTAGCTAGAGTGATAACAATAAACTGTCACCATACATCAATAATATACGGAGTATCAAGCCATATATAGCTGTCAACAACGAGCCTCGTCTCATTGGAAGAGTGGCTCAACTAGGGACAGGTGGCAACCAAGACAGATGAGGACAGAGAGAGAGAGAGAGAAAGTGAAGGCAATCAAGAGAGACTAGTACACGCCGTACTAGATAACATGCAATATAGATCGATGACCCCTCATCCATATATATGTATCTGGCCCCTCGAGGCGCCGAGGAGCCGTTTGGAATTAATTGTTCTCATCACCATGCATGCATGTGAACATAGCAAATCATATAATTTAACCCAGTTGCAAGCTACTCTAACAAGGAAAGATTTTTATATATATTGTTGCTACTACGACAAACGTTTCTGCACTGTGCATGCAGCTTCCAACTGGAGTGCCTACCACACCTGGACTCCTGGGCTTTCTCAGCTAGCGTCCATCCAAATTAATTAGTAAGTCCCTAGCTACTAGTGCGGTTACGATCCACTCGTGGAAATATTCCAGGGACCGGCCCGGGGGCCTCGCTTTCTTGCATTAGGTACGCGTCAATTATAATCAGTTAATTTAATTTGAGCAATGTTTCTCCATCACAATACGTACAAATAATTCCTCTCTCTCTCTCTTATTAGGTTCTTTATTTCTTTCTTCTTCTTTTTTTGAATTAGTTAAGGAGCGAAGAAATTACACAATCTAATTTAGTTTACTACTAGTGGCGTGCAATTAATCAGCTATATATATATTGCGAAAGATCGGATCGGAGGGGATAACCACGAACAAGAAAAGGAATCCACTGGCAGGTTTGGAACGACGTGCATGCGAGTGGATCGGAAGTAGTGCTGGTACTCGTGGCACGTACTATACGACGCCTCCGTGGACAAAACTAATTTTTGCAATAGGTTGGGTTCCTGTGCTTTTTTTAAAAAAAAAAAGTCACAATGCAAGATAGGAGTTCTGGATTCTATTCCACACACAGGACCGGAGATTATTTCAGGTCCCGTTAAATTAAACCAACAGTTCTGTTTTATTTCTGTCCTCGCTCGATCAGATGCTTTGAACTCAATTACCTACTGTAGTATCTAGCTGTTGGTCCAAAAGTGTTCATTTAAACAATAAACGCTAAATATATAGTCATAGATCTGGCTCAAAAAATTAGGTGCACAGTCTTTTAGCAGGCATGGCATACATCACTGTAAAAAGCATGACATACATCATGTTCCTTCATGGACTACATAGTTCATCAATTGTCCATATCAAGATTGGAATGATGCAATTCATTCGGTGGCGACATGCTTGCGGTGGAAGATTTGATCAATTTGGTCCCAATAATTGCAACAAATTCCCATAAGATTGTCTCTTTGGCATCATGTGGGGTGGAGAGAGAGAGAGAGAGAGAATCCTCTACTGCGTGCACTAGGTAGCAAGAAAGGGACCAACCATTGCAGCCCAAGGGTTGCCATCCCCACAAAGCAAGGGAGGCTAGGGCATCAAAACCAGTGGCTCCTCATCCATGCATCGCTGCAATTGGCATCATAGAAAGGGGCTTTTTTACTAATCAGTGGGAATCTAATTCACCACTAATCTAATGGTGTACATGTTGCTTTTGCTTTCCTGTGGGCACAGTCCACACACGCATATATGCAGTGTGTCCTTCTTGATGGTGGCCGGCTTTCTCCTTGCATATGGATACCTTTTGGGTGGGATGGTGGGAATGGCAGAGATTCCTCAGCAAGTGCACAAATCCAAATTCTAAAGTGTTCATATCCTCTTGCATCTTTGCTTGCCTTAGAATCCACCACTTTCAAAGGTCGCAAAAGATACCATCATGCTGTCAAGGATTCTCTCTTCTAGCTAGTTTTTTTTTTAATTATTCACATAGAGCAATCTTTGTTTTACTTTGCAATTTTTTATTTTCCCCAACAGATTTTGTCATCACATCTCAAATTTAATTATTTGACTCGAGTACTGGAGTAAAAAGATCGAGCATAGATATAATAAAGTTTACAATATACGCTGTAAAAAAAAAAGTTTACACTCTATTCCAACTTCCAACACGGTGGCAACTTGATCCTTTTTTTACAGTCCAAATGGAATAAAACACAACCGTTGCCCCCACCGACCTCATTGAAAATGCATACCTTAGTTAGACCTCCCTTCACATCTTTATAGCACTTCTTAAATTAAAACCGGCCATGTGTTGAAAAGGTTATAAAAATTCCCTCGGGGTGTTACAGGAGATTTACGAAGATGGACTATGTTTTCCTAAATATAAGATTTGGGCTTGCCAAACTAATGGAATTAATTTTAAGCACGTGCGAAACCATAGAGTATAACAAAACTCGTTTATCCAGTCAGTACTAGAAGTGTTTTTTTTTTTACTTGAAGATGACAAAGACATATGACCTCAGCACTCAGCAGGTATGCACGTCCTCGTTGATGAGCAAATGTCCACATCCTAGCTAGTAGGGTGTGGATAAGGGAGGGGAGGTATGATGATGGCCCTTATCTATCTAAATCTGAAGAAGGGATAGATTGTTGGATTTAGTGAAGGATTACATGCGCACCATCACTTGAACAAAGTACTATGATAGGGTGTACTAGTTTTCTAGTCCTCAATCGTACCCAACCCCTATATATATATATATATATATATATATATATATATATATATTCTATATGGAAAGATTAAATTGTTCGAGAATTAATTTACAACAACAAATAATTAATTATATTACATAGGGGCTATATAATAAGTAAAGCATCTTCAAGTGGTTTGCTACCATATGACGGCAAATATCACCGCAAATCATTACACATGTGTATTGTAAAATAACAGAGTGTGCCTACATACTTTGCTATGGAATACATGCTATTGTATTTTTTTAACAACATACATATAAACATGTATTTTCAATGACATACATATAAACTTCAGCATGGAAAGGGGTGGCGGCCTGCCCACCCCTCTCCTCGTACCGCCTCCAACACTGCTCGATCAGGTCCCAGCCTCTCTAACACCTCTTTTTCTACCCTCCTCCTTGGTTGCGCCACCCTTACTTCCTCTTCTCGCGTAGTTGCTAAACTCAAACTCCATTCACTCTCATCTTCCTCCTCTTGCGACACCAGTGTCGAGCGGTGCCTCCTTCAATGGTGCCCTTTCTCCACCCTCTGTCCCTCTTCACGAGCTCTCATCCCCGGGCATTGTCCCTCGCCATCTGTTCCCTCCGTCGAGGGGCACACCACTGCATGTGACAAGAAACGATGCGGTGCCTAGATTTGGCGTGCGTGGCTTGCTTTTTTTTTCCCCCTAAAATTCCCAATATATAACTATTGATGTTTATGGGAACTGCTGTGCTCTAATCACAAGAGAAGCACAATATCTCTTGGTTAGCGAGAGCAAGCTCACGACATGTATGTATGCTTCGGTGGCCTGCGTATACATGTGGTAGCACATATTATGTTAGAATATGAACAAATCAGGGATACATACGTCCGTACCTAAAAATCGATTTTGCAGCAGTAGGCTGTAGCGCCTAGCGTAGCACAAATTGATGGATCGAGCAGTGGATGTTAATAAACCAGGATGGATCGGAAGAAAAAAATAAAAATAAAAATAAAAAAGAGCAATTTGCAACCACACGGGGCCAGGCCAGAGATGCATGGATGGATTTTTAGCTGAGTGGTGGATCGAGGTGTGTGATGAATGCTGGTGCTGTGGTGCATGCGGCGAACCTCTCGTCTCGTCCGTTGGGGCCCACATCGAGCCAGGAATCTTGGCTAATTTGTCCGTTGTAATAAAACGTCGCACGTAACTTTCAAAAAAAAAAAAAAGTCGCACGTGTCGGCACGTGTCGCCGCGCTGGCGCCCCCATCAGGCCATTGCATTGCGTGGGCTCTGCTCTGATTTCACCCGTGTCCGTCAACAGTGGTGGCTATATATAGCTCGGTTGTCTGGTTTCACCCTTCTAGATTGTAAATCAAACAACAATTAAACATAGAGTTCAAAAATAGATTTTTTTTCCTAGATTTAATGGCTATTATATTTAATATATAATCTTGCGGTTAGATGTTCATGCTTATCCTGAAGATTTGTCAAATTTATCATTTTTTTTCTAACGCGTTTTATGAGGATAACACGGAGACTATAAAAGAATGTCTAATTAGTAATAGTAAGATTAGGCGTTGCTCTCTCTATAGTAGGCTATAGTTCAGTTTGATACTGCCCAAGTCAAATGTTTTTCACTTGTGTAACAAAATTTTGTAGAGATTAAAACTAAGCTTATTACGCTACTAGAACAAACACGGCTCATATATTATATTGTACGACGTCGACGGACGGCCGGAGAGAGTATAACGCATATATTAGTTTGTACGCGCGCCGCAGATGTCAATTAGCCCCCTAGTAACAAAAGGCGTGCGAAATGGACAGCGTGCAAATCTTACATGGTGGGCGGCGGATTCGGTCCGTCCCAAATTCTAAAGTTCCTCCTCCCCCGAATTCTAGAGACAAAAGTAGTATATTCCCGATCAATGAGATACGACGACTATAAATACGAGGGAAGATCGATCGATCGATCGCCGGTCGTTGAAACAACAACAATAAGACTATATAACCCATCGTTAAACGTGTGTACCAACGTGAGGGTGTGTGTGGTTCTTGACTTGTATCACACCACCCTAGCTCGTTAAGCTGTGGAATTCTCCATCAGTCAGCATGATATGATAGTTATATACTCCTGTATACTATATATAATACTACTGCCGCCATATATATAGTATATTATTATATGACGTTGAAAATAATATTTGGCGTATCTAGAGCTACGTATATGCATGCTACAAAACCAGCATTGTTTCTTCGACCACTAATAATAGTGGTAAAAGAAACGGACTTATATATTTTTGTCTCCCAAATTAATCTTCATATTATTTGTGTTGCAAGGGATGCATGGAAGATTAAAAAAAATAGTTGTTTTAGTGGGAAAAGGAACTTTCGATGGACTCCGATGTCCGATCCATCCAGCCGAAGTGGACCAAGTGAAGAGAGCCATTGAAAGTAATTGACGCGTGGGCAAGATACATGTATGTGATATAATATAGGCACCCATGATATACTCCCTTTGTTTTTTTATTTGACTTTTTTCCAAAAATAAACTAAAACGCAATAAATATTTGAGAATGGAGATATATAGTATATATCATGGCTTTCAAGTACGTGCACCCTGTGGTATAAGCTAGGCGTGAGCGGGTGGTCTAAATAATGAAAAAAGTCTACTTCACCCTTTAACCTTCAGAACCAGATATTTAACACCCTAAACTTTGTAAAACCGGATAAATTACTCCTCGGAGCGGTTTTGAGGATGGTTTTGCCACGGTGGCACACTAGGGCCCACTTAGCAGGTTACACGTGGCATAAGCTAGGCCCACATGTCAGATCCCCCTCTCCTTCTCTTCTTCTCTCTTGTCCTGCTCCCCTCCTCCTCGTTGTATCCACCATGCCCGCTATGCTCCTCACGGCCGAGGAGCCCTGCCATATGCGCGCCCTGGCCGATGGCAGCCTCGGGCCATGGCTGCCGCCGACGTCGCGGCCAAGTAGCCGCTCATCATCCTCTCTGGCACGCTGTGCACCCCGGCGATCCACCCAGGCTCACGCTGCCTCAGCCTTGGCGACGCCCCTCCCACCCGTGCGCGGCTCTGCGAGCTCATGGGCACGCAACAGCGGAAAGATAAGGAAGAGGAAACAAAGAAAGGAAAAGAAAATTAACGGCTAGACACCAACATGTGGGTCCTAGATGCCATAGTGGCATACTAATCAGCGTGGCAAAACCGTCCTCCAAAACCATTTCGGTGGGCTAATTTGACCGGTTTTATAAAATTTAGGGTGTTAGATATCTGGTTTTAAAGATTAGAGGATGGAGTAGACTACTGGCCAAACGTTGGGGTTTTTCTAGACTTTTTCCTCCGAACAATACTCTCTAAAAATCTGTAGTACGAGTACGGCTCGATAGAGTTGACAATGAGTACATACACGCACTATATAAAAACCACGAGATCTCTCGTGTGTGCGTGATCTTATCTCATCGTACTACGCTGCTGGATATCATATCATTTATGCGTAAGCGTAACAAACTAGTAGCTAGCAGTGCTGCTGTATCTTTGTATGTGTATACCTACTACAGCTAGTGGGGGCGCGGCCACTGCACCGTACCGGTACGCACCCGTATGCATACTTGTGTCATATTTGCTATTCATACGTGCACCTCTTATATTATTAGAAAATATGCATATATATGTAGCATAGAATACGCCACGTACACGCAAATGCATGTTACGGAGAAAGAGAAGCACACAGAACAGGAGGTACATACTCTCTCCGTTCTAAACTCTACCTTTCAAATAGATTTATGCAGTAATATTTTCTTTTAATTATGTGTTTTCTAGATGCGTCTAGATTTATCAACCTTCGGATAGATACGGATGGAGAATAGAAATGAGAACCTTCCATTTTATGATGGATGAGGGAGCATTTCGGTATATAATTCTTCTTTGAAAACCTGTCCGGATCGAAATTTTGAGTGTTGTAACTATATTATAAGTTTTACAATGGTCGGAAAAAATAGGAGTCATCCATCGAAAGAGATTTAACGGTTTAAAATAGACGGTACCATGGTACCGGTTACCACATGGTACTAAATATGAGGGTTTGGTACCAAAAATGGTGGTACCGGTACTCACATTTTGTATTTCTTAGGGGGTGTTTGGCTCCTAGGCTAAAATTTTAGCCCACATCATATCGAATGTTTATATGCTAGTTAGAAGTATTAGATATGGTTTAATTAGAAAACTAATTACATGGACGAGGAATTAATCTATAATTAACAAACGGTTACGATAGCATCACATTTGCTAATCATAAATTAATTAGGTTTAATAAATTCGTCTCGCCGTTCACTATTTATCTGTTTAATTAGTTTTATAATTAAACTATATTTAATATTTCTAAGTAGCATCGCCAGGCATCCAAACACCCCCTAATTATACAAATGACATAAAGCGCTTTAATAATTAAAAAATTGGTGGTCTGGTACCAATGAATATCTTTCCAACCCCTATAACATCTCTCCAACTATATATTCTGAGCGAGAGGGGGCCATTAATTATTCCACGGAGCGTTCGACGCAATGTAAACGTGTTAATTTATCTTTAACTTTTGACAGTTTCTTTTGTTTTATATAGTTACACAAGAAAATGGAACTTGACCGGCCGGCCAGAAGATATTTGGTGTGTATCTATCACGTAGCGTGACGGACGTACAAGCTAGGCTACATTCGTAGCCTCATGGTTCATGAAACGGACTAGTAAAAATATTGATGTCCATAACGTCGCCCCTTGTTGCTCGAGAAGCTGGACCGACTATTAAATGATGGGCTTGTAGCTTAGGTCCTGTAATTTGCTAATATCGAAGTTTTTCTCTAATATTGTGATTTTAGAAGTAGATATGGTTTTCTCTTGCCTCAGCTAAAGTCCTACTCGCTCTGTCTCAATTTATAGATCGTTTGATTTTTTTAACACCAAATTCGACTGACTCGTTGTCGGTACCCAGCTAACCGGGTACCCGCTTATACTAGACAAAGTCTAAATACAGTCCTTAATAAGGCTCCACGCAGCCTGATAAGCTGGGTTTATTCCCTTGGGCAATACAAGGGCTGACTTGCCTATACTCGGCAGGATCACTAGTATCGGCAAGTATCGCAGTAAAGGAAAGGGCCCAAGACCACGTACAGGCGGGTCTGGCCTACCCCTTATAAGAACTGGGCCGAGCCTCTCCCAACCGCGCGAGATGCCCCTCAAGGGAAGGCCAGGTCCGGACCACTCGGAGGTCCGGACCGCTCGGAGGTCCGGAGCTAGCGCACTCGGGGGGTGGAGCCGCAAGCTACCGCGTACACCTACCCCTGGTGCGGGATGGTCCGGGGCCGCCACGTGCCCACAGGAAGCGCGGCGGAGTCTTCGGCCAGGGGCCTCGCCCGCCTGCTGCATTAATTGCGGGCAGGCGAGCGTGGCCCGTTGCCCGCTGACACCGCCGCTGTCAGACGGGCGTGCCCCGTTACCCGCTGACGGACGGGCGTGCCCTGACACCCGCTGACACCCCGCGGGCAGGCGACGGCGACTATACTAAAGGGCGCGCCTTACCGAGGCGCGACGGCAGTGACGGGACATACAGTCAACTTCCCCACCGGACGTTGGGGTTTATACCGAATAAACAAGTACACTGTGCTCATCATGAGCTGCGCCACGCGCGACGACCGTGCTCAGCCTAATACTAGGTAGCAGCACTGTAGCACCGCTGTGAGCGCTCCGTAAAGTCACGTCGGCACGCCGCCTGCCTCCTCTGCCACTGAAGCCCCTCCGCCGGGTTCAGCGGTTGATGGAACAGGACGGTGTAAACCAGGACGGCGTGGCGCACCTACCGGGTCACGCCGGGCCGCGTCAGTTGTGCAGGTACAAGACATGGGAGTCAACGGTTGCCGCTACGAGGAGCACGCGACATGACAACAGAGGGTCCGCTGGAGGGACATGACCTCCGCCAGAAGGAGCGTAGGGCACCAAGTCAGTGCAGGATAGAACTGTAGCATAGAGAAAGTGGGCCGGGACCACCTGTCGGGGTTCGGCCACCATGTGCGTGCCTCCCTTGGGCTATAAAAGGGGAGGCATACGAGACCATAGCGGGGTCTTCACGAGACAGATAGTCTTCACCATCGAGACAATACACACTCCTCACAAGCACAAGCTCACAACCTCATCCGTCTTCTCCTACAGACAGCAATACAAGAACACACCCACAGTGGACGTAGGGTATTACGCTCCTGCGGCCCGAACCACTCTAAATCCTCGTGTCTCCATCGCACCACCATTGACATAGCTAACAACGATCGCTCCCCCTAACTACTCTTAGTACTTAGGATTCGGGCGGGTGCATTCCGCCACCCGACCGGAACACACACGCTCCGACACTCGTCTTATTTAAAAAATATCACAGATATCATTTATTTTCATTGTGATTTAGTTTAGCATATAATATACTTTAACTAGAATTAAAATTTTCTATTTTTTCGCAAATATTTTGAATAAGACGAGCCGGTCAAACTTGGTGCTAAAAAAGTCAAACGACCTATGAATTGGGACGGAGAAAGTAGTATTTATTTTGGACCCGGCACTTGTTATTTTCATACTAGTTTATTAACTAAACGATTGGTAGCATATTTTTTACTAGCTTTCTATTCACGATACCTTCAAAAATACTTAAAGAAAAGTAAAATCTAAAAAAAAGCTAGGAAAAAGATGCTTATGGCACTCTTTTTTGTAAAAATTAAATTCTACTCTACGTGGATCGAAACACCATTTGGTTAACGCTTTAAAATCTATTCTTTTTTAAATAAAATGGCATGTAAGCTATGCCCCGGGCATTTATCAACATACTAGAACGAACGGCGCGCTCCGCTGCGCTCCGTGTATTTTGGACGTGTACTCGCTGTGCTATTTACGTGTGGAGTTTTTTTATGGTATTTGATGTATAGACTGATAGTTAAGCTATTTTCAACAACATTTCTCATCCCAATTCCTTAAATCTCATCCCAATCTGTACGTCACATCAACTACAGTGTCAAACAGTGGCGCTACAGTGTTTCGAGGCCCCATTGTAGACAGCCTTATGCTGTAGATTATCATATTATGTATAATAAACTGTAGTAAGATGGAGGTGTCGAGAGAGGCTGTAATTAGAATCTGTGGCCGACAACACGTGTAAACATGATCTGGCTTTGTGCATGTGTCATCATCATATATTTTAGTATTTGGATATTCGACTTGTTTAGTGTGAAAGGGAATGAAGGCAGAGAGGCACGAGGGACACAAATGGGTTTATGGATTAGGATGAGCCGGGACGATCGATGAAAGAAAGGCACGCTCTACTGCCCCGCTTAGACGATGCACACATGTGCAAACAACATCTTGCAAAACTGTTCTTATAGCGTGTTGGGTTGCGTGGTTCGAGTAGGGATGGCAATAGATGCTCGAAAACCACATATCTAACTGGTTTTATTTGACACAAAAACGATTGTGGAATAAATTATTCATATCCGGATATGTTAACGTGCTTAATCCTCTGCCCACAGTAAAACAGGTACAAACAAGGGTCGATAATATCCACATCCATAAACCCATAGGTAATTTATATTCGCATCAATTATGCATAAACCATATTTAAATATACTCAAGTAAGCATACAATTGTAAAAAAAAATCAGTAACCTTGTTTATTGTTAGGTTGTTAACTATTGCCTATCTTTTATTTATCTGTGTTTAGTTATTATAATTTTAGCAGTATGTAGCGGATATTTAATTGGGTGTACGTTACCGGTTGAGATTTTTATCCACCAAATACAGGATTCCGTACTCGTAAATCAGATCTAAATATTTTTAGCAGGTATGGAATGGTACTACCCAACGGATATATATCAATCGAAGAAAAATAGAAGTTGCAAATTTACATAACGGATTGGCGGTCCAATGGAGGAGAAAAGACACGTGACAGGCAGGCGCACGACATGCCGTGGATGCCTTGCCTTTTCACGCGCGTGGTAGAGTATCAGATGCTGGCCTATGGTTGTTCCAGAAGGCCGTAGTTCGGTACGTGGCGAACCGAGTGCGCGTATGGTGTCCACTGAGCTTGTGACGGGGAAGCCCCTGATTTTCCACTGAAATTACAATGCTACCACGGAACGGAATATTTTCTCCCCTGCTGTACCCCTCGCTCGCATATGAGTCCAAAAAAGCATCTAGCTCATGATATGCGCTCGGGTCCGCACCTGGTATTTTATATATTGAGCGAAAATACCCCGGGAATATTTCCATTCTCTCTCTCTATCGTCGCCAAAGAAATTGCTAAAATTTGAGTGCTATACAGAGAGGGGGAGCATCGGAATCTGAATCAGCAGCCGTCCAAATTTGCACGGCATATCCTCCAAGAATCCAACTATTTTATTTGGCTCGTACTGTTGCCTGCCGCTCATTCACCAAGGATTGGACAGCTGCGTCTCTCTCTAGACACCTATATATTTTTTACTTTCATCACCCGCGACCCACTGGTTTTAATCCACTCCTTTTTTTTCACTTTTCACAAAGGGCAAACCAGATGCTAGACAAAACGTGAAAATACTACTGCATATTATTTTTTGTGGTTTCAAGCCCGTTTAGAATGCAGAAATTTTACAGAAACACATACAAATTAAAGAAAAACACAGGGCCTTAGCATTAGATCTAAGCAAACATTAGGATTTGGTGTTTCTTTAGAAAGCTAGCTGGCAGGAGTAGATCGAGCACAGGTGTTACTGGTAGTGGGGGTGACACCAAACAACAGGCAGCTATTATATATAGCAGAAGGTACGGTGGGCTCATTTTTGCTGGCATTTCCCTAACAAAGCTTATCTTCTAGATGGATATTCCAACCCCATATGCATATGCCAAGTTGAAATGACGTCACTGCCAACAATGTCAAGATCCTCCCCAATTCCTATCCTCTCAAAGAAGAATCCTATAGGGTGCCATTTCTGCGATGAGGTCTCTTTATTTAACCATCATGCATGCTGTTATGGAGCTCCTTTTCTTGTAGAAAAATAACAGGTATATTCCCTTGGCATGTCTAAAATCCTTCTAGTACTGTGACCGAATTTGCGCGATGCTTACAATGAGTAATACATAAATTATTCTCAAGTATTAGGCCAATTTGAGCTTAGAGTGGGTTAAACTCTGACCAAAACAATACCTTTGGCTTCGCCTACGTGCTAGGATATTCCAAGCGCAAAGAATCGAGAACAAGTGAATATCCACTTTATTTGTTTTTTAAAAGGAAATGTTAAAATATAATATAAATACGTCTGGCTTGATCCAATTAACAATTATCATCATGCATGCAAGACTATACTAGGTTGGAATTAGAAACGCTTGGGTTTTTCATTGTACTGGTCTAGTAAGCTTTGAGACTACTAGTTGCATCGGCAACTAGAAATGCACACATTTGGAAGAAAAGGGAAGCATGAAACTATGAGTATGACATTCTTGTATGTGTTTGAAGCCAATTTTTATGTCACACATCTGTGAGTTCCAGAAACAATAAAATAGAGTGCAAATATCAAAATAGACATAAAAACATGAGGCATAAGGAAATGAAATCCAATCAATACAAGAGACACAACAAAATCACTAATCATCAATGGAAATCAAATGATTTAATTGAATATGTATATCAATTAATGTTTAGATGTTTTACCATGCAACTAACTATAGACATTTTAGCACAAAGTCATAGTCAGTTATTTCACATCTATTCTACCAATAGCTCATTCAAGAAACAAGATTTTCCTTTTGGCTAGAAAATGCAAATGCTTATTCTTATCTCAACCTTTTAGCTTCTACGAATAATTTATAGGCACATGATATTTTTATGGTGAAATGAGATTTCCTTTTTCAACTAAATTATGTATAAATTAAATCTATTTCAACAAAACTAATGCAAAAAATTAAGCTTTTCAAAGAGGCTTTACAAACTTAGATTTAAATAACTATGTAAAGCAGACAATGCATTAAATTTACAAAAATGACAGGAAAGCCTTGTTTGAAAGGGTCCCCACTTGTCCATTTTAGAAACAGCTCCGAGGAGCCAGAGCCTTCTTAGAAAAGGAACTTTCTTAAACTAGTTCGCTCCTTAGAGAGGAACCCTCTCAAACTAGTACGTACATTCTTAATAGTCAAGATGTGTGGAATTCATTTACAAAATGTTAGCCGCGAGATACGTGAAAGCCAAAGCCATCAAACTACTCTTAACATTAATTCTTAATAGTTAGGATGCATGTGACTCACCTATAAAATGTTAGCCACAAGATACGTGAAAGCTGGAGCCGTTCTTAGGGTAGGAACCCTCTCAAACTAGTTCTAACATTCTTAATAGTCAAGCTACACAGGATTCATTTATGAAATGTTAGCCACAATATTCGTGGAAGGCGAAGCCGTCAAACTAGTCCCACATTCTTAATAGTTAAGATGCATGTGACTCATCTGGAAAATGTCGGGCTTAGGATACATGAAGCTGGAGCCGTTTTTAGAGAATGAGCCCTCTTATAATCTAGTCCTACTATTCTTAATAGTCAAGATACATAGGTCTCATCTACAAAACATTAGCCACAAGATACTTGAAA
Source organism: Paspalum vaginatum (assembly GCA_030272315.1). NCBI lineage: Eukaryota > Viridiplantae > Streptophyta > Magnoliopsida > Poales > Poaceae > Paspalum > Paspalum vaginatum. The sequence continues at coordinate 47,630,067 of CM059013.1, read as the reverse complement.
ACCGGAGCCGTTCTTGATAAGGAACCGACTCAAACAAGTGTTAGCATTTTTAATAGTCAAGATGCATGGGGCTCATCTACAAAATGTTACCAAAATCTTCATGGACACTGATTCTCCGCCACCTTTTCTAAGAGTCATTGATACGAGGAGTACGTGGGGATGAGGATCCACGGGATGGTGGCTCCCTGTTGTTCTAGAGCATTCTTTAATCTTTAGATCCAAGTGTCTAGCTAGGGGTTTGACACATAAACTTTTCAAGTGTCTAGCTAGGGGTTCAGCACATAAATTTTTTTAAATAAATTGGAAAAATAAATATTTATGATTAGAAACCAGATTATTGTTACCAGAACTCTTAATAATAGTAATATTTGTACAATTATCGACGCACGTTATAATAACCATGTGTCAAGAGCAAATATATCAAACTAGAATATATAGATATAGAAGGGCTTTTTCATAAATACACTGGGCGGACGTGAAAACTCGTCCTTGTTGATTCGGAGATTCTACCACTACATCTTCAGTTTTTTTTTTCCCCCTTCTCTGCTCCGCTCTATAAATGGAGCTCACCTTCCCCCACCTCCTTCCGTTCCCATCCGCCGCGGAGTTCTTCCTTCCAACACACAGGATAGCGTAGGTAGATTCCGTCCCGATGGGGCTAGACGTCGCGGAGATCGGGATGGGCACCGATTTGTGCCTGGATCTGAGGTACTTCGCCTCCAAGGCCGTGAGGCAGGCCAAGGACGCGCCGGCGTCGGACATGGACGCCTGCATCCGCCGCCTCGAGGAGGAGCAGGGCAAGATCGAGATGTTCAGGCGGGAGCTCCCGCTATGCGCTCGCCTCCTCGCCGACGGTGAGCAAGCCTCTTCCTTTCTTTTTTTTCCTTTTCATCCTTCCATCTGTAGCTCGTGCGCCTTTCCATTTTGGGGCGGTTCTTTACGCGGCGAGGCGTTGGCGCGTGCGTGCAGTGATCGATGTCATGAAGGAGGAGGCAGGGAAGAAGGTGGGGGAGAAGAGCGACGGCAACCTCAACCTGATGGCGGCGGAGGAGGACGGCGCGGCCGGGGACAAGAGCAAGTGGATGAGCACGGCGCAGCTCTGGACAGGCGATTCCGGCCGGGAGCACGCGGGACCAGAGGTACGCTACGATTCGCTGGCGCATACAGCGACTCGAACGCTCACTCGGAGCTGAGATCTGAGTGAGGCTGCCGCGTGTGTGGTCGATTTGTGAATTCTGGCGGCCTAAAAACCGGAGCTTTACGATCGCAGAAGCACGACAAGGGGATGAGCTCGTCGGAGCCCAAGTCCCGCGGCGGCGGCGGCGCGTTCCTGCCATTCAAGGCCGTGGGCTCCGGCGCGCCGGCGTTCGCGCCGCTGTGCTTGAGAGCGGACGACAAGGCCGCGGACGCCGGGATGCCGGATCTGTCCTTGCTGGCGACGCCGGTGGCCAAGAGCGCCGCTCCGGCCGCCGCCGAGGAAAGCCGGCGGCAGGTGGTGGGGTTCGCGCAAGCGGCTGCGAGGGCGGCCGCTGTGGCGCCGCCTGCCCCTGCGCTTGGCCTCCAGTCCCAATCACAGCAGGCAGCTCAGCAGCAGCAGCAGCAGGCGAGGAAGGCTAGGCGCTGCTGGTCGCCGGAGCTGCACCGCCAGTTCGTCACCGCGTTGAGCCAGCTGGGTGGCCCACAAGGTGAGCGTGCGTTTGTCGGATGACAATTCACTGGAGATTTCTTGTCGATTTTACAGCTGGTTATTAGGCCGTAATTAATTGCTTGCCGTGGAAGCATAGCTTGCATAGTCGTGGAGTTTACTAACGAGTTCATATCATGATGGCTGCAGTTGCCACTCCAAAGCAAATCAGGGAGCTGATGAAGGTGGATGGCCTGACAAACGATGAAGTGAAGAGCCATCTTCAGGTTGGCGATTCACCACACTCTCTGTCTGAATCCATCTCTATCTTCAGAGCATTCTTTCATTGGTAGTACAGTACTAGTTGTTGTTATTGCTGTGATGATACTAGTACTTTACTAACATGGTCTCTATGATGCTGATTGTTCAGAAGTACCGGCTGCACAACCGAAGGGCGCCACCATCGGCCGTGGTCAACCAGCCGATCGTGCTTGTGGGCGGGCTCTGGATCCCCCAGGAGCAAAGCAGCTCACAGTCTGGATCTCCCCAGGGCCCCCTCCACTTCTCGACCTCCGGCATCGGCGCCGTCTCGTCGGCGGCCACCGCCAGCTGCGAGGAGGAAGACGGCCGGTCCGAGAGCTACGGCTGGAAATGAAACGAAACGAAACGATCGTGAGTGTTCAGAGATCCTGCCCTGCTGGATCGCGTGCTGCCGCCGCGATGCCAGCAATTACAGCTTCATGAGGGAGCCATGGCCCATGGCATGAGGAGCGAGAGTAGTGTAGCTAGCTGTCTGTACACATACATACATACAGGGAGATCGGGCCTTGATGAGCGCTCGAGATGGAACTGATGGCGTCTCGGTGGTTTGGGTTGTACATCGGAAGAGATGATACTAATTACAGTTTTGCGGCTTGTTAATCCATGTTCCGGGCAGAGCCACAATTTTCGCCCAGACAAACAAGAGTTTAGTATACTCATATACGTACACCGTTGTCGATTGCTCTTATCATCTTATTAGTACCTCTGTGTTCGTTCGCTGTCGAATAAACTGTTTTTTTGCTGTTCGTTGTAGAATGAACAGTAGTTGAGATCAGCCTCTGCAAGTTCCATCATGCTCAGTTTCTGGTGGTTCTGTTCTTTTTTTTTTTGTGTGTGTGTGGGTTTTACCTCTTTTGGTGAATGGTGATGGGCAGACGCATTCTTATCGTTCAGGTCCAACAGAAAGATGTCAGTGGGGTGGGGTGGGGGGTGGGGGGGGAATATCCATGGACGGATCGGAGCATTGAATAGAAACTTTGGATGCTGTCGTCGCTCGCTCTTGGAACTTGGTTGAGGTGGTGGTGGTACGGTGGTCCTGGCTGAAATCCTGATGGCCAACCAACAGGCTGTTCTGTTCCCCATCCGTCGTCAAGAAGAACCCACACACGCATCTGCATGCGGCATGAAGCATGCTGCTCTCCATTTCTTAATTTTTTTTCCTTCAAGAAAAGAATGAACTGACTCCATTTCTTAATTTTTTTTCCTTCAAGAAAAGAATGAACTGAAGTTGTACTGAACTGAACTGATGAGGCAGCATAGGCATGGCAGCAGCAAGAAGAAGAAGCAGCAGCCTTTGTCCACTCCTCCCTGCAAGGCTGCAACCGTCGTCGTCGGCACCAAGAAGCTGATCTCCGCCGGAGAAGCAGGCGCCGGTCGGCACACGCCAAGAATCCCACGCATGTCCTCGCCGTCTAGCTCGGTGCATGCATGCAGAAGCAGAACCGCATCTCCTGCAGGCTGCCTCAACTGAACCTGTTGTTGGCATGCCGGTTTGCGTCTCCCTCTCCTTGCTAGCACAGCACAGCAGGAGTTGGTTAATTGTGGTTGGTTTCTCCGAGAAGTCGCGTCGCACATCCTGATGAGGCCGCCGCTGCCGTCGTGCTCGTGCATGCACCGCATGCTGCCGGCCGGCCGAGGGGGTGCCGCGCGCGCCATTGTTTAGCAAAACAAAACAAAAGCCCGCGCCCGCGTCGCTGTCGTTGCTGGTCAGACAAGCGTTTGTATAGTACCAACTGGGGCCTCTGCCTGCCTGCTCCTAATCTTATCCGCTGCTGCATGCGTGACACTGCAAAGCAGGTAGGTAGGCGTACGAGGGAAGGGTAGTAGTAGTGGCCTGACCTTGCATTGAATCCGTCTGTGTTGTCATTTACTGTAATTGTTTAACCAGCTGCATCCATGCTTGACTGTGTGCTAGATTTAATATCCCCCCAGCATTCATACTAGCTCATGGTTCACCGCATGCAGGTTCAGGCCCAAACATGCACAAAGCATTAGCTTAAAAACCAACGGGATATCTCCAGCGTAGACTGCAGCAGTACTTCCAGAGTTAATGATGAATCATACTCCTTATATGCTTGTGGGTACAAACTTATCGATCGAGGACGGATTCAGTGTCAGAATGATCAAGAATATGGAGTATACCGCCATCCGTATCGGCGCAGGTGTGTGTGGTGTTGCAGCTAGGGAGAGTCTTCAGTCTTCATCAGTCAGCTTTCACGCCGGGGTGGGGTGGGGTAGGGATCGCCGTAGAACTGGCCTGTTCTCATCCGTGGGTGGGACGACGACGACGTTTACGTGCTGCAGCTGCAGCGAGACAGAGAGACGAATGAAGACGATTGCTGGAACCGCTGGCTGGCTGTGCAAAACGACAAGTAGGTTCAGGAGGGCAGCATCCGTCGGAGCGAGGAAGAGCACAAATGAAGGATCAAGGATTTTGATCCGATGCAGATGCATGGTGAATAAATGGAATCGACGTAGTACGCCCTTGGTTGGAGACGAGGTCGAGGAGGATGAACTCTGAATATTCGCTCGCCGCGCGCCGTTGCATCAGCCTGCCTGCTGTCCCTCTCTGCTGGCTGCTGCTCTCCACACCACTGGAGGAGCTCATCTCAGAGGGTGGGTGGACACAGCTCAGTCTTGACACCGGAATATTCCGTATCCTTCCCTTTTGTCTTTTTTGCTTTTCATATATATAACAAAACAAAAAAAAAAAAGCCAAGAGGAGAGATATTCTTGTGGTAACTGATTCTGACGGATCGGAGGAACAAAGCATATATATATGGATATTACTATTATTTCTTGATGATGCCTCCCAACTGGCCTTCGCTGACGTCGTGGTGGCCAAACCGCCGTCGAAACTGCTCATCACGAAATTTTTGAAGGAAAAAAAATGCATTTTCGAATGGCCATGTGATGCCCATGGCCGGTCATGTATACGTATATTTCTTTTTCTCATCGAGCATTTTCTATGCAAGCACAACATATCCAACCGAATCATCAGGGGATGTACGTGTGTTTTTTTTTTTTTTCGCCAACGTACCCCACGGTTATTAAGGCCGAGCCGAACAGCCGGCCCACACACGTAAACTGTTTCTTGCTGGGCCGAACTAGTACGCCAGGCCGAGGAAGCCGAATCAGTCCACCGATCAGCAATACGTCGCGGGCGGGCCCCTCAAAGGGAATCCATGTGGGGATTTAATACCTTTGGGGGTTTAATCTCTGCCCTCAAAGGGTTTTGTTCGGTTAAGCCCTCTAGTTTATCTAAACCTCCCAAAACAATTTTCACAGCATTATCATGCGTTACAATATTTTGTTGCCCAGCCGACAGATGTGCAAGAACACAAGAATGAATCATCTCACAGCTAAGAACAAATAAAGTAATGTAAATAACGAATATTGTGTGTGCTCAACCAATACATTTTTGCTCTATTTCGGTAGGAGTAAACAGTTGGTCTCATGGCTAGAGGTGTATCAATATAACAAAAGATTGTAAACCCATAATCGCCGTTCCTGACATTGTTTTAGACCTTTTAAGCCGGCTTCTTCTTTATTGTCATCTGAAAGGAAAATATACGAATGACTTTTCCTTGGTTTGTTTTTTGAAAAACACAGTACAACGCAGTCACCTACACGCACGTACACTCACACCTATGAACACACATATACACACCCTACCCTTATGAGTACCTCCGTGGAACTGGTCTGGATCGGCATCTCGAGATTCATGAAGTCACCACAGACGCCTCGCTGTCGACGAAGGACGTCGCCTACCACTGAAAGAACAAAGCCATTAAATCATACAAACATACGCATGTTAAGTCGAAGACTTGAACCCGAAAGGGCAGGTTCCACCGAAAGGAAGCTAACCAACTGAGCTAAAAAAAAGATAAAGCGGAGTACAAACTGACCGGTACATAGGTCATCAGGAGTAATATGTTGTACTAATACCAATCTACAAATTAGCGCGCTATGCAACTTAGCGTTGCCTCTTCCAAAATGCTATTAGCTCGATATTTCGTACCTTTGTCAAAGATTGACGCTTAGCGTCATACACAATCAGACGCTGATTAGCACAGCTATTTTGTACCTTGACTAATACATATGCAAGTGTTGTAATAGTAGTATGACTGATGACAATGATGGATGTGCGCGGTAACGGTTATATATATGTCAAAAGGCAAGAGGACATACATGCATGTAACCGGTTGAGGCACACCTGATGATGATGACGGTGGTGATAACGAAGGTTCAAATTGAACCGGCCGCCGGCCGTTACGCACGCTAACAGGCATGATTAAGGCTAATCACCGGCCCTTGCAGGCCTATAGCCGTACACCTTAGTTTGGATACTTAGGGGAGGGGAGAGAAAGAAATACTCCTTCTTTTTTTATGCGGTTGATTTTTTTTTAAAACTTAGATCATTTGTCTTATTAAAAAAATTCCTTGAGTTTTTATATGTTTGCATAAACTTTTTAATAAAACAAATAATTAAAATTTTGAAAAAAAATCAACTGCGTCAAATAAAAAAGAATGGAAGGAATATTAGTTTATTCTCACTTTGATCCCTTCAAATAAAATCCTTTGTATTTTTAAGGGGATTGAGTGTTGCCAAACATGCCTTTAGCTTAGCAGCTGATCAGGGGCGGACCCACCCTGTAGGCGAGCTGGGGCGGCTGCCCCAACTAGCCGGCGGCGAGTACCACTAGGTCCCCATGTTTTTTTCCATCAATCTGACCTCCATGGTTGCCGCACGGAAGAAGAGCAGGTGCCGAACTGATGAACGCTCGGAGAAGAACAGGATGGCAGGAGCCGTCTGGTGGGCTAGGGCCCTTATTAACTTGCTTGCTGGGCCGTGGGCCATTAAATTTCTAGTGCAGCCCAAGCCCAATACAATCCAGCAAAAGCAGACGCTGCTCGCCTGCTCGCGTTCATCCCGTCCGCCGCGCCGTCGTTCTCTGTTCCACTTCCGCAAAACTTCGCCCAATCGCCGGTGGCCGGGGGGAGTAGCGGATGGAGAAAGAGGAGGCCGGAGATGTCGACAGAAGTGCCGGCGTTGCTCCTGTTACGGGCGCTGCAAGCCACGCCGGCGGCGGCGGCGACGGCTCAGGTGGCCGAGCAGCCACGACTCCGGCGCCGTCGCCGCCGCAAGTGGCAGTCGGCCGAGGCCGAGGCCGAGGCCGAACTACTCCAGGCATTGGGAAGAAGATGAAAACAGCTAGTAACATTCTTATTTCTCAATTTATTTTAGTTTTCATTATTTGAACCATATGTCCTGGTAATTCAGCCACTAACAGAGCATGACAAATAGCTTTTGTGTAGATCTAAAGAATTATTTTACAAAGTTGAGTGCTAGCTCAAGTGGTAGTCGCCCAAGCACTAATGAAAATCGCAACACCACTGGTTCCATAGCAGCAGAAATTGTTCAAAATCATGTTGCTGATATAGCACCGGTTGAGATTGAGACCACTAATGCACATCCGCAAACGCAACCACAAGAAGAACATGAAGATATTGGCATAGACCTTATTGTGGAATTTGACCCACATGTTCATATAGTTTCTGATCCTGCTCTTAGATTACCAATTGAAAGATTCCATCCCAACATTCAGTCTGAACTTAGGAGGGCTTATTTATTGAGGGGTCCAACCCATCCTGTAGGACATATATTCCCTCGCAAAAAGGTTGGAAGAGATTGGAGAGTCTTTCACCCACAATGGTTTAAGGACTATGATTGGATTGAATACAGTGTGTCAAAGGATGCAGCATTTTGCTTATGGCATCAGTTGAAAGAGCCTTCTCAGCTATGCACCTCATCAAGACAGATTTACGCAACAAGATGTCAGATGATTGGCTCAATGACTTAATATTATGCTACATTGAGAAAGAGATCTTTAAAGACCTTGATAGTGATAAAATCAAAAAGAGATTCCAAACTATAAAAGATCGGAGAATGCACTTGCCAAAAAAGCCTCCAAGGCAACCTAGACATGGCTAGTTCTTTGCTGGTGGTATGTATACTCTAGCAATACTCACCAATGTTTAAGTCAATGATAGATTTTATTATTGTACTCACTACTCACAAATTGTACTTCATATTTTTTTCAGGTGGATTCATTCTACTTTGATGTATTTTGAATTATATGATGCAAAACATTATTTATTCATGAAATTAGAGGTATTATCTTAAACCTTCCTTTGAGTTGTTCATCTTTTGCTTGCTAATTGCTATAGTTTGTTCGAACTCCATATTTCAATGTGGTATGCGATAGTTCTTTTTTTTTTACTTTTGATTTGTTGCTCAATTTCGCCCCAGCTAAAATTTTGGGCTGGGTCCGCCACTGCAGCTGATCATCCACGACCGATGTGGAGAGGAATAACACATGGGCAGCAGGGATCGGAGCGGGAGCGTAGGAGTCGTCGTCGCCGCCTCGAGATTCAATTCACTCTCGCTCACATGCGTCGTGTCCAGCTGACCCATTAGTTTCGCAGAGAATGAGCATGCATGATGTGCCTCTCTTCTCAAAAGTGAGGGATATGAGCCGACTTATATTAGGAGGAAACTAATAGTTTTCCCAATAAAACGAAATAGATATCTAAATTCGATTTTATTCACAAATGATTCAAACATGATATGAATAGTTCAATGAGGGGATACTCTTCTTGTCTAACCAGTTGAGCTAGACTCAGCTCGCTAATTAAGGATCGAGCGGACAGACTTTTTTCCTATCGCCCTGCCCTGATCGCCGGCGGACAACACGGCGTACGTGTTCCTTGCTTGCCATGCATTATTCCGGCGACGACGGCCGAAAGACAAAAGGCAGACAGAGCCACGCCGGCCGGCACTTGAGTTCTTGCTTGCATGATTTGATGTTCCAGGCGAAAAAGAGAGACAACGACAGAGAAAAACAAGTAGAGGTAGGTACTACGGTACTGCTGTCTGTGGGGTCACCCTGTCAGTATTCTATTCCCTGTGGCCGGCCGACACGGTTCAGCGCCCACATGCATGCTACGTAACTGCGCGCGATGGGCGCATATAGTCAAAGCCCACACGTACAGTACATGATGCATGGATTAATGGATGGGATGAGCTGCCTTAATTAGTAGTTCACCGTCATCACGTCTCATGCAACAGCCAACGAGCAGTGCAGTAAACAACAGCAAACTACTGCTACAACAGTACTTATCCTACTATCCATATCATCCGTCAGTGTATATATTCCTATGTCTATGCTCGTGCGTTGCTACGGGAAATAAGTTGTAGATGACTTGCGGAGTTGCGGCTTTAATAAGTTGTAGAGATTACACATGCATACTGTGTGGGGGGCAAAATCGCCATATAGCTAGGGTGATATGCGTTGGTAGGTCCAATTGGCGTCTAATAATAACATATAAATTGGATTTATTATAAGTAAAAAAAGACATATTAACTTTGACTATCTTACTATTACTAATTAATTAGAGATTTTTTTTGGAGTCTTCACGTTAATCCTCACGAAACGCACTTTAAAAGATAAATTTTAGAAATTCTCACAAAAATCAGAAACATCCAACCATCAATTGACGGATTAGAATATTAATAGCCATTATATATGTTTCCTAAGTAATTACCCACCTCTGTCATTACGAAAGGTTTTGAGTTCAACTCTCAACGAAAACAAATTTCTTCTTTTTTGGCAGATTTTTCCCATTTTCAATTTTAGTCTCAGTTTTTTGTCAATTTTTTTTCTATTTACAAATTGAAATTCTCACGATTCTCACGATTGAGCCTCTTTATTAATTCTCACAAGATACACTAAATAAAAGATAAAATCATAGAAATTCTCACGATAATCAGAAATATCCTATCATTGATTACAGATTGAAATCTTAATAGCCATTAGATATATTTTCTATGTAATTAACATTCTGTCATCCATCACGTAGCTCTAATAATAGATATGTTTTGTAGGGAAAAAGATAAATCCTAAAAATCTCTAATAATAGTAGTCATTAGATCTATTATAGTATCTAAAAAATCACCTGCCATGATATTATGAAAGATGAAATAAAACAATCCTCCAAATTTGTATAAAAATTGACCATCATGCCATTATGAAATATGAATTAAATAATCTCTTAAATTCGCATAAATTATCCACCATGCCATTATGAAATACGAATTAAAATAACCCTCTAAATTTGCATATAAATTACTCAACACGTCATTATAAAACATGAATTAAAATAAGCCCTAAATTTGCATATAAATCACCTAATATGCCATCATAAAATATAAATTAAAATAATTTCTAAATTTTCATATACATTCTCCACAATGACATTACAATAGATAAATTAAAACAATTAGCTCTATTATTATTATTATTCATTAAATCTATATCCCCTAATACTCTCACGGGTTGATGGACTGGTTTTTACTAATGTTCAGATATGTATCTGAAACTCCACACGTACGTGTATATACTAATGTTTGGAGCGATTGAAGATAATGTTAAAACACCACTTATTAATTGTAAGATCACATTATTTTCTAAGAATACATACACACTATATTCAAATAGTATATATATCCTAGCTACACAGTGACGATTGATCTGGTGCTAAAGCTAATTAGGCCTTTAATTTGGTGCTTCTTCAGTAATTAATTATTATTTTCTATTGCTCCTTGCAGATCAAGCAAATAATTCAAGCTGTTTAACTATATTCAATAATCAGTGGTCCAATAGAATGATCGATGCAAATTAAGTGCCCGTTCATTCTTCCTTTAGATTACGTGCTAGGCCCATCAAAAGATCTACGTATATACTACGGTATCTGACCGGAACTGATCAGAATACTGCATGTGTCTCCCTTTTCCCCTTTAGTATGCATGCAATTGTATTATGCCCGCCCTTTAATCTCCACGTACTCATCCTTCAATTCGTGGCCTGCTTTTACCAGGCACGTGAATTGATTGTCTTCCAAGCTAAGCTAACGTTATGTGTTACATTTCCTGGACCTGCTGGAGGCTGCAAAAGAACTTTTGTGCTGCTGCTGACTAGAATGATTATTTTCTCCGGAACATTCTTACAGACGCCAGACCTAATAAATATAGACAAAAAACATATAGCCAAAATCTATTGGAAATGGTTGTCTAAAGCTACATGCATGTATTATTGAAAAAAAATCAACCAGTATATATATGACAAGAATGTTGTGTTTGAGAGACCATATATACAAGGTCGTTAAAATCGTAGATTCTATTCGTCAGATTAGATAGGAATCGTATAGAATCGTATATAAAATGGTAGCTAGAAACACAGTGTTTTACTGTCTAAAATCGTAGAATCAAACCCTCCCATTCAGATGGTAAAATCGGCTGTGGAGGCTGCAGCTGGCTGCTGCTGTTTTTGTGAGGTACCGTACTGTGTTCGGCTGTGCATAAACTTATTTGCTACAGTGCCCATGTGAGGAGGTGACAGCCACAGCCAGCGGCAGCCTGCCGGCCGAGCAGACCAAAAGAGCCGTGATTTTAACAACCATGCATATGTACGGTGCCTATATATCGAAGTACTTAGGTTTAAGGTTTCGTGCTTTTCCTTTCAAAATATATATAGCATCAGTATTATTGTCGAAATACAGTAGCCTCAAATCAAAGGTTGTTGAAATAAAGGGTGAAAAATGTCCGGAATATAATCCCAGCTGCATTGGTGCTGCTGCTTCTTCCGAGCTGGAGTGGTTGGAGCAGTATTGCCGATCGATTCACGTAATCACGTGTACGTGCATGACGATAGTATGGCCGATCGTGTCCTAAGCTCCCCCGTCCCGTGTACGTGTACGAGCATAGTATTGCCGATCGATTCACGTGTTGGGTGAGCTCCAGTCAGCTCTATCTGCCTCTGATTTCTTGTCTTCTGCGTACAGAGTGAGTATAATATAGGAACAGTGATAGACAAAATGAATACACAATTTACTAGAAATGGTCTAACATGCGGCAGTACTTGGTGCCACTAGGCTGTTTTCTTGTACGTACCTACACGAGCAATGCAACGTGCCCCACTTATAAACCACTCGATTGCCTTACTTAACTTAATCCTCTCCCCCTCTCTCTCTGATTTTCCACTAAATCAATCTGCTAACAAAATGACCTCAAAGAGTCGGGACAACAATGTGATCGCGGGCCATTTCGGTGGTGCGATCATCACCTCCTTTCGTTGCTGTCCCTCCCGTAACACCCATCCCTTTTTGAAACAAGTCGACGCCAATTGCACATATAAATAAGTTGGGTGAGAAATAAACAGAGTTGAAATGCAATACAATCTAGACTTCAGACTCGAAATTTTGAAAGAAAAAGAAACCTATGTTAGTGTAGACAGTAGATTGATTTTTGTCCTTGATAAAAGCTTTGGAGTAAATTGCATGCTAGATCGCTAAACTTATTCCGCATTACTATTCAGTGTGTGAAGTTTGAAAGTGACCATCGGATCTTTTAACTTCTTAGACGATTGTTTCTGGTGTAAATCAAGATTCACGAATCTCGATCAATTAAAAATTAAAGTTGATAGATAAATGATCACTTTTAGATTTTTTGGATCTAGATCTCAATCAATTAAAAATGTAAACCATCGATGTTTCTCACTTTCTTCGAGACCCGATGGCGAATGGCAATGCAGGGTAGGGCACAGGACACCATCAACAGAGAGGGCCGTAGTGTAGTAGGGCCAGCGCACAGGCACCGGCTGAGGCTATTCCGATCATTATTTAAAAATCTTGTCTATTTACTATTTTAACTATCTCATTCTCTGTTTAGAGGAGTGCTACGGTGTCGAACAATGCTATATCGTTCGAGCAATCTCCATTGGGATGGTCAGACTGCCATGTCTTTCTTGTGCTTTATTACTGTATTCAGGATGGCACAGAGCATGCAGGAGCACGGACGGACGGGCGGGAGACAGGTTGGCCGGCGTTGTCCCTTCCCTTCCACCACCAGTCCATCCCCGGCTTTTATTTTACTACTCCATCGCCGCCGCTGCCATTGCTGCCGGTCCCCGGATCGACGCGGAATGCTCTTATTCCATTTATACTTATTAATAAAAAGAAAGCTCTTCCTGTTCCTGTGGTGCTTTCTTTCCGCTCCGCGCTTGTTCTTTAAATGGCAACAATCCAATCCACACCACCCCGCGAAAACGAAAGCAGCTCCAGCCACTGCCAGTGCCAGCTATAAAGGGAAATCTGCTCTGCTCCCTCGCCTGCCTTCTTCTCTTCTTGGATCCGTCCGCACCCTTTGCTCTGCTCTGCTGTGCTCCAGGAGCAGAGCACCACCTCCACTCCACTGCCGCCACCCTTTCTTCCTTCCTTCCACTTCCAGATCTACTACGTACTGTACACATCAACAATGGCGGCGGCATTCCTCTCCCTGGCGCTCGCCCTGGCCGCCGCCGCCGCCGCCGCGTCTCTCGCCGGCGCCGACGACCCCTACCGCTACTTCACCTGGACCGTCACCTACGGCCCCATCACCCCGCTCGGCACCACCGTCGTCCAGCAGGGCATCCTCATCAACGGCCAGTTCCCCGGCCCGCGCATCGACTGCGTCACCAACGACAACCTGCTCGTCACCGTCGTCAACCGCCTCGACGAGCCCTTCCTCCTCACCTGGAAGCGGCATCAAGCAGCGCAAGAACTCGTGGCAGGACGGCGTGGCGGGCACCAACTGCCCCATCCCGCCCGGCGCCAACTACACCTACAAGTTCCAGCCCAAGGACCAGATCGGCACCTTCACCTACTTCCCCTCCCTCGCGCTGCACCGCGCCGCGGGGGGCTTCGGCGCGCTCAACGTCTACCAGCGCCCCGCCATCCCCGTCCCCTACCCGCCCCCCGCGGCCGACTTCACGCTCCTCGTCGGCGACTGGTACAACGCGTCGTCCCACGCACAGCTCAGGCAGGCCCTCGACGCCGGGGCCGGCGCCCTCCCGCCGCCCGCCGCGCTGCTCATCAACGGCGCCGCGAGGCCTGCCTCGCCGTTCGTCGGCGAGCCCGGCAGGACGTACCTCTTCCGCGTCTCCAACGTCGGCCTCCGGGCCTCCGTCAACGTCCGCGTGCAGGGCCACGCGCTGCGGCTCGTCGAGGTGGAGGGCACCCACCCGGTCCAGAACGCGTACGCCTCCCTCGACGTGCACGCCGGCCAGTCGCTCGCGTTCCTCGTCACGCTCGACCAGCCCGCGCGGGACTACGCCGTCGTCGCGTCCACGCGCTTCGCGGCCCCGGAGCTCACGGCCGTCGCCACCCTGCACTACGCCGGCGCCACCGCCGCCGCGCCAGGCCCGCTGCCGCCCGCCCCGCCCGCGGCGTCCTACGACTGGTCCGTGAACCAGGCGCGCTCCTTCCGCTGGAACCTCACGGCCAGCGCCGCGCGACCCAACCCGCAGGGCTCATTCCACTACGGCGCCATCCCGACGTCCAGGACGCTCGTGCTCGCCAGCTCCGCGCCCGTCCTCGCCGGACGGAGGCGGTGCGCCGTCAACAGGTGTCGTCCTTCGTCGTGCCCGACACGCCGCTCAAGCTCGCAGACAACTACAACATCGCCGACGTCATCGAATGGGACAGCGTCCCGCTGCGGCCCGACGCCGGGGCGCCGCGCGCCGGCACGCCCGTCGTCAGGCTCAACCTGCACGAGTTCGTCGAGGTGGTGTTCCAGAACACCGAGAGCGAGCTGCAGTCGTGGCACCTCGACGGATACGACTTCTGGGTGGTTGGGTGAGCCTGCTGCTTCGTGGTCGTGCCTCCTGATGCCATCCTCACTTCTGACTGAGTTCTGACTGACACTGCTCCATCCTCACCATTCTACTATCAGGTACGGAAATGGCCAGTGGACTGAGATGCAGCGGCAAACCTACAACTTGGTCGACGCACAGGCCAGGCACACAGTTCAGGTACTGCAGTAGACTGAATGATTGATCAAGAACAAACAATCTCTGAATCATCCTGAACCTTACACTGATGAAACTGAACTCAGCAACAATCTCTGAATCCTGAACATTGCTGAAGGACGGAACAGAACTGACCATTTGCAATTTGTAGGTGTACCCGAACGGGTGGTCGGCGATCTTGGTGTCGCTGGACAACCAGGGGATGTGGAACCTGAGGTCGGCGATCTGGGACCGGCAGTACCTCGGTCAGCAGCTCTACCTCAGGGTGTGGACGCCGCAGCAGAGCTTCTCCAACGAGTACAGCATCCCCGCCAACGCCATTACTCTGCGGCAAGGCCGTCGGCCTCCCGCACTGACAATTGACACAATCATTCTTCAGCATACACGGCTTCCATGGTTTCTGTCAGAGTTTAGTTCAGGCCATCACGCCCCCCCGCTATATGATAGTATGTCGAGTAGTAGAATAAATCATACTACTACGGACTACCACTTACCCATATATATCTTGAATCAAGATGATAGGTGACAGAGTGTTTTGTTGTAGCAACAACTCGTATCAACTGCTATTCTTTGATGGTGATGACAGTAATGTTTGTTCTCATTGTGGTTTGCATGTGGATCGGAAGACAGACAGACAGACAGACCCCAAGCTGATTCTGTCCAACGATCCTCCCCCAGCTGGCTGTTGTCTGTTGATCTAAGATTCACAAATATATAGAATCTACATCTCTTGGTTTTATCTGGATCTCCCCCACCCCACCCAAAAAAAGAGGCATCAACAGAAGCCAGCAGATTTCACCTTACCATGCAAACCAAATATCAAGCCACAAGAAGATGAAGCAAGCTAAAATTAGATACAAATAAAGTGCCAGTCTACTGTTTTACATTCAAAATGCTCATTTGGTTCTTCAAACATAACACATGGAATCGTTGGATAAATAAGGTGATCATGGTGGATTTCATTTTTACCAAGAAGAAAACTGACCATGTGCACCACTTAAAGTGGCAGCCCGGACTTGCCCTCGGCTGTACAAGATCAGCACATACTCCACTTACAGATGAGGTAAATGACGAGTTAATTAAGGTGAGGTAAGGATGACAAAGAATACAGGAAATAAGTGACACGGGGGCTTCCATCGCATTATATATAGCAAGTAAAATAACATGACATAGAAAGTTCCAGTCCTCAGCTTAGTACTATGCATAGAACTAGGCTGGTTGCAGGGCCCGATAGAATATACATATAGCCATGTTTCTTCTACCAAAAGAGGTTTCCTTTGGTGAGGAAACTGAATATAAACCTAGCTGGATATAAGATCCTCGTGTCAAGGCTCATGACACTGCGAAGTGAGTGACTAATATAAACCTCAAGTGGATATTCTCACTTGAAAACCGAATACCTTTCATTGGCGCTATCAGACCTAATGAAAGTTTTGAAAGGGATCGGTTGACAGATCATGTACTTGCTGAGCATGCAGAAGGTGAAGTGGCCCATTCCATATGTTAGGAGCCACAAACTTGAACTGTGCACCCCTCGAAGCCCTCTTTTCGATTTGGAGCAGCCTATACTGTTCTTCAACCCATGCGTTGCTGATGTTTTCAATTCCTAACTCAAGACTCATTGACTCCAGCAGTCTCGCTTTTGATACAAAGAACTTGGCGAAGTTGACATGCGAATAGTTGCCTAGATAGTTTGCCAGCACAATTTTCCTTAGACGGACGTCAGCGGTACCAATAAGTTTCCGGTATTTACGGCATCGGCACCACGCATTTTTCTTCTCAAAATGTGTTGTCTGAAAAAAGCAAAGTGAACAGAAAAACAGTGTCAACAGTCAACCTAGCTTTATACTAAAATTTGGTGATGATTGGATGAAGCTTGATATTATGCTGAGCTAGATATGCTTGAATGCATTAAGATAAGTCATAAGAACATTTTTATAGCACTATCAATTTTTTAGCCTTCTATCAAATAGCCCCCCCTTTGCCTCATTTCTGGATCCGCCACTGTATATGCCTGTACCTGAATTACGGTGGTGCCAAAGTGGAGCATGGGGCAGAGGCTAAAGAGTTTCCCAAAAATCTGCAGTCTTGGCGCATAGATTACTGAGATGTCCATCATCTCCTCTTGGAAAAACAAGGAACAATCTTTCTAGACCTGGGGCGTCCTTGATGACAAGCAATTGTAGGTGTAACCTGCGGCTGGTCAACAAGAGCTCACGCCAACGCTTCTGAGGCTTGGGGACACGATTCGCAGTCGACGGAAGCCATTGCTGTTAAGCAGCAGAAAGCTCTCCAGGACAGGGCAGCCGGTGAGTAAGGCACGCAGGGACTTCTCCGAGACTCTGACACGCACAAGGGTCAGCTGCTGGAGTAGCGGCAAATGGAGGAGCGCGCTGGCATTGCGTCCACGCCCATCATCCGGGAAACGGAAGCCACCAAAGCTGGCGACGCGCAAGGTGGACGAGAAGCGGCGCACTGATGAAACCGGCACTCATCAACTTTGCCAAATCAGCTAGATGGAAAGATATAGAGCTGCATATTTCTACGGTGGTTCTCATTCCTTTCTCCCTGAATCACTTTATTTCTGGCTGACCACCAACACCACAGTAACACAGTAACCTTGATCCTGGATTCCTCATCTAGGGTGAGAATTAGGTCCATTACTTCCATAGCTGACCTTTGATTTATTAAGGATAATCTCAGTTCCTCTAAATCAAGATTTCTCCATATCATTTTGACAAACTTGCATTTAAAGAAAAGGTGGCCATAGTCCTCATCAAAGCGAGAACACATTGGACAGATAGTATCCAATGAGACTCCTCTCCTATCAACGAGCATTCTGACTGGAAGACTATTGTGCGCCAATCTCCACATAAACATCTTGACTTTGTTTGTAATTTTCAGGCTCCATATAATCTTCTAGTGAGATTTCCTTTGTTGGCTATTTGAGGAGGAAGCATCAGCACATCTAAGATGATCACGGATCCTAATTGCAAGTGCATATGCAGATTTCACTGAAAAAACTCCTTTTGGATCAGGGTGCCAGGCCAAAAAATCCTCCATGCTTTCAGAAACACGGATTGACAAGATTATGTCACTATCTTCCTTGGCAAAGGTATCCCAGGACCAATTGAAGATCCTAGCTCCCTGTTGGGTCAATCAGATCTGCAACTCTATTTAAGATGCATCCATTTCTAGAAGATATGACTCTCCTGGTCACTCCCCTAGGGATCCATGGGTCTAACCAAATATTGACATTGTTGCCATTTCCTATTCGCCAAATCAGACCTTTTCAGTAGCTCCACCCCTTTCAAGATGCTACGCCAAGTACATGAAATACCAGCCTTTGGTGCTGCTGCAAGTACGTTGCCTGTAGGGAAATATTTTGCTCGTAAAACCTGTGCACATATCGAATCTGGTTGTGTTAAGATACGCCATCCTTGCCTTGCTAACATGGCTTGATTGAAAGCATATAAATCTCTGAATCCCAGACCACCGAGAGTCTTCGACCTTGTCAATTTTTGCCAACCAATCCAATGTATTTTGTTAACCTTATCTTGCTGGCTCCACCAGTATCTATTAATCATGGAGCTCAGTTCATCACATAAACAAAGCCTTTGTAAGGTCAAAGCAGGACATAGCATAGGTAGGAATTGCTTGTGCTACTGCCTTGATAAGAATTTCTTTCCCTGTAATAATTTCTCCTGCCATTCCTGAACTCTTATCCAGATTTTTTGCTTAATGTATTCAAAGACTGCCTTCTTCAATTTGCCAATGTGGATAGGTAAACCAAGATACTTGTCATTACAGGTGGTATGGGTGATTCCCAGCAGAGCCATCATCTGTTGTTTCACATGAGTTGGTGTATTTCTACTAAACATCGCTGCCGTTTTATCCTTATTTATCATCTGCCCCGAAGCATTTTCGTACAAGGATGAATGGGTTGGGGATGAGGGAAGGGGAATCAGAAATTCAGAACTGCGCTTCCTTCAGCGATGTGGGAGTACCATTCTGTATCTTGTTGGTTCCGTGCATCGTGCCATTTTTCTATACTGAAATAACTTTTTGACATTTTTAGCCGCACTATAATTTTTCAGATATAAATCAACCGGTATTTCTTCGTTCATATGTAGTAGTTCGTTTCAATTTCTCATCTGACTTAAATTAATTTACTTCCATGTGCTAATTTACATCTCTAGCGTATGCGCATGTTTGCCTTTGTTCCTTGCACTCTAAAGCTATACTTGCATATTCGTATCTTCAAAAGCATTCCCTTTCTGCAAACACTAAACAACTGACCTGGCAGCTAAATCACAATCTTATATTTTTAGATCAATTTTTTTTATATTAAAGTTTTTTCTATTATTCCTCAGGAACTTGCCAAATTACTGATGACAATTGGTAGTTTTAGCTTAGTTTTAAAATAGTGTGGCAGGCAAAACATTTTTATTTAAATAATATTATTATGATGTATAAAAGTTTTGTCAATTATTTAGCTTAAGTATTACTAAGGAATTGCCTATAATATTTTAAATTATAGTCCATAGGGTTAATTAGATACATGCCATTATAAATCTCAAGGTTCTGAAATATGCTATTACTATTCACGAAATTGTGTATAGGTCACTATAATTTACATAACTCTTTGAAATATGCTATTTTAGATCAAAATACTCATGTCTTTACCTCCTCTAGGACCCTCCCCTTCTCTCTTCCCTTTCCTCTGCTTCTCCCGCACGGGTTTGCGCTACCGAGCTCGCAGTGCGGCTCCGCGTACAGCCGTTCCCGGCTTCCGGCTGTGCTGCCCCCAGCCATCCCCGCCTCCGACCGCGCCTGCCCGGCCACACGCTTGCCGTGCCTGCCGACTCTGCGAGGCTTCTGACCGCACCGCCCCAGCTGTCCCCGCCTTCGGCAGCGCCCCGCTAGCTCTGCGAGGATTCCAGCCGCGCCACCCCCAGCCGTCCCCGCCTCCGGCCGCATTGTGCCGCGCCAGTCGGCTCTACGAGTCTGCGCAGAGTGGGGAGGAGTGGGAGTTGCAGGCCGGAGGCACGAGGCAGCGCTGGGGCGATGGGCATGGCGGCGGGGCTACGCTGGGGCGAAGGGCGTCCCCCGCGGTAGGGGAGGATGCAGGTGAAGGGAAGGGATGGAGAAGAAGCGTTGGAGAGGGAGAGGAGGAAGAAGACATGGGCAATTTCGTCCAAAAATGTTTTTAATGGGCAAGTATGGCGTATAAGAATTGTGAAATTGTAATGGTGCGTATAAAATTTCGCGAATAGTAATGGTAGATTTCAGAACCTTGGTATTTATAATGGCATATATCTAATAAACCCTAGTCCATAATACTATTTTTCCTATATACATATATTTTTGTCATTGGTGTTATATTTTTTCATATAAAAATAATTTAGTTAAATCTATTTGTGAATTTACATCTAAGTTCTTTTTTTCTGAAAATAAAAGTTAAAATATAAAAGTTATACGTTTTGTCATATCAGGATTTTTATGGCACAAATTTTCTCATCAAACCATTACCTGGGACGGAGTGATCGAGGGATCAAATTTTCCTCATGTATTTTTGAGATTATTTGTGAAATAGTATTTACCAATCAAGTTAACGAGTTGTTCAAGTATCGATTTTTTTGTGTGAATCTTATGCATACTTGTGTATCTATTTTTCTCTTGCCGCATTTGTTTTTGCTCTGTCGATCTACATGGGGTGGTTGGCATATCTGTCCACCAGTCGTCGGCGCCAAGAGCAAGCGTTTTCTTTTCGTTCAGGTGGGCCAGGAAAATGAACTTTGTGCAACTGCTGGAAGTATCGGAACGTGTCACATGTGGACCACTATTTACCCAAAAAAAAAAGAGTGCGTATGTGCAACTTTTGTTGCTTAAGCTATATCACGGATGGCCATAGGGTCCACTTAGCGATTCCTCGTACATGTGCATTCGTTATTGATTGCTCCTACAATAATCATTAATGATTTTGTAGCAGGATTCACTGGTCATGGGAGGCCACAGTACTTCATATGCATAACTCAGATAATTGACAGAAGAACAACTGGTTTCATTGCAAGTTGATTGAATTGCCTCAAGATCAAAGTATCAAACATCATGTTATCTCAAAGAGTCAAAAGGCATAAATTGGAAAATTAATGAGCTCAAACACAAGCACCTAGCCGATGAAGAAACTACATGGCAATGGCAAGTCTGAATAGGCGGAATGGCTGTCACAGTTCGGCATACCAATATACTAATATATGGATGCAGCAACATGAAGCATTCCATCCAGAATATAATCGTACACTTCTTGACAAGGATATGCTAATGCCACCGTTGACACGGAACATATTATAGTGCAGCATATGCCCGCATGGTTTCAATATTCAAACAAGAAGCAAGGTGACAAACACAAAATAGCCATTGTTTAGAATAACCGCAATCAGACATCATGGTCTTCATCTGGTGTAAGTATCGTGACGCGCTGCTCGCACCATGTTTCATGTAAAATTTCATGCGCGTTTCTGCCCTGGAGAAGCTTGATAATGTTTGGCGTAACTCCTTAGCCTTGTCTTCATTAATGAAACGATCGAAAGCAATACTCATAGTTTCCAGTATTGTTGCCCAGTTCAGGAGTCGTTTCAGAAATGCGAATTCATGGTCATCCCCTTTCATGCCGTAGATTTCAACCGTTTGGAGACAATTCAGAGTTAATTCCTTCGATGGTTCATCACAAATGCAGCCTGATGAGCATGCGGACTGTATTTGTGCCTAGAATGAGTAGCATATTATAACCTTTTATGTTATCAAATGATGTCCGACAAGGAAGAAAATTGAGTAATATATTTTGAAATTTACAACACATGGATATATGTAACAGAGATAATATTATGGTTGAGTATAATTAGTTTTGAAAAAATCATACGATTCCAAGCAAATGTGCAATCAAAGCCCATGCATAAATAAAATTTATTCAATTGAATTTAGTCTATCCGTGGAACATTTTTAGTAGGCCTGATCAACAATGCTTGGTGCCATTGCAGCCTGCAGCCTGCTATTATGGATGTAAGCAGCAGCCAACACTGCCGATCAGGCCTAGTGTGTTCACAACTCTCATGTCATCAGTGCCATCAAATAGTTTCTATACGTACACTACAATTAATTTTATATACAACTATAAGTTTTTGTACTTATAGATTATTACGAGAAACATACCCTGATCTAGAAGAGAGTACTCACTATCGTTAAGAGACTTACAAGTTGCGGCAAAAAAAAAAAAAAACGAAATTTGAAGCAAAGTATTAGTGGCAAACCAACATATGTGTCCAAATGAAATTGTGGGGAGGGGGGAGGGGTACTAAAGGATCAGTCTAAGCTGTAAATGTGATTTTGCTATTTCTATACTCCACCTATGTTGTTTCAACATTGCCGGTCCCAAGTCCGGATAAAGGAGGAGGGTTGTGTTAGGCGTGACGAGCCAACATAAAAACCTAGCTACTCTTATGGAGATGAAACCCAAGAATATTCTTACTTAAGTATGTAGACAAAAAAATAACATGTCATTAACCAACCTGCACGGCGTGTAGCATACGCAGCTTCAATTCTTTTAGACCAGTACACATCTTAAGGAGATGGAATATACTGGCTCCAAAGGTGTGTCCATAGCTGATTATCTCAAGCTTCAAAGCCGTAACGCGAGGGAGCACCGCAATCTCTTCCATCAAGTATTGAGAATCACCGATTTCCTGTGTGCCATTCAGTAAAGAAATCTTTTTGAAGAAATACCGTATCTATATATAGTATCAGGATGAAGAAGTAGAAAAGAGATATCATATTTCTTAAATGCTCCCTTCCTTCCCAAACTGCAAGAGGTTCTAGCCCTCTTTGTATCCGTCTATGTTCATTTGGATATTGACGATGGAGAAATGGATAGATCTAATAGAGACCTATAACCTTTACAATTTGGGATAGAGAGGGTGCTAATTACCACACAAAAAATGATTGCTGTAACCATAGATACACGTTTGGTTCGTAGTACATCTTATGCAAAACAGGCCACTGTAAATCCAATACAACTGTGCTAGTTAGTTCTCTATAGACAACTGGACATGCATTGTTTTTGAAAATTTTGCAACCAGACAGCGAACAGAGAAGTTACAGGATAATTAAACAACTAGACTACTCGTTACAGGATCAATGCAGTAGCTTAATCATCGGTACTTGGACAGTGGATGTGAACTTACACGGGGATACTGAAGCGCCATACAAAGCATGGCGGTGGACCGGATCTGCTTAAGTAGCCCGACAACAACAGTACGGTTGACTGTAGGCAGCTGAGAATATACTTGAAAATAGGCGGTGCTCAACGTTTGGAGCTGTGTCATCTCTCCAGACGGGACACAGCACTCATGATCCCAGCTGCGCTCCTCCAGCCGAGGGGCTGAAATGTTTGCGACCAACTCACGGTGAGCATTGTAGCCCCGAAACAGCACTCTTGTGAGCGACGGCGCCACGACCGTGAGCTGCCGCAACCCATGCACATATCTCAGATTGACCATGCACATATTGTAGCTGTGATATCTTCGACAATGCGTAGAAACAAAGATTTTCTTATTTTAAATCTACAAAGTATGCTAAATGGTAAACAAACATCTCGACAAAGTAGCATGAAAGGGTCTGTGCTAAAATTATTAGCTTCGTCTAAAGTATTCTTCGCCAAACAGGGTAGGTCATTGAAGTAATCTCGCATTATTTGTTCATTGACCTCTTCCCTTTTTCAATTCTTGGCGGCATGCCCAAAGACAGAGCTCCCCAACGCCGTTTCTTGACTAGTCCCATTGCCACTACAGGGGCCGTCGCTTGTAGTTCTTCCTCTTGCCGACGGTTTGCAGCATATGTACCGCACATCCCCATCTTGATGTACCTCCAGGCCATGGTGGATTGTGTGGGGAGCGACCTGCGACAGGGAGAAGGATAAAGAGTCAGTACCCTCGCCACCAATGCCGGCGCTCTCCAGATCCATGACCGCCGACAGCGGCAAATAGGGACAACACACACCTCCAATCCGAGACGTTATGAGAGCCTCCTACTACACCCATGCCTGACGAAGACGATTCATGCCTATCAACCAAAGATCAAACGCATTGATTCAACCGCGGCGATGAATCTAGAAGGAAACGCAAAGGGAGCGGGACGGATTTCCACTTGACGGCGGGAGCCAACTGTCGGTGCTTTGGAGATGCGACTATGCCTATGCTGTTGGAGCTGCGGCAATTTGGCTACAGTAGCCATTTTCTCTGTTTTTGCTTACTGTAGATGGCTTCCGTTGTTGTTGGAGTGAACCTAAAATAACTAAAAATACACGCTAGCGGCAGAGCCCGGCGAGCGATGGCGTGCGGCAGTGGTGGCGCACTCCGTTCTGGACGCGTTAGGCTACCTCCAATGATATTTTTTAAATCTTATTTCTATCATTATTTCAACTATTTTTTATTTATATTAAATAATATAGTGTTTTGAAAATCTCGTTGGAACCGGCCTCAAGGGGAAGGGACGGGTAGGACAGTGGCACAGAGGATTGCTCGAGTTCACTCAGCGCGTGCATGGCCTGCTCTGGGAACGCAGCAGGTGCAGGGCTCTGGGACTGGGAAAGCATGGCTCGGGACGGGGCGAGACGTCACCGGCGTTCGGCGCGGTGGAGCAGCCAACGCCCGACGGCGACGTGGCAAGAACAGCCTGCGCAGCGACGACTTCACGCAGCGACTCTTGTCGTGTTCCGGGATGTTTGATCCGCTGTCACATCTTAACGTTTACATGTTAAAATATTAAATATAGTTTAATTAGAAAACTAACTATACGGACGAAGATTAAGCTTAATTAATCCATAATTAACAACTGGTTATTGTAGTATCACATTTGCTAATCACAGGTTGATTAGCTTTAATAAATTCGTCTCGCCGTTTATTCTTTATCTGTGTAATTAGTTTTATAATTAGATTATATTTAATACTTCTAATTAGCGTCCAAACCTCTGATGTGACAGGGATTGGATTTTAGCCAGGGAATCCAACACCCCCTTCTTTTGGATGGCATATGGTCTGTTTTGGTAAAAACTTTTGATACAAAAGTTACTCACTTGCAACAAATTTTCTACAACTTTATTTTAGGGATTATGTCCAAAACCGGACGAATTTGAGATGATTTGAATCAAATTTGAAAACAGGTTCTTGGGGTCCTTGAACTGGACAGGCAGCTATTGTTGTAGGCATTCCTCAAGATTTTTTTTATAAAAGTTGATGAAGGTGTAAATATAAAATTTCTTTCTGGAGAATGTAGTTACCTCCAAACTTTATTTCATGTTCATGGTCATATTTAGGTGGTGTTTGGTTTGCTTGGGATGATAGAAATCTAGATAATTTTATCTCATAGTGCACCAAACACCACCCCATTTTCTCTCTTGGATTTTGTGCATGAGAGAACTTTACTATTTATCTAGAGTTTCTTGGATAATGTGCATTATCTAGATTCCAAAATCCCATCTCAACTAAACAGTCCCTTGCTCGCCTAAATCTTCATTGCTCATGCTAAACTCCCTCTCCCTCCTCCGCACCTGCACCCCCTTATCGCTACTCTCGCTCCCCGTGGTGCCCCCTCTTATACTCATCGTTGTTTGTTTCCTGTACCCATGTACTCGTTGTCTGTCGCTCGTCTTGCACGTGTCCTGACGGCTACTACCTCCTCCGTGCCACGCTACCTGCGCACCTACCCTCAGCACAACGGTGGTGGCGAGATGGGTGTGGGACAGCAGCGAGTGCAGGGACAGTGATTAGGGCAGTAGCACGACAAGGGCAATTTGCGACAACGTGGAGTGGGCGAATAGCGGCAGGATGCAGCGAGGGAGGGTGGGTGGCGGCGGCGTACAACGAGCGAGCGAGGGAGGGCTGCGGTGGCATAGAGTGGGCCAAACTTGCTAGTCACACACAATCACCCTGAGTCACCAAGATTTGGACCTACATGAATGGATTAGCAAGCTTAGGGACCTAGATGAAACCTTAGAATAAGTTTAAGGACTTGAATGTACCTTTTGAGAGTATTGGGACATGGATGAAATCTTAGGACAAAGAAAAGTTTAAGGAATTGAATATGCATTTTGAGAGTACCGGGACCTAGATGAAATCTTGGGACAAGTTCAAGGACCGCCCATGAAATTCTCTCTAATTGTTTGAGAGAAATCCAAACATCTTCAGAACCTGTTTTGGGAATTTCATAGCTCCTTTGGAACACAAGATTGTAGAAACACATGAATAGGAAAAATATAGGAGTAGAGTGGGATAAAATCTTGAATCCCATGGAATAAAAAAACACAGAAAAGTGAATGAATGAGTTTTTAGATGGAGCATGGGAAAACACATGATTTAGATGAGAGAGAGAGAGTGACACAAAGGTTTTTTTCACGAGGTTCAACCCTTCGTAGAATTCGTCCAAAATTCCTATGAAATAAGCCATTACATAGGAATTTCATGGGATTTGGAGCATCTCAATCATTTGTTCCAAAGGGGTTCATGGGAAATTTTCCTATATGATTATAATCTTCTAAAATTCCTCCATTTATCCTTTGATCCAAAGGAGCCTTCAAAGTTTCCATTTTTAGCTTATAGCTCTACTGTTGTGGTACCTTTCTCAAGGATTTTTGAACAAAACTAGGGTACAAGGTTTAAATAGAGTTAGTAGACGGACCAAATATCTCCAACTTCTATATTTCGAGTTTGGCCTAAATCCCTACAATTTGAGAGTAATTTGTGCAAGTTTAAAGCAGGTACCGAACTGGTCTTGATTTTAGAATCTGGATTATAAAATGAGCTCCGCTGTGATCGACGTAAGGTTCTTTTGAAGTATGGGCTATCTAATTTCAAATCATATTCAGAGATATTTCAAAGTTGTTTGTCAAAATCAAGAGAAATCAAAGGATGAAGATCGAGGAAAAACAATAGGTCCGGGAACTATTCCTAGTGTTTCTGGTCTTGGTGATTTGGAACTATATCTAGCCAAAATCATTCACTTCTGCACAACACTAACAACTGACCTGGGCAGCTAAATCACAATTTTATAATTTTAGATTAAAGTTCTTATATTAAACACTTTTTATGTTACTCTCAGAAACTTACCAAATTACTCACGACAATTGGTAGCTTTAGCTTACTTTACAAATAGTTTGGTAGGCTTTATTTAAATAGTATTATTATGATGTATAAACATTTTTATTAATTTTGCTTAGCTTTAGGTATTGCTAAGAAAATTTGTATAATATTTTAAATCATTGTCCATACTATTTTTCCTATATAAATATATTTTTGTGTTTCATGTTATATTTTTTCATATAAATCAATTTAGTTAAATCTAGCTGTGAATTTATACCTATGCTCCTTTTTTGAAAATAGAAGTTAAAATATAAAACTTATACATGTTTGTCATATCAGGATTTTTATGGCACAAAATTTTCTCATCAAATCATTACCTGGGGCTGGGAGATTGGGGGATCAAATTTTCCTCCTATATTTTTGAGATAATTTGTGCAATAGAATTTGCCAATCAAGTTAACGAGTTGTTCAAACATCGAACTTTTTTTGTGTGTGAATCTTATGCATACCGGTGTATCTATTTTTCTTGCTTTTTTATTTTTTTTGCTCTGTCGATCTACATGGGGTGGTTGGCATCTCTGTCCACCGGTCGTCGGCGCCAAGAGCAAGCCATTTTTTTTTCTGGGCACCGTGGTGTTCAGGTGGAGGTGGAACCATGGGGTTTTTGGGTGGGCTTTTTTTGCCTGACACCATGGAGAAACACTAGGGGACAGGAAAATGAACTTTGCACAACAGCTGGAAGTATCGAAACGTGTCACGTGTGAACCACTATTTACCAAAAATAAAAAAGGAAGGCGTGTATGTGCGACTTTTGTTGCTTAAGCTAATAGCACGGGCTGGCCTTGCATTAGTTTAATCCTTTATTTTTTTCCTAAAGAAGTTTTAGCGTCCACTTAGCGATTTCTCGTACATGTGCATTCGTTAATGATGGCTCCTACAATAATCGTTTATGATTTTGTAGCAGGATTCACTGGTCGTGGGAGGCTATAGTACTTCGTATGCATAATAACTCGGATAATTGACATAAGAACAACTGGTTTCATTGCAAGTTGATTGAATTGTCTCAAGATCAAACATCATGTTATCTCAAGGAGTCGAAAAGGCATAAATTGGAAAATTGGTGAGCACAAACACAACCACCCAGCCGATGAAGAAACTATATGGCAATGGCAAGTAGTAGTAAGTGCATAGCTTGCAACAAGTCCGATAGGCGCCGGAACGGCTGTCACAGTTCGACATAGTACCAATATACTAATATAGGGATGCAGCAACATGAAGCATTCCATCCAGAATATAAGCATACACTTCTTCACAAGGATATTATAGTGCAGCATATGCCCGCATGGTTTCAATGTTCAAACCACAAGCAAGGTGATAAACACAAAATAGCCATTGTTTAGAATAATAGCATGGTATTCATCTGGTGCGAGCAAGTATCGTGACACACGTTGCCCACACCATGATTCATGTAAATTCTATGCGCGTTTCTGCTCTGGAGAAGCTTGATAATATTTGGCGAAACTCCTTAGCCTTGTCTTCACTAATGAAATGATCGCAGGTTATACTCATAGTTTCCAATATTGTTGCCCAGTTCAAGAGTCGTTTCAGAAATGTGACTTCATGGTCAACCCCTCTCATGCCATTGATTTCAACTTTTTGGAGACAATTCAGAGTAAATTCCTCAGTCTTCCAGTTTGATGGTTCATCACAAATGCAGCCAGATGGACATGCGGGTTGTATTTCCTCCAATTCCTCGTCCTAGAACGAGTAGCATATTATAACTTTTATGTTATCAAATGATGTCAGACAAGGAAGAAAATTGAGTAATGTATTTTGAAATTCACAACGCATGGAGATATATAGCAGAGATAATATAATGGTTGAGTATAATTAGTTTCGAAAAAAATCATAAGATTCTAAGCTAATGTGCAATCAAAGTCCGTGCATAAACAAAATTAATTCAATTGAGTTTAGGCTATCTATGGAACATTTTTAGCAGGCTTGATCAGCAATGTTTGGTGCCGCTGCTGCCTGCAGCCTATCTTCTGGGTATTATCAATGCAAGTGCAGCGGCAACCAACAATGCCGATAAGGCCTAGAGTGTTCACAACTCTCATGTCATAAGTACCATCAAATAGATTCTATACGTATGCTACAACTAATTTTATATACAACTATAAGTTTTTTTTACTTACAGATTATTGCGAGAAACATATCCTACTCTAGAACAGAGTACTCACTATTGTTAAGAGATTTACAAGTTGCGGCAAAAAAATAATAATAATGAAATTTGAAGTAAAGTATCAGTGACAAAACAATAGATGTGCCTAAAATAAATGGGGAATACAAAAGGATCAGGCCTAGTTGTACCAAATATGGAAATGTGATTTTGCCATTTCTATAGTATTCCCTTAGTTTTACTTAAGTATCTAGACAAACAATAACATGTCATTTACCAACCTCCATGTCAGGTAATAACACGAGCAGCTTCAATTCTTTTAGACCAATACACATCTTAAGGAGATGGAATACACTGGCTCCAAAGGTGTGCCCATTGCTGATTATCATGAGGCTCAAGGCAGTAAAGCGAGGGAGCACCAAAATCTCTTCCATCAAGTATTGAGAATTACCGATATCCTGCGTGCCAATTCAGTAAATAAAGAAAAAACAATTAAGAAATACCATAGCTATATATAGTATCAGGACGAAGTAGTAGAAAAGAGACATCCTATTTTTTAAATACTAATTGCCACACAAGAAATGATTGTTGTAACCATACAGGTTTGAGTTGCAGTACTTCTTATGCAAAACATGCCACTGTAAATCCAACACAATTGTGCTAGCTCTCTATAGACAACTAGACATGCATTGTTTTTGAAAATTTTGCAACCACACGGCATAATACTAATAAAGGATGAATGCATACCGTGCAGTTATAACAATCAAACATAATAGTTACTAATTAGAGAAGCAAATAGCTCTTGACCTCCTAAGACAATTAGACCAGTCGTTGTTGCAGGAACAATGCAGTAGCTTAATTATCAGTACTTGGATGGTGGATGTGAACTTACAGGGGGGTACCAAAGCCTCATATAAAGCGTGGCGGTGGACCGGATCTGCTCAAGCAGCCTGACAACAGCAAGGTTGTGTGTAGGCAGCTCAGAATATACATGTAAACAGGCGGTGCTCAACGTTTGGAGGTGTGTCATCTCTCCAGACGGGACACAGCACTCATGATCCCAGCTGAGCTTCTCCAGCTGAGGGGCTGAAATGTTTGCGACCAATTCACGGTGAGCACAGCGGCCGCCTTCAAATATCAGTTGTCTGAGCGCCGGGGCCACGACGGTGAGCTGCCGCAACCCAAGCAGAGCTATCAGAACTACTCTTGTGAGAGACTCCGAGTGGATGGCCAGATTGAGCAGCCCACGGGCGCCACGGACAGTTAGCTCCTGCAAGCGCGGGGACCGCGGAGAGGAGACGGCGTCGCCGAGGTCGCAAGGGCCGTGGAAACTGACGCCATCCAGGAAGAGGGTGGTGAGACGGGCGAAGACGCCGGCGGCCGGCAGTACGAGGCCGAGAAACCACAGACGCAAGAGGAGGAAGGTGGCGCGGTCGAAGCAGGGCAGCTCAATGGCGCCGCTTTCCTGCTGCTCCTCCACGCCGTCACCGGCATTGCGCCCCGGCTCCCTGTTGCCGAAGAAGAGCGCGCCGGAGAGGCGGGGCGCGGCGACGCGGAGGCAGGCCGCCACGGACTCGGGCGCAGCGTCCAGTGCCTCCACACCGAGGTGGTGAAGGTCCGCGTCGTGCGTGGCGATGGCGGCGCGGACGCGGTGCAGGTCGGTGTCGCTGGTGAACCGGAGCTCCGGGAGAAGCTTCCACACGCGGCGCCAGCGCTTGGAGAGGACGCTGGTCCGACAGGCGGCGGAACTGTCGAGGCGGCGGAGGAATTGGAGCAGAATGTCGTCCGGGAGCGCGCTGATACGGTCGGCCTCCTCCTCCGCGCCGTCAGATGAGGAGCGCTTGGCCTCGCCGGCGACCTCACCGCCGCTCAGGCTCAGCTCCATCTCCATGGTAAATCAAAAGCGGATTTTTTTCTTTCGAGAGAGGTCATAATAAACATGCAATAACTGCAGCGGCCGGGGTGGTTGGACGGCCAGCCCGTGGAGACCTCATCTGGGCCGTTGTTGCTTTGGGCTTTCGACCCACGTAAGGAACAGTAAAACTTCCCCAGTGATTATTCAAGCAACGTATACAGTTTATTACTGGCGTTTCGTATAAGAGATCCGTGAAAGCACAGATGCAAATTGTCTCCAGAAATTGTTAATGCCATTTTTTTTTGTTTCACGTAGAATTAGGAACGGCTTTCTGTAAAATTGAAAGCTCCCAATTTCTCAGCGGCGAATTGATACTAGGCGTGGCTCTAATTTTTTTGTTGTATCATCAATTATTTCAGTTATAGCCAAAACATTGAAGGCCCCTGGCCTATATGTCTACGAAACAAGAAAGTCTGCGCTTCCATAATAACATGGGAGATATATTCTGTGTTCTAAAAATAGGCACTGCAAGCTCTGCCCCTGCCACATATAAACAACATGTAGCATTCCATCCAGCTTAAAAGTTTATAACCCCTCCATTCCAAAATTGAAGGAGTTTCCAAATATGAAGTTCTAGGGTTTGAATAGATTTATGCAATATTCCGTTTATGTGGTTTGCATATGTGTCTAGAACTATAGATTCATCATCATCCATATAAACATGAACGGAAAAAAATGAAGGTGAAAACCACTTGCAAATTGGAACAGAAGGAGTACATTGCCTCCACAATAAGCTAATTTCAGCATTGACACAAACACACACATATACTAGTTGAAACTCCGCGCGTTGCTGCGGTAATTTCTTAATGTATTTTTAAATTGATATTTTAAGATAGAAACACTGGAGTGATTGCATAAAAATATTATTTTCAAGTTGAAGATAATATATTTGATCACATATTCACGTTGTTGAGAGATCACCTTTAAATGATTTGGCCCTTGCATTGTTGTGTGAAAAAAATGTGCACGCGAGAAAAAAATGAAATGGAAGAAAATATTCACGTTGTTGAGAGATCACCTTTAAATGATTGATCCTTGCATTGTTGTGTGAAAAAAAGTGCACGCGAGGAAAAATGAAATGGAAGAAAATATTGATGATGGACATATTTTTGTGCTAATGTGGCTCAATGTATAGTTGGTTCTAATCAATAATCTTTGGTGCTTAGTGTGTGTTGAAGTGACTCAACGGGTGATAGATAAATAGTTAGTGGGAATATGATTCACATAGTGAGAAGTAGAAAATAAAAACTAAAATTATGAAGAGAAATATGTGGGATTTTCTCAGCGCATATATGAGTGATGTAAGTCAAAAAACTTATATAAGTCATTAGACGTGGATAGCTTGATGGTAAAGAGCATTGATATAGTGGTCTATGTATGTTTTTTTCCTTTCTTCTGAGCACATGTATGAGTGTTGTTAGCCACAGAAAATCGATAAAAGAAATTAATCAAAGTCTTAGTGGATGATGAGGTGGATAGCTTGAGAGTTGAGAGAATTACATAATGGATAGTGCTTATATAGGTTTTATTGATACGCCCACAAGATTCCAAACCACAAAGTACAAGGAACAATTACTAGTTCTACGACGAAAAAAACATGAAAACAACCATTCTTTGGTGCATCACAGTCAGACACCATACTCTTGATCTTGTGTGAGCAAGTACCATGACTTCTGGCTCACATCGTGATACATGTAAAAGTTTATGTGCGTTTCTGGCCTAGAGAAGCTTGATAAGGTTTGGCACAACTTTCTAGCCCTTGTTTCACTGATCGCATGATTAAAAGTTATACTCACGGTTTCCAGTACTGTCGCCCATTTGAAGAATTGTTCTAGAAATTTTACTTCATGGTCAGCCCCTCTTATGCCATGGATTTCAACTTTTTCAAGACAATTCAAAGTGATTTCCTTAGTCTTCCAGTTCGACGGCTCATCACACATACAGCCTATTGGACATGAGAAATGTGCCTAGTCCATAGAACGTGTTAGGACTTTCTGATATTCCCAAATAACGTCAGAAATGCAGAAAATTAAGTAATAGGTTTTGAAAATTAAGGCTTAGATATGCGTGCATATTATACAGAGAGATAACATAATGGTTAAGTATAAATAATTTAAAAAGGTCGGTCGATCATAAAGCAATATGCAACTGAAGCCCATTCATGATTCATGAACAAAATTCATTTTCAATATAACTTAGCCTATCCATGTAACCTTTTTAGTTTGTTCGCAACTCCCATGCCACCAGTGCCATCAAATGGACTTCATACCCACAACGCTACACCATATTATATATACAAGCCCCAACTTCAATTATCTCATATGTCTTTGCTATTCTGTCAAATGTATCCCAGACTCCCAGTCTCATAGATAGAACAAAGTACTCACTATCATTAGGTGATATAAACACATACAAGTTGCAAAAACAAGAGGCAAAGTATCAATGACAAAAGCAGATAAGCTATCTCTATAACATTTTCTTAGTTTGCCTTGTGTATTTGGACAAATAATAACATCTTATTACCTGCATGCCAAGTAAAGATAGCCGGTCCAGGTCAAGCCTCACTGCTTTCAGACCAGTACACATCCTAAGCACATGGAATACACTAGCTCCAAAGGAGTGTCCATTGTTGATTAACACGAGGTTCAAAACCATAAGGTCAGGGAGCACAGTGAGTTTTCCCATCAAGGACTGAAGATTACCGATGTTCTGTGTGCAAGTTAATTAAAAAAAATAAGAACGCATCAGGAATCAAAAGGAGAAAAGAGACATCCCATTTTTAAATATTAATTACTAGCACCACACAAAATGATTGCTCTAACCTGACAGGTTTGCATTGTACTTATGCTGTTATGCAAAACAGGTCGCTGTAAATCTAAATCATTTATGGTAGAATTATCATAAAGCTATGCTTTGTTTCTGAAAATTTCTCTGACTACATAATAGCATGATACGCCCACCGTGCAAGTGCAATTCAAGTTCTCACCAGTAATAAGTCACACATGATACTAAGCAAATAGCTCTACAGCTCTAAGTTAATCAGAATTGCGAACGCAGTAGGCTAATCAAATCAGTACTTGGATGGTGGCAACTCCACGTTAGAAAGAAGATGAACTTACATGGGGATACTTGGGCACCATACCAAGCACACCGCTGTAATCAAGTAGCCTGACGATCAACATTTGAAGTTTTGCCGTGGCTCCAAGCTGGACATAGAAGGGATCGAAGAGGTCCAGCCACCACTCCATCTGAGGGGCTGAAATCTCTGCTCTCGATTTACGGCGACCAAAGCAGCCATGGACGGTGAGATGTCTGAGTGCCGGGGCCGCGACGTCGAGCAGCACTAACCCATGGAGATCCAACAGTGTGACGTCAACGAGAGAATCGAGCGGATGTCCAGATAGAGCTGTTAACTGCCGGTTCCTTCTACCAAGCATACAGACACGCCGCCAAGACGGCTTCTTCTTCTTCCTTGTTCTTAGCTAGGTTTTTCTTGTTCAACCATTACAGCACAGGGAATTTATCCCCTTCACCCATCGCTCATAGGCGAGGCACATTACATGGGCTAAAGCCATTCTGGGCCAGACACACGCACGCTTGGTTTCCTGGGCCGAGTGCATCGACGGGGCCTGGCTTCCTCTTGGGTATCTTGGGCTGGTATAACATCTCCCCCTCCTTTAGATCCCGCATGTCCCCAGGCGGGTGCAAATGGAAAGCGTCGAAGAAGGGGCTCATCATCTTCCCAAGTAGCTAAATCGACCGCTCCCCGAGAGACGCTGGAAACTCAGTCATTCCTCTCTCGTTCCCCACCTGCTACAGTTGCGAAGAGCGAATCAGGGGCGGTCGGTGCTCCCGCCGGCGAGGTTGCTGGTCCTCCTCGCCTCCGTTGGCCTGTTGGGCTGCGGATGTGATGGGGACCTGTGCTTCCTTGACCGGCGGTGTAGATTAGGTCCTAGGTTATCTAGGTTTGTGTTTTCGGGCGGCGCTGGCGCAGCCGTGGAATAAGTCCCTCCGGCCTTGTCTCCGCTTCGATGGCGTTTGCTTCGGCGCCGGCGAGAGGCCTGTGGGGGAAGGGTCTCCTGCTTCGAGGTGGGGTCTTGCAGCTGCAGGATTTCGCTTCGTTCTTGTTGGCCTCTGTTTAGGAAGCTCTCTCTCGACGGTTCGGCCGTTGCTGGAGTTCTGCAGAAGAGGAGCTATGGGGTTCGTGGTGTGGCGGTGGATGGATTGGTGCTGCTTCCTTGTTGCTTGTCGGCAGGAGGCATCGATCCATGGTTACAGAAGCCCGGGGGGCATCCCCGACCGAGATGCGTCCATGGAGTTCATCAACTGCGGTTCTCTTCAAAGCTAGTGTGCGATGGGGTTTCTGCTAGCCTGGGAGCTGCTGCTGTCATCAGTCTTCCTCAGCCATAGCTTCGACGCTGATGGAGGAGGAAGACGACGGTGGCCAGTGAGCGTGGATCGAGCAGAGGACCCAGAGGACTACTTTGTATTTTTCTTTGTGTCAGCGTCTTTTGTGCAAAAGTTTGAGACAGCTGTCTCCTTCTGTAGTTTTCTAGGGGGTTCGTGTACCTGTACTTGGTCCATGTATGCTTTTCTTAATGTTTAATACAGGTCCAGTTATCGAAAAAAAAGTAGCCATAGAAGCTGGCCAACCCGACCATTGAACTAAAACCTGCAAAACAGAAGATGTACCTTTAGAGACGCTGCGAAACAAAATACTCTAGTAGTTTTCATGCAACGATGATCGAGGCGAGCAGCATCGAGCCTATCGGTACTATCCTCCTCCAAGCACTCGTCTCAAAAGGTAGGGGCAAACCCTGAGTACTAATTACTCATCAAGACTTAATGGAATGGCCTACGGCTGACGCAAAGCTTGCTTACTATCACATGGATCCTTAGCCATAGATTTTAAACAGAGACGTAACATCATAAAGTAACAAGTCTCGTCATTTGCATATAACTCCATAATAATAACTTGCAGAAATGTAAGCAGTACAATACAAACATGTAGTATTTGAAAATATGAATAACAGATATAATATATTCAAGTAATTACTACGTTGCCCATGTGCATTATCAGCATTCCCACACCTGGTGGGCATCAGCGATTCGAATCGATTTTTAATTTTCAGGAATAACTATCATGCCAAGGGTATATGCTTAGTGGCCATCGCGTTCCCACATATAGTCCACATCTCCACCTGTCTTGTCCCAAGATTCAAAGCGCCCCCACCTAACCCCCGAGTAGTGCCCTCTTAGGAGCGATACCACAGTGCCCTGGGTCAGCCCTCCTTCGAGTACAAGCGCCCCTAGGCCCATCGGCCTCCAGCAAGTGGATGGGCGGCACCTCGAAAACTCCGGACAAACCCAGGTAAGACTTCACCGGTCCCATTTCCCGGTTAATCACTCTAGCAATGTTACGCCGAACAGCAGGCGAACAGCGGACGTGCCTTAAACGACTCGGGCGGAGTCCACCAAACCATCCACATCATTTTTCATCGTAATATACCTATGTCTCCGCCCGGTCTCATCTTTTCATGAGCATAATATTACTTTCTTAATAGAAAAATTTCTGAAATTTTGAAATCACCTACGCGACGAGTGACTCCATTCACTCGTATCTACTCGTACCTAGCAGAGCCTAGGCAACTCGTCCTACGAACTCTATATATAGGTGCTAGGGCCAGGGCGGCCAAGGGATCTAATGCAATTGTTTTCAATCAACTCCTAATGCGGATGCGTAATCATCAATCAAGATAATATTAGCTGGGATTTTCATGGTCCCGCCTACCTTTGCTTATTCTTATCAAAACCAACAAACTAATCTAGGTTAGTTTGCCGGGTTGTGGGGCTTTGCTTCAGGCAACCCCTTGATCACTTGGACTGCTCCTCCATCCAAACACGACTGATGGGCTCTCTAGGTCATGTTTGGGGCTTAGTTGATCTTCTGTACCACCGTTGCTCGGAGTAGCTCCCGCACTTGTTTCTCGATCACGTATCTGCATTAAGCGTCACTATATGAATGCCATGCACAATGCGATGCAGAAGATTCATGGAGATAGAGCACACACGTAACAAATCACTTCATGGACAGGCAGAAAAGTGATTGATAAGATACCTACGAGATATACGTAGATAGTGTGTGTTACATTGTGATATAGCAAACTAACTATACCAAGTAGCATATACACGACATTACAGGTTCACATCTGATCACACATTAACTTCCTTGTTTCATTTTCTTTGTCTTTAAACCTACTAAAGTGATTATACATAATCTCCTCATGAAACAGCACCCAAGATACTTGAATGAACCACATAAGCATACTTGCACAATAACACTACTTTATGAATTTTGGTGGGATTTTTGGAGCCTATAAAACCCTACTTCTTCATTTTATTATTTAAATCATTATATCATGTGTCATTTTCAAATGACATAGCAACCAAGAAGAAAATCATATGAAACTTTATTTCTAGGCTACACTGGACCAAATGAGCACAATTTAATTTCTACGGATTTTTCTAGACAAGTTTTATGTAGCAACCATTTCTATATTAATAAAAGGCCTAAAATACATGCACAAGGGTAAATCAGTAATCATACAATCAATGCAAGGGCTATCTAAAATCACGTAGGGTCTAGATACTCTAGTATAGCTTATATCCAAGTTTCATAGCATTTGGAGGTCATCTAGACCACTTTTACCATTTAAGTTGATTTAGCATGCATGCAACAAATCGAGGGTAAAACAGTCTTTTCACACATCCACATCTCACCCATCCTGTAGACATATTTACAAGGATTACAATGCAACTGAGTTTGTCATTTTTGGATTTTTATTTAATTTCCTACGAATTTTCAAAGTCCACTGTCGAAATATTAAAAATAAAACGAAAATCAATGGACCCAGGGACCTATGCGCAATTAACCATAGACTCCAGGGGCTAGGTCGGAAGTCTTCCAAGGCTCAATATACAGTGCATAAATCGAAACGTAAATACTCAAAAGAACAGGGGCCAGCTCGCAAAATTGCCGGCCCCTTTCTTCTACCTCTGGACAGGGGCAGGGGCGCGCGGCGCTCGGTGTTTCGGCGCTCGTGCCGGTGTGTGGGGGTGAGGGCTTGGAGCCGCGGCAGTCCGAGGCTGTGTTCTCGGTGTAGGGCTTCCTTTCCACCAAGACGGCATCGTGAGAGGAGCCCGGAGCGGGCGGGGAACGCCGGTGAACCGGGAAGGTCCGCGGCGGCCACGGGTTCGGTGGCGGCGGCTCGATCTCCGCGGAGAGGAGGTAAATGGCGGAGGGGCAAGTCGCGTGAGCTGCGCGCGACGATGGGGAAGGCCGCGGTGGCGTCCGGAGGCGTGGGGACGGCTCGAAGACAGCCCCTGCACGGCGGACCGTGGGTGAACGCGGGTGGCGCGCGCGTCGGCAAGGTGGTACGAGGGGGATTCGGTGGTGGAGAGGGGATGCAGTGCCCCAAGGGAGCGCGCGGCGAGGTGGTGGAGGGGGTGCGCTCTGCATTCAGGCAGAAGGAGCCCGGGAGCGGCCGGCGCATGAGCTTGCGTGGTGCCAACAATGGCAGCTTGGCGCTCCTCACCCGAGCAAGCAGAGATGGCGAGGGCGATGGAATGAAGTGAGCTCGGGAGGGAGGCAAGCAGGGAGCGGCTCCTTCTGGATGAAGAGAGCGGGCCGCGATGCTGCTGGCCGGGCGGGGTGTGATGGCGCTCATGGCGTGGCGCGGGCAGGCTTCGCCCGCCGTGTGGGGGAGCAGGGGAGCGGGAAGGAGGGGGAGCAGGGCAGCGTGGACCGAGTCCGCAGGACCGGAGTCAATGACAGGTGGGCCCCGTCGAGGAAGATGAGCATAGAGTGCATGGACCGGGTTCGCGGAGGTGCGGCCTGTGGGTCCCATGGAAGGATGTCGACATTTCCGACCGGGCGGAAATCCGACGGGTGGGACCCCTGGTCAGTGACTCAGGCGAAAAGAAAAATGAAAAACAAAAATCCAAAAATGGAAAATCCATGTTGACTGCTTAGACCACCGTTTGTATTTCGAATTTTTGAGGAATTTAGAGATCGAATTAATGAAAACTCAAAATACAAGAAGTGCTTCAAATTTGATGATCTACAACTTTATTATAAACTTTAACACCATGTTATATTCAAATTTTTGGATAAATTTGAATTCAAAAGCTGTAACCCCAGTTCGACCAACTGAAACCCTCAGCTTCGAAATTATAAAAGTCTATCTTAGGTGCATTTTCATGAAAACTTTTCTATACCAATGTTGTTCAGAATTTCATCACCTACAACTTTAATATACAAAGTTTTGCATGATCATGTATTTTGGTTGCTCAAAATTTGAATTTTCCACTCAGGCTTAGTTTGACAGATTTCACTAGAAGACAGAAAATGACCTAAAACACAATGCAAACCTTTATGCATGTCAACACACAAAATACCAAAGTTGTAAAGCATGAAATTGTCTACAAGTTTGCTATAGAAAGCTTAGGCTAGATCATGTTATATTTTGAACTACACGGACATTTGTATTCAAAGGTTTGGTAAAACTGCAGTTTCAATTTATGTGGAGTCTTTGTTGTTTTCAAGCTTTGGGGTATCAAATGAAGTCCAATGAGATCAAGGCCTAGTGCATTTGAAAAGTGATGAGTTTAATTTCCTTTCATAGAAAGGAAGATTTTGAAGTTGTATAGTCATATCGAAAGTAATTTCAAAATGAAATTTGGGAAGGAGTGTCGACCCTAAACTTAGCAAAATTTCCTGAGTGTAGGTTAACTGGGCTTGGTTTGAACTTTTGAGCC
Source organism: Paspalum vaginatum (assembly GCA_030272315.1). Classification (NCBI taxonomy): domain Eukaryota; kingdom Viridiplantae; phylum Streptophyta; class Magnoliopsida; order Poales; family Poaceae; genus Paspalum; species Paspalum vaginatum. Next base: position 47,590,175 of record CM059013.1, on the reverse strand, counting down.
CCTTAACATCTGATTTTGAAAACGGTCAAAATAGAATATTTGAAGGAAACATCTTGAATTAAAACTTTTGTATTCGATGTCTTTCATGAAAATGTATAAATGTCTCAACCAAGCATCGGAGAGTTTTGCATGTTCAACTTGAAAATTTTTGACTTAGTGGTTTACTAGCCTAGTTGTTGCTCTTCTCTAAGCATGATTAAGTCCAATTCTTGATTAACGCTAATCTAATCACGTGTCAAGGCTTTTGAGATGCCGGGGGCACCACAGACGCCTGACAGCTTAAAGAGTTCTTGCCAAAAGAGTGAAGTAAAGACTCGATCTCTGTCGGAAATGATGGATTCCGGCAACCCATGTAGGTGATAGACATGACCAAAGAACAGTTTGGCAATCCTAGTAGCGGTAAATGGGTGAGCGAGGGCTATGAAATGAGCATACTTAGTGAACTTATCAACAACAACAAGGATGCAGTTTTTGCCCAAAGAGTGAGGTAGTCCCTCCACAAAATCCATAGAAACAATTTGCCAAGCCGAAGACGGAACCGACAAAGGCAAGAGCAGACAAGGCAGTTTGGAACAGTCAGGCTTGGCTTGTTGACATGCCTGGCAAGAAGTGACAGAGTTTTTAACAGCAAACTTCATGCCCTTCCAAGAAAACAACTGTTTGATACGCCGATAAGTGACAGGAAAACCTGAATGACCGCCAAGAGGGCTAGAATGGAGAGCCGACAAGATTTGCTGCTGCAAAGCAGTATTGTTACCTAGCCAAATGCGGTTATCATGCCGCAGAATGCCCTTAGTTAAAATGAAGCGAGGGACTGCATCAGGTGAGACAACCAACTTGGCAATAAGGCCCTGTGCTTCAGGGTCAAACTCATAGCCCTGGATGACAGCCGACAACCAAACGGGGTCAGCGGACGAAATAGACAACAATTGTGCATCCGGATGTGACCTCCTTGATAAAGCATCAGCAACACGGTTAGAGGGGCCTGGTTTGTATACCACCCTGTACTGAAGGCCAAGTAACTTAGAAAAAACACGCTGCTGCCAGGGGGTGTTGAGTCGTTGGTCAGACAAGTGAGTCAAACTGCACTGGTCTGTGTATATGAGAAACTCCCGGTGCTAGAGGTAAGAACGCCATTGATCTACAGTGAGTAAGATGGCGAGATATTCTTTCTCGTAGGTGGTCAGACCTGCTGTTCTTGGGCCCAAGGGCTTGCTGATATACGCAAGTGGGTGACCATCTTGCAGGAGGACTGCTCCCACTCCCACTCTGCATGCATCTGTCTCAATGCAGAATGGTTTATCGAAATCCGGCATGGTGAGAACCAGAGCCGAGCAAAGAGCAGCTTTAAGAGCCTCAAAAGCGGCCTGATGATCTGTGGTCCATACAAAGAGAGAATGCTTCTTGAGGAGATCTATTAATGGCTTCGACATAACAGCAAAGTGTTGCACGAATTTATGGTAGTACCCCGCTAATCCAAGAAAACTGCGAAGCTCTTTTGTGTTAGCCGGCGTAGACCACTCAGCAATAGCAGTGATCTTGCTTGGGTCAGTTGATATACCATCTTGGCAAATGAAATGCCCCAAATAAGTGATCTGCCGCTGAGCAAATGAACACTTTGTCAGCTTAACTTGCCACTTATCCTGTGCTAGGAGCTAGAAAACCTGCCGAAGGTGAAGCAAATGGTCCTCAAAGCTCTCGCTGTAGACCAAATAATCATCAAAGAACACCAATACACACTGATGGAGTAGGGGTTGCAAGGTGACATTCATTGGACCTTGGAAAGTTCCAGGAGTGCCACATAGGCCGAAGGACATAACCTTGAATTCAAAATGGCCAAAATGGGTTTGGAATGCTGTTTTTGGTTCGTCACCGACTTTGAGCCTAATCTGATGAAAGCCTGAGTTGAGATCCAGTGTGGAAAACCAGGATGATCCAGTCAATTCATCCATCATCTCATCAAACACAGGAATAGGAAACTTGCCATGGACCGTTAGGGCATTAAGGTAACGATAATCAACCACAGGACGCCATGAGCCATCCTTCCTTTTCACCAACAACATGGGCGAGGAAAGTGGCTGGAACTGGGTTGAATCAGCCCCTTGTGCAGCAAATCACACACCTGAGTTTTGATCTCATCTTTTAGGGCTGGTGGGTAACGGTATGGTCTCACCGAGACCGGCTACGCACCAGGCACTAGGGGGATGACATGGTCACAATGGCGCTCCGGAGGCAGGCCAAATACCGGCTCAAATACAGGAGCAAACTTAGCTAAGAGAGCTGAAACTTCTGGTGGGACAGACTTCTGGAGTTGGTCAAGCTGATCTTTCACTGTTACCTGACAGAGCTGAACCAACACTTCATTTGTCATAGGGGAATCACAACCATGGATTAACTCTGAAGAGCCCTGATAGGGAATTGACAACCATTTGTATTTCTAGTGAATTTTCATGTGACTATGAGCCTCTAGCCAGTCCATACCAAGAATCAAGTCATAGTGCTGCAGAGGGAAAATCTTGAGATCTGAAGTAAACTGACAATATTGTAATGACCAAACTGCTTGGGGAATATGTGAATTGCATGAGAGAACTGCACCATTAGCGACTTGGACATTGATAGGTTGTGACAACGGAGTCACACCATCCAAAATAGCGGCCATGTGACTGCTAAGAAACGTATTAGAGCTCCTTGATTTAAGTAGCACCAAAAGCCGATGAGATTGAATGGATCCCTCAAGCTTCATAGTACGAGCACCCAACGGCCCCGAGATAGCTTCCGGGGACAGAGCCATGAAAACTTGGTCAGAAGTTGTCAGTTCACCATCTGATGGTTGCTGCTCTGTACACTCAGGAGTCTCCTCAACCGTGAACAACTCAAGCACTTCTTGTACAGCATGTAGTTGGACATTAGGCGCACAACGGTGGCTCGGAGACCACTTCTCAGCACAGCGGTCGCACAAGCCACGTGCACGACGATACGCTCGCAACGCCGAGAACTTGTCAGAGACAGAGCGACCCTGCTCAAGCCCCTTGGCATCATCGGGAGTGGATGCAGACTTGTCAGTACGGGACAGGAGTGGCAGTAGAAATGGCGGCTTTGCTGGTGACTTAGGTGGAAACCCAACATCAGGCCAGCGATAGGCCCTGCTTGGAAGAGGCTTGGCGACTTCTTCCTACAACAAAGCCAAAGTACACGCAGAGTCCAAGTCTCGAGGCCGTTGAACATGAACAAAAGCACGGATATTAGGACGCAAGCCCTCAATGAAATGCATGGTAAAGTAGAGGGGGTCATTGTGACCATAGGCAACTGGCTGATCTACCAGCTCAACGAATTTGTCAATATAGTCACGCACAATGCCTGACTGAGAAATACGACATAACTGCCAAAGAAGGTACTCCTGCTGATCGCGACCAAAACGATCGAGCAGCAACTGACCAAACTGGGACCAAGAAGCAGTACGCAAACGAGGTTCTACTGATAGCATCCAACGAGCAGTGGCTCCCGTAAAATGCATAGCAGCGACGTGCACCCACAAGTGACTCTCCACATGATAGAGATCAAAATAATCTTCACAGCGAGACATCCAGAGTTTGGGATTGTCCCCATCAAAGGAAGGGAACTGCAACTTGGGTAACTTGCCAGTAGATCCCAGCCCAAACGGAGGAGAGCACCACCGAGAAGAATGTAAATCAGGCGGTGGGGGAGAAGGGAAGTACGCACCCTTGGCTAGGTGATGGGAGATCATGAACACAAATCCCAACCCATCATCTCGGTGGTGAGGCGGCGGGTGATGCCCAGCCGGGCCATCGGCATAGCACGCAGGAGCAGGTGGGCGCTCCATCGCTGACTTGGGAAGGGGAAGGATGCCGCGGTCGGCAGCAGGGCGCTCGTGAGGTGGGCGACCCCAGGAGCGGCCGAGGCGGTCCAAATCGAGCTTGATGTCGTCGATGGTCACCTCGATCCGGGGGCGCCAATCGTTGAACACGAGGGTGGCGTCTTCCAACCGGACGAGGCGGTCCTCGTGGTGCATCGCAAGTTGGTTGGCGCGGTCGAGGCGCTCACTGTTGTACGCCGTCATGCTGTCGACGAAGTTGAGGCGCTGTCTTGCGTCTCTAGTTCGTTGATGTGGGCTTGGTGACACGCCTCCAAGTTGTCGACGCGCGCACCGAGACGCAACTCGGAGTCGAGGAGCCTCTGCTCCCACTTAAGACCGAGACGTCGAATCGCTTGTGGAGTTCATCGGCAAGAAGCTTGATATTGGGATCCATGGCACTAGCACGGTGCTGACGGCGGGTGAAATGGTGGTGGGGAGGGATATAGGCCAGAATCGCGTCTCTGATACCAAGATGTTAACTACCGGTTCCTTCTACCAAGCATACAGAGGGGAAGAACGGGGACGAGGAACGCGCCACCAGGACGGCTTCTTCTTCCTTGTTCTTAGCTAGGTTTTTCTCGTTCAACCATTACAGCACAGGGAATTTATCCCCTTCACCCATCGCTCATAGGCGAGGCACATTACATGGGCTAAAGCCATTCTGGGCCAGACACACGCACGCTTGGTTTCCTGGGCCGAGTGCATCGACGGGGCCTGGCTTCCTCTTGGGTATCTTGGGCTGGTATAACAAGAGCAGCCCACGGGCGTCGTCGATGACGAGCTTCTCCAACCGCGGGCACCGCGGCGAGGAGACGACCTTGCCGAGATCGTAAGGGTCATCGGAGCGGACGCGCTTCAGCGCGAGGTCGGTGAGACCGGCGAAGACGCCGGCGGGCGGCACGGTGAGGCCGAGAAACCCCAGATCCAAGGAGAAGGCGGCGGCGCGGTGGAACGTGGGCAGCTCAAAGGCGCCCCTTTTCTCCTCGCCCTCACCGGCATTTGCCCGGTTACGGCAGATGAGGCTGCCGGAGACGCGGGGGGCGGCGGCGTGGATCGAGGCCGCCACGGACTCAGGGGTGGCGCCCCGGGTCCCCACGTGGACGCAGCGCAGGTCCGCTTCATGCGCCGAGAGGGCGGCGTGGATGCGTTGCAGGTCGGCGTCGGCGGGGAAGCAGAGCTCCGGGAGGAGCGTCCACAGGCCGCGCCAGCGCCGGGAGAGCGCGCTGGCCCGACCGGCGGCGGCGGCGGAGGAGGATGAGGACCAGAACGTCGTCGTGGAGCGCGCTGATACGGTCCTCCTCCGCCGCTGCCGTGTAGGAGGAATGGCGCTTGCGCTGGGCGGCAATCTCGCCGGGGCTGAGCTCCATGGATGGGGGAAGTGTCGAAGGGAACCGCAGCCGCAGACTGCGATGGTCCGCCTTCTCTCTGCTTTCTCAGCTTATTTTAAATGCTTGAATTTGACGGAAAATGGTATGCTTTTAAATAAAAAAAATATAAAAACAGAAATTTTTCTCTCAGGCTCTGTTCCTTTCTGCATATAATAAGTGAGATGTACTGTTAAGTGTCAACTTTAATTTTCACTACTGCTTGTCCGTTTGCAATCTTTGCTGGAAGGGATTTGCCTGTTTGGAACTTCAGCTCAGCTGTTTTGCCTGTTTAGCACTAAATTCATAGGTGTTTGGATGAACTTCACTATTTGAATTCAAAACCAATCAATTATATATGGTCAAATATTTCATGATGTTAGAGATGATGCAACGTACGCTTCACTATTTTGAGAAAAGAGTTCCGGCCTTCAATTCACACGGTATCACAATCACCAGTTCAGTATGCAGACCGAAAGCATCAATTTTTTTTTTTAAAACGAAAGACTTCATTAATTCCAAGCACAATCCATCGAGATAATACAATCCCTTGAAAATACTTCATACAATCCGTGATGTTAACACATCAAGCAGATCGAATGAACCACCATGCAAGAATTGGGGTTTCAAGAACTGGAAACCTTAGTTTTGAAACAAGAATGAATGAAGGCACACTTCTGTATGTTCTCACACAAATAAATAGCCCACAAGACGGACGGACCCATACATAAATAAATCCACTGATCAATACCAACAAATTAAAGCGCATACCAAATAATGATAATATATCCCCTTGAATTGATTGGTCAGAAATATCAGCTTCACTGTTCTTGTGCTGTGCTCATGAGTCCCTGTGCTTCCTCCACGAGAGAAGCGAGGGACCTCACAGGCGTGATCACCTCACGATCATTACCGGCAAAGAGCATGCAGTGATCAGCCTCTGACATGGTCTCCAAAGCCCTGTTCAGTGCTTCCCTGAAATTGTGTTCGTTGAAATGTCTGATGAAGCTTGGCTTGACCTGAATCATAGCTACAACCACCTGACAGGTGAGCTTCGCTACCCTCAGGCACTCAGCCGAGCTGATGTGCCTGTTTGCTTCGAGTATCTCCTTGAGCTTCTTCACCAGTGCTGCTGCTGCATCTTCGTCAGGGGTGGCACGAGCAAAATCTTCTTCGCTGATGATCACATTTCTGCTGCGTACTATCACCACCGCGAGAGATAGCATGGCTGCCATAAATTTGCTTTCATCAGATTTCTTTTCTTTCCCAAGAGCATCCTTGGAAGGCTTTTCGTTTCCCTGAGGCCTTGTTCGGTTGCATGGGTACCCTATGCAGCAACCAAACAAGGCCTCAGTGGTTCTGTTGCACAGGCCGAGCAAGGCGTGAGTGGGAGGATATTGTCTTCTTTCTGCGTCTGCTGCATACCTCATGGCTACAGCTGCACTTGCTCCCATCTTATTAGATAATATTTGATCAACCACCTGCAACAACGTAACTTAGCACAGAGGGTTAGTAATTTTATAATCGTATCCTACATGATACAGATGGATGCAACCCATCTCTAGTCGAAGAAGGACAATGGCACGGTTTTTTTTTTTTTTTTTGTTTCTGCACATAATTAAATGGTTGAAGACGAGTCAGCGATCAGTTACAGCAAAGTGATAAATTGACATATAACTTGGGTGAGGCAATAATATCTACAATTATAATTACATATCTTAGTAAAATGACATATAAGTATATAACTTGGGTAGGAAGGGATATTATAATTATAATTTATTAGAAAAATGCCCGTGCGTTGAAACGGAAGAAATCTATCATATTATGTTTATACTTGATTAAATGCGATAAAGAAATATAAACTTATATTCGATGTGGTATACGCATCAACATTACTCTCACAATTTTGCCTCTCTATTACTCTATGTAAAACCGCGACTCAGCCCATTGTCGCCTTCCCTTGTGTCAAGTTGCCTTCTTGCACAACGTCTTGGAATTTCTCAAGTTCTTCGACCAATTCAGTTCTAGGTAAAGTCGGAGACATACGTCAGTGTGCGACTCATTGTGGCAGATGCCAGATGCACAATGCCACATAAACTAATATAGGAACATTTTTTTCAATTACACTAAATTCAAGTAACAAGTGATAAAATTTCGTTTAATAAATGTTTACCTTTTTAATTAGTAGGAATAAATTAGGCATTCTATAATTGCTAAAATCAATAACATCATTTAACTTTTAGAGTCCACTCCACGGTAGTAAGTTAGATAGAGCAGCAAAAACAAAAAAAACGAAAAAAGACAAAAAATACCACGACTTCCAGCTCCTCCGGTCAAGGCAAAGCCGCCGCCACCCCATTCGCGCGTCCGCTCCTCTCCTCTCCTCCCTAGTCCGAATTCCTCTCCTCTCTCACCGCTCGCCGTCGTGGGGATCCGGGCGCAGGAGCAAGCCTGCCCGCGCGCGGATCCATCGCCTCATGTCAATGTTCAAGCTGGACGGCAAGGATCCGGCGGCGGCATCGTTGAATTGGCCGCAGCAGGACTTGTCCGCGCGGATCCGTGGCCTCCGGATCAGCCCTCTGCCATCCCCTGTCAGCAGGCTGACCACGTGCCTGCATCTCGGAGGTGCTAGATCAAATTTGTTTTTCATCCGATTCGCTTCATTGCTTTGGCATCTCGTTTATGTTGGTCTGAAATCTGTGGCCATCTTTTTTTTTTGGGCCTGCACTGCTAGGACTTGTTTTAATGTGTACGCCACGTTAATGAGTAGATTTATCTTGTGTTCGTTGACGATTTGGTACTAAAACTATTCTGCAGTTGGTTGATTACCGTCATGTATGTATTTGCTCATGCTTTCCTTATTGATTGTATGTCTGGGCTTAAGACTTGGAGGCTAGATGTGCGCAAGCATGGACGATATGGTGGCAGAGAAACAGAACGTCGCACGGACGAAGATACGGAAGCTTGAGGGGGCAGCTAGGGTTTGTTTGGATTGAGGCCGGCGTTTGCCAGGCCAAATTTTGGCCATGTTTGATCATATTTAAATTTGAAGAAATATTTGATCAAATTATAAATTTTTTGTTTGTAGGCTTTATTTAGGCTCCAAATAATACCCGCAAACAAAAAATTTATTATTTGGATAAATATTTCTTCAAATTCAAATATGGTTAAACATGGCCAAATTTTGGCCTAACCAATGTCAGCCTAAATCCAAACAAGCCATTAGTGTCCGATGCGAAAGACGCCGCAGAAGACGGAGACGGATGCGGAGAAGCAGAGGACGTGGTGGCTGAGAGGGAGACGAACGGGGGGATGGAGATGGATGCAGACAAAGCAGAGTTGGGGACGGACGCGGAGGGGGCGGAACATGGAAGCATTGTTTGGGTGCACTCAGAATCAAAGGAGGGCCCACACGTCAGGATTAGAGGTGACAGACCAAGAATCTTTACTCGCTTAATATTAGGTATATATATAATAATAGATAATATATATAATATTATATATATATGTATGTATGTATATGTATGTATGTATGTATGTATAGATATAGATATAGAATAGTCATAGACATAGATATAGACTAGATGACTCTAACTGAGATACGTGAAAAAACTGCACAAGTTATGCAGAGGCAGAGGCTGCAGGTTACTTTGGCCAATAGGTCGATCGCATCTTGCTTTGCAAGTATACCTCTTGCAGTGCGAAGGGGGATCAGTCTGGCCAATGCTTCACTTGCTTTTCCCCTCAGTCTGGTGGCTCTCTCTGTGTCTGCATGTTGCACTTGCACTATAGCAATGTTGGGCTCTGCAGCTATAGCGATGTCGAGCAGGGCATTGAAAAGCTTTACGAAATCCTGCTGTTTCAAATAATTACCAAAGGCTAACTCTGTCAGGATCTCCAGGGTTGGTTCCTGCAATTGCTGGGCACCTTTACTGTCAGTCCCCAAAACTCCCATCAGATTGTTGACAACCTCCATATTACTCGCCAAATCCTGATGCAGCCTTGTGGCGCCATCTCCAGGATTACTGGTAAGTAGCCTGCTCACCACCGTGAGTGACTTGCTTAGCATTGCAACCATGTCCATTGTGTCGTCCCGGATGACGTAGCTGAGGAAGTCATGGCTGCTCAGTGGTGATGTGATCTTAGAGAGCAGCCTTTGGTTTTTTATTATCTCTGCACAGTTCCCTTGATCTTGTGTGAGCCCCTCAAGAATGAGCAGGCCTTGAGAAACCAGCTCTTTGGCTCCTACAGATTCACAGGTAAATCTTTCCTCCCGAATAGCTTTATTACATTCTATTTTCATCTTGATCATTTGAAGATAAACTTGTACTCTCCCCATGATGAACCTGGCAGCAGCGTGTGCGTGCTCACCATGTTTATGGTCACCAGTTTGGTCTTTGATGGGCACTACTGTTTCCAGTGACCGATGTGGGTCCTTTTTTTCATCAGGATCAGCGCGTCGTCTCTGTTCATCAGCATGGCTATGGTTATTCTGTGACGACGGACAGGTAACTTGCTTGCAGCTTTCAAGTAGGGAGCAGATGGATTGTGGTATACCCGGGAAGTGTGTTATAAGGAGGTCGCTGGCAAGATGTGCTACAATCGTTGCGGCGCGCTCTCTCTTTTCTATGTCATCATCTCCTGCGCCTTTCTGACCGATCATGCCAATGAGATTCTCAATCGAGAGCCTTGAAGATAGCAGTTTCTGTCTCACTGCAGATGCTGCATCCTTATCATCAGAGAGCTTGCTTAATACCCTGGCTCCCCATAGATGGTCATCGCCCCCTGCTGTTGATGATGATGCAGACGACTGCAGCAACCCAACACCATATGTGATGAAGTTCCAATCGTCGGGCAGTTCCCCATCCTTCTTCAACTTGTTTCTTGTTTCTGAACGGTACATCTCAACTACTTTGAAACTCCATTTTTCATCTCCCCATCGTCTTTTGGTCATTACTGCAATATCCTGAACTAAGAACCCTAGGGTCACGTCAAGAGAAACCCAATATAGGACGAGTAAACTCTGGAACAGAACCAGAGCGTAGAAGATGTCCAGTGCGCCGTTCAGTTTGGCACTGTTGACAGTATCTCCACCCGCATCGCCATAGTCTCGTCGTATAAGACGCCACAGTGAGATCCCCAGGCTCAAAAATGGCAGAACATTGAAGGTCAATGCTGCAAAACATACGAGCAAAAAATACTTCGGTACTAACACCACACACAGCAAGGGTTCATTAATCCAAAAACCTATCCAACGCCGGTTAAAAGCAATGATCTCTGGCTCTTCTATGTAAATCCCTCTTTTAAACTCGTTGTCATAATTTTCCACCGTCCTGTGCGTATAAAAATATGTTAGGTCAGTGTGGATAAAAGACAATGAGATTTTTGTTTTTTTTAGACTCTTAAGAGTGGCAATCGTGGGCTTCGCCAAATTACCACCAACAACATTGCCTCCTTGTTTTTTTTGCCATTTGGGCTATTTTATTCATTTTGGTATTTTCTGAGCACCGGAAAAGACTCTCCTGCCCCTCTGCCCCCTTTCCCCAGCCAGTTTGGTTCTCGACCTGGCGAGATGCAACTTCGACCGGTGGCGCCCCCATCTTCCCACCGATGGCGGCCTGCCTACCTGACGCCCCATCCCATGAGGCCGGCGGCGTCCTCTCCTTCCTCGGCGGGGGAGGAAGAGTTGGTAGCGGCAGGCAGGTTCCTGCCATAGGGGAGGCAGCGGCGCATGGTCTCTCCTCGCTGGAGACGAGAGAGACCGCCATAGGGTGGAGAGGCAGGGACAGGGTATGGTTATCTCGGCCGGTCTCCTGTGTGCGGCACCGGTCTTTCCTTCTAGCGCCGGTGCCGGCGCCTCTCCAGTCCCTAGTTGCTGGCGGCGCGCCCCCGAAGCAGCAACATGGCGTCACTCTTCCAAATTCCCATCGCCTACTCCCATTGCCGATGGCGCCACAGGAGGGAACACCAGAGGCAATGACACCCATGTCTCGAAGGTGAGGAGGATCTACGACCATGGAGGATTGGGCCACTCAGGAGGAAGCATGGGAGTGACAGTTGCCTTGATTTGGTAGAGGAGGCCCCATGGGTTGGGGAAGAAGATACATGTCGTTGGTAGCGGTGGCGGCGGCAGGGGGCTTCCCCAAGAGGAGATGGCCGATGGGCCATGGATGACGGTGGTGGTGTACAGGAGGAAGAAAAAGGGTGGGCAACAAGAAAGGAAGAAGAAGGGTAGGAGGGGTAGAAGAGTCTTTTCCCATGCCCAAAAATCCAAAAATGGATAAAATGTCCCAAATGGCAGAAAACCAAAGAGTCAATGTTTTTGGTGGTAATTTGGAAGCCCACGATGGTGGTGGCAATTGTGCGAAACCCACTCTTGATAGCCTAAAAAACCAAAAATCTCGAAGATAATTAGGCACCTTGTTCTTTGACTATCGTTTGGCAATTTGTGCTCAAAGACAATTGACTGTTGTCATGTGGCATCAAGCAGTTTGGCATGAATATTGGATTTAGCAAGTTATTTTTCATGCGACATGTGAAAGGAAGCTGTTCACTTCGGATATGGCTAGTGATTTTGGTTCGGACTATTCAATGATAACATGATTTATTGTGTTATTTGAGTTGGTAATGTTAAGATCAAGATGCAGGATGGAGTTGAGCGGATACTTCAGGATGGGAAGCATGAGGTAGAGTTTGGGAGGAATCTAATTTTGCTTGGTGCGCCGGATGATTATGGTTAGTGTTCCGAGGTGAGTCGAATGGACTAACGATGAAGATCTTAGAAGGCAACATGACTGTGTTGAAAGGAGGAGAGAAGTTTACGCCAGGAGAAGCTGCAAGATATACCATTGAAGGTGGAGTCATGTGAGACAAAATTGTAAAAGCAGTGTATTATGAAGGGACGAGTTTCGCACAAGCTCGTAGGCTGTTTGTGGAAGCAGTCGAAGATGAAGACTCAAGTCTCATACACAGAGGTTCATGCAAGGGTACGAATTCAAGGTGGCATACATATTCGCCAAGGTGGAGGTTGTTGTACGGTTTGATTACAGCAGGACTTGAGTTGTGATATGGGGCTATGTAGAATTCTAGTTAAACTCTATTTCTAGAGGGCCATAAATATGAGGTCAACCCTATGTAACCTTAGAATGACTAGATGGCTTGGTGTGGGGATACAGCATTGACATGCTCATCCTTTCTATCCTATGCTGGCAGATTGGAGTTGGTCAATTCAATCATCAGTCCTATCACTATCTACCCAACGTCCACTCTGAAATTGCATGCAGAGGTGGTGGAAAATATAGATCGGGTCAAAAAGCAATGTCTTTGGCGTGGTGCAGATCAGCAACGTAAGAGTGGAAATTTGGCTGCTTGGGATATTGTGCTCAATCCCAAGAACAAAGGGTGTCTTGGAGTAGTTAATTTGAAAATTCAAAATAAGGGCCTTTTGATCGAAGAGCTACACAAATTCTACTCAAGGAAAGATACCCCTGGGCATAGCTAATATGGGACACTTATTATCAAAAATAAGATTCCCCATGACAGTCGAGAAGTTGGTGGAAGGATGTTTTTAGGCTCCATGAATCTTACGGAGCAATTGCAATGTGTCAAATGGGGGATGGTAATTCAGTTCTCTTTTGGGGGACAATTGGTTGGGTGAAAAACTGGAGACAAAGTTCCCGAGACTTGCCTCCTTTGCTCTGTCAACATTGTTCTCCATTCAAAAAGTCATAGAAGCCCCAGACCTTGCAAGTATTTTTTCCTTCCCCTATCAGAACACGCTCATAAAGAACTTCAGTCTATGCACGACAAGCTTTCAGATGCTAACTATGATTTTGATCAACCAGATCAGTGGTCTCTGCTGAGTGGTGCAGACAATGTCTCGGTTTCGTCTTTCTATAAGAAGGAACACCAGCAGTTGCAGGCGCCGGCTGTTTTTGAACAGCTTTGGAAAAGCCTCAGTACAATGCGAACCAAGTTCTTTTTGTGGTTGGTGCTCATTGATAGAATCAACACTAAAAGCATGTTGTATAGACGAAACCTGCTGAACCAGCAAGAGGTCTGGTGTGTGCTTTGCTCAGCAGGTACCGAAGAGGATGTTAATCATCTTTTCTTTCAGTTTGCTTTTGCAACCCGATGCTGGAATTTGGTGAATATCCAATGGCGGCATGATCTTCCAATACAAGAATGAGTATTAGATGCACACCGAAACTCAAGGCTTCCTACGTGGGAATTATGGAAGATAAGAAATAGAAAAGTCTTTGATGGACACGCTGCATCGTTCCATCTTTGGATCTCGCGGTTCAAAGAAGAGCTAAGCCTTCAAAGCATTCATTTTAAGGAAGCTAGGAAGTTAGTAGTTTTGTCATGGATCGACTCTTCGTAACTTGTCTACCTTTTAGTGGCCTTGCGCGGCTACTTTGTATTCTTTTCTTCTTTTGCTGGTGGCTGTAAGTGCTCCCTTGGATGTAAGTATCTTTCTATTCTTAATAAAACCTTTTTATTGTGGGGATGTCTCCCACGGTCTTTTTTGTCAAAAAGATAATTGGAAGGTACGTCCATAGTCATGCTCGGAGATGGAGGCTTCGGTTAAACTTCGTTAACAAACATGGTGTCTCTGGTGTCGTCTGTGTTGTGCATGAATATCTAGATCGATCCATAGGCGCCTTTTCATGCTTATTTTCTAACAGGATGAAGATATTTCGTTGCTGATGTTGGAAGCTCTATTCTGGGTGAAACTCTATGTCACGTTGTTGACAATTCCCTACTTATTTCAGTTTTTAATGTTGGTGTGAATTTGTCATCGCCGACCACTTTGATTGGAGCTTTGAACTGATATGACTTTGGGAGCTGCTGCATCCCATCCCCTGCCGGCACCATCATCAACTAATCTTCTTATTATTACTATAGTTACAAATAATTAGGTGTTAAAAAAACACGGATTACAAAACGTGCTATAAAAAGTTAAATTCTAAAAATTAAAAAAAAATCAGAAACATCTGGTCATCTATCAAGTAGTCTGTTAGAATCTGTATATGTATTTGGGCTAGTGTAGATTGTATTCGGCCAGTTCTTGACAGGGAGCCTGGTTCGGTTGGGCTATAGGCCCAGGCCGACCTGGATTCTATAGATAGATTAGGATTAGGATCCGCCGAGGTTCCTTACTTGCACAGGACTCTAAGGCAACCTCGGCTGTATATATGTAACTCCCTTGATGCTAATCAATATATTAACTTTCCCTGCCATATTCTCTTTCAGTCTCAAATAATAATAGCCATTTGATCTATTATATTTTCTAAAAAAATTACTCACTATACCATTATGAAAGACCATTATAGTAACTCATAAATTTGCATATAAATTATCTACTGTACCATTATGAAAACCGATTAAAAGAACCCCCTAAATTTGTATATAAATTACCCACCATGTAATTATAAAAGACCAATTAAGATAATTTTCTAAATTTGCATATAAATTACCCACTATGCTATTATGAATGATGGATTAAAGTAGCCTTACACATAAATTATCATTGTAAAAATCTCCTAATTTACATATACAATACCTATTTGTGTTATTGTAAAAAAATAATTTAAATCAACCCTTAATTTGCCTATTAATTTGCACTATGCCCTTATAAAAATATAAATGTCAAGTAACTATAACTAAATAAAATAACTTTTTTTCATATATACAGGCGTATTATTAAAGTATGAACATTATATATATATATATTGAATAGTAATAATATTTTTTTTAATTGTAGGTCTCAAATTTATATATAAACTTTAATATCTACTTTTACCTATTAGCCCAATAGCGTAGGCGTGCACCACCGATATGGCCTCGCGCGCGTCTGCCCTCTCGCCTCCGCGGAACTGCGCCCGGCCCCCGACGTCACCTTCCCGAGAAACTCGGCCTGCTCTCACCCGCAATCTCCGCCTGTGAACGCCCACTCGCCCGAGATGCCCGCCCACACGCGTCCCGCACCCTACCCCTGCCCGCGCCACCACCCCGCCGCCGTTGCCCGCTCTCCTCGCGCTGCCGCTGTCGACCTCGTGCACGACCACCGCGCGACGCCGTCGCCCGTGTCCTGGAGAAGAGTGAGATGCGTAGCGGTGGCGGGGCTGTGCTGGTGGAGCGATGGCGTTGCGGCGAGCTAGATCGACGTGAGGAAGGGCGGATCCGGTGATTTGGTGCACTTGCATGTTCATTCTGCAATATGTCAGTGCAAAACTCATCGCTCATAGTTGATACTGTTGGCTTAAGTGAAAACTTATCTACACTTTGGTCGTAGTTGTTTCGCTTTCCTTTTCCGTGTGATATTTATAATTTATGTCTACTTGGGAATGCTCCATTTCTCAATGCTTTTTTTTTTCTTCAGTCAAGTTTGGCAGATCGTACTGCAAACAAATTTAATCAAGTTAACCTTCATCTATTGCAGGGTTGTGTCTGAAGATTAATGCTAGCGTTTTTTGAACGTAAAGATTAATGCTAGCATATTTTCTATGCTTCTACCTAGAGGTAATGGTGCTTTCTTGATGTTTTGTAGCTCAGTTCTCTTGTATGCAGCCGTGTTGCAATGCAGTTTTCTCCATTTATAAAATGCTGGACTTGAAATCATGTATATATTTAATTTACAGGATTAAAGGAACAGTCAATGAAACTGAGCATTTGAATGTGCTAATGTAGTAATGCACACTTTGCCCAAAGCTTTAATGCATTCTAGAATACAATGCTCCTTCCCTCATACCAGGAAGTTAAATTACTTTTAAGTGCAGTGGAAACTGAGCCTTACAACAATACTCCCGCTCACCCATTTATAATCCGTTCAGAGAACTTTTGGATTAAAAATAGGCAAGGAATACTCCTGACCTCTGCTGTTTTGCAATTAATCCACCACTACTCCTGCAGATGCTAACTGCCAAAGCTACCGACATAGACACGAGGACAAACTAATGCAGATGCTGATCGTTTCTGGAAATGGACATGTTCTCCATGCCAGCTCGTGGTGCTTATACCAAAAACAAGCATCTCACTGAGTGTTTTTCCAAAATATGAACTGGAAGTGATACATGTATCCATGGTGGTTTCTCAATGCCATGAAGAGCTACAAAGAAGTCGTTTCTGCAGTTGGTGTGCCATTTTTGCAGGTTATATTGTTAGTTTTTGTTCGTTAAACTATTCTCTGATACGTTTTATGACTATATGTGGTCTTCTCAATGATCTGGAGCATATGGAGCAGGGCAGCACCGTGGTAAATTAGTCTATCAAAACAACAGTTGTGACTACTGAGTCCACAATGTCTGCCCTAAGATCTTTCCTACTAGACAATACAAAACTAAACCTGCGACTGTCATTAAGTGAACCAAAAGATACCCATGTGCTGTTACTCCTTCCTACTTTTGTTTAATATCGGTGGTTAATTTACAAGAGATGTTAACCTAGGAATAAGACTTTGGACAATTTCACCCCTGGCTTGATGGTGTGTGGTTTAAAATGAAAAATATCTCGATTTCACTTCAAAATATTGTTTTCCTCTTACTGTATGATCAGTGTAAGGTACACTTATGAGCAAAAGACTGGTACTTTGAGGTATGCATGGATAAACTACAAGAAATTCTGTTGTCAAAAAAGCGGCTAAGGTACCGCTGCCCAGTGTCCCTTTACTTTAAATTCTGTCGTTTCCATATAGATGACTGAACAGTATTTTTCTATTCCTTGTTGAATTAGCTAGAGTCAACAAGGTATCCACCTGGGGCATAGACCGTGATTCCTTGTTTTTTGGAGGAGGCAATAAGCTTTATCCATGACTGCATGAAGGATCTGTTTGGGACTGTGTCTGCAGTGCCTCTACACAAGGAAATGTCTATAACATATTTTAGCTAATTAGTCAAATCAATCTTGTAGGTTTTGTATGGCTCCTGCAAAATTCATGCTAATGCATATGCTTGGCATGCTCGTCATCCCCCCTGTCAAGATTGATTGTTGCACCACCAGTGTCCTAGACTCCTAGATTTGGATTCGGCATATCTTAAATTGAGCTTTAAATTTGACGAAAGTTACTTGGCATTTATAATTGGTACTTAGTATATAAAATAACATTGCAAACTTAGCTAATCACAGTAACGATTACTATGCCGATAACATTGCTGGAGTTAAATGTTGGTTGAGTGCAACGATGCTTGTGTGATACAATGGAAATATATGTCATTATCCATTCATACATGTTAAAAGGTGTAACGAAGTCATACTGATCTCATACATGTTTAAAACAGGACCTACATATATGCTAACCCCTCAATTTTCATATATATCGACAAGAAACAAAATAGTGTTCCGGTGATGTCGTAGTGAGGGATACTTACTTGGATGCCATTAGGAAGCTCAGCGCAGTGAGAAGCCAGAACTCCTTTATCAGCAGAATGGAGACGAAGCCGCCGAGGAGCACGACGGTTGACCACAATAACGCCAGCGTCCCAGCACCGGCTGCAATGTTGGCTGTGGCCGTCAAAAGCTTGAGGAAGCGGTTGATCAGCTCTTCCGGCGGCTTTACCCTCACGGCGGTCTCTCCAATTCCCATGATGGTCTTCCTTTTTCACTGATCGATTGTGTCAACTCTGAAATTACTTATCCATGATGGATATGCATGATATATAGGATACGGGAGAGGAGGCTTATTGACGGCCGGCCGGCTTGCAACTGGGAGGGAGGCTAGCCAGCCTTGCCGTGATTTAAGAAGCTCAAGGCCGTCGCCCTGCCCTAGTAGTAGCTAGCTTGTTGTGGAATCAGGTGAGGGCTTTAACTGCTCTCAAGACACTCAACCGGAAATCAAAAAGCACATTAATATTCTTTTCCTCAGGCACAAAGCAAAGATGGCAAGGTAAAATAGAAAGAGTATGCGTAGCCATTACACTTTATTTAACAACAAAAGCGAAAAGAGGGGGGGGGGGGGGGGCGCAAAACAACAAAGAATAAATAAAAGATGCTAAAACTCGGCATGTACAAAAGCAACACTAAATCGTAAACCATACACCATCGAGTACCCGTGTAGCCACCATTGCCCCCCTCTTTTTTTTTTTTTGCACAAGCTGCATAGAGTAGATATATCGGGATACTTGTTACGAACTTTCCATGCCACTGATTATTGTCTTATTACAGGTTGTTCAACGCAAGCACAACGTGTGAACCATGGAGCAAATTAAATCGTATCAAACTAAATCCACAGCAGTGGCAGAGGACAAACCAAAAAATAGGTACGGCAAGCTAACTATAGTAAAGGGAAAAAAAAAGAAAAACATCCATAATATTGAGAGTAAGGGAATCCAACACACAACCATGCAACTAAATATAAAGTTAGAGCAGAACCATTGCACCACAATTATCCTTTTATTTTAACATAAAGGTACATGAGTCTTAATCACATTTTCTTGGGTCAAGTTGTACTGTGTTTAAAAAAAAAAAGCTATGGCAAGAGCCATACCTCGCCATATGGGGTCCTCCGCCCCTGATCCACAGCTCACCATTTAGGAGGGATGTTTCTTTTGAGAAATGGGATGATAGCCAAGGAGCTTGTAGTTCAACAGAAGACAAGTCTTTTTGCTACTACATCTAGGTCGTAAGTTCGATGGGTTCCGAGCTCCGGTGAGGTTTATTCTTCTTAATAAAATATCGAGGGCGACGAGACTGCGTCGCTGAGCTCGTAAGGTCCCTCGAGGCGGAGGCGGTTCAGCATGAGCTCGGTGAGGTGGGCGAACACGCCGGCGGACACGGAGAAACCCTCATCGATCCAAGGAGATGGCGTGGCTCGGTGGAAACAAGGGAGCTCCAAGGCGCTGTCTCGCACCTCCTAGTGGCTGCAGCCGGCAGGGAGGCAGCGCAGGTCGGCGATTCGTGTGCGCGGCCAGGGTGGCGCGGACGCTGTGGAGGTAGGGATAGGTGTCGTTGGGAAAGCAGAGCTCCGAGAGGAAGGCCAGACGCGGCGGCCGTCGGCGGGACAGGACGCTGGTCCGGCCGACGTCGGTGGCGGTGTCGAAGCGCGGAAAAGGATGAGGAACAAAAGGTTGTCAGGAAGCGCGCTGATACGGTCTTCCTCCTCCCCCGCGTCGGAGGAAGAGCAAGGCATGGCATGGCGGCGATCTCCATGGGATGCGCTGTCTGCATGCACGAGCAGGAGAAGTGGTGGGCCAGCAGGCCAATATTGTGATGGGCTACGAGCAGTGCTACGGCCCAGCAGAGGGGCTTTTCTTTTTCTCCCTGGGAACTACTGCTATGCAAACAAGCCGCCGGTGCAAGCATGCAATCAGCTCCCCTCTTGCGTAGGATCAACAGCGAACGGTGTCTCATCTTTTCGCACTTAGGCCCCTGCACCCCTCCTGATCAAGCCATCAGCAATTTGCGCAAAATCCCCCTCCCTTCATCTCCTCTGAGTGCCGTACGCCGCCGGTGGCCGGAGCCAAGCACGTCTTGGCCACCTTGCATTGCTAGTAGGTTCTACAGAAGAAGCGAGCAAGTTTCATTTAGCAACATACACGAGGCCAGATGAGACTGGAGATCGCGTGTGCGTGTTCGGTGTTCATGTCAGCGCGCGTCATGACAGGGGCCTCTTCATCCATAATCAGTTCATCCGGTGAGCTCTGTCGTCTGAAATAGCAGATTCCCAGATCAGCCATATGCGCTGCGCGGATGCGTGCTTACCCGCTGTGGAGTGCCGGAGTCAACCGTCCAGTGGACCACAACAAGGACCCTTAACGCCATGGCAGTCAGCCAAGATGCTAGCGAGGTCGATTTGATTTTTGTTCTTGTTGACCAGGTATTCAATGGAGGCTACGAGTAAATGTACGACATGTACAAAGTTTTCAGCTTTGGACCTTTGGAGTGTACTCTTCAACTTCACAAGTAGCAGTGCTAATGTAGTGGATTGAACAACTAGTAACGAGCGGAAAGAGTTGGATCATCGACTGGAGATTGACGGGGTCAGGCGCCTAGGCGGCGGTGGCGCAGGAAGTGTCCATCGTTCTTTCATGTCCGGCTGCAGCGAAGGAGGAGCCTAGCGTGCCCGGCCGGCAGCGCAGGACCTGGCGGCGGCCGAACTTGGGTCCGTCCGACGGGTAACTCGTGAACCAGCGTGCGGAGGAGATGAAGGGCGGGGGTTTTGTGAAAATTGCTGATGGGCTTAATGAGGAGGCGTGGAGGGGCGTTCGCTGTTGATCCTACGCATGAGGGGAGCCGATTGCATGCTTGCACCGGCAGCTTGTTTGCATAGCAGCCGTTCCCAGTAGTACTAGGGGGAAAAAAGCATCTGAATTCAAGCCAAGCAATCATAATGCATGCAGCTTGAACAATCATAAAGCATCTTTTTCACGAGGATGCAACGCGGGTTATTTATTAATTAGACAGTGTGATGGCCGGTAGATGCACGTACATGATAAGTGCAGTTCATCAATCACGGCCGGTGGACAAAGTGAGCAAGTGCCTACCAAGTTTGGGAAAACAGTAGTATTTCCCAACTCACGTAAAAAAAAAAAAACTGTAGATCACTCCCAATCATCGTGAAAAGCTTACAAATAATGAGTCTTCGGGTTCATAGATCAAGATACTGCATCAACGAAGGCTGCACCACGATCTTTCCCCAATAAAACAGTTCTTACATCGCATTCTATTGGTTAAGGAGTATTGGTAAAAAATGGAATAGCGTGAGCAAGGAATTTCTTGCTGGATGGGATATTCAAAATAACACTACTATCCAGTTTTCAGCATGCGAAAACTACAATCTATGGTTAACAATTTGGAGGAGTTGTATTTTGAACCATTGTATATAAATACTATGGTTAACAATTGCCATGGCAATACTATGGTGTTTTAGTGAAACCATGGTATAACGAGTTTTTTATGGTTTCACCCTGTTTTTGTGTTGGACCAAAACTTTGGTCTAGAGCAAAGTTTTCAATACTCCAAAAATATTGTACTATTGTCAAAACTATGATTTTCAAAACAGAGTTTTCCAAAGAGCCGCCGATGCAAACAGAGTCTCCCTAAGTACTACAATATTCTTTAATACTATAGTATTACCTAGAAACTACAAAAATACTATACTCCCAAACGGGCTTCTCTATAGAATAATTAAAACTCAATTCCATATCAATTCAAACTAGAGGATAATATGGTTCCAACATTTCTGAACAGTCTGGTATAGCAAATGCATGTTCACATGCACCGCAGCTGGTGCATGCCAGGATGAAACTTGTTACAGTCTTAAATAAGTATATTCCCATGCATGTAGTCCATGGTAAATATACTACAAACAGAAGCTTATCAAGGTTCTGATACGCCCTGGTGGCCTAGTCTTCAGGTGCATGACACCTTCTTGTTGTTAATATACCTGAAGTCCAGGCATACTCCTGGCCTAGAGAAGCTTTGAAGCTTCTTGCACAACTTCTCGGCATCAATTCTATTCACGGAAAAATGGAATATTACTGTCACATTTTTCAGCGCAGTCGCCCAATTAAATAGTCGCTCCACGAAAGAAACTTCATGGTCAGATCCTTCCATCTCTACGATTTCTATTTCTTGGAGTCGAAATAACGAGATTTCCTCAGTTTTCCAGTTTGATTGTTGGTTGTTACAAATACAACCAGATGGACACGAACTTCGTACCTGACACAACACAACATGTTAACATGATAAAATCCACTAGTAAAGCTGGATGCCATAAGAACATAGCAGAGAAATCTAAAAAAAAATTATCACACTGCCTTAATATATAGTCGGGACATCAAGTCAACAACAAAATTTGTGGAAAAATATACATAGAATAAATTTCATTGCACTAATATAAATTGGTGCAAAGAACATCGTCTTTTATATTATCCTGGGCTATTGTTCTATCAATAGAAAAGAGCCCATAGTAAACACTAAACAAGACTACAGTGCATCTCAAACATGCAAAGGTCGGAGGTGTTTTAGGATCTTTGTATCTTCTCGATGTATTGATCTTAAAATCAATAAAGCTTCCACTATCGAAAAAAAAGTTTATAGGGCAATAAGGGCATAGATTATCAATGAAAGTGTGGAAGATTTTACAAAATATGTACCAAACTCTTACAACATCCTAACCCAGATTGTGCTATCAAGATTGAAGCTGCCCTGCACAAGCTCAGCTAGCCAACTTGCTGCCCAATGCAATATTTTAAATTTTCTTTTTTGGCGAGTTTAAAAATAGATAACAATCAGTATTTCCAGCCCAATTACTAGAGAGAAAAGCGTTTTCATTAGGAGACACATATTACCACAGTTAAACTTTCAACAGAACACAAGTATGAAGCCAACTTCTAGGAACAGTATCAGCTCAGGCCTTGGCATGAGAGAAAAAAAAAATCAAGTGCATATCTATTTCCATTACTCCTCTAAGTTGCAGGCCCCTTCAGGCCTTCCCCATGCATGATCAACTATGTATAGATATTCAATTTTCATTCCAGAAGCAAGAACAAGGAGAAGCAGGTGTGTGGATCATGAGCCAAGCGAGCAAATGCTATTATTATGATGCTATATAATCACCACAACAAAAGCAAGCATCATTAGCCTCGCTGAAGCAACCCCTGCTAGATGATCATTTCTACAAGATCTGTGACCTAGCTTCTAGAACCCAGCATGCACCTCAGATTCATTCTCATCTCTTAATAACAAGAAAGAGTACTAAATAAACAAAATTAGATATTTTTACCATGGCTTCGAAAGAATCAAGGAAGTACAGCGCCAGCTTGCGTATACCAGTACACATCCTGAGAACATGGAATGAGCTGGCCCCAAAGACATGTCCATTTGAAATTACTTCCAGACGCAGAATTGTAATGTCAGGGAGCACTTTCATGTCTTCCATCAGGTTTTGATAGGCGCTTATGTCCTGTGTCCATAGGAAATCAGAACAAAAAAGGCATCACGTTTCTAAAAAAAATGCGTGCATTCAATTTGCAGTGCTAATTAGTTGCTGATGAGCAAAAAAAGGAAAAAATGTAGACTAGCACTATCATGCATTCTATATATAGTTATCTAACCACGTTTGGCTGGCATACAGCATAGTTATTCCAGCTAACAGATAGGTATAGAATGAACTATATTGAAAGCAAGTGAAAAACAACTCACCATCAGATAGGTCAGCGTTAGCGTGACAGATTCCATGACCTTGTACTCCTTCAGGAGGTCTAGACAAGCACGGTTATGCGCAAACGCTTCATGATCTGCATACACAAGGAATGACAGGTTCCCCAGGGACCGGATATGTGGCATCCTGACGAGGAAGTTAACATTTTCTTGGCTAGACATATCGTCCCAGATGAGCAACACGAGCTCAGGGGCTCTAATGGTGAGCACCGGATCTCCGTTCGTATGGCCGAAGCAGCTCGCCACTCTCAGCTCCTTGAGCTCCGGCGCATCCACGGTGAGGTCCCGCAGGCCAACAAGCTCTTCCAGGTCCACTTCCACAAGGGAATCGGAGCGTATGGCGAGCCTGGTGAGCCCGACCGTCTCGCTGACCTCGAGCCTCCGCAGGCTCGGGCACCGCCGCGAGGAGACGGCGTCGCTGAGCGCGGCGGACGACGACCGGCCATGGAACTGGATGCGTTCCAGGACCAGGTCCGTGAGCCGCGCGAACACGCCGGCGGGCGGCAGGACGAGGCGGAGGAACCCTACGACGCAGATCGAGGTGGCCCCCTCGAAGCAGGGCAGCCGGACGGCGTACCTCGGCGGGGCGTCGCCGACGCTGCGGAGGGAGAAGCTGCCGGTGACGCGCGCCGCGGCGGTGGGGAGCCAGACCGCCAGGGACGCCGGGTCGGCGTCGCCGTGCCCGACGTGGAGGCGGCGGAGGGCCACCTCGTGGGCGGCGAGGGCGTCGCGGAAGCGGAGCGCGTTGCGCGGGTCTGGGAAGAAGGGCATGCGGATCTCCGGGACCAGCTGCCATGCGCGGTACAAGCGCGTGGACAGCAAGCCGGTCTTGACGGCGTCGGGGGTGTTGAGGAAGAGCAGGATCTTGACGAGGACGTCCTCGGGGAGCGCGCTGAGGCGGTCCTCGCCCGCGGCGTCCATGGAGCTGGAGCCTGCTAGCTAGGGTTAGGTGGGGGCTGAGCCGATCTGGATCTGGGGAAGGGTTCCTCCATCGCTCACCAGTCGCTGTCAGTCACTGTCAGTCAGCGTGTGTTCCTTTTGTAGGCTGTGGCGTTCGTTTTTAACTTTTACTGTACATTCACAGCCGAAACTGAGTTACGGCTGTCATTCCAGTAGTGGCTGCTCGCCCACTACTATAGCCAGAGAGGACTAGGGCATTCCACCAATAGCTAGGGCTTTCTTCTCTCTAAGCCTTGAGCCACCACCGCTATGGGGTTGCATGCTCATTTTCATTATTGCATTGATTATTCTAACATGCATGATGCATCCCAGGTAATATTAAACATAGTTCTTATTATGGTCGGTAATTAGGCCTCCTTTGGCACAGCTCTTAGGGCCTCCGGCTCCTTGCATTTTGCTACCGTAGCAGAGGTGGTGGGAGCTGCAAAATAGTGGCTTCGTTGGGCTCCGGAGTGCTCTGTGAGAGAGAAGAGAGAGGAGAGAGAAAAAGAGCTCTGGCTACATTACTTCACAGGTGCTTGTCGGGGGCTGGTCTCTCGGAGCCGGAGCTAGGGCTCCGAGCAGCCAAAGGGGGCCTTATTCCAATGCTTGCTAGGAGGGTTTTACGACTCAAGGGGCATTACGGCTATTTCATTGCTCGACTCTTGCGTGCATCTTAGTAGGAGTGCCTTTGAAATCGCCATTATTGACCATCAAAACTATGAGGGCTTTCAAGAAGATAGACACATTCAATTATCCAATTTGTTGTTCCGCCCTCTTGCCTTGCCTTTTTGGCATCGCCGCCTCTAAGCTCCACATAGGTCCGCCTCTTTAGCCGTCATGCACTAAATGACAAGCGTGTCTTACGTAACGGACACAAAATATATAGTTCATATATATACCCCCATGATGTTTATAATTCCTATCTCCATGCGCCGAGAAGTATGTTATTGGTGAATGGTATGGCGGAAATTAAATGAATGGAAGGGATCATGCACGTGCTTCGCCTTTGTTGCGTCGATATAAGGCCATTTTCTCTTAACAGTCAAGCGAGTGGTGGGTGATGAGCACCTGCGGGAAGGTCTGGTGGGCCACACGCCATGCAACTCAAGCCAGAGGGTGTGGTTAGGCTTAGTAAAGGAGTTTGGGTTATTTACGGAGTATTGTAGTTTAGTTTGTTAAAAAAAGTATACTTTTTAGGAAACATTGGGTTTAGTAAATCCTTTTAGGATAATTTTAATTACTAAAAGTTCAAAAAATGAGAATTGATGTTTAGTGTCTTTAGTTCTAATAGTTCAACAACATACTATTTAAATCAAAATTAGTTTTGTTAGTTTTAAAAGTGGGTTGTACTATATATCAAAATGTTAGCTCTAAGATGGTAACATAATGGATATAAGAAAATGTAGGTGTTAGATGTCCGTTAATTGTATTTTGAAATTGTAGATCACTCATCAGGAATAAATCCACACTAAGAGGCTGATCCATATGGTACATCATTTATCGCTTTTTCATCCATGGACTATTCATAGAGATCACCATTGTGAGGGTGACAGGAGGCAAGCTTTTTTTAAAAACTTTTTAGAGAAGCAATTTTTTTCTAAATGAAAGGATAAATATATATAGTACAAAATAATCAGGTCACATCACCAATCCATATATTACCTAGTCCAATCTAGTCAAGAAAGCCCATAGCCCCATACTATATATCCCTGACTTGGTACCTTTTTATTGACGTTGTAACCTCTAGCCATGTCTCTCTCATCTTTTAAAAAAAAAGCCCTACTAATTATTGATAGTAGAGCCAAATGTTTCAATCTGGAAAGCCATCATGGTGCAACTAGAGCCGGAGTTGTATTTACATATTTGAATTTTAAAAATCGAAAAATTAGTATAACCCCAAATTCCACTTTGGTGGGATTGAAGTTGAAAATTTTGGAAGTCCGTATGATCTGAAACGAAAGATATTTAATCTCAAACACAAGCTTTGTTTCTTAGTTGACATTTGGAATCTTGGTTAGAAATCCCTGGGACTCAACTGAAACTTTTAGGACTGACTTGAATGATTAGGCATGAAAAGAAAATTGTCAAGTAACTAGACATGCATGGTTTGGACAGGTATATAAATCGAACACACATGTGAAACAAGCATCCTTGCATCATCAAGGGATTACAGCAATATATATATGGTCGATGAAAAGCCAAACCAAATAATCATGTGTCTTGGTATATTGGTACTGAAGAACCTGTACGTAGTCATTGCCATCAGAGACCGAAGTTATATTACCAGACTGAATTCGTCTTTTGAATTTATTCTCTCCAGAGATGATACCAGGGTCTGAAACTATGGCCATAAATTTTTCCAGCGTCCGTAGCCATATTCTTCAGTGCTCCGCCCATGCTGTCAGGTCAGTGACCTGAGCCTTGATGCTATTGCTTGGTGGTTCAACAACTGCTGCTCGAACTCTTGTGAACTTGGAACAAGTCAAGCCAGCATATCGGCTGACTAGTTGCTTCCCATGCATTTCTGTTATCTGTTAATACAGCATTATGTGCAGGAATTAATGAAACTAATCGTCATGTTCCCATGAACTCAACGAGAACCGGCAAGTTGGCTGAAAAATATTGCATGGTTCAGAGACTGTAACTGAAACCACACACGGCTTTCCGACGCGTCAGTATCTAGTGTTCACTTGCTCAGAACTCCCTAGCTACTCAGCAGTCACTCTGGTCTTCAGTTGTAACCGTGAGAGCTGAGGAAAGTACCAGTACATACAAACTTGATCACTCAAAACTGAACCATACCCTCCAAATATATATGTTTCAGTCTCAAGGATGTACGAAATGGTGAAACTACTGCATGGGCTACACATTGTTCAGGTCGTGGGTGAAAAAATGAACCCGAGAGAAGCAAAGGCACATGTCCAAAATAACAGACTTCACTTCCAGGTGTAACTACCAACCATCAGATAATACTTGCTGCATGTACTGCTAGTGAACAGAAAATAGCTGCACATACTCTTTGACAGCCCAGTGCCACATGCATTTTAACATATCCGAATGCACGCATTATTCCACCTTGCCAACCTCTTTGGTGAAATCTACTTCCAGAGAGGTTGCAGGAACAGACCTGTGGCTTTATACTTCTTCTTAGTGCTACGAAAAGTGAGTAACGTGAAGCCATTCCTCCTCCTGCAGAGAATAGCAAAAACATGCACCTTACAATGCATGGCTATATATAGCTGTTAATCTTGGTCGCGAGGGGGAGATAGAGACCCCGCCCGTGCGGTCGGCCAGTTCCATGTACTTCTCCATGCAATCAACCTGGTGGTGGGCTGGTGGCACCCAGAGCCAGAATCTCACCAGACCGCTACTGCTGCACAGTGCATACATCTAATTCTCCCCAGACAATGGCTGCAACACCTTTATGTTGTGCTCGCTAGCTGTAGAAGAAAGCAGTTGAGTGCATGGTGTAATCAGCGGCAGGACCGGCCGGATTCGAGCGAGCGCTATCAGTTTGCTTAATTGAGATGGGTGCCCAGCTGGTAGCAATGGATGGCGGCTATGCATGGGAGCCCAGCAACAGCTAGCCAATGTTCTCCTACCAAACAGGCGTAGGCTGCTACTCAGTCAAAAACTCAAAATAGCCTGCTGGATATTGCAGAACGGCAGTCGACAGCACTCCTTTTACTCTTCAAATCATGGAGACCAATAAAAAATTTGACATTGTATAGCAAAGGACCACCTGTAAGCATTCTAAAAAAAGAACCCGAAAAAAAAAAAGAGAGGAAGCACCACCATTTGTGAACGAGCGCATGGAGCATATGTGTATGTAATTGGCCTAGGTCGGTAGCATTGTAATTTGCAACAGATCACAAGGACACTTGCTAGCATTGCAACATTCACCTGCATGCAGGCATGCAGCATACTAGTATGCAGGGCACACATACACATGAAAATTACAAGCTAAAAGCGCGGATGTGAGGACATTAAAATTAAACAGTTACAAAGCTATCTGAAGACTCACACCCCGGTACCCTGTTATTCACTTCTTCGCTGGTGTAACTAAGCAACAACAGGGATGTTTTTGCCTCAATCGTGAGACATCATACATCAGGCATGTATAAAGAAGGGCTTTGCTAAAACTAGCTCGACACATCTCCTTGGCCCTTGCTGGTGTCTAGCGCTGCAATAAGCTAGTGGTTTAGTGATCTTTGGGCACATACAGCACCTTCACCGTGTCCTTGCGCATGTAAAACTCCATGCATATTTCTGGTCGAGAGAAGCTTCGTAGTATCTGGTACAACTTCTTGGCAGTGCTTTCAGTCACCACAGAATTGAAAGACACTGTCATCTTTCTCACCACCACGGCCCAGTTGAATAGATGTTTCATAAAGGTAACTTCATGGTCAGATCCTCTGAACTCCGAGATTTTTACTTCTCCGAGGTGATTCAACAAGAGATCCTCGGTTTTCACGCAACCAGGTGGACAAGCAGTTTGTTCCTGATCGAAACAAGGATCGTATTATTAACATAGGCGATTTGAGCTTGAAATTATCGGACTTGCTAGAATATGATGATGATAGTTCACGACATCAATAACATTAGTGGAAATAAAAAAAAAGGATTCCACCTGGACGTTATTACCAGCCTGACGCCATCAGATTATATTGCAGTAATAATGTAGTTGTTTTCTGAGCTAAGACTAATTGTTGTAGGAAATGATTTTCATAAAATTACACAAATGGTCCAGTATCATTCTATCAACATCATATATTCAAGAAGATTTTCAGTCAACCTTACGAGCTAGGCTATCCAATAGAGGCACTGGAATCCTTTTTTTATAAACGTTTAACCCCAAACCTTACTGTATCTCCTAACGAGTCCTAGTTGTATCATCAAGTCGAGCCTCCCATGCAACAGCTTAGCAAATTTACTGCCATTTATATATGTCAAAGATGCTGACAATAATTGAAAAATATTAACACATAGTATTTTCAAACCAAATGGTATTATTACCATCAAGTCAAAACTCAATATTGTGAAGTAGTGCCATACTATCATCGTTAGGGCATAAATAAACCACATATAAACAGTACAGCAGACAAACTATTTACACCATAATATGAGCATGCAGTCAATGCGTAGAGCCACTAGCACATCAGGTTTTGGTGAACAGAGAAATGCAATTGCATATTACATAAACAAAGTACTATTTCCCATTCTTTTTTATTTGTTGCTTCTTAGTTCAAAAATAAACTAACATGCGACAAATATTCGAGAACGGAGGAATACATTACATAAACAAAGTACTATAACATTACCTCTGTCTTGCGAGAAATTTTCACCTTCAGCTTTCTGGTACCAGAACATGGAATATGCTGGCCCCAACGGCGTGTCCATTTGAAACTATACTCAGATGCAGGAAAGTTACACCGGGGAGCACTTTGATGGCCTCCAACAAGTATGGTTTGTTGTGAATGTCCTGTGTGTCCGCACAAGTCACCACAAATTGTGTCAGTTTGGACAGAGTGAGGAACATCTCTCATTTTTTAAGAACATCTCACCTCAACTCGGGGATTTCTTATACAAGAATCTGGTGTTTTCATGCCTAGAATAACCATACTGGTAGTTCTCTTCACACAAAACTTTGGACCTCATGTGTTGCCAAGAGATATTCGTAAACACCAAATACTGATTGTGTTCAGAACGGTTGCAGGGACATGAGCAGAGTAAAAATAAAGTGAGGATCTGTCGTGGCTGAATTTCTTCTCACAAAAAAAATCATGTATATATATGATGTTCTCAGGTTGATGGCACAATATTTCCAAACAAGAGAGGGGAATGAACTCACCGCTTCGTAGGCCAGTGTGAGGGAAAGTTCTTGGATGATCTTAAAGCACCGCAAGAGCTCAAGACACGGGCGATTGGGCGACGCTCCATACACAAGCAGCATGTCCGGGCACACGCTCTGCAGATGCTTCATCTTCCCGAGCCGGACAGACCTCCGATCAAACAGATCCCCCCACATGAGCACCTTCAACTGACGAGCTGAGATGTCGGCGACCGGCCGATTCCGACAATAGTAGAAGCAGCAGAACACTTTCAGGTGCTCGAGGGCCGGCGCGACTATGGTGAGCTGCCGCAGGCCGCGCACCTCCGCCAGCTCCATGTGGCGGAGAGAATCGGAACGGATGGTGAGATCGTCCAGGCCCCAGGTGTCCTTGACTTCGAGCTTCTGCAGGCACGGGCACCGCCGGGAGGAGACCGCGTCGCCGAGCGCGCACGGGCCGCGGCGGAACGTGGCGTGAGCCAGGCAGAGCTCGGTAAGCCGGGCGGAGACGCCGGCGCGTGGGACGGCGACGCCGAGGCACCCGAGGTCGAGGGAGACGCTGGTCGCCTTGTCGAGGCAGGGAAGGTCAAAGGCGCCTCTTTTGTCGCCGTTGTCGTCGTCGTTTCGCCCCGGCACCACCTGG
Organism: Paspalum vaginatum; assembly: GCA_030272315.1. Classification (NCBI taxonomy): domain Eukaryota; kingdom Viridiplantae; phylum Streptophyta; class Magnoliopsida; order Poales; family Poaceae; genus Paspalum; species Paspalum vaginatum. The sequence continues at coordinate 47,559,363 of CM059013.1, read as the reverse complement.
TTTGTGAAGACGAGCCTGCCGGAGACGCGGCGCGCGGCGACGGGGAGCCAGGCCGCCACGGACTCGGAGGCGGCGTCCTGGGTTTGCACGTCGAGGACGCTGAGGGGCGCCTCGTGGGCAGCAAGAGCCGAGGCGATGAGGCTGTGATCCGAGGAGGAAGGGAAGCGGAGCTCCGGGAGGAGTGTCCAGAGGCGGCGCCAGCGGCTGGAGAGGACGCTGGTCTGGCCGGCGGCGGCGGCGTCCTCGAGGTCGAGGAGGATGCGGAGCAGCACGTCGTTGGGGAGCGCGCTGAGGCGGTCTGGACAGGCGTCGTCTTCGAAGTGCTTGCCCGCGAGCTGGCCGGCGGTCAGGTTTCGCTCCATAGCCATAGGAAGGGAGAAGAGGATGGGCAACTGCTTCGGGTTTGAGTGTTTTGTTTTTTCACAACATAGATACATTAACCTAGCACTGACTTATATTTTATTTTTAATTAGCTATTTTTAGGAAATACTACTTCATGGAATTTGGCCTCCCAGACCCCAATACCATTTAGAGTGCCCAGTGGCCACAATTTAGTTTTCAACCACTCCATTGGTACAAAGAGATCTATGTAGGCCTAAGGACTCTTATCTCCATCTATCACTAACTTATTTTTCTCTTTTAAATAGCCATTTTTAGCAAATACTACTTTCATTTTGGAATTTGACATCTCCAATACCATCTAGTGTGCCCAAGGTTTAGTTTTCAACCATTCTATTAGTATAACAAAATCTTGGTGCCTCAATGGTCAATACTCTCTACCATTTAGTTGTGCTTTTATGGCAATAGATATGTTTTGCACTCAAATGGAAGTGCACTACGAACTGTTCTATCAATTGATGGGCATGTTTCAAAATATTGGATAAATGTCCTTTTTAAACACCTTTTTTTCAAGAAAATACCAGTTTTCTTTTAGAATTTATTACCCTCAATACCATCTACAGAGCCCATAGTTTGGTTTTGAACCATTCTATCAGTTCAGGGTAAATACCACAAGAAAATCTCGGTGAACTTTAATTTGATACCCTCCATTGCCTTTATGGTCACTAGCTTGTGTGCTTTAGTTAGGGTTGAAGCTTTTTTAAAGTTATTTTTAGCTTTAATACTAGATAGACTACTTTTACAAAAGTAGTGTATTTAAAAGTTGTAACTTTTTTATGATCTTGCTTTTGGATGAGGTGGTTGGTGTTTTTGACCTAAATAATGCAATGCTAGTAATGCCCTAACTCTTTTAGCCATCCTTTCGTAAACAATACTTTTAGCTTTCTACTCTAGAGTAGTAGAGTTGTTGATTTTTATAAACTATTTATATAAAAAATGAACTAGTCAATGACTAGGCTTATCTTCATGGGAGGGCAAATTCTCTAGTGTCCAACATGGATATTGAAGCTAGTGAACGATAAAGGATGATATAAACTATACATTAACCGTCCGTATTTATTATTTAACTATAGGTTCATAAATATTAGATACACAATCTAGGAGCTCTAATACCATCTAGAGCGGCTATTAGTTAGTTTTTAGAAATTTATCATTAGATAACAACTTTTTACCTTTTTTTAAATATCTAGTTTTTGGAAATTACCACCTAAAATGAATTTGGTATCCCTAGTACCATGAAGTGTCCACCATTATTTTTTACCATTCCGTTGATGTAAAAGTTCAATACAATACCACTAAGAGGATCTAAGTGTGTCATTGTACCATCCAAGATGTCCACCATTTAGTTATGCTTTTATGGTTAGTAGTTAAGATTTTTTTTAAAAAAAATGCTGTTTTAGGTTCTAACTTCTTCTTTTAGAAAAGTTGCTTGTATAAAAATTGTGCCTTGTAATACTTTTAATTCTTGAATCATATAATTCCTATGGCGCCTGAGCTAACTGGAGTCCCCATAATACCCCCCCCCCCTAGCGGTTCAAGTTGGCAAGGATTATTCAAAGGTGTTTTTTTACTTTTAAGTTGACATTTGAGATGAATGGTGCTAAAGTCCCAGCTGAGTACAATCATTATATTTATTTTTAATTTACTAGATTATGGATTTTTCTAATATCAAGATGGAAAATAGTATATTGAGTACATGTACATGTATCTAGTGTTATTAGAACCTATAAATATGGAGCGGTCAATGTTGCATACCCCACTCCCTCTGCCTCATAATGATAGCTATTTTCGTAAAATTTAAGATACTTCACTGATGGCGGGCAAAGACACATACCCCTAATTAACATATTTATTTTTCCTCATATGGCATATGCGCGCATTCATACAAGGACGAAGTTCCTGTTTTAGTATACATATCCAAAACGTCATTTATGTGACAAATTTTAAATCTTAAACAGGAGTTCTTATGGGATGGACGGAGTATGTCCGTACTTTAGTTTCCAACAACAAAAGTCATGTTACTACTATCTTTATATCCTAGTTAGTCCGGTAGTTTGATACAGATGATGATAGTTATCATCACAATATCACATACACGATATACAGGCTCTAGAAGCGACGCGTCAGCCACTCTAGGACGTCTTGCAACCCCAATTACTATTACCAACCCATTTTCTACCACATAACAATGCAGGAATGTCATTAGGAGAAAGTGGGGGTGGGTATTTTTGCTTCTGCGCCATCAGTGAATTTGGTTTATATGAGATCGAATTCCTAGTAATCTTATATGCCGATTTGACTTGACTCTATTATTTATAGGTCGCGTAAAGTTCGTGTCTCTGCTCGCTTCAATTCATTTGTCGAAAAAGAAGTTGCTTCAACTGTAGTTACAACTTACACACACAAAAAAAAACTTCACGCAAATTATTCAGGAACACATGCATCCAACACGAGGTCAACTTACTACATTACACAAATGCTGGAATAAATAACTGAAACAACGTGCTCCCAGTCGATAAAAAGACACAATACTCTAAAACAAAAACAAAAAAAAACCGTAATTCAGCCGGAGGACCAGAGGAAAGCCGTAGCACCTGCCCACTAAAAACATGACGTTAGCAGGAGAAACATTTGTATAGCATTTAAAAACAAAGAATCCAATGCAGTGTCACTATAATGTGAAGTGTCAAATGTGAGGCATATCAATATGTAGCATGGAGACATCTTGGTGTAAATAAATCAAAAGGATCCATACTTACAGAGGAACTAGGAATAGGAGATACACACTTCAGCAAAGTGATCTATGGATGAAACTGGCGGTCGTGACCAAGCAGTATGCTATCAACATTCAACAGAAAAACAATTATCAACACCAGAAAAGGGATGTTTGACCATTGTGGTTGACATCAGGCCGTCTCAGATCGCTCAGCAATTAACAGTGACTCAAGTTCTTCTCTCCGTTTCTCCAGCTCCTGAAATACCACGATTCAGCAAATGGATAAATGATCAACACTAGTCAGTAGCGAAGGAGCACGGGAGAACAATTGTGCCTGTACCATTTAAGATATAGCATCTGCATAGCAATTAAGGAGCAGGTTTGAAAACACATTATTCAAGATACTATTACCTGGCTCTGGCCCAAGGAAAATGATGAGTAATTTTCTTGTGAGCATATATTGTACTATAACTTGGTATCTTAACTTCAACAAACATTATTCCAGGTAACAGGGTAATTTAATCCTTTTCAGCTGGGAAAAGGTAAACTTTTTAAAATGTCAGGTTTTCGCTAATCCTAATACACTGCAAATAGTTTTCAGCAAAAAGTTCTCCTGAACTGTAAATGGGAAGCAAAACAAGCAGAAAAGGAAGAAACTCATTGGACAGTTATGAATTATACTAAATGTACAGAAATCCGAGGATCGGACTAAGCCACAATGCACAAATTCAGGCATAAATTCACTACATACACTTGAAAACTGAGAATACCAGGGATCAGAAAACCAAAAGGCCACGCCTCAGGATCTGATGCTATCCCTAAATAGTAGTAGGAACCATGTACTAACCTCCAGATCCTTGACTGCTTGCTCCCGTGACGTTGCTTTCTGCTGCCTAGAACGTTTTAACATACCAAGGCACAATATACCCTACATGTTTGAAGACATTGATGATCATTTGTTACATTGCAATCACAAGGTCACACTTTTCTAACAATACACATGCCAGATTACGGACATCATGATGATACTATTAGATGTCATAACCATGCTAATATTTGCAAGAGAAATTCCAGTGCATATACTCTTCAAGCATCCAATTGGTTCATTATGATATGGAAAGTCAATCGAATAAGCAATAGATGGTTGAAAATGTAAGGCCACAGTGTCCCTACAAGATTTGATATCTGACAGTGTTGCATTTAAATTCAGAAGTAGAGAAGCAGTGACACTGACACAGACAAAGCATGAGGTTCCCAAGCTTACCGAGATTATGTAGACAGCTCCACATGCAAGAAGCATATAGCTGGCAATCTCCTGAAGCAGAATCAGTTCATTCCTTTCAACATTCGGGTATGCCTTGGTCATTACAGCAACACTGCCAAGAAGCAAAGGTAAAAGGGACTCAGCAGAGCAATAGATATGTACTGGTAAGACATTTAAACATGCACAAAAGGGTAATTAGTAAGACAGGTCCCACATGTTGATGTGATCATGGCAATTCTTACAGGAAAGGAACTTAAAATTACAATTTTGAAGACCAGATGGATAGCAAGTGCTTTAATCTGGACAGAATTTCCAAACTTTTCATGCCACTGTTCTATAACATTGAATCAAGTTTGTCATCACACAGAGTTTATTAAAAAAATTCACTTTTTTTGTTTGTCATGATGAGCAGATATTTTGTGTATATGTGGCACCAAGCATAGGTGGTCTGCACATTCTAATATATATGCATAGTTTGAGCGCTGAATTTTGGAAAGACAGTTGCAGGAAAACAGAGCTGTATGCTCATAAAGAACACTTACAAGATCTGTAGCATTCCCCTCGCAGGCAAGTATTCAAATATCTGGCGGCATAAAGAATAGAAACGTCACTACTAAATCAGCAAGCCAATGTCTAAAAAAAGTAGCACAGTGAACGAAACGGAATACTAGTACGTATAACATACTAGTAGAGTCGGTTCCATGATCAGTCAAGACAGTGGCCAATTCGGTTGGAAATCTTGGAATTGAGTAATCTACTCTTCATTTGAGAGGGCTTGCAATTGCAGAGCAGAGCAGAGCAGATGAAAAGAAAAAAAAACCTCACCTTCGAGAACTTGAGGATGGCTCCCCACTCGGTCTCGAGCGCGGCGACGAAGAGCGAGAACACCACGGCGTAGCACCGGAATATGCCCCCGAAAATCTGGGGCCGGAACCCAGCAATAATCACTCGATCAGCTCAGCTGGCGACGGCGAAGGGAAAAAGAGCGGGAGGGAGGAGAAGCCTGCATACATCGGAGCCGCCGCGGAATGACTGAACGGTCGAGAGGACGTTGACGGCGACGCATAGCAGCGCGACGGCGGCCGTGACGACGCCGAAGCAGCGGCAGACGATGAGGAGCGGGTCGGCGCCGGCGCGCCGCCGCTGGGGATGCGCCGGCGACGGACCGGGCCCTGCTGGCGCCGCGGAGGAGCCGTTCTCCATTGCTGGGCGAGGAACAAGAACAGCAGGCCTCGCGGCGCTTCTTCCCCTTCCTTCCTTCCTTCCTTCCTTGGATGGCGATGACTTTGAGGTGGAGCCGGAGGGAGTGGAACTGGAGTTGGGAGGCCGGAGCAGCTCACTCGCTCGCTCCTCTCTTTAAAAAGAGAGCAGAGGAAGACGAAGCGGGCGAGTGGACCGGGCGCACGGCGGGCTGGTGGGGCCATGTCGTCGGAGTCCTCGGTGTTGGTGGACCTGGTGTGTGGGGTGGCGAAGGCGCCGTGGTGGTGGGCTGGCGGTGGCGCGTCAGCGGTGTGGGGCCAGAGGCGCGCTGACACGTAGGCGCGTGAGGTGGCGCGGACCCCCCAATGGGAGCTCGGCTCGTGTCGTGGCACGTGATTCCTGGACGGACAGGTTGCGACGACGTGGCGTGCTTCCAGAAACACTAGTGGTGCGTCGTACAACTTGTTTCTTGTTCAGGGGAGGCCACCTCAACTGTTCAAATCACTCACCACAAATCGAGCACTTCGTCTCATGAAAAAAAAAAAAAAAAATAGAACTAAATCGTTCCAAATAAAACGTTGCCCCGGAATTTATGCTGGTTTTGAACACAAACTCACCGCATCGCCTATTAAACATTGTGTGCCATGCTTGTGCGTTGATGTGTTACCGGGCAGGGCTTGGCAAAGCATATCTTCAAGAGATAATAATAATAATAAAACGTTGGCAAATCAATCTCTTCTCTAAAAGACTTAATAATAACCCAAAACGGTAATCTCTTTCCTGAGATACTCCTATCATGGTGTTGTAAACCGTTCTTGGTAGCCTCAAACAACTATACTTAAGAAATTTATATGAAAAAAGCATTGTTAAGAATTAAAATTGTAGTCGGAGTTCGTCCTAGAAAGAAAAAAAAGTCACGGATGGGATCGGAGTCGGAGGAAGCCGATACGATCGATCGAGTCCGATTGGAATTAACACAGGCAAGCAGGCAGGCAGATCGGTCAGGTTCAGCAGCCAGGTAGAGCTAGCCCTAGCCGTCAATATAACCAAAACACACACGGCGAGGCGAGATCGATCGATCGATCGAGTCGATCCTTAGCTAATTAATTCTTGGCTGCTGCTGCTTAATTTGCTATCAACAACAACAACAACAATGGCTGGCAGTATGGCGCTGCGACGACGGATTCCTGTTCCCTTGTTGCCCCTTGGCAAGTCGCCGTCACCGTCAGCTCCTCCGCCGCCGGCAACCCGCTCTCGATTAATGGCCACCTTGCCTCCTCCTCATCTCCAGGTTCGTCGTTACTTGTTTACCCTAGCTACCCACTCGATCCAATATCCCTTACTTATTTATTTATTTTATTATATAACAAAACATTGTTTGTTTGGTTATCACCTGTATGTTGCATCATGAATGAATACACGAAGGGTCCATCATATGCCGTCGTCGCTCGTTTCGTTATTTGCAGGGTGAAGCCGCTAGCACAACGGAGGCGGCCAAGATTGTGAATGTGCAGGGGCAGATGCTGCGGGACCTGCTCCCTCTCTCAATCTGATGCACGCAGATATTTGGCCTGGATGAACCTTTTCACCGGAGTGAATCTTGGCATTGCTATTGCCCGCCTTCTTCAAGATATAGATAGATAGATAGATAGATAGATCGGTCGATCCATCATCTATCGGCAGCGGCCTTCTTCCATCCATCACACAACTGTCAATAACCCAGCGTATTATCAATTCCTAGTAATATGTTGCATATCTTATGTGCGTCAACTTATCTCATCGTACTACGATGCTAGATCATGAATCATGTTTTTTTTTCTTATCATTACCTTCGTGACACCTTAAAACGCAAACATGAAGCACTTCACTGAGAATATAAAGCTAAAGCTTGCGCAGACCAATCCACGTATGGATCGATCCTGCAATTGGATCAAAGCAACACATGCATAGTACCTAGTACAGTGCCTACCAACTCCAGCCTTTTCTCCAAAAAAAAAAAAAAAACAGCCCCGCACCATCCAACTGAACTGAATTTTTTGAAGCAACAACCAAGCACTGATGATGAAAGCGACGCCAAGATTCAAGAAAAAAAAAATTCCACCATCTGACATAAAAATACAAGCAAATTTTTAGACGTGTCAGATCTTTCAAGACTTTACCAGAAATTTTCTCTAGCGCCTAACACAAAACCTGAGCAATTTTAGACGTAACAAGATTTCCAGACCAAAAAAAAAAAAAACAGAGTATAATACGCCTAGCTAGCCAAATGTATACTTTCAAGCCATACGGTTGTTTGATTGTAGACAATAATAAGCAAGTATGTAAAGCACAGCACCATGTATTCTAGCCACCAGAAAACAAGACTGCTCGGACCAATAATTCGAAAAGTTTTTAACTGAACTTCTCTTTCCCTATCACATCAATGAGAGCACAACAAATGCTGGCATTATTTTTTCCTTCTCATGTATCTATATGCAGGCAATGCATACAGATACAGAGGCGAAACATAAACTGACTAAACAGTTCGGCAATAAACATGAACTGAAGTACAGCCACGAGCAGAGGAGATGGAGAACATTATTGATAGAGTGGAATTACGAAAATACAACACCTAACCACTCACTAGAAAAAGCAGCAAATTAAACTTGTTGCTATCCCTCCGCGTCTGCTTTATTTCACCCAGAATTTATTTGGCTCCCTTTCCTGAATAGATCAAGTAGGACGGACAATTGAGCGGTAACAGCTGATAGCCAAAGCCTGACTGAACGTGGCACCACCAATCAACACATTCAGGAGAAACAACATATTCAACATTTCGTGGGTGTTTTTGTCAAAAAGATGAGGGTTGTTTTGTTTCATGTTTTATTCCACAAATAGCCAAGGGTCTACAGTTCACCAAAAAAAAATCCAGAAATATTCGAAATCTAGCTAGTAGTGTACGCTGTACAGCCTTAAACACAACTAAGGCCAGCACCAATTGCACTAACGCTAAAAGCGTTCTGCTACGTTTCAGTTTCATATTAAAGAGAGGAGATGCTGCACCAAACTATGTATCATGAAAGCGTAAAATGGAACATATGAAAAATGCAGTGTTTTAATTTTCACATACTTTGTCTAGATGTAAAGAAATTCAGGCTTTCACTGTAAGCTACAGTACTGGAGGGCACACAAAAGGGCAATGCAGCACTGCATGTGTCACTAGCTAACACCATAGAGTCCCAGAAAATGACATCAGTGATCAAGCTAACAAACCAGAGCAAAACAACCCCTCAAACAAACCGAGAAGAGCCCGCAGTCTTCAGATGATCACCAAAACCCACCTGGCCTACAAATCCTCAGATAAGCGCCCTTAAGTTTGGGAAGCACCTGCCAGTTCATCACTTGTAGATGGCTCTGCCAATGTAATTCTGCAGAAGTACAAATTCAAAGTAACATTAGCTGGTTGAGGGTCTATTTGTAATCGGTGAACATATGTTAGTTCTGAGTGACCAACCAGAAGGATTAACAAGTACTAGGTGCTAATGGAACCAAACAACCAAACAAATCTGATATATAGACCCACAGGTCACAATTGATCACTAAGAAAAGATGGCCTTGCAACCAGAGGGAACTTTAATTTATTTAGCACAGATGTCCATCTACACCCATATTTTTATGCAGTAAAAGTGATGTTGAAAGAACATAACATCCAAGGAATGAATCGAACTCATTATTCTTGAGCACACATATTATGCATGTGGAGCTTGGAGTTGCGCACGTAGGCGAGGCCCAGCCCACCGTGCTCCCCTGTGATCAATGCAGGGTGGCACCTCATGCACTCAGGCGGCCGGCAGGACACTGATCACCCAACAGTCCTGGCCTGGCCACATTGTACTCTAGGGTTTTTTTGGAAGTTGTTTTCCTTCACAGCAGCGCCGCGTCCCTTGCCGATGCATGTTTGGTACGGCGGCGGCGGCGTGGGCAGCCTCCGCTGGTCGTCCGTGATGGGGGTCCCACACGGAGAGGCCCCTCTTTGGTCGACGTCAGTCGATGAGGAAGCGGGCGTGGCGGGGCAGGTCCTGCTGGTGGCTGGGCCGTCGGCACAGATCCCGTGGAAGGAGGCGGTGGGTGAGAAGCGGGTGGTGCAACGCCATCTCCCAACCAACCTCCATCGGAGCGAGCCATGACGCTCCCATGCTCCCCGCCGGAGCCCTCATCCCCGCCGCCTGCCACTTCGGCGACGGCGTCCACCCTCAACCCCAACGCCACACCGTTCTTTGGCTCAGCCGCTGGTCCTTCAGAGAGGGTACGTCTCAGTGTCTCACCTTTCTCCTTGTCGGATGAAGATCTGTCAGACGATGGCTACATCTCGCTGTCCTTCCTCGAGGCAGCGCATCGCAAGGGTAAGCAGGTCGCCAGCTCAGTCCCTTAGCCCACCATCGCAGGCCAGGGGTGGGCGCGTCGATGTCGGGCCTCCCAGTCCGCGGGGAGGTGGTTTCATGGCGGATGCGCGCCGTGCTGGTAGGCCGATGACGAACTACCGCCCGTCGGAGTCAAGGCACCACAGTTCCGCTGCTGCTGCGGTTGAAGAGGAAGGATGGATGGACAACCGTAACCCATCGTCGGGGTCGTGCCACGGCTCGTCGTCGCCCCACTAGGGCCGCTCGGCCTTCGCGGCCAGTTCCTCCTGAACTGGAGGGTCGGTGCTTCAACTGCCTCTCTTGGGACCATGTGGCGGCGGCTTGCCGTGCGCCGTCGCATTGCTTTCGTTGCAACGATGAGGGCCATCAGGCAAAGGAGTGTTGGCGCCACCGTCGGCGACGGCGTCGCATCTCTTCAAGGTCTGGTATCTGTGCGGCGCCACCTGTGCGGCCGCGTCGTTCACCCGCTAACTCTCCTCCACCGTCCCGTATGGCAATCTCTGACGACACCATGTCCTGCTAGGTCGGTGTCGACTGGGTTGTTATCAGGGGTGCCCAGACATCTGCGCGTCGTCTCCGTCTCCCTCGACGGGTGGTGGAAACTGCTGGCTCGGCAGAGGTGGTGGTTGATTCACCGGAGGTGGTGGTCATTCCGCGTTGCGCAGAGTTGGACGAGAAGGAATCTCGCCTGAGTCTGGCTCCTGTGGCGACCGTTGGAGGGACTAGGCCGGACGTCTCATTGGTCTAGGTTCGTCGTTATTTGGTTTCTCTGCATGGGATTGCAGAGGATCAGTTTACTATCCATTCCTTCGCCCTAGAGGATTTCTTGGTCGTGTTCCGCTCGGCAGATGATCGTGATCGTGTGCTCCATGGGCCGCCTCCTTCGTCCCCTCCGTTTCGTTTACTCTGGAGGCGTTGGCTGCGCCTTTCCTCGGCAACACCGGACACGATGCGTTTTCGTGTGATGTTGGTTCTACGTGGAATCCCGGCTGCATGCCTGGTCCGTCGATTCTGCGCAGCGAGTACTTGGTTTCGTCTTGTGCTAGGCTCGAGCTCACCCGCGGCACTGCGAAACATGAGAGACTTGAAGCGCTTTGTGTTGGCGGCGTGGTGCATCAACCCGGAGCTGATCCCGTCCAGGCGCATGTTGTGGGTGCCAGATCCTAAGGAGCCGCATGAGCCAGGTAATCTGTTCCTCAGGGAACATGAGATGATTCGTTCAAAGCTGAGTGGATTAATGTATGAGGTTCACATTGAGGTCGCGGAGATGCAACACTGGTTCATCAGGCCGGAGCGGGAAATCTCTCCAGATGCAAGGGACTCTGATGATGACAACGATTATCCAGGGTTCCGTGACTGGAGCGATGATGGCTGGCAGCCGTGTCCTCGCCAAACAAGGTTTTCCACGGATGCTTCTCTTCCTCGGCTGGGTCGTGGCTAGGGTGAGCCATTCCTCTATGATGGTTGCTCGGTGATACTGGATGGCATGGCGGCGCTGTCACCGGAGCTGGCGGGGACTGTCAGTCCCTGGTGCTTGGTCTTGGACTGGATCCCTAAAATTTGGGAAAGAAGGGGGCGTGCCTTGCGCGTCATCGTCACGGGTGCCGGTCGACCGGAGCCCCCGTTTCTCCTCCGCGGCTCCTGCCCCTCCAACAGCTTTTGACCCCATGCTTCTCGAGCCCATTGAGGATTTGGCTCCTTCTGCTGGTCTTGCGCGGCAGTGGGATTCCTGCGTGGAGGGTGATGTTTGCTCGGTCGTATGCCGTGACGGCGAGCAGGGCAACGGTATGGGCTGCCTGACGACTGCCGAGCTCCTCGCGCTAGACCCAGAGATGCTTGTTGGGCCCTGTGTGGCCCCCGTCACCGGTTCTCCTGCTGCGGACCATGCCTCTCCGCTGGCCTATCAGGCTGATATGCCGGAGCCTTTTGGGCAACCCTCGACCAGCGAGGACGGGCTGACTATGCTCAGTTGGGCAAGATGATGGGGGTCACCTCGGCGTCCTACTGAGACTGGCTCAGGCAACGTCACGGGGGAGATAGCTCTTGATAGCTCCCCGTCGCGCCTTGCGGCTGCTTTCGCTGACTCTGTCACGTTGCCGCTGCGTACCCCGGTGGTGGCTGCCCCACCACGTCTGCGGACCTCCAGGCCTCAAACGCCGCCGTTGAACAAGGTTCGTAGAAGTGCAAGATTGGTGGCAAAAAGGAAATACAAGGCCTCGAATGTGGAGGTCCAGGCCAAGAATGTGCTAATTAAGAAAATGGGATTTGTAAATGATGATGAACCTGTTGACGCTGATGCCGTCGTCGCTTACTGCAGGTCCTTTCAGGGGCCGGTGTCGGAGTTCAAGTTCTCCGCGCTCTCAGAGCTCTTCCCTAGGCATGGAGTGGGACGAGGTGGGCGTCACATCGACGCCAGTCGCGGCTTGAAGGCTTGCAGCCCAGTTCAGCCCATGGTCGCTTAACTGTTTGTCCATGGAGTCGCAAAATATTTTCATTTGGAATGTGCGAGGCCTCAACGGCCGCGCAGTGTCGGAACTCTGTTAGAGAATTTGTTGAACAACATCAACTGTCCTTGCTCTGTCTTCAAGAGACCAAGCTTGAGGTCGTTTGTAAGAACATGTTTACTGAAATGCTAGGCTCTGCGTTTGATTATGTTGCGCTCCCATCTGTTGGCCTATCTGGAGGCATCCTCGTTGCATGGCTACGTGATATATGGTCGGTGACGACTGTCGTTACTCGCACCTGGTCGATCACGGCCAAGGTTGGACTCCTTTCGTCTGAATCCCTGAATTGGTGGCTAACGGTGGTCTATGGGCCATGCTCAGATGCTAGCAAAAGAGACTTCCTTCAGGAACTATGCGATGTACGTTCTTCCCGTCCGGGGCCATGGTTGGTGGGTGGCGATTTTAACATGATCTACATGGCAGCGGATAAAAACAGCGGCCGCTTGAACCGTCGTGTCATGCGGTGGTTCAGCTCTTTTCTAAATGATGCCGGCCTGTCTGAACTACATCTTAATGGGCGGTTATTTACCTGGAGCAACGAGCGTGATCACCCTACTCTTGAGCGTATTGATCGGGTTTTTGCCTCGCCAGATTGGTTAGACGCCCTGCCAAATCATTGGCTGCGTGCGTTGTCGTCTGATTGCTCTGACCACTCACCACTGTTGCTTCAAACTTGCTGTGTTCCTTGGGCTAAGCGTCGTTTCAAATTCGAGAGCATCTGGCCTAAAGTTCCAGGGTTTCACGGAGGCTGTCAGAGAGGCCTGGGAGACGCCAGTTCAGAACTCCGATCCTTGCCGCGTTTTAGACTACAAGCTACGCAACACTGCCAAGTCGCTAAAAAAATGGAGCTCCAAGCATGTGGGGAGTATCAGGTTACAGCTTGCCATGGCCAGGGAATTGGTGTTTCGGTTTGACACCGCTCAGGAGAGGCGTGATCTCTCGCCCAGAGAGCTTCAGTTCCGGAACCAGCTAAAGCTCAAATGTCTCGGCCTCTCATCCTTGGCCAGGACCATCGCTCGGCAGAGATCGCGTTTGATCTTTTTGGAAGCTGGGGATGCTAACACTAAGCTCTTTCATCTTCAAGCCTGTCACAGAAGCCGTAAAAATTTCATTGCTGATCTGCATGTTGACGGGAGGACCGTCTCTGAACCAAACCTCATGTCATCTGAGCTTTTTGCTCATTTCAACGAGGTACTTGGCAAAGAGTACTCTCGTCTCCATGGGATAAACCTCCAACGGCTGAACCTTCCAGAGGTTGATCTAGAGGGTTTAGACTACTGCTTTTCTGAAGAGGAGATTTGGAACGTGATTAGGGAGCTTCCATCAGAGAAGGCGCCGGGCCCAGATGGGTTTACTGGATTGTTCTACAGGGTTGCTTGGCCAATTATAAAAGGTGACGTGATTAATGCGTTCAATGCTTTCTGGTCATTGGACCACCGGAGCCTCTTCTTAATCAATGATGCATTGCTGGTTTTGCTAAGAAAGAAGCCATCTCCAAAAGAAATCAAGGACAACAGGCCTATAAGCCTAGTCCACAGCTTCAGCAAGTTGGTCACTAAAGTGCTTGCAGAACGATTGGCACCCAAACTAGATGAACTGGTTATGAAAAATCAGTGCGCTTTCATCCGTAGGAGGTCTATTCATGACTGCTTTAGGGCAGTTCAGTCGACATGCAGGCTGCTTCGTCAGAAAAAGTTAAGCTGTGTGCTTCTTAAAGTTGACATCGCCAGGGCATTTGATTCTGTATCTTGGCCATTCCTTCTGGAATTACTGGAGCACCTGGGTTTCTCCCGTCGTTGGCGTAATTGGATTTCTGCATTACTCCAAACTGCCAGCACCAGGATTCTGTTGAATGGTAAACCCGGTCGCCGGATATGCCATGCCAGAGGCTTAAGGCAGGGTGACCCTCTTTCTCCAATGTTGTTTGTCATCGTCATGGATGTGCTTAATTCTCTGATTGCATTAGCAGACCATGAGGAGCTCTTCTCCCCGTTGGGCCTTGAAGAGATCAAGTGCCGGGCCTCTTTTTATGCTGATGACCTGGTGATTTTCATCAAGCCAACGCGCCGTGATCTTTTAGTGCTTCGTTCCATTCTGGACATTTTCGTCTGGCGGATCGGGTCTGTGCACGAACTTGGACAAATGCTCAGCTACGCCGGTGTGTTGTTCATCGGACGATCTTGCTCTTGTCCAGAATATCCTCGGTTGCCAGGTCGCGCAATTCCCCTGTCCATACCTTGGTGTTCCCCTAAGCTGCAAGAAGCTGACTCGTGCGAGCGAGCAGGCGCTCGTTGACAAAGTCGCTTTGAGGATTCCAAAATGGAAGGGCAGCCTACTGAATCTCGCTGGAAGAACTGTGCTAGTAAAGAGCACATTGTCAGCTATTCCGGTGCACATCTCCATTGCCACGGGCTTGTCAGCTTGGGCGGTTGGGGCCATCGATAGACTACGACGGTCTTTCTTGTGGTCGGGCTCTGATATGCTAGTCAAGGGACAGGGCCAAGGTTGCCTGGACCTCGCTGTGTCGACCACTGGTGTACGGGGGGCTTGGTGTGCCAAACCTCTCACTCGTAGGCCTTGCCCTACGGGCAAGATGGTGCTGGCTTCAGAGAGTTGAGCCTCAAAGGATGTGGGTAAACCTCCCTCAGAAATCCGAGCGCCTTGTGATGGACTTATTCAGAGCTTGTGTTGACATCGTGGTTGGGGATGGCAAAACTGCGCTCTTTTGGGTCGACAACTGGCTAGATGGCTTGGCAATTGAGGTGGTCGCTCCCAACCTGTTCGCTGCTGTTCCGAGTCGCTTTCACCAAAGAACTGTTGTGGATGGTCTGCTTAATCGTCGATGGGTCAAGGATATTAAGCGCCCCTTATCCATCTTGGCCATTGCAGAATATGTTGATATCTGGGAGAGAACGTCGGGTTTCTCGTTGTGTGCTCGTGCAGACCAATTCATTTGGCGTTTCTCGCCAGACCTGCAATACTCCTCGGCATCGGCATACCGCGCTTGTTTCTTCGGCTCAACTTCACTTCCTGGCGCAAGGGTGTTGTGGAAGGCCAGGGTTCCACCGAAAGTCAAGTTCTTTGTGTGGCTGGCCATCCAGGATCGCTGTTGGACAGCAGAGCGGCGGCGGAGGCATGGTCTACAAGTTGACGATTCTTGTGCCCTTTGCGATCAGGGCGTCGAGTCCATGGATCATCTGTTGGTGGGATGTTGCTTCACCAAAGATGTCTGGTTTAGGGTGCTAAGTCCACTTAATTGGACAGACCGGATGCCTGATAACCATCCTAAATTCGTTGACTGGTGGCTGCATGCACGCAAGGGGCTGCACAAATCTGTTAAGCATGGATTTGACTCCTTAATACTGCTCGTCGTCTGGATGATCTGGAAGGAGCGTAACGAGAGGGTTTTTCGCCTGCAGGGCGGCAATGCCTTGGGTGGTTGTCTCTTGGATTCTGGAGGAAGCTAAGCTTTGGCTCTCCGCGGGGAATTCGGGTCTTAGTAGCTTGCTGTCGGGTGCAACTCATCCCTCTAGGTCGTTAGCTTTGCCTGTAATTTAAACCTCAAACGATGTTGTAATGGCCGGTTATCTTAGGCTAACCGCGCTATTTTGTTGTATTTCTCTTCCTCTTAATGAAAAACGTGCTTTGCACTGTTCGCGCAAAAAAAAAAAAAAAGCGGGTGGTGCGGCCGTGTGCGCTGAAGCAGGTGAATCCGAGGACGGGCGGGGATCGGTGGAGCTCGCAAAACCTGCGGCGGAAGCCGGCAGCCTGAGACGAGGCGGCACCAGCACTTGGAGACGAGCGCGGCGTGGAGGAAGGCCAAAGGGGACAAAGCAAAGCAGGCGGCGGAACGTGAGGCTGCTTGCCAATGGCCCAGTGGGCCAAATCTTTGCCCCTGGGCACTCCTCGTAACATCAAGGAAAGGCATTGGGCTGACCTTTGTTGCCGGTGAAACTAGAGGCTCTTGGCTCTATCATGTGTGCCTCATTCTGTACAACCTATATAACGAAGCTCACTTAATAATCATTAATTTTATTTCTCTCAATATATATGCAAGCTATCTGCATCATATATGAGCCCAATAAATTAGAAACTACACCACCATCCACTAATAAGACCCTTTTTTTTATCGATTTTCTTTAGCTAATGGCATCAATGCATGCACTGTATTAGTTCATATGAGTACCATGCGACAAAATTTCTATATATACATTTATGCACCCTTAAGTTTGACAAGCACCTATTAGTTAAGGATCTATTTGCACTTGATAAGCGTATGTTTCCAACTAAACACAAAATTCAACAAGTTGCTGCCTTGCTAGTAACGGAACCACGTACACAATCAAACAACACCATTTGTATTATCTACAGCTCCGCAGGTCATAGTCGTTCACTAAGAAAAAAATGGCTTCGTAACATGAGGAAGAAAAAAAAATCCTGAACTTTGTCTTCACCCATATGTCTACTAGCGGGTGCCCCCGCGCTTGCCCCATGGAGAGGCGGTGTCAACCCACAGCGGTGTGCCCGCCAAGCACTGCTCGACGGCACGCTGGGGGGCTGCGCGAGGGGGCGCGGCGGCCTAGCTTGGCAGCGCTACGCAGAGCTCCTGGCGAGGTGGGGCGGACGGGCGGTGGCGGGCGCACGGAGCTCCCAGCGGTGACGGTGGTGGGCCTGCGGAGCTCCCGGCGGGGGCGGGGGCTGGGGCACGGAGCTCCTGGCAGCGGCGCTCGGCCGCGGGGCGATGGCCCGGTGGCCTCGCTTGGCAGAGGGTGGCACCTTAGGTGGCCCATGCGTGGTGGAGGAGTGCAGGGACGCTGGCCGTGGGCCAGGGCGGCACCGTCGGCGGAGCGGGGAGGCAGTCGCGTGAAGGAGAAGCAGAGGATGGGGGCTGTTCACGCGGGAATTGTGGATCTACAGGCATCTGAGTCTTGGAGGCGGTTGGTGCCTGTTCATCTACAGCATCCATCGCCACATTTAGGCTATCCCTAGCCATTGCCTAAAACTTGCCTATCCACTGATCCTCTATTATTCTAACTACCTCCCTCTCTGTCTACAGTAACGGTACAGCGTCAAACAGTGTATATGCAGTTCTTTGTGCAACTCCCATTAGGGATGGTCTTCGAGATATCTATAGATTAGTAGTAGAAGACATGCTGGTCATCTAAGGAATGGAATAATTTAGAGGGTTAAACGGCACATTGACGCGTACTACAATGACATAAAGTTTTACTGATAACACATAATAAGATCTCACACATTAGCGTACTAACGCCATTTATTGATTGTTTTATGGATAACGCATCGCCATTCACAACTGCTGGCCGGAGAGGAACAAGAGACTGCAGCGAAATCCTGAATGGAGGCAATCCATCTCAACAACCACAAAGACAGGGATGTATATCAATACAATCCCCAACCTGAATGTCATAGTCAGCCAGGGTGCGCTTGTCCTACAGCCTCCTGCCGTCAAAGATGAACATTTGTTGCTGTGCAGGACGAATAAAGCCCTTCTCGTACATCTTCAATTTGACATAGCTGATGGTGTCCGAGCTCTCAACATCAAGAGGGATGGTCCTTCGATCATCCATCGTCGTCGCGAAGATCCGCATCGTACCTCTTGGAAGCGGGTGGAGGACAAGGAGAAGAGTGGACTCCTTTGAAATGTTGTGATCGGCCAAGGTGCTGCGGTCGTCCTCCAGCTGTTTATTGTCAAAGAGGAGGCACTGCTGACCCTTGAGAAAGCCCTCGCTACCTTCAATCTTGGACTTCACCTCGTCCACAGTAGTATCCAAGCCGTCTACCTCAAGAGTGATGGTCGTGCCGGTTCGTGTTTCCAGGACATAGATTTGCATCTTTTCTTGGAGGTCAAGCGTGGATCTATGCTAGATGTCATAATCAGCCAATGTAAGGGTGTCATCGTCTAGCTCCTCTCCGTCAAAGACAAGGCAGTGATGTGCCAAAATCTTTGCCTTAACAGCAGACAAGGTATCTGATGGCTGGACCCTGAGGGGGATTGTCCTGCCGGTGGGGCACCTCACAAAGATCTTCATCCTGAATGAGCATGACAAACATCACCATTTTTTAGACAAAAATGCACTCATCCTATTTTTGGTTAGGTTATACTTATAACAGTAAGTAAATAAAAAAACCCAATAATTCCAACAGCAGGCCGTAGAAGCAAGAACCCGTGTTATCTCAAAAACAGTAGGAGCAAGAACAGAAATCTACTTCATAAATAAATTATTTATACAAAACAAGAAGTTGCGTTAGGACTGGCATGCAAAGTTAAGCTAGCCTTAAACAATCATAAAAATTTACGTGCATGGTTCACTCAGTTCCGTACATTGGAGAGATAAAAAAGAATTTCTCCGGGAGAAACATTTTGAATAGATATAGTGAATATGCCGCAGTTCGGTCTCATCTAGCTGAGCAATTTCTAGCAGGGGTGCAAGTGGGGCTGGCTAGAAGATCTAGTGGCTACGTCTGCTAGAAAATGATTTGCCACTGGGCTTTCTAACAGGCCCGCTTGTATTCCTAATTTCTATACTGGAATAGAACTGATCGACATCAGGCTAATGCCAAAATCAGCCAAGACGACTACTTACCCTTACAGAATCTATACTTGGGAGTTCGGAGTTGCTACAATGCATCGATATATAATTAGAAAACACAATATGCAGCCCTTAGCTTAGTTTTAACTGTAGCAACTTAAATTGACAAAATAAGATTTTACCTCAACGGATTTTAATTATTTATAAGGTACAGTATATGTAAAACCAATAGACAAGAGCGTTGTCGGAGCGGGCGTGCTCCTGGTCGGGTGGCGGAATGCACCCGGCCGAGATCCTAAGTACTAAGAGTAGTTAGGGGGAGCGATCGTTGTTAGCTAGGTCGGTGGTGGCACGATGGTGACGAGAGGATTTAGAGTGGTTCGGGCCGCCGGAGCGTAATACCCTACGTCCACTGTGGGTGTGTTCTTGTATTCCTCTCTGTTGGAGAAGACGGTGGAGATTGTGAGCTTGACCTAGCGGAGTCTGTTGGTCGAGTCCCCAGCGGAGTCTCCCGCGGAGTCCGTCTCCCTTGTGTTGCGTATGCCTCCCCTTTTATAGCCCAAGGGGGGCACGTACATGGTGGCCGGGCCCCGACAGGTGGTCCCGGCCCATTTCCTCTATGCTACAGTTCTATCCTGTGCTTGATGTCCAACGCTCCCATGCGTCGCGCCTGTACCACTGACGCGACCCGGTATGGCCCGGAAGATGCGCCATGCCGTCCTGCCACCCGGATACGGCGCCGCGCCGTCCTGTTTTACGCCGTCCTGTTCCATTGGCCGCTAAGCTCGGTGATAGGCTTCAGAGGCCGAGGGGGCAGGCGACGTGCTGGCGTGACAGGACGGGGCGCTCGTAGTAGTGCTGTAGCGCCGCTACCTAGTATTAGGTTGAGCGCGGTCGCCGCGCGTGGCTCGGCTCATGATGAGTACAACGTACTTGTTTACTCAATATAGACCCCAACGTATGCCGGGGAAGTCGACTGTAGTGCCCTGCTACTGCCGTCGTGCCTCGGTAAGACGCGCCCCTTTAGAATAGTCGCCGTCGTTTGACAGCGGCAGTGTCAGCGGCAACGGGGGACGCCCGTCTGACGGCGGCGGTGCCAGCGGCAACGCGGGCACGCCCGTCTCACGGCGGCGGTGCCAGCGGCAACGGGGGCACGCCCGTCTGACGGCGGCGGTGCCAGCGGCAACGGGGGCATGCCCGTCTGACGGCGGCGGTGTCAGCGGCAACGGGGCACGCCCGTCTGACAGCGGCGGTGTCAGCGGGCAACGGGGGCACGCCCGTCTGACAGCGGCGGTGTCAGCGGGCAACGGGGCAGGCCCGTCTGACAGCGGCGGTGTCAGCGGCAACGGGGCACGCTCACCTGCCCGCAATAAATGCAGTAGGTGGGCGAGGCCCCTGTCTGAAGGCTCCGCCACGCGTCCTGTGGGCACGTGGCAGCGCTAGACCTCCCCGTTCCTTGTGGGCACGTGGCGGCCCCGGACCACCGAAGGTGCTGGCTCCGGACCTCCGAGAGGTTCCGAACCTCACCTTCCCCTGAGGGACTCCTCGCGTGGTCGGGGGGGGGGGGGCTCGGACCTCGCTGAAGGAGGTCCAGGGCCTCCCCTGTGGGCCGAGTGCGCGGCCCAGCTTTTATAAGGAGTAGGCCGGGCCCGCCTGTACGCGGTCTTAGGCCCTCCTTTTACTGCAGCTCTTGCCGATACTGATGATCTTTGTCTAGTGTAAGCGGGTACCCGGCTGGCTGGGTACCGACAGTGGCCCCTGGGCCCACCTCTGGTGAGTTTTTCGAACCTGAGGTGAGCCCATCATCGCTTACTCAAGCCATCGGGAGCCACGTGTGGTTTCCGGTGCCTAGCTGTTAAGCACGTAGCTGAGTAGGGCCAACTACTTGATCTTAGGTCGAGGCTTGACTCGCCTGACCCTGCTGAGAGCCCGGCACTGCCTGATCTTGCCGATCGTCCGCCTTACCCGACCTTGGAGGGGGCCTAGTCCACCCGACCCCGTGGGGTGGCCCCGCAGGGCCCCCACGATCTGGGAGCGCCCGATCGTGGGAATTTCCTGGGAAACAGTGGGGGCAGGCCTGCACCGGGAACCGCAGCGGCGGTTCACCTACCCTTTTTCCTGCCATTAAGGCGGGGGCAGATGGTTACGTGGGCAGCCGTGCATAAAGCGGAGAGGCCGGGGCCCCACGTGTTGTGCCGAGGCGCACTTCCGCGAGCGGCCGCCGGTTCGCCTTCCTGCCCCACTTGCTTGTCTACCCGCCTATCGTGGCTGCATCCTCGGGCCCCTGCTGTCATAGACCTAGGGGGTCCGCGGGTGCGTCCGTGCGCGCGTACGCTTGACGCCCGCGGCTTGCGGAGGATTGGGGGCAACCGTCAAATAGGGTTCTCGACTATCGGCCTGAGCACACCCTTCAGCCATTTGCCTTTGCACCCCTCGCATCCGCCGCGGCGCTTCGTCTTCCTCGCAGTAGAGCTCTCGCTTTTTGTCTGCAGTGTGCTCCTTCTCTTCCCCCCACCGCCAGATTCCGCAGCGATGGGTTCGGGCCACCAATCTTTCCGGCAGACCGAGGAGAACCTTAACCGCGTCTGCCGCCTGCTCGGCTGGACAGACGCGGAGCGCTGCGACAACGTCCGCACGGGCCCCCTCCCCCACCGCAACTTGCAGCCGGGGGAGTTCGTCCTCTTTGTCCCCTACCTCTACTGTGGTCTGGGGATTCCGATCTCTTCCTTCTTCATGTTGCTGCTGGAGGTGTTTGGGCTGCAGCTCCAGCATCTCACCCCCCACTCCATCCTTCATGCGGCAATCTTTGCCCATCTCTGCGAGATGTTCGTAGGGGTTCCTCCCTTCGTGACACTTTTCCGCCACTTCTTCTCCGTGAGATGTTCCGGGAGGAGCTCGACCAAGATCGGTCGATACTACTTCCTGTTGAAGGGGTCCGGGGCAAGGTCGGCCTACCTCCCTACCTTCGCCAGCGCCAAGTGGGAGAACTGGCGCAACGACTGGGTGATTGTCAGGGCGGTGCCGAACGACCGGTTGGGCCTCCCTGACAGCGGTCCCGACGCACCCTTCCCGGAGTGGGGTGCTTCGACGAATCTGCCGCCCGAGTTCTCCCCCGTGCTGGCCAGGATAGCCGAGCTCGTCAATGGCGGGCTTACCTCCATGCACGTCCTCGCGGACTTCCTCAGGCGGAGGCTCGCCCCCCTGCAGATGCGGCCAAGGCCGGCATGGAGCTACACCGGCCCCAACGACTGCAGCCGGGTGGTGCGTGGCGAAGACCATGACCTGACGCCGCTCCTGCTGGAGGAATGGGTGCGGTGCGTCACGGACGAGAGCTTCTCCCCGGAGCAGCTGTGCCTGCCGTCCGCCATCGTGCCGCTCTACCGCGACCAGGCCTTGCGGACGGCGGTGCTCCGGGAGATGCCGACACTCGACGACGGCGGCCTTGCAGCGCGGCAACTTGGGGGCGACCCCAACCGGGGGGTCCACATCGGCGACGTCCTGGTTGGGGGTTCGGGAGTCAGAGGCACTACCCTTGCCGACAAAGGCAAGAGGCCTGCGGCGGCGCCCCCCGTTATTCCGCCGACGGGCGGTGAGGGGGCGCGGCGGAGGCCGGTCTGCGGCGACGGGACCTCTGTCTCGGAACCCGACCCGAAGCGCCAGCGGACCTCGGGGGAGGGGAGCTTCCTCCGGTCAAGGGGAGCGAGTGCCACCGCCTCATCCGGACTAGCGGCAACCACAGCGCCGGGCACCTCCTCCGACGCCGGACCAGCAGCGGCGGCCCTCTCCGGCACCGCCGGCCTCGGGCCCTGCGGCAGCAGCAGCGACCGGCACCGCCGGCCGCGGAACGGCAGCCGCGGCGAGGCTCTGGCCTTCGTGGCCGCTGGTCGGCGCCTAACTTGAGGTAAGTCCTTTTGATTAGCCTCGAACACTTCGCGGTACCACGGCTAGTTTTTTCAGGCTTCTCAACTTTCCGCCGTGTGTTTTGTTCAGGCCGACACGCCCGGCCGGCGCTTCTCCCCCCAGCGGCTCTAGTGGCCAGGCGGGCACGGCGGAGAAGGGCGCCCCTGGTGGTCCGACGGCGGAGGATGCCTCGCGGGCCCAGGCCACGCCTGAGGGGCCTGCACCGGAGGCGGCCCCATCTGTTTGGCCCCAGGCCCCGGGTGGGCTGATGCCGGGGGGCGCCTCGGGGGCCGAGACTGCACCCCGAGTGCCTGCTGGGGGGGGGGGCAGCTTTGGACGCGCTAGTCCCAGGCACCGAGTAGCTCGATGCCGGAAGGCGTCGCGGCCAAAGGGCCTGCGCCGGGGGCAGGCTCCTGATGCACGGACCTCCGAGCCTTCCTCGCCCGTCGTCCAGACGGCCGGCCCCAGATCTCCGCCCCCTCCTGAGGGGGAACTGGAGGAGGTTCTGGGTAGGCCGCTCCTGCCCCAGCCGGGTGGAGACCCTCTCCCTCGCGTGCTGCGTCGGGCGCGCCAGGCCCTGAACGACGCCCAGGAGGCATTCTAGCTGGAGTGGGCGCGACTGCAGCAGGAGCGCGAGGGTCTAGATGGCTGGCGGGCCCGTCTAGGGGAACAGATCGAAGCTGCCACCGCCCAGCACACCCGGACCCGTGTGGAGCTTTCCACCGCCCGCACAGAGCTCGATGCCGACCGTGCGGCCTTCCATGAGGACCTGCAGAGGCTCATTGGCCGAGAGCGCGCGGTCGGGGTCCGCGAGAAATAGGTCGGGGTGGGCGAGGCGCGGCTGAGGCTCGATCAGGCGAAGCTGGAGTCCGCGTGGAAGGGCGTGGAGCAGCGCCGGCAAGAGCTGGTGGAGGTGTCCGAGCGGCAGGCTGCTGTCAATGCTGAGCTCGACAAGATGAAGTCGAGGCTTGTCGAGCGCGAGGCAGCAGTTGCGGCCCGCGAGGACTCCGTTGCTCAGCGCGAGGCGGCGGCCAAGACCCTCAGGGAATCCACTGTTCGCCAGGCTGCCACGCTCAAGGTCTGTGAGGACTGGGTGAAGTCCAGGGAGACAGGAGCTGGCAGACCAGGAGAAGCAGCTATTGGTCGAGCGGGCCGCCCTGGAGCAGCTGAAGCAGGGCGCTGCCCAACAGTCGGCGGCGGAGGACCGGGAGCAGATGCGCGCCGGCCTTCAACGCATCGCCGACTTGGGCCGGGGAGGCGAGTTCGGCTCTGGTACCGCTCGGACTGAGTCCGATCCGGGTGACAGAGCCACCGTCCACCATTGCGGACGCCTTCCCCGTCCTCGACTCCGTGGTGGAGCGGCTCCAGCGCCTGGACTCCACGCTCGGGGAGCGCCTTGAAGCCGAGGGCCGAGAGCTGTGCCGCCTCGTGGTGGAGCACCTCCTGGTCTGCTTCCAGAGCCACGACCCCGCCATCTCCTTGGACCCGATCATTGCTGGTCCGGTGGAGGAGGCAGAGGCCGCTACCCGAGAGAGCGTGCAGGAGGTGGTGGAGGTCATTGCCGCCCGGTTCCAGCGGACCCCTGCGGACGAGGACCCAGATGCACCGAGGGACAGGAGACTCCCCAGCGCCGTAGGGCAGCAGCTCTTGCTGTTTTGTTTTTTTGTTGTTTTTTTTATACAAGGCTATGTAAAACATTAGTATGGACAAGCAATATAAGAATGGTAGTTGCGACTTATCTTCATTTACTCCTTGTTGCATGCTGGTGTGCTGTTACCTGACCCCCTGGCCCCCTAGTAGGTAGGCTCTAAGTTTTGAGGCTGGCTACCACCGAGTCAGAGGCCAGACCTGCATACAACTCACTGGCAAACGTCAGTGTCGCACCTACGGGACCTACTCTGAGTTGGCCTTTTCCGCTATTCGAGGTCCGGAGCGTTTGCCGTCCGGGCCAGGGGCCTAGGATGTCTGTTCGTGGGATAGCAGGGTGTGTGAGTTAAGGGTACGGAACCAGGCAAAACTGCGACACAGCCCTGGACCATCCTTAGTTCAAAACATCTTAGCTTTGGTCCGGTCCTGCAACCGTTCGGACCTCTCTTAGCGAAACAAAGGTAACCGCGCTGCCTCGAAGTCCTTGGAGTCGTAAGTCGGACCTTGCTGCTGAGGTTAGGGGGTGTGCCATTAGCTTGGGGGGTGGTCCGGAGCACTAAACGCACTGTTCCTGATACTGGGGGAACTCACGGCGTGGTAGGGAGTGTTCAGTGCTTAGGGTATGAGACCAGGCTAAGCAGCTGACAGCTCCGTGCTACCAAGGCGAGCCCCTTTTCTCTGGATCTGGCACCCAGTACTCCGGACCTCCTTCCCAGCCTCTGTGCTAACCGCTTCACACTCAAGCTGCTAAGTCCTGCTGGTTCCAAGGAGATTTTAGGCAAGAGTAGGATTCCACGCAGGGGTTAGGAAAAATTGAAACAGATGGCAGCTGAGTAAGCAGTAGGGTAACAGCGGAGACAAGGATTTCAGGGCTAAACTCTTTCTTTTATCAAGCGGTACAGGGTGTCATGTGATGTCAGCCAGAGGTCAGGGATTACAAGGGCGGACCTTCACCGCTCTGGTCCACATGGTGGTCCTATTTAGCTTATAAAAAGAAAGAGGGTTGCCCTGAATTTCTTGCCTACGGATAAAACATACGGAGGTGTTCTATATTCCATGGGTTCGGTAGCAGAACTCCTTCCTCCGTGGCGGGGCGAACGCAACCGGGGTGACTAACTTCTGTCACCTTGAAGGGCCCTTCCCAGCTGGGGGAGAGTTTGTTGCGCCCTTCTCGGTTCAAGATGCGCCTCAGGACTAGGTCTCCAGGCTGGAGTACCCTGCCCGCACGGTTCGCTCATGATAGCGTTTGAGCGCTTGGTTGTATCGTGCGTTCCGGATTGCAGCCTGCCATCTTTGCTCCTCGACGAGGTCAACGTCGTTGCGCCTAGCCTGTTCCTGCAAAGATTCATCAAAAGCTTGGACCCGTGGGGAGCCCAAGAGTATTTCTGGTGGGAGGCATGCTTCGCCCCCGTATACCAGGAAGAATGGGGTTTCCCCGGTTGCTCGGCTGGGTGTGGTCTGGTTCCCCCATAGCACGCAGGGGAGCTCATCAACCCATTTCGCACCGTGCTTTTCCAAGCAGTTGAAGGTGCGGGTTTTGAGCCCCTTGAGGATTTCCGCGTTAGCTCTTTCGACCTGTCCATTGCTCCTAGGATGTGCTACAGACGCGAAGCATAACTGGATGCCAACGCCGCCGCAGTAGTCCTGGAAGACCCAGCTCCTGAACTGGGTCCCGTTGTCCGTTATGATACGGCTGGGGACGCCGAACCGGCACACAATGGACTTAAGGAAAGCTGTTGCAGGTTCCTTGGGTGATGCTCACTACTGGGGTTACCTCAGGCCATTTTGTGAATTTGTCAATGGCGACGTAGAGGTACCGGTACCCACCGACAGCTCTAGGGAAAGGTCCCAGGATGTCCATCCCCCATACCGCGAAGGGCCAAGAGGGTGGAATCATCTGCAGAGACTGAGCCGGTGTGTGTATCTGCTTTGCAGTGGAACTGACACGCCTTGCAGGACCTTACTAGCTCAGCTGCATCTTGGAGCGCTGTCGGCCAGTAAAAGCCATGCCGAAAGGCTTTACCGACCAGCGTACGGGACCCTGAATGATTCCCGCACTCGCCTCCATGGATCTCCGCGAGTAAATCGCGGCCCTCCTCCCGGGTTATGCATCGCATGAGGATGCCATTGGCGCCACGCCTGTAGAGATCCCCTTCTACTAGCATGTAGCGTTTAGCCAATCGCACTATGCGCTCAGCAGACACACGTTCTTCGGGAAGGATTTTGTCCTTCAGGTAGTCCCGGATCTCAGAGATCCGTGCATCGGGACTGCCCTGAGCCATTGGATGTGTCCCTGATGACATGCCGGGGTCAACAGTCCACACGATCCTTGGTGGACTCCAGAGATGGAGGACCACTGCGACTGCTAGCTTCGAGGTGCTAGTTCTGCCCCCTTCGCCCAGTTCGGCTGGCTGGGCGGTTGGTCTCAGTAGCTGTCTTTCGAAGACGCCTTCGGGTACTGGGCCCCGAGTCGATGCCCTCGCGGAGAGGTCATCTGCCACTGAGTTGAGGCTCCTGGGAATGTGCTGCAGTTCCAGGACCTCGAAGTCCTTCTCGAGCTCCCTCACTCGCATGAGGTATGCTGCGAGCTGGGGGTTATTGCAGCAGCACTCCCCCCGGGCCTGTCTGATCACTAACTGGGAATCCCCCTTAACCAGGAGCTGCTTGATTCCTAGTGACTGGGCGATCATGAGCCCGAAGATCAAGCCTTCGTATTCCGCCATGTCGTTAGTGGCTTTGAATTCAAAGCATACTATGTACCTTACTTGATCCCCGTTTGGGTCCATGAGGGTCACGCCTGCTCCGGACCCTTTTTCGCGGGCGGACCCGTCGAAGAAGAGAGTCCAGTGTGGCTCGGTGAAAACCCGGACGGTCCTGTCTGGCCGTGAAGGTTCCGCCTCGGCTTGCGGACCTCCAGATTCCGTGGTGGTAGGAGTCCACTCTGCGATGAAGTCGGCCAAGACCTGGCTCTTGGTAGCGCTGCGGGGCTGGAAGTCGAGTTGGAACTCTGCCAGTTCCGCCGCCCATTTGGCAATATTCCCAGTGGCGTTGGAATTGCGCAAGATCGCTCTTAACGGGTAAGAGGTCACCACGACAACCTTATGCGCTTGGAAATAATGGCGCAACTTTCTGGAAGCAATAAGTAACGCGTAGGCGAACTTGTGGGCTTCCAGATATCTGGCTTTTGCCCTGTGGACGACCTCACTGACGTAATATACTGGCTTCTGGGTGGTCCGGACCTTAGTGGTAGGTCCGAGGCCACCTACCTCTGCCAGGCTGGCCCCCTGGGCGGCTTGCCCTCCTGTTTCTGGTGGGTCACCGCCTTGGTAGGGCAGTGTGTCAGCCGGACCTCCACTATCAGGGCCAGTTGCAGCTTCTGCGGTGGGCGGACCACCACCTTCCACTTGGGGGACCCCGGTGTCTCCCTCGTGGGGATGGACTGGTCGCTCGGCGACCAGGACCATGCTTACTACCTCGGATGTCGCCGCGAGGTAGAGAAACAGGGTCTCACCAGGCTCTGGCGCCGCTAAAATGGGCAAAGTGGTGAGATGCTGTTTCAACTCCTGGAAGGCTTATTCAGCCTCTTCGGTCCATATGAATGGTCCGGACTTCCTCAAAAGCTTGAAGAAGGGCAGGGCTCTCTCGGCTAGCTTTGAGATAAATCAGCTGAGGGCTGCCAAGGACCCAGTGAGTTTCTGGAGGTCCTTGATGCAGGCCGACGGCCGCATAGCCTCGATCGCCCTGATCTTGGTTGGGTTTGCCTCAATGCCGCGATGTGACACTAGGAAACCTAACAGTCTACCAGCCGAAACGCCAAAGACGCATTTCTCGGGGTTCAGCTTCGTGCGCGTTGTGCGCAACCTGTCGAAAACAAGGGCTAGGTCTTCCATCAAGGTCGGCCCTACCCTGGTCTTGACAACAATGTCATCGACATAGACCTCTACTATGTTTCTGATCAGGTCATGGAACGTGAAGTTCATGGCACGCAGAAACGTAGGTAAAGCATTCCTCAGACCATATGGCATTACAACGTAACAGTACAAACCATCTACTGTTACGAAGGCTGTATGCCTCTTATCCTCCTCATTCATCTGGATCTGATGGAACCCAGAGTACGCATCCAAAAAAGACAAAAGTTCACACCCGGAGGTGGAATCTACTATCTGGTCTATGCGTGGGAGGGGATAAGGGTCCGGAGGACACACCTTGTTGAGGCTGGTGTAGTCGATACACATCCGAAGCTTCCCGTTCGCCTTGGGGACGACCACCGGGTTGGCCAGCCACTCGGGGTGATGGACCTCCTCGATGAAGCCCGCGTCCAGGAGCTTCCGGACCTCCTGACGGATGAAGTCCTGGCGCTCCACGGACTGCCTCCGTGGCTTTTGCCGCACCGGCTTGGCGTCCGAGCTGATCTTCAGACGGTGCTCAATCACTTCCCTAGGGATCCCAGGCATCTGCGACGGTTCCTAGGCGAACACGTCAACATTTGCCCGGAGGAAAGCAATGGGCGCGTCTTCCTATTTCTCTCCCAGATTCCCTGCGATGCGGGTGGTCTGGGAGGCTTCTGCCCCGATCTCGACGGTCTTGACTGGCACGTCTTCTGGGTCGGAAGGGCGTACCTTGGGCACCTTCGGTTCCTTAACAGGAACCTTGGCCCGAGAGGTCGAGGGGTTGTCCCCCGCAGGGTTCGCTGCGTCAGTAGCGAGAGCATGGAGCTTCTCTACTGCGGCGACGGCTGCGTGGCGGTCCCCCGGCACGGTGAGAACACCCACCGGGGATGGCATCTTCACGACCAAGTACCCGTAATGGGCAACGGCCATGAATCGGTAAAGTGCCGGTCTGCCAATGATGGCGTTGAACGGCAGGTTGACTTCCGCGACATCGAACTGGACGTTCTCCGTGCGGAATTTCTCCGGGGTCCCGAAGGTGACCGGTAGGTCGATCTTCCCTTTCGGGTAGATCGGCACTGGACCCACGCCGGAGAATGGGCGCGTCGGAGCCAGGCGTGACTCCGGAATCTGCAGCTGTTTG
Organism: Paspalum vaginatum; assembly: GCA_030272315.1. Lineage (NCBI taxonomy): Eukaryota > Viridiplantae > Streptophyta > Magnoliopsida > Poales > Poaceae > Paspalum > Paspalum vaginatum. The sequence continues at coordinate 47,529,751 of CM059013.1, read as the reverse complement.
AAGGCTGCGTGGCTGATGATGTTGAGGGCGGCTCCGCCGTCGATCAACACGTGGTGGAGCCGTATGTTGGCGACCACTGGCGACGTGATGATCGGCAGTACGCCAGCCCCAGCCATGTTCTCCGGGCAGTCGGCCGGCCCGAAGGAGATGGTGGTGTCTCTCCATTTGTGGTGTGGAGCCACTCTTGGGACGCTCGGCCTGACCGAGAGGACTTCTCGGCGCAGGGCCTTCACGTCTCGCCGGGAGGAGACCTCCCAGCTTCCGCCGTACATGACATACAGCCTCTTGCGACGTTCGTTGTCGCTGGATTCGGAGCTGGAGTGGCCTAGAGCGTAGACGCTCTTGAGCTCCCGCTCCGAGGGCTGGTAGCCCATCTCCTTGCCTCCAGCGGCGGGCCCGCCGTCGCTGGTAGCCTTCCCCTTGCCAGGGCGCTGGCGTGGGGGCGAGTCGTCCTTGGCCGGACGCTCGCGGCGCTCACTGAGACGCCGCTGCACGAGCTTCTGTATCTCGCGACAGTCGGCGGCGTTGTGACCGCTGTTGGGATGAACAGGGCATGAGCCGCCACTGTTCCGCGCCTGTTGCCTCGGGCGCTTGCCGCCAGTGTCGCGGCCTCCAGGTGCTGCCGCGGCGACAGGGGCCCCTTCCAAGAACCTCTCAGGGCGTCGGCCCTTCTTCTTTTTCTTGCCGCCCTCTCGGGCAGCACCGGCAGAGGCGCCTGGCCGGGCAGTCCTATCCTGCTGTGGGGAGTGCCATGCACGCCCCTCTGCGGCCCTAGCGCACTTGTCCGCCAGCGCGTACAGGGTGGCGACGTCCTGCACTTGGCGGGTCGCCAGCTTCTCCAGCATCTTCTCATCACGGACGCCTTGCCGGAAGGCTGTGATGATGGACACATCGGAGATGCGAGGTATTGTCCCCCTCACCTCGGCGAAGCGAGCAATGAACACTCGGAGGGATTCCCCGGGCTCCTGACGTACTGCATGGAGGTGGGCCTCCACACCGTACTGCTGGCATGCACTCGCGAAGTTCGCCAGGAACTGAGTGCAGAGCTCCTCCCAGGATCGGATTGACCCGGGGGAGAGGTTCATGAGCCAAGTCCGGGCCGGCCCAGACAAGGCGACGTGGAAGTATGACGCCATGACGGCGTTGTCTCCGCCAGCCGCTGTGATAGCGGTGACATACACCTGCAGGAATTCTGACGGGTTGGTAGTCCCGTCGTATTTTTCCGGCAGCTGCGGCCGGAACTTCTGCGGCCAGCGCGCGGAGCGGAGACTGTCCGTGAGCGCGGCGCAGCCAACTCCAGCCGATATGACCCCCGGCGGCGCTTGTACGCCAACCGGGGGTTGCACGTAAGCCGGGGGCTTAGGTGCAGCAGCGGCAAACGCAGCGTCAAGGTTCTTGCCTTTGGCGGCGTTTGGCTGCACCCGTGGTTGCTCCACGGTGGTGGGGGTGCCCGCTCGCCGGCGGTTGAGCTCAGCTCGCAGGTCTTCCGTCTGCGCGCTCCTCACTGAGGGGGAGCGCGCGGATGTTGCCGCATCGTGCTGCCTGCGGCGGTTCGACCTCCCCCCGCTGCTGGGAGGGGGTCGCGACCCAGTCCTAGCTGGGCCAGGGGTGACCTCAGCTAGGTGGATCAGGCGATCCACATCGCTCCGCCACTGCGCCAGAGCGCTAGGAGAGGCTGTCGGCCCCGGGGGGTTACGAAGCAGCTCCCTGGCTGCGGCGAGCGGGCCGCTGGCAGCAGCGGGGTTCGCCGTGGCGGCGTTTGCTGGTACAGCGCTTGCTACTGCAGTGTTTGTAGCAGCGGCCCCCCCGAGGGGCGTCGAGGGGCTCGCGGCGTCCGTGCCGCGCCCACAGAACGGTGAGGGGAGGCCTGCGACCCAGTTGAGGCCACCTCCTCTGATGCGGCTGCATCCTCGTGAATGTCGCGGATGCGAACCATCATGCCGTGAGGGATGATGCTAACTGACGCTTTCCCCCTACCTGGCGCGCCAAATGTCGGAGCGGGCGTGCTCCTGGTCGGGTGGCGGAATGCACCCGGCCGAGATCCTAAGTACTAAGAGTAGTTAGGGGGAGCGATCGTTGTTAGCTAGGTCGGTGGTGGCACGATGGTGACGAGAGGATTTAGAGTGGTTCGGGCCGCCGGAGCGTAATACCCTACGTCCACTGTGGGTGTGTTCTTGTATTCCTCTCTGTTGGAGAAGACGGTGGAGATTGTGAGCTTGACCTAGCGGAGTCTGTTGGTCGAGTCCCCAGCGGAGTCTCCCGCGGAGTACGTCTCCCTTGTGTTGCGTATGCCTCCCCTTTTATAGCCCAAGGGGGGCACGTACATGGTGGCCGGGCCCCGACAGGTGGTCCCGGCCCATTTCCTCTATGCTACAGTTCTATCATGTGCTTGATGTCCAACGCTCCCATGCGTCGCGCCTGTACCACTGACGCGACCCGGTATGGCCCGGAAGATGCGCCATGCCGTCCTGCCACCCGGATACGGCGCCGCGCCGTCCTATTTTACGCCGTCCTGTTCCATCGGCCGCTAAGCCCGGTGATAGGCTTCAGAGGCCGAGGGGGCAGGCGACGTGCTGGCGTGACAGGACGGGGCGCTCGTAGTAGTGCTGTAGCGCCGCTACCTAGTATTAGGTTGAGCGCGGTCGCCGCGCGTGGCTCGTCTCATGATGAGTACAACGTACTTGTTTACTCAATATAGACCCCAACGTATGCCGGGGAAGTCGACTGTAGTGCCCTGCTACTGCCGTCGTGCCTCGGTAAGGCGCGCCCCTTCAGAATAGTCGCCGTCGTCTGACAGCGTCAGTGTCAGTAGCAACGGGGGCACGCCCGTCCGACGGCGGCGGTGCCAGCGGCAACGGGGGCACGCCCGTCCGAAGGCGGCGGTGCCAGCGGCAACGGGGGCACGCCCGGCAGTGTCAGCGGCAACGGGGGCACGCCCATCTGACGGCGGCGGTGCCAGCGGCAACGGGGGCACGCCCGTCTGACGGCGGCGGTGTCAGCGGCAACGGGGCACGCCCGTCTGACGGCGGTGGTCGGTGGCAACGGGGCACGCCCGTCTGACAGCGGCGGTGTCAGCGGGCAACGGGGCATGCCCGTCTGACAGCGGCGGTGTCAGCGGCAACGGGGCACGCTCACCTGCCCGCAATAAATGCAGTAGGTGGGCGATGCCCTTGTCTGAAGGCTCCGCCACGCGCCCTGTGGGCACGTGGCAGCGCTAGACCTCCCCGTGCCTTGTGGGCACGTGGCGGCCCCGGACCACCGAAGGTGCTGGCTCCGGACCTCCGAGAGGTCCGGACCTCACTTTCCCCTGAGGGACTCCTCGCGTGGTCGGGGGAGGGGCTCGGACCTCGCTGAAAGAGGTCCGGAGCCTCCGCTGTGGGCCGAGTGCGCGGCCCAGCTTTTATAAGGAGTAGGCCGGGCCCGCCTGTACGCTGTCTTAGGCCCTACTTTTACTGCAGCTCTTGCTGATACTGATGATCTTTGTCTAGTGTAAGCGGGTACCCGGCTGGCTGGGTACCGACAAGCGTCAACAACTGAAACAGATAGAAGAGAAAGAAGATAAATCTAGGTTGACGGACAGATAAAAACGATTTGGACTAGCTTTGCTTATCATGTTATTATTCTGTTCCGTGACAAAGGGCGAATAACAAGAATATCCATATCATCGTTCTCTAGATGAACAAATTTAATTTCCCTCAAGAAAATCCTAAGACGCACGCAACAATCATATATATATGATACGAGCCACAAATTCTAACAAATATTACTCCCGTGATCGAACCTGATCTACACACTGACAGTACGCTAGCTCTTGAGATCAACGAGGAATAGGTCGAGATCTTGCACCTTGAAGTAGTCGAAGAAGATATGCTTGTTGCTGAGATCAGTTAGGTTCCGATCGATTGCCTCCACCGCAGGCCGGAGAGCCTAGACTACGGAGATCGATCGGAAGTCCAAGAGTAAGGGCCAGCCTGTTGGAGTTTGGAAGGGATATAAATAAGCCAAATGCTTGCAGTTGCAGTGCTTAATTTGGAATTTATACTGACCATTCATCAGGAAACAAAGTGGAAGCAGAACCGACGGACCTCATCCGCTTTCGTATAGGCCCAGCCCACATTTCCTGGTAATGGAAGAAAAAAATTAAAGGAATAACAGTGCTGAAAGCGATTTTTAAATGAAGCTAAAAAACAGGTTTGTACACATAGTAAAAATGGCTGTAAAATTAATTTATTTCTAGACACAGACAAAGGCAATCACCTCTACAAATCTATTTTATATACGGTGTCACTCAAGGATTTCTAGAGAGGTTGTTCGTTCTTAAGCTAGCACATCTAGAAATTAACATCCATGTTTTAGTTTCAACTTTTAGGTGGAAAGAACCAAAACACTTCATATTCTGTAGCCACCTAAACTAGGTTGCTCATCACAGTCGCAAATCTATACGTACCACATAAGTGAAGTTCACTAAGTATTTCTCTAGACATGCAGCCTATCCTCGTCATTATAGGACCCACTAGCCACTAAGCACTACTCATTAATGGTTTTATTGATTTTCTGTGCCTAATATCACTCATGCACGTGCTTAAAATTACACATACATATTTTTTCATCGATTTTCTGTGCCTAACATCACTCATGCATGTGCTTAAAATTATACATACATATTTTTTTTCAAATACGTCATCATAGGGTCCACTAAGCACTATCCATCGATGGTTTCATCGGTTTTCTGTGTCTAACGTCACTCATGCATGTGCTTAAAATTGTACATACATATTTTTTCTAATATCTTAGTATTTTATTTATTGCATCTCACTTTATAAATCATGCCAATTTCAATACTACAAAATCTTTTAGTATTTTATTTATTGCATCTTACTTAATAAAATCATATCAATTTCAATACTACAAATCCACGTCGCAACGCGCAGAGTATCATCTAGTAAGCAATGTTTTCACAAACATTAACATCACCCCCCATCAATATCTTCTAGAAAATGTCATCAAAAACTAAAAAAATGATATTAGTGCACACAAGTATATTTTCTAGAAAATGGCATTGGAAAATAAACTAATACCATGGTTTCCTCTTAACCTACTTAAACCATAGTATTTTTTTTAAAACCGGTATATGTTTAGTTTCATAGTATGCTTAACCACCAAACTCACAGAATTAAGATACAGGTACTCCTTTTGAATGTCAAAGGCAAGAGTCCGTAAGATTTTCGAGACCATAGTTCAGAAGTTTTGGCCACAAACTTCCACTCCAGAAAAAACACAAGAAAAGCCTAGAGTAATTTAGTTGCTACTAAAAGAATGCAATTGTTACTACCTGTGCAGTAGCACACTAGCACTACTACTTCTATACTACCGGTCTGCTAGTTCCTGATTTTTGTGCGGGATATCTGACAGCTGCAGCACGTGAAAGCCAGACAGCGGAGAACAGAGTCCAGAGTCCGGAGTACTACGAACAAAAAGACCGCGCGACACGGAGTGGATAAAAACTTCAGGAATAAAGTATCCAAAACTCTAGAAGTACTACAGTAATAGCTAACCCTATATATTGGAAACAGAGTTTTGTATAAAGTAACCAAGCACCTCATGCCCTAGAATACTGTAGGATTCCCATATACGGCGGTATTGTTTTGGAACTATACAAATACTTTGTTACCAAACATACTCTAAGTTTGTTGTGCTCTCCAAGAATCAAACCCATGGTCTCATACCTCGCACAACATCCTGCCCACCACCACATGTGACTAATTAAGTGATGCATGTCTTTTGTATTTGTGATGAATTGATTTTTAAAAGTGGTTAGTAAGGTGAGCCGTCTCTAAAAATCTATTTCTAGCAAGGGTGGAAAGGTGAAACACATATACACAATTTTTAAAGATATTTGGTAAGCTGAACCGTCTCTAGAAATCGATTTCTTTGAGCGGTTGGTAAGAATAGCCGCATCTAAGAATACACTAGTTTTAAAGACGACTAATCTTACCAACCCCCTCATATAAATCGATTTCTAGAGGCGAGTGATTTTTCTGGACCCATCTATGATTTTTAAAGGCACATTAAATTTCCAACCATTTATATAAAAATAAAAGGGAAGTGCTTCTAAAGATCAATTCTATAGTAGTTAGAATGAGTTAGAATGTCTGATGTGAAAAATATGTTACTCCCTCCATTCTTTTTTATTTGATGCGATTGATTTTTTTTAAACTTTGATGCTTTATATTATTAAAAAATGAGTACAATTTCCTTACAATTTCTCAGTTCAACAAAGTTTCGAAGCATGGTTGAATTTTTGAATAAGGCAAATGATTAAAGTTTTGAAATAATCAACTGCATCAAATAAAAAAGAAAAGAGGGACTGTATTTATTCAAAATGAGTATGATTTATCATAGTGAAATACCACAAGTCAAACTATGTTGAACTGTGCTACTTCCTCGTTCATCAGTTTATTTGTTTGTTACGGTTACGGACCATTATTTTTCTTCTGTTAGAACGCCTTGCTAGGAATCTCATGATATATAATCATCGGTGTATGCCTTATACGCCTCTTATATATGGACAATGCATCTCATCTGAAACTTCTGACTTGACCTATACATCCAATTTGATAGTTTCGATCAGTACTGGCCGATGGTGAACTCCAAGCTACCTTCATCTCGAGACAAGCTATTCGTCCTCCTATTGCTTCTAGGTCATTTTTTAGTTGAGTTCCAACAAAGTCTTTTTTTTTTGCTAGTGCTAGGTGTCTGTTTTAATGTATATTGGACTTGTGGAGCTCAAGATCCAAGTTGTTGCTCAAATAATTTCTAGGATTGAAATTGGTCTATATTATACTAGTTCATATTTTGTTGTGGCAGATGCTGGCAAAGACTTGATTCCAACTCTTGATTTTCAACCCCTACTCCAACTTGATGAGCCAATCACCTTCATGCGGTTCTCGATCAAGATGCAATAATAAATATTCTACATGCAAGCACGATGTTAGGATTCTTCTTACTTCAACTTTGACTGAAATATATTAACTGTGTGGGGGAAGGGATCGTAGGGGAAAACACTATTGTCAATCAACTGTGTGTGGAAAGGAAAGAAAATAATCTATTGTCTTATCGGTGACTATATTTGTCAATCAACTGATGCCGAGACAGACCTATGGAGTCTTAACATAAGATCTCACACATAAAGTAAAAGTACTGCATGCGTTGACAGCTTCACTGGTAACACACCACTACTGGAAAGAAAGAAGACTGCGTGCAGCAATAATAACGTCGTCCTACACTACAATGGTCCTAATAATTAAGGTTTACCGATAACACATCACCACTACTGGCCGGAAATAAACATGCATATGGGCTATATATGGCATCCATTTCAACAATAACAGTGTCCTTCTGACGATAATAATAATTAACACAGTAATACTTGGACGACCATGAATAGTGACATCTATACCTCAATTAATCAACAACCACAAAGGCGGCCGACCACATGGATGGTACAACGATCAACATTAGCATTGTAGTCCGCCAGGGTGCGGCCGCTGCCCTCCATCTGATACCCACCAAAGATGAGGCGTTGGTGTTTGGGGGAGTACCGTCGTTCATATAGATCATCAGCTTGACATTGTCGATGGTTTCCGAGCCCTCAACGTTAAGAGTTAAGGTCCTTCCTCGTATCAGCTTCACAAATATCTGCAGCGGACCTTTTGGAGAAGGGTGTAGGACGAGGAGAAGGGTGGAGTCCATCGAAACGCCGTGGTCCGCCATGGTGCTCTTGTCCTCCAGCTGCTTGTTGGCGAAGATGAGGCACTGCTGGGCCTTAGGAAACCCCTCGGCATCCTGGATCTTGGTCTTCACCTTGTCGATCGTGTCCGAGCTGTCAACCTGAAGAGTGATGCTCATGCCTTGTAGCGTCTCCAACACATTGATTTGCATCCGTTCTTGGAGATCAATCGTGGATCTATGCTGGATTTCATAGTCAGCCAATGTGAGCTTGTCATCTAGCTCCTTTCCATCAAAGACGAGGCAGTGGCATTCCTGGATCTTCGCCTTGACAGCAGATAAGGTATCTGATGGCTGGACAGTGAGGCAGATTGTCCTGCCGGTCGGGCACTTCACAAAGATCTGCATCCTGATCGAACGATAATATCGCGTGAGTATAAACATTGTTTATTTATGTATGCAGATCGAACAAGGTGTCGCACTACTAGGCCTAGCATAAAAAGTTAGCACTCCCTCTATCCCAAATTAATTGTAAGGAGTTCTAAGTTCTAATAACTCTCTTTTTATTTGTCTATATTCATATGTATGTTAATGAATCGAGACGCATACTGAACACACATTAGATGTTATAGAACTTCTTGCAATTTGGGACGGAGAGATTAATTGTTAAGCCTCGATCGAGCTATCATTGATAATTACATGGTTCACTCTGTTTGTACGTTACTTTGAATGAAGAGAGATAAATTAGTTGAAATAAACACAGAACATATGTATAATAAGAGATAAAGTGAATATATACGCAGTTCCATCTCATTTAACTGATCTAACACTTTGATCCCCAGTTCTTTAATTATTTTGGGTATATATATGGAGCATAGAACAATATATTAGAAATCAAATTTAAACTTCAACACAACTCACAAACAGGCAGCAGAAGAAGATAATAAATACTATACAATAATCGCAAACTTAACGTTTGAGCAATAGATAAAACTGTTTGAACTTCCTACCTTTGTTTATTTATCATCATGCATGTTATATATATTTTCCCTTTATGTATGCATATATAAGTAATAATTAGTAAGATTCTGTGGCAAGGGCAAATTGATAACAGGAATCCATACGTATCTAATGTACGTATAATACTGTTCTCAGCTCATAGATCCAAGTCCAACAAGCAAATCATGCATACCGAAACCAGCTAGCCGCCACAAATTAAATTCTAACTGACAGTACGTACGCTCTAACTAGATCGAGAATAATATGCAGAAATAAATGCACAAAAAAATTAAAGTTCGCGTACAGTACGTACATACCTTGAACAAGTCGACGAACGAAGATGTATGCTTTGCTTGCTTGCTGCAGGCCTAGCTAGGACCGGACAAGTCGGCGGCGTTCTGAATCTGACCGCGCGCCTCCTCCGCCGCCGGATTTGTTTATTCTATTTGGGAGATCGATCTATATATAGCTAGGTATCGGAAATAAATAAAGTGAAAGAGCTAGGGTTCCGGATTTTATTATTATTATATTCTCCTCGACCAGTCTGGTTGATTACGTTGCGGCGTGAGCTAGTGTCACGATCCAATCCGACCTTGCTTTTCCAGATTTTGCTGGGCTGCTTATTTTTGGACTCAATATTAACAAGTTTGAAAACGGAGCCAATATGGTCTCATCCATTTCCATCTAGGGCCCAACTGCCCAGCCCAAATTTCCTATTACCTTTCGTTAAAAAAAAAATCTCTGAGAGCTTGTTCGGTTTGGGTGGTATTGGATCGAACAAGGCATCACAATGCATGTGACCATTGCGACTATTAACCGAGGAGCTAGTAAGGCATAGCCAAAATCCCAAATGTACAATCTCTCCATGCTCAACATGTGTTTTGATTTGTTTTCCTTTTTTAATCGTAATGGTGTTTACTCTTTCTTGATTGCGTTGCAAGATTCATCAGTTAATAATGGTTTCCTCTTTTCTTTTTGTCCTTTCTTGATCTAAGATAATTCTTTTTGGCTATTTGAGGCTGTTGCTTTCTCTTTGCATGCCTTTTTTTTTTTGTTGAGCCAGTTTGAGCTTTGCTAACGTGGATCCTCTACCCTTCCCTGCATGCTACGCTCCAACTCAAATTGCCTTTTCACCGGCGGCGTTGAAAATTTGTTGATCGAGCTTCCATACGATCCATCAAACAGAAGAAAAACACCAGATTAAATGGTTGCAAAGCTACAAAATAACAATAAAGATGCAAGTATCTGACTCATGCAGGCTCATGTCAGCCTGGTTCTATGTTTCCACATGCATGCAGTTACAATCTTTTTTTTCTTTTTTGCTAGCTGGTGCTAGGTGCCTGTGTGTTACGCACTGTCAAATTCAATTGGACTTGTGCAACTCAAGACCACCCTGCGCGATTCAACTTCAACTAGAATCGATGAAATTGGTCTATAATAATTATTGTTCATATTTTGTTGCAAGAGATGGTGAAAAGTTTTATTCCAGATCTTGATTCTCAATCCCACAATTTCAACTTCATGTGGTTCATAAGATAGATGCAATAATAAATATTCTAAGTAAAATAAATGCAAGCACGGTGTCGGGATTCTTGTTACTTGAACTTTTGACAGGAGGTGGGGAAGTTTTTTTTTTAGGGAAACAGGAGGGGTAAAACCCCTACTGATTAGGAATATATTAAGAGAAAAAGTTAAATAGCCATACAAAGGGAAAATCCATCGAGGAACAAAGAAGGAAAAGAAGAAGATCAAAACAATCACACAAAAGAATCTAGCCATTGCTCGATAGATGGGAAATATTTTTTCTTTGCTTGATGGATAACCAAAGCAAACTCCTTAAAGATGGCTTTGCAATGTTGGGTCTGTGGTTGAAGTCCTTTGAAGATGAAGTCATTTCTTGCAGTCCATATACTCCAACACATGAGGACAGTTATTTCCATGTAGAATGGAACTCCCAATTGCCTTTTGAAGCTCTCAAGAACAGCCAAGGGGTCATCTTGTTGCTGTAAGGTGAGGTTTGACAAAGCCTAGCAACTCTGTGCAAAGTCACGCTTGATGAAAATGTGGTCTACTGTTTCTTCTACACACTGGGTACATAGGATACAGTCCCTGAAAAAACTTTATGGAAAGGAAACAAACCGATCTATGCCAGATAAACTGCTGACTATTTTCCATCAATCAATTGATGCCACTACAATCACATGCACACACCACGGCTGGAATTAAAGAAACAAGACTTCAGCAATGCTAATTAACGTCCCACAATGCTGTAGTTTTACTGGTCGGAAAGAAATAAGGCATGCCATGCATTTCAACAATAATAGTCGTTCTGATAATAATAATATAACACATATAATACTACTAGTAGTTGAATCGCCCTGCATGCACGATGACATCCACCTCGATCAACAACCACACCGGCAGGGCATCATATGGATCATAGAGTCATTCTGAATGTTACAGTCCGCCAGGGTGCGGCAGCCCTCCATCTGCCGGCCAAGATAGATGATACGTTGCTGTATGGGGCTAGTGCCGTTCTTCTCATAGATCATGACCTTGATATTGTCGATGGTATACGAGCTCTCAACGCTGAGAGTAAAGTCTTGTCCTGACATTGTCCTCACGATGATCTGCATCGTGCCTCTCGGGAACGAGCGGAGGACAAGGAGGAGGGTGGACTCCATCAAAATGTTGTGGTCCGCCAAGGTGCTGTTGTCCTCCAGCTGTTTCTTGTTGAAGATGAGGCATTGCTGACCCTTGGGAAATCCCTCCATGTCTTGAATCTTGCCCTTCACTGTGTCAATTGTGTCTAAGCTGTCAACCGGAAGAGAGAGGGTCCTGCCCGTTAGCGTCTCCGTTACATGGATTTGCATCTTTTCTACAAGCTCGAGTGTAGATCTAGTCTTGATATCATAGTCAGCCAATGTGAGGTTGTCGTCTAGCTCCTCTCCATCAAAGACAAAGCAGTGTTGTTCCAGAATCTTTGCCTTAATAGCCTTCAAGGTATCTGATGGGCGGACCTTGAGGAAGATTGTCCTGCCGGTGGGGCTCCTCACAGAGATATGCATCCTGAAATTAAAGAGCACAAGAGACATGCATACATCACCAATAGTTGGTTTTTACAGAATAACAATGCTTTCGTTTCATCCATCGATTTTGTTTTTAGGCTCCATACATATATGTACTGTATAACAACAAGAAACGTCAAGAACAGAAATCTACTGCATGTGCCACTAGCAGGCCTAGCAAACAAAGTTAATTAAGCCTTTGACCTTGAGCGATCATTGCAGATTCTTTGACCATACTAATGTTTTCTTTTAATGATACTGAAATCTATACAGCGTGAGTATAGAATGTTTGTTCAATTATACAGAACAAGGTGTCGCACTACTAGGCCTAGTAGCATAAATAAAAGGATCACCGAAAATTACATGGTTCATCACTGAGTTCCGTACATTATATTGAAAGAGAAATAAAGTTCTTTTTTTTTTTTGAAATAAACATTGAAGACATTAAGTGAATACACAGTTCATCTCATCCAAATCTCCAGAGGAGGAGAGAAAGGACGGGCACGGATCAGACAAATCTCACCCAAATCTTTTGGCAGGCTCGAATCAGAGAGAAACAAGTGCAGATCAGAGAGGGATAGAGAAACAAGGGCAGAGGTAAAAACAAATCCCCTAACCTTCTTTCGCAGGCGGCGGCAGGGCAACACCAAGAACGCGAGAAACTTTTGTGCTAGATCGGCTGCCGGCGAAGACCCTACTGCGCAGATCAGTGGCTGATGCTGGTTGTTGATCTTGGCGGAGCTGCCGCCACTCCACAAACCAAACCGGCCCCCGCAGCGAGGGGAGTGGGAAGCGAAGCGGGTCGGCCGCGGCGCCGCGCCGCCGTGTGTGTGAGGAGCGGAGAGAGAGAGGGCACGTTTGGATGTTTTGCTCAGACTTGCCTATCCTTGCTCGGCAAGAATGTGTGTTTGGCAGTAGATTGGAAACCTTGCTTTGCCAAGCAAACTTGCCCCTCTGAGCAAGGAAAAGCTTGCCCAGTCAGGAGAGCCGAATTGGCTCTCCCGCATCGGCAAAGGCAAAGCATGCAGCGCATGCATGCGGAAAAAAGAATAAATAGATTCTTATGCAGGATCACATCCACTCACTGACAGCTCGCAGGCCTCTGGCATAGATAGACACTTGGTGCTATAAAAAATTGATTTCCATACATGTGTGGCAGTATAACCGAGCAAAACAACCAAACATCAGGATCTGTTTGGACTCGCCTTGCCTGGCCTCGCCTTGCTCGCAAGCTAGGCTAGACAGAGTGCGTCAAAAGATCCAAACATAGCCAGAGTGGCGAGGTGGTTGTGTTAGGGCAACCAGACGAGAACGAATGCTGGGCATTCATCTCAAGACCTGGCCAAGATCAACCGGAGTGCATTGGGCCCGAAGCTGGGTGTTGGGCTGAGTTTTTCTAGGGTGGATTTGGATCAACCAGCATTTAGTGCATAATATTCCACAAAAATGAATTTTAAGTTGTTTGAGGTACGCTTATCTTTTGCCAAATAATAAAAGACGGAAGCTCACGTATCTTACACGTGGATCCCGTTTCTCTAAAATTTAATTTATTTACGTACTAGATTCGAACTACAGAAAATCCACGTGAAAACGGACTCCCAGATTGCATACGGACTTCGTTTTCGACGTTCTATGTATCAATGGAAAACTAAAGTGATAAACTTTTGAACTCAATTGAAATCACACTAAAATTCACTTCCAGTCAACAGCAATTGTCAAAACAATATGCATCGAAGTTATTCACGAGTCTGATTCGGACGGCAAGAAGAGCCCACGCCAAAACGGACGCCCAAGTTGCATACGTACTCTATTTTCAACGTTCTGTATATTGTTGGAAAGCTTAAAGTGACAGCCTTTCTAACTGAATTAAAACCATTCTAAAATTCACTTGCAGTCAACAGGAATCGTCAAAATAATATGTCATATAATTTATTCATGAGCCTGATTCGGACGGTCATGCAAAAAACGGACACCTAAGTCGCATACGGACTCCGTTTTCGACGTTTTATATATTGATTGAAAGGTAAAATATCAAAATTTCCAACCCAATTGACATCACTCTAAAATTTGTTTGAAGTCAATAGGAATCGTAAAAATATTATGACCTAGAATTTATTCACGAGCTCGATTCGGACAGTAGGAATAAGCCCACGCGAAAACGGACGCCTAAGTTGCATACCGGCTCCGGTTTCTACGTTTTGTTTTATATATCGCCAAGAGGCTAAAAAATATTATTTCTAACCAAACTGACACTACCCTAAATTCGCTCGTAGATAATGGAAAAATTCGAAATAATATGACATGGAATTTATTGAGGCATATTCTTATAGATGCTTAAGGACTTTTTTCTTCCGTTGCAACGCATGAGCATTTTACTAGTAAATACTTATGATATTAAAATAACATTTGGGCAGTTATTTTTTAATATTTTTGGTATGGTTATTGATTTTTCATTTTTTATACGAATAAGCTCAAAGTTTTAGTGCAATATATAAATTTAAATGTTCCATATGCTTAAATTTATGTTTGAGCTTGTATTTTATGAGCCTTTAATTTTTATGAAGCATTTTATGCATCTCTAAAAACAAAGTTTTTATTTTTAAGAGTAAGTTTGGGTTTGAGTTTTTAAGTTTAAGAATGAGTTTGTATATTTTCATTAACAATTTATTTATGGCCTTATTATTCTTTTTACATATGAATTTACACACTCACAGTCACAAAGTTAGAATCAAAAGATGTGCTCCTCCATTCCAAATTGTAAGATCCAGAGAATTTCGTTGGTGTTTTTTTAAGCAGAGTAGTCACTAATACCACATAATATTTTTTACACACGTGTGGGACGCACATGCATGGATACTAGTCAAACCAAATGAAAACATTTTTGCCAAGTACGTACAGGCGGCCATCTTTTAGAAAGATTAACTTTTGTCAAGTTTATCCTATTTAGGGTCTATTTCAAAGCAAAGTTTGTAAAAACTAAAGTATTCGAATACCATAGTCTACAGATGACTTACAAAAATATCACGTTACCCACTAAATACCATAGCATTATGTGAAACCGAGCATTTGGTTCCATGTCTATGTAGCGGCGCGGGAGTCGTGTACAGTGGCACATATCGACACGGGCAGGGGCAGCACAGGACGCAGGAGGGTGGGGTGGCGAAGGGAGTACGGGAGGTACCAACGGTGCTAGACACGAGGGATGGGGCCTGAGCATCGCCGGTAGGAAGACATGGTGCAGGCGTCGCCGGCTAGAGGATACAATGCGGGCATCGTCGGTGGGAGGACGAGGGTGCGGGCGATGCGTCACGGGTCATGAGAGGACGGGGGTGCGGGTGCTGCCGGCGGGAGGTAGGTAATGTCAATTCGATTGTACTTCTGGAACTCAAGACCCCACGCAATTCAACTTCAACTAGAATTGAAATTGGTCTATAGTAAGTACTCCTATTGTTCATAGAGATTTTCTATTCATCAACTGATTGAAATTGTGCTTTGCCGTCAGTCGACGGCAAGAAAGGGGAAAAGTGCTCACCAGGGAAGAAGGTCGCCCGCGCCCGAGCACCGCCACCGGGGAAGAAGGGATCTCCGCCGTGCCGTCGCTGGGCTTCGGGGTTAGGGTTAGGGTTCGGGGTTGGGTAGGGTTAGGGTTCAAGGTTGGGTTGCCAGGGTCAGGGTCTTCTTCCACCTCCGGCCTTAGAGAGAGGGCCAGGGGCGGCCGACCGGCCCGGCGGTGGTGGTAGGGGTAGCCGGCGGCTGAGATCGGCAGTGAGGGCGCCGCCGGTCGGCCGGGAGAGGACAGCGGGTGGAGAGGGTAGGCAGCGGGGGCATCATGGTGCCAATTTCACCGCTCCGGAAAAGCCGGATTTACGTGACGGCGGGGCCGGATCCAGCGGCGGCAGCCGCCAGAGACAGGGTAGGAGGGTGGTAGGCGGGGGAGCCCAACGCCGGGTTAGCGTGGGCCGTGAAGGAGGACGGCGGCGGAGGCAGCGCGCCGCCAGAGCCAAGCGGGGAGGGGGGCACCTATACATTGCTGCGGCGATG
Source organism: Paspalum vaginatum (assembly GCA_030272315.1). Taxonomy (NCBI): domain Eukaryota; kingdom Viridiplantae; phylum Streptophyta; class Magnoliopsida; order Poales; family Poaceae; genus Paspalum; species Paspalum vaginatum. Next base: position 47,513,915 of record CM059013.1, on the reverse strand, counting down.
AAATCATCTTCTGTCGCCGAAAGAGTAGGTAAGTCAATCTTTTTTATGGGCCGGCATGACACATGTATGATTTTGGCCTGCTACTCACCTGTCAATGCCTGCAGCGTAGGTGGGCCGGTGGGGATCTGTACAGGACCAGTGGTCACATATTAAGAAAAGCAATTTATTTTTACTAAATTTAGATGATCCACATGTTTATTCCTTCTTGACACTCTTTGCATTTCGTACGGACTGTCTTAAAACATGTTCCGTTTGTACTTTTTATTGTTCTATATACAAAATAAATTATTTTACATGAATAATGAATTGTTCTGTATGTAAAAAATGTTTTATGTGCATAATAGATTATTCTATGCATATAACGAATGGTTTTACATGCAAAATGAATTCGTAAAATAAATTATTCAGTATTCATAATAATTTATTCCACTAGCAAAATGTGTTGTTCTAGATGAAAATAAGTTGTTTTGTGCCCATAAAAACTCATTCCATCTATTTGAAAAACTATTTGACCTATGCTAAAAAAATTCTAAATCATTAAGAGAAAATTTCAAACTCTAAGAAAAGAATGTACAAATTATAGGAACAATTGTTCCATGCGAAGAATAGCATTTTCTAGTTGCAATATAAATTGTTCTGTGCACACATAAATTATTATACATGCATAATCAATTGTTCTACACGCATAAATTGGTCTACATATAATATGATTGTTTTATGTACAAATAGATTGTTCTGCACATAAATTGTTCTAAATATAATATGAATTATTGTACGCACAAATAGATTGTTCTACACACATAATCAATTGTTCTACACACATATTTAATCGTTCTACACACATAATCAATTATTCTATACACAAAATGAATTGTTCTGAATACAATATATTGTTCTACATGTATAATTATTTGTTATATTAAAAATTAAATTGTCTCACTCAAGTTATAAATTGTTCTACACTATAGTGAATTATTCTACGCATAATATACACATAATGAATTGTTCTAAACGAAAAATAAATTGTTCCATTCATAATAAAGATTGTTCTACACACATAATGAATTATTCTATGCGAGAAATGAAATGTTCCACTCCTAAGAAAAATTGTTCTACACACAATATATATGATATATATGGTTTGACAATGATAATAAATACTTTATGTGTAATATGAATTGTTTTAAATGCGATGAATTGTTTACATGCATAATAAATTCTTCTATATCCTTAATAAATTAATACATGTATATATATTGTTCTATGTGTATTATGATTTGTTCTGTGTAGATAATGAATTGTTCTATAGGCATAATGAATTGTTCTATATTCTATGTGTAATATAATTTTTTTTGTACGTATAATGAATGGTTCTATATGCATCATTAATTGTTCTACATGTATAGGAAATTTTTCTATGTGCATAATAAATTATATATACACATGTGCAATATGATTTGTTCTGCATACATGATGGATTGTTCTACGGTATAATGAATTGGTTATTCTCGCAATATAAATTTCCTACACGCATAATGACATAATGAAGTGTGTGCAAAAGGAATTTTTTTCACACACATAATAAAAAATTATACCGATATGCTATTCTTCAAGTATTGATACATACACTACAACAAATAGTATGAAAAATACTGTATACATATAGAAACATTTCTATATATACTCATAGAAGAAAAACTGTATACACTAGAATAAATTACACTGATATGAATTATACTAGTCTATAAATAATTACACATAGTCTAAGAACAAGAATTTGTAATAAAAACTAGTAGAATAAAAATATGAAACCAAAAACACAGAATAAGCGGCCATAGAAAAATTACACTAACTCACAAAACAAACATATGTACATCTAGAATAAACTATCAAACTCTTAGAACAAATATTTACATGTCTAGAACATTTTTAAACTCACGAGACAACATGTATACATATAGGAATAAATTGTAGAATCCATAGAAATATTTATATGGCTAGAACAAACATGTGCACACTTAAATAAATTATATCAAATATAGAGCATACATATGTACATGTGTACATCTAGAACGAACATGAACCTTATATATACACTAAACAAATTATACCAATTGTAGAACAAATATTTATACACATGAGAGAAATATACAAACTCAAATGAATAAATATAGTAGAATTAAAAACTAATTGAAGACAAAGAACAACATTTATACACCCATCACAATTTTCAAACGGCCAAAAAAGACAGAATAAAAGAAACATAAGAAAGGAATGAAAGATGGAAGGGGAATATAGCGAAAACATTTTAAAACAGCACACCATTGGAACAAAAATATATCGGCAAAATACATATTTATACTAGTTAAACAAATGGTGCATTTTTAGTAGAACAAAAAATTATAGAGCGAGAACGAAAAATCTACAACAACAACAAATTATACAAATTAAGTTATGATCCATGGATATCAATCGACAGGTGGAACAAAAAACATACAGGCAGAAAAATATTGCAACTTCACAATAAAACACGAGAGATATAATGTTGATTAGCAAAAGAAGTAGGAAAAGTTCATTAAGAATTATTTTAATATTAAAAGAGAAATACTCAACTGAACTAAATATACCGGTCAGAAATACTGCCATAATATAAATCTTCTATTATAAATTAGGATAGAGAAAAAAGAATATAATAACACCAAAACAAAAAAGAAGAAAATGAAATGCATTGGAAATAAATCAGAATAAAAAGGAGGAGACCAAGAAAAAAAGAAGAAAATGAACACAAGGCGAAATGAAAAGCTTAACAAAAAAGGGAAAGAAACATATATAGACAAAAAGAGGGAAAAAATAGGAAACATGGACGGGGACACATACCAAAGAAATCGACCGGAGAGCGAAACCACCTTCGGAAGCAACCGATAGAAAGAAACACACGAAAAAACCTTTGGAAGCAACCGATAGAAAGAAACGTGGATCGACACTAAAATAGGGACCAATAAAAACGCGGGCCGAAATCAGCCCAATTGAAGTAAGCTAATTCTCTTCAGTGACAGAAATCGTTTTGGTCGCCGCAGCGATGAATAGATTTGCCGGGCGGGGAGGGGCCGGAGGCGAGGGAGCTCGGCTGGCGATGGCGCGGGGCGACGGTGAGAGGAAGGGGGCGAGAGCGCGGGTGTCGGGCGGGGGAGGCACCGAGGGAGTAATGGGGTGAATCGCAACCATTGGATCCACATCCAATGGCTAATATAGTTGACTGATGGGATGGCAAAATATCAGTCAGTTGATAAATAGATACACCCTTGTTCATATTTTGTTGCTGAGATAGGGAAAAGTAGCATTCCAGCTTTTGATTCTCAATCCCACAATTTCAATCCTGAGGCAGTGACCCATCAACCTCATGTGGTTCATAAGATAGATGAAATAATAAATATTATAAGTAAAATAAATGCAAGCACGGTGTTATTACTTGAACTTTTCACTGGAGGTGGGGAAGTTGTCAGGAAAAAAAACTTTAGGGCTAGTTTGAACTATTTTCCCTCCATTCCTCTCAAATCCCTTGGAGAAATGACATTCCCAAACTCATGGAAAGGAAAGAAACCGATCTAGTAAGTGCCAGTGAAGCTGCTGACTATATTTTCCATCAATCAGTTGATGCCACTATAATCACACATGCACACACCACGGCTGGAAAGAAACAAGACTTCAGCAATTGGTAATTAACGTCCCACAATAGTTTTACTGGTCGGAAAGCTAAGAAACATGCCTTGCTTTTCAAAAATAATAGTTGTTCTGGTAACGCACAGTGACACTCGAAGTTGAATGGCCCTGCTGCATGATGACATCCACCTCAACAGCCACAAAGGCAGAGCATCATATGGATGGTAGACTCGTTCTGAATGTTATAGTCCGCCAGGGTGTGGCGGTCCTCCAGCATGCGGCCATGATGGACGATACATTGCTATTTATAGTCCTTTGTGAGCTTTTTCTTAGTGGGCCAAATTCTATTTATTTGTGGGCCAACCTCACATTGTGCCGCCCCCCGCTGACTCGGCCCCACTCGCCGCCACTCGGAGGCCGCCGCTGCATCGACACCCTGGCTGCGGCCTCCCGCCCAACCCTAGCCCAACCGCCATCATACCCCGCGCATCGCCGGCCTCAGCCGCCTGCTCGACCGCCAGCACGACCGGGCCGGCCTGCCACCCCCAGCCCTCCCTCTAAGGCCAGGGATGGAGAATATGACTGCCGACCGGCCACCTCCAAACCCTAACTTGAAGGCCATGGCGACAACGCGTGGAGGAGAAGGCGGCTATGGGGGATAGATATCCACTGGGTCCTCATGAAGCGTATTCTCTACATGGGGCGACCAGTTGACTTGGGCCCGAGGTACCGAACACTTTGGCGCACAAGACAAAGACTTCTTAGTCGGGTAGGAAAGGAGATCATGGACTCTATGCGGTCAGTTGTAACCTAAACCGTCTACGAGCAAGGAAACCAACTTATAACACAAACCAGGCTGGACTATACAAGGCAGACTGGGGACCCCTCCCAAGGATAGATCTCTCTCCCTCGATAACGTATCACGCCATTGCACACCAAACCACAGGCTAGCTACGCTCTCATTGTAATCTCAAAAACTCAGATCAATATAAATCGCCACAAACAGGACATAGGGTGTTACGCTTTCCGCGGTCCGAACCTGTATAAATTTTGCTTCCCGTCGCATTTCACGCGAACAGTCGAGCTACGGTCAATCTCGCCATCCACAAAAGCACTACGTGATACATCCCGTGGTGCACTGCAGGTTTCTAAACACTGACAGCGGCAGCGGAGGAAGGCGGCGCTTGGGGGAGGAGAAAGGCGGAAGAGGCGACAATGGCGGCAAGCACTCAAGGGAGAAAAAGGGCAGCTCAAGGAGGAAGAAGAAGAAGAAGGTGAGGGGGTTGGGCCAATGGGCTAATTGGGCCGAAATGGGATAAAAATGTGAAGCGTGCAGAAATGGATAGGACAGTGGCTCTCATCCACCCTGGGTGGATGGGAAGAATTTCGAGCGAGTTTGAGCTTTGCTAACGTGGACGGAGGCTAGCAGCCCTCAAATTGACCGATGCTCTCCCCTTCCCTGATATAGCTGTGACGCTCCAACTCAAATTGCCTTTTCACCAGCGGTGTTGAAAATTTGTTGATCGAGCTTCCATAACGATCCAGCAAACAGAAGAAAAACAAAAGATTAAATGGTCGAAAAGCTACAAAATAACAATAAAGATGGAAGTATCTGACTCATGCAGGTTCATGTAGGCCTCAGCCTGGTTCTATGTTTCCACATGCATGCAGTTACAATTCTTTTTCTTTTTTGCTAGCTAGTGCTAGGAGTCTGTGTTGTAGGTACTGTCAAATTCAACTGGACCTCTACTCAAGACGACCCCGCGCGATTGAACTTCAACTAGAATTGAAATTGGTCTATAGTAATTATTGTTCATATTTTCTTGCGATAGATAGTGAAAAGTTTTATTCCAACTCTTGATTCTCAATCCCACAATTTCAACTTCATGTGGTTCATAAGATAGATGCAATAATAAATAAATATTCTAAATAAAATAAATTCAAGCATGGTGTTGGGATTCTTGTTACTTGAACTTTTGACTGGAGGTGGGGTAGTTGTCAGAAAAAAAAACTTTATGGAAAGGAAACAAACCGAACTAGTGCCGGACTGCCGGTGAAACTGCTGACTATATTTTCCATCAATCAATTGATGCCACTACAATCACATGCACACACCACGGCTGGAATTAAAGAAACAAGACTTCAGCAATGCTAGTTAACGTCCCACGATGCTATAGTTTTACTGGTCGGAAATTAAGAAACATGCATGCCGGCCATGCATTTCAACAATAATAGTCGTTCTGATAATAATGTAACACATATAATACTACTAAGTAGTTGAATGGCCCTGCACTGATGACATCCACCTCAACAACCACAAAGGCAGAGCACCATATGGATGGTAGAGTCGTTCTGAATGTTACAGTCCGCCAGGGTGCGGCGGTCCTCCAGCTGCTGGCCATTACAGATAAGACGTTGCTGTATAGGGCTAATGCCTTCCTTCTCATACAACATCACCTTGACAGTGTGGACGGTATACGAGCTCTCAACATAGAGAGTGAGGGCCCGTCCTGTATGCATCCTTGTGAAGATCCGCATGGTACCTGTTGGGAATGAGCGGAGGACAAGGAGGAGGGTGGAGTCCATCAAAATGTTGTGGTCTGCCAAGGTGTGGTCGTCCTCCAGCTGCTTCTTGTCGAAGATGAGGCACTGGTGACACTTGGGAAATCCCTCCATGTCTTCAATCTTGCCCTTCACCGTGTCAATTGTGTCTAAGCTGTCAACCGGAAGAGAGAGGGTCCTGCCCGTTCGCGTCTCCGTTACATGGATTTGCATCTTTTCTACGAGCTCAAGCGTGGACCTACTCTTGATATCATAGTGAGCCAATGTGAGGCTGTCGTCTAGCTCATTGCCATCAAAGACAAAGCAGTGTTGTTCCAGAATCTTTGCCTTAATAGCCTTGAGGGAATCTGATGGGCGGACCTTGAGGAAGATTGTCCTGCCGGTGGGGCTCCTCACAGCGATATGCATCCTGAAAGAGCTAGCACACCAAACATACATACATCACCAATAGTTTTTAGGCTATAATGCTTACAGCTTTTGTTTTTCGGCTATGTATATACATACATACATACATACATATAACAAGAAACGCCAAGAACAGAAATCTACTGCATGTGGCACTGGGCCTAGCGCATACAAGACCTTGAGCGATCATTGAAGATTACGTGGTTCAGTCTGTACGCTCTAGAGAATAAGTATGTAGAGATAGACAAGAAACAGCTCGCATACCTTGAAGAAGTCGACGAACAAATTAAAGATGCTTGTTGCTAGCTAGGATCAGCCGTCGGCGTTTTTGCTTTGCCTCCGCCGCCAGCCGGAGCGAGAGCCGTGGGAGATCTCTATCTATCGGAAGCGATGAAAAGGGTTAGGGCTTGGGGATATTTATACTAGAATGGTTATGCTGGGGAACGAGATCACTGTGTGCCAATGTCTGTTTTTTTATTACTATTATTAATTTTACCTCCATGCAGGATCTTTTGAATGGTAGATTGATGAGGTGTCCAACAGAACAGAAATGGGTGTGCAGAGCAAAGAGCATCAAGCTTGTGCTACCTCTGCGTGATCGAAATCACGTTCCCAAAATGGAAAAGAGCACATGCAAGCAGTTTGTTCAGGTCATTACCCGTGAATCTCCAATATAATAGAATAGATTACAGAGGACTAGTACTCGGATCGTCAGCAGAAACGGTCTCTTGAGAGACTACAACATCGTCAGGTCAGGAGTCCCGACACCATCGCCGAAATCGTCTGCTGCAGATCATCCACCTATGCTGAGGACACGACTTGCGGCAGCTCCGACGAGGTGACTGCTACTACGTGATGATCCCTGCCTCCCTCTGGCTCTAACCAGGACGATGCAGCAGCAAAGCAGAGGAGCAAATGGAATGGAAACTCGAGAGCGGAGCACTTGCCTATGGTGTTGTGTTTGACTACTGTAGAATGATAAGCTAACGATCAGAAGTAGAGAGCTAATTGGAAAGCGGGCAAGTACTTGCTGCTAACAAATCTTGTGAACTAGTAAGACGCCAGCCTAGATTTTGCCTACTGTGTCCAACAGAAATAAATAAAAAGAAGCAGGTGCACCACGCCAACCATCTATACGTCCACATGGGCAATTAATTACTTGGAAATCAAAATTCATGTCAAAACCTTTATATATGAACTGCAACTGACTGACGAATTTGATGAGCTTACCAAACTGAAATGGTGCAGAAGCAAGCAGAGGAGTAGGTCGAACATCCAAAAGGCCAGTCGTCCCTCCTACTCCCTCCCCTCGCTCCCTCCCTCCTTTTTATTATACAGCTAGCAGGTATACAGTCTAGCACTCTCCTTTGCTTCGTGGCTAGGTATACAGTCTAGCACTCTCCTTTGCTTCGTGGCTAAGCATGCAAGGATCTTTCTTTGTTTGGGAGCAGCTTTGAAAAGCTCTTGCGCGGTTGCCCGCTAAGCACATGGTGGGCTCTACGGCAACCAAACCAAAGGAGCTGAGGAGGCCTGGAGGGACGAGAACAGTCTCTTTTCCCGGTGCAAACTATCGTAATATCAACAATATATACTACTACAAAGGAGGATTAAAGGTACGATAATGTTAGGAAGAAATGCCTTCCACAATGAATAATATCGTACTTACATCTTCATAATAATTAATAGGTACACTACGATGTTTGTGTTTATGAGAATGGACTCAGAATATTATATTTTGTACCATGGTCTAATATATCGTGCCAAAGTAGTAGTATATTGTTTAAGATACAATTTTTTCTCTCTCATGTTAAATGTTATTCCATATTAGAAAATTTTAATGTGGCATCTCATTGATGAGGTTCAAGGAACATAAATAAATGATTCTCTAATTTTGCCAATATTTATAGGCTGTCAAGCAGTAGTTTTATCACACTTGTGGGTTTGAGTAACAGTTCGAAATAGTGAAATGCACTTACTGCTTACTGGATTTAATTTCCAACTCAATAAGCTTACTGAATTGTTGGGATAACGCAAAAAATTATAAAATCATTAAATGCTACGGTTATACATCTGGTTTGTGGTTATACCATTTGATTGAGAAAAAATACTTAAGGGATTTACAAGTGCATTATTTATTCTTTTATTTTTCACCTTGTGCAGAGTTACTTGTTCCTATCAATCAACTCTATAAGAGAGTGAGTTTTGTAAGGATTTCTCCATAAGGTCTCGTAACTAAGTTTACACACAGCTACGCATAGTCAGCTTTTCTTCGGACTCTCACATTTTCTCTTATTTTTATGGAGACTCTTTTTTAGAAACCGATCGTACCAAAACAAGGAGTCTCAAACTTACTCCATCTCCGCATGGTTGGTCACTGCATTGGGCTCAAAAATTGTTTTAGTTAAAACATTAGATAAATAAAAATTAAACACCAATATTTATATAGTTTAAAATTTTAATTATATAATACATCTTTATTGTCCCGTGTGGGACGTACGTGCATTTTTTACTGGTGAATGAAAATGAATGGGATCAGTTGGGATAAGCTCTATCCCATTTCACTTTTACATTTTGTTACAAAAACGAAATTCAAAAGTGGAAATGCTAGAAACGGGAACAACCACGGGATTCACGAGATATCGAAAACGAACAAATTCGAACATAAACATATCAATGATGGTTGGAATCTAGAAAGTCAAAACAGGAACACTGACCCCTGTAACGCAGGAAGTCACGTGGTACTCCAATTAACCTGCATGTCAACACTACCAGCACATAAGTTGAATTAGATACACGGGTGGCATGCACACCGTGAACCACGTCTCAGCCTGCATGCTTGACGCGCATACGCGGATCGCATTAAGAGCAGAAGACATCGAGGGAAAGGAATGAGCTGACCAGTTGGGCAATCAATTAAGGAACTAGGAAAGAGAAAAAGAGAATCGAAAGGATGGAGACCTAATTGACGTTTTTACTTTTTTTCATTAAATCTAAGATAAGAAAAGCATCCATCGGTATGTGTACAAGACGATGTAAGAAAATAAAAGATTAAAGGGCGAAAACATTTTCTTCTATCGTTTTTTATCCTTTCCAACCATTTTCAATTATTTCCAACATATACAATGGGATTAATGTGAGGGTACTGTTGTCAGGATTGACAGACGGGTCCCTAGACTCGGGTCCCCAAGAGGTCCTTTTTGGGGCAGTAGGGTGCCAGCAACCCTTTCGACCAGGGCATTGAGGGGAGACACCGGAGGAGAAGGAGATCGAGGTTTAGAGAGGTTCAGACCGCTCGATCCCCTTTTATAGTGCAAGAAAGCGTCTGGTACAAAGTCTATACTGTTTTATTTATTTACTAGGTATATGCTCGTGCGTTGTTACGACAGCTTACAAATTGGCACAAAACAATGATGCAAAATAATCACAACCTAATCTGATTGATGATTTTGCACCTGACAAACAATAGTCACATTTGTATCTCACAAACTCACATTCTCTGATGGAACATGCTTTTTTTTAAAAACACAGTATAACGCAGGCGCTCACACGTGCGTACACTTACCCCTATGAATACACACGCACACTCTACACCTATGAGCACCTCCGTAGAACTGGTCTAGACCGGCATATCGAGATTCATGAAGTCACCATAGACGTCTTGCTGTCGACGGGGATATCGCCTACCACTGAAGTTAAATCATGCAAACACCCGTGTTAAGTCGAGGACTTAGAACCCGGGTGGACATGTTCCACCACAAGGAACCTAACCAGCTGAGCTACGCTCAGTCATGCTGATACCATAATGAACATAACATTATCGTGTGACTCAAAAAGAAATATTCCATGAACATTATCACGAACCACTATAGTTTAGATATACAAAACCTATCTAATTTTTTCTTTGATGAAGGTAAGACATGTCTGGACATTTTTAGGCATGATAAATCAACACGAGTTCCTTTCATACATTAATAAATCAATCAAGAAATTTTTAGGCAAGAAGATTTGTCCATGCAACCAAAATACTATACTCACTATACATGGTTGCATTGGATAACTATCATCGCCAGCTAACGTTACATGCCTAACAGCACGTGCTCATGGAAAATAATTTGGCGCTCCCAAATTTTAATAATTTTGATGTGAAAATTTAGTTGCTTCACCAACACAGGATTATATCTGGTATCTGGTAATAACGTTATGTTTATTTTTACTGGAGAAGAATTACACGTTTATTATAGTGGCATAAACCATGTAAAAAACATCATTTGGAAGTTAAAAACTTCAAGGGAGCTATCGTCTTCAAGGAAGAAAGCATTTCTATTTGAAATTCGTAGCACCGTAGACCAAAGTTAGCTTAAATGGTTGCAATATAGATGCACCTTGACGGTATCAAATTAGCGTGAGAAACCAAGCACAAAAGATATCAAATACACCCTAGAGGACACATTACATCCAACACCTTCTAATGGCTACCATATAACTCAGCTATGCTAATGATCTCCTTTCCTATATGAAACAAGCACTCAGTGCTCACGAGCTTCAGGGACTCAATAAACCTCTTTCCACGAGCAATGTGTTCTTGGAGCCCAACAAAGAAGTCCATGGCGTTAATTTTCCTGTGTCTTGCTGTCCGCTTCTCGTCCAGTAAACCAGCTGCTGGTTCGATCGCTGTTTCAGGGCACACACGCCCAGTGAGATCCTCTCATTCTCCACATTCGTCACCACCCTGTGCACTGGGCTCTTAAACACCCCATTGTTCATTACCTGCGCCACAAATTACAACCATATGCTCCAATTCAGCATCGGAATAATGCACCGCTAAATTTTCATAATTATGTTGGTTTATAAAACTGAATCACTGACGAAGCAAGGTTGACAGCAGCTTGGATTTGCAGATGCTTAATAGTTACCTCCATGACGTTTCCCAAGTTAATCAGCAAAGTGTAAGGCTGGGATTGGAACATTGTACCAGATGCCATCTCGCTGAACCTGCAGCCCACCGACCTCTTTGTCAATGAGAAGGATTGTCAGAATGCCGCCGTCAAAGTGTGGCTGGACACCATTGACAAGCTCGGGCCTTGGACAGGATGGTAGTAGTTGAATCTGGCGAATGCGGCAACCTTATTGCTGATCTGGCTGACGAAGTAATCCTCATCAAGCTCTAAGATCCTGGCCATTGCTCAGAAGATACCGTCTCTTACTATCTTGTTTTTCAATGTGCACTCATGAAGAACCTCCCTGGATTGGACAGAAAGTCGGAAATATTTCTTTGAAAAAAAATATTTTAGCTTACTAACGGGATTCGACATGTTGCTGGTGATCTGGTTTCTGCAAAAACCAGTTGCTGCAAGGTCTTGCTAAAATTCTTCCAAAGAGAGTTGTTTTATGCTATTCATGAACCATGGTATTAACAATGAAATGCAATGCCTTTATTTCTTTTGCAAAGCTGTATACTACATAGTAAAGTTTTTTCTAAGAAAAAAGAAAATTCCAGTAAAGTGAAGCACAACTGAGAAACGATCAGTAGGTGACCTGAAAGATTAAGGTTCATGCTACCTAATTCGAGTTAATTTTTTGCCTCTTGTGGCAACCCGGTAGCCCACAATAGTAGCCTCTATGGCTCTATCTATGATGTGAGGACCTTCAGTTTTTTCAAGCCCTCTTGGCCATTGGTCGCTGATGTTTGAAATGTCGTTGGAGCTCCTGCAATATTATTAGCACAAAAATGTTATAACTAAACGTTTAAAATGAATGGCCAAGTTCATTAAACCTGTAGGCATATCTAGTAGAACTCATAAGCAGATCAGAAAAATCAGTTTGCAGATATGCAAGCAGATTAGAAAAATATACCAGGAGATGAGTGGCTTGTGAGGTCGTCAGAACTCAAAAGCATTAATCATAGGAATAAAGGATACACATATCCCCAATCATAAAGCAGCAACATAATATAGAGAGGCAAACATTAGAGCTTCGGAGTTCAGTGGCAGCAATTCAGTTCGCCGACAGTTACAACAGGTAAATCTGAATCCTAAACCATTCAAACATCTAGCATCTAGCAGCAGTATATCTGTACAGAAGAAAAGAATGAGCTTACCGCGTGGGCACCGGCAGGGCGAGGGCGCGGCGGCCGGGGCAGTGGCTTCGGGCGTTATGGGCGCGGGCGGGGCGAGGACGCAGCGCGGAGGCCGGCGGGGCGAGGGCGCGCCGGCTGCGGGCGTAGGCCTCAGATGCGCCGCGACGGCGCCGGCTGCGCGCCGGCGTAGTAGAGATCTCGATCTGGGTTCCTGGCTCCAGGCGTGGACGCGGGAATGGAGGCTTGTGATGGGGCCGGCTCGGACGGCCAGTCAAAAGGTTCGCAGTGCCATACTCCTCCGCTGCCATGCCGCACAGTGCCAGGGATGTCTACATAGTGCAAAGGACTTGTGACATGACCTGGTCATTCCACCACTCAGTTCGTGCGTTATCTTGAATGAAGAAATTAGGTTGAAAGAAACACGGAACAGAAGAGATAAAGTGGATACATACGCAGTTCCATCTCATTTGACCGATCGATCTAACACTTTGATCCCCAGTTCTTTATTTTGGGTGTGTGTGTGTGTATAGACACACACAACGATATAGTCCAAAAAAAAATCAAATTTAAACTTCATCACAACTCACAAACAGGCAGTAGAACAAGATAATATAAATATACAATAGTCGCAAACTTAACGTTGAGCAATAGATAAAACTATCTGGACTACCACCTACCTTTGTTTATTTATCATCATGCATGTTACATGTATTATTCCCTATATGTATGCATATAAGTAACAAAAATGCTCGTGCGTTGCAACGGGTGGAAAGAATCCATAGGCACCTCCAAGTCAATAGAAATATGAATATGGTATACACAATTGTGACTTATGGACAATTAACTTATTATAATAGTTTAAGTCATAAAACAAATCATATAATTAATAATCATGAAATTCACAAAAGAATATAGGACAATCTCAATTCAAAGTCAAACTTTGAAATCAAAGGCAAAAGAAATCCAATAAGTATAGCCTAGAAAAGAGCAGATTTGAATAAAACGAACTAGTTAAATTTGGTGACAGAAAAGTCAAACGACCTGTAAATTGGGACGGAGGGAGTAATTTCGAAAAAAAAAGTTAAACGTATTGCAAAGCTTCACGTAGTCACGTGCTGTTGCAGGAAGGTATTATTTACCAGACCAAAGAGGGAAGAAGCAGCCCAAACACCACTCACACAACCTACCCTTTTCAACTAACCCTTGCTGGCCCATCTCCGTCTGGAAGCCTCGGTCCTCGTCTTCCCCGTGACAGACTGCGAGATCCCCTCCTCCTGCTCTCCAGCTGGATGCTGGGTCCGCCCCACGCTGCTGTTCTGGATCCACGCCGGTCGTTCGACCTTGCTCCTCCCCTGTCGACTCCTCTCTCTCGCTCTTCCAAGGAATTTTCTGGTGCTCCGTTCATCACGTTTAACGGTTATGACAAGGTTTATCCTGAGTTTTCTCGGTGACTTGGTATCTACTGATTTGGACTACAACGTCGTATGTGGTCTATTTGTTCTACAGATGGATTGGATTTGATTTTGGGCTTGAGGTCCCGGCGTTGCAGCCCATGGCGGCGATACGTGCGCAAATCTCTGTCACGAGCTTTTGTGACGGACGAAGAAACTCGGCGCCGCGCCGGCCGCTCCCCCTCCCGCGTCGCTGGTGCCGTCCGGGAGGAGACTCGGAGAGACGACCCCGCGCGATTCAACTTCAACTAGAATTGATGAAATTGGTCTATAGTAATTATTGTTCATGTTTTGTTGCAAGAGATGGCGAAAAGTTTTATTCCAACTCTTGATACTCAATCCGACAATGTCAACTTCATGTGGTTCATAGAGATAGATGCAATAATAAATATTCTAAGTAAAATAAATGCAAGCACGGTGTTGGGATTCTTGTTACTTCAACTTCTGACCGGAGGCGGGGAAGTTGCATTGTCAGGAAAAAAAAACTTTATGGAAAGGAAAGAAACCGATCTAGTAATAAGTGCCAGTAAAACTGCTGACTATATTTTCCATCGATCAATTGATGCCACTACAATCACATGTGCACACACCACGGCTGGAATTAAAGAAACAAGACTTGAGCAATGCTAATTAACGTCCCACGATGCTATAGTAGTTTTATTACTGGTCGGAAATTAAGAAACATGCATGCCGGCCACGCATTGCAGCAATAATAATCGTTCTTGATAATAATAAAACACAATATAACACTCGAAGTTGAATGGCCCTACATGAACATGATGGATGACATCCACCTCAACAACCACAAAGGCAGAGCACCATATGTATCGTAGAGTGATTCTGCATGTTATAGTCCGCCAGGGTGCGGCGGTCCTCCAGCTGCCGGCCTTGATAGATGAGGCGTAGCTGTATAGGGCTAACGCCTTCCTTCTCGTACAACATCACCTTGACACTGGCGACGGTGTACGAGCTCTCAACATAGAGAGTGAGGGTCTGTCCTGTCAGGTTCTTCGCGAAGATCTGCATCGTGCCTCTTGGGAACGAGCGGAGGACAAGGAGGAGGGTGGAGTCCATCGAAATGTTTTGGTCCGCCAAGGTGCGGTCGTCCTCCAGCTGCTTCTTGTCGAAGATGAGGCACTGCTGACCCTTGGGAAACCCCTCCATGTCTTCAATCTTGCCCTTCACCGTGTCAATGGTGTCTAAGCTGTCAACCGGAAGAGAGAGGGTCCTGCCCGCCAGCGTCTCGGTTACATGGATTTGCATCTTTTCTACGAGGTCAAGCGTGGACCTACTCTTGATATCATAGTGAGCCAATGTGAGGCTGTCGTCTAGCTCCTTTCCATCAAAGACAAGGCAGTGTTGCTCCTGAACCTTTGCCTTAATATCCTTCAAGGTATCTGATGGGCGGACCTTGAGGCAGATTGTCCTGCCGGTGGGGCTCCTCACAGAGATCTGCATCCTGAAATTAAAGAGCACGCGAAACATGCATCACAAATAGTTTTTTAGAAAATTAATGATAGATGCTTTTGTACGCTATCTTGAATAATAATGAAGAGAGATAAAGTTTCTTTTAGTTTGGAATAAACACAGAACAGAAGATATAAGTAAGGTGAATATATGTGCAGTAAGTTCCATCTCATTTAAACGATCCAACACTAATTGATCATGCAGTTCTTTATTTTGGGTGTATGTATATGTACGTCAGTCGTAGAACAATAATACAATACAAATAAATGAAATATGAACTTAATTCAACGAGTCGACCAAACAGGCAGTAGAAGAAGAAGATAACAAAAAAATATACAATCTCAAGCAGTCGAGCCATGGATAAAATTAAAACTAACGGTTTGGACTGCCGTACCGTACGTTTTGTTCATTTATGTATCATCATGTAATTATTTCCTTTATTATGTATGTATGCATATATGTACTCTAATTAGCTAGGTAATAGTACTAATCAGTAAGATTCTGTGGTAAGGGCAAATCAATAACAAGAATCCGTTTTTCCAATTAATCCTAAATAAGATCCAACAAACAAACAAATTAAATCATATGAGACGAGCACGTACGCAGCGACAAATTAAATACATATTCTACGAACCTGACCGATGGAGAGGCTAGGGAATACGTAGAAATACGCAAGAAACAGCGCGCGCGGCCGTAACCTTTGTTTGAAGAGAAGTCGACTTGACGAACGAACCAACTGCTGCTAGCTAATTAAACTAGGTCTAGGACCAACCAGAGATGGATATGAGCTCGAGTCGCCGCGCGCGTTCTTGGCCGGAAGATCGATCGCGATCGGGAAGCGAAAGAGTTGTTATTAGCTATAGGCCGGGTTGGCTAGCAGATCGATTATATATATATTTTTGGAGCGGAGTCGATGGGATCGATATACACACAGATTGAAACGGAACCGAGATGGCCTCATCGATCCTTTTCCATTTAGGCCCAGCCCAGCCCAAATTATATTCCCTGTTAAGTGTTAACGAAAGAACTATTAATAATTAGTTTAAGTTTGGGTTTGAGTTTTAAGTTTAAGAATGAGTTTGTTTATTTTCATTAACAATACGCACTCACAGTCACAAAGTTAGAAAAAAAATCAAAAGATGTGCTCCTCCACTCCAAATTGTAAGATCTAGAGAATTTCGTCGGAGTCTTTTTTTTCTCCTTTTTAAGCATAGTATAGTCTCTAATACCACATAGTATTTGACATCGCTATAAATATTTTTTACACAACCGTGGGATGCTGGTGCATGGTTACTAGTCAAACCAAATGAAAACATTTTGTCAAGCACGTACGAGCGGGCATCTTTTAAAAAGGGAGTTTGCTAACGCACGCGCGCGCAGTTTTTTTGGCGTCTCGACTACACAGTCCTTTTTTGGAACGTGTGGGGAGAGCAGGATCCGCTTCCGTTTTTGGCAAAAATAAAAGTGGAGCCATGCGCACGCGGAAAACTGGGCACAAGGCTGATGGCTCGGCACGTGAAACAATCTGGGCCCGCGCCTCCAATCAGGCGATGCCCCAAAAGCAACCTCTTGCCAGGGCCCAAGTCAACGTGAAAGGAAAAACGCGTTGCCCACAAAACGAAGAAAACACACCATAAAAAATCTCAAGAAATACAGAAAAGAAAATCTCACGTACTACATCATCTGGATTGTTTCATTCTAAGAATAAAGCAAAAAAGAACTTGAACCCTCAGTCGCATGATGATCTTAAAGCTTTGCTGGAGATCAACAGTTGGCCGTAGCCTCCCCCTCTGTCAAATGTAGTTCATATTTGTTTTGGCACAACAATTGACCGTGCATATGGAGAGTGGCAGTGGGATCATGCATAAAAGAATTTGCCCCATGAGTACAAACCTAATCTGATGTGCTTGCAGAAGCTTTCGAAGAGACAAATCTCTGAATGACATCCATTTGAAAAAAGAATGAATTATGTACGGATCCATTTTCAGAATACTTTAACTAAAGAAAGCAAAACATATAAAATTTATTAAAGCACATGTAGAAAGAAAAAAGAGAGAAATGTTGAAGCAATGCTTAAAAGGATGCATTTTCTACCTACTTTAAGCTTCCCAATGGTACCGTCTGGATAAGTATCCATCTTGACGACTTCATGTAATAACCTCCTAGACCATGCTCCAATGAGAGGCTTGGTGTTTGGTATATCCATACCATCAACCATTAGAGAATCCACATATAATCTATAAAAAATGCAGTTAATTATGTATTCAAGTGTGGTATTGAAAACCTATCATTTAAGGTGCAAAAAAATGTCAGTTTCATCCTATCCATGCCATAACATTTATATCTATCCATGCATTTCAATATTGTATACTGAATGGCATTTTTATGATAGCAAATAAGCATTTAAATAATATCAGGGCGGCATTTATATAGCACTCGGTAGGCATTTTTAATAAACATTGAGTAGGCAAATTTTAGAATATCTAGTAAGAATTCAATTAATATCCACTAGGCATTTAACACAAACATTCAGTAAACCGCTATCTTTATGTGTGTAAAAGTATATATGTCCCTAAAAGTTAGTAATCCACATAGAGAGTCTATAAAAAAATGCATTTAATTACGTATTCAACTATGTATTGAAAAAACTATCATTTAAGTTCAATAATGTCTATTTCATCCTATCCATGCAATCACATTTGTATCTATCCATGCATTTTAATAGTGTATACTGAATGGCATATATGATAGAAAATAAGCATTTAAATAATATTAGAGGGCATTTATATAACATTCAGTAGGCATTTTTAACAAATACTGAGTAGGCTGTGTTTTTTAGAAGCACAACCATAGATTGCTTTTGAGAAGCACAACATCAAAATATTGAACAGAGTGATTGAACAAGGTATATCTATCTATCTATAGATATATCAAATGCAAAGCATAAGAAAAAGAGCTAGCACGATTAAATGTGAGAAAAAGACTTGCAAATATTGAAATGTTACCTAACAATTTCCAATAAAAAACTTAACACAGTTGTTTAACTGCCTAGAGATGGTGTAGTGATCATTTTAAAACCACTGCATTCTATAGACTGTCTTATGTGACATTAAAAACGTATGGGTAAGATCTGACATTTCTTGGATAATATGGCAGATGAATGTCCTTACAAAGAGTTCTGCATATAAAAAGAACAACAGCTATATAAGACAGGTAAAATATTGCAATGGACAGATGAAATGCTCACTAGGTATCAGTAAAATGCCTATTGAATTCTGTTGAAATACCTATTGACTACCTTTGCTGCTATTATGGGGAAGGACAAGACCTATCCAGATCCAAAATAAAAGAGTGGTCTTAGAAATTTGTAGTTGGTACCAAGATAGCATGATATCTCAACTAGACAGGACACTTCAATATGTATCTGTAATTTGTTCAACTAATAGATTCTAGTTAACCACTTCAGATATATCAAGTGGGCAGTTTTTTTTCATCAACACAAAAGCATTTTTTCCTAGCAAAAAACCAATAAATCATAAAATCTAGCATCTAGATAATCACAGGAAGCAAAGCATTTTTGCTAGTATATGTAGATAAAAGTCATGTTGCTAACAGAGAATGACAGTAAATTAGAAAAAGGTGGCACAAAGTTTCTAACTTCCTGAAATAACTCAGCATTAGCTAGATGTTTCTACTTTCTATCAATGCAAAAAAAAGACCTTTGACCTATAAAGTTTAATAGCTCACCCATATTTTTTTGCGAGTAAGCTCACCCATATGACTACTTGCATAATCTGAATTTAAAAATGTGCAGTAGGTTCAGTATAGCATAAAACTTAGTGGATGGTAAAATAGTTGTGATGAATCTAGATAACTACACGCGACCAAAAATTCAATACTTAAACAGTGAAAACTACAAATAGATATTGACAATGCATGTTAAACAATGTGCTTAACAGTAAATAGTAAAAATGGCAAGCTACAATTACAGAAGTGTAATGCATGATAAACATAATTCATTAACCATTCATAAACAAAATTGCTTAACTGTGCCTCCCCATCAACTTACAGAAGTTCTTGATTCGATGACGGTACAGTTCCAAGATGGTTGCGCCAAGCAGCAGCCAAGTCAATGGTTAATATTCTGTGATGCGATCCAATCACAATGGGAGCAGCATGCACTATCTACAATTATCATTGGTTGTAAAGAAAATTCAGTGATAAAAGGAAATTGGTGGATTGAATATGGTCTATGTCCAAAAAAACCAGACAAGTGGTGGGATTATGGAGCTGTTCATGCTGTGGCATTGTCATGCTTATGTGCTTTCAAAGTGTCTGCCATTTGAGTGGTAGCTCATGTCCAAGCAGGTGAGGCAAATCTAGTTCAAGCTGATAGCTCTCAGCTAGCAGTATTGAGCCAACATGGCCATAAGCATAGGAATGGATCACCTTTTATGACACTCCTTTCACATGGATCATTGTTCTACCGATACACTGGAATCCTTGAGGGCAAGCCTGGCATTAAGAAGAGGGGAACTGTCAGTATACGGCCTTCAGATTATGGGGCGGCAAGCTAGTGTTCTTGAGGCAGCAAGGGAGTTGAGGGGCATCGATTATTCATACAGAAATGCATATCCTTCCTTTAGAAGCTTGCCCATATACTGGTGCACCTCCCAAGAATGCTCATCTCTCCCGTACCTCAGGTATTTAGAACCTTCTTGCTAATTGTTCTCTGTTATGCACTATTGTACTGGTGTTCATCAATGGTGCTTGATAATGGAGTTGGTATGATTAGGGGGTTGTTAACATTGGAGAAGGAAGACGCAACAGAGGGGAGGGATCTGCTGCCACTCACCGGATGACACGGCTGCTGGTGCATTGTGAAGCTGGTTGGCTTCGTGCGTCAGGCCGCAGCATGGGCACAGGTGAGCTCGACGAGGGCTGGTGGCGAGCTGGACAAGGTTCGGCGACGGCGACAACGACCTGGATGAGGGCCGACCGCATCGCAACTGAGCGATGACCTGGATGAGGGCCGGCGACCGCGGCTGCAAGCTGGATGAAGGATGAGTCGAGGAGGCAGATGCCCAGCATCGGCGTCGTGGATCCTGGCTGTCGCCCCCGTCGGCGGCGGCGAGAGCACCTCCTCCTACGGTCCCTTGCATTGCTCGTCCCGCGCACAGATTCGGTCGGAGCAGGGCCGGATCCAGGCGAGAGACGGCTAGAGGAGGGTGGTGGGGCGGAAGAGGGAGCCGCCGGTGTGTCGGCCTGGCCCCCTGGCATGGAGGACACAGCAGGAAGAGGGGATGGAGTAGGGTGTGCAGAAGCTATTGGGGATGAGTGAGAGCAGTCGCGGTGAGGAAGATGAAAGGACGAAGAGAGCTGAGCCTTCCGGGGGTATCTGGAGTCTGAACGGTACATTTTTCTATGCACCGTCGACCAAGATGGACGGCAGGAAGAGCTGAGACGCCAAATCTTGGAATCTAGCATTTTTAGGTTTAAAAAGATTAACTTTAGTCAGGTTTATCCTATTTCGGACATGTTTCAAAACAAAGTTCGTAAAAACTATAGCTATTCGAATACCATAGTCTATGGATGACTTTGAAAAAAAATAACATGGTTTTGACTTGCCCAGCTGATAAAAACCACGGTATCATGTGAAACCGAGCGTTTAGTTATATATCTATGTAGCACCGTAGGAGGCGAGTATAGTGGCGCATCGACATGGGCAGGGGCAGCACGACGCAGGAGGGTGGGGCGGCAAAGGGAGGATGGGGAGGCACCGGCAGTGCTAGACACGAGGGATGGGATCCGAGCATCGCTGGGCAGAAGGACCAGCGCGGGCGTCGCCGGCGGGAGGATGAGGGCGCGGGCGTGCAGCGCTGGACACGAGAGGACGGGGGTACCGGCCCTACCATGTCAATTCTGGAACTCAAGACCCCATGCGACTCAACTTCAACTTGAATTGAAATTGGTCTGTAGTAAGTATTGTTCATAGTTTGTTGCGAGAGATAGGGAAAATTAAAGTAGCATTCCAGCTCTTGATTCTAAATCCCACAATTTCAACTTCAGATAGTGCCATCATGTGCTTCATAAGATACGGAGTAGATGAAATAATAAATATTCTAAGTAAAAGTAATGCAAGCACGGTGTTAACCGGAGGTGGGGATCGGAAGTTGTCAGGACAAAAACCTTTATTTTAAGGAAAGAAACCGATCTAGTACGTGCCAGTGAAACTGCTGAGTACATTTTTTCCATCAATCAATTGATGCCACTACAATGACATGAACACACCACGGCTGGAAATCTGGAATTAAAGAAACGAGACTTCAGCAATATAATGCTAATTAACGTCCCGCACTGCTATAGTTTTACTGGTCGGAAATTAAGAAACATGCATGCCGGCCATGCATTTGAAGTTTTGAACAATAATAGTCCTTCTGGTAATAATAATAATAATAATAATAATAATAATAATAATAACAACAACAACAACAACAGAATAATCTAGTAGTTGAATGGCCCTGCACGATGACATCCATCTCAACAACCACGAATGCACAGCACCCTAACGATGGCAGAGTCGTTCTGGATGTTATAGTCGGCCAGGGTGTGGCCGTCCTCCAGCTGCCGGCCATTATAGATGAGGCGTTGCTGTATGGGGCTAGTGCCGTCCTTCAAATACAACATCACCTTGACATCGTCGATGGTATGAGAGCTCTCAACGTAGAGAGTGAAGATTTTTCCTATCAGCGTCTTCACGGAGATCCTCATCGCACCTCTTGGGAAAGAGCGGAGGGCAAGGAGGAGGGTGGAGTCCCTCAAAATTATGTGGTCCGCCAAGGTGCAGTTGTTGTCCTCCAGTTGTTTCCTTTCGAAGATGAGGCACTGCTGATCCTTGGGAAATCCCTCCATATCTTGAATCTTGCCCTTCTCCTTGTCAATTGTGTCGAATCTGTCAACCGAAAGAGAGAGGGTCCTGCCCGTTCGCATCTCCGCTACATGGATTTGCATCTTTTCTACGAGCTCAAGCGTGGATCTACCATTGATATCATAGTGAGCCAATGTAAGGCTGTCGTCTAGCTCATTGCCATCGAAGAGGAGGCGGTGTTGTTCCAGAACCTTTGCCTTAATATCCTTCAAGGTATCTGATGGAGAGACCTCGAGGCAGATGGTCCTGCGGTTGGGGCTTCTCACAAAGATGTGCATCCTGAATAATGAGCACAGCAAATATACATGCATCACCAATAGTTTTTAGACAATGATAGATAGATGCTTCCGTACGCTATCTTGAATGAAGAAGAACGATAAAGTTTCTTTTGGAATAATAAACACAGGAGAGATAAAGTGAAACACTTATGCAGTTCCATATCATTTAACCGATCCAACACACACTTAATTTGATGCAGTTGTTTATTTTGGGTACGTAGAACAATATAGTCGTCCAAATCAAATTTAAAGTTGAACAACTCAAGCAGGCAGTGTCTATAAGAAGAAGAAGATAAATATACAATCTCAAACGTTGAGCAATAGATAAAAACTAATTGTTTTTTGGACTGCCGTACGTTTTGTTGATTTATCATCATGTTATTTTCCCTTTATTATGTATGCATATACGTGAGTAAAATAGTACTAATAAATAATTAGTAAGATCCTGTGGTAAGGGTAAACTAATAACAAGAATCCGTACGTACGTAACCAATCCTAATATAAGATCCAACAAAAGTACAAATCATATGAGACGACGAGCACGCACGTACGCAGCCACAAAACTAAAGTTCCAGGCAGCCAATATATACATATTCTACGAACGAACCTGATGGATCGAGGCATCACGCTAGCTCTAGGGAATATATATAATGCATACGCAAGACACAGCACGCGCTTACCGGCCGTATTATACCTTGACATGAAGAAGTCGACTCGACGAACGAACGAATTGAAGGCGTGCTTGCTGCTGCTGCTGCAATATACCGGAGCTCGAGTCGCCGCGCGCGTTCTTGGCCGGGAGATCGATCGGGAAGCGAAAGAGTTATTAGGTAGGGTTGGGCCGGGATTATTGCGTTTTTTTTAATACTAACGAGATCGATATATATAGTAGGCCGGACGGGTCTCCTCGTCGAGCAGTCTGGTTACGTTACGATCCAATACTCCAATCAAATCGAATCCTTTAATTTTGCTAGCTACCTGGGCATGCATAGTATATTTTGCACTCGACGACAGACAGATTTGGAACGGAACCGACTCATCCGTTTCCATTTAGGCCCAGCGCCCAAATTCCCGGACTGTTAAAACGAATCGAGAAAGAAATGCAAGCTTCCTGTTAATTAATACAACTAGTTGATACCCCGCGCATTACTGCGGGAGTTTTTTAAATTATTTTTATTGTATAACTTGAAGATAGAAATATTTGTGTGATTGCATGGTAATATTTCTAAAGACACTATATTTGATAACATATAACATATTCATCGTATTGAGAGATACCAACTCATACATGATTGAACATACTTGCTTGCTTGTTTAATAGTTTGTATGTATGAGTTCTATTGGCCATAGAAAATCGACTAAAGATATTAATAGAGGTGTTTAGTGGATGGTGATGTGGATAGCTTGCATGTTGAGAGAAATACATTAAATAAGACATAGTGGGTTGTATTTATATAGTTTATCATATTGAGAGATACCGGCTCATACATGATTGAACATACTCGCTTGTCTAATAGTTTGTATGCATGAGTTCTATTAGCCGCAGAAAATCGACTAAAGATATTAATAGAGGGGTTTAGTGGATAGTGATATGAAAATGATATGAATAGCCTGCATGTTGAAAAAAAATACATTAAATGAGACATAGAGTAGATTAGCTTGGCCGGTTCAGAGCAGGCGCCACGTACGGCAGTTGGTAGCACTCGTAAGCTAGGTTTATTCTTTTATTTTTTCCTTCTATAATCGGAATGGTGTTTCCTTTCTTGGTTGAGTATTTAAGATTCAGTTACTCATAGGATCGGAATCAGACAGGAGGAACTGATGGTCACGGAATTTCATGTATCCATTCTATCCTTTATTTGACCTAAGAATTTTTCTTTTTGTCAATCTGAGGCTGCTTGTTGCTTCTCTTTGCACGCCTTCCGCACTACCCTCCCTGATGTATATAGCTTGCTAAGGCTATCTCCAACATTGAGAGGCATTTCTGCATGTGCATCTGAAGGAACGCCTCTTGCACAATGTTTGCACAAGGCATGCAAATATTTCAATCCAACAACCAATGCATTTCCCACTAAAGCAACACACTCAATAAACAACTATTATGTCTCTCCATCCCTCACTCACACCATTGTGTGCTTTCGAGGAGAGAGGATGTCTAAATTTGCATGCCCTGATAGCTGCGACGTAGCACCAACTCAAATTGTCTTTTCACCTTCGGCGTTGTAAATTGTTGAGCTTCCATATATATGATCTAGCAAATAGAAAAAAATACAAAAATAAATAGTTAGGAAGCTACACAATAACAGTAAGACGGAAGTACTATTTTACTGGAGGCCGTTCATGTAGACCTCAGCCTGGTTGTATGTTTCCACATGCAACTACAAGATGGAGAAAATTAACCATAGCCATGGAGGAAACTATATGAGCTTATTACTATTTTGAAAGCATGTTTCGCATGATATGTGTTTTGTTATTGTATAGATTACCAATGTTGTGCATTAACACACAACAAGTTAGTGCCTTAAGTTTACACCGATGACCCTAGTGACAATTTATACTGGCTTCGACTCTGCAGCTTGACAGATTAACGAGCCAGCTCAAGCTGGGCTTTATCCGAGCCGAGTTGGCTCAATATCCAACCCTGGACGTGATTCAAACCAGTGGCTTGCAAACTGTGCAAATTGGCATACAACTGCTAATTTTCACGAGCCATTATAATTTATAAATATCTTTTCATATCTTTTTAGAAATTAGATTATTATTTAACTGGATAACTAAATAGGTGAATTACTTATTGAAATTTAATTATATGCATGGTTTGGTAAAGTTATTATATTTTTAAAAGCTAATAAAATTTAAGTGAAGAGAAGGAGAGTACGGTAGAAAAGTATAATTTATTTTTTTTAATTTGTCCATATCTATTTGGCTCTTAACTAATCGTATGTGCCAAAATTCCCTATGAAATAATTTTCGTGAAGGATTGATCCAACTTCCTCAAAGACTTGTCTAGGTTCATTGAAGACTAGTCTTGATCCAAGCTATTCTTCCTCAAATTGCTTCTAGTTACTTAGGAGTACTAACACAGTTTTTTCTTGCTAGTGATAGGTGCCTATTTAAATTGACTTCTAGATAAATAAAAAGGTACCTGTCGGTACCAAGAGGTACCCATTAATTTTAAATTTTTAGTAGCATTTATACATTTTGTGGAATAAAAATAAAAATATTGGTAACGGTCTATGAACTAATGTTTATGATTTGATTTTTTCTGAATAAATCATGTACTACTATGAATTTATAATATATATAGGAACATTTATATTATTACATATAATAAGGTATGTCCACATACATTAAGTATACTCCCATACCTCACGTATATACCACCACAGATGGTTGAGTATAATCACATACTCCGTGTACATACCTTTCGTTCGACCAGATACCTTCAAAATCTTGAGATACAGAGGTGAGTGTAGCTACATGCGCATGTAGGAAGGAATTTTCCTATATATATATATATATATATATACAAAGACCCATCGTTCTCCAATTCGTTGTTGAAAAAATATAGACACACCATGCATGGCCCATGTTTCAGTGTTATTAGCTGAAATAAATACTGATTTTATGCTTCTATAAGTGCAAGGAAAATTATATACTTTTATATCTATACATACATTACATACGTGGGGTGTGAAAGCTCACGTAAGGGGCAATAGAATACCGGTGCCTATAGCTTAACTAATACTAATTCTACGCTCCAGAGTGCAGGAAAATGATATACTTTTATACATACATATATACGTACGTACTACAGATAGATTATAGATACTATAAAAAATGAGTTTTCATACTATAAAAAATGAGTTTTCGTACTAGCATTTCTCACCTAATGAAAACCTATGTACCTTTGACATTGGCCACACTGCACAGGTTCGAAAGGATCGGAAAGGATTGAAAAATACCTAAACTTGATAGAAGGAAAATGTTTCTACCATTTATTCTTTTATTTACTCATCTCGTTTTGTATACATACCCATTGAGTACTTTTCTTTTCTTGTTTTAGAATTAACAAAAAGGAAGGACGTTAATTGAGCGAGTCTCTTTCCTTTTAAGTCATTCTTTATTTTTCCTTTCCTTCCTTCCTCGATGGCTCGGCCAGTCATCTTCTTTCTTTTTGTCGACGCACTCTGTTCTTCACACAATTCACGTTGACCTGTCAGACCTGCAATTATATAGAGACTGAGATACGGTTCACAGCGTGCATGCCGTACATACATACATTTATGCTCGTACTTATAAATGAGCAAATAAATAAGGTAAAGCTAGCTTTACATACGTGGGGTGTGGAAGTTCATGTAAGGGGCAATAGCATAGCGGTGCTTATGGCGGCCGGGTACCTTTTTGACATGTTCTGACTTTATATCTATCCTGTATAATCCACCGTGATATGTCCGGACGAAAAGGACTCCGATAGAATCCGCAAAATTGAAGTCTGCCAAGTAAGGGCTAGTATAGTTACATAGATAGTGTTTGTTGCCGTTGAGTTCATCTAGAGGTAGCAGCTTCTCAAGATCAAGGGTCTGCCCAAGAACAAATAATCTCGCGTCTCTGTTGTCACCGGATTCGGAAGAACAGCTGCTGCTGTTCAACATCATCCTTTGTAGTAGTAGTAGGCCAATACAGGCAGAGCGCAGTACTGTACATTGCGGCAAGCCCTAGCTGACCATCGTCCATAGCCACGAGCACATGGCAACAGCTGAAAGCGGATCTGGACAGTATTGGTAGGCAGATCGCAGACATTTGCTGCGTGGTCAAGTCGTATCTGAGGACGTCGATGATCTTGGTGCGAATGGTTTGGGAAACCATGAAGTGGAGCGTGTTGGCGACCACAACGCCGGCCCCAGCTTGAAGACGCCGAGATCGCTGTGGTAGGTGGCGGAGGCGACCACCTCGGTCCACGCACTGGACTCTGGATGCGTAGATGCAGGTGGACATGATGCCTATGTCGAGCTTGACGAGGACGACCAAGAAGGACGAGGGCGAGGGTGTGTAGTCAAGGTCGTGGTGGTGGTCACGGCAGCGGCAGCACATGACGGCCGCGTTCCATTTGTTGCCCGGCCGGAACGGGCGGGCGTGGTGCTATGGCAGCGCGGGCAGGTCGCGCTGCTCGTCGCTAATGGGGTCCCAGACGGAGAGGTCGATGGTCGTCGTCGAAGTAGGAAGGGTCGGAGGCATGGACGACGAGTTCATGCGCTGGAGGAGGTCACAGCCGTGGCGCGCGTCGACCACACGGCAGCCGAGGTGGACCTCACGTGATTGGCGGAAGGAGGACGTGGGGACGAAATGTGCAATTGGCTGCGGCGGCACGCCGGGGTTGGGGTCGGAGTGGCGGAGGACGCCCAGCACGGGGGCTGCCGCCGAGCTGTGGAACTCGCGGAACGCGCGGCGGAAGGCGGCGCCGCCAGAGCTTGCACACGAGCGCAGCGCGCAGCAGGCTGGCGTGGTCGTCCGCCGGCAAGCGGACGAGGATGTCCTCCACAAGCTCCTCCGGCAGAGGTGGCGGCGGCTGCGGCGCCATCGGCCATGCCTCCTCCAGCCGGTGGGGAACTACAGGGATTATATGTTGGTCTGTCGTCTGTGAGAGGAATTGAAGGGCAGCTATAAACTCGGTGGCTCAGTGCCAACAAGCCAAATTCCATGCGCCGTCGTGTCCGGATAGGAATCTCCTCCGCCGATCTGAGTAACCTAATCGATTACTGAAATGAATGAGATGAGATGAGATTTTCCGATCTGGAGACGAGAGACAACGACGACGCGTGGAATTTGTCTACCTCGTTCGCAGGCAGTTTACAAGGCCTGCTTTGTTCCAACTCCAACCGTACCGTCCGATCTGAGACATGGCACCACCGCCGCAGCTACCGGAGGAGCTGGCGGAGGAGATCCTCGTGCGCTTCCCGCCGGACGAGCCCGCGAGTCTCGTCCGCGCCGCGCTCGTCTGCAAGCTCTGGCGCCGCATCGTCTCCAGCGCTGCCTTCCGCGGCGCGTTCCGCGAGTTCCACCGCGCCGCGGCCCCCGCGCTGGGCATGTTCTGCCAGTTCGAGGAGGACTCCGACTCCGGGGACGACGAGGCGCCTCCACGGTCGACAGCGCGCTTCGTCCCCACGTCCTTCTTCCGCCCGTCGCGTGCCGTCCGCCGTTGCTGCCGCGTGCTCGACGCGCGCCACGGCCGTGTCCTCCTCCAGAACGTTCCACCATGGCCACCGACCCTTCCTACAACAACCATCGACCTCTTCGTCTGGGACCCCATCAGCGACGAGCACCGCGACCTACCGGGGCTGCCATGGCCTGACTCGGACCCATTCCCGTGCGATTGGAAGGTGGCCGTGCTGTGCCGCTGCTGCCGTGACCACCACCACCACCTCGACTGTGCATCCTCCTCCTTCCTGGTCGTCTTGGTCGAGCTCAGGAAACAAGCGATGTCAACCTTCATCTACTCATCCGAGTCCGGTGCATGGGCCGAGGTGGTAGCCTCGTCGACCACCTACCACGACGATCTCAAGGACAAAAGCTGTATTGGGCTGTGGGGACCCGGCGTTCTCGTTGCCAACGTGCTCCATTTCAATGTTTCCCAGTTAGTCGACGACGACAGTGATGATGCCCTCAGCGTCGTTACCGTCCTCAGGTACCACTTGTCCATGCAGCGAATCTCTACGATCTGCCTACGGCTGCCCAGACTCGCTCGCAGCGATGCACATGCGCTTGTGGCTACGGAGGGTGGTAAGCTAGGGCTCGCCGCAATCGACAAAGCCAAGCTCTGCCTCTACTGGCCTACGACGAGGGACGATGACGATAATGCGCAGCAGCTTGAGCTTGGTTCTGGTTCTGGTTCTCGTTCCAACAGAGAATTATTCGTTCTTGGTAGGGTCATTCATCTTGAGGAGGTGCAAAAAACTGTTGTCCATCCACCCGACCAACCTTGCTTTGACTTGATCGACTTCAATTTCGCGGATTCTACCCAAGTGCTCTTCATCCGGACGTACGATGGTGCATTATACAGCGTACACATAAAGTCTGGACATGTCAAAAAACTACCCGGCTGCTACAATTTCTGCGACCTTGTTGTTCCTTACGTGAGCTTACACACCCCGCGTATGTACACCTAGCTTTATTTATTTGCTCGTTAATATATCATGCATTTTTCTCGTTGCACTCTCGATCAGAAAGCACATACAGTTATTAATATTTCAACTATATAGTAACATGAAAGCTACAGCAGTATGGTCCTTTGTGCTGGTGAGAACAAATGCTAATTACTTAATTGACTCTTCAATATTGACTGATGTCGATTTCAAAACATTTGTGTTCTCGCAGCATTGGAAGCGGTCTAGTACAGGTGAGGAACGAACGAAGATTTAGCTGCTGCTCAAGTTGCTAGTGCAGGATCTTTTATAATATAAATAAATCAAGCAGGAAATCAAATGTTTAGTGGTGATCCCGTCTAGAACTCTAGATATGGGAGTCTGAGGTTTATGGTGTGTGCAACACTTTGCACCATTATTTTCACAGTTCTGATGCCCTTCATGCTTTCTAGGAGTCGATCCTTGTGTAATGGTCAAATGGATTTTAATAATCTATCTTAGATCTGAAGTTTTTCTATAGTTAGTTTATAGATCTACTAGTTGGAGCATGCCTGGTCTTGTATAATTCAAGCAGGAATAGTAGAGGAGTTTTTCTTGTCTTAACTCCTTCTTCCAAATATTTTAAAAATAAACTAGGTCAACATTAATTCAAAGTCATCATTTGATATTTATATAGTGATTTTAATTTATCGTGAGCGATGAGTGAAAAAAGAGTGTGTTAGATGAACAAAATAAAAATCTTGAGGCAACATTTAAGAACAAAATATTGAATATTGGATAATAAATTCAAAAACATATTAATATTGGATATTTATTTATGGATTTAGTTCTAAATAACAATGTGGTAACACCGGTGGTAAATAATTTTATTTGAAATTTGTTGTCGTTACTTTCTGCACTTGCCTCGAGCTATCATGTGTTGACACGTCTCCGCAGCTCCTCCCCTAGTCATATGAACGGGTGGGCAACAAATACAGAGCCGAAAAAACTGACACTGGAGTTGTTGTTTTTTCATTCTAGCTTGTCAATTCTACCACACCGTAGTTTCTCGTCCATGTGCGGATGTGCCTGCTACAGCTCTGCTCTTAGTTTATTTTGCATTGCGCCCCGCCACACCAGGTCAGCACGTAGCTAGATCAGAGCCGTTCATTATCTTGTGCGCAAATATCAAACACCGCAAGATAAGTATATAGCTTCTTTACTTCTGGAAAGGAATTGAAGATAGTAAAACGATAGGAATTCCGTAACGTGTACGTCATCTGTGCAACTCTAAAACTTGTATCTTCTACGTCCACCTGATCATTATGGGCCCGCGCAACTCTACTTCTGGCCTATAAAAATAGTCAAGCGACAATTCCTTAAGCAGCTATTCACTTCCTACCTTGCCCAGTTGCCTTATTATTGGTGGGTCCAACATTGTTCTAGGTGAACACAGTAATTTCACAGGATCGCGTACAAGTTTCATAGAAAACCACTCAATTTCACAGAAAAAAAGCTAGAACAGCAAAAAATAAAATAAAATTCACATGTTCCAAATCGGCCTCACTTGGATTATGACTGGAAGGGAATCGAAGTTGGCTGACTTCTTTTCGCATGCTCTTGGTTAACACCTAATTTCACTACCCAGCGTGACCAGTTAACAGCCCCACTTGGTTAATCACTCACTGCAGATAAAACACTTACCTTTGCCTATGACAGATTATCATCCATGTATGCTAACGAATGTACAAGGTTAATGATAGGGAGTATACTTGTACCTAGAATGCAGAAACTATAAACCCAGGTATGTAATGGTATTCTTGGTTTCTCGCTTGCTGGATCCTCTTTTTTTCCTTGAATGGAATTTGGAAACCTTCCTGCCCTGGCCCAGCAACCTAGACTAAATTTAGAGAAGTTAAGGTGGGTCTATGTGCAGAACAGGTGCAAATCTACAAATCATGAACAAATTCCCAAATAAGCCTACCCAGCTCCGAGAATGGCCCATAGCAATTCAAGAAAAAGGCTTTTTGTGGCTAGCATAGGTTTATATCAACTACTACTATTCACCTTACAAAGTTACAATAGGACGCATTCATAAACTCAGCGTCCTTCAACAGTCAGCACATATCCAGCTGTTATATTTTTCATTCTACTAACTGAAATAGCACCACAATTATGTATTTTGATAATTTATATCAATAATGGAGCAAACAAAGTTGCGAGAAACAAGCCCTTAAAGAATGCAGAAGCAAAGAAAATGCACGAAGGACATCACACTAAGACCAGCGTCAACCAAAAAGCTAATGCAGTTGGCCATTGACACTACTGTTATAGCCAAAAGTCCCCCTTTGACCGACAAACATTCACAAGAGCACCTTAAGTTTGTGAAGCGCTCATAGTGGCCGCCCTTCGTCCCTCATCACCTGTAGAGACCAGACCAAGTGCTGCATAAATTTACAAAATTAAGAAATAAAATCAGCCCGCTGAGTGCTTGATTTGCTCCCACAGAACATGTACTGCTAACCAGCCACACAAGGGGCCACAAACAACTAGCGGCTAATGACTAAGCAAATAGGTAAATAACACTAACATACTACCCGTAGATCCTGACTAAAGAAAAACACCTACCTTTGTTGTGTAACAGAGCATATATTTTTACGTTGTTAAGCAACAAAAGATAACAGGTCATGGCTAATTAGGGAATGCGGATGGCCAAAGATATGCAAAGTCCTTGTATTTAGAGTACAAATCGAAACAGGTTTCTTACGTAAACTATTTGTTCTTCAGCACATAAGCAATTGGTTATGTTTTCATCTTATTAACTGAAATTATAATAAACAAGAACATCAGCAAATCACAAAGACGACGTGAAGCCGTATTATGATAGGCGTGATCATATCGCAAGGCTAGTAAGTACCTGGAATGCAGAAGCTCACATAGGGAACAACGCCAAAGTTTTTTCCGTGGTATCCTATCTTCTTGACTTGGCTGGATTCCAGATGAATGGTGAATAGCCCACGAGACGTCCACACGAAAAGGACACCAGCATCATCCATAACTTCAACCACACAAGGTGGTCGCTCAGCGCCACACACATAAGTCGAGCAAGGGGTGCTACAACATAAAGCTAGCTCCAGTTTTTTGAGCCCGAGGACCCTCTGCTGTGCCCATCCGGCATATCCATTTGGAGCAGCAGCCTCCCTCGACCACATAGAGTTCGAAGCCCCGTATTGTGGCGAACCCCACCCCTCCATCCTCCTCTTTGATGAGGAAAATCCGCTTTCCATGGAACTGAGACGGTAGGTGGATCGTCGACAGTTGTTGCCGGCCCAAATCATACTCTAGGATCCTGGTGTTGCGCTTGTAGTTGAAGTGGAGCACGTTCCCCACCACAAGAGCACGGCGATATGTCATGATATAGTCACCCTGATCTTCCACGGACATGGGCTGGCTCCACGCTCCTTGCTCGGACGAGTACACGTAGGCGGACGTGAGCCGCTGACTCATCGTGTGGCCATGACGACCACATGGAAAGGGCCCCTGCAGCAGTTGAGGTGGTTGCAACCTTGGGTTGCGCAGAGCATCACCGCGGTAAAGGACGGGGACTGTAATGGCAGCCAGGGCACCCTCTCCAGCACATTCGAGGTGGGGTCCCACATGCGAAGCCCTACCCCAATGGCGTATGCGGTGGCGATACAGCACGTCAAATTGAGGTTGAGGACGAGGATGTGCCCGTGGCGGGCGTCGAGCACATGCCAGGAAGAGGCGACGGAGTAGGGCGGGCGGAACAAGGAGGCGGGCACCAAGTCGGTGCCACACTCGCGCCGGTAGAGGAAGCCGAGCACGGGGGCGTGGGGTGGAGCTCGCGGAACCTGTGCCGGAAGGTGGGGCCGGAGATGAGGCATCGCCAGCGCTTGCAGACGAGGGCGGTGCGGGCGAGTGTCGTGGGGTCGTCAGCCAGGATGTGGGTTAGGAACTCCTCGACGATCTCGTCCATTAGACCCGCCGCCGGATCCATGGTCGGTCTAGCCCGGCGAGCGGCACTTTTGGTTGACCGCGGGTGACTGGGGAATTGCGAGACTAGAGCGATCCAGAGGAGTACGAGGAGGTGTTTTGGTAGGTTGGTGGGGCCAGGGGAGCAGTGAGAGCAGCGATCTGTTAGGCACTCAGATCCAAACCAAACTTCCTGGTGAACCAGACAGCTGACGGTAAATGGAATATCAATCAAGTTCATGTGTCAGGTGTGTATAAACCTAGGAGAACTTTGGTTCATGTCACATCGGATGTTTTGATGCTAGTTAGAAGTATTAAATATGATTTAATTATAAAACTAATTACGCAGCCGGGGACTAAACGGCGAGACGAATTTATTAAGCCTAAATAATACATGAATAACAAATGGTTACTATAGCATCACATTTGTTAGACTTAATAAATTTATCTCGCTGTTAAATCCTCATCTGTGTAATTAGATTTATAATTAGACTGTATTTAATACTTCTAATTTGCGTCCAAACATCCGATGTGACGGAAGCTAAAATTTAGCCCGCGGATCCAAACGCTCCCTAGACATGTTTAGCAGGTCTCCGGCTCCTTTGAAAAACATTGTGCTAGAGAAGGTTGGGTTGCAGGATTTGATCCTGACTCTGAAGGACACGGTGTTTCAGGACTCTTGGAGTTGTGGAGGAAAGCGTCACAACACGCACTACTGGCAGTGCTGAGGGATCGAGTTCAACTCTTTGGTCATCCTCATTGCTTGGAAACTTTGGAAGCAATGCAGCAGGTGCCTCTTCCACAGAGCACAAGCAAAAAAAAAAAAAAAGTTGTGCAACATGAAGACAGGGATCAGGCTTGCCTTTTGGTGATCATCAGCAGTGCCAAGGCGCTGGGTGGCATACGGTACTGAGCAGGAGGGCTGGGATGGCAGTTAGACTTTGTTTTAGGGCGCATATGGCATTGGAAAACAAACCCAGGCCATGGGATGGGCATGTATTCTTTTTTCGAAATGGCAGCAAAAAAATTTTGTTGCAATTCTTATAAGACGAAAAAAATGATGACCTGGTTTTTTTAAGGACAAAAAAAAATACGTGCGGAAAGATCTTACAACTTCACAACTCAAGGTGAGAGAGGAAAAAAAAACACCACAACTAGCAGTCTAGCTTAAAAGGCTCAAAAGAGACTGTGAGGAGGGGGAAACGAAAAATGAACTAATTTGATGTTGCCCAAGCCATCCTGTAATTCTGCATTTCTTCACAATAGACTAAAAAGATTGCCGTGTATTCTAGACCGTTGTTTCCCCCGTAAGAATACAATGCCACACTGAATGGCATTGACATATCAAAACCATTGTTATCAAAGGAATGTACAGGCATGAGATCCACTGTAGAAAGTGGTGTAGATCCAAATATAGACTTGCCTTAACGGAAGAGAGGCCACATTCTATCCCAGTCTAATTATTGTGTTCCCACTCTTGAATATATTTAGAAAAAAAGTTTAAATTTATTCTAACTTAAAAATATAAATGATGTTCGATGTGTATGAAAGAAATATTCTAACTTTAATGGCGTAATATTCCACTTTCAATATAAGAATATTCTGCCTTCAAAGAAAAATATTGCAGATTTAGAATATAATATTCTATCTTTATGTGAAAAATATTCACCTCCATGAATAAAAAAATCGCATTAAAAAAAAATGCAAACTTCAAGAATTAAATAGCCCGTACAAAGTAAAACGATACAAGTAGATAACACATGGTCTTTAGAACATAACTTGACCATATATTTCTTTAAAAACAAGTCATGAATAAATACAAAATTATCACCATATTAAAATACTTTTAAATATAAATATATCTTTAACTATATAATATGTGTTCACTAACAATATATATATTATGTCGAATTGCTATCTAAAACTCTTATTTGTTGAGATGGAGGGATTTTAAAAGAAATAAAGGAAAAAGCCAAGACAACCCACGCACACAACCATTTAACAAACAAAAAGATAAAAATAAGAATAGACAAAAAACTAACGGATGACTAAATATAAAGTAAAAAATATAAAAGGAAAAGAAAAAGAAGAAAACATACGTCATGCATACGGGAAGAAACAAACCAACGAACCAGAGACAACACAGAACTGGGCGGGAAGTCAACGAACTGAGAAACAACGTGCACACAAAGAAAAAAACACGACGATAACTCGCAACGGCGGCGCGATATGTAGCGCGCAACTTCATCCTGACCGTGCTTCCGTCCTCCTTCGGCCGTCCTGCCCTAGCTAGCTAGCCGCGTCGCCCCTCCCCCCCTCCCCCCGACTGCGTCTCCGTCCTCTCCTGGCCGCGCCGCACTCCTCCACCAACCGCCTCCCCAGCTGCACCGCCCCTTTCCTCTGGCCGTGGCGCCTCCCTCCTCCGGCCCACGCAACCCCATGCCTCTCTCCCTAGCCAGCCGCCGCCCAGCCCATCGGTGTGAGGTTGCGCCCCGTCGTCCCCGCAGACACTCCAATGGCAACACTTCCTGACGTATAGCAAGTTATGTAGAAAAAGATGTAGCAAGTTATGTACGAAAGATGTAGAGAGTTAAGTTGATGTTTAACCAGTTTATGTATCAAGTTATGATTACGTAGCAAGTTCATGGGATCTTGTAGCAAAGTTCTTATCGTGACAAGTTTATGTAATTATGTAGCAAATTATGTAATCTCTAGCAAATTAATATGATTATGTAGCGAGTTCATATCATCTTGTAGCAAATTTCCTACTGTGGTAAATTCACGTGATTATGTAGCAAGTTCATATGATTATGTAGCGAGTTCATGGCATATTGTAGCAACTTTCTATAATGGCAAGCTCATGTAATTATGTGGCAAGTTAATGTCATCTTGTAGCAAAACCATTTTCTACTGTGGAAAGTTCATGTGATTTTGTTGCGAGTTATACGATGTTTAGTAAGTTCATATGGATATGTAGCAAGTTTATAGAGTTATGACGTTTGTGAAAAATAACAGCAAGTTTGTACATTATGATCTAATAATCAGCGAGTTACTGCAAAACAGACTGGGGACGCGGCACGTGGACCGTAGGCGTAGGCGCGCGAGGGACAAGCAGACCAGCGGCGCGTGGGCCGTAGGGGCGTGGGGGCCAAGCAGATGGGGAGGCACTCCGTCGCCCGTTAAACTTTGCGGAAAAAAAAACAAAGAGAAAGGGCTTAATTGGAGTAAATTCGGCCCAACAACTATGTAAACAAAAACTGCATGGGTGGACGGCGCGCTCCGATCCACCTGGACCGGAAGATCACCGCCAATCTGGAGACGAGAGAGACGACGACGGCGCGTGGAATTTAGCCTGCTCTGATCTGGTCCAACTCGAACCGTACCGTCCGATTGATCCCTAGCAAGTTGCCCACCGCCGTGCGAGAGACATGGCGGTGGCGGCGCCGCCGCCGCTGCCGCTGCCGGAGGAGCTCGTGGAGGAGATCCTCGTACGCTTCCCGCCGGACGAGCCCGCAAACCTCGTGCGCGCCGCGCTCGTTTGCAAGCTCTGGCGTCGCATCGTCTCTGGCGCCGCCTTCCGCCGCGCGTTCCGCGAGTTCCACCGCGCCGCGGCCCCCGTGATAGGCGTACTCTGCCAGTTCGAGGAGGACTACGACTCCGACGATGACGAGGCGCTGCTGCAGCCAACGACACGCTTCGTCCCCACGTCCTTCTTCTGCCCGGCGCGTGCCGTCCACCGCAGCTGCTGCGTGATCGACGCGCGCCATGGCCGCGTCCTCCTCCACCGTGAACCGCCGGCCAGTCATACATCAAGCATCGACCTCTCCGTCTGGGACCCCGACAGCGACGAGCAACGCCACCTGCCGGGGCTGCCATGGGACCACATGGACATGGCCCCGTTCCCGTACGAGTGGAACGCGGCTGTCATGTGTCGCTGCTGCCGCGACCACCACCACCACCACCACCTCGGCTGCGCGTCCTCATCCTTCCTTGTCGTCGTCATCGAGATCAAGAATCAAAAGATGACCACCTACATCTACGCATCAGAGTCTGGAGCGTGGACCGAGGCGGCCTCCTCGACCACTTACCATGGCGATCTCAAGCTCCAGGAGGATTATTGGCTGCAGGGATCTGGCGTTCTCGTAGCTAACGTGCTCCACTTCATGGTTTCCCAATCCATTGCCACCCTCAGCATTGGCGTCATTAGGTACCACTTGGCCACGCATCAAATTTCTGCGATTCGCCTACAACTGCCCAGACTCGCTTACAACAGTGACCTTGTGCTCGTGGCTATGGAGGGTGGTCAGCTAGGACTCGCCGCAATGCACAAGGCCAAGCTCTGCATGTACTGGCCTACAACTAGGGACAGCGATAGTGCGCGGCAGATTGAGCTTGGTTCTGATTCTGGCGACAGAGGCGCGAGATTATTTGTTCTTGGCAGGGTCATTGATCTCGAGAAGCTGCAAAAACCTGTCATCTCGCGATATCCATCTTACCCTTACTTGATCCACTTCAATTTTGCGGATGCTATCGGAATCCTCTTCATCCGGACACATGATGGTGGATTATACAGCGTACATATAAAGTCCGGCCACGTCAAAAGGCTACCGGGCTGCTACAAGCACTGCGATCATGTTGTTCCATACGTGAGCTTCCACACCCCACGTATGTACAGCCAGCTTTTATTTATTTGCTCATTTATATATCATCATTTTCATTGCATTCGATCTGAAAGCATACAGTTAATATCTTAGATTTTTAGTTGAACATGAAAGTTCCAGTTTGGGTCCTTTCGTGTTGGTGAGAACCCAAATGTTAATTACTTAACTGATTCTTCAATTGGCTGATGTTAATTTCAAAAATATGTGTGTTCTTGCAGCATTGGGAGCGGTCTCTGCGTACAGGTGAGGAACCAAGAGCTAGCTCCTGCTCAAGTTGCTAGTAGTGCAGGGTATTTTATAAATAAATCAATCAGGAAATTAAATGTTTAGTGGTGATTCCGTCTAGATGGGGATGCGTGAGGTTTATGGTGTGCAACACTTTGTTCCATTATTTTTCATAGTTCTGATGCCCTTCTTGCTTTCTAGGAGTCGATCTTTGTGTAATGGTCTAATGGGTTTTTATAGTATAACTTAGCTCTGAAGTTTAATTTTCTATTGTTGGTTTATAGCTCTACTAGTTGGCTCATGCATGATCTTTTATGATTCAAGCAGGAATTGTTGTAGAGTGGTTATTTTATCATAACCCCTTCTTCAAAATATTGTAAACATAAATTAGGCGCAAAAAAATGTTGAGCAAATCACATGGTAATAATTGTGTCAATACTTTTGAAAACACATGTCGCTGTGAGAAAAAAATGTTGCCTCAACATTTACAAAAAAAAATGTTGAATCAGCACAAAAACACTGAGTCATCACATACAAAATGTGTTGAACCAATGTTATGGGGGAAATGCTGAGTTAATGGTTAATCACTATAAAATGTTATGTCAACATTAATTCAAAATCATCATTTGATATTTATATAATGATTTTAATTTATAGTAAGCATTGAGTGAAAAAAAGAAAGTGCTAGATGAACAAAAAAAAAAAAAAAACTTGAGTCAACATTTAAGAACAAAATATTGAATCGTCAATAAGTTGAGCATACACAAAAAAATATTGAATCAACTTAAAAATAGAATAAGCTTTTTAGATAATGTTCATACATAGTAAAAAAAATTGTGTTAATATTATTAAAATTGCATGGCCATATAAAATCTCTAGCAAAAAAAAAATAGAAAAATATTATGTTCGACATTTTTTCAACTTAGTCCAGCAATTAGAATAAAATAACTCAATAATTTCACAATGTTTTAAATAGACAACTATATTATTTAGCGACAGAGTTCTCAGAATGCTATTAAAGCCACAATATCCAGTTATTCCCATAGCAACATCTATAGCACTAAGTCTTCAAACGGCTTAGGCTATTAAAACACTATAATTTCAACATTATCGCGCCATGTTGTCGCTGAGGAGTGGAGGACAAGGATAGCCAAGATAAAATATATCAAATTTCTGAAAAACAAGATTTAATTTTTATTCAAACCTAGTTTTACAATTAAGAGTTTTAGACAATCTAATCAACGTTTTTATGCAAAATGTTGATATGGTGAATCCAAAATGTTGATATGGTGAATCCAAAATGTAGAGTAGAATTTTCAAATGTTGAATCAGTTCTGTTTCAAATGTTGATTTCTAAAATAAATTAATTACATATTCATATTGGATCTTAATTGTGGATTTATCCTAAGTAACAAAATAGTAAAATGGTTTTAAGACGATTAGGCTCTCCATTCCAATGTTTTCCTGTGAAATGGAAATATTTCCTGTAAAGTTCATGTCCAATTCTTGTGATATTTCTGCATTTCAAATGGGCCTTCAGTGGATAAAAGCATAATTTTATTTGAAATTTGATGCCGTTACATGTCTGCACTTGCCTGAAGCTATCATATGTTGACACATCTCTTCCCCTAGTACTATGAAGGGGTGGGCAACAAATACAGAGCCGAAACAATTGACGCTAATTGTTGTTTTTTCATTCTAGCTTGTCAATTCTACCACACCGTAGCAGATCCTGCCTGCTATGGATCTGCTCTTGGCTTGAGTTGCATTGCACCATGCCACACTGGATCAGCACGTAGATCAAAGCCGTTCATTATCTTGCGCCCAATTATCAAACTCTGCAAGATATATTGCTTCTTACATCTGAAAAGGAAGATAGTACAAGATAGGAATTCCGTTATTATATCTTCTGCCACCTGATCATTATGGCCCGTGCAAACCCTACTTCTGGCCCAGAAAAACAGTCAAGCGATAATTCCCTGAGCAACTATTCACTTCCAACCTTGCTCAATTGCATTATTGGTGGGTCTTCCCCTACTTGGGGGCTGTTTGAGAACACATTAATTTCACAATAAATGTGTAAAAATTTATAGAAAACCATTAATTCAATTTCACAGAAAAACGTATGAATGGAAAAAAAAACATGTGTTCCAAATAGGCCCTTAGTTTGATTATGACTGGAAGGGAAGTTGGTTGACTTCTTTTCGCATGCTCTTGGTTAACACCTCATTTCACTATCCCAGTGTGACCGGTTAACAGACACACTTGGTTAATCACTCACTGCAGATAAAACACTTACCTTTGCCTATGACAGATTATCATCCATGTATACAGGGTTAATGATAGGCACTATGCTTGTACCTAGAATTGATGCAGAAACTACAAACCCAGGTATATGATGGTATTCTTGGTTTCTCGCTTGCTGGATCCTCTTTTCTTTTCCTTGAATGGAATTTGGAAATCTTCCTGCCCTGGCCCAGCAACCCAGACTAAATTTAGAGAAGATAAGGTGGGTCTATGTGCAGAACAGGTGCAAACCATGAACAAATTCCCAAATATCCCTACCCAGCTCTAAGAATGGCCTATCGCAATACAAGAAAAGGCTTTTTGTAGCATAGGTTTTATATCAACTAGTACTATTCACCTTACAATAGGCGGCCGCATTCATAAACTCAGCGTCCTTCAACAGTCAACACATATCCAGCTGTTATATTTTTCATTCTACTAACTGAAATAGCACCACAGTTATTAATTTTGACAGTTTATATGAATACTGAAGCAAACAAAGTTGCGAGAAACAAGCCCTTAAAGAATGCAGGAGCAGAGAAAATGAAGGACATCACACTAATAGACCAGCGTCAACCAAAAATCTAATGCAGTTTTCCATTGCCACTACTGCTATAGCCAAAATCCCCCCTTTGACCAACATGCATTGACAAGAGCACCTTAAGTTTGCGAAGCGCTCATAGTGGCCACCCTTCGTTCCCACATCACCTGTAGAGACCAGACCAATTGCTGCATCAATTTACAGAATTATGAAATAAAATAAGCCCGCTGAGTACTTGATT
Source organism: Paspalum vaginatum (assembly GCA_030272315.1). Classification (NCBI taxonomy): domain Eukaryota; kingdom Viridiplantae; phylum Streptophyta; class Magnoliopsida; order Poales; family Poaceae; genus Paspalum; species Paspalum vaginatum. The sequence continues at coordinate 47,472,020 of CM059013.1, read as the reverse complement.
TGTTCTCACAGAACATATACTGCTAGCCAGCCACAAACAAGTACTTGGCTAATGCCTAACCGGATAGGTAAACAACACTAACTTACTACCCGTATAGCTCCTGACTAAAGACAAACACCTACCTTTGTTCTGTAACAAAAGATAACCATATTTTTCTCCGTTGTTAAGTGAAGAAAGATAGCAGTTCATGGCTAATAAGGAACGCAGATGGCCAAAGATATGCATAGCCCTTGTATTCAGAGTACAATTTGAAACAGGTTGCTTTCATAAGCTATTTGTTCTTCGGCACATAGTCAATTGGTTATGAACTTAAAAAAAACTAGAAACTCAACAAATCACAGAGAAGTGAAGCTGTAGACGTGATCGCAAGGCTAGTAACTAATAGCTGGAATGCAGAAGCTCACATAGGGAACAATGCCAAAGCCGTTGAGGTGAAGCTCAAAGAACCTGCAGCGGAAGCTGTGGCCGCAGATGAGGCGGCGCCAGCGCTTGCAGACAAAGGCGGTGCGGACGAGGCTCGCGGGGTCGTCGGCCAAGACGCGGACGAGGACCTCCTCGACGAGCTCGTCCATTAGGGCCTCCGCTGGCGCTGGATCCATGGTCGGAGACTCGGAGCTATGGTTTGGTCTCTTTTTAGGGTTTGGTGTCTTTGGTCGTCTTGGGGGCAACAGGAGTAGGCGAGTCGGTCAATAGCCATCGGTTTGGCTTACCCTTTATATCCTGGCCGTACAGTCTAGATCCAACCGTCCGGATGACCTGAGGGTAAAAATCAAGGATATCGATATAATAAATTAGCAAATTTCTACCGCAACTCATGTGACAGTGAGCGACCAAAGTAAATCTCTGTTGGGGGGTGGACCATACGAAATTCCAGCGTTTTTTTTGTCAGTTTCAGATCGATGCACATTTTCTTGAGAATAGCAAAGGGGTCTTTTTCATTGCAGGCTTTAGTTACGAGCTGAAGAACTGGAGTACACAGAGGGCATGTCCAATAGAGTAGGGAAATTCAGGGGTTGCCAATTTGCCATCTTACAGACAGCCCACAGAATGAAACAATCAGTTAAACAAATACTAGTAAAAAGCAGATATTACCATAGACCAAGCTGCTTGAAACTTGAATCAAAACTTCAATTGACAAAATAATACCATGATGTTCCTTGTGGCCTGCTAATCCTCTTGCTCAAAACTTCAACACCATGAAAAACATGGCAAATAATGCAAACACCAGGCTCAGTACAAACATGAGCAGTTATCTGATGGCAAAATGGATGAAACGAACACTCTGATGTGAAGATCATTCAAAAGTTCTGAAGAAACTCAATGTTTCCTTGTTTTACAGTTACCAGGTGACAAATGGAGTAAATAAGCACTCTTCTTTTTTAGGACACCTAAAACTTGTACCTTGAGTGCAGAAGTTCATGAGGGGAAAATGCAGCTGACAGTGAGTTCCCATCGCCTGGAAGAAGCAGAAACTTGTTTTTGCTATGGATAATAAAGTCAACATTTCAGTTATCAAGTTAAAGATTGTGGCGACTTAACAGTGACAGTGAGTTATGAAAATGAAATTAATTATTTTAAAAAAATGTCTAGCAATTCAGCATGGCCCTCCTTTACAGTAACCTTAGTTTAACTTGCCAAAAACCCAAATGCAATGACTGAATATAACAATCTTATCACTGAGCATTCTCTGATGACTTAATGGTAAACACGATAGAGGCTCCAAGATTCAATAAAGTTAATGTTATCAACATTTGAACCACCAGGATTTGCTCATAGTTAGATGTTATTTGAATCCATGTAATACTAGCTATAATAGACATTGAGATCTTATTTCAGTCATTATTGACAAACCTTTACCACAAAATTCAGCTATAGTGCCAAGAAGTCTGAATCATCAGTAAGAGAGAAATCAGAGCAGGTACATTCTTTCTGAACACGCTCTAAATAGTTCAGGCATGACCTGATAGGCTGATACATTCTTTCTGAACATGCTCTAAATTGAAAAGATGTTTATGTGTTCACTAGATTATCCACAAAATTGGAGATGTCAAATGTTATAAATTAACAATGTTTCTAGTTATCTGGCCACTTTCAACGCTAAGTCACATGATGTCAAAATAAACTAAATTTACATGATGTTGAAATAAAATAAATTTGTGCAGGGGCATGAAGCATATCACATTGCAATGTTTTCGTTTCAGGTGCACATTTTCCTAAGTATCGATAATTTCAGACAAAATTAATTGTTTTCCTTCCAGGCTTTCACTGAAAGCTAAAAGAACTAGATGATACATAGAGGGGTTGTCCACATTGAGTGCAGCAATGTTAGGTGTAACAGCTTACAAAGTAACAGATCTAATAGAACTTGACACTAGTGTTCAAGCTGACAAATTTAAGTGAAATGAAACGGAACTTTTACCAATCGTACAGACTCTGAATACCAGCATTAGCGAAACAAAGCACTGACCTAACTAACACTCAACAGCTGCCCCAAAGGCCACAACCATACTTTTGATTTGTTAAGTCCTGAACTGAGAGACTTCATTTTGTATGGCTGTGTGCACTTCTAAAGTGCAGAGGCCGGAACATTATTTCATATTGAAATAAAGCTTCCTTTATCTAAAAAAAGTCCTCGACTGAGAAACTTTACTACTGATAGCACTTCTACCACCAGATCTCCCATTGTTTGAGAGTCCTCAGATGAGCACCCTAAATATATCAGTCACCTGTTTTTTGTTCCTCACGGGCCATGAGGCTGCCTCCAACACTGCAGAAACACAATTTACAAAAAAAACATCAGCTGCTTCCACCACTGCAGAAACACAGTTTACAAAAAAATAACTTTTGTGCGTATCTAATCAGCCAGTCAACCACAAGGACAAACAAGATAACGAAAATAATGAAATACTAGCATAACTTACACGATGCTCCACACCTACAAAACCCTGTATTCTAAAGCACATTACAGAAGTCATTCTGAATCAAACGAGTAATAAGCAAGGAACCTTGGAACATAGAAGCTCTTGTACGGATGAAAGCTAGTGTAGCCATCGATATCACCTATCTTGGTGGCCAGTCCCGACACTATATGAAGATTGAAGACCCCAACGGAAGGAATCCAGACTGAAACCACATCAACGCCATCCACAAAGGCAAGAATGTGAGGCGAGGTTGAGGCGGCAGAAATGGCAACAGGGAGCAAACCCTCTAGGTCGATGACTCTGTCTTTTGCCCATCTCCATCCATCCTGTTGAGTGGTGTCCCTCGACCACATGTAGATTTTGTTGTGCTGCACTACAGCAGCAATTTCCAACCTGTCACTATTCTCCACTAGCAACGCCAACGACGACGTTGCCTTGGCCGGAGACAACGGCAGGTCGATCAACGACAGCTCCTCCTTGCCCAAATTGTACTCTAGTATCCGGCATGTTTCGCTGCTTTCAAGGAAGAACAGGAAGTAGAGTGCATTGCCAGCAAATGCAGCCCTCCATGCCCATGGCACAACGTGGCCGATGGTGTGGTGGATGGAAGCGGCGGTCCGCCAGGCATCCGTCTCCGACGAGTAGACGCAGGCGACCGTGTGGTCGTTGGACGGATGCATGTGGACGGAGACGACAACGAAGGGGCCTCGGTGGCAGTCGAGGTGGTCGCAGCCGCCGGCCGCCGCGGTGCTGGCACCGTGGCGCTCTTGTAACCTGCATACCACTGCATTGGCATCCTCAGCGCGGGCAGCGTCCGCACGTCGCCGGTCATAGGGCTGGAAACGACGAACTTGGTCGCCATGTCGTCGTTGGGGGGTGCCCGCGGACCAGGAAGGCGTGGAGACGTCGTCGAAGAGGACGCGGCCGGCTGTGGCAGGCGTCCACCGCAATCAAGTGCGCGGGGACGACGTCGGCGTGCGGCAGCCGGAAGGCGGAGGTGGGCAGGTAGTGGGTGCCGTGCACCCCGTCCCTGTGATCGCGGTGCAAGAACCCAAGCGTGGGCGGATGCGGGTGGAGCTCGCGGAACCTGCGGCGGAAGGCCTGTTCGGAGATGAGGCGGCGCCAGCGCGCGCCTGCACACGACGGCGGCGCGGGCGAGACACGCGGGGTCCGCAGGGGGTAAGCGGAGGAGGACCTCCTCCACCAGATGGTCCGTCAGCGCGTCGTCCATCCGGCCGGCCTCCCTGTTTCTTGGCTTCTTGCTTGCATGCATTGCGGCGGCGGATCGGAGAGAGACAGCGAGGGAGTTTGGGACGGCCTTTTTTTATGCCAGGGTGTTTTTTTTTATCTTTCCAACACGTAAAGTTTCCCTTTTATTCTAATCGTGAGACGCCAGGTATATCTCGACTCTCTGGTTCGGTGGCGGTTTCCTTCGTATACTACAACAATCTGCCTATCCCAAGATGCACCAGTAAGGGCGTCTGCAACAACCTTTATAAAAACAAGTAGGCGGGCTATAAGATATCTATCTATTTCTATATAATAATAACATATAAAAGAGCGAGTTAAAAAAAAAAAAGATTTTGCACCCAAAGTTTGTCTACCCAAAGCATACCCATCCGTTGGATCCTATTATATCTTTTAATCTAGCAGTTAATCATAATTTTATGGCTCCACAGCCTTGTTGACACAATCACATCTTATGGATTGCTGACTTTCCCTGTAGCGCACGACCCAACATATGCTTAGGTATTTAACGGTCCGATTTGATTTTCTCTTGAAGCCAATGGTTAGATCTAATTAAATGGCAGAAACGTGTAAGAAACCCATGAGCAACTTTCTTTCACCGCCGCCATCCTACCCGCCGGTGTATGTACCCGCGCCGCGCTTCCCTCGGTCTACGGCTGACGGCTCCAATGTCCCTTGCTCGCAGCAGAGCCAATCCTCTCCGCGGCTTCACCATCAACACATTGCAGCCCATCAATCCTACAAGTTAAGCCCAAACATAACAAATACACACACCATAGATGCACATCAAATCTAATAGTATATAATACCAAACCGCTATTTAAATGATGAATAAGCATGCTCAAAACTATTCAACAAACAACCTCGTCCGAAGGAAACAACATCGGACAGAGTGGAAATAGTGAGTCCTGAATCCATGGAATCGGGGGACAAGGAACAAATTAATCAAGCGAAAGAGGAGAGTCTGATCTGAGATCCATGGAATCGGGGGATAAGAAACAAATTAATCAAGCAAAAATCAAACGAGACCAAATTAGAGGAGGCCGTGGCTGGATTCAAGTCCGGAGGAAGCAGCGCTGTGTCAGGGCCGGGGAGGAGGCGGCGGCGTCCCTGTGCTGCCGGCGGCGCCCGCGGAGGAGAGAGGACGACCGGAGGAGGGGCGGCACACCGGTGGTGGTGCAGGAGGAGCGGGCCCGCGCGCCGGCCTGCCTGGTCGAGCTTGCGGTGCTGTCGGCCTCCGGTCCAATGCCTCGGAGTGTGCGGACGCGGCTTCCGAACGTCAAACTCTCTCTCCATTGTATTTCCCGAGTCCACCACCGCTCGCTGTCTCTCTCAATCAAGTGGACAGGACTCTCGCCAGGTGGGGGTGAGTTTAAGAGAGAAAAAAATTAATTTCCACACAAAGGCATGTGGCTTTCTCTCTGGAATTTTCTTCGCACTCTTTTGTAGTTGCCTGCCTTGATGAGTTTTTTAAAAATAATTCATCAAATTTCCGTTTCAAATGTCGTACTAAAAAATTTATATGCCTTATACTATAGGATGGAGGGAGTACAATGGATGTCGTTGTCTTATAACCTGATGCCAAACGGTAGACAATCTTAACAAATGGATAAAAAAATCAAAGTGAACAAAGATCTAAAAAAGTTCACTGAGACATCTTGATCTTTGGCCGTCACCGCTTGTAGACATCCTAGCAAACAAGCATGATGACATAAGCACCCACCACCTTAATTTGTCGTGTAGATCTGTTCATGCTCCGTGCAAAAGTTGTCTGTGTCCGCCACATCCATCCATTCCCTGTAATTCCTACCGGATTGAATCATTGAAACAATTGTCTGACTTCACGAAGTGTGCCATGACTACACCTGCCATGGCCAGAGGATTGCAAAACTATATACGACACAGAACACCCAGGCACGACACGGTTGCACATACGTCGTGCCGTGTTGGCCCATGGCCTGCTAAGGCACGCCGTGCTTACTCCACATATATGGCAAAATAAGCTTGCCTTTAATACATTGTAGTTTTAAAAATATTATACATTTCATATAGAGTATTTTGAATATATATACTATTATTAATTGATAGTCAAAATAGTGTTTTGGCACGTGTCGAGCATAGTTACAAATAATTATATTTAGAATATACAATTAACAACTACTGACTTATACGTGCATTTTTACTAGTATAGAATAAAAAAGAAATTGAGATAGAAGAAAAGCGAGCTGTTTATTTGTAGTTAGCTCAAAGTAGGTTGTTCATGAACTCCAATACACTTTGTAAGAGAAAGAGATGTGTCAGGTATTAATGTACAGCTTACGTCAAGAGAAAACTATTATATAAATGAGTTTTTAATTGGTCACATTTGATATGGAAAAATCAGATAGCTCATAGTAAGCTTTACTATTAACATTGCTCTAAATCACTGAGCTGGAAGAAAGAGAAGAAAAAAACATAAAAGAATACAATCCCACACATAGGACAACGAGCCCGTAGAGAGAGATTGCAGATGGAATCCGTACGAGCCTATCTATTTCCCTAGTGCTAGCGGGTTGCTTTTTTCCTCTCTCTTCCACATCAGCACCGAGGCAGCTCCAAGCTAGCCCGTTGGGGACACCCTAATAAGCGTAAGACCTTAAATAATTTCACACCAAATATATGCATGCACATCAAACTACAAATAGACCAGATATTACCATTAAAATTTCAATTGCACTGAAGAGCCGATAGCGCCAATCTATTCAAATTACCAATATTATATTATTTATTAAGCCTAATCAAGCATTGTTAGTCCAAAGCAAACACCTAATATAAAGGAGGGCCAGAGTCTGAGAAAGCTCAAGCACCCTCTTTTTAATTTTGGACTATGTTGCTGATCTAATTTAGATTTCTCCATTGATTTTTCTCTCCTTTTTGCATGGGTGACTTGCATTTTTCCCCTTTTGTTTTTTTTTTAAATTTTATCTTTATACAATTTTTTTAGAAGTATAATGTTTTTTCTGTTGAATGTAGAATATTACTCTCAGTTCCAAATTCTAAGAAATTTTAGCCCTTACATTCTCCGTCCATGTTTATATGGATTTTTGATAGATGTAGACACATATACAAAACACATACATGGAATATTGTATTAATCTATCCAAAGTCTACGACTTATTATATTGTCGAACAGATGGGGTATATTATTATTCTAGACTTTGAATATTTCTCTTGTTAAGGTACAACATCTTTAGTTTTTTCCATTGTGAAGGTGTAATATTATATATCTAAACCTAAAAAGTTTCCCAATGAAATAGTATATTTTTCTTCTAAAGTTAGAGCATTTTGTTACCGAAGGTAGAGTACTATTTTGGTGTACATAGAACATCGGTATTACAAACATAAAATGGTTTTTATGACAAACAATACATGCACATGCTGACTTCGTCGAACTACAAATAGAGAGATTAGCATTGGGATTTCAAATACTGTTGTGAGCTTCATGAAAAACAGGATGGCAAACAATGCAGGAGCTGAGCTCAGTTGCCATCAATCCATCATCAGCTATAAGGTGATAATGAATGGAGCTAATGACCATTCATATGCAAAGATCATAACATTTTCTTAAAAGAATCATGTTTTATTTTCGTGGCCAGCACAGAGGACCAGCTACTGCCACCAGCTTTCTAGCTAGTGAACTAAACACTTTCAGGCCATGTTTGGAACTAGAGAAATTTTACATGTTTTTTGCGTTTTTCCTGTGAAATTGAATTGTTTTTTGTGAAATTCATATGCAACTCTTGTGAACTTGATGTGTTTCAAACGGGTCCTCAACCAACGTCCAACACATCTGCAATTTGGCTCATATGAATTCGAAGCCCTGCATGACGTAGTTCAGCGTCGTGGTCGACAATGGTTCTGTCAATGCCTTCCCTTAAGGTGGTTGAACCAAAAAAAGCAGCTCAGCACATTGACACCCCATTGTTCAGAATAGTTCTTATCTCAAAACAATTCATTTTATTTCCAACAAACAAAAATCCTGAACCTTTTCATGCTCTTCACTTGCACCATGAGCATTCACATTATAGATGTGGATGCATACTATCTTCTCAGTGGCCAATACTTCATTTTTTTTAGAGTGAGCTGATAGGTTAATAATCTGATACAATACATTCTCTGTGACCATGCTCTAAAGAAAAACAGTGTGTAATTTTGTGTGTTTACCAGATTGTCCACAAATTAAAATTGGAGAGATTAAATTGAAAATAAAAAATTATCCAACAACCTTCAAGTTTCGGGTCACATGATGTGGAAACAAACTAAATAACGGCAGGGACATGGAGCACATCACATTGCAGTCTTGCTTTCAGATGCACATTTGTAAAGTACAGATAATTTCAGACGAAATGAACTGCATTTGTTCATGGCTTTCAGTGAGAACTAAAGAACTGAAGGATGCATGATTTACATGTGGGGCTTAGCCAGACACTAGTGTCCAAACTGACATATTAAGCGAAATGAAATAAAACCTCAAACAATCAGACTCTGATCATGAGCATACCAAAACAAGCATTGGCCTAACTAATGCTAAAGAGCTTTGATTTGCTTTCCTTCTAGGCTACCCTTTGTAGCCCCTGTTCGGCTCCTTGGTGGGTTGGCCAAGTCCTTGTATCTTGGTTTTCTCTCTTGTCCACTCACTGAAATACGCGTTCAGGCTAGCAAAATTTCTCATTAATCCTTCACCGTAGACGAATAAGCCTTGATGCTGGTTCGAACACCGTTCAGTAGAAATAAAACTTATGAAAATAACATCATTCAGCTGGTTGACGAATAAATTTTTCACTCGTTGAACTTTTTGTTGTCATCTAGCAAGCCAAGTCAGCCACAAGAAGCCATGATCGAGGCTGCCGCGGCTAATACCTTGGGAAGTAGAAACTCGTGTAGGGAATAGAGGCAGCGTAGCTGATTTTGAGTCTCAACTGACTCGGTGACCAGTCCGGACTTGATATCATGTTTTAGAATCTGAGGCAAGTTAGAGTACCTATCATCTACACAGGCACAAACGTGAGGTACTAATAATAAGTTGGTTGGCGAGGCAGCAGCAGGGGGCAAGCTCTCTCGCTCGATGACTCTGTTCAGTGCCCATGCCCGGCGTCCATTATTATTATTCCGATGATGATGATAATGATGACTACTGCTTGTCTCCATCGACCACACGCAGACTTTGTTGGAGTGCTCTACCTCTACGACGGCGATCCCCAACCTGCCGCCGTTCTCCACTAGCATCAGCAAGTCAGGCGTCGCCGCCCCGCAGGGCGCATCGATCAACGACAGCTCCTCCTTGCCCAGATCGTACTCTAGTATGCGGCATGTATTGCTGCTTTCAAGGAAGAACAGGAAGTAGATAGCGTTGCCGGCAAACGCAGGACTCCATGGCACAACCTGGCCGATGGTGTGGTCAATGGAATCGACGTCCCGCCAGGTACCCGTCTCCGACGAGTAGATGAAGGCGAATGTGTGGTCGTTGGACGGATGCGTGAGGACGGTGACGACGGCGAAGGGGCCGCGGTGGCAGTCGAGGTGGTCGCAGCCGCCAGCCGCCGCTGCGCAGAGCACCGAGTCCTTCTGCCACCCGGCGTACCACCATAGTGGCAGCAGCAGCTTCGGCACCATCCACACGTCGCCGGTCATAGGGCTGGACACGACGAACTCGTTCCTGATGCCGCCGGGGTAGCAGGAACGCGAGGCGGAGAAGTCGCGGAAGAGGACGCGGCCGTGGCGGGCGTCCACCGCCATCCAGTCCGTGGGGACGTCTTCGTCGGCATGCGGCGGCCGGAAAGAGGAGGAGGCGGCGGCAGGCAGGAAGAAGTGGATGCCGTGCACCCCGTCCCCGAAAACGCGGCGCAAGAACCCCAGCGTGGGCGGGTTCCGGTGGAGCTCGCGGAACCGGCGGCGGAAGGACTGGTCGGAGATGAGGCAGGCGCCAGTGCCTGCACACGACGGCGGCACAGGCGAGACACGCGGGTTCCGCCGGGGGTAAGCGGAGGAGGACCTCCTCTACCAGATCGTCCGGCAGCGCCTCGGCCATTGGGAATTGCATTGAGAGCCAGCGAGACAGAGTTGGGGACGGCTTGCATTGCAAAAATGTTATATTTAATTTCTCCTCGGGAAACGCCGGCCGGCCGGGTGTCTCCGATCCTGTCCTGTTCTGTTGCTCGACTCGGGTTCGGTGGCGGGCGGTTCTTTTACAGCCCGGCCGGACTCTTCCTCAGATGCACTTGTCAAAGCGCTCGTCTTAAAGCTGCGGCAATATACTTTATTTATATAATTTGATTTGACACAAATTAAATACATGAACTTACTGTCTGTCTCCATCAAACTACAAATATAGCAGAGATTAGCATTGAAACTTGAAATTGCAGTAAGGGCCAATATTCAAATCTATTTAAATTACCAATCTTTTCTTTCTTTATCTTTATATATATCTTTATCTTTATATTTACTCACAATTATGAAGTATGGGTTCGGGCTAATGAGTTCAGCGCGAACTTCGGAACTCGTAACCATTGCCATAAAACCAAGCCAATGATCTTGCGAACATAAAGCACCATAGACGGGCACCGGCATCATATCATCACGCACAGCGCGGGCAAGCAACTTCGCCGCCCTCCCTCCGCCGCATCGACGCGAGAGGCGAGCTTGGTGTCGCGACTTGCCGGGTCGATGAGGCCTCACGCATAGAGTTTGTCCATGGTTCCGGACTGGGCCTTCGTCGTCGTCGCTCACTTGCAGCGCAGCAGAACACGCATATCTGAAAACCAGAAAAAGAACCTGGTCTGCCCGTTGTGGATGCTCCTCACGGGTGTTTAGTTTTTGCATCGCGATGGATTTTACTTTTGACCAGATGTGAACAACAGGGAGAGTGAGAGAGAGAGAGTGTGCATAAAAAAAATCCCACTTACGGTTGGACACTTGCCTGTTGCCGTATTTGGCTCCACATGTTGGAGGTATTATAGTATAATAACAATTGTGACGTCTCAAATGGGTGCATTTTCATCGCTTCTCGGCGTCTCTAAATCAATTGTCAAACCAAAATACCTTTACCATCTGATTTTGGAATAGATTCACGTATTATTCCATATGTCTACTTTTATGTTTATATATGAATGTGGACTAATAGAGATAGCAAAGCCAATACTCCTACAGTTTGAGGTGGAGCGAAGACCAAACCTACATAAGCATTAAGCTATCTCTACTGGCATACTCATCCACATTCATCAAATTTAAACTTCATAGTGTCAGAACAGTGCCAAACAATGACAGCATACTCAAAATGAGTATGCCGTTGGAGTGAGCCTTACCTTTTCGCTCATGGACCGACTGGAAAACATTTTGAGACACCAACAAGAATTTTTCCGAGCAGCATGTTTATGGCTAAAATATACCCGTGCAACGTGGTTCCATAATGCTAGTCGTTCTAGAAATTTTTACAATTTACTAGACATTGCGTAAGTTGCTACTCTCTCTATCCCATAATGCTAGTCGTTCTAAAAAATTTTCAGCCGAATAGCAATAGTGGTAAATGACCTATTTACCTTTGGCCATAATTGCTACCCAGCGCTCTGACCGTACAGAGCACGCACACCTCCAGAGCAGCGACCAATAATCAAACACGGGCAGGAACAATAAACAAATAAATGAAGTCACAACCAAGTGTCAGGGTCTTTCTCCACCACACATTCGAGCTCGGCCGCAGTAAATACAGCAGTGTTAAGACAGAGATGTGCATCTACGTTTGGACATGTGGCGCTGGGATAGCTCGGTGTGCGACACACGACACACAGTAAATGCAATGTGACATGTATATTGGGACAAAGTTTGAATCCTAGGACGACTAAAATTGTGGGACGGAGAGAGTACATCTTTCGTACATAACTTTCTACGTCTTTTCGTACATAACTTACACGCTGGAGGTGTCGGCACCGGGGTGTCCACGGAGACGCCGGAGTCGACAGGCCGGCGCGGCCTCACCAGGGATGGGGCAGCAGCCAGTGGCGGCCTCACGCTGGTGGTGACGGGGAGGCAGCCGGCGCTGCTCACGCGGATGGGTGTGCGACGGCTAGCCAGAGATGGAGACACGGGTTCGCGGACGGGGATGGAAGCGCAGGGTCGCGCGGACCGGAGGACGGAGGCGTCATGGCTGGGAAAGAAGGCGTCGTAGCCGGAGGAGGCGGCGTGGCCGGAGAAAGGAGGAAGACGGGTCGCGTGCTACAGATCGTGCGATCCCGCCATTATATATTATATAATCCTAGTCAAGCATTGTTTGTTCAATGACAACCTGGTGAGTCCAAGGCAACCATCGACTCACCTCCTCTTTTATTGTGGACCCAATTTGGTACATATCTTCTTTCTTTACTGATTTTTCTCTTTTTTTATGTGGGTGGCTTGTATTTTTTATTTATCTTATTTTTAAATTTTATAGTAGTATGAATTTTATCACCCCGACACATAGAATATTCTTCTTATAAAGGTAGAACTTTTTTTTTTCTCTTATGAAGGTAGGATACAATATTGTTATTCAGAACATATAATATTTTCTTTACAAAGTTAGAATATTTTCTGTGTGAAATGCATGTTCCAATCTGGCTCATCTTAATACATCTATGATCTATCTGTAAGTACTATGCAAGCTTTCCTCTGATAATTACTCAACTGGCATAGAGGAGGAACATGGCCACAGTTTGGCTTCATCTGAATTTGAACCCCTGGCATCATTTTGATGATAACTTCTGCCAGTTGTAATTCATGTCATAGTCTCCACCTGGTTCTCTGTTGCTTCCCTCACAGAGGTTGAACCCAACAAGCAAGCAGCTCAGCACATTAGCACCCCCATTGTTCAGTTAGTTTTCATGCTCCAAACAAAAACCCTGACACTTGCCACGCTCTTCACTTACACCATGATTGATCGATGAGAAAGACACAGGTCAAGCGTGACATATGCTGCTATATTTTTTCCTGAACACGCTCTAAATAAAAGGTGTCCAATTAATTTATGTGTTTACCAGATTATCAGCAGAATTGGACATATCAAAATTATTATAAACTAGCTACCTGACGACTTTCAACTTAAAGAAACGTGATGGTGAAACAAACTAAATTTCTGTAGAGAAGGAGCATATAACATTGCATTTTTTTTATTCATATCCACGTCTTCTTAAGGTCACCACCATATTTATTATTTGTAAGTCCTAAAATGAGCAAGTTCGCCACAAATACCACTTCTACTACCACCAAATCTTCCATTGTATGGGAGTACTCAGATGAGCACCCTATGTCTATCAAGCATCTGCCCTTACCCCTCAGAGACCCTGAGGCTGCTCCCAACACTGCAGAAACACATTTTATCAAAAATAATATCAGCTGCCTGACGAATAAAATTTGCACTCATTGAATTATTATGTCTATCTAACCAGTTAGTCAGAGACAAGGACAAACAAGTTGTTTGTGGCTAACCAAAACGGGCAAACAACGTGAATTTGTTATATATACAGATCCACCAGGTAATAATAACCACCCTTGATTGCTAAGACTAAATGGAATCATACACGAGAGAAGGAAAAAGAAACACCTGTTTGTTTAGCACCCATGTTATAATCCAATCTCTAATGTTGTTGTTAAAGTGAATTTACACAGCAGAGTTAGGTGAGAGTATAGCCTAAATTTTATTCATTTGGCATGGCCCCACCGTGCATCAATAACCACAAGTCCAGCAGGTGTTGATGAATAAGTTCCTAAGCGATTAGTATCAACTATCAAGAATGGCCGGCTCAAACGAAAATAATAAAATAGCATAATCTATCTATATTTATATAACCTATATAAGTAAAGCCTACTAACTATCATTAACTCTATTTCTCTCAACATGCAAGTTGTCCACATCGTCTACAAATCCACGAAGTTAGAAGCCATATCACCATCCACTGTGCCCCTCTATTGATATCTCTTATAGATTTTATATGGCTAATAACATAGTGTAAGTTGTCCACATCATCCACAAGTCCACTAAGTTAGAAGCATGTCACCATCCACTATGCCCTTCTAATGATGTCTCTTATCGATTTTCTATGGCTAATAACATACATGCATGCAAGTATAATGTATTTAAAAAAATATTCCTTACAATGACATTAATATTTCTACCTTAATTTCACTTTAAAAATTAGTTTAAGAATTCCCGCAGTAATACGCTGTGTATCATCTAGTTTTACATGATATTCCACTCCTATAGATAAAGTTGCACACTCCAAACGCATATACGGTCATCCGCAATTTGACAATACAAATTCATTCTAAAAATTTAACAAATCATGAGTATAAGGAAGACTCCACATGGATAAAAAAAAATTAGTCAAGATGTCATGGGGCGGGTACCTTGGAATGTAGAAGCTTGTGTAGGGAAGAAACACAGAGTAGCCAACGTCCTCGCCTACCTTGGTGACCAGTCCTGACTTGATATGAAGATTGAAGACCCCAACAGAAGGAATCCATACCAATAGCATGTCGATGCCGCCATCCACAAAGGTAAGAAGGTGAGGTGAGCCTGAGGTGGAGGCAGTAGAAAGAGCAGGGAGCAGCAATCCCTTTAGATCGATGACTCTGTTCCGTGCCCATCCCTGTCCACTCTGGCCGGCGGTGTCGTCGTCCCTCGACCAGATGTGGAGTTTGGACCGCCGCACTACGGCGGCGATCCCCAGCCTGCCACCCTTCTCCGCTAGTAGCACAGGCCGCGCCGACACCTTGCGAGGCAGGTCGACGGAGGAGAGCTCCTGCTTGCCCAGATCGTACTCTAGTATATTGGCGCTAGAGCTGCGAGTGCTCAAGACGAAGTCGAAGTAGATGAGCGCATTCCCAGCAGCGAGCAGAGGGCTCTCACGCAACACGGCGCCAGCAGCGTGCTCGACGCAGGCGGCGACGCGCCAGGTGCCAGTCTCCGACGAGTAGAGAGTTTGGGCTCATGTGTAACGACGGCGACGACGGCGAACGGCCCTCGAGGGCAGCAGTCGAGGTGGTCGCAGCCGGGCGCCGCGCAGAGCACCGCGACGCTCCAGTTGTAGTACTTGTCGGACGTGTGCGTCATAGGCAGCCTCCGCGCGTCGCCGGTCATAGGGCAGGACACGACGAGGTGGGCCCCGTCGGAGTAGAGGACGCGGCCGTGGCGGGCGTCCATCGCCCTCCAGTGCGCGGGGACGGCGTCGGCTTACGGCAGGAGGAATGAGGAGGCAGCCGCGGGCAGGAAGCGGGTCCAGTGCCGCCACATGCGGTGGAAGAAGCCAAGCGTAGGCGGTTGACGGTGGAGCTCGACGAATCTGCAGCGGAATCCCGGGTCGGACATGAGGCGGCGCCAGCGTATGCACACCAGGGCGGCGCCGACGAGGCTTGCGGGGTCCGCCGGTGGGAAGCGGAGGAGGATCCCCTCGACCAGATCGTCCGTCAGCTCGTCCATTTCCGGCGTGCGGCGGAGCGAGGGTTTGGTCGTTGGTGGAGCCCGGGCCCGGGCGGCGCGGGTACGGTACGAGTACGAGTACGAGTACGACGATGCGAGAAGAAGAAGACGGGGTCGATGGGCTGGGCTGGGCACCTGGCTTCGGCTCCCCGCCTTGGTTCGCTTCAAATTGTAGCCCAATTCATCTGTAAGGCCCAAATTCGTTACATTTATTTATAAAATAAAAACGCACGACACCCCATGGCACATGAAAAGACAAAACTGAAAAAAGAAAAAGAACGCACACACTCTATATTTGCAAACCGGTTGAAATTTTCTGTTTTTATACTTGCTACTACTCCCAGAATCCATATACATGTCTTTTTAAACAAGAATTCTGGACTAGACATTTTTGTCCATACTAGACAACAAATATATTTCAAAAGTAATCAGATAATCATATTATAAACGTCGGATAATCTATATCCATCGGATTTTGGTGATATCATATCCTACTCCGCATCCGCTCGTGAATTGGACTCGGATTATCCGTATTCGCTTGGATATAAAAATTCTTTTCCATATCCACATATTTTGTATTCGGATATCCACACCACTTTCACCCCTATTGAGAACAGAAGCACTATTTACTGTTGATTCCTAAGCCTTTGCCTAGTCCCATAATCTTCTCTTCACTCACACAGATAGGTTACTTATTAAAGAGAGACATAAACCAAACATTTTTTGTGGGATATAAAGAACTGATCTAACTGTTAGATATAAATCATGTGTTTTACCTAGCTTTTTACCTGGCAAGCTTGAAGGTAAACCAGTGTTTAATCCAGCATTGGCTAGAGAAAGACACCTGAGGGATTATGGCTGTGCGAATGGTCTTTGCTATTTCTGTGGGGAAAAATATGATGCTACTCATATGAATACTTGTGCTAAGCGACCCAAATTGCAAGCCAATGCCTTGGCACTGAATGATTTGGATGTTCCTTTGAGTGAAGAGGTACTAAATCAGTTAGCAGTGGAGGATACTTTGGCTGAAGAGTTTTGTACTTTGTCTCTGAATGCTCTATCAGGAACAGATAATGGTGCTTGCTGAAACTACGAGCTTTGGTTAACAACAAGGTGATGCTTCTGTTACAGTCATGTTGCATGTCCAGTAACTGTTGTGGTTCCCAGTCAAGTGAAATTAGCTAATGGTGATATTGTTGCCACTGATCACATAGTACCTCAGTGCGTATAGCCTTACCACCACCATGCGTCACAGCAACCGAAGATTTCACAGAGATTTCGTTTTATTCCAAATCACATTCTGATTATGAACCAGAATTGTATGACCGACTGGAGTATCTAGGCTTATGAAGAAGGAACTCAAGTACTTTGTTGTTCTAAACTCTGGCACTGCCTGCTGATGTTGCACCATAGTTATTTGACTGACATACAGCGGACACACATGAACAGTTCTGAAAATTTGCACAGTATATACTACAGAGACTACATGCATTTGTTCAGAAACTCTGCATGACTGCAAAACTCATGCGGTAGCAGCAATTTTGGTATTTGGAATGCAGTGAGGTTCATTTGAATGACCACATGATTCATATATCAAATAATGCAGTGATATTTGATTGGTTGAAAAGAATTAATGACGGAGTGAGCTGCAGCTGAAACAAAGCACAACTCAGACTGGAGTTCAACCCAAGGGCAAACCTTACTAGATGCGAGATGATCATAGATGATTTTGTGTGCAGTATGTTAGGAGTATAAGCAAGTAATATATTGCCTAATCAGTAACTGCGCCACATGTTCCAACTATAGTATATCTGAAAACCTGAATCATATGCACTGAATCCTCGGTCATTCTACCCCTGCAATTACCCCCTGCAGCTCCACTGTTGCGCTTCTCTGAAACTTTCGATGTCTACTATATATATTGCGGCATGCTGAAGCGGTAATTCTCTCGGCCTGCCTTTCCTTGTACTTTCTTCTGTAAGTGAGCTACTCAGGTATCAGTATTCAGTTAAAAAGCTAGGCAAGTGTCCAGCATGTGTAATTTGAAGTATTCCGGTATGAAGCATACTCACTCATGAAACACTCATGTATCGCAAATGGGGCCTAAACATGTCATGGCTGGTGCTTATCGACGATCAACACGATGTCTGAGAGCATTGGGCACCACTGTCCAGAGTGTCAGGGCCCTAGGCCTGCCCCTTGTCGCCTAGGCCGCCGGAGTTGGAGAAGATGACCGGTAGAACACCGGGACGTACGCACACACACACGCGCGCGAACACCCTGGAATTTGGTGCGGCGAACGAACCGCTTTTCTGTGACTCTATTGCTTGAATAAATAGCCTACGATTACAATGGAGAACGTGGCCTTGATCGACCACCTCGCCCGAGCATTTCGCCATGAGCTCCCAGGGACGTGCCATCCCACGCCGTCTCCTTCATGCCGATCTTCTGGGCGGCTAAAACAGAAAGAAAGACCCCGCGAGAACCCAGCTCACGTCGGGCCTGAACAGATGCACATGCAGCCGCTAATCTAGCCGGTAATGTGCCTACCTTATTTGTACAAAAACCAAATTTATACACGCTAAACATAGACACCTAAAACCGAGCACCTGAATTACCTGACAATCTCCCCATAGTTCAGTGCTCGATCAGTTCAGCTTGACAACCCCAATTCTTCCGCGAAGCTCCTGGAACACCTTCCTTCCGAGCGGCTTCGTCAGGATGTCGGCGAGCTGATCTTGAGTGCCTGCGAACTCAATGTTGATGTCCCCCTTCTCAGCACATTCACGGATGAAGTGAAATCTCATGTCTATGTGCTTGCTCCTGTCATGGAGCACCGGATTCTTGCTCAGTGCAATTGCGGACTGATTGTCTATCTTCAATACCGGCGCGGGGACCCTGGTGCCAGTGACGTCCTCGAGCAACCTCCTGAGCCAGACGGCCTGGCATGCCGCCGCTGCTCCTGCAATGAACTCCGCCTCACAAGACGATAGCGCCACCACGCGCTGCTTTTGTGATAGCCATGTCACCGGGTTCCCTCCAAGGAAGAAGATCACCCCAGTCGTACTCTTCCGGCCGTCCACGTCGCCGACCATGCCGCTGTCGCTGTAGCCGAGGAGATTGAGCTTGCCTCCATTGTTGGTGTAGAACAAACCATGGTGGCTCGTGCCCTTGACGTAGCGCAGCAGTTGCTTCATGGCCGCCATATGTTCCAGCCTCGGCTCCTCCATGAACCGGCTCAAGTACCCGACGGCAAATGTGAGGTCCGGCTGGGTGTGCAGTAGGTACCTCAGGCTGCCGATCAAGCTACGGTACAGAGTTGCATCCACCACGGGCGAGGTTCCATTCTTCGACAGCTGTAGCCTGACCTCCATCGGTGTCGTGCACGCGTTGCAGCTTGCCATCCCAGCCTTCTCGAGCAGCTTGATAGCGTATGCGCTCTGGCGCAGTTCGATCCCGCGCCGCCTTTGCTTGACTTCGATGCCCAAGTAGTAGGACAAAGGGCCAAGGTCGCTCATCCTGAAGAGCTTCTTCATCTCCACCTTGAATGCCTCAATCTCTGCCGGCTGCTCCCCTGTGATAAGCAAGTCGTCGACGTAGACGCCCACAAGCAGCCGCGACGCCGCCGTGCCGCGCATGTAGAGGCCATGCTCACACTTGCTCTTGGTGAACCCGAGCTCGTACAAGCTGGCATCTAACTTGGTGTTCCACGCCCTTGGAGCTTGACGCAGACCGTATAACGCCTTGTGGAGCCTGAGCACTTTCTCCTCATGCCTAGCAGCGGTGAACCCGGGAGGCTGCGCGACGTAGACTTCCTCCGCGAGCTCACCGTTGAGGAACGCCGATTTGACGTCCATGTGGTGCACGGACCAGCCGTAGTGCGCGGCCACGGCCAGTACTACGCGCACCGACTCCATGCGCGCGACAGGAGCGAACACCTCTTCAAAGTCCACTCCTTGGCGCTGCACATACCCCTTTGCGACGAGCCTTGCTTTGTGCTTGACGATCTCCCCATGTTCATCGTGCTTGAGCTTGAAAACCCACTTCAGCCCGATTGCACGGTGTCCCCTTGGCAGGTCCATCAGGGACCATGTCCCGTTCTCTTCAATGGAGGCCATCTCCTCCAGCATGGCCATGCGCCATTCCTTGCTCGCCTCGGCCTCCTCCACCGATGCTGGCTCATCACCGATCGCCACCAGGAGCTCTTGCGTGAGCTCTCTGTCGGCGAGGCCCGGAGGCGACCTGAGACCGAGGACGTTGTCCATGGTCCGAAACCGCAATGGCGCATCATCATCATGATCCTCGTCCAGATTGAGTTCCCCCGTTGGCGGTGTCGCGAACTGCACTGTCGACGGTCCTGCTGGAGTAGGGGCCGCCGGTGTGCGTGGCTCAGGCCCGCACGTGGGCATCACTGCGCTCGTTGAGGTAGTGGCCGGCGAGGATGGTGTTGGCGAAGCTGGCAGCGTAGCAGTGGCCACGGTACGTTGTCGTGGCGCCCTCCCCCGACGGTCACGAACTCGATGCAGAATGGCTCGTCCTCATTGCCTGGTCCTGCACCCTTGTCATCGCCCCAGTCCCAGGGATGGCTCTCCTCGAACACGGCATCACGCGCCACGTGAACGCGCCGCGTGACGGGGTTGTAGAATCTCCACGCCTTGGTGCCCGCTTCATAGCCGACGAACACCATTGGAGTGCTCCGATCCTCCAGCTTGGTGAGGTGTTTTCTGCCGGCCTTGACATGTGCGATACATCCAAAGGTGTGAAGGAAGTGAACCGGTGGCTTGACGCCATGCCATACCTCGTAGGGAGTCTTGCCTTCAACGCTTTGGGTGGGTGACCGGTTCAAGATGAACACCGTCGTGGTCACTGCCTCACCCCAGAACCATCCGGGCATGGACATCACCTTCATCATGCTCCTCGCCATGCCCATCACCGTCTGATTGTGCCGTTCCACCACTCCATTCTGCTGGGGCGTGTAGGGCGCGGTGTAGTGGTGCTGGACTCCCTCCTGCGCGCAGTGCTCGACAAATGCGCGCGCCGTGAACTCGCCGCCACGATCGGTGCGCAGCGTGCCGAGCTTCCTCCCAGCCTCATCCTCGGCGCGCGCCTGGAACGCCGTGAACACCGTGATCGCCTGGTCCTTGGTGCTCAGAAGGATGAGCCACATGTAGTGGCTCAAATCATCGACGAGGAGGAAAAAAACTTGTTGCCGCTGGGCGTCGTCGGGGTGACCGGGCCGCAAAGATCGCCGTGCACCAGCTCCAGCTTGTGCGCCGCCCGGTACTTGGCCTCGGTTGGGAACGCGAGGCGCCACTGCTTCTCGGCAAGGCAGCTGTCACACACCTAGTCGACGTGCTCAATCTGCTGCAAGCCACGCACCATCTCCTCCTGTGCGAGTCGCCGCAGCCCCCTAAAATTCAGATGGCCGAACCTGGCGTGCCACCTCCACGCTGTGCTAGAGCCTTGTGTTGCCAAGCATACCGGCTTGGCGATGTCGAGCTTCAAAATGTACAGGCGATTTGCCCCACGAGGCACCTTGGCGAGCAGCCGCCGGCATTGATCCCAGACCTTGAGGCATCCCTAGTCCAGCAAGACCTTGTAGCCGGCTTCCTCCATCTGCCGAGGCTGATGACGTTTGCAGTGAGGCGCGGGATGTGGTAGACGCCGCCGAGCACCTGGTGTTCACCGTTCTTGCACTTGAACAGGATCGTCCCGCGACCCTCGATGCCGGCCACCGAGCCATCCCCGAAGCGCGCGGTGCTGTGGATGCCGTTGTCAAGCTCAGAGAAGGCCGAGCGCAGGCCCGTCATGTGGTTGGTGGCGCCCGTGTCGAGGATCCACTCTGTGTGGCCGCCTTCCCCCTTTTCGCCAAGCGGAACGTACAGCTTGCTTTCGTCGAGGTGGACACCAGATGAGATTGGGGTGGAGCGTACCGCCTCCTTCGATGTCGCGGTGGTGATCATTGTCGTAGCCACCAGGAGGGCTTGTTCGCCCTCACCGCCCTCAGCCTGCGCCACGTGTGCCTGCTCGTCGCGCTTCTTCTTGCGGCACTGGCGCGCCCAGTGGCCCTTCTTGCCACAGTAGCGGCACTCGTTGCCCGCCACGGAACCTCCATCGTGGCTGGATCTACCGCCGCCGCCGCCGCGTCCATGACAGCAGTCCGCGACCACGGCCCCTGTTGTTGCTCGATGCCGACTCCTTGCTACGCTCCGAGCCTGTACTGGCCGAGCCACAGCCTGAGCTGCTCCCAGAACCTCCACCGGTGAGCTGGAGCAGCGATGAGATTCGCGCGACCAGTTCATCCTCGGTGAGGTTGAGCTTGGCGATGGTGTCGATGCCGTTGTAGCCGTGACGCTCCTCTGTGGCCTTCAGTCGCCCGATCAACTCCTCCACTGTGGCATCCCCAAGATCTAGTAGAGTTTCAATTGAGGAAGCGATCTGCTCAAACCGTGGTGGGAGCGCCTGGAGAAACTTGCGGACGATCTCCTCTTCTCGGAGCCCGCCGCCGAGCACCGCGAGTTGATTCGCGATGTGGTTGATGCGGATACCGAAATCGTCCACCGTCTCCCCGTCCTTGAACTTGAGCGAGTCGAACTCGCGTCGCAGTGTGCTTGCCTTCGCCTTCCGCACGCGCTCGACGCCGACATTCATTAGCTTGATCGAGTGCCATGCGATCTTGGCGGTTGCCTTGTTTGCGATCATTCCCATCAGCTCCGCCGGGACGGCCTTGGTGAGGACCTCCAGCGCCATGCGATCTTCGGTGAGGTCGTTGGTGCCGATGGAGACCGCGATCCAGAGCCCGCGCGCCTGCAGCATGACAGCGCATGCACGCAGCCCAGTCGTAGTAGTTGGAGCGCGTCAGCGTGGGGAAGGATCCGCTGCTCGATATCTCCTTGGTGACGCGGTGGATGACCAGTGCACCCGAACCGCCGCCGCCGCCGCTGCCTCCTGGCGGCGTACTCCCCCCGCGGGAGTGTCGTGGCGGCGTGGTTGAATGTCGTCGTGGCATGCCGAATGCCCACGCGATCGCTTGGTCTCGCTTCCACCGCTTGTAACTGGCTCTGATGCCAATTGTCAGGGCCCTAGGCCTACCCCTTGTCGCCTAGGCCGCCAGAGTTGGAGAAGATGACCGGTAGAACACCGGGACGTACGCGCACACACACACACGCGCGCGAACACCCTGGAATTTGGTGCGGCGAACTGAACCGCTTTTCTGTGACTCTATTGCTTGAATAAATAGCCTACGATTACAATGGAGAACGTGGCCCTGATCGACCACCTCGCCCGAGCATTTCGCCATGAGCTCCTAGGGACGTGCCATCCCACGCCGTCTCCTTCATGCCGATCTTCTGGGCGGCTAAAACAGAAAGAAAGATCCCGCGAGAACCCAGCTCACGTCGGGCCTGAACAGATGCACATGCAGCCGCTAATCTAGCCGGTAATGTGCCTACCTTATTTGTACAAAAACCAAATTTATACACGCTAAACATAGACACCTAAAACCGAGCACCTGAATTACCTGACACAGAGTACTTCCATTCTGATTTCTGAGCCAATTCTCATGTTACTGTGGCAGCAAAGCAATATACTACTGGAGCAACAGGGTAGCACATGATCCAACTATATCTGAGAAGTGAGAAGTGAGGGCTGAATCACATGTATTCAGCCCTCAGTCATTCTGATCCTGCTGCAATGCTGCGGCAGGACAGCGGAAGAGCAGAGCAATGGCTCCCTAAATAACTGATGCACAGAATGTGAATGATTGAAAAATCAATACCTCTATGTGGCATAAGGATGTTTTGTTTCGTCAAACTTTGATCTGCAATCTTACAGTATTGTCAGTTCTTGCAAGAACCTATTCTGTCAGAATTTCCATGTGCTTTCTTCTAAAACTGAACTGCTAAGAACATCTGAGGTTTGAAGAGATCAAACCCATCCATGTAACATTCCGATACTGCAAATGGGGCCCGAAGATTATAGTGGACAGTGCTTACTGAAAGACCAATAGGATGCTTGAGAGCATTGAGCACAGATTACTGAACATGGCACAAGGAATACTTCCTTTCTACCTCAGTATTCACGTTGAACTCACAAGATTTAAGGTTGAACAAATCCAGAACAATAAGTGAATGGCACATGGTATTGCAGAGTTTTGATTTCAAATTCATAATAGTTCAGATTAGATAGTTTTACATGAAGTGAAACATATTCATGGGAGCCTTCCAATACAGGATGAAAGTAGCAGCACACAGACTAGGACAGACAGGCCGAAAGAACTTGACAGCAACAATCGAGCTAACAAATGCAAGGGATGTAATCCATTAAACAATAAAGCAGAACCCCTGAGGCCAACAAACTAAGATCACCATTCTAATCTCTTGATGCCCAAAAGTTGTCCCACCATCAAGCCTGCTTTACCACCACAACCGTTTACCCTTGACTGAGAAACCCACAATTGAGCTTCTTATGATTTTAAAGCTCTTGAGGCATACGCTCAGCATTTGTCACTGGTGCTGCATAAGTACACCAAATTGGGAAGCATCATTAGCTGGTTTAAAACTGATTCAGGCACACTGAAGATTTTTAACTAACCAACCATAGAACCGATGAGTCCTGGCTGACCAGGAAGGAAAAAAAAAATTCACTAACTCAATAGCCAAAGCTGGCTTCAAAACTCGAGAAAAAACAGATAGTTATTTACCACAACCATCATCGTACATATATCTATGTTGTTATGGAACAATGGCAGACCACAGCTAAACGGTTAAAAATATGTAGGAGGCAGATATCTGTAATGTAGCCCTTTTTCCACTGCGGAATACCTTTAGCTCGCCCAAATTTGAATAATCTTTGAAGACATACATAAAAGATGAAAAAGGTCCTAGGCAATAGACACATCTGGCTATTTTATGAATGGTCCATAACAAAACTTGCTCCATGGCAGTGCCACAGTTGGATGTATAATACTGTGATATTCAAGTTTTATAAACCCATTGTTCTTGAGCACGAATAACATACACATTTTTTTTTCACATTACCGCGTGAAAATGGTATTTGACCTGAACATTGTCAAATCACACATAAGCAAAGCGGTACTGATTAAAGAAAGACAGAGAGGATGCATAAGACAAGCACCTGGAGTGTAGAAGCTCAGGAAAGGCAAAACGTCGGTAACCCAAATTTCTTCGTCGCAGAACTTGGTCACCCGGCAAGACTTTAGATCAACAGTGTGGACCCCGACATGAGACAACACAAAAACAACTCCAACAATATCCGCGCAGCCAACCACATGAAGTGAGGTCAGGTCAGCACCAGCGGGGAGGGAAGCCTTGAGCTCAATGGATCTGTTTTTGCCCATCCTGCATCTTCGTCACGATCAGCCTCCCATGAATACAAGCAGAGTGCGGAGTTTACCATGGTGGCAAATCCCAGTGCACCGCCCTCCGAAGGCATGAGAGCAATGTTGTGGGAGTAGCCCGCGGGTAGGTGGAGCATGGACATCCTTCGTGTGGCCAGATCATACCTGAGGACACTTGTCTTGTGCCAACACCGGAAGTGGAGCGCGTTTCCCACAAGAGCACTCGGAGTTGGACTGACACTGCAGCAGCTTTGGTTCTGCGCGAAGGTTGGCTCGCTCCACGCACCGGCCTCCGATGAGTAGACATAGGCGAGCATCTCCCTGCCGGTGGTGCCAACTAAGACGATGAGGAAGGGTCCACGGTGGCAGTCTAGGTGGTCACAGGCGGCGGCGGCGGAGGCGCAGAGAACAACCCCATTCCGGTCGTCAGGGCGAAAGGAGGCTAGGTGCCACGGGCAGCTGGCGTCTCTGGCCTGTGACGGGATCCCAGACAAGGAGGGGTTTCTCCAGGGGAACTTGTCCCTCCTTAGATGGCGCGCTGAAGAGGAGGACGCGGCTGTGGTGGGCGTCGATGGCCGGCCAGTTGCGGCGTAGGGGCGGGCAGCTGGGGGCGGTGCGGACGAAGTAGGAGCGCAAGCCTAAGTTGTAGAAGAAGCCGAGCAAGGGGGGCGCGCGGTGGAACTCCCGGAACCTGCGGCGGAAGGCGGGGCCGAAGAGGAGGCGGCACCAGGTCTTGCTGACGAGCGCGGCGCGGACGAGGCGCGCGGGGTCATCGAGCGGGAAGCGGAGGAGGACCTCCTCGATGAGCTCTTTCGGCAGCGCCGGCGGCATTTCGGTCCCCGATTGGCCGGACGGACGGGGCGGGGGCGAGGGGCTTGGTCGATCGATCTAGGGAGGTGAGTCTAGAGAGTCAAGGGAATGGGGATCGGGTCCTCACGTGGCCGGCGGGGGTGGCAGGCGGCGGCGCTACCCTGTTGCTGGCGGGCTTGTTGCGAGGTGTGGTGTGGTACCCTACCCCTCCCTGGCTCGGCCCGGTTGGTGGGGCCAGCGAGAGTTGGCGGAGCACATTGCTGTGATGCGATCCTATTTGGGCCAGGTTTGCTGGGCTAGTTTGGGCCGTTGACTCCTATGTGCACCCTATGCGCTTTTCTCCTCAAACTTGCGATCTACCGCTGTCTCCGACGTACGTCACATCAAAACACTGCCAAACATAGTCAAACAGTACCGCTACGATGTTTTGCGAAACCCCTTACAGGGTTCCCATTGGAAACAGCCTAAGGCCTCCTTTGGAACACATGAAACTTTTTCTGTTTCTGTATTTTTTTTCTGTGTTTTTGAACCGTTTTTTTGAAATTCTCGTGCAAATTCTATGAAAATCCTGCGTTCCAAAAAGTCCCTAATATTAATACTAGATCATTTTCCATGGAGTAAAATTCGAGAGATAGTCCCCTCCACCCGGGTGGACCGAACATCTATCCACCCACCCTCTCTTTATTTTAAATTTTTTCATTATTGGATCTAATTTCTGGTTTGGCCCATATCTAATTTAAAATTGGCCCAATTTATATTTCATACAAATATTATTTTTGTATTTATAACAAATATTTTAAGTACGCAATGCTGGTGTTCTACGTGAACCACAAAAATATTCTAATCTCCATATTGAAATATTCAAACTTTATATGAAAATATTCTATTTTTACAGAAAAATGTTTTTCAAATTCACATAAAATAATATTCTACTGTTGGGGAAAAGGAGCAAGGCGTCATTCTCCCTTAGAGAAAAAGGCCCAAGAGGTTAATGTAGCACTTGTAATACATGTTTAGTCCCACCTTACCACTCCAAGGGAGTGCCATGGAGTGCCTCCCCTTGCTTTCTATAAAAAGGGAGGATGAACAGGAGAGAGAGAAGAGGAATAATTGATGGACCCTCTTCTCTCTCCTTCACCGACCGTACTTCTTACATAGTTAGTGTAATTCAAAAACTATCCTTGGTATGAAGTTCGAAGTTACTCATTTTTGAAATTCGAAGCTGCCCTTGGTGTGAGCTTCAGAGCTATGACTTGTGATGAGTTCGAAGGTTTACCTTGTGGTATGTTTGAAGCCATACTAACCCCCAATATTTGGCGCCCATCGTGCTTCGGCTTGAGGGGGCATGGCGAGAAGGTTCAATTTTTTTCTTTCTCTATCTGGAGTACAAGCTTCGAAGTAGCAAGTTGGCCACATTTGGTCCGAACAAGGTTTTGTTTCTCGTTAGAACACTAACTTCGAAGTAACAAATAGGCTCCCGAAGTTACATTTTTCATACATTGGATCTTGCATTTATTCATAACTTCAGATCTTCCATTTAGAAAAATTCGTATCATACATGTTCATACCATGCCTTGCGTGTTTTATTTCAAGCTTTAGCTTCGTAATTTTGCTATGCCTACTAAAGTTAGATCATTCTTATCATGCTCATCAAAACTTACACTCCCGAAGAGGGTTTCACTCTTTCGTTGGAGTGTATGAGCTTCAGAGATAATAGCTTCGTATGAAGTACTTGGTACAATCTCTCTGGAGTTAATTTCTACGAATTAGAAATACTCAGTGCAACCTTTGCACCTTCGGATTTCATAACTTCGGATAAGGAATTCATAACTTCAGATTTCATTCATTGGCTTGGGATCTCACTGTCCTCTTTGCATTGGGACATTGGAATTCAACTTTCTTTATGGCCTTCGGAGTAATTGCCGCGAACAAGACTTTGTGTCTCTCAATAGTTGGAATATACGAGCTTCGCAGTTATCTGCTTTGGATCTCAAATACTCATCTTTGGAATTTCATGGCTTCGGAATCCGAAATATATGAGCTTCGGAATTAATGGCTTCGGATTTCAGATACTCACCTTTGGGATTTCATGGCTTCGGAAGCTGAAATATATGAGCTTCGGAAGTTTGACTCAGTGCTGCTCGCCTCTTTGGCCCAGATAAGTATCCCCAAGCACATCATTAAATTTTGAGAAGGAGCTTTCCCTTTTTTGGATGACATCAACTTCCTAGTAAGCTCTTTTTCGTGGCCTTCAGTAAAACGGTCATAACTTTCTCATACGAACTCGAAACAGGGCAAATAAGTACATTTCGGATATTTCGCACCATTTATACAACCAATTTCAACTTCGAGTCATATGATGGTGAAACAAACTAAATTCCAGCAGGGACATGGAGCATATAACACATTGCAGTGTTTTAATTTCACATGCACATTTTCTTAAAGCCACGACCATATTTTTTATTTGCAAATCCTAAAATCAGCAACTTTGCCACAAATACCACTTCTACTACCACCAGATCTTCCATTGTCTGGGAGCCGGCGCTCAGATGAGCACCCTATGTCTATCTATCAAGCACCTGCGCTTTACCCCTCATGGGCCCTAAGGCTGCTCCCAACACTGCAGAAACACAATTTATCAAAAATAATATCAGCTGCCTGACGTATAAATTTTGCACTCATTATGTCTACCTAAGCAGTCAGTCAGAGACAAGGACAAACAAGTTGTTTGCGGCTAACCAAAACGGGCAAACAACAAGAATTTGTTATATCTACAGATCCACCAGGTAATAATAAGAGTCCCCGCTTGATTGCTAAGACAAGATGGAAAAACAAAGACATGTTTATTTAGCACACATATGTTCTAATCCAATCTCTAATGTTGTTGTTAATAATGTTTACATATCAGAGCTAGGTGAGAGTACCGCCTAAATTTAATTCATTTGCCAAGGCAGCCCCACCATGCAACCAATAACCACAAGTCTCCATAGCAGGTGCTTTTTTTTTTCTTGAAAGATAGCAGATGTTGACGAATAAGTTCCAAAGCCTACAAGATTAGTCTCAAGAATGGCCAGCACATACGAAAACAATAAAATAGCATAATTTTACATGGCTTGTGGCATTCCACTGCTATAAATAAAGCCAGTACACTCCAAAGCGCATGCATATGTGGCCATCCGCAATTTGACAATACAAATTCATTCTAAATTTAACATGCAGGCACACGTGGACGCTTGGGGCTCTTTTGTGACGCTGACGACAGCGACGATGAGGAATGGCCCGCCGGGGCGGCAGTCGAGGTGGTCGCAGCCGGGCGCCGCGCTCCAGTTACAGTAGTTCTCGGATGGGTGTGGCGGCCACGGCTTAGGCAACCTCCGCGCGTCGCCGGTCATGGGGCAGGACACGACGAGGGCGCCCCCAGTCGGAGTAGAGCACGCGTCCGCGGCGGGCGTCCGTGGCCCTCCTGTCCGCGGGGCGGCGTCGGCGTACGGCGGGCGGAAGGAGGAGGAGGAGGAGGCCGCAGGCAGGAAGCGCGTCCAGTGCTGTATGCGGTGGAAGAAGCCGAGCGTGGGCGGGTTCCGGTGGAGCTCGACGAATCTGCGGCGGAAGCCCCGGTCGGATATGAGGCGGCGCCAGCGCGGCGCGGACGAGACTTGTGGGGTCCGCCGGTGGGAAGTGGAGGAGGATACCCTCGACCAGATCGTCGATCAGCTCGTCCATATCCGGCGTGCGGCGGCCGGAGCGAGGGTTTGGTCGCTGGCGGTACGATGTGAGAAGAAGATGGGGTCGATGGGTTGGGTTGGGCTGGGCCTGGCTTCGGTTCCCTCCCCGCCTTGGTCCTCGGTTCAAATTCTAGTCCCAATTTATCTGTAAGGCCCACATTCGTTTGTACACAAAATAGTGCGATATATATTCTTTTTTTTTTAGAAAATGGATAAATCCGGCCTCAAGCATCCAGGGCAGGATGGATAATTGAACACACATCAAAAAACAAAACTCAACTGAGCCCTCGCCAATGGCAAGTGGCCATCACTACGGTGCTACCCCTACCCCGGTGTTTTTCAATATGCGATGAGCAGCATGTTTCTTTGGAGGAAAAAGATGACCGGGCCGTTTGTCATAGTGTCTAATTTTTCCTACAGATCAGCTCTTAGCCTTTTCTTTGCGAAATAAAAATGTCTTGAAAAAGTGATGCACCAAAGATACTGATCCTCGAGGACATCACACAGGTAGTCCATGACGAAAAGGAGGACAAAAATCATACTGTCTCAAACTGTTACACAACACACGTCACATGATACTGAAAGTTAACATGATTGGTCGGACAGATGCATAGCTACAATTATTTTATGAAGAATTCGTCTCAACTAAATTAATGAGGACCTCGTTCCAGCTCTTTTCTGAACCAATGAATGGTAAGGTGTCCAATTTCCTGACGCCTCGAGGCTCTGCTTTCAACAAGGAGGTGGTAACTTTCTCCTCTCTCTCCATCTGGCGACCAAACATGACCATGGGGTTCAGCTGAAAACAAAAGATCAAGTTTGAACTTCCAGATTCTAAAGCTGCTCTGTTTCTCCTACGAAGAGAGTCCTGCGTTCTTACTTTTTAGGTAGCGAGTATGACGTTTGAAAATATACACTTGATGACTAAACATATACTTGAGAAAACAGGGCACAACATCATAGAGAATCGAAAGAATAAACAAAGATGACAAGGATGAATTATAGGTAGTCATTAAACACATACACAAAGATGACATGATATCATCAACTCTCATAATCTGCGGCCCTGCTCATGAAAATCATTATGCACATGCGTTATTCTGTTAATATTTAACACTGTGCACATGACAAGGTAGACAGGTAGTATTATAGTTACACAGTCTTGTAGCTTGTGACATACTATCAAGACATGTTCAGATATCCTTGATTCAATCCACACCACTGTGATACTGCAGGGATTAACAAGTTGTGACTCCATGCTTCACAGAACACGCTTCCTCTTGGCAGCTGTAGTTTCTAGCTCTTTAATCTCACATGTAAAGACATCGCTATAGTATGGGGGTATCTGAGACTTCCATAGAAGGACCTCAAATTTCCCCTGAGGCTTCACGCTCCCATACATCACATCTTGGAATCTTATCTCTGGAACCTCCTGTTCCGAAAACCGTTGATCCCGGTGGTAAAGCACGAAATCTTCAGAAGGTGTGGCCATTCTCCCAAGATGAGCAGGTCTGTCCTGGTACAGAAGATCAATTGGGTGCTCACCAAATCTGGAGATATGCTTCTGGAAAGACCCTCTCAAGAAGGCCAGAGCCTTGCGCCAAAAGTGGACGTCAAAGTTGTCCCTCAGCAAACGAGCAGTGATGTTTGCACCAATGAAGGAACCATTCAGGATCTTGGCTATCTCCATGGCCATGTGCGCATGCCTCGGGTGCATCTCGGGATCCATGCCTCCAAATGTAAGGGTCTTAAAGAAATACCAGTATGCTTCACGGGACAGATGCTTCAGAGTCAAACCATTTGTTGTTCCAACCTTTACAACCTTGTCGGACCGGCTTGTAACTATGATTTTACCACCGTTTCGTGCATGTCGTTTAGAAGCATAATACAACCTATTCCATGCATCTTCATTGAAATCCCCAACTAACTCAGCAACAACTAGCAATCCTCCAGCTTTGTTTGAACCTGATACACAATTTTGATGATTTATTGCACATCCTTCTCTGAATATATCTAGCTCATCATCCGAGAAACTGTGGGTTCGGAAGAACAATATTTCGGAGAAATGGCCACGGACTCTTTCATCCTTGCAGACATGAGCAACAAGGGTGCTCTTGCCAACTTGGCCTGGTCCGACAATTGGCAAGACATCCAATCCTTCGTTCCCATGAGTCCGTGTTTGCAATAGGAAGTTGATTGCAACTTCTGCTTCCATCTGGCGGCCAAACATGCAGTTGGCCAACTGGAGGTGCATGCTGTAAGGCTGATGGTACAGGCGAGGACAGCTCACCAACAACAAGACCAACTCTTCCGCATCAAGGATCATGGAACTCAAATCATCGACAGTTTCCTGCAGCTGTTTCAAGGCCTCTGTATCTTTACTAGACAAACACAGAACTTTCAGGGAATTTACCTTGGACAAAGATGAAGAGCAGCCGCAGTGTATATCAAACTTATCTTTCCTGTCATTGTTGTGAGATTGGTACCTCAAAGTGTCGAGTGTGTAATAGCCTCGGTACATGGTGTCCCTTAGAATACCCAGCTGGAGGAGCATATCTTGGTTTCTGATGTGCCGCCCGGTGGCCTCATCGACGATGACTTGTGCCCGTAGCAGGATTCTGCGAAGACGATCCTCCACATGCAGAGGTGTTGGTTTGGAGATCTTGTTGATGAAGCAATTTATGGATCTAGTGGTAAGCTCACCAAGGACTGCAGAAAGGAGAATATCCATTTCGTGGCACTCTCCTCAAGAAAGTAAGTAGGTAACACACTAACACAACAGGTGGAGAGAATGAGCAGGAGCTAGATGGAATGAATCAGATGTATCAATAACAAGTCCCGAGACACAGATATCATTGGTTCAAGTCATGTAGGGTAGTCCATTCTAATATAGTCCATGCACATGTGCTGACCATATCCTTCCTGATAGAGGAGCACTTAAAAGTTTGAATGCGTTTTTCCTGGGCATTGAGGTACAAAACTCTGAAAGTCAAGCTGTACAAGTTAAGAATGTAGCAAGTTGATGCACAAAAGAAGATTAATAAAACATTAGCACACAGTGCTGACTGAGCCATTGAGGCGTTGCTTTTGGTCTTGACCAGCACGCCTCATGGAGAGTTACTTCAGAGTTAGAGCCTGTGTTGTTCCAATACTTTACATTTACAATATTATCAAACAGGCTTGTAGATCCAGCGACGTTTGTTGGTGATTTTGCTGCTGAAGAAATTTATAGATCTAGTAGTGGTTAGATCACCCAGGAGAGCAGAACAGATGATCCCCATTCAAAGACACTTTCTCCTAGGCAGATAACACAAGAGGTGAAGCGAAAGGGGGGCAACAGTGAGCTTTTGAATGTATGAGGTATCTTAATATTCCAAGGAGAAAAATAGCATATGTGTGATAGATTTAGAGGTCACAATCCTGTCTAATATTCCACGCACACTATTTTTGACTATTGAGACTCCTTTCGCCCTTGTCTGATGAATACTTTTCATCTTAATTGGACTTTCCGGCCTTGATGTGTGGAAATGACGTCAGCATCGAGATTGTGCTGATGAACAAATTTACTGGATCTAGCGGTCAGCTTACCAAGGACTTCAGAACAGAGATCCACACCCACACACTCTCGTCAGAAGATAACACAGCAGGTGCTGGAGAGAATGAAGAGAAGCTGGGGTGTAATCGAAAGAGATGCGGTGTCAAGAACAACTCCAGAGACAGAGATGTTACTGCTTCAAGTCATGCAGAAGGTCGGTCCAGTCCAAAAGTCCATGCACATGCATTGACTATATCCTTCCAGATCGACAAGCATTTAGACTCGATGATGCACAACAAAAGAAAAGTAAAACATAAGAAACATTGTTGACGAAAGCAGCACTTGTTTCCTTTACCATATTACCGATCTGTGGAATGTGGACTGAGGCTTAAAGGCTTGAAGTCAAGTCTTTTAGTATCCAATTGTTTGTGTGAAGCTTAGTCAAAGAAAAAAGAAGATCATGCACCACCAGAAAGATAAATAAAGACCATGCACTACTAAAGTCTTTGATAATACCTTTTTTTTTTCAAAAAAAGTGGCAAAGAGAACTGGCAACTAACTTTTTATTAGAAGAAGAGAAAACAAGAAACAGAAAGAGAGAAGCATGCATTTGTTCTGAACTCTGTAATCTGCTGTGACTGCAAAACTCATACAGAAAGAGATTACTAGCTAGTTCAAAGTCATGTAGAAGGTCAGTCCACTTCGATATAATCCATGCACATGTGTTGACCATGTCCTTCCCGACATAAAAGCTGGTACACTTTTTTCCTGCATCTCCATTTCTGTCTTCCAGCATTACAAACGGGCATTGAGGTACAAACCCCTGAAAGCCAAAAGCTGTACCAGTTAAGATGTAAGAAGTCGATGATGCGCAAGTGAGGACTGAGGACTAGTTAGACATTGAAAAAAAGTTAAGTGTTGGTTGAACCATTGCTTTCGCTTTTTTTCTACCAGATCGCACATCCAGTGAAGCAATCACACATTTTTCTTCGCGAATCCAGAAATTTCTTAAACACTAGCTGGATAACCAGGGGACACCAAACCTGAGGTCAGTGAGCTAGGGCCGGTAATACATGAGCCAGAAGCTGTACGTAAGGTTCTGGACGGCAGGCAGACAGCTAAGATTTGCTGACGAGTACAGCATCCAAAACAATGACATACTCTGTAAATACACCTGAAAGCGAACACAACAGAGTACCTGAAACTAACGGAAGATATCAGTATATCTTTTCCTGGAGTCATGGATGGATGGATGCACAAGGCCTTAACAGGACAAGGCACTGCAACTGCTTGGCTGCTTGCAATAAGAAGCTTTCAACTTGATCCATCTCCCTTTAGCAACCAAACATGACTTTCAACTCTGTATCTGAATGACTGAAGATGCAAAACTCGTACAGTACTTGCAGTTGTGGCATTTTGAAATGCACTGAGGTTCATTTGAACCACCACATGGTCCATATTTCAAAAAAAACAGTGAAATTCGAGCCGGAAAGAACTAGAAGTAGAGATGGAGTGAATTGCAACAAAAACAAATAAAGACAGAGTTCAGAATGGAGTTCAAACCAACAAGTAAACCCTACCAAATACGAGATGATTTTAGGGGGTGTTTGGATGGTTGCATGAGCTAGCATGGCTCGTATATGGAGAGCCAGGCGCTCACTGGCCAGGCTGAGCACATGCAATGGTTCTTCGTTTGGTTGGTAGCATTTGCTCAGCCTGGCTCGGAGGAAACGCTGTTTAGTTGCCTATATTAGACTAGGGATGGAAAAACAGAAAAATAGAAAAAATAGTGAGATAATATTTATATAGCAAGTGTGAGCTAGTTTTGTCCATAAAAATGTCAGAAATATAAAAGTGAAATCGGTTTGGTGATTAAATATCTTAATCAAGAGGTATATAGCAAATAAACATGATAAAAAAGTATTTCATTTTGCGTGCCTAGCTTTCTCTCCCATGCAACCAGCCTGCATGCGGAGAAACGGTCGATTGCGTGTGGAGCCAGGCCCAACAGCCAATGCAGGTGTCCAAACAAGCGAATGTCGGACAGGCCGTGGCCTCGCGTAGGCATCCAAATAGGCTATGGACAGATACCTGGAGATTCTATTGTGGAATGTGCGGACGGGTGTGGCAGGGCGACATCCGGCCGGCGGACCGCCGACCTCGTGTAGGCACGTACGCTTGGCCGAGCGTCTCTACCAGGACTGCGGCAGCCAACGGCGGCGGTTTCTGTCTCCTGCTCCCCAGACAGGAGGCAGCGGCTTGCATTGGCCTATGAAGTTGACGCAGGCGAGAGCGGGCTCTTGGCCCTGGAGCCATATGGGATGGCCGGCGGCCATGTCGCAGGCCACGAAATTTTGCAGGGAGCCCATGCGGGTTACAAGATAGGCTACCGTAGTATAAAAATATTTTTCTTCTACTGCGTAAGGCACATAAACACGTACAAGTAAGAGACGCGCAGTGCAGTGGAAGAAAAGTCGATGCAGCCGAGTGCCGAGTCAAGATAATCGGGTGCCGAGTCAAGCGCGCATAATCGATGTGCAGAGAAGAGCCGATGCCGAGTCAAAAAGCTATTTTCAGACGTGGAAATTGCCACGCGGGCACATCTCCATCAATCTCCCACTTGTCTAGGGGCAATATCCTGCGTCACAGTCCCTTAAGTGTGTGACCTTGTACGTTCTTATGCAGTCGGCCATGGCGAAAAACCTTTTCTCAAGCCAATCGATCAACAGCTGGTGCCTAGCAGCACATGTTGACCCCCGAAAGCACAATGATCACATCAACCGAACCTTGATATACAACTCGTCCTATATCCTTTTGCCATGCGACGCCAGTCCGACCCAAGGAGAGATTTGTGCCATCCTTGTTAATAGTCCGACTAATTTTACTCGTCAATGGTGGATTACTGGACTAACCGTTAGTCTGAAATGTGATTAACCATTAATCACGTAGCATGGCCATGCATTTTCTAATCCAGCCACCTCGAGGGGCTCAGAGGCAATCTCTCCCATTATGCAGGAGGGGTAAATTCCATCTTGATCCACTCATATCCCAATCCATATTTCGCAATGTACCCGAAAGTTATTTTTATAACTACCCAGTTACGGAGTAGTGTTTGGTAACCCCTAAATACACCACTATGCACAATGAGAAACAATGGTGATCTCAGATCAAAGGATTTAGTTGGTATATCACTCGAGAGCGCTTGATGGCACATAAAAGCATAACAATCCTAGCAATGTCTCGGAATGAGTCAAATCCGACACCATGTTCACTAACATTTGTCCACATCATTGATTTGATATCCAATATCTATGATCCACAAGACATAATCATTAATCAATCCATGTGCTAGCCCTTGAATCTTTACTGTCCCATGTAAAGATTATAGGCTAGGGACTATTTAGAACACGACATTTAAACAAGAGTCTCACGAACGAGTCACGCACTCATTGGTCCATTATTTACAGCAGCATGTTCAAGGAACAAAGATGAATAACTTTTATTCGAAATAAAACATAACAAATTCTCATCCCATGTATACTAGAGTCAACTTAGGTATCTAATACACATTGCTTTCGTGTGTGCCTCAAACTTGGATTATGGGAGAGGCTTAATTAACGGACCAGCTACATTTAGATCCGTGTACACTTTACATATCTTCACATCACCTTTATCAATAATCTCTTTGATCAGGTGATATCGCCTGAGTATATGTTTGGATTTTTGGTGTGATCCCATGGTATGAAGTTCGAAGTTACTCATTCTTGAATTTCGAAGCTGCCCTTGGTGTGAGCTTCGGAGCTATGACTTGTGATGAGTTCGAAGGTTTACCTTGTGGTATGTTCGAAGCTAGACTAACCCTCAACATTTGGCGCCCACCGTGCTTCGGCTTGAGGGGAGCATGGTGATAAGGTTCAATTTTTTCTTTCTCTACCTAGAGTACAAGCTTCGAAGTAGCAAGTTGGCCACGTTTGGTCCGAAGAAGGTTTTGTTTCTCGTTAGAACACTAACTTCGAAGTAACAAATAGGCTCCCGAAGTTACATTTTTCATACCTTGGATCTTGCATTTATTCATAACTTCGGATCTTCCATTTAGAAAGCTTCGTATCGTACACGTTCATACCATGCCTTGCGTGTTTTATTTCAAGCTTTAGCTTCGTAATTTTGCTATGCATACTAAAGTTAGATCATTCTTATCATGTTCATCAAAACTTACACGCTCGAAGAGGGTTTCACTCTTTCGTTGGAGTGTATGAGCTTCAAAGATAATAGCTTTGTATGAAGTACTTGGTACAATCTCTCTGGAGTTAATTACTTCGAATTAAAAATACTCAGTGTAACCTTTGCACCTTCGGATTTCATAACTTCAGATAAGAAATTCATAACTTCAGATTTCATTCATTGACTTCGGATCTCACTATCCTCCTTGCATTGGGACATCGGAATTCAACTTTTTTTATGGCCTTCGGAGTAATTGCCGCGAACAAGACTTTGTGTCTCTCAACAGTTGGAATATATGAGCTTCGGAGTTAACTGCTTTGGATCTCAAATACTCATCTTTGGGATTTCATAGCTTCGGAATCCGGAATATATGAGCTTCGGAGTTAATTGCTTCGGATTTCAGATACTCAACTTTGGGATTTCATGGCTTAGGAATCTGAAAGTTATGAGCTTCGGAAGTTTGACTTAGTGTTGCTCACTCTTTGGCCCAGATAAGTATCCCCAAGCACCTTAGTAAATTTTGAGAAGGAGCTTTCCTTTTTTGCATGACATCAACTTCCTAGTAAGCTCTTTTTCGTGCCCTTCGGTAAAACGGACATAACTTTCTCATACGAACTCGAAACATGGCAAATAAGTACATTTCGGAAATTTCGCACCTGTTTACCATATTATCAACAAAATTGGACATATAAAAATTATTACAAACCATTTATACAACCAATTTCAACTTTGAGTCATGTGATGGTGAAACAAACTAAATTCCAGCAGGGACATGGAGCATATAACACATTGCAGTGTTTTAATTTCACATGCACATTTTCTTAAAGCCACGACCATATTTTTTATTTGCAAATCCTAAAATCAGCAACTTTGCCACAAATACCACTTCTACTACCACCAGATCTTCCATTGTCTGGGAGCCGGGCGCTCAGATGAGCACGCTATGTCTATCTATCAAGCACCTGCGCTTTACCCCTCATGGTCCCTAAGGCTGCTCCCAACACTGCAGAAACACAATTTATCAAAAATAATATCAGCTGCCTGACGTATAAATTTTGCACTCATTATGTCTATCTAAGCAGTCAGTCAGAGACAAGGACAAACAAGTTGTTTGCGGCTAACCAAAACGGGCAAACAACAAGAATTTGTTATATCTACAGATCCACCAGGTAATAATAAGAGTCCCCGCTTGATTGCTAAGACTCGAGAGAAGGAAAAACAAAGACATGTTTATTTAGCACACATATGTTCTAATCCAATCTCTAATGTTGTTGTTAATAATGTTTACATATCAGAGCTAGGTGAGAGTACCGCCTAAATTTAATTCATTTGCCAAGGCAGCCCCACCATGCAACCAACAACCACAAGTCTCCATAGCAGGTGCTTTTTTTTTTCTTCAAAGATAGCAGATGTTGACGAATAAGTTCCAAAGCCTACAAGATTAGTTTCAAGAATGGCCAGCACATACGAAAACAATAAAATAGCATAATTTTACATGGCTTGTGGCATTCCACTGCTATAAATAAAGCCAGTACACTCCAAAGCGCATGCATATGTGGCCATCCGCAATTTGACAATACAAATTCATTCTAAATTTAACATATCACGAACATAAGGAAGAGACCGGACCCTACATGGATTAATAATAATGGATAAAAAACAGGGAAGATGCCGGTACCTTGGAATGTAGAAGCTCGTGTAGGGAAGAAAGCCGGAGTAGGCAGCGATCTCGCCTACCTTGGTGACCCGTCCTGACTTTATATCAAGATTGAAGATCCCAAGCCCAACAGAAGGAATCCATACTGATACCACAACGATGCCATCCACAAAGGCAAGAAGGTGAGGTGAGGCAGAGGCGGTACAAACAGCAGGGAACAATGTTGTTAGATCGATGACTCTGTTCCGCGCCCATCCCCGTCCATTCTGACCGGCGGCGGCGGCGTCCCTCAACCAGATATGGAGTTTGGACTCCACTACGGCGGCGATTCCGAGCCTGCCACCGTTCTCCACTAGTAAGGTGAGCAACCGCCTCGGTTGCACATTGTGAGGCAGGTCGATGAAGAAGAGCTCCTGCTTGCCCAAATCGTACTCTAGTATTTTGACGCTACAGCTGCGACTGCCAAGGAAGAATTTGGAGTAGAGTGCATTCCCCGCAGCAATCAGGGGGCTCCCTAGCACAGCAGAGCCGGCTGGGTGGTCGACGGAAGCGGCGACGCGCCAGGTACTAGTCTCCGATGAGTAGATGCAGGCACATGTGGACGCTTGGGGCTCTTTTGTGACGCTGACGACAGCGACGACGAGGAATGGCCCGCCGGGGCGGCAGTCGAGGTGGTCACAGCCGGGCGCCGCGCAGAGCACCGCCGCGCTCCAGTTGTAGTAGTTCCGGGACGTGTGTGGCGGCCACGGCTTAGGCAGCCTCCGCGCGTCGCCGGTCATGGGGCAGGACACGACGAGGTCGCCCCCGTCGGAGTATTGCACGCGGCCGTAGCGGGCGTCCATGGCCCTCCAGTCCGCGGGGGCGGCGTCGGCGTACGGCGGGCGGAAGGAGGAGGAGGAGGAGGCCGCAGGCAAGAAGCGCGTCCAGTGCTGTATGCGGTGGAAGAAGCCGAGCGTGGGCGGGTTCCGGTGGAGCTCGACGAATCTGCGGCGGAAGCCCCGGTCGGAGATGAGGCGGCGCCAGCGCCTGCACACCAGCGCGACGCGGACGAGACTTGCGGGGTCCGCCGGTGGGAAGTGGAGGAGGATACCCTCAACCAGATCGTCGATCAGCTCGTCCATTTCCGGCGTGCGGCGGCCGGAGCGAGGGTTTGGTCGCTGGCGGTACGATGCGAGAAGAAGATGGGGTCGATGGGTTGGGTTGGGCTGGGCCTGGCTTCGGTTCCCTCCCCGCCTTGGTCCTCGGTTCAAATTCTAGCCCAATTTATCTGTAAGGCCGGCCCAAATTCGTCACATTTATTTTTAAAAACACGACACCCCAATGCTAACACATGATCGGGTATATCCATAGCTACAGTTATATGAAGAATTCGGCTCAACTAAATGAGGACCTCGTTCCAGCTCTTTCTGAACCAATGAATGGTAACTGCTTTCAACAAGAAGGTGGTAGCTTTCTCCTCTCCATCTGGCGACCAAACATCTTCAGCTGAAAGCAAAAGATCAAGTTTGAACATCCTGATTCTAAAGCTGATGTGTTTCTCCTACGAAGAGAGTCCAGCATTCTTACTTTCCTAGGTAGCGAGTATGATGTTTGAAAATATACACTTGACGACTAAACATATACTTGAAAACAGAGCACAAAAACATAGACAATCGAAAGAATAAACACAGATGACAAGGTAGAATTATATGTAGTCATTAAACACATAATCAAAGATGACATGATAGCCTCAACTTCCAGAATCTGCGGCCCTGCTCATGAAAATAATTTTGCACATGCATTATTCTGTAAATACTTAACACCGTAAACATGACACGCCATCAAAACATGTCAGATATCCTTGATTCCATCTACACCGCTGTGATATTGCAGGAATTAACAAGTTGTGACTCCATGTTTCACAGAACGCTTCCTCTTGGCAGCTGTAGTTTCTAGCTCTTGAATCTCACATGTAAAGACATCGCTATAGTATGGGGGTATCTGAGACTGACCTCAAATTTCCCCTGAGGCTTCACGCTCCCATACATCACATCTTGGAATCTTATCTCTGGAACCTCCTGTTCCGAAAACCGTTGATCCCGGTGGTAAAGCACGAAATCTTCAGAAGGTGTGGCCATTCTCCCAAGATGGGCAGGTCTGTCCTGGTACAGAAGATCAATTGGGTGCTCACCAAATCTGGAGATATGCTTCTGGAAAGACCCTCTCAAGAAGGCCAGAGCCTTGCACCAAAAGCGGACGTCAAAGTTGTCCCTCAGCAAACGAGCAGTGATGTTTGCACCAATGAAGGAACCATTCAGGATCTTGGCTATCTCCATGGCCATGTGCGCATGCCTCCGGTGCATCTCGGGATCCATGCCTCCAAATGTAAGGGTCTTAAAGAAATACCAGTATGCTTCACGGGACAGATGCTTCAGAGTTAAACCATTTGTTGTTCCAACCTTTACAACCTTGTCAGACCGGCTTGTAACTATGATTTTACCACCATTTGGTGCATGTCGTTTAGAAGCATAATACAACCTATTCCATGCATCTTCATTGAAATCCCCAACTAACTCAGCAACAACTAGCAATCCTCCAGCTTTGTTTGAACCTGATACACGATTTTGATGATTTATTGTGCATCCTTCTCGGAATTTATCTAGATCATCATCCACGAAACTATGGGTTCAGAAGAACAATATTTCGGAGAAATGGCCACGAACTCTTTCATCCTTGCAGACATGAGCAACAAGGGTGCTCTTGCCAACTTGGTGTTGGGGACTTGTCGTATCACATAACAACAACAGGGCAACATCAAATACGA
Organism: Paspalum vaginatum; assembly: GCA_030272315.1. NCBI lineage: Eukaryota > Viridiplantae > Streptophyta > Magnoliopsida > Poales > Poaceae > Paspalum > Paspalum vaginatum. The sequence continues at coordinate 47,430,263 of CM059013.1, read as the reverse complement.
AGGATCTCTCTTTAGAGTCCATGAGATCAACATAATGCAAAACAAACAACAATGACAACAAGAGGAACGGGAGCTCTTTACATACGGCCGCTTGTTCTCTTCTGTCTCGACCTGAAACTCACAACAATTCCAAAGCATCCGAAGCACCAGGAGCTAGGACCTTCGGCCCCAACACTTGGCCTGGTCCTATTCCCATGAGTTCGTGTTTGCAATAGGAAGTTCATGACAACTTCTGCTTCCATCTGGCGGCCAAACATGCAGTTGGCCAACTGGAGGTGCATGCTGTAAGGCTGATGGTGCAGGCGAGGATAGCTCACCAACAATAAGACCAACTCTTCCGCATCAAGGATCATGGAACTCAAATCATCGAGAGTTTCCTCCAGCTGTTTCAAGTCCTCTGTATCTTTATTACTAGATAAACACTGAATTTTCAGGGAATTTACCTTGGACAAAGATGAAGAGCAGCAGGTAGTGTATATCATTCTTATGTTTCCTGTCATTGTTGTGAGATTGGTACCTCAAGGTGTCAAGTGTGTAATAGCCTCGGTACATGGTGTCCCTTAGAATACCCAGCTGGAGGAGCATATCCTGGTTTCTGATGTGCCGTCCTGTGGCCTCATCAATGATGACTTGTGCCCGTAGCAGGATTCTGCGAAGGGCGATCCTCCATGTCCAGAGGTGTTGGTTTGGAGATCTTGTTAATGACGAAATTTATGGATCTAGTGGTAAGCTCGCCAAGGACTGCAGAAAGGAGAATATCCATTTGGTGGTACTCTCCTCAGGAAGTAAGTAGGCAACACAACAGGTGGAGAAAATGAGCAGAAGCTGGATGGAATGAATGAGATGTATCAACAACAACTCCCGAGACAGAGTTCACTGGTTCAAGACATGTAGGTCAGTCCATTCTAATATAGTCCATTCACATGTGCTGACCATATCCTTCGTGATATAAGGAGCACTTAAAAGTTTGTATGCATTTTTCCTGGGCATTGGTGTACAAAACCCTGAAAATCAAGCTGTACAATTAAGATAGTAGAAAGTTGATGCACAAAAGAAGATTAGTAAAACATTAGCGGACAGTTCTGACTGAGTCATTGAGGCGTTGCTTTTGGTCTTGACCAGATTAAAGACATGTGAGCTATGGATTAACGGGTTAAAGTTAAGCTTTTTCCTAGTATTCTAGTACTCATTTGTTGTGCGTGAAGCTTAGTCAAAAGTAAAGTGAAGATCATGCAAGATATGAATGAAGACCATCCACTACCAAACTTGTAACTCTGGTTACTTTTTAAGCCATACTGGAACCATTTCTCCAGCCCATCGATAAGTCCATGCATGCCATGCTTCGCATCCCTACACCAATGTAGTGGAGTTGTCAAAGCTCTGACAGAAAGAAAACTCAAGACAGTGCAATACCTGAAAACAGAGACAGACAGACTGTACATTAAATCGTGGACCCTACTGTATCCATCACACTCCATTTCAATCATAAGTTTGCCAATGAAGAAACCGTCTCTAAAATCATAGATATTTGAGAAAAAAGTCAAGAACAGCTGCTGCTGCTGCTGCCTGATCTCACCATAGAACAGGCAAGAGGAGGTGCATCAGAAATGAAAAAAAAATGCTTCAGCAATTGAACATCTTGAGAATACGATGAATAGAGGCTACTAATTCTGGACACGCTCATGCTGCTGGTCCCTGACGAAAAGATGCGTAAAGATCATGGCGTGAGCAAGCGTCATACGAATCAGGCTGCTGTGCAAGTAAATAATCCTGAAAGTTAACATGCCGGAGTGCATGCGACAAACTGAAGATCTCACTGTAGCTATTCCTGGACTCATTAACAGAATGATGCAAAATGCCCTAACAACATGCGGCTCTGCTTGCAAGTTGCCACAAGAAGCTGACAACTAGCTCCATCTCATTTTGGCAAACAAACATGACCATGGGATTGTATTGACAAAAATGGCCTGCAGGGTTGAACTGAAAACCAAAAAGAAATGCAAATTTGAACACCCAGATTCTATGCATAATGTCTTCTCGCACTATGAAGAAAAGCTTTCACTCATCCGCGTTCAGTAGGCTCCTACATCACCATTTTTTCTTTGCTTTTTTATAGCACGGAAAAGCACAAGAGGCTTGGAGCACCTGAGCTAGCCACCCAAGCTAACGTTCTTTTGTGTTTGAGGTAAGATAATATATACAGATATATATACTTATAAAGAAAAATTTAAAAATAAACATATCGTGCCATGCCGGCACAGCATGCCTCAACCTCAGCCTAGGCACAGCACGGCTGTTGGGCCGTGCTGGACACAGGCACATTTGCCCTCAAGACGTGCCGGCCCACAATACTATTAATCGGGTCGTGCCTCGTGCCGGCCCATTTAGCCATCTATATCGGTAAGGCCCTCCTTGTATGCGCTCCATTCCATCGCTGAAATTCCACACACATGCCAAAGAGAGTATTCTAACATTGCAACAAAAAAAAATCTATCTTCACATTCTAGGTTCATAAGATGAGTGTTTTAGCTTCGTAAATAAATCATTCAAGGTTCATGGATAAACTGCTCTAGATTTATAAAGAGAATATTTTACCTTTTCATAAGTGAATATTCTACCTTTTATAATAATAATAATAATAATGTCCACAGCATTATAAAAACAAAATGAGGAATTGAACTAAATAGATTTTATTAATAAAATAAATAAGAGAAAAAACGTCACAAAAAATAGTTGCAAGGCATAAAATGACGAACCCAAAATAATACTCCTTCTGTCCTATAATAATTTGTGGGGAACAATTATTATGGGACGGAAAGGATAGTTGCAGGCATGGAAACATAAAACGACGAGGCCATTTATTTCAACCTCTTTCTTCCCTTACCGTTGGGTGCAGACGCTACACCGCATCTCTCTGTTTTGCTCATCATAGGATCTATTTCTTCAGTGCACTTTGCACACGTAAGCTTTGCCATTTTTTGTATCTAATCTTTATACAAGTTTGCATATCAGAGGTTGCAGCATGATGCATCCCTAAAATACACTACAAATGTGTAAAATTTTAGCTCTTTTAGGTTTTCACGTGTTCCCACCGAGACGCGCGGTGGTTTTCACCTTTCGCGCATTTGATGTTTCTTTCCTTCTATTTGACCGGTTTCATGGATCACCTTTTCTTCAGAGTTCTGTCAGCGCTGAGGTCAGGGAAGGGAAGCGGGAAGCCTACGTCTATAGCAGATGGAAAGCAACAGAACTGGATGCCACCGTTGTCGTGATCGATCGTGCCCGGCATCTCGCTGAGCAAGTCCAGAACAGCGACCAATTCCACAGGTCGTAGCTACTGTAGTCTGTAGCATTATGCAAAGACTGACCCAGTTGTTGGAATTGGTAGTCTGTCGTCCGTCCCATTTCAAAACATGATCGAGATGGACCCGTGAGGTCTTTTTGCTTACAAATTAACCAAGAGTGCAAGGCAAGGAACTTGAAATTAAAGGTGTACTGTATATATCTATGTAGTAGTATCAGTGTGCTGCAGCCAAAAAATTAGATAGCTAGGATGGCCTGTCAGCAGGTGATTAAGGTTAGCAGCAGCAATCCGACGACGACGCCATTGCCCCCTGTGCTATGGCTCCGCTCCACCCTCCTCACAATAATATGCTCACTGCTGTGCTCCCATGCCAAACAATGCTCATGTTCCAGCTCCAACTCCAGCCATCCGCAGGATCTTCAGACGGCAAGTTACACCTGGAACACTACCTTCCAGCAGATGAACCAGGGCCTCCTGTTCCGCCGCGACGGCGGTGACGACGGCGAGGTTACCTTGCAGCCAGGCAGCCTCGGGTACTACATGGGGAACACCTCTCTGCTCAACTCCAGCGATTCCGGGTGGTTCGTCATCCCGGCCAGATGGTTTGATGGTCCATGGAAGCAGCAGACGACCCGTGGCGGCGGCGAGCCGCTGATCGGCGACCTGAACCAGGCGTCCTTCACCATCGTCTTCACCTTGATGAGCAGCAGCAGCAGCAACAACACAACCGCCTCGTCCCCCCTGCTGTTCGACATCCTCCCCAGGCTTGAACCCTCCCCAGTCTCTACCGATAACGGTCGTACGTGTCCGCCGATTTTGGGGCGTTGCCAGTTCGTCCCTGGTCCTGGTCCTGGTCCTGCTCCTCCTCCTGTCCAGATCGAGACATTGAACACCACAAATTTTGATTCCGGAACAACCGTCCGTGTTACAATTGATCTTCCATCATCGCTACCGACGAGCGTACGGATCGAATACGATCATGGTGCGCACAACCTCTCCGTCTACCTCGCCGGCCCTGATGATGCAGCAGCAGGGACACATCAGGTGCCTGTGCCTCTTGTCACGAAGCACCTCAATCACACCGATGCCCTGGCTCCAGATGCCTTGGTATTTGCCATCACAGCGACGATGGGGCAGCTCCTGCATCTCGACACCTGGAACTTCACCGTCGAGGTCCCTGTGGCTCAAGACTCACAGAGGGGCAACGACACCCTCACCATACTGCTGGCTTCTGTTCTCGGATCAGCCGCCGCCGTCTACGCCTACTTCAACTCCAAGTACCGGAGGTGGAAGAAGGACCTGGACCAACTGGCCAAGTCCATGCAGCGTCTCCCCGGGGTGCCCATGAAGGTCGAGTTCGCCGACATCAAGAAGGCCACCGCCAACTTCCACGAGACCACCAGGCTCGGGCAAGGCGGGTTCGGTGCCGTCTACCGGTGCAGGCTGCCTGCTCCCAGCGACAAGGGAGGCTTCGTGGAGGTTGCCGTCAAGAAGTTCACTCGGCCGCCGACAACCGCCGCTACGAAGACTTCCTGGCGGAGGTCAGCATCATCAACCGCCTACGCCACAAGAATATTGTTCCACTTGTTGGTAAGCTTTTGCACTATCTATTCTCGACAAAATACGGCACCATAAGTTTTAACATACATATCATACTTATATATAGTTAAAATTATGATGGTTTGACATAGTACAAATCTAGAATTTTATTCTTTCGTGACGGAGTAAGTATTTCTAAACCCTCTCGATGACTAGCAGGGCTTCTAGCCTAATGGTAGTTCCACCTCTTAGATTGGAGTGATTGTCTTATATCTTAACACAAAGCCGTGGGAACGGTTCTTCTCGGACCAGTCGAGTTTTTAAAACCCTCTCGATAAATACTCCATCATTAATAAGATAAATAAATGGTGAGCATATTCACATATCTTTTTTTATAAAATTTGCATTTTTTTTAAATAGTTGTATGCGATGCAAATATTTTTTAAGTAGTTACAAGTGATACAATACTCCCTCATTAATAACATAAATAAATGGTGATGATATTCACATATTTATTTTTTAATAAAAATTGTATTTGTCAATAGTTGTATGTGTTATAAGTAGTTATATGTGATACAAATATTTCACTTAGTTTGTATGATGTGGATGTCTTCTTGGTATGATGTGGATGTCTTCCATATTAAGATTGTAATACTATTATAGAAAATTAAATAAATGCGGTATTTTCCCCTCAATTTACTAGTATTTGGATCTAACACGTATAACATATGGCATTCAGGATGGTCTTACAACAGAGGAGAGCCCATCCTGATCTACGAGTACATGCCCAACGGCAGCCTAGACCAACTCCTCTTCCGCGGTAGCAGCGACGAGCAGCAGCCGCCGAGCTGCATCTGCCAGTGGGGCACTCGCTACAACATCGTCGAGGACATCGCAACCGGCCTGCAGTACGTCCACCACGAGTACGAGCCCATGGTGCTCCACCGCGACATCAAGGCAAGCAACATCCTGATCGACCTCACGTTCCAAGGCCGCCTCGGGGACTTCGGCCTCGCCTGCGTGCTGCCCGACGGCAAGAACTCCTACACCGACCATGGCGCCCCCGGGACCGTCGGCTTCCGGGCGCCGGAGTACATCTACAGCGGCAAGGCCACGAGGAAGACGGACGTCTTCGCCTTCGGCGTGCTCGTGCTCGAGATCGTCACGGGGAAGCGGGCGGTCGGCAAAGACGTGCAGCGGTTCGGAGTTGGACACGTCACGGACTGGGTCTGGCACCTCCACGCGGAGGGCAACCTGCTCGCCGCCGTCGACGCCGCCATCGAGTTCGACGCCGACGAGGCCCGGCGGCTGCTGCTGCTCGGCATGGCGTGCAGCCACCAGAACCCGTCGCATCGGCCGAGCATGGCGGACGCGGTCCGGATCATCAGCAAGTCGGCGCCGCCGCCGGACGTGCCTCTTTCCAGGCCTTCCGTTATGTGGCCGCCAGAAGAGTGGACGACGACGTCTGGCGACGATAGCATGTCGACTTCGACGAGTAACTTCGACAGGACCTCAACGTTCATGGTTGAGACGACGACGACGACAGGCGGCAGATTGCCGGGCAGCGGTTATCGCAGAGGAAGATCTTGGGAGGAGGCGGCCGTCGGCTCCGTTTATCATTCAACACATGCAACAGAGAGTTGAAGGTATTAGCTGACTGCATGTACTAAATGCTAGCTCTACTCATCTACTGACGAAGCTACATGCATGTCACTATGTCAGAATGTGCTTATTATTCATAGTGCTGTGGACTGTTGCGCGACATTTTTCTAGATGCTGTGGTATGTTTTCTTTTGTTGGTGCTACAGTTCACTAACTTCCCTAGGTAGAATGGTGGATGTAGTTGGTATGCGCGATGAATCTGAATGTTACTCCACATGCGAACCCACCACAATCCCTTCAAACTGAGCTCAAACGTCAGACTCTTGAAGTGAAATGGCATCCAAACTCAAAAATTCAAGCTCTTGGAATGATAACAGCATTTTCATTCACTCGAGCAAACTCTGCATTTTCTACTGATCTTTTGCGCGCTCAGGTCAACAGCAATCCATATTCATCTCTGTATCACAGCCCCTGTTCGTTGGTTGCATACATTTATCGATCAGTGGACATTTGATGCATATATATACATCATGGCAACACTGTTTATTTACAGCAACCTGAAAAACGTGCCGTGCGGACAGCAAGACCAGCATATAAACACCAGTCCAGCATTTGAGCAACAAACAAAACAAAACAAAAACACAACCTAGCCAAGGAATCAGAAAAGGAACTGAACTGAACACCCAGTTTTTTAGCGGCACAATAACTTAGCCTGAAATTTGTGAATGGGAATGGTACATCATGCTTGCTGGGATGGGACCATATAGCTACGATGTGGAACCAACGCTTCAACTGTCGAGCTGCTCAGTGGCACATGGCTGAGTTGCTCTTACTTCAGAAATCTCGTGAGCTGCAATAGCTTTAGACAGGCATGCATCATTGACTCAGACTAGGTCCACAAGCAAATGAATATATGAGCAATTCTCTTGCCAAGTTCAAAACACATTCCACCAGCACGGACCAGTCTGTCCAATCACTCCCGTTAGTGAAATGTGCTGTATGGAAGACCAATCATTTCTGTTGTTAGTATACTGTCCACAACATAAACCAAGTAGAAAGACTCACCTTCACTTACCAATTGCAATGTGCCATTAAAAAGCTTGCTTAGTGGTCACCATGACGTGGAGGCTTCCACATTAAAGGCGCCAGAGGTTCCCAGTTTCTACAGAACTTCACCATACACATCGGCGAGGTAGATTGTCCAAATAGAGATGCCATTTCATTCCATATGAACAAAGTAGCCCATACTTAATCTCATAAGCATGGAACTCTACCAACAAGAATTCAACATCTCATCCACATCGGTGGTGTCATGACTTATGACATGAAGGCGACTTGTTATGATAGAATCGGTTACACTTAACTTGGTTAAGGCTGCAGGAGATGAGACTCCAGCAACCCACTGGATCAGTAATTCAATTAACTTGCACTAAAAGCAACTGCTTCCCGGAGAAATACTACCTTAGAACAAATGGCAAATGGGCAACAGGCAAGCAGTAGAATATCAAAGGCCATGGCCTCTTCAACTTACATTGCTACCAAAAGAAACGGAACATCAGTGTTTCTGCAACCCCCTACTTCTAGACACTTCCTTTTTTATATGAAGAATTGCTCCAGCAACTTGAGTATTTCAAGTACTTGAAGCACCAACTCTTGGCCCCTCATCAGCAAAGGCTACTCCGTGTCTTTGAGGGCTGCAGATGCAAACAAATTTTCAAAAACAAATAAGGAAAAATAAGGAACTGAATTGCTCTCAACCAACATTTGTTACTCGCCAAACACAGGTAGAAACAAGTTCCTACAAATAGCTAAACAAACAGCTTATTTCCCACAGCAACAGGAGGGAACAAACACAGTTGGTGCATAAAGTCATGAGAGAAGATGGACTCAATACTCCAGCGGAGCACCGCTCTTTGTTGAACACACATAATTACCGCATCTTATATGTCATTAAATGTCACTGACTCTGACAGATCAGTGCCAAGAAATGTGCAGTGTTGAAACAAAATGTGCAGCCGTAAATATCTGGAGACCTATTAGTAGTAAATATATGAATAAATTCATTGACGTGCCTAGCTGATGGCGAAGAATGTCCTATATATAAATAGCCGAGCACTTGTACTACATACATATAGTCCGTATTTTATTGTTACGATCTGAAGCATTACATGTTCTAAAGGCAAAGTTGTACCTGGAGTGTAGAAGCTCATACACGGGTGACATAATCAAGTCGGCGTGCCCCCTCACATACCTTCCTCACTTCACCAGACATTAGATCAAAAGTGAATAGCCAATCATCTGTCCCCACAAAGAAAACACCAACATCACGCGCGAAGCCAACAAAAGCTGGCCAGATGGAGTGGGGTTTGGTAGGGAGCAGCTTGTCAAGCTCAATGACTCTGATCTGTGTCCATGACATTCCCATGTCTCCGTCAGGATTCACCCCCAATGACCAGAGGGAGAGTGTAGCAGACTCATCCAGTTTTGCGACTCCCATCCCACCATCCTTCATTGCCATGAGCGCGATAGCACGGTGACGGTGCACAGGAGGTGGAGGTAAGCCAAGGAAATATGCTTCATGTGTGGCCAAATCACACATAAGAGCATGGCTTCCATTTCCAGTTAGAGAAGCAGAGTGTGTTCCCCGCAAGTGCAGTGGGCACCTGATCAAGAAAGTAGTCACGATCCGTAACAAGTAGAGTCTGGCTCCATACCCCAGCCCCTGAGGAGTAGAAGGGTCCGCCATGGCAGTCGAGGTGGTCGCAGGCGCCGCTGCCTGTGGCGGCACAAAGCACAGCCTCGTTCATGTCAAGCCAATCAGGATCCGCGTGAGGCGACAGGGGCAGCTTCCAGCGCTAGGATCCTACAACTGTCGTAGTCTTACCTCCCGATGAGGGCGCGGCCGTGGCGGGCGTCGATCGCGACGCCGTCGACGCCGACGCGGTTATTGGCGTGGGGCGTGCGGAAAGTGCAGGTGGGGATAAATCGGCAGACCCAGCATGGGGGGTGACCGGTGGAACTCGCGGAATCGGCGGCGGAAGCTGCGGCCGGAGATGAGGCGGCGCCAAGGCTTGCAGACGAGGGCTGCACGGAGAAGGCTTGCGGGCTCCGCCGACGGGAAGCGGAGGAGCACCTCCTCAACGAGCTCCTCAGGCAGCGCCAAACGGGCGATGTGCCCTGTCTGTGTCTGTTGGCGGAGTGGGGTTGGGTATCGCAGAGGGAGATGGCTTTGTCCCTGCCTCTGGACCCCACAAGTCGGTCTTAACTTATGCCACCTATGCCGTCGAATAAATTCAGCTCTGCTATGTTTTGTGCAGAGTGAATTGTATGCCAAGTCTTTGAATTTTTTCCGCAGTATCATCTGGGTTCATAAATTTTTAAAGTGCATATCTAGATCCATAAACTTTTCTCGCAGTACCATCTAGGTCCAAAAGGGGCCAGCTGGGCAAACATTGCCTACGTGGCTAGCCCGCACGTGCCACCGTGGCGCCATATCCCCGCCCAGTGCGCACCCGCCGCGCCCCCCTACCCCGCCCGACGAGCACATGCCGCGCCGCCCTACCCCCCTCCCCCCCGCCCGTTGCGCACGCACCTACCGCCGGCCACGCACGGCCCTTCCCGGCTCGGCGGTGTGGCTGCCGCCGCCGTTGGCCCCGTCTACTCCCTGCACTGCCGTTGGCCCCGCTCGCAGCCCAAGCTCCAGCTTCGCGCGCTTCTGCCGGCCAAGCTGCGCGCCACCGCTGCACCATGCCTCCTCTGGCCGCAATAGCGCGAGCAACGCGACCACCTCAAGCTCCTCCACCAAGCGAGCCGGTTATTCGAGCACCCGTAGCCTCGATCACCATCCTCCACGCGCAGCGCCATATGCCACCGCGCCATTGTCGACCTCACCATGGAGAACCACCGCCTGCACCCTCCCTTGCATCTAGGCCTCGTCTTTCGGGTTTGCCACGACCCCGCACATCCCGTGCGCTCTCCCTTGTCTCTGTTCCCCATCTCCCTATCAAGATCTAGGTCTGCCGCCGCCACCCTCAACGCACCGTCGCTGGCACAATAGCAAGGCGAGGGCGGCCGCCTCTTCTGTGGTAAAGAACCACGGCCGGGCCGAGAGCCGAGCGAGAGGGAGCTAGCCGCGGCGGGGCGCACCGACGGCGCGCGGGAGAGCGCATCAGCCCCGGCGGGGAGCGACCGTGCCGCGGGAGCCGACCGCGGCCGGACGGAGCGCCGAGCGGTAGGGTGCGAGGGAGCCGGCCTCAGCAGGGGCTAGGGAGGGAGCTAGCCGTAGCGGGGCGGACCGACGACGCCCGGGAGAGCACACCAGCCCCGGCGGGGAGCGGCCACACCACGGCGGTGCAGAGCAGAGGCGGGGCTGCGGATGGAGGCATGCGCGGCGATGGTGCGGCGCGAGCGGGGACCGCGGCAGCGCGGAGGGCAGACGAGGCCGACGGCGGCGGCAGCCACACCGTCAAGCTAGGGAGGGGCATGCGTGGCCGGCGGCGTGCGCGCCGGGCGGGGGCAGGGCACCGCGCGTCTCCTCCGCTCGGCTAGCGCCACGGTGGCATGCGCGGGCTGGCCACGTAGGCAGAGTTTGCCCGGGTGGCCCCTTTTGGACCTAGATGGTATTGCGGGAAAAGTTTATAGACTTAGATGTGTACTTTAAAAATTCATGAACCCAAATGGTACCGCGAGAAAAGTTTAAGGATTTGGCGTGCAATTCACTTTTTTGTGTACAAGTTTATAAAGGGCTTAGGGCCTAAATAAGCTGGAACTAGCCCCAAACAGAACATTTTTTATCCAATTTATTGGGCCGTGTTTTTTTTTTCCCACTGCAGCAATTTGTACCCAAAAAACAGAAATTAGACTAAACTAGCTTATTTTAACCGTATATCAGATAAGCGTTGCGTCTCTCTGATAGGATCTTTACTGATGCCGCTCCAATCGGAAGATTCAGGTACCTCTGAAAACAGCCTTCAAGTTCAGATTAAGCTACTACTAGGTCGTTCTTTGAGTCCTCACCCGTACTGAACAATGAATTCTTTCTTTCTCATGTCTCTCTCCATCCAGATTCAGCTACCCTCTTCAGAACTGCTATCTTCAGTAAAAACACACTCAATATTTCAGTATTCAGTAAACGCAGCCAACACAGCCGGTGATTGCTGAAACATCAACTGCATGTCCGAGAGCTTTGAATTTGAGCACTTCTTTTTCTGCATCAGTAGTTCTTATTCAGGCCACAGGATGTTAACCGACCTAAAACCAGGCACCAGGTAACAAGGACCGTCGATTTGCGGTGCTCTATTCATACTACATGTTTCGTCAGCATAAATATCTGACACAAAAGATAACCATATTCATTCTTAGCTTAGGGCTGCAATTTGAAGTCAGTGTCGCCTACCTAGTCAAAGAACTTGACCCCATTCTTCCAATCCTCGCAGACCCTGACGTGGCGCTCCAAGTCCTCCTTGTCCACGGCCATGCCCCGGCACTCCACGTCACGGGGCGGCGTCAGGTTGCAGGGCTCCATGAACACGGCGCGCCGGCACGGCGTCGCGGAGACGTTGTGGTCGGCCGGGGTCAGCAAGATCGTCGGCCGCACGCCGGCGAGGCTGCTGGCAACGTACCCGAACGTGGGCAGCCCGGTTATGAGCAGCTCCTCGGAGAAGCTCAGCAGGTAGATCTCCGCCAGCGCCTTGCGGTTGTGCGCCAGGCTGTCCGTCGCCTGCCGCTCCTCGTGCGTCGGCTGGAACACGCCGACGGCGGCCCTCGCCGCGTGCTCGTAGTACCTCGACCTCATCCTCTCGTAGCAGTCGGCGTACAGTGACGCGATCAGGATGGCCGTCGTGGAGACATTGTTATTGTTGCCGCCATCGCCGCCGCCGGCCAGCTCGTCGCCGCCGTCGGTCTCCGGAAGTATGCGCTCCTGCCGGGAGCACGCGAGGATCTGGCCGTACATGCCGTTCAACCTGATCTGCACGCCGATCCGCCGGTCCGCCGGCGCCAGGTACGAGCGGTAGTACCTGGTGACGAGGCCCCAGACGGAGTTGGTCGGGTGGAAAAGGTAACGTGCCAGGAGATGGGTCACGCTCTCCTTGGCCGGGAACAACCGCCGGAGCTCGTCCTGGAACTCGGCGACGGCGTACAGCGACGGCGCGAAATAGAGGTCGCTGTACAACAGCAGCCAGTTCACCTTCTTGATCGCCAGCTGGTGCTCGCCGCAGAAGAAGATCCTGTCGGTGAGCTGCCACCCTAGGCTCAAGTACACGTACGCCGGGGGCACGGGCGGCGGCGCCTCCGCCGTCGTCGTCGCGTTCGCCGCCGCTGGGTCCTCCGGGACGCTGATCTTTTTGTTGTCGAGGAGGCTCGAGTACGACTGCTCGGGGTGCTGCCCCACGCCGAAGAGATTGGCGACGGGGAATTCGTCGGCAGGGAGGCGCCACGTGGTGCCCGGGAACGGCTCGCAGAAGAGGTCGTCGGAGGCCGGGGGCAGGGCGGCGAGGAAGACGCGGTCGGTGAGCAGCGCGTAGAGGAAGCCGCTGACCATGGACAGCATGCGGTTGCCGAGCCCGTCGAAGGGGAGCCACACGACGTAGTTGCACTCCACGGTGTCGTCGGCGCTGCGGCCGGACCGGAGCTGCTCGACGGTTTTGGCGTAGAGCGGCGTGCCGGGGGCGCACCGCCTGTGCCGGGCCTCGTAGGCGCGCAGCCTGCGCAGGAGGTGCGGCGACGGCGCGTAAGGGAAGTGCTTGTAGTACCTCTAGGAGTCGTACCGGCTCCGGCAGGACCGCCGGTCCATGTCCGGCGCGAGGAGACCGCCGAGGAACTCATCGTGGGCTTTTGTTGCGGTTGCAGTTGCACCGGCTTCGGCGTCATGGCCATGATCAGCGTTCATAAATCCTCGTCCGTTCATGGCGGTGAGCTTGGCACTAGCGATCTGCCAGACCGTCGCGGCGCTCTCCTGCCCGAGGACGATGAACAGGACGAGTGGCAGCGTCACCAGGCCGCCGACGAGCAGCGCCTGGCGACACTGCCTCGTCTTCTCCCTCTCCGTCGGCCATGACGGCTCCGCCACCACCTCCGCCGGATCCACCAGCTTTAGCTCGGGCACGCCCCCAGTAGCGCTAGCGCCGCTCATCTCCATGCCTAGTAATAGTAGTGTACGCGCGCGCATATGGCCTTTGAATCTGCATAGGCTTTAGTAGGACCCATGGCCGCACCCGCATGCTACGACGAGAAGAGTACGTACGTCCAAGAAGCTGCCTGGACTTGGACTTCGCGGCAGTTCCCGTCAGGATGCACGAACGAACGTAGAAGATCAGTCGAGTGATATGAGCCGTGAAGTTGAATTTGCGTGGCTCGTGTACGGTGTTTAAAATAGCCGGCCATGGCAAACAGTGGATGCTTTCTTCAACACCTATAGACAGCTATTGCAAGAATGTTGCGGTTTCACAAAAATCTCATAAAAATAGAGATTCCATCCATGACATGTACACTAAGCACAAATTTGCATTATAACCCCTCCACTGAGAGGATATTGCAAGAATGAAACCTAGCAATACAACATTGTGGCGCCACATACAACGACACCGCAAGGTTTGCCACGTAGACAAATATTGGAGTAGTCACTGGTGGTTTGCCAATGTATTTTCCACGTGTAAAGGCTGCGGCCACCCGACAATAGTGCAGCGCCATCGGGGATGGAGCCCCTGGTTTTTCGTCTTAAAAAAAATCGTATCCCTTTCATATGACGTCAGATGGAGATGATCTTTATATGGAAATTGTAGCTCTCAACGAGATCTCAGCTTTGTAAGTTTGAGTTTTTTTTTCACTTGGTGTCATTTGCGAACGCTTTGTCTTAGAAAAATTATATTTTTTACACATTAAGTTGGATGGAGACGATCTTTATATTAAAATTGTAGCTCTAGACAATATATACAGGTTTGTTGTTTTGAGTTTTCTCAATTAAATTTATTTAAATATAATTTATGCTATTTATAATATAAACACGTGTATGAGATTTTCATATTAAAAAATCATAACACTTCCATACATTTTATACGAAACTGTAGCACTTAACAAGATCTATAAGTTTGTTTTTTAAGTCTTTTATTTAAAATCATTAGATGCCCTAATATTTCATTCGAGTTTAAATATAAAAAAAAGGCGTTGCAAGTTTTACACTAAAAAATCATACCCACTCCGTCCCAATTTATAGGATCGTTTGACTGTTTTAGCACCAAGTTTAACTGGCTCGTTTTATTTAAAATATTTGTGAAAAATTAGAAAATTTCAATTCATAGTTAAAGTATATTACATGCTAAACTAAATCATAATGAAAATAAATGATAATTGCAAAAAAAATTGAATAAGACGAGCCGGTCAACTTGATGCCAAAAAAATCAAACAATCTATAAATTGAGACGGATGGAGTATCTTTTCATATGATTGAGACCTGCCTTTGTCGAGCCTGTAATAACCTCGGTGTATCGTGTATGGCATCTATCCTACCGAAGAAGCATAGACAGCTTGGTTTGTGATGAGCCACCCCATGGCCTCTTTGAGATGGCCTGCGCCTGGAGCAGGCGATCTTCCACGTCCAGCGGCGTCCGCTTGGAGATTTTTCTGATGAAGGAATTCATCGATCTAGTGGTTAGTTCACCTAGGAGAGCAGGACAGAGAATCTCCATCTGGACACACTCTCCTCAGGATGATAACACAAAAGGCGGAGGAGAGAATAATCTGGGATGGAGTGGAATTATGGAATGATATGTATCATTGTATCAGCTCCAGAGAGATTAGTGGTTCAAGTCATGCTGAAGGTCTCAGTCCAATATAGTCCATGCACATGTTTCATCTTCCTGATAGACAAGAACTTAAAAGTTGGTACGCATTTTTCCTGGTTGTCCAATTTTTTTTCCTTCCAGAATTACATATGGGAGTTGAGGTACCAATACAAACCCCTGAAAGTCAAGCTGTACCAATTAAAAAATAGAAAGTCGATGATGCACAACAGAGGACTAGTAAAACATATGTTAACAAACAATGTCAGCTGAACCATTGCTTTTGTTGTTTTTTACTAGATCAAAACCGTCCAGGAATACCATCCAGCGAAGCAATCCCACACTTCTCTTCACGAATCTACCATTTTCTTGAAAATCCTAGCTGGGCAACCAGGGGACCTGAAACCTGAGCTCCGCGAGCTCGGAATAAATGGGTCAAGCAACAACCGTAACTCAGGTTCTGGACGGTGGGCAGGCAGCTAAAATTTGCTGATGAGTATAGCATCCCCTAGAGTACCACACTCTGAAAACTAACAAACATGACTGGATTGAAGGATGCACGATGCCTTGACAGCATGAGGCTCTGCTCGCAACAAGAAGCTGACAAAACTTGCTCCATTTCCTTTCGGCAACCAAGCATGACCATGGGGATCCACTGACAAAATATATCCTACAGGGTTGAACTGAAAGCAAAAGGCAAATGCAAGTCTGAACACCCAAATTCGGGGCCTTGGTTTTGTACTAGGAAGAGAGAAACGTGCATTCATGGGCATTGAGTAGACTCCTACATAGCCTTTTTTTCCCCTTTACTTTTCCTAGCATGGAAATTGGGATCATTGAACATAGATGTATACCCCTGACGACCAAGACTAGCTGAAGTCAAGCAGGCATTTGTTCTGAACTCTACAACACTGCAAAACTGCCAAAGCAGCGAATTTGGCATTCAGATGCAGTGAGGTTCATCTGAACCAGCACATGGTCTATATCTTAAATAAAACGGTGAAATTAGATTGGCTGAAAGTAACTAACGATGCAGAGTGAGTTGCAACTAGGCAGAACTCAGACTGGAGTTCAGACCATTAGACAAAGATAGTAGAAAGTCAATGGTGCACAGAAGAAGATTAGTAAATCATGATTAAACTGTGATACTGAGTCACTGAGGCATTAATTTTGGTTTATACTAGATTAGCCTTGTGAGGTATGGTTTAAAGGTTGTAGGAGTTAAGTTTTTCCTAGCATTCTAATTCTGAATTGTCTGCGTGAAGCTCAGTCAAAAGAAAAGTAGATCATGCACAATACAAATGAAGATCATGCACTACCAGAATCTTTGAGATAAACCCCTTGATCAGATTAGCGAGCATCCCCCCCCCACGCCGCTCCGTCCAGGGTGACTCGGGGGGGGGGGGGGGGGGAGGGGGCAATAAGGCAGCCCCGCCGCCGTCCCCTCTCCACCTGTCCCCGACGGCCGCCGCCGCCGCCTGCAGCGGCGGCTGGCCGAAGCTGAACCCTGCGGCACCTCCCTCCTGCGTCTCTTCTCCTCGCCTCACCCCCTTTCCTCCTCTACCTCCCTTTCGTCGGTGTCTAGCGTTGCTCTGGCGTGTCAGAGGCTAGATCCGAGGCCCTAGCTGCTGGATCCACTGTCCTCGGCCTTGGATCTGGGGACGGGCTCGTCGTCTGGAGCTGCTCCCTCTTCCTCCCCGTTGCTGTTGTTCTCGCCGTGGTGGTGCTAGTCCATCCCGGCGCTGTTGCTTCCCAGGTGGTGGCGACGACCTCGTCGACGGCGAGGTGGCCGTGGCGCCAGCGGCGCATTGGGTGGCACGGCGGGCCCCCGCTCCTGCTGCCCTCCACGGAAGCACGTCGCTGGTTGTGGTGGATGGGGTGGCGGTTGGGGGAGGCGTCCCCTGTCCGTCGCGGTGCCCTGTTGTCCTCCTCTGCGCTTCCGCACTTGACCCTCCTTTGTGCTGATTTTGGGTAGTGGAGGTGCTGGGCGAAAACTAGCTCTGGCTGCCAGACCCGACAGCCGCTACGCCAGAGGCGTCGCAATCTTCATTGGAAGCGTCGTTGTCAGCATCTCTTTCTCTCAGTGGGGATTTTCCTTGGGAAACCTTTGCTTGGGTTAGCCCGGGCTGGCGACAACGGCGCGTGGCGTTGTTTTTTTCCATAGAGGCGTTGCTTTGGAGCCCCACAGTGCTTTGGTGGTGATCGACTTCCGCTGTGGGCCTGTTGTCATGCCTTCTTGGTTTTGCTACCCGCCCTGCGCGCACCGCTCTCTCCTGGCTTGAGCTCCTTGGTCAAAGTCGGAGTTGCTTCCTGTAGGGTCGGCGAAGCTGGGCAACGATGCCAATCCGTTGGCTCTCTGCTAGGTGGGATGGTGTTCGTTGTAGGTGTGGATGCCTTTGCGGGTCTGGCCGGTGCTCACCTTGGAGGTCAGAACTGCTGTTCGTGGTGGCTGGCACGCTTGGAGGCGTGCACTACGGTGAAGCCGGAGCTGCTACGTCGTTGGATGCAACGTAGCTCGGCAACGATGACACTCGGGGCGCTCTTTCGGCTGTTGTTGGTTTTGCAAGCAGATGGTGGAGGTCCGGTGGAGGGACTCGGAGCTGCTTGGCCTGTGGCTGAGCTCGGCAACGATGACTTGAGCCAGGCTACAGGGACCGCTGACGTGCTTTGTGTGAGTCATTCGTGTTGTACGGCGTGTGTTGATGTCCCAATCCAACTGGCCGGTGTCGTGTGTTATGTGGTGCTGTTGATGACCAAATTCAACCGTCCATTGTGTAAAGGTTTCCGGTCCTAATTTTCTTGAAAGACTAGATCAACTTCCTCTTCTTCTTAATTGAAAGGCAGAAGCTCCTGCCATTTACGTTAAAAAAAAGAATCTTTGAGATTACATTATATATTCATTCGATTCCAGATGTCTGCTAAGATATGAACAGAAGAATACCTTGTACACACTGAAACATGGTTTCTGACTCAGTCAGTGGAGCATTTGATCAGAAAAACAATACTACTATGCAGTAGTATAAATTATTCTAAAGCAGCCCAGCATCTTCTAGCCCTTCCATCTTCCAATGGATACGATTCAGGTATCTAATAAAATCTTCAAGACTGGCTCTGAAGTCTGACCATTGATAAAACTGAACTGAACGCTGCCAATTATTCTCTCGGGTATACCAGGGGTAGCTGGACAATCTTGCGGTAGCTAGAGAACCAGCAGGTGATACATGAAACCAAAGCACAACGAGGAGCAGAAAGCAACTGTACCTCAGCTTCTGAACAATGGGCAAAAAGTTGAGATTTGCTGGTCGGTACAACACCCAAAAGAATATATATCATACTCTTTTAAGTGTAAATCCGCATCACTTTCAGTTTCAGGCAAAGCTGCATTCCAGAACCGAAGGCGGCGAAGGGCAGTTCCCTTCTCTTCTCTGGTGTGTGATTGGGATGGGCTGTTCCCGTCCCTGGATAGCTGCTGTACCAGCCAGGTGCGGGCTACACCAGGCCACCGAAAACGAGAGTATTTCTGTTCTCTACTAGTATTTCTTTATCATCGTTTGCTCCATGTTAGACCATGTTAGACCGTCTGCAGCGAGAATGTGTTGTCTATAGTACAAAACGACACTTGTAACGCTACTATATACAAGGGTGGGAGGTGGTTGGAACAGTGATATGCAATGGTGGATGTCCGTACCGTCAGAGACGGTCTTAAAGACACCCAGAACATACATCTCCAAATACTTGTGTCACTAGTTCTTAATTATGACTTCGATTTTCTACTACTAAGGTGTGACCAAACATGTCTTCTCCTTAATAGCGAGTATGGGGATTATTAAAAGATTAGAATAGGCTATTAAAATAATTTATATTAAGCAATTATTAATCTAGAAGAAATTGTTTAGCTATATTGGTTTGTTTGGTCTATATTGTAACGGTGTTTGTTACTCATATAATTTAAAGTTGCAGTAGTATTCGATGTGAAAACATATTCTATCTCTTTATTAATTTTCTCTTCTCTGACCGAACACACCATATCCCAACTTGCCTGCCTAGGCAGATTTCATCGAATTTTCTGACAACGTTCATCCAGATCTCCAACTAAACATATGCCTGAGCCCTGAGTGTGGGAAGAAAAAAAAGAAAGATAGAAGATTTTTTTTTTTTACAATTTTACTCAGATCTCCATCCCACACACATTATTTGGCTCCCTCCACTCTGCAGGCTTGCTTTGGCTCGCTCACAGCCTAGCCCGCGATCTTGCCACGATTCTGTTGGTTACACACAATCAAATACGGGAGGATACATATCTATTTCACCGCCTGGAAGTTATATAGGAAAAAAAACGCGTGTCCAGCTAGCCTCCTTCTCGTTGACTTAACGGGCTCTTGGATCGGCTAGTTGGTTTCAGAATATCGTGGCCTCATAGGGCACAATGGCATTTTAATTTGATCGGGAACATTAGTAATTCCTTGGATGTCAGCATATATTGAAGCCCAGAGAGCCAACCATGCATATCCAGTCCAACCCATGTGTGGAAGTGGTTACATCGTCCGTCGCAGAAAGAATAAGCTTGTCACTTCCCTAGCTGACGCAACCCATGTGTAGTTAAGTAATTCAGCCCGACGGTTTTGAACATTCAGTGAAAGATACCGTCAGCAGAAAAAACAATTCACAAGGCAACTGGCACAAGCAACTGCCACACCCATGGACAGCTAAACTATCAAAATTCAAAATCTGGGCTCTACAGATTTTTTTATTTATCATTTACCAGATATATCAAATTTGTTTACCCACATGTTTAAGCGCCTCTGAAATGCTAGAATTAAAACATCATGAATTGAAGGGAGAAGGAACCAGTACGTACCGACACTTCACAATCATTGACCTAATTAAGCGCGTGCATATTCAGGACCTCTTTAGAGCGTAGGAATTTCAGAGGAGTTGTGTAGGGATTTCATAGAAAACAATTCAAACACACACAAGAAAAACGCATAATTCAATAATTTCTCTGCATTTCAGAAGATGCCTCAATGGTATCATGTCCGGGTCAAATTTCCTCTCCTACGTCTGAATTCTTTTTCATTTTTTCCATTTTCTTTCTTCTTCTAAAAATACTAGCATAGATGAAAGAGAGCTAAACTAAGATTTCATTCAGTGAAAATCTTCATTCGTATGCCTAGAAAAAATTACTTAGAATCAGTTTATATTATATCTACCGTCAACTTCTAATATAGCTACAATGGCAATCTTTTTGTGCAATTTTTTGGTATAATTAATGTGAATAAATAGAATCTAGGTGTGCGATGATATTTTTGACCGGGTTTCTAAATCACATTTAATCTAGATGTGAAGCTTAATCATGTAAGGTACTGGTTTTATTCCTCTCTAATGAAGGTACATGCATGCATGTCCACAAAATTCAGGTGTGGGAGGAAGATTTTTCACCAGAGTATGAAGTTGACGCTCGCGTCATGAATGATAGCCCATGGGTATGTAGGATAAGGACAGTGAAAGCATATGGAAGATTCCTAGTAGTAGTAATAATTAGTAAATTGCTACAATAAGCAGAAATGGCCTGCGTCCCCCATACGATTAGTCCAAACCAAATATTAAAATCGTTTTAAATCTTAAAACTCGTGGAATTCAGCTGGACTGGCAGGCTTCTTGTACGTCGGCCGTAGCATGCGTGCGGCCATGGTCCTCCTACTAAAGCCTTGGCAGCGTCATCCATCGGGCGCAAGTGAAATAGTATAATACAGAGGTGATCGCGATCGATGGAGATGAGCGGCGTCAGCGCTGCTTCGGGCGTGCCAGTGATAAAGCTGGTGGAGGATCCGGTTGAGGCGGTGGCGGCAGAGCCGCCATGGGCGACGAAGAGGGAGAAGCCGAGGCGGTGCCGCCAGGCGCTGCTCGTCATCGGCCTGGTGACGTTGCCGCTCGTCCTGTTCCTCGTCCTCGGGCAGGAGAGCGCCGCGACGGTCTGGCTGCAGATCGCCACTGCCAAGCTCACCGCCACGAACGGACGAGGTACATACGACGCGTTATTTACTTGCTCATTTCTAAGCTACAGTACCATGTCAGCATGTACACATGGGCCCAATATATTAGTATCTGCACGTCACGCAGGATTTGAGGACGCCAATCATGGTCACGACGACGGAGCAGCCACCGGTGCAACTGCTGCAGCCAACGCCGACGAGCTCCTCGGCGGTCTGCTCGCGCCGGGCATGGACCGGGGGTCGTGCCTGAGCCGGTACGACTCGTGGCGGTACTACAAGCACTTCCCTTACGCGCCGTCGCCGCACCTCCTGCGCAGGCTGCGCGACTACGAGGCTCGGCACAGGCGGTGCGCCCCCGGCACGCCGCTCTACGCCAAGGCCGTCGAGCAGCTCCGGTCCGGCCGCAGCGCCGACGACACCGTGGAGTGCAACTACGTCGTGTGGCTCCCCTTCGATGGGCTCGGCAACCGCATGCTCTCCATGGTCAGCGGCTTCCTCTACGCTCTGCTCACCGACCGCGTCTTCCTCGCCGCCCTGCCCCCGGACTCCGACGACCTCTTCTGCGAGCCGTTCCCGGGCACCACGTGGCGCCTCCCCGCCGACGACTTCCCCGTCGCAAAACTCTTCGGCGTGGGGCAGCACCCCGACCGGTCGTACTCGAGCCTCCTCGACAAGAAGAAGATCGCCGTCCCGGAGGACGACCCGGCGGCGTCGAACGCGACGGCGCCCGTGCCCCCGGCGTACGTGTACTTGAGCCTAGGGTGGCTGCTCACGGACAGGATCTTCTTCTGCGGCGAGCACCAGCTGGCGATCAAGAAGGTGAACTGGCTGCTGCAGTACAGCGACCTCTACTTCGCGCCGTCGCTGTATGCGGTGGCCGAGTTCCAGGACGAGCTCCGGCGGCTGTTCCCGGCCAAGGAGAGCGTGTCCCACCTCCTGACACGGTACCTTCTCCACCCGACCAACTCCGTCTGGGGCATCGTCACCACGTACTACCGCTCGAACCTGGCTCCGGCGGACCGCCGGATCGGCGTGCAGATCAGGATGTACGGCCACTCCTCCATCCCCGCCGACGACATGTACAACCAGATCCTCGCGTGCTCCCGGCAGGAGCGCATACTGCCGGCGGAGACCGACAGCGGCGACGGCAACAATAACGGCACCACGACGACGGCCATCCTGATCGCGTCACTGTACGCCGACTACTACAAGAGGCTGAGGTCGAGGTACGCGGCTAGGGGCGCCGCCGTCGGCGTGTTCCAGCCGACCCACGAGGAGCGGCAGGCGACGGAAAGCCTGGTCCACAACCGGAAGGCGCTGGCGGAGATCTATCTGCTGAGCTTCTCCGAGGAGCTGCTCACGTCGGGGCTGTCCACGTTCGGCTACGTGGCAAGCAGCCTCGCCGGCGTGCGGCCGGCGATCCTGCTGACCGCCTTCGACCACAAGGTCCCCGCGACGCCGTGCCGGCGCGCCGTGTCCATGGAGCCCTGCAACCTGACGCCGCCGCGTGACGTGGAGTGCCGGGGCGAGGCCGTGGACAAGGACGACCTGGCGCGCCACGTCAGGGTGTGCGAGGATTGGAAGGACGGGGTCAAATTCTTTGACTAGATAGGCGGCGCTGACTTTAATTGTCGCTTGGCGACTAAGCCACGGTAACTTGTAAGGAAAAAAATGAGAGAGATTACGACACCACAGGAAAGATGAATCTATCTACTCTTATAAAAGACCTAGTTTCATGAAACGGAAACGCTGTACGCCAGATACAAAAATCGGACGCGGGCTCACGCTGAGAGTTTTTTTTTTCATACCTACCGATATTTTATTAGTGTATTTTCAATGTTTGATCAGCTATTCGTTGATGTTTCGGTAGTTGCTTTCTCTATGTTTCATGCACATATCGTCTCACCATACACCAGATTCGCGGATCTGAATTTTTCATTCAATTCAGTTAATTTTCATACACGCCGATGTTGCAACAGCGTATTCTCAATGTTTCATCAGTCATTCGTTGATGTTACGGTAGTTATTTTCTCATGTTTTATGCATGTATCGCCTCATGAGATTCGCGGACCCAAATTTTTCATTCAATTCAGTTAATTTCCATACATGCTGATGTTGCAATAGTGTATTTTCAATGTTTCATCAGCTATTCGTTGATGTTTCGGTAGTTGTTTTTTCATGTTTCATGCATATATTGCCTCACCAGATTCGTGGACCCGATTTTTTCAATCAATTCAGTTAATTTTCATACATGCCGCTTTTGCAACAGTGTATTCTTAATATTTCATCAGTTATTCGTTGATGTTTCGGTAGTTATTTTCTCATGTTTCATGCATGTATCATCTCACCAGATTCGCGGACCCGAATTTTTTATTCAATTCAGTTAATTTTCATACCTGCCGATGTTGCAATAGTGTGTTTTTAATGTTTCATCAGTTATTTATTGATGTTTCGGCAGTTCATTTCCAATGTTTCAGCACATGGCTTAATGGTTGTTGCATCTGACGGTTGTAAACAGTTCCATCAGACGGTGGGAACCAGCGTCTGATGCGACGGCGTCCGTCCGGACGTCCGGGCGCTAGCATAGCTCTTTATAAAAACATTTTTTTTATTTAAGAAGGTCAAGTTATACCCCTCACGCTGGCCCCACTACACAGTTTGAAAAATGGTGGAAAATAGTAGAAAGTCCCAAAACCCATAGATGCAAAATGTTCCATCCATTTTTCCTCTATTTTATTCACCTCATTTTGTACACATACCCACCAGATACTTTTCTTATTTTGGAATTAATGAGAAAAGAATAATGTCAAGCAGGTCTCCTTCCTTTTAATTTTTTTTCTTTTCCTCTTTCATATAGTCTGACCGATCATCTTATAACACAGTGTATGTTGCGCGTACGTCTACGCTAGTTAGATTCAAAATTTGAGTGGTCCCTACCCTTTTCAAATTGTAGATCGTTTGATTTTTTTAATTCCAACTTTGACACATTCATCTTATTAATAAGATAATTATCATTTATTTTTACTATGAATTAAGTCACCATATAACCGTTAGTTACATAACTGACATACGACGCTGACATGTACAAATCAGCGAAATACGGGTGCCTCGCTGGAGCTCAAATAAGTAAGAAAACATAATTTGTGCGTACTAGTTACGGTATATAGCAGAACATGTAGCCATTCAGCATTAGAATATGCAGATGTGTCGTTACATATCACTGAAAGAACATTCAGGCATTCAGAATTCCAGTTTCGGTCAAAGTTTTAAATAGCTAACTATAATTGTCGCTATAGCCATAATGTTTTAGAGACTTTTTCTAAGCCAAATAGCCCCTGCTAAATTGGCCGATATAGCCTCATTGCTAAATGGTTTAGCCCATTATTTAAAACGTTGGTTTCGGTTAGGCTAGGAGTTCGGACTATAAATTGTGTGTCGACTAAAAAAATGGCCCTGCAGTAGGCTAGTAGTGTTAGGTGGTTTTGACTGAGATTAAAATGTTTTGCCAGTAAAGAAATCTACGCTAAACGAGCAACGCATGGGGGATAGCAATAGCAAATGGATCAAAGCCTCTCTCACAGAGCTCTGACCAACAAATCTCATCAAAGAATCTTAAGGCGTAATGAGCATTGTACTTGAGCACCTCCGAGTCATAAAACATGCTGCAAGACGCATGCCAAGTTGCCAACGAGTACTTTTCTATGTCAGTTCTTGTTCAGGCCACAATATGTCAGAACTAACCTAAAACTATGGTATTTTCGAATGCCATGGATCCCGCATGCATGACTTCATGGCAGCGTGTCCACGATTTTCTTGCTGCATGTCGATCATGGCCTCACTGAACCAAATATACAGGGCGGAGCTAGAGGAAAATAGAGGGGGGTGCGGTACTTCATGACCAATTACAATGATATGTAACCTCCGTGTTTAAATATAAGTTGTGATTGGTTTCTTTTTCAAAACTTCAATTGCTCGTCTTATTCAGAAAAATTATAATTTATTTTGTTGTGATTTGTTTAATTATTGTAGAGAGTTTGAGCATAACTTGTTTTTCTATATGTTTACACAATTTTTTGAATAAGACGAACTGAAGTCTTGAAAAAATATGTCAACCGCGCCTTATATTTAAATATGGAGGGAGTGCAATTTCTAAGTAATATAGAGAAAATTATAGCACAATTGGCATTTGGCAAGTTTTTAAATTTAATAATTGAATATAATTGAGTCAATGCACCTTAGTAATGAAGTTCGAGTACAATTCTTACTATTGAATTCCATTTATCAATAGTTGCCAAAATGCATTACTCAAATGTGTTTTCCTTAGGCCTAGATCAAATAAAATCTCCTCTTTCCAATTAAGATCGTCTAGGCATGAACTTCTCGTGGCAATGGCACAACTCTCTTTTCTTTTCTTTTATAATACATTTCCATGTTATATCTATCATTTGCAATAATAATCAAATCTTAGTTGGTTGTTGCCATAAGTACCAATAATTTACTAGTCAATTGTTAAAACTCCTAGTTTAAAAAATAATCAAGAATCACAAACGTGAGGCCTATTTCAGACTGTTAACTTGCTAAGAGGAATTGAAACAATTGAGATCATTGAAGGCCAACAGTGGGCAATAGTTCTCTTTTTTGTGGGCTCGTGGCATGTGGGCATGCCGGCATGGGCTGCAGGCTAGTGTAGTAGTATTTGTTAGATGGAAACGGAATTGATCTGCTAGTGATTTGACTGCTGGATTCTAGGGTGATTGTTTCTTGGCTTCTCTCCTGCTGGACTTGTGGGTGCAGAGCATCTGGTTTGGGGTGCGAAGCGTGGTGAATAATTATGGGCTATAACTATTTTTAAAAATTCTCTAGGTGCGGCTACACCCACGTCTTCCAACGTAGCTCCGTCCTTGCAAATATACCAATTTAGATATATGCCTCTAGAAGGGTATGAACTAACCACTGAGACAACAGCTCCAATATGTAAGAATAGCTAAACAAGGAGATTAACTTCTTAGATATGGGGGAAGAAACCATGCATGGATCATGGATGGTATTTCAGACTTGCTACTCAGAGAGACTTGTGTGATGCCCTGGGCATCTCCAAAGCATTGTCATGTGCATCCTTTGCTTAATCACACCTCATAAGCATCATCTCATCTCATGATAATGTGCATTTGACTCACATGAACAAGCATGATGGAAATAGCAAAGTGATGTACTAAGTTTTTGCATGAATGACACTATGAATGTGAGCATAACTTAAATCCTATTGAGTTTTAGGTGAAACTTTTTATACCAAACTTGTAGCTAGTGTCATTATGAACAACTTTGCTAATTAGAGCTTTGGCATGCACACATTTTTGCTAAGGGGTTTAGAGCTTTTACTGTCAGCGTACAAACACAGCCAAAATTTGAATTTCTTAGAAATCTCACTTTTTCTATGATCTACATTCATTTTCATGCAAAGCTCCAATTGAGAAAGTTGTATACCTTGTAATTTTGAGCAAATATGGTATAAAACACTTCAGGATATTTTGAACACAAGTAGGACTTTTAAAATTTTCTTTAAAATGGCTGGATAGGAAAAACCTAAAACCTGGAAGCAATTTCAAATTTAAATCATATTTACCTCAGAATTTGAACTTGGACCTTTTGACAAACTTGTAGAGTTAAAAGAGAGCAACATTTCATTCCATTAGGTCTTCTTCGAATTCGGCTTGCAAATGCATCAAAACAGCGATTTTCAGAGCCTAAACAAAAACAGAATAGTTGGTTTTTCCATTTTTGGACACGTGAGTCGCTGACATGTGGGGCCGCGGATCCAAGGCGCGACCGCTGCCCGGCCGGTGAACGCCGCGTGGCCGCCGGCATACTGGTCATCGCCGTTCGGCCACAGATCGCGCCCTTGCCTACGCCGATAAGTGGAGGAGCGTCTCCTCTTCGCGTTCCTTTCGACCACACGCCCATCCCAAGCCCGCTCCCGGCCTCCCCACGCCCGTCAGTCCGTGCCCGCCATTGGAGCCGAGCTCGGAGCTCGAGCTCGCGCCCTCCCCTCCTGCCGCTCCCTGAGCCACGAGACCTCTAACGCTGCGTTCGCCTCGACCCCGCGCACCCCGCGCTCGAGACCTCATCGCCGTTCCCCTCCCGAACGCCGAGATCCGCCTCCGCCTCGTCCTCGCCCCCTCTGTCGACGCCGTCACCGCGAGATAGAAGCCCCGACTCGGGAACACCTCCCCTACCCCGCGTCACGGCCGCAGTGAGCTCCAGCTCGCCCCAGCTTACCTTACTCCAATTTACTATTTTGTTGATGAATTATACATATGATGAAAACTTGTTTAATTATGTTGATCATGATACTGTTTAAAATCAATGGCTAAGGATCCATTCACTAGGAAACAGCTTCGCGTCAGCCGTAAGCCAAATCCATTAAGTCCTACTGAGTAATTAGTACTCAGAGTTTGCCCCCACATTTTGAGCGCAGGTATGGAGTTCATGGTTTGCACCTGTGTTGGAGGTGGTGCATGCCCCCATCTAGGATGATCCTGCATGAGTGGCACAAGGGCAACATCGGTGAGCTCGGTGTTATTACTTCTAATGCAAATCTTTTGTGATGTCATGGTGACCTCTGAACTTTATCATTCCGCTGCGAGAAACTTTTGAACTTGCTATTTTATAACTATATATTGGATTTGTACTATATTTGAAACTGGTTTGTAACTAAGTCTATTATTATGCTATTTCAACTGTCTGTGATGATGTATCTGTTGTGGCTCCATCGTGGGTCTGATGTGTATGATGTCGGTTCTTCTGAGAAATGGTATCATCGGAGGTCAAATAACTCTCGACGGACGACCGGGTTTAGTTTGGCCTAAGTGCACCGCGAGCCCAGAGGTGGCAGGTGTGCTTAGCCCGGATTAAATCAGGCGATTCTGCCACAGCTAGTATCAGAGCCGATTATACACAGACAACAGACATATCATCCAGTTTTGATTTTACAAACCTATTTTCGAAAACCCGTTTTCAAGTATTTGAAAAATGAGAGTACTGATATACCCATATTAATGATGTTAGTGTAATACCAGGTGACATCGCTAACATTCTGACCCAGATAGAACTCATATGCATATTCGGCGCTTTGGGAAGCAATATTTCGGCCATAGCCATCTCCAGTACTGGCGGAACGCTATTGGGATTTGCGGACTGTTGCGAACCCTGCATTCATGCTGATAGGACAGAACTCTTTAAGGGGGTGGTCACGCTATTGGAGTGTTTTGTGACCACTTTTCCTTTAACCAAAATTATAGGTAGATCTTGTTGGCCACCGTTTCTCTCCCCAGCAATTCCCCAGTACTGGAGGAACGTTGGGTGCGTTGAGAGAAATGGCAGTCACTACGTCGTCCACCAGACGTAGCTTAAAGAAATTTGTGGAAGCCACTTTTAGGATTAGAGTGGTAATGTATGATGATGGTGATGATGTGGTATGAGCATGCATACTAACTATGCGTGAAACTAAGACTGAGTAGAGGCGACTAGTTGCATTAAAGAGTGCCGTGCATATGTGTCACCGAAATATCGCTAGCTATGTATGTGTGTAATATATATCTAGTGTGTGGTGTGAGACCGAATAGGATGAATCATGCATCATGTTTACTATCCACCGTTCATTTTTGGGGTTATTGCTAAAAGTTGAATAAAGTAAATTGGAAGCTCAAGATATCTGTGGCGGAACCGCCGATTTAATCCGGACTAAGCACACCTGCCACCTCTGGCTTGCAGTGCGATTAGACCGAACTAAACCCGGTCGTCCGTCGAGAGTCATTCAACTCCCGATATTACCTTTTCCCAGAGGAACCGACATCATACACATCTGACTCACGATGGAGCCACAACAGAAACATCATCACAGGCAGTTGAATAGCATAAAATTAGACTTAGTTACAAACCAGTTTTTTCATAAAATACAAGTCTAACATAATGTTATACGGTAGTAAGTTTGAAAGTTTCTCGCAGCGGAAATATAAGTTTAGGGTCACCATGTTATCACCAAAAGATTTGCATTAGTGGTACAACATCGAGCCCACCGATGTTGCTGTCGTGCCACTTATGTCATCTCATCCTAAATGAGGGCATGCCCCGCCTCCAACACAAGTGCACACCATGAACTCCATACCTACGCTCAAAATGTGGGGGCAAACCCTGAGTACTAATTACTCAGTAGGTCTTAATGGAAACTGGCTTACGGCTGACACGAAGCGGCTTACTAGCAAGTGGATCCTTAGCCTTTAGTTTTAAACAGTAACATGTGTAACATAAATAGTAAGATTTCATCATTTGTATAACCTTCAACACAACTGTAACTTGCAGTAATGTAAACAATTCAATTCAAACATGTGGTATTCCAAAAAAACCATGAGTATTAAACACTGAGAGTTTAAGTAATTACTACGTTGAACGTCAAAGGCATTGGCATTCCCACACCTGGTGGGCATCAGCGATTCGAATCGATTTTTAATTCCCGGGAATAACTATCATGCCAGGGGTATATGCTTACTAGCCATCGCGTTCCCACATATAGCCCCCATCTCCACCTGTCTTGTCCCAAGATTCAAAGCGCCCTCACCTAACCCCCGGGTTGTGCCCCCTCAGGAGCGATACCACGGCCGCACCGGGTCAGCCCTCCCTTAGGAGCGATACCACGGCCGCACCGGGTCAGCCCTCCCTCGAGTACAAGCGCCCCCGGGCCCATCGGCCTCCAGCAAGTGGATGAGCGGAGCCTCGAAAACTTCGGACAAACCCAGGTAAGACTTCACCAGGTCCCATTTCCCGGTTGAGCACTCTACCAATGTTATGCCGACCAATAGGCGAACAGCGGACGGCCTTATGCGACTCGAGCGGAGCCAATCGCACACCACATAATAAAATTAATTCTCCGCCCGGTATCCATTTAAATCAGGAGCATAGTATTACTTCCTCAATAGTAAAAGTTTTGTAACCTTTGAAAACACCTACGCGACGAGTCACTCCTTTCACTCGTGTCTACTCGCACCTAGTAGAGCCTAGGCAACTCGTCCTACGAACTCTATATATAGGTGCTAGGGCCAGTGCGGCCAGGAGATCTAATGCAATTGTTTTCATACAACTCCTAATGTGGATGCGTAATGAAACAATCATTCATCATATTAGCTGGGAGAATTCATGGTCCTGCCTACCTTTGCTTATTCTTATCAAGCCAACAAACTAAACTAGGTTAGTTTGCCGGGTTGTGAGGCTTTGCCCCAAGCAACCCCTTGATCACTTGGACAACTCCTCCTTCCAAACACGACTGATGGGCTCTCCAGGTCATGTCTAGGGCTTACTTGACCTTCTGGACCACCGTTGCTCGAAGTAGTTCCTCACACTTGCTTCTCAATCACGTATCTGCAATGAGCGTCGCTATATGAATGCTATGCATGACATAGTGAATGAGATGCATGATCATCAAGCATACAACTGATTAAGCAAAAATATGAGGCAAACATCTAGTTACGCATGTAATGGATTACTAGCTCAATCAAAACATCCCGACTGGCACTAGCATTAATATTACTTTTATGGACCCGAAGCAATCGTGTATGTGCAATCTCACAAGAACACATATACAAAAATCAAGTTGTCAATCATAAAGCTAACATGGTGATGTGAGCCGATAAAACATGCAATAGTTATTTAGTCATTAAGATTATTAAGGTAAGTGTGGGGGTTTTTATTGGATATACTAGTTTCACATTTTCTATTATTTACGTAAATTTGCATTATTTCTACCATTTTCAAATCAGAGTCAAAACCTTACATGCACCATCTCCTACTCTAGCAGTGAGCCATGTTCATAATCTAGAGCTCATATCAAGCCCCTAAAGTCACATGGAGCATTTTTCTCCATAGCAACCTTTTCCTAAATTAATATATGCTTAAATACAAGACAAGGGCAAAATAGTAATTAAATAGTCAATGCTAGGGCTACCAAAATTTATACAGAGCTTACACATGTTCACAAGGCCTCTGCCCAAATTTCATAATTTTTGAAGCTCATTTTACCCACATTTCCTATTTATCAAGGTTTTTCATGCATGCACAATAACAGGGGCAAAAAGGTCTTTTCATACCCAACCATCATATCCATTCTGTAGATCTACTTAATAGGAGTACACTGCAACAAAGTTTGTATTTTTCTGATTTTTATTTGATTTATTACGAATTTTCAAAGTTCTCTGTTTATAGAAATTCAATAAATCGAAAACCATAACAGTCAGGGACCTAAGCGTGAATATCTATTAACATCAGGGGCTGGCCCGTAAGGGTCTGATGACTCAAGTGAATAGCTCACCGTACTTGAACGTAAATAATCAAAAGCGCAGGGGTGCTTTTGGAAAACGACCTTCTTCTTCCTTCGGCCGACAGAGAGGGGCGCGCAGCCGCCGGGGTTCTCGCGCACGGCGCGTCGCGTGGGGGTGCGCGCTTGGAGCCGTGGAGCTCCGGGAAGGTGTTCCCAGCGATGGGCTACCGTTTCCCCCTTGATTTCGACGCGTGGGGAGGCCCGAATCGACGAGGAACGCACCGTGAACCGGCGCTGTCCACAGTGCACGTGCTTGGCGATGTTGGGCTCGATTCAGTCGATGGAGACCGGGAGAGGCGCCCCAAAGGATCCCACGGGCTGCGCGGTGATGCCGCGAACCCAGCGGAGGCGGTCTGGTGGTGCGGGGACTGCCCGGATGTGGTCGTCCACGGCGGAGGCGCGGTGAACGCGCGACGCGCGGCTGCGAATGTGGGGAGGACGCTAGGGGCAACGGCGGCAGCCACGGAGGTGGGGAAACGGTGGAGAAGATGGAGGCGAGCGCGGGACGCGCGACAGGCGGGGCGGAGGGGCTACGGAGAGGCGAGGCGGCGTGAGCTCGCTGCGGGCTCCCATGGCGGGCGCGCTCTGCCGCGCTCGCGAGAGGGAGAGAGACAGGGAGGGAGCGAGTGAGGTGAGGAGGATGGAGGGTCGAGGTCCCTGCTCTTGTCCGGGGTACGGGGCAGCGCGGCAGGGGTGAGGGCAGGCCGGGCGACGCGTGGCCGCGGCGTGGCGCGCTGGCGCCCATGGCGTCGGCGTGCCGGCGCCCTTCGCCCGCCGCGTGGGCGCGGGGGAGGGAAGAAGGAAGAGAGAGGGCGTGGGTGGACCGGGTCCATAGACCGGAGGTCGCTGACAGGTGGGGTCGGGGTGAGGAGGAGGGTGAGGGGTCTACGGACCGGGTGCATGAGGTGAGGAAGTCAGTGGGGCCCACCCGAGTACCGGCGCAGGCGACCCGACAGGTGGGGCCCGCTCGTCAGCGACTCAGGGAAAAACGAAAATTCGAAAAAAGGAAAAGGGTGGTTTGACCGGTGGAGATGTGATTTAAACTCGCCATTTTGAATGAATTAGGGGCTGAATTTGACAAAACCCAAAATACAAAAGTTGTTCTACGTCTTCCAAATCTATAACTTTGTCAAAAGGAGTAATATCAGATTCCAAGTTTAAATATGATTAAATTTGAATTTAACCTGCTGACTCCAGTTTGACCAAGGTTTAATGCAAACTTAGAAATTCCTAAAGTCTATTTTATGCTCATTTTCAGAGAAAGAGTATTATACCAATGTTGTGTAGTTTTTAATTATCTACAACTTTCTTATATGATGTTTTGCATGATAGGGACTTTTGTTCCTTTGAAATTTGAATTTTCCTTACCGATCAAGTTCAGGCAGATTTCTGCTTTTTCATTAATCGACTCAAAACTCCACCTAAACCTTTGTGCATGTTACCACACCCAATAACAAAGTTGATCTACATAAAATTGTCTACAAGTTTGTTATAGAGAGTTTGGTTCCAATCACATTATATTTTGAACTATAGTCACAATTGCATTCAGGGGTTTTGCATATTTCACTGAAATTTTTTGACTTCGTGATTTACTAGCCTAGTTGTTGCTCTTCTCTAAACATCATTAAGACAAATCCTTGACTACCGCTAATCTAATCACGTGTTAAAACTTTCAAGATGCCGGGGCATCACAATATCTTCTACACACTTCACTACTTTAATCATTGAATTATATGCAACTAATGCCTATCACTGATTAAAAGTCTCTTATTTAAAACAGATGGCCAGGACCAAGCAAACCGCCCGCAAGGCCACCAGTGTGAGGGGACTTCGCTTGCAGGAGGGAAGGGCTATTCCCCTTCCACCAGTGACCCACACCCCTCCCCAACTTGAGCACGGGATGGTCCACACCCGTTGCCGCGAGAAGAACGGCCTCGCGCAGATCCTTTGTCGGGCTCTGCGTGAGATGAGGCATAGACCGTACCCCTTCTTCTCCATGCAGACAGTGCACGAGGAGGGACACTGCATGGCCAGTGTTGTCCTTCCCCCGAGCCACACCGCGGCCCGGCAGACGATCACCATCTACGGGGCCAATGAGGAGGACGCTTACGACAAGGTCACCTTGGCAGCCATCACCTCGCTCAGCTCCTCGGGTGCAGCAGGGATGTCCGTGCTGCGCTACCTCCCCACCGACGGCTACGACGACGAGTGGCTCCGTCGTCACAACGTGCTGGAGGATCAGATTGACACCAGGCCGTATGCTGCGACTATGCAGTTTGCTCACAGCATGCACGGGTTGTACATCCGTGCCGAGGACCATAGCTTCTTCTACCGTGACCAGTACCTGTATGCGCAGGACCGCATCGAGGAGTTGGAGGCGGAGTTAGCTGAGGCACAGCAGCAGCCTTGCGCAGTACGAGCAGGACCCTCCGGTTGCCCCCGTTGTGGAGGACGAGGACAGCATGGTGTCTAACGCGCGCAACGCGCGTTAGAGTGGTTGATGTAGTGATGCATGATGTAGTGATGTTTTGTGGTGTGCCGTTCCGTGCTTTAATTTGTGGCTGTACTAAAACAATGGTAAGGATGAGAGACCTCATTTGAGTACGCCATTCCTAGTAGTTGAATGAACGCTAAGAGTAGCGTCGCTAAATGGTTGGCGTGGCCAATCGCTTCATGTAATAGTAAGACTTTAAGTACTATTAGAACCTTTTAATTAGGCTCTTGGAATGAATGTCATGATTAGTGGAACTTTGAAATGTATGTTATGATGTGCGAGTTAGGGAATCAATTGCCAACTCGGTTACAAGTGACTGTCTGAAATTCAGTACAGCTGCTGATGAATTGAGTCATATCTTGAAATGTGAGGAGAACTGGGCTAAGTGTTGAATACCAAACCTGTTGGGTGGTTCTGGGGGCACAACTTTGCTAAATGGAGTTTTCACTGTAGATGCTTCGTTAGAAAGTTATACCCAAAAATATTCAGGTTTAGAAATCTGGATAGATTAGAGACACTGTGATAAACTGTACATTTCGACCCATTTGCAAATGGAATTAGCAAAAACCTTATATGACAAAGTTGCAGAGCACAAGATTTGGGACAACTTCTCTAATGGTGTCATGGCCTAGAAATGCGCAGCTTTTGTACTGTTTGGATTACTATACAGCGAATGTCCCGGGATAGTCTGAAAACCTGGGTACAGTTAGTAAATCAACAATTGCACCACTATCCAAATCAATTTGGCAGAAGTGTATTATAGGGAAGTTGTAGGATACTAAATTTTGAACAACTTTGGTATTCTGGGTTACACCTAGATCGGTCGTTTTGGAAACCAAAACGTCAAAATTCAGAGCTGCTATTTACACACGCCAAACTGCACAATTGTTTTCCGGTGGCAATGTGCTATTACCTGACCTTGCGAGATGGAAGCTAACTATTTGTTACATGTTTTTATGTATTCATAACATGTCTATGGTGCTATGATCTTTTTATCACCGCATCATGTGCACAAGGGTTATTGGACTGAACCTATATGGCTCCATTTTTGTAGATGCTGAACACTCGTAATGGCCAGTCATCGGGGCAGTCAGCGCAAGGCGCTCCACCCCCACCGGAGTTGGCCACTTTGGTGGTCCAGCAGGCTGAGCTGATTCGTAAACTGGCAGAAGATCGCCAGGCCCGTTGGCAAGCAGCAGCCGCGGGAGTACCGGCCACGTGGCATCACCTACCAGGACTTCGAGGGGCTGTGACGCCCAGTTTTCACCAACTGTCCTGAGCCACTGGCGGTAGACGACTGGCTTCGCACCATCCAGTCCAAGTTCACCCTTCTGCTAGGGATCACTGAGCAAGAGAAGGCTCGATTTGCTACTTAGCTTCTTCAGGGGCCCGCGGGGGCGTGGTACGCCACGTTCCTCGCCATGCACGAGGAGGGCCATGAGCCCACGTGGGAGGAGTTCCGTCAGGCTTTCCGGGCTCACTACATCGCGGCGAGTTTGATGGAACAGAAACGTTGAGAGTTCCGAGACCTCAGGCAGGGCAGCAAGACCGTCATGCAATACGTGCAGACCTTCATCCACCTCTCTCAATACGCTCCGAGGGATGTTGCTACTGAGCCTGAGCGGGCCGAGAGACTCCTAGAGGGCCTTGACCCTACTATTCGGACTCACCTGGCACGGCGCTACCAAAGCTTCACTGAGCTGGTAGACACTGCTCTCGACATGGAGAATCACCTCCGTGCTGCCAACGAGGACCAAAAGCGCAAGAGGCTAGCCAACACATCAGCGTCTGGCTCTTCGCAGAAGCAAAAGACCACCTACAAGCCCCAATAGCAGTACTACCAGCAGCCTCGCTATGTGGTCCGACCCAACCAGTCTGGGTGGATTCATAGGGCAACACCGCAGTAGTACCCTACGTACCAAGCACCAGCACAGCTACCGGCTCCCTGTGCTCCCATCGTTCCGGGGCCGGGTGCTCCCTGCTACAACTGCGCCAAGATCAGCCACTTTAGCAAGGACTGCAAGGCGCCTCGCAGGATTCAAGGTCCCATTCCTGCCGGTGGCAACCAGCAGGGCAAGCAGAAGGGGTCCACACCCAAGACAGGATCGTGTGCACTACATGCACAATGGAGCAGATCCCTGTAGGAGGGCCCGTTTTCGCTGGTACGTTCATGGTCAGCGGTCAGCCGACCGGCGTGTTATTCGATTCAGGGGCTACTCATACTTTCATTAGTCAGTCATATACATCTAAGCACAGGGATAAAGACTTCCTGCATAAAAGATAAATATCAAATCACTGCTCCTGGAAACCCGATTAATACAAACCTGATAGTGAAAAGGCTAAGACTGAGTATAGGAGAAGAAGAATTCACTATCAACCCTGTGGTGCCGCCACACCAGGGGATTGATATCATCTTAGGTATGAATTGGATGATAGAGAACAATACGGTCCTGGATATTGGCAGCAGGACAGTGCAGTTAAGGTCTAGTGTCAGTGGCAAGATTATGCGGATACACATGCCAAATCAAAAACACATGACACCCACAGTAAGTGCGACTAAACTGCAAGAGATCAAGAAGATACCGGTAGTGTGTGAATTCCCGTATGTATTTCTGGAGGAGCTTCCTGGTCTTCCACAAGATCGGGATGTGGAGTTTGCCATTGAACTCGTTCTAGGCACGGCACCTGTGTCAAAAAGGCCATATAGGATGCCGCCTGATGATCTGAAGGAATTGAAAACACAACTACAAGAACAGTTAGATAAGGGATTCATTCGACCTAGTTCGTCACCATGGGGTCGTCCGGCTCTCTTTGTTGAGAAGAAGGATCATGGTGGAAAAAGGCTTGTGTGTGGATTACCGGCCACTAAATGCAGTAACCGTCAAAAACAAATACCCATTGCCACACATTGATATTTTATTTGATCAGTTAGCTGGAGCTAAGGTCTTTTCTAAGATCGACCTAAGGTCTGGCTACTATCAGATAAAGATTAGGGAGGAGGATATACAAAAGACAGCATTCTCTACCAGATACGGCTTGTATGAGTATTTGGCCATGTCTTTTGGGTTAACCAACGCACCGGCTTTCTTCATGTATATGATGAATTCGGTGTTCATGAACGAACTTGATAAGTTCATGGTGGTATTCATCGATGACATACTAATCGACTCCAAAGATGAGAAAGAACACGAAGAATCGTACTTACCCGGCTTAGAGAGCACAAGCTCTATGCCAAGTTTAGCAAGTGTGCATTCTGGCTGAAAGAAGTGGGTTTCTTGGGTCACATACTATCTGAGAAAGGAGTTGCAGTTGACCCTAGTAAAGTAAAAGATGTACTAAACTGGAAGCAACCTGAGACGGTGACTGAAATCCAGAGTTTTCTTGGTTTAGCGGGCTACTACCGCCGCTTTATCAAGGATTTCTCCAAGATTGCAAAACCCATGACCTCGTTGACCAAGAAAAATGCAAAGTTCATTTGGAGTCCGAAATGTGAAGAAGCTTTCCAAACACTGAAGAAATTGTTAACCTCAGCACCTAGTGCTAGCTCAGCCGGACATCACTAGGCCATTTGATGTGTATTGTGATGCCTCCGGCAATGGGCTCGGTTGTGTCTTAATGCAAGAAGGGTGAGTAATTGCTTACGCCTCCCGTCAGTTGAGAAAACATGAAGCAAATTATCCAACACATGACCTTGAGCTAGCAGCAGTCGTTCATGCACTAAAAATATGGAGACACTATCTGCTGGGCAACACGTGTCACATCTACACTGATCATAAGAGTCTCAAATACATCTTCACACAACTTGAAATCAACATGAGGCAGAGGCGATGGTTAGAGTTGATAAAAGATTATGATCTAGAGATACACTACCACCCAGGCAAGTCCAATGTGGTGGCAGATGCATTAAGCCGCAAAGCTCATTGCAATGTAGTAGAAGCCTGTCCGACAGCAAGAGTGATTTGTTGTGAGATGAATGACATTGAAACACCTCCTAAACAAGCATGTAGAACTTTATAATATCATTATTGAACCCTCGATCAAAGCACAAATCATAGAAGCACAAAAGCAAGATAAGGGTATCGGCATATATTCGAAAGGGTATTATTGAAGAGAAGAAGGCATGTTTCACACTTGATGACCAAGGCGTTCTATGGTTCAAGAATCGCCTAGTGGTACCTAAGGACATGGAGTTGAGGAAGAAGATACTTGATGGAAGCACACACTTCAATGTTCACAATAATTCCAGGCAGCAATAAAATGTATCAATACCTGAAACAAAAGTTTTGGTGGACTCGTATGAAACGAGAGATCGCCAAGTATGTATCGGAGTGCGACAGTGTGTCAAAGGGTAAAAGCTGATCACCTAAAGCTTGGTGGTATGCTACAGCCACTTAAAATCCCAACTTGGAATTGGGAGGATATACACATGGATTTCATTGTAGGGTTGCCCCATACACAGAAAGGGTATGACTCCATATGGGTGATTATCGACAGGCTCACGAAATTCTCTAGGATCATGTCAAGACCACCTATCGAGCAAAGCAGTATGCTGAATTGTACATCTCTAGGATCATGTCTTTGCACGGGATTCCTCGAACCATCACTTCAGATAGGGGTTCTCTGTTTAGTATCCCGCTTCTAGGAGCAACTGCAAACTGCTCTGGGAACTACTTTAATCCACAGTTCTGCATACCAGTCCTCAGACCAGTGGTCAAGTAGAAAGGGTAAATTAGATCTTAGAAGATATGTTGAGGGCTTGTGCACTGACCTATTCCACCAAGTGGGATGAATGCCTCCCCTTGGCGGAGTTCGCTTATAACAATAGCTACCAAAAGAGCTTAGAAATGGCTCCTTTCGAGGCTCTTTATGGTAGGAGGTGCAGAACACCACTAAACCGGTCCGAACCAGGAGAGCGGGTTACCTTTGGCCCTGATTTAGTGACAAAAGCTGAAGAACAAGTGAAACTCATACACCACCATCTCAAAAGAGCACAATCCCGACAGAAAAGCTACTCGGATAGAAGGAGGAGACCACTAGTCTTTGATGAGGAGGATCATGTGTACCTTAAGGTATCTTCGATGAAGGGGGTACAATGGTTTGAAGTGAAAGGGAAACTAGCACCAAGGTACGTCGGCTCGTTCAAGATCATTGAAAGATGTGGTGCTGTCGCTTACCGGTTGGAATTGCCACCGCATCTTGCTGCGGTTCATGACGTGTTTCACGTCTCACAACTAAAGAAGTGCTTAAGAGTGCCGGAGAAAGTGGTAGACACCTCTCAAATTCAGATTGAACCAGATCTCACGTATGAAGAACATCCCATAAAGGTTCTTGACCAAAAGCAAAGATCAACCCGCCAAAAAACAATCAACTTTTATAAAGTTCAATGAAGTAATCACTCCGAAGAAGAAGCAACTTGGGAACGAGAAGAGTACCTACGCACTAAGTATCCTGGTTTTCTACCATCCACTTCAACTCGGTATGTTACAATAGTTCAATTTCAAAATTTAAACTTAATACATACACATAGCACTACCTTTAATCGACTTAACCACCCACATCATATCAAAAATCTCGGGACGAGATTTCTTTAAGTGGGGTGGGTTGTGATGCCCTGGGCATCTCCAGAGCATTATCATGTGCATCCTTTGCTTAATCACATCTCATAAGCATCATCTCATCTCATGATAATGTGCATTTGACTCACATGAACAAGCATGATGGAAATAGTTAAGTGATGCACTCAGTTTTTGCATGAATGACACTATGAATGTGAGTATAACTTAAATCCTATTGAGTTTTAGGTGAAACTTTTTATACCAAACTTGTAGCTAATGTCATTATGAACAACTTTGATAATTAGGGATTTGGCATGCACAAAGTTTTGCTAAGGGGTTTAGAGCTTTTACTGTCAGCAGTACAAACACAGCCAAAATTTGAATTTCTTAGAAATCTCACTTTTTCTATGATCTACATTCATTTTCATGCAAGTCTCCAATTGAGAAAGTTGTAGACCTTGAAATTTTGAGCAAATATGGTATAAAACACTTCAGGAGATTTTGAACACAAATAGGACTTTTAAAATTTTCTTTAAAATGGCTGGATAGGAAAAACCTAAAACCTGGAGGCAATTTCAGATTTAAATCATATTTAACCTCAGAATTTGAACTTGGACCTTTTGACAAACTTGTAGATTTAAAAGAGAGCAACATTTCATTCAACAAGGTATTCTTCAAATTCGGCTTGCAAATGCATCAAAACAGCGATTTTCAGAGCCTAAACAAAAACAGAATAGTTGGTTTTTCCATTTTTGGACACGTGAGTCGCTGACATGTGGGGCCGCGGATCCGAGGCGCGACCGCTGCCCGGCCGGTGAACGCCGCGTGGCCGCCGGCATGCGGTCATCGCCGTTCGGCCACGGATGGCGCCCTTGCCGACGCCGATAAGTGGAGGAGCGTCTCCTCTTCGCGTTCCTTTCGACCACACGCCCTCTCAAGCCCGCTCCCGGCCTTCCCACGCACGTTAGTCCGCCCCCGCCATTGGAGCCGAGCTCGGAGCTCAAGCTCGTGCCCTCCCCTCCGCCGCTCCCTGAGCCACGAGACCTCCACCGCTGCGTTCGCCTCGACCCTGCGCACCCCGCGCTCGAGACCTCGTCGCCGTTCCCCTCCCAAACGCCGAGATCCACCCCCGCCTCGATGTCGCGCCTCGCCGGTTCATCCTCAGTTCACCGCCGCCGTCCGCCTCGTCCTCGCCCCCTCCATTGACGCCGTCACCTCGAGGTAGAAGCCCCGACCCGGGAACACCTCCCCTACCCCGCGTCGCGGCCGCGGCGAGCCCCAGCTTGCCGGCGTGCGCGCGCGCCCCCGCGCGGCCGCGCCTGGCTGGAGGAAGAAGAAAGGGGGCCGGCAATCTTTAGATCCGGACCCTACTTTTCTTCTATTTGCAATTTGGTCCACCGCGCTACGTACTGTGTCTTGCGAGTCTTACGTGTTAGCCCCTGGAGTTTCGAAACAATTATGATCTAGCCCTTGGATGTAATGTTTTTCCTTTTTATTTAGTTATTTCGGCAGAAATTTTTGATAAATCGTAGAAAATCACACAAAAATCCAAAAATAGCAAACTAAGTTGCATTTTGATCCTTGTTAACAAATTTATCTGTTGGGTACGATGGTTGAGCATGGAAGTACATATTTGCCCTTGGATCTTGCCTGAATGATAAAAGAAGAAAAATGGGAAATCTGACTCATATGAACTCTAAAAATAGTGAAACTTGGCTAGTAGCTTTGTTAAGATGTGTATGCTTGCTGTGATTTTTGGGTAGCTCTGGCATTGAATGTTTGATTACTGTTTTGCCCTTAGATGTTTTTTTAGGTATATTTTGGCATGGGAAATAGTTGCTATATGAGACATGCTTTAAATGACTTACTGTATTTTATACAAGCTCCCTATGAAGTATATAGCTCACTGATTTAATTTGAGGCTCTGCATGTCAAGTTTTAGTAGTGATTTGAAAAAGATAAATCCATGCATGTTTAACTAAATAAAAGGAAAAAGTGATGCTAGCATGTTCAATAAATTCTAAGAAAAATCATGATGTATCAAAGTCATGTCTTGATTCCAGAAAATATTTTTGTGAATATTATTGCTACTGTTTTGCTCTAAATAAATATTAAGATGGCTTTAACATATGGAAAATAGATGTATGAGACTATAGACTCTGAGCTTGCTGATTTTGTACTTATCATTCATGCAAAGATTATGCTGTCTGTGCAATTCCATGCCCCAAATTCCATTCCTACAAGTTTTAAAAATTTGGAAAGTTAAAAGGCTGATATATTGTTGGAATTTTAGTAAAATAACCCCAAGTCTTTTATGGCTGAAATTTTGGCAGTAGCTTAATACAATATTGATTTTTATGTCATAAATAAATGAGCTCATTTGGGACTATGCGACAGCATAAACTTGACATGAGTACTTTAATTCAATAAATAGGCAAGCTTGTACAATGAACCTAAGTATTTTTCATGTAAGCATGTAATGTTGCTTGTGCACCCTTTCACTTGTTGCGTGTCACTTGTGCTAATATAAATGATAAGTTGAATCGGGTTAAGTGATGATAGGTACGATGTCATGCATGGTAAGTCAAACTGGATTAGTGATGGTTTGTATAATTTCTTAGTACTAAACAAATTTCATCACAAAGCGCATAAATTCATTCCCTAAATCACGATTCAACGCATCGCATCTGCATCATAAGTAAGCATTGCACTTATACATGCTCAAATTGCACTGTGTCATGCATATAGATCCCGCGAGCGAAGGACATCCGCCGGACCAGCCAATCGTAGAGGAGCCCGAGGAGGAGCTACACCAGGAGCCAGAAGACCAGCAGCGGGGGCCCGACTATACTCTCGAAGAAGCTACTGACCCTAGCGAAGAATATAGGCAGGACCATACTTAACCTAGCAAACATGTTATATTGGATGGATTACGCATATGCATTAGGAGTTGCTTGAAACCAATTGCATTAGACTCCTTGGCCGCCCTGGCCCTAGCACCTATACTTAGAGTTCGCAGGACGAGTATGCATAGAAGTGCTAGGTATGAGTAGACACGAGTGTGTTGACTCGTCGCGTAGGTGTTTTCAAAAGTTACAAGATATTACTAATATGTCAATTATTATTTATGCTCATGATTTAAATGGAGGCCGGGCGGAGATTTTATTCAGTATTTACTTTTCATAATGTCGCACTTTGGACTCCGCCCGAGTCGTATAAGGCACGTCCGCTGTTCGCCTGCTGTTCGGCATAACATTGCTAGAGTGCTTAACCGAGATATGGTACCGGTGAAGTCTTACCTGGGTTTGTCTAGAGTTTTCGAGGTGCCGCCCATCCACTTGCTGGAGGCTGATGGGCCTGGGGGCGCTAGTACTTGAGGGAGGGCTGACCCAGGGTACTGTTGTTTCGTTCCTCAGGGGGCACAACCGGGGGTTAGGTGAGGGTGCTTTGAATCTTGGGACAAGACAGGTGGAGATTGGGACTATATGTGGGAGTGCGATGGCTAGTAAGCATATACCCTGGCATGATAGGAATTCCCGAAAATTAAAATCAATTTGAATCGCTGATGCCTACCAGGTGTGAGAATGCTGATAACGCACACGGGCAACGTAGTAACTACTTAAACACTCTGTACTTAATGCTCATGATTTTGAATATCACATGTTTGAATTGAACTGCCTACCTTACTGCAATTTACTATTTTGTTGATGAATTATACGTATGATGAAAACTTGTTTACTTATGTTGATCATGACACTGTTTAAAATCAATGGCTAAGGATCCACTCACTAGGAAGCAGCTTCGCGTCAGCCGTAAGCCAAATCCATTAAGTCCTACTGAGTAATTAGTACTCAGGGTTTGCCCCCACATTTTGAGCGCAGGTATGGAGTTCATGGTTTGCACCTGTGTTGGAGGTGGTGCATGCCCCCATCTAGGATGATCCTGCATGAGTGGCACAAGGGCAACATCGGTGGGCTCGGTGTTGTTACTGTGATGCCCTGGGCATCTTCAGAGCATTATCTTGTGCCTCCTTTATTTAATTACCTCTCATAAGCATCATCTCATCTCATGTTAGTATGCATTTGATTCATATGAACAAGCATGATGAAAATAGCCAAGTGATGCACTCAGTTTTGCATGAATGACGCTATAAATGTGAGCATAACTTGAATCCTATTGAGTTTTAGGTGAAACTTTTTACACCAAACATGTAGGTCATGATGTGGTGAACAACTTTGTTAATTGGAGCTTAGATGGAATATGGACTTAGCATAATGTAAAGGGTCCTTTAGTGTCAACCAACAAACACAAGTTAAACCTGAACTGTTTAGAAATCTTCATTTTTCTATAACCTACAACCATTTTCATGCAAAGGTCCAATTGAGGAAGTTGTAGGCCTTGAAATTGTGAACAATATTGTCAACAAGACTCTTGGGAGGAAATGGCTATAAATAGGACTTTTGAATTTTCTAAGGAAACCAACTCTTTGCCCAAATTTAGGGCTGATAGGTGAATTTGAATTTAAATCATATTTAGACTTGGATTTTGAACTTGAGACTTTTGACAAAGTTGTATATATGAAATAGATCAACATTTCATCTAATTGGGCTTCATTCAAATTCGGCCTGGAAAAAGGTCAAAACAGCAGTTTTCATAGGCTAAACAAAAACGGAAATACTGTTCTTTCCTT
Organism: Paspalum vaginatum; assembly: GCA_030272315.1. Classification (NCBI taxonomy): domain Eukaryota; kingdom Viridiplantae; phylum Streptophyta; class Magnoliopsida; order Poales; family Poaceae; genus Paspalum; species Paspalum vaginatum. The sequence goes on along the minus strand of CM059013.1, from coordinate 47,385,943 downwards.
TTTCGGACCTCGCTCTCGCTGACGTGTGGGCCCGCGAGTCCGGGGGCGCGGCCAGTGCCGAGCCGGCGCCCGCCGCGTGGACGCCGGCGTACGGCCGGCTACGCACGCCCACGGATCGACCCTTCCGACCGGCCATAAGCGGAGGACGAGCTCCTCTGCCCGTTCCCTTCGCCCACTCACCCTCCCGAGCCCTCTCCCTCGCTCCCCGCCCTCGCCGAGTTCGCGTCGCCATTGACGGCCGAGCTCCAAGCTCGAGCTCGCGCCCTTCCCTCTGCCGCTCCCCGAGCCTTTACAAATCCACCGCTGCATCCGCCTCGACCCCGCGCACCTCACGCTCGAGACCCCATCGCCATTCCCCTCTCGGACGCCGAGATCCATCCTCGCCTCGACGTCGCGCTGCGCCGGTTCACCCTCGGTTCACCACCGCCGTCCGCCTCGTCCACACCGTCTCCGTCGTCACCATTACCTCGAGGTAGAAGCCCCGAACGGGGAACACCATCCCCGACCCGCGTCGCGGCCGCGGCGAGCTCTGGCTCGCCGGCGCGCGCGCTTCTTCCCGCGCGGCCGCGGGCGTCGCGAGGAAGAAGAAGGGGGCCGGGGAAACTTTAGATCCGGCCCCTGATTTTCTCATATTTGCGATTCAGTCCACCGCGCTGTGCCCTGTGTCTTGTAGATCTTGCATGTTAGCCCTCAGAAACTACGGATAATTATGTATAGGTCCTGGATATGTAGGTTTTCGATTTAAAATACATTTAAAACTGCTGAAACTTTGAAAAATCGTAGAAAATTGAAGAAAAATCCAAAAATAGCAAACTAAGTTGCATTTTGATCTTTGTTATCAGATCTATCTGTTGGTTATGATGGTTGAGTAGGAAAAGAAAGTTTTGCCCACTTTTCTAATTCTTAGAGGTAATTAGAGCCCTTGCACGGTGCTCTAATTACTTAGCTCCAAAGGTCTAATTGTATCATCGTGTGAGGTATGATCATGATTCTAAATTTGATACAATTCATCAATGAAGCTTTAATCTTGTCTAATTATCATATCCTTGGTATAATTATCATGTTCTTGGTCTAATCATATGATCTAGATGCATGTCTAGTTGATCATGTTCTTAAGGTTATGTTCTTCTAGCGGCTTTGATCTTCGATCTTGCTTACTTGTAATATATTTGAGTAGTTAGTTCTTGTAATCATGGTGATTAGAGGTTCTTGCTATGTTGATTATGTTATTAGACTATGTGAACTGATTAGATGCGCATTCTCTAATCATGTATGCATGTTGAGAGCTTCTCGTCGAATATCTCATTATAAGTGACACGTGGGCTGGAGAAAAGTTAAGCTTGATCTAGGGGGTTTGATCAGTGATCTTGGTTTAATCATCCTTTGGAGTACATGCTTGATCATGCTTTTATCTGCCTTGAGCTACTAGTTATCTCGTTGCTCTAATCTCTTTGATGTGCCTATTAAGGCTTGTCTTGGATCCAATTAGAGATAGATTAGACTCCGGTTAATGCCCTTTTGATTAGTGCTCTAGTTGCGTTCTAATTGTGTATCATCTAACTTTGATGTATATTAGAAGTAGATTAGAGATAGATTAGAGGTAGATTAGATATCACCCTAATGCCCTTGTTTACCTTTAAGCCCTTGTTAGTTTAATCTTTATTAGTTGATGCCACAGATTGACAAACCCATGATACTCATCCTGGGGAAAGGCTACACTGATACTGTCGCTTGCAGTATAAGGTTTGACACGCTTAAGTACCGTCAACATAGGGTTAGGAAAACCTAGGGCAATATGGCTGGCCAAGAGACCCTCCTAAGAGTGTCCTTGCTGATTTTATACCCTAGGCCCTAATGACTCATTTTACACAAATAACCCTATATTACAAAAGCCTGGAGGGGCTGAAATCGAAGAGCTACACAAATATCTGGGATGGACGACCATGATGAAGTCTTGATCTCCTTCTTCTCCACGCCTTCATCCGATATACTCCATGTGGCCAGTAGTCCAATCCGCTTTTGCACCCCTCTGGTTTTGAAGTCAGAAACCGAAATACTTTAAAAAGTCTCCGCCTGGGCCTGGAACGACCCACTTATTCTATCTTGGTGAGCTTTAGGCCCAACTCGTCAAGTCCATAGGTAACTTGAACTCGGGTGGCGGTTTTGAGCGGAAGCCGCCAAAGCCTCCCTCTCACGTCTTTGCGTCATGCACTCGGGCTAGAGCACTATGGTCACGCCAAGCAACTCCAGTCCATCGGAGCTGCCTCACTGTATATAGGAGGTCTTACACAACCGTTTCTATTCCGCCACTTAGTGTGCCGAACTTCCATGGTCGACCGACGCCGAGTCTTGTGCCTCCGATCTATTTGAGGTCTTTTGCCTCTATCCATCGAGATCTTCTGCCTGAGTCTATCTGGCTCTTCATCTTCTACCTCCAGTCCATCAGAGGGCCTCCAATCCATCGGAGGACTTGGCTCTATTGACAATCACTCATCACACCCAGGAGAGCAATGAGGCTGGTCCATTGGCTCTTAGGGAGGTACTAGAAAGGCGGCCTAGTGGAGGAGGCATAGGGGGGTAGCAGCGGCTTGGCAGATGGGGCGGCATCCCGGCCGGCGGAGGCGTCCTAGTGGAGGAGCTAGGAGGGACAGCCCGATGTAGAGGTGGCAAAAGGAAGGGAGCGCGAGAGAGGAAAGATGGAGGAAGTGTATGACATGTGGGCCCAATCCACGTCAATGGTTAGATGGCAAACATAATGCCAAAACCATTGTCCATGTCATCACAAGGCCGGTCAAAATAGTCACACGTGCCAAGTTTAACCGGTTTTCTAAGTTGAGATATTTGTTTGGGCAAAATAAAAGTCGGGGGCAAAAGTAGGACAAATAGAAGAGTTGAGAGGTCAAAAGTGGACTTATTCCTATTACATATATTGTATGAAAATACTTGACGCATCACCTAGCTTTGCATTGTACAAACTAAGCCGTTGTGCCAGAGGGGGAGGCAACCATTGGCGCAAATTGGCAACAGGATCGGAGGGCCGATCACGACAGTGGGAGGAATGCGATGAGAGAGAGATTAGATAGAAAAGGGTCGAGTAATAATTTATTTACACATAGGTCCCATGTGTAAGATGCGAGGAACAGAGAAGGGAGGTGGACTTTACATACGGCCTTATAAGTTTCATGTTAGCCAGCCACGCACATCAGCGTCTAAAGAGAGAAGCACAAGGAAGGAGGGTGGTATGCAAATAAATTTATGGATTTAGATTTCTGTTTTTTTTTTTTTTTGAGTTTGAGCACTTTGTGTGCTGTCAACCTCAATCGCCGCACATTTAAATTCTGTATTTATTATTTTAGAAACGAGCCAAAAAGGAGAGATAAAGCCTGCGCCGCCTAGCTAGTAAAAGAATTTGACCCCTTTTCCCCAGTCCTCGCAGACCCTAACGTGGCGCGCCAGGTCCTCCTTGTCCACGGCCTTGCCCCGGCACCGCACGCCGCGAGGGCCACGGGGCGGCGTCAGGTTGCAGGGCTCCATGGACACGGCGCGCCGGCACGGCGTCGCGGAGACATTGTGGTCGGCCGGGGTCAGCAAGGTCGTCGGCCGAACGCCGGCGAGGCTGCTGGCCACGTACCCGAACGTGGACACCCCGGTTGTGAGCAGCTCCTCGGAGAAGCTCAGCAGGTAGATCTCCGCCAGCGCCTTGCGGTTGTGCGCCAGGCTGTCCGTCGCCTGCCTCTCCTCGTGCGTCGGCTGGAACACGCCGACGGCGACCCTCGCCGCGTGCTCGTAGTACCTCGACCTCAGCCTCTCGTAGTAGTCGGCGTACAGTGACGCGATCAGGACGGCCGTCGTTGTGGAGCTATTATTATTGTTGTCATCGCCGCCGCCGGTGAGCTCGTCGCCGTCGCCGTCGCCGCCTTCGGTCTCCGGAAGTATGTGCTCCTGCCGGGAGCACGCGAGGATCTGGTCGTACATGCCGTTCAACCTGATCTGCACGCCGATCCGCCGGTCCGCCGGCGCCAGGTACGAGCGGTAGTACCTGGTGACGAGGCCCCAGACGGAGTTGGTCGGGTGGAGAAGGTAACGTGCCAGTAGATGGGTCACGCTCTCCTTGGCCGGGAACAGCCGCCGGAGCTCGTCCTGGAACTCGGCCACCGCGTACAGCGACGGCGCGAAGTAGAGGTCGCTGTTGTTAGCGATAATCTTGGCATGGTTAGTGTTAGCGATATGGGTGAGTTTGGTCAGTGTGTCTGCGAGTGTTAGTGTGTGTGCGTCGTGTGTGCATGCACCGGATGCATGCGTCATGTACATGAGTTGCAGTAGTGCTGCGGCCATGGCGTGTGTGAGTCTGTACGTGCAGTCGTGCACTTTAGGATCGTGTGTGTGTGGGGTTGCAGCTGTGCTGCATGTCGTAGGTAGTTAGCAGTTCGTGATGTGCAGGTGCCGGTCCATGATGCAGAGGAAGCCGCAACGGCCGGATCGTGTGAGCGAATGGGTCTCCCGCGGACGTTGCTGAGCAGGTCATGCGGATCGTGGCGTTGAGGTCGGAGTGGAGGCAGCGGCTCCATCGTACGTCTCCGGCCTATTAGTAGCCCTGTACTTCACCGTTGTTAAATGCCAAGTCCAGGAAATAAAGTCGCCAACATACAGGCCGTCGTTGCGGCCGGGGCGTTCGTCGCCATTGTTGTCTCCTTGAGCACCTATGCTGTGTTCCAGTGAGTTGTGAGCGTGTCTATTTCTTGGGCTGCGCCAACATTTGGTACCAGAGCCAGGTTAAGCAGCAAGAAGATGGCGTCCACTCCGATGAAGGATGACGGCGGGTTGAAGATGTTCACCGGCAGCACGTCGCGGAGCGCCGAGGCGGAGCACGTCGTCGCCAACACGAACTCCGTCGAGCTCCCGCTGCTAACCAAGGCCAATTACCATCAGTGGGCATTGGTTATGCAGGTATCATTGGAGGCATTGGAGCTGTGGGAAGCGGTGGAGAAGGAGTGCAAGGAGCGTGCTCGGGACCGTCGGGCGCTGGCGGCGATCCTGCGCGCGGTGCCAATGGAGATGAAGGCCGGGCTCGCCGTGAAGAAGTCGGCGAAAGAAGCATGGGACGCGGTGAAGACGATGCGCGTCGGCGACGATCGAGTGAAGGCCGCGTCCGTGCAGCGGCTGTGGAAGGAGTTCGAGAACTTCCGGTTCCGCGATGGCGAGTGCGTCGACGACGTCGCGGTGCGGATCAACGGCCTCGTCGCGAGCTTGCGGGAGATGGGGGAGACGCTGGAGGACCACCGCGTCGTGAAGAAGCTCCTGCGCGTCGTCCCGAGGAAATTCAAGCAAGTCGCCGTGGCGATCGAGATGTTGACAGACCTCAAGACGGCGACGATCGAGGAGTTTGTCGGTCGGCTGCGCGTGGCGGAGGACGCGGACAAGGAGGACGTCGAGGAGGCTGCTGTGGAGGTCGCCGGGAAGCTGTACCTCACGGAAGAACAATGGGAGGCGCGGCGACGGCAGCGGAACAAGGACAGGGCTCGCGGCGGTGATGCAAGGCGTGGCGGCGACGCACGGCACGGCTACAATGGCGGAGACGGGCGGTGCAGCAGCGGCAACAAGGGCGACGGCGACAGCGACGCTGACGACGACACGAGCAGCACGGTGTCGGGCTCAAGCCGGCGTGGGTGGAACCGCAACCGTGGCCGGTGCTTCGAGTGCGGCGAGTGTGGACACATCGCCAAGTTTTGTCGCGAGCGGAAGAAGAAGAACGAGACAGCGCTACTCGTCGACGCCGGCGAGAGCGCGGCGCTCCTGTGAAGACGGTGATCAACCCATGTCAAGATTAGGGGGGTGAATGTTAGCGATAATCTTGGCATGGTTAGTGTTAGCGATATGGGTGAGTTTGGTCAGTGTGTCTGCGAGTGTTAGTGTGTGTGCGTCGTGTGTGCATGCACCGGATGCATGCGTCATGTACATGAGTTGCAGTAGTGCTGCGGCCATGGCGTGTGTGAGTCTGTACGTGCAGTCGTGCACTTTAGGATCGTGTGTGTGTGGGGTTGCAGCTGTGCTGCATGTCGTAGGTAGTTAGCAGTTCGTGATGTGCAGGTGCCGGTCCATGATGCAGAGGAAGCCGCAACGGCCGGATCGTGTGAGCGAATGGGTCTCCCGCGGACGTTGCTGAGCAGGTCATGCGGATCGTGGCGTTGAGGTCGGAGTGGAGGCAGCGGCTCCATCGTACGTCTCCGGCCTATTAGTAGCCCTGTACTTCACCGTTGTTAAATGCCAAGTCCAGGAAATAAAGTCGCCAACATACAGGCCGTCGTTGCGGCCGGGGCGTTCGTCGCCATTGTTGTCTCCTTGAGCACCTATGCTGTGTTCCAGTGAGTTGTGAGCGTGTCTATTTCTTGGGCTGCGCCAACAGCTGTACAGCAGCAGCCAGTTCACCTTCTTGATCGCCAGCTGGTGCTCGCCGCAGAAGAAGATCCTGTCGGTCAGCTTCCACCCTAGGCTCAAGTACACGTACGCCGGGGCCTCCGTCGCCGTCGCGTTCGACGCCGCTGGGTCCTCCGGGACGGTGATCTTCTTCTTGTTGAGGAGGCTCGAGTACGACTGCTCGGGGTGCTGCCCCACGCCGAAGAGCTTGGCGACGGGGAAGCCGTCGGCGGGGAGGCGCCACGTGGTGCCCGGGAACGGCTCGCAGAAGAGGTCGTCGGAGGCCGGGGGCAGGGCGGCGAGGAAGACGCGGTCGGTGAGCAGCGCGTAGAGGAAGCCGCTGACCATGGACAGCATGCGGTTGCCGAGCCCGTCGAAGGGGAGCCACACGACGTAGTTGCACTCCACGGTGTCGTCGGCGCTGCGGCCGGACCGGAGCTGCTCGACGGTTTTGGCGTAGAGCGGCGTGCCGGGGGCGCACCGCCTGTGCCGGGCCTCGTAGGCGCGCAGCCTGCGCAGGAGGTGCGGCGACGGCGCGTAAGGGAAGTGCTTGTAGTACCTCTAGGAGTCGTACCGGCTCCGGCAGGACCGCCGGTCCATGTCCGGCGCGAGGAGACCGCCGAGGAACTCATCGTGGGCTTTTGTTGCGGTTGCAGTTGCACCGGCTTCGGCGTCATGGCCATGATCAGCGTTCATAAATCCTCGTCCGTTCATGGCGGTGAGCTTGGCACTAGCGATCTGCCAGACCGTCGCGGCGCTCTCCTGCCCGAGGACGATGAACAGGACGAGTGGCAGCGTCACCAGGCCGCCGACGAGCAGCGCCTGGCGACACTGCCTCGTCTTCTCCCTCTCCGTCGGCCATGACGGCTCCGCCACCACCTCCGCCGGATCCACCAGCTTTAGCTCGGGCACGCCCCCAGTAGCGCTAGCGCCGCTCATCTCCATGCCTAGTAATAGTAGTGTACGCGCGCGCATATGGCCTTTGAATCTGCATAGGCTTTAGTAGGACCCATGGCCGCACCCGCATGCTACGACGAGAAGAGTACGTACGTCCAAGAAGCTGCCTGGACTTGGACTTCGCGGCAGTTCCCGTCAGGATGCACGAACGAACGTAGAAGATCAGTCGAGTGATATGAGCCGTGAAGTTGAATTTGCGTGGCTCGTGTACGGTGTTTAAAATAGCCGGCCATGGCAAACAGTGGATGCTTTCTTCAACACCTATAGACAGCTATTGCAAGAATGTTGCGGTTTCACAAAAATCTCATAAAAATAGAGATTCCATCCATGACATGTACACTAAGCACAAATTTGCATTATAACCCCTCCACTGAGAGGATATTGCAAGAATGAAACCTAGCAATACAACATTGTGGCGCCACATACAACGACACCGCAAGGTTTGCCACGTAGACAAATATTGGAGTAGTCACTAGTGGTTTGCCAATGTATTTTCCACGTGTAAAGGCTGCGGCCACCCAACAATAGTGCAGCGCCATCGGGGATGGAGCCCCTGGTTTTTCGTCTTAAAAAAAATCGTATCCCTTTCATATGACGTCAGATGGAGATGATCTTTATATGGAAATTGTAGCTCTCAACGAGATCTCAGCTTTGTAAGTTTGAGTTTTTTTTTCACTTGGTGTCATTTGCGAACGCTTTGTCTTAGAAAAATTATATTTTTTACACATTAAGTTGGATGGAGACGATCTTTATATTAAAATTGTAGCTCTAGACAATATATACAGGTTTGTTGTTTTGAGTTTTCTCAATTAAATTTATTTAAATATAATTTATGCTATTTATAATATAAACACGTGTATGAGATTTTCATATTAAAAAATCATAACACTTCCATACATTTTATACGAAACTGTAGCACTTAACAAGATCTATAAGTTTGTTTTTTAAGTCTTTTATTTAAAATCATTAGATGCCCTAATATTTCATTCGAGTTTAAATATAAAAAAAAGGCGTTGCAAGTTTTACACTAAAAAATCAAGCCGCTGACCATGGACAGCATGCGGTTGCCGAGCCCGTCGAAGGGGAGCCAGACGATGTAGTTGCACTCCGCGGCGTCGGTGCTGCGGCCGGACCGGAGCTGCTCGACGGACTTGTTGTAGAGCGGCGTGCCGGGGGCGCACCGCCTGTGCCGGGCCTCGTAGGCGCGCAGCTTGCGCAGGAGGTGCGGCGACGGCGCGTAAGGGAAGTGCTTGTAGTACCGCGAGGACTTGTACCGGCTCAGGCACGACCGCCGGTCCATGCCCGGCGCGAGCAGACCGCCGAGGAGCTCGTCGTCGTGGGCCTTGGTTGCAGTTGCACCGGCGGCGTCGGCCTCGCCATGACGATGTTGAGAGGCGTTCATAAACCCTTGAGGATAGATAATATATTTATATATATATAACATGTAAGGACGTTAGAAATGAGTGAGAGTAGTGATCGAAGACCGTAACCGTTCGTATACCTCGTCCGTTCATGGCGGTGAGCTTGGCAGTGGCGACCTGCCAGACCGTCGCGGCGCTCTCCTGCCCGAGCACGAGGAACAGGAGGAGTGGCAGCGTCATCAGGCCGCCGATCAGCAGCGTCTGGCGGCACCGCCTCGGCTCCTCCCTCTCCGCCGGCCATGGCGCCGCCGCCGGATCGTCCAGCGGCTTTGATGGCACGGCTCCAATAGCGCCACTCATCTCCATCAGTCACGATTCACCTCTGTCGTGCTCTACGCCGCGTGTATACGTGCAGAGCAGTATATATGGTCATCGATATATATGATCGATTCCATATGCCTAGGATTTATATATATAGTAAGTGAATTACTAGGAAGAGCTGGGGTACGGCCGGTTCGACTTGCGTTGGTGGGGGTGCAAGAATATTAATGTACTGTACACAAGACAGGAGTGGATTGGAGATAAACTGAATTCGATGGATTTGAGGATCATGTGACCAAGATTATTCTACACAAAGAAACAACGTACGGCGTTCCTTGTGGGTCGCCATCGCTTGCTCTCAAATTAATCAATAAGCTCGCGCGATTGGTGGTCTGTCGGCCCTTGTCGATCGAGAAGTACATGTACATGACTATGATTCATGACCTAAACTACTAAAACTGATGTCTTAAGGGCATGGGGTGCTCAGCTTAGAGCAGATGCTTAGCAAAATACCAGCTTTTTTTATTGTACTATTGGCACCTGGTATTTAAAAGGTGCCTATATATGAAGTGGTTAAGTTAGGATTGATGCTTAATGTGTGCTAATAAGGTGATTAGATTCATCTAAGCATATGTTTGCATTGTAAAAATTAGTACCAGTGTCTAGAGTTGTGATATTATAATCACTTATGCTGTTTGGTAGTACCTGAGCCATGGCCAGAATAGAACAAGAATGGATATTTGGTTGCTTGTCCAGCAATCATAGCCTGGTCTAAATAGACCAAACGAAGCCCCCCTAGCCTGGTTGGAATTGAAGGCAAGAGACGACGTTCAATCTTAAACCAGGCTAGTTTTGTGCAGAATCTGCAGCGCGTAGAAATCGAAATGTCCTTTTCAACTCATTCCTTTATTATATCTCATAATTAAAAAAATATAATCACAAAACCGATTTTACATTTGTGTCTGCGACACTTTTACGAATAAACTAGACTAGACTTGTCATATAAATTTAAAAATATTAATTTCAAAGTATAAACTAGAGTAGATGGAAGATAGACAACCAAACAAACTCGCCTACATGTATTGCAGGAGCCCGGCCATGTGTAGCCTGGCTTAGGAATCTAGTCGGACTGTGGTTTGAGAAGCAACCAAACAGACTTAAGCATTAGTGTACGTATTGTATATGCCCTAACTGAGTTGTTATTGCGTAGCAAGCAAGGCGTCTGTCGTCCCATGCATGGCTAATGTGTGCGGATGAAGCCAAGCCCAAGCTGGCTGGCGAGGTCAGGTATTCCCCTCTAGTCTATCTATTCGTTAACGATGCTTCAAGGTGCGACAAAGATGTTGCCTTTCCGCTTCCAAAGTGTCAACGGCGCCTTCGGATTGGCAATAGCAATGTACGTCGATTTTGAAGTGTATATGCATGCATGCCGAGTCTCAAGCAGTTGTGTAGAGTCATTAAAGCTGATATGGTAAATTAACAGTGGAGATACTGGTCGTAGGAGAGTAAAATTCACTATTAGTCCCTAAACTTACACGAATGTGCTATCCAAGTTGTCCAATTTTAAAAATACATTGTTCGCTGGCTAAACTTGTTTATCGTGCCATCTCAACCCGTTAAGCTACATGCTAAGATAGTCCATGTTGACTCCAATTACATTTTGAGGCCACATGTCGTTCCCCATCCCAAGGTGATTCCTACAATCCTACGCCCGTGAACTGGATTACATGATGAGGAGTGTAAAGATTTTGGAGCACGATAAGAATCAGGATTACTAGACACATTGTGCACATATGAATGCATGTAATCGGGTTGATCAATACAAACTATCTTATCCATGACTATCTTTAATTTCCATTTATATATACACACACAACAACAACAACAATTCCTTTTTTTAGAACAATTCATTATGTGCACATGATGGTGCATTGTGCACGTATAAAAATAGGGTGTGTCTCCTCATCAGATGACTGATATGTAACTTTTCATCAATCACATTTTACAACCATCCAATGTTCATCGAACGGCTCCCAATGATGATTGAATGAATTCAATATATCAGTTACATTTTATATTACAACATAGATGACTGATGCATAACACAATACAAAAAATTACATTACAACAATATTAGTAATATATGTAGTAATTTAATAAAAACAGATACAAAACACACCCAAAACAATTTGACCAATGGATATACAAATATCAAGCGGCTTAAGAGGAGTAAATCTCATAAAAATATGTTATCCTTTCGGCTCAGCTAGATTTGGCCCAATATGAGTCGGAGCGCGCAGCTTAGCTGCGGTGAGATGGCCCACGACACTCGAGCCCAGGTCCAGCCCGCAGGCCCAGCCACGGACACCCCATTTCCCCACCCTTCCGCGATTCGCCGCCGAAACCCTCGCTCCGCCGCTCGCCGGAGTCCGGGCAACCGAGCAGCATGGCGGAGGCGCTGATGGAGGAGATCGTCGAGGAGATCCTCCTCCATTTGCCGCCGGACGACCCCGCGAGCCTCCTCCGCGCCGCCGCCGTGCGCAGGCAATGGTGCCGCGTCATCTCCGCCCCAGGCTTCCGCCGCAGGTTCGCCCAGCGCCACCGCTCGCCCCCGATGCTCGGCTTCCTCACCTATGCCGTTGGCCAAGACGAGCACTGGAGAACCTCCACCGTCGCCCGCTTCGTCCCCACCACCGCCACGGCCGCGTCCTCCTCACCGACGACACGCCCTTTCAGAATGCTCTCGAGGTCTGGGACCCCATCACGGATGGGCTGTGGCAACTCCCTGCGGCGGCGGTGCCCCAACCGATCAACTGGAACGCGGCGGTGGTCTGCGCAGCGCACGGCGCATGCTGCCACCAGGATTGCCGCCGCGAGCCTTTCCTCGTCGTCTTATTGGACAGCGAAACTGCAAGCATTCGTGCGCGTGTCTACTCGTCCGACTCTGCCGTCTGGAGCGAGCCGACCTATGGCCCCCCGTCCCCAGAATATGGATTCCAGATAACTCCTGCTGCCCTTGCTGGGAATGCACTCTATTTCCTTGTTTATGCGGGCATTCTCGAGTACAATTTGGCCACACAAATCACGACTATGATTCACGTTCCTCCCAAAACCTTATATGACGCTGTAGTGCTCACCACGACAGGGGATGGTCAGTTGGGATTCGCAAGGGTGGAAGACACCAAACTCTGCCTCTGGTTAGTCGAGACTCATCCAGACGGCGGTGCTGTACTGTCACTCGTGAGATCAATTGAGCTCGAGACGCTGCTCCCAGTTATTGTCCCCCTCATCCATGACTGCTCTCTCAGCTTCGCACATGGTGTTGGGGTCATTTATTTTGGGACGTCGGCTGCTTGGTTCAGTATTGATCTAAAATCCAACCAGGTGAGGGAAGAGGAATGCCGTGATGGTCAGATCTCCACTCTCATTCCATACATGAGCTTCTAGACTCCAGGTATAGCTTTACCTTAGTCCATGATTTGCCAATTTCTAGAACCTTGTAATACTCAGCTTATTTACTATTAGAACTTTGATACGGTGACTTAAAAACTTTCCTGTCCAGGAGTCCTTCAAACTAGATAGATGTGCCTATTAGGAATTCGTGCAACCATCATGCATGTTGTGCACAAATGATGGGGTCTTGACAATGTGGAATGGATACTCCTTGCGAACAGTTTCATCTCGTTGATAGGATGGCAATGTTGAGCGCTCTATTGTGTCAACTATGAATCTAGCACATGATTCTGAGAAGTGGACTTGGCAACTTGTTAATGAATTTGAAAATCTACATTGAATCTTTACTTCATGGTTATTGTGCACTAGAGTGATGCTAATTTGCTCACATTTAAAAGTCTTAGGTGCTTAACAAATTAGTGATGTCTTGCTGGAGCAGTAGCAGTGAAAACCAATGTAAAAACACATCAGTTGTCTTGATTGTCCTCGTCCCTAGAGTTTCAGTATGTCACTTGATTTGCTGAAGGATTTAAACTTTATCCTAGTAGTAGTGACGCAGCTGATGCTAGCATGCATTTTCCTTAGCTACATGAGTAGGTTCAGCAGGCTGAAATTTTCATCCTAAGTGACTGAGTGTGTCATTCAACAATGTTCTCTAGTTTTCCAGTGGCACCATGATCTCTTGATCAATTGCTTGTAACCGAGTGTATTCACTCATTTCTCTGTTCTGCAGATCTTCACCGGTATGGTGTAGTTCCTGCCTAAACCAAGTAAGTGTATTTTTTAAAAGTTCTTTATTATGAATGATGAACATATGTCCGGGCTCTACTTTTTTGACTTTTGGAGTCATTATTCCTTTTCAGGCTTACCAAGTTCCTTTTGGGATGCTGTTGCTGTTATGTTGGATACATAACTATATACCTTTCTTTCCTGAAATGTCTCTATAGTTCAGTTCCTGTTTGATATGAACAAGGTTGCCCAAGCTAGAAATAGCTTCAAACTTGTTCAAACATTTGGTGGAACTGGCAGTGGGATTGTGGTTCAGTTCCGATAAATAACTTTTAATGTTAGTTTATTTCTGAAAAGAGCTTGCATGTATTGTGGATAAATTGAAGAACATATTCAATAAAAGTAGCTGTTGCATGTTGGGGTGCTGGCATTTGTGTGAACTTATCTGATCTCTAGGTTTTTAATACTGTTGTGGCAGCCCTTTCATTGCAGTTAGTTTATCCAGCTTGAGGCTTCTGCTGTAGAAACCTGGAGCACTGTTAATAGACAGTTAGTTGCCACTGATGAGAAAGTCATATTCATATTACAACAAAGATAACCATGAAGTTTGAGAATGTGGAATGCTGTTGGCAAAGGCTCACATTTAAGATAGTGCCGTGGAGATTTTTTTTTGTTGATAACGCGGAATAAAATACTTTCATGTGAGTAGTTCCATCTCACTGCTAGGATGACGATGCTTTATGAAAATTGAAAACTAGGAGAGCTCTGATATGTCTACCATGATGCTGAGTACTGGACTTGTTAATTTCAGGCATTCCATTGGAAAAGTTATTAGATACTTGTTTGATAGCCTTTTGTTTTGTTATTTTTGAAGCTTACATGTGCACGGTTTGCTTTGTTACTCAGTCATCAACACCTGCATCGGAGTATATTGGGAGCTTATGGCGTGGGCTGTGGGGAGATGGAGGAGGCTTGCAGTTTCTGCAGTTGAAATATTCAGTCAACAAATCACTGATGAGGTTTCGATGGAGCAGTAGTGGTGACAGCAAGGCAGAAACACCTTGACTGACCCAGTCCCTATAGTTTCAATATATCGCTTGAATTGCTGAAGCATCTAAACTGTATCCTGGAATCGATGCATGTAATGCCACCTCTTATTTTCCTGAGCTACATGAGCACGTTCCGTATATTGAATCTTCTTCCTAAGTGACAGTGTGTTCCATTCAGCTCGTTAGATACATTCTCTGGTTTTCCAGGGGCACCGAGATCAACTGACAAAAACATTTGCATACGTTCAGTTCAGTCAACCGTTGTTCAGATTAGAGCTCAGGGACTTCCTGAATAATAATGCACGAGTCTGCCCGAACTGCCTGCCCTGCGCCTAAGTTTTAGCTGTAGCTTGTTGCTGATTGCTTAGCACCCTGGATTTCAAAACCTTCAAAGCATGACCTCGAGGGAGGCTTGAGCTCTGAAAGGTTGTGGAACGTAATGATCACCGGACACCGAGTTCATGGTAGAAGCAATGCTTCCAGTCCCAGCATGGAAGCATGTCACGGTTGCTTGACACACCTTCTTTGTACTCAGCAGGAGTCCAAAACAGTGGACAACGTTCAATTAGCTTCATTTGCATTCGAATGCGAACGAAAAAGGTTCTGTTTTCCCCAATTTCTAGTTCGTTGAAAGTCAGGTCAAAACTTTGATCCGAACGATGAAACCATACATCCAATGACAATAGAAGGTGAGATAGGAGTGTGGGGTAGAAGGACTACCACGATGATAGCCTAACAGAATTTAGGTTTGTATTTGTCTTGCAGTACTCCCTTTAGATAGCATCATAGCAACACGGTTACCAAGACGTCATTTCGACCATGAATTAATAATAATACACATATTAAAAATGTATCAAGCATGCCATTTTTTGAAACTATTCTCAAAGACGAATTTAGTCATAACAATTTTAAAATGTGAATTGAAATATCTGAAAAGATGTCGATAGTCCAAAAAAATAGAATCGGACCTACTAGTGCCCGGACGTCCGATGGGAGGTATTCCTGTCTGACGCTTGGTGAAGCATAAAAAATGAGCTGCTAAAACCTCAACGAAATACTGATAAAAAATGTACTATTGCAACATCGATATTTGGGGGGGGGGGGGAAATCTAGATGCGATGCGTCGAGTGATGCGTGAAACATGAGAAAATAACTACCGAAACATCAACGAACAACTGATGAAACATTGAAAATACAATATTGCAACATCAGCGTGTGTCAATTAATTGAATTGAATGAAAAAATCGGATCCGCAATTTGGAGAAAAAATCTGGACGCGACCCGTGGGACGCTACGTGAAATATCAGAAAACATTAAAAATACAATGTAACGTCAGTTCGTGTGGAGGATGACATCCGCGGTGTCAGAGCCCCAGCGTTCCCGAATTAGAATAGGCTGACCGCACGTAAATCAAAGCGTCCGTTATGCTTTTTATTTATTACCACAAGCGCAGATCCTCGCAATCCCGCCGCTTCACCTTCACCAGTCCACTTCCCCGACCCGGCCGAAGCGACCCAAGCCAACCAACCATGGCGCCGCGCCGTCCGCCGGCGCTGATGGATGAGCTCGTCGAAGAGGTGCTCCTCCGCTTCCCGCCCGATGACCCCGCGAGCCTCATCCGCGCCGCCCTCGTCAGCAAGCGATGGTGCCGCCTCATCTCCGGGCGCGGCTTCCGGCGCCGATTCCGCGAGCTCCACCGCGCGCGCCCCCCGTGCTGGGGTTCATCTGCAACGTCTCCAGGGAGACCGAGGACCGTCCCTGGAACGCCCGGTTCGTCGTCCCGACCTCCTCCTGCCTGCCCCATGCCGACCACCTCCACTGGCAAGTGCTCGACTCCCGCCACGGCCGTGTCCTCCTTTACAGCCCTCTCTCGTTCGACTCCTGGGGCGGCGGTTTCGCTCGGACCTTCGTCGTCTGGGACCGCCTCAACGGCCATCAGCTAGAGTTACCTCCCCTACCGCTACCGCAGGACCGGTTGTTCCCATGGACGGTCAGCTTCATCAACGCCACTGTGCTCTGCGACGACGACGCCGCCTGCCACCACCACGGCCGCTTCCTCTTCGTCTTCGTGGGAGTCTGCAACGACGCGATGTCCCTCTACGTGTCATGGGGTGAGCCGGCCATTGCACAGCACCCTCGTGACTTGGTCGACATGGTGCCTCCTGCCGTGCTCGGGAATGCAGTCTACTTCGTGTTCAAGTTGAGCACGAGGATGGTCAAGTATGATCTGCGCACACGACAGGTGTCTCTGATTGACTTGCCTCCTTCGTCCTATGGGCGCATTATGCTCATGACCACCGGTCAAGGTAGGTTAGGCTTCGCAAGCACAGATGACTTCAGGCTCTACCTATGGTCAATGGAGGTCGATCCCCAGAATGGTGCGGTGGTATGGACACAAGATAGGGTGATTGAGCTCCGGAACCTGCTTCCTGCCGGCGATGCCCTCTTGAGCTCGCTTGGGATTGCTGGCTGTGTAAATGGTCTCGGTGTCGTCTTCGTTGGCACTGAGGATGGGTACTTCACTGTTGATACAATGCCAGACTAGGCCATAAAGATAGGAGAGGGTGTAGTTTGCAGGAACGATGATGATGTGGATGATGGGTATGGCCACAACTACTACACTGTTGTTCCCTACCCAAGCTTCTACTTCCCAGGTACGTGTACAGTAGAACTTAACTTAGTGTCGTTATGGCTCTAACACTATGTTCCCTGCTAGCTTGTGATTTGGCACTGGCAGTGTCACTTGACAAACAATAGAACATAGAAATGCAACTGGTGATATCTATGACAAATAGAGATTTTTTTGGGGGGGGGGGGGGGGGGGGGTTCGAAACTTCTTATGCAAATGATTTTTACAAGTCTGTCTTTTTTTTGTTGTTGTGAAGTTATGCACCATAAGTTAGGCTTGTTTGATGGGTAAAATTGTCTCATACAGGGCACATCAATTCCTCAATTGTCTTGTCTGATATAAATTTCAAAACTGTGTGCTTTTGCAGCACTTGGAGCAATCGCAACAGCAGAGGAACCAAGTGCAGGCACATCAACTGCATGATGGCGCTCAAGTTGTGTGAGAGGTAATCTTTCCCTGATCGAAATGAAGAAAAAAAACGCAAGATTGTGATCATAGATGACTTCAATGATGCTTTTGGTTGTATACATTTTTAGTATATGTGGTTTTGCTGCTGGTCTTGTTCTTCTACACTTCATGGTTTTTTGATCTTTGTGCAAGGGAGGTGGAACCCTTTCTTGAGCTTATCTCTGTAAGATGGTAGCCTCAACAATTAGCCTTTGATGAATATAATTGTACGGTGCTATTTAGCTGGGAATGAATGCAGTTCCTTTTATTGATGACTAGTGGTGGTCAGAATGCAGATTCACGAGGCGCATTTGGCGAGAACTATCCTGCTGGTTAGCAACCCCGAGTCTAGACCCGGCCACTTGGAACCATAGTGCAAATTTACACCAACGGTGGACCAACACAGCATCATCCCCGTTAGCCTCCAAGAAGGGGCTCCACTCGCTCATTATCCTAGTTTGTTGGGAGCTTTAGAAAGAAAGGAATAATCGGGTTTTCAACCATGCTGAAGCCCCCTTGGCTAGAGTCTTGGGAAAAATCAGAGACGAGGCGCGCCTTTGGAGTTTTGCGGGAGCAAAAGGGCTTCGAAGCCTTTGTAATTATTAAGTTTCGCTTTCTTTTGTTGTTTTTTTTTTGTTTTTTTTCTCGTGCATGGGCCTTTCTCTGTAAGTAAGTTTTATTCTTGGCACCCTCCGGGGCCTCCGCCTTTTTACTATAATAGGCAGCTCTCCTGCCGATTCGTTTCAAAAAAGAAAAAGAAAAATAAGTTAGGAAGTTAACACTGCAGTTTTTCTTTTTATCCAGCCAAGATTTTTTTTCCCAGTTTGACCTGAAACTTGAAGCAATTGCCGATGTCCGATTGAGTTTCATCAGTTTTCAGAATTCATAGTGTATTCTTCAAGAATAGTGTATTGAGCTATATCTGATCTGCCTGTATTTCTCGCGTGTTATTGCAAGTGTTAGTTTTGCTAATGATCACCTAACATTGCGGTCTAAGCCTTGAAACCGCGGCCGAGCACCTTCAGGTCCAGAAGATTCTCTATGGTGTATCAGTGACCGCTGGGATGCCAAATTTCTCCATGTATACCAGATTTAACAGAAGCTTGTGTCTATCTTCTACTGATGATTTTGCACAAGCATGTCTATTAATTGGTTGAACTATGGACAATGCGACTAAATTAGTGTTGTTTGGTTACCAGTTAGCAGTGATTTATTGGTCCCTGTGGTCGGTATTTAGTGAGGGCATGCCCGTTCCTTAATCAGCTCAGTACAAATTTCTAAATTTGTCTGTTTCTGCAGCAATGCTTACTGGAATAGCTCAAGTTGGGCGATCAGTTGCCACAGGTCCAAGTTCTTCGAAATAAAGAATTGCTTGGTGGGGATCCTGTGAGGCCCAAGTGGGGGTTTGTTCTGCGGGATTGGTGCTCATTTTGTTGTACTGGCCACATGGCTGGATAGTTTTGTGACTTTTGAATCGTTTTGGAACGGAAATGGAAGACATTTTGTCTGCTCAAGTAATCCCCTTGAGCGCTAGAAAAATCATTTCTGGATCTTTGTTTCGTAGCTTTATTAACTCAAACTTTACAATGCTTGAACAGAAGTTTGCATATCAGAGCCGCGCAGGAATGAATGCTATTCTCATGGAAATGAGTGTATACTAACTTTACAATTTCTGGATCTTTGTTTCGTAGCTTTATTCTTTATCTGAGAGAAGTTGTTCTCATGGAAATGAGTGTATACTAACTTTATTTAGAACCCTTATGTTTACTACAATTTAATTCTAGTAAACTGTTCACGTAGGCTGGATTTGAATCTTTGACATTGAAATTTCAATTCATTCCACATTTACAGAAGTACCCCCTCAGCTGCACCCTTTTTCTTCATATAAAATAAAATAAAATGCATCTTGGCCTAGTAGGACTCAGTCACATCACGAGTTCTGTACTAATGTCAACAAACAAGTTGCCCTCGGTTATCACTGCAACGAGGTGATATTCAGGTTACGGACTGGATAAAATTAATCACAGTTAGGTATGTTCCGTTTGCATAATGGTTTGGACGTCGTCTTTATACAAACCTTTAGAAGAAAAATAAATAACCACCCGATACAAATACTAAGATATCAGCGACCTTTGACCTAAAGTCAACGGGTAACAAGTTCATTTGTTATATATTATCTTTCAGCTTATTCCCTACGGATACAAAATCAATTACTGAAACAGAACCATGATCCTAAATATCGCGGTAGAAAGGATGCATCAAGAAAGGTTAAAACTACTGGTTGGGCAACCTTGTTTAGGTGAACTGCATTGCGTTTCTCATACTCCCTGACAAGCATGAACTAAACAATAGCTTCCATAATCAGAAATGTAAACCCATGTCAATTTTTTATAAGATCCATAATTGATGATGATGAATTACAAACCAAGCAACTCAGACAAGCATAAATGTAGACCTGGATCACTGATCTAGGTCTCAAACATGTATTCATAGGCACTTCACCGAAAGGCTATACTTTGAAGGATGTGGCAAGGTCAAGATTCAAGATCAAGGCCATAGTTGAAGGACCATAACTGGCGATGATGAATTACAACTGAAGCAACGTTGTAAAAATCAGATACAAACTGAACATGTGGACCACAGTGCATTACCAATCCATTTTCGAGGAATCTAGATATGAAGGTTTCATTCCACATATACAACAGTATGGATTCAGATCTCTCCTTTCCTTTGAAAGTCAAACTGGGCACCTACTGGCAGTCCACATCTGATGCACTGATATTTTCATAATTTTAACACAGTTGTTGTCATAAAGAACTAGTTCTAGGTGGTTATAGCCCACTTGCAAATTTGTTTGATGAAGAAACGAGCACAATTAGCAATTAACTGCCTGGTACGAATTCCAAGTAACCAGGTATTTATATGGTCACAATTAGTTAGTCCACTAGTCACTACACATTGCAAATTTTTTCTAGTTGGTTCACCACACAAGCAAAATTGAATAATGAAACTGAACTATGACGTCCAGTATTTTCAGTTCCAAGGATGTGCCAAGGAGGGCTGAAACCTTGTTCAGGTCAAAGTGAAAGTGAACAACAAAGTAATTTTTAAGGAAATGAAAGCAAGGTGATGTATATCTTTGTTTCTAATAGGACGTGCAAAGCATGAACCCAAATGTTTACTGTAACAAACTGAACTGTAAACATGAAAAAAATTCATGGTCAAAGCTCACAAACCGAATTTTACAGGGACAATAATTGGCGATGAAGAACTACAACTCCAGTAAGTAATCTGAATGTCCGATAGAAACTGAACCTGGGAACTATAAGAATTACATATCCTATTTTTAGGAAATATAAATATATACAATGTCAAGGGCCAGTATTATGTTGAGTAGGAAAATAAATTGGAACCAGATATTAAACAAATTATAGTTTCTGACACATCATCGTAATGTTGAATTAAAAGAGAAGAACGATATTGATTAATACAAGTGACACTGCTCTTACTGACACTTCCCAAGATTAAATATTGCAATGCCTATGTTCAAAATTTCTTCAATTTGTGCAAAACTAGAGCAAAACATAACCACAAAGTCAAGCCAATAACCTAGGACAATAACTTGGAACCTGATATTAAACTAAATTATAGTTCCTAACACATCACCATAATATTTAACTAGATGAGAACAATAATTGACCAGTACAAGTAGCACTGCTCTTATTTAAACTTCCCGACATAAAATATCTCAGTGCCTATGTAAAAAAAAATCAATTTATGCAAGATAGAAACATAAGCACAAAGTGAAGCCAAGAACCACAAATAGTTTCAAATGCACCTTCTAGTTGTATTGGAATAACTAGTTACACATACCCTGTTAAAGAAATTGAACTCAAACAAGCCACATAGATTCTTTGTTAGAAAAACAGAAGATGATCACATATGGGTTCTAAGTGATGTCGCGTTGTCGCTGAGCATAAAAATACTACCTAAGTCATCATAAATGCAAACCAGAATCATTAATCTTATCCTTGGTCCAAAGCATGGATTCTTGGGAAATTCGTTGGAACAAGCATACTAATTTACAAAATAATAAAATATTTCCCGACTTAACGTGCCCAACTGAGAACAATCACATTAACTGACTGTTACTGAAAGTGTCAGCTCTACAAGATGGCCACAGGAGAAAGCTCAAGCTGATGGATGGATCACTGCATCCACACTCATAATTGCAATCTGGCAGTAGCATGATCTGAAAAGATTCAATGCAAAATAGTTATAAACACTCTATAGCTAAACAACTATACAAAAATATGACATGCACAATTTTTATGGAACAAGATTGAGTTGAAAAAAATATCTGCTTCAGATTGTCTACAGAATAATAGCAGGGCCCCTTCTTCTCACACGCTGAGGGTTTAGCTAAAGAAAAAAGGTAGAACTAACGTGCTACATATGTAATCACCGTACGTTTTTTTTCTTGACCCCATGTACCATTATCTCCATTTTCATGTTTCTTTTTGGAATAACACTTATGAGACCCAAAGAATGACGGCAAGCTATCTAATTTACATTTGGGAATCTGGCTGTTACCACTTATCAGGAGTGTAGAAGCTCACAAAGGGAAAGATGACGTAGTATTCCCCACTGTCAGCTACCTTCCTGACCTGTCCGGACTTCACCTCGGAAGCGAAAATACCAGCATTTGTGCCAATAAAAAGGGTACCAGTGGCCTCTGTGAAGCCAACCACACTAAGCTGCACTGAGAGATCATCGATAGCCATGGGGATCAAGTTATCAAGCTCAATCACCCTACTCTGCACCCATCCAGCAATGCCAGAGCAAGCAGCCCGACGTGACCAAATGTGGATGCTGCGGCCTTGCACATTGGCGACTCCCAGTTCGCCGTCCTCTGCAATCATGAGCATTGCGTCTCCTATGTACACACCCATGTCCTGGAAATGGGGCGGAGGTTTGATGACCGACAGGGGCTGTCTGCCCTCCAGATCGTACTTGAGGATTCCATTGGCAACGTTAAAGAAAAGTGAACCTCCGGCGAGGATACTGGGTACCGCGAGGAGCGCGGAATAAGGGCTGAGCTCAATCGATGCCGGTGCGCTCCATTCACCAGTCGCCGAGGTGTACACGCTCACCTTGGTCGTGGTGGAGTCGAGGGTGCCGCCCACGAAGACGACGCGGAAATGCTTGCCGTGGCAATCGAGGTGGTGGCACCCGTCCGAGGCGCAGAGCACCGCCGCATTGTGGCCGACGTACGGGTACGGCGGAGCGGGGAGGGGATGGGTGTCGCCGGTGACCGGGTCCCACACGGAGATTCCCACGGGGCCGAAGGAGTAGAGCAGCACGCGGCCGTGGCGGCAGTCGAGGGCCCACCAGCGCTTGCAGGAGGCGAGGAACGCCGGAAGGGCGAAGGCGGCGGAGGTGGTGGGGGCGAGGCGGTACGCTTTGCCTGCGGGGTGGAGGATGCCGAGCAGGGGCGGCGCGCGGTGGAACTCGCGGTAGCGGCGGAGGAAGCCGGGGTCGCGGAGCACGCGAAACCAGGTCTTGCAGACTAGGGCCGCGCGGAAGAGGTGCGCGGGCTCGTCCGGCGGGACGCGGAGCAGGATCTCGCCGACGGAGTCTTCCATCAGCTCCGGCAGCGGCGGCGGCGCCATGCCTGCGGCCGTGCGGGGGAACGAGACGGGTAGGGTAGGGTAGGGCCGGAAGCTTTCTTAAGCCTAATTCGGCCCACTAAGGCCTAAAAACCTCCTTCTCTCTGTTTTTTCCCGAGAAACTTCAGAAATTAGATCTCAATTGGTTCGCCTCTTGAAATACTCCACATTTACTGTAACAAAGTAAAAATGTACATGCGTGCGCACGTGGCGCACGTGCATTTTTTTAAGGACCAAAGTTAGTTATTTCATTATTAATTTTTTTTATTTGTGAAAGTTTTATGTATGAGAAAAATATGGTTTTATGTTTTATTTATTATTTTGAAAGTTTTAGATTCACAAAGTAAGTTAGTTTATAGTCTATCTGAAAAACTTCACAGCAAACAAATAAATATATTTTTTCATTCAACAAACTTAAATAATATACCAAGTACCTTGTATTGAGGGATATAACAACAATTTGATGTGGACTAATTTATGTAACCCTTACAATTAACGAAGTTATGTTTTTTTTTATTGAGCCGAGTGGAGAGTTGTTGAAAAAAATCAACCGTGTCATACAAAATTCTCATAGAACTAAAGATTTAATAAAAAATAAACTTAGCCTAGAATAAATTTTATGTGTGCCAAAAAGCCTATAACTGTGCAGCCCAACTCCACCCCCGCCTCGAGCTAGGCAGCCAAGACCATCCGATTTGAATCAGACAGCTCCCGTGGCTCAAGGCGGGACCAAACCCGGCCAAGACAACCCTAGCCACCATTCCCTCCTCGCTCTCTTCACCCCCACCGCTCCTCCCTCTCCTCCACCGCCGCGCCACCCAGAGCACAGCTTCGTTGCCCCCTTGCCGCCCGTCGGGCCCCTCGCAAGGGCGCACGTCCACCGGTGGGCACGCGGCCGTCAAGTGGCCTAGCGGCAGTGCCTTCTTGACAGCGGCCGGCGGCGCTTCCTCCTCGTCGTCCCTCTGCGCCTTGACCTCCGTGCTCCGCCCCACCCGGGTCCGGCCGGCCCGCCTCTGCCTTGCCCGCCGCGACTTCTCCTCCTGTGGCTCGCGGCGGCTGGATCCGCCCACGCGCCGTCTCCTCCGAACTCTCGACCACCGGATCCATTGCGCGGCCGCAGCCGGACCACCAACCTCTCCTCTCCTCGCACCTCCTCCGGCCTCTTCGCGGATGGATCCGCTCGGCCAGCGTCGCCTCCAGCCTCACAGCCGCAGCCGGGCCGCCTCCTTCCCCGGTCACACCTTCTCCGGCCTCCTCGCGGACGGATCCACCACCTCCCGCCATCACCTTCTGTCTCGCGGCGCCATGTAAGCCCTTCTCTTTTCTTGGTTTGGAACATAGGAGTGGGTTATGACTATGCAAATTATTGCATTTGTGGGCGATGTGGGACTAATAATTATAGTTTCTTAGGTTGTGATGACTCAAATCTAGTTTTCTTGAGCTGTGATTGACTCAATCCTGCTTTGGCTAGGCGATCTGTTGGCGCGGGTAGATGTGGGTACGTTCGAAATCTCAGGTGAGAAAAAACAGAGGAAGAACCTCTGCGCCGGACTAGTTCCACGGCAGAAACTCACGTTTTGCTGTGGTAACCTGAGTTTTGTGAGCTATTTTGCCTTAGTTGTGGGGACAACCTAGATCTATGGGTCTACGTGGGTACAAATCTCTTAGGATAAAAAAGATTTTTTTACTAACTCACTCTTTATAATATATATAGTGAAAATGCACGTGCGCCTCGCACGTGTCGTCAATTAAAATACAAAGATTATGAACTATTACAAAATTAAAATTTCACACACAACTTATTACAAACAATACATAAATCACTAATTGCAGAAAAGAATTAGGACTCTTAAATTTAAAACCATTAATTCAATTAATCTTAACACAATTATTTCCGAAGAATATTCCCTCTCTCTAATAATAAGTGCTGTTT
Source organism: Paspalum vaginatum (assembly GCA_030272315.1). Classification (NCBI taxonomy): domain Eukaryota; kingdom Viridiplantae; phylum Streptophyta; class Magnoliopsida; order Poales; family Poaceae; genus Paspalum; species Paspalum vaginatum. The sequence goes on along the minus strand of CM059013.1, from coordinate 47,360,981 downwards.
TAGGATTCCAATTATGTTCCACACTAAGTGTTGTTTTAGATATTTATCAACTAAAAAGAGAAATTAATCTCTGCATGTATGCATGTATATACCAATAAGGATATTTCTCTTAAGCAGAGTTAGGTGCATTTTCACCCACCATAATTAAGTTGTACAGAATTTTGCTAAAACAACGGTTATTATAGATCGGAGGGGCTGCTTAAAATAAATTAAATTTTGTAGAGGTAATCATTTCTCATCTTAATTTATGCAACCCAAAAATACTTAATGTTGAAATAATGTATATAAATAAATAAAACTAAAAAATAATTAAGATCAAAGCGTGCAAGGGACCTCACCGGCGGTGGATGCAACCATGTACCGCAGCTTGATCGGCAGCCTGCGGTACCTGCTGCACACCCGGCCGGAGCTCATGTTCGCCATGAGTATATGAGTCGGTTCATGGAGGAGTCGAGGGTGGAACACATGGCGGCCATGAAGCAAATGCTGCGCTACATCAAGGGCACGTACGACCACGGGCTGCACTACACCAACAACGGAGGCAAGCTTGACCTCCTCGGCTACAGCGACAGCGACATGGCTGGCGACGTCGATGGCCGCAAGAGTACCACTAGGGTGATCTTCTTCCAGGGGGAAGCCGGTGACATGGCTTTCACAAAAGCAGCGCATGGTGGCGCTGTCTTCCTGTGAGGCGGAGTTCATCGCAGGGGCATCAGCGGCATGTCTGGCTCTGGAAGCTGCTCGAGGACATTACTGGCGCCAAGGACCCCGCCCGTGCTGAAGATGGACAACCAATCCGCCATTGCGCTAAGCAAGAATCCGGTGCTCCATGACAGGAGAAAGCACATAGACACGAAGTTTCACTTCATCCGTGAACGTGCTGAGAAAGGGGACATCGACATTGAGTTCGCGGGCACTCAAGAACAGCTCGCTGACATCCTAACGAAGGCACTCGGAAGGAAGCCATTCCAGGAGCTTCGCGGGAATCACGCACTGACTTAGGGGGAGATTGTCAGGTAACTCAAGTGCTGATCAGGCGCCTAAGCTTAGCATGTTTTAGTTTGGCAATTGTACAAATAAGGTAGTGTCACGCATGGCTAGCTCGCGCTGGGTCGTGCGTAGAGTCCGGCTCGACGCACGCGCAGTTCACGCAGGGCCTCGTTCTGTTTTAGCCGCCCGGGTTTCTCTCGCATGCACGAGGGACGTGGGATGGCACGTCTCAGGGAGGAGCATGGCGGGAAGACGGGCGAGGTGGCTCGGCCACGTTCTGTAAACATTGCTATTTAGTTCAATCAACAGAGTCGAAAACGCGGTTCGTTCGCCGCACCAAATTAAATCCAGTGTGTTCTCGCGTGCGCGTGTGTGCGTTCCCGGCGTTCTACTGTTCGTCTTCTCCGGCTCCGGCGTCCCAGGGAGCAAGGGGCTGCCCTAGGGTACCACCGCGACTGCCACCGCGGTCCCATCACTCATCGTCGTAGCGGGCACCACCGCACACAAGATTTATGCCTACGTCTACTCCTCGGAGGCTGGTGCGTGGAGCCAGGTGAGCCGTGCCGCGCAGCACTCTGTCCAACATGTTGTTCTGCGCCACTCCAATCGCAGCGCGCTCGTTGCGAATGCGCTCTACTTCCTGGCCGGCAAGGGCGTAATCCTCAAGTATGATTTGGGCACACGGGAGATCGATTGGATTTGCATACCACCTGATTGCAAGCATGGCATGCTCACGATCACAGAGGATGGCGGGTTGGGATTTGCTAGAATGCACAAGTCAAGACTCTACCTGTGGTCGAGAGGACATTCAGTATGGGCACAGACTAGGGTCATTGAGCTCGAGGCCACGCTCCCAGCTAACGTCAAGTCTAGGGCACAGAGTAGGGGCCCATCTCGTTTGATCTGCTTCATGCACCATGGTCTTGGAGTTTTTTTGATGCGCATACGTTTGATGGGTCAATTGGTAAGTGTTGATCTAAAGTGCGGCCAAGTGACCAAGGTTCGTGACAGCAGGTGCATCCACAATGTTGTTCCCTACATGAGCTTCTACACTCCAGGTACAACTTTATTTTGCTTGGCACATAATTTGCCGGTTTCAAGAATATCACATGGAAACTTGGTCTATGGTACGGTGTACTATGTGCTCAGGGAGATGGAATAAGTTAGTGGAGCCATAGATAATAAGATGGATCTTTTGTTTCAGTCATTAGCAACGACTTGTTGGTCAATGTCTAGCCTCAGTGGGTATATATAGCCAATGTTCATTGAGGGCAGAGTGACAGACTAGCTAATTCCTCAATCAGCTGATGTAATTTTCAAATTTTTTTTTGCAGTATTGGGTGCGCCCTTTACAGGAGAGGGAACAAGTGCAGGTGCATCGAGTGCATGAAGAACTCGAGTGTCTGGTTGAGCTGCTGAAGAAACAAGTGTCTAGTGGTCATCGTAGATGGCATATGCCAACTTTGTGGTGGGACTAGGGAGAGCTACTCTTAGGTTCAAGATCTTGCTGCTGGTATTTTTATGATCACATTCATGTTTTCTGGAACTTCCGATGGAACTGTGTGGCAGAAATGTCCAGTTCCATCTTTCGCCTATATAGCACGGCAAATTTGCATTTTCAGTTATGGAAGTTGAAGGTAAGCGTTACTGATTTTGGTTGTGTGGGTGATTAACCAACCTGCAGTTTTATGCGCAGTTACATTATTGCCGAATTTGTTGCTTGCTTCAAATTTCTAACGAATAAACTCAGGCAGCTTACACTCGTTACCATATAATCAGTGGCTATTACTACGTTTTTCATCATTCGGGAATGCATGGAGTGCAAATGAATTGAGCGTTGTGGGCTTGTGGCGATGGGTTCATGTCGCTGTTGATTAATTCTGATCCGTGAAACAGAACAGGGCGCCAGCCAGAAACCACTTCTCTGAAACCAAGCGACATGTATAACTGTATTCAACAAGGACCCAAAAGTAGACCTGATCATATGGGCCACCCGACCCGAGCAACGCAACGGGCGAACACGGGATGTATTTTTTTACTAGCAGCAATCGACGGACCAAGCACGGATCATGTTTTTTGACCCAAAATCAGACCTAACCCAACCCAATCAGAAAAAACCCAACCCGACGCGTCCGTAGGGAGTGCGCGGACCAACCTGACTCGAGCCGACACTAGTCACGGGCCGAGCGCGGGCCATCCTAAACAACCCCGCGGCCTGACATTTGAACAGGTCTACAAATATGGTTGGCAGTGCCGGGCAGCCAGGGGCCCACCATACTTCATTCACGGACCACCACAAACAGTTCTCTGAAACAAGTGTAAAGATTGGAAAATCTCCAAGAAGCAATTATAATAATCTCAAATGTCGATCCTATCTTCAAAATAAGAAACAAATGTATGTCGTCGTCACAAAATCAGATCATCTCTCCATGAAACAGTTAGCAATCTCAATGATGAAATCAGCCGTCATCTAAACAAGAACTTAAGCTCAACAACAAGGCCATTCTCCAGCGGCTAGCGGATCGTCGCCGCACTCTTATTCTACCAATTACAGCGCTAGCTAATTAAGAAGCATCTCGGTACGTACTCCACGAAGCGACACAATGAACACAGTCTTGTGACGAGCGTAGTAGCGGCGGCGGAAGCCCGGGTCGGAGACGATTCTGTGCCACGTCTTGCAGACGAGGCCCGCGCGCCAAGGTCGTCCGTCAGGTCGGAGTGTCGGACAGCGCCGTCGTGCCGTCGGCTGCTACGAGTGCGTGCTCCTTCTCCATCTGATCCAGGCAGAAAAGTCGCAACTAGGGTTTGTGTCGTTGTCGCCCATGGCTGCCAGCGGATCGGATCGGACGCGCCAGCACTGAACGCATAAATAGGGAAGCGCGCGAGCGTGCCTGCACTGCATGCCGGGCTGAGATGACATCGAACTGCAGGGTGGGGCCAAACAATTACTAGGAGATTACAAGGGCGGCCAACGAGCAGGGAACGTGTATATCATTTGTGTACAGAGTTTCTTGAAGGACACAAACACATCGAAGGGTATCATGACGGCCGAAATTAATCTCCCACAAAAATGAAACGGTCTAATTAATTAAAGAGTTCATTTCACTGGCGGTTCTCGAACTTGTCCCGATGTTTTATCTAGGTCCCGATACCACATTTAAGTTCATAAAATTGTCCCGAGGTTTCATCTAGGTCCCAGTACTCTCAGAATGCATATTTGGATCCTTAAACTTATTCAGAGGTTTCATCTAGGTCCCCAGGCGGTTTTTCAAGGGCGGTTTTTATTTTCAAAAATAATAAAAAATATTTAATGTTTAAAAATTTATACTAATTCATTTTAAATCAAAAAAATATGAAATTAATATCATTTTTTTAAATGTAATCTATCCACTGGTACTCTACTTAGAATTATATAGATCTCATTTATTATCCCTCTTAGTGTTTTATTGTTCATATACACTAGGAGGGATAATAAATGAGATCCATATAACTCTAAGTAGAGCACCAGTGGATAGATTACATTTTTAGAAAAGTTTTTTTACTAATTTCATATTTTTTGATTTAAAATGAATTAGTTATGAATTTTTAAATATTAAATAGTTTTTTATTATTTAAAAAAAACGCCCTTGAAAAACCACATGGGGACCTAAATGAAACTTCCGGACAAGTTTAAGGATTTTAATGTGTATTCCGAGAGTACCGGGACCTAGATTAAATCTCGAGAGTTTAATGACTTAAATGTGTATTTTAAAAGTATCAGGGACCTAGATGAAACCTCGGGACAAGTTCGAGGACCGCCAGTGAAATTATCTCTTAATTAAAGCAGCTGAACAAACCATCAAAAATCTATAAAGCCATTTCCAGTGGATGATTTCATTGCACAGCTACCAAAAATGTCACATCAGACTTTGTCTAGGTACATGTGCATCATGAGTTTCATCTTAGATGAAACACTCTCTCCTCCTATGAAACTCTCTTTATCTCTCTCCTCATAAATACAATACCATGTCACCAAAGATAAGATGCTAATGTGTCAGTGTATTTAATGAGAATGAAATTTGGATGAAACTTCCACTGATAATTAGGGCCTACTGATAATGGCCTAAGTATCTCTCAGACCTAGAGTAATAGACAAGGATATAATGATGCTACGAGCAATAATGAGCGGTAATAAAGCCAGAAAATAGCCAAGTAATTGGGTATATGAAACAGTGGATAAAGAATCGGGGATCGTCGGAAGATCTACAAGAAGACGTCACCAACCTGATGGAGGGATCGCACAATGGTAGGCGACGCTGCTTGAAGAAGGGGGAGATTACGGCTAAAGCAATAGGGTGTCGGATAGTCCTTTTTGTTCCGGGTTGCTGTTCCTGGGTCAGAGACTGGTTATCTCTTGTTTGTATCTTGGTTATTTTTGGTGGTACACTTTCTTTGCGGTAGTGGGTGGGTTGTGATGGAAGGTTTGGTTTGTTAGTGTTGATGTTTGAGGATGGTGATGGATATTTGTAAGCTAGTATCCCAGCATACCATGTTTATCGGCCTTTCATCAATAAAAGCCGGGCCGAGAGCTTTTAGTCTAAAAATCTAACAGAATCGTCCCATGGACTTCATTGACCAACAGTAGTCCATTCTACGTACTCGTTGAATCCTAGTTCGTCCCATTGTCTATTTTGCACAGTCTGACATCTTGTTTCCCACATGCTCTCACAGTTAGAAACACCCCATTTCTCTAGAGTTTCAAATCCTAGGGAAAGGCTTCAAAATCATAGCGTAACGTTTTCCCTAGGATTTTTTAGTAGGGAACACTTCCTAGGAACAGATTCGACGGGAAAACCCCCAACGCCCTACGGTTCTAAGCCGAAAACCGCAAGGAAACTTGCTTTCCCTAGGGTCCATGCTTCCTAGGGAAATTTGTTGATATTGGCCAGCCATGTCCACATGGAAAGGTAGTAACCCTAGCATGTTTGAAGTGGTAAGGATAATTTGCGAACCCTCTAGTTGCCAAATGATTCAAATCCCAATTTAAAGCCTCCTTTGGAATGGAGGAAAAACGAAAGAATTTTGGAGGATTCAATTCATACAGAAAGTTTTCCTATAAAAGCCTTTGGAACAAAGGATTGAATTCAACCAATTCCTTTGAAATTTCTAAGGAATGACATCCTACGTAGCAATCTTGGAGGGAAATAAGCATGAGGTCCAGCGTCATATTTTCTTTCTTTTATTTCTTGTGTTCATGTGTTTTTTCTGTGCATGATCTGAACACTTGTTTTGTGACTTTCTTGTGTTATAAATTTCTATAGGATTTCAATCGCACATGCATTCTGATCCTGTGTTTTTCCTATTACTATGTTTTGCGACAGAAATATATTTTAAATTCAAATATAAAATTATTGGCAATTGAAATTCAAACATAGGGGCATGACCTATGGCATCTTCAACTTTTCACATCCATTGATGAAGACAATGTTAAAAGTTACAACTTATATTGTCATAAAGGTAAACATTGGTGGCCATCGTTCATCTAGCCAGTACAATATTTTTCATAGAACCCACCATGATGTTCATAAGCTCCAGCATACTTCATGAAGCACCACAAGCAGTTGTTTGAAACCAAGTCAGCAGACTGGAAAAATCTCCAATAAACAATTATAATAATCTCAAATGTTGATCCTATCTTCAGAATAAGAAATTAAACACATGACATATCAAAAGAGAGAAAAATATATCATCACAAAATCAGATATCTCCATGAAACAATTAATCTCAATGACTATCTAAACAAAAACTTAAGCTCAACAAGGCTATGCTTCAGCAGCTAGCGGATCTTCGCTAAGGATTACTCCACTCTTACTCTACCAATTATAGTGCTCCTCCTTCTCCGTGTCTCCATGCATTGATGCGTGCAGAAAAGGCGCAAGCGAGTGGAGAGGATGCTGCTAGATCTGTGGTGGTCTCCCATGGCCGCCATCGTATCTGTATGCAGGAAGGAACACGAAAAACCCCGCACATAGTATCTGCAACCATTCATCTCTGTCACTTAATCTTCCTCTACTTGCCACGCGTCCTAGTTTGGTTGAATGGGTTCAGTTCCAAGCGAGTTATCCGTTTTATCGTGACTAGTTCCATCGCATCAGCCCTGCTGAGCCATGTGTCTAGGTTCTTAGACTCTGGAATGTTCATTTTTTCTAATCTAGTTTCCTTATGTACTCTTTCCCTACCTCGCAAAATCCTCTCCTCTCCGTTGCAAATACAAGCAGTGTTAATTTTAAGTGCTCCGTGCTTGTACACACTTCGCTCATATATAATACTAGATAAATTTCCCGTGCGTTGCTGCGGTAACTTGAGTGATATGAACATGTATGCCTTAGAAAGCATTGCATGCCCGAAGCTACATAAAATCGATGGAAAATACACGTAAAGGTCTTAGTGGGTGGTGACGTGGCATGGAACTTAGTGGGTCCTAAGATGACGTGGCTTCATGCATGTCTGGATAGTGGGGGCTAGCTATTTAGATATAGAAGATTTATTATTAGGATCGGCGATCAGTTGAGATGAGATCAAGAGACTGCAGGGTGGGGCCAAGGAGCGAGATTGCCAAGCTGTCGAATTTGTTAGTAGTAAATGCTAGCAACCAATTTGGTAACACCGGTCATTTGATTTTTTTTATCCCCTTACCAATGGCGCTGATTAGCTCAATCATGGTAAATAGTCAATTAACCAGTTTTTTTTTTTTTTTTTGCCCAAGAGGTCACAGGAGAGTTCTCTATCAGATTTCAGCATATCTTGTTCAGCGAGAGGGCCAACAACCAAACACAAATTCCGTCAAATCCCGTGGTTGAATCCACACCAGCCCGACCGAACGGCGTGCAAGTGCAGATGTACCAATTGAACCGGATGACAGAGACAAACTCCGTATCTTAATTTGTTGGGTGGACAACAAGGCGTGCAGCCAAGCTTATATGTAGGGGATGTTAACGTGGTTGGCTGGATCAGGCAGGGACTAGAATTATCAAGTTCCATGGATTCATGATTGCGTCATTCGTGCTCTAATATCTTCTTGACTCTATAATAATCACAATGCATGGGACGGCTTGCATATTCTGACTCACAAAGTTAGAATATGGTTATAATACTTATAATTAACCAACCAGTGCTCAGAAACCAAGTCAGAAGTTTCACACGCCCATGCATTGATTGAATTGGGCACCAATTACCAGCCAGAAGCTAGCTCTCCAGCTTGAAAATTAAGCTGCGTTGGACTTGGACCGAAAAATTGGGTTGAGTGGTAAAAGTATGGAACTCCCACTAAGGTAAACCATGCAAAGAATTAAGATATTATACTTAAACCACTCGCATAGGTTCTTTTGTCCGGAAAAAGAGAAGGCAGTTCACAATTCCAAACAGGCCACAAAACACGATTTGAACACATTAACTGGTGCTAGAAAGACGAGAATAAGAGAAATCTGGATTATGGTTATTTCGCTTCTGAGTAATCCTTTCTTGTGTTTCTAATCCTGCCGACGTCCGCTGTTCTGTAGTCGTGGGAGCTGTCTTTGTGTGCGGGCTGTGGCTTGGCGTGTGTAAGTTCATGGTTCTTTTCTCCATCTTAATACAAAAAGACGGATCTCGTGTGCGTATTCGAAAAAAAAAATCATCCTCTCGTAGGGAGTACATATGAAACACAACAGAAACAGTATTAATTGTATTTGTGTTTAGCAGAGAGTTTCCTTAAACGACACAAAGGCATCGGAAGTTAGTTATCATCAGATAAATAAATCCCCAAGAAATTAATCAATGCAAACGATCATAAAAAAAATCTATCTATCTCGATCAGACGATCTGGACTTGCATGCAACGACCAACGAGTGATCGATAAAGCCTTAAAGCGCGTGCATATAGTAGAACTGACCCATTTGATGCTTTGAGCCAGAATCGCTTGTCGGCGGAGATCTCTGTAGCGGCTGCGGAAGCCGGAGTCGTCGGAGACGATGCGGCGCCCGGTCTTGCAGCCACGGGCAATGCGGCGCAGGCAGGTCTTGCGGACACGGGCGGCGCTGCTGCAGAACCCTCCCAACGAAGGGATATGATGACGCGGACGAGGATCGTCCGCTGGTGTCTGCTTGTCGCTGCTGGAGGTGATCGGCGTCGGAGCTAGATCAAGCTAGCGAGCAGCGCGGGAGGAGGAGACAGCTAGGGCACCAGCAGGAGCTAGGGTTTGGGATCGGATCGGCCGCGGTAGCACGTAGGAGAGGAACGCACAAGTAGAGAAAGTGAGGTATTCCTGTCTGTTTGGTGAGACAAAGTCCTTCCAAAAAGAGCATGTGAACATACATCTTAGTTATGACGTGTTATGATCATTAGTGCTGCTGTGTTTTGGTGAGAACAGACTTTGCTAGTGCTTACAGCTGTGTGGTTGGTAGTGAGAGTTATCTTTGGCTGTTTGTGTACAGTGTACGTACTTAGTGTGCAGCCTAAGTGCTGTGGTGTTTGTGTTGTAATCTTGGATAAACGCACTCAGTCGTGGGTGATGAGGCTAGACCTTTTATCCTTTATATATCTTATTAAACAACAACCCAAAAATAAAATTAAAAGCCAAGGCCGTGTTTCAGCAATTTTCAGCAGCAGATGATCTGTGCTAAGGATTACTCCCTGAACGGACGGACAAGTGAAGCAAATAATCGACCAATTAATGGTATGTATAGTAGCTAATTAATGAACATCCCGGTATATACTCTCGAAGCAACACAGTCTTGTGACGAGCATACTAGCGGCGGCGGAAGCCGGGGTCAGAGACGATGCCGCACCACGACTTGCAGACGAGGGCCGCGCGCCAACGACTTGCAGGCGATTCCGGCGGGAGGCGGAGGAGGATCTCCACGACAAGGTCGTCCGTCAGGTCGGACAGCGCCGTCGTCGTCCCATCGTCGTTCCATCTGATCCAGGCAGAGAAGGCGAGGGAGAGCAGAGAGGATGCTGCTAGGGTTTGTGTCGCATTGCCTGCCTACGACACAGGAACACTGGTGCAATATTCAGAGGTTTATCGTAGGACACAACAACGACGCTGCCCCCATGTACTGAACATGGCATGATGGCATCGCATGGTAGAATTAAACAGCAAAACTGAGGCAACGTGGATTACACGGTTTATAGTGCCAGGTAACCAACAAAGCTGGCTTGGACTAAAATTGGGCTGACGTCAAAACATGGAACTGCATACATGGTTTGCAGACATTAAGGGCCTGAGCCCCAAGTGTCAGCAGGATCTCCGCGAGAAGGTCGTAGATCGCCTAGCGCTGTGCCGCCTGTTTGGAGGTGCTGCCATCCATCGATGTCAGAGAGGCGGCGCGCAGTAGGACCCAGGAGCTAGGGTTTATTTAGCGCGGTCGCATATATACTGTTACTTGTAATGATTTGTCGAATCATCCCGGCAAGGCAAAACTCTCTCACGGTGGGAGAAAAAAAAAAACTCTGGACTCTGGTACGCATGCATGCATGCATGCAGTTGTAAAACCTGTCTGTACCCGGCCAGCTTATTGGGGCCAGGAGTCCAAACTCAGCGCCTTGAGAGTTGAGACAAATCTAAAATCTCCAACAAGCCATGCATAATCTCACCCAACTAACAATGTCGATCGATGAGCAAGCATGTGGCTTAATTAGTAGTATTGCCGCTGCTACTGCATGTTAGCGGTGCACGCATCCGACGACGACGTCCGCCATATCCATCGTCGGGCATGAGAATGCTGAGTTGCGCGTGCATAAAATTACAGACCCTTTAATTGATTTTTACTAACGAAATAACATGTGGTATATATATATATGGACTACTTTCCCATAAGATAAATAAATGTAAATTCTATTAACATAGAACTGAAGGTCTAAATAACACATAAAACTAATTAAGCTATGACCAGATAGAATTAGCATCCCTGGTAGGTATTTTAGCATACTGCAGTCTGACTCTGATCGCCGCCTTTGCTCGCACACTGCACGGCGGTGGAGTCGTCGTTAACATCCGCCTCGTCCTTGTCGTCGTTATTGTTCAGGAGCAGCAGTGGAAGGGAGTACCGCCCAATGAAACTTTCTACCCGAGTAAGGCGCGGATCCCGCGTCACCGACCGCGGCGCCGCCGGGGCGCCAGACTCGCCGGCGGCCACATCGTCATCAGCCATGACCATCTGTGCATCGTCATCGGCGACGGCGGCGGCCTCATCTTGTGCTCGTCCGCCCATATCCTCGTCATCGTCCTGCTCCGGCATCGCCGCCTCGCCATGCCCCTCGTGCTCTATTATTTCCTCGACGGCTTCGTCAGGCTCAGGCGCGGCATCCTCGCCGCCGCGGCGGTACAGAAACAGCAGCCCCAAGGAGCCGCGCGGGTGGTCTCTCTTCCCAAGCGCCAGCTTCGGCGAGCGGAACGCCCAGACCTCGATGTGGACGACGTCGGCGCCGGCGCTGCCCTCGACCAGCAAGCCGTTGTCTGACAAGAAGTCCGACCATGACCCTTTGATCCTATAGGCAGTGTTGGACGTTAGGAACTTCAAGGCGACGTTGTACGACCGGCCATCGGCGTCGTACGCCTTCACTGCCAGGCCCTCTTCGAGGTTCTTCTCCTTCTTCAGCTTATTATCAACGTTGTTCTCGGGCTCGCCGTTGTTTCCTCTCTTCTTGCGCTTATTGGCCTTGCTGCCCTGTGTCGTCGTTGTCTCCACGCGGTGCACTAGCTTCTCCTCCTCCTCCGTGAATACGCCTGCAAACAATCCTCCAGGTCTCCTCTTGCAGGACATGAGCAGACGGTTCTGCCCCCTTATCCTGTCGGAGGGCGTCATGCGTTTCTCAAACACACGCTTGACGTCTGAGGCGCCGAGGCCGGCGAGGGTGGCGCGGAGCTCATCGGTGAAGAACTCCATCTCCACAAGGGATCCGCCGCTGGAGGAGACGGGAAGCCTGTAGTTGTCGGGACTCGAAGTACTTGGAGTCCGCGGTGCTAGATAGGGAGGGATGCGGATCGGAGGGTTCAAGAGCGCGCGCGGCGGCGGCGAGGCTGTTGTGTTGTCGATTCGATGGAGCAACCGCCGCCGTACGACGCATATATGGGTCGTCCGGCGCTGGCTTGTCTGATGAGGGCACGAGGCCGATCGACCTGTTGTATAATGACTCCATCTGTCCACCGAAGTTTCCTATTATTATTACTATTCCTTAATTAATAAACATGTCATTTGGTCTATGTGTGTACTAAATAAAATAAAGCATGCTTCTGCGCCGGATCCATCTAGTGTGTGTGTGTATATATATATATATAGATAGATTTTTAATTTGTTCCTTTGAGTTCATATTATATATTTGTTCTACTTATATACAGATAGATGGTGCACGGAACTATAATTTGTCAGGTTGAGGTCACCACCCTGTATATTCCACCGTGTATATTTCAAATTCCGCTCTATCTATTTATGGTGTCTGTGTTTTTGCACATCTATATGCACGCTCTGATGGTGACCACAACCTTATGCCTAGACCTGGGCAAATGTCGGGTCGGGTCGCGCGTTGTATAGGACAGCACGCGCCCGATCTATGCCTAACGCCGGGTCGGATTGGTCCGTGCACTCTCCATGGACACACTGGATTGGGTTTTTTTGGGTTGAGTTGGGTTTTGGGTCAAACATTATGGTCCATACCCAGCCCATCGATTTTTGTGGGTAAAAAAACGGCCCTCGTCCGCCCGTTATGTTGCTCGGGTTGGATTTTTTTTAAGGTGGGTCGAGTCGGGTTAGTCGGGCCGGGTGACCCATGCCTAGGTATTCATATGCATGATACGCATCTTTGCTCGTGAGGTCATACAATTTGTTCAATGTGTGTAATTTTTTTGGATCTAAGATCAACACATAGTTGGAGCTGACTATTCTACTTTCTCCGATTTCCTCTTTATATTTTCATTACTTCTTTTCTTTTGTCTCTATTTTTCCCTTCTCTATTATTTTATCCATGTCTATAAATTGACTTAAGACAGGCTTCATTGTCCTGTAGCCGGCAATCGAGCCCCCACTGCCCCACCCCTATGTGTAGTTTGTTAGTATATGTTTTGTTCTAGGCGCGTGTACAAATTTTATTCTATATATGCATACAATATTTTTTCATGTGATCGAATAATATGTTCTATGTGTTTTATTCTAGGACGTACAATGTTTTATTCTAAGTGTTTTAACTTTTGTGTGAGTTATATAATTTTTTTCAATGTCTTTTGTTCTATGCGTATAAATGTTTTTTATAGACACGAGAAATCTTTTCTTGTATTTTGGTCTATGCATACAATTTTTTGTCCTACAAGTACGGTTGTTTTTTGTTTATCACTTTGCACTAGTGTATATATACCTTAAATATTCCACCTTGACAAATTATTTTTGAAAAATATTATCTAAATATCTTTAAGTGGGGATCTTGTTCAAATCCAAAACATTATTCTCTTCAAATTAGAACATTTTATATCCTAAATGTGGACCAACTTTGTCCTAAAGGTAGAATATTGCCAGCTAAATAAAAAATGTTGTACCTATGTCCTAAATGTTTTAGCGAATTTATTATGAAAAAAATAATTATGCAATTGGAATTTACTTAGAATGTTTGGTTTAGAAACAATATATTTGTTTTTCCTAAATGCTTTTGTGGAACAAATAGACAGCTCGTATATGAACTACGAAGAAGAGTAGAAGACAAAATAAATATTGTGGCTCTCGGCCCATAGCCTCAGCTGATGTTGCGCAGCCCAAAACATGTTGGAACGTGGGCTGGGCCAATAGCATTATTACTTTACTTGATAAATTGATGTTCGGCTAATGCCTTAGGGGAAAAAAAGAAGTCTACATAATCTCATTCTCATCCTATGATCTATTCTTCAACATCTCACTTTTAACCGAAACTTTAAAAAACTGATGAGAAAAAATAAACCCTTGGTGTTGTTTTACCACCGTAGTACATCCAAAGGCCACCTACGTCACTTTTTCTTCAACTACCCAACCCTATTGTTGTCATCGTTTCGCGTCTTGTTGCTGTTGCACGTTGGTGGTTATGAGAGCAGCGCCACCACCCTTCTTGCCGTTAGCGGTGTCGCTTCCTCCAACAGTGGTTCCTGTGGAAGGTGTATTTCGCCGTCGGCGTGTAGCAGTTGTCGCCGTCGTCAACATTTTTCTTGAGTCAAACAAAAAACACAAAAAGAGGAAAGGAGTTTGGAGCCGCCAATGGCGAAGCTAGAGCAAATTAGAGGAGGTGCTTTTGCATCGTGGGTGCATAGACATCATCCTTAGGAGGTGGAAATATAGTGAAAATTCAGTCCAAATAACTAGCTTCACTTTTTCCATGGGTGCATATACACCCCCTATTTTATTCCTTGCTTCGCATTGGGCCGGGGGCGAGAGACGGAGGTGGGTTGTTATGGGTTGGTGTCGATGTCTCTCTCTGTCACCCCTAGCAGCGGATCAAAGACGAGTGTCACCGCCACAGTAGGCAGCAATACCAAACACATTGCCAATTTGTCAAATTTGTTAGTAAATGTCAAATGTTAACCAATTTGGTAACAACCACTTGATCTTCTTCAACGGCATTGATCACCTTAATTTTTGTGAGACAAAATTTGCTCTAAGACATCGAACTTTCGTGGAATAAACCAGCTCGTAGTAGTAGCCAAGTAGCTGCAGTGCTTCTGTTTCCCTTGCCTGTACTGTTATTACTCTCTCAAGATTCAAGAATCACAGAATGGTACTGCCAAAGTGATGCTTCTCTTGCTCTTCTTCATGACATCATAAACATCAAAATTGATGTCCACCGTTGACGATCTCGAGTCATCCTTCAACAACACCCAAACAAGGAGAGGAGATAATCTTCCAGCTGAGGCAGAGTCATCGCGCGCTGGCCATCGATCGAAACAACCACATATCTCGGCAGAATCCCCATGAGACACCACGTCAACAACGAAGCCGCCGTCGACGCAGGGGCCAACAGCGATCTCCACCTGCACCGACACATCCAGTTGCTCGACCGTCCTCTCATCGAGACCATGCATGGGGTGTGCAACGCGGCCTGAACCCCAGCCACATCTCGACACACATCACGACGGTGGAGATGGAGAGAAGAGCAGTGTCTGGGTTACAAGTAGAACGCCATCCCTGCGAGGGCGCCGTCATGGTCGACCACCGCTCCGGCTCCACCATCGCCGGCCATGGGGACCTCGCAGCTGATGAGCTGAGGAACATATGGTAGTCCGTAGTCGCAGCCCATGAAATCCGATTCCTCTAGCGGTCCAGCCATAGGACCTACCCGTGCCTAACCCTCAATGACAGTCCTCCGTCCCTTGCAAGGACAAACACCTCTCGGCCGTATTTCGTCTTGATCCAATGCGAGGGCGTTGCAACTGCAACTGGGAAGAATCAGAGCCTGCATCTTCTATCTCTATCTCCAGCAGAGCAATCCCGTAGTGATCGCTGAAGGAGAAACTGTGCGTCCAAGACGATCCTGTTCGGCAAGCCGACAGATAGCTTGGACATGGGATCATGCAACGTACTGCAGTTGCTGCAGATGATCTTGGAACATGTGACGATCAGAGCTTGCTGCTTGCTGCCATTGGAATCCTTGGGGTCCCGCTGACCCATGACGATGCCGGTGCACTGTGACCCCCTCCTCGACCCATCATGCGTGGTGGAGGCAGTAGTAACACTGATGACGGAGCGCGCCACGCCATGCCATAGACCATGAGCTTTTGTCCCTCGAGCTGACCCCGGCGTGGGTGGTGCCTGCGTCCTTTGGGCTCCCTCTGTGTGGGAAGCTTCAGGCAAGGATCCTTTGCGAGGATGGTGCGGATCCTCTTGCACTCCTTGTTCCAGTCATGCACGTCATCCACATTGCAGGTACGGCGGGAAGCGTAACCGTGCAGGTTCTGTTGCTGCGTCCGGCAGCGGTAGCATCGTCTAGTGATGCGTCGTTGCCTCCCCTTAATCTGTGCCAGAGCTGCGACTAGTCCCAGCAGCCACCGAATCCGTCACCGCCGCGGTGGCCTCAGCCTTGGTCCTTTTAGTAGGATGGACTGGCGCCAGATCAGCCGGCCCTTCTGTTTCTGATGCGTCAGCCAGTGGCCCCCTAGGATCATGATCGATGCTGGTACCAGGAGTATAGAAGCTCATGAAAGGAAAGACGAAGCCTTCAGCAAATCCTATCTTGCATATCTTTCTGATCCGGCCAGACGCTAGTTCAACGCTGAAGATGGCGTTATTGTTTGCGATGATGAACACGGTATCGGTACCTTCTGCAAAGCCAACTACATGGAGCCAATCCAAGGGGCCGCCAATGCCAGTGGACAACATCATCGCTTCGTGCTCGATGATGACCCTGCCATGCTGCCATTCCCCAAGGCCGTCACGGTGACAGGTGCAGGCTGTGTAGCCCTGCACACAGCGGTGACTCCCTGCCTGCCATCCTCTGCCGCGACGAGGCACTGGTTTCTTTCATTCATGGGGTGCATGCTGATGGTCAACAGAACACCCCCGGCCAAGTCGTACTTGAGGATTTCTAGGCCGCCGTGGACGATGAAGTAGAGCGTGTCTGCAGCGAGCGGGCTGGGCGATATAGTGTTAGCGACGCATGTGAGACGAGTGGAGGTCAGCGCGCTCCAAGTGGCAGTCTCCGATGAGTAGACACTGCACAATGCCATGCCAGCCATGTCGTGGTCTGTGTCCCTGTCCAAATCAACGCCCGCGACGCGACCACGAGGAAGGGCCCTGTCAGTACACCTCGGAAGGCCAGAGCAGCAAAGCCCAATCCGCGAGTCACCGGGCCGGAATGGGTCAATTCGTGATTATTGCTTGCACGCACCGGTAGTGGGCCAAAAGCCCGTCCTCCTGCCTCCTTCTTCTTCTTCTCGCCCAAGCAAATTCTATCTGTGTCTCATATACCTGCTGCTAACAAATCGGTATCAGATTCATCGATCTGGGCTTACCCTGTATTTCGTCCACCATTCCTCACCACCCTGGAGCCACACGAGATCTTCCACGGTCATCACACCCGTTTCCGCAGTAAGCTTTCCTCCATGAACCCCGATCTTAAGCTGCTGCTGGATGAGATGAGCAAGCGTTTCGACGAACAAGACACCAAGCTGGGTCGTCGCCTCGACGACCTGGATGCGCAGTGGGCTCGACATCTCGATGACCGCGACGCCAAGCTGGATCGGCGCTTGGCAGACCTCGACGCCAAGTGGGAGAACCAGATCTGTGACCTCTCCGCCGCCACGGACAAGCGTGTCGCGCGATTCGAATCGGCGGCGGATTCGCTGGCGAATTGGCGTCCCACCGTCGATGGCGCCGTCACTGATCTGAAGCTGGAGGTTAAGAAGCTGTCGAAGATTTGTGACTGAGCCGTCCTCGACAAACCATCCTCCAGTGCCGGCATCATCGGTGCTGCTCCTGCGGCTGCTGGGCGCCCACCTGCCAGCTCTCACACCGCACGGCCCCATGGGCACCGCGTTGAAACGCAATTCCGGGTTGATGGTTCTGGAGTGGAAATTCCTCCTGATCATCACCCGGGCAAGGGTGAGTGGTCCACGCCCCCATCTCCACGTTTTCCCCATTCTGATTCACATCATTCTACTTGGGGTTCGGGTAGTCCACACATGGGAAAGTTGCCTAAGCTCCATTTCCCCCAATTTGATGGTTCACAACCTAAACTATGGCTTAGTCCGTCAGTGGACTACTTTGAGATATATGGGGTGGATTCCAGTATGTGGATACGGGTTGCTTCTATGCATTTTACTGCACACAAGCTTCTAGATGGTTGCAATCTGTAGAATCTCGTCTTCGTAATTGTTCTTGGGAGGAATTTTGCAAGTTGGTCTTAGCTCGCTTTGGCAAAGATCATCATGAGTCCCTCGCCCGTCAGTTACATCGCATTAAGCAAAATGGTCCTGTCAGTGAATATATCGATCAGTTTGTGGAATTAGTCGATCAGTTAGCTGCTTATGAGTCTACAGACCCTATCCACTACACTACTCGTTTCATGGAGGGTTTGGCTGATCATATTCGTCCTGCTGTATTCATTCAACGTCCTCCCGATTTGGATACTGCTTGTATACTTGCTCAATTGCAGGAAGAAGTGGCTGCTTCTCCACGGCGCTTGGATACTCGGCCCACTGATTTTATTGCTCCTCCCAAGTATCCTCCACGGGTATCCCATCCTTTGCCGCTTCCTCCTGTGACGGGAGAGCGTACTAATGAGGATCGTCGTGTTCCTGAAGTTAATCGCAACAAGACGGCCGAAGACAGATGGTCTGCTCTTCGTGCTTACCGTAGAGCCAAGGGTCTGTGCGACAAATGTGCAGCTAAATGGTCTCGCGACCACAACTGTGCTGACTCTGTCCAGTTGCATGTATTGCAAGAGATGATGGAGGTGTTTCAATTGACTGATGAATTCGATGTTCCAGTTCAATCGCCTGACAATGAAGGTGATCAACTCTTTCTGACCTTGTCTCTGGATGCTCTCAGTGGTTCAAGATCTAGCAAATCCTTCTGCTTGCAAGGGGATATTCAGCATCACCCTGTGGTAATACTGGTGGATTCTGGCAGCTCTCACACATTCATTAGTTCACGGTTGGCTTTGGCTTTGGAAGGTGTGACCCCTGTTCCAACTAATCTCATGGTTCGCGTGGCTAATGGACAATTGCTGCATAGTACAGATCAGTTGTTACAGCTTCCTTGGTCAGTTCAGGGGTATTTGTTCCACACTGATGTCAAAATTCTGCCCCTTACTTCTTATGACATGATTTTGGGGTTGGACTGGCTGGAGTCTGTGAGTCCTATGAAAGTACATTGGCGCCAAAAGTGGCTTTCTATTTGTTATCAAGGTACTCATGCACTGTTGATTGGTACGGATGCAGTTCTTCCAGAAGGTTCTATCCTCCAAATTTTTTCCATGGAATCCAATGATGTACAGCCATCTGTTTCAACTTTATTGCCTGAAGTTCAACATCTGTTGGATGAATTTGTTGATCTCTTTGCAGTCCCAAACTCCTTACCCCCATCCAGATCTTGTGACCACAAGATTCCTCTCATTCCTGGGGCTGCCCCTATTCATGTCAGGCCATACCGTTTTGCTCTAATTCTGAAGACTGAAATTGAAAAACAAGTCAATGATATGTTGGACAGTGGCTTTATTCAGAAGAGTACAAGTCCTTTCTCCTCTTCAGTACTACTAGTCAAAAAGAAAGATAATACCTGGCGTTTCTGTGTGGATTACCGCCAGTTGAATGCTATTACACTCAAGGGCAAGTACCCAGTACCTATTATTGATGAACTTTTGGATGAACTGGCTCATGCCAAATGGTTCTCCAAATTGGATCTTCGTTCTGGATTCCACCAAGTAAGGCTGCAAAGTGGAGAGGAGTATAAAACTGCCTTCCAAACACACATGGGTCACTATGAGTTCCTGGCTATGCCATTTGGGTTAACAGGCGCTCCCGGCACCCTTCAAGATGCTATGAATGCTACTCTTGCCCCTTATTTGAGGCAGTTTGTTCTAGTATTCTTTGATGACATTCTTATTTACAGTGCTTCCTTGGAGGACCATATTCACCATTTGCGACTGGTATTTGAATTACTTGCCCAAGATTCTTGGAAGATCAAATTGTCTAAATGTGAGTTTGCACAGCAGCAAATTAGTTATTTGGGGCATGTGGTTAGCTCTCAAGGTGTTAGTACCGACCCTGGCAAGGTTGCTGCAGTGGAACAGTGGCCAATTCCATCTTCAGTTAAAGAACTCCGAAGTTTCCTGGGGCTAGCTGGCTATTACCGTAAATTTGTTCCTCACTTTGGAGTTATTGCTCAACCATTGGCAGCCCTGCTTAAGAAGCATGCAGGTCTTTGTTTGGACTTCGGACCACACTGCCTCCTTTCGGGCTCTGCAACATGCTCTTTGTTCAGCTCCGGTTTTGGCCCTTCCTAACTTTTCCTTACCATTTGTGGTTGAGACAGATGCCAGTGGTCATGGAATTGGAGCAGTACTTATGCAGCAAGGGCACCCTATTGCTTATGTTAGTAAGGCATTAGGCCCTCGTTCCCAAGGTTTATCAACGTATGAGAAAGAATACATGGCTATTCTCATGGCCATACAACATTGGCGAGCCTACTTACAGCATACTACCTTCACCATTTTCACAGACCAAAAGAGCTTGATTCAGTTGTCAGAGCAAAGATTACATACACCTTGGCAACAGAAGGTTTTTACCAAATTGTTGGGTCTTAACTAGTTTACAAGAAAGGAGTGGATAATAGAGTGGCTGATGCCCTATCACGCCATCCTGATGCCCCATCAGTTTGTGCTGCCATCACAACTGTTACTCCCCTAGTGGGTTTCTCAGGTTCAGGAAGGGTATTCTGGTGATCCGGATGCTCTGGCTATGATTGCTAAACTATCTATTGACCCACAGTCTGTTCCTGGTTTTGAATTGACCAATGGCATACTGAAATTCAAGAAACGCATCTGGATTGGGGCCAATCCCTTGTTACAGCAGCAATTACTTATAGCATGCCATTCTAGTGCCTTGGGGGGCCATTCAGGAGCTCCTGTCACCTATAGGCGTATGAAACAGATTTTTGCTTGGCAGGGCATGAAGCAAGCCGTACAGGAGTTTGTCCAGACTTGTGAGATTTGTCAAAAAGCTAAACCGGATAGAACTAAGCTTCCTGGGTTGTTGGCATCACTTCCTGTTCCCACCACAGCGTGGCAAGTGATCTCAATGGACTTTGTGGAGGGGCTTCCACTGGCGGGTCATGCTAACTGTATACTGGTCGTGGTCGATTCCTTTACCAAGTATGCTCATTTCTTACCTCTCCATCACCCCTTCACTGCTGCTGTTGTCGCGCGAGCATTTCTCGATCACGTGTACAAGTTACATGGTCTTCCATCCGCTATTATCTCTGATCGAGATCGCGTGTTCACCAGTAAATTTTGGCAAGCATTATTTCGCCTGGCTGACATGCAGTTGCAACTGAGCTCCAGTTACCACCCCCAGTCCGATGGCCAGACCGAGCGTCTGAATCAGACTATGGAGACATTCTTGAGATGCTTTGTTCATTCTTGTCCTTCTAAGTGGATTAAATGGCTTTCATTGGCAGAGTTTTGGTACAATTCAAATTTCCATTCTGCAGTCGGTCGCTCCCCGTTCGAGGCCCTCTATGGTTATCCCCCTAAGCATTTTGGTATTACTGATCAGGATGCCACATCTATTCCTGACTTGGACGAGTGGCTTCAAGAGTGACGTGTCATGACTCGCGTTATTCACCAGCATCTGCTACGATCTAAGCAACGTATGAAGAAGCAGGCGGATACATTTCGCTCCGAGCGTCAATTCATGGTTGATGATTGGGTCTTCTTAAAACTGCAACCATATGTGCAGTCCTCTCTTGCTCCTTGTGCCAATCAGAAGTTAGCATTCAAATATTTTGGGCCGTTCCAGGTCATCGCCCGCATTGGCACTGTGGCTTACAAGTTAGCATTGCCTCCTACTACTTCCATTCATCCGGTGTTCCATGTATCTCAGCTGAAGCCGGCTTCGCTCCATAAGTCTGTTACTCCTTGTACCTTACCTGATGATACTGACCTTCCTCGGGTGCCTCGGAAGGTGTTACAACATCGTACTGTGAGCATGGGACCTCGAATGGTGGATCAAGTACTGGTGCAATGGTCAAACTGGGCCGCTGATCTAGCCACTTGGGAAGACGAGACTCGGCTTCGCCAGGAGTTTCCATATGCTCCTGCTTGGGGTCAAGCAGGTCCTCAAGACCGGGAGAATGTCAGTACACCTCGGAAGGCCAGAGCAGCAAAGCCCAATCCACGAGTCACCGGGCCGGAATGGGTCAATTCGTGATTACTGCTTGCACGTACTGGTAGTGGGCCAAAAGCCTATGTAACTAGGAGTATAAATATACAATGGTGAGCCGAGTGGGAGGGTATCAAAAAAACAGAACAGCAAAACGCAATTCAATCATTCCTCGTTCCGATCTATCGCTGTCGTTGTTCTTCTTCTTCTCGCCCAAGCAAATTCTATCTGTGTCTCATATACCTGCTGCTAACAGGCCCCCGCCTGCAGCGGAGGTGGTCACAGCCGTCTAAGGCGCAGAGCACGGCCGCGGCGAAGTCAAATGCCATGTCTAGGGCCGAGGTGGAGAAGCTCTGGTGGTCGCCAAGTGATCGGGTCCCAGATGGTGAGGCGTAACGGCGGCGTCCAGGATCAGAGGAGCACCATGGCGGCAGTCGAGGGTATCGCCACAGCAGCCGGCTGGGGAATAGGTGGTGGTGGGTACGCCTGAGCGATGATGGGGATGAAGGCAGGAACGGTGCCCGTGCCCCCTGTGGTAGTGGTACTCGTTGTTGAAGAAGCCCTAGCATGGGGGGGGGGGTATTCGGTGAAAGGCCCCATACCGGCGAAGGAAGGCACGGTTGGGAAGGAGCCGGCGCCAGGCCTTGCTGACGAGTGAGGCACAGAAAGAGGCACGCCGGATCGGCCGGTGGGAGGCGGAGGAGGATCTCGCTGATGGCGTCGTCCACCAGCGCTGGCAACGCCATCTCGCTGCTCTGATCCATCGCGATCTGTGGATTCTGCTCTGCGGAGTAGGGCCCAAGGGTAATCTAATTTTCCGACTAGGTTATAAATAAATGAAAGTGAAAACAGAAAAAAAACATAACAACGTATTATGAGGCAAAATGAAACGGCAGCTATGAAAATACTACTAGGAATGGGTGTGTCTCCTTGTCACATTTGACTGATTTTTGCTTCCCATCGGTCAATAATATTGGCCATTGGATCTACATCCAACGGTTGAGGTATTTTTATATTCTCCTTCCCTTTCTCTTCTTTCTCCCCTTGCCCAACGCCTCGAGCCCTCGCCCCCTTCCTCGCCCTGCGCTGTCACCAATCTCGCTCCCTCGCCTCTGGCCCCTCCCCGCCCAGCTCCGGCGGCGTGCAGCCTCCTGCCACCGCCCTCCTCCACAACCCATGATAATCCGGCAGTGGAGCTCCCCGCCTACCGCCCTCCTACCCTGTCTTTGGCGGCTGTCACCGCCGAATCCGGTCCCGCCACTCACCGCCACACTAATCCAGCTTCGCTGGAGCGGCACTATGACGCCCCCGCCGACGGCCACCCCGCCACCACCGCTGGGCCAGCCGGTCGCCCACGGACCTCCCTCTAAGGCTGGAGGTGGAGGGGACCTCCCCAGCAGTTGGCCACCTCCAACCCCGAACCCTAACCCTAAACTCAGCGAGGAGGAAGCTGATGGTGGCGACGACACTCTTCCCCGGCAACAACGGTGTGACAGCAAGGCACGGAAGAGGTGAGCCCCCTTCTTCTTCACTGGTGAGCTCCCTTCTTCCCTCTTCTTCCCCGACATCCTCCTGTCATCGACTGACGGAAAAACACGCCGTTAGTCAACTGACGAGGACTAAATCTCTTTCATGTATCCTGTTTTTTTTATTTATATTGCTGATAAAATTCTTATTATTTATTTTCCTTCTTACCTAGCCGTGCACATATACACGCTCAATCTCATAAAAAATAAAAAAATGTTGCTAAAATGTAGTTACTGGCATCTCGCCTTTACTTATCATACTTGTAGTGAGCTAAAACAATCAATTATCATGAATAAATAATCAAGTTCTAAAAAGGGTATACGAAGAAATGTCTAATAGAAAGAAAGCTATATTAAATTATACTCCCTTCGTCCCTATTTATAAGTCATTTGACTTTTTTGACACTAAGTTTGATTTGCTTGTCTTATTCAAAAAAATTCATAATTGTCATTTATTTTTTTTGTAATTTAGCTTTCTATATAATATACTTCAACTGTGAAATGAAAACTTCTATATTTTCGCAAATATTTTGAATAAGACGAGTTGGTGGTGTCAAAAAATCAAACGACCTCTAATTTGGGACGACAGGAGTACGATAGTAATCAAACACAAATTTGATGTTCACTTGCCCGTTTTAATTTGCTTTATTGTTTTTGTTAAAAACTAGGCTAAAACTGTGTTGACTCTCGTCTCTACTCTCCTTCGTTCTATAATTTTCTAAGAAAACCGCACTATGCTCTTTAAAAATCAGGAGATTTGACTTGAGAGGGATCGAAGGCCAGTACTAGCTATTGCTTCACGGATGTGCCATGGTGATGATGCCATCTTCGATCAGTATAGTCGTACGTGCATGCGGATCGATGCCACTACTGCCAGGAGGTCGGTGATAAGACCGAGGCATGTAGGGCTTTGCTACTCCACGCATTGTTGCTGCCGTTGCCTTGTATCGCTTTTGCTGTTGGATTTGCTGATGCACCAAATTAAGTGACATAAGTACCGTTACGCCCGTCTTTAGCAACAATATAAATTCCTGCTGTCAGTGTGTCTACCTACTCTTACATAGTTACATACCTGCGTGGTTATTGTTATTATCTTCCCAAATGGAGGTAATCATCACCGCAATTCTTGCTGAAATCACTAATAGATCTATTTCGTATGTCGCTGGCAAATACTTGGAGGTGACAGGACGCCCAGCAATGCAGGACAAGTGGCTACAGGAGCTGCAACAGCTACTTCTGCGGGTGCATATCATCGTCGAGGAGGCAGAGGGGCGGCTCATCACAAACCGAGCAATGGTACATCAGCTCAGCATCATGAGGAAAGAGATGTACAGAGGCTATTTCACGTTGGACAGCTTGAGGATCCAAGCCAGGGAGGCCAAGGACCATGATGATGTGAGTCACTCATTTGCCCTGTCCAAATTCAAGCGTGCCAAGCGCCTCTTTTCCTCCGGTGATGGCATGATTAGGAACAACGACGAGCTGCAGCAAGTTATTCGAAACTTGTGTAACATCGTTGACGATGTGAAAGAGCTTGTTGTGTTTTTGAAGAACTATCCTCCGCTGTACCGCCAACCTTACAGCATGCACCTGTGTTGTTGGCAGGTGCATGTTTGGTCGCCAGATGGAAGTGGACAGGGTCATGGATTTCTTGATGCAGAATGGGCATCCAAGCATCATGAGAGGTGTAGGCGTTATGCCGATTGTCGGCCGGGGTATGTTGGAAAGAGCACTCTAGTTGCCCATGTCTGCTATGACGTGAGAGTGCGCAACCACTTCTCTCGGGTCGTGGTACTTCATGGTGATGAAATTAGTGACGATCCTTTGGCGAGTTTGAACCATGGTGGTGCCCTGATATATGAAAACAATGATTTGGGTGAAAAAGAGAGGGTGCTGGCTATAATTGAGTTCTCGGAAAATGTTGACAAGCTTGCTTGGAATAACATATACTCATCTTTTTCTGAGTTCCTTGTAAGTGGTAGCAAGATCATAATCACAAGTAATTCACACAAAGTTAAAAAGTTTGGCACCACACAAGCTCTTATATTAAATTTTCTACCAATAGAAGCGTACTGGTATTTCTTCAAGGTTCTAACATTTGGGAGCGCAGATTCCAATGAACACCCAAAGCTAGAGTCAGTTGCAATGGAGATAGCTAGGGAAATGGGCGGATCTTTCATAGCTGCAAACATCATTTCATCCATTCTAAGGAAAAAACTTAGTGCTCAATATTGGGGCTGGTGCCTCACAGCTTTCAAGGAAAATATAAAAAGGAACGTCTCCATGTTCGGTGAGCATCCGTATGATCTTCTGCAGAAACAGAAGTGTGCATGTTACCGGATCAAGGAAGATGAGTATATGGTTAGCAATCAGTATCATGCATCACGTCTTTGTGGAGATAATATTCAGACAACAATGTATGACGTTGTGTCTGGAAAGGTAAACTGTGAAGGCGCGTTTGAGATTCTTGCATGGAAGTCACACATCCGACCTTATAAGTCATACACCATTAGTTGTATTATTCAGAAAAAAAAAACTCGACCGGTGGGGGAAGAACCGTCCCCACGGCATTGTAACATGTAGAAGAGCCCAACCTTAAGGAACATCATATTAAGACGATGCACTCTACAGAGGCTAATTGTTGGTTGTATCTATGCATGTAACTACAAAAAAAGGCACATGATAAAGTTACTTATCTGAAGGCTTCATCTACTTGTGATATCTAACAATATGCTTTCTTTTGTCTCCGGGATGTCCATTCAAAGCATCATGATTTCCCTGAATAAATCATCCGACTTGATAGGCTTTGATCATGTTCTACTGTAAAATAATTAATTAGCATCAATCAAGGTGCAGAATGGACGGATGAAACCAATAATAGTAATAAGAGATAATTTCACTTGCAGTTCTCGAACTTGTCCCGAAGTTTCATCTAGGTCTCGGTATTTTTAAAATACGCATTTAAGGTTATTAAACTTGTTCCAAGATTTAATCTACCCCGGAAGTTTCATTTAGGTCCCCCATGTGGTTTTTCAAGGGCGTTTTTATTTTTAAAAATAATAAAAAAACTATTTGATATTTAAAAATTCATAACTAATTCATTTTAAATCAAAAAATATGAAATTAGTAAAAAAAATTTCTAAAAATGTAATCTATCCACTGGTGCTCTACTTAGAGTTATATGGATCTCATTTATTATCCCTCCTAATGTATATGAACAATAAAACACTAAGAGGGATAATAAATGAGATCTATATAATTCTAAGTAGAGCATTAGTGGATAGATTACATTTTAAAAAAATGGTATTAATTTCATATTTTTCTGATTTAAAATGAATTAGTATGAATTTTTAAACATTAAATATTTTTTATTATTTTTTAAAATAAAAACTGCCCTTGAAAAACCACATGGGACCTAGATTAAACCTCCGAACAAGTTTAAGGATCTAAATAGTGCATTCTGAGAGTACCGAGATCTAGATGAAACCTCGGGACAATTTTATGGACTTAAATGTGTAGTTTGAAAATATCGGGACCTAGATAAAACATCGGGACAAGTTCGAGGACCGCTAGTGAAATTAACTCTAGTAAATAACTTATTAGAATTCAGATGCTCCTGAATCCTGATTCACTGTGGTTTATTATTGTAATCTGTGAATGTATAACATATAATTCAACGGTGTTTAGTTAATATATAACTTGCCTCGACAGAACTGTTTGAAGTATTCTTCAGTTCATTTACAGATTCTCTTTGTGTAGTGAAAGTTTTACATAATACCCCAATGGTTTCAGTTCCACGTGTATGCGTGAAAAGGCTGAGACTAGGACTGGACAACCTGGGGGAGACTTAAAACACTAAAAATTAGTCCTATGAGTCACAATCACAAACACTAGAATGAGAAGGGTCATCACTGTCAATAACAACTGCATATTTTCTTAACTATTTTAACAAAAAGTGTACAGCAGAAAACAAAACACTTTGAGGCATATAAACTCTACATGATGCCAACAACTGAAAGTTACAGATAACAGACTCAAGTTGAAAGAGTAGTAAATTAACGGACTCAAGTTGAAAGAGTGTCCACGCTGAGTATGGCAATATCACAGCAGTGCAACCAGAAAAGTTACCATGGAGAAATTTGCAGATCAATATGTACACAGACAATATTCACATGAGGAAAACATTATAGAAGCTACAGACTAATGAAAACCCAGCTGGTATGTTAGTTGTGGTTCAAATAGTTCACTTGACACGTTGAACCAAAAAATTATGGAAAGGAGAACTTGATGCAACTTTCAAATGTACAACATCATGTATCCATTGTTCTCATGAACACACATCATCAATGATATTTTGTTGATGTCACTTCTCACTATTAGAAAATTTTCCCTACTGTATGACTTGATGTTTCCTAAAACTTCATGCTGTTACACCATAAAAGGCGAACATTTCACAAAAAAATATGACATATTAAAGTTTTTTGTTAGGACCAACATCCTAAGTAAGATCCCACTGATCTTGTGGGATGAACCCTCAAGTAGGGTCCTGGTACTATGAAATTAATTAGGATACATGATGAAATTAGGACCATTTCAGCTTGGGTTAGTTACCGAAACTAAACCTTGACACCAAATATCTTTTGGTCCCAAGGGTGCACCAACCAAGGCTGAAACTAATGCTTAGCAACCTTGGTCAAACTGAAACTGAGCCACGTAGTTATTATTCAGGAAAAAGGGCACATGTGCAGTATAGTTTTGTTTCAGGATAAACATGAGGACTGCATAGTATCCAATAAGCCAAAAGATAAATCTGAAACACACTCTTTTTTGGACAGACAAGTGGTTGCAGGGGAAGTCAATTGCTTCATCGCTCCTCAACCTTTTGCCCTGGTTCCTAAGAGGTGTGCCAAGAAGCGTTCAGTGCAAGAGCGCTGCTGCATAACCATTGGACCCAGCATATTCGTGGGGCTTGTCCGTCGCTGCGGTTACTGAATTCTTAGAGATCTAGGTATTGTTGGACAAGCCCAATACAGCAGATGTTCATCAGTGGCACTTCTCATATCTCTGGGCAATACTCAACCAAGTCCACGTACAAATCCTTCTTCATTGGCTTGGTTTCTTTTGAGCCTTGGGAGTTAATTTGGAAAACTTGGTTCGAATAAGTGTCGTTTTCTCCTCTGGCTCACAGCACAGGACAGATGATGAGTGGCCGTACAGGCTGCCTCAGTGCCTCACAGGGGATTGCCTGATCCTGCCTGTTGCCCCTTGTGTGATCAAGAGGAGACCATCCAACACATCTTAGGATTAGTCTGGGAACTCTTGGATTGAAAGGGATTGGAGGGATTAGGGTGTATTTAATCAAAATCCCCCTCAATCCCTTTCAATCCAATTCAATCTCCCTCAAAACCAAAGTTCCCAAACTAAGCCTTATGTGGCTACCTTTTTTTCAAGGGAAGTGTGGCCACTCCTCTTCGCCTTTATGGTCTTCTAGATTTTTCTCCATTCCCTGACAACAGGGAGTTTGGTGGCTGGTGGTTGTACGATTTCTGATTTGGCCCCCAGAGTTTTGAGGAAGGGATTGAATTGCCTCATTACCTTGACTGCTTGGACTTTATGGAAGCACCATAATGATGCTTTGTTCAAGATCCAGCCAAATTATGAAATAGGTCAGTGGGAGGTGATGAGACGGGGGACGGCATTGGGGTGGGGATGTATCAGGAGAGGATGCCACTGCAGAAATTCTGCTCTATGACCTTTGGCCTTCTGAGTTGCGATTAATCAACATCTCGTCACAATTGTCATATAATTCAGGTACCATAACAGAACTTCCTTTGGAGGGAATAGGCCATTTCTCCACCCTTGAGGAGGCTGAGCTTGTCACTCAGCTCACTGGAGATGATGGCGCTGGTGCAGTGTATCCCAATTTGAGATGACATAAATGATATACACTTGCCTGCTAGTCAAATTGATACATCGGCTACACACCGCCTCTGATTCATCCTGTGCTGCTTGGGTGAGGACACATGTGAACCTTGCGACCATGGAAGGTGAAGTTGCTGGCTGCCATTGGGACATGCTGTGAGCACTGCTCCCAATCTACCAAGCCATCACTACTTGTGAAGTTGGAGATGGTAAGAGCACTGACTTCTGGCATGATGCCTGGGCAGGGCAGGATGATCTAGCTTCTACCTTGCCAGCCTTATATTCTCACTGCATCAAGAGGCGGGTGAGTGTGCTGAGGTCAAGGATAATGGCATGTTTTTGGTGCCCAGGCTCACTGATCAAGCAATGCAGGAATTGGCTGCCGCTCAAAACATCGTTGCCAACACAGTCCTCACGGGTGAGAGGGACAAACGCCTATGTTCTCTGTCCAATGGGGCTGACAAAATTCATACAAAGCTCCTGTACAGGTTACTCCAAGGATCTGTCCCATGCAACTCTGATGCGGCCTCGTTCGTGTGGAACAATAGGGCCCCGCCCAGGGTTCAGTTTTTCGGGTGGCTGCTACAAAAAGGAACGCATTCAGTGCAAAGTAAACTTGGTAAAGAAGAGAATCCTCCGGGAAGACGTCTGCGATGTTTGCAAACAAGCGCCTGAATCGGCATCCCACATTGTCTTCCACTGCACTTTTGCGGTTCAGTTTTGGGCGAAGATGGGGATCCAGATTCAGCCTGACCTGGATGTGCAGCATCTGCATTCCATCGTCCGGCCAAATACCCTGCCTCCAGACGAGTTCAACTCCTTTGTTTTGCTGTGCTGTTGGGAGTTGTGGAAACGAAGAAACAATTTCATCTTCAGAGAAGAAGCTACCACGGTGGTTCATACGGTGCAGGCGTGTGCAAGAGAGGCTGCTCTCTGGGCATATCGGCATAAGAAGAAAGAATGGGCCACCAAAGATGCATGGCTCCGGGTGTTTGATCAAGCTACTATGTAAAATACCTTTAGATTACCCCCCCCCCCCCCCCCCCCCCCCCCCCGCTCCCCTGTCTTTAAACTCTGTATTTAAGTCCTAACGGGCAATGTTGTACCATCACGGCCGTTTTGGGTCGCCCATATTAATATACCCAGGTGGGGACGCTCCTCCCCCTCCCCCCCCCCCCCCGTTGACCTTAAAAAAATGATATACATCTTTTATGCAGGCTGTCTTCAAGGGGACATATTGGCTGTGTTTTTAGGCATCGTTGCAGTGTGAGGACTTAATTGAGACCGTCCATTTGGCAAGCAGAGCATGGAGATTGTTGATTTGGACATTTTCACAAGAATTATGGAGAACCAATAATATACTGTGCTTATGAGTTTTTCCTTTTTAGTGTGCCCTATTTTCTCTTTTATTCTTGATCAGCTGAAAACTTGGGAAGAACTTGGCTGTGTGCGAATGCAGAGACCGGAAACAATTCGTTTTTCTAAAAAAAAAATATGCAAGTGAGCTGAAATTCTGTGACGTCAGCATTGTCTGAAATTTGCAATATGAGCTAATCAATACTGAAAGTGGACTAGCATCTTGCAAAAGACAAATGTGATGGACTCATGAAATTATTGCCACAGCCGCGGCTCAGGTTTTCATCTATATAACTTGTGGCCACACATACATTTTCTGAAGCACAGTCACTGACCAAGTTCAGAGACTCATAACTAGAGCAGTACTTATTTAGCTGAAAGCAGGATAGAGCTAGATAGTATACCATAGAGATGGTGGGAAGTTGCTCTGTTCCTTCTAACTGTTCCTAGCTGCAAGTGGAATGTTTTATATTTGTCTTTATATACGTTGGTACCAATGCTGCCTCGTTGATAACATTGAAAGGTATACTTGCTACTATGCTATTATTGCTTCTAATGGTTCCTAACAGAAAGTGCAATGCTTCATATTTGTCTTTATATATGTACGTTGGTACCAATGCTTCCTTATTGATGCCATTGAGTATGCCTGAGCTGTTCCTTTCAGTGGTTCTTGCACATCAGCATCAATTCTATGGGAGGTCGTGGTGTCAAATCCTGGAGGCACCTAATTGCATGAAATGTCTATGTCGAGTTATGGATGATTTCCATCTATATAAACACTAGGATTGATGTTCTACCAGGTACTCCAAATCACTACATCACCTTTTGACTAACTGTGGTGTATTCTCCTAGCTAGTGATTGATAACATATTCTTATTAGGTTAGTTTGTCTTTCACCATGGAAGCATTTTTCAAAGCCTTATTGGGAGAGAAAGCTTTTTTGTTAGACAACAACTCGAAAATGATAGCACCAACCATGGAGGGCAAGAAGCTACATAATCTGGAACGGTTATTGCTGCATGTTCATGTCATCGTTGAGGAGGCTGAGGGGCGTTACATCATGAACCAAGCTATGGTACATCAACTGAATGTTTTGAGGAAAGAAATGTACAGGGGTTGCTTCATCGTGGAC
This sequence comes from Paspalum vaginatum, assembly GCA_030272315.1. Lineage (NCBI taxonomy): Eukaryota > Viridiplantae > Streptophyta > Magnoliopsida > Poales > Poaceae > Paspalum > Paspalum vaginatum. Next base: position 47,329,210 of record CM059013.1, on the reverse strand, counting down.
AATTTGAAGAGACAAGGAACAGAGAGTAATAATTATAAAGGTCATGATGTAAGTAACTCATTTATCCTCTCCAAATTCAATCCTGTCAAGCGTCTCTTTCTCTCCGATGTTGACATACATAGGGAAACTGATCTTCAGCAAGTGATAGATAATCTGAGCAACATCATGGAGGATGTGAATGGGATCGTTGTGTTCTTGAATAATTATCCTCCACTTTATAGGCAACCTTACAGCATGCACTTGTTTATCGAAAAGTGCATGTTTAGGTGCCAAATGGAAATGGGGAGGATCATGGCATTTCTGATGCAAAAAGAAGATCAAGGTTGTGTGGGCGTTCTACCGATTGTTGGTCCGACATTTGTTGGAAAGAGTACCCTAGTTGCGCATGTATGCAATGATGCAAGAGTGCGCAACTACTTTTTTCAAACCATACTGATTACTGCACATGATATTAACAGTGAGAACATTTCCACCTTGAAAGATGGGGCAGTTATCTTGCATCAAAACAATGCCTTGGACCAGAATAATGAAAGATTACTAGCTATTATTGAACTCTTAGGGGATATTGATGTGGTGGCATGGAATAGTTTGTTATCATCTTCTAGTTACCTTGGAAGAGTTAGCAAAATGATAATTACAAGTAGATCTGACAAAATCACAAAATTTGGTACGACACAAGCTCTTGTGTTAACTTTTCTGCCACTTGAAGCATACTGGTACTTCTTCAAAATTAGTGTCTTTGGGAGCATTGATTCCAATGACCACCCAGAACTACAATCAATTGCTATGGAGATAGCTAGAGGCCTGAATGGATCATTCGTGGGTGCAAATGTCACCTTTAGCTTCCTAAAGGACAATCTTGTTGCTCAATATTGGCGGAGGTACCTTTCCAGCTTCAGGGAAGCTACACAAAGAAATGTCTCTCTGTTTCGCGAGAGCCCATATGGTCTTGTGTGTGACTGTAAACCTATAACTCAACTGATTAGAGGTGATGATGAGTTTGCAGTTTGGGGCAGATACCATGCATGCCCTGTTGAGGAAAATGTTCCAATGATAACAATGAAAGATGTTATATTTGGACGTGGAAATTATGAAGGGGAGTTTGATGTTCTTGCATGGAAGTCACACATACCACCCTACAATTCCTACATTGTTAAATGCGTGATTGAGAAGTCAAAATAAGGAAAGGCTTACGATTCTTGACATTACTGGTTCACTAAAAAACTGTGCTAATTTTATCCTGATGCGATCATACAACAATTCGACATAATTCTTAGTATTGGCATATGCATCCTGCAATTTTCAAGGAAAATATGAAAATAAAAATGTCTCCCTATTTGGTGCAAGCTGATGTCTTCTCAGATCAGTAATAAAGATACGTTTGTGGTTTATATTCAGTTTTTTTTTGTTGAAAAAATGGCAGGAGCTCTGCCTTTCATTAAAGAAGTGAAAGAGTTTAAGAGACAAAGACCACACGCTCTAGGAGCACATCCCCTGCTGGGAGAGAACAGCAAAAGACAAAACACAACTGGCCACTAAACAGCAGGCCAAGTGACTAATGACTAGCAGCGCTCCTAAAGAGTGAAAGGCACTCTTTAATCTTCCCTGCCACCTGCATTGCCGACAGCGAAGCTATGCTCAAAAATCCTTCGGTTGTGCTCCTTCCAGATGTTCCACATGGTGTAGATCACAATATCATTGAAATCTCTTCTGCGGTCTTTTGTGATGAGAGAAGCCGTCGATTCCCACCACTCACTAATGTTGTCGAAGTTTGATGGGTTTGCTTGTTGTGGTAAGGCCACTCCTTCCCAAGTGAAAATCTGGTTCCAGACTTCTTGGGCGAAGGGGCACTGCAAACAGAGGTGGAAACCAGATTCCAGAGGTCCATGGCAAAGTGAGCAAGAGGTTTGGTGTGGCCAGCCACGATGGGCGAGGTTGTCAGCCGTGAGCAGCTTATTTTGGGTGAGGATCTATGCAAACAATTTGCACTTCTTCTCAGTTCGAGCTGTCCAAATGTGGCTGACCTTGTGGCGTCTGTAGCTACCTATGAATTGGGCTTTGTAGGCCGAGCTGGTGGAGTAAGTCCCATTCGGGGTCCATTTCCAAGTGATCGAGTCGGCGACATCCGGCTGAAGGTGAATGTGTTGCATCCTAATCCAGAGTGATACAAATTCCTCAATTTGCGTGGTTGTTGTAACTTTGTTTTTTAGTGCCTTTATCCAAGCATTATTGGAGAGCTCTTGCGCTACCGTTTTGTTCTTTCTTTTCACTAGCTCAAACAGGTGTGGGGCTAAATTCCAGGGGGCTTCTCCATCTAACCAATTATGGTGCCAAAATTTTGCCTTTGTACCGTTGCCAAGTGTCACTCTGGTGGAGGCCTGGAACAGCAGGTTGTCCGTACTGTTACAAGGCACTTGTAGACCGGCCCAAGGGCTTCTCTTCATTGGTCCACTCTTGCCACAGCCACCGAAGGCGAAGAGCCTGACTAAATTTGTCAAGATCAAGAATACCCTAGGCCCCCCAAGTCCTTTGGTCTGCTCACTAGTCGGCCAGTTGACAAGGCAATGGCCTCCACTTGCTTGTTCCTCTCCCTTCCAAAGGAAAGAACGACAAACTTTGTCTATACGCTTCCTAGCCCAAGTTGCCAACAGGAAAATGGTTAGGTGATAGGTAGGCATGGAGGAGAGGACCGAGGAGACGAGTGTGAGGCGACCTGCATGGTTGAGGAGGTGGCCTTTCCAGCCAGCAAGTCGTTGTCCGATCTTGTCGATTAGCGGTTGGACATGGCTTTTCTGCAGCGGCCGAGTATGGAGCTATAGGCTGAGGTACCGACATGGGAAGGTCTTGCAGTCCCCAGGGAAGGAATGGAGGACGTGGTCTAACTCGACGCCATCACAACTGGATTGGGTGGATGGAGCTCTTCACAAAGTTGGTGACCAGACCAGAAATGTCTCCAAACGTGCTAAGAATGTGCTTGATGGCCTGCAATTCCTCACGATCTGGATTTATGAAGATCGCCAGCGTCATCTGCATATAGTGAGGTTCTTAGCTTCACTGCCGCGAGTGGTAGAGGCTTGAGAACTCCACGTTGAGTAGCAAGATCCAAGATTTTCTAGAGAGGGTCGATGGCCAGGATGAAGAGCATGGGCGAAAGAGGGTCGCCTTGTCTCACCCCACTGCTTGTGGTCAAACCTCTCCCCGTGAGCGCCATTAACAAGGGCACAAGAAGTGGCAGTGCCAAAAAGGATCGAGATCCACTCCCGCCAATCGAGGGCCAAAACCAAGGGCTTGCAACACCTCGAGTAAATAGCCCCAATTAATTGTATCAAAGGCTTTTTGGATGTCAAGATTTAGGAAAAGTGCCGGCGTTTTAGTCTTGTGGAGCTGTCTAACAATATTTTGCACATAGAGGAAATTGTCTTGGATGCACCTTTTCCGGATGAAAGCACTCTGGCATTTGGATACCAAGCTGTTGAGGTGAGGTGCAAGCCTGTTGGCAAGTAATTTGGAGAAAATCTTGGCAATGCTATGGATCAGGCTGATGGGGCGGTAATCGCCAACTCTTCTGGCGTCCAACTTCTTTGGGATGAGGACAATGTTCCCGGAGTTCAGCAACCTGAAATCCTGCCCATTCATGTTGTAAATCTGATTGAACGCAGCCACCATGTCGTCCTTGATGATGTCCCAGCACACTTTGAAAAAAATGCCGGTGAAGCCGTCAAGGCCCTGGGGCCTTGTCGCTAGGCATGGACATGATGGTTTGTTTTATCTCATCTTGGGAGAAGGGGGTCTCCAAAGAGGAGAGGTCATGTGTATGGTAGCCCAGGGAGGCCCAGTTGAAGGAGATGTTCCTAGCAGAGGAGGTGCCCAAGTGCTCTTTGAAGTGTTCTGTAATTAATTTTTCCTTCTCATCTTGCGCAAAGACCATCCTAGTGTCGGTTTGCAGGGCTTGGATATAATTTTTCCTGGATCTGGAGCTTGCACGGAGGTGGAAGAACTTTGTGTTGGCATCACCTAAACGAATGGACGTTAGGCGAGACCTCTGTCTGATCCTGGATTTCTCAACAAGAGCCAGACCCGTGGATCTAGCCTTAAGTCTCCTGAGTAAGTCTAACTCTTCCAGGGAAAGTGCTCTATCCTCCTGGGCTGTTTCCAGACGAAGAATCACCTCCTTTACTATGGCTAGTTGAAGCCTAGTATCTCCAACTTTGGTTCTCTGCCAAGCCTTGATTGCTTTGGCAGTACGGGCCAATTTAATGTGTAGACGCATAAGGGGCAGCTAAGTTGAAGTAATCGACTTGTTCCATGCCTCATGAACAGCATCCATGAAACCATCCATGCGCACCCAAAAATTCTCAAAACGGAAAAAGCTGCAGGTTTGGCGCTCAAGCTCCCCTTGAAGGAGGAGTGGTGTGTGGTCAGGACATAAGCGAGGGAGGGAGTGGAGGTAACAAGAGGGGAAGAGCATTTCCCACTCCGGTGTGCAGAAACACCGATCAATTCGGGTCAATGTTGGGCTATCTTGTCCATTACTCCAAGTGAAGCGCCAGCCGTTTAGACAGAGCTCCCTAAGGTGGAGGTCAGTCGATGGCTGATTTGAAAGAGCCCATGAGGCACCCTGTTGAGGTTCAAATTATTTTTATCAGCACCCTGGTAAATGAGGTTGAAATCACCTAAGAGCAGCCATCTCTCCAAGTCTTGACTAGCAATATCTCGGAGCTCCTGTAGGAACAAAAGCTTGTCGGCGTCTGTTTGCGGTCCGTAAACCACCGTAATCCACCAATCTGTGCCATCCGCTTTCATGGTGATCTTGGCCTGTAATGGCGTTGCTTGAGATGGAGATGTTTGATAGTAGGAAGAAATCCTCAGAGACAGCAAGCAAGATGCCTCCTCTAGTTTGGCTTGCTGGCAGCACTGCACAATTGTTGAGGAATTTTGCCCCTAGGGTACGTAGGATTGTGGCCTGGTCCACACTTGCTAATTTGGTTTCTTGGAGACAGACAATTGTGCTTCCAGTATCCCGAATAAGCTCCTGAACTACATCACGCCTAGCCCCATCATTCAAACCTCTCACATTCCAATTCAGGATCTGGCAATGGCGCTGTGACATTATGGACCAAAAGTAGAACCCATGTAGAAGCGTTGCTTGAAGGCAGACAAACAATATGTGGTAAATTGTTGGTGACCCAGAGGCAGCACAGAGGTTGACAAACAGATTGACAAAACACAATTTGAATTCATGTGAAGGGAAGTTGCAGTACACAACCAGATGCTACACGACGATGGAGGAGCATGGACAGCTTGCAGATCAGCCAGGACGACACTGGGAGTGCAGGAAATCAGTAGCTGAAGGCCTCTGGCTGCTACAGAGACTGCCTGCGGCCTCACAAACATGAAGACAGAATGCAGATACAACGGAAGGACGCGTCCTTGGCGCTCAGAGGCAGTGACTTCTAACATGGTGTTGCAGGGGCCGATGGAGACCTGGAAGAGGCATCAAGCCGCTACCTGACTTGACGCTCCTAGAACGTCAAGGCCGCAGAGTGCTTCTAGCGCCTTCAGTACCAGCCCAGCGAGTGGCCCCTTGAAGAGGTTGAGGTAGCGCTACAGAGCTAGCTCAAGCGATTGATTCTCCTCCGCAAGGCCTAGGCGCTTCAGGAGGACCTGCTACGCCCGGGACTGGATGTCCCCACACGGCCAAGCAATGGCCACCAATCTTGCGCTTCTGCGGACAGGACACCCATGCTTCTTCTTGGTCTTGTGCGCCTTGTCCTCCTTGGTGGCTTTCTGCTGCTGCTGTACAGCATGGAGTACAGGCTGGGCAACAGGCCTGGTGATGTCGTCGATGAGTGCTGCCGTCGCCGTCGCCGGGTCTGGTTGGTGTGCTGCGGGCTGCTGTGCCAAGGGGCTGCTTCCCTGGAGCCCTCCTGTTGGGGCAGCCTGTTTACTGGGTTCGCCCAGCCCAGCGGGCGAGCGGGGCCACCTGCGGTAGACGCATCCGGCGTGGAAGCGAGCCTCAGGCCTCGGACCGCCTCGGCCTTCCCATGCCCTGCATGGTGAGGCAGCAGGCACCGCAGGGGGGGTGGGCGAGGGTGGGCGCGCGTCGTCAGCATTGTCGCAGCTGGTGCCGGAGTTACAGCTCGGCCTCGGATCAGGCGTGACCGAGCAGGTGTGCACGGAGATGGCGGGGCACGGAGTGCTCGCGCCGTGCAGCGCGTCTGTGGACCTGTCGTTCGCGGCTGCGCCCACGCTCCAAGGTCGACTTTGGGCCGACGCTGTCGCTGTTGTAGAACGGCCTCCTATCCCCCAAAGGGAGAGCGAGAGGCCCACAGGTAACGCCGGTCTGGCGTCGGCGACCACCAGCGTCCTGACTCCCTGTCGCGGTGGCAGTCCCGAAGCGGCTCTGAGCGGTCACGCACCCTATCCTTGGGAGTGCGCGAGAGGCTCCGAAACAGCCTTGAGCTCCAGCTGTCCTCCTTGCGGCCGCGGCTGTCGTCGTCGTCATCGTCGTCGTCGCGGCGGTGGCTGCCATAACGGTTTGGCAGCGGTGGGTCATGGCGATCTCTAGGCACACGCTCGCCAGTCGATGATGCCAAGGCGCCACCTGAAGTCGCGGGTGCCGCGGTGACCGTCCCTGCTTGGCGGGTCCTCGATGAGGTCGAGGTGGACGATGACGCGGAAGGTGAGGCTACTGTGTCCAGGCCGGTCGCTGACTCGCACAGACCTGCCAGAAATGGTCAGCCAAGATACCTTCGGAATGTAGGACGGGTCAGCCATCCAGGCCCACAGGTTGAGGGTGCAGGTGTCCTCCTTCCTCAAGGACTGCCCCTCGACGTAGTCCAGGACGTAGGAGCTAGCCACTGTCCGCTTGGCGATGCTTTCATTCCAGGCATGGAGGGGGATCCCCTCCAGGCAGAGGCGGACATGAAACTTGAGGTCTTCCGGGTCGCCGTGCGTCATCGGCTGCCACTCCCTGATGCGGATGTCGAGGCTGCCATAGGGGAAGTCCCTGCAAGCCACGGCAGCGTCGCGGTGGTGCCGGTGCGTGAAGGTGACGAGGAAGTCTTCTGGGAAGCTCTTCACCACCTGAGACGTCGCCGGCCAGCACGCCGAACTAGTAGCAGAAAGCTTTCTTCACCTTGTCGACGTCGACATCAGGGCGGTCGCGGCCGAGCCAGGCTACTACCGCGTGGGCGGCCAACCTCTCGAGCTCCTGGTCCATCTCTCTCGAGAGAGAGTAGCGACGGCGAACGTCTCGCTGGGACGCATCTCCGGGTTGCCAGTCATCAGCATGGTTGCTTGCACGAGGGGCGGGAAGTTGCAGTCGTCGTCGAAGAGTGGAGGTGGTGGTGGCGGTGGCGAGGTTGAGGGGGCAGACAGGTGCACGGCTCTGTTCCGCCGGGTGTACTGCCACGCTTTATGGCCTGAGCCTCCGCAGCTGAAGCACTTCAAGGGATCTCTGCAAGCAGACGCAAAATGTCCTCTGGCAAGGCACCGGAAGCATTTATCCCTCATACTTAGCATCAGGTTGTCCTTGGCCGGAGTCGAGGCTCGGTGGCTGGTGGTTGGGCGCCTTGAAGGCGGAGGCACGTTGACTCCGCGGGTACGCTTCCTCTGGACCGTTCAGGACGGGGTGAGGCGGGGCTTGGGAGGGAGCTCGCGGCCCGATCTAGAGCTCCAGACCGCTGGGATGGGCAGGCAGGCGGCGGTATTGTGGCGCGGCTAGCGGCGGCGGCGGCGGAGTGCGCGTTCGCCGTGGGGGCGAGACGAGAGGGCGGAGGGGCTGGCATTTTTTGAGCTACCAGTGGCTTCTTATATTCAGTATAAAATGGCTTGCCAAGGATAATGCGTGAGTGCTGTCTGCTGTGTGTGGAGCGCTGTTAAGCCAAATTTCGAGTGGCCATGACCGAGCTTTGTAGCTTGTCAGATACACGCACAACCCACAGCTTTAGCAAGTCATCAGATACCAGCTTCCATCGCTCTCTATCTTGCTGTAGAGTTGTTGCCATTTTGCTCTGAGCACGCGTGGTAGCTTCACTTTTAACCATACCAGCTGTTTGGATTTGTATGCTTCCCTTCTCCACACAAAGGTGAGCAGTGCCATGTCTAGATTTCAAAGGCATTTGGTACATTTTGGATTTAGCATTCTGGTAGAAATATGGTACATTTTGGTACCAAGGCATGAGAGACCATAATTATCTTACCAGTGCTTTCAGAGAGACGCAGCATGGATGCTCTACACAAACATAATTATCTTACCAAGGCCATAATTTAGCATTTGGTACATTTTGGATTTAGCCTGCACACACTAGATTATGACACCAAATATGTCAGTGCTTTCAGAGAGACGCAGCATGGATGCTACATAGAAACCTTCTTTAATATCACTGAAATCTTGGCAGGAAAAAACTATGATTGCCTCTACACCACGCTGTGCAGAACTCATGGGTCGGATGTTCAAGTCCAAAATCTTGTCTTCCCAAGATGCTTGATACTTCATGGACTTCCCTGGAAGAAGGTGCCCGATGAGAGGGTCGAAGAACGTGTACCTCCGTAGAGTTCCACCAAACCTGACGGTCCTCAAAAATTCATTTGCACCATTTGCATACCTCTCAAATTTTTTGGCATCAGCAAAGCTACTACCTGACTCATCGTTACTGGTTCCAGCGAGAGATGATATTAATGACTTGGTAGCATGAGCAATCCGTTTGGGAAATGAGGACTGGCTCTCCTGCTGCCATATCTTAGCAGAGTGTCCTCGCACTCCAGAGCAGCACGCCTCAGTCTTCTCTGCCACTGTAGCAGTGACATATCGGTGATGTGACCATCTGTCAGATACTTGGAGCACGACCTCCATCTTGATTTGTGCCATTTCGAACCTTTCTATGACTCTTCATCCTTGGCAGTAAGACTTGACATGATTCTAGTCGCTTGCTCCCCAACGATGGTAGAACTCTGAAATAATTCAATCTACAGAAGACCTGCCTACAGCTGAAGAGATTAACATGCATGAGTTGAAAAGGGGAGTATACATGTAGCTAGAAAGATAAACGAAGGAATCACTGTGTGCTTGCCATTACGACGCAGGTGAAGCTTTCATATATAATTTGATGCCTTGGGTCAATGGGAAATGAGAAGGGAGCACGAAGTGAGATTTCATTGACAAATAAATGCTGTGGCATAGTAGCCTCTTTCTTCAGATTCCAGTTTCTAAAAAGAAGCTTACTTTACATGATAGAAATGACAAGCCGAGCATGGTTTTCTTAGCTTGCTCTCCTTCTCTACGTTTGTTTATATATTGTCACCAATCTCCAGTCTCCACCACCTAAAGAGTAATGAGATTTTGACTTAAAAAATACTATGTATATACTAACTAGAAATGAAGGATATGACTTGTTGGTCTCAATCAGTTTATTAGTTCGCCTTGAAATATTTGGCAGACTGAGGCGGCTTTTTATTCTGACTTGATCGCTGCTGTTAGTTGACTAACAGTTGCTGGGAAAGCAAATGCGGAAAATACGCTCGTACTTGTGCATAATTAATTATACAAGTACATTATTAATCATCTTGATCTGGCGACAGTGGCAAATAAGCATTTACGTTCTTTTTCCTACCACAAGGAAATCCCTCCAATTATTGTTGCATATAATTATAGACTCGCTGCCTGTGGTATTGGACTATTGGTAATAAATAAACATGATAGAGACTGACCACACATAACATAAGCATGTTTCTCTTCGTCGGTGATGTGCTCATGTGCTGTCTCCTTCGCCGTCGGCGGCGCTAAGATGTCTTGACGCTGAAGTCTCTGCTCGGCCGGAACAGCGGCTGGTCAGACCGCGGCAAGTCCCGCGCCAAGTACAGGTTCCGGGATGTGGACTGGCCGCAGCAGGCATGCTGCTCTCCTGGCCGCGGTGCGGCGGCGGCGGACCGGGGCTCGCCGGAACCGGTGGCAAGGCATGAAGAGGCTTGACGATAATGGGCCTCTCTCTACCTTCTTTGTCCAGCTCCTTTACGGCCCATAACAAACGATGGCCGATGGCAAAGTCCTTTTCACCCCCATGCCTATTCCCATGGCCTTTGGTGCCAACTCTGGTGCTTCTTGCGTTTTTTTATATTTTTATATTTTTTTATTCGTTTTTACAAGAATATACTATGGATGCCTACTTTTACAAGAATAGTCTACGACGCCAGGGGTCCTAGCGCCCAGAGGCTAGGCGCCACGCCCATGGCGCACGGCCCCGACGACCGGGCGTGTATGCAGCAGGGGCCTGGCGCCCGGTGGCCAAGCGCCGGGGTGTGGCCCACCCGTCACGAGCGCCATGAGCCGAGCCGCGACAGGCCAGGCGTGGGGCCCGGGGGAGCGCCTGGCGCCCGGAGGCCCGGCGCCAGGGTCCCCTATAAAACCACGCGGCCGGCTCCTCCCCCAGTCACTGTGGTCATTCGGTGAGGTGAGGAGAGGGGAGCTAAGAGGGAGAGGGAGAGGGAGGGGAGGGGGGAGGAGAGGGTGAAGCGGTGAAGCCCTGCTGAAATTTGACAGTGAATCGGGTAATTTTTTTACTCAGCATTTTATTTGCAGCAAGTATTTATTTACCATATTAGCATAGTTAAATGCAGTAGATCTGGTAATATAGGAATTTAGAATATTTTTAGATAGTAGAATATTGTAGTTTTTTTAGAGAGTAGAATATATAGTACAATATATAATGTGTTTTAGGAGATCTGCATATTAGTGTAGTAGTACGCAATAGTCTCTGTTGTCTCTGTATGCAATTTCTGTGTTACCTTTTCAAATAAGAACTTAGAAATTCATAAATATAAACTTACAAATTAAAATAAAATTGGACTTGGCGCCTGGTCCTTGGGCGCCAGGACCAGGCGCCTAGCCTCGGGGTGCCAGGAGCTAGGCGCAGCTCGCCCCTACTGGTGGCTCGGCTCGTGACGGGTGGGCCATACCCTAGCGCCTGGTCACTGGGCGCCAGGATCCTAGCGCCAGGCGCGGGCCCCACGATGCTGGCGCGGCTCGCTTTGGCGCGGCGTGGCTCGTGACAGGTGGGACATACCCTGACGCCTAGCCACTGGGCGCCTGGTCCTGGCGCCTAGCCATCGGGCGCCAGGCCCCTGCTGCCTGCACGCCGGACGACGGAGGTGGTGGGCCACGGGCTTGGCGCCTGGCCTCTGGGTGCCAGGACCCTAGCGCCCGGTCACCGGGCGTCGGTAGGCTATTTTTGCAAATGCAGCCGCCCATGGTATATTCTTGTAAAAACGAATAAAAAAATATAAAAAGAAAAAAAACGCGTGCTTCTTCTGGATCTGTAGTATTCGATGCTACTACAAAACTCTGGTTCAAGTTCAACAATATCCAGTAGCAGTGCCTGTGCCTCACTTGGTTCAACGATTATACCGTACATGTTTGGGAGCTGCTGACCTGCTGTAGTTGCTGCTCAGTGATAATGCGCATTCTGAGTAATACCATATATCACACTTATCAAGTATCTTTATCAATGTTCATCAATCTTATTCATCAGAACAAACATTTGGATTCAGAGCAGAGGCTACCAGAATGTAAAGCCTGCTTAACTGGTATTAGTAAATCTATAAACAAGTAAACATGGAATGTGGATCGCATCGATACAGATGTAGATACAGACAGCACAAACATGATGACACATCAAAAGAACGATCTCACAAGCATCCCACAAACTACAGAATTAGCAGGATCAGATGCAATGTCTCATCACGTGTGGTGCTAGACACGACACAATTAGGCAATGAGCCAGCGGCATTAATTCTACACCCTGTCGATAGCATTTTCTTAAATTTTCAGCCAGTGTCTAGTTAAGTTGAGTTGCACGTGTCCATGATTGAATGCTGTAGCTTGTCAGATCCACGGACAACCCATAATTTCAGCAGGTCCTGGGACACCATCCTCCATCGCTCTATATCTTTCTGTAAAGCTGCCTCCTTGTTCTGAGCGTGCGTAGCAGCTTCACTTGTAACCGTAACTGCTGTCTGAACATGTATGCTTGCCTTCTCCAAACAAATGTGGGCAGCGCCATGCCTAGACTTCAAGGACATTTGGTACGTCTCGGATTCAGAATTCTGATGGAGGTACTCTATGGCCTTTGGCACTAGCTTCTCACCCAAGTCCTGCAGGTGTGCATTGGTGTGTATGATTCCTTGTTCCTCTCCATCAATCACCTCTAAAGCATAGGTCTCAGCAGTAGGGTCCATGTCCTCCTGAGATTCATGGGGTACGACTAAGATCCCCACCTTCACAGTAGGAATGCCTGAATTCTGAGAACTACTGCCTCCGTGTACAGCAGTTGAACCTGAATAATTGTTTGTGCCCTGATCAAGTAGCGGGATGTGCCACTTCAAAAGCATATTGATAACCTCCTCTGGGAATATGTTGGACAACTGCCCCGGCGATGACGGCATCATGCTGCTGGTGCTAGAAGAAGAGATCCGATGATGCCCACGCTCAGTGCAGCAGAGTGGATTCGGGCGGTGCCATTCTGTCAAAGTGTTGTGGACATTGGCCCAGAACTGGCTTTCGCCGTAAGGAGAATCCCAGGTAAAATCCTGTGTAGGAAGCTGGATGATCCCTCTAGTGAGACCTTCAGCTACAAACTTGAAGTGAGGTGCAACTGGCTGAACGCACTTGATTATGACACCAATTATGTCTGTGCTCTCAGAAAGGCGAAGCACGCATGGTACATCGAAACCTTTTGCAGGCTCCTTGAAATCCTGGCAGGCAAAACCCATCATTGCCTCCACACCACGCTCCGCAGAGCTCACGGGCCGTATGGTCAGGTGATAAAGCTTGTCGTCCTGAAACGCTTGATACTTTACAGACTTCCCGGCTAGAAGGTGCCTGATGGGAGGGTTGAAGAAGGTGTACCTCAGCAGGGTTCCACCGACCTCGATCGTCCTTAGGAGCTCATTCGCGCCTTTCGCGTACCTCTCGAATCTCCGGACGTTAGCAGAGCTGCTGCTTGAATCGCCGTTAGCTCCAACAAAAGATAATATCAACGACTTGGTAGCATAGGCGATCCGTTTGGGAAATGAGGATTGGCTCACCCACTGCCTCGTCTCCTCCTCAAGGGCATCTCCGAGCGCATCGTCGCACTCCTGAGCAGCACGCTTGAGCTTGCTCCGCCACCGGAGCAGCGGCACCTCGGTGATCTGCCATCTTTCAGATACCTGGAGCACGGCCTCCATCTTGAGGTGGGCCATCTCCAGCCTTTCGATGTTCTCTTTCTCCTTGGACTTCTCTTCATCCTTGCCAGTAATGCTTGACATGATTCTGTTCACCGTCTCCCCGACGATGGCAGAACTCACCATCTCTGCCATGATTGCTCAATGATCTATCTACAGAGAATCTGCACAGAGAAGAAGAGATCTATTAACACGCGAGCGTTAAAAGTGGGGAGAGTGTATGTGTAACCACACAAAAAAAAAATCTCTAAACACTATATCTACAAAGATTAGTGAAGGACATTACTGCTCTCTTGGTGTAGCTGACAGCGAAGATTTAGTTGGAGTGCAGGGTCATGCTCATTAGCAATGATAACGGCTAGCTTTATATACAACTAGATGTCTCGCAACCAAAGACGAGGCTCGACAATTCAATGTCAAGCGATGATAGCACGGAAGTTGGATAGTTTCCACTGACAGATCTAGTGGCGGAGGCCCCAGTTTCTTATCTTAACATTAATTAAGTGATATCCCGTTTCACAAACAAGAAATACATCAAGCAGCAAATGATTTATCTTATCTTTACTAGTATTCCACATATTTTTGTCATCAAGCTCGATCGGCCACAAAACAGAAAGTTGACTTTACTTGTACGTCATATAATAAATAAATAGTAGTCTAGTACTAAACAGGGACCAGACTTTTTGGGCTCAATCAGTTCAGCCAACTTTGACTAATCGCCATTCTGACAGGTACCAAAGAACCCTCCCTCCCTTCAATGATTGTTGCGTCTAGTCTCTCTTGTACTACTGATTTGCCGTATGGATCATGCGGTAGCTACAGATAGACACGGCACCGCAACAGGTCGTCGTATTATTGCAGACATCAGGGCAGCCGACTGGAATCTGGTATTTCCATCTCGGCGATAACTGAAACCTGACAGAGACTCGACTCTTTCTACAAGCAAAATTGAGTGCAAAGGAAGGAAGACTAATTAATGCTAATGGAGTAGGACAGCAGGGGACGAAAAGAACCAACCGATCGAACGTAGACATGCTGGCCTCCCGCAGTGCCCGTGGCGGCGTCGGCCAGTTGTCCGGACCTTGATGGGTGCGGCGGGAGCAGCGAGGGAGCGCTCACCCAGTATCTGCGGCGAGTTCGGGGATGGCGCGGCGGCATTGTCTGCTGGTGGCGTGGCGCATGGCGTGAAGCCCTGAACGCGAGAGGAGGGGCGGCGGCAATGAGCAGGCGGCGGCGGCGGCCCGGATTCCGAGTCTCGCCGGAAACGGTTGCGAGAAAAAGGTTAGGTTTCTCAGGGGTTGGGCCTGTCCCGTCTGTAGAAGGTCATTTGAGGCCCATAGCAAAAGGTCAAAAGCCCACTAGTGACGTACAAATACAAAGGCCCAAAAGCCCAGTCTCTGCCCGGGTCACGCGACCCTACGCAGAGTTAGGGCTCGAGGTCTTCGGGTCGAGGGTTGCATGTGCGAGTCATAAAATACACCATTCCATCGCGCTGTTACAAGTAACATCAACGTGTTCATTGTACTAGTACTGAACAACTGAAAAAATCTGAGTGTGGACAAAACACACCGCCGCTTATGACGCTTCCAATGGCTCTCTTCTGCGTGGATAGAAAAAGCGAGAATAGTCAGCGACGACCAAATAGACATTATATATTTCAAAAAACTGAGAGTATTACGTCCACATCAGCTAGCTATTTGGTACAACTAATGTAGACGCCCATATAAGTTGGTTTCACGAATTGATGTGTGAAATCAATTGTAGGTTTCAATCATGAATCATCCGTCATCATTATCAACCATTACACACAATTAAGTCACCATCAAACCAGCACTCCTCCCACCCTTCCTACTCATAACTCCTAGCATTTAACATTGACTTAGAATTATATTAAACTCAATTAAATAATTGAGCCAACCCCAACAAATATCTAACAGGAATGCCACGGTGTCAATAAGAATAGATGAGGATGTGCCACTGTTTGCCCCTAAACGGTCGTTTAGTCTATTTAAACACCGTATAAATGCTAAACAGTGGCTGATTGTTTCAGTTTAATCGGCTATTTACACTGTTTAAACCTGTTTAAACGGTCGTTTAGCACTGAATCATAGGTAATCGACTATTTACCGGTTAGCATTTAGGCTATGGTTTCTCTTTAGCCAACCTGGTTGGCTCAGGGAAATATGATTTGGTCTACAAAGGGACACCTGAGTTTGAAGAACATGCAGTTGCTATCAAGGTTTTCAAACTTGATCAACCGCCAAAGAGCTTCCTTAGGCTTCGTTTGGCAAATTGCAGGTGTAATACACGTGTTAACAAGCCCACGAGTGGATACGGTCGGCTACCTAATCCGCGCGTGGATCCTTTCTGCCAGGCCCGCCCAACCTTTCCCCGCCGACCGCTCCTCTCGCTCCCCTTCCTCTCCAAGCTCCTCACGCCGACAGTTTCTCCGAAGCCGCATTCTGCGCCGTGCTCACCGTCGGCCCCGTCGCTGCCGCGCTCTCTAGGCCCCCCGCCGACAGCATCGGCGCCGCCCTCCTCGGCCGCGCCGTCAAGGCGCTCGACGTGCTCAACGCGGCCTTCCTTGCATTCGCCTCGCTCCGCGCCGCGCTCACCACCTCCTCCTCCCTCCTCGCGCCCTCGCTCCACCGCGCGCACTTCGCACTGTCGGCTCCGGCGCACCCTCGCCCTCCAGAACCATGCGCGCTCTCTCCCTCAGCATGTCAGGAAGGTAGGAACTGGTCTGCCAGCTGTCACCACGCCAGTGCCATGGCCACGCACCTCGCGCCTGCGGCCCGCGTAGGCGCCAGACGCGGGCGCCGGGTGCGACCTCGGGCTCGCGCTCCACACCATAAGCTCCGTCCTCGTCTTCACAGCGTGGGCGCTGGTCGCCGCGGTGCCGTGCCAGGACCGAGAGTCCGCAGCCATTAGCGCGCCGGTCCCGCCACCCAAGCAGGCGCAGTGGGCGGCGCCCATGTCCGCACTGCAAGACCGGGCTCCTCACGGAGATGCAGGCCGTCAAGCGCGCGCGGGAGGTGACAGAGCGTGCCGAGGAGCTGTGGCGGCATGCCGAGCGCTGGAGGACGGCCTCGTGCCACCGGAGCGCCAGGTGTGCACCGTCTTCCACCGCGTCGTGGCTTGCCGCGCCGAGCTCATCCGCTCATCGAGCACAGCGCACGCGCCGGCAGCGCATGAGCCATGAAGGAAGAAGGGGATGGAGGAAGGTGGAGGAGGAGATGGAGAGGAGAAGTTGGAGAAGGAGCACCTGCCTCTGTCGATTGAGGAGCCGCGTGCTGTGGCGGTGGGCGGCGGCGTCGAGAGGGCGAGGGCGATACAGGGGGAGAGGTGAGACGCGAGTCGAGATCCACGCCGAGCACGGGCTGCTTCTCACCCCCGTGGGTCGGCAGGGATTGGGCCTTGATCCATGTCAACACTCAGCCTGCCAAATACAACTTTGCACCCGAAGGGGATTTCAGGCCCCCGCATGGTTTCTGATCCAGATTGGGCCTTAATCCACGCCTATACTTGGGCTGCCAAACGAAGCCTTAATGAGTGTGAAGTGTTGAAGAATACTCGTCATCGTAATCTTGTAAAAGTGATTACAGTATGCTCCTCGTATGATCCAGCAGGAAATGAGTTCAGAGCTCTTATTCTTGAATACATGGCTAATGGTAGCCTTGAGACCTGACTCCATCCACAATTTAACAAATACTGTTTGAATGGACCATTAAGTTTGAGCTTAAGAAATAAGAATACTTATAGCGGTGGACATAGCCGGCCTCTGCAATGGATTATCTGCATAACCATTGTGTGCCCCCTATTGTCCACTGTGATTTGAAGCCCGGTAATGTCCTTCTAGATAATGCCATGGGTGCACATGTGGGAGGTTTTGGGTTAGCTAAATTTCTTCACAGCGATAGTTCTTCAAGTATTAAGAGTTCCACAAGCTTAGTGGGGCCAAGAGTATCAATTGGAGACATTGCACCAGGTGACAATTATTCATTTTATATGTTTCTGCTATCTTATTCACCTTCAAATGTATATATATCTGTTCCTTCCTTAACTAGGTGCTCCGCATCTTTTACTTCTCTTTCCTTCGTAACTTTGCTCTTACTAACAGTTGTGCACAATATTGCAGAGTCTGGTCTTCGGAGAAAAATTACAAGAGAAGGTGATGTCTATAGCTACGGAATTATCATTTGGCAATTGCTACGGTACACACAAACAACCGTGAACGTCAATTTGGTTAGATCTAAATGGATAAAATGAGGTACCATAAAATATCTATCTATTATTATTTTAATAAAAGAGTGTTAAAAAAGCCACCACGTTCGCCGAGAGAACCAAAAAAATCACACGTTAATCGGAAAAAAAAAACCCTCTACCGTTAGATTTTATGAACATCTAGCGGTCCATATTAAATCATGCATAAAATCCAACGAAAAAAAGAGAAGAATCCACACCATTGATTGTTATGATAATTCAACGGTCTAGATTAATCATATCTATTTGTATGTCTATCGAATCAGACTCAAGTCCGGCTATTGTTTTTATCTTATTTGGACTCAGGGAAGCAATGAATTGACAAAAAAAACTGATGTTTAATAGATGCGAAAACTTCATGTCATCTAGACTATTGTTTATCTGTATCATATTCGGACTCAAGAAAGCAATGTCGTCAAGACTATTATTTGTCTATATCCTATTCTCGGACTCAAGGAAGCGATGAATTGACAAAAAAAAAAAGGCATTGATTTTTAGTAGATGCAAAAACTTTGTGTCATCAAGAGTTAGGCCCATCTATTTTGCTTCTTGTGCAATAAAAAAAGAGAATAAATTAGGAAGACAACTCCTATTATATTCTTCACGTACACATCATATGAGATAATTTGCAAAAGTTAAATCCAATCCCATTACGTACGGTTACTTACCTGCAACAGACATGTCAAAAACAGAAAGAAAGAAGAAGACCATTCTAATTAAAATGTTTTCATCCATAAACTACCAAATCATCGATCCATCTACTGTTTTCATCCATATGAAGCTTCCAAATCATCAAGTAAGTAGTCAGCTAGACTTAATTGTTTTGTCAATTTCCTTGCTAGAATATGAAACATTAGATTTCATGAACATCTAATTAACAGCTTAGAACCATTGGGGTTTATGAACATCTAATGACCTATATTAAGTCATATATCAACAGACCTATATTATCGATTGTTATGGTTACCCAACAATTTAGATGAATTTTGCATTGATATATTGTGAGCTAAGCTATAAAAGCTAATATTAAAAGTGTATCACGCTTCCTTTTACATTTTCAATGACACGACTCATCGTTAAACTCCTCAATTCGTGAATAATAAGGACTCCTTCAGAGACGTCTCATATATGATAGTTGGAAAAAGTCTACATAACCCCTAACAATCAGAAGTTAGTCTACTCTACCTCTCAACTTACAAAACCTGATGTTTAACACATTAAACTTTGCAAAATCGGATAAATAGCCAATTGAGGTGGTTTTGCCACGATGGACAGCCACATGGGAGCTAGGTGGCACGGTGCCAGTGCCCATTTGTCAGACCTACTGGTCTTTCTTCTCTCTCCCATTATGCTTACTTTCCAACTCTTCTCTTCACGTGGTGCCATTATCACAGTAGCGGGAGTAGGTGGCGGGGAAGGCGGAGAGGGTGTGGTGAAGCTCGCCTGATCTCATCGATGTTGCCAAGGTGGTGAGCAAAGATGAAGACCTACAACAGCGCCATTGTGAGTGGGGGGCAGCGAGGCGAGCCTAGGTAGGAAGCCGGACCCACTCAAAAGTGCCAGTGCTGGGCACGGACAGGAGCTCCCCGACGGTGGGTGTAGTAGGAGACGTCGATGCAGAGGTTGTCGAGGACAGGTGATAGGGGAGTCCGGTAGCAGCAAGATCGAGTAGGCCCATGAGACGGCGGTGGCATAGAACCGAGCAAGACTAGGCCGCGGCGGTAATGAAGGATCGAGCAGGCCCGGCCAGCGGTAGCTCCAGGCAATGGCGAGCGGCATGCGCGGCCGCAGGAGGCGCTCTGCGAGAAAGACGCAACCGGGAAGATGTGGATGGGATGCGATGATTGGAGGTTGGAGAGAGATGGGAAGAGGGACTAAGGTTGTGGGAGGCTCGGCCAACGGATAAAGAAGGTGAAAGAGCTGCTAAGAAGGAAGTGCAGTGGCCATGGCTGCAACATGGAGATGGAAAATGGGCTATGAGAGGTAGAAGACATCCAATTATGCTGACATGTGGGCACATGCAGCCAGCATGGTGACTTGTGCCTAAGTGGGGCGCCACGTGGCAAAACCGCTCTCCAATACAACCCTAGGGGTAATTTGATCGATTTTTGCATGCTTTAATGCGTAAAATATCCTGTTTTAAAGGGCAGAGGTGATGTGTTTTCAGGGGATTATGTCGATTTTTTCCAAAATAGTTCGAGGTACGTGGATATATAAATAAAAATGAAAATAAAAGTATGTCTATCACTCACGTTCTACATCCTATTCAGCCATACTGCTCACCGTCTTCTGCCATGTATAGCTAGCTAGCTACTATAATTTAGCCATTGTGATATGTTTTGCTCTCATAATCTGCTCCATTGAAATATGTGCGGAAGATGTTTATAGTTTTGCCTTGGCTGCGAATGTCCTCAGAAATCCCAACACATGCATAGTTATCCCATCAATCTTGACACTACATGCAGCATTGCCAGCGGTGTGACGTGCACATGTGCACCGTATGTGCACGGGTGCCACCTCCCACGTTGCTTTGCTGCTAGTGCACCGTACGTGCATGGGTGCCACCTCCCACGTTGCTTTGCTTGCCAAGTGCAGCGTGGTCTTTCGTGGCATGTGTTGAACCGGCCCAGATTCAGTATGTTGTTTATTGGCAACCATAGGGTAATGAAACAAAACATGCAACTTAGTGGCGGAGCTAGGCTTCACAAGTTAGGTATTCTCATGTTTCAAAATCCCAAAAGCCAAAGAAAAAAAATCCAATCTGAAAAAACTCAATAGGCCATGTACATACCGATAACTAAAGGTATTAATCTGAAAAAATTACAATTTAAATTTAAATTTGTTTCTCTTCACAACAAAATCCTCAAATCAACACATTTTAAATTTTGCAAAGCTATACAATCTACAACAACCTAGACAAAAAGATAAGCCCACTAATTACAATTCACATTGCACATCATTTTATTTTGTAAAATATAAAAGATTAAGCTTTTGCATATAACTGTATATGATAGCAGGGTAGTCGCCAGTCGGTGAGAGGCACCAAAACATGTTGGCAGTTTGCATGGGACTCGGGAGCCTAGAGGGGAGGGCAGCATGAGTGAGCAGTGGGCAAAAGAGGGAGGGGGGATATGGGCCAAATGACCAAGTTGCCGATTATTTGGGTGAGAAACTAAGAATATTTGCCCAAGTACATGTGTATAAATATAACATATAATTGAGTTTTTGGTAAATTTTTGGGGTATTCCTAGGAATACATAAGAATTATTCTAACTCCCCTGTTGCAGCTCATGAATTGATGGAGTAAAAATGGATTCGTGAAGGGCACGAGGCAATGGGGTCCTTCATGAATTCATGTAGTAAAAGTGATGGAAATAAAGAAAAAACTACCAATATCATACATGGTCCATCGGGTTCTTTTTTCTCAAACTATTAATTAAATGGATTCAATAAGCAGTACTTCCTCCATCTAAAACAAACAAGGTATATAGATTTTTGACACGGTTCTTAAAATAGAACTTTGACCATCATTGTCTTTAAAAATATGTTAACAATAAATATAAAATATTATCATATTAAATATACTTTTAAATTTGAATCCAAGTATATAATATGCATACCCTAAAAATATATGGATTTAACTAAATTATTAGTCAAATATTTTAAAGTTTGATTTTTTTAATCTACAGGCCTATTTTTCTGGGATGGAGTGAGTATGTAATTATTGTCACATTTGTATATACTACTTATGTTTCCTATTTTTCCATTCAAGAGATACCATTGCAGCAGAGTTGGAGAAAATACATACTAAAGTTGTAACAATTTAGGTGTGTACATGAGCATACCATACGTCTCCATAGGTTATTGAAAACTGCCTTCGTTCCATATTTTAATTTGATTTGTTTGTCTTTAAATCAAAACACATTTCACAGTGTAACAATTAATGAAACTGATTTGATGTTAACCATATTTTAAATCATTTTATTTGTCTTAAGTCAAATATTGACATCTGCAATATAAAATAAATGTACTATGAAAGCAAATTCTATGGTGTGACTAATGAAACTACAGATGCTGGTGCCATTTTTTAAAAAGGTTAGTTTAGATTGTAGAAGTATGACTTAGTACAAATTTAACGTGAACTATATTAAGAATGGATGAACTATATTAAGAAAACTATTTTTTTATAAAAAATCACAAGTGGTTATTCAATTATAAAACACAATGTATCATATACATCAATATAAAAGGTGCACATTTTGTTTAATAATGCTATATACTTTAATATGTTAATCCACAAAAACATATCCTAAAAATAATACAACAAAAAGAAAATTCTAGAGAAAAGGTAATGTATTGTCCAATACCAACAAAAACAATGCAAAAATGCTTAAAAAACTAGGTACCCACCCTATTTGCGCAGACCATCTTACTAGTTTATTTAATTTTAATAGAAAAATAGGATAGAGGTGTAGTATAACTAACTTCCGTGATCTAACATAATATATATATTTTTAATCCGGATGCATAGCGCTTGCACAACTCTACGTGACCTGGATCTTGATTTAACGTCACAGCCACCTTCGTGTTGGAAGTTTTCTTGTACATCACGATTCACGATTGTTCAACATGACTGTGTGTTAATTCGTATAAGTACAGTAACTACCGTGACTCCTCGCCAAAAAAAAACTGCCATAAATAATTTAAATGATTTTTTAATATAGATAACTAGTTAATTCATACGAGATTGAACGTGATAACTCACAGTTGAACGTACTCTCTCGGCATGAGAAGAATGTGGGCTGCATCCATGCATCAACGTTACGTGACAACACAGGAACGGTGGATGAGCATACGGAACATGCACGGATTGGAGCGGCCGTGCGAGAACAACACCGTGTCAGGCGGGGATGCGGTAGCGGAACAACCACGAAGTCGGGCGATGCAGCGAGGGTACGAGAACGGCGCCGGCTTGGACGGAACGAGATTAATTTACTTTTTTAGTTATTTTATTTTTTTTCTCTAAATCTAATGGCTCAAATCTATTTAAGGTCTTACCTTCTAAAAAATAATTTGTGTACCGTAGCACTCAACTTTATCATTTTAGAACTTCTCACAGGAAACCTGTCCTGGCCAAATACTACAAACGTTGAAGCTCTCTATGCCGGGAACCTGCGCTTCGGGATTAGTCAGCAGACGCCGGACTGTCCGACGGCATCCCGCCGACCTTAGTCAAAAGTTTGCAAAAATCTAAAAAAAGATATTCAATTAATATTAATATCAACTTATTAAATAAAAAAAAGAGTAGGCTTAAGTTAATGAATATGTTTGATTCATATATAATGCGTGCTCTCCTTTTTCTTCTGTTTGGCCAAGAGGAGATACGAAATATTTGACTAAGACTGGATTTTATGCTTCATATACTAAAAAAAGAATTAAAAAAGGGAAAATTATCGTCATGTCACGAAGAATTCTATCTCTCGCATAGGAATAACTAGAATGAAAAAATAATAAATTTTTTCAATCAATTAGACAGAATATATGAATTTCTCTCTAATCCTCGCATTCCATTGATTTATAAATGGATATTTAACGCCGGATTGTCCAGCAGCGTGTGCCAGACTATCCGGTGAGCCCCTGAGAGCTCGGGTAAACCTGGATCCAATCTCTTGGGAGGGACTCTAGCGAGGAAAAGAGATCGTAGGGTCTCTAGGATTGGCAGTACACTTAGAACGCCTCCAAGTCATCGTCGAGACGCAATGAGAACAGTAAAGGAGATTGAAAAAGTGAGACAAAAGAGATAAAAAGTAAAACGATAAAAATAGATTGATTTGATTTGATTGCGATGCTTCAATCGGCTATGGTCCTTTATATTTATATTTATAAGGAAGGATGGTCTTATCCTTTTTACAAGACAAAACACGTCCTAAATTGAAAATCAATTAGAAACTCCTTTTTAGATAAAACATGGTTCTACCAGACTATCCAGTGTATGGGACCGGACTGTCCGGTGTATGGGACCAGACTGTCCGGCGCAAGCTACCGGATAGTCCGGTATTGCCCAGGCAGGCAATCTTCCAGAAGTCATAACTTTCTCGTCTGGACTCCGAATTAGGTCATCCATATGTTCGTTTTGATCGTCTCGACGAGGGCTACAATTTGGTATATTGAAACTCCTGATTTGGCTTCATCTTGATGTAGTTCCAAGGCCTTTTTCGTGTCTTCAATGAAATAGGCTCAAAACTCTTCAACACGTTGCACATTACCTGAAGAACACAATTCTATACCAAATATGCAGAAAAACTGCCATTAACGCTGATATGCCTATTTCGGTGCTCAACACGTCCAACCTATGAGATGTTCAGTAATGGTATGAGAAGTTGTGGCGACGGCATTTAACAAAAATATTTCTTTGGTTATAGATCCGCATGTCATTCCAAAAATTGAAGATGAAGTGGCAGATGATAATTCAGAACATGAGACTGAGAATCTTGCAACAGCCGGAACGATCAGCTGCATCATCCAGCTTGCCAAGCTGAGACTCTCATGCTCTGTGGAGACACCAAAAGGTCGGCCAACAATGCAAGACGTTTATGCTGAAATCACTGCAATCAAAGAAGAATTTTTCGTGCTATGCAGTTCAGAAGAAGGATAAATGCTTGTTGGGGTTGGGGAGTGGGACGGGACACAATGGCAGGATATGGAATAACATTAAGACATAGCAAAGTCTTTTTTTATATATATAATAAGGTAGCAGAGTTGATAGAATAGACAACGAACAAAAGTACTCTTTCCGTCCGAAATAGCAAGGGGTTTTAGCCCGTATGGATGTTGATGCAACACATATACAAACATGAGAATATACATTTATCAATCTATTTGAAACCCAAAACTCCTCACCATTTGGAACCAAGGGACTAAGAATAAAATATAAAGCAGTAAGATGCAACACATACCTCTTATCTTTCCATTGAACTTGACCTTTCTCTTATGATATCTTTTCTGTTAGAAATGAACCAGGCCTAAGAATTACGGATTACTCATATTAGAAGTGTATACTTTTTTTGAAAAAAGATATGTAAAGAAGAAGAAAGGCATGTTCGCACATCTCTACATTAACTGTTTCAAAAACTCTTCAACCCGTGGCAAGTCTCGCTGGACGGCGATGTGCAGCCTTGGCACTTGTTCCATGCCTCTCCTCTTCAAGCAAATGAACACAAAGTGAGAAGAGCCACTTGTTCGTCATTGGACTTTATACAGATCGATTCAGAGACTTTCATGAGCCAGAATCCGCTCGGACTCCTCCTCCTCTGCTCGGATATATACCTGCAATGCAAGAACACAGTCTGCCAGAGACAGAATAGACATCGATCGATCCCACGAAACGGCTATGGCGCCGACTCCCACTCGAGGTCGATCGAGGCTACGGCCGCCGGTCGCTGGCCGGAGTGCCGGTGTGTTGCCTTAATTCGGTTGTTTATATTCCGACGACGCGGCTATACATACGATACGGCAGGATATCCTGACGACCAATTCATGGACATTGGTGGCCCGACCAGGAGAGAAAGGGACAATGCAAGAAGAACGGGAGCTAGAGTATATGTGACATGTGTGGGGCTGGCTGCTGGGACCAGACGGCCAGTTCATGCATGTCATATTATTACCGGTGGAGTTGAAATGTCGCCACATACAACGAAATCAAGGCTACGTCAACAATAAATTCGGCAAACCAGTGTGGAACTGGACCGGCGAGGGAAAAGTTTGCAGAGCAGGAGCGAGGCTACGTCGGTACGTACTGTATGTCAAAATGGACGCGGAGTCAAATAAAGCACTGTTTTTTTCTTAAAAGAATCATTTATTATTTTATGTTTTTTCTCAAAAATATACCCCAACAAAGAAAAATGTAGATTATGTAGTGACTCCATGTCAACTGGCGTGGCAAGAAGGTAATTACAAAGACTTGCATAGTTGGCTTCATCTGCAGACTTCTTCAATTCTTTATTTAATTTTCCACGCTGCTGACTTTGAAGTCAAATGTGTCTTCTAGAGGTTGGGACCAAAGGAGACCAAATCCTCCACACCCCTTGCTATCAAAGTGTTTGGCGTCACTGTATTCTCTTTAACTTCTTCTCATCTTGCCTTGTTGTATATATGATCTAAGACTCAAGACATCTCCATATACAAAGGATAGCTGTCCATGTGATCGGTCCAAGGTAGGTTCTTACAGCAGCAAAGCTAAACAAATCTCTGCTTATGATTCAAATTAAAGGTTCATATATCTAGTCTCTCATGTATACTGCTATATGTTGGATTTCCTGAACAGGAAAGGGATACTGGCACATCCTTGGATCGTAATGGCGGAGATTATCAGTTCTGCAGTTTTCCAGGAGACAGTAAACCAAGTCATCTCTAAGCTGGTTCAAAAATATGAGGAGAAAGAGGAATCCAGTGCGAACAGAAACTTGGAGAGGCTAGAGATGGCACACATCAGGCTGGAGGCTTCTCTTGAGACATCTCAGAAGTGGCAGATCTCTGAAGCATCCTTGCTACGTTGGCGTAGAAAACTGAAGCGTGCTGCTCAAGAGTGCGACGACACAGTGCACAAATGCAGGCAGAGAATTCTAGACGACAGACAGATGGAACATGAGGTACATAATTCTTCCCTTCTTAACCGGATTTTACATAGTACCAAGTCATTTGTCTCTTCTATCTTCAACCACGATGACAACGGGTTGAGCGAACCCGTTGTTCGAAGATTTGAGTGGTATGCAGATGGTGCAAGTGAATTTCTGAGATTCATAGAGCTTGGTGGCACACCACACCGTCACATGCCCTTCGACTCCATTACCAAGAACCTTCTGTCTGGCAAGGAACTGCACCATACAGTCATTCGGGGCAATGCGCATCCTTTCTTGCAACTATGGTTCTCACCGTACCACACTGCAGAGCATGGAACAGAGGCATCCCTGGTATTTATCAAGAAAGATGGTACTGCACCAGAGGGTAGTATCTACTTTAGTATGATAGTACAGCTTTCGGAGAGTACAGACATGGTTGGGATCGCGGTCAAGTCCCTGCAGTCGTTTGCCCCTCATGTCAAGTGTACCGTTGAAAAAATTATTAATGAACTTACTCAACTGTCTACTCAAGACCTCTCATGGGTGCCATCTGTTTACTCATACGAGAAAGAACATTGGGACAATCTTCACAGCATTGGGTCTCAATGGTATCGCCCAAACCCGTTATGTTGCAAGCAGCGTGGTCAGCGTGAGGCTCAATGTTATAGCAACAAACAAGACATGGCAGGATCATCAGATGTTTGGATGGAACCACTAGTCGGATTTAATTTGCAGTGGCAGGTATCACTGCCTGTTAACAACAAACAGAAGGCGTCACTATCTGAAGAAATGATTTCTCTGCAAGATTCTCCATATCTGAAAGCCGGAATTATGTTTGGGCCCCATGGTTATTCAGAAAGCATGTTACCAGTGAATAACAGTTCTGTAGCAGTGGCATTAGTTCGCGGGGAGCAACATCTCTTGCATACAGACATTACCTTGGAACAACTGGGAGACATCATGATACCAAAGGCAACAGATTACTTCTGCCAGAATACAGAAGTGACAGTCTACCAAATGATTTGGAGGTCTAAACATGGGTATGCACGCATTCAGGTTGAGAAGCCAATCATGAGAACACGGCGAACTTTTGGGGTACCTAGGAAAAGGAAGCTGTGGAAAGGACAGAGTCAGGAGCTTAGGAGTCGGACACATATGATCTCTCGCTTGATCGACCTATGGGCTACACATGTGCCTCTCCGGCTGCAAAGATCGTCCACGAACTGGATGCAGAAAGAAAAGGAAATTCATGGAAAAATCATGTAACTCGTCACCGCACCTACACCTGAAATAATCGTGTAACTTGGATGTATAAGGGACTCGATATAGAATGTTATATGGAAGAAATCAGATATTAGTGCTACTCTCTTACTATTACTTGCATGTTACAAAAGGAGCATGAATTATAAGGCACACTATAAAAAAGATAAATCTTAAAAATTCTCACAAAATTTACAAATATCTGGTCGTCTAATACTAAACATCAGATATATTATATTTTCTACAAAAAATTGTGCATTATGCCATTACAAAAGACCATTAAAGTAATCCTCTAAATTTGCATATAAAATACCCACCATGCCATTATTTTTTTCTCGAACCATGCAGGAGAACTGCGTGTCATTTCATTTAATAAGAAAGAACAAGTATATTGGGTAGGTAGAAATGCCCCACCTGAACACCGCACACACTCAATACGAACACCGCATGCCATTATTAAAGATCTATTAAAATAACCCATAAGTTTACATATAAATTATCACTGTGGTACTAAAAATATAAATGTTAATAGATAGAGTCTGTTATATCTATATAAGATAAAATAAAATGTATATATACAAATGTCCTATTAAAGTTGAACAAATGAGAGATATTAAATATTAATACTTTTTATTAAATGTGACTCTGAAGTTTATATATAAATTTCTAATTATGTTTTATACTAGCTCATGTTTTGCATGGGGTTAACATACTAGTATTCATAACTGAGAACAAAAATATTTAAATATGTCAAAAACATATAGGCATAGGTACACTTTGCAGCTAGAGTTTTGGTCAAATGCTCAAAAATACAGTGGTACGAGTATTAAAGAAATGTATAGGCGTATCAATCAATCATGTGTATTTGTTTCCTTGGAGAACCCAGAGTAGCTCGGATGGTAAGCACTACCGTCATGCAGGCTGCCCGCCCGGTTCGATTCGCTATGAGGACGATCCTGGGTGTCTCTCCTCTTTTTTAATTGATTGATGGGCTTGCCCTATCCTTTCATTTTTTTTATTTGTTTCCTTGTACTCCAAGGCTCCTAGCTACTATCATGTGACTCGATATAGAATGTTATATGGAAGAATCACACCAAACATGTGCTTATGTACGGGCTACTACAAAGATAGAAATTTATACTACAATATAAATTTCAGACCCACATTTAATCAAAATTGCTATCTTTCACTATCTCTCATATGTTCATGGTTTTTAATTTTATATGTGTTGTGCAATAAACTTTATTTAATATTTAATGCCATAGTTGGTAATTCATATGTAAATTTAGATGTGTTTTACAATGGTTTAAAAAGTACCCAACCGGAATTTACCTCTTTCATTGAAATTTTACTAATTGTTATAAAAAAATAAGGATTTTTATGAATTAAAAAAAATATATGGATACCGGTTCCATCTTTTATACCAATCTTACCTATTTGGTACTATCTGTATCTCTTCTTGGGTACCACATATTTTTAAGAGCAAAATGCACGAGCAGTCCTCATTGTTGGCAGCGTGTGTCACTTAGGTCCCCGAACTTAGAAAACCAGAAATCTGGCTCTCTAAACTTGGCTAGTGTGTCATCTAGGTCTCAAATCCACTCTCTAAAACTGCTTTCCGCTATCCAGGTGCCGACGTGGCAGGCTGATATAGAATCTAGGTCCCTAAACTTGGTTAGAGGTGTCATCTGGGTCCCTAAACTTGACCAGGGTGTCATCTATGTCTCAAATCGCTCTCTATTGATACTCCACTCGCTGTCGTCAAGAAGAGTGCCAGCGGCGCAGGATGGCGACGAGAGAGAGGCAATGACAAGAGGATACCAGTGAGAGGATGGTCAGCACTCCTCCGTTGTCGGCATTCCTCCCGATGACGGCAGAGGATAGAGGCGAGAGGAGCACCAACCGACATGGTTGAAATTTTTGGATGACACCCTAACCAAATTTAGGGACTCAGAGTACCAAGCGGTTTTAGAGAGCGGTTTTGGACCTACGTGACACCTTAGCCAAATTTAGGGATTCGGATTCCTAGTTTTCTAAATTTAGGGACGTAGGTGATACACGTTGCCAACTTCAAGGACCATCCGTGTATTTTACTCTATTTTTAAACTATCAAATCTCGCTTGATGAATACCTCTAGTTTTTTTTCAACTATCATAAAACTTGTAGTAAATTTAAGGTGTTGTTTTAACTATATCTTATAATGACATAATAGGTAATTTATACACCAAATTAGGGAGTACAAATTTAGTGTTTAATTTAATTCATCTTTCGTAATGGCACGGCATAATTTATAAGCAAGTTTATAGGTTACTAATTCATATTTCGTAATGGCATGGTTGATAATTTATTTTAAAACTTCATTTGAGAAGGGGCAGCTAGCAAGGTTAATGGGCCAGATGGAGATTAATTTTCATCGGCCGGTGGGCTGGCCGACGGAAACCGTCAGCTGCTCACTTAGCCGACGGAAATTATTCGTCGGCTAGGCAGAACCGAAATGTGTATGCTTTGCTGCAGCTATATATGGCTATCACCCAAACCAATTGTGTGCCCCTCATGTCCAGTGTACAGTGTTGAAAATGTTATAAATGATCTTGCTCAACTACCTACTCAAGACTTCTCATGGGTGCCATCTGTTTACTCGTACTAGAAAGAACATTGGGACAACCTTCACAGCCTTGGGTCTCAAATCCGTTATGTTGCAGGCAGCATGATCAGCATCATGTTCAACGTTTTAGCGACCTACTAGACGTGTCAGCACTATCAGATGTTTCGATAGAGCCATTAGTTCAAATTAGTTTGCGGTCGCAAGTCTCATTGTCTGCTTACAGCAAACAGAAGACTTCACTGGCTGAAGAAATAATTTCTCTGCAAGATTCTCCATGTCTGAGAGCCGGACTTATATTTGCGCCCCATGGCTCTTCAGAAGACATGCAACCAGTGAATAACAGTTCTGTAACAACAGCAATAGTTGGTGGGGAGGAACATCCCTTGCATACGGACATTACCTTAGAACAACTGGAAGAGACCATGCTACCAAAGGCAACAGATCACTTCTGCCAGAATGCTGAAGCGACAGTCTACCAAATGATTTGGAAGTCTAAACATGGGTTTGCGCTATTGAGTTAGAGAAACCAAGCATGCGCACACGGCGAACATTTCGGGGAGCTAAGAAAACAAATCTGTTGCAAGGACAAGATCAGGATCTTATTAGGACTCTGGCGCATATAGTCTCCCATTCAATCGACTTATGGGTTATACATGTGCCTGTCTGGCTGCAAAGGTCGTTCATGAACTGGATGCAGAAAGAAAAGGAAATTCAGTTAGCATCACGGCAGCTACAACTGAAATTGTAAAATCATGTAACTTGGATGGGAAAAGGAACGAAGGGAATAGAGGACTCGAAATAGTATAGGGAAGAAATAAAAATTAGAGTCAATATTCGTAGCCGGGGATAAAATCTGTCAGAGATGTCCTCTCTTTTTTTTTTTTTTGAAAGAAGCATAGTTATCCTTGGAGATAGAGATTGGATCAAATGCTCCAAATACAGAGGCGAGAGGACTTGAGGAGAGAAGCTATGTATGACAGAAATGCGTTAATGCC
Organism: Paspalum vaginatum; assembly: GCA_030272315.1. Taxonomy (NCBI): domain Eukaryota; kingdom Viridiplantae; phylum Streptophyta; class Magnoliopsida; order Poales; family Poaceae; genus Paspalum; species Paspalum vaginatum. The sequence goes on along the minus strand of CM059013.1, from coordinate 47,298,248 downwards.
ATCCTCACCAGTGGCGCGCAAAAGAACGCCTAAAGTACTATTTGCGCATTGTACTTCAGTTTGAAATATGGATGGTAGGATGGACTGAGCTGTGAGAATAGTCTAACGTTACATGCCAATAGTCTTTATTATGTAACTAGTCCTCGTTACATGCCAATAGTCTTCATTATGTAACTAGTCCATCTACCTATGCAACGCAATGGTTTTAGTATAAGTATATTTACAGGGCAATGTATTTTTGGTACTTCGGTTTCATGATTTATGAGATAAAAACAACATGGATAGTATGATTTCTAGAGAGTACCCTGCCAACGTATCAATTATTTTAATATGAGATTTATTGAATAAATAATTTTCAATAATGACATGGAATAAAGACTTACTGCAAAATTTTCCTCACAATTGTACGTATTATATATTGCGATGGCATAATGTTTTGTCATATAATTGATCCCCCTAGCTTTGCACCCCCTCCAAAAAAATCATGACTTTATTTTTTTCATCGCTACATAAGTGGAAAGTTACACAATCTAAGACGTGTACGTAAATCAGTATGAAACATTATGCAAATATTTGAATTAATTAGTTAGGGGCGTAGTAGGAAGTCTGTATTGGTAGCATGCATGTAAATGCTTAAAAACATACTCAATGAGGATGACAATAGCATAGGTTTTGGTCAATCTGAAGTTTGTTGTCGTTTCTTATATTGGCCCACTATGTCAGTGGGATCTAATGTATAAGAGAAATTACATAAAATTGCGATGCTATTTTACATGAGAGGTACATGTCAACATATAATTTTTTTCAAGGCATATATGTACTGCAGAACTTAAAGGTATACTCTGGAATATGTCTTTGTATCTTTTATCTTCTCTAGAGTAGTTGTGGGTATGAGGTTGACTACCTCGTCATTTTTCACTGCCTGATATTTCAGTGCTTTACATATATATATGACTATGATGTTTCTAATACTAGTCAATATGTACGTGCGGGCACGCACGTGTCTATAAAAAATCATAGTGGAGGAATAAAAATAATATTATTTGTAAATCAAGCGCACCTAACTGTATGGGATTGCAACAAAAAAAATTCTTTTTTATTTCAATGAAAATACAGTTCGGCCCAACAAGAAGAGCGGTCGGGCCGTAGGATCTTGGCCGTTGGATCTCACCGGTGAGATCGATATACAAACTCAAACCCTAGCATCCTCACTCCTCCCCCCACACTCCCCACTGGCTCTCACTCCAGTTTCCTTCGGCTCATGCGCTGGCGCGCCGCCCCCTCCGACCGTTCTCACTCTAGTTCCCCCCCCCTCCTACGCTGGCGCGCCGCTCCCTTCGACCACTACGGTGGCCTCGGATAGTCAGATCCTCCCCCGCAGGCGTCGCCTCGCCCCTCCGGCTAGGGCTCTCCGGCGAGACCACGCGACGCCGCCACGTTCGCCGTCCCCCCTTCTCCTCTTGGTGCCTTCTGTCCCGTTCTGATACAGAGTCGTGGGATTTGTTTCTGCATTTTCCGATGCATCTACCCAATCTCGTGCTTTGTCAGGTTATGTTGATGTATTATAAATACGCAAATTCTTGGTTGTAAGGACGATGTGGGATTTTGACATAATATTATTGTGTTTCTTCTTCATATTATTAAGTTGGGATGTGGCGGGACTAAATTGGGCTGTGACCAACCCAATGCAAATCTGTCATTGCGTCCAGGATATATGGGTATGCGTGGGTACAATTTTCTAGGTGAAAAAAGTATGGAAAAACTTGGCAGAAACCGTAAGAGTTTCTTACGAGCTTTTCCTGTAGGTTCGGTACGCCGTCTGATTTGCTTAAGAAACTAAAATATATGGTTTTGATTAAGCACATTTTCTTCCATGTAAGAGTTTTATAAATAGAGCGAGACTTTGTGGGCCATGAGTTGGATCCAACGATAGACATAAGTGGGTATAAAAAACTTCTAAGTAAAAAATATTTTATTTTAACTCGTTTTTTTATAGGGTAGACTCAACACATTACTTTAACTGTTTAAAAAACTTCCAACCCCTGGCACGCCACATGCCAGTCTCAGCTCCTCTTCAGACAAAAGAACACAAAAATGAGAAGAATTGTTCGTCGTTGCACTTTATACAGATTCAGACTTTCATTCAGATAAAGAAGTAATGAGTCCGAATCCGCTCGGACTTGCCCTTGCCTTGTCTCCTCTGCTCGGATACCTGCAGGCACACAGTCTGCCAGAGACAGAGACATATACGATACGGCAGGATATATATGATGCCCCGACGTACGACCAATTCATGGACATTGGTGGCCCGTCAGGAGAGAAATTAAAGGGCGGCAGAAAGGGACAATGCAAGAAGAACGGGAGCTAGAATATATGAAATATGTGTGGGGCTGGGACCAGACAGCCAGTCCATGCATGCCATATCACCGGTGGAGTTGAAGTGTCGCCACATAGAACGAAATCAAGGCGACATCAACAATAATTTCGATAAACCAGTGTGGAAGTGGACCGGCGAGGAAAAAAACAACAGGTTTGCAAAGCAGGAGGCTACGTTAGGTATGTCTGACAACAAAATGGACGCCTGAGTCAAATAAAGCACTCTGTTTTATTTTTTTGGCAATTAACATATGTCAATTAACAAAGCAGGGGAATTTCAATATGGCAATTAACATGAAGAATTTTTTCCAAAAAAACGCTACATCATATATATTTCAGCTTTTCTTTTTTGGCCGCTAATCTTCCAAAAAATCATAGCTCTACCATATGCACTCGGACCAGTGGTGAATCTAGAAATCTATATCACCAGGGTCTCTCTTCTGCACATGATGATATTCTAAAAGAGATTTACTATTTTTTTTCAAAATAGAATTGTAGAGCTAGCAAAATTCATCGATGAAATTTATACAAAATTTGTAGAGCTCGACATGCTCTGTAACCCTTTTAGCTTATCGCTTATACGTTTGAAGAAATCTTGGTGAGAAAATAATCGACACAATGCTCGGATCTACAAATATATGTTTACAAATTATATCGTAATTCCGGCACTAATAAGATGCCTTCAAATAAAAAAGTCTATGAACTAAAAAGTTGTAAACCCCTTTGACCTCTGCAACTCTATATAAATTTATCTCCATCCATAGTCATATGTAAAGTTATGATTTTTTTTGAATAACTATTGCTAGAAAAATGCCCAATGATATGGTGTTTTCAATATTCGGCTGGTTTAATTAGAAGTAATCAAATTCCGCCATATAAATTGACAAGAGTGCAGTGCGTTCATAGAGATGGGTGCATGTGAGCCTCTGTACCGTGTAATTAAGGGGAGACGTGGAGAAATGGGGCACCAAGAATGTAGTGAGTCCATGTCAACTGGCGTGGCAAGAAGAAAATTACAAAGACTTCATAGTTGGCTTCATCTGCAGACTTCTTCAATTCTTTATTTGATCTTCTACGCGGCTTAACCAAGTCCACTTGCACACACCTTGCGATCAAAGTGTTCGGCGTCACTGTATTCTCTTTAACTTCTCATCTTGCCTTGTTTGTATGATTTAAGCCTCAAGATATCTCCATATACAAAGGATAGCTGTGTCCATGTGACTCAGTCCTAGGTAGGTTCTTACAGCAACAAATCTAAATCTTTTCCTGTGATTCCAAGGTTCATATATCAAGTCTCTCATTTATACAACTATATGTTGAATTTCCTGAACAGGAAAGGGATACCTGGACATCATTGAATCCTAATGGCGGAGATTATCAGTGCTGCAGTTGTCCAGGAGACAGTAAGCCAAGTCATCTCAAATCTGCTTCAAAAATATGAGGAGAAAGAGGAATCCAATGCAAACAGAAACTTGGAGAGGCTATAGAGGTGGCACACATCAGGCTGGACGTTGCTCTTCAGTGGCAAATCTAGAAATTTATATCACCAGGGTCTCTCTTCTGCGCATGATGGTATTCTAAAAGAGATTTACTATTTTTCAAAATAGAATTGTACAACTAGCAAAATCCATCAATGAAATTTATACGGATTGTAGAGCTCAACATGACCTGTAACCTTTTTGGCTTATCACTTATACGTTTGAAGAAATCTTGTTGAGAAAATAATCGACACAATGCTCGAATCTACAAATATATGTTTAGAAATTATATCGTTAATTTCGGCACTAAGATGCCTTCAAATAAAAAAAGGCTATGAACTAAAAAGTTGTAAACCCCTTCCACCTCTATAACTCTATATAAATTTATCTTCATCCAAAGTCATATATAAAGTTATGATTTTTTTTAATAAGTATTGCCGAAAAAATGCTCAATGATATGGTGTTTTTTAATATTCGGCTAGTTTAATTGGAAGTAATCGAATTCCCGCCATACAAATTGACAGCAGTAGTATAAAATTCTTAAACTTTTATGTAGAGAAATATTTTTTTGAAAAAAAAAAAGAAAATAAAAAATTCAATCGCAACAAGACGTCGGGTCAAGCGGGCCAATAAGATGCCGACTCTGGGCCCGACCCACGGCCATGATGCGCGGCTGAGAACGGCAATGAGGACTGCGACGCCATGGGGAAGGAGGACGAGTGGCCGGAGCTGAGTAGCTGACGGCGGAGGCACCGCCATTTACCACCACCTCACGCACACGCACTCGAGGTACGCACGATTTGCTCCCGAACTCACTTACATGGCACAACCCTGCCGCTCTGCGTTCTGAGTGCCTCCCTCTATATCTAGAGCCTGTCAGTAAAGCGTATCACAGTACCTTCGATCGTCAACCATTTACTTTAGATCTGACTGTGTGGGTGTAGGATGATGTTGTCAATCTATGTATTCCTAATCCACTATATACAGCTGCATTAAGGACAGTCCTTTTCACTGACAGGAATGGGGCACCAAATTACACGGCATCCAGAAATTAAGGGGGGACGTGGAGAAATGGGGCACCAAGAATGTAGCAATTAAGTCCTTTATTTGATTTCCCACGCGGCTTAACCAAGTCCACTTACATGGCTGACTTGAAGTCAAATCCTCCACACCCCTTGCTATCAAAGCGTTTGGCGTCACTGTATTCTCTTTAACTTCTTCTCATCTTGCCTTGTTGTATGATTTAAGCCTCAAGATTTCTCCATATATAAAGGATACCTGTCCATATAATTCAGTCAAAGGTAGGTTCTTACAGCAGCAAATCTAAATATTTGCTTGTGATCGAAAGGTTCATATAACTAGTCTCTCATGTATACTGCTATATGTTGAATTTCTTGAACAGGAAAGGGATACTGCACATCCTTGAATCCTAGAATGGCGGAGATTGTCAGTTCTGCAGTTGTCCAGGAGACAGTAAGCCAAGTCATCTCTAAGCTGGTTCAAAAACATGAGGAGAAAGAGGAATCCAGTGCGAACAGAAACTTGGAGAGGCTAGAGATGGCACACATCAGGCTGGAGGCTACTCTTGGGACATCTGAGAAGTGGCAGATCTCTGAAGCATCCTTGCTACGTTGGCGTAGAAAACTGAAGCGTGCTGCTCAAGAGTGCGACGACACAGTGCACAAATGCAGGCAGAGAATTCTAGACGACAGACAGATGGAACATGAGGTACAGAATTCTTCTCTTCTTAACCGGATTGTACATAGTACCAAGTCATTTGTCTCTTCTATCTTCAACCACGATGACAACGGGTTGAGCGAACCCATTGTTCGAAGATTTGAGTGGTATGCAGATGGTGCAAGTGAATTTCTGAGATTCATAGAGCTTGGTGGCACACCACACCGTCACATGCCCTTCGACTCCATTACCAAGAACCTTCTGTCTGGCAAGGAACTGCACCATACAGTCATTCGGGGCAATGCGCATCCTTTCTTGCAACTATGGTTCTCACCGTACCATACTGCAGAGCATGGAACAGAGGCATCCCTGGTATTTATCAAGAAAGATGGTACTGCACCAGAGGGCAATATCTACTTTAGTATGATGGTACAGCTTTCAGAGAGTACAGACATGGTTAGGATCGCAGTCAAGTCCTTGCAGTCGTTTGCCCCTCATGTCAAGTGTACCGTTGAAAAAATTATTAATGAACTTACTCAACTGCCTACTCAAGACTTGTCATGGGTGCCATCTGTTTACTCATACGAGAAAGAACATTGGGACAATCTTCACAGGCTTGGATCTCAATGGTATCGCCCAAACCCGTTATGTTGCAAGCAGCGTGGTCATCATGAGGTTCAATGTTCTAGCAACCAAGACATGGCAGGATCATCAGATGTTTGGATGGAACCACTAGTTGCATTTAATTTGCAGTGGCATGTCTCACTGCCTGTTCACAATAAACAGAAGACGTCACTATCTGAAGAAATGATTTCTCTGCAAGATTCTCCATATCTGAAAGCCGGAATTATGTTTGGGCCCCATGGTTCTTCAGAAAACATGTTACCAGTGAATAACAGTTCTGTAGCAGTAGCATTAGTTCGTGGGGAGCAACATCTCTTGCATACGGACATTACCTTGGAACAAATGGGAGACATGATGATACCAAAGGCAACAGATTACTTCTTCCAGAATGCTGAAGTGACAGTCTACCAAATGATTTGGAGGTCTAAACACGGGTCAGCACGCATTCAGGTTGAGAAGCCAATCATGAGAACACAGCGAACTTTTGGGGTACCTAGGAAAAGGAAGCTGTTGAAAGGACAGAATCAAGAGCTCAGGAGTCGGACACATATGATCTCTCACTTGATGGACATATGGGCCACACATGTGCCTGTCCGGCTGCAAAGATCGTCTACGAACTGGATGCAGAAAGAAAAGGAAATTCTTGGAAAATCTTGTAACTCGTCGCCGCAGCTACACCTGAAATAATCATGTAGTAACTTAGATGTATAAGGGAATGATGGAGGAATGAAGGACTCAATATAGAATGTACGTTATATGGAACAACTCAGATATTGGAGTTATATTCATAACGAAGAACAAAAATATGTCAGAAACATATAAGCATAGGTACACCTTTTGGAGCTAGAGTTTGGGTCAAATGCTCAAAATACAGTGGCAAGAGTATTAAAGAAATGTATAGCCGTATCAATCATGTGTATTTGTTTCCTTGTACTCTAAGGCTCCTAGCTACCTACTATCATGTGACTCAATATAGAACTAGCAAGATGACCCGCGCTAATAGCGCGGGTAGCTAGTTGTATTTTACATTTTTACTATTTTAGAATTGATTTGTTATGAAGATTTTTTTTGTTGATCTTGTATTTCAAACCCTCTCCCTAAAAAAGAAAAAAATAGTGCATCTTTATTTGAGGAATGAAAGCCAATCATGCTTCTACATGTATTCAACTTTCCTCGAATTTTAGTTGTGTTTTATCCTATTGTTGATTGCAAGTAAGAGCAACTTATAGCAAATAAAATCATTAACCATGACACCCTCCTCCTTTTCCCTTATCCACTCTAGCATCTTCCATGGTAAGGAATTTTTCTTCTGTGCAAGGGGTCATTAGACGAATTGCCTCCAAACCGTTCATCTCATAGGTTTTATTTATCTATGTTTTTGTCGTTCGTTTTCACATTATTACAATGGTGTAGCTAGTATAATCACACGACATGCCAAAAACCTTTACAACCTCAATCTCTTTTTTTTTCATATCTTTGTTTGCCACATCAAAATAGCAATTATATCTCCGCGCCATTTGGATCTTCCATCTCCGAGACACATCATCGGCCTTCTCCTCCACCGGCTATAAATAGCCCCCCCCCCTCGCCCCCATGCCTCCATCCACACTAAGCTCACCGCCGCCGCAATATCAGCCCCTGGTTCAACCCGGGTGTTGCGCGCCGCGAACGCCATCCCCTTTTCCTCCCTTGCCATGTTCATGCACGGGAGCAGAGTGCCCCTGCCTTCTTCGTCGAAAGGCCACCATGACTCGATTGCTTCGGCAGCGAGCACCACCCCACCTCCCTGAACCTCCACCTAGCCTCGCTCCCCCATCTCCTTGCCCGCAGGGAGCTGTCCGCGGAGCTCCCTGCCCGCGGCCATGGCCGCCCGTGCCCCCCCCCTTTCCACACCTCCCATCGTAGCAAGAACCACCAAATATGAATCTTCACCACCTCTTCTCACTTACCGTGCCATCAGATTGAAGTACGGTGGCCGGATTAGGCCGCGACCCAGCTCCGTCGAGCTCCCCTGCTTTGGCACGACGGCGCGAGACGGGAAGCCGAACTGCCCCGTGCTTCCACTTCCCTCTCCTATGCCTATGACAGGTGGGCCCACCCTTTATATGCCCCACGCTAGCAAGTAGCAGCCTCCTATCCAATAATGTGAGGTTGCAAACGTTTCCATCGTGTACCATTATTTTCTCATATCCATTTATTTCTGAATTGATTTCTTGACCATACGGTATCCGATTCTGTTAATTTTTCTTTTTAAATTCATCTAAAATCTATATCTACCACCCGAATTAATGTCATGATTTTAGAAGCTTATAGGGACAGCCTACAAGCCGGTGCCACATTTGACACCGTAGGCGTGGACCGTTGACACCAGCCTGAAACTCTGCTCGCAAGCAGTCTAGAAATATTTTCTATTCCTCCAGAATCCAAAAATACTGATTTTATTCTCCAGTTTCCAAATATTCGGATTTTGGAATATTCCAATAATATTCTTTTTCTTTTTCGGAATATACAAAATTCATATCTTCTCCGTTTCAACTCTGAGTTAGGTGATTCTTGCATCTAAATTCATCTAAAATCAAGCTCTATCCATTCAGACACTCCACATAATCTCTCCTCCTAGTCGGAAGACGCCGTTATACCACTATGATACCGTACTACACCCAATTAGTGCTTCGCACCAGGTCGCACAAATATTGTGAGCCTGATTATCGATGTCGTTGATCTCCTATTCTCCATAAATCCTCAAGGTTCCTGCCTTGGTCTTCCTGAGCCTTAACTTCAGATGATGACGATACCAAAAATCATCTGAAAATCATCGTTCATTCCGTCATTCCACAAAAAGACCTTTTCCTCCAACATCACCATGCGGCCACCATCTCGCAAATTTTGTTTCCGCCTTTGCCATCCAAGCCCACTGCCCTGGAATTTCCGCAATGACCGTTACTTGCACGCCAGCATGGCCGTCAGCACACTCCACCCCATCCATCACCTTGGGTAAGCCCAACCATCCCGATAACACTAGACCTCCTACTATTTCCACCACACACCTAGGAACAATATTGAGCTCCTGTTATGCTTCGATTGTGTGTTTTTATTGTTTGCGCAATAGGCCTTACCAGAGAGTCCCAATACGCGATGGTCTGCGTCCAATACGTCCAGCAACTATTATATCAATCGCTTCAATAAAGTGAAAAGTAAGCCCACTGAAATCCCCAGTTGATGTATAAATTTCCTATGTTTTGCAAATACAAACATTGACCTGATAATCATATAAAAACTAGCATGTTTTGCTTGCTAAGGTAACGTAGCAAAATATAGAGCTACCTAGCCTATTTTAGATATAGCGCGCATAGATGGTATCGCTCATTTTATTATATATCATAAATCTTGATGTTACTGATGTGGAATATGAAGAGTATGGAAAAGTGAACGTGGGTGTGGTTTTAAAATAAAATAGGGAAGAACCCCGGCAACCGACCTTGTCGGAATACGGTTACGCGCCGAAACAGCCATAAGGGCAGGGTATGAACTAGTAACTTAGCGACTTGCGGTTACCCCATGTCCCGGTATTCATGGAGAAGACCGGGTAAATGGTTGCTCGTGGTGTCGAGCATTGAAAAGTGGGAATGGTTCTACCTGAGCTCTCCGTAAGGACGGTTATGATTTTCATCTTGCCTAAATCTTTTAGTACAACCACTCGTTTTGTATAAGGCATTGGCCAAGTCCAAGCTGGAGTGGATAGCCCAGTAGTTTCTGTGTTGGCGTACAAGAGGCTAGGCGAGGGGTGGGTGTCAACGGAAGTACCGCAGGGTACTGGAGTGACTCGGTTGTCCGAACCCCTAAAATTCTGCTAAGGTGACTGAAATAAAGGCAACGGCTTGGTTTGAAATTCGGGCAATTACGACAGTAACGTGCCGCTGAGTCCAACTTGTGAGAATTAGTACAACCTCTGATCAGAGTAAAACATCTTCGAATAGTCCGTGTCCACTGGTGTGGATAAGTTACGGCTTGGTTCTTCGGTTAGCAGTTTTCATAAAATAAAATGGAATTTGTCTAGGATTGGATAAAATGGTTTTTGGTTCAGCAGTAAATACTGGATGAAAAATGTGTTGGCTGGAATGCCGTGAGCCATTTTGGACCGGAAAGTTCAGCTGGCAAAACTTTTTGAAAAAAATCCTATTTTCAGAAAGGATAAAACCTGACAAACTAGCTCAAACCCTGCATACAAATACTTTTATGCAAAACTAACCTCCAGATATATCTTTCATATAGAGATAGTCTTCCCCCAACTCCTTATGGAGAAAGGTGGGCTGCTGAGTACTTATGTACTCACTCTTACTTTGTTGTTATTTTTCTCATTGCAATGGATATATATTGGTCCGAGAACGAGTAAGGGTTACGACCTGCTTCCCAACTGTGGTGTGAGGAAATATGGGTCTACGTTTTATATTCCGCTGCTTAGATTCTCAGGGCTGCGCCCTTTTGTGGTCCGATCCGTTTATTGCGGATCTATATCACTCTATGTAAGAATCGATTACCAAACCCTGAGATAGTAATAAAAATACATTTTGGTCTCATTATAAAAACTGAGGTGCTTCACGAAGTGTACATCTCGTTCCCTAAAGTTTCCTACATGATGACATGTCTGTGCTAACAAGTAGCTAACATGCCCACATGTCATCTCTATCTATATTCCTCTTCCTTTTTTTCTCTGCATGTCCTCTTCCTCTACTACTATTGTTGCGGGAACATGATTTAACGTTAATAGGTACATACCTATCATTGAGCCCAGCATCCCTCCACAACACGATCGCCGCCACCTTTACCCCATCCCACTTCGTGTGTCATCACCCTACCACATCCACCCTACCCTTCAATTCTGCTGTAACGTACCTCCTTCAATATCATTGTTAGAAGGCGAATAATGGGCTTAGGGGAGGATGATGAACTCTAGTGATGAGGCAGAGGTGGGGCACTGGTGACATATATGTAGGAACAGCAGCGGAGGGTGAAGAAGTATTGATCTTCTTGTCTCTTGATGTTCCAATCAATTCGCTTAAATGAAGACAAGGGAGGAGCATGCATGAGTTCTTTTCCTTCCCACACATCTGATTCATACATAGTATTAGTAAGAAGATTGGGGACTAAAGAAATAACATGTAGCATAGAACGACAATGGGACACCTGCCCCATGCAGCCACAGACTCCACTGCCTCCATGGTCAGAGCACGCAGTCGTAGACTCTGTTGCCGCCCGTTGGGCAAGGGTGCAAGGAGACACACGACTCGTGTAGCCTTTGCAATTCTGTTCTAGTCAAGGGGACCCAGCTTCGTCTTTGTGAGGCTCCACCTCTGTGTAGGAATGGAGCATAGGCTGTTCTGGCGGCATGATGAGAAGACAGCGTCATGGTGGAGGGAGAGAGATGAGCAAGAACATAAATGGTGCTCACATGTGGGCTCCACATGCCAAACCTACATATGCACAAAGTTAGCATGCCACATGGATAAATTGAGACACGTTTGGACTGCAAACAAAGTTTAAGGACTGAGGTGTACACTTTAGAAGTTCATTAGGAACTAGGATGGCACAACTCTGCAAGTTTATGCACCATTGTGTACAAAATTCTTTATTTTCTATTAACATCAAATATTTAGATTAATCTAGAGTATTGATGATCGTAACAACAGATTATGTAAATAACTTGTGGGTCGTTATATTGTTCATAGCATTTAATATTTTAGTTTTTTTTCTTATTCTGTCTAACGTAGTAATTTCTAGGCCATCTCGATAAATATCTTGATAAATATAGTAGTTTCTTTAGCAATTGCTTGTTAAGATCATATATAGTGGAGAGCTTTGTATTTTATAAAATTCAATTTTTATTTTGTACTTGATACAAAATATTTGATTTGATATAGATGATTGGATGAAGCTTACAACCTATGATGTATTTTTGTTTTTCCATTTGATATAAAACAATTGATTTAATATATAATTAAATATATATAAATTGAATGTGTAGATTTTTCGATTAATATAATTTTTTTGACCTAATCAGCGAATGTGTGGTTTAAGGGGCTTGGGTCCACTATGCTTCTTGCAGCACCATGTTTGATTGATCTGTTTTATTCTCTCGTATTCCAGGCCCACAGCGGTGGATCGATCCCTCATACAGAGCGGTATTGTGAGCTAAATAGCCTATCGCAAAAAAAGAAACCATAGAGAATGTTCCACTTAAAAAGAATATACCACTTGTTTTTAAAAAAAAAAATCAAAGGTGCTGGGAGGTAATGGTTTAAAAAAAATCAAAGGTGCTAGAAGGTATTGGGGTATCTCCTTCATGTAAAAAAGTTGCACATAACTTTTGCTATTTTTCTCATCATGGAAGGATGCTGACGGCAGTGAATAGGTTATGTGTTCCGTCTTGCATGCTGCAATGGGAAGCAGTGCAACATTGATTACCCTTATTTTGATCCACACCACGTAATTTTTATTTCTTTAAATACTTCTTTATTTTGATCACAATAATAACCAATTGTGTAAGTACTTCTATTTTAAATTATATTTGATATATGAATATGCTTACGTTGACATAACACCACTGATTGTATGTACGTACTCTGTAGTAAAATAGATGGTGTTGGGCATAAAAAAAACAGATATGATAAAATGGTGGCTCAACGGTCTTTTGATTTTACCAATATAAATGGTGTGTGATTGATGGAGCTGTGTTGCTAAGTGCTCATATCAGTTTCGGATATGCCAATTTGTTTATTAGTATTCTGTCTCCGAGTCATTTGTTTCTTTACATACCTACGTATTGGATTTGGACATGTACTTCCCGTCCGAGTCAATGCATGTATTTCTTTCTACGTGAGTCCTTTTCCATACGGACATGTATTTCCGTATTAAACAGCATGGATTTGGTACATCTCTTCATCAAATATACACTGTTAGATGTTCATAAAATCCAACGGTTGAGATTTTTTTTCGATTAACATGGTAATTTCTTCGTCCCTCTCGGCGAACCTGATGTATATAATAGATAGAAGATGTTATATGGAAAAATCACATCAACCCCGTGCTTCTGTATGGGCTAGTACAAAGATTAAAATTTATACTACAATCTAGTTAAGCAAAATTGTTATCCTTCACTGTCTCTCATATGTTCATATAGCGCCACCACTAGCACCCAAATGTCCGGACGAGCCTCTTACCATCGGACGATGTATCCACTCTATGTTAGATTAGCATACAACCGTTGGATTAGGGAAAGAAAAAAATCCCGCCGAAACATGGGAGACACATTGCGAAACATTGAAGGAATATCAGTCCGGCTTTTATATCATACTATCTGAGAAGGGATCTGCCTCCCACGGCCTCAGGAGGGGATGTGACCAATAGAGCCCTACATCACCAGCATAAGATTCGTCTTCTCTGAATAGTTTAAAAAACACATATAAATTTTTAACCGATTTGACTGCAACATCAACATGAAAACAAAATAATTCCAACATCCAAATTGAGTAGGTGCCTTTCTGTTCATATAGTATACTCATATACATTAATATTTATCTTGTATAATAGCATAGTTGGTAATTTATATATAAATTTAGAGATGTTTTATGGTTGTTGGGAAAAAAACCACCGGTACCGAGAGGTACCTCTTTCATCGAACTTTTACTAGTTGTTATAAAAATAAGGACTTTAGTGAAATAAAAAAGATAAAATTTATATGGTACCAGTTCCACTTTTTTAGAACTGGTCTTAGTGATTTGGTCTTGTCTGGTATGTCCTCTTTGGCACCGCCTATTTTTAAACCATCGAATCTCGCTCGATGAATGGCTCTCATTTTTTTTTCAACTACCATAAAACCTATAATAAATGTAAGGTGTTGTTTTAATTATATCTTATAATGACATAATAGGTAATTTAGGCCAATTTAGAGGGTTGTTTTAACTCATGTTTGATAATGACGTGGTGGATAATATATATACAAATTTAGTGATTATTTTTGTTAGGAATTTAGGAATTTCATGTTAATTTTAATCCAAAAAAACCAAGCTAGATTGGTGATGACATATATATGCGCATGTGTAAGTGATTACTACTCACAATAATAACATACACAAATAACTTATTAATCATAACACGTTCAATGGGGCCATGCTCAAGGCATCGGTTGCTTTATTCCCACGAGTCAACGTGGTGAGTTGCTTCAAGTTGTCGATCATAGTCGTTGTAGAAAGGTGTTCGTAGTGCAGTCCCACGAGAAGTCGATGTAGAGCAAGTCGATGGCGATGTCGATGTAGAGCAAGCCGATATCAAACAAGCAGACGCGCGTTGTGCGCTACTAAAAACCTGATCAGCCACCTTTTCCGAGCATGATTTCTTCAGCGATGCCAGATTCGGAGGCCTGCTTCCTTTGTCTACTATGCGTGCAGGAGGTAGAATCGGAAAGACAAGAAAGTAGCACAACAGGAGAACTAAAAAAATGCGTTACGCACACGACTACCACGAGAGGTAGTGTCTTCTTATAGTCACGTAGGGAGAAAAATAAAAGGACACCATTACTTGTCATAAGAACGATAATGGCTTTCATAAAATAGATGTAATGGCTATCATCGAAATGACTATTGCCAGTAACCTCAGCCATTAAAATTGCCGTTACTAGTAACTTACTATTAACAACCATTATTCCACCTTATTCTTGACCTTTTTCCCACGTAACTTCTAGCATTAACATGATCTTTTGGAATTTTATTGAATATCAAATAAATGAGCTTTTGGCCCAAATAATCTAACAATTTTAGTTTATCTTTCGTAATGGTATGACACAATTTATATGCAAATTTAGAGATTACTTTAATTTATCTTTCATAATGGGTGATTTATATAAAATCTTAGAGGTTACTATGGCTGATTAATCTTAGAACTATACAATAAAATCATTCGGGGAAATGAGTGTCCTGTGCTGCAACTATGGCTGTTACCCAAACGTACCTCAGGGCATGGAATAGAGGCTAATCTGGTATTTATCAGTGAAAGATATATACTTTAGTATGATAGTACAACATTCGGAGAGTACAGACGTATTTGGATAGCAGTTTAAGTCCTTGCAGTTGTTTGCCCCTCGTGTGTCAACTCTACGGTTGAAAATATTAGAAAAGATCTTTACTCAACTACTCTCTCCTGTCCTAAAATATATCGTTTTTTGGATTTGTCCTAAATCAAACAATTTTACTTTGACCAAGTTTATAAAAAAATTATTAACATTTATCACATCAAAGTAGACATAAAAATATAATATATAATGAATCTAATTCGTACTAATTTGATATCATAAGCATTATTATTGTTTTCTATAAACTTAGTTAAAGTTAGACTTGTTTGACTTAGTATAAACCTAGAAAAAAATATATTTCAGGACGGAGGGAGTACCTACTCAAGACTTCTCATGGGTGCCATCTGTATACTTGTACCAGAAAGAACATTGGGACAACCTTCACATCATTGGGTCTCAATTGTTTCACCCAAATCCATTATGTTGCAAGCCCTGGTCTAGAACACAGGAATTTCATAAAAATGAATTTCACAAAAATCAGTCTAATTTCACAAAAAAATATAGAAAAATGAAAAAAATTTCTCCATTCCAAACAGAACCAACGTTTTAGCAACCAAGACGTGTCAGCACTATCAAATGTTTCGATAGAGCCATTAGTTGAATTTAGTTTGCGGTGGCAAGAGTCTCGTTGTCTGCTTACAGCAAACAGAAGACTTCACTGCCTCAACATATGTGGTGTTTGTTTCTCACCAGCCGAGCATTTGCTAGCAATTTGTACTCGATCAATCACAATGCATCGCATTTTGTATGCATGGACTTAGGCTGTTATCATCAACTTGCCTATCCCACCAGTCTACATTTTAAACTCCACTATGTCATAGTGTTTCACGCATCCGTATCCATTTCACGGTGACATCACTTGTTCTTATTTTTTATGGATTTTGAGAGTGCGGCTAGTTATGTACTACGAGCTTTTAACATTAAAGAGATAACTATTTTTAGATAAGGATTAATCCAGCCTCCATATCGAAAATAGATATTTACAGCTAACAAGTAGGTGAGTTTTAGACTCAAAACCTCAAATAGAGGTACAAAGAGTAACAAGATCAAAAGCTGAAAAGCTAAGAAGAAAACTAAAAAGGCTAAGAAAAAACTAAAGACTAAGCTTCAATCTTCGAATCCTTGCTTCAAACTTGTCCCTGTGCAGCAACGCTTCTTGCATCGCTCGTGTTCTTAGAATGATTAATGACCAAGTATTCCGATGGACGCTTCTATGAAGGGAATGGAGCCTAAGCCCATCCCCAATAGGATGTGCAAAAGGGACGTGTATAGTACAAATCGATAATGCAGCACTACTGTAAATAGAGAGATGGATAATTAGAATAGCTGATGAACAGTGAATAGACATCATTTTGCACATGGCGTTGGGGACAGCCTAAGGCGTCACCGTCGTCACTGCGCCACGACGCCTAGCCTGTCCGCTGCCGCGCAGCACCTCCTGCATGCGCCATCGGAGCCAGGCGGCCACTGCCGGAGCCCAGAGATGAGGGCCCAGGTGCCACCAATTCTCAGGCACGTGCAGGCCACGAGGAAAATGTTGTACCTTTATGATTGAGTTATTTAATTTTAGCTTCACAAACAAAATATTGTAACTTTATAAAAGAATAATATAGTAATATTCGTAGCATTAGATGGAAAAAAATGAATGACAACAATAATAGAATAAAAATAGATTTTGCAAAAACAAAAAGGAAAATAAAAGTGATACATAGAAAAGAAATGATAGTAAATAAAAAAAGAGAAACAGTAGCAAATAAAATAGCCTCATGGAGAAACAGAAAAAACTTTACGTTTTTCTAACATAATCCGTTTCATCCATGAGTTGATATACGAATATTTTCTTCATCCATCCACGAGTAATTGCTGAGCGCCACACAGCAGTTTGAAGGTGTGTGCACAGTCATCCGACATAAAGGCTAAAACTTTACAGTTTTTCTAAATATCTGCCGCGAGATTCATATCTTTGGGGCTTCTTCTCCTTCTTCAGTTAATCAAGTCCTGGGCTGCTTTATTTGACCAGGCGTTGACATCTGCCTCTGCCCTCGAGTGAGAGACAGGATGGGCTGTGTTGTTCCTGAATGAATCGACTCGGCCTGGGCCATCGGCCCAACCCACAACTTCACGGCCTGGATTCGGTATGCAGATTCGCTCATCATCGCACAAGGCACAAGTGCACAAGGCCTCCTTGACTAGAGTAACGCTTGTCTTGCCGACATGATTCATCAGAAGATCTGTATTTTGCTTTGTTGTTTGGTCCTTGTCAGCATCACACCACCCCTCCGATTCATGTTTTGATTGTTTCAAACAAATGTTCGCTACTGAAAATTGCCAGCAGCAGATGACCAAGACTTTTTCAAGCTCCTTGTCCACTGTCAACCAAGACTAGTAGAAAGGAAATATCTAGTTTTGTATTGTTTCATCTGCAAAGATATACACTATTCACTATCTTTTCCCCTGTCGTTAGTTATCACACCAACCATCTTTTGATTTTCCCAAAGGCTGAAGTTTGAACGCATGTGCCTGTTGGCCTATTATATATATTCAGATATGTAACCAAGTGGACACATTCATAGTTAACTGATGTCGAATTATTAAGTCACCTTGAGGGACTCGACTACTTCTGCTTCCCCCTTGCTATCATATTTGCCCTACCCTTTTTCCCCAGTGATTTCACCGTTGTGCATTCTCTGTAAGTTGTCATCTTGACTCGTTGTAGGATTTTTTACCCTCAAGATAGTTGTCCATGTGGTTCAGTGAAAGGTAGGCTCTTACAGCTAGCTGCTAAGCTAAATCTTTGCCTGTGATCCATAGTCCATATATCTAGTCTCTCATGTATACTGTTATATGCTGAATTTCTTGTACAGTACAGGTAAGGGATACTGCACATCCTTGAATCCTAATGGCGCAGATTGCCAGTACTGCAGTCGTCCAGGAGACAGTTAGCAATCTGGTTCAAAAATATGAGGAGAGGGAGGAATCCTATGCAAAAAGGAACATGGAGAGGCTAGAGATGGCACACATCAGGCTGCAGGCTGTTCTTGAGACATCTGGTAAGTGGCAGAACGCTGACACCCCCTTACTGCGCTGGCGTAGGAAGTTGGAGCGAGCTGCTCAAGAGTGCGATGAAACGCTTCACAGATGGAAACAGAGGATCCTAGAAGACGAACAAACAGAAAAGGAGGTGAGCAAATCCAAATTCCCCAAACGTATAGCACATACTGCCAAGTCATTTGTTTCCTCCATCTTTAGTAGCGCCAACAAAGACGAGGCGAGCAATTCCGTTGTTCGAAGATTTGAGTGGTTTGCAGATGGTGCTAGCGAGTTTCTAAGGTTAGTAGAGCTTGGCGGCACGCCACGTCGTCACATGCCCTTTGACCCTCTAATCAGGCACCTTCTTGCAGGCAAGAAACTGCACCACAGAATCATTCAGGCAGACAAGTGCCCGTTGATTCTACTATGGGTGCCCTTTATTACTGCAGAGCATGGAATAGAGGGTAGCCTGCTCTTCATGCAGAGAGATAGTAACGTTCCGGAGGACAATTTTTTCCTTACTATAATGCTACAGCTTTCAGAGAGTACAGACATAGTTGGGGTTGCAGTTAAATGCTTGCAGTTGTTTGATCCTCTTTTCAAATCTACAGTTGAAAACATTAGGAAAAAAACTTCTGCAACTACCTACACAAAACTTGCCATGGGTGCCATATGTTGAGTCACAGCAGAAAGAACGTTGGGACAATCTTCATAGCTTTGGCACTCGGTGGTTTCGCCCAAATCCATTATGTTGCAAGCAGGGTAATCTGCATAGTACACGCTGCAGTAGCAAGGCATACATGTCAGAGATACAAGATGTTTCCCTAGAACCAGTTATTGAAGTGAATTTGCAGTGTCAAGTCTCACCATCTCAGTATAACAGACATATGGCATTGGTGTCCAAAGGCAGAATTTCTCTACAAGATCCTCCGCGTCTGAAAGCTGGACTCCTCATTATGCCACATGGCTCTTCAGAAGATTTGCTTTCAGCAAATACAAGCTCTGCTGCTGAGGTGATCCTTGGTGACAAGCAGCATTGCTTGCATACAAACATTACCTTGCAACAGCTGGAGGAGATCATACTGCCAAAGGCTGTAGATTACTTCGGCCAGAACGCTGAAGCTTCAGTCTACCAGATACTTTGGAAGTCTAAACATGGCACTGCATACATCCAGGTTGAGGCTGCAAGCATGCAGAATCAAAGAAGACTAGGAACTAACGGTGGATATAGGAAAAGGGAACTCTTGCAAAGAGAGAATCAGGAGCAGGAGAACTCTAGACATGTGATCCCTCACTTCCTTGGATTATGGGTTGCTCATGCGCCCGTCTGGCTGCAAGGTTCGATCATGGACTGGATTCAGAAATCAAAGGATAAGGAGTTGGCACCATACCACCAACGTTGCACCTGAAATTTTAGATCATTTAGCATGGATCACATGATCAGTCAAGGAGACAGACAGAAAAAATGATGGAATTGAAGACATCCGATGAACAAATTAATTTTTTTTTACTGTCACCGGAGGGGGAAGCCCCCCACCTGAAACATGTATTGTGTATTGACCTGAACCGGCTTGAAGCAGGTGAAAGTTACAGCATTTCAGAGCTACAGCGACAGTTGTACACAGCACAGCTCAGCATTAACAAAGCTAGCCGAGGACAAATTTGTGTAACAATATGAGTACAGGTAATTTTCGAGGTACGATTTGGGATAAGCAACTCTATAGCACGAAGGCTGATTAAGTTACATATTACTAACAATATATGTTCTGTTTGTCCTAGCGCTATGTTTTTTATCAGTTTTTTTTATCAGATCCTAGTGCTATGATAACTTCAGAAAAATTGTAAGTGTAGCACACCACTTGAGTTTTAAGATCAATTTATATGTGTTTGTGTGGTGTTGTTTGATCATCTGATGGTATGCTCGGATTACATCTTTATCTAAAAAAATGCTGCGGATTACATGATTGTAGATAACACATCGAAAAGTCTATATAACGCCGTGAGGTTTGATGGATCGGATATATCGCCCCTCAACTTCAAAACCGGTTTTATAACACCCTAAACTTTGAAAAAATGGACAAATCATCCTCGGACGGTTTTAGAGGGTGGTTTTGCTGACGTGGCACATACCTCAGTGCCATCTCAGTGCACATGTACCACATGTCATCTGTTTTTCCCTTTTATCCTCTCTCATCCCTCCTCTATCTTGGCCATTGCGTAGGTTGGACCTGCGGCCATGGCGCTAGCTCACCAAGATGCCACCATGGCCCCCGTGACGGCTTCCCTTCTCCTCCCTCCCGGTCGCCTCCTCCTCGCTCATGGCTGCTGTTCCCCTCCCTCCTCGCTCCCGGCCGCCGCTTGCCTCCTCCCCAGCCGACGCATTTTCCCTCCTCCTCGCTCTCACCCTGCCGTTCACCTCCTCCTCGCTAGCGTAGCTCCCTCATCCTCGTTCATCGCCCCCTCCCGATCCAAAGCAGCTGCCCCAAGCAACATGCACGTGCTGCACGCGGCAGCCATGGCAGCGGGTCTGGGTTGCCCACAGGCCCTGGCGAGCTGACGCTGAGCAAGATCCCTCGCTTGTGGGCGAAGACGTGCAATGCGGGCATGTGGCAACGAACGTGAGGATCTCCTACCGCGTTAGCGATAACGAATACGTAAGCATGGCGCGGCACCGGACTGGAGTGTTGGCATTAGCTCCCACGGGACATCATGTGAAGGCTTAATATATCATCGGTCATCGGAGCTCGTGGAAGCCTGGTTGCCCGGCCATGGCCACGGAGCGGCTCCTGTGCATGGCGGTAGAGCAGCCCGCACATGAGATTGGAAAGGAAGGGGAGAGAAGAGCTAGGGCTGACAGGTGCGCCCTGTGCCACAGGTGCACTGAGGTGGCACTAACGTGTATGCTACGTCAGCAAAACCACCCTCCAAAATCGTCCGGACGCAATTTGTCCGGCTTTTCAAAGTTTGGGGTGTTAGAAAATTGGTTTTGAAGTTGAGTGGGTGATATATCTGACCCATCAAACCTTAGGAGTTATATAGGTCGGCAAGTTTTAGCCTGGCTAGGATTTAGAGCTTGCCTAGCCAAAGGCCTAGCTGGAGGAAGGCATTAGTGTGTGTTTGGTTGAGGATGGCCACGTTAGTTGTACAAATAAAGAGTTTGTTTGGTTTGCTATGAACAACACGTTGGACTTGCCTCCCTCCGGCGTGGCTCCCATCCATGTGGCGAGCTCCCCTGCCGCCAACGGTCTGTGAGAAGCTAGAGGAAGGGAACGACGGGGGGTGGCATAGGGAAGCCTCGCCCGCCATGGGTGCAGAACAAGGTGGTGGCGGGCCCGCTCACAGCGCAGCGATGACTCCCCTGCCATCGACGCCTCGTCAGGCCTACTCACGCTCACCGCCACCCCCATATCCTCCCGGCGCAACAGCAGCCCTTCCCTGAGGGCGCAGCTGACCTTGACAAGTTCAAGGCCACGCTAAAGGAGGAGGAGGCCACCAGGCGGAGGGCGGCACCGGTGCCAGAGGCAGCGAGGAAGGCTCTGCGCTCACCATGGTGGAGGTGGGAAGTGGCCTCCTTGCATCGCAGCAGGATGGGAGAGGAGCCTGGGCAGTGGGGACGATGGAGGAGCTCGCCATGGCAAATCATGACGGAGGCGTACGGTTGGGCACAGGAAGCTAGCTGCACGGCTGCACCCAGCCCTTTGCATGCTCATGACCAGTAGGGATGCAAACGGATCGGATCGGAGCGGATAACATCTTTTCCATATCCTAATCCTATTTTTTTTGTCGGATTCAGAGCGGAGCGGATATTATGCGGTTACGGATATGGATATGGATTTTTTAGGATGTCGGAAATGGTACGGAATCGGAGCGGTGTCGGAGCAGGAGCGGATTTAAAAAGTCGAATAATACATGACTACATCTAATTTTTTGTAGCGATCAATAAATCATAAATTAAAGTTTAATAATTGATAGCATAATTTGGATATAGCCATAAATAACTAAGTATGTAAATAATAAATAACGTTACGTCACACACTTGGTAGCAAACAAAACTTAATACAAGTTCGTCTTCACTTAATAAGAGTATGAAAGTAGTCAACAAAATATAGATTCATAATTAACTATAAGAAGCTTCTTTATTTTCTGTCCTTTAATCCTCTGCACTTTCAACAGTAGATGCCAACCCGTTCATTGCCCTGGAATTTTAAAAAAAAGACGGCATAAGTTTTTGTACTAACTAGGAGTACTAAATAAGCATCTATAATTATAACCTTCGACTCACAAGCATATATAAAGCTGAGAATTTTACCACAAGATGTTGCCAACAATAGGATTATTCGTCACCCTCTTCATCACTAGACATACGGTGAATCGGTGATTGATTTGTGCCGCGCGGGGATTGATTTGTGCCCTCTATAGCGCTTTGTTTCCATTTCTACCATCCGCTTTTTTTGGCAGCAGTCAATCATCATTGATCTTATTGTACTTACCAAACTAATCGGATATTATCCTATTATAAACATCGGATAATCCGCTTTCAAATGTCGGATACTCTATATCCGTCGGATTTTAACGATACGATATCCTACTCTGCATCCGCACGAAAATCGGATTCGGATTATCCATATCCGCATGGATATACAACCTCCTCCTCCATATCCGGCTAATTAGGATTCAGATCGGATCGGATCGGATAATTATCCATACCGTTTGCACCCCTAATGACCAGGCTAGGAATGAACAGCTGATTCCACCGTTCTCCTAGAGCTAGGTCTAGGGGGTGTAGATGCATTGGTTGGGCTATTCTAGCCTGGCTAGGGATTTGTGCGGGCTACCAAACAGACCCATAGGCAACACATCAAAGTCCAACATATTGCAAGTGCCAGACTCAGTTATGTATTATCAAAATGAGCTTCTCTTTGATTGATAATTACATTGAGCAACGAGTACACTTTATGTAATTGGAAATTCTATTTAATATCCTCTGATTTTTTTACTTCATGTTCTACAATGAGAAATAAGAAAATTGTAATTGACCCAAACAAGTTTGATTCCATATGCAACTTCGTTATTTGGCAGCTCAGTATGACAAACATTACTCTGTTTTTCTTTAGGAGTAAAATTCACGGGCGGTAATCAAACTTAAGTACCCAAACTTCCAAAATGCATTTCTGGGTACTCAAATTTACGCTGGTGTGTCATCTAGGTACTCAAATTTTTAAAATGTATTTTTAGGTGCCCAAACCTATGCGAATGTGTCATCTGGCTACCTCAGACCGCATGCCCATTCCGTCGGCTCGTCTCCGGCCGCGCTGCCACGAGCTCCCACGCCTTCCCGCACTGGGTCGTGACCTCCCGCGTCGGCCAGGGCTGCTGCGACCTCCGCATCAGGGCCGCGCCTCCTCGCCACCTCGTCCGCGGCCCAGCGCCTACGCGGATGCTTCTCGGCTTCCACGCGGATGGAGCTCTCCAAGTCACAAAAGATGGCCGTTGCTGACTCGTCCAGGCAGGACTGCACGGACGCCAGCTCATGCTTGAGGTCACCCAGCGCGGCCGCGGTGCTCCTTGTCCTGCTGCACATCGACGTCGTCCAAGGAGGAGGCGGCGAGGAACGCATCCACGACGAGGGCCGCGTCGCGGATGGCCTCGTACATGTCCAGCACCTTGAACAGCTTCTCGGTGGGGGCCGCATCGCAGATGGCCTCATACATGTCCAGCACCTTGAACAGGTTCTCTGAGGCAGGCTTTGTCAGGGCCACAACCTCTGTGAAGTTGAGCCGGTAAACTGATAGCTGCAGTGCGCGAGGTCCGCGAAGATGTCACGGCCGAGGCCCTCCCCTGTGGAAGCGGAAGACGCGGGCGCAGGGGGCACGCTCGCCGGGGAGCCCGGCCTCCACGGTGTTCTCTATGCCTTCATCCACGCCGCGATCTCCGATTCCAGCGCACCCCACTGCACCTTGAACACATTGTTGATGCTGGCCATCTTATACCCGAGGCTCCATAGCGATCCGTCCAGTTCGTTCCGGCGTGCCACCACAAACACCTGCCTGCACTCCATCTCGCCACGAACATGGCCTCCGCCATGACGCACAGCCGGTCCATGGTCGAGGTACTTAGATGACATACCCGTACAAGTTTGGGTATCCTAGAAATGTATTTTAGAAGTTTGGGTACCTAGATGACACTATCCCACACAAGTTTGGGTACCTAGAAATGCATTTTGAAAGTTTGAGTACCTAGATGATACACCCGCACAAGTTTGATTACCGCTCGTGAAATTTACTCTTTCTTTAGCATATTTTTAGCCATTATATTTATAATATGATATTTTTAGAATTTTAGTATCGCCCTCCCACTCTTCCTTTAAGTTTAGACACAGCTTCATGCTTTGTGCTGCAGTACAACCACCATGCCTGCCCTTTTTTGGTTCTAACTCCTTATTCGTTTTATGTGTTCGGTTTTGACAGTGCCTTAGAGAGCAAGGCAAATAACATAGCCCATTGCTAGCTTTATGCATGTACCATGTCAAATCTAGCCAACTAAAAACTCACTCATAATAGTTTGGTGTTGGTGTAGTCCCTGTAATTAATACTTGGATCACATCTTTTTCTCACAGTGTCTTGGAACATATGCCTCAGCTGTTTACAAGTTAGTAGCACACTTCCTTTCCCTCTCATCTTTTCTTTCTTCCAACTCGGCACAAGTATGACATGGCAACTCTTTCAGCCTACTTATGTAGGCTTATTATACTTCTCTTATGTGCTCATTTTTCAGAGTAGTGTGTCCAGTTTTTTTTATCGAGAAAAGATATACAACAACCTAGTGTTTTGAGGAGATCTAGCACCCGACTTTTTCAACCAATCTATGAACGTCACCTCAGCCGTCTTCCCTAGTTCCAATGAGATTAGGGTTTAGGGTTAGAGGACAGGATTTCAAGTTATGGGTTACCTGTGATCTCCGAACTTCGAAGGGGTGGCCGGGGAGGCAGTTGGCCTCGTGGTGATGGCGGATGGCAGGTAGGACGGTGAGTTAGAGGACAGGATTTCGAGTTATGGGTTACCTGTGATCTCCGAACTTCGAAGGGGTGGCCGGGGAGGCAGTCGGCCTCGTGGTGATGGCGGATGGCAGGTAGGACGGCGAGGCGGCGGGGTCGCCACCTGGTGCGGGGGTGGAAAACGGCTGTTGGGTGATGGAGGAGGCGTTGGGCATCAATCTCCACCTCGGTTAGCATGGGACGGTGATGGAGGGCGGTGGCAGGGGGATGGGGAGTTGTGAATAGGCTAGATGACGACGGCTCCGAAGCTGCCAAAGATGGGCCAGGCGGCAGTGGAGGAGGCGCGCTGAGAGACGGGTCGTTGTGGGTAGGGGAGAAATTCTGGATTTCCATTTTAATATCCTAGGGTTTAAAAGTCATGTGTTTGAGAGTTCTAAGACACTTGAATGTCCGGTAGACAAACTCATAGTGATCTTTATATTATTAAAGATTTTGTGTTCAGAAAAAAAAAGTGTCGGCATTAAGAGGACCATGTGGAACTTAAGGAGTATTTGGATCCAGAGACTAAACTCTAGTCCGTATCACATCGGATATCCGGACGCTATTTAGAAATATTAAACATGGTTTAATTAAAATACTAATTATATAGACGTGGACTAAACGGCGAGACGAATTTATTAAGCATAATTAATGCATAATTAACGTCTAGTTACTGTAGCATCACAGTTTATTAATCATGAATTAATTAGGCTTAATAAATTCATCTCGCCGTTTAGTTATCATCTGTGCAATTAGTTTTATAATTAAACTATATTTAATACTTCTACCAAGCGATCCAAACATCCGACGTGACGGGGATTAGAAATTTAATCCAGTATCCAAACACCCAGATGCTATATGAATATTTAAATGAATTGTTCTACTACTTTGATGCATAAATAAATATTTGCTTCGTCCGCGAGTAATTGCCGAGCGCCACTGAAGGTGTGTGCACAGTCATCCAACATAAAGACTACAGGTTTTTCAAATATCTGCCAGGAAATTTGTATATTTATTTTCTTCCAACATTTTGGGCTCCCTCGGTTAATCCAGTCCTGGAACGCTTTATTTGAGCACGCGTTGACATCTGCCTCTCAGCCCTCGAGTCCAACCCACAACTTCACGGCCTGGTATATTGACTAGTGTATATAATATAATAGCATATTATTAATCTATATATCCTAAACGCTACGCCAGCGTTGATCTATCACTGTGCGACCAATCTCCCATCCCGTTGACTCTCTAGCTTCACCTCCCCAGATCGATCGACCAAGCCCCGCAGCCGGCCGGCCAGGCGGGGACCGAAATGTCGCCGCCACGCCCTCCGCCGGCGGTGCCGGAGGAGCTCGTCGAGGAGGTCCTCCTCCGCTTCCCGCCCGACGACCCCGCGCGCCTCGTCCGCGCCGCCCTCGTCTGCAGGGGCTTGGTGCCGCCTCGTCTCCGGCCCCGCCTTCCGCCGCAGGTACCGGGAGTTGCACCGCGCGCCCCCCGTGCTCGGCTTCTTCCTCAACTTCGGCATTCGATCCTACTTCGTCCGCACCGCAACTGGCCGGCGGGCGCGTCCTGCGTTTCAGCGCGCCGTCTCAGGAGGGGCAGATTCCCCTGGAGAAAGCCCTCGTTGTCTGGGATCAGGGAGCTGCCCTTGGTGCCGGCCTCCTTTCGACCTGAGGACTGGAATGGGGCTGTGCTCTGCGCCGCCGCTTCCTGTGACCACCTAGGCTGCCACCGTGGACCCTTCCTCGTCGTCTTAGTCGGAACCAGCGGCAGGGATATGTCTGCCTGTGTCTACTCATCGGAGGCCGCTGCGTGGAGCGAGCCAACCTCCGCGTCAGTCCGATGCCCGAGTGCCCTTGTGGGAAATGCACTCCACTTCCGGTGTTGGCAGCAGACAAGTGTCCTCAAGTATGATTTGGGCACGCGGAGAATGTCTGTGATCCACCTGCCTGCAGACTGCTCCCGGCACATTGCTCTCATGACTACGGAAGGCGGCGGTGGGCTGGGATTTGCCAACATTGTGAGCTCCACGCTCTACCTGTGGTCATGGGAGGCCTCTCGTGACAAAGCTGCAGGATGGCAAGAAAGCAGGTCCACTGAGCTCAAGAACTCACTCCCCGCTGGCGCTGACCCGACCTCGCTTCGTGTGGTTGGCTGTGCAGATAGCATTGCTGTTATTTTTGTGTTTTCTGATGTCGGGATCCTTACTGTCGATCTAAAGTCTTGCCGGGTAACTAAGGTTTCCAAACGAAGTTGCAAGCAAAGTTGGGCCAGTGACATTTTGCCTTTCCTGAGCTTCTACACTCCAGGTGCTTGTCTTACGCATCCTCTCTGTCTTTTTTTTTTTAATCAGTACAGCTTTGCTTATGTGTGATCTGCTAATGTTCAGGTTAAATAATATTTGCACTTGGTAACATGAAAAATATGTGTGTGTTATTTGTGCTAAAACACAACGGGCTTATAAAACTGGAACATCATAGTATTATTTATTGAACTGCGGCACTGCCATGGAGCAAGTTTTACTATGAACCATTCATAAAATAGCTAGATGCGTCTACTGCCTGGGCCCTTTCCATCTTTTATGCATCTCTTCAAAGCTAGTTCAAGTTTGGGCTGGGCTGAAGGTACGCCTGCAGTGGAAAAGCACTACATTACAGATATCAGCCTCCAACGTGTTTTAACCGTTTGGCTATGCTCTGGCATTATTCCATAACATCATAGA
Organism: Paspalum vaginatum; assembly: GCA_030272315.1. NCBI lineage: Eukaryota > Viridiplantae > Streptophyta > Magnoliopsida > Poales > Poaceae > Paspalum > Paspalum vaginatum. Next base: position 47,270,190 of record CM059013.1, on the reverse strand, counting down.
TATCTGTATGGTGATGGTGTGGTAAATAATTAGCTGTTTTTTACTCGAGTTTTGAAGCCAGCTTTGGGTATTAAGTTAGTGATGTTTGCCTTCCTTACCAGCCAGGAACTCATTGGTTTTATGGTTGGTTAATTACAAATCTCCAGTTTTGAAGCAGCTAATGATGCTCCCCAATTTTTTTGTATACTTATACAGAACTGGTGACAAATACAGAGCGGGCCCTCAAGTTGGAGAATGTAGTTGAAGATTCAGCAGAACCATCCGACAGCAAAAGGCCCATGGGTCGAGATGCAGCCAAGAAACGAAGGAGTGGGACGCTGTTCGGATTGAGAATCACAGTGTCTAGAAGTTCTGCAGCAAATGGTGACCAACAGGCCGATGCGCCACGCAGTCAACACTGCTGCAAATGAGGAACGCAGTGCCGACCAAAAAGCAAAGTTGGAGCTTCTCAAAGAACAGGCTGTTTTGCAGCAACAGCAGGCATCACTACAGCTGAGACAAGTTGCCACGGTCGAAGCCAAAGAGAGGAGGAAAGATTTCGAGAACTGAGCAACGCATAATGGACATTGACCTCAATACGTTGACGGGAGCCAGGCGTGCGTACTACGCTGTGCTCCAACAGCGCATCCTCGCCCGGCTTGCCAAGGATCAGGACAAGGGCCCTCTGCCTGAACCATTCCAACAATTATATGTGCTTGTTTGAGTTGCTGCCATTCTGTGTTGTGTCAGTTTTGTTTGTTCCATTTCGTTTAATGCTTCCATGTGGACAACGGTATTTGTTTCAGTACTGTGAACTACATAACTTGGTTGAGTTGTAAGGAATAATGAACATGTTTGAGCTGTATGGGCTATTGTTTCAGTCGTATGGGCAAAATAATTTGTTTGAGTCGAAATGAATTTGTTTCAGTTTCATGGACTATTGTTTCAGTTGTGTCAATGATGTTTCAGGTTCACATATCATACAGTTCCTTCCAGATTTCAGCATAAACCAATTTGACACCCAGCACATTCATCTCGGACTGCACATGAATATGGAACATACTTTACATACATATTAGAAGGTTGAAATTATACAAAGCACAATGTCTAACAACCAGTGATCTAAGCACAATGAATATGGAACATACTTTACATACATATTAGAAGGTTCAAATTATACAAAATCACAATGTTTCTAAGCACATTGCTTCAAACAGGGACCTGTCCTCCACTTGGTTGGAACTACGCCAAGTGCTGCAGGTGCTCATCAACATAATCTTGCTGTGAATCCAAACAAACAGCAGGCTCCATGTGCATCAGCTATTCCTTCCAAACTTGGACCAAACGTGCCACGCAGGCAACACTGCATCAGCATTACTTCCAAACTTGGACCAAATGTGCTCCATCAAATCATTCTGAAGTTGACGGTGGGCGGGCTTGTTGTGAATTCTGCTGCGCTGCTCAATTATTGTGCCAATTGTGGGATCATTCCGAGGTAAAGGATGCACAGAGGTCCCTTAGTCATACTCATGGCCGAGTTCACGCTCATGTCCTCTTTCGTCCTCGACAGTCAGGTTGTGCAAAATGACACAAGTTTCCATAATGTACTGCATGTCCTTAGGATACCAATTGCGTGATGGCCCTTTCACAATGGCAAACTTCTTCTGCAGGATGCCGAAAGCACACTCAACATCTTTCCGGTACTATGCAACTTTGCGGGAGAATAGTTTCTGCTTCGCACTTAGAAGAACTGGGATGCCCTTCACAATAGTTGCCCACTTAGGATAAATGCCATTAGCTAGGTAGTAGCCCATGTTGTAGGTATTTCCATTGACCATGAACTGAACATGTGGGGCATTGCCACTGACAAGATCATCAAACGGAGGGGAGCGATGTAACACATTAATATCGTTGAGTGATCCAGGGCAACCAAAGTTGCAATGCCATATCCATCTAGTCAGGGCTAGCTACTGCCTCAAGAATCATGGTGGCTTCATGCTCATGACCACGGTACTGCCCTTGCCACCCGTGGGGCAATTTTCCCACACCCAATGCATGCAATCAACTGATCCTAGCATACCTGGGAACCCACAAGCTTCTGCAATGGGGAGTAGCCGGTTCAGATCCTGCTCATTTGGCCTCCGCATGTACTCCACACCGAACACATGCACAATGTCACGGGTGAAGTTGCAGAGAGCTTGAAGTATGGCAGTTTCTCACATGCACAACTCTGCATCTAACGAATCAACAGACTTGCCATAGCACAATATACGGAGAGCTGCTGTCATTTTTTGTCTAGTTGAGTGACTTTTTTTGCCGGTGCAATTCCTGCCTTGCTTCCAGTAGTCGGGGTTCTAAGCCAGCAATGCATCCTCGATGCGCTGGAACAATGGCTTCCTCATTCGAAACCTGCAACACAAAATGGAATCGAATTAGTGACCGGTGCAGGGATTGACAGTAAGGAATTAGAAGAGCTCTTGAAGAACAAGAGGAAACGATTGCACGTACCGGCGACGAAACACACGGGGACCATACACAGGGGTATCACCAAAGTACTCCCTGTCCAAACGCCAAGCGCCTTCTAGAGGATTGCGCTTATTTGCTTCCAGCCCTACGACTGAACCTTGACACCCGCCTCATGTCTTTCGTTTCTTACACAAGCGTAGGAAACATAACGCGGCAGCTATCTCTTCATCGTCATCGTCGCTGTACTCATTCTCGTGGTCAAGCGACATCGTCCTGGTGACACACGCGGCGGCGTTCAGGTAACTGGTGCACAGCAAGGAATCGAAGCACATTAAAAGGCACCGAATTGGAGGGACTAGAGCATGATCACCTTACTGTCAATGCTACCGCCGAAGGAGATCACAGAACTGTTGGGGACCAATGTTCCCCTACCCTGTTCGATGCGTGCTCCTTACTGTGAAATAGCTGACGGAGACCAAGCAATCGGAGGCAACGCCGCGCCGGCCCCGTGGAAGACGAGGCACCCGGACCTATCCCACCCAGCGCAGGGACGAAAATGAGCAGCGCGGCTAATCAATCCCGGCGGTGGGGTGGACGCCAAGCTCTTGGAGCCAACGGGCTCCAAGATCCTCAATGAACAGTACATGGGCTCAAAATACTCGCTGCTCATCTTAGCGCCGGCGTCAATGCATGAGTCGGAGCAGCGGCAGTGGTGGTGAAACGCATGCACAGCCGAGGGGAAGATGCGCGGAAGCCGGCGGTGGCGACTGCAAGCCACGGCGGCTCAATGGACGGACGGCCAGCGGTGGGGGATGGACTGCAAGATCTGCTCCGCCTCTTCACGCACTCGCCATGGCAACCGGGGGAGAAGACGGCGCAAGAGCGAGGGTGGCGAGTTTGAAGCCGGGTCACTGTGCTGTTTTGAACGAGCGGGTTGCAAGGCGAAACCGGAGGTGTTTAGATCCCGAACTAAAATTTCACTTCCGTTACGTCAAATATTTAGACGTTAATTAGAAACTGTTAAATATAGTCTAATTATAAAACTAATTATACAAACGAAGACTAAACGACGATACGAATTTATTAAGGCTAATTAATCTATGATTAGCAAATGTGCTGTTATAGTAACCATTCGTTAATCATGGATTAATTAGGATTAATAAATTTGTCACGTCGTTTATTTCTCGTCTATATAATTAATTTTATAATTAGATCATATTTAATATTTTAACTAACGTCCAAACGTCCGATGTGACGTGAGCTAAAATTGAACCACCGGATCCAAACACCCCCGAAATATACGTGGCCACGCGGGATGTCCACCGGGCCAAAAGGAGGGCTGTGGGTACGGTAGCAGGCTGTATCATTTAATGGATGGGGGACGCGGATGGGGGAGAAGCTGGATTTAGCCTTACCCTTGGACGATCTGTTCCTGGCCTGCCTTCTGCTTGTGCTTGTCGATCAGTTCCATGGCCTCCATATAGGCGCGTTTGAGCATCTTCCTGCGTTTCAGCAGGGTCACGTCTGTGATGGGCATCTTTGCAGACCTCTCAAGCGCGAGCTCCAGACCGCTGGCTGCCATCCCGAGCCTCTCCATCATGTGGCCTTGGGAATCCTTCATCTTGCGCTTGCCCAGCACAAAGGAGATGCCTTGGCTTACAAACTCCTGCAGAACTGCTGAAAACACCATTTCCGCCATAACAGACAGCTACGTCCGGTACAGCCGTCTTCGCCTACTGGCTGGGGATCAAAGTATCAAACAGGGGATACTTCAATTTGACGCACTGATATCTTTTTTTACATAAAGGAGTGACCTCCGGTCTCTGCAAATGCATACGACCTGCTTTTTACAATATTTTAACCATAATGTTGGTTACAAATGACAAAAGAAACGGCAATATAACATTAGAAGCATAGTTTATTATTGTTTCTTCATCCATTGTTGGCGAAAATCTCTAATGCAATGACCCCCAATGCCTTGCTCGCCATCTGGATGGTCTCTTTTTTGTTTTCATGCTGCAACAATGCCCAAAATCGCAGCCAATATGCTCCCCTAAAGATTGCCTGCATAAAAAAATTGCACCTTTTTTCTCAAATATTTGGTCATTACATGTGCACCAAATTGCCCACAAGAGAGCTGCCACAGCCACAAAAATCAGATTTTTATCATTCTTTCCCAATGCCTGTTAACCAATGTACAAGCAAGTGAGATGCTGAATTAGGTGGAGTTAAACCAATAGCTATGTGAACAATTCTCTAAATATTTTTAGTATGTTGGCATTCAAAGAATAAGTGTTCAATTGTCTCATTTCTATCACAGAAACAACACTTTTGACTCCCATACCGGTTCTTTTAGCCTAAGTTATCCTTGGTTAAAATAACTCCATGATGCAAGTACCATAAGAAGATCTTTATTTTCAATGGAATCTTTAACTTCCAAATGAAATTGCTCGTGAAAGGGGTACCCTGGTCCATCAGAAAATGGTACATAGACCGTACAGAAAATTGACCATGTCTATGCAAACCCCAGATGAAAATATCCCTTCCATCAGATAGCTGAACATTAGCTATTTTTGCTAATAAGTTATGCCACGCTATCAATTTATCTCCAACTAAGGATCTTCGAAAGGTAATATTTATTGGTATTTGAGCGAAGACATTTGCCATAGTTTTACGCGGGTAATGGACTATATTATAAAGGCTCGGAAACTGATCCTTAAGTGGGCTAGATCCCACCCAAGTGTCTTCTCAGAACCTAGTCTGTGAACCATCCCTTATATTGAATGTTTCACATCCAAAAAATCCTCCCTAACTTTCAGAAGACCTTTCCAAAAATGTGAGTCCCCTGATTTAATTTGAACTTGGGACAAACATTTTGAACTTAGATACTTATTTCTTAGCAAGTTCTGCCAAATCCCTTCCTCATTAAGTAATTTAATATACACATTTACTGAGGAGACATTTGTTTTTAATACTAAGATCTGTTATTCCTAATCCTCCTTCATCTTTGGGGCGACATAGCATATCCCACCTAGCTAGACGGTATGTTTGCTTATCATTATTGCCTTGCCAAAAAAATCTGGAACGATAGAAATCTAACCTTCTCAAGACGCCTTTCAGAATTTCAAAAAAGGACATCATAAACATAGGAGAGCTGCTTAACACTGAGTTTAATAAGACCAACCTACCTCCATAAGATAGACGCTTAGCCTTCCAAGTACTTAGTTTATGTTTGGATCTATCCTCAATTACTCCCCAATCCGCGTTACGGAGTTTGTGAAAGTGCATTGGGATTCCTAAGTACCTGAAAGGATATGATCCTAGACCACATCCAAATAACTCAGCATATTCATGTTCACAGGTATTTTGCTTCACCAAAGCAAAAAATTTCACTTTTGTGAAAATTAATTTTTAAACCTGATAATTGTTCAAATACACAGAGCAAATGCTTTATATTTTTAGCTTGCTCTAAATCATGGTCAATGAAAATGATTGTATCATCAGCATATTGTAAAATGGATAGGCCATCGTCAACTAGATGAGGTATGATACCTCTGATCTGACTATCATCTTTTGCTCTCTTAATCAAAATAGAGAGCATGTCTGCCACAATATTAAAAAGAATAGGCGACATAGATCTTCTTGTCACAATCCTTTCTTACTCTGGAAGTAGTGTCCAATGTCATCATTAGCTTTGATGCCCACACTTCCTTCAGTGACAAACTTTTCAATCCACAAACACCATTGTCGGCAAAACCCCTTCATACGAAGAGTTTGTCGCAGAAAAGACCAATTTACTTTATCATAAGCCTTTTCAAAGTCAATTTTAAGAATAACTCTATTGAGTTTCTTAGATTGTAGTTCATGGATGGTTTCGTGCAATATAATGACTCCTTTCATGATATTACAACCTGGCATGAATGCAGTTTGAGAAGGGCGTACCACTTTGGTAGCTACCGTCATGAGTCTATTTGCAGCTATCTTCGTAAAAATCTTGTAGCTCACATTTAGTAGACATACTCCCTTTCCATTTAAAATATGGAAAATGAGTGTCTAGATTAGAAGCCTGATTAGAAGAAATGTTTCCATCCTCTTCTTCAATTTTTTGTGCCTTATCTGAGATACGGGTCATGACCTGGTGAATAGCTCCATACCAACGTTACAATGTAGATATGGTTCAAAAAGTAATGTTCGTTTTCAATTAATTAGGGGGAAAAAACACCATGCACCATTGCTAGCACTGCATAAGCTCCTTTGATGTGCAGCCTGTTACCCTACGATTAAACTGTTAAAAAACAACACCCATGGGATAGACGGCCTCTGTTTTTTCATTAAGATGATGGAACCTCAAACGGGTATCGAAAAAACCTCCCGAACCCTAGCATTGCTAGCGAGGGAGATTTTAATAACCCAAGTGGAAATTCGTCCCAACGAAAGATCGAACCTTGAGGTGCCAAAGAGATGTGTCTACCACTACACCACGGGCTCCTTGGGGCCCACGATTAAACGTTAAGGTTGTTGTGTTTGAACTTATCATTTTAGCGTGGATGTCTCTATCTACAGCACAATGATGTGGTGTAACGACAACCTCTTGTGATCTGCAGCTTTTAGCACCATCTCTTTGCCTCTGTTTATTGGACCAAATCAGCAACACAGATATGAATTGTGCAGGGACAATTTAAGCTGTCTAGCATGCTGGGGAAATGCAGTTTATGGTATACAAAATTTGAGAGCCAGAGATTATATCAAATGTTAAATTTAAGCTGCTGCAGGTACTAAAGGCAAGCAGTGCAAATCAGGAAAAGAGCATCGAATAGGCAAACTACAATGTTAAGGTACAAGCTTCAGTAATGCTGCCATAAAAAGAACAATACATCAAATAATCTATGATGCCGACCAGATATTTCGTGTAAAAAACGGCTATGGTTTAAGAGACTGCAATCTTTATTATATTAGGGATCATCAATGACAAAGAAGTATAGGCATACCGGAGTATCATTAAACAAGCATGAACATAAATGACTTATAAGCCTCAGTTGTGATCCCAGAGGCCAAGTTTTTTTTTAATTTTTAGAATTGGACAACTTTAGAATGGTTGTCCTGGTAGCCTAATTACCATTGGATATTTGCATGAATTGGCAACCTGCACATCGCTTGCTACCATAATATTCTAAAGGATCAGTCAAAATGCATCTTTTTATAAGCTTTCACTTGAGTATCTACACATTTTAAGCAACTTTATAAACTTTCACTTTCTAATCAGATAGTGACTATGGTGCTGATTCACAGCAGGAAGGACAGAGCACAATGGTAAAACACTGAACAAATTCATCCACAGAAATAACCCGGTAATAATTGAGGGCGAAGCATTTAGTGGCCACTGCTCTTGCAATCAATTTGGCAGTTCAACAATCTTAATAGTGTAAAGATGGTAGTGATAACATTACTGAAGGCAGTACCACTTGTTCAAATAGAAAAACTGCATGTTGTTGAACGGTTGAACCAGAACCATGTATTAATCTGCAAATAAATCATTTTACAAGCTAATGAATTACAATGAAGCCAAATGAAGCCAAGAGAGAAGGGGACAACGCTGTTTGCTATCGAGTGGAACATGCGGGGGGTGCAAGGGCTGATCCAACAGATCCCATACCAGGAGCATATTTCGCAATGCTGCTTGAATGTAAGTTAAAAGAATGGACCTGCACACAGACAAGGGATAGTTTCTTCGGTATTCAGTAAGCTAGCTGAAAACGATGGAGCTGGAAACAATACTTGGCAATTTAGAAATTGCATATGTCCTCATTGCCAGAACAACAAACCTATAATGACCATGGGAAAAAGGGGGAGGGCAACCACATTGACCATTGGAAAAAGGGTTGTAATTTTACAAACATTGCTGAGTAGCAGGTCCTCTAAATTAACCATATATATAGCCAGCAAGAGCTGCTATCTGCTATAGTGTTTGCCACCTGACTTCATGAATTGTGTAACAAGAGCATTAGAGTAAATCACTGAACCTAAGCAAGACTGCTACCATAAAAGAGAATTATCTCTCAGCTTTATTCAACAAGCTGCAGCTCCAAGCAGAATCATGCTTCATGCATGATGGGTTTCACACTGAATCTCAAACTTTTACACCTGGATAAGATCCCTCACTAACTTGCTTTTTACTTTAACTTCTAAAGGCATGCGTTCTCTTGTTTCTAAACTAAACTAGACTAGCATTTGTCTGTTTGACTAGACTAGACAAGAACAAATCACGACCTATTCCACTTGAGATCGAGCGACTCCAACTTGACTAGACTAGCATTTGTCTCCTTGACGATTCACGAGAAGATCTGCGTGCATATGATCATACAGCAAATTGCACACCATCAACCAAGTAGTATAAGACGACAAGTAGTGAGAGGTATAGGATACTACTCCCTCCGATTATTAATACATGACTGTTTTTTTAGTTCAAATTACACTAAAAACGTCATATAATATATTAATGACATGAAGGGAGTACCAATTATTGCATGCAAACCTTAGATTAGGAGAGCATGGCATGGAAATTATCCCTGCAAATTAACAGCATTCAAACATTTAATTCGTCGATATTGTAGGTATTAATTTCTTGTTCATCTGATGCATCTTTTCAAATACCGATACAAAAGCATTCTGGAGTCCCTTCCTTGAACTTGATCCCTGGTGATCCATGGATGGGAGATGTAGTTTTATTTCGTCTTGACTCGTTCTCTGGTCCTTGTCAGTTATATGACCAACCACTCTCCATATGATTGCAATTCCCACACAAATGCTGCATTCACCACGTAATGCCCGGCCAATTGTATGCGGATGTTGTTAAGTTAAAAAACAAAAAGCGACTTCAAGCCCCATAACAAACCTTCTATAGTCAACTCTCTTTTCCTTAAAAAAACCACCTACCTACCTGCCCTACCAAAGTGCTTTGCATCACTGTGTTTGTGTTCTCTTTAAGATCTCACCTTTGCCTGACTGAATGATTTAACTCTGAAGATACCTCTATACACAAAGGATAGCTGCCTGTACATGCGATTGGGTCGAAGGTAGGTCCTTACAGAGAGACGACACAGACTAAATCTTTACTCGCGATCCAAAGTTCATATCATCATCCTCGTATCTAACATCTCCTCATGTACACTTCTGAATTTCCTGAACAGGGAAGGGGCACTGCAGATCCTTGAATTCTGATGGCGGAGACTGTCAGTTCTGCAGTTGTCCAGGAGACAGTCAGCCAGGTCCTCTCTAACCTGGTTCCAAAATATGAGGAAAAAGATGGCGAATCGAATGCGACAACAAACTTGGAGAGGCTAGAGATGGCGCACATCAGGCTGGAGGCTGCTCTCGAGGTATCTGACAAGTGGCACATCACTGCCACCTCCTTGCTGCGCTGGCGCAGGAAGCTGAAGCGAGCTGCGCAAGAGTGTGACGACACGCTGCACAGATTCAAGCAGAGGATCCTAGAAGACGAAGAGGCCGAAAACGAGGTGAGGAAATCCTCATTCCCTAGACGTGTAGCTCATGCTACCAAGTCAATTGTTTCCTCCATCTTCAGCCTCAACAACAATGACGATTCAGACAGCTCCGCCGTGCGAAGATTTGAGCGGTTCGCAGATGGCGCTACTGAGTTCCTGAGATTCGTAGAGTTTGGTGGCACACCATGCCGCCATATGCCGTTTGACCACCTTGTCAGGCACCTTCTTACAGGCAAGAAGCTACAGTATATGACCATTCAGGCAAACAGGTGCACTTTGATTCTACTGCTGGCAGCCCTTTGTCACTGAAGAGCATGGAGTAGAGGCTAGGCTCATGATCATGCAGAAAGATGACAGTGCACCGGAGGATGACTTTTTCCTTACTCTGATGCTACAGCTTTCAGAGAGCACTGACATAGTAGGGATCACAATCGGGTGCCTGCAGCTGTACGGCCCTCTTTTCAAGCCTACAGTCGAAAGAATTAGGAGAGAGCTTGTGCAGCTGCCTTCACAGGATCTAGCGTGGGTGCCAAATGTCGATACACACCACAGTGAACACTGGGACAACCTTCACAGGTTCTTCACCCATTGGTTTCGCCCAGACCCGTTGTGCTGCAAGCAGCAAGATCAGCACAGGCTCTGCCATGGTAGCAAAAGCAACCCATACATGTCGTCATCAGGATCACGAGATGTCTCTCTAGAACCTATCATCGAAGTAAATCTTCAGTGCCAGGTCTCCCTGTCGGAGTGCAACAAACAGAGGGCCTCACTGTATGAGCCCAAGAATGCCACAGAGGGCTCTCCTTATCTGAAAGCCGGACTCCTCTTCACGCCCCATGGGTGCCCAGCAGACATCCTGCCTGTGGACAGAGGCCCTTCAGCGATCTACAGCGAGGAGCAGCACTGCTTGAACGCAGACTCTACCACCTGGGGGCAGCTGGAAGAGGTCGTGGTGCCAAAAGCAATAGACTACTTCTGCAAGAATGACCAAGCGACAGTGTACCAGATGCTCTGGAGGTCCAAGCATGGCGTTGGGTACATCCATTTCGAGATGGCACACGTCCTCGTGCCAGGGAAAGATAATGAGGAGCAGAGGAACTGGACGGACGGGGTCTCTCAGTTCGTCAACTTATGGTCTACGCATGCGCCCATCCAGCTGCAGGGCTTGATCGAGGACTGGATTGAGAAAGAAGAGGAAAACCAGTTGGAGCACCGCCGCCGCGGCACCCCGGAGGTATAAATCATGCAGTAGTAGGGAACAGATCCATGGCTGAAGGAGTTCATATAGCAGGATAACTGGCACAAATACAGGGACAAGAAGAGCAGAGCAACGCTATAACACGAAGGTCTTCGAGTTACATATCGACAGTAAGGGTTCTCCTGGACAGGGAGAGTTCAAGTTACCCCCTCCATCCCGATCTATAGATCGTTTGATTTTTTTTTTTACACTAAGTTGTTTGATCGACTCTTCTTATTCAAAATTTTTTACAAATATCATTTATTTTCATTATGATTTAGTTTAAGTATATAATATAATTTAACTATGGATTGAATTTTTCTATATTTTCTCAAATATTTTAAATAAGACGAGTCGGTTAAACCTGACGCTAAAAAAGTCAAACGATCTATAAATTAGGACTGAGTGAGTACATCACTTCACTTGTTCTTAGTTTTTAATTTGTGTGTGTTTAAGTGCTTTGCTTGCTTGAAATTACTTGGGGATGTAACAGAGTGATAACGTCTTTGTACCATAAGCAAGAAAATTATAGAGCCTCATTGGTCTCTGCTGTAGTTTCACGTACTCACTTCTCTGTTGTAACTAGCCTGTGTTTTTACGAGTCCTGAAAATCACCAAAAAGTTTTGGAACTTTTGAATATGTGCAAGAGAATTCATTTTGATTCTGGAAAACATTTGAAATATTTGCATTTTTCTCGAAGCGCGCAGAGTTTGCAATAAATATAGAATTGATACCTTGAATGATGCTCCGCTGTTAATAATAATAATAAGAACAGACTCCAAGAATGTGCCCTGCAGACTCTGGGCCCGGCCCAGGTTCGGTCGCTCGACACCGCCTGGAAAAATAAAGCCCACGGCCATGGTGCGCCGGGTCGGACAACGGCGATGACAGGCAGGCAGGGCGCGCGGCTGCGGCGCCGTCGCCGTCGCCGTCGCCGTCGCCGTCGCCGTGGAGGAGGAGCGCGAGCGGCCGGGCCGAGGCGCCGCCCTCTCCCACCACGTCACGCAGCGCGCTCATGCCAGGTACGCGCGACTTGCTCCCCACCTCTTTTCACAGGGCACAAGAACCTGCTCCATTCCGCATCTCCTCTCCTCTGCCTGCCGCTCTTCACTCTCTCTCAATCTGCTTGCTGATTGCCTCTAATCTAATTAGGTCCTGTGAGTTGATAAAAAGCAACCATGCTGTGACTAGTGGCTTCAATCTTGTACTTTAGTCTGTAGATCTGGCTGTGTGGGTGTAGGTTCAATCTTTCTATAACAGAATATGATCTTATCAGTCAAAGCAAGTATATTTTGTCTAATATAATGGCATACCCACCTGGTCCGCCTTGTCGTGAGCCGCCGAGGCGACTAGGAGGCTGTTTGGTCGCCATTCCGCGGCAACAAACCATGTGCGCCAACACTTTTCCAATTTCCTTGCCCACTGATAGCAAAGGCTCACGGAAAGGAATTTCTAGTCTCGTATTGTTTCATCTGCAACCGCAAGACCCGGATATGATAAAGTATCCGCTAGTTGCATCTCAAATACACTATCTTTCCCTGTCGTCAGTTACGCACCAACCATTTTTCTTGATTCTCCAAAAGACTGGAGTCTGAACGCACGTCTCATCCTACTTGGTTGGCCTATTATATTATATTCAAACACGTAACCAACTGGCCGCGCTACTCATCGTTTAACTCAAGTCGAATTGAGTCATCTTGGGGGGCTCTGCCTACCCTTTATTCCCCCTCACTATCAGACTTCCCTACCCTTATTTCCCTTCAATGTATTTCATTTCACTGTAGCGTATTCTCTGCGAGTTGTCAACTTGCCTCGTTGTAGGATTTCACCCTCAAGACAAGATAAGATAGCTGCCCATGTGGTTCAGTGAAAGGTACGCTCTTAGCAGCTGCTAAGCTAAATCTTTGCCTCTGATCCAAAGTCCACATATATAGTCTCTCATGTATACTGTTATATGTTGAATTCCTTATACAGGTGAGGGATACTGCACATCCTTCGATCCTAATGGCGCAGATTGTCAGTACTGCAGTTGTCCAGGAGACGGTTAACAAGGTCCTCTCTAATCTGGTCCAAAAATACGAGGAGCGGGAGGAATCTAGTGCGGATAGAAACATGGAGAGGTTAGAGATGGCACACATCAGGCTGGAGGCTGTTCTTGAGACAGCTGACAAGTGGCAGATCGCCGATGCCTCCTTGTTGCTTTGGCGTAGGAAGTTGAAGCGAGCCGCTCAAGAATGCGATGACACGCTGCACAGGTGCAAACAGAGGATCCTAGAAGATGAAGAGACAGAAAATGAGGTGAGAAGATCCTCGTTTCCCAAACGTATAGCACATACCGCCAAGTCATTTGTCTCCTCCATCTTTTGCCCCAACAAAGATGAGTCGAACAGCTCTGCTGTTCGAAGATTCGAGTGGTTTGCAGATGGTGGTAGCGAGTTCCTGAGATTAGTAGAGCTTGGTGGCACGCCCCGTCGTCACATGCCCTTTGACCCTCTGATCAGGCACCTTCTTGCAGGCAAGAAAATACAGCACAGAATCCTTCAGGCAAACGGGCACCCTCTGTTTCTGCTGCTGGAGCCCTATGTCACTGCAGAGTATGGGAATGAGGCTAGACTCTTCTTCATGCAGAGAGATGGTAAAGCACCGGAGGATGACTTTTTCCTTTCTATAATGCTGCAGATTTCAGAGAGTACAGACATAGTTGGGATCGCAGTTAAGTGCCTACAGCTGTTTACCCCTCTCTTCAAGTCTACAGTTGAAACCATTAGGGAAAAACTCATGCAACTACCTACAGAAGATTTCTCATGGGTGCCATATGTTGATACACACCATAAAGAGCATTGGGACAATCTTCACATCTTTGGCACTCATTGGTTACGCCCAAACCCATTATGCTGCAAGCAGCATGATCAACACAAGCTCTGTCATGGTAGAAAGTTAAACAGGTCAAGATTCCCAGATGCCTCTCTAGAACCGGTTATTGAAGTACATATGCTGAGCCAAGTTTGGCTCTCAGAGTGCAACCAACATAAGGCCTTGCTGTCTGAAACCAGAAATTCTCCGCAAGATTCTTTTTATCTGAAAGCTGGACTCCTCTTTGCGCCCCATGGAGAAGACACCCTACCTGTGGATAGAAGCCCCGCGATAGCAGCGATCCACAGCGAGGAGCAACATTGCTTGCATACAGACTTCACCTTGGCACAGCTGCAAGAAACCGTGGTGCCAAAGGCAGTAGATTACTTCTGCAAGAACAACGAGGCGACAGTGTACCAAATGATTTGGAGGTCTAAGCATGGCACCGCGTACATACATGTTGAGATGGCAAGCGTCTTCATGCAGAGCGCACGGAGGATGCTGCGGCGAAAAGATCAGTCGGAGAACTGGTCGAACGCGGTCTATCAATTCATCAGCCTATGGGATACACATGCGCCAGTGGAGCAGCAGCAGCTTGATCAAGGACTGGATTCATAAAGAAAGGGAACGCCAGCAGTTGTTAATAGGAGCGCCGCCTGTGAGTTATAAATCATGTAAGGTGGATAGGCAAGTGAAACGATGTGAGATAGAAGATTGTGAAAGGGATGTACTACTAGGGAATAGGTCCATGTTTGATAGCGTTCACAGTAGGGGGCAACAAATGGCCCAGATAGAGGGACAAGAGGAGGAGCAGAGGCATAGCTGAAGGTCTTCAGGTTACATAGCGATAGTAGTTGTGTTCTGTTGGCTACTATGTTGTACGGAGTACATTGTGACATATGGTGCTGTTTGTTTCTGACCAGCTAATCATACTGTTAATTACTCCTACGTGGGGATTAAAAAATGCGACAGAGTGGTCATGTATGTCTTGTTTCATAGTACTACAAGCGAGAACGTTGAATAGAAAGTTATGGAACTTCATTGGTTTTTTGCTGCTGTTTCACGTGCTTCTCTGTGTGTGATCAATAATGTTGCCCTATTAAACTTGCATTTGGCAGGCGGGGAATTCTTGACGTGATGCCCTCTGGTTGGCATAACGTTCAACGTTGCGTCTGGAAGCTGTTTTTTTCACGAGCAAGGTCCTGTTGAAAGAATTCTGCGCTGACTTTACAATGCCATGCGCACATGCGGAATGTCAGCAAACACAGGATTTTGGCATGGCTTTGTTTCTCTGATAGCCGCCTTTTTTTTTAACAAACAAGATCCCAGGTGGGGCCCGCCGGGAAGGATTATCTAGAAAAAAAAATGGGCTGGCGTACGTGTAGTTTCGTGCCGTGCTTGAGCAAAACCGGGGCAAGAGGTACGTACTACCGTGCTAACGATTCCCAGAATCCTGGCCAGGTCTCCGCCGGCAGTGCCCTGCCCTGCCCGTCGCCGGAGCCGTCGTCCAACTCGGTGTGCGGACGCCTCGCCGGAGATCGTATTGAGCCCTGAGTGTCAGCTATCCTGCCAAGACATGGCTGGAGGGTTACTAGGTATTTCCGCAGAACTAGTCATTCAAGTAAATCTGCATTGTCAAGTCTCACTATCAGAGTACAACAAACAGAGGACCTCATTGATTGAGTGCAAAAAATTCTTTGAAAGGTTCCCCACATCTGAAAATCGCGTTCGTCTTTCAGATTTGATAGGGGGAAAGAAAAGGGAGGAATGAAGACCAGAAATGATATGGAGTTACTATTCATAAATCATAGCTGAGGGCAGATATGTCAGAAACATAAAAGTACAGATATGTTCGGAGCTAGAATTTGGATCCAGCAGTCAACTACAGGGGCAGGGCAGCTGAAGTAAGGCTACAGCATGAAGGTTGTGAAGTTACAAACAAACAGCCTCTTCTGCTGCACTCTGACGATAGGAAGCACTATGTTCTGCATCAGGAACTTTCTGCGTCAGTGTGTTTTTTGTGTGCTTCATGTATTTTCGTTTGTTTCCCACCAGTTAGTCATATGATGGGAATCTAAAAGAATTCAATACAGAGTGGTTATGTCAGTTGGTCGAGAGTTGATCACACACAGAGAGCCTCTACTCTATCTAACTAGAGCCTGTCAGTTGATCGAGCTAGCATTTGACGACAGCGAAGTAGTGGATCTGCCCTGTTGCCCGCCATAAGTGCCAAGGCGATTAGAAGGTGGTTTGGTCGCCACGCCTCGCATTACCGCCTTAAGCTTCACTCCTAGAAATTGCCACTAGCACGACCAACGCGTTTTCCAAGTTCCTTGTCCACCGCTGACCAGGACTCATAAAAAGGGATTTTCTAATTCTGTATTGTTTCATCTGGAAGGCCAAGATATTTTAAAATGTCCAATAGCTGCGTTTCAATTCACTATCTTTCCCTCTCCTCAGTTACCGCACCCCGACAATCTTTTGATTTTCCAAATGACTGAAGGACGTCTCCTGCATTTTTTTGTGGCACTCATCATTACATAAGTCGAACTAAGTCATCTTGACCAACTTGCCAACCTTTTATCTCCACTCACTACCTGACTTGCATACCCCTTTTTCCCGTCAGTGTATTTGGTCTCACTCTAGTGTATCGTATTCTCTTTAAGTTGTCATCTTGCCTCATTGTTGGATTTTACCCTCTCTACACACACAGACACACGCCAAGGGTACCGGTACATGTCCATGTGCTTCGGTGAAAGGTAGGTTCTTACATCTGCTAAGCTAAATCTTTGCCTGTGATCCAAAATCCATATATCCAGTCTCTCATATATGCTGTTGTATGTTGGATTTTCTGAACAGGAAAAGAATACCGCAGATCCTTGAATCCTAATGGCGCAGATTGTCAGTACTGCAGTTGTCCAGGAGACAGTTAGCAAAGCCCTCTCTAATCTGGTTCAAAAATATGAGCAGAGGAAGGAATCCTATGCAAACAGAACCATGGAGAGGCTAGAGATGGCACACGTCAAGCTGGAAGCTGTCCTTGACACAGCTGATAAGTGGCAGATCACTGACGCCTCCTTGTTGCGTTGGCGTCACAAGTTGAAGCGAGCCACTCAAGAGTGTGATGACACGCTGCACAGATGCAAACAAAGGATACTCGAAGACGAAGAGACAGAAGAGGAGGTGAGAAAATCCTCATTTCCCAAACGTATAGCACATACTACCAAGTCGTTTGTTTTCTCCATGTTTAGCCCCAACAAAGACGAGCTGTACAGTTCTGCTGTTCGAAGATTTGAGTGGTTTGCAGATGGTGCTGACAAGTTTCTCAGATTAGTAGAGCATGGCGGCACACCACGCCGTCATGTGCCCTTTAACCCTCTTGTCAAGCACCTTCTTGCAGGCAACAAATTACAGCACAGAATCATTCGGGCAAACAGGTCCCCTCTGTTTCTACTCCTGGAGCCCTTTATTACTGCAGAGCATGGAGTAGAGGCTAGACTCGTCTTTATGCAGAAAGATGCTAATGTACCAGAGGATGATTTTGTCCTTACTGTAATGCTACAGATTTCAGAGAGTACAGAAATAGTAGGGATCGCAATTAAGTGCCTACAGCTGCTTGCCCCTCTTTTCAAGCCTGCGGCTGAAACCATTAGGAAAGAGGTTATGCGACTACCTACGGATGACTTCTCGTGGGTACCATATGTTGATACACACCACAGAGAACATTGGGACAATGTTCACATCATCGGCACTCAATGGTTTCGCCCAAACCCATTATGTTGCAAGCAGCATGATCAGCACAAGCTCTGTCATGGTAGAAAGTTAAACAAGTCAGATGTCTCTCTAGAACCAGTTATTGAAGTACATATGCTTGGCCGAGTCTCGCTCCCTGCAGACTGCAAACAACATATGGCCTTACTGTCTGAAACCAAAAATTCTCCACAAGATTCTTCATATCTGAAAGCTGGACTCCTCTTTACACCCCATGGATATTTTGAAGACATCCTGTTTGTGGATAGAATTCCCACAATAGAAGCAAACTATCAACATTGTTTGCATACAGACTTCACCTTGGGACAACTGGAAGAAATCGTGGTGCCAAAGGGAATAGATTACTTCTGTAAGAATAACGAAGCGACAATCTACCAAATGCTTTGGAGGTCTAAGCATGGCACTGCATACATTCATGTTGAGCTGGCAAGAATCTTCATGCAAAGCACGCAGAGAACGCTGGAACGAAAAGATGAGTCAGGGAACTGGGCAAATGCACCCTATCAGTTTGTCAACCTATGGGGTATGCATGCACCCATCCACCAGCAGCGCCCGATCAAGGACTGGATTCATAAAGAAAAGGAACGGCGGTTATTAGTAGGAACACCACGGCTACACCTAAATTATAAATCATGTAACATGGATATGCAAGTGAAACAATGCGACATGACAGGTTGTGAAAGGGATGTACTAGAGAACAGATCCATGTTTGATAGAGTTCATAATAGAGGGCAACAGGGACAAGACAAGTGAAGGTATAGCACGGAGATCTTCAAGTTACATATCAATAGTTTGTGTTCTGGTGGCCTTACAATTAGGGAGTGCTATGTTGTACTTTGTGAAGTTACAAGGGTAGCACATCACTGTTTCTTAGTTTCAAATTGTGTGTTTTGTACCGGAATATGGTGTTGTTTGTTTCTCACGTGCTAGTCATACTGATAATTACTTGGGAATAAAATAATGCAACGGAGTGGTTGTGTCTTGTATCATAAATAAACGAGAACGTAAATACAGAACCATGGAACCTCATTGGCTTTTTGATGTTGTTCCACGTGTTTTTCTGTGATAGATAATTATTCCCTTTTAACTTCCGTTTGGCTGGAAATTCACTTGATATCTTCTGGTTGGCATAACTTTTGCATCTGTAAAATGTGTTTCACGGGCATGGTTTTGGTATTAATGTACACGTAGCTAGGTCAACTATGTCAAAAAAAAATTCACTTGTGTTTACACAAATAGGAGTATGCAATCAAAATTAGCTTTAGTGGTGCTCTATCTTTGCTAAATCGCTCACTCTAGTTAAAAGAGGGTCTGTTTGATTGAGTGATAAAATTGGCAATAGTAAAATTTTGACAAGTGAGTGTCAAAATTGCTATGCTAAAAATTTGGCGAGTGAGTCATGCCCAGAATTTTGCTTTGACTTTACTATGACATGTGCACGCGCGCAGCTTCAGGAATATAGAATTTTGTTTCTGAAAGGCTTTTTTTAACTGTCAGCTTTGTTTTTCCCAGATCGAAAGTGAGGCTTGGCCATGAACCCATGGGTATCTGGGAAAAACATAAAGGCTGTCGTACCGTGTACATGTAGTTTCCTGCTCGAGCAAAACCAGGTGCTGTTTCCTGCTCATGACAGCCTTTTTGTTTTTCCCAGACTGTGTACATGCAAACCAGGTGTGCATTCATGACAAAAAAATCTTGGTTAGTGGCCACCGTCATGCTCGTGCCAAAGTAGCTGCAATAGTATCTCATAGCTCGCCCATGCCCACATCGTCATAACATCTCCTTCGTTGTCCAGATGTTGCACATCCCCATCAACATATGTCTCATGTGACTCAAACACATCAAAGTGGGCATCCCGTATTTGACTATCTCTGATGAAATGTGTAGTCTCATCCAAGCAAAAAATTTTTTTTGGCGAATACGCAAGAGAACTGCGCATCTTTGTATTATGATGGAGAGAACGAACACAAGAAGGTTCAAACACTACGCGTCGAGCTTAGCTAGGTACACGCCAAACTTGGCCGACATAAGAAGCCTCACGGTTAGACAACGTCGGCTAAAAAACTAACCTCTGTTATTCAAGGAATGAACAACCAAAGGGCGGCTAATGCACCTAGGCGATCACAGCCACAGAGCCTCGGGCCCTGCGTCGACGCGCTGAGATTGGCGAAATTGCAAGCTCGCTGAGAGCTCGTTACTGGTAGATGCGATTGTAGTCCTCCAAAGCACCTAGGGCCAGCAGCTTGATGTCATCAACTAGACCAAGCCGCTGCATCATGACAAGAATCTCACCCCACTTGGCGACAGGAACCCAAGCGAGCTTCTGGGCGGCAATCCTCTTGCTTCGCAAGGGCAGACCACCATGTCCACTATCAAGCGTGCTGACGATGGCGCGAGGAGCTGGGGTGTCGAGAATTGCAGTCGTCGGGGCCACGATAGAGTTGAAGAAGTCCTCAACTTCCCTCTCCGAAGCCAAATGAGTTCCATCAGTCTCGACCAACACAGCCGGACCATCGGCCGGCTGAATATCTTGCACAGTGGCTGCCACATCCTCGGTAATCGGCTGCGAGGCAGCAGCCTCAACAGCATCGACGCCGGGCATTGAGACAACCAACGGCGTCTCTGCGTCAACGCCCACGCCAACTCATGCCGGAGACGCGTCTGCGCGGTCAGCCCCAAACCTAGGAATGTGCGGCGAGGAAGCTAAGCCGGCTGCCCACATCCCCGCCTCCAGCAGCATGATCTGCGGTCCTCTACAACCAATGGCGTGACGGGAAGGAGACACGGACTGTCATCCTGCAGCACAGGCAATGGTGTCGAAGACCAGTCGCCGAAGGTTGGCCGCAAACTCTCCTCGAGATGGGTTCTAGAACCATGCACGCAGCCTTGGTCAGCCGCCCCGCTGGTCCCCTCACCGCCGGCTCAGCCACCGTCAGCGGCAGCCCGCGGACGCCCGACCCGTCGTGGCCAAGCGGTGCGCTCCAAGCAGCGCCCGACCCCAGCACCAATGGACTCCGCCGTCGCATCGTGGAGGTGCGACGTCGGTGAGAAGTCAGCGACACTCCGAACGCGGATCAGCATGTTGCACCTCCGCATGCCCGCCGCGGCGCCTCTTGAAGTCGGCAGACCCTCCAACCGTGGCCTGACGAATCCCCGCAGCGAGTGCCCGCCGGTGACAAGCCTGGGCCTCTTGCAGTCTCTGGCAAGGTGCCGGCTGACCCCAAGGAGCTGCAGGCTCACGCGGCGGAGGGGAATCGCGGCGACCGCCCTCCGCTTTGGCAGCTACAGCAGCCGGCGCCAGTTTCTTGCGTCGCTTCCCACGCCTGCGCCGGTGGCAGCGCCGGCCGACTTCCTCCCCATGCGGCGGAGGAGGGGACGCCACGGGGGAACTGCAGACCTCGGCGCCAAATCTGGGGGAGCGCAGGAGGCCGTCGCGGTAGGGGGAAGCGGGCACGCCGAGCGAAGCCGCATCGGAGAAGCCGTCGGGGTCCTCCCACCGACGATGCTTGGAGCGGCCCCCAGCGGGGAGGAAGGGGAGGGACGCCTCAGCGGCGGCGGCGACGACGGCGAGAGCCGAAGAGGGCTTACCAGAGAGACTAGCGACAGGGCTAACGAACTCCGGCTCCGGAGTGGGAGCCAGCGGCAGGAGGTCTGGGGAAAGCGGGGGTGGCGGCAACCGTCGACGGGCTCTCATCCCATCTCTCCAATGTTGCCTGTATCAACCCTCCAAGCAATTATGATTTCTTTTGCTTCTTTATCGGGTAGCTTGGTATGTTTAGAAGAATGTGCCATTTCATCTTAAGAACACTAAATGAGCGTTCAATTACATTTCGAAGAGAGGAATGAGCATGGTTTAACACGTCCTTCAACCCAATTGGCCGGCCACTATTTTGGAACTCAGATTTGTGGTACCTTTGACCTTTATATGGTGATAGATAACCCTTTCTATTTGGTTACCCCGAGTCAACGAGGTAATATTTTCCTACAGGATAAACAATTATTATTCCAATGTACTTATATGTGGAGAAAGGCTACTAATCGAATAAAAATAATAAACCGATATACTTTCTGGGGAGTGTGGAAAGTAATCCTTGTACTTGATCAAAGAATCAAGAAAATGTGAGTATCATGAGCAGCTCCCGGCCATTCAACCACAACGAAAGTGAATCTCATGTCGACATCACATATTGCCATGGCATTTTGACTAGGATATCCATGCCTCAAAATATGCACAGCTTGTTTTGAGGATGGTACAGCGACTGGGATGTGTGTTCCATCGATGGCCCCGAGGCAATTTCTGAATGAGTCCAAAAGCTTGGCACTCAATGTTGCAATTTGACTTTATTAAATATTGTGACCATTTTCCTTAAAAAACTATATGAAGATGTGGGTTATGACCGGCATTGCAGAACAAAATGTCACAAGACACCATGGCTAGGTTCCGAGGGTGTTTAATCGGCTTGGGTAAATTCTATCAGAATTCAGTCAATTCCCATTATTGAAGTACAACAAAAGTACAATAATACTCCTACCAAAAAGTTATTTGAGTATATAACACAGTTTCACGTGTGATGTCACATAAAGATAAATCCCCAATTCAAAAACAGACTTCCTAGCATAGAGCTAAGATCAAAATAGCAGATGTTGAAAATGAATTCCTTTGTGTTGTCGCCCCTGTGCTTCTCTTTGAGTGCTACTGACCCTATAGCCTATAGGAGGACAACTTAATTAACACAAATTTGAGATCTGACAATATCTGCACCAAGTTCCCGGATTGATAGGATCAATGAACAGTGGTGGGGAACGTGGTACAGTATTTTTGAAAAGTTTTTACAAGGCGGGGACGAAAATGACCCCGTGTACCTAGGTTGGGACGGCCTTTATGGGTCGCGGGTCGCTACCATCGACCCTGATTCTTGTGACTAGATTCTGATTTGCTTTTCACATATGACATATCTATTCTCGGCTATGAACCACGACCCAAAGCTTTGATCTTTCCCTAGAACACTATCTCCATTCTTGTCTCTTTATATTCCGCTGGTCCATCCATGGACCATGGTGCATGACATAGATCAATTTCAGATGTAGCGGTAGTCGGTAGTCATGTGAATTGTATCCCTTTTTCTTTCTGAGCCCAGTCCATGATTGAGCTTTGCAAATGGACAGGCGCATGTGTAGCCCATAAGTCGATGAAGCGAGAAATCACATCTGTTGGGCTCTCCAGCTCCTCATACCTGTGTTGCAAAAGCTTCCGTTTCCTAGCTCCATAAAACGCCCTCCGTATTCTGCTTACCTTCTCAACATGAATGTATGCTGTGCCACGTTTAGACTCCCAAAGCACCTGGTATGCAGTCACCTCGCTGTTTTGGCTGAAATAATCTGTTGCCACTGGCAGAATCGTCTCTTCCAGTTCTTCCAAGGTAGTACCTCGACGAAGGCAGTGCTGCTCCCCGTTGTGGATAGCCATTGCAGCACTTCTACCTGCAGGAAGCAGGTCATCTGAAGAGCCATGTGGCATAAAGAGGAGTCCAACTTTCAGATGTGAAGAATCATAACGCAGAGAAGAAGTTTTGGTCTCAAACAGTAAGTTCCTCTGTTTGTTGTACTTTTGAAGTGAGACGTGACACTGCAAATTCACTTCAATAACTGGTTCTAGATAAACATCTTTTAATCCTGATGTGTCTAGCAAATCCACCTTGCTACTATGACAAAGCCCATGCTGGCCATGTTGCTTGCAGCATAATGGGTTTGGACGAAACCATTGAGTGCTAAAGCTATGAAGATTTTCCCAGTGTTTTTTCTGGCGTGAATCAACATATGGCACCCATGAGAAGTCCTGCGTAGGAAGTTGAGTAAGTTCTTTCCTAATGATTTCAACAGTAGGCTCGAAATGGTGTGTATACAACTGCAAGCACTTGATTGCGGTGCCGATAATGTCTGTACTTTCTGTAACCTGTAGCATTACACTGAGGAAAAAGTCATTCTCCGGTGCATTACCGTCTTTATGGATAAATACTATGCTAGCCTCGATTCCATGCTCAGCGGAGTGGAAGGGCACAACTTGTAGTAGAAACGACGAAGGGTACCCATTGCCCTGGCGGATTACTTTGTGATGTAGTTCATTGCCAGCAAAAAGGTGTCTTATGAGGGAGTTGGCAGGGATGTCACAGCGTGGTGTGCCACCAAGCTCAATGAATCTCAGAAACTCACTAGTGCCATCTGCAAACCACTCAAATCTTCGAATCATGTATGCGCTCGACTCGCTTTTGCTGCTAAACCCAGAGAAAATAAATGACTTGGTAGCATGTACTATCCTTTTAGGAAATGTGGAATTCCTTATCTCACGTTCCACATGTTCTTCTTCTTGGATCCTCTTCCTGCATTCGTGCAGGGCGCCATTGCACTCTTGAGCTGCAAGCTTCAGCTTCTTGCGCCAACGTAACAAGGACGCATCAGTGATCAGCCACTTATTGGATATCTCAAGAGCAGCCTCCAACTTGATGAGTGCCATCTCCAGCCTCTCCATGTTTCTGTTCGCACTTAATTTATCTTTCTCTTCACACCTGTGAACAAGACCAGATAGTATTTGGCTAACTGTCTCCTGGACAACCGCAGAACTGACCATCTCTGCCATTAGGATTCAAGCATTTGTTGCATCCCTTCCCTGCTAAGGAAAATGTACCAAGTTACTGGTCGATGTGTTACTATATGTACGAGAAATCTCAATCTGCTGAATTGGATTTGGTAGCATGAATGAACTTTGAATCAGAAACAAAGAATTAGCATACATACGTACCAGCTGAAAGAATCTAGTGTTGATCAACTGCGTCGAACGGAGTACTGAACAGCTATCCTTTGTATAGAGATACTTGAAGAGTAGCGTTGTGATAATGTCGATCTGCGAGGTAAGATGGCCATTTAGAACAAAATATTCACGTCCAAGTTTTTCTAGAGGGGGGAAAAGGAAGTAAACAAGTCAAAACTGGGGTCTCCCTGATAGCGAGTGGCGATAAGGATTTGCCCCCGAAAGGCCGAAAAGGAAACATGTCTTGATTAAAAGAAGGGTTTATTTTACTTCAATACACGTGAAAAGAAAACATGTCTGTACATAATTGGCCAGTGGGTATGAAGTGGTCAAAACTCTCATGGGAAATCGAATGGTTAAATGACAAGGTCCAAAGCCAAAGCAAATTAAGACACTCCCTCCTGTGAAGTATACTTGACGTTTCAGGCAGGGAAACAGCTTGAAGATGAAGCACATGTCCGAATTACTGTTTGTGGGAGGTTTCGTAACATGCTTTTACACTATGTTCATCTCCCTGATAGTGAGTGGTACAAGGCATTGGAGTCTGACAAAGAAACATATGTTCATCTCGTTTCAATTATCCGCATAGAGCATGAGTTGTCCGATGCAAGTTCCTGGTCCATCTAAATGTTCGCGACTAGTACTCGGATGCAACTCTTCCACTTCTCTTAACATGCGCGTGTTGGCCTAGCTACTATTTTTTTCTAGGAAGAAGTCCAATTTTAACCATCGAATTATTGTCCGAGTCCGGATTTAACCATCGAACTCTAAAACTAGGTATATCCGACCATCCAACTATTGAAATCGGACATATTTGGTCCCAGTTGGTTTCAATGGCGGTTTTTATTTTAAAAATAATAAAAGATCTATTTAATCTTTAAAAAATCATAACTAATTCATTTTAAATCAATACAACATGAAACTATGTTTCTAAAAAAATGTAATCTTTTGGGTGATCTCTCCCGATTTAATATAGTGCAAAATAATAATACATACAAATATTAGACGTGGATATAAACAATAAAGCAATATGAGAGGTGATAAATGGGATCCATATAACTCTAAGTAGAGCTAGTGGATGGATCACATTTTCAGAAAAATTTTGGTACTAGTTACATATTTTTATGATTTAAAATAAATTAGTTATGACTTATGAATTTTTATAAGATTAAATAGATTTTTTTTATTTTTAAAAATGAAAACTGTCGTTGAAACCACTTGTGGGACCACATATGCACGGTTTCAATAGTTAGATGGTTGGATGTGGCCAGTTTTAGAGTTTGATGGTCAAATTCGGACTCGGACAATAGTTCCATGGTCAAAATTGGATTTTTAGGATCCCATAAACCCTTTTTTTCTATTGCAATGTCCTTTTAGATAAGTATTTTTGAATATGATTTTTTACGGTCAACGGGGGAGAGCATCCATCTGAACTGTATTTGATTTTTGCATTATAGAGAGCCACGCATCAATAACCTCGTTTTTAAGAAAAATGAGGCAAAACCCTACAATGCACGGTTAATTCGGGGGAACCGGGCTAAAACCACAACGAACCATATAGTTAAATTAGGCTTCAATACCCCAACTGTCGGTACCCAGCTAACAGGGTACCCGCTTACACTAGACGAATATCACTAAGGGAGGTAACTACTGCAGTACAAGAAGGGCCTAAGGCCGCATACAGATGGGCCCGGCCCACTCCTTGGGAAAGCTGGGCCACGCACCCGGCCCACAGGGGAGGCCCCGGACCTCCTTGGAAGACCGAGCCTCCCCCAGCCACGCGAGGAGAGGTCCGGACCTCTCGGGCCGGAGCCTGCGCCCCCGGTGGTCCGGGGCCGCCACGTGCCCACAGGGCACGGGAAGGTCTCGCGATGCCACGTGCCCACAGGGCGCGTGGCGGGGCCTTCAACCGGGCGCCTCGCCCACCTGCCGCATTTATTGCGGGCAGGCGGACGTGCCCGATGCCGCTGACACCGCCGCTGTCAGTTTGGCACGCCCCGATGCTGCTGACACCACGAGTGTCAGACGGGCGTGCCCCCGTTACCCGCCGACGCCGCCGCTGTCAGACAGGCGTGCCCCGTCGCCCGCCGACGCCGCCGCTGTCAGACAGGCGTGCCCCCGTCGCCCGCCGACGCCGCCGCTGTCAGGCGGGCGTGCCCCCATCGCCGCTGGCACCGCCGCTGGCAGGCGGCGGCGGCGAGGCACAGGGGCGCGCCTTACCAAGGCGCGGCGGCGATAACAGGGCACTACAGTTGATTTCCCCAGCTACACTGGGGGCTATATTGAGTAAACAAGTACGCTGTACACATCATGAGCCGCGCCACGCGCGGCGGCCGCGCTCAGCCTAATACTAGGTAGCGGCGCCGCAACGCTACTATGAGCGTCCCATCCTGTCACGCGTGCGCACCGCCTGCCCCTCGGCCTCTGAAACCCATCAGCGGGTTTAGCAGCCGATGGGACAGGGCGGCGTGAGGAAGGACAATATGGCGGATCTCCATGCCACTACGGCGGTACAGGCGCAAGGCATGGGAGCGTTGGAAATAAGGCACAGGATAGAACTGTAGCATAGAGGAAATGGGCCAGGACCACCTGTCGGGGCCCGGCCACCATGTACATGCCCCCCTTGGGCTATAAAAGGGGAGACATACGCAACACAGAGGGACACGCTGGACAGACGCTCCTCGATCTCCTCAAGCTAGATACACAGACCCAGACAGGCTCAGAGACTTCTCTGAAGGCCCACGAAATACAAGAACACACCCCATAGTGGACGTAGGGTATTACGCTCCGGCGGCCCGAACCACTCTAAATCCTCTCGCCACCATCGTGCCACCATTGACTAGCTAACAAGGATTGCTCCCCCTAACTACTCTCCGTACTTAGGATCTCGGCCGGGTGCATTCCGCCACCTGACCAGGAGCACGTCCGCTCCGACACTTGGCGCGCCAGGTAGGGGGAGAAGCATCAGTTAGCATCATCCCTCACCGCATGATGGTGCGCATCTGCGATTTCCATGAGGATGCAGCCGCATCAGAGGAGGTGGCCTCGACTGGGTCGCAGGCCTCCCCCCTCCATTCTGAGGGTGCGGCGCGGACGCCGCGGCTCCCTCGGCGCCCCGCGGGGGGCGCCGCTAGCTGCAAATACTGCAGTGACAAGCGCTGTAGCGGCAAACGCCGCCACGGCGAACCCCGCTGCTGCCAGCGGCCCGCTCGCCGCAGCCAGGGAGCTGCTTCGTAACCCCCCGGGGCCGACAGCCTCACCTAGCGCCCTGGCGCAGTGGCGAAGCGATGTGGATCGCCTGATCCACCTAGCCGAGGTCACCCCTGGCCCAGCTAGGACTGGGTCGCGACTCCCTCCCAGCAGCGGGGGGAGGTCGAACCGCCGCAGGCAGCACGATGCGGCAACATCCGCGCGCTCCCCCTCAGTAAGGAGCGCGCAGACGGAAGACCTGCGAGCCGAGCTCAACCGCCGGCGAGCAGGCACCCCCACCACCGTGGAGCAACCACGGGTGCAGCCGAGCGCCGCCAAGGGCAAGAACCTTGACGCGGCGTTCGCCGCTGCAGCGCCTAAGCCCCCGGCCTACGCGCCACCCCCGGTTGGCGTGCAGACGCCACCAGGGGTCGTATCGGCTGGAGTTGGCTGCGCCGCACTCGCGGACAGCCTCCGCTCCGCGCGCTGGCCGCAGAAGTTCCGGCCGCACCTGCCGGAAAAGTACGACGGGAATACCAACCCGTCGGAATTCCTGCAGGTGTACGTCACCGCTATCACAGCGGCTGGCGGAGACGACGCCGTCATGGCGTCATACTTCCATGTCGCCTTGTCTGGGCCGGCCCGGACTTGGCTCATGAACCTGACCCCCGGGTCAATCCGGTCCTGGGAAGAGCTCTGCACTCTGTTCCAGGCGAATTTCGCGAGTGCGTGCCAGCAGTACGGCGTGGAGGCCCACCTCCATGCAGTACGTCAGGAGCCTGGCGAATCCCTCCGAGCGTTCATCGCTCGTTTCGCCAAGGTGCGGGGGACAATCCCTCGCATCTCCGACGCGTCCATCATCACAGCTTTCCGGCAAGGCGTCCGTGATGAGAAGATGCTGGAGAAACTGGCGACCCGCCAAGTACAGGACGTCGCCACCCTGTACGCGCTGGCGGACAAGTGCGCTAGGGCCGCAGAGGGGCGTGCGTGGCACTCCCCACAACAGGACAGGACTGTCCAGCCAGGCGCCTCTGTCGGTGCCGCCCGAGAAAGCGGCAAGAAAAAGAAGAAGGGGCGACGCCCTGAGAGGTTCCTGGAGGGGGCCCCTGTCGCTGCGGCAGCACCTGGAGGCCGCGACACCGGCGGCAAGCGCCCGAGGCAACAGGCGCGGAACAGTGGCGGCTCATGCCCTGTTCATCCCAACAGCGGTCACAGCGCCGCCGACTGCCGCGAGATACAAAAGCTCGTGCAGCGGCGCCTCAGTGACCGCCGAGAGCGTCCGGCCAAGGACGACTCACCCCCACGCCAGCGCCCTGGCAAGGGGAAGGCTACCAGCGACGGTGGGCCCGCCGCTGGGGGCAAGGAGATGGGCTTTCAGCCCCCGGAGCGGGAGCTCAAGAGCGTCTACGCTCTAGGCCACTCCAGCTCCGAATCCAGCGACAACGAACGTCGCAAGAAGCTGTACGTCATGTACGGTGGAAGCTGGGCGGTCTCTTCCCGGCGGGACGTGAAGGCCCTGCGCCGAGAAGTCCTCTCGGTCAGGCCGAGCGTCCCTGGGGTGGCTCCACACCACAAGTGGAGAGACACCACCATTTCCTTCGGGCCGGCCGACTGCCCAGAGAACATGGCTGGGGCTGGCGTACTGCCGATCATCACATCGCCGGTGGTCGCCAACATACGGCTCCACCACGTGTTGATCGACGGCGGAGCCGCCCTCAACATCATCAGCCACGCAGCCTTCAAACAGCTGCAGATTCCAGAGTCGCGCCTGGCTCCGACGCGCCCGTTCTCCGGCGTGGGTCCGGTGCCGATCTACCCGAAAGGAAAGATCGACCTCCCGGTCACCTTCGGGACCCCGGAGAAGTTCCGCACAGAGAATGTCCAGTTCGACGTCGCGGAAGTCAACCTGCCGTTCAACGTCATCATTGGCAGACCGGCGCTGTACCGCTTCATGGCTGTTGCTCATTACGGGTACTTGGTCGTGAAGATGCCGTCCCCGGCGGGGGTTCTCACCGTGCCGGGAGACCGCCACGCAGCCGTCGCCGCGGTAGAGAAGCTCCATGCTCTCGCTACTGACGCAGCGAACCCGGCGGGGGACAACCCCTCGACCTCTCGGGCCAAGGTTCCTGTTAAGGAACCAAAGGTGCCCAAGGTACGCCCTTCCGACCCCGAGGATGTGCCGGTCAAGACCGTCCAGATCGGGGCGGAACCCTCCCAGACCACCCGCATCGCAGGGAATCTGGGAGAGAAATAGGGAGACGCGCTCGTTACTTTCCTCCGGGCAAATGTCGACGTGTTCGCCTGGGAACCGTCGCAGATGCCTGGGATCCCTAGGGAAGTGATTGAGCACCGTCTGAAGATCAACCCAGACGCCAAGCCGGTGCGGCAAAAGCCACGGAGGCAGTCCGTGGAGCGCCAGGACTTCATCCGTCAGGAGGTCCGGAAGCTCCTGGACGCAGGCTTCATCGAGGAGGTCCATCACCCCGAGTGGCTGGCCAACCCGGTGGTCGTCCCCAAGGCGAACGGGAAGCTTCGGATGTGTATCGACTACACCAGCCTCAACAAAGTATGTCCTCCAGACCCTTATCCCCTCCCGCGCATAGACCAGATAGTAGATTCCACCTCCGGGTGTGAACTCTTGTCTTTTTTGGATGCGTACTCTGGGTTTCATCAGATCCAGATGGATGAGGAGGATAAGAGGCATACAGCCTTCGTAACAGTAGATGGGTTGTATTGTTACGTTGTAATGCCATATGGTCTGAGGAATGCTTTGCCTACGTTTCTCCGTGCCATGAATTTCACGTTCCATGACCTGATCAGAAACATAGTAGAGGTCTATGTCGATGACATTGTCGTCAAGACCAGGGTAGGGTCGACCTTGATGGAAGACCTGGCCCTTGTTTTCGACAGATTGCGCACAACGCGCACGAAGCTGAACCCCGAGAAATGCGTCTTTGGCGTCTCGGCTGGTAAGCTGTTAGGTTTCCTAGTGTCACATCGCGGCATTGAGGCAAACCCAACCAAGATCAGGGCAATCGAGGCTATGCGGCCGCCGGCCTGCATCAAGGACCTCCAGAAACTCACTGGGTCCTTGGCAGCCCTCAGTCGGTTTATCTCAAGGCTAGCCGAGAGAGCCCTGCCCTTCTTCAAGCTTTTGAGGAAGTCCGGACCATTCATATGGACCGAAGAGGCTGAACAAGCCTTCCAGGAGTTGAAGCAGCATCTCACCACTCTGCCCATTTTAGCGGCGCCAGAGCCTGGTGAGACCCTGTTTCTCTACCTCGCCGCGACATCCGAGGTGGTAAGCATGGTCCTGGTCGCCGAGCGACCAGTCCATTCCCACGAGGGAGACACCGGGGTCCCCCAAGTGGAAGGTGGTGGTCCGCCCACCACAGAAGCTGCAACTGGCCCCGGTACTGGAGGTCCGGCTGACACACTGCCCTGCCAAGGCGGTGAGCCACCAAAAACAGGAGGGCAAGCCGCCCAGGGGGCCAGCCTGGCAGAGGTAGGTGGCCTCGGACCTACCACTAAGGTCCGGACCACCCAGAAGCCAGTGTATTACGTCAGTGAGGTCCTTCACGGGGCAAAGGCCAGATATCTGGAAGCTCACAAGTTCGCCTACGCGTTACTTATTGCTTCCAGAAAGTTACGCCATTATTTCCAGGCGCATAAGGTTGTCGTGGTGACCTCTTACCCGCTAAGAGCGATCCTGCACAATTCCAACGCCATTGGGAATATTGCCAAATGGGCTGCGGAGCTGGCAGAGTTCCAGCTCGACTTCCAGCCCCGGAGTGCTGCCAAGAGCCAAGTCTTGGCCGACTTCATCGCAGAGTGGACTCCCACCGCCTCGGAATCTGGAGGTCCGCAGGCCGAGGCGGAACCTTCCCAGCCGGACAGGACCGTCTGGGTTTTCACCAAGCCGCACTGGACTCTCTTCTTCGACGGGTCCGCCCGCGAAAAAGGGTCTAGAGCAGGGGTGGCCCTCGAGGACCCAAACGGGGATCAGGTGAAGTACATAGTATGCTTCGGATTCAAAGCCACTAACAACATGGCGGAATACGAAGGCTTGATCTTTGGGCTCATGATCGCTCAGTCACTGGGGATCAAGCAGCTCCTGGTTAAGGGGGATTCCCAATTGGTGATCAGACAGGTCCGGGGGGAGTGCTGCTGCAATAACCCCCAGCTCGCAGCATACCTCATGCGAGTGAGGGAGCTCGAGAAGGACTTCGAGGTCCTGGAACTGCAGCACGTTCCCAGGAACCTCAACTCAGTGGCAGATGACCTCTCCGCGAGGGCATCGACTCGGGGCCCAGTACCCGAGGGCGTCTTCAAAAGACAGCTGCTGAGACCAACCGCCCAGCCAGCCGAACTGGGCGAAGGGGGCAGAACTAGCACCTCGAAGCTAGCAGTCCCGGTGGTCCTCCATCTCTGGAGCCCACCAAGGATCGTGTGGACTGATGACCCCGGCATGTCATCAGGGACACATCCAATAGCTCAGGGCAGTCCCGATGCACGGATCTCAGAGATCCGGGACTACCTGAAGGACAAAATCCTTCCCGAAGAACGTGTGTCTGCTGAGCGCATAGTGCGGTTGGCTAAACGCTACACGCTAGTAGAAGGGGATCTCTACAGGCGTGGCGCCAATGGCATCCTCATGCGATGCATAACCCGGGAGGAGGGCCGCGATTTACTCGCGGAGATCCATGGAGGCGAGTGCGGGAATCATTCAGGGTCCCGTACGCTGGTCGGTAAAGCCTTTCGGCATGGCTTTTACTGCCCGACAGCGCTCCAGGATGCAGCTGAGCTAGTAAGGTCCTGCAAGGCGTGTCAGTTCCACGCAAAGCAGATACACACACCGGCTCAGTCTCTGCAGATGATTCCACCCTCTTGGCCCTTCGCGGTATGGGGGGTGGACATCCTGGGACCTTTCCCTAGAGCTGTCGGTGGGTACCGGTACCTCTACGTCGCCATTGACAAATTCACAAAATGGCCTGAGGTGACCCCAGTAGTGAGCATCACCCAAGGAACTGCAACAGCTTTCCTTAAGTCCATTGTGTGCCGGTTCGGCGTCCCTAGCCGTATTATAACGGACAACGGGAACCAGTTCACGAGTCGGGTCTTCCAGGACTACTGCGACGGCGTTGGCGTCCAGTTATGCTTCGCCTCTGTAGCACATCCTAGGAGCAATGGACAGGTCGAGAGAGCTAACGCAGAAATCCTCAAGGGGCTCAGAACCCGCACCTTCAACTGCTTGCAAAAGCACGGTGCGAAGTGGGTTGATGAGCTCCCCTACGTGCTATGGGGGATCCGGACCACACCCAGCCGAGCAACCGGGGAAACCCCATTCTTCCTGGTATACGGGGCCGAGGCATGCCTCCCACCAGAAATACTCTTGGGCTCCCCATGGGTCCAAGCTTTTGATGAATCTTTGCAGGAACAAGCAAGGTACGACGACGTCGACCTTGTCGAGGAGCAAAGATGGCAGGCTGCAATCCGGAACGCACGGTACAACCAATCGCTCAAACGCTATCATGAGCGAACCGTGCGGGGCAGGGTGCTCCAACCTGGAGACCTGGTCCTGAGGCGCGTCTTGAGCCGAGAAGGGCGCAACAAACTCTCCCCCAGCTGGGAAGGCCCCTTCAAGGTGACAGAAGTTAGTCGCCCCGGTTGCGTTCGCCTCGCCACGGAGGAAGGAGTTCCGCTGCCGAACCCTTGGAATATAGAGCACCTCCGTAAGTTTTATCCGTAGGCAAGAAATTCAGGGCTACCCCTTTTTCTTTTTGTAAGCTAAATAGGATCACCATGTGGACCAGAGCGGTGAAGGTCCGCCCTTGTAATCCCGACCTCTGGCTAACATCACATGACACCCTGTACCGCTTGTTTAAAGAAAGAGTTTAGCCCTGAAATTCTCGTCTCCGCTATTACCCTACTGCTTGCTCAGCTGCCATCTGTTTCAATTTTTCCTAACCCCTGCGTGGAATCCTGCTCTTGCCAAAAATCTCCTTGGAACTAGCAGGACTTAGCAGCTTGAGTGTGAAGTGGTTAGCACAGAGGCTGGGAAGGAGGTCCGGAATACTGGGTGCCAGGTCCAGAGAAAAGGGGCTCGCCTTGGTAGCACGGAGCTGTCAGCTGCTTAGCCTGGTCTCATACCCTAAGCACTGAACACTCCCTACCACGCCGTGAGTTCCCCCAGTATCAGGAACAGTGCGTTTAGTGCTCCGGACCACCCCCTAAGCTAATGGCACACCCCCTAACCTCAGCAGCGAGGTCCGGCTGCGACTCCGAGGACTTCAAGGCAGCGCGGTTACCTTTTATTTCGCTAGGAGAGGTCCGAACGACTGCAGGACCGGACCAGAGCTAAGGTGTTTTTGGACTAGGATAGTCCAGGGCTGTGTCGCAGTTTTGCCTGGTTCCGCACCCTTAACTCACACACCCTGCTATCCCACGAACAAACATCCTTGGCCCCTGGTCCGGACAGAAAACGCTCCGGACCTCGAATAGCGGAAAAGGTCAACTCAGAGCGGGTCCCGTAGGTGCGACACTGACGTTTGCCGTGAGTTGCATGCAGGTCTGGCCTCTGACTTGGTGGTAGCCAGCCTCAAAACTTAGAGCCTACCTACCAGGGGGCCAGGGGGTCAGGTGACAACACACCAGCATGCAGCAAGGAGTAAATGAAGATAAGTCGCAACTATCATTCTTATATTACTTGGCATACTAATGTTTTACATACATAAAAAAAACAAAACAAAACAGCAAAAGCTGTTGCCCTACGGCGCTGGAGAGGCTCCTGTCCCCGGTACATCCGGGTCCTCGTCAGCAGGGGTCCGCTGGAACCGGGCGGCAACGACCTCCACCGCCTCCTGCACGCTGTCCCGAGCGGCGGCCTCCGCTTCCTCCACCGGACCTGTGATAACCGGGTGCAAGGAAATGGCGGGGTCGTGGCTCCGGAAGCAGACCAGGAGGTGCTCCACCACGAGGCGGCACAGCTCGCGGCCCTCGGCTTCAAGGCGCTCTCCGAGCGTGGAGTCCAGGCGCCGGAGTCGCTCCACCGCCGAGTCAAGGACAGGGAGGGCGTCCGCAATGGTGGACGGCGGCTCTGTCACCCGGATCGGACTCAGTCCGAGCGGTACCAGAGCCGAACTCGCCTCCCCGGCCCAGTCGGCGATGCGTTGGAGGCCGGCGCGCATCTGCTCCCGGTCCTCCACCGCCGCCTGCTGAGCAGCACCCTGCTTCAGCTGCTCCAGAGCGGCCCGCTCAGCCAGCAGCTGCCTCTCCTGGTCCGCCAGCTCCGCTTCCTAGGACTTCACCCAGTCCTCGCGGACCTTGAGCGTGGCAGCCTGGCGAGCAGCAGAGTCCCTCAGAGCCTTGGCCGACGCCTCCCGCTGAGCGACGGAGTCCTCGCGGGCCGCAACCGCTGCCTCGCGCTCGACAAGCCTCAGCTTCATCTTGTCGAGCTCGGCGTTGACAGCAGCCTGCCGCTCAGACACCTCCACCAGCTCTTGCCGGCGCTGCTCCACGCCCTTCCACGCGGACTCCAGCTTCTCCTGCTCGAGCTTCAGCCGTGCCTCGCCCACCTCGGCCTACTTCTCGCGGAGCCCAACCGCGCGCTCCCGGCCAGCAAACCTCTGCAGGTCCTCTTGGAAGGCCGTGCGGTCGGCGTCGAGCTCGGTGCGGGCAGTGGAAAGCTCCGCACGGGTCCGTGTGTGCTGGGCGGTGGCGGCTTCGATCTGCTTCCCCAGACGGGCCCGCCAGCCGTCCAGGCCCTCGCGCTCCTGTTGCAGCCGGGCCCACTCCAGCTGGAGCGCCCCCTGGGCGTCGTCCAGGGCCTGGCACGCCCGACGTAGCACGCGAGGGAGAGGGGCTCCACCCGGCTAGGGCAAGGGCAGGAGCGGCCTACCCAGAACCTCCTCCAGTTCCCCCTCGGCAGGGAGCGGAGATCCGGGGCTGGTCGTCTGGACGGCGAGCGGCGAAGTCTCCGAGGTCCGAGCGTCAGGAGCCGCCTCCGGCGCAGGCCCTTGGGTCGCGACGCCCTCCGGCACCGGGCTGCCTCGTGCCTGGGGCTGCGCGCCCGGAGCTGCCCCCTTAGCAGGCACTCCGGGTGCGGTCTCGACCCCCGAGGCGCCCCCCGGCGTCGGTCCACCTGGGGCCTGGGGCCGGACAGACGGGGTGGCCTCCGGTGCAGGCCCCTCGGTCGTAGCTCGGGCCCGCGTGGCATCTCCCGCCGTCAGACCACCAGGGGCGCACTTCTCCGCCGTGGTCGCCCGGCCACCAGAGCCGCTGGGGGGAGGAACGCCGGCCGGACGTGTCGGCCTAAACAGAAACGCACGGCGGAAGGCTGAGAAACCTGAAAAAAGCTAGCCGTGGTACCGCGAAGTATGCGAAACTAATCTAAAGGGCTTACCTCAAGGTAGGCGCCGACCAGCGGCCACGAAGGCCAGAGCCTCGCCGCGGCTGCCGATCTGCGGTCGGCACTGCCGGTGGCTGCTGTTGCCGCGGGCCCGAGGCCGGCGGTGCCGGAGAGGGCCGCCGCTGCTGGTCCGGCGTCGGAGGAGGTGCCCGGCGCTGAGGGTGCCGCTGGCCCGGAGGCGGCGGTGGCACTCGCTCCCCTTGCCCAGAGGAGCTACCTTCCCCCGAGGTCCGCTGACGCTTCGGGTCGGGCTCCGAGACAAAGGTCCCGTCACCGCGGACCAGCCTTCGCCGCGTCTCCTCACCACCCGTCGGCGGAACGGCGGGGGACGCTGCCACAGGCTCCTTGCCCTTGTCAGCAGGAGCGGTGCCTCTGGCACCAGAACCCCCAGCCGGGGCGTCGGCAATGTGGACCCCCCCGGTTGGGGTCGCCTCCAAGCTGCCGCGCCGCGAGGCCGCCGTCGTCGAGCGTGGGCATCTCCCGGAGCACCGCCGTCCGCAAGGCCTAGTCGCGGCAGAGCGGCACGATAGCGGACGGCAGGCGCAGCTGCTCCGGAGGGAAGCTCACGTCCGTGACGCACCGCACCCATTCCTCCAGCAGGAGCGGCGTCAGGTCGTGGTCTTCGCCACGTACTACCCGGCTGCAGTCGTTGGAGCCGGTGTAGTTCCACGCCAGCCTTGGCCGCATCTGCAGGGGAGCGAGCCTCCGCCTGAGGAAGTCCGCGAGGACGTGCAGTGAGGTCAGGCCGCCGCTGATAAGCTCAGCAATCCTGTACAGCACGGGGGAGAACTCGGGTGGCAGATCCGTCGAGGCACCCTCCGGGAAGGTGCGTCGGGGCTACTATCCGGGAGAGCCAACCGGTCGTTCGGCTCCGCCCTGACGATCACCCAGTCGTTGCGCCAGTGCTCCCACTTGGCGCTGGCGAAGGTGGGGAGATAGGTCGATCTTCCCCCGGACCCCTTCAGCAGGAAGTAGTAGCGGCCGATCTCCGTCGAGCTCCTCCCGGAACACCTCACCGAGAAGAAGTGGCGGAAGAGCGTCACGCAGGGAGGAACCCCCACGAACATCTCGCAGAAGTGGGCAAAGATTGCCGCATGAAGGATGGAGTGGGGGGTGAGGTGCTGGAGCTGCAGCCCAAACGCCTCCAGCACCAGCATGAAGAAAGAAGAAATCGGAATCCCCAAACCACAGTAGAGGTAGGGGACGAAGAGGACGAACTCCCCCAGCTGCAAGTTGCGGTGGGGGAGGGAACCCGTGCGAACATTATCGCGACGCTCCGCGTCCGTCCAGCCGAGCAGGCGGCGGACGCGGGTGAGGTTCTCCTCAGTCTCCTGGGGGGATTGGTGGCTCGGACCCATCGCTGGAGAATCTGGCGGTGGAGAAGACAAGGAGCACGCAGCAGACAAGGAGCGAGAGCTCTGCTGCGAGGAAGATGAAGCGCCGCGGCGGATGCGAGGGGTGCAGAGGCAAATGGCAGAAGGACGTGCTCGGCCGATGGCCGAGAGCCCTATTTGACGGTTGCCCTCAATCCTCAGCAAGCCGCGGACGCCAAATGTACGCGCGCGCGGACGCACCCACGGGCCTCCAGGTCTATGACAGCAGGGGCCCGAGGAGGCAGTCATGACAGGCGGGTAGAAGAGCAAGCAAGGCAGGAAGGCGAACCGGCGGCCGCTCGCGGACGCGCGTCTCGGCGCGACGCGCGGGGCCCCCGCCTTTTCCGCTTTACGCACGGCTGCCCACGTAGCCATCTGCCCCGCCTTAATGGCAGGAGAAGGAGTAGGTGAACCGCCGCGCGGTTCCCGACGCGGGCCTGCCCCCACGTTCCCCGAGAGGTTCCCACTATCGCGCGTCCCAGATCGTGGGAGCCCACGGGGCCACCCCGCGGGGTCGGGTGGACTGAGCCCCCTCCGAAGACAGGCGAGTCGAGGCCTCGTCCAAGAAATCAAGTGGTGGGCCCTGCCCAACTATGAGCTTAACGGCTAAACACCGGTAACCGCCCACGGCTCCCGGCGGCTTGTGTAGTAAGCGACGGTGGGCTCACCTCAGGTTCGAAAAACTCACCAAAGGCGAGCCCAGGGGCCACTGTCGGTACCCAGCTAACCGGGTACCCGCTTACACTAGACGAAGATCACTAAGGGAGGTAACTACTGCAGTACAAGGAGGGCCTAAGGCCGCATACAGATGGGCCCGGCCCACTCCTTGGGAAAGCTGGGCCACGCACCCGGCCCACAGGGGAGGCCCCGGACCTCCTTGGAAGACCGAGCCTCCCCCAGCCACGCGAGGAGAGGTCCGGACCTCTCGGGCCGGAGCCGGCGCCCCCGGTGGTCCGAGGCCGCCACGTGCCCGCAGAAGCGCGTGGAGGTCCGGAGCCAGCGCCCTCGGTGGTCCGAGGGCGCCACGTGCCCGCTGAGCACGTGGAGGTCCGGAGCCAGCACCTTCGGTGGTCCGGGGCCGCCACGTGCCCACATGGCACGGGAAGGTCTCGCGATGCCACGTGCCCACAGGGCGCGTGGCGGGGCCTTCAACCGGGCGCCTCGCCCTACCTGCCGCATTTATTGCGGGCAGGCGGACGTGCCCGATGCCGCTGACACCGCCGCTGTCAGGCTGGCACGCCCCGATGCTGCTGACACCACGAGTGTCAGACGGGCGTGCCCCCGTCGCCCGCCGACGCCGCCGCTGTCAGACAGGCGTGCCCCCGTCGCCCGCCGACGCCGCCGCTGTCAGGCGGGCGTGCCCCCATCGCCGCTGGCACCGCCGCTGGCAGGCGGCGGCGGCGAGGCAAAGGGGCGCGCCTTACCAAGGCGCGGCGGCGATACCAGGGCACTACAGTTGATTTCCCCAGCTACACTGGGGGCTATATTGAGTAAACAAGTACGCTGTACACATCATGAGCCGCGCCACGCGCGGCGGCCGCGCTCAGCCTAATACTAGGTAGCGGCGCCGCAACGCTACTACGAGCGTCCCAACCTGTCACGCGTGCGCACCGCCTGCCCCTCGGCCTCTGAAACCCATCAGCGGGTTTAGCAGCCGATGGGACAGGGCGGCGTGAGGAAGGACAATATGGCGGATCTCCAGGCCACTACGGCGGTACAGGCGCAAGGCATGGGAGCGTTGGAAATTAGGCACAGGATAGAACTGTAGCATAGAGGAAATGGGCCGGGACCACCTGTCGGGGCCCGGCCACCATGTACATGCCCCCCTTGGGACTATAAAAGGGGAGACATACGCAACACAGAGGGACACGCTGGACAGACGCTCCTCGATCTCCTCAAGCTAGATACACAGACCCAGACAGGCTCAGAGACTCCTCTGAAGGCCCACGAAATACAAGAACACACCCCATAGTGGACGTAGGGTATTACGCTCCGGCGGCCCGAACCACTCTAAATCCTCTCGCCACCATCGTGCCACCATTGACTAGCTAACAACGATTGCTCCCCCTAACTACTCTCCGTACTTAGGATCTCGGCCGGGTGCATTCCGCCACCTGACCAGGAGCACGTCCGCTCCGACACCAACATAGGGCAAAAATGTGGTGTAACCACATATAACAACTCATACCCCAACACAAGGGCAAAGTGTGGCCAATCAACAAAAAACAACACATTTTCAACAAGACTACCAATCTCACCATAGGAAGACGACCTTCATGAGCAACGCCTACAACTAGGATATGAATGTCGAAGATGGCCTCATCGGTTGTCGTCGACCAGCCAAACCGGAACAATGGATACGATGTCGAAGGTGGCCTCATCAGTTGTCGCTGATCAGCCAAACCGGAACAATGGTTTCGCATGGAGATCTATGGATATGATGTGGTTGTAGGGGTGGAGAGCACTCATGTCGACAACTCCAAGGAGGTTAGCGGCACCCTCAAACACCGTCTTTGTTAGCCTAACAAAACATTGGGCATGGCTTTTCGCCTATGACTCCCCGACCCCATATTTTTGGAGTATAATTACCTTGTAGCATAGTCAAGGAGGCTCACTGGAACATAACATGTGCCTTGTGAGCATGCATTGATGGTGATGGCTAAGGAGAGACGTT
This sequence comes from Paspalum vaginatum, assembly GCA_030272315.1. Lineage (NCBI taxonomy): Eukaryota > Viridiplantae > Streptophyta > Magnoliopsida > Poales > Poaceae > Paspalum > Paspalum vaginatum. The sequence continues at coordinate 47,229,933 of CM059013.1, read as the reverse complement.
GACACCAAGGCACCAAATCCAGCGTCCAAGGAGGCCCCATGTTGTCACTTGAGCTAGGCTCCGGGGTGCCTAATCCAGCGCGGGGAGCTAGAGGTAGCGGAGCGGCCCCATAACTCAGCCATAATGAGAGGGAGACATGATGATGCCGATCCCGAGTGGAGCCATGGCCACCGAAGGCACCGGCCACGCGACCAGTACCCCCATGGAGGGCAGCGCCCACTGCATCGAAAACCCTTAGCTGGAGCAGCGTCGTCGAGCGACGAGCCCCCATATGGGCCGACCAAATCCATGGGCGAGGCCCGTGGATCTAGTGGTGAGGGCCCCGGATCTGGTCACAGTACCATCGGAGCTTCACCCGTCGCCGATGAAATGAAGGGAAATGATGAAAGGGGTGGGGTTGGGAGCAGGAGAAAAACTTTAGATGATCTTTGGACCACTTATTGTGTGATGGACAGATCTAATGAATCACTACAGTATCAAATGCTATAGGTTCATTGATTAGTGCTAGGCGAACGTGTGCTCTTCCGTGACTTCCCTTCTACACGTCAGAGAAGCCGAGCCAGTGATGGGCTGGCGGCGGCACTCTTTTTCGCCCACAAGTCGCCCCTAAGCCTTAGTTTGGATAATCTTGGATTGAGGAGGATTAGGGTGGATTGAAAAAAATTAAAGTGTGTTTAAATCCACAATAAACCAAAATTCCTCTTAATCCAAGATTAAACCTAGGCCCAAACGGGGACAGGGTGAGAGAGAAAATAGAAATACGACATTTTGGGCCAAAACAAAATTTGCTAAGACTCTGGACCGGCCCAGGTTTGCGCCGCAGTGGTTCATTCATTCCCGAGGTGGCCGGGCAGGGTGCGCCGGCCGGCTGGCCGCCGGCGGCGGAGTCGAAGAGAGGGCCAGAGATGGCGACGTCGTCCGCCACTGCGGCCGCGCTCGGGGACTACAGTCTACAGGTGAGCTCGAATTTTACTCCCCACAACCTTCCCTGCGTCTCTCCTTCGCGTTCTCCGTGGGCTTCTCGACCTACACTGTAGGTAGTTTCTTTAGATGCGGAAGGCCATGTAGTTTATTTTGGTTAATTGGTTGGACTGCAGTAATTTTAGTTGGGGTCTAGTATCACATTACTCGTTAATATATCCGGCTTGTTCTGGTGCATCATATGTTGTCCTTTTGACTATCAGTGCTGCTCATCGCAATAAATAAGGATGAATCCGGGAATTGTACACTGAGCACTGGCGTAGAAAAATAAGATCGATCTACGGGAATTGTCGGTGCGCCATGGACCAAGGCTTCAGTGTTCCCTGTACCCTGCTGAAATTAATGGATGAGAAAAATGTTGAAGTTGACTAATTTCCCATGTGCTGTGCTCCAATTGCCATCAGCTATAAGTGTGGCGGCCGCCACATGATCTTCACGCTGCTTGAATGCGCCTCCTCAACTTGGCCCATTTAATGCATGTTTGGCAATAGCCAATTATATTCAGACATGTAGAGAAGCAGAGACTTCCATTATTGATTGAACACAACACCTGCTGCTTGAATCCACATTTCTGATTTCTCCCTTTCCCTTGAGTAGATGGCAGAACAGATCCCCCACACACTCCGCTATCACATCCTGTTAGTGAATTGAGTGCTTACTGCCTTGCAGTTCGGTAGGAGATACCTCCATACACAGGATAGCGGTCCGCCACTTCCACGTGATTATATCAAAGGTCAATTCTCACAGCCGCTAAGCTAAATCTTTGCTTGTGATTCAAATACATGTATTTAGTCTCTCATGTATGCTGACATAATGTTATATGCTGCATTTAATTTCCTTAACAGGGAAGTGCTGAGCTGCAGATGCATGAGCTCTAATGGCGGAGATGGTCAGTACAGTGGTTGCACAAGCAGCAATTAGCCAGGTCCTATCTGGTGTCATTAACAGGCATGAGGGGAAAGAGAAATCAAAGGCAGACGAAAACTTGGAGAGGCTAGAGATGGCACACATCAAGTTGGAGGCTGCTCTTGAGACATCTGAAAAGTGGCAGATCACCGATGCCTCCCTGTTGCGTTGGCGTAAAAAGCTGAAGCGCGCTGCTCAAGAGTGTGACGACACGCTCCACAAATGCAAGCTTAAGATCCTAGAAGATGAACAAACGGAGCAGGAGGTGAGGAATTCAGCTTTTCCTAAACGGATAGCACATGCTACCAAGTCATTTATCTCCTCTGCCTTTGGCTACGGTAACCAGCTGAGCAAATCCATTGTTCGAAGATTTGAGTGGTATGCAGATGGTGCTAGCGACTTCTTGAGATTCATGGAGCTTGGTTGCACACCACACTGTCACATGCCCTTCAACACTTTTGTCAGAAAGCTTTTTGCAGGGAAGAGGCTACAACACAAAATCGATCAGGGAAATGGAAGCGCTTTTTTCCTACTGTGGTTACCCTTCAGTACTGCAGAGCATGGAGTAGAGGTTACCCTGTTCTTCATCCAGAAAGACGGTAATGTGCCAGAGAATAATTTTTACTTCAGTATCATGCTCCAACTCTCAGAGAGTACGGACATAATTGGGATTGCAATTAAGTGCTCGCAGCTGTTTATACCTCTTTACACGTCTAAAGTTGAAATTATTAGGAATAAACTTAAGCAGCTGCCTACAGAAGACTTCTCATGGGTGCCATTTGTTGATTCACACGAGAAAGAACATTGGGACAATCTTCATGGTTGTGTTTCACAATGGCTTCGCCCAAACCCATTATGTTGCAAGCAGCTTGACCAGCACGAACTTCGCTGTTTTATTAACACAGACACACTAGACATTTCTCTAGAATCAATTATTGAAGTGCATCTGCAGTGCCTAAGTCTCACCGTATGGAGGCGAAATTTGTTTGCAAGATTCTCAATATCTAGTAGCTGGACTCCTCTTTATGCCCCATGGCCATGGCTCTTCAGAGGGCCTGCCGCCTATAGATAAAAGTTTTGCTACAGCGGTGAATCACGGTGAGGGGGAACATCGCATGCTTATAGACGTTACCTTGGCACAGATTGAAGAGATCATCCTGCCAAAGGCTCTAGATCACTTCTACCAGAACACAAAAGCAATAGTCTATCAGATGCTTTGGAAGTCCAAACATGGCACTGCACTTATTCAGGTTGTGAAGGCAAGCACAAAGATGCAAAGAACACGAAGAATGATTCGGGATGCTAGAACAGGAAAGATCGTCCAAAAACAGGACCAGGAGCTGCAGAACCGGTTTCACGTGATTCCCCACTTCCTGATTCCCCACTTCCTGAATTTATGGGTTGGGCAGGCACCGATCCGGTTGCAAGGCTCGATCACAAGCTGGGTTCATAATGAAAAAGAAAATAAGTTAGCATTTCCACCACTACGTCTGAGATTCTAGGTCCATCGATAATGGAAACGAGAAGAAGTAGAAGAATGGAAATGGATTTTTATGGGGATTAGATTAAGTACTAGGAATTCTTCATAACTGTGGACATATCTGTCAAAACATCGAGATGTACTCAGATGTGGGCTAAATTCTCCATATGGGAGGACTTGAGAAGCGAAGGCTGTTTAGTTGCATATGCGAACAGTTGTTTCTCTGTATAGGTTAGAGATGTCTGTTTCACATGGTATATTAGCATTCGCTTCTTACCAATTAGCTCATCAGGTGCTGGGAATTGCATGTCTTGCTACCCAACTCATTTGTAAGTACAGACTATTTACTTTGTATGCGAACATTGGTCATGTTGTCATGTACCACGAGAAACTAAAGCTGAACAGAGAATCAGAGATTATAAAATCTTGTGCTATTGTGTTTCCTGTCGTTGTAGTTCAAATAGCCAATTTGTTTTTTTTTTTTTTTGTAAATATCAGTGCAACTTATTTGAATTACTTTTTTTTGGGTAATTTTCAATGTATAGCTGTCTATGAAATCGAGGAGGAAACTACTAAATCTGATGCCTATTGCCTGTTAAAGGCACACTGCAAATCAGTTAATGAAGCCATGGAAAGGCCAAGATGTTAAGGTCAAAATTAACCTTCATCCCCGAAGCCAAAGAGATAGGTGAGAGAGCTTCATGAATGGAGGGCTGTCCATGTGAAAAGGGAGTATAATGGTTCTGCACACGAGCTTACACAGTGTTCTAAACATCCAGCGGCTTGGTGTTTTTCTCGGTGTGTGGAGCAAATAGTTGCTCGAGAATGCAACACTTTCTATTCTGAGTAATTAAAAGTGTTACTTTTTTCCTGAAAACGGTAAAAGAGGAGAAATAGGTCAAAATGAACTCTTGGACGCTCACGCTCATCTGGTAAGGAAAGGGGGGAAACGATCAAAGCTCTGAAAATAGTAGGGGGGGAGAAAAACAGATACGACATGTTGGGCCAAAATAAAGAACTTTCAGAGAATATGGGCCTGGCCCAGGTGGGTGGCCACAACGCTGGAGAAGCTGTCGGTTCTGGCTTCCGAGCATGGCCGAGGCGACCGGGGCAGGCAGGGTGCGTCGGCCGGTCGGGGCGGCAGCGCCGTGGATGGGGACGAATGGACCGAGGTGGCGCCCTCCGCCGCTGCGGCAGCGCTCGGTAAGCTGCCCACCTGACATTCCACAGCCTGCCCTGCGTCGAGGGCGTCTCGGACCTAGAGGAGAGCAGCCTGTACAGTGTCAATCGATGCGATTGTGATGGGAGGGAGGCTCTGCGATTTTTAGCTAGGCTATTCTACGAGAGAGAGAGAGAGAGAGAGAGTAAGTCATATATGGACTTTAGATTTAGAAGCCATTCATCTGTATTTCTGTTTATTATTGGTTGGACAGCACCAATTGACTATTTTTATCTGTACTGTACTCGCTCATCATCCAGCTTCCAGGACATACAGATATAGGAGTAGTCGCTTTGTAGTCCTTCCCTACTCCGATGCATCATCATATGTGGTCCTTTCCTTGTCCTTTTGGTCATCAATGCTCATCAGTTACGTAATGACAATGAGGCGAAGCAATCATAGAGAAACAAGACTAGGACATTTGCCCTGTCTACTAGAAATTGCCAGCCGCAAGGGGGCAGTTTCAAGCTTTCTATCCTTCATCTGGCAAGGACATAGACTTCTGAGTTCCCTGTACTATACACAGCTGAATTGTTGGATGGCTTATGACAGAGATGTTCAAGTTGACATATTTCCCATCCTTCGTGCCTTAATTGTGCCTCTTCATCTATCCCCATTTCATGCATGCTAATTACATTCAAACACTAAAATAAAGAGAGAGACTTTGATTGTTGATTGAAGCCACTTTTTTCTCCCTTGGATTGACATTTTTCCCTTGCACGGACCATTTTTTTTTCTTTTCAAAGGAGAAGTTCTCTGCTGTTAAGAAAGCCACAAGTCCGGGTGCAAGAGGTGGGAATACCAGCTAACCAAAAGAATGCCCCAAACAAGCTCCAATCGATGCAGTACCCTGATTCATAACCACTAGATCTCCACCATATCAGACAACATCGCATTCGTGGCAGGGAACTTCAGCATCCAATCCTTCATTGTTCCTATCACCTGGTCCACAAGAGAGAGAGAGAGAGAGAGATAGCGAATCCTCTGCTCCCTTCGCTATCGCATCCTGTTAGTGGATCGAGTTCCTCTTTATCTTTAAAAAATTGGACCATGTATCTTCTTCTCGTGTTTGTATCTTACCTTGCAGTTCAATGGTAGATACCTTTGTATACAGGATTTCTGTCTGCCGCTTCCATGTGATTCTATCAAAGGTCAATTACTTGCAGCCGCAAAGCTAAATCTTTGCTTGTGATCCAAAGAATCTTATGTATTCTGACATAATATTATATGTTCCTTGTTCCATTTGATTTCCTGAGCAGGTAAGGGCTGCTACATATGATTGAGCCCTAATGGCAGAAACTGTCTGTTCAGTGGTTGTGCAGGAAGCAATTAGCCAGATCCTATCTGGTCTCGTTAAGAGGCATGAGGGGAAAGAGGACTCAAAGGAAAACCAAAACATGGAGAGGCTAGAGATGGCACACATAAAGTTGGGGGCTGCTCTTGAGATATCTAAGAAGTGGCAGATCACAGACGCCTCCCTGTTGCGTTGGCGTAAGAAGCTGAAGCGTGCTGCCGAAGAGTGTGACAACACGCTCCACAAATGCAAACATAGAATCCTAGAAGAAGAACAGATGGAGCAGGAGGTGAGGAATTCATCCTTTCCCAAACGGGTTGCACATGCTACCAAGTCATTTATCTCCTCTGCCTTTGGCCACGACAACCAGCTGAGATCCATTGTTCAAAGATTTGAATGGTTTGCAGATGGTGCTAGTGATTTCTTGAGATTCATAGAGCTTGGTTGCACTCCCCACAGTCACATGCCCTTCCACCCTTTTATTAAAAACCTTTTTACAGGCAAGAGGCTACAGCACAAAATCGATCAGGGAAACGAAGGTGCTTTTTTTCTACTGTGGTTACCCTTCAAGACTGCAGAGCATGGAATGGAGGCTACTCTGTTCTTTATCCAGAAAAATGGTAATGCGCCTGAGAATAGTTTTTACTTCAGTATCATGCTACAACTTTCGGAGAGCGCGGACATAGTTGGGATTGCAATTAAGTGCTTGCAGTTGTTTACGCCTCTTTTCAAGTCTAAAGTTGAAATTATTAGGAATAAACTAATGCAGCTCCCTACTCAAGACTTCTCATGGGTGCCATTTGTTGATTCACACCAGAAAAAACACTGGGACAATCTTCATGGTAGTGTTTCGCAATGGCTTCGCCCAAACCCATCATGTTGCAAGCAGCTTGACCAGCGTGAACGTCATTGTAATAGCAATATAGACATGCCAGATATCTCTCTAGAATCAATTATTGAAGTGCATTTGCAGTGCCAAGTCCCACCATATGAACGCAAAATTTATCTTCAAAATTCTCAATATCTGGTTGCTGGGCTCCTTTTTATGCCGCATGGCCATGACTCTTCAGATCAGGACTTGCCACCTGCAGATAAAAGTTATGCCGCATCGCTGAATTACAGTGAGGGGCAACATTGCGCGCTTACAGACATTGCCTTGGCACAGCTGCAGGAGATCATGCTGCCAAAAGCTGTAGACTACTTCCACCAAAACATAGAAGCATTGGTCTACCAGATACTTTGGAAGTCCAAACAGGGCACTGCATTTATTCAGGTTGTGAAAGAAAGCAGGAAGATGCAAAGCACACGGCGAATGACTCGGGGTGCTAGGACAGGCAAGATCATCCAGCGACAGGATCAGGAGCTGGAGAACCGGTCGCAGGTGACTCCTCATTCCTTGATTCCTCACTTCCTGGACTTATGGGTTGCACAGGCGCCCAGACGGCTTCAAGGCTCGATTACAAACTGGGTTCAGAAAGAAAAGGAAAATCAGTTAGCATTTCCACCTCTTCGTCTGAGATTCTAGATCCTTTAACATGAATCGATAATTGAAATGGGAAGAAATAGTAGAATGGAAATGGAATTTTGTGGTGATTAGATTAAATATTTGGAATTCTTCTTACCCATGGACATATCTGTCAAAGCATTGAAGATATTCTCAGACATCAGTGTGTAAGTTCTTCATATGGGGTCAAGACTTGAGAGAATGCTGTTGAGTTACATATGCAAACAGTTGAAAGGATGTTGTGCCACTCTATTTAGGTTTGAGATGCCTGTTTCACATGGTGTTAGTTGCTTCTTACTAGTTAGCTCATCATGTGTTGGGAATTGCATGCATTGCTACATCAACTCATTTACTTTGTATGTGAATATTGAGCATTGTTGCTAAGTATCACGTTCAAATAAAGTTTAAGATAGATTATAAAATCTTTTGTTATTCTGTTTTATGTCATTCGCATCACTTTCTCACTAGAGATGATGTCTGATTGGGCATAATAGGCCTTCCTGTGCTTTTTAAATAAGCATGTTTTGCGATGCAGAAAAAAAAAAAGCTAAGTCAGCAGATCCATGTGTCTCCCAAACTTCAATCATTTTTCAGGGCCACGCCACAACCATCGTCGAACTAAAATTACATTCAATATGTTAGATCATGCTCCTGCACACCGTATATTGGTTGTTTTTTTAATATATGCATTGATACGGTGGTCACTGAGTACATCTTTCATGTAGTAAAATTTCCTTTATGAAGCAATCAGCAATGGTAAGGCCTGATCTGCACCTAGGTTGAGCCAATTGGGTTTCTAATTAATTTGGCAAGACATCAATAGATCAAATAACTGAGCAATCACTCCTATACAAAATACACTGCATTCACCTTTTTCACTCAGGAGCTTATCATAATTGATATATTTGCCTGTAAATTCAATGTCTTTTTAGCACCCAATCGCATTTAGCCCAGCTTATTCTGAAGATTGACTCCAAGTGGCAGTTCAGATATGCTAGGTTAGGAGAGCTGCCCAATAGCATAATTCTTATGTATATCCTTTTATGGCAAGTTCTTAAATTCGTTTGCGACTAAGGCCATTTGAATATTGCGTTTCTTCGCTCTTAATATTTTGTGCACTGTCTCATTCAGAAGTTTTTTTTAATACACCCTCCATCTCAAAAAATAAGCATGTAGATTTTTTAAAAAGTCAACATTTTAAAACTTTGACTAGTAACTTAGTGAAATCCAAAAACTTTTACTGTATGCATGTTATACTTGGATTCATATTCAAAAGTATTTTAATATGGTGACGATTTTGTCTGTGTTGATAATTTTTTTAATGTTGGTCAAAGTTTCGCTTTACGGATTGTATCAAAAATATATATGCCTTATTTTTGGAATGATGGACATCATCCATTTGCATGCAGCTCCAAGAACGCAGAGCAAAAAGGTCAGAATAAATAACATTGATCTCTGTCTGCACGCACAACGTAACCTTGAAGATGTTGTCTGTACACTACAAGGACATCGTCTAAAGGATTACATTATAGAAAATCCTTGTAGTGATTTCACCCCAGAAAAATATGTTGGTCATAAGCAAATAAAGACTTCACAATATACATTTGTGACTAATCACACTTTTATCATGTTTATTACTGTTATTTTGTTTTTAGAATTTGTAAACATTTTAAGAGTTTTTTCAAGCCAATGGAAGAACGAGTACCACTATATAATAGTACGAGTATGTATGGCTAATTAAGTGGGCTAGTGGAGGCACAAAGAGAGAGGCGCAACTCAATATAGGGAGGCAACAAAGAGAGAGGCACAAAGAATAATATCCCGTGGGAATAAATAAAGATATTGATGCCTTATGCATCTATTATCAGTGAAACTAGAAGATATCCTGCATGTTGTTCCTAAGATCTCTAGGGATCGCATGGGCTATTTAAGAGCATCGTAACTTTCAGGAAGGCAAGACTATCATTAATGCATCTTACTAGGTGACCTAGATCACTGATGAAGTTATATGAATGCATGTTATTGGCTAATGTAGCTCCCCTGCATGACAATTTGCATGAGAATGATGGGATTATCAATGTATGCTAGTGGAGTTTTCTCCTATAAAGTTATAGATAGGGCTTGTTGTGAAGAATACAATCACGCAGGGGTAAAACAAGACCTAGAGATATTGATGGATTATGTACATATTTTTGGTGGAACTTATGGTTAGTGGCGAAGAAATATGATTCCAAATGGAATACAATCAAGATAAAGATATTGATGGCTTATGTGTCCATGATTGGTGGAATTGATGGCTGGTATAGAATCAAAGAACATTTCAAGAAAGAGCAAGAGGACCAGAGCAAGTAGAAGCATCTATCAAGGTCAAGGGGACAATCACTTTATGCAGATCATCTAGGGTTCTCCAGGCCTAGACCATTAGCTTGGTTTTTGTGTATTTGGTTCTTTGCTACCCTTTTTGTTATTTTTATCTAGGGGTGAGTGGGGTGAGTGGTTTAGACCGTGTGAAGTTTGTTGCTTTCGCTTTTGAGTACAATAGTGAGACTGGTGAGTTGTAATGAGGTTTTTTCATCCGTTTTCTCCCCCCCCAAAAAAAGCCTGGTAGCCATTTTTTCTTCTAATAGAGATTGAGCGGCAAACCTCTTCTGCTCACACATAGAGAAAAAGAGAAAGAAACATATAGTGGAAAAAATAATCACGCAGGGAGAAAGAAACATACAGTGGTAAAAATAATCACGTGGTGATAAAAACAAGACATAAGATGTTGATGACTTATGCGTATATTATTGCTAGAATCTACCACTGGCGTGCGAGGATAAATTGAGACCAAGATATTGATGGCCTATACGTCTATTGTTGTTATATAATTTATATATTCGTAGTTAGCAGTGGAGAATACGATCCCGTGGGAATGAAACAAGATGCGAAATATATGGCTTATGTATCTATTCTTGTTGCAATCTATGCCCGGAATAGAACAAAAGAACATTTAAAAGGATAAACTAAGAGGGCGATATATAGCAACAACTATGAAGGAAACATTCCTTCCTTTTATGCCTTTTCCCCTCTTGGAAGACCACGCATGCTGTACGCCTGGCTTGGCTCGGGTTGTCTCTCCAGCCGTCAACATGCAAACCCCTCGACCCGGCTCGGCTTCAGGTCCGCCTGCTTCGTTCCCCCGGAGAGATTTAAAACATGACACTAACGTTCGCATGACTTTTAAGATTTGACACCACATCACAATGACACATGGAGTCACTATTGGTCACTGATATATGGGTCAGGATGTCAAATGTTGAAAGACATACGAATTGGGTGTCAATTGTTGAAATTTCTTTCCGCCGCTGGCGATGATCGGATCCCCTCCCCATAGGGACCCCGTCCATGCCGATTCGATTCGTCCACCACCCGATCTGCACGCAGAGGAGCACCTCCCGGTTTAGTCTCCGATCCCCCCATTTCCCCCGGCCTCCCTCCTATATTGCTCGACGCTTATTGGAAATGTTGCCTTTTCTTCTTGCAGAAATTCTGGTTTTGGTCGAACAAGCCTACAATCCACAAAAGGATTCTGCAATTTGGCTAATGGTGGTTAATATTGCTGAGCGGGCTAAACTGTTTTATCTTTTCTTTTCTTCCAGCACACCTGTAAGTATTTTGTAAGTACTGCCATCTGATACAGTTGCGCAGTAAAACAATTTATATTCCCTTTAAGCAATGAGGATCAAAAACCCTGTTGAGTTAGTGCTCGTGGGTTAATTTAAGGGATTCGTGCAAAATGACGGGCATGTCCAATTTTGTTTTTGTTTCCTTTTCTTCTTTGATCTTATACAGGCCTCCATTTATGTCTTCCGAGCTGCACACATGTACCCACCTTCATCTTCATGCTTTGCATTTGGTGTCAAGATAAAATCGACTCATCGCTATATAGCAACTGGTTCCTCGAAACAACTTGACGGAAAATTGTAATTACCCCGCATCCTAAATTCCTAATATGACTTATTATAGTAACTAGTTCCTCGGAGTAGCTTGATACTAAATTGTGTTAACTGCCCTTCTTAGTGATCATCTTGAGCTATTCAAATTCCTGTAGCTTTCTCTGGTAAATTTGACTCTTTTTTTTGTAGTAGTTGGTTCCTCTGAATAGCTTGACGCCAAGTTATGATAACTTGTCACCCTAATTATAGTATTGCTATATGGTTTCTTTTTTTTTGCAAATATTTCATACTAATAAATAGGTCTTGTCGTTTGTGAGTTATCATTTTCTCAGAATATCTTCATGCTAAAATTGCGGTAAACTCCGTATGTAATTATCTTTCAGCCCTGGATGGAAGGAAGCAGGCAAGCGGTCTACAGATGCAAGTACCAAAGTACTTATTGTATTATCAATTTATCATAATGCATAAACCTTTTGAATTCTTGTACGTGCAAGTCTGAGTGAGTCTTATCTGGACCAGGTGTCAGGGGTCACCATAGTCATAAAAAACGGGGACCATGGCATCGAACCTCAACCTGGGGTTATCGGCCTCGATCTGGGTTTTCGGGATCATTTTCGACCCCACCTTATAAAACACTTTTGCAAGTGTTGACTCTCGTCCCGCGACCCCATACCTCGACTCCATCGACCTGGGTCCTTGGTGACTATGGGGTCACTGCAGCTATGCATGGCAGGAAGCACCATCAGGCATTGATTGCGGATTATGCGCTAATAAAGTAATAATGAGTAACGAAGGACACGTGGCTCATGTTCAAGCCAGATTGGGAGGGGAGGTTGTTTGAAGCCAATTCTGGTACCGAAGTGGCCTGGCTACAGAATAGGTTATTCTGTGTTCTGTGGCTGGCTGCTGAATATACCTACCGTGTATATATATCCTCCGCTCCCTTTGCCATCACATCCTGTTAGTGGATGGAGCTCCTTTTTTTGCTTCAAGTATATATATTGGACCTTGCTATCTTCTCAAGTCTGTATCTTACCTTGCAGTTCAATGGTAAGATACCTTCATACACAGGAGAGCTGTCTGCCACTTCCATGCAATTCTATCAAAGGTCACTTGCTTACAGCCACTAGGCGCTAAATCTGTTCTTGTGATCCAAAAGCATATATTGTATCTCATGTAGACTGATATGTTGCATTTAATTTCCTAAGCAGGGAAGGGCTACTGTAGATGCTTGAGCCCTAATGGCAGAGATGGTCTCTTCTGTGATTGTACAGGAAACAATTAGTCAGATCGTATCTGGTATTGCTAACAGGCATGAGGGGAAAGAGGACTCAAAGGCAAACGAAAACATCGAGAGGCTAGAGATGGCACATATCAAGTTGGAGGCTGCTCTCGAGATATCTGAGAAGTGTCAGATCACTGATGCCTCCCTGTTGCGTTGGCGTAAGAAGCTGAAGCGTGCTGCGGAAGAGTGTGACGACACACTCAAAAAATGCAAGCATAGAATCTTAGAGGAAGAACAGATGGAGCAGGAGGCGAGGAATTCATCCTTTTCTAAACGGATAGCACATTTTTTTAGATAATGGAAACATAGTTTCCGGCTTCATTCCTCTAAAGAGAGAATCGGACCGAGATTAATACAAACCAAATGCATCACACCATAAAATTAACCAATACAAAGCTTTAACAAATCCACTGTTCGAAGATTTGAATGGTTTGCTGATGGTGCTAGCGATTTCTTGAGATTCATAGAGCTTGGGTGCACACCCCACTAGGGCTGGGCATTCGGTCTATTAGGGTAATTCGGTTCGGTCTATTCGGGTTATGCAAATTTCGGTTTCCGAAAACTGAGAGCCGAAGTTTCTAGAAAATTTACAGGAACTGAACCCTAATAGACCGAAAATTTCGGTTCAGTTTTTTGGCCCACCGAAATACCCGAGAAGGAGATGGAGAGCAAGTTGAGCATGGACGAGGACCTAAAGGACGGCGGCGTGGGGTGGATCCGACGAGGTGGTGTCTTGGTGCGGTGGTCACCGAATGCGGAGGAGGTCACCCGGCCTGTGCCGGCGGATCTAGCACCGTCGCGCGGGAGGAAGCGACGGCGCGGCATCCCGGCGAGAGGGAGGAGGCGGCGGCCCCGTCCGGCCGCGCGGGGAGGAGGTGGCGGCGCGGGCGGGTGGCATCCCACATCCCGGCGCGGTGGAGGAGGCGACGGTGCGGTGTGGCAGGCGCGTGGAGGAGTCGAGGAGGCGGCGGTGTGCCGGGCGCGTTGAGGAGACGAGGAGGCGGCGCGAGGGAGGAGGAAGCAGTGCGGTGTGCCGGGCGCGGGGAAAAGCCGAGGAGGCGGCGGTGTGCTGCTGGGCCTTAGACCGAGATGTTTCTACTGCCTTGCTAGCCGTAGAGGGTGCATTTCGGGTTATTAGGTCTATTCGGGTTACGAAGTCTAGGAACCGAAACCGAACCCGATAACCGAACAAGCATGCATTCTAGACCGAACCCGATAACCGAAACCCGAATAGACCGAAAAACTGGTCTAATCGGGTACGGTTCGGTTCGGTTTTCGGGTTCAAAGTGCCCAGCCCTACACCCCACTGCATGCCTTTCAACCCTATTATCAAAAATCTTTTTACAGGCAAGAGCCTACAGCACAGAATCGATCAGGGAATTGAAGGTGCCTTTTTTCTACTGTGGTTACCCTTCAAGACTGAGCATGGAATGGAGGCTACCCTGTTCTTCATCCAGAAAAATGGTAATGCTCCTGAGAATAATTTTTACTTCAGTATCATGCTACAACTGTCGGAGAGCACAGACATAGTTGGGATTGCAATTAAGTGCCTGCAGTTGTTTACACCTCTTTACAAGTCTAAAGTTGAAATTATTAGGAATAAACTAATGCAACTGCCTACACAGGACTTCTCATGGGTGCCATTCATTGATTCACACCAGAAAGAACATTGGGACAATCTTCATGGTAATGTTTCTCAATGGCTTCGCCCAAACCCATCATGTTGCAAGCAGCTTGACTAGCGTGGACGTCATTGTAATAGTAATATAGACATGCCAGAGATCTCTCTAGAATCAATTATTGAAGTGCATTTGCAGTGCCAAGTCCCTCCATATGGAGGCAAAATTTATCTGCAGGATTCTCAATATCTAGTAGCTGGGCTCATCTTTATGCCCCATGGCCATGGCTCTTCTGATCAGGACCTGTCGCCTGCAGATAAAGATTCTGATAAATCATTGAATCGCAGTGAGGGGCAACATTGCGTGCTTACAGACATTACCTTGGCACAGCTGGAAGAGATCACGCTGCCAAAAGCTGTAGACTACTTCCACTAGAACACAGAAGCATTAGTGTACCAGATACTTTGGAAGTCCAAACGGGGCAATGCATTTATTCAGGTTGTGAAATAAAGCAAGAAGATGCAAAGCATACGGCGAATGACTCGGGGTGCTAGGGCAGGCAAGATCATCCAGCGACAGGATCAGGAGCTGGAGAACCGGTCGCAGGTGACTCCTCATTTCCTGATTCCTCACTTCATGAACTTATGGGTTTCACAGTTGCGCCTCCGGCTGCAAGGCTCGATCACAAATTGGGTTAAAAAAGAAAAAGAAAATCAGTTAGCATTTCCACCACTACGCTTGAGATTCTAGACCATTTAGCATGGATCAATAATGGAGAATGAGCAGAAAATACTAGAATTGAAATGGATTTTCCTGGGGAGTAGATTAAATATTGGGATTCTTTGTAGCTGCGGACATATCTGTCTCAAAGCATTGAACAGATCCTCAGATAAAAGGTTAAATTCTCCATACGGGGTAAGACTTAGAGGAGGAGGTTGTTGAGGTGCATGGGAACTGTTGTTGTTCTCTGTTGGTCTTAGTTAAAAGTATATTGGGGACATATCCTGTGCAATCGAAATTTTGATGCAATCACCGTGCAATCCTATTAAAAAAAGTTTCAAAAAATTCTAAAAAAAAATCATGAATGTATACATAAAATTTAATGATCAAATTCGTCCTACTCTAATATAACTCTAAGAATTTATGTAAGCGCAGTGCCGTGCAGTGCGCCACTCTTTTTATGCTTGGGATGTCTGTTTCTCATGGTGTCATTTGCTTCTTTTTATTTAGCTCATCATGTGCTGCGAATTGCATTTCTTGCTACATCAGCTCATTTGCAGGTGGACGCCCCCCAAAATTGCAGCCATTTTCCAGGGGCCACAACCATAGACACGCCCCCCTGATTCCCAGTTCCCCACCAGGTGAAAATGGGATGTCATTGAGTTCCGCTGGCAGTTTCGAGTTGCGCGGGAGCTTCTTCTGCAGCGCAGGACCTAGGGTTTGTTCGTAGCTTTCGGTGTGCAGTGGAAATGGTGGTGGTGGCGAAAACCTTGCCCGTCTTTCGGGCTGACGATGGCGACGCTTTTGGGCGTTGTTTACTTCTTTGAAAGATCGTCATTCCACTCCTATTCCCATTGTGTATCGTGTTTCAGGGTGAAAACTCTGATTGTAGAGTCGAGCGACGGTAGCGCCTGTGGCGTCGCACTCCTCGTTGGAGGCGTCGCATTGGAAGCTCGTGTCTTGAGGTTGGGTCCGTGTTTGTTTCACCTGTGAGCGTTGCTACGTTGAAGTCTCAATCTAACCGGCTAGCTGAGTTGAGTTGCGCATTGAGTTTGAGTGTTGCGTTGTTTGTTACATAATCTGAGTTTTTTTTTCTATGTTAATATAATTGGCAGCTCTCCTGGTTCGCTTAAAAAGTCTAATTTGTATTTGGCGGTTTGGCTTGTTATTGCTCAGGTCGGTAGCGGCTGGCTATTGTCAATGACCAGCTCCATAGTGTGGGTAGTATCAGCTCTAACCTTGTACAATGATCAGTAGCACATTGATGTGGTCAGCCTGCAGCAGTGCACACAAGCAACTTGAAATAGGCTGGCTGTAGCATAAACCGACTTGATCTTGTATGTACTATATACATACAAATGGGAGGAGCGGTACCTCTTGTAGCACAGGTAAAACCAAGAGTTCGGTACAAGATGAAGTCATGCTTCGGCGGTTCGGCCACTAGGCCATGCTTCGATCACAAAGTCGCCCCCTTGAGCTTGAGGTGCTTCGACTTGAATACTGTACTGCAATATTCAAATAATTGAAAATCGAGTGTTGAGCACAAGTGAAACTAGTAAGCAGAAGGCACACAAAACTCAAAAAAACAGGGCATTTTTTGGGAATGCTAATTCGAAGAACGAAAAAAAAAGTCAATTCCCTCGGTGCCAATAGAAATTTTGGTCGTTCCTTCAGTGCCATCCAAAAATTGGAATTTCCTTCACAGTCACTAAATTTTTTTTCTACGTTCCTAATTTGCCATTCCGTCTATTTGGAGTTAACTCTCCATCACTGTCGAGTGGGGCCCACATGACGGAGGCACACCAGATAGACAGTAGCCGCGCCGTGCCCGTTGGCGGTGGCGCCTGCCTGGTGGCCCCGGCTGCTCGATGGGAATGGCCCGTGCGCCGGCTCCGGGACCCCACCGGCTGCGGCTGCCCGCGCGTCAACTGGCGGCCCTTGCTGCCACCTCGGCTACTGCACTCGCAGGCCACCTCCCGTCCCAACCTCGCCGCCGCGCGCTGCCTCCCGGCACATGTGGGCGCTGTTGTCGTCGTCCCCACTCCAACCCCACAGGCACGCCGTCTCCGGTTACCGCTGCCGCCGTTCCCGTCCAGCCATTGCCACCACCGCTGATAGAAGCAGCCACAACGCCGAAGTGGGCACTCGCTCGTTGCGCCCGCGCACTCGCACTTGCCCGCGTTGGCCAGGGCGTGAGGAAGGCAGCGAAGGGCGCCACACCAAGGCAGCCTCGGCGACGGGCAGCGGGCTGGCTGGGGGCAGCGGGAGGCGCCGCACCGACGCAGCCTCCGCGGGGGCGGCGCGTGGCGGCAAGCCAGCTAGGGGCTGGACACGCCGACGCAGCCTCGGCGGGGACGGTGCGAGGAGGCGAGTCGGCTAGGGGTAGCGGGCGGCAACTCGACGACCGAGGCTGGCCATGGCGGGGGGCGATGTGAGGTGACAGGTTGACCGGGGGTGGCGCGAGGCAGCGGACATGCTGGATGGAGGGAGACAGCGTGTTGGGCTGCTAGTGGGCGCGTGCGTCGATGGGCGCGGTGCGGCCGTTGCCTGCCTCGTGCGCCTCCGTCATGTGGGCTCCACTCGGCAGTGATGGGAGAGTTAACTCCAAATAAACGGAATGGCAATAAAAGAACGTAGAAAAAAATTTAGTAGCAGCAAAAGAAATTCGAAAAATTTAATGGCATTAAAGGAACCACCAAAATTTTGGAGGGAATTAACTCCAAAAAAAAAACCCCGGAAGTGTGCGTGCGGGTCAGGCCGTCTGGGCCAACACAAACAGCCCGTACGGCCCACCCCAACCCAAGCCCCCCAACATATCCCCATTTCCTTTCCCCTTCCCCTCTCCCTGCTTCCACCCGCCGCTCCCCGCGCCGAGGAGAAAGGGGAACCCGCCGCCGCCGCCCATGGCCTCCTCATCGGAGAACCCGGGCGCGCCGGTAGAGGAGCCGCAGGCCCCGCCGCCGCCGAACCCGGACCCGAACCCTAGCGAGGGGGCGGCGGAGGAGGAGGAGGAGGAGCCCAAAACCCTAGAGCGGGCGCAGGAGCTCTTCGACCGGGGGTCCAAGGCCATCGAGGACGAGGAATTCGTCGACGCCGTCGACTGCCTCAGCCGCGCTCTCGAGATCAGGTTAGGGTTTCCTTTTTCCCTCTATCTCCCCACCTGCCCTGCTCCTCCTCCTCCTCCGACCTAGCCGTCCGAGGCGAAGGTTTTTTTTTTTTTGGAGTGATTCGTGGTTAGTATGCGGCATTACTCCCAGGATCTGCTGGTTTTTGTACGAGCTCTTGTGCCGTTCGGGGATTCGGGGTCACTAGGGTTTAAGGGGTTCTGCGGCATGCTGTTGCTATCGGAGAGTTGCCTCGTTTCCTTTTGTCGGTGAGCGAGATGGATGCTGGCTACCGTCGCCTGGGATTAGTGAATTTGGCTTTGGGCCCTTGTGTTGGCTGGTAGCGATATTTGTCCAGCGTTTGTTAGGATGCGTATGCAAATTGTGGTTTTGAATTTGGATGGATGCTTGCGTTGCAAGTGATTATTGGACTTGGCTATGGGCCATGTGTTCGTTGCTAGCAATACTGGGGCATCATTTGTTAGTATGTGTAACCTGTGGATATAATCAAGTAAAAGTGCAAATAGTTGAGAACAACGAACTGCCTGTCTGGAAAATATGCAAAACTCCCCATCCGTTCCAAATGATAGGTCATTTGACCCTTTTTGACACTAGCTCTGACCACCTCTCACATTCAAGGAAAAAAATAAAAAAATAATACTGTGTTTCGGAATGGAGAGTAGAGTTTTGAACTCAGTCAACATTGAACTTAGGATATTGTACCAGTAACATACTAACATTGTTGATAAGATCTGCCATCTGTGTAGCAATTAGTTTCAATTGTGCTGTCCTCTCTCGTTTTTAGATGGCCTCGTGGTCAGATTTGATTTATGTTTATGTCTTGCGTAATGGTACACTGACAAACTCGAGCCTTTGTTGCTACCCAGGACTTCACATTATGGAGAGCTTGCTCCAGAATGTGCCAGCACGTATTACAAATACGGATGCGCTCTGCTGTACAAAGCTCAGGAGGAGGCTGATCCTTTGGGCAATGTTCCCAAGAGTATACCAAATGAAGAATCAGTAAAGAGTACAGCTTCTAAAGATGATAGTGCAAGCTCAAAGGTCTCTGGCAGCAATGTGGAGGATGCTGTGTCTTCAGAGAAAGTTGGTGCTGAAGAAGGTATGCTCTTACCATATCTAGCAATGTTCACTGAAGCACACTACTCCCTCTGTTCCAAATTACATCAATATTGTGTTCCTGTGTGCTTGCAAAGTTTTACTTGAGGGTACACTCCATATGTTTCCATTTCATCAAAGTGCTATTGTTTTTTCTTAAAACATTTTGCGCTATTGATAGTAAATGATTTAGGAGATAGCATATACAACCTTGTTTATGCGGTGATCATATTTCAAACTGGGTGCAACTTCAGCTGTTTTTTCCTCTCAATTTGTATATTGAGTGTTAAGTAATATATGTTAGAATTAATTCTTGAATCGGAGTCAGCAGGACATCGGACCTTATTTCATATAAATGGTTTGCTTTTCTAAACAATCTGTGTTGTCATTCGTAGATGGGTTTGGTGAGAACTATAAAACGCTCTGGATGCTCATATTACAAGCTTATTTATGTGGTGGTCATATTGTAATCTGGGTGATTTTCAGTTATTTTTCTTCTGGAAGTATATTTAGTGCTTCCGCTTATCTCGCGTGTGTGAACATTAACAATTGATTAAACAGACATGCATCTGTTGGGCACTGCCTTCATTTGATTCTCATGCAAATACAACTAACTTTGTAATTAGTGTACTTGCATGGGCCAACTTTATTAAGATATAGTTGCCCTTTCCACTTTACTATTTTGTGTTATTACTTACGGCTTACAAGGCACATCTAATTGCTTTTTGTTGCTGATGTGTTTTTTAATTTTTAACTAATAGTCCAAAGCTAACAAATAACAATACCCAGGCTGAAATAATATTGTGTAAATTGATGGTTATGCTCCATTTGTTTTGTTTTTCTTGCTGTGATAAATATTGATACAGTTCATTATTAGGCCAAACCTCAAATGGCAAAGATCAGGAGAATGGGAATGGTGAAGTTGAGAAGGATGACGACGACGACGGCGATGACGAGAAGATGGGAGACGAAGATGATAATGATTTGGACCTTTCCTGGAAAATGCTGGACATTGCTAGGGCAATAGTTGAGAAAAGCCCAGACAACACTATGGAGAAAGTGAAAATATTTTCTGCTCTTGGTGAAGTCGCCTTGGAAAGAGGTGACCAGGTTTACTGTACATTGCACTCCTGTTCTTTTATTGGTAAATGGTGCTAATACTCCTGGCTAACTTCTAATTTTCAGAGGACATAGACAACTCACTCAGTGATTACATGAAAGCTTTATCCATGGTGGAGCAGTTGGTTGAGCCTGATCATCGTCGAGTTGTGGAACTGTATCCTGTCATATTTACACTATCTTGTGTGCCATAGAGAAGTATTTCATAAATCAGCATTTGCAACACAATTGTGTGTTTGTGTGTGGTGGGGTGGGGGTGGGGGTGCTGGCATCGTTCTATTGGTTATCTCTTTGCTTTAATGGGTTTTGTAGCCTGTTAAACTAAAGGCTGGAGTTTGTTAAACTGAAAACTATATTGCCTTTTTAATAGTCAAAATATTATTTCATTTTGTTTGGGTCATCAGATATTGCATATATAACTTTCTTTACATGGATGCGCATGGCTCTTCCTTTGTTAATTGCCTTAATCCGGTTCTAGAAACTTCCGCATATGCTTGGTTTATGAGCTTGCGTCCAAGATTAGAGATGCAATCCCATACTGTGCAAAAGCGATTTCACTATGCAAGTCTCGCATAGAGACCCTGAAAAGTTCCAAGGATGCTTTGTTGGCTGGTAAAGATGGCGATGTATCTGCAGCTGAAGTAGGCTCAGAAAAATCTGGCCCTGAAGCTGAGATAGAGCAGCTTACTGGCATACTGGCTGAACTTGAGAAGAAGGTAAACAGTTGCAGCTGCAATTTATTTTGCTTCATGAGCCTTGTACTGTATCAGTGATGAAGATGATTTGCCTTGCTTCTAATAAATAATGACATCTCTGTTTTGCTCTGTTTTTAGCTTGAAGACCTGGAGCAAACAATGTCAAACCCAAGCTCTGCTCTGGACGAGATCATGAAGACTATTGCATCCAGGGCAGCTGATATGCAGAAAGCTGCTGATGCGATGCCAAGAGCTGCATCTTTTACTTCTTCCCAGATGGCCACTTCGAGCAATGGCTTTGACTCCTCAGTTATGTCTACGGGAGCAACCAACGGAAGCACCGCAAGTACTGTAACCGACCTTGGGGTTGTAGGCAGAGGTGTAAAACGGGCTAGCATTAAGCCGATTGCAGCTGAACCCCCTGCAAAGAAACCTTCATTGGATTCCCCATCTCTGCAAGGCGATACCAGCAACACCTCGGAAACCCTCTCCGCAGCGCAGACTGGTGATGATTCTGTTTCGAAGTAGAGTATAGTTTCCTGCTAGTGCTACCTCTTATGTTAACTTGCTGGAACATATTAGCTGCATATGTAGTTCAGTTCGCTTAATGTGTCCTGCTGCTGGATCTGTTTAAATGCTGAAACGGGACTGCTCCCGGCATTGACTTATGCTGAGGTTTGCACCTTGTAACGTTAAGTTGAATGAGAGGTGTGGCAAGTCGTGTCTGGTATTTCGAATATATTTGGTGACATGTGTGCTCTTTGGTGTATGTTTTATGATCTGTCGATTTGTTTCGGCCCCCTCGTCTTGTGTTGGACACCGGTGCAGTAGCCCATCACTCGCTTACCCATTGCTTTGCTGTTGGCCAATGCAAGGTTATTCTGTTTACTATCACAAGGTCAGTGGAGTGTGCTATGGTTTAGTATTGTTGACTCTTTGAATGACGGACGTTGTCACCCTATCCTGATACGCGCTTGCAGTTGAAGGGGAATCGCTCGGTTACCGGTACTTTTTGTAGGGTGTTGATGCCGCTAGCGAATTCAGTGGAGGCTTCGGGCTCGGGAGCTCACCGCCTGATGTCGGCGAATCCTGTTGATGCGACGAGCTCACGCGGCGGCGGCGGCGTGGATGAAGGGGCAAAAGCAGCACAGCCGCAGGCGGATCCCGGCCCTTCGTCTGCATGGATTGAATGAAAGGCTTTGATCTCGATTTTTCTGTGTCTGAATGATGCAAGCTCGATGGTGAAAAAAGCCGCATTGCAGATCAAAGAATCAAACTGGTTTATTTATTAGTAAAGACAATATAAATAAATCATGCCAAAATACACATTTTTTGTTATATTTAGATGGAAACAAATATTTATGTCCTCAAATTATGCAAATATTTTCTTTTTTTTAAATTTAAAATGGAACAGCGGGATAACATATCTTTTAAGGGTGTGTCTCCTCATCAGGTGACTAATATTTAGTTTTTTGTCATTCACATTTTATAACCATTCGATGTTGATCTAACGGTCCTCTACGATGACTGAAGGAATTAATATATCAGCCACATTTTATACAAACACATAGGTGACTGATTAAATTCAATCTATCAGTCATATATCAAAATTACACAACACAGTATAAAAAATTACGGTGCAACAATACAGTATATAATAATTTTTGTATATATATGTAGTAATTTAACAAAACATACACAAAACGCATAAAAAAACAATTTGACTGATGGATAGACAAATATCAGGTAACTGAAGTAGAGTAAATTTGATCTTTTAAACCACAACAATTTTGAATTTTGGTATTAACACCATTAGCCCTCTAAACCGATAGAATCACAGAAAAATAAAGTTGGTGTTTAATAGGAAAGTTTTGAATTTTTTAGGCCAAAGAGGGAAGTGGGCTTTCTTTTCTAATCCGATCCGTATTAGGATTACTACCGCCTCGCTCCCTGCCCGTACGCGCGCGTGTATAAATCGCACCGTCCGCACGTACCCAACTCGAAGCCATCACATCCAGCCCAGCGACGAGATGGCGTCGTCTCCGCCGCTCCGACAACTCCGCCGCCGTCGCTCGCCGCCCGCGCTGGCCGCGGAACTCATCGAAGAGATCCTGCTCCGCCTCCATCCGGACGAGCCAGCGGACCTCGTCCGCGCCGGCCTCGTCTGCAAGGCATGGCGCAGCATGGTCTCCGACGCCGGCTTCCTCCGCCGCTACCGTCAGTACCACGCGACGCCGCCCCTGCTCGGCTACCTGCACAACAAACTCAGCCGCCCCTGGTTCGTCCCCACACAATCTACCACTCCCGTCCCGTTCTCCACACCGGCGCCGTCTTCCACCCGCGTGTCGTCGTGGGTCATCGGCTGCCGCCACGGCCGCGTGCTGATATACTACCCCGTTGGCGGTGCCTCCAGTAGGCGATTCGACGTCTGGGACCCCGTCACCGGTGGCACAACGCACCTGGTGGCGCCTTCTCACCGGCACACGTACTCCTGCAACGCGGCGGTGCTCTGCGCCGCCCGCGGCTGCGACCACCTCACCTGCCACGGCGGCCCGTTCCGCGTGGTCTTTGTCGAGACGCGATCCGTCGAGGGGGGGCAGTGCGTCGCGCAGGCGACCGTGTACTCGTCCGCGGCCGGTGCGTGGGGCGCCGCCGCAGCGGCGGCCTCCATCGCGGTCGATCACTTCGTCAGCATCGGTAGGAGACCCAGCCTTGTCATCGGGGATGCGCTCTATTTCACCCTCAATCAGGGTGCCAATGGCACGGGAGTGCTCAAGTACGACCTGGGCTGCCACGCGCTGTCTGTGGTCGACACGACGGGGGTGCCTCGGGACGCCATTGCCATCAGGGCAGAGGATGGAGGGCTGGGGTTCGTCGCCGTGTCGAGGTATCGCAGCCACCTCATCATCTTGTCGCGGCAACGAGCAGCAGCAGCTGCTGCCGGTGGTGGTGGTGGATGGGTGCGACACAGGGCTATCGAGCTCGGGACACTGATCCCTAAATCTCCTGAGCGACCGTCATGCCGGCCTCGTGTGATTGGCTACGTTGAGGGCACGGATACTGTTTTCCTCAACGCACACCCAAGCATCTTCACGCTGGAGCTCAAGTCAAGGCGCCTGAGAAAGTTATCAACATACGAGGGCTCTGGCTCCGTAGCTTACACGAGCTTCTACACTCCAGGTATTATACCATTTTCTTTTCTTTTGCCGAGTCAAAGAAATTAGTAAAAGTTTGTGTCCAATTATATATCAACCAGACTACATACTCTCGATGATTATATTAGCCCTAGCTAGCTAGAGACCTAGATAATACAGCACATAACTTGTCTATATGTTAGATTTATGATTTATATGAAACATTAAGTTGTTAGGCTGTAAGAATATCTAACAACGTTAACTCATATTGATTATATATTTTTGATTGTTATATATGTTCAAAATAAAATGGATATATATATATATATATATATATATTATAGGGCTTTAAAATGACATATATATATTATTCTTTTATCCACTTAAATGGCCAATCTTATGCGCTCGATCGTAGCAATCTTAATCTTGTAGTCACAAAATCTATCAAATATGTGCAATTGTGAAGTATATCATGATAAGAAGTTTTCTGCTTGTATCATCTTTTCAGATATTATTGCTAAGGGCAGACTGTCACGGGAATGATGGGAATACACAGTTATCTGTTCAATATCAAGATCTGACACTGTGGCCTTCTCACAGAGCTGATGATTTAAGTTTTGGATGGTCTCAGATGGACAATTTTTGAAGGGAAAAGATCGAGTAGGCGCACCATGGTCAGTTGGTATATGTTTAGGTTCTGGATGGTCTACGTACGTACTAGCATGTGGCCTAAGATTTTTTTCATAGCTTAAAAAAAAATCATATGCATTGCTCGTCGTTTCAGTGAACTTTTAGTGATCGTTACTAGTAATTATGTGTCAAGTTTATATCATTATCTGACGTTACATTTTATACTCCATTATTTTAGACATGATGTGTGCATGCATGAGTGGCCAATGATGAGAAACGCATGACCGCTCGCATATGCGTGCGCCGGCGTATCTGGGGCGTCCATCCGCGCATGTGGATGCTCGCACATGCTGGTCAATTTGGATTCCCATTTTCCGCCGGGATGCAGCACCCGCCCACGCCTTTCCTTTCCTTTCCCTTCTATTTTTTTTTATTTACTCCTTTTCCCCCGCGGACGCTCTTCCCTCCGCCTCATCGGAGCCCGACGAAAATGAGCGCGGAGCAGGTGGACCCCATGTCCATCCATCCGAGGTTCCTCCAACCTGGACATGGATGGAGCTCATCTGGCGGGATGCCCGTAGACTTGGGGAACCTTCCATCCGGCCATGGATGGGTCTCTATCGGCGGCGACGGCCATGCCGGGCCCCCCGTCCAGGTATAGAAGAAGTGTGTGCCCCGTCATTTTCCTCTATTCGGGAGACTTGATCTCGTTTCAGACTCTGTCAACCATCTACTCCGAGTGTGTGTACCCCCCCTCATGCATTTCCCTACCGTGGTGGTTTTTACCAATCTTTATTGTGTGGTGTTTCTTCAACGGCGAAGCGCAATCTATCTGGAGGAGCAGTTAACGTAGAGATGCCCATCTATTTCGCTGAACATTCAGGTACACCAAGGATGTTGTTTGCCCCCCTTTTTTTTTTCTGACCACAATTCATGCATTCACTTCCTAAGCCTGTCGTTGCCTTTTAAAAAGAGTCATCTGCAACAGATAACCACATCCAGGGAGCACCTGAACCCATTGTTGCTGTAGCCAGCTCTGATGAAGACGATGCCTTTTTGGCTGATGACGAAGAGGAAGAGGACTGCTATGCTGAGGTCGAAGATGACCCCGCCGTTGAAGATCGTCCTACATCATGTCCCCTCTTGGGTTCGCTGCAATGCTCCAATACGAGATTGTGCCATCGGCGCTGCTTCAGGCTTGTAGTGTCAACAGCCAAGGATCCTGAGGCAACCTGAAATTCTTGCAAGCTATCTGGCCCTTGCTAGGAAGGAGATTAAACAGTTAAAGGAAGAACGCTGCAAAGAACCATGTAGTAAAATGTCTGGTTACACATCAGCGTCAGGTACTGAAGCTGAAGATCCCAATGCCGGACTTATTAGTGCAGGTAACAAACAAATATGGCGCTGCTGGATCTAGTGCGTACATGAGCGATGCTGATATTGAAGGCATCCAAGCCCCGGCAGTGCCAATCAAGACTGGACGCCCAAGAGAAAATAGGTTCCCCAGGATGTTTGAGAAGAAGAAATTCTCAAGGGCCAGACGCCCACAACCCGGTGCGTGTAACTACAGCTTCCACATTTCCTTTTTTTTTTTCTTCATCTTAAGCTCACAATTTGCCCCTTGCAAATTTATTACCCCTCATACAATCTGCTAGATGGAGAAGAGGATTTGGCTCCTGCCCCTGCACTCAACATGTCATGCAAGCTCAAGCCTAAACCAGCTCCCAAGAAGAAGCAAGCGACTCCGACCAAAATAAAGGGCAATGCAAAGAAGAAGCTGTGACCAGTCATCGTTGGTAAAGAAAAGAAGTATTTTGTATTTAGATGAGCCGTGACATCCAAATGTTGGAAACCAGTCACACGATCCTACTCATGGCTATCTGTAGCATCCAATTTCTAGATCAATTCTTGCAACCCCCAGGTCAAATGTCCCATTGGGACACTTAAGCTACCCCCTTTTCGTGGAAGATGCTTTCTTTAACTGCTAATGGAGAATACATTTATTCCACGGCAACTGATTTTGAAACATAACGTACCGCATAATCGTAGCCCCGTTTATGGTTGACTTCTTTTTTTATCCTTTCTAGTCATGTTCATGGGATCGCTTGTTTTTTGAGTGAAATGTGTGCAAAGCCATCGGGTACCAACAGTAGACAGGTGGGAATGTATTGGATATTTGGATGCATGGACGGAGCAGCCCTACCGCACGCCCCTCCTCTCTCCTATGCTGTCAACTCGTCTGTTCTGTCAGCAAGCTAAAAGTACTGCAGTCACAGTACGTCAGCAAGCAAAAAGTATTGTGTAGCACTTTTCTGTTCCAGAATATTTTCATGTGCGCTGCAAACCCTGTTATATTTTGACCAGCAGCCGGCTAAAAATTCAGGACTATTGCATGCACCACCCTTCCAAAAAAAGTCACACGCGAATAATAAAAAAAATAAAAAGGTAGCATTTCAGTACGTAATAACCTCCATCGTAATAGTCCACATTTTCCATTCACTAAACAGTTCCGCATAAGGGTCATACGTCGGCCGCCCTCGATGCTCTTTACCAAATATTATTGCTCCAATTAGAACCCTCATATCAGACTGAAATGTACCCCACACGTGGGCAAAATGTGTTTGCAACTCGAGGAATATCCTGGAAACTGATCACACTTCTGGGAACTCTCTTGCTTTCAGCTACCGTCTCTGTTGCATCAAGCTCATACTACAATGATCCTTAGTACAGTAGAAGTCACACAAAACATTTATTACACAAACGGTGATCAAACCGTCAAATCATGCTCGCAGCAGAAACGTCATGACCTACTAGCAATTTATCCATATACCAATTGCCGAATCGCCGGAGGAATGTCTCCCTTGTTACCTTGCATAGTCAGAAGATGGTAGAGTAGCGCTACCCTAGGATCAACGACCCCCACCAACCAGTTGTCATGCGAATATTGTCGGTATTCTGTATCAGGAACACAAACGATTGAATGTGGATTTTTATGCGCATCGCTTACCATGTCAGGCGGGATCACAAACTTTCGTCCGTCAAAGTACCGGGTGTACATCATAGCATATACCCCTGAATTATACCTGCGAGCAGATGAACATGTTAAATATCAGAATTTCTCATGTAATGATCTCGCTCTGCGCCTCTCCAAGTCGACTGGCCACGATTAGATCCGAAACCTAGCACGCGCCGACGCGCGTATAGATCCCATCATCGCATCGCACCCAACTCGAAGCAGCGACGACATGGCGTCTCCGCCGCCGCCGCTCCGACGACTCCACCGTCGCTCCCCGCCAGCGCTGATCGCCGAACTCATCGAGGAGATCCTGCTCCGCCTCCCTCCGGACGAGCCGGCGCACCTCTTCCGCGCCGCCCTCGTCTGCAAGTCCTGGCACAGCACGATCTCCGACGGCAGCTTCCTCCACCGCTACCGTGAGTTCCGCAGGACGCCGCCCCTGCTAGGTTACCTCCACAACACCCACTGCCGGCCCCGGCTCGTCTCCGCATCCGCCACTCCCGTCCCGTTTGCCAAGCCGCCGCCGGCGTCGACATCACGGGTCGCCGACTGCCGCCACGGCTGCGTGCTGATAGACTATCGCTGCTGGCCGTTCGGTATGTTCGTCTTCTGGGACCCCATCACCGGCCACACCACGTCGCCTACTAAACATTATTACTCTCACTCCTGCGCCGCCGCCGTGGACGGTGGCTGCAACCACCTCGCCTGCCACGACGGCCCGTTCCGCGTGGTCCTTGTCCACAGCAGCCCCTCCGTGGAGGGGGGGGGGGGTGTACATCTCACAGGCCACCGTGTACTCGTCCGCCACCGACGCGTAGAGCGCCACCGCGGCCTCCGTCCACTGCTCCATCTCTGTCGGTAGAACACCCAGCCTCCTTATCGGGGATGCACTCTATTTCACCCTCAAGGGTGGCAGTGGCATGGACGGATTGCTCAAGTACGACCTAGCCCGCCATACGCTGTCTGCGATCGACATGTCGGGGGTGCCTAGGAATGCCATTGCTGTCAGGGCAGAGGATGGAGGGCTAGGGTTCCTTGCTGTGTCGAGGAATCGCATCCACCTCATCTCGTCACGGCGACAGGCCGATGATGGTATTGGTAATGGTGGTGGATGGGTACGTCGCAAGGCTATCAAGCTCGGGACACTACACCCCAAATCTCCATGCTAGCCTCATGTGATTGGCTACGTTGAGGGTACGGATGCTGTTTTCCTCAGCACAAACGCAAGGGTCTTTGCACTGGAGCTCAAGTCAAGGTTGGTGAGGAGGATACCGGCAAACAAGGGCTCCTACTTCGTAGCTTACACGAGCTTCTACACTCCTGGTATTCTAATTATAAGTACTATTTTCTCAAGTCATGAAATCACAAGTTTGTGTTCGATTAAGCAACTTCTAATATATGTTAGATCCATACACTAAGTTATTACAATGTAAGTTACGGACTCTCACCATCCCAAATTTTAAGGGGTTCTAACCCTCTTTTTATGCATCCACATTCATATAAATGTTGATGAATCTGGACATATTAAAAACACCTATACTTAATGAATGAATCTAGTATATGCCCAGAACCTCTTACAGTTTGGAACGGAGGGAGGACCTTACAATAATTTATATTTTCTTGATACATTTTCACAAGAAAATGGATACATTGAATTGAAATCCTGCAATCCCATGTGCACCAATACATATATTTTTCTTTATGTTCAGTTAATGTTGCCAACCAAGAAATATTCTTGGAGTCATCTGCGCGCGCGCGCGCGCACACACACAGGGATTTATTAGTGCTATATATATTATTCTTTTTATTCACTTTTATTATGGTCAACCTATTGCACTCGGACGTATCAAATATGTGCAAATGTGAAGTATATCATGATAATAAATTTCCTGCTTCTATCCTCTTTTCAGATATTGCCAAGAGCAGAGCGTCACCAACGCCACGATGAATACACCGTCATCGATCTGTTCAACACCAAGATCTGATGCCGTTGGCTTCTCATGGAGCTGATGATTCAAGTTTTCATTGTTCTCAGATGGATAATATATTTAAGGAAAAAGATCAAGTAGGCGCCCATTCTGAAGTAGATAGAAAGGGATTTTGTCATTGTGCTCATTCATACGCCTTGCTTTGATTTCCAGTTGTGGTCAGGTTAAGCAAGAGATCTAATAAGTGGTATTACGATGGTCTACTAGCATGTGGCCTAGGGGAATTGCATTGAGTTTTTTCATAGTTTTACATAAAAAATGCTCGTCAAGCTAGTTTATATGATGTTGTTTATTTACATTATACTCCATAAGACATGGTGTGTGCATGCATGAGTGTGGCTAGTGACCCAACCAATAATGCGATCCGTACCCTACGACGGCACGCGGTCACCATGCCAGCTAGCAACTCACGTATAGGCACACATGCTGCCACCATTACAATAGTTACAACCTCGACGAACAAGGTTGAGATTGTTGCAGATTATGTTGAACGGCGGTGATGACCCGGACAGCGCTAGCTTCACGTACTGAAAAGGCCATACTCATCCACTTGGCCTTTAATTTGGAGGAGATGAACCAGACTTGCTGTTTGAGACTGGAACTTGAAAAGATGTTACTCATATTGAACAAAATTAAATTTGTAGGCGAGGGCTTTCTGTAGTCTCGTTCCCCTACCTTCAGTGCCGTAGTAACGTTAATTAAGTTGCGGATCGAGCTGATGGTCTACGTTTGGCAATTTTCGTGGTCTTTCGTTTGGCCATTCTGAATAATACAATATACATGATGATACTGATCTCTGCAGGTCAGTGGAGTGTGCAGTGGTTTAGTTAGTTTCAGTATATTGTTGATTCTTGAATGATGTTGCCCGGCCACATGGTATTTCTTCCCCAGTCACCATCACCCTATTCTGATTATGTGCTTTGCAATTGCAAGTGACTTAAGAGTTACAGCTCGTTTTTCAGCACTGCTTTAGAGTTTATTAGCCTGGCTGCTGTAGTCTGCACTGTAGGGTGTTGATGCAGCTAGCAAATTCTGTGGAGGGTGGAGTTTGATCTGCTACTGGAATTGGCCATTACGGTCCATGCTTTGCACTTGCACCTCTCGGCTCGCTGGCTGGCTGGTGGCCCCCCTGTCCTGGCCCGCGACTAGTATAGGTATAGCCGTCCGTACGTCTCTCGCTCCCTGCCCGCCGCCTGCAGCCCACACCGATCGCGCACCGCACCCAAATCGACTCGAAGCGATCGCATCCGGCGAACGACGACACGACATGGCATCTCCGCCGCCGCAGCTCCGCCTCCGCCGTCGCTCGCCGCCCGCGCTCATGGAGGAGCTGATCGAAGAGATCCTGCTCCGTCTCCCTCCGGACGAGCCAGCGCGCCTCGTCCGCGCCGCGCTCGTCTGCAGGGCCTGGCGCAGCACGGTCTCCGACGCCGCCTTCCTCCGCCGTTACCGCGAGTTCCACGCGACGCCGCCCCTGCTCGGTTACCTCTGCGACACGCTCGCCCGCCCTCGGCTCGTCTCCACATCTACCACTCGCGTCCCCTTCTTCTCCAAGCCAGCGCCATCTTCCACCAGCGTCTTGTCGTGGGTCACTGACTGCCGCCACGGCCGTGTGCTCATAGACTACGCCATTGAAGCGCTGGCTGGTTCGTCATCTGGGACCCCGTCACCGGTCGCACCAAGCACCTAGTGGCGCCTTCTTATTACGCATCCAGCTTCAACGCGGCGGTGCTCTGCGCCGTTGATGGCTGCGACCACCTCAGCTGCCACGATGGCCCGTCCCGCGTGGTCTTTGTCCAGATGCGCTTTGTCGACAGGCAACCCATCGCGCAGGCGACCATGTACTCTTCCGCGACCAATGCATGGAGCACCACCGCGGCCTCCGTCGCTGTCCATGACTCCGTTTCCATCGGCACGAGACCCAACCTTCTCATAGGGGATGCACTTTATTTCACCATCTCTTTCACCACCCTCAAGTACGACTTGGGCCGCCACGCACTGTCCACGATCGAGACGCCAGGAGTGCCTAGGGACGCCACTGCCATCAGGGCAGAGCATGGAGGGCTGGGGTTCGTCACCGTGTCGAGGAATTGCATCCACCTCATCTCATCGCGGCAACAAGCTGCTGATGGTAGTGCTAATATTGGCACAGCTGATGCTGGTGGTGGTGGATGGGTACGGCACAGGGCTATCAAGCTCGGGGCACTGCTCCCAAAATCTCACGCGCGATCATCCCAACCTCGAGTGGTTGGCTATGTTGAGGGTACGGATACTGTTTTACTCAGCGCATACCCAAAGGTCTTCACACTGGACCTCAAGTCAAGGCTCGTGAGGAAGTTATCAACACACAAGGGCTCTTTCGTCAAAGCTTACACGAGCTTCTACACTCCTGGTATTATACTATTATACTATTTTGCCGAGGCATAGAAATTAGTAAAAGTTTGTGTCCAATTATATATGCACTCACCGATTATTAACCCTAGCTAGTGACCTAGACAATACAACATATTGCTTCGATATATGTTAGATTTGTGATTTATGAGACACTAAGCTATTAGACTGTAAGAATATATATTTTGATTCATATATGTTCACATGAAAAGGTGGAATCTTGCATACTCATGTGCACCAGTACAACCTTTTTTTTATGTTCAGTTAAAGTTCCACCAAGAACAATTCTTGGAGTCATCTATAGATATATCTATAGGGCTTTATTAATGATATATTATTCTTTTATTATCCACTTTAATGGTGAATCTGATGCGCTCAATGATCGTAGCAAGCCTAATCTTATAAACACTAAATCTATCAAATATGTGCTTCAGCACTTCAGCTAGCTAGGGATTGGAACGGAACAGGAGGGGAGGGCTTTGTTGTCGGCGGTACGGTGCATCCTATCAGAATATACATCTTGGAAAAGAATGAAATGTATCCAATAAATAAATCTGCATTGCCACGCCACGCGAAAATAAGCAGGGAAGATTTCCTGGCCGGACGAACGAACCAACACTGGTTATTTCGTGCATGCTGTGGGAGCTAGTCCACTTGGCTGGGTAATTTCAATAGAGCATCAACATTTGAGATGCAATCCAGTTACAGCATCGACTGATCGATGTTGTTTATCTCCATATACCTATAAGACATACATGCATGAGCGGCCAACAATGATAAAATGACATCCACAGTTGGTCTTTGCAGATGTGTGCTCTGATAGTTGCAATTCTCGTGATCTTTTGGTTTGTTTCTCGATCAATTCCCTGCACTTGCTGATAGATCCACTTGCACTATTAATTCCTGTTGGTCAAGGTTATTTTGCTTGTTACCTTGATGGCCAATCTGAATAATCCTACTCCGCATATGATAGTACCGATCCACTTTCAGGATATAGTGTTGGCTCGTGAATGACGTTTCCCACATGGTAAGTATCCCCAGTATAGCAAATTCAGTAGAGGGTGCGGCGTTTGTTTGATCTGCATGCTACTGGAACGGTAGACCTTCTACTAGTACTGTAGTAGACGACTGACCCATGCATGCATTGCGCCTCTCCGCTCGCTGACTGGTGGTCCCCCCTGTCCTGGCCGCGCCGCCCAGCGATCGAGTCCGACTAGTCTACCGTACCCGTACGTACGTATTGTATAGCCGTCTCTAACTCTATTGATCGCACACCGCACCGTATAGGTATAGTATACGACATGGCGTCCCCGCCGTCGCTCGCCCCACGCTGATGGAGGATAGGATCGAAGAGATCCTTCTCCGTCTGCCCCCGGACGAGCCAGCGCGCCTCGTCCGCGCCGCGCTCGTCTGCAGGGCCTGGCGCAGCACGGTCTCCGACGCCGGCTTCCTCCGCCGCTACCGCGAGTTCCACGGCGGGCCGCCGCCGCTGCTGGGCCACCTGTACAGCAACACGACGGCCCTGCTCCTCCCGCTCCTCCCTTCCCCCACCGTCCCGTCCTCCGCTCTCAAGCGCGTCCCGCCCGACGCCACCTGGGTCCTCGACTCCCGCCACGGCCGGGTGCTGCTGGACCGCGACAACAACGACGCGCCGCTCTGGTTCGACAGGCGGTCGCCAAGGAGCAGTGCCGAGGAACGCCGTCGCCGTCGAGGCGGAGGATGGGGAGCTGGGCTTCGTCGCCGTGCTGAGGAGGGATTGCGTCTACGTCATCTCGTTGTCCCGTCGGCGGCAACAAGCCGGTGGTGGATGGGAACGGCACAGGGCCGTCGACAAGCTCCAGGCATTGCTCCCGAGATCTCGTGGCCGAGCATGGCCGCCTCGAGTGGTCGGCTACGTTGAGGGCACGGATACCGTCTTCCTCAGCACTGGCACAGGGGTCTTCACGCTGGACCTCTTCTCAAGGCTGCTGAGGAATGTATCCGAAGAAAGACAAAAGGACTGCCACATCCTACCTTACACGGCCTTCTACACTCCAGGTATTATACCATTCATTTTCATCAGGAGCCGTAGAAACGAGACTTTGTGAAACTATAAGATTATTATTGCGTTCAAATGCGCACCAGATTACTCTCACCCTATCATTAACAGCACCCTATAGCTAGAGGCCTACAGCCTAGACAATACAAGACACAAATGTCTATATGTTTGATTCATGATTTGTGAAACTCTAAGCATATCATGACAATAAGTTATCTTCATCTATCATCTTTTCAGATATCTCTAGAGGCAGAAATCTCTTTTCCTGAACGCGCAGCATGGACTTCTGCTGTTAATTAAGGGAAGACTGTCGCCGCCATGGATACACAGTTACCTGTTCAATATCAAGATCTGATACTGTTGGCTTCTCACAGAGCTGATGATTTAAGTTCCTTTGTTCTGAGATGGACATTTCAAGGACAAAGATTGAGCAGGCGCTCACGGTCAATTAGTATATGTTCAGGTTTTAGCTGGGCAGTTTATATATAAGATAGAAAAATTAGATACTGCCATTGTGCTCATTCATATGTCTTGCTTTCCAGGTGGGCACGTTAAGAGAATTGGTGATACGATGGTCTATAGCATGTGGCATATATAAGAAAGTTTTCATTGAACTTGTCACATGCATCGCTCATTTCATTCAATTTGTCATGACTGCATGACTTGCTGAAACATGTTAGCTACATATGTCGTTCAGTTCTTTTAATATGTCATACTGCTGGATCTGTTTACACCTATGGTGGACACGGGGGTTGTAGAGCAGGCCGCCACTCAGGTTGATTCACTGCTTTGCTGTTGGCCAAGGTTATGCCGTTTATTATCTTGATGGGCATTCGTTCCCCTCCCAGCCATCACTCCGTGATGGAATCCTGGTGCACTACATTCACCATGTAATAGGTCCTACGACCTCTGTTTCTCCCCCGTCCCCTGTTTCTCCCTATCAGCCATAACAGGCTGCAGACAATGCACCAATCACCCGCTCAGCCCGGCATCTGTTGGTTTTAAAATTCAGTTTGGGACTGCTCGTCTCCCTCGGTGCTTAGTGTCAAAAAAATCTTGATAGGCATTCTGAATCTATCTATGATACTGGACTCTGATATGTGTGTACTGTACTGTGGAGTGTGGATTAGTTTCAGTATATATATATCTTTGACTCTTGAACGATGTTGTCCTGGTCGTAACCCCATTTACGATCACTCTGTTCTGAATTTCTGATATACTACGTACGTGTTTTCAGTTGAAAATGAACAAGTTACTGTCCTATTTCAGCACTGACTGAACTCAGCAGCGGTGCATCCAAGCGCTCAAACATTTAATGCAATTGTCCCCTTTGTGAGAGGGCTACAGTGCTTCAACGGCACAGCTAGCGAATGCAGTGGAGGGTGGCGTTTGATCTGCTACTGGGATAAACTATAGAGTATCATAAATGCAGAGTGAAGAAACCAGAGTTGTACATAGTGCGTTGCTTCGTTTTGGCACGCTAGGATTGGGTGCATTTGGATCCGGAGGCTAAAATTTAGTTTACGTCACATCGAATGTTTGGATGTTGGTTAGAAGTATTAAATATGGTTTAATTAGAAAACTAATTACATGGACGAGAAGTAAACGGCGAGACGAATTTATTAAGCCTAATTAATCCATGATCAACGAATGGTTACTGTAGCATCACATTTGCTAATCATAGATTAATTACACTTAATGAATTCGTCTCGCCGTTTAGTCATCGTCTGTGTAATTAATTTTATAATTAGACTATATTTAATAATTTTAATTAGCGTCAAACATCCGATGGGGGCTAAATTTTAGCCTGGGGATCCAAACACCCCCTCAGTCAATTAGCATATGTCTAGATTTCAGTTGGTATAGTTTATAAAGGCAGAAAAATACTTTAACGGTTCATATTTCTTGCTTTTTTCAAGTGGATAGAGGTTGATTTTTTAAATAAGACGAGTAAATCAAATTTTGTGTCAAAAACCAAACAGAGAGTACACGGGTGGTAAATTCTACTCACTCTGTCATAGAAAAACAAGTCATTCTGTTTTTTTTTTAAGTCAAACTTTCTAAAGTTTGACCAAATTTATATGAAAAGTATAAATATTTACAGTAACAAATGATTATTATTAGATTAGTTCTCACATATATTTTCATTAGGTACCAATTTGATGTCATAAATTTCAATACTCTTCTCTCTAAATATGGTCAACTTTACAAAAATTGACTTAGGATAAACCTAAAATGATTTGTTTTTTGGGACGAAGGGAATAACTTATAAAATCGTAATATATGTCATAAAAATGAAAAACAAGTATATAATGAACAACTATACAAGCCATAAAAAACGGAAAACACACACACACATATGAATAATAAATTACAAAATACCTTTAATTCGGTGATGCTATCGGCATTTGTTGATGAAGCAATGGGTGAATGATTATTTTATTTAGAGGCATATATAACATTGGCACATTGGATAGAGGAAAAAAAACAGAGAGTATCCTAAAAAGCACCGTATTATAGATCGTGTCGCTCGCCTCCCGGAGGCCCGGCCCGAAACCGCACGCGCAGTATAGATCGCATCGCACGTACGTTCGGGCACAACCACCTGCGACGTGCTACGAGATGGCGCCTCCGCTGCCGCCGCGGCAGCTCCGGCTCCAAGCCCAACCTCGCTCGCCGCCGCCGGCGCTGATGGACGAACTCATCGGCGAGATCCTGCTCCGCCTCCCTCTGTGCGAGCCAGCGTCCCTCGCCCGCGCTGCGCTGGTCTGCAAGGCCTGGCGCCGCACGGTCTCCGACGGCCGCTTCCTCCGCCGCTACCGCGACTTCCACGGCGCGCCGCCGCTGCTCGGCTACATCCGCAACACCTACGACCGCCCCCGCCTCGTGCCCACGTCCACCGCCCACCTCCCGTTCTCCATGCCAAGGCACGCTTCCTCTTCATCCACGCGCATGCACATCAAGCGGCGGCCCCGATGGTGGGCCCTGGACTGCCGCCACGGCCGCCTGCTCATCTGCCACCTCATCGGCGGCCTGAGCGTCAGGTTCATCGTCTGGGACCCCATCACCGGCGCCAGCAAGCACCTCAAGGCGCCGCCGGCTCATATCTTCTCCTACTATGCTGCCGCCGTGGTCGACGCCGTCGACAGTTGTGACCACCTCCCCTACGCTGCCGCCGTGCTCTGCGCCGTCGACGGCTGCGACCACCTCTGCTGCCACGGCGGCCCCTTCCAGGTGGTCCTCGTTGGGACTCACATCGTCGACCAGAAGCACGTTGCCTGCTGGGCGACCGCATACTCTTCTGAGGCTCAAGAGTGGGGTGCTGCCTCGCCCTCCATCGTTCTCAATTGCCCAAAGTTCATGGTATGGACACCCAGCATCCTTATTGGAGATGTGCTCTATTTCACCCTTCGTGTACCTTGGGGCGCAACCATTATCCTCAAGTATGACCTGCTGGGCAGCCATGGGCTCTCCATGGTTGACACGCTGGCACTGGCTAGGAGCGCCGTCCTCGTGGAGGCAGATGATGGAGGGCTAGGGTTTGTTTCTGTCCGGGGGAACTGCATCTACATCATGGCGCAGCAAACGGCCGGTGTGGATGGCGCTACAGAATGGGTGCAGCGCATGGCGATCGACATCAGCACGACATTGATCCCCAAATACCCATACAGAGTGATCGGCTATGTGGAGGGAACTGATACTGTTTTTGTCAGCACGGCTGCAGGAGTCTTCACGCTAGACCTCAAGTCGAGGAGGGCGACCAAGGTATCAGGCGAAACAAGAACACCCTGGGACATCCTGCCTTACACGACCTTCTACCTACACTCCAGGTATATAGGCAGGTAGTAGCTTTCATTTCACCAGCATGATTTCACATTGTTCTTGTTTCTGTGTTATGTACTGATATAGGTTATTAATTTATTTATCAGACACACATTTATTTATTATGCTCGATCCGTGATTTATGACCATTTAGTTATATGGTACTCCCTTCCTCCCAATTTATAGGCCGTTTGATTTTTGTTTTAACACCAAGATTGATCAACTCGTCTCATTTAAAAATTTTGCAAAAATATAGAAAATTCAAGTCATAGTTAAAGTATATTATATGCTAAACTAAATCACAATGAAAATAAATGATGATTATGAAATTTTTGAATAAGACGAGAAAGTCAAACTTGATGTCAAAAAAATCAAATAGCCTATAAATTGGGACAGAGGGAGTAAGTCGTAAGAATTTGACTTTGACACACACACACACATACATATATACATATACATATACATATACATATACATATATATATATATACATATATACATATATCTAAATATATATATGTGTGTGTGTGTATTCACAAGTAAACTTCTATGCACCAGGATAACCCTTTTTTTTTTTGGGGTCCAGTTCAACTTGCCGTGAGAAATTCTCAGAAATATTAGAGATCTACAATATTGTTGATCCACTTTTAAGTCCAATCTGCTAGACAAGTACAAGGCCTAATCGTATAGTCGCTAAAATCTATCAAATATGCGTGCATATTTGAGTTATATCATGACCCTATATTGTATTCTACTTATCATCTTTTCAGAACTACTTGCTAAGGGTAAGGGCAGACCGTCAACGCCATGAAGGTGCAGCTGTCAGTTAGTAGCTTGATCTGCCAGTGTTGGTTTCCGGCCAACATGATGATTTAGTTGTGTTGTTTCTCAGGTTGGCAATTTAAGAGAAAACATCGATCGGGTATATATAGATCCTCATGGCCAATCATGATATATGTTTAGATTTTTACTTGGTCAGTTTATATATAAAGAGAAGACTTTGTCATCGTGAATCCGTGATGGTTCATTATGTCTTGCTATCAGCACCTGGTGGGCAGGTTAAGTTAGAAACGTTGTAATACCATGGTCTATTAGTATGTCTCATTATTCAGGCATAAGAGTTATTTATGTGCCAATTTTAATTGGGAACATATCCTGTGCAACTGAGGTTTTGGTGCAACTACCGTGCAATCTTACTAAAAAAAGTTTCAAAAAATTCTGAAAAAAAATCATGAATGTACATCTCAGCGTACCCCATCTATATATAAAATTTTATGATTAAATTCGTTCTACTCTAGTAGTTACAAAAAAGACAAATTTAGGGTGCATTTGAACTTTACTGTTTGTCAAAAAAATTGTCTTTTTCGTAACTGCTAGAGTAGGACAAATTTGATCATAAAATTTTATATATAGATGGGGTAGTCTGAGATGTACATTCATGATTTGTTTCAAAATTTTTTGAAACTTTTTTTAGTAAGGTTGTATGGCGGTTGCACCAAAACCTCAGTTGCACAGGATATGTTCCAATTTTAATTTGCTTATTTGTGTTAATGCCTCTTTTTCAAACATGTGGCAAGCCCACTTGGAATTAATAATATTTTTTGAACAAATAATATTTCCAATCAAGTTTGTCTATTATTTATCTGGTTTTCGCAAGTAGCACTTTGAGACTTACACGGCATATACTTTCATGGAATATCTGGCTATTCTATAAGTAAAATATATTTTGGTGACATCATATTAATCATGACCCTTGTTTCTATATAGCTAGAATAATTTATCGTGGATGTAGAATGGATTTTTTAGAATATTTTTTCCTATAGCTAGACTAATCTTTCAAGAGCTTGAAATTTTTTTTTCTTGGCTGAGATCAAACAAATTTTAATGTAGGCAGATTTTTTTTCATGTGCATACAACAATTTTTCATGCTCATACAACAATTAGCTTTTCATCTACTATTACAATTGTTCCAGTATAACCATTTGTCATGCAGTCAAAATTTTTAATGTTCATAGAATAATTTGTTTTTCATCTATATATACCAATTTATTGCTCAGCTATGATAAGTAATTTGTTTTTCACAATTGTGAATTTATGCAGACATTTTTATAAGAAACATGTGAGGTTTGTACACTAGAAATCTTCAGAATCATACCTTTAGGTGGGGCCTTGAGAGATTGAATTGTTTCGGGTGATCTGGCTACTGCTTGCTTGCGTGGTGATCGATGTGCACCCGTCGTCTGGGCCGTGCGCTAGTATTTTGATGCATGTGCCAATTGTTGCAGGCACGCATATCAGTTGTTAATACGCATATCAGATAGAACAATTAGTTGCTTCAGCACCGGCACCCTAGCTAACAATACTAAGACACTACATTGTGATATAGTATCCGTTCTCTTATATGACAGACTTAACCCACCGCTAGCTTTCCACACGTACCATGGCATATATAGCAAAATAATTAATATCTCACTCATAATTAATAATAATTACTAGCACATTTCTCTTTTCTCTCCATTTTTTCTATCTTCTATTTTCCGTCTTATCACAAATATGTACTGTGGTATCCTTTACAACTATCTACGTCACCTGCTAGTACTCTTCTCTTAGTCTTAGAGGAAGTAACATGATAGTACAATGGAAAAGATTAACCTGCCAAACGACCCTTTGAACCTTTAACATAGCTAGGTTAGGTGCGAAGGATATGTGAATTTATGATTAGTTAATTATTTCCTTTGCTCATTAATCTACGTCATTTTCAGGTTTAAAATTGTAAAAAAACATCATATGTTAATGGGAGGAGTACGTATATGATAAAAAATGAAATCCAAAACGGCCAACAGATAAAATGTTTCCTTTTTTTTACATTACATATTCTAATATTTTAACTCTTATACTCTTAACATATTATCTATTCGTTTTGGCCATTTTCATTCCTCTAAAATACATGAACAAGTCGAAAATGCCATGTCATAAATGTCATTTCATGTTTTTCCATTTCATTCCTAATGAGTCTGTCTAGTAGTAAATCGATTGTTTTTATCCACCCCGTCACTCGATTCTTCAGCCATCCGATTGCGATCCAACGGCTAGGATTAACCCGCCTCAACCCTAACTTGCCCACCGTTTTGCCTCAGCCCCCAGTCCGCCTCGTTGCCTCCTCCTCGCGCCGTCGCTGGGACGCCTCCGCTCTTCCCTCCTACAGCCACGAGATCCGCTAGCGCCGCCCCCTTCTCGCTAACCCAGCTTTGCCTGGGGTGGAGAATCGACGCCCCCGCCTCTAGTTCCAGCCCGGCTTTGGCGGCGTCCCCGCCGCCTCAGCCACCGCCCACCGCCAGCTAACCGAGGAAGGCGGCGAGGCGGAGCAGGCGCCCCCGCCCCAGCACGGCCCAACCGCCCTCCTCCACCACCCGTGGCTGGTGGTGCCCCGCCTGCCTCGGTTCGTCGCCACTGCCGGGCCGCTAGCCTCCCCAGCGACCTGTCTAAGGCCGAAGATCACAGGTAACCCCCAACCCCGAAACCCCGAACCCTAACCCCCACCTTGAACCCCTAGCCCTGGCGGGCAGTGTTGGGGAAAAGGGCTACATGAGGTTCTTAGATTGTGTGAGAAATTTCAATTGTTGGAAGTAGAAAAACAATCGATTGATGGTTAGCACTCTTTTCCTAATCCTGCAGGAAAATGGTAAATGGCTGTCAAAACTCAAATTGATTGCCATTTGCCCATACGTCACGGACGAGGCTCCGACTGAGTGACTGACCATTGGGCCCCACGCAGCGAAAATTTCCCCATCTGTATCAAAGCAATCCAAGATGCCGCCGCGTCAGCCGCCGGCGCTCATGGAGGACCTCATCGCCGAGATCCTCCTCCGCCTCCCACCGGCAGACCCGGCCTGCCTCATCCGCGCCTCCCTCGTCTGCGTGGCCTGGCGCCGCCTCATCTCCGACCGCAGATTCCTCCGCCACTACCGCGTCTTCCACCGGACGCCGCCCCTGCTCGGCTTCCTCTGCAACCACTACCGCGGCCGCCGGTTGGTCTCCCGCTTCGTCCCCACCGCACGTGCGCCCCCTATTTCCCAGCCGCCGCTCGCCGCTGGCAGCCCCAGCTGCTTCACCCTCGACTGCCGCCACGGCCGCGTGCTCCTCCACGCCACGGGGACGTCCAACCTCACCGTATGGGACCCTACCACCGGCGACCAGCGGCGCGTCTCCCTCCCTGGCAACCCGTACGATGACTTCACGGCGGCCGTGCTCTGCGCCTCGCGCGGCTGCAGCCACATCGACTGCAGCGGGGGGCCCTTCCTTGTGGTCTTTGTCGGCACAGATTACGGCAGCGACGACGAGGGCTACGATGAGCATGGGCATGGCGTGGCGAGGGCTAGCGTCTACTCATCGGAGACCGGCGTTTGGAGCGCTTCCACTTCCATTGATGGGATCAATTCCATCATCGACTTTATGCCCAGCCTGCTTGCCGGTGGTGCACTCTATTTCATCCTTGGGTTTGGCGAAGATTTCCTAAGGTATGACCTGATTACGGGTGTCCTGTCGGTGATCAGCTCGCCGCAGCTGGATTTATTGAACATGACCCTCGTCACGACAGTGTGGTGGGCTGGGAGTGGCCACTGTTGATGGCTACAGCCTGCACCTGTGGTTGTGGAGAATTGACTCTGACGGCGTTGGGGAGTGGATGCGAGGCAAGGTCATCGGGCTTGATGCGACGGTCTCCATTGCCCTCGGTGATCCCTCCACCAAGCTCGATGTAGTTGGCTTTGCAGAAGGTGCTGATTCTGTTTTCATCAACGCAAGTGACGGCATCTTCACTGTTGAACTGAAATCCGGCCAGGTCAGGAAGATAGGAAAAGGAGAGGATTTCCAAGCTGTGTTTCCTTTCATGAGCTTCTGCACTCCTGGTACTAGCCTCATGCCCATTGATTTATTTCGTCAGTTGTAATCTGTCAATATTTAGTCAGACTTCTGTGTTATTTAATATCAGCCTCAGAGGTGTTATTCCAGTGAGGGACACAATAATGCAGACCTTCAATGTAAAAAATGAATGTGTGCAATTGTAAGAATGCA
Source organism: Paspalum vaginatum (assembly GCA_030272315.1). Lineage (NCBI taxonomy): Eukaryota > Viridiplantae > Streptophyta > Magnoliopsida > Poales > Poaceae > Paspalum > Paspalum vaginatum. The sequence goes on along the minus strand of CM059013.1, from coordinate 47,186,858 downwards.
GTCTCATGCACAGCATGTTTCACATTCACCCAACTTGTTAGGGTAGGTAATTCTTGTTCTGTGTTTATGGCCAATCTGAAGTATCTGTTTCAAAACTCAATCCTGTAGCCATCGAAGTTGTATAGTATGTCGTATATGTGATCTTCTAGTTCTAGCTGTACCATCATCACTCTAACTAAGTTTTGTCCATTTTATCTTTTCAGATCATGGTAGCACCAGATTGCTAGCACCAACAGGGATGGAGTGATCAATCAAGTGACTCAGCAAGCCGCTGTGTGTATCATGCAGAATTGATGCTTTATGTTGTTCATTGGCACTGAAAGCCGTTGTGTTCTCAGATAAGGGGTTCAAGTTAACAAAGAATATCCTGTCATGGTTAATTAGTATGTTCCATGTTTTTGAATTGCCGATGAATACATGATTTCAGACCCAGATTCTTAATTCGGATTTACTTTTATTCTTATCTCTTACTTTGAGTATCACCAAATAATGTTCAAATCATGTTTAGTGGCCTGATTGGAATTTCAAACGGATGATTGACTGTCTTCTGTTTCTCTGAACAAATAATCTGTGTGTGGTTTGAGGACAATGCCATGAAGATGACTTGCATGGTTTTCCTAGGTTGTAGTTTCATAATTTTATTTAATCCGTTCACCTGGAAGTGGGAGCGTATCTGAAAATGTTTGAAGCCATTCCGTCATTTTTCAGTTTGTTTGGGTATGTTTTGCTCAAGCGCTGCAGAAACTGATGATTTCTTTAACGTCAAAGTGAAATCTTGTACAATGAAATGAGCTTAGCGAATTCATCATTCAGATTATTTGAAGCTGTTTTATCTCAGGACATTTAAGAAAGATCAGTGCTACTTATATTCATCAGTTAGCATTCTTGTCATTGAAATCATTATGATCTTTTAAGGTTAATATTTTGGGTTGACTGATTATTCTTCCCGTTCATGATTAACACAGGCCCTCGGAACGACACTTTTGTTCCTGTCTGTTGCTCTTTCCTAATAAGCGATCTGTAATTCGGCATTTCTCACAGATTCGGAATCTGTCATGACATGAAGTGATGAAGATGGCTGATTGAGTTGCAATCCTTGTCCTTGGGGTCGTCATTTATATTTCAGCATTTCATTCTGTCTTATTTGATTGTTGTTAAACTAATGAATGGTGCAGCCTTCAGAAAGGGAGAACGAGGCTATACTGGAAATGTGTATTTATTTTATAAAAAATGACTTACTGATTATTGTTAAACTCATGTTTGGTATAGCCTTCAGAAAGGGTGAACACGGCTATACTGGAAAAAGTGCCTTTCTTTTCTGAAAAATGACTCTGTGGATCAGTTTCAATTTGGTCTAAACAAGTTTGTGTGAGCGGTAGTTTTAGCTTTTCATGACAGTTCACATATCTTTGGAATCGAAAAAACACCTGGCTAGGTCATTTAGTAACTAATTTAGCATGTCTACTGCAGCAACCTGATAATCTCAATTTAGTGCACCCTGTTGTCATTACCTTGTAATCTCAATTTAGTGCACGCCGATAACTAGCCAACAGTAGAAAATCAGTTATTGACTGATGTGTTAGCCCAGTAGGCAATGATCCGTTATAGAAAGTGGGGATAGGAGAGAGAGCTGACGTGATACTTTTGTCCACATTAAATGAAGTGAAATTTCAATGTGAAATCTGCAGATCCATCTCACTGATGAGGTAGGATTCTAAATTTCCGCTGCTTGCTATCAGTTGCTGCCTGTCTGTTTATTTTAATTTAAAGGATCCATCCGAGTCTGCTGCTGCTAGATCTAGATGCATTTGATCCGTCTGAAGTTCCTACCCTGTTTCACTGGATCTGATTGCCAAAGTAGATCAAGGCAACGGGATAGCTAACGAACTGGTGGAGCCCTTTTTTGCCCTCTTCAGTTATGCAGTCTATCGATCCAGAAATACAGAGAGAGAGAGAGAGAGAGAGAGAGAGAGATGACAATGTCTTTGAGCAACTGCATGTGAGGTGCCCTGCCCAGTATATATGCATATATAATCTGGCGGAATTCAGCGAGACTTGTGCAAAGACGAAAAATAAATCTGTTGAAACCAGAGGAAACGTCGACGCAAAGGATTTACTGATCGGTCATTGTTCTGTCCTTATGAAAATCCAAGGCAACAGACATATGCATGCCTCAAAAGTGAAATTAACCATCAAAATCGCATGCTTAAAATGTGTGATTATAAGCCATAGCATATTCATTCATATATATGAGCTTGTGCATTGCGATTTCCCAAATCATGCAACCTGCCTCTGTACCTGTTGCATTCGTTCCAAACAAGACAAGCTCGGTCTGTTTCACAGGTGGGACCACCGATCGTACCGCACGTACGTACGTCGTAACTGCTCGCTCCCTGCCCCGTAGATATAGAAGAAGATCGCACCAGCCATCAGCATCTCACGCCCCATCGTGATCAGAACCAGATCACAACCAGCGACGACATGCCGCCGATCCGCTCCCGCCGCCCTCGCTCGCCACCGGCGCTGATGCAGGAACTCGTGGAAGAGATCCTCCTCCGCCTCCCTCCGCAGGAGCCAGTGCACCTCGTCCGGGCCGCGCTCGTCTGCAAGGCCTGGCACTCCATCCTCTGCGACTCCTCCGGCGGCGGCAGCGGCTTCCCCCGCCGCTACCGTGAGTTCCACGGGACACCGCCCCTGCTCGGCTACCTACAAAACGCCTACGCCTTGCGCTTGTTCCCACCCCGGTTCGTCCCTGCCACATCGTCCGCTGCCTATCCCCCTCTCTCCGCCACGCCGGAGGTCTTCAGCAAGAGCATCTGGCGGGTCCTCGACTGTCGCCACGGCCGCGCGCTGATCGCCGACGTCTCCTCCCATCATGACCCAGCCATCAGGTTCGTCGTCTGGGACCCCATCACCCGTGACATGAAGTGTCTGACGGCGCGTGCTCACAGCCGGCACTCCTACACGGCGGCCGTGCTCTGTGCCGTAGACGGCTGCGACCACCTCGGCTGCCATGGTGGCCCGTTCCGCGTGGTCCTTGTTGAGAAGCATGTCTATGCCAATGGTGGGAAGCAAATCGGGTGGGCGACCATGTACTCTTCGAAGACTGATGCGTGGAGCGCCGCCTCACCTTCCCTTTGCTCTCAGCTACAACATGGAAACGGCGCCTAGCCTTCTCATCGGGGATGCGCTCTATTTCACATTTACTGGTTGGGAGGCAACCGCCATCCTCAAATACGCCCTGGACCGCCGTGAACTATCTGTGATCAGCGTGCCAGGCCCAGGGGTTATGCCCTGGGGCGCCACTGCCACCAAGACGGACGATGGTGAGCTGGGGTTTGTTGTCCTCTCGACGAAGAGGAACCTCCTCTACCTAATGTTGTGGGAAGCCACCGGTGCTAATGGCGCTGGTAGATGGGCACGTCACAGGACTATCGAGCTTGGCATGGCATTCCCCCGTGAACTGATTGGCTATGTTGATGGAATGGATACAGTTCTCATCAGGACCGATGCAGGGGTCTTCACTCTTGGCCTCAAGTCAAGACAATCGAGGAAGGTAGCCCAAAGAAATGAAGGCGGTTGCCGTCGCCTCCTGCCTTACACCAGTTTCTTCACTCCAGGTACTAGCTTTAATTTGTGCTTATCTTCACCATTATGATGTCACATTGTTCTTGTTTTCGTTGTTGATCTAGGTTATCTATTACATGCACATATGTACAAGTGAATTTCCATTTACCGTCGTCATAATATAAAATATCATCATGATAGTAAGTTTTATCTTTTTAATCATCCTTTCAGAACTTGCTAAGGGAAGACTGTCACCGCTATGAATATGCAGTTGTCAGTTCAATAGCACGATCTGCCACTGTTGGCTTCTCCAAGAGCTGATGATTTTATTTGTCTTGTTCTCAGTTGGGTAGTAATGTTTATATGTTTTAATTTTAATTGGCAAGTGTATAAGATAGAAAAGACCTTGTCGTTGTGATCGTTTACTGTGTCTTGATATCAGGTGCGGGCAGGTTAAGGAACAGAAGTTGCAATATCATGTTTATTCATATGTTTCACTTTGCCGAGCTTTTCGTGAATATGGACCTAAGATTTATGTATCAAGATCCCTTTTGTGCTTGTTTGTGTAAATGCTCCTTTTATATATTTAACAAACGTCAAGCTGACTTGGAAGGAATTAACAATCTTTTCTTTATCTGGTTTTCCCAAATAGAACCTTTAGACATTTATATTATATAGTGTCATACACTTTCTTGGAACATCTAGCCATTCTATATGAAAAACATATGTAAATGACATCACTAAAATATTGATCATGACCCTTGTTTTTCAGCGAAAAATGTAATAACATTGCCACATTGGAAGGTTGCGCAGTATTAAGTGGTTTTCGGCATCCAACTTGTGAAGTAAATATTTTGAGCAATATTTACCCATCTTTCAATAATCTTAATTTCAGCTTGCTTGTCCCTCTGATTTTTTTGAAAGCATAGCGTTAGATTTCCCACTTAAATTTATTAGGAGGGAGGAAAAAAAAACAAAACAAAACAAAACACGAAAAAACAACAAAAGCACGAGGAGGCTGGACCAAAGAGCCGAATAAAGAACATATGACTTCCTGGAAGAAGCTCCAGGAAGACCCCGACTAAGAATGCTTGAAGCGGCACACTTGCTCTGCTGAAGGTTATCTTCTGTTGCTGGATGGATTCATTGATTAACAAGGCCACCTGCAAGGGATGGAGTTTGGAGCGTCCTAAAAAAACCCTCCTGATTCTTTCCAAAGATGCTATCAGAAACAAACCACTATGCCATCAAAATCTCAGCGCTTGTCCTACAATACTCGTAATCTTAGAATGTTCCTGGAGCGTTAATATTAGTGGAGTTTTTAGACCTTTTCAAATTGTAATGAAGGCCCAAGCTTGTGTTGCAAAATTGCAGTCTTTGCACTACGTGTGGTGGGGTCTCTGGATGATTTTTTTGCATAGTTTGCAGATTGGATCGCTTACGTGGCCCGGTCCGTTTTATCATGGTTGTTTGACAGCAGGATTTGGGAAAAGTCTTTATTAGAACCTTGTACTATTATGTTCATCTGTTTTTCAACTCTAAATTACGAAACTACATACGTATGACCCTTGAACTAACCAAACTGGATGAAACACCTTCTTTGACATGTTGAAAGCAGTTTTGGATATTGATTTTCTATTTTTTTTAAAAACAAAACCTTATTTAATGTCAAAAAAAACATAATTTATCATAGGTGTCTATTTTTGAACCTGAAACCGCAAAACGGGACAAAACACACACTCAAATATCCAAATATGGACAAAATACCCCCCTCAATGGTTTTCGGAATTGTTTTGCTAATATGGCACACGTGGAGCCCACATGACAGCACTGATAGGTGGCCCCGTCGCTCCACTTATCTCTCCCTCATCTCCTTCGACACGCCGCCCATGCGGCCTGCTCATCCCTGCCCGCTGCTCGCCGCTGTGCCGTCGCTTACCTCGATCTGCAACCTGCCAACGCTCGCTGCTCAAGCATTCACCCACATCCGCCTCCTGCTCCCGCTCCTCCATGCCCCGCCTGAAGATTCCAACTCCTCCTCTACTCATCATCACCACCATCACAACTGCAGCCCACCGATGATGATTCTCTTGCCAACCCTGACGACAACTGCATCAACGAGCTCAATGTGTTGGATGAGGATGCTACAAGCGCCAACACGACAGGCGACGCCTCCACTTTCGGAGTGGCTACAACCACACCTCTTGTCCGAGAGCACATAACCAGAGCTAGGCAGTGGTTGGCAAGCAACCAACAGGGATGAACGGCAAGGCAATCAATGAGCTGTAGGTGGGGAGCTGTGGGTGGGTGTGAGCGGCATATGGACGTGAGCAACGGGCGGAGGTAGGCGGAGATGAGAGAGGGAGGGAGAAGAAGTGGAGAGGGGCCACATGTCAGCGCTGCCATGTGGGCCCGCATGTGCCACATCAGCGAAACCACCCCAAAATCGCCAGAAGGGGTATTTTGTCTGGATTTGGATAGTCGAGGGTGTGTTTTGTCTCGTTTTTCGGTTTTAGGTTTAAAAATAGACACCCATGACAAGTACAAAGTCCTATAATGGAATTTATCCTTTAAATTTAAAAGAATAAACTTGTACTAAATGTTCTCTACACACATAATCTATATATTGCTGCTCTTTTTAGAGATTGTTTGAACCTAATTGTTCCTATGTTTTTAATGTACAATTTAGATCAACTTAACAACAGATGTAGGAATAAATAAGTTGAAAAAATATCTTCAAGTAGAGCTTGTACTAAAATCAGTATTGAATGGTGGTTTTCTACTTTTTAAAATAGCAAGGCCCTGTTTAATAACTAAAAATTGCGATGTACTTATTTTATATTAAACAATGAAACCTGTACCAATTTTTTCTAAAAATATAATCTATTAATTGTGTCTATTTGAAGATATTTAGACCTTATTTATTCCCACGCCTACTAATTTATTTCTATAAATAGAACATTAGAAATAGAAATAAGTAAGTTCAAAAAATCTCCAAATAGAGCATCAATAAGTATATTATATTTGTAGAAATAAGTAAGTTTCATATTTTCTATTTGAAAATGAATTAGTTGTGATTTTTAAATATTAAACAAGATTTAAATACAAAACCAACATCCGAAATCACTTTCAGCATGGCTAGAGGGTGTTTTTGTCCGGTTTGGTTGGTTCAGGGGTATTAAGTACCCGGTTTCATAATTCAAGGTTGAAAAATAAGAGAACTGTGATAGTTCAAGATTGTAAAATGATTTACATGGATTTTAGGCCTCAAACCAGGCTTCCAGAGTCCAAACAAACCCTCATCGATTATTGTTAAATTCATGCTTGGTACAGCTATGAGGAAGGGAGAACGGACGAGGTTATAATGGAAATGTGCCTTTCTTTTTTCGTCACAATCACTGAATGCAATTGTTAGGTGTAGTTAGAAAGAGTTGTTGGCATGGTCAATTAGTATGTTTCTTCTTGATGTGTTGCCCGTGAATCCGGTGCTTGTACAAAGGTTATTTTTGTGTGTGTGTGTGTGCTTATGAAAAATCCAAGGCACATGCATACATGCATGTCTCAAAAGTGAAATTAACCATGAAATTTGCATGCTTAAAATGTGTGATTATAAGCCATAGCATATTTAGGGGACAATTGGATACACCCAACTAAAAATTAGCAGCAAAAAATTAACTATACAGTGTCAAAGACCCCTAACTAATTGTTGGATTGTGTCTTGGCTAAAAATTAGTTGCGAGTATCAAACACCCCCTTATATAAGCTCGTGCACCGTGAATTCTCAAATCATGCAACAAGTTCTGTACCTGTTGCGTTCGATCCAAACAAGACAAGACAACCTCGGTCAGTTCCGGTGTGGCTGATTCTCTGGCCCCACCACGCTCCCCGCCCTGTAGATATATTATATATAGAAGAAGATGGCATCAGTATCACACGCACCCACGCGATCAGGATCGTCGTCGGATCACGACCAGCGACGTCCACCCTCCCTCGCAGCCGCCGGCGCTGATGGAGGAACTCGTGGAAGAGATCCTCCTCCGCCTGCCCCCGCAGGAGCCAGCGCACCTCGTCCGCGCCGCGCTCGTCTGCAAGGCCTGGCGCACCATGCTCTGCGACTCCTCCCGCGGCGGCTTCCCCCGCCGCTACCGTGAGTTCCACGGGACGCCGCACCTTGTGGGCTACCTGCATAACAGCTACCCGTTATGCCAACCCCGATTCGTCCCTGCTGCATCGGCTGCCTTCCCCCCGCTCTCTATGCCGGAGCTGGTTTCCGGCAAGAGCATCCGGTGGGTCTGGGCCCTCGACTGTCGCCACGGGCCGCGTGCTGTTCGTCGTCTCCTCCGACTCAGGTATCAGGTTCATCGTCTGGGACCCCATCACCCGTGACACCAAGTACCTGACGGTGCCAGCTGCTCACCGCCCGCAATCCTTCACCGCGGCTGTGCTCTGCGCCATAGACGGCTGCGACCATCTCGACTGCCACGGTGGCCCGTTCCTGAGTGGTTCTTGTTGAGAACGCCACTGCCAATGACACGGACAAAGTTGGGTAGGCGACCATATACTCTTCAGAGACCGATGCTTGGAGCGCCGCCTCACCGTCCATTGCTCTCGGCTACGACATTGATGCGGCACCCAGTCTTCTCATCGGGGACGCGCTCTATTTCACCATTACGGCAAGTCGGGAGACAATTACCAACGTCCTCAAGTACAACCTGGACCGCCATGAGCTATCTGTGATCAGCGTGCCAGGAGTGCCTAGGGGCGCCGTCGCCATGAAGACGGAGGATGGTGGGCTGGGGTTTGTTTTCATCTCAAGGAAGAGGAAACGCCTCTATCAGAAGTCGTGGCAGGCCACTGGTGCTAATGGCGCTGGTAGATGGGCATGTCACAGGACCATCGACCTCGAGACGGCATTCCTCCCCGAATACCCACGTAAACTGATTGGCCACGCTGATGGAACAGATACAATTCTCGTTAGGACCGATGTAGGAGCGTTCACTCTAGACCTCAAGTCAAGGCAGTCGAGGACCGAACGTGGGCCAAAAATATGACAGCGATCGCTTTGTGCCTTACACAAGCTTCTTCACTCCAGGTACTAGCTTTAATTTGTGCTTATCCTCGCCATTATTATATGATGTCACAATGTTCTTGTTTTCCTCGTTGATCTAGGTTATTTATTACATGCGCAATACAGGTGAATTTTCATTTAGCATCATAAAATAAAATATCATGATATAGTAAGTTTTTTCCTCATCTTTTCAGAGCTTGCTAAGGGCAGACTGTCACCGCTATGAATATGCAGCTGTCAGTTCAATAGCACGCGATCTGCCACTGTTGGCTTCTCCAAGACCTGATTATTTTATTTGTCTTGTTCTCAGTTGGGCAGTTATTTATATGTTTTATTTCAATTAATGGGCAGTGTATAAGATAGAAAAGACTTTGTCATTGTGATCGTTCATTATATTATGTCTTGGTATCTGGTGGGCAGGTTAAGGAACAAAAGTTGCAATATCATGGTCTATTCGTATGTTTCATTTTGCTAAAATTTTCGTGATTTTGGCCTAAGATTTATGTGTCAAGTTCACTTTCGTGCTTATTTGTGTAAATGCTGCTTTTATATATTTGACAAACGGCAAACCCACTTGGAAGGAATTAAAAGTCTTCTCTTTATCTGATTTTCCCAAGTAGCACTTTTGGACTTTTATGGTGTATAGTGGCATACACTTTTCTTGGAATGTCTAGCCATTCTATAAGAACAACTAAATTGCATCACTGAAATATCGATCATGACCCTTGTTTTCACTTTTTAGTGAAAAAAGGAATCACATTGCTGCATTGGAAAGTTGCGCAGAACTATGTGGTTTTTGGCATCCAACTTGTGAAGTAAACATTTTGAGCAATATTTAGCCATCTTTCAGCTTCCTTCTCCACCTGATTTTTTTTGAAAGCATAAATAGATTTCCCACTTAAATTTATTAGGAGGGACGAAAACAACACAAAACAAAACACGAAAAAACAACAAAAGCAAGAGGAGGCTCGACCAAAGAGCCGAATAAAGAACATATGATTTCCCGGAAGGAGCTCCAGGAAGACCCGACTAAGAATGCTTGAAGCGGCACACTTGCTCTGCTGAAGGTTATCTTCTGTTGCTGGATGGATCCATTGATTAACAAGGCCACCTGCAAGGGATGGAGTTTGGCGCATCCTAAAAAACCCTCCTGATTCTTTCTTTCCAGAGATGCTATCAGAAACACACCACTATGCCATCAAAATCTCCACGCTTCCTCCAACTCTTAGATTGAGCCTGGAGTGTTAATATTAGTGGGGTTCAGACCTTTTCAAATTGCAATGAAGGCCCAAGCTTGTGTTGCAAAATTCGCAGTCGTTGCATAATGCATAGTGTGGTGGAGTCTCCGGATGATTCTTGCATAGCTTGCAGATTGGATCACGTACGTGGCCCGTTCCTTTTTAAGGTTGTTTGGCATCAGGATTTGAAAAAGATCTATTTTACAACCTTAAACTATTATGGTCGTCTGAATTTCAACACTAAATTATGAAACTTGGTACCCATAGCCTCTGAAATAACCAAACTGATGGTGGTTTTCCATTTTTAGACAATAAAACATTGTTTAATCTCTAAAAAATCGTAATTAAATCATTTTAAATCCAAAAGAAATATGAAATTTGTACAACTCCGTTCATCCATGAAAGAATTAAATTCTAACTTGGTCCTATCAAACCATCGTAAATTTTACTGAGTTTATATAGAAATATAACAACATTTATGATTTCAAATACTTATAAATATGAAGAAATAGTCCATCATAAATCTAATGATACCAATTTGATAGCATATAAGTTTCAATGTATTTTAATATAATCTTGGCGAAACTTACGATGATTTGACTTAGGACAAAGTCAGAATTTCATTCTTTTGTGAACATATAGATTAAATGTTCTATACGAATATAATCTTTCTTATGGTGCTCTATTTGGAGATTTTTTTTATAGAACCTACTTGTTCCTATTGGAATGTACTAAGTAGACCTTAATTGGCACCGGGCCAATTGAAATCGGTATTGAATGGTAGTTTTCTAATTTTAAAAATAATAAAGCCTTGTCTAATAACTAAAAATCATAATTATATTATTTTAAATAAAAAATGAAACATGAACCGATTTTTTCTAAAAGTATAACCTATCTATAATTGTGTCTATTTGAAGATATTTAGAACTTATTTATTCACACACCTATTGATTTGTATAAATAGAACATTACAAATAGACACATGTAAGTTTTAAAAACCTCTAAATAGAGCATTAATAGATAGATTATATTTGTAGGGAACATTTGGCACAAGTTTCATATTTTTTATTTGAAAATGAGTTAATTGTGATTCTTAAAGATTAAACAAGTTCTAAATAGAAAAACACCATCGTCCGAAACTGTTTTCAACATGGAGGTGGTTCACGCACGTCCTACCCTTATAAGAATCTCCGAACGTCGCCTACTAGTGAAAGAAGAAGTTGTTAAATCTTAGAATAGATCCAATAAATGCATGCGACTATGTGAGCACCCATGCCGAATCGATGACTTAATCTCAGGTGAACATTTTTTATGTTTAATATATATTTTTCTTAAAGGAGCAATAAAATTGTAGAACATCGTTCCCTTTGAACCGATTTTTTTCCTGGCGAACATTACGAGAATTAGTTAGTTCAACTGCTCAAGTGGAATTCTTGAATACTCCTAACTCCTATGGTGCAGAGTAGAGTAGACTACTTCCAAACAGAACAGCTCTGTTTGTTTCTGTCTGTCTGAATACTCCTAACTCCTATGGTGCAGAGTAGAGTAGACTACTTCCAAACAGAACAGCTCTGTTTGTTTCTGTCTGTCTGATTCTCTGTCCCACCACACGGGGCCACCGAACGTAAACGTACCTAGAGACTCGCATATAAAGGCAATAAATCCTCGTACTCTCACGTTCCAGCCCGTACACACGTATTGTATAGTACTATAGATCGCATCGCATCGCATCGCGCCCAAGCCCTACCCGATCACAAAGACACAAACAAGCGACGGCATGGCGTCGTCGTCTTCGCCGCCAACTCTCCCTCGCTCGCCGCCGGCGTTGGTGGACGATGTCCTGCAAGAGATCTTCCTCCGCCTCTCTCCGGACGAACCAGCACACATGGCCCGCGCCGCGGCCATCTACAGGGCCAGCGCAGCATGCTCTCCGACTCCCCCCCCCGGCGGCTTCCCCTGCCGCTACCGTGAGCTCCACGGAACGCCGCCGCTGCTCGGCTACCTGCACATCAAAAGCGACTACTATCCACGATTCGTCCCCGCATCAAGCGCCTCCCCTCAGTTCTCGTCCATGGTAGAGGCAGCTTTTGAGTTGTGGTGGCGGGTGTTTGACTGCCGCCATGGCCGCCTTCTGATCCACGCTAACGGCCTAAGGAGAAACATACTCGTCATTTGGAACCCCATCACCGGCGACATGAAGCACCTCGAGGTGCCTGATCATGCCCTGTTCTCCTCCGCTGCGGCTGTGCTCTGCGCCATAGACGGCTGCGACCACCTCCATTGCCATGGTGGCCCGTTCTGGGTGGTCCTTGTTGAGAAGCGCACCCTTAATAATGAGCAGGAACTAGTGTTGGAGAGCGTGTACTCTTCCGAAACTGATGCGTGGAGCGCCATCCCAACCCCCCTTATTATTCACAATCGCTCTGAGTTCATGTTACTGAGTCCCAGTCTTCTTATCGGGGATGCGCTCTATTTCCCCATTGATGATGGAGGCGAAGCGCGCACCCTCCACCTCAAGTACGACCTTGGCAGCCACCAACTTTCAGCGTTTGACACACCGAGAATGCCTATGCAACCATTGCCATCAGGGCAGAGGATGGAAGGCTAGGGTTCATCGCCGTGATGGGGGGTAATTGCATCTACCTTATCATGTCAGCGGCAACAAGCTGACGATACTGGTGGTGGTGGTGGATGGGCTTGGCACAGGTCTATCAACCTCGACACATTGCTCCCCAGATCTCATGCCCAGCCTAATAGAGTGATTGGCCACGTTGAGGGCACAGACTACTGTTTTTGTCAGCACAGGCGCATGGGGTCTTCACACTAGAGCTCAAGTCAAGGCAGGTGAGGAAGGTATCAGGGGATACACAACCGCTCTTCTGCATTGTACCCTACATGAGTTTCTACACTCCAGGTATTATATATTATCTTTACCATGTGCCTATGTTCACCATTGTGATGATTTCTTGTTTCTATTATTGATCTATTTTATTTATTTCTTAGACATACAAGTAAATTTTCAATTTGCATATAATAAATCAAAGTATGAAAAATAGTGATAGTGTCTGTGCTAGGCAATGGGTTCGCGCTTCTTGGCTTGCTCTTCGCCACAATGAACAGACACCGCTATGCATGTTAATATTTGTTGGGTATACCAATTTTGCTTAGGAGACAGGAGTCATAGGGACGACTTCGTAAAATTAGAGCTAGTTTGGCAACCCCATTTTCTCAAAAAATTTAGAGGGGATTTAGAAAAATGAAGGAAAAAATGAACTAATTTCCCCTCCTATTCCCCCAAATCCCTTGGAAAAATGGAGTTACCAAACTAGTCCTTAGAAGATCATTTTCAAACAAGTATGCACAGGGATTACTATCACCTATCTATAGCCCCAACTAGCTAGAAACCAAGACAAGACAACACCGCCTATATATATTTGATCCACGATTTATGAAGACTTAAAAATTAGACTGTATGAGGAAGAATACGTACAGCCACGTATATTTTTAGATATTTCTTCACAAGTAAGTGGACACATTAAATTGAAAGCTTGCATTCTCCTGGTCAACCTGATGCACTCGTAGCTAGCCTAATCTTATAATCACTAAAATCTAGAGTATCAAATACGTGCAAATGTGAACTGTATCATGATAGTAAGTTTTTTGTATATCATTTTTCAGATCTTTCTAAGGGCAGGCCGTCACCGCCATGAATATGAAGTTGTCCACATTCACTAGCATCATCATATCTAAGAGTGGTGGCTGATCACAGAGCTGATGATTTTAGTGTGTTGTTCTCATGGACAGTTTAAGAAAAAAGATAGGAGTAGGGGATCACGGTCCACTTGTACATGTTTAGATTTTGCTTGGGCAATTTTGTAAGATAGAAAATATTTTATTTGTTCATCTCTTACTTTCTAGTTGGGCAGATTAAATAAGTGCTAATATGATGGCATACTAGTATAGACGGCCAAATGAACAGCATAGTACCTTATCAGCACATGTTTTCTGCAGTAGCCTTAATGCATCTTTGGCTCTAACTTGGTGAATCTCAATGCCTAATATATTAGCCCCTTCAGTGAGACCATCACAAATTTAGGGTGATTTTGTACCTAAAACACAATAATTTTCGGTGGCATAGTCAAACCGCTAGACATTAACCATAGTAATGTTCGGTGGCTGGGATAGACCGCTAATAGTTGTCCTATATCTTTTTGGTGGTCAGCCTGACGCCGAAAATAAACCTTATTTTCAGTGGCCAGTTACACATGCAACATGGTTGGTCCCCAATGGCTCTCAGCATTGGAAGAGTCAGGGGTCAGTCGGTAGTTGGTTAACCCCATGACCCTCTCGCCAAAGCGCGCGCACACAGAGATCGAGGGGGTACCTAGCACTTTGCAGCATCCCGTTCTATTGGGAGCATCCTGCAACTTGCTGGTTACTTTTTGTCTCTGTAGAAATGATCAAGTTGGGGATGGCATGAATTTATTATGGGCCCAACAAAGAAGAAATTAACCGGACACTCTGTAGTTTCTAAAAGATGTGTCTCGCTGGTACAACATCCATGTAAACTGGCTGGCTGGTGGTCGGGTTGGGATTTCCCTAATATATAGCTGTGGAAAGCATAAGAAGCGTTGCATGGCTCCAAACAAGATGAATTGGTCTTTGTGAGTAGCACCGCTAACTCCTTATTACCATAAGGTAGTGCTTGTTTTTGGCCGGAACAATTCCATCCTAGTTTTGAAGGATGAGATGATCACACCTCTATGTTTGGTTGTAGGGATAGGGTCATCCTAGTTTTTTTGTTTGGTTGAAGGTACGAGGATAGGATGGCATATACATAGTTCACACGGTTAGCAACCGAAATTAGTGGGTCCCGCCTGTCATTCCCAGTCCCTCCTTCTATCTTGCGTGTGTTGCGCGTCTCGCGTGCGTCGCCGCTCCGCCTCCGCCTCCGCATCTCTGCCTCGCCAGTCCCTGCTGTCGCTACGGCGCCGCTCCACCTCCACCGCGCGGTCTCTAGCGCACCGCTCTGCCTCCACCGTGTGGCCTTGTGCACTGCTCCGTGTATATCTAAATTCTAACACATGTGCAGGCTGGTTGTTGATGAGTTAATTTAGTGGACCAGGCTACTAGTAATTAATTCATGATTGGCGGAGAGTTTGAAATTAAAAAAAACAACCTTCTTTATATGCTAGTTACCTCAGGCTTTGCGATTGAACTCAAGGTGACGAACTCTGAAGTCGACCGACAATCCAACGCAAGTATCGAGTCATTGAGTCGATACTGTATTATCGTCCCAAATATTAGGAGCCCGTTAATGCGCGACTGGGGTCGCTATGTCAGAAGCGCGCAACCCATCTTTCCTTATCACTATGTGTTCTGATTGCTTCTTTTCTGTAAGAGGTCGCTTTCACCGTGACATCATTGAGGATGTCAGCACAAGCAAGTTAGAGCAATTTCTTTCGTTACTCACTACTCTCTCGTATGGTATCCGTTTTCAAATCCGTTTACACCATCGTATTCCTTGCAATGAGATCTACAAAATGAGACCCATATTATATATGTTTTGGATACTTTTAACATCAAGTGGCAAGTTATACATACAAGTAGGTGAAAGTAATATGCTAAACTAGCATCAAGCTATTATTCTACCCAGTTATGGCTAAACTTGCCGCTTATATATATAACTGTCAAGATTTGTTGTATGAATAGAGGTAAGTTATGCTTTATGTTTTATAGCAGTGTATATATCAAACTTATGTGTAAAACAAGTGCCAGCTTATGTATTAAGTTTATGTAGAGAAAATGTATCATTTGTATAGAAAAAACATACCAGTTTAACAAGAAAATGTATCAACTTACATATAGACAAAATATAAACTTATGCACGGAATGTGTCACCAATTTGTTGCACAACCTTTTACATAATTTGATACATTATCTATATAAAAAACAAATCTAGCAAGTTATATACAAATAATGTATCAGCTTATGTAAAGTAAGTGTAACAAATTACCCCTAATATCTAATCGCAAATTACGCACGTATTATTAAGATGCATCAATGCATGTAAGAATTTCAAGTAGCAAGTTATGTTGAATCAAATTATATACATAAATTATACTAACTCAATGTTATTACCTTGTACAGAACATAGTGTGGCAATGTATACGGATAGTTAGGTAACATAAATTGCTACATTTTTTGTACATAGACTGATGTTGACATTGTACATAAGTTGCCAACTGCATAAATGAATCCGAAACATATCGAATATAGATCTTGTTTGATAGATCTCGTCAAACGAAACATAATGGTGCAAATGAGGTATAAAACGGATACTTTATGAGAGAGTAATGACCATTGGAAGAAATAAAAACTAATGAAAGAATGGGCTCCAGTAGCGTAATGGTCCATCTAGCTTTTCTAGATCGAAAACCATCTAGCGTTTCTAGATCAGCCGTCGAGTCCATGAGCCACGAAGGGTCACGCATTGTTGGCTTAGCGCAACGGGGCGCGCGGTAGACTTTGCGAAATATTACTTAATGTAGATCCATTCAATCCAACAAGCAAGGCTTCAGGCTTTGCCCCGGCCCGCACGCGAGTATAGATCGCATCTCATGAACAGGCCTACCCAACGGGAGCGAGCATGTGAGATCACATTCAGCGACAACGACATGGTGCCTGCGCCGCCGCCGCCACTCCGGCAGCTCCACCCTCGTGCGCCTCTGGCACTGATAGAGGAACTCATCGAATAGGTCCTCTTCCACCTGCCGCTAGAGGAGCCAGCCCACCTCGTCCGTGCCGCGCTCATCCACTGCCGCTACCGTGAGTCCACGGCACGCCGCCACTGTTCGGCTATCTATACATCAACGTCCGCGCCCTCCCCCGATTTGTCTCTACATCTACGACTCCCACCCCGCTTTGCACTCCGGTCTCTCCCATTGACCTCTCGCGGAGGCAGGACCTGTTGCCACGGTCGCGTGCTGACCGTTTGCATTGGTGGTGCCAGTCCATCGTCCATTAACAGGTTCGTCGTCTGGGACCCCATCACCGGTGGAACGAAGCATGCGAATGCTCCTTGTTGTGTCCCGTACTCCTTCAACGCGGCGGTGCTCTGTGCCGTGGACTCCTGTGACCACCGCAGCTGCCATGGTGGCCCGTTCCGTGTGGTCTTTGTTGGTAAGGGAGCCTTCAACGGGGAGCACGCCGCGTGGGCGATGGTATACTCATCGGCGATAGATGCCTGGAGCGCAAACTCCAACTCCGTCGTGCTCCAAAACCACTACTCCGTTATGGAGCTGGAACCCAACCTTCTTACAGGGGCTGCACTGTATTTCACCTTGAGGGTCAAGGACGATGGCCGCATAGTAGGCATCCTGAATTATGACCTCGGCAGCCATGGGCTATCCATGGTTGACGTGCTACGATTCTCTAGTACGAACACCATTCCCATCAAGGCAGAGGATGGAGGGCTAGGATTCGTTTCCGTGTTGGGGAATTCCATCAACCTCATATTGCGGCAACAAGCTGATGGCAGTGTTAATGGCACCGCTGGTCATGGCGGTGGTGCTAGATGGGCAACACATAGGGTTATCGAGCTCAATATATTGCTCCCCAAATCTCGTGTCGCATCGTACAAATGTCGAGTGGCTGGCTACATTGAGGGCACACATACTATTTTTGTTAGCACAGACATTCGGGTCTTCACACTAGAGCTCAAGTCAAATCTGGTGAAAAATGGTATCAACTGCAATATGCCACTTCAAGTTCATCCTACCTTACACAAGTTTCTGCACTCCAGGTATTATTTAATCTGCCATATGCATGCCTTCACCCTTATGATTTTGTTCTGTTCTTGTTTGTGTTAGCCATCTAAGTACTTTATTAGACATACAAGTAAAATTTTCAGTTAGCATCATACAAGCATGAATTAATGATCGTTTCTGTGTGAATACAACGTTAGCATCAGATCTTTATAAGGGCAGACCACCACTGCCAGGAATACAAAGTTACAAACATTCATTAGCAACACTACAAGGAACAAGACAAAGTTCATGGGTTTAAATAAGTTCATCGGCCTCTGGCCGGCCGACGAACTTATACAGACTAAGTTCGTCGGTTCCGGTCGGGCCCCACGAACTTAATTAAGTTCGTCGGCTTCGTCCGCATAACCGACGAACTTAATTAACTTTGTCAGCTTAGTCCACTGGACCGACTCGTCGGCCGGTGATGTAGCCCGACGAACTTACTTGGCCCTAGGTTTGAATCCAGATCCGGTGCCCCTGGCGGCTTCTCTTCTTGCTATCGTCCGCGCCGCCTCTATCCCCTGCGCCGTGCCGCCCCCGCCGCGCCGCCGCTCCCCACCGCCGCCCCCGGCCTAGCGAGCCGCCGTCCCCCTCGCCGCCCCCGGCCCACCGCGCCGCCGCCCCCCTCGCCGCCCCCAGCCCACCACACCACTGCTCCTCCACCGCGCCGGTCCCCCAGCGTCGGTCCCCCACCGCCGTGCCGCGTCACTGCTCCTCCACCACCGCACCTCCTCACTGCTCCTCCACCGGCGTTGGTCCCCCAATGCCGGTCCCCCGCCGCCGCGTAGCCTCCCCTAGGCACCGCGAAGCCATTGCGTCTCCCTCTGCCGTAGAGCCTCCTCTGCTTCGCCCTCGAACCACCGCTTTGCAGCGAAGGTATATTGGCTTAAATTCGTCGGTTTGCTGCATGTTACTCAATAATTTCGTGGGTTATTTAGGACTAATTTCGATGCGTCACTTCGTGAACTGATGAATTTATTGAACAACTGTTGTTTGTTAATTGTGCTTTGAACCACTGCTTAGGCCTTAATTATGCTTACAGTTGTAATTTAAGTTTTAATTAAGCAATTGTTTATATAAGGTTATAAGCATTTGTATGTGTTGCCAATTGTTTATATAATGAGTATGAATAAGGTTTATTTGTGTAAGCTTTATCCAATTGCCAACATGCATGATGCACTGTTAGTAGTGTTGGATATATGGTGGTGACTTATTTTATGTTTACTAATTGAATAGATGTTTATTCCTTAACTATGTTTGATGTCTTTTCCGTTTCAGTGATTTATGTCTAATTCATATGTCAAACAGTAGTGAGCCTAGGCGTCACCCGTTCCGGAACAACGCATGTCACATTTGGTTGTGGCATGCGTGATTCCAAAATTGTCCCCGTGTATATTTTGGGACAGCCGAATAATGTATGTTGTTGCATATGACCTATGTATGACGTGAGATATGGTTGGAGTGGAGATTTTGGTTGCATAACCCTAGTTGTTCTCCAAAGCACCATGATCAGGTGTGCATTTGGAGAACAACTAGGGTTATGCTGCCGAAATTTCGTTCCAACCATATCTCACGTCATAGGTCGTATGCAACAACATACATTATTGGGTGGGTTTAGGACACATCTTTCCTATTAGGGTTTGAACAGTCACCTAAGCCACGTTCGTTGACGACGAGAATTTTTTTTAGCTTTGCATAATGGGTGACGATAGAAGGGCGATGTACGACGGATGGCGAAGTGATGGTGCACACTCAAAGGAATGGGCTCAGATAACAAATGCTTTCTTGAATCATGCATTCGCAGGGCCAGCTCGCATAGTATTATGTCCATGTTCTGTTTGTGGAAACCTTGTCTACCATCGTAAGGAACAAGTACAAGACCACCTTTGTAAGAATGGGTTCATGCCGAACTATATGGTGTGGAGCAAGCATGGAGAAGGCAGAGAGCGGTCCATTGAGAGAGATAACAACGGCAACAATAATCATGATGGGATGCATGAGATGCTGAATGAGCTTGGTAGGCAATTTGATGTTGGTCCTAGAGCTGAGAAGAGAACCCTACCGACGGAGGTGGAAGAATTCTATAGGCTGCTCGCCGCACTTGATGAGATACTGCATGAATCGACTAAAGTTACCGTGTTGGAGGCGGTGACACGTCTTATGTCTATGAAGGCCAAGTTCAACTTTTCAAATGAATGCTACAACTTCATAGTCAAACTGATAGATGATATTCTTTCGCCGAACCATAAGATGCCAAAGGACATGTATGAGGCAAAAAAAATGTTGAAGGGTCTCAGAATGAGCTACGACAGGACCGACGTGTGCGAGAATAACTGCATGTTGTTCAGGAAGAATGGTGATGAAAAGTTGAGTCATTGCAAACATTGTGGTAAGTCGAGATATGTCAAGATGTTAAACGAGGAGGGAGAATCAGTGACTACAGAAATTCCGGTTAAACAACTACGTCGCATGCCCATTGGTGAAAGGTTCAAACGGTTGTACCTGTCTAAAGAGACAGCACAACCTATGAGGTGGTCGAAGGAGAGAGAACGTGAGCATGATGACGATATAATGACACACCCGTCAGATGGCGAGGCGTGGCATGCCTTGGACCGCTTCGATCCAGAATTTGCAAGTGACCCTAGGAGCATTCGCTTTGGGTTGGCGACTGACGGTTTCACTCCTTTTAGTATCGGTGCTGCTCCTTACTCATGTTGGCCTATTTTCATTGTGCCATACAATCTGCCGCCCCACTTGTGCATGAAAGAGGGGTTTGTATTCCTTGCCATGGTTATTCCAGGTCCTAAACATCCAGGGAAGAATATCAATGTCTTCATGGAACTGTTAATTGAAGAACTGCAGGAGTTATGGATAGGGGTGGAGGCATATGATGTTGTTGCTAATGAAAGATTTACGTTACGTGCCGCATATCTATTTTCATTCCATGATTTGCTGGCATATAGAATTTGGGCTGGCTGGTGTGTCCATGGCCGCATGTGTTGTCCCATATGTATGGCAGACACTGATGCGTTCATTCTAAAACACGGTGGCAAAGCATCTTTCTATGATTGCCATCGACGTGAGCTTCTACCTCGGCATGAGTACAGATTTGATACAGTTTCTTTTCGAAAGGGCAAGGCCGTTACCAAACGACGACCATCAAAGAGACTAAAAGGAGAAGAAATAGTGCAATAGCTTGATGAGCTCGTAGATGACGATGATGGTGGGTTCTTGGGTTATGGTGAAGAGCACAATTGGACTCACAAGTCTTGCCTTTGGGAGCTCCCTTATGCAAAAGCATTGATGCTACCTTACAACATCGATTTGATGCACCAGGAGCGTAATGTTGCTGAAAGCATCATAAGTATGTGTTTTGACACTGATAAAACAAAAGACAATGTGAAGGCTAGAAAATACTTAGCCGAGATATGTGATAGGCCTTGACTAGAGATCCAAATTAATTCAAATGGAAAGGAATGTAGGCCACGAGCTCCGTACTGCCTGAAGCCGAAAGATAGGAAACATATATTGAAGTGGTTGACAACTTTGAAGTTTCCTGATCGCTATGCAGCCAACATAAAACGGGCGGTAAATGTCAGCACTGGTAAGCTCAATGGGTTAAAAAGCCATGATTACCATATTTTCATGGAGAGGCTTTTACCAGTAATGTTCCGTGGCTATTTTGATGATGAGTTGTGGAAATTGTTCGCAGAACTGAGTTACTTCTACAGGCAGTTATGTGCAAAGGTGATATCCAAGAAGTTGATGTGTGAGTTAGAAAAGGGAATTCCTGTTCTTCTATGCAAAATGGAAAAAATATTTCCACCTGGTTTCTTTAATGTGATGCAGCATCTGCTAGTGCATTTGCCTTGGGAGGCGTTGGTTGGAGGGCCTGTCCAATTCAGGTGGATGTATCCTGCAGAAAGGCAACTGAAAAAGCTTAGGGCAATGGTACGCAACAAGGCAAGGGTAGAGGCTTGTATCGTTGAGACATTTGCAATTAAAGAGATATTCAACTTCTCAAGCATGTATTTTGCGGAGAAACATAATGTGAATGTGCCTTCGATGTGGTACCATACCTCATCAGAAGCACCCAATAGCGAGCTAGAGATCTTCAAATGCAAGGGTAAAAGTGTTGGGGCTTCAAGTCATCGTCACGTGGGCTACGCCGAGCGCAACTCGACAATGTTGTATATGTTCAGCAATATGGAAGAAGTGGATCCATATTTTCCATAAGTGATGATGTAAATCTGTTAGGATTTCCACAATTCAGTGAAGTATGTATTATAACATAGCTAACAAATGATGCGGGATGTTTGACAATGAATATTGGAAATCCTCTAGACAACCTACATAGAAGCAACTTGATAATCTATGTCTTAATGGGTCGAAAACATGAGCCATTTTTCGTACAATGGTTTTACCAATATGTAATTTCCAACTCCCATCTATTTTAAGATCTTGACTTATGTCAAACTACACCTAATAATGAGTCATATACCTTACACGCGCTTTACATGTAGGCCATGAACCATAAGGAAATACCAGATGATCTACGCCAACTATCAAGTGGTGATGTGACGGCTAAGAACTTCAGTCGGTACGATATCAATGGATTTCATTTTCGAACAGCGAAATTAGAAGCGAGCCGTCCACTTGCAGCCACTTGCAACAGTGGAGTGGTCACTACGGCGTCTGATACCAATGGGAAAACTCTTGAGTACTATGGTGTGATTCAAAACGTAATTGAGTACACCTTTGGAGGCCTGAAAGTATTGAAGGTTGTATTCTTTGAATGCATATGGTTTGATCCACGCAATGGCACACGTGTCGATAAATTCGGGATGGTGGAGGTGAAGCACAACTCCCGGCTTCAAGGACAATATAGTAACATTGTGCTTGCACATCAGGTGGAGCAAGTGTACTACATGACGTATCCACACCCTAGTATGAAGTCTTGGTGGGTTGCATGTAAAGTTAACCGTCAATTATGTCCTCCCGATGATGTCAATGAGCTCGAAAGCAATAAAGCAGATGATGTTGGTGATGTGTATCAGGAAGAAGATGTAGGAGATGACTTTCCAATATCTGATGAGGCAGGTCTCAATCAGTTAGGTGCAGATGTCATGGAGCTAATAGATGAAGAGTTAGGTCCTTCTAGTAGAAAACGAAGGAGGTCTCTAAGGATTCAAGAAATTCAAGAACGTCTTAATAGTATTCGAGTCCAAGATGCAGCGGACGATGCCGAGGGATTTTGATAAGTATAATGTAATTTCATTTATGTCCTTTCATTTATGTTATTTTATAATGTTATGTCATGTATGTTTTCTTATACTAACAAACTCTATTTAAATTTGTACAAATGTTAAGACATGCAAAGAAAGTCTTGGGTAAGGCGAGGTCGAGGAGTAAGGGTTCTGATGGAGGATCATCCTCAATTGGGAGCCTCTTTCCGGGGACTGTGCAGAGTAGGCAGCGGCAAGAGCAGCTCCTTGGGTGTATGCAGGAGAGTGCACGAGAGCGAGTGGAGGCAGGAGCAACTGCCGAGGAGGAGCAGGAGGTGGAGGCAAGTGGTGGGCAGGAGGTGGAGGCAGGTGGTGGGCAGGAGGAGCATGTGGAGGTAGATGCTGAGGAGGAGGCTTGAGCTGATGCAGAGTTGGCTGCAGAACATGGAGTTGACCCAATGATGGATGGAGTAGAGACTGGCGGGTTGTCTTCTTCGGCTGGCACAATTAGGTATGAGTCATACTTATTGTCTTGTATTTAACTTCGACATGTACTATGCAAGTGTTATGTGATGTAATCTATAAATTTGTTTTTATATGGTAGGTTTCGAAAGACCGTCTCCATTCGATCCGCGATGTAACCCTGTGGACAGGTCGGTGATTGTGCCGGTAGGAGACAGGTACCAATTGCTGAAGCCACATATTTACGTACTACTAATTCCTTATTTTATATGTACACATTAATATGATTTAATGTCTTTGATTGCAGGAGCTGGAGATAGGTGGGTTGGTCAGGGGTAGGCCACCGTACGCCGGTTAACTCGGCATTGGGTGCGTTCTGCCGCTTCTACTACCCTGGCATGGTCACCCTGCCGAACGGGGATCTAGTAGCGGCCCACAAGTGGGCACATTGGGGGCTCAAGGAACATGTGGCTGGAGAAGATCAGGATGTGGGTGGAGGCACATGTCAGGGCGCTGTGTGGAAAGGATTTTGGGTGAGTTGGCTAGACTAACAATTTGTATGCTCATCGCAATTTTGCTTTCGACAACAATGAACTTGACATCATGTGATAACGAAGGAACGATACCGCTTGGATGGCGAAGGCGACCATGAAAAGGAGAAAATGGCCAAACGAGTGTTCCAAAAGGCAGCCGTGAAAGTCATCGGTGACTCGTTCAGCAATGCACGTATCCAGGCGATAGTGAATTTCCATAAGAGGGTCAAGAATATCAATATGAAAAAGACACCAGAAGCGAAGAAACTGCACCTTGAAGCAGAGGAGTACATTCAAGGAGAGGTTGATTGGATCATGAAGGATCCTGAAGCTTGGACGTGGATTTGCCACTATTGGGCTGGAAGTGAGTTCCAGGGGGCATCGAATAGAAATTGAGGTAACCGAACCAGTAAGCCAGGGTTGCAAAGGTTCGGAGCAGATGGGTTCGTTGGTAAAGAACAACGCATGGTACGTATGCATGTTACCACCTAAAAATTTGATATAAGTAGTCAATGTCACTAACTTTGCATTGCAGGAGGCTCAACTTGGCGTTCGTCCAAGCTTTGTGGAAGTCTTTATTCGGGGGCACGAAGGCCCAGATCCAGAGAATCAAGAGGTTTTGTGCGATGAGCAAGCGACCGAGAAGCTTGTAAGTACATTAAATGTAGTGAACATCGACTGACAGCTGCATATACACTAATGACTCTGTTTTGCAGGCGAAGTACAAAGAACAACTAATCCAACGCCACTGGATAGGAGTATGATTGGAGGGGCGCCCCACCAGACGTTGAAGCCATATACCACGCGCGGCGGTGGGTTACGCCATGGCAGGTATGTAAATCTCATCACTTTGAAGATAGTTAAATGTCTTGTGTCACTAGTTGTAGATCCATTGGCGACTAATGGTCGTAGGTGGGGGTTGGGTGATGGTGCCTTGGAGTACGATCGTATTCCTAAGGCCGCAATGGACAGGCCAAGGGAGCTCTCGCGGGACAGTCGAGAGCCCAGCAAGAAGAACAAGAGGAAACTCGTAGACTTGAAGAGGAAACTCCTAGACTTCGACAAGACAATGAGTACATGAAAACGTATCTTGTGGTACTGAGCTATAACATGTTCTGTAGACAATGCTATACTATTTTGCATTTGATTGTGATCTAAGTAATAAATCATGAACAGGAATTGTCTCAGAGGCTTGGATCCCCCGAGTTTCAACCTCCACAACTCTCTCCACAGGTAAATTCTAGGTTGTATCAGTTAGTGCCTCTGAACCACCTAATCTATTGATGTACATGTTTTCTAGGTTACACCTAACTACTTCGTCAGCACTCCTAGCACCCAAGGACCACCACTTGGAGATGCTCAGGGTTCTCAGCCTCCTCCTAACCAAATAATACCATCTGGCCAGGTAAATATTTCGCTTAATTTAAATTACTATGACGTAATCGACCTATTTTGAGTTCTTAAATATATATGTCATATCTATTTGTTTGAGTTGCAGGGATCCCAGCCTCAACAATGGATCTATCCTACCCAAGGACCGCCCTTTGGAGATGCAAGCCAGGTCACTATGTTTTCATTTTTCTCATTATTTAGGAAATAAAACATGCATGTTCAATCTAAGTAATATGTATCATACTATACAAACAGTCACAACCGCCTCCTCAGTGGGTGTACCCTGGTCAACCGATGATGATGTATCGTGGGCAGCAGCCGATGTTCTACCCCGCTAGCCAGCCGCCCTACTACATGCCATGGCGTTCCACAGCTCCATCGATGACACCGCCGGTACGTAAACATATCCAAGTCATCCAATAGGAAACCAATAAACATAGGAAACTCTATATATATGCCATAGTGAACATATTCAAATTATCTTCAACAACATAGTTGAATTTAGGTTAAGTATGCAATTTTCAGCAAATTTAGTTAAGTTTGACTCATATGCAGATATAGTTCAAATTTAGGTTAATTTTGGCACTTGAACTCAATTTTAGGTTAAATATGCCATTCTCGCCAAATTTGGGTTAAGTTTGACCTATATACAGATATAGGTCAATTTCATACTAAATTTCTCTTTTTAAGTCAAATTTAGGTTTAGTTTGCTATATTCGTCAAATGTAGGTAAATTTTGCAATTTTAAGACAACTTGACATACACTTGCAGGGTTCTACTTCTCGAGCGCCGTCACAAAATCCTGAAGATGTAGATGCATTCCTAAACCAGTCCGGTGGCGCAGGAGGTAGCGGCCAAAACTCAAACCATCCAAATGAAGAAGTCTAGGTTTGTATGTCTCGGACTTTGCATGCATGTGAGATAGGTGCTTGGGTAACCTATGATGGACTTGTGAATTTATTTGAACTTGTGATGGACTTTGTGATGGATTGTGATATGGTTTGTGATGGAATATAACTGCCTAGACTTGTGATGGACTTTGTGATGGACTTGTGAATGTATTTGAACTTGTGATGGACTTTGTGATGGATTGTGATATGGTTTGTTATGGAATATAACTGCCTGTGATGGACTGTGAATTTATTTGAATTTTTCTGGAATTTCTACTGCAGGGCAGAGGTAATATAAAAAAAATCCATGGGTTAAGTTCATCGGCCAAGAGGGGCCGACGAACTTAACAGGGCCATGGGTTAAGTTCGTCGGCCGTATGCAGGCCGACGAACTTAAGCCCGGCGACCGTTTAAGTTCGTCGGCCACTCAAAAACCGACGAACTTACAGTAAGTTCGTGGGCCCCCACGAATTTATCCTGATAAATTCGTGGAGTTAAAAACGACGGATAAGTTCATCGGTTGGCCGACGAACTTAGGTTAAGTTCGTGGGTTTATGCCTAAATTCGTGGGTATTTGGCCCACGAACTTTCTCTGGTTTCCTGTAGCATTATCTAATCGTGTATTCGTGTTGGCTTCTCGCAGAGCTTATGATTATAATACTAAGTTATTATAAATTTTCTCCTT
Organism: Paspalum vaginatum; assembly: GCA_030272315.1. Taxonomy (NCBI): domain Eukaryota; kingdom Viridiplantae; phylum Streptophyta; class Magnoliopsida; order Poales; family Poaceae; genus Paspalum; species Paspalum vaginatum. The sequence goes on along the minus strand of CM059013.1, from coordinate 47,159,990 downwards.
TTCAGAACTTGCAAAGGGTATATTGTCGCCGCCATGAATCCGCAAATATCAGTTCACTAAACGATCTGCTGATGTTGGCTTGTCTCATCGGAGAGCTGAAGATTAAATTGTGTTGTTCTCAGCTGGGAAGTTAGCATGTAACTATGTTTAGATTTTAATTGGTTAGTTTACAAGACAGAAAAGATTCACCATGTCTCGATATGAGTCGGGCTGGTTATTACATAATTAATTAAGAGAAGTTGTAATATCATGGTCTGTATCTCATTTCGCTAAATTTTTTATGATTTTGGCCCAAGACTTATGTGACCAGTTTCTCTACTTTTGTGCTTGTGTGTTTAAATGCTCTATTTGCATGCGCTTGGCAAACGGCTAACCAACTTGGAATTAATTGTCTTTTCCTAACATTGTTTTCTATATCTGCCATTCCGGTGCCATTCCTAACTAGCGTTTCGCTTACTTGTAGAGTTGTATATATATAATAAATCAAAATGTGGAGGACTTCAGTGAGAATAGTGCAGAAACGAAGAATAAATTTATTCAAACCGTGACTCCACAGGAAGTTAGGTGTTGTGTGGTTCAGAATTGCAAACGTAAACGTAAACAGAATGCAACGGTAAGGGTTACAGAGTGGGCGATTCCTTGTTTTGTTTGGTTAAGCATGGGAATGCCGTAGGTGTAGTAGCAGGTTTGGATTTGGCTCCCGCTTCTCTCTAGAACAGGTACTGCCGCAATCGCATCAGCTAGAAATTCCCATTTCCTGGACTATCGGCACACCCGCTCTTGCCATTGACGCCGCTGAGCAGCCGGCCTTCTTTGCGCGCCGTCGGCACAGGAGGTCATCTCCATGGCGAACCGGTTCGAGCATGCCATTCGCAAGCGCAATCAGAGGCACGGTGGGGACTCACGTTATGGTTGGAGGCCACGCTTGTGTAGCAGTCAGTCCTGCTCCTGCCGGAGAGATCCGCCATCCACAAGGTGATGCACACGGAAACACGGTGCGCGCGCGCGGACGGGCACAGCTCGAGGAAGGCGCATGCGAGCTGCTAGCGTGAGAAGACGTAGATGCGGACGAACCACGGCGTCAGATGTAATGGAATCAGATGCCCTCCGCGCGCAATCCGATTACGTACATAACATCGAGCCGAACACTATCTTAATGTCTTGCCAACAAACGCATAGGATTATCTGGCCGGCCCAGGCCCAAAACCACGCATATGTCTCTCGCTCCGAATCCCCTGTCAGCCTGGCCGTACGTATACATCAGATCGCCTCGAACGGTGGCACGACATGACGTCTACACCGCCAATCCATCCACGGCCACGCCCGCCGCCGGCGCTGATGGAGGAGCTCATCGAGGAGATCCTCCTCCGCCTCCCCCCACCCCAGAGGAACCGGCGTACCTCGTCCGCGCTGCACTCGTCTGCAAGGCTTGGCGCAACATGCTCTCCGGTGGCTTCCTCCGCCGCTACCGTGAGTTCCACAGAACCCCGCCCATGCTCGGCTACCTACACAACACTTGCTACCAGGCCCAATTCGTCTCTACTACATCCGATGCCCGAGGTTTCCGACGACGATGACGACATCAGGTGGGTCCTTGACTGTCGCCACGGTCGCGTGCTGACCCTTGACAGCTGCTATGGCTTTGGTTCAAGTATAATTAGGTTCAGCATCTGGGACCCGATCACCCGTGACATTACGCATCTGATGATGCATGCTCAATGCCCGTACTCCTACACTGCGGCTGTGCTCTATGCCATAGACGGCTGCGACCACCTCGACTGCCATGGTGGCCCGTTCCGTGTGGTCCTTGTCAGTAGGAAGCTCATTGTCAATCAGGAATACTACGTCGCATGTGCGCACGTATACTCATCAGAGACTGGTGCGTGGAGTACCGTCTCAACCTCCATTGCCGTTCGCTTCCCCGATCATGGGATGATGCCTAGTCTTCTCATTGGGGATGAGCTCTATTTCACCTCTAATTGTTGGTGGGGGCACACCAAGCGTCCTCAAGTACGATCTAGGCAGCCATGGGCTATCCGTGATCGATGCGTCGGGAGTGCCTCTGGGCGTCGTTGCTATGAAGGCACACGATGGAGGGCTGGGGTTCAGTTGCCATTGCCATGTCAGGGGACTGCCTCTACCTGATATCGCAGCAAGCCAGTGGTGGATGGGCACGGCACAAGACTATCGAGCTCGAGACGACGATATTGCTCTCCAAAAACCCACACCATCTGTTTGGCTATGCTGATGGAACCGATACAATTTTCGTCAGCACCAATGCAGGACTCTTCACTCTAAACCTCAAGTCAAGGCAGGTGAGGAAGGTAGCCGAAATAGATGGCTGCTATCGTGTCGTGCCTTACACAAGCTTCTTTACTCCAGGTACCAGCTTTAAGTACTTGTGCCTATCTTCACTATTACGATGACACATCGTTGTTGTTTTTTGTTGTTGGTCTAGGCTATTTATTAGACATTATATATAAGTGGCATTTTCAGTTGGCATCATAAAATAAAATAGTATGAAGGAGTCGTAGGAATGAGTTTGTGAAGAATTAGAAGATTGTGCTAAATAAATATGCACCACAAGCTAGGTACCAGCGTATTACTGTCACCTACCTTTAATCCTAGAAACCTAGACAATACAACACAATTTCTATATTATTGATCCATGGTTTATGAACACCAAGGTAGGCAGTAAGAGTAAAATTGATTACATGTTTTTCTATTTTTCCTTGGTGATGATGTGTCTTCATTGGAAGTAAATGGATATAGTAAATTGAAAGCCTGCATTTTCGTATGCACCATGATCACCTTTTTGGGGGGGGGGGGGGTGTTAGGTTCAGTTCATGCTGTCAAGAACAATTCTTGGAATTAGCTAGATATATCGATCCATAGCGTGTTATTAATGCTATATATATTGTTCCTATATCCACTTCAAGGCCTGTTAGAATTAATCTTGATTGTGTAGGTGTGTGAGTAGTTAAGTGCCTGTGCTTTAGAGGCTAGTTAGCTTCTAGCGAGTCGCATGGAGAGAGCTGTGAGTGGATAGCTGAACCGTGGCCATCCTGTGGAGGCCGGGTCATCCCGGATCGCGTGCTGCAGCGCATGCAAGTCGTGTGGGCAGTGGAGTCGTGGTTGCATACTTGCGCTGTGTTATCGGCATGCAAGCGAAGTGAGTGGTAGTGGCTGCATGCAGGACGTCCTTAGTGGTGAAGATTGTGGCCAGTGTGTGCGTAGCCGAGCGAGGGAGTTCATTTAAGTGTTGTGATCATCCTTGCTGCAGTGTGCGCGCAGGTGCAAGTGCTTGGTGGGTTTGTTCAGAGTGTAGTGATTAGTGAAAAACTACAGAGTGCTTGTGTTGGTGCCGGTGTGCGGCGGCACCGTGAAACATCTTGTGTGTGTGCGTGTCCCACCGAGAGGGGAGAGTGAGAGCTGGGCCAACAAGGCCAACCCGCTGCACAAGTAGCAAGCCTAACCTTATGACCACTAAAGTCAATCAAATATGTGAACATGCATTTGAGCTATGAATCATTAGTTTTCTGCTTGTGTTATCTTTGCAGTAAGGGTACGAGCTTCTAATCACTAAATTTTAAAGTATCAAATTTGTGCAACTGTGAACTATACCATGATAGTAATTTTTCTTTGTATCCTCTTTTCAGATCTTTCTAAGGGCAGAGCGTCACCGCCATGAATACAAAGTTATCAACATTCATTAGCAATTTAAATGCCCTTTAGCGGACCCGCTGCCATTCCTAGACTAGCACGCTTCGGTTACTTGTTGAGTTGTAGACGATTCGGTGACTCGCAGTAACCAATTATATGTATGCATATGCATGCTATTTTGAAACGTAGGTAACGGAGTACTAATAAACAAGCTGTGTTTCTGTCCGACTGATTATTTGGCAGCACTATGCACATGCAGGCCTTACCTATATTCAAGTACGACGCATGCATCTCATCGCACTGATCGATGAGGATTCCAAATTTCCGCTGCTGTCAGTTACATACTGCCTGTTTAAAGGATGGATCCATCTGACTCTGCTGCTGCTAGATGCATTTGATCCGTCTGAAGTTTCTATATGCCCTGGTTAACTACATCATCAGGCAATGTAGCTAACAAACTGAAGGAGCGCTTTTATCGATCAGCCTTAAATTTGACTTCTTCAATTCTGCAGTCTGCCGATCTGGAAATCCAGACTCCAGAGATGGCAATGACTTTGATCAGCAATTGAATGCGATGTTCAGTGCCGCCAGTGTATATATAATTAATCTGGAGGAATTCAGCGAGACTTGTGCAGAAACGAAAAATAAATTTATTCAAACTAATAGTGAGTATCGATGTTTGTTTCAGTCTGACTGATTATCTGGGGCCCAGGCCCAAAACCATGCAGGCATGCACACCGACGAGCCCACCGTGGGATATCATGTACGTACCTACACGCGAGTCACGAGATCGCCGCATCGCACCGTACCAGGCCTACGCGACCGATCGTCACAACCACCTAGCTCGCAACATGGCGTCTACGCCGCCAATCCATCCACGGCCAGCGCCGGCGTTGATGGAGGAGCTCATCGAGGAGATCCTCTTCCGCTTCCCTTCGGAGGAACCAGCGTACCTCGTCCGCGCCGCGCTCGTCTGCAAGGCTTGGCGTACCATGCTCTCCGACTCCTCCCGCGGCGGCTTCCTCCACCGCTACCGAGAGTTCCACGGGACACCGCCCATGCTCGGCTACCTATGCAACACCCGCCACCGGGCCCAATTCGTCTCTACTACATCTTCTGCCTCTCCCCCGATGTACATGCCCAAGGCTTCCCACGACGACTACAACATCAGGTGGGTCCTTGACTGTCAGCCACGGCCGCGTGCTAATCCATGACCGCTGTCGCAGCTATGGCTATGGCTCAAGTACAATTAGGTTCAGCGTATGGGACCCCCATCACCCATGACATGAAGCGTCTGATGGTGCAACGTCAAAGCCATTACTCCTACACTGCGGCTGTGCTCTGCACCATAGACGGCTGCGACCATCTCAGCTGCCATGGTGGCCCGTTCCGTGTGGTCCTTCTCCAGAAGCACATTGTCAATGAGGAGTACTACTACGGCGCGTGTGCCAGCGTATACTCTTCAGAGACTGATGCGTGGAGCGCCGCCTCGACCTCCATTCTTGTTCCCTTCCCCATGCATGCGATGCCTAGCCTTCTCATTGGGGATGCGCTGTATTTCACCTCTAATGGTCAGTGGGACACACCAGGCGTCCTCGAATACTGATATTGGAAGCCATGGGCTATCCATGATCCCCGCGCCGGGAGTGCCTTTTGGCGCCGTTGCCATGAAGGCACACGATGGAGGTCTAGGGTTCATTGCCATGTCGGGTAACTGCCTGTACCTGATGTCACAGCAAGCCACTGGTGAATGGGCACGACGCAGGACTATCGAGCTCGAAACGACAACATTGCCCTCCAAATACCCACGTCAACTATTTGGCTATGCTGATGGAACCGATACAATTTTTGTCAGCACGAATGCAGGACTCTTCACTCTAAACCTCATGTCAAGGCAGGTGAGGAAGATAGCCAAAATAGATGGCTGCTATGGTGTGGTGCCTTACACGAACTTCTTTATGCCAGGTACTAGCTTTAAGCACTTATCCCTATCTTCACTATTACAATGTCACATCATTCTTGTTTTTGTTGTTGATCTAGGCTATTTATTGGACATTATAAAAAAGTGACATTTTCACTTAGCATCATAAAATAAAATATAGTATGAACGGGTCGTGAATGTGTTCAGGAGTCGTAGGAATGAGTTTGTGAAAAATTAGAAGATTGTGCTTAAAAATAACTATGCACCAACAGCTAGACACCAGTATATTACTGTCACCTAGACAGCTACCTTTAACCCTAGCTAGGAACCCAGACAATCCAACATAACTTCTGAATTCTTGATCCATGATTTATGACCACCAAGGTAGACAGTAAGGGTAACAACTTAACGTTGATTACGTATTTTTTCTATTTTTCCTTGGAGATGTGTGTTCATGATAAGTAAATTGATATACTAAATTGAGAGCCTGCATTCTCATATGCACCAAGATAACCTTTTTTTTGGGGGGGGGGGGGCGGTTAGGTTCAGTTCAAGCTGTCAAGAACAATTCTTGGAATTAGCTAGCTAGATATATCTATAGCATTTTGTATTAATGATATATATTGTTCCTGTACTATACCCACTTTAAGGCCAACCTGCTGCATATGTAACGAGCCTAACCTTATGTGCACATTGAGCTATATCATGATCATAATTTTTCTGCTTTTGTCATGTTTTCAGTAATGGTAAGAGCTTATAATAACTAAAAATTTAAAGTATCAAATTTGTGCAAATGTGAAGTATACCATGCATGATATTGATTTTTCTTTGTATCCTCTTTTCAGATCTTTCTAAGGGTAAACGTCACCGCCATGAACACAAAGTTATCAACATTGATTAGCAATTTAGCATTATCTAATCATGTTGGTTTCTTGCAGAGTTGATGGTTATAATACAAAGTTATTTTACTGTTTTCTTCTTTTCGGAACTTGCAAAGGGAAGATTGTCACCACCATGAATCTGCACATATCAGCTCACTAAACGATATGCTGCTATTGGCTCCTCGAAGAGCTGATGATTGAATTGTGTTGTTCTCAGTTGGAAAGTTAGCATGTAACTATGTTTAGATTTTAATAGGGCAGTTTCTAAGGCAGAAAAGATTCTGCTATTGTGATTGTTCAACATGTCTCGTTATCAGTTGGGACTGGTACTATATCTACTATCTATCTATCTACCCTATAAAAGTGCGAGTTCAAAAAACATTATCTTTCACTTAAACCCTGCCTACCCAATAGCATATCCGCCGTCATTGGATTCTGTTCGGTTGTTTGATCTAGCGGTCAAATATTAATCAATTTAGGCCTAATCTTTAGAATCCCAATCAAGTTCAGCGGCCACGGCAAAATTCTATGAACCAGACAAATAAAATAAAAAAATCATACGTACCAGATATAAGAGCGGCTGAACTATTACACATTTTTGCCACCCTTTCCCTGGTATTTTTTTCATCAAATCTTCATCTACATATTGATATCAAAATAGAGAGGCCCTTCCTTCATGGAAATGTTGGACTCTAAAATCCTTTTAGACAGCAGATCAGAATGACTATTGAACGGTCACTACCATTAATCCCGTGTTTCCAACGTCCCAATCAATCATAACTCAATCGCCCCTTCCAAGGGTTCTGTGGTCACCCAACAAACTAAAAATCCGAATCCAAAATTGGGTCCGCCAAAGGCCAACTATAAACAAATACATGATGAAGATGAACACACAGTAATACTATAATGTCATAATAATCCCACACCACCCATATAATGGAAGATTTACATACTCATAATCCATCTAGATGTCTGACAGAAACATGCTACTGGATAGATGAAGATGGATGCTGGAGATGAGGTTGGGCTTTGAGAAATCAAGAAACAAATCCACCGAATCAAGAAAATAGAGTGGATGTAAATCGTGGTCTCTTACTATTAGTATGCCTCATTTCGCTGATTTTTTTATGATTTTGGCCTATGATTTTTGTGCCAAGTTTCTATGTTTACTTTTGTGCTTATTTGTTTAAATGCTCCTTTTGTATGCGCTTGGCAAACGGCAAACCAACATGGAAATAATTTCTTTTCCTAACATTGTTTTTCGAGTTAAATGCATGTGAGGCCCTTAAACTTGTGGTGGATGTACCTAGATAGTTCCACTAAACTCTCAAAACACATTTTCAGCCACCCTAAACTTGTTATGGTGTACTAGATAGGTCCACGAACTCTCAAAACATGTTTTCAGCACGCTAAACTTGTTAAGTGATACACCGCAGGTCCATATCTTTTTGTTTTATATTTATTTTTTAATTAAGCCCCTATAATGTTCTATCTCTTCTGTTCTACTCCCCTAGTTCCTCCTTCCCTCGTCCTGCCACTTCCTAATGCCGTCCCATCTGCTCCACCATCCATGGCCACTCGGTACCCTTTCTCAAAGCTAGTGACATGGCCAAGGCTGAGGGGAAGCTACCTTCTATCCTTTCTCCTCTACGCCGTTGTCTCCCCATGCCACGCCGGTGGCCCGGCACCTACTCGCTTCGCTCCTCCCTCCCTACCTTCCGCAGCCACCTGGCACCGCTCCTCTTGTCCATTGCCGCCCAACATCGTCCCTCCACCTCCCCGCATCACGCTACCTAGTCGACAACGGCCTCCCTGTGCCACTTCCGCGCCATGGCTAGATCTGAGACAGGGTCCATCTGCTGCTTGTGTCCCACCATCAGCGCATGTAGAGGAGGGGAGGGGCTGCCAAATATGTGGTTGTGGATGGAGGAGGCAGCAAGCAATGGAGAAGGCGACAGGGCAGTAGAGGAGTAGGCAGGCGAGCGATTGGAATGGAGGAGGCAAGGCAGTCAGTGTAGGAGGGGGCGGGGAAGGCATCCGAGCACTATAGGAAGCGCAGTAGTACAGGAGGTGGAGGCGGGTGGGTGACCAAGAAGAAGAAGGAGGCACGATGAGCAAGAGGCGAAGCAAACGGTGGTGGAGACGGCAGTGGCCAAGCATGAGTAGGAGACGACACCGAGCTCCTTCCTGCTGTAGCGGAGAGGGATAGTGGAGAAGAGTATAAGAGATAGAACATTTCAGGGGCCTAATTGAAAAACATAAACATAAAACGAAGATGTATGGACCTGCGGTGCATTAGTTAGCAAGTTTAGGGAGCTGAAAATGTATTTTGAGAGTTCGTGGACCTATCTGATACACCATAATAAGTTTAGAGTACTGAAAATAGCGTTTTGAGAGTTCATGGATCCTATCTGGTACACCACTGCAAGTCTAAGGGCCTTCCATGCATTTAACTCTTGTTTTTCTGTATCCACCACTGCGCCAGTATGCCCTTTAGCCGACCCGCTGCCATTCCAAGACTAGCACGCTTCGGTTACTTGTGGTAATCAATTATATGTATGCATATGCATGCTGTTTTGAAACCTAGGTAACCGAGTAGTAAACTAGTCGTGTTTCTGTCCGACTGATTATGTGGCCGCACTATGAACATGCAGGCCCTACCTATATTCAAGTACTACGCAACTCATAGCACTGACTGAGGATTCTAATTTTCCGCTGCTGTCAGCTACTGCATGTTTGAAGGATGGATCCATCTGACTCTGCTGCAGCTATATGAATTTGATCCATCTGAATTTCCTGCCCTCTGCTTAACTGGATCTGATTACGAAACTACTACAGGCCTAGGCCTGTTTGCTTCCTGGAGTAGCTGGCCTCGCCTCGTCTTGATTTTGATGGCACGCACAACGATGACCTTGCCCAGGATGGAGAGCCGAATTTGCTCTCTCAGGCGAACAAGGCGTTCCTTGCCCACACATTCCCCGAGGCACTCCGGCAAAGGATCCAAACACACATGCGTGTTCTCCGTAGCCTCCCTCAGCAAGGCAATACAGTGCTCGTCAAAGGAACCAAACATACTCTACATCATATATCAGGCAATGTAGCTAACAAACTGAAGGAGCCCTTTTATCGATCAGCCTTTTGTCTTCTTCAATTCCGCAGTCTGCCGATCTGGAAATCCAGAGATGGCAATGACTTTGATCATCAGCAACTGCAGGTGATGTTCAGTGCCCAGTATATATATAATCTGGAGGAATTCAGTGAGACTTGTGCAGAAACGAAAAGTAAATCATTCAGACAATGAGTGAGTCACAGGAAATCAATGTCTTGCCAAACGCAAAGGTTTTTAATTACTGATGTGTCATTGTAAATTCGATCTGTTCCCAACAAACAGCAAGCTACGTATGCATGTTTGCTTGCCTGACTGATAATCTGGCCCAGGCCCAACCACGCAGGCACACCGAGGGAGCCCACCGTGACATGTCAGGTCTCCGATCCCCTGTCAGCCTGCCCCCCGTACGTATAGTATAGATCAGATCGCATCGTCTTCACCGCAGTACTAGCGTAGCCCTAAGCGATTGATCGCAACTACCTCGCGACATCTGCGTCTGCTACGCCGCCAATCAACCATCCATGGCCAGCACGCTCGCCGCCGGCGTTGATGGAGGAACTCATCGAACAGATCCTTCTCCGACTCCCACCAGAGGAACCAGCGTACCTCGTCCGCGCCGCCCTCGTCTGCAAGGCCTGGCGCAACATGCTCTCCTGACTCCTCGCGCGGCGGCTTCCTCCTGCCGCTACCGTGAGTTCCACGGGACACCGCCCATGCTCGGCTACCTACTACATAACAACCGCCGGCCCCACTTCGTCGCTACTACATCTACTGCCTCTCCCCCGCTGTCCATGCCTGAGGCTTCCGACCTCGACATCAGCTGGGGCCTTGTCCTTGACTGTCGCCACGGCCGCGTGCTGATCATCGACGACTTCTATAGCGGCCCAAACACTAAGCTCGTCGTCTGGGACCCAATCACCCGTTACATGAAGCATCTGGTGGTGCCCGGTCACCAGCCCTACTCCTGCATTGGGGCTGTGCTCTGCGCCATAGACCGCTGCGACCACCTCGACTGCCGCGGCGGCCCATTCCGTGTAGTCCTTGTCAAGATGGAAATTTTCCATGAGGAGGTTCCCAATGACGACGACCTTGTCGACGCATGGGCGACTGTATACTCTTCGGAGACTGATGCGTGGAGCGCTGCCTCATCCTCCATTCTTGCTCGCTGCCCCATCGATGCGGTACCCAGTCTTCTCATTGGGGATGAGCTCTATTTCACGTCTTTTGGTCGTGGCACGCCAGATATGCTCAAGTACGATCTGGGCAGCCATGGGCTATCCATGATTGACACGCAGGGAGTACCTTGCGGCGCCGTTGCCATGAAGGCACATGATGGAGGGCTAGGGTTTGTTGCCATGTGGGGGAACCGCCTCTACCTGATGTCACGGCAAGCCACCGGTGGATGGGCACGGCACAGGACTATCGAGCTCAAGACGACATTGCTCCCCGAAAACCCGCATCAACTGTTTGGCTACGCTAATGGAACGGATACAATTTTCATCAGCACCGATGCAGGAATCTTCACTCTAAACACTACTGGAAACCGGAATATCCTTGACGGTGTTTTATTTTTTTGACGGTATTTTTCAAAACCGACAGAGAAATTAGCGTTTACTTTGTCGGGCACATGGAACCGACAGGAAAAATATACTGCCGACAGGGAAAAAAGATTTGCTCTGTCGGTGGTAAGTACCCACAGGGAAATTATATATTCCTGTCGGTTTTAGAACCCACAGGGAAATTATTTTGTAACCCTGTCGGTTTATATATTTTTTTGACGGTATTATTTACACCCACATAGAAATTTTGTTCCGCGCGTTTCTTCCCGCGCCCAAATCCCTTTGACGAAAACCACAGCCCGCGCCCCCTTCGCGAAACCCTAGCCTTTTCAGCCCATTCCCGCCACCGCAGCCCGCCCTCGCCCTTCCCCACCAGGCCACCAGCGTCCCGCACGCGCCGCCATCCCTCGGCCAAAATCATTGCCCGCGCCTCCCCAAGTCCCCATCCCTCGCGAAATCATCGCCCTGCTCCCGCCGCCCGCGTCCTTCGTCCCCGCACCGCCCCATCCGTCGCGAAACCCCCGCGCCGCCCCTTCCCGGGTCGCCCCCACGCCGCCCCTTCCCCGGTAGCCCCCGCGCCGCCCTTTCCCCGGTCACCCCCGCGCCGTCCCTTCCCCGGTCGCCCCCGTGCCGCTCCCTCGCCCCGCTCCAAATCGCGCCGCCCCTACAGATCCGCTGCTCGCCATGGTCGCTCGCCATGGATGACACTCCAGCAGCCGTTGAGGCCATCCTGGTGGACGTCGTTGCCTCTCTCCTCCTCCGCAGAATCCATCTGCATCGGACGCCGGCCACAGACAGCATCTCCATCCGGGCGCCAGCTTCAACGCCTTCTCCATTGGATGCCCACCAACACGGGTGACCCCTTGCCGGCCGCTGCCCGCACGTCGGCCCTGGTAAAGAATCTCACGACCAACTGCTCAGACTATTCACAACTTAATGGTGGTAAAGTAGATACTTAATAGTTCTTTGTCTAGGTCATAGCCCTCTGGCGGCCTCGTCTCCATCCACAACTTCATCGTCGTTTGTTCTGCTCTGCACATTGACTGCGTTGTCTGCTTAAGGAAAGAAAGTCACACCATTTTCCTCCAAATCCAATCAACGTTGTGTTCATTATAACAGAAAGCTTATGTGTCTTGTGTGCAATACCTTTAACTGTGGAGCTGTCATGCTACCTGCAGTCAAATATATACCTACAATAGCTATCTTACATGATGGGCATATTAGTTTCTTTTGTTCTGCCATCAAAACACTAGGATATGTACTAATCAAGTAATCATATAAAAAAACTTTCATAATTTCTGAAACAATGAACCCATATTAGCGAAGAGCTTGTGGATTCTTCAATTTGTCATTCACATTCTATACATCAGCCATATATCAACGTATATTTAATGCATAGTAATAAATATATCTTTGAATCAGCAGAACTAGTTATCATGTCACTCCGCAATTGGATGTATAGTGGTTGGCAGCGTGGTAAAGCTCCATCTAATGAATGGATTGACAAAACAACACAGTTCTTGAATCATGCATTTTCATTTCCTGGGGTAGCTAAAAATGGGACCATTAAGTGTCCATGTGCTGAGTGCCGGAACAACAACTGATGTAGACACAAAAGGAATACAATAGAGTTGCACTTGTGTAGGAATGGTTTTATGGAAGGCTATGAAATATGGACAGAGCATGGTGAGAGGGTTGTTAGACATGATCATTTAGACAATGTAGCAAATGGAGAGGGGTTAGCAAATGGAGAGGGGTTCGATGAGACTGATCAGATGGACCGAATGTTGGTTGATCTAGCCCAGGCACATCCACTTGATATGGATGAGCAACCAGAATATGCCAAAGCTTTCTATAGGATGGTTGCTAGCGCAGATGAGTTGGTGCACGAGGGAACCACACACTCACACTTATCTGCTGTTGCTCGCTTGCTTGCTGTAAAGTCAAGATACAACATGTCAATTGCAGAATATGATGATGTCTTACAAATAATACATGAGCTCCTTCCTCCAGCTTCTAAATTACCTGATGACTTCTACCAATCAAAGAAACTATTAGAGGGTCTTGGTATGCCGTATGTAAAAATTGATGTTTGTTATAATAATTGCATGCTACTTCTACCAATCAAAGAAACTATTAGAGGGTCTTGGTATGCCGTATGTAAAAATTGATGTTTGTTATAATAATTGCATGCTCTTCTACAAAAATGATGCCAATAAAGAGAAGTGTGACATTTGTGGAGCCAATAGATATGAGGAAGGTCGCACTAAGGTTCCTCGAAAAAGTATTGCGTCAACTTCCCTTCACAGATAGGATGCAAAGGTTGTTTATGCACGAGGAGATAGCTAATCTAATGCGGTCACCCGATCGCTCGATGAGTGGTAAGATTGTGCACCCTTGTGATGGAGAAGCTTGGCAGCATTTTGATGCACTGTACCCAGACTTTGCAAGTGATAGAAGAAATGTGCGACTTGCAATAGCAACTGATGGTTTCACACCATTTAATTTGAATGCTGCTCCTTACTCATGTTGGCCAGTCTTTGTGACCCCATTAAATCTGCCTCCTGACACCCTCTTAAGGTCTGAGTATATTTTCTTAGCCCTTGTTATTCCCGGTCCTGAGCATCCTGGTAAGAAATTGAATATTCTAATGCAGCCTTTAGTAGATGAACTTCAAGCACTATGGAATGGAGTTGAAACATGGGATGCTTCTATCAAGCGTAGGTTTACAATGAGGGCTGCCTACCTCTGGTCAGTACATGACTTCATGGCATATGGTGACTTTGCTGGATGGAGCACCCATAGAAGATTGCCGTGCCTAACTGGATATGGATGTAAAGGTTTTGAACTCCCTAATGGTCATAAGGCTTGCTGGTTTGATTGTCATAGGTGCTTCTTGCCTATATATCATGAATTTAGAAAACAAGCCAATGCATTTAGGAAGAACACAAGGGTGTTTGATGAGCCACCTAGGCGCTTAACAGGGGAGGAAGTGCAAGCACATTTGGACAAATTCTTAGGTGATACAAAAACCTTCGGTAAATTGCACAATTGGACACATGCACTTTGCTTTAGACAGCTTCCATATTTCCATAACTTGCAGCTGCCACACAATATTGATGTCATGCACAATGAAAAGAATATGGCAGAAGCAATATGGAACACATGCTTTGATATACCTGATAAGACCAAAGATAATGTGAAAGCAAGACTAGATCTAGCTATTATTTGTAACCGTCCATCACTGAATCTGGTCCAAAAGAACAACGGGAAGTGGGACAAGCCAAGAGCTCCATTCTGCATAAACAAAAATGATAAGCCAACAATTCTTCAGTGGTTCCAAGATTTGAAGTTTCCTGATGCATATGCAGCCAATATACGTCGTGGTGTTAACCTATTGCAAAGGAGGATTCTAGGTCTTAAAAGTCATGATTACCACATCTTTATTGAAAGGTTGCTTCCTGTTGCGTTTCGTGGGTTCTTGCCTGAAAACATATGGCGCTGTTTGGCTGAGCTTAGTTTCTTTTATCGGCAACTGTGTGCCAAAGAGTTAACTAAAGATGTTGTTCGCTCCTTGGAAGAGAATGTTGCAGTGCTTCTTTGCAAATTAGAGAAGATATTTCCTCCTGGTTTCTTTAATGTTATGCAACATCTTATCATTCATCTGCCTTATGAGGCACGTTTAGGAGGCCCTGTCTTGGCTCGTTGGAACTATCCATATGAGAGGTAAAACTAAAAACATTATGTAAGATTACTGCCCTATGTCAATAGGTTAGCTAATATATTGCTAACTTGTTCACTTCGTATAGGTGTATTCAAAAGCTTAGGAGGAAGGTAAGAAACAAGGCACGAGTTGAAGCTGGCATTGTTGAGGCATTTCCAGTTGAAGAGGCTACAAATAGTCTTAGTCTCTATTTTAGATCCACAGCTCCTTCGGTTAGAAACAAGAGGCCTCGATATGATGATGGTGCATCTACATTTCATGGTACATGTGACCTTGACATTTTTAAGTGCTCGGGTCGATGCATGAGTCCTAGGGGAATTCGTGAACTCTCAAATGAAGAGTACAAGGTTGCTTTCCTATACATATTGACAAACATGCCAGAGATTGATGATTTCTTGACGTATGTTCTAGAAAACATTAACACCTCAATGTTTTTTTGAGCTTTTTATGCATATAGACATGACAATGATTTTATTTATGTAGACAATTTAATAAAGAGCAGTGGAAAAGCCGTATTGTTCCTACCGAACAGCAAGTTCGTGACTTAAGGTTAAATGGTTGGAAAAATGGTCGTGGTATAATATGTGGACCAAACTTCTTTGATTGGTTCAAAAAGAAAGTAATGTTCTTATCCACTTCTAGCATGTGTATATTAATCTATTAAAATAAAATTGACATTCGAAATTGCTTTTGTTTCAGTGCTCGAAATCAGCTAGCATTCACAAAGCTCTCTCACAAATGTCTTATGGTTTCTGCACTCGAGTTAGCTCCTATGGTTGTTATGATGTCAATGGTTATAGGTTTCGTTCAGAGAAACATGAGAGTGGAAGGCCAGGACTAACAACCATCAATAGTGGTGTTTGTGTGACATCATATGATGAAACTGGAAACTAGCCATGAGTATTATGGTGTCATAGAAGATATTATAAAAGTCGAATGGGAAGGCAGTATGAAACTTGAGTTGGTTTTATTTTATTGTCGCTGGTTTGATCCAACACCTAATGGATTAAGGCGTACTGCAGATCTAGGCTTGGTAGAGATCAAGCATTCACTAAGATTATCAAATTTTGATCCATTTGTGATGGCTAGTCAAGTTACTCAAGTTTACTACCTATCCTACCCATGTCAGAGTAGGGATCTATCTCCATGGTGGGTTGTGCACCAGGTTGCTCCACATGTTGGATGCGTACCTCTAAATGGAAGCAATAGTGAGTCCACAATTCTAGAAGAACCAACACAAGATATCTATCAAGAGGATGGACTGGATGGCACCTTTGTTATTGATTTAGGGGATGCACTTGACTCCATGGAAATACCATTGGACTCGGATGAGATTACTGAACCAAATGACTTGGAAACAATAGAGAAAAGAATTGTTGATGGCGATGAGCTTGATGAAGATGCAATTCTAGATGAGGATGGAAGCACAGAGGAAGAAGAGAGAAGAGGCAATGGATGAAGAGGATGAAGATATTTATGACCCAAATGATTTTTGAATCTGCAATCAAGAATCCAAGTTGTCTAGGATCCAATGTTCTAATGGAACTTATTCAATTAGTAAATCTATAGTTTAGATTATGGATTGTTGTTAGCTGCAGCTGTATGCAGAATTGTTGTTTGTAGCTCTGCTCTGGATTTGTTACTCTGCACTTAATTACGGATTGTTGTTGTTGTTTGCAGCTATGTGTATGATATATTATAGATTATTAAATCTGCACTTATTGTGGATTATTGTTATTATTTGTAGCATGTGTACTAGATTTTTCAATCTGCACTTAATTATGGATTGTTAGTTGCAGCTATGTTATGAAATATTAAATCTGCCTTTGATATCATGGTTCTAATTGACTATCTCTATGCAGATGGCTCATGGCATTCGTCATGCATGCAACAATAGTACCACCAATAGGCGTGGCTCCCAAAGGACTGCTTCTGATGGTACAGCCAGCACTGCTTCTGCCTTGCGGAGGAGTAGATGTGCGCTTCCTCCCCAAGTAGAGGAACCTAAAAAGAGAGGAAGAAAGCCTGGGGCCCAAACAAAGTTTAGACAACCTCAGCGAGGCAGAAAAGTTGTTCTCAAACCAAGTGGTGACATGTGAGTTGTTTCATACTTGATGTTTATTGTTAGCTTGCATTATGATACTAGGCTATATCTAAAAACAATTAATATTTGTGCACAGGCAATTCAGCTATGTCAATTTCAAGCCCGCTTATAAATACACTTCTCAAGTTGGGGTTATTCTCAAGAGAGAATACCCAGGTCTGATTGAGGAGAAGGATGAAAATGGTAAAGTAATTGAGAAGTGGGCAGCTAAGGACTGGGCTGATTATTTTTTGGATCCCAATGACCTTTGATGTGACAAGTGGAGATCGCGTATTGAGTGAGTTTTGGGTAAGTACTGCTCATATAA
This sequence comes from Paspalum vaginatum, assembly GCA_030272315.1. NCBI lineage: Eukaryota > Viridiplantae > Streptophyta > Magnoliopsida > Poales > Poaceae > Paspalum > Paspalum vaginatum. Next base: position 47,142,722 of record CM059013.1, on the reverse strand, counting down.
ATCCTAAAAACTAAATATTCCATCATTGTTCCAATTCTTTTGTACTGAATTCAGATCTTTATCCCCACACATGCAGCGCTTGTTTGAGGTCGCAAGAGAAGATCAAGAGGAGGCAGATCGGGTTCTTGACAACTATTTGAAGAAAAAGGTGAGAGATATTATCTATCAAGCCCGTGTGGACTGTGTGAAGAAGCATTATAGGGATATAGGTGAGCCACTTGATGACATACGAGCCCGCCCAATTCTGCTCGAGTATCAACAGTATTTGAATGCTAAAGTCAGTTGGTTCAACGATGAGGTTTGGCCTGAGATATGTAGCTATTGGTGCTCCGATGAGTTTAAGGAAAAAAGGAAGAAAGCACAGGATTCTCGCTTGTGTCCAACAGATATTGCTCAAAACCATGGAGGATCTAGACCATTCACAGAAACACAACAAGTTCTGGTACCCTTTCTAATATTCTTTAAAATATTTGGTCAATTCCTTATTGTTGGTCTCATTCAACAAGTATCTCCTCTTTGTAGGAAGCTCTGTTTGGACCTAAGAAGGCAAGCCCTATCAATACATATGCTGTGATGAAATCTGGAATAAAAAATGTGGATGCTGAAGGTAATAGTGGTTCAATCAGTAGCCAGAAAGCAAAAGAACGCATGGTATGTATTTTCTCTGTATGTATATATGTGCATAAACTATTGTTTGTCGTTTCTGGGTTGTTATGTTGCTCTCTCAGCTTAAGTGCTTTTGGTGTGAAACCTGATAGCTAATATATATGAAGTTCTTGACTGTTTAGTCATGGTCTTAGCCTAACTGCTTGTTGTGTTGGAGTCTGTAAGCTATTAGCCATATTCACTCTTGTTTGAATGACTGAGGCTGGATCATTCCCTAATCTTAAAAAGCATGAACTTTTGTGACATTCAACTTAGAAGTACTCTAGGCACTTATCTGTAGTTATCTTAAATAATGGGCAAACAGAGAACTCTTAATTTGTATGTTTCAGTACTTCTTCCTTCATATGTTGTAGGATAACTATATTGCGGGGGTTAGGCGGTGTGCATGTCCAGAAGGAGAGGAAGAGGTGCAGCTTGAGGACATGGAAGAGGGTGAGCACGGGCATCAAGACGACCAACATTTGAATGGCCAGGTTCTGTATGAAGTGTCTGGTGGCGGTCCAAGAGCTCATGGACGTTTTGCCATAGGAAATGGTGCTGTAAGGGCAGCAGATGTTAGGGCAGCTGCAAAAGAAGGAAGTGTACGACGACCATCACATAACTTGGCCCAAGAAGTTGCACTCCTGCGCCGTGAAAATGCAAGGCTGCAGCAAGATAACCGTGACAAGGACAGTGCACTGCAGCAGAACAAAGTTACTACAGAGCTGATATTGGTACATATATTTGAGCATTTGTGTAACAGTTTTCAACAAATAGTTTTTTTCATGTACTGAATTAATATGTTTCACTTACAGGGGCTTTATCGAGATCTAGGAAAGGAAGTTCCAGAGCAAGCACTACGAATTTTATCAGCGGCCCAAGCAATTGTGAGTACATAAGCCTCTAGCAGAATTAGAAAAATAAAAGGGAAATGAGTTCTCTATTTGGCTGCTGTAGAATCACGCTTAGTTTATACAATTAGAAAATATAATGAAAATGAGTTCTCGCTTTCTTATAGTTTCACAACTATGTGCACACTTAGTTTTTATGGAATCTAACATGGCACCTTATGGTATTCAGAATGGCAACACCCAGTGCACAAGTGAGGAAGTGGCCTCATGTTGATTCTTGCATACCTACTGGAGTTAATATGCATTAGTTCAGTTCATTCTCATGGTAAGATAGCTAGATATTGGGATCTCATTTTCATGGTAAGGTAGATATTTGCATGAGTTAAAGTGTTCTACTCTACCTATTCTGTTGTGTGTTCAGAACATACATATATATGGATTAGCAGTTTTGTTCTTACCACAATATTGGCAGCCCAACATAGTCACCACCTCTTGCAGTTCTTAGTGTTTTATTGGCAGCCCAACATACAGCCCAACATGCATACTCACTACCTCTTGCAGTGACTATGTTTGCTGCTTATTTTGCTGTGGTTCATGAGTGTTTGCTCGGATCCTTATGTTGTAATGGTGTGCAGGCCACTGGATCTTCTCATGTTGGCTCGGAATCAACTAACGGCGGCATCGACAGCAGATGGCCATCATGGCAGCAAGGATCAGGACGGCGCAAACAGAGCTGCAGTGGAGACCAGCAATCAGCACAGCCCGAACCATGCATCTACATGAAGATGGCAACAAAACAAAATGACAGCTGGTGGCCATTCTATTTTTTGAAGTGCTGTGCCTTTGCATGCACTTGCTAAGTAGATATATTACAAGGTTGGTAGGAGAATGGCAGTAGACTCCAAATATGCTAACCTGTAGCTAGATGGTATTTAGCTTTTGAGATATATGGCTGTTTATATTGATGCCATCTTATTAACATGTGATGCAAACATTTGGACATATATCATGTAGCTAGTGATGCAAACATTTGGACATCTTATATTATATATATGGTATGGACTGGTTGAATGTGATGTATGTTATGCTTGAGAGTTGTATTTGAATCATAGGATTTTTATTAATTCACATGAATATTCATGCAAATGGTCCTGCTTGGCCAAGAATTTCCCTGCAGATTTATTTTGACGGTGTGCAAACCGACAGGGAAAGGAACATTTTCTTTGACGGAACAAACTCCGACAGGGAGAAAAGCACACCGACAGGGAAAAGGTAATTATTTTTTACGGTACTGAACTGACAGGGGAAAAAAGTGTTTTATTGACGGTTCCCAAACACCGACAGGGAAATACATTTCTTTGATGGTACAATACGTTCCCCTGTCGACAGCACATCGACAGGGCTAGTTATATATTCCTGACGGTGCAAAATATTTCTGTCGGTCCATACCGACAAGGAAATAGTTCCTGACGGCGCGCCGACGAGCAAATTCTGATTTCCCTGTCGTTACAGCCCTGTCGGTATTTTCCTGTCGGTGTACCGTCAAGGAAGTCGGTTTTCCGTTTTCCCTGTCGTTTTTCGGTATTTTCCTGACGGTATTTTCACCGACAGGGATATTCCGGTTTCCAGTAGCGTTAAACCTCAAGTCAAGGCAGGTGAGGAAGGTTGCTGAAAGAGACTGGCTGCTATCTTATTGTGCCTTACACGAGCTTCTTTACTCCAGGTACTAGCTTTAACTTGTGCCTATATTCGCCATTAAGATGTCACATCATTCTTTTTTTTTGCTGATCTATGCTATTTATTAGACATTGTAAAAGTAAAATTTTCATTTAGCACATCATGCAATAAAATAAAATAGAACAGTATGAACGACCAAAATATTACTGCCACCTACCTTTAGACAATCCAACACGCGACTTCTAAATTCTTGATTCATGATTTATGAACACCAAGTTAGACAGTAAGGGTAACAGCTTAGCGTTGATTACATATTTTTCTGTTTTTTCCTTGGAGATATATGTTCACAAGTAAATGGATATACTAAACCGAAAGCCTGCATGCATTCTCATATCCATCAAGGTAACTTTTTTTTCTTTGGGTTAGGCTCAGTTCAAGCTGTTAAGAACAATTCTTGGAATTAGCTTCGGCAATTGCTACGTTACACTGAAACAATTCTGAGCCTTAGATCTAGATGGTTTAAAATAATTCAAAATTTATTATATTATATTATAGAAACGGCTAGGTAGGATAATGATTAGAATTAAGCACGACGTTAACGTCCGCATGCACGGAGATAAAAATTCTCTGCGGCGGTGCCGCATTTCTCACGACATGCGACACCGCCTGTTTTGCCGACACATGGCACAGTAGCCCCACCATGACGAGCTGGCTAGAGCCGAAGCCGAACGTCTGAGCCGCAAGCCCGCAATCCCGCACGAGAGCCAAACTCAGTACGGCGGGCTGTTGAGTCTGGACTCTAGCAACCGAGCAGAACCGGCTCTCCAAGAAATAGATCGAGCCGCGTGGCCATCGTCCTCACATGTTCATCGCCAATGGCGAGTGCCGATCGGTGCTCATGCGGCCGTCAGGTGCAAATCGAACCCATATTAGCCACTGGGAGCGCAGCGCACCACTGCATTCGGCACCGCTGCAAAGCGCATCACCGTGTTTGGCGTCTCTCTAGATTTTATTCCTCACCAGCGGGCGGTGGCATGGTTGAGCCGTCCCTGCAGCGAGCTAGCGACTCGTCCCTGCAGACAAGGCCAATGCTAGTAGCTAGGGATGCAGTAGGGCACCAGAAGATAAAATCTCCTATGTCATGTTGCTCTGAATATTCACCGTATCTCAATGAGAGCAGCAAGGACTGAGAAAGGTAGTTGCCCGGTTTTCACCTGGAAGCCGATGGTCTCGATTTTATTTTCTTTTCATTTAATGGTGTTTGAAGTCTTACCTCGTCTTACCTCCTAGGAGGTAATTAACTTGTATACCAGTCCATTAGCTTTATATGTCTATAGGGTTTTATTAATGATTTATATTTGTTCCTGTATCCACTTTAAGGCCAACCTGCTGCACAAGTAGCAAGCCTGACCTCATGATCACTGAAGTCAATCAAATATGTCCAAATCTGAGCTATATCATGACCATAAGTTTTCTGCTTGTGTCATCTTTTCAGAACTTGCTAAGGCCAGACTGTCACCGCCATGAATCCGAAGTCATCAGATCGCCTGCTACTGTTGGATTCTCAAAAGAGTTGATGATTTTAATTATTGAGTTATTCTCAGTTGGGCAGTTTAAGAGAAAAGATCGAGTATGACCCCCTCATGATCAATTAGTATATGCTTATATTTCAATTGGGCAGTTTATTGTAAGATAGCAAAACTGACAAAAGATCATTCATTGTGATCGTTCACTATGTATTGCTATCATGGTCTATTAGCATGTCTCATTTTGCTGAACTTCTCTTGATATTTTTTTTAGAAAAGGAACTTCTCATGATATTCACCTACGATACATGTGTCAGGTCTCAGGTTTTTTCTTATGTGCTTATTTGTATAATAAATGCTCCTTTTCTACACTTGGCAAACGTCATGCCCACTTGGAACTAATAGTTGTTTCTGAACAAATAATATTTCCGATCCAGTTTGTATTTTGTGTTTCTGGTTTTTGCAATTAGATTTTTCAGAAATCTATCCATAATTTCATACACTTTCGTTCATGGAATATATTTAGCCATTGAGTAAAAAATTATAGTATGCTGTAACATCATAATTGGTCATGACCCTTTTTTTAGTAAAAGAATAACATTGCTACATTCTATGATAGCGTGAATTATGCTGTTTTTTCATCCAACTTGCGAAGTAAACATTTTGAATCACGCTGAGCAATCATTATCCATCATTAATAATAGAGCTAAATAAACTAGGGGCCCTTTAACTTGTCACCTGGTGCCATCAAGGTCCATACATTTCAAATTGCAGTTTTGGGCACATGGACTTGTTCTTAGCCACATCACGTATGCGCCTATGCGCTGCCCACTGTAGCCTCATGGCAACAGCAGTCCTGTCACCCGTGTGGCGGCGGCGTGCAGCATGGGCGTTGCCTGCTATTGCACCACATAGCCACAGACGTCGGTGTTCCCCATCTAGCCATCCCTAGCTAGAACACCGCCACCTGAGGTAAACTGCACATCTCGCCTTCGGTCCAGAGGCTAAACCTAGCCATAAATGACCTACGGGCCTATGCACACCAAGCGGGCTAGCTTTGGGTGGGAATAGGTCACCGGCGGTGTGCGGCGGCAACAAGTCCATGGAAGCTCGCATGAGCTTAGCGGAAAACGATGCTGTGTCAGTGGTCTTGGGCAGAGGTAGGGCGCATGGGCGAAAAGTCAGTTTGGCTATCGGTGTCTTGGAGCGAGTAATCCGGCTGCATCACGTTACATAGTACATGTTAGCTTATGTTACCTTTTTCTTTCTTTTTATTTTATTTTATTTCCCCCCTTATTTCACATACTTTCCTAGTCAGTTATGTTGATAGTTTTTCTCTGCAAATACTATAACATAGAAGTAACATGCATAATTTTTTTATTCTAAATAATTTTCTGTTGATAAATTATGTCATAATTTATGCCGATAAATTATGCCTTCTGATAAATTATGTCATAATTTTCTGCTATATAAAATTATGTCCCTACAAATATACTATAAAAGTTATATTCCACAAAAATTTGTGAAAAAAGGTAAAAATTATGACATAACATATTGATTTTCTGCAAAAATAATTGAAATTATGTCATGATTTTATAGCAAGAAAATAAAATTATGTCATAATTTTTTGCTATATAAAATTATGTGCTCTAGAAGTGAAAAACACCATGCGGAGAAAAAGACAACGAAACTGCGTCAAAAAACTACGTGGGATGTGCAGGGAGATGATACAAAAACTGAACCAGTGGTGCAAGGGGAGACGATCTTCATGCTAAGAAAAACTGAGCCGACGATGTGTGGGGACACAATTTGGACGTGAATAGAGAAAAAAAAAGAAACAAGGCAAAATGTACGTGTGCACATGGGGGAGGAGCGAGCAAGCGAATTATTAGTCACTCGGCTTCTTCATAGCGACCACTCGCTAATTAGCGAGACTCAGCGCATGGGTTGTGTGGGAGTGTAGGGAAGCTAGCGCTCTTGCTATTGAGGGTAGAGGTGCGGTGTCTCGGCAGCATCATAGCATGAGCATGGCAGTGGGCGCCAGTGTTTCATAGCTGGTGATGAGGAACATGGGATGTTCGAGGGCGCATAATGGGCCCATAGCAGAGTTAGGTAGCTGCTTATGGGAGGGAGAAGAGGTGCGGCGTGAGCAAGATAGGGCTGGCGGTGCGCGAGAGAGAGTAGCAGCATTTTGAGATAGAGCCAGGGCTGACCCCCGACAATGTGAATGCAAGAGGGCCGGCATGTGAGAGATCGCCGATGATGAGGTAGGAGAGGGAGAAGGGGCCTATGTGAGATGGTGAAAAACCGAGGGGCTAAATAGAAAAAATATTAAATGAGGAAGGGGTATGGACTTGTAGTGGATAACTTAAAATGTTCATGTATCCAAAACTAGATTTCGAAAGATGATGTACCTAGATGACACCATGCAAGAAGTTAAAGAGCCTCTTGTACATTTAGCTCTTAAGAATATGTCTGACATTAAGATGGTTGATTGAGTTGCAGGCCTTGGGTCTATAGTGCACTTTCTTATAAAATGTGCCGTCTTCTTTTGTTGAGTAAGCTGAAGGGGTTTCCACCAACAACAGTAAATATTAAATTAAAGATACAAAAGAGACCTATACAACGTCTATTGAAAATTCGCTAGCCAAAGTTCTATGGAAGGGAAAGTACTTAGCTTTTGCTCTGAATCATGAACTATATTTTTCAACATTTAATTCTGGCTTATTGATTGTTGTTCAAACTCATGTTGGTGCTGAGCTTTCGGGAAGCAGGGAGAGAACGTGGATTATATACTGGAAATGTGTCTTTCTTTTCAGTCATAATCACCGAATGCAATGGCTAGTTAGGTACTTTGGTCTAGTTCTTAGAAAGGGTCGTTCTTTATTTCACGCAAAAAGTTAGAAAGAGTTCTTGTGTCGTGGTCAATTAGTATGTTCCTTCTTGATGTATTTGCCCATGAATCTGGTGCTTGTACAGATTCAATAGCCGCCCGAGTGGAATAATTCTTCAATCCTAATGCAGCTCCTAGCACGTACTACTACGTTCCAAGGAAAGCTCTGTTTGTTTCTATCTGACATAGGTTTTTATCTGACCCCCTCACGCGGGGCCGGGGACACGTACTGGGGCACCGAGAATGTGTAGGTTTAGATCTCATATGTATAATTCGCCTGGTTAGCTTCCCAGCCCGTACGTAATGTAAGGGTATAGTAGATCGCATCGTGCCGAATCAATGCAGCAACGCCGCCAATCGTCAGATGACAATGCGCGACTGAAAACATGCCGCCAATCGTCCTCCCTCGCTCGCCGTCGCCGTTGATGGTGGAACTAGTCGAAGAGATCCTTCTTCGGCTCCCTCCGGAGGAACCAATGCACCTCTTCCGCGCCGCAGCCGTCTACAAGGCCTGGCGCACCATGCTCTCTGACTCCTCCAGCATCGGCTTCCTCCTACCGCTACCATAAGTTCCACAGGACACCAACGTTTGGCTACCTACATAACACCTACCACCACCCCCAGTTTATCGCAACTACATCTACTCCCTTCGTTGTCAGCCATGCCAGCGGCTCGCAACGTGGTCTGGGAGGTCCTCGACTGCCGCCATGGCCGGGTGCTGATGCAATACACTTATGGCACGAGTAGCTTGGTGTTCATCATCTGGGACCCCATTACCAGAGCCAGGAAGCACGTGGTGGTGCATGATCGTAAACCAAACACCCTCACTGCGGCGGTGATATGCGCCATAGATGATTGCGATCCACCTCGAACTGCCATGGTGGCCCGTTCCGATTGGTCCTTATTGAGAAGCACCACAATGTCAATGAGGAGCACATCACATGGGCGAGCATATACTCTTCTGAGACTGATGCATGGACCGCCGTCTCAGACTCCATTGTTCTTAGTTACTCTGAGTCCATGCATTGGAGTCCAAGTCTTTTCATTGGGGATGCGCTCTATTTCACTCTCAATGGAGGCGTATCGACAAGCACCCTCTACTTGAAGTTTGACCTCGGCAGCCATAGGCTATCCATGGTCGACACGCCGGAAGTGCATTGGGACGCCGTTGCCATTAAGGCAGAGGATGGAGGGCTGGGGTTTGTTGCTGTGTTAGAGGATAATTGCATCTACCTTTGGTCATGGAAACAAGCCGATGATGGTGGTTGTAGTGCTAATGGTACCATAGGTGGTGGTGGTCGATGGGCAAGGCACAAGGCTATGGACCTCAACAAATTGGCATTGCTCTCCACATCTCGTGCCCCATTCATCCAGTCTCGAGTGATTGGCTATATTGAGGGTACCAACACTATTTTCATCAACACATACAACACAGGGGTCTTCACACTAGATCTCAAGTCAAGCCTGGTGCCCAAGGTGGAGGAATTCCTTCCTTTAGTCCAAAAATGTGAAAGAAGACTAGCAGCAACTTCACTCTTTCATTCCCAAGCAGGAAGGCTGCAACTTGTAAACTCCATCTTCACTTACATGCCCCTGTTATGCCTGAGTACCTTTGCCATGTATGATACTATCTTGGAACAAATTGAGAAATATAGAAAGCATTGTCTCTGGAGAGGTGCATATTTGAATGACAAGAAACCTGTGAAAGCTGCTTGGCCCTTGGTATGTTTACCCAAGGACTCAGGGGGTCTGGGAGTCCTTAATCTGAGAAAACAGAATTATGCTCTCCTTCTCAAGTTCCTGCATAAATTCTTCAACAAAGAAGACATACCTTGGGTTAAGTTGGTGTGGGAGAGATACTATTCTAATGGTAAATTGCCCTCACAAACTAGAAAAGGGTCTTTCTGATGGAGAGACATATTGAAGAATCTGGATACATTCAAAAGGATCACTGAAGTGATTGTTGAGGATGGAACATCTTGTTTATTTTGGGAAGACTCTTGGTCAGGGCAAAAGTGCAGTGCAACATTTCCAGAGCTCTTTTCATTTGCCAAGAAGAAAATGACGTCTCTAGCATTGATCAAACAGAGTGATGACCTATCTACCTTCTTCCATCTACCTCTATCTGTCCAAGCTCACTCACAGTTTCTAACAGTTTCAGCAAGATTGGAAAATTTAAACTTGACAGTGGACACAGATAGTTGGATTTTTCCTTGGGGGCAGGGGTTTTCCACCAAAAGGATTTATAAGCTCTTAATTGGTCAAAGACAAACTCACCCTTGCTTCAAATGGCTTTGGAAGTGCTCTTGCCAGCCCAAACACAAGATTTTCTTTTGGCTCCTACTGCACGACAGATTGAATACCAGAGATTTTTTGCAAAGAAAGACAATGCATTTGCCGTCGTATGATTGTGTGCTGTGCCCAGATAACCATGTGGAATCCCTCCTTCACTTGTTCTTTCATTGCCCCTTTGCTAGATCTTGGTGGCAGAATTTTGGGATTGCAATTCGCAGTACTACTTCAGTGGAATTCACTGGTGGAAATCTGCGAGGAGGATCTTCAACTCCCGTTTGCAATGGAGGTTGTGATACTTTCATGCTGGAGTATATGGACTGTTAGAAATAACCACATCTTCAATGGCCTACCGCCTTCTTTGGCAAGCTGCAAGGAAAACTTCAAAAGAGAGTTCGCTTTGCTCATCTACAGGACTAAAGCTAGCTACTCTCCTCTCATTAACAATTGGTTTAATTCTGTAGTCGATCTGTTGTAACTCTCCTTGTAATAATCTTGTAACTTTGTCCCTTTTTTTCTTTTTAATAAAATTTCTTTCCTGTAGGGGGAAACCCCTCCAGTTTCGTCAAAAAAAGTCAAGCCTGGTGAGGAAGGTTGAGGCAGAAGGACACACGCACTACTGCATCCTTCCTTACACGAGCTTGTACACTCCAAGTATTATATCATTTTAAATTTGTCATTATACAATTGCTTCGCCATTATGATTTCGCAGTGTCCTTGATTCTTGTATTGGTCTAGGTTATTTATTAGGCATACAAGATTTTCAGTTAGCATCATAAAACCAAAGCAGCATGAACTAACAGTGATGCCTGTGGTCAGGAGCCATAGCAATGAGTTTGTGAAATTAATTACAAGATTGTGTTCAAATGAATATGCGCCAGCACATTACTCTCACCTTTCTTTAGCACAATCTTCTACTATAAATTTATTCAAGAGTAAATTGCATTCCAGGTCCTTAAACGTATTCCGCGGTACCATCTATATCCATGATCTTCCAAAGTGATCATCTAGGTCCTTTAACTTTTCAAAGTGATCATCTAGGTCCATCAACTTTTCATTCTTCATTCATTTGAAGTCCAATTCGCGGACCTAGATTTACACTGGAATGATCCACTTGAAAAGTTGAAGGACCTTGATGATCATTTTGGAAGATCGTGGACCTAGATGGTATCACGAAATAAGTTTAAAGACCTGGCTTGCAATTCACTCTTTATTCAAATATGTGCAAATGTGAGCTATATCATCATGATAATGGGTTTCTGCATGCATGTATCACCTTTTTTCAGATATTGCTAAGAGCAGGCTGTCAACGTCAGGAATACGCGAGTTATCCGGTCGTTCATTAGCACGATGGTCTGGTACGCACTGTCAGCTTCTCACAGAGCTGACGATTTATGTTTTGTCGTTCGCAGATGGACAGCTTAATTTAAGGAAAAAGATGGAGTAGGTTCTAGCTTATGGTCAATTAGTACGTGTCTAGGTGTATTAGCAGGGCATTAGTTTATAATAAGATGCTGATGAAGTGATGAGGAGTAGCGTGGAAGTCGTGCAGTATGTTGGGTGAGACGTGTGCTCGCTCCGAGGTGTATTTAATTTTATCTCGTGATCTGTCGATTTATTTCTCAATTGGTTGGGTTCATCCCTCGAATAATTATGGTTGACACTGAGGTGCAGTTGCCCGCTACTCGCTGATTCACTACTTTGCTGCCGGCCAGTCATTTTGTAACCATAATGGCTGATCGTCTTAACAGATGCTAAGGAACCATTCATTTTTTTATCACAAGAGACACATTCGTACAGTCCTCCTGTCACAAAGGAACCATATAATTTCAGATTTCATGATTTTTTTTCTTGTGTATATAGAAAAACAGAGAAACAATAATCGTACTTTTGGTACATCCATCACATTGTAGATTTCAGCTATCCAAATCCATTTCATCAGTTAAAAATACACTACATTGTACATCAATACACCATAGATAGATAGTCAGGACACTGTGAGGGGAGAGGAATCAGCTCTAGATTGGTAAAAAGAAAGAAAAATCTGTCATGAATGCCTCTCCAACGTTAGCAACCTTTGACATCCCTAGCCTAATTGGCTGATAAGTTAAGGCCGTCATTTGCCAATTTGGGCGTATGTCGCTTGCCCATGCACGCCAAGACATTGCCTTGAAGCAACAACGGGTATTACGCAAAAGATTTCTTCAATGGTTTCCTCTCCCCTCTCCTTCCAGATTCATCAATGTAGAATAATTTAGTTTTGACTTTGCCTTTTACCAGCATAACAATCATCACACCTCAAGCCTGAACTCTGAATAAAAAACAATCTGAACAAACTCTGAATAATGTGCTCTGAACAGTTCTTCAGAGTTACAGACATCTTGGCAAGGCCCAATTCAATTTTTTCCATAGAGTAAAATCCATCTCCGGTCCCTAAACTTGTCTTGGTGTGTCAATCCGGTCCCTAAAGTTTCAAAGCGACCATCTCGGTCCCTAAACTTGTCTTGGTATGTCAACTGGGTCCCTAAAGTCTCGAAGTGACCATTCCAGTCCCTAAACTTGTCTCGGTGTGTCAACCTGGTCCCTAAAAGTCTCAAAGTGACCATTTGGATCGGGACCGGGTTGACAAATCAAGACAAGTTTAGAGAGACCGGGTTGAGACACCAAGACAAGTTTAGGGATCGGCTTGACACACTCAGACAAGTTTAGGGATCGGGATGATCACTTTGAGACTTTACGGACCCGGTTGACACACAAAGACAAGATTAGGGACCGGAATGGTCACTTTAAAACTTTAAGAACCGGGTTGACACACCAAGACAAGTTTAGGGACCGGAGATGGATTTTACTCTTTTCCATACATTACTGGTGTCGTGTGGGCCAAAATCTCGAGAGCTGTTGGCCCTTTTGGGCAAACGCCAACGGCCCACACCCTCCCCGTGGGGCACAAGGCCCACGTACCACCCCCTCGACCCCCGCCGGCAGCCCACCGGAACAATCAAGGCCACGAGGCATTCCCCGTCATACTTGTTCATCTTGGACGGCCGGACCTCAGCAGCCCCGCGCTCGGTTACCCCAATCCCCTACCTCCAAATCGACGAACCCTAGGCCACCGGAGGTGGTGGAGGAGCAGTTATCTGGCGGCAATGGTAGGAACGGTGCCTGAAATATATGCAAATTTGCTCAAACATTGCCTTTGTAATATGTCGTAATATCGCTCAACCCTTTGTGCAATCCATTACTAAAAGCAGAGGCAAAATCGCATAGGGAATATGGTCTTTTAGCCAGAGAATAGACACCGTTAAGAGGTGTTAGCTGAGCAGGGGTAAAATCTGCCTTCGACTTGGAAACGTAGGGATAAATCCACAAAGTTAAAAAAGTTAGGACAAAATCACCATTACACTCCAAAACGAGGGTATGAACGCCAAAGCGCTATAAGTTTTCTGCTTTTTAGAACTTCCCATGGGAAGATTGTCACCACCTGCAGATATCAGTTCACCAAATGATCTGCTTCTGTTGGCTCCTCGAAGAGCTGATGATTGAATTGTGTTGTTCTCGGTTGGGAAGTTAGCATGTAACTATGTTTATATTTTAATTGGGCAGTTTATTGGACAGAAAAGATTCTGCTATTGTGTCGTTCACCATGTCTCATTATCAGTTGGGCTGGTTATTACATAATTAATTAAGAGAGGTTGTAATATCATGGTCTATTACTATTAGTATGTTTCATTTCGCTGAACTTTTTATGATTTTGGCGTAATGTCCAATTTCTGAATTTACTTTTGTGCTTATTTGTTCAAATGCTCTTTTGGCATGCGCATGCGCTTGGCAAACGACAAACCAACTTGGAAATAATTTCCTTTTCCTAACATTGTTTTCTATATCCGTCATTGCACCGGTATGCTCTTTTGAAACGTAGGTAAACAAGTTATGTTTCTGTCACTGATTATTTGGCCGCACTATGCACATGCAGGCCCTACCTATATTCAATTACTACGCATCTCATCGCACAAATGAGGATTAATTCGAGGGTGTTTGGTTTAAGGAATGAAGCAGTGCATCATCTTCTCACTACTCACTTTTCTTATTTGGTTTGGACGTTGGTTGAGGATAGGTTTGAAAAAAGGCTTAGTGGGTGGAAAGGGAAGTTGCTTTCAGTAGGTGGGAGGTTGGTCCTTATCAATATCTGTGTTATCAAATTTACCAATGTTTATGCTTTCCTTCTTTGAAGTTCCAAAAGGAGTACTTCAAAAGATGGACTTTTATAGACCAAAGTTTTATTGGCAAAATGATCAACATAGAAAGAAATACAGGCTGGCTAGGTGGGAGATACTCTGCCAACCAAAAGATCATGGGGCCTAGGCATCCTAAATCTTGACCTGCAGAACAGATGTTTATTAAGCAAGTGGCTTTTTAGACTTTGTAATGAGGATGGGGTATGGCAACAACTGATTCGTAACAAATACCTTAAGAACAAGACCCTGAGCCAAGTTGAGAAGATGCCAAGAGACTCGCACTTCTGGTCAGGCCTTCATGGAGATCAAGAGCCAATTTCTTAATCTAGGATCCTTTATTTTAAAAAATGGGATACATATTAGTTTTTGGGAGGATACTTGGCTAGGGAACCAACCCTTAAAGCATCAGTATCACTCGTTGTTCAATATAGTTTGGAATAAGCATGCAACTGTAGCAGAAGTTCTAAGCTCCTCACCTTTAAACATCTCTTTTAGAAGAGCATTGTTGGGAGACAAGCTTACAGCTTGGCATAGCTTAGTCCTTCGAGTTATGAATATTACGTTACAGGAGCAAAATGATGTTTTTAAGTGGGGTCTTCATTGGAATGTGTCTTTTTCAGTCAGGTCAATGTATAAGTATCTTGTAAACAGTAACATTTCAGCGCCACAAGACATCTAGCATACTAAGTTACCTTTGAAAATCAAGATTTTTATTTGGTACATAAAGAAAGGGTGTTGTTGACCAAAGATAATCTCAGTAGGCGGAAATGGCATGGGGACAAAACATGCGCTTTTTGTGGTGGATCTGAAACTATACAACACCTCTTTTTTATTGCCAACTAGTAAAAATGCACGTGCTGTGCCACACGTGACAATAAAATATGAGATTTGCTTCGACTGACGTGGTGCATCGGCGTCAGTCGACGCACGAGCTCACCAGTCGGGGAGGAAGGGGGGAGAAGGGAGGTCACCGGGAAGAAGGGAAATAAAAGTCACCAGGGAAGAAGACTTTGCCTGCGCCTAGGCCCGCCGCCAGAGAAGAAGGTCTCACCGCCGCTCCTCCTGTCCCCATCGCCGGCACCGACGCCTCTTAGGGTTTGGGTTTAGGGGTTGGGGTTTAGGGTTCCAGGTTAGGGTCTAGGGTTAGCGGGGTCTTGTTCTCCACCTCCGGCCTTAGAAGGGAGGGCCGGGCGGCCGGGCGGCCGGGCGGCCGGGCCGAGCTGGCGGGCGGCTGAGACCTGCGGCGATGGCGCCGCCTGTCTGGCAGGGGAGGATGGCGGTTGGTGAGGGTCAGCGGCGAGGGCGAAGTGACGCCTAGGTTAGCAGAGGGCGGAGGCCGGGCCAGACGGAGGGCGGGGCGGCGGCAGCAGCTCGCCGGGCGGGAGCCGCGGCGCCGCGGAGGAGCCGGCGGCTAGGCGGGTGGGGTGCGAGGGGTAGGGCTGGTCGGCAGCTACGGGATTCGCTGCCATCACACATTGTGAGGGCGCATGGGTAGAACACAAAATATCAGTCAACTAAAAATAGACACACTCATAAAATATATCATATAAATTAATATTCTAAATTGTATAAATATTAAATTTGTGATGTTATTTTTATTTATGTAATATTTTAGTTGAAAACAAGACATTCATTGTAAATTATATTTTTATGTTTCTATAATGTATAATAAATGTTTTAACTATAATATTACTTTTGATATATAAAAGCATGTGTCGTAAATTATATTTTTATTTTTTAAATAATTAATGTGTTTAACTATAGTATTAGTTTTGTTGGCGGCAATGACGCGTATGGCATGGGGTATACTGGTGCCAAGGGGCTTGGGTGTGCTATAGCAACGGGGACAGGACATGGATTTACTGCTTGCTCTGGAATGCGCCGCAGTTGATGAGGACAATGAGGTTGTTGAGCTGTGGGAACGCACAGATGGGGTCGGGTACGGCCCAAGTTGTGCTCTACGTTGAGCTGCTCAAGCTTCCGCATCTCGCCACCTACTGCGGCAGCAAGCCGATGAGGGAGTTAAAGCTGATATCAAAGACGGTGAGCTCCCGGAGCAGGCCGAGTAGCCGACCTCGGGTGGGATGCAGCAGTCGAGGCCGTTATTCATAAGAAGGATCTCATTGAGTGTGATGGACA
Source organism: Paspalum vaginatum (assembly GCA_030272315.1). Lineage (NCBI taxonomy): Eukaryota > Viridiplantae > Streptophyta > Magnoliopsida > Poales > Poaceae > Paspalum > Paspalum vaginatum. The sequence goes on along the minus strand of CM059013.1, from coordinate 47,126,464 downwards.
TGTTACCGAGGTTGACCGGGAGGCGGCACCGAAGGCGTATGATGTGGAGTGCGTTGTATGTAGGGGTGTAAATGGTCCGTATTTGAGTTTCGATCCCTTTAAAAAGGTTAAGATCGGATCCGTATTCGAGTCTGGACATTTAGTATTCGGTCCTGTATGTATCCGTATCCGAGTATTTAAAGTTAGGATAAATATGATGTCGATCACCATTCAAGTATTATCCGACACATTTGATCGATATCCGTATCCGATCCGAATCCAAAGAAAAAATATAAAAACAAATATGGTATTAAGCGATAGTCCATCCGTATGATACGATCCAACTATACCATAGTTGTATGCACATCTTGACATTCTGGTAGCTTTTTGGGAGGATGCAGAACTTGGCAACCTGGCTATCATGGACCACAAAGTTTGTGAGCATCGAGAGGCCTGCATGCATGCAGGGGTCACAGCACAGATGTCAGGCTCGGTTGCTCCAAGTTGCCCCCGCCGTCCATGGTCACAGCCTGCCCGGCCGGGGCTTGGTCGACGCGGCCGTACCCGATGCTGCGTACCATGTCGCGATCTGATTCGTACCAACACGGCAGCTGGCCACACTTGCCGGCGTAGTCCGGTGGGTCATCAGTTGACTGCCGTGGATGGATCGAGTGGCGCCGTCACGATTGGCGTCGGCGTCGGCGTCGGCGTCGTCTGGTGGACTGCGCCACGGTGACAGGTTGATATGCGCCAGCTCGCTGGCCGCCGTAGATTGATCAGCGGATGGAGTCGTGACGATCGGCGTCGCGACGGCGTTGTCGAGGTAGAAGGTCTTGTTGTTGCAGACATGAGATCATAGCCGCGTTTGATCAATCCATCATACGTACACAACTGCATCGCGGGCTCGATTACGGAGCCGGCCCACCCATACCTTTTCGCGTTACGCGTTCCTGCCGTTGTTCGATGTTTTGTTTTCACCAAAATTTTTTTTACCCATCTGAATTGTCCAATGGGGCATCAGGTGCATATATGAGGTGGGTACAAAACTTATGGGTATAAAATATTTTCTTAAAAACTGGCTTTTTTATAGGGTAGATATGCAATTTTTTTGTGGCGAATAGTCCATATGTCATTTGGGATTGTACCTCCAACGAATGCGGGTGACCTTTTTGATATCTGGTTGAAGCAGTGTGGACAAAAGCATAGCACTTTACTCCTGCTAGGTGCGGCAGGATTGTGTTGGGCTTTATGGCTATCTAGAAATGATATTGTTTTTTATAAGACACGACCGAAATCATTTCTGCAGTTACTTTCCAGGGAACTCGCTGGCTCTGGTTATGGGCTAAATTACAGCGAAATGAAGATCAAACACAAGTAGTTGTACAGGGCTGCCAACAATTAGAGACAGTGGTTTTACAAGTGTTTGCTTCTTTTGGCTGGTCATACGTGACTAGGCTTTCTTTCGTGTGGTTTAAACTCTGTTAAGTATTTTGGTGTGAGTTGTAATAAAAATCGATCTGATTCTCTCTCAACAAGAGATAAAGCCGAAAACTCTGTTTCCATTATTAAAAAAAAGAACGAGTCCATCCATCCCTCATTCCTTGCAGGATAATACTAGTAGTATACAAATAAGGAATGGGTTCATCCCACCAAATTTTGTATAATGAATTGATTCTTCATCAACCCGTATTTCATGAGTTGATGACTCAAACCAGACACCCCATAAATTTCCGCTGCTGTCAGCTACTGCCTGTGTTAAAGGATGGATCCATATGACTGTGCTGCTGCTAGATGCATTTGATCCGTCTGAAGTTCCTACCCTGTTTAACTGGATCTGATTACGAAAGTACTACATCGTCAGGCAATGTAGCTAACAAACTGAAGGAGCCATTTTATCAGCCTTTTGTCTTCAATTCTGCAGTCTGCCGATCTGGAAATCCAGATATGTATAATGACTTTGATCAGCAACTGCAGGTGAGTGTGCAGTGCCCAGTATATATTATACTATATAATGTGGTGGAGTTCAGCGAGGGGCGAGGCACAGGAAATTAATGTCTTGCCAAACGCAAAGGATTTTACTGATGTGTCATTGTTCTGTTCCCAACAACAGCGCAAGCTACTAGCATATGTTTGTTGTCTGACTGATTATCTGTCCCTGGCCCAAAACCACGCAGGCACACCGACGAGCCCACCGGGAGATATCATGTAGTACGTCTGTTGCTCCGATTCGGGGACCCGCCCGTGCGTGTAATCGTGTATAGACCAGACCGCATCGCCGGTGCCAGAGGCCTAAGCGATCGATCGTGACCACCTAGCTTGCGACATGGCATCTACGCCGCCAATCCACCATCTACGGCCGCCAGCAGGCTCGCCGCCGGCGCTGATGGACGAACTCATCGAGGAGATCCTCATCCGCCTCCCGCCGGAGGAACCAGCGTACCTCGTCCGCGCCACGCTCGTCTGCAAGGCCTGGCGCACCATGCTCTCCGACTCCTCCCACGGCGGCTTCCTCCGCCGCTACCGCGAGTTCCACGGAACACCGCCTATGCTCGGCTACCTACGTAACAGCTTCTGCCACCAGCCCCAGTTCGTCGCTGCTACATCTACTGCCTGTCCCCCGTTGTCCATGCCTGAGGCTTCTGACCACGACGTCAGGTGGTGTGTCCTTGACTGTCGCCACGGCCACGTGCTCATTACCGACGATGGTTGTTGTTAAAAGATACAATGCAAATTTATAGAAGCTTCTTCAATAATGGCAAGCCATGAAACAAGTAAAGATTCTAAAAGCTTCTACAAGAATGGAGAATCACCATGGTTTCTAGAGTCCAAACTTCCGAAATCTTCTACATTAGTCATGACACCCATGGCATTCTAGAATTGTGTTGCCATGGCAAAGTTTAGAGTTTTCTAGACTTAGATATTTTATAAGAACCTTCTAGAGTAAGGACACGTGGCACTCATCCGTGGCCCGAGTGTGCCTATACAAGGGGGTGCCACCCCTTGCCATGCTATACCACCACATCATTCCACCACTACTCCAAGGGTATGGTAGAGTGTGCTAGGCTAGCCACCTCAAGAGTGTAAGTGTGAGTCCTTGTATAACCACTTTGTGTTGCAATAAAGAAGTTTTTGTTGTAAGTGTTAGTCTCCCGGTTAGACCGCATAGTTTCTAATTACTTAGTGCATAGATTGTGATCTATCTGAAGGTAGGCTCTGCCTCCCAGGATCACAAGAGTCTGGGCCTCATCTGAAGGTTGGCACTGCCACCCGGAAGCCAGCTTCATCTGTAGGTTGGCTCTGCCACCCGGAAGCGAGAAGGCCGGCTCTGCCGCCAAAGACTCAAGTGCACTAAGTAACTAGAAACTAGAAAGGACTAACCGACTCAAGTGTGAGTCGGTGTTGCGTATAGGTCCTCATTAGGTGGGTGTCTAGGGCCATCCCGTTTCCAACAATTGGTATCAGAGCCTGGCGGTCAGGGACCGTCGTCACGAGGAGGCATCGGTGAGCACAGGGTGCTTGCTGTATCCACAACTAAGGAGGCGCTAAGGGGAGACTCTGCCGGTGCATAGTCTGGGACTGTGAAGCTTATTGGTCTGGGACCAGAGAAGCTTACTTGACGCCAGGCGTCAGTCGCTATGGCGGATCTTGGCGCAAGTTGTGGAATCAAGAAGCTCAGTAGCCATAACTATGGCTATTGGAAGACCTGCATCGAGTCATACCTGCAAGGTCAGGATTTGTGGGAGGTCGTTGCAGGGGGTGAGACCATGCCTCTTGAGAAGGAGAAGGATGGTGCTGAGGCCTTACGGAAATGGAAGATCAAAGCTGGTAAGGCTATGTTCGTGCTAAAAACCACAATTGAGGAGGACCTACTAGAGCACATCAGGGATGCGGAGACTCCAAAGGCGGCCTGGGAGACTCTGGAGAAATTATTCTCCAAGAAGAATGAAGCGCGCCTCCAACTCTTGGAAAATGAGCTATCAGGTATCTCTCAAGGATCTATGACCATCAGTCAATATTTTACAAGGGTGAAGTCTATTTGTCGAGAGATATCTCAACTTGAGCCAGAAGAGAAAATCAGTGTGGCTCGTATGAAGAGAATAATAATCCACGGCCTTAGACCCGAATACAATGGGTTTATTGCCGCGGTGAGAGGGTGGCCTACTCAACCATCTCTGGTGGAGCTGGAAAATCTATTGACTAACCAAGAGGAGCTAGCCAAGCAGATGGGAGGTGTCACTGTGAAGGAAGAAGAGGAGGCGCTCTTCACGAGTAAGAAGAAGGGCCAGGGGCCATCTCAAGGACAAAGGAGATCCAAGCCAAGGTGGACAGAAGGTGGCAAGCATCATTCAATAGAGAGGAGGTATTCCAGTAGTAAGTATCATCCAACAGAAAGGAGGTGCTCTTCAGGGGGAGCTAAAGGAAGAGAAGATCAACATAACCCGGTAAGGAAGCAGAATGAAGGATGCTTCAATTGTGGTAAGATGGGCCACTTTGCTCGAGAGTGTCGGTTTCCAAGAAGACGTTTTGAAGGAAATGTGGCTACCACCATAAAGGAGGAGAAAAGAGAGGGGGCATGCAGCAGTGAAGAAGAATGGGATATTGAAGCTGTGTTTTCTCAAGAAGCTGAAGAAAATGAGTTGGAGGAGGACATGGAGGCCCCTGCTTTTGCAGCAACAACTGATTCAAGAATCAACTACAAGGAGGATTGGATCATTGATTCTGGGTGCTCAAACCACATGACCAATGATGACAAAAGGTTGGAGGATATGACCGACTACAAGGGAGCGAGAGAAGTATTGATGGCTGACAATTCAAGGTTAACCATCTCTCATGTTGGGAAGGCGGTCATCCCAAGGTATGGTCCTCAACAGCTCTAGCTCAATAAAGTATATCATGTCCCTGGTTTGAGGAAGAATCTGCTGTCAGTCTCTCAGTTGACAGCAGAAGGTAAACATGTGCTCTTTGGGCCAGATGGTGTGGCTATATTTAGAAGAGTAAAGGTGATTGGCACACCTATAATGGAGGGAAGGAGGAGACAGTCAGTATATGTGCTCTCCGCTGAGTCTACTTATGTGGACAAGACACGGAAGAATGAGACAGGGGATCTCTGGAATGCGCGCCTTGGACATGTCAATTATAGCAAGTTGAGGGAGATGGTGCAGAAGCAAGTATTGAAGGGACTTCCTCAAATGGATATCCGGACAAACACAGTTTGTGCTGGTTGTCAGTATGGCAAGGCTCATCAACTGCCATACAAGGAGTCTGACTTTCGGTCCAAGATGCCATTGGAGCTCATACACTCGGATGTTTTTGGCCCAGTGAAGCAAATATCTCTTGGAGGTATGAGGTACATGGTGACCTTCATTGATGATTTCTCAAGGTACGTTTGGATATTCTTTATAAAAGAGAAATCTGAGACATTTACAAAGTTTAAAGAATTTAAGGAGAAGGTAGAAGGTGAACTCAGCAAGAAAATCAAGTGCATAAGAACTGATAATGGGAGAGAATATTTATCAAATGAATTCACTAAGTATCTAAAGGAACATAAGATTAGGAGGCAATTAACATGTCCAAATACTCCTCAACAAAATGGAGTAGCAGAACGCAAGAATCGACATCTTGCTGAAACTTGCCGAAGTATGCTCCATGCCAAAAACGTACCTGGAAGGTTCTGGGCCAAGTGTATGAGGACGGCAGCCTATATCATTAATAGGCTACCTCAACCAAAGTTGGGATTCAAGTCTCCTCATGAGATGCTATGGAAGGTGAAGCCAGCAATCAGCCATCTAAAGGTATTCGGCTGCATTTGCCATTTGTTTGTGCCGGATCACTTAAGAAGTAAATTTGAGAAGAAGGCTATCCGATGCATATTTGTCGGATATGATGATGCAAGAAAAGGATGGAGGTGCTGTGATCCAACCACAGGGAAGTGTCATACTTCACGGAATGTGGTGTTTGATGAAGCTTCTTCATGGTGGTCATCTGAAAGGGTCGAGATACCGGAATCTCATCAGTTGGAAGAGACTCCAGAAGAAATCTCAAATAAAGAAGAGGTTCAAACTCCAGATGGATCACCAAGTAAAGCCAAGAGCCCAATGAAGACTAAGAGCCCCTGGAAAACCGGGGTACATGAACCAGTTACGGAGGAGGTTCGGCCACAACAAGTTCAGCTCGAGAAGCCTACACAAGAAGTAAGGAGATCGACAAGGCAGATCATTCCTAACCGTAAGTATGCAAATGCTGCTCTTGTTCATGAGTTTATACCCATTGAGCCATCATCATATGAAGAAGCAGCTCAAGGCCTTGAGTGGTGCAAAGCAATGGAGGAGGAGATCAAGGCACTAAATGAAAACCAAACATGGGATTTAGTGCCAAGGCCTAAAGATGTGAAGCCAATCTCCTGCAAGTGGGTTTACAAGGGAAAGACCCGTCCTGATGGCACAATTGAGAGGTATAAGGCTCGTCTTGTTGCTCGGGGTTTCTCTCAACAATATGGACTGGACTATAAAGAGACATTTAGTCCAGTTGCTAAGATTACAACGGTTCGAGTCTTACTTGCACTGGCTGCAAACAAGTCTTGGAGGCTATGGCAGATGGATGTCAAGAATGCCTTTCTACATGGCGAACTTGACAAGGAAATCTATATGGAGCAGCCAAAAGGATTCCAGAGTAAGACTCATCCAGAGTATGTTTGCAAATTGAAGAAGGCATTATATGGCTTGAAGCAAGCCCCAAGAGCATGGTATGGAAAAATCGGTGAGTTCCTTATACAAAATGGTTTTAATGTCGCTCCATCAGATTCTAGCTTATTCGTGAAGTCTAAAGAAGGAAGACTAGCAATAGTTCTAGTTTATGTTGATGACTTGATCATTACGGGCGACAACATCGAGGAGATACAGAGGATTAGAGAGAATCTCTCTATTCGTTTCCAAATGAAGGAGCTTGGAGAATTAAAACATTTCCTCGGACTTGAGGTGGAGCGTACAAAAGATGGGATATTTTTGGGGCAACAAAAATATGCCAAGGACCTTCTTCAAAGGTATGGAATGCTTGACTGCAAACCTATTGCCACACCCATGGATCCCAATATGAAACTCCAAGAAGGTGAAGGGAAGAACTTGGAGGATGTGACTATGTATCAAAGAATGGTTGGGAGTCTCATATATCTAACCTTAACCCGACCAGATATATCTTACTCAGTTGGTGTGGTTAGTCGATACATGAGCAACCCAAAGAAGCCTCATCTTGCTGCAGTCAGACACATTCTCAGGTATGTCAAGGGCACCATCAATCTTGGCATTTTATACAAGAAGACAAAAGAATGCCAGATGGTTGGTTATTGTGATGCCGATTATGCTGGAGACTATGGCACACGGAGATCAACTACGGGATACTCCTTCAATCTTGGGTCAGGAGCCATATCATGGTGCAGTAAAAGACAACCTACTGTGGCATTATCAAGTACTGAAGCTGAGTATCGGTCAGCTGCAATGGCTGCTCAAGAAAACACTTGGCTCAAGCAATTATTGAAGGATCTCCATCAGCCCACAGAGTACCAAGTAAGGATTTTCTGTGATAATCTATCTTCCATTCGATTGGCAGAAAATCCAGTTTTTCATGCAAGGACCAAGCATATAGAAGTCCACTATCACTATATAAGAGAAAAGGTCCTTGAAGGAGATATTGAAATGGTGCCCACAAAGACCGATGACCAAACTGCCGACATTCTTACAAAGGGTCTTAACAAGGCAAAGTTCGAGAAGTTTCGTGAAGCTCTCGGTATGGTTTGCAAGGCAACTCTTAAAGGAAGTTTGCATTGAGGGGAGTGTTGAAAGATACAATGCAAACTTCTAGAAGCTTCTACAATAATGGCAAGCCATGAAACAAGTAAAGATTCTAGAAGCTTCTACAAGAATGGAGAATCACCATGGTTTCTAGAGTCCAAACTTCCGGAATCTTCTACACTAGTCATGACACCCATGGCATTCTAGAATTGTGTTGCCATGGCAAAGTTTAGAGTTTTCTAGACTTAGATATTTTATAAGAACCTTCTAGAGTAGGGACACGTGGCACTCATCCGTGGCCCGAGTGTGCCTATACAAGGGGGTGCCACCCCTTGCCATGCCATACCACCACATCATTCCACCACTACTCCAAGGGTATGGTAGAGTGTGCTAGGCTAGCCACCTCAAGAGTGTAAGTGTGAGTCCTTGTATAACCACTTTGTGTTGCAATAAAGAAGTTCTTGTTGTAAGTGTTAGTCTCCCGGTTAGACCGCATAGTTTCTAATTACTTAGTGCATAGATTGTGATCTATCTGAAGGTAGGCTCTGCCTCCCAGGATCACAAGAGTCTGGGCCTCATCTGAAGGTTGGCACTGCCACCCGGAAGCCAGCTTCATCTGTAGGTTGGCTCTGCCACCCGGAAGCGAGAAGGCCGGCTCTGCCGCCAAAGACTCAAGTGCACTAAGTAACTAGAAACTAGAAAGGACTAACCGACTCAAGTGTGAGTCGGTGTTGCGTATAGGTCCTCATTAGGTGGGTGTCTAGGGCCATCCCGTTTCCAACAGTTGTTATGGCCCAGCAGGTATCAGGTTCATCATCTGGGACCCCATCACACGTGGCATGCATCATCTGGTATTGCCTGGTCACCACCCCTACTCCTGCACCGCTGCGGCTGTGCTCTGCGCCATAGACGCCTGCGACCACCTCGACTGCCGCAGTGGCCCGTTCCGTGTTGTCCTTGTCGAGAACCACCCTGTCAATGAGGAGGTTCCCAACAACGAGGGGCATGTCGCATGGGCGAGTGTATACTCTTTGGAGACCGATGCGTGGAGCGCCGCCTCGACCTCCATTGTTGTTCGCTTCCCCATTGGTGGTTGGACACCTAGTCTTCTCATTGGGGATGCGCTCTATTTCACCTCTAGTGGTTGGCACACACTGGACATCCTCAAGTACGATCTAGGCAGCCATGGGCTATCCATGATCGACGCACCGCGAGTACCTCCGAACGCCGTTGCCATGAAGGCACATGACGGAGGGCTAGGGTTCGTTGCCATGTCGGGGAACCGTCTCTACCTGATGTCACGGCAAGCCACCGGTGCATGGGCATGCCACAAGACTACCAATCTTGGGACAACATTGCTTCCCAAACACCCACGCCAACTGTTTGTCTATGGTGATGGGATGGATACAGTTTTCATCACCACCGAAGAAGGACTCTTCACTCTAAACCTCAAGTCAAGGCAGGTGAGGAAGGTAGCTAAAAGAGAGGACTGCTACCTTGCCGTGCCATACATGAGCTTCTTCACTCCAAGTATTAGCTTTAACTTGTGCCTATCTTCACTATTATTAAGATGCCACATTGTGTTCTTGTTTTTTTTATTGTTAATCTAGTTTTATTTATTAGACATATATATATAAGTGAATTTTTCAGTTAGCATCATAAAATAAAATAATATGAACGACCAACTTATACTGTCACCTAGATCCTAGCTACCTTTAACCATAGGAGCCTAGACAATTTAACGCAACTTCTAAATTCTTGATCCATGGTTTTATGAACACAGTAAGGCTAAGAGCTCAACGTTGATTATATATGTATCGATTTTTCTTGGAGATATATGTTCACAGGTAATTAAATGGATATGCTAAATTTTAAAGCCTGCAATCTCATATGCACCAAGATTACCTTTTGGGTCCAGTTAATGCTGTCAACAACAATTCTTGGAATTAGCTAGATATATCTATAGGGCTGTACAACGGTCTAAATTGTTCTTGTATCCACGTTAAGACCAACCTGCTGCGCGCACAAGTAGCAAGCCTAATCTTATCTTATGATCACTAAAAGCAATCAAATATGTGCACACTTGAGCTATATCATGATCATAAGTTTTCTGCTTGTTTCTTTTTCAGAACTTGCTAAGGCTAGAGTGTCACCGCCATGAATGTGCAGTCACCAGTTCATTAGCATGATCTGCTACTGTTGGATTCTCGAAGAACTGATGATTTTTCTCAGTTGGGAAGTTTAAGAGAAAAGGTCGAGTATGGGCCCTCATAGTCAATTAGTAAATGCTTAGATTTTACTTGGGCAGTTTATTGTAAGATAGAAAAACTGAAAAGATCTTTCATTGTGATCGTTCACTATGTTTTGCTATCATGGTCTATTAGCACGTCTTATTTTGCTGAACTTCTCATGGTATTCACATACGATGTAGTATGTGTTAGGTTTTCTTCTGTGCTTATTTGTATAAATGCTCCTTTTCTACGCAAATGGCATGCCCACTTGGAATTAATAGTTGTTTTCTGAACAAATAATATTTCCGATCCAGTTTGTATTTTGTTTTTCTGGTTTTCGCAAGTAGATTTTTCAGACATATATGTTGTAAATAATATTTCCAATCCAGTTTGGATACACTTTCGTTCATGAATATTTTTAGTCATTCTATAAGTAAAAAATATATGTTGTAACATCATAATAAATTGGTCATGAACCTTTATTCGTTAAAAGAATGACATTGCTACATTCAAAGACAGTGTGAATTATGTAGTTTTTCTTCCAACTTGTGAAGTAAAAATTTTGAATCACGCTGAGCAATCATTACCCATCATTAAGAATAGAACTAAATGAACCCAATGCCCCTAAACTTGCCGCATGGTATCATCTAGATCACTGGGTCCATACCTTTCATATTGCCGTTTTGGGAACATTAACTTTTTAAGTTGTTCACCGCATGTCCATACCCCTTTGTTTTAATGTTTGTTTTCCATTTAGTCCCTTATAAATTTTGTACCCTCTCACTCTGGATCCCTCTCCCACCATGCACCATGACCACCTATCGTCGTCTAGCTGAGGGCTACCCACACCATGCCTCCCTCAGTGACTTCTGCCCGCTGCGCGTCATGGTGTGGTGGCGGCATCCAACTCTACCATTATCATGCCTCCCCTTCCATGCTCTACACACGCTCTATGTGCACTATGCTACGTGCCACATAGCCATGCCTTCCCTAGAACACCGCCGCCCAAGGTAAATTGCACATCTTGCCATCAGCGAGGTCTCTCGAGGTAGGACCTAGCCATAAATGACCTACATGCCTATGCTCACCTAGCGGGCTAGCTCTGTGTAGGGATAGGTCACCGGCTCACCGGTGGTGAGTGGCGGCGATGGGGCCACTGAAGCTCACGGGAGCTTAGGGGAAAATGATGCTGGGCTGCGGTCTTGGCCAGAGGAATAGCACATGGGTTGTGTGGGAGTGTAGGGAAGCTAGAGCTCTACATGTCGTCCATGTGCTAGTGTTCTGTAGCTGGTGACAAGGAACATGCATGGCCTATTGGAGATCTAGTGGTGGATGGGGTATAGGGACGAGATGGGGAAGCTTACTATGCTCGCGATGTGGGTGGCCAAGCACGTGGAAGAATAATGGGCCACACACACAGTGAAGAACTTGATACAAGGTTGATTTCTCACATCAAGAAGCAGTTGGCGACATGGTTTGGACCATGATAGAGGATTGGGTGGGGGAATTTGCCGACATGGTGCTTGGGATAGGGCTGAGTGAGGTAGTTTCTAGCGAGGGCCGGGTAGGGAGAAGAGGTGTGATGTGGGCGAGAGAGGGATAGCGGCACGTGAGAGCCAATGGACCGGCTCCATTGCCTTAGTAGTGATGAGTGATTGTCAATAGTAGCAAAGACCCAGGTGGATGGCACCTTGCGTTTGCTAGGCACGTATCTATTTAGTGGATGGTGTCTAGCTTTGGTTCTTGAGAGGTTTGCTTAGCACCTGCTTGGGGGTTGTGATTTTGAGTTTTTAAGTGCTCCTATTCACCCCCCTCTAGTGCACGTCTCGGTCCTACAGCACGCACAAGAGAGGAACGACATTGTGTGAGAGAGGGCCAATGTCGTGCATGCGAGAGGGCTGGCATGAGAGACAGAGGGCCGATAGCGTGAGAGAGCGCCAATGACGAGGTAGAGGTAGGGAGAAGGGGCCTATATGAGATGATGAAAAAAGTTAAGGGGCCTAAATGGAAAAGAAAACATTAAACGAAAAGGTATGGACTTGTAGCGAATAACTTAAAAAGTTCAGCATGAGAGTGTTAATGATGAGGGTACGAGAGGGAGAAAGGGCCTATGGGAGACGGTAAAAAAATCATGGGGCTAAATGGAAAAATAAAACATTAAACGAAGTGGTATGGACTTGTAGTGAATAACTTAAAAAGTTCATGTATGCAAACTACAATTTGAAAAGTCATGGATCTAGATGACACTATGATGTAAGTTAAAGGAGCTCTGGTGTATTTAACTCTTAAGAATATGTTTGGCATTAAGATTGTTGATTGAGTTGCAGGTCTTTGGTCAATAGTGCACTTTATTATAAAAACCCGTCTTCATCTATACAGCATCCGCTGAAAATTAAAGATAAAAAAGAGACCTATACAACATCTACTAAAAATTTGCTAGCCAAAGTTCTATGGAAGGAAAGTACTTAACTTCTGCTTTTGAATCATGAACCATATTTCAACATTTAATTAATTAATTCTGGCTCATTGACTATTGTTGAAACTCATGCTTGGTGCTGAGCTTTCAGAAGCAGGGAGAGAACCTGGTTATAGTACTATACTGGAAATGGGTCTTTCTTTTCAGTCATAACCACGGAATGCAATGGTTAGATCTAGTTAGAAAGAATCGTTTTTTCACAAAAAAAAAGTTAGAAAGAGTTCTTGTATGTTTCTTCTTGATGTATTTGCCCATGAATCCGGTGCTTGTACAAAGGTTAGTGTCAAGACAGCTAGGGTTTCCGGTGCGTGCTCCCAAGCAAAAACAGAATTGTTCTTGATTGAGCATTACGAGAATTCAACTGACGCTCAAGTGGAATATAATTCTTCAATACTACTGCAGCTCCTAGCACGTACTCCTACACGTTCCAAGGAAAGCTCTGTTTGTTTTTACCTGACACATACTCCGTATATTTCCCTGGCCCCACCACGTACGCGCGGGGCCACGCGGCGGCGGCACCGAACGCGCCTAGGTATAGCTCGTATCGTACGTACGTATAATTCTCGCGCCTAGCTTCCCAGCCCGTACGTAATTAAAGGCAGTAGAATAGATCGCATTGTGCCGAATCAATCCAACGCGATCAGATCACAACGACGACCTGCGTCTGCGACGACGACGACGACAATGCCGCCGGCAATCCTCCCTCGCTCGCCGCCGCCGTTGATGGAGGAACTCGTCGAAGAGATCCTTCTCCGGCTCCCTCCGGACGAACCAGCGCACCTCTTCCGCGCCGCGGCCGTCTGCAAGGCCTGGCGTACCATGCTCTCCGACTCCTCCGGCAGCGGCTTCCTCCGCCGCTACCGTAAGTTCCACGGGACGCCGCCCATGCTCGGCTACATACATACTACCTACAACTACAACCGCCCCCACTTTGTCGCGACTACATCTACTGCCTTTCCTCCGTCGTTGTCGTTGGCCATTCCAGTGGCTGTCAACGTGTCCTGGGAGGTCCTAGACTGCCGCCGTGGCCGCGTGCTGATGTACCATGCTTACAGCACGAGTTGTCTGGTGTTCGTCATCTGGGACCCCATTATTACCGGTAGTGCAAGGAAGCACGTGGTGGCGTTGCATGGTCGTAACCTACACACCCTCACCGCAGCTGTGATGTGCGCCAGAGACGGCTGCGACCACCTTGACTGCCACGGCGGCCCGTTCCGTTTGGTCCTAGTTGAGAAGCTCTTTGTCAGCGGGGAGGACGTTGTGCGGGCGAGCATATACTCTTCTGTGACTGATGCATGGACCACCGTCTCAGACTCCATTGTTCTCGATCACTTTGAGCCCGTGAATGGGAGTCGCAGTCTTCTTATTAGGGATGCGCTCTATTTCAGTTTTAACAGTGGACGCATACTGACAAACACCCTCCACTTGAAGTATGACCTAGGCAGCCATGGGCTGTCCGTGATCGACACATCGGGAGTGCGTTGGGACGCCCTTGCCATTAAGGCAGAGGATGGAGGGCTGGGTTTCACTGCTGTGCTCGAGGATAATTGCATCTACCTCTGGTCGTGGAAACAATATGATGGTGGTCGTAGTGCTAATGGCACCACAAGTGGTGGTGGTGGTGGTCGATGGGCACGGCACATGGCTATTAACCTCAACAAATTGGCGTCGCTCCCCACACATTGTGCCAGATCATTCCAGTCTCGATTGGTTGGCTATATTGAGGGCACTGATACTATTTTTGTCTGCGCATACAACGCAACGGCCTTCACACTAGATCTCAAGTCAAGGCTGGTGAGGAAGGTTAATGCCGAAGCACACGACCACTACCGCATCATACCTTACATGAGCTTCTACACTCCAGGTATTATATGACTTTGAATTTGTGCCTACAATTTCCTTGATTCTTTTATTGATCTAGGTTATTTATTAGACATACAAGATTTTTCAGTTAGCATCACAAAATCAAAGCATGGAGTACCAATGATGTCTGTGCACAGGAGCCATAGCAAATGAGTTAGCGAAATTAGTTACAAGATTGTGTTCAAACAAATATGCACCAGCACATTACTCTTGCCTTTTTTTAACACAGCCTTCTATCTTTAACATAATAAACATAGACAATACAATACAACTTATACATGCTTGGTGTGCATGATTTATGAACACTTAGTTAAATTGTAGGGGTAGGAACTTTACTTTGATATATTTTTTTGGGAGATGCATGAGATGCCTCCTCCACTGATTGGCTTGTTCTTCACCACAATAAAGTCACGCCGCCGCTGGGCGATGCATGTTAATGTTTGTTGGTATAACATTTTTCGTAGGAGTCATATAAACAAATTCGTGAAATTAGATGATTGTGTTCATATATGCACCATATTACTCTCACCTATCTTTAACCTTTAGCTAGACACCTAGGATTTTGGAATTACAACACAACTATATGTTTGACCCATTATTTACGAACACTAAGTTAGAATGTAAAAGTAAGTACTTTAGACCTTTTATTTTGTGGAGAAATATTCAAAAGTAAATGGATATGTTAATAAATTAAAAGCTTGCGATCTCATATATATGGACCAATACAACCGAGTTTTTTTTTTCTGGTTGAGTTCAAGTTGACAACCATGAACAATTCTTGGAGTCGTCTAGATATATCTATATGGCGTTGCTAAGGATACATTATTCTTTTATATATCCAATTTATGGCCAATCTGATCGTAGCGAGCCTAATCATATCATCACTAAATTTATCAAATATGTGCAAATGTGAGCTATGTCGTCATGATGATAGGGTTTCTGCATGTATCGCCTTTTTCAGATATTGCTAAGGGCAGGCTGTCACCGCCGTGAATACGGAGTTATCCATTCATTAGCATGATCTGGTACCTATTGTCGGCTTCTCACATAGCTGAGGATTTAAGAAGTTTTGTCGTTCTCAGACGGACAGCTTAATTAGGAAAAAAATGGAGTAGGCGATCATGGTCAATTAGTATGTATCTGGGTTTTTGCTGAACTGTTTGTAACAATTAAGATGCTGATGAGGAGTGTTCATCAAGCGTGGCAGCAAGTCGTGCAGTATGTTCGGTGAGACGTGCGCTCCCTCTGAGGTGTATTTTATCTCATGTTCTGTTGACTATTTCTCGATCGGTTCGGTTCATCCCTCCAATAATTAATTATGGTTGACACTCACACTGAGGTGCTGCTGGCCAACAAGGGTCATTTCGTAACTATAATGGCTAATCGTCTTAACAGATGGTTAAGAAGCGTTCATTTATCATTAGGGTTCTCCCGTCATAAAGGAACCATAGGGATTTCAGATTTTATCGTTCTTCTTCATGTGTATAGAAAAAAACAGGAAACAATCACATGTTTTTTTAGGACATCATCCAACGCATTCGAGATTCCAATCATCCATATCTTTTTTTTCATCAGTTTAAAAGATACACTGTACACCGATACATCATAGATAGATAGTTAGGACATTGTTAGGGAGAGCAATGTGATCTAGATTGGTAAAAAGAGGAAATAATCTGCCGTGAATGCATCTGCAGTGTCGCTTGCCGACGCCAAGACATTGCCTTGAAACAACAATAGCGTTCTGTTTTTCTATTCAGTAGGGGCGGTATGACGTGAGGCATGCAAAAGCCACCCAATGTAGAATAATTCACAATTCAATCGATGTAGAATAACACTGAGGTGACATGTCTAGATGAATAATTCAGACTGTCAGTACATCCATATTACTGGCGTCCTGCGGGCCAAATCTTGAGAGCTCTTGGCCCCTTTGGACAAATGCCTACAGTACCCCAAATCGACGAACCCTAGGCCACAGCAGCAGGAGCAGTTGGCCTGCGGCGTCGGCAAGGAAGGAGCCGTGGCTAGCAGCTGCTTGCGCGTCTCTCGCATCGATCGCAGGTACTCGAGAGTTAATATTCACTCCCATGTCCTATTTATGGTAGCTGAAGAAACCAAAGAATTTTTAGATGAAATTGACACCGAAGTATGAGTTGACTGAAGCCGTAGACTATTGTTAATTTGGGAGTATACTGTTTCTGCAGTCTCCGTACCAATTGTATGGCTCCTCCGCCGGCGCTGATGGTGGAAGTCATCAAAGAGATCCTGAGGAGCCAGCGTACCTCGTCCACGCTGCGCTCATCTGCAAGGCGGGCCTTGGCACGGCATCCTCTCCGACGGCGTCTTGCTCCGACGCTACCGTGAGTTCCACGGGACGCCGCCACTGCTCGGCTACCTGCATGACTCCTACGCCTCCCCCCGATTCGTCCCTACATGAACATCTACTGCCGCATCCCCGTTCTTCAAGCTGGGGGCGTCGTGGCCACGGCCGCGTGCTGATAGACCTCGCCTATCACCCAGTCAGCAAGTTCACGGTCTGGGACCCCATCACCGGCGACATGAAGAACTTTGTGGTGCCCAGTGGCGGAGGGCCTGTTATGGCCTACTATGGCTCGCGCCATACCTAAATTCAGCTCATGTTCAGCCCAGCAGCCCAAGCACGAGGGTCCGACCTCCCAGACGCCGACGCGCTGCAACCTGCTATCTTGTCGCAATCTCGCCCAGCCGCTCCCTCGCCTCGCCGGCCATCGCCCGTCGCAGGCTCCCCGTCGGCCCCGTGCCCCCCGCTCAGTGGCTCCGCGTCCCGGCGGCCGGCGGCCAGCACGCCGCGCCTCGGCTGCGGCGGCCCCGCCCAGCTGCGCGTGCGCCCGGCGGCCGGAGGATTCTTAGAGCCATAGCCACGCAAGGAGGCGCAGTGCTGGAGGCAGGAGGCCTCCTCTCCCGCTTCCACACCTGACAATGTTATTGGTTCCCCCTAGAAGTGGATTAACAGAGGATAATGCGCTGGAGTCCGAGGATGGTGTACAGTGCAACAATCATGGGGGGTAAACTTTCTAATTTTAAGCTTTCTTGTTATACACGGGGAACTTGCCCTCCAAATGCGCATAGTATATACATGCATAATCCATCGTTATCATGTTGTGCTGCTATTCCTTTTGTCGAATATATCCAGATGAATTTGTATTGTTTATTGGTATAAAACTTATATTTTATATTATTTATTATCTCAAATGTTTAGTAACTAATCATTTTTGGTTCATTGGTTAGTATATCCTCTTTTTATTTGCTGTTTTCTCCATCGAAAACCAGCTTTATTTGAAGTACTTGATAATCTCTTCAAACTTTCTTTTTGTAAGATATAATATGCTATACGCCACTGCCATACCTAATGTTTTTCTTCGTCCTCTGCCACTGGTGGTGCCTACTGACACTCACCTGAGCCGCTACAACGCGGCGGTGCTCTGCGCTGTGGACGCCGGCTGCGACCACCTCAACTGCCACGGCGGCCCGTTCCGCGTGGTCCTTGTCCAGAAACAGATGCTTGATGGGGAGGGCATCGCGCAAGCGAGTGTGTACTCGTCTGCCACTGATGCGTGGAGCACCGCCTCAGCTTCCATTGTTTTCCAGTACTCCATCGAACCGAGACCCGGTCTTCTTATTGGGGATGCGCTCTACTTCGCCCTTTATTATGGTGTAGGCGTCCTCAGGTATGACCTGAGCAACCATGGGCTATCCTTGATCGAGACGCCGGGAGTGCCAGCTAGTGGAGCCATCGCCATCAAGGCATAGGATGGAGGCCTGGGGTTCGTTGCTATGTCGAGGAATAGGACTAACTGCATCTACTTCATATCGCGCCAAGATGGTGGTGGATGGGCACGACACAGAGCTATCGAGCTCGAGACATTGCTCCCCGAATCTCCAGTCCCATCATACTGGCCTAATGCGGTTGGCTACGTTGAGGTCACAGATATTATTTTCATCAGCATAGACAACGTAGGTGTCTTCACGTTGGAGCTCAAGTCAAGGCAGATGAAGAAGGTTGGTGAAAGCAGCAACTACCACTGCATCATACCTTACACGAGCTTCTACACTCCAAGGTAGTGTTATATATCTTCACCATTATTGTATATGTGCGCATTATCGTATGTTGTTTCAGCTACTAATAATTAAACTAGGTCATTTATAAAATAAAATAGAAAGTATGAATGATGATGCCAGATGATTGGTGCTCAAATATGCACCAGATTATCATTACTCAGTCCCACCTCTATTACAACTTTAACCACACAAACGAAGACAATAAAACATAACTTCTATATACATATGTTTGATCCACACATGATTTGTGAACATACTATAAACTTATAAAGAGTAAGAATTTAAGGTTGATTTATATATTTTTAATTTTTGTTTTGGAGGTATCAGTTCACAAGTAAATGTATATACAAAAGCGAAATATTGCACTCCCTCCATCCCAATTTATAGGTCGTTTGACTTTTTTGACACCAAATTTGACCGGCTCGTCTTATTTAAAAATTTTCATAATTATCATGTATTTTCATTGTGATTTTGCTTAGCATTTAATATACTTTAACTATAAATTGAATTTTTCTATATTTTCACAAATATTTTGAACAAGATGAGCTGGTCAAACTTGGTGCCAAAAAAATCAAACAACCTATAAATTGGGACGCAAGGAGTAATCTCATATACACGAAGATATTTTTTATTCAGTCCAAGTCGTTATGAGAATTTCTTAGATTCCTTTGATCAATTGCAATTCTGAAAAGACATTAGCTAGATATCTATGGGATCTTAATGTTTATTTTCCAGTTCAAGTTGTCAATAACAATTCTTGCAATTAAATAGATATATCTATAGGGCTTTATTAATGATATATATTCCTCTGTCAACTTTAAGGCAAATCTTCTGTGCACATACTGGCCTAACATTATTATCGCTAAAATCTATCAAATATGGGCAAGTTTGAGCTATATATGATCATGTGTTTTCTGCTTATCGTCTTTTCAGAACTTGCTAAGGGACGGCTGTCACCGCCATGGATATGCAGTTATCATGTGCATTAACACGATCTGCTACGGCTGGCTTCTTGCAGAGCTGATGATATGGTTGTGTTGTTCTCAGTTGGGCATTTCAAGAGAAAAGATCATCTATAGGCCGTCATGGTCAACTGATACATGTTTAGATTTTACCTGGGTAGTTTATCTACCCTATAAAAGACTATAAAAGAGCGAGTTCAAAATAAATATTTTTTACCTAAATGGGGAAAAATAAAATAGGAAAGGCTATTAGTACACGTTCTGTACCTACGATGCATTTGTGAATAACAAGTTCAGTAACAAAAAAAAAGACCATTTATCCATCAAACAGAGCGGTCACGTCTCCGGCGGAATATATCCATCACGTCTCCATGCATGCCGGCCGGCGGCCGCGTCAGTTGGGTCGCATGAGAAAAGAAATTAGATCTCCGTGGGTGGGTAGTTATTGATAATTATCTTATTTTTATATTGAAAAAAGGAATAAATAGCTTTTTAGTTATTTCGAAGTATTACCTTCTAGGAGTTAATATCTCATTTTATCCATTTAGATCAACAGCTTATAGTTATTTCAATGTACCGTAGCAATTGCTAAAAATAATACCATATCTCTATCTAAACTGTGTTTATGCCAATTCATAATTAGTTCTCATGGACCTCAGAACACTGAGAAGCAAAGAACTATCAGACAAAGGTGGA
This sequence comes from Paspalum vaginatum, assembly GCA_030272315.1. Lineage (NCBI taxonomy): Eukaryota > Viridiplantae > Streptophyta > Magnoliopsida > Poales > Poaceae > Paspalum > Paspalum vaginatum. The sequence continues at coordinate 47,106,378 of CM059013.1, read as the reverse complement.
TCAAGACTAATCAAATCTGCACAACAACGCCTTCTCGCTAGGAAGCAAATCAAAACCTGGAATGTGGGATCTGTATCCGTGGCTTGCTTGCTTGGGTGACGCGCGGATCAGCGTGGTTGGAGGAGCCGCCAGCGAGCTCGGGCGCGGGAGGACAGCGTGGTGGAGGCGGCGTCAGCTTGGGGTGACGTCCCTGGGTGGCAGTCGGCCTCGGAGAGGGTGGAGTCGCGCAGGTTCTCGCTCGGGAGGTGCGGAAGCGGTGATCGCCGGTCGAGCTCGAATAGGGGAGGAGTCACGCTAGCAGGCTGTGTGCGTGGAGAATGCGTGGGAGACCAATCAAATCAATGTGAATCTTCCTGATCGACTTCGGTCCACAAGCCTTGAAGAAAAAAAATGAAAGAACAGCACCACGATAAAATAGTTTGTTGATTTTTTTTTTATATTTTCGACAATCCATTAGTTTTTAGGAAGATGTGTCTCCTCATCAGATTGCTGATTGACTTCTTATAGTCACATTTTAAGCAAATAGTATGTGGACTAAGTAGCGGTTCTTTCGAGAATAATAGGGATTAGACTTTAGAGTCATCCTACTAAAGAATATAGCAACAATCAAGATGTAATTGTTGTAAGAGTAAAATACACTGCGGGTCCATGAACTTTTCACATTGTGTCGGTTAGGTCTATCAACTCTCAAAGTTTATTTTTTAGTCCATCAACTGTTTAAGTGGTTCACTGCAGGTCCATACCAATTCATTTTATGTTTTTTCTCATTTAGCTCCCTTAATTTTTCTTTCTTCTCCCACATAAGTCTTGCTCCACCCTCCTCTGCCTCCATGCACACCGGCTACCACCTATTGCTCGTGGCCTCGTGCCCTCGCCTCCCGCGACGCTTTGCGCCTGCGCTCGGGCGGACCCGCGCTCTGGCACCATCACGCGCGTTGGCCTAGCATTTCGACAACACCCCCAGGCCCTGCATTGAGGCCTGTGTGCATGGAGGCAGAGGAGGGCAGAGCAGGCCTTACGTGGAAGAAGAAAGAAAATTTGAAGGGGAATGAAAAATAAAACATTAAACGAAGGGGTATGAACCTGCGATGAACCACTTAAAAAGTTAATGGACTTCAAAATGCTCTTCAAAAGTTGATAGACCTAACTGACACAACGTGAAAAGTCAATGGAGTTATGGTGCATTTACTCTTGTTGTAATGTACAACTGAGGAAGTTTTTTCTCTTATACTCACTCCGACCTATAATTATTATTATTTTAGAATCCAAATTTTGTTCTAGTTTTAAGTAGAAAAAAGGCATCTAACATACTCCTAGATTACAACCACCAGACCGGCTGCTACCATTTATTTATTTATTCTTATCCACTGATATGTCTCCATCCTCCACACCTCTTGAGCTAGATCCGTCTAGTCAATTGCGTGGCACGTGCTACTAGGATATGTGGCAGTGGTGGAAGCAAGAAAATAGGTTAGATCGCCGTGTGACTATACACAAGAATATCTGAATATTTGATGCCATGCTAATAAACTGTGGTAGCAACTAATTTTTTCGGCAAACACAATAATCGTGTCATGCGAAACTATGGCAGCAATTATTTACCGTCCACCAAAATCGACGATTAATTGAAGGAGCGGCAAAATCAAATGCCTTATCTACATGGTGCATTGCCACATGGTCACGTGTGTCATATCCTATTTTCTCTAATATTGCTTAAAAATCCAAAAACAACCGTAATATCGATAAACAGTGGAATTTTCTCTTTAGCTTGAACTAAACATATTGTCTTGAATGATCACAAGTATACATGAATTTTGTAATGAACATGTTGCATTGATGATAGTGAAATGATCAAATACATATAGGAATTTGTTCTTTTGTCCATGGTGTACAATGCCAAAAAAAAAAGCACCACATCTCTAACACTTGATTTTTCTAGTCCCCCTCAGTGTGTAGGAAGTGAAGAGATGTTGTCAAAGATTTTTGTAGTTGTGATATGAAGAATTTGCTCATGTTTGACCCTCTATCTAGAGATGAAAATATGTGCATTTGTGACATGGATTGGGTGTTACGAGTTCTAGGAGTTGGCATTGCTATTTAATCAATTTTCCACATTTTTGAGCTTCTTTGAGCAAAATATTCTTTAGAACATATACCATAGTTCCTTCAGGAGAATACACTCTATACCAAGTCAGGAAAACTACCACATGTATTATGCAGCTTATGGTTGCATTTATATTACCTTGCAAATACTTCACACTTCTAAGAGTTCAATCATATGTTTCTGAAATAATCATGATCATCATAGTACCTTTTATCTTGTTTCTTCGCTTTCATTTCTCTCGTAGGCCTTTATACTCTTCCTGCAAGACCACATGGTTTATCCATTGTCACTTGTCCTAATTTTTGGTCTCTATCAGGAAGTGTTGATGATTACTTTAAAGGTTACTACACTAAAGAAATGATGGAATGTCGTTTGAATTCATGAATATTGATGCACACACTCTTTCCTTTAACCCATTTAAACTATTACTACACTAAAGAAATGATGGAATGTCGTTTGAATTCATGAATATTGATGCACACACTCTTTCCTTTAACCCATTTAAACTATCTTATTGCTAAATATGCAGGTCGACTCGCTCATTCTTGTTTCACGAGCCTAAAAACTGTAGGCTAGGGAAAACAATTCACTACTTGGAATCAGCAAAAAGACAGTAACATAATTTGCTATGAAAAACATGAGAACATTACTGTTATTGTAATGGCAGAACATACAGGTTTCCTTGAATGAATATAGTAGCCGACCGTCTCCAATGGACTGCCTATACACTGTAACGCTACTGTAGACGGAGATGGTGTAATTTGGAACGGTGAAGGAATAGTGGATAGGCGAGCCTTTTAAGCATAGCGTTGGAGATAGTCTTAATGATCTATAATTAAAGATGGGGTTAATTTGTTTGGTCTACTGCATGCATCGTGTTGCCCTATTTGCTTACATTTACTTCACCAATTCATAATTGCAAAGCGATCTTTTCATCCTTGCTGTTGTTGGTGGTATTGCTATTACTATTACTAACAAACCGGAGGGCTAAAATTTATGCCTTGTCCTGAGTGTGTGGCCATTTGAATAAGATGTTCAAACTTTCTTGCATGTGTTCCTCTGGTTTTAGGGTGTACAATTGTGTGTGTGGTAGTGCAGTGTTTGTCAGTACACTCAAAGCCTTCTTCAGGCACCTTCTACCCATTTGCATTCCTCTTGTTAGGCTATTCTCACCAGTCCGTTTGTCCCATCGTCCATATTTCTAACTCTTCTTTGTCTACAATTGAATGCCTCCAATGGGCGGAACAGTGAGTACGGTCTTACAGGGTTTAACTATAAAGTCTCTCTACGCAATGTTGTGAGTTTATGCATGAATTCAGATACTGCAGCTTGTATAAAAAAATTTGACATCTGCCCTTCAACCAAGAGCTGTTGGACATGGTCCTAGACCGTCACCCTGACAGCAGGCAGCAGCAGAGAGACCAAAAAACGAATTTTCAAATGGCCTACCAATTCTAATTAAGATTCACTAATTTGCGTTGAAACGAGATGGATCCAGGCTAAAGCTCCTATAGACTCTAGTCAGCATAGTAGCAGGAGATGAAAGAAGCTAAAGCAGCTCAACAACCTTAACTTCTACTCCGAAAAGAGATTAGCACGTTTTTAACAAGTGATGAGATGCCAATTATTTGCAAGTCTAATGCCTTAACGCACAACAACAAGGATAAAAAATACCTACAATAATATTTTACAACACCAATATCGAATTCTGAGAAAATAAATGAAAACCCCCGCAGCAGCAGCTGTTGTCAGCTTGGGGTTTAACTTGTTAGTATCTTCAAGTTAGGCTCAGAAGCCAGGATCCATTGCTCCCTAATCTGGTCCTGTGCTATTTCCAACTGCAATAACCATGCCAGCTACTACATCTATCTAACCTAGTGTTGAACAGTTTAGGACTAGTTGCAGGGTAAAGGAACCAAAAGAAGGATAATGAACCAGCCACAAATGCTATCGATGCCATTCCTGTTACAGGGGAAAAAACCGTCAACGTAAGAAGTTGAGCATAACTTTACAAACCTTAATCCTTATTTGATTTTATTAAAAGAAAACAAGATATGTACACACACCTTTTGTTCTTGGTGACGACAAAATAGGCAAACCCATCATATTACAAAAGACATGAGCAACCATAGGAGAAAGCAAATTTCCTGCGGTTCATTATAAAAACAATATCAATAAATCTAATAAAACATTGAAAGTTTGAAAAATTCCCATTAGAACTATATTAAACTTAACCATCCATCACCGCAGAAAAAAAAAAGGAAATCGCAAGCACAATGGGGATAATTGATTTTTAATTTCATCATTTAGCTAGGTTGCAATCAATGAGCGTAGTCAAATGTACCATAACATGGTTGAGAAAATGATGATGAACTAGTATTTTTGTGTTTTGCAGGTACTCCTTTTCAAGTTTCTGGAAATATGGAATACATCACACTAAAACATAACTGGTAATCATGACAAATAGTGTAAATATGATTATTCAAAAAAGTTATCAAGCATGAACTAGGATGAAGCAAGAACGAAAAATGTTTAAGATAAAACATGGAAACTTCAATTCTACAATTGCAAAAGCAGTTCCAGAAATGACAACAAGAGGTTAATATCATATCTGACAACATACAAATGACCATTCAAAATCACAAAGAGACCGAGTAAGACCTGTTCGAATGAACAAAAATGCTGCATACCATCCAAAGATTACAGTGTAGCATAACTGGACACCTGTTAAGGGAAGGTAAGAAGTTGAATCAAGCTCAGAAACATGTCAAACAGGTGTCCACATTGTGTGAAACAGAAGTAATTCTACAAATGTCAATGACAGTGTTTGAAAAAAGATGTGATGTGCAGAATGAAACAAAACTACATGTTGGAAGATGCCAAGTTGCCTGCCAAGCATAATTTCGTTGCTATGCAAATGAAATTCAGGTTTGTGCCCTTTATGGGGTGGGTGGGGGATAAAACCTGTAACAATAATAAGTCTTGGACTCTCGATGCCTAAATAATTATAACCAAAGGCTTAATGCAATATTAATGCTTTTATGCCACAAACCGCATAGCATGACTCCTCACTATTCAGACATGGAGTACTATGGTAGAGAACATTTGAGAACATAGTACAGCTGATTTAAAAGTAGAGTTGTATCACTGAAAAAGAAACATTGAACTAATATGCCAAAGTTCTTGATTTCAACAACAATCAAGTTAAATATAGGTCCAAAAGTCTGCTCTGACTAGGGGTGGGCACTTATATACCGAAAACTGAACCGAACCAAAATTTCAGTTTTTTTGAAGTTCGGTGTCGGTGTCGGTTTCTATTTTCGTGAAGTTCGGCTTTCGGCTTCGGTGTCGGTTCTCACGTAATACCGAGCCGAACCACCGATCTACCGAACAACGTCAATTCCTCCGCAATCTGTTGCTTCCTGTAGTCATGCTCGCTCGCTTCCCTAGCCCAATAGTCCACCGAGGCCCAACTTAATTGAGGAACCCTCCACAAGCCAACGCAGCCCCCTAGCCACTACAGAGGAAAGGCCTGGCCAGGAGATCGAAGGCCAAAGCTTGTCATCCCTATCCGCCCACAGGTCTGCGCAAGGGGGAGGCTACGGTGGCGGCGCCCGACGAACCCAGCAGCGGAGGTGGATAGTGGGCCAGCGGCGCACCGGAGGTGGCGCAGTGAGCACGACTCAAGCGGCCGAGGGCTACAAGTCTACGACATGCGGTGGTGCTGCAAGCTCAGCTGCTATTGCGAGATCGGCCACGGCAATCTCGCCAGCTGCGGCGGCACAACGAGCGTGGCTAGCACACGGTGCGGTGGCGACCTTGCGGGAGGGCAACAGGGAGCTGTTCATCAACAAAGGCGCGAGCGAACGAGAAGGTACGACAAAGTTCGGTAAAAACCGAACCCCGAACCGAAAACACCGACACCGAAGTGCTCGGTTTCACTCTAGGATTTGCACCAATCGGTTCCCTGTTTGTCATAAACCGAAGTTTGCTACACCGAACAACCGAACCGAACTCTCGGTTTAAACCGATTGCCCAGCCCTAGCTCTCATGGTTTTTAAGGCAGTAAGGCGAGCCATGGCAAGCGGGCACCGCCTGGACGCCTAGGTCCGGCGGACCTAGGCGCCCGGCTAGGCGGCCTAGGTGTCGCCTAGGCACCACATTTCATGGCGACCAGGCACCGCCTGGACACCTAGGCGACGCCTTTTAAACACTGCTAGCTCTGACAGCAATGCTAAGTTAATCTAGTTCAATTTTTTTTTCATACCATTGCAGAAAGATACTAAAGGGGAAAACAAGATGTATAGAAAAATACCTACAAGTAGTAGCGATCTCATAAAATTGCACCCCTGCTGGTGTAGTTCGAATAAATGGTTTAAGTGTGCTGTCAACACAGATATTCAGCTATTATAAAGGAGTCCAACAATATATGCAGCAGAGAATATGTTGGCAACACTGAATGTGACTATGCATCAATTTTGATTGATGGACTAATTGCAAACTAGAGCAAGAAAGATCAGAAAAGGTTATGTTAAAGATGATACATATAAGGTTGGTTACTTGGGGATACAAAATCAGCACGATATTGCAGAAATTTACCTAGACTGAAGAAGACTGGACTAAAAAAGATAATGCTAGAAGTTTTGAATCCACCACAGAGAAGAAGTGGTATCATACAAGCCCTGAAAACCAGCTCCTCAGTAAATGGTGCCTGATGATCATCACCAAACAACATCACTACAATAAAAGAGGGAATCAAAGTATTCTCAGTCGTAACACTGATTCAGTCAACAATTCTTCATTTATTGCTAGTTTGGCAAACATATATTATAAGTACAATAAAACAATGTGAATGAAGAGGAAGAACATACCACTACATAGTTCCGCCACACCATCACATCATCAGCAGCCGCTTGGATCCAGTGTGCAAGTCGTTGGGCGCAGCCGATCCCCGCCTCATCACCATCTCTGCCCCATGAGCTCACAAGAAGCCAGAGTCTAGCAACAAACGATCCAGCGTACACTAGGGATGTAAGGAGAAGTGGAATCACCACGGCCTGAATCTGCACAATAATCAGCATTTCAGTCCAAGCATAAAAAAAAAACTCAACATTGATGAGCGAGCTACAAGACTGTAGCTTGTTTGCTAAAGATAGTTCGCTTACAAAGTGATCCTTCCTAACGCCAAACACCGCAAACATATCAGCGAAGTTGCCGAGGCTCCAGACCTAGGAGGAAGACGATAGGGGTGTGCTTGAGATTCCGTTAGTAGATCCAGAGCTAGGGTTTCGAGCGGAGGTATGTACGGGAGTATAGTATGGGTGGGCGCTTACACGGAGGAGGGATGCAGTGGCGAGCGTGGAGGCAGCGGATGCGACGGCGGCGCTGGCGAAGCGGCGGTGGAGGAAGGAGCGGAGCGAGGTCGGGGGCGGGAAGCGGAGGACGACCGTCGGGGCGTAGAGGACAGCGACGTAGGAGACAGCCATGGCAGCGCATGCCAGCACCGCCGTGGCACCGGATATCTCCGGCGGCGAAGCAGGACGGGAGTCCGGCGGCATCACCATCTAATCCTGTTATAAACCTGCGGGGACGTCTTTAACATGCACAAATCAAATACGTTGTCAACAATTTATCGTAGAATACGAAATATAGTGAACATCAAGATAGTGAACAGTTCGCTAGGCATTCTAATTTCTTACCTAAAGTATTCTCAAATTTGAATCACTCCCGATGCCATACCATCATCTGCTGCTGCGGACACCTGCAGCGCTGGCCGCTGCTGGCGTGGGCTGCCTACCTGGCTGGCCGGCGGCCTCCCTCCTGGGCGCCGCTCGACCGGGAAGGAGCAGCCGAGGGGCGAGGCGGGAGGCGAGCAGCCAAGCAAGGGCCGCCGGGCCGGCACTCCGCACTCCGGCCGCCCGGAGGGGAGCCTGGAGGCTGGAGCAGCCGGCCGGTGAGGAGTCAGGTGGCCAGCGGGGTGGGTCGCGGGGAGACGGCGCGAGGGAGAAGCCGGATGCGCGAGGGGCGAGCGACGAGGAGCCACCGAGCCGATCCCAGATGTGGTTGCGGGGGCGTGGCGGCGCGATGCGGGGAGGGCAGGAGGCTCCAAGGGCAGCCAGGGTTCTTGGACCATCGGAAGCTACATGGGCCAAAAGACGTCAAGGACGACGCGGCCCAGGTGGCCTGGGGCCTGGGCCCTGCGGTTTGTGTTCAGCCTGCGGAGGCATCATTCTCAATTCTCAGTTGATCATTGGATCCTAGTTTCCGCAGGAAACAAGAGGCTAACGGCGGGATCAGTAGGAAGTACACTGGAGGAGTATTCGGCAGCGGCGGTATGAGGTGAGACACGCAAAAGTCACCCAATGTAGAATGATTCACAATCCGATCAATGTAGAATAACACCGAGGTGACATGCCTAGATGAATAGTTCAGATTGTAAGAATCATCACACCTGAACTCTGAATAATGTTCTCTGAACGGTTCTTCAGAGTTTCAGACATCTTGGCAAGAGGAAGGGCCCAATTCTTTTTCTTTTTTCTTTTTTTTTTTTTGCCGATCAAAATCCATATTACTGGCGTCCTGCGGGCCAAATCTCGAGAGCTCTTGGCCCTTTTGGGCAAATGCCTACCTCCCTGTGGCCCAAGGCCCACGCACCACCGGAGCAATCGAGGCACTCGTCCCGGACCTCGGCAGCTCGGTTCCCCCAAATCGACGAGCCCTAGGCCACAGCAGCAGCAGCAGGAGGAGCAGTTGGCCGGCGGCGTCCGGCCGTCTCTGCGGGCCGACAGACGGTTCCGCGTTCATCTTCAGCAGCGACGCTCGATCGCAGGTACTCGAGAGTCAACAATATTCATTCCCATGTCCTATTTATGGTGGTTGATTGAAGAAACCAAATAAATTTTAGATGAAATTGACACCCAAGTATGAGTTAATTTGGGCGTATACCGTTCCCGCAGTCTCCATACCAATCATATGGCTCCTCCGCCGGCGCTGATTGTGGAAGTCATCGAAGAGATCCTGCTCCGCCTCCCTCCGGAGGAGCCAGCGTACCTCGTCCACGCCGCCCTCGTCTGCAAAGCCTGGCGCGGCATCCTCTCCGACGACGGCTTCCTCCGCCGCTACCGTCAGTTCCACCGGACGCCGCCTCTGCTCGGCTACCTACATGACTCATACACCTTCCCCCGATTCGTCCCTACGTCTACTGCTGCCTCCCCGTTCTCCAAGCTGGGGGCATCATGGCCACGGGTCCTCGACTGCCGCCACGGCCGCGTGCTGATCGACCTCGCCTATCACCCAGTCAGTAAGTTCACTGCCTGGGACCCCATTACCGGCGACAGGAAGAACTTCGTGGTGCCTACTGACACGCACTTGAGCCGCCACAACGCGGCGGTGCTCTGTGACGTGGACGCCGGCTGTGACCACCTCAACTGCCACGGCGGCCCGTTCCGCGTGGTCCTTGTCGAGAAACAAATGCTTGATGGGGAGGGCATCGCGCAGGCGAGTGTGTACTCATCTGCGACTGATACGTGGAGCACCACCTCAGCCTCCATTGTTTTCCAGTACTCCATTGAACCGAGACCCGGTCTTCTTATTGGGGACGCACTCTACTTCGCCCTTTGTCATGGCATAGGCGTCCTCAAGTATGACCTGAGCAACAATGGGCTATCCATGATCGAGACGCCGGGAGTGCCTAGTGGTGCTGTCGCCATCAAGGCAGAGGATGCAGGGCTGGGGTCCGTTGCCATGTCGAGGAATAAGACTAACTGCATCTACCTCATGTCGCAACAAGCCGGTGGTGAATGGGCACGGCACAAAGCTATCGAGCTGGAGACATTGCTCCCAAAATCTCCAGTTCCATCACACTGGCCTAATGTAGTTGGCTACGTTGAGGGAACCAATACTATTTTCATCGGCATAGATGACGTAGGTGTCTTCACATTGGAGCTCAAGTCAAGGCAGACGAAGAAGGTATGTGAAAGCAGCAACTGCCACTGCATCATACCTTACACGAGCTTCTACACTCCAAGGTAGTGTTATATACTAGCCTTGTGCCTTTAATTTCTTCACCATTATATATTTTTGCATTATCGTACGTTGTTTCTGCTATTAATTGAGCTGGGCCACTTATACACAAAATAGAAAGTACGAATGATGGTGTCAGACAATTGGTGCTCAAATATGCACCAGATTATTATTGCTCGGTCCCATCCATATAACTTCTATATACATATGTTTAATCCATGCATGATTTGTTTTCTCGAACATCCATGCATGATTTGTGAACATAATATAAAGAGTAATAATTTAAAATTGATTTATACATTTTTCAGTTTTGTTTTGGAGATATCAGTTCACAAGTAAATGGATATACAAAATTGAAATCTTGCAATGCCATATGCACGAAGATATTTTTTCAGTTCAAGTTGTTATGAAAATTTCTTAGATTTTCTTGATCCATTGCAATTCTTAAAAGACATTAACTAGATATCTATGGGATCTTAATGTTTTTTTTTTGTTCAGTTCAAGCTGTCGATAACAGTTCTTGCAGTTAAATAGATATATCTAAAGGACTTTATTAATTATATATAATTCTGTATTTGCTTTAAGGACAATCTGCTGCACACGTACTAGCCTAACATTATAATCACTAAAATCTTCTATAATTTGAGCTATACATGATCATGTGTTTTATTCGTGTATGTCATCTTTTCAGAAATTGCTAGGGGCAGACCATCACCGTCATGAATATGAAATACCTTGTGCATTAACACGATCTGCTATGATTTGCTTCTTGCCGAGCTGATGATTTGATTGGGTTGTTCTCAGTCGGGCATTTCAAGAGAAAAGATTGGCTATAGGCCCTCATGGTCAATTGGTATATGTTTAGATTTTACTTGGCAGTTTATAAGATACAAAAGAGTTGTTGCCTATCATGTCTTGATATCAGATGGGCATGTTAAGTAAGAAAAGCTCTAATTTCATGGTCAATTACAGTTCTAATTCTGTTGAACGTTTCATGATTTTGGCCTAAGATTTATTTCCGTGCATATTTTTGTAAATGCTCCTTCTATATACACTTGGCAAATGGCAAACCCACTTGGAGTTAATAGTCTTTTACTCTCTTTTTTCTAGAACAAATATTATTTCCAATCCAGTTTATCTAGTTTTACCAAGTAGCACTCTGAGACTTTTATGGCATAATTGCATATACTTTCACTGTATATCTAGCCGTTACATAAGTAAAATATATTCAACTTCACCCTAGTGATGGACTGTCGGAACAGTTCAAATGATTTGAATTGGGAAACTAGCCATTGAACTGTGTGATTACCAGGTTGATTGTCCGCTCTGGGGGACTGTACTTGACAGTCTGGAGTCCGGTCAGAATTAAACTTGGATTTGAGTAAAAAAAAAAACTTCTGTTGATGTTGTCTGGACATTGTCCACCCATTATTCCTTCGAGGGGTGGACTGTTCAGACAGTTCAAGAGCCACTACTTGAACTGCATTTGAACCTTGGACTCCTGATAAAAGAAGAGTAAATTTTAACAAAAGAAAAATGGAAAAGGATCCCATGTAGTCACATACTTTTTTTGTGTAATTTAGAACAGATATAATTCCATATTCACAATAAAAATTTTCTAGCATTACAAGAATATATTCTAGGTTCAAGAGAACAATATTATAAGTCCATGAGAAAATTTCCTGAGTTCATTCTAGGATCGCAAGGAGAAATGTTTAAGATTCATGAGGAAAATGCTCTAACTTTATGAGAAAAACATGTTTTAAAAAGTAAAATGTTCTAGCTTTATGAGAAGAATGTTCAAACTTAATGAGAAAATGTTCCAAGTTGACTAGAAAAATATTATTAACATTGTTCCCCCGATTCGTCCCCTCCTCGTTACTCCCTCCTGCTGTCTCCTCTGGTCCTCCCTGGCTCTCAGCAAGTGGTGGGCTGTGCTAGATCTGTGCCGTGGACAGCTGCAATCACCTTCATTACCATGCTGTTCCGTTCCGTTTGCTCTTTTTCGGATGGAAGTGATGGATTATGTCATTGTCATCGACACCACACAGGGTACATCAAAATGCATGGGTGAGCATATATATACTCATCGGAGTTATATTGGTGCGTGGGATGCCTCAACATACATCGCCACTGAATGATGCATATTATGAATTGGAAAACTAGTCTTAATTGTCACTCTACTTCACCATTCATAATGGCAAACCCGCAATCCACCATCCAAGTGGTAATCGGAATATGGCTTCTATGGCCAGACACTATCCGTGATCGACACGCCGTGTGTCTTGGGGGCAGAGGATCTGTCACCGTGCTGGCCAACAGCTTCTACCTGTGTCCATGGTGTCTCGGTGGTGATTGGTGAAGGCATACTGAAATATATGGATGCAACGGTAGTCCATGGAACCCATGCCACTTATTCCCAAGTGTCGCTCATCTTGCTCACTTGAAGTGATTGGCTTCGCAACTCAAACAATGTGGGAGTGTTCAGCTCTTCACACTGGACCTCAAGTCACGCCAGGTTATGAAGGTTGGCAAAGGAGAGCCTACTATGCAAAATTACCTTACATGCATGACCTTCTACATTCAGGTACTAGTCTTGTGCCTATATTGACATGTAGACAGATGTAAGCGGGCTAGCTAGCGGGGTCTAGCGATAGGTCATTTTTTGTTGGGCTCCCGCAAAACCCGTGAAAAAATGACCTATCTCTATACCCGCTTACATCCCAGACCTTATGTGCATATTACATTATTATGATCTGCAAATATTCATTCAGATAGACAATAAATAGTACTTCAGTTGGAGCATAAGATTAGTATAAGAGCATGAATGTAACTGTCTGCCGTCTTTACAATCAATGCTTAGGAGTTAATGGGCCAGCAGCAGTGAGTTTGTCAAATTGGAGTATTGCTATATATATATATATATATATATAGGAAGAGTTTTATCTACATGCGCATGTAGTTACACTCACCTTCAATAAATTAATAAGAATATGTACGCATATTCATTTATCATTTTGAGTATGTTCACGTACTTATTTTAAGATATTTCAAATGTCACCACACGAAAAAATTACAAATCAGCCCCTGATTTTAATTTATTATGATAATACATTTATATTAATACATATAATGTGGTATGTCCACATACTTCAGGTATACTCGCATGCCTCATGCACATACCACCACAGATAGCCTAGTATCATTGCATACTCTGTGTACATTCCTTTCGTTCGACCAGATACCCTCAAAATATTGAGATACACATGTGAGTGTAGCTACATGCGCATGTAGAAAGGAATTGTACTCCCAAGTTACTCTCACCTACCTATAACCCTTGAGGCCTATACAATACAACATGACTTCACTATGTTTGATCCATGATTTGTGAATATCTGGTTAGTCTGTAGGGGTAAGAGAATTTTGATAGTAATGCATATTTTTTTGGCAGTATTTGTTTTAGCACAATGACTTCACTATTTTTTAGCACAAGCCCTCTAAAACAGCTAATAGCGGCTATTATGACAACTATAGTCGCCTAGTCGGCTATTTAGAACCTCTTGTGTAGTTGTGTTCATTCAGTCAGTTTGAGTAAGAAAACTGGTAGATATCTGATCAATCAGTATATATCTTCTCGCAATTTTTTCAAAGAAAACTGGTAGATATCTGATCAATCAGTATATATCTTCTCGCAATTTTTTCATGGTCATGGCCCAGATTTATGAGATTGTCCATTTCGTGCATCTCAAGCTCACTGTGAACTGTATACTGAATCCTCTCAATTTTTTTGGAAATTCCAAGTACTTATAGTACGTCAGTCTTTTAACTTTTAGGCAAAAGAGTTAATTTCAGGGATAATCTAGTCATACTGAGTAAAATATCTGTTGGTGACATTAACAAAAATATTAGCATCCATCCCTGTCGTTAGAAGAATGTATAGATAGGACCTTGCGCATGAAAAAGGTCACGTTGAGTCTACCAACCCTGCAGTTGCTGGGATAGAATTTGTTAAGCAAATAAACCATGGAGTCACACTGACTAATCTAGCAGAAGTAATCTTTTAGCTTGAATACGTTGGTTGCTTCTGTCACTGTAAATTTTGCACAGTAGCCCGTGCCCTTCTGCTTTCACTTGCTGTTAATGTTTTTCTTGGTAGAGATGTTCTTTCCTCCACTCTTTGTTGAATTATTAGGAATCGTTACTTCAGATCAATGTATCAGGTTTATGCCTTCTGCTTTCTTGAGTAAATATAAATATTCATTCCATGCTTGGCAAACCCACTTAGAATTGATAGGCTGAATCTGTACTTCTTTAGTGTGAAAGCTTGAAAACTGTGTGGTTTAGCTTTGATATCATCTCACATCCATGCCTGAATACAATATCCAGTTTCAGGAAGTTAAATTAAGAATAACAGCAGGACCTTTGAGGTGCACACCTTTAATACAAAGTGGCAAGCTTTGTCGGTGTCCTTGTGAATGTGTACTCCAAACGTTAGGATTGTATATGAATCAACTAACCCAACAGGATTTCATCATCTTCTTTGCTATAGATTGGCAGCAGCTCCACAGTTATATCTGATCGAGACTGACAATATGTGGTTTCTTTCTGGTACCTGTTCTAAAAGCAATATACTTTATATGCAGTTTAACTGGCAGATGCTTGGCGTGATAGCAGTTACCTTAAAAAGCAGTTTGGCTGTAGACTAATCTTTCTATAAGTTCAGCAGTTAGCACCATTACTTACCAATAGCCATGCCATATATAAACTTAGTGTAAACTCATAGAGGTACAATCATGGACAGTTTTTTCTTCTATAAATAAAATCAGGAACTTGTTGATCTTTTGTCCTCCTTTCAACTCTTTGTGCCCACGGACTGTGAGGAGTCCACATGGGTGATTTGGACAATCTGTGTATTATCGTAGCCAGACTGTTCTCATGATTTGGATTTGTTCTCATGATTTATGGATTTATGAATGTCACATGACAAACTGGTGAGATAAGTCTAGCACCAGCGCTGCGCAGCACAAAGGAAAAAAACTTTTTATCCAATCACTTTGCTTATATGGTACGCGCCACTGACAGATCATTTCATAACCCTGCCTGGCTCCCAAAGCCCATCATTTCGTAACCTTTCCTTCAATTGTCAGGCTCCCAAAGCCCATTGGGCTTTCAACTCCCCCTCCTCATCTGAGCTCTGTGCAAGTATCTCCTCCGTGTTGCTAGGACGACCCTTCTCATCAGCAAGTGTAAGGTCCTGCTCATTGCCACCAGCTACAAGACTCTGCTTGGTACTGCCAACAAGGGCGGCAACTGTGTGGATCCAAGGCATAAGATCAAATGATCTGTAGATACCTGTGTCCCTACATAAACATGAAGATGCACCTCAATTAAATAAAGAAATAACATTTGGCATGAGCACGGTTAAATAGAACTTCATGTCAAATGAGGTACCTTGAACTAAACCAAGCAGGCTCTGGGTATGGGATTTGTCCTTGGTCGATCAACTTACTGCTTACATCTCTTGCTTCTCTCAGATATTCATTACAGACAGCCCATAGTTCTGATAGCATTTCAGGTGTCACTTTCCTGGAAGCTTGCCTGTGGATTACCAGTCTTGTTTCTGCAACTCTTTCAAACAGATTCTTTAGGCGATGGTTCCCCTCATCCCAATCAAGTTGGGCAGTAGCAATTGGATCAGGAAATTGAAGGAGCTCCTGAAACTGGTAAAGACAATTTCTTTTTTTATAATAAGAAAAAAAAAGAATAGCTCATCAAAGGGAAACAAACAGCGAGTAAAACAAAACACACATGAAAAACTCGCCGTCTCTCATTGCTCAACCGATCGAAAACCAACCAAAATCCTCCCGTCTCATCCAGAATCAAGTGGTACATCCCGTGACGTAAACACGGAAGAATGCATCCCCCCGCATGGCCGCAGCGCAGCGCACATCCCGCAAGAATAAACCCTAACCCATCGAAGAATGCAGGAGCAGATTACCTTTCGGTAGCGGCCGATTGGCTCGCTTGCTGGGTTGAGGTGGGGGTAACGTGTACTGTAGACGCCGGAGATGGGCCGCGGGCGGCGGTGGCCGCCGTTGGGGCGGGGATGGCGGCCCCAGATTGCCCGTGGACGAAACCGCAGGTGGTCATCGAGATTGTCCATCTTCCTGGTTTCCAAGCCCATCGTGGTGGCGGACGGCGGCAGAGAAGGGAGAGAGAGGACGATCGAGGTGAAGGGGGTGAGGCCGTGAGGGCGGATCGTCTCGTGGCGGAAAGGGTTTACGGGCAAACATAATTAGAGCTCACCAAACATAATTAGAGGACGATGATTAGTTGGTGGGCTCAATTGGACAGGCCAAGGCCAACCAGGCCCATCAGTAGCCATAGACTGGAGCCACAGAGCCAACGCGAAACCATATCTTTTAAAAGCCGCCTCGGCCTTTTTATATATATTTATTTATTAATTAATTCATTTTTTTGCAAAAATAATGATCTCCAAAATAAAAGATTTATAAAAATGCACTTCTTTCAAATGAAGATGTTTAAAGTTCACCTTTTTCATATGGCGAGATATACTTTGCTTGATCGAACCACACATATTTTAAAAAAAACATAATTAGAGCTCAAAAATATATAAAATTCCGTACAAATGACATTTTTTAACAATGGAAAATAATCCGGCTTTCTAATTTTTTTAAAAGAAAGCCTCAGACCAAACTTATTATATACTTAAAATCTAAATAAATGAAAGAAAATTGAGTTTCAACTAAATAGGATAGACGAAACACAAAAAGGCCATCCACGAGAAGAAGAAAAAAAGTTCATTGCTCGTTGGACTCCAGTTGTTGGCAAGCTTTAACCAGTAGTTTCCTTTTGGTCATGACGCATGCACTACAACCAGGCCTAGAACCGTAGCCAGTGTGCCCCCTGACTAAGATCTGCAACTAATTTTCGCTTTTCTCTTGTCAAAAAAAAGAGTCGCTCTTTGGGAGCCAAAGTGCCCAACAAATAAAAGCTGCTCCAATTATCAACATTAAATGATCAAAACACCTAGGTGGGGGATACAAAAACAATATGAACAACCCGCCATAGAGATTTAGCGTAGTGACTTCAAGTATTGGATAGTTTCCAACCTACTGCAAAAATCACAAGGCTTACTACCCTTCCAATTCCTTTTAGCTAAATTATCTTTAGTTAAAATTACTACCCTTTTCAAATGCCAAAAGAATATTTTAATTTTTAGGGGAACTCTTACACACCAAAATTCCTGGAGAACGCTACGCTGTTATTTACAAGAAATTTATACATCAGTTTCACAGTAAAAGAGCCATTTTTGTGCAACCCCCACACAAAACAATCCAAACCCTCACATGTATTAATATTTGACACTCTCGCTGCTAGATGGTTCCATTCTCTCTCTCTTAGCTTAATCCCCTCAAACAATCTCCTAAAAGAGACATTTAGTGGAGCCGCATTAAGCACCTCTTGCCACTGTAGCGTGTTTGTGTCTAACAATATTAAACAAATTTGGGTACTAGAGACTTAACTTATGGTTCCTTAACCACTTGTCCTCCCAGAACCGGATTTAGTTACCATTGAGCAGTTTGAACTTTCCTAAGTCTAGGAATTGCTCTTTTACTCCCACTAAACTTTTCCAAATTGAGAATCACTTGGTTTCACGGCCTCTTGGCTTAGAGATTTATTACCGAGATACTTGTTTCTTAGTAGACTTTGCCAAATTCCATCTTCATTGCAAACTTTAAAAATCCATTTGCTCAAAAGGTATTTATTTTGGATATATAGATTTTGAACTCTCAATCCACCCCGTTCTTTTGGTTAACATAACAAAGTCCATTTCGCTAGTCTATACTTCTTTTTGTGATTGCCATTTTGCCAAAAGAATCTTGACCTGTAGTGCTCTATTTTCTTGAGGACTCCCTTCGGGACCTCGAAAAAAG
Source organism: Paspalum vaginatum (assembly GCA_030272315.1). NCBI lineage: Eukaryota > Viridiplantae > Streptophyta > Magnoliopsida > Poales > Poaceae > Paspalum > Paspalum vaginatum. Next base: position 47,088,294 of record CM059013.1, on the reverse strand, counting down.
AGCATAAACATAGGCGGGCTTGATAGGACTGAGTTTAGCAAAATCAATCTCCCCCTATGGAGAGCATCTTGCTCTTGAGATGCTCTCCCAACTACACATTTTTTCTCAATTCTTTCTTCTAGAATTCTCCAATCCTTATTGTTCAACTTTCGGTAATGCATCAGAAGACCTAGATATAGAAAGGGGTAGGCACCTACCTTACACCCAAATAGAACCGAATAATAATGTTCCGACTCCTTTGCTTGTCCGAAGCATAATGTGAAAGTCAATTTTCAGACCTAGTAATTGTTCAAACACGCTTAGAATCAACTTCAAGTTCTTTGCTTGCTCAATACCATGGTCCAAAAAAAATAACCGTATCATCCACATACTGTAAAATTGATGAGCCATCATCTATTAGATGGGGTGCTACTCCTCTCACTTGTCCATCAACTTTGGCCCTATCCAAAATGATTGCCAGCATATCCACGACTATATTAAATAAAATCGGGGACAAAGGATCACCTTGCCTAAGGCCTTTCTTGGTTTGAAAATAAAAACCCAACTGATCATTGACATTTATCCCAACATTTCCACCCTGAACGAATGTTTGGATCCACTTACACCAAGTAGGATGAAAACCTTTCATTTCTAAGTGTTTGCTGTAGGAAATCCCACCTGATATTATCATAAGCCTTTTCAAAGTCAATCTTGAAAATAATCCCACTTTGTTTTTCTGTGTGAAGTTCGTGCAAGGTTTCGTGCAAAATGATAGGACCTTCCATTATATTCCTTCCAATTGAGCAAAACTCTCATTATCCATAGTTATGTACCAAACTTACATGTTAAGATCAATATTATTGCCCTCTGAATGGTTAAATTATGTGACCCTTCCAATGCATAACTGAATGAATAACTCTCAGAAAGTCAGAATCGACCAAAGGCTATACCCAAACAGAATCTTCCTAGAGGTCATAGTCATCGCAGAAAGGCCGGAAAAAAAAGAACTCACTGCAAATCTTTTGCTTTCTATTTATATTTTCCATTCCTTATTTCCATCAATCCATGGAAGGATAACTCGACTAAGCTAAAGTTCTCACTTGAGAGAGATTACAAATTTTCAGTTATCGTCCAGCTCCTCCTTCCAGTAAAAGAATTATCCAAGGAAAACCTTTAGAAAAAGAAAAAGAAAAGAAAAACGTATTTCTTCCTCTGTATTTCAGAAAACTAGAACAGAGCATGTGTTCAGTAGCCTCTCAAGCGTGCAAAGCTATTTCCCAATTCCTATAAACTCAGCAGCCTCTTTGCGCATTTCAGTGCCATCTGCTGTGCCGTTTGTTGATTTCCATTTCTTCTGCCCGTCACTTTGCGTTTGTGCTTGTGGTTTCTGGTTATTTTGTATCCATATCAAGCATTCAATCTCGAAGTACTGTTTGGTTCGGAATCGCAAACGTAAACAGAATTTAGAACAGCTACTGCCGCAATCGCATCAGCTAGAAATTCCCAGTTCCTGGACTATCGGCGCACACGCTCTCGCCATTGACACCGCTCAGCAGCCGGGCTTCTTCACGCTCCGTCCAGGTGCCGAGTGCACAGGAGGTGGACTCCAAGGTCAATCACCATGGCAAACCAGTTCGAGCATGCCATGCGCAAGCGCAATCAGAGGTGGGGGACTCATGTCATGGTTGGCCTGGGAAGGGAAAAAAAAAAAGAAGGCATACACAGAACAGAAGCTTCTGAATGACTCCGAATCGATGGATGATGATCCATCAGTTGAGCCTCTTGGTTCCCCCTTTGTGCTTCATGACCCCAGGGCGAGCCCTCCTCCTCCGCGCGGGCGCAGGCCGAGGAGCCTCCTCATCTTCGTCGTCGGTTTCCCAGCCGTAAGCGAAGCCCGTCTTCTCGTACTCCTCGCGGATTCTCCTCTGATACTGGAGGAAATCAGCATCCGCGGCATAGAGTACCGCATCCCTTTTCTCCGAGCGCTCCAGCGGCTGGTCCGGAGGCAGAATGGGCCTGATGCTCTTGTACGACAGGATGTCCGTCGATGCAGTCCTTGGAGAGCCTCACCCTCCTGTACTTCTTCGCCTTCTCCTTCTTCAGCCACACCTCCAGATCTGCTTCTGTGAAGGCATGGCCATGGCCGGCTTACTGTTTGTAGCAGCAGCAGCAGCAGCGGAACCACCGGTCGCCGGCGTCTGCGCGGCGCTCTCTCTGGCCGCCTTGAGCGCGGAAATCGCCGCCGCCAGGGCCGCCTCCGCCGCGGCGTTGCCCTTGTTGTTCATCACGACCGCAGGGCAGCGCTCACTCGTGCGGCCGCTGCCGCTTTATCCAGCTGCACCTCCTCGGCCTTCTTGTCGGACGAGATCGCCATAGCCGCCGCCGGCGGCCGGATTCGTCGTCGATTGGATCTGGGTGGACGCGGTGGGTGCTGGGGAGGTCCAGTTTATAATTATATTGGAGGCCCTGGCTCTCTGCCGTGCAACACCGAGCCCGAGTTGGATTTGAGCTGGACTCGAGACGGATTGATCTGCGGATCCGCCGGAAACCCAGGCTGCGATGACAATCCGGGATTGGGAACGGCGCGTGATAAATTTCGGTGGCATTTGGATGGTGGTGGTCGGTGGCTTAGGGTTAAGGTGGTGGTGAATCCGGCGCACTGCGCGCCCGCGCTCCCGCCCGCGGCGGCGCTCACGCCTGCCCCGCGCCCAAGCCTGGGCCGGCACGTGCGTCAAGGTCACCGGAGCGGTCGCGGCGGCCTCGGGGGACTCCGGTCGTGGTGATGGATAGAGAGGCAGGACGGCGTCGCCGCGGAGAGTAGCGAGGCCAGCAGCCAAGGCGGCGAGCCCGCACAGGCCGTGGCCGCGAACAAGGCGGCGCTGGAGGCGGCGCGCATGACGGCGTTGTTCCTGGTGAAGAAGCTCTCACCGTCCTTCTCCCCCGACGCAGCTGACCGCGTGGTTCACGAGATCCGGCTGCTGTCCAAGTCTGGCTCCGACAGCCGCACTTTCGTCGGGGAGGCCGGCGCCGTGCCGCTGCTGGTGCCCCTGCTCTACTCCAAGGACGCCGGGCTCCAGCTGAACGCCGTCACGGCGCTGCTCAACCTCTCCATCCTCGAGGCCAACAAGGAGCGCATCATACACGTGGAAGGCGCGGCGGAGGCAGTAGCCCAGGCTTGGGCGCGGGGCGGGCACGAGTGGGACCGCCGGCGCGAGTGCCGCCGCGGGCGCGCAACGGGCCTAGCGCGGGGATGATGCGCGCGTTAGGTGGAAGTGAGGGGGATGGATAGGTGTTGGGTGGCGCGGTTGAACTTGCTGAGTTCGCGACAACGACGGTGGCGCCGAGCTGGAGCAAGACGGTGTCGTTCTTGGAAGAGATAAGGCAGGGGCATTCTAGACCTTTTCCCTACCTTTGCCACCGTAGAATGCCTCCCTCCGTGACTTGTCAGATGAGCGAAAATGACAAATAATTAGAAACTTATATGGAGATATGATAAATATACGAGTGCTATTCTAAAGATGGCAATTGGAGGGATGGCAAATAATTAAATTTTCCGAAATAAAAATTTAAATGAAGGTACACAATAGATACATACTCATCTACTCAGTATCCCCCCCTAATCCTTGTACTGCCTCTGCACATACACAGTTAATTTGTTTTCAAAACTTTGATTAATTATATTATTTAAAAAATTCCATGAGTTGTTATTTATTTCACTGTGTTTTGTTTTATCGTTAAAGGCAGTTTAAATATAACTAGAACCTCAGTGCCGCGCGTTACGCAGAGGGCCACCGATGTATACCTGTTGACTGTTGTATATGGGCTTGGGCGCATTCCATTTTTTCGTGGGAACGCAGCCATCCGGACGCGCGCGGCTCCTTGGCGTGGGGCCTTATCCATTCGCGTCACCGCCCATTCAGGCATCCCCATCCCCTCGCATTCGCATCCGCCCTTCTCTCTCGTTCTCCTCCGTTCTCTCCTCGCGGAAGTCCGGAGGTCCTGTCGCGGTCGCGGCGAGGGGCTCTGCTGCCTCCCTCCCTCCCTCCCTCTAGGCTCTAGGTAAAGGATCGACGTCCTCCCTCGTCCCCTCCCTCTGGCCCTCCCTTGTCCCCTCCCTCCTCTGGTTTGAGTAGATAGCGCTATTAGCAGGGTCTCCCTTCACCCTCCACCGTCCAGGAAGAAGGTAAGGGAAGACGCACCATCATCCAAGGAAGAGAGGCCGCAGCACCTACAGGTAATCAGATTTTTGGTGCACATTTGTCTGGGTTTAGGGTTAGGGTTAGGATGATTTAAAATGAAACTGGGCATGTATCTCTGGTCTTTGAGATTCTTTTTATGCATTGTTAACATTGCATCTCTATATTAATAATATCTTGTTAATCCAAAAATTGTTATACAGTAGCTATATTACAAATTTATTCTGACAGCTTGCATGAAGCAATATATAGTAGCCTCACACACTTTCTCCCGTTCTATACAGCGCTGCGCATTCCACGGCGCTCGTGGCCGTCTACCTTGCCGATGAGCATTTTCCATGGCGCGCTGCTCGCGACGACGATGCATGGTGCTGCTTGGGCGGTGGCCATAGCCTAGCGCAGTATACAAGGGCTTGTGTAGCCGAGCGACGTGAATAGGTGAGATGATGCAACAATAGCGCTCCAATATTTTTTGCTTTTGCGAACAGCATTTGAGCGTTCATACACCTAGAATTAGGATTCTGTATTTTGGGTAGGCATGGAATCGAAACGTTTGCTTGAAGGTTCCTGGTGGTCTTTGGTTGTATTGATGGCTGATTTCGTTTTAAGGAAAGAAAATCTTGGTCTTTTAGTTCTGGAAAAATTATGTAAGGAAATTTTTATATTACATTACACTTAACATGCATTTGTTTCTACGATATTACATGAACAGATTTGGTGTGAGCACAATGACCCTTGCAGTATACAACAGTTAAGCCATTGGCTGGTAGATAGAGTAAGTCCTATGAGTAGATGTCATCCTCCTTTTGAGCAAGTAACTTGAAATATCAAACTCTGTATACATGGAAAAAAGAAGACATCAGGATGAGTTAAAGAAATAATAAAGGTGGGAAAAGTGAATTATATAAGTACATGGTTTCCAAGCTGTTTTCCGTATCCTTCTTGCTTTGTCATAGATCTTGTTACGCGAAATTGATATCTGTTATCAACGATATAAGACCTAGAGTGTTGAGGAAGTTAATGCTCATCTTTATGTGAGAGAATAGAAGAAAGTTTTTTATATTGACTTAAGTATTTCTTTGTAAACAATATTCTGTGTTTCTGATCCACAAGATCCGTTCTCATTTTCTATCAATATTTTTAGACCTTTTTTGCTTGTAACACGTGATACTGCAACATATAACTGGCCAAGTGTAAATACTGGCTTTTTTAAATACACCCCTACATTTGATAGTGTTTGTCCTTGGCTTTTATTAATAGTCATTGCATAACAAACCTTTATTGGAAATTGACGATGGTTTAATGTAAATGGACAATGAGCTGATTTTGTTGTTAGACTTATTCTTGGTATATATGTTTTGTGTCCAATATATGTTCCTGTTATTATAACTGCTTCTATAACATTGTCACCTAAATTGGTGATTATCAATCTTGTACCATTACATAATCCCAAGCTTTGGTTCAAGTTTCTTAATAACATTATTGGAACACCTATCTTTAGTAGTAATCTATGTGTTGGGAAATTGTTTGCATTAAGCATATTAAGGTATTCAATAGGATATAAAATATTGGCATCATTGTATTTGTCTAAACATTTTGATATACTATCAGCACTTAAATATTCTCTTTCTGGGGTAGGAAGTAGTTTTGTCATGTAGTTATTTATTTCGTCAACAATTTCATTGGTTGTTGCTAAAATAGCTCTTTCTTTTAGGTAATCTGTCTCTGAAAATCTCTTTTGAAAATCAGGATAGGTATAATCTACTAGTGCCTCTGTTTTATTTCCTGTAGTTTGTATCAATATTTCTTGCTGTATTTGCACTGTCATAGAATCAGAGTTATCTTCAATATCACCTGCTTTTTGGGTAGTTCCGTTGCCAATACTTAATATCCAATCATTGAATGATTCTAGATCTTTATATTCGTTGGTGTATGGATCTGTTTTTTTTTAGTCGCATGTTCTCAGTAAGATGTATGGTAGTTATATCTTTCCAAAGATATGATCTAACAATTGAAGCATTTATAATCTGTGATTTTGATACATTTTCTATAACAGGCAATATTTGGTTTGGATCTCCACCTAATACAATGACCTTTCCCCCAAATGGTACGTCAGAAGCTTCTTTTACTGTTTCAGACATTATATCTCTTAGTGATCTATCGAGCGCTTCAAAGCATTGTTTATTTGTTATTAGAGTTTCATTCCAGATTATAAGAGAAGTTTCAGCTAGTAGTTTAGCAAGGTTGGTACCTCGTTTGATATCACATATGGATATCTCGTCTAGATCAATTGGTATTCGGAATCTTGAATGAGCTGTACGTCCATTTGGGAGTAACAAAGATGCTACCCCTGATGATGCTACTGTTAGGACTATTTTTTTCTGTGCTCTTAGGTATGATACAATCGTATTCCACAAAAAGGTCTTGCCAGTACCTCCATGGCTAGAGACAAAGTAAAATCGTGGTTTGTTATTTATGACACTATCAATAATCTGATGGAATGCTTCATTTTGGTCTTTATTTAATTGTAGGTATAATTTATTTGCTTCTTCCTGTAAGTGTTCGATATCATAGTTCAACTCTTCTTGAATTAATCAATTGCTAGCATCCAATATATGATGTGTTGATCTACGTAGAAGATTATAGTTATTTATTTGTTGTCCGTTTCTACTAAAAATCTCTTCTAGTTCGATCAATAGTAAATCTTGGAGTTCGGTGTCGATTGGTGTATATTTAATTGGATAATATTTGATGATAAGTTGTTTTTCAATATCGTCTACCATTTTCGCCCAATTTTTTTCAAAGAATTGTCTCTCATCTTTTATGTCGCAAAATGTAAGCATCGTTGCAAATAAATTTCGTAATTGTGAAGCTGTTGCCCAATTCGTAGCTTCTTCAAATGTCTTGTACCACTCGTTGTCTTCATTTAGTAATCCTCGCCCTGCATAGGCTTCTTTATATGTATCATATTCAATTCCATTGTATGTTCGTAAATCAGCATAAGATGTTGCACCCTTTACTATCATTAAGAGCATTCGTAGATAGAATCGTTCTCCCTCTGTTGGATTTACATAATATAACCTGCCAATTTTGAACCCATGGCGATGCTTGATCCATTTTTTGTTTGATTCATCCCATCTCCATTTGAGTGGAAATTCACAGTTGAGTTCTCTTGCATCATGATGTTATTTGTTAGCAATAAACCACTATGTAAGCATTGTCTTTTGATTGTTAGGATCGCTAACTATATCTTTTAACTTCGCATCTTTTTTAACTTTAATTATGTTCATTAGTGGTAGATGCACAGGTAGTCTTTCAACAGGTGCCCAATGATAGTGTATCTCAAAGCCAAGCAATCTCCAGAGTGCGTCTTGTTCGCATATGTATATGCAATCAAGATACTCTTTAATTTCATCAATATCTCTAGTTTCATCATTTATAGGTGCGTCTTCACCTTTTTTGACTCGTTCAAAAATTATGCTTGCTTGGTCAGGGCCTTTGTTTACGTATTTACATAAATATTTTAGAAGTCTACTCTTATTTACATATTCTACATTTATGTGCGCTTGATATTTTTTAAGTAATTTTAAGTTGTGTGGTACAATCCATCTGTTGTCTAAATTGTGGTTATCTCTGCGAATATAAATTCCAGTGTCCTGTCTTCGATAGATTGTGAAGCCTGTATTTGTGAAATTAGTGTCTTCTTGAAATTCTTTAGGATAAAATTTTGAGCATCTTCCTTTTTTTCATACAAGGACAATTTAAATTTTTTTCTCCACATGGTCAGTGTATCATGTGTTCAGATACCAGTATGTATCCCAATGGATCCGTTGTAGGATCTGGTATTTCGGCTGTTATCCAAGTATCTATAATTTCGGTTGTTATTTCATTTTCTTTTTTATCTATCCAAGCTAAGATATGAACATGTGGTGATCCTCGTTTTTGAAATTCTATAGAATATAATATTGCCAGTATTGGCCCAAAGATTGTGCCTGAGCGTATATCATCTAGCAATTCTTGTAATTTCATATGAAATATTTGTACTATAATATCAGGTCTATCGTTAGGTTGTTGACCCTCTAATATTGATGATGTTATTTCTAACCATTTAGGATTGCATGTGAATGTTACAAAAAGATCTGGTGCTCCATATACATGACAAATAGCTATACCATCATGATAATTTTGTATGATATATCGTCTACTGCCAGTATGGCTAGAAGGTAAAAATACTCTTTCGCCTATTTGATTTCCTTCTTGAATTCCTTTCTCTACAGCATCGAATATTCCTTGTATGTATTCAGCCCTTAGCTTGTCTTGATTTCTTGCAATATATTGAAGCCTATCTTCATCTTCCATTGCTCGCGCATCTACTATTGCTTGTTTTGATAATCGACCATAGCATAGCAAAGGGTTTGGTTGGTCGTCTCTATAATGTACATGGTACTTCATGAATTCATATACTGTTACTGTATTTCTTTTTCTTTTTGCTTTTCCTTTTCTTCTTCCTATTGGATTTGTTGTGTCTTCATGATATTGTATGCCTAGTTGAAATCCTCTTTTACCATAAGGGAATAATAATGGATATTGCAATGGCATATATGCAGGATGAAATATCGATATATGTCGCAGACCTCTTTTTCTAGTACTAACTATGATGTCTCGTTTATAGTTTTCTACTGTTATGTCAACTACTATTAACATAGCTAGATCTTCAGAGTGGGGCATCTCATATTGTATTGGATCACCTTTATTGGCTCCTATGATTCGGATGCTGACATCGATACCTTTATGTTCTTCAAGTAGATCACGTGCATGGCGAAATATTTTTACCAATGGATTGTGTTGATCTAGCATTTCTTGTAATCCTTTGATTATAGCTGGGTTCAGGTCATGTTCATCGGGATCTTCTTTCCTTATGGCTCGTAATCTATTCTCGATCTCATTTTTCATGTCAAAGATATAGAGCTCAGAAAATTTTGGTATTTTGTTTGGTTCAGGTAATAATGATCCTATACGATGATGTATTTGACCATTTAATCTAAAAACATATGGGCCTTCTCCTTAATTAATTGTTTTATCGATATTGCCTCCCATTGATGTAAAAGCAAATAAGCTGTTATATTGACGTATCTTTTGCAGAAAATGTTTTGAGCATTTATCTCCTTTTGGGTTAAGTAATGTTTTAAGAAATTCTGGAGGCTCTTTGAATTTTGGGATTCTAATTTTTCCATATTTACAGCAATTAGAGTAAAGTATTTCTCCATTTCCTTGTTTGGTATCATATTTGTTCCGTTCATCATACCAAAATATTGCATTGCAGTATTTGCATTTGTATTCTGGTTTTCCCAAATATGATCTTTACTTGTATGTCTCTTTCAGATATTGAATATATTCAGGAGAGAAGTATATCATACCATAAGGTAAAGATAAATATGCGTGCTTTTGATTGATATGTAAGCACTGCTTTTTTAAAGCTTGCTGTATAATCTGGTTATTTTTGTTTTCTTCTACTTTACGTTTTCTTTCTTTTATTCTCTCCTGTCTTTTGCATGTTGCTTTTTCCGGATCAAAGTTTGCAACATCTAGTGAATATGTTTTTTTACTTCGCTTATTGGGCTGCTGTTGATAGTTTTCATATAATCTTTTAGGCATCTTTATTTATAACTGGTATATTATGTTGTGCACAATCAAACAGTTAGTACATGGGGAAAAATAGTATTTTGTGAACTTTAAAATCTAGTTGAAATAAGATTACAAGGTTATAGAGTTGCATTACTTCTTACCTTGATTTAATTTTCAGGGTTTGCAAGTTCTGGGCTATGGCAGGATGACCTAAAATCTTCAGGTTGTGCAGTTGCTGGTCGCTGTTGGGTTGCGGTGACCAGTGAGGATGTGTTGGGGCGATGGCAGGGTAGGCTCAAGGGATGAGCTAATCTTTTTTCAGGTTGCAGTTGTTGGTCGCTGGTTGACTTGCAGTGACCAGTGAGGATGTGTTGTATTGCTGTGCAGTTGCTAGTTGGCTGAGCTGAAGATGTGTATTCGTGAGTGAGGATGTGTTGTATTGTTGTGGAGTGGCAGTGAAGTTGTGTATTCGTGTGATGAGCAGGTTAGGCACTTAGGTATATATATACCTGAGGAAAGATTCTTGTACCTCCTGTCCTTTTCTGGAACCGTTGGTAAGCTGTATAGCTTCAGGAGTCTTCTAATGGTCTCACTCCCTATAAGAGATTCTTGTTTTTAATTGTTTCTATAAGAGTTCAGAGTCTTCCAGATGTTTCACCCATGTAAAGATGTGTTATTAATTGTTTCTCCAAGAATCTAGAACTTAAGATTATGGGTCATGCCATAGCAACGGTCTAGATTTGTGCACATGTTCTATCCTACGGCTAGTCTAAATTGTATGATGTGGATCTTTGTGCTTTGAGGAATTGGTGCACATTTCGTTCTAGTAAGAGATTTGTATTCTTATGTGTGTAAATAAATTTCTTAAATAAGATGAATAATCAAAGTTAAGAAAAAAACAATTGTGGCATAATTTGTTTACGTATGGAATACTTCAAATTTTTCTATCCCATTCCATCTCTCGTATGCTAACACTTTTCTCCATCTCTCGTATGCTAACACTTTAATGAAAAGTGTTGTGCCTAAGACTGGAGTCATCAGAGTGTACATATAAACATACATAATTCTATAATGCACTGTACACAATATACATTTTGAAATATGGGTAGCGGAGTAGGTACACGTAATAGACTGTACCTCAATTCTTAATTCTAGTATGACAGATGGCACAAATTGGTTGCAATTTTGAACACCCGAGACGAGTCGGAAGGCTCGATGAAAAACAGAGGAATAATCTCTTGTAACACGAGTGTGTGATTGCCGCGCTCAAATCAGAGGACACCATTTTCCCTCTGTTTTTTCTTGTTCATCGGATGTTGGGCGTTCCACCAGCTTCTACGTTTGTTCAGCCTTTCTCGATTGCACAGGACCCTTTCTCTTTTCGCAAATACCATGCACGAAGCTTGCACCCAGTAGGACACTACGCCAGTTCTAGTATCATTCGAGGTAAAGTGGCATACCATCGGGCATTTGGATCATGTATGATGGTTTCTTTAACTAACTATAACTGCTACTGCTGCTTGAGAAATGGTATTTTTATTATGTAACAACTAGTCAATTGCTATGTAACTGTGTGGCTAGATATATGGACACAGATTTCTCATTACAATTCGAAGAAAAAAACATATACAACACCATCATTCACATGTCCAACTGCATCTCTGGAAAAATCTGATCGAATCTACTGCTTCTACAATCCACTTCCACTTGGGAAATAAAACAGATCCTTAACGTAAGTACTCCCTCTGTCCCAATCTACGTATCGTTTGATTTTTGACATCAAATTTAACTTATTTATCTTATTAAATTGTTTTCATAATTATTATTTCTTATTATTGTGATTTATTTTAGCATATAATATACTTCAACTACAACTTAAATTTTTCTATATTTTCATAATTTTTTTGAATAAGACGAGCCGGTCAAATTTAATCCAAAAAAGTTGAACGGCGTATAGATTTGGACGGAGGGAGTATTTGTTTTTTTCAGAAAAAAAATCAAATTAAACTATACATATTCAACATGGCTGTAGCCTAATAGAGAAGATGAGGAAAGCATAATGTCCGCAGAGCGCCAAGGCAGTAGCAGACGAGAGTGCTGGTGCATATCTCCAACTATATATAACATTTATTCTTTATGTGAATCTGTCCAACTAGGCAAATCTGTAAATTTGCTTTTTATTTTCTTTGAAGAAAACAAGACCCACCATTCAAGTACTTGGCTTCAACTATTTGGATTCATTCTCCAGCTAGATTGAATCCGACGCAGGTAAAATAGAGAAAAAAAATCTCGTGGCTATCGTAGGGTTACGGGGTACGCTACCATAGCGTGAAAACGTTTTTTTCTACCACGTAAAACACATGAACACGTACAAGCAAAAGATCATAGATCATTACCACTAGACGCGTATTGCAGCAGAAGATGGGTTGAGACAGCTGCGTACTAGGTCGCGCGCGCCGAGTGGTTGTAGTCGCGAAGAGCCGATGTCGATTCCTAGAGCCAATCTCGATCAAGAACCACTCTACTGCTCTCGAGACCAGTCGGCTGATCAGCGTAGCAGTCGTAGCAACGCCTCTGTAGTATCCACATGTACGGGAAAATGATGCCGAGTCCAGACATTCTAGCACCACGAACTTAGCAGAGATACTGAGAGATTGGACTAGGGTACAACCGATGGCTCACGTATGCAACTGATGACTTGAACCGTGCCCTCTTATGTATGTATATATAGTCTCTATTAATGGGCTTTGATTACGTAAAGGCCCATCATGATTCTAATTACTTGCGGATCAAATATCCGAGTCCCGATAAATGTCCAACTGTGCATACCTTATGTGAGCGTCCGAGCCAAACCTAATAGATCGAGTTTTGATTGGACTCAGCATCAGCTGAAAACCAGAGCCGATACGTCTCGGAATCGGATTTAAAAATTGCCGCACGAACGCATCTCCGTCGGCTATCCCCTCCCCTTCGGGCACCATTTTTATTCGGTGGTTGCTTTCCAGAATCGAAAGGGAAAGCACTACATTGCAGAAGCTGACTAGAATAGTTTTCCAAGTCATAGTAATCAGAATTCACTGTGGAGCTTTCCTCCGTGTGTCATCGTCCATGGAACTAGGAACTAAACCATCCTCTGCATTTCCCTGACCTTTCCGAGCTTGTTTGGAACCACCCAATTCAACTTGTCCACACACGGAGCTCAAAAATGTCAACCTCCTAGCTCCACTCGTGCTTTCCCAATGGGGTTGTCTAAAAGTCTGTATAGAGTACAACTTGACATTGTATTGCTACTGTATGCAAAAAGAAAAATAGTTAGAATAGTAAAAGAACAGTGAATAGACAAGATTTATAGGCAATGATTAGGGATAGTCTAAAGCTTGCTCCGTTGGGTGAATCCAACCAGTGCATGTTCACTGCTCTCTCGTTCTTGATCTCACCTTATATCCCTCTCATTCCTTCGATAGCAAGACGGTGATTAGTGTGGGGAACTAAGGTAACTAGTCTATCAACCCGTGCTCTCACATGGGTTAGAGTTTTAATATTTATTAATATTAGAGATAATTATTAATCTTTTGTAATGACATCATAGGTAATTTATATGCAAATTTAGAAATTATTTTAATTTATATTTTATGATGGCATATTGGGTAATTTATATGCAAATTTAGGGTTTGTTTTAATTCATATTTTTATAATGGCATGGTGAGTAATTTATATGCAAATTTAGAGGATAATTTAATTCATATTTTATAAGAGCATGGTGGGTAATTTTTATGCAAATTTAAATGGATATTTTAATTCATATTCATAATGGCATGGTGGGTAATTTTTATATAAATTTAGGGAGGTATTTTATTTCATCTTCCGTAATGGTATGGTGGGTAATTTTTATATAAATTTAGAAGATATTTTATTTCATCTTTTGTAATAGCATGGTGAGTAATTTTTATATAAATTTAGGGGGTTATTTTGTCTTATTTTTCATAACGGCGGGTGGGTAATTTTTTTAAAAATATATAGATCTAATGGCTATTATTATTAGATCTACGTGATGAACTGCCGGATGTTTCTGATTTTTGTGAAAATGTAAGATTTATCTTTTTTTTAGCGCGTTAGGTGAGGACTAACGTGGAGGCTCTAAAAGAAGCCTCAAGTTATATAAATTTAAGGGGTTATTTTATTTTATCTTTCGTAATGGCATGGTGGATAATTTTTATATAAATTAAGAGGTTATTTTATTTCATCTTTTATAATGGCATGGTGAGTAATCTATATGCAAATTTAGAGGTAATTCAATTCATATTTTATAATAGCATGGTGGGTAATTTTTATGCAAATTTAGTGGGGGTATTTTAATTCGTATTCGTAGTGGCATGATGGGTAACTTTTATATAAATTTAGGGGGTATTTTATTTCATCTTTTGTAATGGCATAATAGATAATTTTTATATAAATTTAGAGGGTTATTTTATCTTATTTTTCATAATGGCATGGTGGATAATTTTTAAGAAAATATAATAGATCTAATAGCTATTATTATTAGATCTATGTGATGGACAACCGGATATTTCTGATTTTTGTGAGAATTTTTAGGATTTAATTTTTTTTAGCGCGCCTGGTGAGTATTAACATGAAGAGGGAAAAAAAACGTCAAATCAAAAATAGTTAGATAAGATGACTATTCAATTATTCATATATTAGTTCCATCAGTAATTCAAGCATGCACACCATATACTATGGTACTACTCGATCAACCAAACTAAAATAACTCCTTTTGTTTTGTCTCCTCCGGTCCGGTCCGATCCTCATCAGGGGGGGAGGCGGTCCCGTACGGCCATACTGCAAGTAGCTGCCTGCCTGTCATGACTGAAATGGTGTGTTCAGCGGTTGTCCAGGAGACCGTGAGCAGAGGAGTCTCCTTTGTGTTCGGCAAGCGCGAGGAGAAGGCGTCCCAAGGCCACATGATGGAGAAGCTCGAGATGGCGGTCAGCGAAATTGAGCTTACGCTCGAGAGGTCCGCAAAGCTTCCTATCACAGGCGTCTCCCTGCTTCATCGCAGAAAGATGATCAAGTGTGCCTACGTCCAGGCCACTGAACTGCTCGACAAGCACAGTCAGCAGGCGGTGCTTGTGAGCCAGGGACAAATCTCACAGGGCGTGAAGCGTAAGAGGTGGATTATGCATGCCAAGAACCTGCCCATCGCATCATCTGCATGCTTCAGCACGGATGATGTTGGAAGAATGGAATGGTTTGCGCGTTGTGCAGGCAATTTTCTAAGGGATGTGGAGTCCGGGTGTTCACTCCAGCACTACACCTTTTGCAACCCTATTGTCAGGCATCTTCTTGAAGGGAAAACTCTCATGAAACCAGGTACGGAGCGTCTACATATGGCCTACACGTTCTGAGGAGCGCGGTGTAGAGGTGTGCCTTGGGTATTATGGGCATGTTTGGTTTCATTGCTTGGAACTGTGCAGCCTTGCTTGGCAAGGATTGTGGGAAAGAATATGCGTTTGGTTGTTTTGTTTAAGCACCTCGGGGTCTGGATGGACAAGCTTTGGCTTGCTTCTGCCGTAGAGCCAAATCGGCTCGCCCGGCAAAGCAAGGACCTCGTGGCTCGACCCGTCCAGGCGAGGCAAGCTGTGCCTTACAACCAAACTGAAAGAGATTAGGATTGGCAACCACACAAACAAACTCGTGTTGATTGATATTTGTAGAGATTACATGCGGCAGCGTGTGCCAACTGACTCAACTGACTCCTAATCCTAAGCCAGCGGAGCGGAGCCGTGGCGCGTGACGCGGGCCAGGGCGAGCGCAGCGTGCGCTCGTGGCGGAGGACGCGGGCGCCTCATGGCGGACGCTGCAGACTGCAGGAGACGCGGGCGACGCCGGTACAGGTGACATGCAGACTGTTAACACAAACGTCCTCTGTATGTACCTCCTTATCCTTCAAGCCATCCGCGGCTCCAGGGGCGCTCGGCGCTCGCTCCGCCATATGGCCCACGCCACGTGGCAGCGCACTGCCTGCCTCTTGCGTAGTGTCACAGCGCGTGCGTGGCCATCGTTTCCCAGCCTTTTATCCTCCTGTGGGCGCTGCCGACGACGTGGGGCCGTCGCATCAGCGGGGTCGCTTTTCCACCGCGGCTCTCGTGTGGGGGCTGGGGAGCCGCCCATCCGATCGGCGCTTTCCTCGGCACATCCGTCGTGTCTCCATCCTCGCTCTTCCCGACGCGCTCCGCCTTGCCGTTGGCACAGCTTCGCTCCGGTCCGTCGCCGCCGCTTCCGGGGTCCTGCTTGCGGTGCTTCCTCCGTTGGTGAGTGTACCAATGCTGCTTCGTTTCGTATGGACCTCCTTATCCTTTGAGAAATCGCTCTCACCAGAGGCCTCGGCGTGTCCTCCGTCACCCGCCCGCGCGACGCGTGCTTGCGCGTGCTGCTCCTTCCTTCTCCTGGGCGACGGCGAGCGCGTGCCCGCCCATCCCATGGCGCCTCTCTCCTTTATCCATGCCCTTGTGGGCCCCTCGCGTTCCTGAGCCTGTGCGTGGGAGGCCGAGGCCGGTCCGGTTTTCCTCGCCGCTCTACTCGCGTCGGAGGAGTCGGCAATCTGTCCGCTTCTCCCTCGCTGCTTCCGCCGCCAGGCCACATCCCCCGGCCGTCACACTTCCCGACGCGCCTCCGCACCCATCCGCCGTCGGCTTCCCAGCCGCCGCTCCACTCCGTTCCGTCGTTGCCGTCTCCGAGGATCTGCTCGCCTCCCCTTTCCTCCCTCTGCCCGTTGGTCAGGTAGGCCCATGCACGCCGTATCCTTCCGCCCTACTGCCTGTGTTTCGGCCATCCGCCCATGCGATAGGCACCGCTCGCCATGCCCGCAGGCCCCGGCTGCGGCGGCTCCGCATCCGCGCCAGGTCGCCGCCTGTCGGGTTGCATGTGCTGGCCCACCACGGTCTGCCTCGCCCACACACTCCACAGCCCGTGTGTGGTCGTGGTTTCCCTGTCCTCTCCTCCGCCAGTACCGTCGATGTAGGCCCGTCCGCGTTGGTGGGCCCGCAAGTTTGTGGAGCTCTGTTTTCTCCTTGGGGCTGCTGTTGGTGCCTTCATCGGTCCTTCCAGCGCTGTCCCGCCCTTGGACCTCACGCCGCCGCTCCAATCTGCTCTGTCAGCGCCGCTTCCAGGGGGGTCCGCTCGCCTCCTACTCCGCCCACCTATCTGTTGGTGAGTGCACGCATCTCACGCCACCGCTCCGGTCTGCTCTATACGGCTCGCCTTCACATCGTCCTTCTCCTTCCCCTTGCTTCCCTGCTTTTCCCGACCTTCTCTTGCGCTCCCGCGGTCCGTCGCTGCTATTCCGGCCATGCGTCGCTGCTATTCCGGCCATGCGCGCGGTCCCTCGCTGCTATTCCGGCCACGCGCCGAGGTCGCCGTTCCTATCGCTCTGCCCTTCTTTCCCAATGTCCTCGCCTAGCGGTTGTCTCCCTTTTTCCTGAACAACCTATGTTTGCCCGTTCTGCTTTCCAGACGTGTTCTTGCCGTTTCAATCAAAATCAAAAGCATTGTGCCAAATCAATCCTGGTGCTACTACGTCTGCAGGATGTGCAACAATCAGATCAGACAAGATGTGGATGAAATTAGGTGCAGCAAACCCAGATGCCCCAGCACATCAGCACATAACAGGTTCATATCTTCTTTCTGTAAACCTCGAAACAGCATTGATAAATTGATTTCTTCTTTTTTTTGTCTAATACCATACCTCAAACACGGCGCTGATATCTCCTTCCCCTCATTGCAACAGATCATGTGCAACCAGCAGAACAGGATGGTCAACCAACTATTGAACTGATTTTATTTGGCAACATAGCTCAGGAACTAATTGGAGCACCAGTAGATAGTCTTATTGCCTCAGGCGCTGGAATCGATGCTTTCTTGCCAAAACGCATCCAGCATTGTAAGGTAAACAATTTGAGGTGCGTCTCAGTGTATCATCCATATCAATGAGGCAGACAAAAATCACCTATCAGGTTGATAGAATTATAGGCGTAATCAGCACTGCTCCCTCTCAAGTGCCACCCGCAGAACACTGTATGTTATACTATATGCTTTACCTTTCTCAGTTATATTAGCAATATATGTTAATTGCACCTAAACACAACATTTCATCTTCTTTTACCAAGTGACACAGCGTGAACAGAAGCAGCTAGAGGCAGACCGCCACACCTCCATCAACAAATGCGGACACACTTCCTGCTATAACGCCAGATGTACGTACCACTGAGGCAATGCATATATTTTTTTACAAATTCATCTTTGGTTAACCTCCTACTGCGTCTACTCTGACTATAACTACTTCAGTGCCTGCTATAGCAACAAATGTACGTACCAATAACACAATATATATACAGTTGCTTCGCCCACAAATTTAGCCTCTACAAATTCATCTTTGCTTGACCTTCTACTGCAGCCTCTAGCACCAGAATCATCTGCTTCAGCTGTTACTCCAGCTATCGATGGAAAAGATAAAGTGCTTGCTATGGTACATTATTCGCACTCTAACATATATTCGTCTCTGTAACTAAACACAAATATATACTTACTGCACAAGGTGTATATTTGGTAGAATCTTGAGCCAACCATAACTAATCCTCCTTCCACTCCGCCTCCAAAGTTCTTCGCACCTACATAACAGGTATACCACATTATCTGTACATGTACTGTCATTTCCTTTCAATCACAGTTTCACACACTCCAAATCCAGGTTAATTTCATTATTTCAATCCTGTTCACAGCCTCTTTTGAATGCGGATGTGGCCAGTAAAAGATCCGCCGATGATCTACAAAATACCGCACCTACAACCACATAGAGGTAACAACACTTATACACCAAAAATATGCACACACGATCACCTCCCTCCAAGCATCCATAACCCAGTCTAAGTATTTTTGTTCGTGCAGATGTTTACCTCCACACAACACATGCCAAGTCAAAAGACGCCTTGACCTCTCCGACTCCAAGGACAACAGCTAGGTCAGTATATGCTGCTACGTGTTTTTGGGTTCATTCGTCATCATCTTGGCATTAACAAATAATACTTTTCCCTTCTATGCTCCCAACGCAAATGTAATGGACAGCTGCAACAAAACCTTCTCAATGTACATATCCAGCTTTCAAGACAACCAGCCTTTGATGCACTATGTTATCTGTATTTAGCTTCCTAAACCCTGTCAGTACCATCGAACACTGACTATGCAACCCACGACGATTATCACATTGTGTAATTGCAACGGAACGTTTCCCTTTTATCAAACCGTACCTGTATTTCACCATGCACTTAAGTCTTAAACCCAATGACATCCTCCAACTACGGCTGCCAAAAAACATCTACCATCTGTAAATTATGCAATACAACTATGTTATGGTTTATCTACCAATTACTTCTACTGTGCCCTATCACTAATAGAGAAATTATATCTGCCAACACACTACGTTCACCAAAAGTAACACAGATGGAACGTGCTTCGATCATGCACACAATTAAATCACAAAGTAACACAGATGGAACGTGCTTCGATCATGCACACAATTAAATGACACTTCCCAGACGAACGACACTGCTTTCTTCTTGCTTGGCCTCTCTGCAGTGCCCTCCATGCCGAGCTTTTCGAGAAAACGCCCCCCCTTGAGGGCTCGTTCAGTTAAGGGAAAATCCAAGGCCTCGTTTGGAAGCAGCAAATCCCGAGACTTTCCGAGGGTTTTCCATGGGCCGTGCACCCGCGGGGGAGTCGGCCCCGGGCCGACGCGCCTCGCCATTTGGAAGCCCACCTGCATGAGGAGACCGACCCGACCCCAACCTTTTCCGCGAGGCACCGCTCCCCCACCCATCGGGTCCGGGCGGCTCTCCCCGAGGGCGACGCACTCGGCCACCGCCTCCGCCATCAGCCCCGCTTCACCGCCGCCGCTCCGTCGTCCGCACCTCTCCTCCGCCACCGCCTCCATCGTCCGCTGCGGGCCTCGTCCTGCACGCTCGACCTCGCACCACCTTCCCCGTCCTCCAATCTTGGTTGTGCCGCCTCCGTCGTCCGCCCCGATCTGCCGCCGCCTACGTCGTCCGCACAGCTCCGCCACCGCCGCCTCCGTCGTCCACACGCTCTGCCGCATCGCGTAAGTGCTTCGCCTCTTCTATTACCTAGGTGTAGATCTTGATTCTTGGCGATCTATTTTCCAGTAAATCTCCTAGTTCTGTTCATCTCCAAGATCCAGCAAGATCCAGTGCAAGGCCATCCATCTAGGCATGTTCACACAGACACAACAGATAAACTACAAGGCCATCCCCTGATGTCTGATGCCTTCCGCTATTTTTGAAGTTTCCAATTTGATTGGGATGTATTTTAGTATGATGGACAACATCTTCTATAACTATTCATCTTTGAAAAGAAATTAGTCCCTCTAGAAGTCTAATAGATCGATGGTGTTTTTCTGTAGTTTGGATAAGCCTACTAGGCTGCTAGGGGATAGGTTATGATAGATCATGTACTATCATTCGTGCTGCAATAGGAGACAAGTTAGCAAAAGAAACTTGGAAACTAGAGTGAACTGGGTGACAAAACATTATATATGAACTAAATGATTCACGCTTAACCAAAAGAAACTTTGCAAACTAGAGTGTGACAGCAATATAAACAAAAAGCAAAACAAAGCCTTGTCTGTTGTAAGAGCGGGTGGCTTCCACCAAATGTACACTACTGTTTTTATTTCTGCTTGATGTAACGTTTTGGGGTCCTGATTTAGTGCTGCATTGATTAACCTTTTGCCAATCCTTGTCTTTATTTGTCAGTAATAGTGGCACATCACTTTCGCTTTATTTGTCAGCTCATAGTAGTCACTTAAGTAGATATTCCCCATTTGCTGGTGCACTACTTCTTATCTGTTATGTTATTGCGGTGCAGGAGCAGCTGATCTTTGCGTGAGATTGTTAATTTTATCCATCAATTGCCTACTGCTGAACTATTTCTACTCGGTATTTGCACTCTCCATCTCTTCAAGCTGCTGAACTATTTCAATGATTTTTGCACTGCTGTTTAGAGGTGGTGAATTTTGGTCTGCCACCAATGACTCATGAACTGTCGCTGAGTGTCTTTCATTATATCAATGATTATAGTTGAATGCTCCAACTGTTACATGACTCGTTGTTTCTTATTGCAAGTTCTGTTGATATTGAGTGTGTCCTGTTGATATTGAGTGTGTCCTTGCAAGGTCTGAAAAAATGATAGGTGCTGTTTCAGTTGTCATTTAAGTCTGGAACTTATTCTTGTACTGTGTATATTGGTTAGCCTTAAATTGAAGTGCATGTATCATACATATGCCTGCCTGCAGGACTGATTGTTTCATACATATCTATATTACCTATATTTTTTTTGCTAATTATCAATATTATATATACATATACATATATGTATATGTATATATATATATATGTATGTATACATATACATACACACATATATATGCATACACATTTATACACACACACACACATATATATGGAGTTTTATCTACATGCGCATGTAGCTACACTCACCTTCAATAAACCAATAAAGGTACGTTGGCATACTCATTTATCTGTTTAGGTATATTGACATACTTATTTTATGATAACTCAAAGGTCACTACACGAAAAAATTACAAAACAGCCCTTGATTTTAGTATATTATGATAATACATTTATATTAGTACATACTATGAGGTATGTCCATATACTTCAAGTATGCTCGCATACCTCACGTATATACCACCACAGACGGTCAAGTATGATCACATACTTCGTGTACATACCTTTCGTTCGACCAGATACCTTCAAAATCTTGAGATACACAAGTGAGTGTAGCTACATGCGTATGTAGAAAGGAATTTTCCTACATGTATATATATATATATATATACATATACATATATTTCTGATTAAGGAGGAGGAAGAGGACGATGAACTGTTTTCTGTTATTGTCCCTTGCTGTTCTCTCATGTCTATATGAAGAAAAAAGGCCAGAGCACACCTCCTCTCTTTCTGGTGCAAAGAAGATGGAGGAAATCCTAGAAGGCCATGAGAATTGGTGCAAGGCAGAGTTGAGGATGGAGCCAGAGGTGTTTAGAGCTGTAGCACATTTGCTGAGGGAGGAGAATTTATTGCGTGATACACGTGGGGTCAAAGTTGAGGAGCAATTGGGGATGTTCATGTTTATGCTATCTCATAATGCAAGCACAGAAAGGTTGAAGAAAGAATTTCAACACAACGGCGAGACAATACATAGAAAAATAAATGAAGTCTTTGATATAGTTCCAGCCTTGAGTCATAGATTCTTGAAGCCCCCCAATCCAAACCAAACTCATTTGAAGATTGCATCTAACCCTCGATTTATGCCATTCTTCCAGGTTAGTTTTAGGCACTAAATACTTGGTCTTAACACAATTTCAATGCCCCAATACTTTTCTAATCCTTAGTTCTTGTCTTCTCTTTTATGTGCAGAACTGTATTGGTGCAATTGATGTCACGCACATCCCTATCACCATCGCGGAAGATAGGGCAGCTCCCTTTAGAAATAGGAAAGGGACTTTGTCACAAAATGTCACGTGCACATGCGACTTTGATCTAAATTTCACTTTCATCTCATGTGGTTGGGAAGGGTCCGCATCTGATGCTGGAGTCCTACGGTCTGCTCTTAGGAAGGGTTTCCATGTACCGACAGGAAAGTTCTACCTTGTAGACGGTGGATATGCAAACACTCCATCTTTCATTGCTCCATACCGAGGAGTTAGGTACCATCTCAGTGAGTTCAGAAGGCGTGGATCATCTCAGAGAAATGGGTATGCAAATTATAAAGAGTTGTTCAATCATCGGCATGCCCAGCTCCGGAATCATATTGAAAGAGCATTTGGGGTGTTGAAAAAACGATTTCCAATTCTAAAAGTGGGGACATTTTACCCAATCGAGACTCAGGTTAAGATCCCCGCAGCAGCTGCTGTATTTCACAATGTCATTAGAGGGTTAAATGGACGAGACGACTGGTTAGACAACCAACCTAGTCATATCAATCCTTCTGATTATGTTGATTTGCCAGAAGGGGACAACAATTACCCTAGTGACAATGAATCAAATGATGGAAATTCATTACGAGACCAAATTGCTCATCAAATGTGGGCTGTATACAACAATTAGTTGGTATTTTCGTGTGCCTTTTCTGGTTTTCAATTCTGTTGCATATCAATTCTGCTTTTTTTTTATTTCTGCAATATGAACTTCATCCATATTTTTCAGCCATGTCGGAAGATAGTAGGGCTTCGTGGAGCTTTGTGTATGAAAAAGGGCTTGTTGATATCTTGAAAGACCATGTCAACATCCCAATGTACAAGGGGACAGAATGGTTGGACAACAGAGGGTTGGAGGAGTATAACTCAAAAGTTCAATGACAGATTTCCTGAAGCACGATTCTCAAAGCAGCAAGTACGAGAGAAGGAGAGGGAGCTGAAAGCAAATTACAAGATGATACGAGATGCAAAGAATTCTAGTGGTGTGGGCTGGAATGAATCGCTAGGCATGCTTATTGCTGAACCAAGGATTTGGGATGAATTGATTAAGGTTAGTATTTTTCACTCCTTAGAAATGTGATAGGTATAGGTTTGTCAGAAAGCTATTAGAGTTCAGTTTTACTTAACAACCGCTAATTATGTTGTTTCCTTGAACTATCAGGTTGACAAGAAAATTGGTAAGTTCAGGAAGAAACCATTTCCTTTATACAATGACGTTGCATCATTGCATGAAGGTAAGAGAGCAATACTTATGCACATCCTAACCTCTTACGCCACTTGAAAGTTAATATCTAAGTTGCATGGAACTTTCTTGTGAACAGGAAATGTGGCTATAGGTGATTTGAATTTCACATCAACACAAGGAGGTGCCCCTCCTTCAGCTGCTCGAACTGCCCCTGCCCCTCCTTTAGCTATAGCTGCCCCAAACTATGATTAATGACCCAAACTCAACCAAGACCACCAAAAAGACACAGCAAGCCGCGTAGTATTACAGACCCAAATACTTTGACGGGCGCGGCGGCGATAGCGCGCCTCCATCCCTAGTTGTTGTTATAAGGGTAGCGGCACAATTATAGAGAAATGTTTTTATCTGCATTTGGTCCTACGACTATCAAGGAAGCACAGACATAGTTAAGATTGCTACCAAATGTTTTCAATTTTTGACATCTCAATTCAAGCTTGCGGCTAAATCTGCAATGGGAGAGCTCACCCTACTGCCTAATCTGTTAGTACACGTTTGCGCCCCTCTTCGATGGCATTCAAGAGATGCATACCGAACGCAGTCAGTTCTATCGTCCAGACCCAGCATGTTGCAAATCACATCTTCTCTTAACACGAATCCTCATCGCAAAGGCAAAAAAACCAGAGACTCCACGTCGTCATGACGTTTTGCTGACGTCCGATTAGACCAGCGTTCAATATGGTCCGTCGGATGGAATAGGCATGGAACAGATGTATCCAGGGTCCACACGAACAGTCCAGAGGCCCACGCGCGGATGAAACGAAGAGACGCGGGCGTGTCACACGTGGCAAGGCTGCAGAAGGTGAAGGGTCGTCCTGCAGCATCCAAGATTCAAAGAAGAAGAGGATCTAAGATAAATAAATAAAACGAAGGCACTGCTCAGCGCGGCGGCGCTCTCTGCGTCAGTGCACTCAACGCCCATCGCCTCACCTTTGCGTGCCTCCTCTCCCACCGGCGTCTCCTTCGGCCTGCGGGCACGACGGCACGAGCCTGCCCCTCCACCACGCGGGTTCTTCCCCCATCGCGGTGGCCTCCCCGCCATGCCGGCTGCATCTCAGGAGCCACCACCGCCCCGCAAAAACACTGCATCCCCGAAGCCTATCCACTGGCTCTCGCTCTCGACCCCGCGCGCGAACCCCGACAGGCGGCCCTCGACCCCGCGCGCGGCGTCGCCGCCTCGACCCCGCGTGCCGGACTTCGCCCTCCCCTCCCCCGGCGCTGCCCCGCCTCTCCACGCCCCCGACGTCGTGCCGCGCCGCTCCACTCCGCCTCCTCCCCGCGCAGGTGCCGCTGCGCTCCGCACCCGCCGCCACCCCATGGCCGTTCCCCCTCCCCGCCGCCAACCTCATCTCCCCCGGCGCTGCGCCCCGCCCCCCCCCCCTCCTCTCCGCGCCCTGCTCCGCCCCCGACGCCGCGCCACGGCACGGCCCTCACACCTACGGCGCATCCGCCTCCGTCCTCCTCTTGCCCTTCCGGATCTGTGCCTCCCCGAGATCGGCCTCGCCTCACGCGCTTCGCCGGGTCAAGCGGGTGCGCCGGCCTCCACCCCAACCGCCGGCGTCACCCCCGCCGCCAGAAGCGCTCCGACCTGCGCCTCCGCCCCTCCCCGATGCCGCCGCGGGGGCCCTCGACCTCCACCTGCCGATCCCCAACGCGGATGCGGGCTCCTCCTCTTCGCCAAGGCCGCTACGGCCGTCACATCCTCCCCCAATGCCGTCGTAGGTTCCCTTGACACTGACTCCTCCCCCAACCCCCCCCCCCCCCCCCCCCGCCGCAGCAGGCTCCGCGGCCTCCGCCTCGTCCTCGGCTCCCTCGATCTGTACGTGCCGCTTCTTCCATTCCATCACCAGTCCAGTGAGTTCGTCTGCAATCTGTGCCGTCCCTGTATAATTTAGATTGCACTTGTCTCATACTTTTGCATTGGCTCGTCACCCTGCAACTGATAACACATCTTGTAGATAACGATATCATTTTTGCTCTCTAATATCTGCATCCAAATGTCTTATTTACTCACATATAGGCTTATCTGCAGGCAAGAAGTTGGAGAAAACATTGGGAAAAAACAATCAGAAAAGAAGGGATCAGAAGAGAAAAAAAAAAGGTAATAAATACTTGTTTCCAGTAGTACTAATGCACATCGTGCATGGAAAAAGACTACAAACTTTACTAAGCTAGTTGTACTGTACTGTTTGTCTAAATATTCATCATCTTATTCTCAGATTATCCTACCTGTTCACCTGCTAGCTAATTATAACAAAGGGAATATCAGTATATCACCTAGACCTTTTAAACAAGTTAATACTCTTCTGGTAGAAATTATTAAAACACAGTTGCCTATAATAGGGACATTATAGAACTGCAGTAGCAAAATGTTAAAAAAATAAGGCTCATGTTATAATATATGGTAGGAAAGAGAAAAAGATATGTTTTATATAACCATCATCAATAGCTAATATATACCCAACCATGACAACAGCCATACATAGAAATTCAAAGAACAAAATGGTGCAGTGTAACACATACTGTGCGAAAAGTAATATTTGCATTGTCATTTATATATCTAATTATACAGAAAACGTATACACCTGTTGGATGTATGAAATTTGCTCTATTGTATATAGTATAAACTTTGATGTCCAGTAACGGACATGCCTACTTTTTTATTTTTTTAAAACCCATCCATCTACCAAACTTTGTATACATTTTATTTTCACCTTTTTATTATGTGTTTCATTGTTGCACATTTGTCCTGCATATATGTTTATAACTACTATCCATTCTCCTCCTTTATTTATCTTATGTGTAGATTGTTAAAATAATATACTAATATGCATCTCCTTTCTTTGTCTTGTGCATGGGTTGTTTACGAATATAGATATGACCAAAAGAATAAGAGAAAATAAAGAACAGCCCAAGCGCCCACAACGCATGAAGAGGAGAAAATACATACATGTTACCGAGAATACAACTCTGTTTGGTGAAAATACAAAAGATAGACGTGAAGAAAGAAAAAATAAAATGAAAAGGAAACATGAAGAAAACCTAGAAACTAAAAACAGAAGAATAAAAGTTGACTACTCCACCTCTTCGTTTGGAATGGTCAATTTTCCATCAGACTATATTCAATATCTAAAAGAATCCTATCCAGAAAATCATATCTTGGGAAACCAGAATACAAATGCAAACACTGCAACGCTATCTTTTGGTTCAATGAACGAAACAAATGCATGACGGGACGCAACGATCAACAGATAGTATACTCAAGTTGCTTCAAGAATGGAAAAATCAAAATACCAAAGTATACGGAACCTCCAACTTATTTGAAAAATTTATTTGATCCAAAAGCAGGAAGCAGATCTAAACACTTTTTACAAAAAATTAGACAATACAATAGTATGTTTGCATTCACATCAATGGGTGG
The DNA here is from genome assembly GCA_030272315.1 of Paspalum vaginatum. Lineage (NCBI taxonomy): Eukaryota > Viridiplantae > Streptophyta > Magnoliopsida > Poales > Poaceae > Paspalum > Paspalum vaginatum. The sequence goes on along the minus strand of CM059013.1, from coordinate 47,061,262 downwards.
CAATATTGACAAGCAAATAAATGACGGAGAAGGACCATACGTATTTCGTATCAATGGACAAATACATCATCGAATCGGATCATTGTTACCATTACCAAACACATATCCTAAGTTTGCTGAACTATATATATTTGACACAAAAAATGAAATGGAAAATAGAATAAGAGCTTTAACAAATGAAGAACCAGATGAGACAAATCTAGATCCAGAAATAATTGAAGGTCTGCAGAAAATGCTTGATGAATCAAATCCATTAGTGAAAATATTCCGACATGCTCGTGATCTAATTGAAGAACATAAAGGCATAGATATTAGTATAAAAATATTAGGTGCAAACAAAGGTGACAAAATACAATATGAGATGCCACATCTAGAAAAACTAGCTATATTAATTGTGGGTGATTTATCGCTAGATAATTATAAACGGGATATTATTGTTAGCACACGTAATTATGGGCTACGACGAGTATCTATTTTCCATCCAGCATACATGCCTTTGCAATACCCACTTTTATTCCCATATGGCGAGAGAGGCTTCCAACTAGGTATAAAATACCATGATACAAACACAAATTCAAATAAAGCTGACCCAAAAAGAGATACAATGACACTTCACGAATATTTGAAATATCACATGCACTACAGACCTGATGAACCAAACCCTTGGTTGTGCTATGGCCGATTGTCAAAACAAGCGGTGTTAGATGCAAGAGCAATGGAAGATGAAGATCGCCTTGATTATATAGTTAGAAACCAATCAAAACTAAGGGCTGAGTATATACAAGGTGTTTTCGACGCTGTGGAAAAAGAAATATACGAAGCAAGCCAAGTAGGGAAGAAAGTATTGTTAGCATCCAGCCATGTTGGCTCCAGACGATATATGATACAAAATTACCATGATGGAATAGCTATTTGTTGTGTTTATGGACCTCCAGACCTATCTATCACATTCACCTGCAATCCTAAATGGTCCGAAATAACAATAGCTTTATCACAAGGACAACAACCAAATGATAGACCCTTTATTGTTGTACGTGTTTTTCATATGAAACTTCAGCAATTTTTAGATGATCTACGCTTTGGGAAAATTTTGGACCTGTATTAGCACTATTATATTCTATAGAATTTCAAAAAAGAGGACCACCACATGTGCATATTTTAGTATGGATAGAAAAGAAAGAAACTGAGGTAACATCAGACGCAATAGACTCCTGGATATCTGCTGAAATACCAAACCCAGCAATAGATCCACTAGGATATGTCCTCGTGGCTGAACATATGATGCATGGACCCCGTGGAAATAAAAACTAGAATTGTCCATGTATGAAAAAAGGAAGATGCTCTAAATTGAACGGTTTCACAATGTATCGAAGGAGAGACACCGGAATATTTATACGAAGAGATCAACACAATTTAGATAATAGATGGGTTCTTCCACATAATCTAGAGTTACTAAAAAGATATCAAGCACATATAAATGTCGAGTATGTAAACAAAAGTAAAGTACTAAAATATTTATGCAAATATGTAAACAAAGGGCCTGATCACGCCAAAATCATATTCGAACGAATTAAAAGAGGACACAATAATAATGAGGTAGATACAATAGATGAGGTAAAGGAATATCTGGATTGTAGGTATATATGTGAGCAAGATGCCCTTTGGAGACTACTAGGTTTCGAAATACACCATCATTGGCCAGCGGTAGAAAGACTACCAGTTCATTTACCACTCATGAATATTATTAAAATGAAATCAAATGCGCAACTAACAGAAATAGCTAAAGATCCAAGGAACACAAAAACCATGTTGACCGAGTGGTTCAATGCTAACAAAAAATACTACAAAGCAAGTGAGTTAACCTAATATGAAGCAAATGAGTTAACCTAATACGAAGCAAACAAGCATAATCATATGGGACAAAGCGCTCATGACAAACAAACTATGCTTCGAGGCATTCGATAGATCTCTTAGAGATATAATGGTAGAAAAAGATGAGCATGCTGCACATATACCTGTTGGCAGGAAAATAATTGTTCTAGGTGGTGACCCAAAACAAATACTACATGTTATAGAAAATGGCACCAAGCAAGAAATAATAAATGCTTCGATTATAAGTTCATACCTATGGCCACATACTAAAATCCTATTTCTTACTGAGAACATGCGACTTCAAAGAAAAAATTTGACAGAAGATGAGTACAAGGATCTACAATCTTTCAACGACTGGATTCTAAACATTGGAAACGGCCTATCTATATCAGCCAATTATACTAAAACTGAATCCGACTCTATGGTTGTAGAAATACCAAAGGAGTTTCTAATACAAACTGAAGGACCAAAAATTCACGCATTAGTTGAATCAACGTACCCAGATTTTCAAAAAAATTATTATAATACAGATTATGTTAGTACAAGAGCTATATTAGCAACCACAAATGATATAGTTAATGAAATAAATGTTAGAGTTAATATGTGTGCTCTTGTGCTTAATGTACTAGGATAGTATAGATGAGTATTTAAACTTCTAGATAGTTAGCTGTTGTTGACAGCTAGCTAGTAGCAGTAGTCAATTTGGTCTTTTGATCAAACTGTACATTAGGTGTAAACAGCTGTACAGCAGCTGTCAAACAGCTGCCAGGTACTGCAGCAAAGGCGGTTACTGTAGCAACCGACCTTACAGGTCCTATAGATAGGCATGTACCCCTTCCATGTACATAGAGCTTGTGAATAACATTTCTACTTGCTACATAGCAGCTCCAAACTTCATCCAGAGTCAGTGTGGTGTGTGGTGTAGGGTGTGGTGTGTGGTGTAGTCGAGGGGGGATTTGCTGGTTATTTCTAACAGTGGTATCAGAGCCTGGTTGGAGCTTCGGTTCCTGAGGAGATGTCGTGTGTGACGAGGTCCCAGTCCCCTGGACACCGGGAGCGGCGAGGTTCCAGCTCGCCGGCGCGCAGCCGCGGTGGCGGAGGCGGAACTCTGGTGATCCAGAAGACGGTGCGGGACGTTGGAGGCAGTGCACCTTACCTGATGCTCACTCGCACCAACTACGACAACTGGGTGGTGATGATGAAGGTCATGTTGGAGGCGCGCGGGCTGTGGGAGGCGGTCGACACTGGCAACACCGAGCACCACGAGGATCGGTGGGCAATGGAGGCGATTCTTCGAGGGGTACCTCTGGAGATGCACCAGTCCCTGGGAGCGAAGGCGACGGCAAAGGAGGCCTGGGACAGCCTCAAGAAGATGCGCACCGGCTCCAACCTGGTGAAGCGCGCAAGGATCCAGCAGCTGCGGCGGGAGTTCGAGCTCTTGGAGTTCAAGGACGGCGAAGGAGTTGAGGAGTTCTCACTCCGCCTAGCAACCTTGGTGACGTGGCTGGGGGAGCTAGGCCAGGTAATGGAGGACGTCGACGTCGTCTCCAAGTTTCTGCGTGTCGTGCCACCGAAGTTCTCCCAACTGGCGTAGTCGATCAAGACCTTGATCGACCTCGACACCCTCACGATTGAGGAAGGTGCAGGAGGACCGGCAAGCCCAGGCGCGGGAGAGGGGCGAGTGGCTCTACCTGGCGGAGGACGAGCGCAGAGGCTCCTTTGCTCCGCGTCGTGGCGGCGGCCAAGGCCGCGGCCGCGGAAAGGCGTGGAGGAAGGGGGACGGCGACACGCGTGACGGCAAGGCGGAGGCGCGCAACGGCAAGGAGCAGGCGCGCGACAGCAGGCCGGAGACGACGCGCATCTCCTACCGCGACCGATGCCGCAAGTGCGGCATGAAGGGCCATTGGGCTCGGGACTGCAAAGCCCCAAGGCGCTAGGAGCAGGCGCATCTAGTGGAGGACGACGATGTCCGGCGCTCCTCATGGCGCAGGTGTGCGCTCTCCAGGAGGCGGAGGAAGAGGCGCGGGTGGAGCACCTCGACCTCCAAGAGCCACGCGCTCAGGTACTCCTGGGAGAGGAGGAGAAGGTGGCCGAGGCGGAACAGAGGAGGTGGTACCTCGACTCTGGGGCCAGCAACCACATGACGGGGCGGCGAGAGGACTTCGCCGAGCTGCACACCGCCATCACCGGCACGGTGAAGTTCGGAGATGGATCGGAGCTGTTGCCGCCGTCACCGCTGCCTGCGGAGCAGGGCACACCCATGTCCGCGGAGGCGGGCGGCTCGGTGCGCTTCGTCACGCCACCACCTAGAGCCGAGGAGCACCTGGGCGGGGGTAGAAGTGCTGCGACACCCGCCCAGACTGGTACAGCCGGTGGCGACGAGGGTAGTGCTGGCGGCGACCTTGTCGTCGTTGGCAAGGCGGAGCTCCTTGAGAGTGAGCATGTCACGGGCCGCGGCGAAGGTGGGGAGGGCCGTGGCGTTGGCGATGATGTCGGCCGTATTGGAGAAGCGAGGGTTGAGGCCGCGAAGGAGGTTGAGGACGAGCTCGGAGTCCTTCACGGGGTGGCTGACATCACGAAGGGCGTCGGCGGTGGTCTTCATGCGCTGGCAGTAGGAGGCGATGCTGGAGTCGCCCTGCTGCATGGAGTGAAACTCGTGGTTGAGGAAGATCGCACGAGGCTCCTTATTGGCGCGGAAGATGTCCTCGATGGCGACCCAAAGTGCACGGGCAGATTGGTCGTCGCCCTTCATGGCGAGGTCGAGGACGGAGTCGTCGACGGAGCCGAAGATCCAGCTCTTGACGCAACAATCTGCTTGATCCCAATCTGGGTCAGCAGGGTTGGCGGCGAGGGTGCCATCGATGTGCGGCTTGAGGCCGAATTTGCCGCACAAGGACTTGAAGTAGGATTCCCACTTGCTGTAGTTGGAGTTCTTGATCTCCAGCGTGATGGGAACGTGGGACTTGACGGAGACGGTGGCGTAGGGGTGGACCATGATCACCGGCGGCTGGGCGGCGGTGCCGTCGCGTGGGGAGGAGTGGACGGAGTCGCTGGGTGCGCTGCTGGAGGAAGACATCTGTGGGGTCAGGGAGGGGAAGGGAGCGGCGACCAGCAGGGAGCGGCGACCAGCGGGGAGGAGCGTCGCCCTAGGAGGAGGGGCGATCAGCAGGGATGGGCGTCGTCCTGGGAGGAGGGACGGCGGCGCCCTAGGGTTTGGTGGGGTGGGGCTGCGGAAGGGGTGGGAGCCAAGGTTAGGCCCGGACTCGTGATACCATGTAGAGAATTGTCGAAACACCTCACACCCATTATGGGGCGGTGACCTTTCATTATATAGGCCGTATGGTTTGGAGTACAAGTCAAGTCAGTACAAGGGATAAGTACAAATATACAAGCCTATACATATCTCTAACATGCACTCCTGTAATGCTACTAAGAAATTTAAATCAACATTTGGGACTATGTAATGGGACAAGAAATATGATTACCAAATTAGGGGACACACTTTTAGAGGGAATAGTAATAACCGGTACACATCGGTGAAAAGACATACCTCGTATAAATCTTACTACAAAAGGAAATAAATGGCCTTTCACACTATGTCGTCGACAATTTCCAATAAAACTATGTTATTCTATGACTATTAACAAAAGCCAAGGACAAACATTAGCAAAGGTTGGAATATACCTAAAGAAAAAGGTCTTCACACATGGCCAGTTATACGTGGCAGTCTCACGCGTTACAAACAAAAAAGGACTCAAAATTTTGATAGAAAATGATGATGGTTCATGTGGATCAACCACAGAGAATATTGTATCTAAGGAGGTACTGCAATGTATTGAAAGAGAACAACCTGCAAAACCAAACTAACTGCTTCTTTTCATATGCAGATGGACATCACACCATTATCACAGCTCCATCCAGGAATCTACACCTATGTCATCATTGTTCGAGTATCAAGAATGTGGGAGTTTCATGGTAGAGATGATGATGATGAACCAATCAAGCATTTAGACCTCGTCGTCATTGATCAGCAGGTAAACAACAACATCCAAACTCTCCAAATGTGTATTCTCTTCCTCACATACAAATTCCATTGCTTCTGTTTTTAGTTTCGACTGCTAAGCGTCTTCGAAACATTCAGATGAGTATAAGTGGTCAATATACTGGATTGACCGTTGCTGCTACTTTGGGTGTTTATCTCATAGTTATCGGTGCCTTAGTCTACAAATTGCATGCTCCTACCTGTATGGAGCAACAACTTATTACTTGGCAATTTATATCATGCTTTAAGTATGAGATAAACACCCAAACTTATTACTTAGCAATTTATATCATGCTACATACTGATCCAAATTATGACCAGTTCCTCATCTGTCTTATTACATATAATAGAAATAGAAAGAGACCTATATGATGACCCTCACCTCTCCGATAGTCTCACATTCATCCATAAAAGCTAACACATACCATGATTGGAGGAAATAATACAAATGTAGTTAATTCTCCTGTTTTTTTTAGCCTTCTGCTGCTTCCACATATGGCCATTGTCGGTTTTTTATGTATGAAGCTTTATTTAAATCTGTAAAGGTTACTATGTACTGGCACTACTCATATCAGATTTTATTATTTCATTGCCACTTATATTCCGTCTTCTTTGTATACAGGGAACAGCAATGTATGCAGAGGTACCTCCAAATGCTCTATCAAAGCTCCAGCCACAGCTAAAAGAAGGCAAAATACTAAAAATGAGAAAAATCAGCATCGACAGAGCTAAACCTACTTTCAAACCAGTCCGTGGATTGCACGTGATCAGACTCATGACCAAACCATACTTGAAGATGTGCATCCTGAGTCAAAGGATATTCCAAAATACGCCTACTTTCTAACACCATTCATGCAGCTACCACAGCTAGAACAAAACAAAGAGTACTTCATCGGTACAATATTTTTCCTCTCTTTTATAACAATGTATTGCAAAACTAAATTATCTCTATCTTAACTTATATGTTAATAACGAATAACAGATGTGATTGGACGGATAACAGCTCTTTCCGATGCAACAGCAGTATCAACTAATTCTGGAATCGTCCGCATGAAACGACTCATTCATCTTATGAACTTGAGGTAAATTACTTTGCAGATTTTCTACTTTACAGAAAAATATACATTAGCATTACATACTTATACTAACTCATATTTCCCTTACATGACTCCAATTGCAAATGAAAAAAAAAGTGGAAACATAGTAGAGATATCACTATGGGGATCAAGAGCCGATGAATTTCTAGGACAACAAGTTTATGAAGCTAGCAAAACAAATCATGTTATCTCTATATTTGTTGGAACTTTAGTCAAAACATTGAGCGGTGCTCGGCCTTTTCTTAGTGGAACATCTGCATGTCGGTGGTACATTAATATTCCAGAAATTCCTGAAATCACGGCATTTTACACAAGGTATACCCCAACACAGTACCTTTACCTTATGTCTTCAAAATATGTTCACCATCAGATTCCAACGACATTAACAAATCTGTATATACACAGCATTGGACAAGAGTCACAACCAATTCAGAAAATTACTTTGGAGGATGCCAATAAAAGCCACAGTATGATTGAGCAAAAAACACTTCTGGAACTAAGGTCCATTGACCCATTCGACAATCTGGTAAGTTTTTAGTTCATACACACACAATATATACTAGCTTACTCTATAATTTGTTTAACAATATAATCATATCGTGCCATATGATACATTATCTATATGTATATCTATATCTATATATATATATCTATATATATATATATATATATATATATATATATATATACACACATATAGATATACATATAGATAGATATAGATAGATATACATATATATATACATACATACATACATAATATATATATACATACATACATACATACATATATATATATATATATATATATATATATATATACATACATACATATACATATATATATATATATGGTTCTATACATATTCTCCAATTTTTCGCTGGACAAACGATGGGATCTCAAGAACTAATCATTGTCATATATGCCTACTACCCTCCTGTATTGAGCTATTAACAAGTACTATAAAACTTAATTTCTGCAAATGTAATATGTGCATAATGCTAAAACTGCCTTGCGAAATAGCATTGTGACAGCACCAGGGTAAACCAATGATTACATATTTACATGATGACAATCCAGTTATAAGTACCCATACTATGTAGGCAAAAGGACCAAAAATTATGTATTACAGACTGAAGGCACATGTACCTGATTATAAACATTATATGGATCCAAATAAACCCATTCCTTCACACGCTCAGTCCAAAACTTAAAAGAACAATACTGTTAAACCAACATCAGCCCATAACCATTTGTTTATTGAGTTCATACAGATTCGTTACTGTATTAACACTTAGATCCATAATTTTCCCAGGTGCGCACACTTTTTTGCATAGCCTCATGCTTTAACATACGTCATCTTAATAAAGTTATCTAACCTTTTGAGAAGCTATACATTGCATATTATACAAAGATACATTGTTCTGATAGTACTCATCATTTTTTTAAAACTGACCAAAAGATTTGAATGCACAATTACAATGTGACAATCGATCATGGTGTTATCCAGGGTGCACAAAATGCAACTCATCAACAAGGCTTGACGGAAATAGCTATATTTGCAACAAGCAAGGGCATGTATGCTCTCAACCAAACTACAGGTACTTTCGTTACAGAAACAAAATAGCAGCGACTATTGGATGCATTGCTGAAACTGTTTAAGGTGACTGAACTCTTACAGTTCGTATATTACATTGTTGTTGTGGAAAATAACTAAGATGCATTGCTGAAACTGTTTAAGGTCACTAAACTCTTGTTTTTGCTTCTGCTGCTCAATTCACGAGTAAGAACTTGAACAATCAAATTCGATGACTGATTAATTTGAAGTCTATATACTTTTGTTTAACTTTTGTCGGCTTACATCACTAAATTGTATCTAATTGAACATGGAAGTAGTCTCTATGATAAATCAGAACAGTAATATCTAGGCCAAAAGCCCTCTTCTTTCTAAAGAGTGGGAATTGTTATGCAGAAAAACACATAGTGCACAGCTGGGGATTTGGTTTAGTGGTAATATGTATGCTTACAGAGCGTAAGTTCCCGGGTTCGATTCTCAGAATCCCCAACCTAAAAAGCTTTTGCCTTTTGATGTCAAGGGTAGATGTCCATGGATGATGTTGAGGTGATAAGAATTCGATCCAGACAATGATATCTGCACCACTATCATGGTCTGTACATAAGGTGTGAGGTGTTAGAAACAACCTTATATCTTACAAGGTCTCAGACTATACCTGCATATGGGATATGATTGGCAATATTTTTGTTAATCTACAACTTATTTAAATAAAGAATAATTCAATACAAGGCAATAAATTACAATGCTGTTCTGGAAAAGATATAACTAGCTTTGCAGAAACTGCTTACCATCATCTTCTGTTTTGCTTATACTGCTAGAGTGCTGGCAATAGAAATTTGTTGAGTATCAATCAGTTAGTGATCAATTGTTGGTCTAGAAACTTTATTTATCTAAAAAGTTTTCCCACATACATATATGGCCTGTTTAATTAAAGAGTTAAATGCATGGGAGGCTCTTAAACTTGTAGTGGTGTACCAGATAGGTCCATGAACTTTCAAAACGTATTTTCAGCGCCCTAAACTTGTTATGGTGTACTAGATAGGTCCACAAACTCTTAAAATGCATTTTCAGCTCCCTAAACTTGCTAATTGATGCACCGCAGGTGCATATCCTTTCGTTTTATGTTTATGTTTTTCAAATGTTCTATCTCACATACTCTTCTCCACTATCCCTCTCCACTACAGCTGGAAGAAGCTTGGGGTCGTCTCCTACTCATGCTCGGCCACCGCCGCCTCCACCACCGTCCGCTCCGCCTCTTGCTCATCGTGCATTCTTCTTCATCTTCTTGGTCACCCACCCGCCTCCACCTCCTATACTACTGCGCTTCCTATAGTGCTCGGCTGCCTTCCCCGTCCCTTCCTACGCGGCTGCCCTGCCTCCTCCTTTCCTATCCCTCGCCTACCTACTCCTCTGCTGCCCGTTGCCTTCTCCATCGCTCGCCGCCTCCTCCCTCCACAACCACATATTTGGCAACACCTCCCCTCCTCTACGTGTGCCGATGGTGGGACACAAGCAGCGGTGGACCCGTCTCAGATCTAGCCATGACGCGGAAGTGGCGCAGGAAGGCCGTTGTCGACGGGTAGCGTGATGCGGGGAGGGGAGGGACGACGTTGGGTGGCAATGGACAAGAGGAGCGGTGCCGGGTGGCTGCGGAAGGGAGGGAGGAGGGAGCGAGCGGTGTCGGGCCGCCGGTGTGGCATGGGGAGACAACGACGTAGAGGAGAAAGGATAGAAGGCAGCTCCCTCTCAGCCTTGGCCATGGCAATAGCTCTGAGAAAGAGTACCGGGTGGCCATGGACGGGGGAGCAGATGGGACGACATCGGGAAGCGGCAGACGAGGGAAGAAGGAACTATGGGAGTAGAACAGAAGAGATAGAACATTATAGGGGCGTAATTGAAAAAATAAATATAAAACGAAAAGATATGGACATGCGGTGCATCATTTAACTAGTTTAGGGTGCTGAAAACATGTTTTGAGAGTTCGTGGACCTATCGGTATACCATAATAAGTTTAGGGTGCTGAAAATGCGTTTTGAGAGTTCGTAGACCTATCTATCTGGTACACCACGACAAGTTTAATGGCCTCCCATGCATTTAACTCTTAATTAAATTTACAAAAATTTCTTCACCACAGATACACAATATCACTGCATGGAATAGATGGAACGTGGAAATTAGAATTCATGCTATTTGATGACAGAGGAGCTTTACTGGTTGGAGCAGCTGCAGAGAAACTACTAAAATAATACAGCAGGTTTGAGATGCCACCACAAATATTATCACTCGTTGGAGAAAAAATGACTGGTTGTAAAGATCCAACCAAGCAAAAGCATTGACAGGAAGGGAGCTAACAGAAATAATAAATGAAACGACCCGATTCCGCGATGCCGAAATCCAAGCCTTTACTCGTTGCGATAGTCCTAGGATACACATAAGATATCGCAATTCATATGTTTCAATCGGTATCACATCCACAGCTTCGAATAATATTACATTTATACAATATTGGCCTAAGCCGGTACAAGTCCAAGCGGACTGAATCAAGCAGAAATCTTAACTAGCAGCGGAAAGTAGGTCTTCAAGTCCATCTCCATAGGCATCCTTGAGCGTAGCACAGCAACCTCCATTGAACCGTTCGTCGTAGGAATGGTCATCAACCAGCTCATCTCCAAGAACCTGCACGCTAGCACGCAATCCACCCTGAGACACTGCCCTAAGCAGCAGCAATAAAAGTAAAAGGGATAGTTCAAGTGGAAGGCTCTAGGCTTCCTATGCGAGCACAATATTTAAATAATATCCAGATCATTATATCATTGTTCCAATCGGGAATTCGGTCACACGACCGGTTCCCCAGCTCATCACTCATACCATCACATACACATCTCACCACCAAACTCCTCTTCCATAACATCCACTCATCATACTACATCTGCGGCAAGGACAGCTCCCACCCGTCCAAGCCTCATCGGCAGCAGCCGGGATCTAAACACTCGAGGGAGAAGAGAAGAAACCCCATGCTAGTTGAAGTGACTATCCACTCTTGGTCCGTCCGTGACTGTGGACGCCGGCTATACGTATAGATTTACACTTTGCAGAGATTTGCACATCTGTACCCATACGAAGTGGAATGGGGGCAGTGGCCAACTGCCCTCAGCCCACAACACCGATAAGTGAGTCCCCCCTTCTAGGCACCATCCTGCTTTCTTGAGCTAGAAACTGTGCGGATACAATACCACCGCACTCCCAGAACTGTGAGCTCGACCAATCCGGGGCCCCACGGGTCGTGTCTATTGGGGACGAGAGATTGCAACACAACCGTCATCTCCCCTAACACTATCGCCTTATGCCTACAGTCCTGGTGCTTTTCAGGGAGGGTCACGTCCCGTGCAGTTGCCCATGCAGCGTATGGTATGCGCGAGTCATATCCAAGATGCTATCACTCCTACTCGGTCCTTAACTGGCGAGAGCTAGCCTTCCAAGGGTCGGTTGCCACCCTCCGCGGTGTGCAGCTCACCTCCAAACACCTATCTCTTCATTCCGAAGAGATCTCTCCACTCTGAAGAGAGTTCTAGTCTCTCCCATACAAGTCGAATGCCGACTCTCGCCGATCCCATCTCACACACCATCTCGCTCTCAAACCACCCACTTCACACACTCCAAGAGTAATCACATCCCACCATCACATCACCCAATCTCACATCATGTTCATTTTAAATAGTTGTAGTAGTAAAGTGGTGGTAGTATAGCAAGGTAATGTGGCTAAATGGAAATAGGCTTCCTATTTTAGGTTATCAATAGCAGGTATAAACATAATTAAAGCAGCAGCAGCATATATGCGTGTCTATAGGTGAAAAGGCGGGGGAATGTCTGAATGGTGACCTGGAGCAGAGCCGATCGCTCTCGAGCTCTGGCGTAGACTCAAGCAGGTAGTCAGGATCTTCCGGGTCCTCCTTCGTAACTAATCCAAGGAAAATCCAAATAAATCGAGTGCACACAAACTCCAAATAAGATGCGAGAAGAACCAACATCACTCGAACAATGGCATTAAATAGCAGAGTTTGATTTTAGAACAACATCATAATTGGTTTCATTTTATTTCGAGTTAAACTGCATTGGCTATAATTTTCTAAAGTTGAACAGCCTTCAATTTGGTTGCACGCTAGGCATTTAGGATTGTTTACTGAAGCTAGCAAGTGCATCCAGAGTTTAGGAAGCTGAAGAAAGCACCTAGATGTCTGACGAGAAGCAGATCAGCGCATGCATGGTTAACAAGGTGCTAATAGGAGTTCCCGTAGCATAGGTATGGCCAACTACAAGGTCTGGTTGCACAGCATGCTGACAGTCAGGGAACACAGATGAAGGCAAGAGAAAGGTAGCGCCTGGCGTGTACTAAGTGTTCATCGTTCTGCTACTAAGGGCAGCAGAAGGGTGGTGCGTGCAAGCGCTCGTGACAGCGTGGCCGCTCCTGTCGGTGCCGTGCAGCAGCAAGGGTTGTGGCCGTGCTGGTGAGGCTGCAAGCACGCGCAAGGGCTCGAGCTGAGCTCGTCCATGGCGGGCTTGCGTGTGGTTTCGCGGCAACAGCTTGCACACGCACGCAAAGGTGAACGCAGCAACACTGACCGGTGGCATGGCTCCCTGCATAAGAGGTTCTCCGACGCGAAGGCCGGTCACAGGCAGACAAAGGCAAAAGACGGCTCTGGTCACGCGGGGAAACGGTGCTCCGCGCCCGCGGGCGTGCGCACCTGCATCATAGGCACGGGGGTCGCACATAGAACAAGCCGCTCGACGGCGGGGCAGGCAGTTCAAGGGGGTTCATCGGCTTGACGTCTGGACACGAAAACAGGGGAAAAGGTCGGGCCTTGACATTTGACATATGGCTGTGCTCACCGAGGGTCGACGGTGTAGGCGTGGCTGTGCCGACCGTCGGAGAAGAGGCCGCAGCCCGGGCTCGGTGGCTCGTGGTACACTCAGCGGCGTCGCGCTCCAGCTCGCGGTACAGCAGCGGCTTGAGGTGTCGTCGCGCTCTACAGCTCCGGCTCCTCGCTCCGCGTCCGGCTCCTCAGCAACAGCGGCGTCGGCGAAGGCGCGTCGTCGTCGTCGTCGCGGTTCATCTTCACGGCAGCGGCAGCAAGCATCTGGATGCCCGCCTCCGTCCGTCTCCCCTCTACAGCTTCGGCGTCAGGTGCCCGGCGTTGCACGTCGTGGTACAGGTCGTTGCGGCATCCTCCTCCGCAGCTCCCCCGGCGGCGTTGCTCGTCGTCGCAGTTCCGATTCAGCGTCGGCTCGTCGCGGCGCCCTTCCCGCGTCACTCCGGTGCTCTCAAACTACGGCGGCTCTGTCTGGATGGGGAAAAGCAGGGCCTTGGTCCGGTGGCGGCGCACGGGGAGAACTGGAGAGGGAGTGGCTTAAGTAGGAGGGAGGCTAGGGTTCCAAGGAGAGGCTTCCGCACGTGTGGCCGTCGATTTTCGGCTTCTGTGCACCGGGGCACATGGTGCGCATCGGCGGCAACAGGTCCTCGGCGGCTGCGGGCTCCACTGGTAGCGAGGGCGTGAGAGGGCAGAGCGGTTGCGCGGGTGTCGGGAGCTTGTCGGGGATTTGCTTGGCGGCCAAGAAGCTAGGGGCGAGGGGATCCGAGGGTAGCAGCTCGCCTTTGGCACCTGCGCGTGAGGAAGACGAACAGGAAGAAGGGGAAAGCTGCAGCGCGGGCCAGTGCTGTCAGCGAGAGGAAAGGAGCTGGCGTGCGATGGTCTGGCTGCTAGATGGAGCGGTCATGGGTTGGGCTGGTTCGGCTGGTCAAAGGCCCAAACCTGGTTTCCACTTTGTTCCATTCTAATTTCACGTTGCACTATATGCTTTAATTATGTAGTTTGTCTGAATTTAAATATTGTTTTATACTCAAACTAGCACACAGAACGAAGATCCAAAGAAGAGCCTAATCATACATGCACATGTTAATCATTTCTAAAACCAAGTTTTAATTAATGTGACAATTGATTGAAAAACAAATCATTACATTTAGCATAAACTCCTTTTGTAAAAGGCATAGGGTAGTTTATCAAACTAGTTAATTAATTTAGATCCCTAATACTTAGCTTATATTTTCTATAACCTACTTTAAGTAATTAGTTCGTTTTCTAAACTAGGATTTGGTTCATTCGTATTTTTATTTAAATAACTTAGTTAGTAATTTAGAAATATTTCGCCTAATATGATATGCAAACACACAATTCACACAGTTTAAGAAAAAGTTTTTGAAAGTTAGGATTTTTACTATCATTAGCATTCCGTAAAAATACGGAATGTTACAATAAAGATCCAACTTTCGACATACTCAGCATTAAAAAGAGACATGAAAAAGATTTAGCACCATGTGTATTCAAGAGTGAGCAAACCGCTACTCTTCTAGATGCTTTCTCCTCACAGACTACCAACCTGCCACCCCTTGTTCCTATACAATTCAACAAAGAGAATAATCAGGTATGCACTGTATTACCTTGTACACTTTATTCCATGTTCTATAAATTGTCAGATTTTTTTTAATAGGCTTCACCTACCCATCATATGTCACCTCAGGATATTCAGCTAATGGAAATTGATCACAGCAAGTATGCTTTATCTCCAATCTTGTCTTATATCTTTTAACAGTGATACATATTTCTAAATCTTAATCCATTTAAATCTAAATTTAACAGCTTCCTTGAGGATGATGCCAACATATTGTGCAAGCGAGGTTTTGAAAAAATCAATGATTCTGATAAAGAATTACCTGATGATCCACTGATCCTTAACAGACCAAAGAAAAGGAAGGAATAATCAAGCAACCTGAAATGTAAGAAATAATGGAAAACCTTACCTACCATGCTTCTACACACATTGAATTTATTTTGTGATTAAACCATTTCGTTGTTATATGCCAGGTATCCTGAAGCTTTCCAGCTTTATCGAACTGCCAAGAGCATACATCAGTGTTGAACCATGGCATATATTTTGTGAGCTCAAACCACGTATGCCTTTTGTTGTATAAATTAGTGATGGATTGCAGCTCAGCTTATCCTACATAGCAGCGTACCCAAGCTTTTGATGTTTGTATGTGTGGTTAATCCACTTGTTATATCTCTCTAAAAGAAGATAATGGAAACCTAGGAATCAGCTATGTCAAATGATGCTATGTTCTTCACCTCCTGTTCAATGTTAACTGGTCACTAAGACATTGTATTATATTTCGTAAGCCATGTACTTGGAACATAAGTATTAAAGTCACGATGTCATATATACGTATCCATACCATCTATAGTGCTGACAATGGAGGACAATATTAAAGCGGGCTCCCTATGCTGCTCGGCGAAGCCGCGATTCAGTTTCTAGTAGGCACGAACTTTCCGCGGGTAGCAATAGCGTCGTCTCATCGGAGTTACCATACATATTCCCGGAACAAGTTCTTTATTTTGGCTTTACCTGCTACTACATTCCAGCACTAGGGCGCAGATTGCGGAGCTCATCATCCGCTGAGCCAAACAGAAGGACGTCACCTCTGCTGGTGGCAGTTGGCTTCTTTCCGCATAAGGCATCGCACGAAAGTTTTGCAGTCCAAGGGCTCCGAAACGCTAGAGAGCGTAGAGATGCTAGCATGCAAGAAGTGGCCACGACGATAAAATCACGCGCAATTAACTGTCTCCAACGTCACCCAGAGCTGATGGAATACAGAATGCATTGGCTCTCCAAACATGGTGGTGCATGGTTTACGATGGAAAAGCCAAGAGTCGAAAGGACTAGGAGGATGTGCAGTACCCGGCAGGGGAGGTGGAAAGGGAAGTACGTATACAAGTAGAAAATACCTGGCCAGCTCTACCATTCGCGACCCACAACAACTCCATCATCCGATGTGATAATGTGAACTAAATATCTAGCTAGTGTATATTGTTGAATGTAATGTGCTGCCCTTATTTTGCTGTGTTTATCTTAACTAATAAAAATGCACATGCATCCTGCACGTGTAAAAAAACATTGTATAATTTAGCTGATTGAAATATAAACTTATGGATCAACAAATATAATGGTTATCTACTAAAAATATTGTTTATAATTCAGAAAATAATAATAATTTTTTAGAAGCCAGCTAATATATATTGCATAAATAATATTCCTAACCCACATATATGATACATGAATATAAAACTACCTCATATATTTTTTTCAAATAAAGATAAATAGAAGATCAAAGTGTCATTTTTTATCAGTTTGATTTCAAAAATAAAATTTTGAACAATAATATACAAATCTACGGATGATTTACTTTTGTGCATATGTTTGCTAAAAGTCTTCCAACCAAATATACATGTGCTTTTTATTAAATATATTGGTACACCTTAAAGATCGTGCAAAAAAAGAAATACACTCACCTTAAAGTCCTGCAACCAAATGTGCATTAAAATTTACCTTATTCTATTTCAAAGCAAACCGTTACCACTTTGCAAGCTCGCAAGGCTTAGGCCTATTAGAACGACACACACACTCAATTAAGCGTCTCAACGTGAGCGAGAGAGCGCATCGAGATCCTAATGTCCATCACCACCAACAACGATGTCTAAGTGTCACCTTCGATCCTAGGAGTGGCAGGCCAGGTGCGTGCGGATCAGGTTGCGTGAAACATGTGCACGTGTGGATGCACTTTTTAAAAGCTTTCATCGTAGAATCAAATATATCTTTATCTTAGTGATTTCGTCCATGTTTTTTGAAAATAGGGTTTGACGAGTAAATTGGCTAAGGCCCACTTGCATTCCTAGGGAGGACTCGGGGTCAAGACTGGCTAATGACAAGGGTGTAGGCGCACAGTGTATCGACATACATACATAGTTTGTGTGAGATTGACATTTTAATCTTGTTGCAAACCTTCGTCGTACAGCGTACGATAGCGGTGTATACATTGTGCACGAGGGAGAGAATATCATATAGCTTATCTTAAACTTGGCCGTGCTTAATTTGTCAAAACCCCTAACCAATGCAACAAGCTTGCTTCTAATTAGTACGGTACTAATCATACTTCAACTTTGGATCCCGCTGAAGTTAAGAGGTGGTGTGAAAAGGAAAGGCACGATAATTGGACTGGTAATAAAGATCAAATAGAATTTCTATCTAAGAGAAGTGAGTATCAACGTAATTATGGTGACCAACAAAAGACTCAGATAGGTAAGAATTTTATTTTGTAAATCATAATTGTGCACCAAAAATTATTTGAAACCTTTTTAATTATATATTTATTTAAAATATATCTAAAAAATGTTATAGGACATATGAATACATCTCGGTAAAAAGAGCATCAAAATATGATGCCATACATGAATTATAGGAAGAAAAAGAGAAATAAATATGGAAAACAGACGTTGTTGTGTAAAGGCCTGAAAACTCAAGACGGCCCACTTAATCCAGCTAGCCCATTTCAGCTTCGCGCAATCTCGACCGCTGGATGAAATCGGACGTATCAGGGTTAGCCGTCGCCCAAATAAAGACCAATAAGCGGCCAGCAAACCCTAGCTCGCCCATCTCCTCTCACTCGGTCACAGCTGACAAAGACCCAAAAAAAAAAAAATCCCCAAATGCCTTCAATGGCACCCGGCAGGCGCGGCTGGTTTTTCTGTTTTCACGATTCTCTTGCTTCTCGCAGTGGACCAAGACGTAGGAAGGCAGCTCGGTGTCGAGCTCCTGTGCGAGCTCCTTCACAGCTGTGATTGGATTTTGTGCTAATGCTCCACAGCCAGGATTTTCCCATCTCCCTGTCTCAAGGGCTCCGTGTGGACTCCACCAGCTTCTTGGATTTTGCTGCTCTTTAACTGTTCTTCTCGATTTCAAACGGATCTTGAGCCGTGTCTGTCGTTCTCTTTTCCTTCCTCCGTGTGGACTCCAGCTCCTTGGATTTTGCTGCTCTTTACTGTTCTTCTCGATTTCAAACGCATCTTGAGGCGGCACTGGTGCTAATGCTGCACCATGTGTTTCTGGACCAAATTTTTCCTGCCTCTGCCGCTTTGACTCGTTCTTGCAGACACTTACGCTCTCTTCTTCATCTTGCATGGTCTGATCCTCACTCCTCGATTTCCCATGCTTATTTGTTCTTTATTCTTGTTGTTTTGCTGTCAGGAGACACGAAGGGTCCAAAGGATGCAGCTCGTTGTCTGGATCCGCGCGGTGCTTCGATGACCTTGTTAAGCCCCTTTGGAACAAGGAATTTTTTTTCTGTTCCTGTGTTTTTTAACCGATTCGAAACTCCTGTGCTAATCCCGAGAAACTCCTGTCTTCTAAAAGGCCTAAATGTGAAATTTCTACGTTTCAAAATAGCCTAAATGTTTAGGATCTAGCCTATTTTGGTTTTTAATGGCGATTTGGTATTATCATATATGAGCCTGTATCAATGTTAGGCTTGTACCATGTACCTGATGTTATTTACTCATTGTTGTTGGGCCTTTCTCGATTTTGGCCCAGATGGGTTAAGAGGCAGGCCTGCACGTTAATCATATGTTATATTGAGATCCTTTATTCCGGGATTTGAACTCGCAGCAAACGGATTCGCTCGTGGGTACAAAAATCGGTGGAAAAAAACTTTGAGATGGTTACTGCGCCGGCCGCAGGCTATGGCAGATAGGGATGCAAACGGATCGGAGCGGATAACATCTTTTTCATATCCTAATTCTATTTTTTTTGTCGGATTCGGAGCGGAACGGATATTATGCGGTTACGGATATGAATATGGATTTTTTAGGACGTCAGAAATGGTACGGAGTCGGAGCGGTGTCGGAGCGGGAGCGGATTTAAAAAGTCGAATAATACATGACTACATCTAATTTTTTGTAGCGATCAATAAATCATAAATTAAAGTTTAATAATTGATAACATAATTTGGATGGCGCTTTGTTTCCATTTCTACCCTCCGCTTTTTTTGGCAGCAGTCAATCATCATTGATCTTATTGTACTTATCAAACTAATCGGATATTATCCTATTATAAACATCGGATAATCCGCTTTCAAATGTCGGATACTCCATATCCGTCGGATTTTAACGATACCATATCCTACACCGCATCCGCACGAAAATCGGATTCGGATTATCCATATCCGCATGGATATACAACCTCCCCCTCCATATCCGGCTAATTAGGATTCAGATCTGATCGGATAATTATCCACACCGTTTGCACCCCTAATGCCAGAAACAGCTGCTGCTTCTGCCGTAGTTACACGGCGCGCCCACTTTGAATTTGAGGGCCATATTAAAATTGCCACTGCCGTAGTTACACGGCGGGCCCACTTTGAATTTGTGGGCCATATTAAAATGCCATTAGAAGCCTAATTTATATTAGATCTAACGGTGGGCATGTTTGGTGGGTAAAACCCATATGGTGAAAAAGTGTTAATTTTAACTGAGGCTTTTATAGGGTGGAAGATTAATCAACAATGTAACGTGCAGACGTCACCCACCTGATTAATTATATGTCTACAGTAACGGTACGTTTGGTTGAAGGGATAGAACTAGATGAATTGGGATAGTCCTACATTTATACCGTTTTAATACCGTTTGGTTGGAGGAACGAAGTGGAACAGAGTCGTTTCAATATTTATACCGTTTGATTAGAGGGATGAAGTGGGACATTGTCGGTACCCAGCTAACCGGGTACCCGCTTACACTGGACGAAGATCACTAAGGGAGGTAACTACTGCAGTACAAGGAGGGCGTAAGGCCGCATACAGATGGGCCCGGCCCACTCCTTGGGAAAGCTGGGGCCACGCACCCGGCCCACAGGGGAGGCCCCGGACCTCCTTGAGGACCGAGCCTCCCCCAGCCACGCGAGGAGAGGTCCGGACCTCTCGGGCCGGAGCCCGGAGCCCGTACCTTCGGTGGCCTGGGGCCGCCTCGTGCCCACAGAGCACGGGGAGGTCCGGAGCCGGCGCCCTTGGTGGTCCGGGGCCGCCACGTGCAGAAGCGCGTGGAGGTCCGGAGCCAGCGCCCTCGGTGGTCCGGGGGCGCCACGTGCCCGCAGAGCGCGTGGAGGTCCGGAACCAGCACCTTCAGTGGTCCGGGGCCGCCACGTGACCACAGGGCACGGGAAGGTCTCGCGTTGCCACGTGCCCACAAGGCGCGTGGCGGGGCCTTCAGGCGGGCGCCTCGCCCACCTGCCGCATTTATTGCGGGCAGGTGGGCGTGCCCGATGCCGCAGACACCACCGCTGTCAGGCTGGCACGCCCCAATGCCGCTGACACCGCGAGTGTCAGGCAGGCGTGCCCCCGTTGCCCGCCGCCGTTGTCAGACAGGCGTGCCCCCATCGCCCGCCGACGCCGCCGCTGTCAGACGGGTGTGCCCCCGTCGCCGCTGGCACCGCCGCTGGCAGGCGGCGGCGGCGAGGCAAAGGGGCGCGCCTTACCAAGGCACGGCGGCGATGACAGAGCACTACAGTTGATTTCCCCAGCTACGCTGGGGTCTATATTGAGTAAACAAGTACGCTGTACTCATCATGAGCCGCGCCACGCGCGGCGGCCGCGCTCAGCCTAATACTAGGCAGCGGTGCTACAACGCTACTACGAGCGCCCTGTCCTGTCGCGCGTGCGCGTCCCCTGCCCCTCGGCCTCTGAAGCCTCTCAGCAGGTTTAGCAGCCGATGGGACAGGACGGCGTGAGGCAGGACGGCGCGGCGCCGTATCCGGGCGACAAGACGGTATGGCGGATCTCCAGGCCATACCAGGTCACGACGGTGGTACAGGCGCAAAGCATGGAAGCGTTGGACATCAGGCACAGAATAGAACTGTAGCATAGAGGAAATGGCCGGGACCACCTGTCGGGGCCCGGCCACCATGTACATGCCCCCCTTGGGCTATAAAAGGGGAGGCATACGCAACACAAAGGCAGGCTGGAACAACCTCGAACGAGCTCACAACAGACTCAAAACACAGATCCAGACAGCCTCAGGGACTCCTCTGAAGGCCCACGAAATACAAGAACACACCCACAGTGGACGTAGGGTATTACGCTCCGGCGGCCCGAACCACTCTAAATCCTCTTGCCACCATCGTGCCACCACCAACTTAGCTAACAACGATTGCTCCCCCTAACTACACTCAGTACTTAGGATCAAGGCCGGGTGCATTCCGCCACCCGACCAGGAGCACTCCCGCTCCGACATTTGGCGCGCCAGGTAGGGGGTGCATCAGTTAGCTTCATCCCTCAACGCATGATGGTGCGCATCCGCGATTTCCATGAGGATGCAGCCGCATCAGAGGAGGTGGCCTCGACTGGGTCGCAGGCCTCCCCCCACCGTTCTGAGGGCGCGGCACGGACGTCGCGGCTCCCTCGACGCCCCGCGGGGGGCGCCGCTGCTGCAAATACTGCAGTAACAAGTGCTGTAGCGGCAAACGCCGCCACAGCGAACCCCGCTGCTGCTAGCGGCCCGCTCGCCGCAGCCAGGGAGTTGCTTCGTAACCCTCCGGGGCCGACAGCCTCACCTAGCGCCCTGGCGCAGTGGCGAAGCGATGTAGATCGCCTGATCCACCTAGCCGAGGTCACCCCTGGCCCGGCTAGGACTGGGTCACGACTCCCTCCCAGCAGCGGGGGGAGGTCGAACCGCCGCAGGCAGCATGATGCGGCAACATCCGCGCGCTCCCCCTCAGTAAGGAGCGCGCAGACGGAAGACCTGCGAGCCGAGCTCAACCGCCGGCGAGCAGGCATCCCCACCACCGTGGAGCAACCACGGATGCAGCCGAGCGCCGCCAAGGGCAAGAACCTTGACGCGGCGTTCGCCGCTGCAGCACCTAAGCCCCCGGCTTACGCGCCACCCCCGGTTGGCGTGCAAACGCCACCAGGGGTCGTATCGGCTGGAGTTGGCTGCGCCGCACTCGCGGACAGTCTACGCTCCACGCGCTGGCCGCAGAAGTTCCGGCCGCACCTGCCGGAAAAGTACGACGGGAATACCAACCCGTCGGAATTCCTGCAGGTGTACGTCACCGCTATCACAGCGGCTGGCGGAGACGACGCCGTTATGGCGTCATACTTCCATGTCGCCTTGTCTGGGCCGGCCCGGACTTGGCTCATGAACCTCTCTCCCGGGTCAATCCGGTCCTAGGAGGAGCTCTGCACTCTGTTCCAGGCGAACTTCGCGAGTGCGTGCCAGCAGTACGGCGTGGAGGCCCACCTCCATGCAGTACGTCAGGAGCCTGGCGAATCCCTCCGAGCGTTCATCGCTCGTTTCGCCAAGGTGCGGGGGAGGCGTCCGTGATGAGAAGATGCTGGAGAAACTGGCGACCCGCCAAGTACAGGACGTCGCCACCCTGTACGCGCTGGCGGACAGGTGCGCTAGGGCCGCCGAGGGGCGTGCATGGCACTCCCCACAGCCGGACAGGACTGCCCAGCCAGGCGCCTCTGCTGGTGCTGCCCGAGAGGGCGGCAAGAAAAAGAAGAAGGGCCGACGCCCTGAGAGGTTCCTGGAAGGGGCCCCTGTCGCTGCGGCAGCACCTGGAGGCCGCGACACCGGCGGCAAGCGCCCGAGGCAACAGGCGCGGAACAGTGGCGGCTCATGTCCTGTTCATCCCAACAGCGGTCACAGCGCCGCCAACTGCCGCGAGATACAAAAGCTCGTGCAGCGGCGCCTCAGTGAACGCCGAGAGCGTCCGGCCAAGGACGACTCACCCCCACGCCAGCGCCCTGGCAAGGGGAAGGCTACCAGCGATGGTGGGCCCGCCGCTGGGGGCAAGGAGATGGGCTACCAGCCCCCGGAGCGGGAGCTCAAGAGCGTCTATGCTCTAGGCCACTCCAGCTCCGAATCCAGTGACAACGAACGTCGCAAGAGGCTGTACGTCATGTACGGCGGAAGCTGGGCGGTCTCTTCCCGGCGGGACGTGAAGGCCCTGCGCCGAGAAGTCCTCTCGGTCAGGCCGAGTGTCCCTGGGGTGGCTCCACACCACAAGTGGAAAGACACCACCATTTCCTTCGGGCCGGCCGACTGCCCAGAAAACATGGCTGGGGCTGGCGTACTGCCGATCATCACATCTCCAGTGGTCGCCAACATACGGCTCCACCACGTGTTGATCGACGGCGGGGCCGCCCTCAACATCATCAGCCACGCAGCCTTCAAACAGCTGCAGATTCCAGAGACGCGCCTGGCTCCGACGCGCCCATTCTCCGGCGTGGGTCCAGTGCCGATCTACCCGAAAGGGAAGATCGACCTGCCGGTCACCTTCGGGACCCCGGAGAAGTTCCGCACAGAGAACGTCCAGTTCGATGTCGCAGAAGTCAACCTGCCGTTCAACGCCATCATTGGCAGACCGGCACTGTACCGCTTCATGGCCGTTGCCCATTACGGGTACTTGGTCGTGAAGATGCCGTCTCTGGCGGGTGTTCTCACCGTGCCGGGAGACCGCCACGCAGCCGTCGCCGCAGTAGAGAAGCTCCATGCTCTCGCTACTGACGCAGCGAACCCGGCGGGGGACAACCCCTCGACCTCTCGGGCCAAGGTTCCTGTTAAGGAACCAAAGGTGCCCAAGGTACGCCCTTCCGACCCCAAGGACGTGCCGGTCAAGACCGTCCAGATCGGGGCAGAGCCCTCCCAGACCACCCGCATCGCAGGGAATCTGGGAGAGAAATAGGGAGACGCGCTCGTTGCTTTCCTCCGGGCAAATGTCAACGTGTTCGCCTGGGAACCGTCGCAGATGCCTGGGATCCCTAGGGAAGTGATTGAGCACCGTCTGAAGATCAACCCAGACGCCAAGCCGGTGCGGCAAAAGCCACGGAGGCAGTCCGTGGAGCGCCAGGACTTCATCCGTCAGGAGGTCCGGAAGCTCCTGGACGCAGGCTTCATCGAGGAGGTCCACCACCCCGAGTGGCTGGCCAACCCGGTGGTCGTCCCCAAGGCGAACGGGAAGCTTCGGATGTGTATCGACTACACCAGCCTCAACAAAGTATGTCCTCCAGACCCTTATCCCCTCCCGCGCATAGACCAGATAGTAGATTCCACCTCCGGGTGTGAACTCTTGTCTTTTTTGGATGCGTACTCTGGGTTTCATCAGATCCAGATGGATGAGGAGGATAAGAGGCATACAGCCTTCGTAACAGTAGATGGTTTATATTGTTACGTTGTAATGCCATATGGTCTGAGGAATGCTTTACCTACGTTTCTGCGTGCCATGAACTTCACGTTCCATGACCTGATCAGAAACATAGTAGAGGTCTATGTCGATGACATTGTTGTCAAGACCAGGGTAGGGTCGACCTTGATGGAAGACCTAGCCCTTGTTTTCGATAGGTTGCGCACAACGCGCACGAAGCTGAACCCCGAGAAATGCGTCTTTGGCGTCTCGGCTGGTAAACTGTTAGGGTTCCTAGTGTCACATCGCGGCATTGAGGCAAACCCAACCAAGATCAGGGCGATCGAGGCTATGCGGCCGCCGGCCTGCATTAAGGACCTCCAGAAACTCACTGGGTCCTTGGCAGCCCTCAGCCGATTTATCTCAAAGCTAGCTGAGAGAGCCCTGCCCTTCTTCAAGCTTTTGAGGAAGTCCGGACCATTCATATGGACCGAAGAGGCTGAGCAAGCCTTCCAGGAGTTGAAGCAGCATCTCACTACTCTGCCTGTTCTAGTGGCGCCAGAGTCTGGTGAGACCCTGTTTCTCTACCTCGCGGCGACATCCGAGGTAGTAAGCATGGTCTTGGTCGCCGAGCGACCAGCCCATCCCCACGAAGGAGACACCGGGGTCCCCCAAGTGGAAGGTGGTGGTCCGCCCACCACGGGAGCTGCAGCCGGCCCCGATATCGGAGGACCGGTTGGCACGTTGCCCTGCCAAGGCAATAAGCCGCCAGAAACTGGAGGCCAAGCCGCCCAGGGGGCCAGCCTGGCAGGGGGAGATGGTCTCGGACCTGCCACTAAGGTCCGGACCACCCAGAGGCCAGTCTATTACGTCAGTGAAGTCCTCCACGGGGCGAAGGCCAGGTATCTGGAAGCTCACAAGTTCGCCTACGCATTACTTATTGCTTCCAGAAAGTTGCGCCACTATTTCTAGGCGCATAAGGTTGTCGTGGTGACCTCTTTCCCATTAAGAGCAATCCTGCGCAATTCTAACGCTACTGGGAATATCGCCAAATGGGCTGCGGAGCTGGCAGAGTTCCAACTCGACTTCCAGCCCCGAAGTGCTGCCAAGAGCCAAGTCTTGGCCGACTTCATTGCGGAATGGACTCCCACCGCCTCGGAATCTGGAGCTCCGCAAGCCGAGGCGGAACCTTCCCAGCCGGACAGGACCGTCCGGGTTTTCACCGAGCCGCACTGGACTCTTTTCTTCGACGGGTCCGCCCGCGAAAAAGGATCCGGAGCAGGGGTGGCTCTCGTGGACCCAAACGGGGATCAGGTAAAGTACATAGTATGCTTCGAATTCAAAGCCACTAACAACATGGCGGAATACGAAGGCTTGATCTTTGGGCTCATGATCGCTCAGTCACTGGGAATCAAGCAGCTCCTGGTTAAGGGGGATTCCCAGTTGGTGATCCGACAGGTCCGGGGGGAGTGCTGCTGCAATAACCCCCACCTCGCAGCATACCTCATGCGAGTAAGGGAGCTCGAGAAGGACTTCGAGGTCCTGGAACTGCAGCACGTTCCTAGGAACCTCAACTCAGTAGCAGATGACCTCTCCGCGAGGGCATCGACTCGGGGCTCAGTACCCGAGGGCGCCTTCAAAAGACAGCTGCTGAGACCAACCGCCCAGCCAGCCGAACTGGGCGAAGGGGGCAGAACTAGCACCTCGAAGCTAGCAGTCCCGGTGGTCCTCCATCTCTGGAGCCCACCAAGGATTGTGTGGACTGATGACCCCGGCATGTCATCAGGGACACATCCAATGGCTCAGGGCAGTCCCGATGCACGGATCTCAGAGATCCGGGACTACCTGAAGGACAAAATCCTTCCCGAAGAACGTGTGTCTGCTGAGCGCATAGTGCGGTTGGCTAAACGCTACACGCTAGTAGAAGGGGATCTCTACAGGCGTGGCGCCAATGGCATCCTCATGCGATGCATAACCCGGGAGGAGGGCCGCGATTTACTCGCGGAGATCCATGGAGGCGAGTGCGGGAATCATTCAGGGTCCCATACGCTGGTCGGTAAAGCCTTTCGGCATGGCTTTTACTGGCCGACAGCGCTCCAGGATGCAGCTGAGCTAGTAAGGTCCTGCAAGGCGTGTCAGTTCCACGCAAAGCAGATACACACACCGGCTCAGTCTCTGCAGATGATTCCACCCTCTTGGCCCTTCGCGGTATGGGGGGTGGACATCCTGGGACCTTTCCCTAGAGCTGTCGGTGGGTACCGGTACCTCTACGTCGCCATTGACAAATTCACAAAATGGCCTGAGGTAACCCCAGTAGTAAGCATCACCCAAGGAACTGCAACAGCTTTTCTTAAGTCCATTGTGTGCCGGTTCGGCGTCCCTAGCCGTATTATAACGGACAATGGGACCCAGTTCACGAGCCAGGTCTTCCAGGACTATTGTGACGGCGTTGGCATCCAGTTATGCTTCGCCTCTGTAGCACATCCTAGGAGCAATGGACAGGTCGAGAGAGCTAACGCAGAAATCCTCAAGGGGCTCAGAACCCGCACCTTCAACTGCTTGGGAAAGCATGGTGCGAAGTGGGTTGATGAGCTCCCCTGCGTGCTATGGGGGATCCGGACCACACCCAGCCGAGCAACCGGGGAAACCCCATTCTTCCT
Organism: Paspalum vaginatum; assembly: GCA_030272315.1. Classification (NCBI taxonomy): domain Eukaryota; kingdom Viridiplantae; phylum Streptophyta; class Magnoliopsida; order Poales; family Poaceae; genus Paspalum; species Paspalum vaginatum. The sequence goes on along the minus strand of CM059013.1, from coordinate 47,033,958 downwards.
GGTATACGGGGCCGAGGCATGCCTCCCACCAGAAATACTCTTGGGCTCCCCACGGGTCCAAGCTTTTGATGAGTCTTTGCAGGAACAAGCTAGGTGCGACGACGTCGACCTCGTCGAAGAGCAAAGATGGCAGGCTGCAATCCGGAACGCACGGTACAACCAATCACTCAAACGCTATCACGAGCGAACCGTGCGGGGCAGGGTGCTCCAACCTGGAGACCTGGTCCTGAGGCGCATCTTGAGCCGAGAAGGGCGCAACAAGCTCTCCCCCAGCTGGGAAGGCCCCTTCAAGGTGACAGAAGTTAGCCGCCCCGGTTGCGTTCGCCTCGCCACGGAGGAAGGAGTTCCGCTGCCGAACCCTTGGAATATAGAGCACCTCCGTAAGTTTTATCCGTAGGCAAGAAATTCAGGGCAACTCCTTTTTCTTTTGGTAAGCTAAATAGGACCACCATGTGGACCAGAGCGGTGAAGGTCCGCCCTTGTAATCCCGACCTCTGGCTGACATCACATGACGCCCTGTACCGCTTGATTAAAGAAAGAGTTTAGCCCTGAAATTCTTGTCTCCGCTGTTACCCTACTGCTTACTCAGCTGTCATCTGCTTCAATTTTTCCTAACCCCTGCGTGGAATCCTACTCTTGCCAAAAATCTCCTTGGAACCAGCAGGACTTGGCAGCTTGAGTGTGAAGCGGTTAGCACAGAGGCTGGGAAGGAGGTCCGGAATACTGGGTGCCAGGTCCAGAGAAAAGGGGCTCGCCTTGGTAGCATGGAGCTGTCAGCTGCTTAGCCTGGTCTCATACCCTAAGCACTGAACACTCCCTACCACGCCGTGAGTTCCCCCAGTATCAGGAACAGTGCGTTTAGTGCTCCGGACCACCTCCTAAGCTAATGGCGCATCCCCTAACCTCAGCAGCAAGGTCCCGCTGCGGCTCCAAGGACTTCGAGGCAGCGCGGTTACCTTTTGTTTCGCTAGGGGAGGTCCGAATGACTGCAGGACCGGACCAGAACTAAGGTGTTCTGGGCTAAGGATAGTCCAGGGCTGTGTCGTAGTTTTGCCTGGTTCCGTACCCTTAACTCACACACCCTGCTATCCCACGAACAAACATCCTAGCCCCTGGCCCGGACAGCAAACGCTCCGGACCTCGAATAGCGGAAAAGGTCAACTCAGAGTGGGTCCCGTAGGTGCGACATTGACGTTTGCCGTGAGTTGCATGCAGGTCTGGCCTCTGACTTGGTGGTACCCAGCCTCAAAACTTAGAGCCTACCTACCAGGGGGCCAGGGGGTCAGGTAACAACACACCAGCATGCAGCAGGGAGTAAATGGAGATAAGTCGCATCTACCATTCTTATATTACTTGGCATACTAATGTTTTGCATACATTAAAAAAAAACAAACAAAAAACAAGACAAAACAGCAAAAGCTGTTGCTCTACGGTGCTGGAGAGGCCCCTGTCCCCGGTACATCCGAGTCCTCGTCTGTAGGGGTCCGCTGGAACCGGGCGGCAACGACCTCCACCGCCTCCTGCACGCTGTCCCGAGCGGTGGCCTCCGCTTCCTCCCGAGCGGCGGGGTCGTGGCTCCGGAAGCAGACCAGGAGGTGCTCCACCACGAGGCGGCACAGCTCGCGGCCCTCGGCTTCACGGCGTTCTCCGAGTGTGGAGTCCAGGTGCCGGAGTCGCTCCACCGCCGAGTCCAGGACAGGGAGGGCGTCCGCCATGGTGGAAGGCGGCTCTGACACCCGGATCGGACTCAGTCCGAGCGGTACCAGAGCCGAGCTCGCCTCCCCGGCCCAGTCGACGATGCGTTGGAGGCCGGCGCGCATCTGCTCCCGGTCCTCCACCGCCGCCTGCTGAGCAGCACCCTGCTTCAGCTGCTCTAGAGCGGCCCGCTCAGCCAGCAGCTGCCTCTCCTGCTCCGCCAGCTCCGCTTCCCGGGACTTCACCCAGTCCTCGCGGACCTTGAGCGTGGCAGCCTGGCGAGCAGCAGAGTCCCTCAGAGCCTTGGCCGACGCCTCCCGCTGAGCGATGGAGTCCTCGCGGGCCGCGACCGCTGCCTCGCGCTCGACAAGCCTCAACTTCATCTTGTCGAGCTCGGAGTTGACAGCAGCCTACCGCTCAGACACCTCCACCAGCTCTTGCCGGCGCTGCTCCACGCCCTTCCACGCGGACTCCAGCTTCGCCTGCTCGAGCTTCAGCCGCGCCTCGCCTACCTCAGCCTGCTTCTCGCGGAGCCCAACCGCGCGCTCCCGGCCAGCCAACCTCTGCAGGTCCTCTTGGAAGGCCGCGCGGTCGGCGTCGAGCTCGGTACGGGCAGTGGAAAGCTCCGCACGGGTCCGTGAGTGCTGGGCGGTGGCAGCTTCGATCTGCTCCCCCAGACGGGCCCGCCAGCCGTCCAGGCCCTCGCGCTCCTGTTGCAACCGGGCCCACTCCAGCTGAAGCGCCTCCTGGGCGTCGTCCAGGGCCTGGTGCGCCCGACGTAGCACGCGAGGGAGAGGGGCTCCACCCGGCTTGGGCAGGGGCAGAAGCGGCCTACCCAGAACCTCCTCCAGTTCCCCCTCGGTAGGAGGTGGAGATCCGGGGCTAGTCATCTGGGCGGCGGGCGACGAAGGCTCCGAAGTCCGGCAGTCAGGAGCCGCCCCCGGCGCAGGCCCTTGGGTCGCGACGCTCTCAGGCACCGGGCTGCCTGGTGCCTGGGGCTGCGCGCCTGGAGCTGCCCCCTCAGCAGGCACTCCGGGTGCGGTCTCGGCCCCCGAGGCGCCCCCCGGCGTCGGCCCACCTGGGGTCTGGGGCCGGACAGACGGGGTGGCCTCCGGTGCAGGCCCCTCGGTCGTAGCCCGGGCCCGCGTGGCGTCTTCCGCCGACGGACCACCAGGGGCGCACTTCTCCGCCGTGGTCGCCCGGCCACCAGAGCCGCTGGGGGGAGGAACGCCGCCCGGGCGTGTCGGCCTAAACAAAAATGCACGGCGAAAGGCTGAGGAGCCTGAAAAAAGCTAGCCATAGTACCACGAAGTATGCGAAGCTAATCCAAAGGGCTTACCTCGAGGTAGGCGCCGACCAGCGGCCACGAAGGCCAGAGCCTCGTCGCGGCTGCCGATCCGCGGTCGACGCTGCCGGTGGCTGCTGTTGCCGCGGGCCCGAGGCCGGCGGTGCCGGAGAGGACCGCCACTGCTGGTCCGGCGTCGGAGGAGGTGCCCGGCGCTGAGGGTGCCGCTGGCCCGGAGGCGGCGACGGCACTCGCTCCCCTTGCGCAGAGGAGCTTCCTTCCCCCGAGGTCCGCTGACGCTTCGGGTCGGGCTCCGAGACAAAGGTCCCGTCGCCGCGGACCAGCCTTCGCCGCGTTTCCTCACCACCCGCCGGCGGAACGACGGGGGACGCTGCCACTGGCCCTTTGCCCTTGTCAGCAGGAGCGGTGCCCCTGGCATCAGAACCCCCAACCGGGGCGTCAGCAATGTGGACCCCCCGGTTGGGGTCGCCTCCAAGCTGCCGCGCCGCGAGGCCGCCGTCGTCGAGCGTGGGCATCTCCCGGAGCACCGTCGTCCGCAAGGCCTGGTCGCGGCAGAGCGGCACGATAGCGGGCGGCAGGCGCAGCTGCTCCGGAGGGAAACTCACGTCCGTGACGCACCGCACCCATTCCTCCAGCAGGAGCGGCGTCAGGTCGTGGCCTTCGCCACGTACCACCCGGCTGCAGTCGTTGGAGCCGGTGTAGTTCCACGCCAGCCTTGGCCGCATCTGTAGGGGGGCGAGCCTCCGCCTGAGGAAGTCCGCGAGGACGTGCAGTGAGGTCAGCCCGCCGCTGACGAGCTCGGCGATCCTGGCCAGCACGGGGGAGAACTCGGGTGGCAGATCTGTTGAGGCACCCTCCGGGAGAGGTGCGTCGGGACTGCTATCCGGGAGAGCCAACCGGTCGTTCGGCTCCGCCTTGACGATCACCCAGTCGTTGCGCCAGTGCTCCCACTTGGCGCTGGCGAAGGAGGGGAGATAGGTTGATCTTCCCCCGGACCCCTTCAGCAGGAAGTAGTAGCGGCCGATCTCCGTCGAGCTCCTCCCGGAACACCTCACCGAGAAGAAGTGACGGAAGAGCGTCACGCAGGGAGGAACCCCCACGAACATCTCGCAGAAGTGGGCAAAGATGGCCGCATGAAGGATGGAGTGGGGGGTGAGATGCTGGAGCTGCAGCCCAAACGCCTCCAGCACCAGCATGAAGAAAGAAGAGATCGGGATCCCCAGACCACAGTAGAGGTAGGGGACGAAGAGGACGAACTCCCCCAGCTGCAAGTTGCGGTGGGGGAGGGAGCCCGTGCGAACATTATCGCGACGCTCCGCGTCCGTCCAGCCGAGCAGGCGGCGGACGCGGGTGAGGTTCTCCTCAGTCTCCCGGGGGGATTGGTGGCTCGGACCCATTGCTGAGGAATCTGGCGGTGGAGAAGACAAGGAGCACGCAGCAGACAAGAAGCGAGAGCTCTGCTGCGAGGAAGATGAAGCGCCGCGGCGAATGCGAGGGGTGCAGAGGCAAATGACAGAAAGACGTGCTCGGCCGATGGCCGAGAACCCTATTTGACGGTTGCCCCCAATCCTCCGCAAGCCGCGGACGTCAAGTGTACGCGCGCGCGGGCGCACCCACCTGCCACCAGGTCTATGACAGCAGGGGCCCGAGGAGGCAGTCATGACAGGCGGGTAGAAGAGCAAGCAAGGCAGGAAGGCGAACCGGCGGCCGCTCGCGGACGCGCGTCCCGGCGCGACGTGCGGGGCCCCTGCCTTTTCCGCTTTACGCACGGCTGCCCACGTAGCCGTCTGCCCCGCCTTAATGGCAGGAGAGGAAGTAGGTGAACCGCTGCGCGGTTTCCGACGCGGGTCTGCCCCCACGTTTCCCGAGAGATTCCCACGATCGCGCGCCCCCAGATCATGGGAACCCACGGGGCCACCCCACGGGGTCAGGTGGCCTGAGCCCCCTCCGAAGGCAGGCGACTCAAGGCCTCGGCCAAGAAATCAAGTGGTGGGCCCTGCCCAACTATGAGCTTAACGGCTAAGCGCCGCTAGCCACACACGGCTCCCGGCGGCTTGAGTAAGCGACGGTGGGCTCACCTCAGGTTCGAAGAACTCACCAAAGGCGAGCCCAGGGGCCACTGTCGGTACCCAGCTAACCGGGTACCCGCTTACACTGGACGAAGAGCACTAAGGGAGGTAACTACTGCAGTACAAGGAGGGCCTAAGGCCGCATACAGATGGGCCGGGCCCACTCCTTGGGAAAGCTGGGGCCACGCACCCGGCCCACAGGGGAGGCCCCGGACCTCCTTGAGGACCGAGCCTCCCCCAGCCACGCGAGGAGAGGTCCGGACCTCTCGGGCCGGAGCCCGGAGCCCGTACCTTCGGTGGCCCGGGGCCGCCTCGTGCCCACAGAGCAGGGGGAGGTCCGGAGCCGGCGCCCTTGGTGGTCCGGGGCCGCCACGTGCAGAAGCGCGTGGAGGTCCGGAGCCAGCGCCCTCGGTGGTCCGGGGGCGCCACGTGCCCGCAGAGCGCGTGGAGGTCCGAAACCAGCACCTTCAGTGGTCCGGGGCCGCCACGTGACCACAGGGCACGGGAAGGTCTCGCGTTGCCACGTGCCCACAAGGCGCGTGGCGGGGCCTTCAGGCGGGCGCCTCGCCCACCTGCCGCATTTATTGCGGGCAGGTGGGCGTGCCCGATGCCGCAGACACCACCGCTGTCAGGCTGGCACGCCCCAATGCCGCTGACACCGCGAGTGTCAGGCAGGCGTGCCCCCGTTGCCTGCCGCCGTTGTCAGACAGGCGTGCCCCCATCGCCCGCCGACGCCGCCGCTGTCAGACGGGTGTGCCCCCGTCGCCGCTGGCACCGCCGCTGGCAGGCGGCGGCGGCGAGGCAAAGGGGCGCGCCTTACCAAGGCACGGCGGCGATGACAGAGCACTACAGTTGATTTCCCCAGCTACGCTGGGGTCTATATTGAGTAAACAAGTACGCTGTACTCATCATGAGCCGCGCCACGCGCGGCGGCCGCGCTCAGCCTAATACTAGGCAGCGGCGCTACAACGCTACTACGAGCGCCCTATCCTGTCGCGCGTGCGCGTCCCCTGCCCCTCGGCCTCTGAAGCCTCTCAGCAGGTTTAGCAGCCGATGGGACAGGACGGCGTGAGGCAGGACGGCGCGGCGCCGTATCCGGGCGACAAGACGGTATGGCGGATCTCCAGGCCATACCAGGTCACGACGGTGGTACAGGCGCAAAGCATGGAAGCGTTGGACATCAGGCACAGAATAGAACTGTAGCATAGAGGAAATGGCCGGGACCACCTGTCGGGGCCCGGCCACCATGTACATGCCCCCCTTGGGCTATAAAAGGGGAGGCATACACAACACAAAGGCAGGCTGGAACAACCTCGAACGAGCTCACAACAGACTCAAAACACAGATCCAGACAGCCTCAGGGACTCCTCTGAAGGCCCACGAAATACAAGAACACACCCACAGTGGACGTAGGGTATTACGTTCCGGCGGCCCGAACCACTCTAAATCCTCTTGCCACCATCGTGCCACCACCAACTTAGCTAACAACGATTGCTCTCCCTAACTACACTCAGTACTTAGGATCAAGGCCGGGTGCATTCCGCCACCCGACCAGGAGCACTCCCGCTCCGACAGACATAATCGTGTTAGGGAGAGAGAACGAACCAAACGCTATTAGCGATTGTTGTGGTCTTGTATGATTAAAAAAAAAAGGGACTATGCTTGCACACTCTTTGCTGTGCAGGATGCTAGCTACTAGCAGCGCATTGATGTGGAGAGTCAGGGGTTGGTCATCAGTTATTAATTCGGTCATATAGACATCTCATGCATGCTTTTTATGGTCCATACCTGCATAGTTTCTCATGTACAGTACTAATAATTCAAGGAACACACACAACATTTGCCGCACAAAAAAAACCGGCCCAATGATACGAATCTACAGTGTGCATATACGTATTCTTGTACAGCCGTACTCTCTAAAACTGAGTATGTCATCAAACACGCAAGTGTAACCTTGTGTACAAGGAACTGAACGAAACCCTGATCATTCCAGTCTGAGGCTCCAAGATGTATTCCTGTATAATAAGGGGTCAATTGAAACAGGATTCGGAATGAAATTAATTGTAACCATTCATTGGCTCTAATCTAATGGCTAAAGCATAGGAAAAATCTATCCAAATGAACCAAAGTTGTGGACCGAAACTTAAAACATGTGGATCAAAATTTAAAAATTGTAGATGACAAGTGGTTTCTCCGGTTCTTTCACTGAACTCGTGGGTTGGAACTAAAAACACGTGGACCTAGAACCGGATTCCTCCCAAGCACAGTAAAGTAAATCACAAGAAATTAAAGGCAGTTTTTGCGGTGGTCGGTCCTGGACAACCATGCATATGCGCCGCGCGGTGACTGTCCTGGAAGAAATTTCAGAAGAAGAAAAAGAGTCCAGGCCATTATTGCTGGTCACGCACAACTGAACAGATGCACAAGCAAGTTGGTTGCAATTTTATTTGAACATGCACCCGAGAGTCCGAGACGATGAGTCAGAAAGCTAGCACAAGGAAAAACAAGACCCCACCATTCAAGTACTATGCTTCAACTATTTGGATTTATTCTCTGGTTATATTGAATCCTACGTACAAAGGACATGCAGAGACAATGTTGGCGGCTATCCCCTTCGGCTTCGGGCACCATTTTTCTTAGGTGGTTGCTTTCAAGAACCGAAAGGAAAAGCGATACAGTACAGAAGCTGCCTAGGATATATATAGTTTTTCAAGTCATAGCATTCAGAAATTACCCTGCAGCTTCCATCGCTCTATGTGTCATCGTCCTTGGAACAGGAAACGGAACCGTCCTCTGCATTTCCCTGATCTTTCCCAGCTCGTTTGGAGCCACCCAATTCACTTGTCCACACGGAGCTCAATACTGTGGACCTCGTCCTCGTAGCTCCACTAGCTTGTATACACATATATATATACACACATATATATACACACACATATATATATATATATACACATATATACACACACATATACATATAGATACACATATATGTATCTACATATACATATATATACATCTACATATACATATATATACATATACATATACATATATATACATATACATATACATATATATACATATACATATACATATATATACATATACATATATATATATATACACACATATGTATATATACATACACACATATGTATGTACACATATATATATATATGCATATATACGCACACACTTGCTCTATTCGACGAAAACCCATTGTGGCTTGTAGCTATATGGTCGATCATGTGGTCGACAAGATCATCAGCCAGTTGTTGATAGCACAAATTCAATTGTTTTTATTTAACAAACAGATAGTAGACATGATCTGCATGTTACATGGAGGAATAATTAAGGTAAACACGAGACAAACAAAAGGGTACTACCACATTGACATTATTATAGTGAACTAGTACTAGGTACCACCAGACACCGCCTTGTGTGAATTGGGTTGCGACGTAAAATGAAGCACATCCGATGGACCTACCTATCTGCTGGAATGATTGGATTGATTATTTCTAACCCTAGAAGGGTGGTAGACATAAATAGAGTACATGGGCCTCATACATGGGCCAGATGCATAGGCCTCACACACGCATACTCCAACACCCCCCTATCCGCAGTCTGAACTACCGGCGCAGCGGAGTTCGAGTCTGGACAAGAAAGAAAGCGCACACAGGGCCAGTACCCCCCACAGTCGCAACTAGCCACAGCTGATGTTGAGGCTGGAACGGAACTCGGAGAAGGTTGAGGAAGGTAGACCCTTAGTGAAGATATCGGCAAACTGGGAGGTGGTCGGGACGTGGAGAACCCGAACATCGCCGATGGCGACCCGGTCGCGAACAAAGTGTATGTCGATCTCTACATGCTTGGTCCGCTGGTGCTGAACCGGGTTAGTGGAGAGGTACACCGCGTTGACGTTGTCACAGTAGACAAGAGTGCTCTTGGCGAGCGGGCTGTGAAGCTCAGCCAAGAGCTGTCGGAGCCAGGAAGCCTCCGCCACGCCATTGGCGACAGCCCGGTACTCCGCCTCAGCACTGGAGCGGGAGACAATCGGCTGCCGCTTGGACGACTAGGAGACAAGGTTGCCGCCCAGGAAGACGGCGTAGCCGGAAGTGGACCAGCGAGTGTCCGTACAACCAGTCCAGTCAGAGTTGATGTAGACGACGAACTCAGCGGAGGAAGACCGGTGAAGAAGCAAACCATGGTCAATAGTGCCACGGAGGTAGCGGAGGAGGCGCTTCAGAGTAGTGAGATGTGGCTCTCGGGGATCATGCATATGAAGGCAGACCTGCTGAACGGCATATGTGATGTCTAGCCTGGTGAAGGTGAGATACTGCAGGGCACCAGAAAGACTTTGGTAGGCAGTACGATCAGCAACTGGGGTGCCCACATCCTCAGACAGCTTGGCCTGGGTGTCAACAGGGGTGGAACAGGGGTTGCAGTCAGTCATCCCCGCTCGCTCCAGGATATTGAGAGCATACTGTCGCTGGTGGAGGAAAAGGCCAGAAGGACAGGGCTCAACAGTGACACCCAAGAAGTGATGGAGCACACCAAGGTCCTTCGTAGCAAACTCCTGCTGCAGAGATGCGATGATGCGCTGAAGCAAGTGCTGACTGGAGGCTGTGAGAACAATATCATCCACATAGAGCAGCAGATATGCAGTCGCATCCCCATGGCGGTAGATGAACAGAGAAGTGTCGGACTTGGCCTCAGTGAAACCCAAAGTCAGCAGGAACGTAGCAAACCAAGAGTAACAAGCCTGAGGAGCCTTCTTCAAGCCATAGAGGGACTTGTTGAGCCAGTAGACCATCTTAGGGCAAGAGGGATCCACAAATCCTGCCGGCTGGCTGCAGTAAACTGTCTCAGTCAGAGTGCCATGGAGAAATGCATTCTTCACGTCCATCTGGTACATAGGCCACGAGCGGGAGAGAGCCAGTGAGAGAACCGTGCGCACTGTAGCAGGCTTCACCAGTGGGCTGAAAGTCTCATCATAGTCCACATCTAGGCGCTGGGTGAAGCCTCGGAGAACCCAGCAAGCCTTGTAGCGATCCAGGGTGCCATCAGCTCGCCGCTTATGCGTCCAGATCCACTTGCTAGTGACCACATTGCAACCAGACAGATGTGGCACTAGGTCCCACGTCTGGTTGGCAAGAAGGGCCATGTACTCCTCTTCCATCGCACGACACCAATGAGGATCCGCCAGGGCATCACGGACGGAAGAGGGTACAGGAGAGATCCGCGGCTCAGTGGCGGCAGCGGAGAGGACCTTGGACCGAAGAACACCAGCCGCCTGCCGCGTCACCATAGGATGAACGTGATGAGGATCCTAATGGAGGACGGGCGGGCGGTACACCGACGGCTCAGCGCGGGAGCGGGTCGGGGCACGGCAAGGCGGCTTTGGCAAAGGAGGCACCGCCGGTGGTGTCGGTGTCGATGGCGGTGTCAGACGGCGCTGGTAGACGCGCACGGGTTCCGCGTAGTGCGGAAGAGCCGGGGACGACAGTGTCAGTGGCGAGGGTGGCACCGAAGGCGCCGGAGACGGTGGTGCCGGCGCCGGGGGCGGCACCAAACACCATTGGTAGACGCACACAGGCTGGGCATAGCGCGCGGGAGGCACCGGAGACGGCGCCACCGGGCCCTCGCACGGTGCAGCAGGGGACGGTGGTGCCACGCATGGTGCCACCGAGCCCGCGCACGGTGCAGTGGGGGACGTCGGTGCCGCGCGTGGCGCAGCAGGGAACTCCAGGGCCGCGCGCGTGGCGCAACAGAGACCACCGGAAGCGGTGTCAGCACATCAGGGAGACATGCCGATGGAGGACCTACAGGACACTCAAACAAGGGTGGCTGAACCACGGGGTCGGTCGTAAACAAGGACTCTAACTCGAGGTCGGAGGCGAGGGTGGAGGTGGTGGAGAAAGGAAAATCCGACTCGTCAAACACAACATGTCGGGAGATAAGGATCCGGCGAGAAGTGAGGTCAAAGCATCGGTACCCCTTGTGGTTTGGGGTGTAACCGAGAAACACACAATGAGTCGAATGCGGCGCCAGCTTGTGGGGAGTAGTGGCGGAGGTGTTAGGGTAACATGCACACCCGAAGACACGGATGTGATCGTAGCGAGGAGGGGTACCGAAGAGAGGGTGGTGTGGAGTGGGAGCTGGAGAACCAGTGGAGGGTAGGCGGTTGAGCAAGTAGGCGGCAGTGTGAAGACTCTCCTCCCAAAAGCGAGCAGGAAGAGTGTCCTGGAACAGAAGGGTGCGCATGACATCGTTAGTGGTGCGAATCATCCGCTCAACCTTGCCATTCTGAGATGAGGTATAGGGACAAGACATGCGCACCTGGACACCATGAGAGAGAAAGAAAGAACGAGAGGCGTTGTTATCGAACTCACGCCCGTTGTCACACTGGACGGCCTTAATGGTGAGGCCGAACTGAGTGGACACACAGGCGAAGAAGTGTGAGATCGTGGAGAACGCCTCAGACTTGGAGCGCAAGGAAAGGTCCAAAAATAGTGAGAGAAATCATCCGACACCACCATATAGTATTTATAACCAGAAATGCTAAGAACAGGAGAGGTCCACATGTCACAATGAATAAGATCAAAGATATGAGCCACATGTGAAGAAGAAGTAGGAAAATAGAGTTGAACATGACGGCCCAGCTGGCACGCGTGACAAAGATGCTCAACGGTAGCACTAGAATAAGAAATACCAGCGCTCCGACTAAGCTGAGCGAAAGCGTTGCGGTCAGGGTGGCCAAGACGGCGGTGCCAAGTGGTGGAAGAAGTGGTGGTGGCGAAAGCAGCGGACAAGGAGGGCGATGGAGAAGTGTAAGAAGGGGCAGCGGAAGGAGGAAGCTGAAGGGTGTAAAGGGGCCCCGTGCTGTCACACCGGAGAAGTGGACGTCCGAAAACAGAATCCTTCACAGTAAGACCCGAAGAGTCAAATTCGACGGAACAGGAATTGTCAGTTGTGAATTGGCGAATGGAAAGAAGATTATGAACCATGTGAGGGGCAACAAGAACATTGGGAAGACGAAAAGGACCATGGGTACCTGCATTACCCACGGAAGTGATTGGAAGACAAGAGCCATTTTCGACCATGATGGAAGAATGACAGGAAGGATGGGGAGGTTGAATGGAAGAAATAATATGGGTGTCCGGCGTGGTGTGGTATGAGGCGCCCGAGTCAGCGATCCAGTCGGTACTGACCGAGGGCGGAGGAGGACGATGCTGCACTGGCAGAGCCCAGACTGGTGTAGTGGGGTGCTGCTGGGACAAAGAAGGTGCAGCACAAGCGAACATGGCCTCCTTCTGTTGTTGAGGTCCCCTGAGGCCTGGAATGGCCACATAGAGATGCGCTCGGGCCATGGGTTGTTGAAGGATGGCCAGGGCGCACCCGCAGCAGAGGCACCAGCGGTAGGAGGTGGTGCCGGCATGTTCTCGCTACCGGCATCGCTGCACCCCCCTTGGCGACGAAGCCCACCACCATTCCCGCCACGGCACCCTCCACCACCGCTCGGCCCGGTGGGAGGAGCGTCGAGCTGTGGGGCGGCAGGTGGGGTGGTGGTGCTCTGTGGAGGAAGCCCGGCGAAGATGGCCATCGGAGCATCCGCCCGGGAGATTGTCGAAGCAGATGAGGCCTCGGTGACCCAGCGAGTGAGCACAGCAGCCGTGGCCAGCTCACGCTCGAGCATAGCAGCCGCGGCGCGCTCACGCGCCCTGGCCACCACAGCCTAGACGTGGAGCGAGACGGTGGTGCTCGGAGGAAGGACTAACGCGGCAAGGGCCGGTGGAGGCTCGGGGGCGTGAGTCGCCCTGCCCATGGCGCAGCAGAGGCCCCGGTGACAGGAGCGGTGGCACCGGAGGTCGATGGGCTGGAGGAGAAGGAGAAAGGGTAGGAGGAAGTGGAGCACGCCATGGGAGCAGGACGAAGGGCGCAGGGGGCGCTGCAAGGGAGAAGAGGCAAGGACGCCATGAGGTGGTGGCGCTGCAAGGAGGAGAAGGGGAGACACGGCCGATAGTCAAGAGTGCGCCGCACCGGGAGAGAGAAAGAGTAGCGGCGGCGTGGTGGAGGAGGTAGGCGAGTGAGCTCGGGGCCCGAGGAGGGAGGAAAGGAGGAGGACGCCATGGGGGCGGAGGGAGAGGGCGGCGCAGCGAGGGGGGCGCGGGCGGGCGGTGCGCACGCGAGGGGAGGGGGGGTGGTGCGGCGTGCGGGCCCGGGAGGCGCGGGCGGGCGGCGCGCGCGCGGGGAAGAGGCGCGGCGGCGAGCGGCGGCGGGCCGGGGGTGGCGGCGGCTACCTGGCTGAAAGGAGAGAGAGGAAGGAGAGGAAACCCTAGGCTATTGATACCATGCTAGAATGATTGGATTGATTATTCCCAACCCTAGAAGGGTGGTAGACATAGATAGAGTACACGGGCCGGATACATGGGCCTCACACACACATACTCTAACACTATCTATCTCCTCCTGGCACTTGGCTTTGTACTTGCCCGGGTATTGTACCTCCTCCTTGTTGGTTGTTGGATTCTTGGCCTTTTCACCACGAAACTTGCACCGCCATGTCTGCTAGAGCGCCACCCTATCCGGTACACCGTTAACTCTGGCTGACGTAAGAAACTGTTGATTGCATCTGATTTTAGCGTCTCGCTCACCTGTTGTAGGCTACCATCTCTACGCTCCACAACGTAGTCTCCTCCGGCCCGAACCATCGCGTGACTACCGTGCTGCATCGCCCAAGGCTCGTCATAATGAGGCGTGAAGAAGACCGACACCGCCAGAGGTGGCGGCGTCCAACCCATGCTCCTGCTGTTGGGTGGTTCTACTGCTGCTGAAATATAGCAACGAAATGAAAACCAAATAACTTCCTCCGGGAATACGTGTGATAGCTCCGAGGAGACATCGTCGTTGCTGTTACTAGTACAAAGCCCGAGCCTGCTCGCTCTGCAACATGCTGGGTCTGGGCGAAAATATTGAGCGATCGTGGTAACCAGAAGCTGGGAAAGGGCATCAACCTCCCAAGGCACACGCGAGGGAGCAATGCCTTGTAATAGAGTAGGTAGTAGGGTCAGTTCCCCCGCTGCAGATTCAGCCGCAACAAGCTTGAATTGAGATGCTAGATACTGCAAGCCTTTGATAGCAACCCCAACTATGTCTGTGCTTCCTGATAGCCGTAGGATCAGCATCAGACTGAATGTTTTCCCTTCTTGCATTGGTGTGCTATCGTCCTCCTTACAACTGTAGAATAGCACTGCCTCGAAGCCACGCTCCTCAGAACACGAAAAAGGAAATATGTCGACAGAACGTCGCTGGTTCCCTTGCACCACCAGCTGATGACACATGAGCCTTCTCCCTTGGAGAAGATGCCTGACAATAATAGAGTTGTTGCAAAGGTTGTTGCGCGAGAGTGAGCGTGCACACTCCACATCCCCCACAAACTTGTGCGCCCAATCTGCAAACCGTTCGAACCTTGGAACGTCACCCGCCTTCAGCAGCTTCTGCTTGTCCCGCAGTTCCTTGGCCTGGACGTAGGCACACTCGATCTTCTTCCTCGTCTGAAGCAGGGAGACATTTATGATGCTGCCTCGATGATTTGCGGACATCTCGAGTGCAGACTCCATTCCGAGGATTGCCATATCAAGCCTCTCCATGTTGTCCTTATGCCCTTGGGCTTGGGACGCCCTCTCCTTGCGCTTGCCCAACACACAGGAGACGACTCTGCTCACGGCCTCCTGAACTAACGCTGAACCCAACATCTCCGACAACCCCATGACAGCCTGCCCCCGGCGATCGGTCGAGAGGAGACAAATAATTAAAGCCAGTTGAGACACTTTATAGTATTATTAGTTTTACTAGTCTCTAGCTATGAGTCATGCAATACACACACACACACACACACACACACACACACACACACACACGGATGGAATGGAACTAATATAAGTATCTTGTGCATATATAGTAGTCCTTACCTTAGTCCGATCCTCTCTTCTGGATTGCTAGCTGCAACCACGCACGCGCTGAGCACCAACTGCGGCCTTGCTATATATTCAATGTAGCATGAAACAAGCAAGGGGATATATATAACTGAGATCAAGAAGAACAGACCAGTAGACATGCATTAATTGGTTGTGTTCATCTAACATTGCAGGGAACATAGCAACCTTCATAGTTTATATATAGGAGTAGCACAAGTGGAGCTACAAGAGGAGCTGGGTGGCTCGAAATTAAACGAGATGGAAAGGTCGGGGAAACGCAGAGGACGGTACTGTTCCAGGGAACATGGCACATGGAGGAAGCTGCAGGGTAGTACATTGCACTCTCTCCGTCCCAATTTACAGATCGTTTTATTTTTTTTATATTAAATTTGATTTTCTCATCTTATTCAAAACATTTCGTAGTTATTATTTATTTTCACGCAGTGAGCTCAAAACATTGGAGGGAGGGTAGTCCAGTGTTTTGAGGGTTGGATTTTTAGGGTTGGATTCATTGGACAGAGCAAAGCTTTGTGGTAGTCCAATGTTTTGAGCTCACTGCGGGAAAAAGTTGAATTGGGTGGCTCTAAACGAGATGTAAAGGCCAAGAAAATGCAGAAGATAGCCCTATTCGTACTTCGAGGGAGGGTAGCACAAGGAATGTAGGAAGCTGCTGTGTGAATTCTAGTCAGGTATGGTGCTTTTCCACTCGGTTCTTGAAAGCAATGAGTCCAGAAAAAAAGGAGTCGAAAGGGGATCATGACATTTGTCTCAACTTTTCCTTTGTAGTAGGAATCATTCTACAGAATAAACTTTCAGATTCATCTAGTTGGAGAGATTCACATAAAGAATAATGTTTGATCTGTATAGTGTTGATTTACTGAAAACCTACTGTTACATTGGGGAAAAATTTTATGTCCCAAATGGACTGAAGAAGCAGTATTAGTTTCAGACATACACGTGGAGACGTGGATGACAGTGTTGAATTTTTTTAGAATTCTAATAACAGTGTCAAATTGAATAACAAATCACAAATCTACGTGGATAGTCATGTGTAGTTATTAGAGTTTTCACCTTAGTAATAGAAATAAAATCCTCACGCATCTGGCTATCAATTCAGTAGACTAAAATGTCACTAGTTATTATATCTACTTCATTTTTAAATGATTTTCCACCTCTACCAATATGAAGATAATATGAAACCCTTTAAATTTGTATATAATTTACCCACACTTACTATTATGATAGATAAAATAAGATACTCTTTGGTTAAGGTCATCTTAATTACTCAATGTACTGTGTAAATGTCAATTGTGTACTATCTCTAAATTAAATGTGGTGTATGTTTATTATTTCTTGCTACCATTGATTAATAGATACATTTTCACAATGTTTTTATTATTCTAGTCCATTATCTTGCCGCCGCTGTTGTGGATTAGCAAAATGAGGCTTGGTTTTTGGAGACTTAAATTAGCTTATATATGTCATTCTTGATGCCATTGACTGATGGATATTTGACCATGGGAACTTTGCTGCACTATTTCATTTCTATCAAAAGTTGTTGTGGATTAGATCAGTAAAGGAAGAATATAAGTGGCATGTAATAAGGATAAAAATAATATTCCAATACCAGGCAAACATGAACAAAGCAAAAGTTTTAAAATAAAACAAATAATTTCAAAATCCCCGCAAAATCTTATCCCGCGAGCCTCTTCCGTAGCCCACGAAATCTATGTTTTTTATGGGTTTGTGTAGCCCATGAAATTAGTTGGAAAAAATTCGAATTCCCTTTGCTGCGTTTTTTTCTGGAGACAATAATGTCGAAGCCTATGAAAATATATTATTTCCCGGAGCCTTGAACCTTATTTCGTGTACTTGCCTACAAAATTTGTATGGCCTATGAAAAAATACTAGCAATTTTCTATAGTGCTCCGCCTCGAGAGGCAGCAGCGCTGGCATGCCACCCCTTTGCCTGGGCGCACGGATCCTCAGACTAGTAGACTGTCTAGCGTCACGCCTTGTTGTCTGCTAGTCCCGTCCTTTATTCTAGGGTTCGAACTTTGAAGTCCCCTTCACAGCTGAGCGCACGTTTGAAACGCCGGAATTTTACAGAAATTATGTAGAAATTTTATAGAAAATAGTTCAATTTTACAGAAAAACGTAGAAACGGAAAGATTTTTCTTGTGTTCCAAACATGCCCTGAAAAGTCAAATAAGAGCAAATATAGTAGAGAATTTATAACCTGTTTACATATTTTTTGTCTATATCTCTGAAACTTATTAGATCATCCCCAATGGGATGTCCATATACATTGTCTATCTTTATTTTTTTTACTATTTCAACTATTCTGTTTTCTTTCAGCAGTAGCGGTGTATAGATGACTATTTTACAATCTCTATTGGGATAGCCTCAGGCACCTAAAGGGAGGGGTCGTCCACGCAACTTTCGTCGTCGGCCCGCCCCACGCCCCCGCATCCCTGCGCGCCCTCACGGCCTCACCGAATCCCGCCATTCTCGCCCCTATCTGCCACCTGACTTTCCCGCCCCGCCCTGTCCGCAATGCTATACCATAATCCAACCGTCCCCACCCCGCCTGCAAGCGCCGCCACCGCCGCTGTGCCCCCGTCCCCCGTCCCGCCCCGCGCCGCCGCCGACGCGCTCACTGTCTCGCCCCGCTCGCGCCGCCTCCCCTTTCCACCGTGCCCCACCCTCCTACAGACGCCACGCCCTTCATTGCCCCTGACCCAACCCCTCCATCGCCCTTGAGTAGTACCCCAACCTGCCACCCGCAGCGGCGGGCCTTCCGCCCGACGAGGACGCGGCAGCCATCGCCCCTGACTTGCTGCCCGACGAGACCGCCGCAACCCACTTCCGCCCGTTGAGGCTGCAGCGTCCTGGCAACCGACCTCCCGTCCGATGAGGCCGCCGCGGCCTACCTCCCGCCCGTCGAGGCCGCGGCGTCGACGCCCCCGACCCGCCCCGCGCCGCTGCTGACGCGCGCACTGCCTCGCCCCGCTCGCGCAAGCACCTTTCCCAATCCCATGTGCCGATGTGCCCTGTCCTTCCCATCTCGCGCCGACCTCCACGCCGCCTCCGGTACAAGAACCAACAGCCTGCATCGCTGCGACGCCACCTCCAGGCTCCAGGAACCGGTCCTCATTCGTGATGTTGCTCTGCCGACGCCGCTGTCTCGGGCCCTCGAGTTGTGAAGTTGCGCCGCTGATCTCCACCTATACCGATCTCTGCTAGGTGAGTGTGAGTCCCTCATTCCTTGCCACCCCATGCAGCCTGAACACGTTCTGATTGCCTCCTTCCAATAGGCCGCCCTGTGTGTTTTCAGTTGCCTGCCACATGTTTGATGGATTGCCTAGCTATATCAATATAGCACCTGCTAATTTTACTTCGAGGAAAAATCATCAGATACACTGTTTTTTCCATGGACGTGGAAGTCATTTGCCACTCTATGTTTTCGGCATTGGTTTAGATTAAATATGGCAATGGGTATACTTCCTAGATTGTCTTGACACTAGAATCTGCCGAAATTATTTAGAAAACGTAGTTCATATGTGTAGCAATAGTTGGCGTGAGTGGATGCAAGAAGTGCAATATGATTTCTGAGATGGATAAAGGGCCTACCAATCTTCCAAAATAATTTGATGTGGACTTTTTTGTTTGACACTCATGTAATTTTTGCGTAGCTCTACCTTGGTGTTCTAACAATATATTGTTTTATACACCATCTAGAAAATCGATATATATGTTGAAATTTGTTATAATGATATTTAAGGAAAAAAAGAGCCACTTATTACTGAAGGAAACACATATTTGCTTGCTCTCATGTTGAAGTTCTCAAATACGAGAGAAGCACTATCTGGAAGAAACTCCGGAGTTGTTGAGCATTTGGAGTGCCATGGGCGTCCACTCCTCTACAGGCTGCCTAATGTTATATGTAGTAGTTACTTGCTTTTGGTGGTCCATGACTCCATGGCGATGATTTTCTTCAAGATTTTCTATCTTGCCCTCGGGCAATGGCCCAAGCAAATTAATTCCCTTTTTGATTTGGTATAAGAGCCTCCCAAGAGCAGACATTGATCTTTAATCTTAGAGCAAAGCTAGGTAAGTAAAATTTTAGTGGGCAGCATGAGATACAAGCTGCTACGTGAGTGTTAGTGTCCACGAGTTGCATATGTTTACTAAAACATAGAGATTTAACTTAAGAGAAATCAAAGCTTTAGTACCAAAGCTGCAAGTACATATGCATTTAACTGTTTGAGCTTAGTATAGAGATTTTCTGTATTGCAACCTTGATTTCTGTTTGGGCTTAATATAGAGTTTTTTGAGAAATGTTCATACCTTTAATGGCTTTTTGCTGCATTGTGGGATCACATACTGCGTGTACTTTTATTTTACTCTACTGTCATAATAAATCTGATGACCTCTTTGTAGTTGTACTAATATGCTTCCCACTTTATTTTCTTTTCCCTGAAGATTGTTGAGAAATTTTCAAACTCCAACATTGAAATTCACTCTTTCAATCAGGTTCGTGGCCAGTTTTTGTTATACTTTAACTTCATTTATTTTAATTATGTGGCATTTTTTGCATGAAAAGCAGTGTTGGCTGATAGATTTGCATTAACTTCTACGGAGCCAGTATCCTCACATTTTTACTGAGGACTACTTGCCACTTCCAAGCAAAGGGAAAAGTGGGAAGGATGGCTGGTTAGTTTTGTCTTAAGCTATTTTAAAGTCGCAAATATTTCGGTGACTACTCCCTATGACATCTCAACTTGTTTCTTAGATCAATTATGCTAAAGGCTTGAACAATACACCACTACAGTTTATCTGCATAAATATAATGTTCTTATCTGACCATTGCGAATTTTGATTTAAAGGTATCCTTCATGACATGGTGATATGTTCCCCTCTTTGAACAACAGTAGAAAACTTGATATCCTGCTCGCTCATGTAAGCAAAAATTGCATCCAATGGTCAGCGTTCAATGGATCGGCGATCTCATCGCATGCACTGCGATCAGTATGCTTTTTACAAAAAATGATCGGTGTTCAGGTAATTCAGATCCCCTTGAGTTCCCTGTTATTTGTCTAAACAAATAAACATTTTTGAGGTCCTTTCTATATGTTAAGAACCATGATTTTAGTGTAGCATGCTAATTTACCAACATGTTCATCCATGCTGATGCTACTAGCAATGAGGCATAGGGCATCAGCTCTTAATTAACGACTTCCTGGAAAGGAGGAACGGTGATATTTGGCTTTGAAAACTTGCTATCGGTAAGGGTAAAAAAAATCAAGTGCATGAGTTTATTTTATCGTCTCATTATCTAGCATATTTGTATTTTTTTGTGAGTCTAGAAAGTTTAATATAACATGATAATATAAAACCCGTAGTGAGGTTTAATTTGTTATTAGCATGGCTCTATATACAGGTCACGAACACGATTAGAAAAGACTAGTTAAAGAAGTGAACTTCGTTAGTTAAAGAGAATTATTCCCTATTTTTAGGATGAACCAGTAGCGAAACAACAAGCCTAGCGATGCTAAGTGGTCCATGTGTACATACAATTTAGTAACGTATAAGCAGTTATCTGATATTAATGCATTGACGATATGACCAATGATAAAGAGAATAAGTGGTGGTTGGCAACAACCGTGAGCTCAGGAATTGAAGTCGCAAAGGACTTGAACAAAAAGGCAAGATGATTCTAGGCGATCTCCATCGGGTCTTATCTTATCTTACTATTATTATTTAGAGGTTACTAGTCTATCAACCCGTGTGTTGCATGGAATTGTAGGAAGGCACTGCCGCCATGCTCTGGAGGTGCGCCACCGCGGGCGAGACGAAGAATAGGGACGGCGCCGCCGCGGGGGCCGTCGCGCAGGTTAAGCCTAGGGTTGTGGATCTGGAGGGCAGAATGGTGGCAACGCCAGAAGAGGGGGTAGTGCATTCTCCACGGCCGACGGACTTGGAGGCCAAGCGCATCCTCCATGGCATGGCCGGGTCTCCATCCTAGTTGTGGATGGGAGGCGACAGGGCCGGATCCGGCCTCCATGGATGGTGGCAGGACGGATCTAGAGTCATGGCTAGACCAAAGGCAAATCTGGCGGTGTCTTTGGAGTGATGGCTGGACTGGAGGAAGAGAAGACGGTGAGGGCTTGCGCCGCCGCAGAGGAGATGAGCTGGCGTATGTCGATAGGATATGACGGCGTGGAGCGGCGATAGAGGACACGACACAACAGCGGTTGGGCTGCAGCGGAGGGGTGGCGGTTGCCAAGGTGGCAGGGCCCACGGCGCCTCTAGAGCACGAAGAGCAAGTTGCCAAGCACGGTGGTGTCGAGCGTGGCGACACGTGCGCGGCCTTCGGCAGTCTCCCTGGGCAGCTCTGGTAAGGAGGGGGCAGTGTGAGGAGGCGGCCGAAGAGAGTAGATAAGCAATAAATGGGAGGAGGAGGATGTGATTGATGATGTGGCACCACCACTCTATATGACATGTGAGCACAACGTTGGACCGCCATATAGGTCAAAAGTGGGATGGATTTGGGTCAGGGGGCTCAAATAACCGGTTTTCACAGTTAAAGGACCCGATATACCCGATTTTGTGATTTAAGGATGAAACTCGGATTCGGGTAATAGTTGAAAGACCAACGGCGGACCTTTTCCGCAATGAAATAATGGCATATATAATGCGATTCCTTTGCTTGGGATTTTTTTTATAATCTTTGCTTGGGATTGGGACAGGGTGACGGAGAGTTGCCAAGTTGCCACTACAGCTGTCGCGACACGACATTCTTGGCTGGGCTGGGCTGCTTTGCAACTGACTACACGAGTCACACGACAGGGACAGGCCGACGTGGTGTTCATGCGCTCCTCGCCACACGAGCAAAGGCCGTGCGTGGCATGGCGTGGCTAGCTGCCGCTGAAGTGGAATGGAGGATGACGACGCGTGCAAGGACACTATTACAAAATTGCTCTGTAGGTGCGCTTCTCTTTTCGCCTCTACTGTTTTCAGAATGGGTTCTACAATGTCCACTGCTTCTACTAATGACTTAACGGCATCGGTGAATGCCATGCACCGTTTCTAAAAATAGTGGTTGATATTTAGAGCTGCTGCCAAAGATTCATTTTCAGAAAGGGTCCAGCCAGATTGATTTGTAAGAACCCACGAACAACAACGTCTCTGAAAACCGATCCTATAGAAGTTTTTAGAACCGCCTCTATAGTTTTGTGTACAGTGGGACAAGACACAATTTGTTCCACATCAACCTAGCTAGCTCATCATATCCTCAATCGCCATGCCCATGGATGATGGATGGATTCCATCAGCTGCAAGCAACAGAGAGTACCTATATAGCAAGTCAGTTAGCAGATTGACCGTTACCAATGATGGCGTCGGCGGCGCCCAGCAGCAAGTGTTCGCCGGCAGTGGTGCCCGCCGCCGCCTCGGTGCCCCCGCGGCGCCTGCGTTGCCGTTGCTACGAGGACACGCTCTGGGCGTCCGGCGCCGGCGCGCCTCCCACCAGCAGGTGCTGGCTGCGCAGGCGGACGATCCGCCCCCGCGGCCCCGGCGGATCGTGCTAGTGCGTCACGGCGAGAGCGAGGGCAATGTGGACGAGGCGGCCTACACGCGCATCCCGGACCCGCGGATCGGCCTCACCGCCAAGGGCTGGCGCGACGCCGAGGCCTGCGGCCGCCGCCTCCGGGACCTCTTCTCCTCCTCTGGCTCCGACGACGACGGGAAGGTCTACTTCTACGTCTCGCCCTACCGCCGCACGCTGGAGATGCTGCGCGGCGTCGGCCGCGCCTTCGAGGCCCGCCGCATCGCGTGTCCGCGAGGAGCCGCACCTCCGTGAGCAGGACTTTGGCAACTTCCAAGACCGCGAGCGGATGCGCGTCGAGAAGGAGGCCCGCCGCCGCTACGGCCGCTTCTTCTACCGCTTCCCCGACGGCGAGTCGGCGGCCGACGTGTACGACCGCATCACAGGCTTCCGCGAGACGCTGCGCGCCGACATCGACCTCGGCCGCTTCTTCTAGGAGCCGCCCGGCCGCGGCGACATGAACGTCGTGCTCGTCTCCCACGGCCTCACGCTCCGCGTCTTCCTCATGCGCTGGTACAAGTGGACCGTGCGCCAGTTCGAGGGGCTCGGCAACCTCGCCAACGGCGGCGCGATCGTCATGCAGACAGGCCACGGCGGCAGGTACAGCCTCCTCGTGCACCACACCGCCGACGAGCTCAGGGAGCTCGGCTTCACCGACGAGATGCTGCAGGACCAGATGTGGCAGAAGATGGCCAAGCCGGCGACCTCAACCACTCCTTCATGACCAACGGACAGTCATTATTCGACCCCTTCACACCTCTCCGGAGCTAAAAGGGTGGGTGACTACTCAGGAGTTTCACGCGCCCGTGTATTGTGTAAGACTTAGACCAAATTCTGTATATTGTTTACGGTACGAAAATGACACTGTAGTTACATTATACTCCCTCCGTATTTGAATATAAGTCGCGTTTGATTTTTTTTTCAAAACTTCGATCCTTCGTCTTATTCAAAAAATTTGTGTAAACATATAGAAAAATTAGTCATGCTCAAACTCTCTACAACGATAAACCAAATCACAACAAAATAAATTATAATAAATTATATTTTTTTTGAATAAGACGAGCGATTGAAGTTTTAGAAAAAAAATCAACTATGACTTATATTTAAATACGGAGGGAGTAGGTAGAGTGAAATTTAAATATAGACAATGAGATAGACGATCTGCTGGACTCAGCCTAAATGTCAAGCTGCTAAGCCTTGATTGCTTGTATCAAAGACTCGACGGCACCATTCTTTCCAAATGTTCACGCTGCATATATAGATCAACTCGAATTTGTTGCGCAGATCGGGAGGTACCCACCCCGCGGTAGTGCGACACGTGTCCTGCGCAGCTGGCGGCTGGCCCGTGGTACAACAATCCTCATTTAGCACCTGAGACTGTGTTCAACAGAGAGGCTAAAGGACGAAATT
Source organism: Paspalum vaginatum (assembly GCA_030272315.1). NCBI lineage: Eukaryota > Viridiplantae > Streptophyta > Magnoliopsida > Poales > Poaceae > Paspalum > Paspalum vaginatum. The sequence goes on along the minus strand of CM059013.1, from coordinate 47,009,889 downwards.
ACACTGTAGCCTGACAAAATGTATACAAAGTGGAGTTTGAATCTGGAGAAATGGAACAGCCCTCAATGCTGTACTTAGCCTATAGATCACTCTAATCAAATGGGTGTCGTTCAAGAGCCAACCCGGCTCGGGGGGGGGGACTGCGTGGACAAAAAAGAATGGGATCAAATCCATTCTTGTTGGGAGGTGGGGGAGTAAGTAAAAATAGAAAAAACTCACATTAAGTTTAGGGATAATCAGGCTCGAACCGATGACTTCCACCACGCCAAGGTGACACTCTATACGTCTACCGCCGAGTTATATCCTTTTTCTGCTCCATCGAGAAAGAGAATTAACGGATGTATGTAGGTGTGCCTGGTGTAACAACTCCTGGTGCAACAAGTACCGGCTTAACGTGGGAAGACAGCGAGTTAGTAGCTATAGGTGGCAAAGTCGCTTTGTTACCTATTCCATGCATTAAGAACAATGAATTTTTTAGTCCATCATCTCTTGTTGGTGTGCCTGTAGTTGAATCATTGACGTGTGAATCGGCTACGCACGCGGACCCACGTGCCAGTGGCCCAACCATGGACAGACCAAAACTGCTGTGGGAATGAGATATTTTGTCATTAGGTCACCGACGTGTGAATCGCACACGCGTGGGGCCCATGCGTCGGTAGCCAACTGCAGAGTGATGAAGTACGGAGGAACCAAATCCCCCCACGGGAATGAGATTCTCCGCAGTTGGGTCACAGACATGAGAGTCCCACGCATCAGTGGCCCTATTGCAGAGGCGGTGCTTTGGACTTGCTCACACACGTCGACGAGCTCCTTGATGACATCACCCTGCGCCGCGCCGCCTCCACCAGGATCAAGGACATCTCCATCGGTGTCGAGGCCGTACATGACCCAGTGTTCATACTGGACGAGCCCATGTCCGGCCTCCACAGCACCTCTGCGCTCCAGACCGTAGGTGCACTCCGAGCCATGCCCGAGACGCGCGGCCGTGCTGCTCAGCATCCCCCAGCCTGGCGCGCGCATCGTCAAGACGTTCGACTCCGCGTACTCTGCTAGCCCCTGGCTCCTTCGTCGTCCACCATGGCACCGTCGACCAGCTCTGCTCCCTGCTCGCCGATGCGGGCCTCGACCTGCCCAGTGCCCCTGCACGTCGACCCTGTCGAGTTCTCCATTGACTCCGTGGACTCCGCATCCACCACCACCACCTCATCAGCAACGTTGCCTCTCCAGCCTCCACCGATCGCCGTCCTTCCGTGAGGGCCGGTGCACGCTGCAGCAGTTGTTCCAGCAGCACAGCAAGTAGGTGAGTGGCCGACGAGGGCACTGCCGCCGTCGCCCCATGGTTAGCGTGGCCATGGGCACCCCATGATTTATAGCAAGCGGTTGTTTCTGATTTGTTTTCTAAGATTTATCTTTTTGCTAACGTGTCTCGAGAGGATTAACGTGAAGGCACCAAAAAGAAAAGATCTCTAATTTAGATATATAAATTTAAGGAATTATTTCAGATTATGTATCACAATATATAGCAAGTAAGGCTAATTTAGATGTAAATCTATTTCATATTATCGATAGAGATGAGTAATTTAGACATATTTTATGGTTATTTATGTTGTTTTTATAGTGGCAAACACGACTAATTATTCAAAAAACATAATAGATTTAATGACTACTAAGATTTAATATATTGAATTGATGGTCAAATGTATTGTGAGAGTTTTTAGTTTTATCTATTTTCTAACGCATCTCATAAGTTGATTGTTAAATTGATATAGTATTCGTAAACATATATACATTTATTTAGATATATTTTATAATAATATAGGTTGGTAATTGAGATATAGGTTTTGTTGTTTTAGTTTATCTTTAGTTAGTATAAAAGGTAGGTATTTAAATGTAAGGTGAGATTTTAAATTATCTACAATAGTAAGGAAGTTGACAATTTAAATATAAATTTATAGTTTTTATTTTAGATATCGAAATATCAAAAATAGGTAATATAGATAAAAATCCACGTGGTTATGTCATATTATGTTTTATAACGACAAAGATGAGTAATGATTCATACAACGGAATAGATGCAATGAGTATTAAAATTTTGCTATCAAATTGATACCTAGATTGTTTCTGATTATTATAGAATTTCTACTACTATTTATCTTTTAATTTTAGTACCCCTTGTGGGAATTAACATCGGAATTACAATTTATTATATCTATTTGCCATATATTTTTTGTTCATGTTCCAATATAAATCTACACCTTCTAACATTGCACTACGTCTGTGTACCTGACTTTTTGAGAAGCTCAACGTTGGTCCTTGAGTAATCTATCTTCTACTACGGCATTGCCGCAGGCCGCACGGAGGATTATAACCGTGCCCTTCACCTCAGGCTCCAACAGCTCCTTGTGCGAGTTGCAGCGGAATCGCAATCAAATTCGCGAGATCAATGTATGTGGATGTGGCCAACAGAACGGATGATTGATCACGGAGAAATAGCTGCCTCTGGATCCCATGTTTGTAGCGCGCTGCAGAGGAGATGCTTGGTGTTGGTCGAAGACACACCATGTGCAGCGTTGATCATTGTCCGCATGGATCGGAGGAGGCTGGAGGCAGAGTCGAGAGGTCCATAGCCGGAGCCGACGTGGAGAGGTAGATGGAGCAAAAATTTTAGAGATATTATTTAATGGCATAGAAAGGTAATTTTGAATCACTACTAGAAGTTATTTTAAAATATATATCCAACGAATATTATTGATGTGGAGATACGGGCTATAAAATTGATGCCCGGATGTTTCACTTTTTTTTGGAAATTTTTAGGATTTTTTTTTCTAGCAGAGAATTAACGTGGAGACTCAAAAAAAACTTTTAATTAGCAATAGTAAGACTGCTGAAATATAGCACCTGAAAATGAATAAAACAACTTGCTTTGGGAATACGTGTGGTAACTCCGATGAGATGTTGTTGCTACCAAAAAGCCCATGCCTCCTTGCTTTGCAACATGCTGGGTCTGGGTGACAAAGTTTGGTGAGTTCAGCATGCCTCTCTTCAATGCCAAACCACGGGGGCACATATGATTGGACAATGCTGCCTTGTAGTAAGGCTATCTACAGTCATGGACTCCATCCCTCACCCTAAAATTATAGAGCCGACTCGACGCCTGCAGTGGGGGGCTCCAACCTCGACTGCACGGCTCCCTAGGAGCTCGGCGACCCCAAACCTGGAGCCGGTACCGTCCAACCCCAAAGCCCTCTCTCTCATCCACCATGGCGGTCGTTGTCTCCTTCGCGCCATGGCCCAGACAGAGGCGGCGGTGGCGGAGATACCGGGAGAGGAAGAGGAGTGGGAGGAGCGGACCAGCGCGGTGACAAGGACGGCCGGCGCGACTCCCTCGCACGCGCGGCGACTCGACGCGGCGGCGGACCCGCCGGGCATGGAGGCAGGCGCTGACCTAGAGAACTCCGCCGGGCTTGGAGGACGACGGCGCTGGGCGTGGAGGCAGGCCCGGGAGGTGGAGGCGGCGTGAGGACCGGGGACGAGGCGGCTCCCACCAGATCCGGCCGGGGTCGCAGGCGCCAGCGTCGAGGCGCGGCTGGCGGCAGATCTAGGGGCCGACGGCCATGGTGGGCAGAGGAGAAGGCCGGCGCGGGAGAGGAAAAGGAGCGGCGGCGGAGGACGCCGGCGCGAGAGGATCTGCTGGCGCGGGCGGTCGGCGGAGCGCCGCGGTCATGGTGGGGAGAAGGAGGGCCTTGGTGTGCAGGAGGAGAAGGCGGCGCGTGGGGAGCCGCTGTGGCCGGCGGGGGAGGCAGGGCGGCCGGTGCGGGCAGGCGGGCGGTGCGGAGGGAAGGAGGCGGCAGAGGCGCAAGGAAGGAGGCGACGGGCACGGATGGGGATGGGGATGGGGAGAGGGGAGAAAAGAAATAAAAATAGTAAAAATTGGGGTAGTTTTTACAGGGTTGGGATATAGAGTTGATATAGATGCAGAGAATTGGTAACTGTAATTCAAAAGGATGATGACTATGATAGAATATTTCTTTTAGAGTTAAAATTTAGAGTTGGATGAGTGTAGATAGCCTAATAAATTAGGAACAAGGGATAGTTCCCCCCTTGGAGATTCAGCTGCAGGCTTGAACAGTGGCGGATCCAGAAACTGACCAAAGGGGGGGCTAACAACACAAAACAAAAGATCATTTAGCATGAAACTAGGTGTATTAAGAGACACGACATGTATCTTTTGCTGAATGTGAATCCGTTTAGTTTGATTTAAGCCTCTCTGCATTATTTTTCTAAACTTCTTTTCTCTTCAAAAGCTTATCTATCCTAGCACCCTGCATCTTATGGTCTGCAACTGAAATTATTTTTCTGAAACTAATCTACAGCAAATCGGTGGACAGTTGTTAAACTGAAAAATGCAAATAGCAGCTGCATACCAAGACACCAAGCCAAGAATGGGCTACGGGGCACAGCAACCAGCCTGTCTGGGGTTAGGTTTGTGGCAGATGTAGTGCCGTTCAAACTTCAGAGACGAGCAGCAGCCGGACAACAAGCCAGTAGCAGGAAGCAGGCCAGTGCGTAGACTACCTGGTGCCTAGTGTTACTTGGGCTGGACCGGGGCTGCAGCCTCCCAGCCCCGGTCCTGAATCCGCCCCTGGGCTTGAATTGATATGTCAAAAATTGCAAACATTTGGCGGCAACACCAACTGTGTCTATGCTTTCTGATAGTCGTGGGACCAACAACAGACGGAAGGATTTCTCGTCAGCTATTTTGTTATAATCGTAACGGTATCCTAACACTACCTCTAACCTACGCTCTTCAGAACATGTAGGCCATATGTTGAAACATTGTAGCCGGTTTCCGTGCTCCAATTCATAGCTAATATAATAATTTTCCCTTCAAGAAGAAGCCTAACAATAGGGTTGCAAAAGGTATGGTGCCAGAGTGAACATCCAGATTCCACGTCGCTCACAAACTTGCCTTCACAATCTGCAAACCATTCAAATCTTCGAACATCATCCGAGTTCAATCCATCGGCAGCAGATGATGATGATGAGATGGAAAGACTCTTTGCATATATGAATAACCCACGGTCGTTTCCGCTTCACCACTCGAGCAATATCTCCCTGCTGGCCCTGAACCAACTGTTGCTTGTGCTTGGCCAGCAGTTCCATGGCCTCGATATAGTAGGCACACTTGATCATCTTCCTGCGTTCAAGCAGGGAGACGTTTGTGATGGGCATCTCTTTGGACCTCTCAAGCGCAAACTCCAGATCGTTGACTGCCATCTCAAGCCTCTCCATGTTACGCCCTTGGGATGACGTCTCCTTGCGCTTGCCCAACACAAAGGAGACCACTCTGCTCCCGGCCTCCTGAACCATCGCTGATCCCACCATTCCCTGCATGACAGGCACCTATGTACACTGCAGTCCAGTCCACCTGGAGGAGACAAATTAAGAAGCAACTTTAGTTTGCTCATGATTTAGAGAATCATATATGGTATGCTATCTTCGATTGCTTATGGAATTGGTATATGGGTAGTCTTTACCTTAATTCACTTCAAGATTGCTGCAGCACCAACTAGATGCGGATCACAAAGCCTTGCCTACTGACGGGATGAAGGGGATGTGGTGAGACCAATAAATCAATAACAGAGCACTGAATGGGAGCTTTGGAGCTAAACATTGCAAACAAGTTGGCTGCCCTGCTATACAACTGACGACGGAGCTATAAGAAAGGCCGAGGATAGTTCTTTAGATGTCACCCAATGCTCCAAGACACAAAACAATTGCAAATGGGATTAGCTTTCCCACGGTTAATGGGATTAGTGACCAAATCGACAAAGACATGAATGGGAAGAAAACCTGGCCTAGATTACTTGACAAACTGTGAAGAAAAAATACGCCTAATGATAACTCTTTTTTCATCGAATACGCAGGAGAGCCATGTATTTTTGTATTAAGAAGAAACAAAATTCGACAACCAGGTACAACAACGCACCATAACTGTCAGGACCCAGGAGGGGCTGCGGCAAGGCCCGGGTTGGTTAGATAAAGATAATGCTATTAGATAAGATTAGAATTAGTAGATTAGATCTATTTTTTTAGTCAAGTAAATCCTTCTCTATATAAAGAGGGGGAGCTATATCAATTTAGGAAAATCAAGAATTAAGAAGAAAACCCTTCTTCTTGCCCCAACCGCAAAAATCACCCTCAAGGAGGGTATTATGTCCTGTTTTGGATATATAGTTCAATGTGTCAGTTTCCGGTTTTATAGCTCTATATGTTCGCAATTTAGACAATCATAACAGGTACCACCACAGCATGGCATGGTTTACAAGGCATTTAAAAACACCTTCAGATATGTATAAAATGCCTCTAGAGCTGTTACGAGGCGTTTCTCAAAACGCCACACAATCTAGACGTTGAAAGTCTTTTGCGGCCTCTTCAAAAAAACACCTTCTAATGTTAGCCATAAAGGTGTTTTTAGGCTGCCTAGAATATTCTTAAGAGGCATTATGCGACAAGCCATAAATGAGTGTCCAGGCGTTATTATAATGCCTTCAAAGCTGTGTCATCCAGCTCGTTCTGTATATGTATATCAAATCAACCAGGAATAAGTGCATCCAACACATAATCCAATAATTCAACTGTACATAGTTCAATAATCCAATAATCTAGAACATTACTCCAGAAGATTAATACAACCAGAGCTTGTAGCCATAACCCAATCAAGTCTAGAAAACACATCCAACACAGTCTTTCATCCACGCATTCGAACATGTAACCTGACACTGACATCTTCTTTGCCCCCTTCTGTTCAGCCACACTTTTTAAAGCACCTTGAGCATTTCTTGACATAACAGCCTCATCTCTTTATGTGGACCTTTTTACCCCTATAGTATCTCATGTGTTCAGGAGACTTGGCTCACGGTGCTACACACCTGCATTGGAAAGCTTTAGAATTCATACCAATCTTGCATGACTTTTTTTTTTAACTTAGGATAGAGTGATACCTTAGTGCAATGGAGTGCCATCTGAACAAATGATCTGCAATTCCCTCATGTAAGGGCACTACATTTAGTGATTTTTAGATAAAGCAACGAGAAAAGTAGATGACACAAGAATGGTCATGTAATCAGGAAATTGACGGCTAGTTTAAAACAACTATACATTACTTCTTGACCCAGTGGTGTGCTTCCCAATGAGTTGCAGTGCCCTGATGGTTCTATTCTTCTGAGATATTAGCTGAGTATATTAAGGTGAGGAAAAGAACTAGCATTAGTGGAGCAAACACGCAACAATCAAATATGGAAATAATTTACATGATCTCAGGGCAGCACTGGGTACACATGACCACATGCCCTCCCCATGATGGATATCCATCCATGCATGAACCCAATGGAAATTCGATGATCTCGGACATCTTTTGCCTCTAACCAGTAATTATTTCCGTAACCCCGGCAAGGACAAAGTATCCTATTCTTATTCCCTGGTGGGGTGAAGGCAAATTCTATAAAGCCAGCGACGAATTGAAGGCATGTGCTCGGTGTAAGGCTTGTGGATCTCGACAACCATCGAGTAGAAGCTTGGATGGCGAGGGCGGTCTGGTGCAGTGCTGCCGCTTGGGAGTAGTCGATCTTCCTATGTTGCGGGCCACAGTGTGATGTGGTGGACTGGGCTGGATCGTCACGAGTCACGACGCATGGCTGCTGGTGCCTAAAATGCCTTTGTTCAGTAGGCGTTTCTGTAAACGAGTCCCACCAAATGATAATGTATTAAGGCGTTTTCCAAGTTTCGCCTCCAAATAAAAGGTTTTAGTGGCATTTTCAAAATAACGCCTTTCATTCAACATGTAATTAAGGCATTTTAAGAAAACGCATAGAACAAAATGCCTTCAAATCATGGTTGTGCTGTAGCGTTGGCTGAAATCCCCGCAACAATGCGCGCGGGTTTTTATGCGTGTCGCATAGGCTGACTTGCTCTCCTCCGATCCATGGGCCTAATTAACAAGTGTCCTAGAATGTTTCATTCACAGGACATGGGCACATGGCCCAGCCCAACAAGTGAAAACACCCAGATCCAGTAACGGAACTGCATTTTTTTTCTCTATAACAGGATTCTTAGTTTCTCGTGGTGACCCTGGCCGATCATCTGTGGCGCCACAATGACGCCGAGACCATGGGCCTGCCCAAATGGGCTGAGAAGCGCCATTTTCATTTTAGTAGTCTTGAACTTTAATTTGCACTGTCAACAACATGCTCGCAACAACCAACCAACCAACCCGAACCACGTCGCCTGGCCCCCTTTAATTAATTTCGGACAATGCAATAACTCATCCTGTTCGATTTGCTGGCTGTAGTGCATGAATGGGATGCGAGTAGAATCGATCGGACACCCATGCAATATATAGGACCTGCGTCGTTGGGCTATAAATTAATTGCGGTTCCATTTAATTTTACCATGCCTCCAACTAACAACTGTACCCTCCCTAGCTAGCTAGTACAAACATCACCTCTCTCCATTTATTACATTTTTATTTTAGCTTATGCACTTTTAGAATATGGAATTTTTTTCTCTCCATTTCTACGTTTTTTATGTGAAATTCTCGCATTCCAAACGGTTCCTTAATAATATCCAGTGGTTAGTTGAGTAGCAAACATAGACGAGTCGTTTATTCATGAATTTGCATACATAGAATTGCGATGTCACATCATACAAACCAAGGTAGGAGTACAATAATATGGGAAACAAGCAGAGATAGTAGTAGTAATTATAAGAAGAGGCCGGATCCCTTGAGCTTCTATTCCATGACACGGTCTATCTTTCTCCCCGTATGTTCACTCATGTGATTCACCCAATCCCCCACCACCCCTTTCCTGAAGAAGGCCGACTTGTCAAGCACCATGTCTTGGATACGGACAAATTCTCCTGACTGATTGACACGCATGCCGCTAAGGTTGTCAAAGCTGCACAACCTCACCACCTCCTCAGGCACCCCATTCTCTTCTTCCTTGACACTGAATGGGACTCCAAGGAATGCTGCGAGCCTCACGACAATGCTTCACTGGCTCAGACATCATATCCTCATACTTGAGAAAAAGAATCTTATCAGGGCGTGAGATGCTCTACCTCCAATACTCGAGGCAATGGTCCCTAGAAAGGCCCATAGGGAGAGAAGCCTTGGATGAACAGTGTCTAGAGCAGATTCTAAGTTGTCGATGATATGTTCTCCACTGTGTCTAAACTTACTCGCAAAGTGCCACAAAGACACAAAGGCATCCTTTGGTTCTCGACACACGTACACGATGCGGCCACTAGCAGCTATGGAGGACAACGACGACGATGACCGTGGTGGGAACAACGAAAGGGGCATGTGTGTTGTGCAGAAGTCTCGGGGATGGAAGCGCCTCTAGATAGTTGAGGCCATCGTCATGACGAGGGGGGTGCTCCATGGATCGGACCAACTCCTGGGGATGACGAGAGAGGAGAGGGTGATCATTACTGCCCAACTCATACCGTGAGCGATTGGTGATGGTGAAGGTGAGCGCCTTCATCCATGTAGTGCCACACTTGGGGTTGGATGCGAGGATGATGTCATCATGGCGAGGCTTGAAGGTGGTGTGGAGGCGCAAGATACCTTGAACAAAAAGCGGATTGATCCAGTAGTTATTGTAGAGCACAAGCGACTGTGACCAACCCTGTCTTGTTGGAAGTTTGGACACAAGGGCAGTAATAATAATACTAGTATCTTCTTGTTCTTGGCTTTCGGAGATGGCTGCAGATTGGTCCTTGGCCAATGCCGCCATAGCTATCTGGAGTTATTCTAGCTCGCACTCCCACGCTCGTGGTGTCCTACTGCATAAGTAAGCTGCTCTGCTAGCTAGGATATATATATAGTGAGAGGTGAGCCATTATATTGGTGTGTGGTCCCAATAAAAAAAGATTATGCTCTATAGCTAACAGTTAGCTGTTAAAAAATGGCAACTAAAGAATCAAACAAAGTCTGCTAATAATTAGTTGGACTCCGACTAATAATTATCTCATTAACTTACTCAACCTAGCTAATTCAACTAATGACAACTAATAGCACGTAAAAAGACTCTTATACATATTAGTTAACTAGGAGTGCACCCGTGCTTTACTACGGAACCTGGGCCATTACATGAAAATTCTTTTCTATATGCGTATGTAGCTATATTCACATGTGTATCTTATGATTTTGAAGATATCTAATCGAACGAAAAATATATACACGAAGTATGTGATAATACTAGATCATCTGTGTTGGTATACACATGAGGTATGCGAATATATTTTTATATACAGAGAGAGTTAAAAGAGTGGATGTACCCGTGGCCCGCATGGTGGACGTGCCCCTGTCTAGGCCGTTAGCTTTGCCATGGCAGGATAAGCTTAATAATTTGGGACGGAGGGAATATACAATGTATATAAGATAGTAGTACTAATTTAATAATAATGAACAAGGTTCTCTAAGTTAGTGAAGTGTATGAGCTCTGCAGTAGGTATGTGTTAGGCGGCGTTTGGAACCTAACCAATTTTGAGAATCCGTTTGCCGTGCAAAAATCTGTATTTTAGAGCTCTATTTGCTTGTACCGTTTGGATGGCTGATTTTTACACATCGGGTAATGTGCTGCCAGCTTTTCAAAGACACTGCCCCTCCCATTATCTCACATTAGCAAGGGCCGGGCGGATAGTGGGATTCTATGGTATGCACACAATCCAAAGCAAAAAATTAAGCCTGTTTGGTTCTTATCTAATAAACACTTTATGAGATTCTCAAAATCTCTGGTGAACCAAACAGGGCCTTGTAACGGTTTTTTCCAATATTTGCAATACGCCTAGGCTTAGGGGGTGTTTGGATCCGAGGGCTAAAATTTAGACCACATCACATTCGATGTTTCGACGCTAGTTAGAAGTATTAAATATAGTTTAATTAGAAAACTAATTACACGGTTGAGGAGTAAATGGCGAGACGAATTTATTAAGCCTAATTAATCCATGATTAATGAATCGTTACTGTAACATTATTTTTGCTAATCATAGATTAATTAGGCTTAATAAATTCATCTTAGCCGTTTACTCCTTATATGTGTAATTAGTTTTATAATTAAACAATATTTAATATTTCTAACTAGCGTCCAAACATCCGATGTGACGGCCCCGAGGAAGCAACAACCGAATTAATCATGGATTAATTAGGCTTAATAAATTCGTCTCGCCGTTTACTCCTCGACTGTGTAATTAGTTTTCTAATTAGACTATATTTAATACTTCTAACTAGCGTCCAAAGATCCGATGTGACAGCCCTGAGGAAGCAGCAACCGAACGGGAACGGACAGGACGGTTTGTGCAAGCCGTAGAGGTGCTGCACGTGGGTTCCAGCGACGTGCCTACGAGGCAGGAGCATAAGACCATCTCCAACGGACCATCTATCCGGATTGTCTATTACTATTCCAACTATCTTTCTCTCTGTCTACAGTAGTGCTACAGTGTCAAACAGTACTACAGACAGTCCGTATTGGCGCTCCGCTAGAGACAGCCTTAGGCCGCTGCGAGCTGTAGTGGCGTTGTGTAGATTGGGACGAAGCACAACCACCGCCTCTTTAGGCCACATTCAATGCATCACTATTTATAGAGACGATTAAAAAAAAAGAAATGCTAAGCTACAATGCAAGGAAGATGTTTATATATATCCAACCATCTCATTAGAACTCATCAAACATCAATGCTTAATTAAACACCTCATACACCTTTTAAACGCATGGTGCTAGAAAAACCGATTTTATTAATTAGTACCTTCTTTAAACACTATGCCCTTACAGGGATAGAGATATATAAATGGCTAGAACCAAACATCATCTAGCTAGTAAGTTCTTGGTTAACAATTAGTTAGATAATTTTAGTTAAGAGCTATTAGTCAGCTAATTATTAGCGCTAATGAAATCAAATAGAGCCTAGTTCGTTACTATTTTTCCTTGAAAAAATGTTAAGTTGATGGTAGTAGTGTATAAGACAGAACCACCGTAACACTTGTGGTTAGTAGTGCGTTCAGTCAGTATTAGATCGATCATGATTCAGGACCAACCACAATACAGGTGCATGAATGTGGTCGTACGTCCAGAAGCGACGCGCGCGCGGTGGGTGACTGCATGAATGTGGTCACTGACTGGTCGGGAGCGAGCGACGACGACCCTGAAGAAAGTTAATGCATAAATGCGACGCCCTACTAACCATAGTACTACCATACAGTATACTGGGTCATCAATAGATTCTCAATCAATCACATCTGTATATTACTGGAGTATATATTTAGTTGGGGGAGATTTTATGCTAAGACTGATTTCGATGGTTTACTGTAAACGGTCGTGTATAGTATAAAACGACACCGTTTACAGAGAGGTATTTAGAATAATGAATAGAAAAATAGGAAAAGTAGGACTAGTGCGGGTAAACCGACCTTGCCACACGGGTGGAAAGAAATCTTAGTATGGGGAAAAGCAACAAACTCATATAGCAACTTGGTTTATGATCCATATCAATTATTTCTAAAATGGTTGGACATCAAAGTTTAGAGAGAGTTGCCATTATATCAGGCTTCTATACATTGATATAAATTAGGACTAATGGCTCAAACAAAATTAAATAAACCTTCACACCTGCCCAGAGCCGGGCTGCATTGAACCCAATTAAAAGCTTGGCCCAAAATCTCATCTGGCTGAGCTCGGGCTTTCAATCATGTGTCCGGCTGAGCCTCTCGCAGCCCATTAACACACGCATACACACTGCGAATTCTGACCTCTCTGCTTTTTGTTTAAACTGCAGATCAACCTGTCAGTTTTACGTCACATGCAATGCATGGACGCCTCAGACCTCTATTTTCTCCCATATATATGACGCGCCGCCCACCAATCAAAGGTGGCGATAGGCCGATAGGCAGGAAGTTGAGTAAACCAAGATTTATTTTGGTGACAAATGCTTAGACGACGTCGATCAAACCAGAGAATGGATGGAGTGCCTGCAGACATCAACCATCTATGTTGTTATATACACATGCTAATGCACTATTTGAAGTTCTCGAATATTTGTCGCTGGCAGCGTCGAATAAAAAATATCGGAGGGAGTACATGGCAAAACAAGGCATTCGTCCACACATTGATTCTTTAATTCTTTATTAGATACAAAGAAGTCGTCGCAGTAGTAGGCACTAGGCAGTGCACCACAGGTTAAGCAGTACCTGCATGTGGTTCGAATTCATCTTCTTGGATGGAGCGGAAACGATAATCTGCCGAATCTATAGGAGATGTCTAGGAGAGGAGGGTGATCATGGAGCGTCCGCTTCCACACCATCTCATCAGATGGAATGTGCATGGTGTTTCTGACGAGGAGCTGAATGAGCGAGAGAGGGTGGTCATATGGCATCAGGAGAGGGTTGGTACTGGCAGCAACAGCGATCCTCTCTGCTTTCCCGAATTTCAGGTCACACACATGAAGATGCCATGGCGCGACAACTCATCTGGAACTTCCAGCTAGCTGGCAGTAGGCGCAGTTGGCCTCAATGGTCGGGAACTTGTCCGCATCAACGAGCAGGCACCGGTCGCTGACGAAGAGAGCGCGCCTCCCGATGCTCATCACCTGCTCCAACACCGCCGCCGTGGGCTCGCCCGCCTTCTTGTGAACTTTTATGCAGTGTCTACTCTCCGTCAAGTCGACCAGCAGTATTTCGGTTTCGCCGCCGCCGACGGCGAAGCTACGGTGTTCGGTGTTCCAAATCATCAGCCGGCGGCCACAGTCGATCGAGGTCGACCATCTTATCAGTGGCCGGCGATCCGTGCTTGCTGCGGCCGGCGTACAGTCCTGCTGCCAAGGCCGGAGGGCGGCGAGCGGGCACGTGTTATAGGAGAACGCCTTGCTCTCAGGATCCGCCCAGTACAGCGCGTGACACGGCAGATCACAGGTCAGCACGAGAGTGAACAACGGATCTGCTGCTGCAGAACCATGAGAACAAACCACGGCGACGGTGAGGGACGGCAAGCAAGGCATGGTGGCCACGAAACGTGTCGCGGAGCCGGTGAAAGGGTTGACGACCAGAGCGGCGTGCGGCGGGTCCCTGTCTGCCAGCACGAGGAAGCCGCCGGGGGTGGAGGGCACGAGGTAGTACTAGTAGCCGGCGAGGATGGGCAGCAAATTCCGGCAGCGGAAGCGGCCGGTGGCGGTGTTGACGAGATGAGGCGCGTGACACAGGAGCGCGGGCGGAAGCGGGGCTCCTCCGGCCGGGCCCGCCGCCGTGGGGTCGGCGGTGGAGGAGCGCCAGCTGTGTTGCGCAGACGGCGCGGAAGTCCATGTACCAGTCGAGGTCATTGGTGACGAAGAAACAGTCGGCGACGCGGTCGGTGAGGTCGGATGGAAGCGACGACCAGTCTGCCATGTCGTCCATCGAGCTGCCGGGGCAGATGCAAAAGCTGGGACTCACTTTGGACGGACTAGACTAGCGTGTTTGTGTTTGCTAACGATCGAGAGTGGCAGATGAAGAGGGCAGAGGAGAACCAGGCCGGCCGGCAGGGGATTTGATGTGAGACGCGGGCGGCGCTTGAGAGGAGCGAGGAAGACGAAGAAAAGAAGAAATGAGCCCCGTACGACGCCAGGGGCTCCATTGGATGTACGCATGCCATTTACTGCATGCCCTCCTCGCTCCCTGCAGTTGACGGCCGGTTCGGCTCTCGTGTCATGTTTGAATTCCTATGGACGTTCAAGCCACTCTTCCGAATGCAGGATTGTTTTCTGTTTTATATATTTTTTCTATAAAATTCTTGCGTTTCAAATAAACGTCATTCCTAAGAATACAGAATTGTTTTCTATTTTATACATTTGTCTATAAATTTTTTGGGTTTCAAATAAGCGTTATTCCCAATAAGAGTTCATTTGAGTTTCAGTCTCACTAAATGACATAATACCATGTAAGCAAAGATAATGGTATGACAATAAATTAATAAAAAAGATATAAAGAAGTTTTATAAGAGAGGGTAAAGTTTCATGCAGATGAAACTCATAATATATGATCACATAAACAAAATACAATGTTGATAACTAGATAATAATGATAATCCAACTGGGAATGACCTAACCCCTTTGGCGGCTAAAGAAGGTCATCCAAATGGCTAGCCGCAACATGGTGTATATTGTATTGGTGTGAATTGAAGGTTGCCTACATACGATACAAGCATGATTTATTTAATTGTACTAGTTGGATTGGACCGAACATTTTTTGGCATATGCGAAAAAATGTAATAACTAGTCCATCCAGTTCAAATCCAGTACGTGCTCCCTTGAGACATGAAAAAAAAAACAAATCCTATGTGGCTTGTATATTCATGCAAACATGGACAGTAGTACTACAACATTTTTTGAAACGAGCTAGCTAAGTACGTGTGTACACATTTCTACTTATAAGACAAGCCCAGATTCCCTTGAACTTCTGTTCTACGACACAATCAATCTTCCTCACCATGTCTTGAGTCAAATGATTAACCCAGTCCCCCACCTTCCCTTTCCTGAAGAACACCTCATGTCCTCGTACCCGAGGAAGACTGGAAGAGAACCCTGCTGGCAGCAGCAGGGCCGCCCACGACGCTCGCCCTCCAGTACTCGAGCCAATGGTCCCAAAAGGGCCCATAGGGGGAGAAGCCCTCGACGAACATGTCGAGAGCGTGCTCCAGGCCGATGTTGTACCCTCGGACGATCTTGTTCTCGAAGTGCCAGCAGGAGACGAAGGTGTCCTTGGGCTCCCTGCACACGTACATGACCCGGCTGCCACCACCACTGCAGCAGCAGGAGGAGGCGATGGTGTTTGGGAACAACAGCGAGAGGGGCATGCGTGTGGGATAAGAAATAGATGTGAATATGTTTCCCTATCCCTATCCCACCTTCATCCAAACACCACCTAAATCCCATTCCCCTCCTTTCTCTCACGCCTGCAAGCGGCGGCGGTGCCTGAGCTTCTCCCTCTCACGCGGTCATGTCTCAGCGGGAGCGACACCCGAGCTTCTCCCTCCTCTCGCGCGGTCGTGCCTCGGCAGGAGCTGTGCACGGCGCCCGAGCCTCTCCCTCACCTCGCGCGGTCGTGCCTCGGCTCGAGCAACGGCGCGATGCGGAGCCTCTTTCTCACGGCCTCTGTGTGAGCGACGGCGCTGGCGTAGCGGTGCTGCGGCTGAAGCTCTGACTGCCTTGCCGCTTCTTCCTCCATCCGCGAACGGCCTCCGCGTCCTTCGTCCACTCGTCCATGCCCATCTCAATGGCGGCAAGGAGCCGGAGCAGAGCACCCCCTGTACCAATACGCAACGGAAGCAGCGACCTATCCGACAATCGGTTCCACCTCCCACCGAGCGCAGGTGCACATGGTCCACACTCTAGGCCGTTTTGTTTTTTTCTCTTTGTTTTTCCCTTTCCGGTGAGCTTCCCCTCTCCTGGCAAGCCCACGTGCACATGGTCCCCCTTCCACGTCATTTTGTTTTTTCTCTTTCTTTTTTCCTTTCCGGCGAGTTTTCATTATGCGGCCGCATTTTCCTCTTTTGTGACACATTATGATTTTTGTGATGATTTTCACTTTTATCTTGCTATAAATATTTTGGATCATGTGACAGCCCAACAATTCAGCCAACGTGCACATGTCCGGACATAAGTTATGATCATAACTTTTTAATCATAATTTTAGATATACGTGGAAGAAAGTTATAATCATAACTTTTTATCATAATTTTAAGATGTACGTGGAATAAAAAAGTAATGATTATAACTTTTTGAGCATAATTTTAGATACGTGGAATAAAAGTTATGATCATAACTTTTTATCATAGTTTTAGATATATTTGAAATAAAAAAAAATATAATTTTTTGAGCGTAATTTTAGATATATGTGGAACGAAAGTTATGATCATAATTTTTGATAGAATTTTATATATACATGGAATGAAAGTTATGATCATAACCTTTTTATCTAATTTTGGTCATGCAAGTTATGATCATAACTTTTTGATAAAATTTTAAATTTTAGATATATGTGAAATAAAAATTTATGATCATAACTTTTTAATATAATTTTAGATATACGTGGAATGAAAGTTATAATCATAGCTTTTTTATATAATTTTAGATATATGTAGAATGAAAGTTATTATCATAGATTTTTTATATAATTTTAGATATACGTGGAATGAAAGTTATGATCATTGCTTTTTGATATAATTGTAGATATACGTGGAATGGAAGTCATGATCATAACTTTGTGATGTAATTTTAGATATACCTGGAATGGAAGTTCTGATCATAACTTTTCTATATAATTTGTAGATAAATATTTCATAAAAATATTGAGAAGATATTAACTTATATGCATAAATATATTGAGTTATATCTAAAATATTAATATATAAAATACTTATAGCATATGGAGAAGAGGATATATGTAGATAAATATGAAAAGGAAAGAGAAAAGAAAAAAAAGATAAACGGAGCATGCCAGTGCCTCGCCATCTCACATGGGCCCCCACCTTCCCTTGCGCGCGGGAGGCCGGAGGGGATTGGTTGCTTGGCCAGAAAGGAAGTGCGCCAAACATTGATGATGTGGGCCCAAGGCAGGAAAAGGGTAAAAGCACTCTTTGCACATAATTATCACACGCTACAAGCCAGCAGGATCAGTCGTCACATTCAAATCGCACGAGCGATCGTCCATCGGACGGTGTGAATCATGCATTTTATTTCTGCATTTTATGTATGCAATTGTGATGCCTAATGGCTTAAAGATAAGTTCTAGGCAAACCCTGTGATTTTTTTTAAATAAATTTGAATTTATTTGAATTTGATCAGAAATTTCCGAAATTTCGCTGGGTGTCGAAATTTTTTTCTTGCTGAAATTGTAAACCCTGAGCCAGACTGCCGAAGCTCCACCACAGGCTCTCTGCCCTCATAAAAAATGTTAGCAAAACAGTTTTATTCCTCAAACAGTAGCTGGTTCCCTCCCGTCTTCCATTGTGTAAGATAAACACTCTACAGATCATAAATTACATGTTACAGGATCTACAAAACACTGGAGGTCCACATTTGAATTGTGACCTTAAATAAAGAGGCAAAAATTATAAGAACAAATGAACCACTGCAATCTTCTTCTAGCTATCGTCTTCTCTTTGCACCTCTTCCTGTCTTGTACCTGACGTTGGGTTCTCGGACACGAACCATTTCTGCGTTCGGCTTCTGCACCCGGAAGTATGCAGAACCATGAGCACATAGCCAAAGCGCTGAATAATCCTTCAGCTCCAGCTGACAGGCTGCCTTCGATCTTACCATCTCCTCCACTTGTTTTATGCCGCCAAATTTATGTTCAGATGTCGTACTGATCAGCTCATGAGCGCAGCTAGACTGCAGCTCCAGGCCATCTTTAAAAAAATGAGGTGCAGAGCAAACAGTCAACTCCATAAATTGTGGCCAGTCTCTGACGACATTTCTGGCCTCTCCATCATCAGATGAGCTAGGACATAATCTCCACTCCAGTGCTGTAACATAGCATTGAAATGCGATGAAAATTACTTGCTCTGGGAATGCGCGTGACAACTCTGACGAGATGATTGATGCTGTTAGGGGCACAAGGTTCCTGTCCGTTTGATTTGCAACATACCGGATCCGGGCGAAAAAACTCAGTGTCCTGGGTATGTGCTTCTTGAATGCCAACCCTAGGAGGAGTGTGCTTATGGGATATGCCTTGTGAACCATGTAGGAGAGTGAGTTCTCCAATCGCTGATTTGGTCACAGGTTGAGATGCTAAAGACTGCAAACACTCAATAGCAGTTCCAACTATATCTGTGCTCTCCGAGAGTCGTAGCATCAACCGAAGTTGGAAACTATTGTATGGCGTCTTGCGATCATCATAGACATATGATAGCTCTGCCTCGACGCCACGCTCTTCCAAGATTATGGGCCATATATGACAATGGTGCCGCAGCTGGATTCCTTGTACTAGTTCATAGCTGAGAGTTTTCCCTTCAAGAAGATACCTGATAAGAGGGTTGCAGAAGGTGTAGTGCCGGAGCGAATAACCAGACTCCATATCTCTTACAAACTTGCGGGCGCAATCGGCAGACCATTCGATCCTTCTAACTTGGGAGCAGCTCAAGCAAGATGGTTTTCCCTTGTTCAAGCCAAACAGAGATGAGATGGACGGATTTCTAGCACGACTGACACACCCCATCTCTTGGCCTTCTTGTAGTTCTTGCTGCCTGTGCTTGTTGGCCAGATTCAGACCTTCGGCATAGGCGTGTCTGAAAACCTTCCTGCGGCGAAGCAGTGACATGTCTGTGATCGGCACCTTCGCAGACCTCTCAAGAGCAAACTCTAATTCAGAGAGTGCCATCTGTAGCCTCTCGATACTGTACCTTTTGGAGGCCTTGTCCTCGCGCTTTCCAAACACGAAAGAGGAGACTCTGCGCACAGCCTCCTGAACAACGGCTGAACCCACCATTTCTGCCATGAGGGGCCTATATATACAGATGCAGTTTCATTAGGCGGTGTCAATGAACCTGCTGATCGAGGAGACAAGTTGGAGTGTTGGACACTATGTAGTGTATTCTTAATGTGATGGATTTGCAACCTGTAACCACGTTGCTCAGCTATGATTCCTGATTTCCTGCCCTTGAGCTTAGTCATGGTCAGATTCTGTACTTTCAACCTTATCAACAATATTATGTTATCTGATAGCTCTTGTCAGCGGTTATTGAGATGACTAGTATAAAACTGTAACATCCTTATCAGTTGCTTGTTTCTTACCCAACAATTACTAGGTGGCAGAAGCTGCTTCCTGCAAACCTGTTTTCTAAGGTGAAAGTAAAATAGTACAACAAATGATCAGCAAGTTACCGATAACTGTGGCCAATAAATTGTAGACTTCGGGCCAATAAAACAGTACATCATTCTTTGTCAAAATTGTTGGTCTGATATGTACAAATTAGTTCTAGGGAAAAATTATACTTTTGGTTTTGAAATCTGAAACATCTGACAATGCAACATCACACCTAACCTAGTATTTGGTCATGTTAGACTTGATATGCACAAGTCTATATTGGCAAGGTGCACCTAGGAGTATTGATTTTTTTAAATCAACCACACTCTGTTGATCCAATATTTTGGAATTTGTACGTTATTTCACTAGGGTATCTTGTAATCATTAAAATGTAGGCATCTCTACTGTTTAATCCTACAAATTTGTATATAGTGGGTTATGAAACTATGGCGGTCTCCAGCGGTATGTCTATCCACCCTTGCCTATCACTGTTCCAATCACTTCTCACTCTGTCTACAGTAGCGCTACCTTGTCATTTTGTACTATAGGCAATCGATATATCCATCCCACTGAAGATGGTCTAATTTAACTTGTATACTTGGTACATTTAAGATTGTGCTTGTCGAAAACTGCCAATACCATCAGAGCCAATATACAAATCTGCCAAGCTGGATCTTCAGCTTTTGGCATGTTATGACACTGATGCTTTGAAATGTTTATCAGTATTCTGTTCAGTAGTATAATTTCTTGTAATGTAAGCCACAATGGCCAGTGGATTTGATGTTCTTCCTCTGTAGTTGTTTATGACCATGACTGTGAAGACTATGCTTGAGGTTTGGACTTTGATTATTGCTATACTGATAGACTGATAATTGGCAAGAGTCCACTGAAGAAGTAAGAACTGAACATATATTTTTGTTCTTTAGATTGAAATTTGAATTTTCTGTTTGTGTTTGGTTTTTACTTCCTTGGTTACATCAAGGTTGGTGTCCATACTCATGTAAAGCCCTTGATCCTTAAGTTTTGCCATGAGAGCTACCAATGAATCATTTTTGCGTTTGGAGATTTGCTTTTGCAGAAACCATGTGTATCTGCATGAGCATGGACAGAGCTGTTGCGGGATTGATTTGGGGAATTGGGAGCAGTCATTGTACGGAGCAGGTAGAGGATGCCAGAATCCAGCCGGTGCTGCAGGAACATGTATGTCACCTCGCTGTCCTCCCGGAGGAGGCTTCCTCTGCTGAAAATTGCTATCCTCATTCTAGAATTGAGCATTAAACCAAATCACTCAGATTCATATTTCAGTATCAGAGATGAAGAGCATAAGGTCCGTAACTGCACATTGTGGCTTACACTTTTATATATTGTATTAAACTACCCAACAGAATATTAGACTAGACATTTCGCTGACGCATCAGTTGGTCAGCCCTGCCATATGCAATGATGCAAACATCACTACATTCAGTTTCATGTCCAGGTGCAAATATACTCCATGCTCGCACAATAGCGATTACCTTGCCTCTGTTGGCAATGTCAATTTGCTGCTACACGTTCTGAAAGTACCATGCATACAAGTTAAAATTATTTCATCGCTGAGTCGTTTAAGATGAAATAGTGGAGACTGGAGAGTTCCTATTGTGTAGTAGTACTCACAGTAGGATAATGTAGGAGCCAAAAGGTCCTTAATTATTAGCTTATGATTCCTTAGTGCAATGCTGCAATTCTAAAGTTTTTTTTCTCAAAGGTTGGGTTTAGGTGGTGTTAGCTTCAGTCTTCAGAAATGCCACAGGGGGTATCAAAATAATTGAGCAAGACATCTGGTTTACGAAATAAAAACAAAAAAATATCCACTACTTCTGGGCACATCTTGCTGACTTGAAAGACAAAAGTCTAACAACTCAAACCAAACAAAAACAGATGCTACCTTTGGACAGATGCTACGAACTTCCTCTTGCAACGCAGAAATGAAATAGGCAAACGCATGGTGGAGCCTTGAAACACCTGTTGCAGCTTCATTGCACGGAGAGCACAGGCAAACTATCTCCTAGTACCTTGGTTTATACTTCCCTGCCTTTTCTGTCAGCTCTGGTAGACATAACACACATTTGATGGAATTTGATTTTATCGTCTTGGCCACATTTCGTATGCTACCATCTCTAGGCTCTTCAACGTTTCCGATCATTTTGACTGGATTACTACCATCCTGCAGCGCCTCGTGCACAGAATGAGGCGTGAGGGCAACTGTCGATACTGACATAGGTGGCATCCAACCTCTGCTGATGCTTCTGTCCACCTCACCGGAATCGGATGAGCTGCTGGTGGGCTCTGGTTCTGAGACATAGCACTGGAAACCCAGATAAATAAGTTGCTCAAAGAATATGTGTGGTAACTCCGACGAGGCCTTGTCACCACTGAGTCCATGCATGCCTGTTCTGCAACATTCTGGGTCTGGACGACATTGTTGAACCTGCTCGGTATGCCACTCTTGGATGCCAAGACATGGGACATTATACGAGTGGTCAACGTCTTTCAATAATGTAGGCAGTAGGGTGAGTTCTCCCAGCGCTGTTTCAGCTGCGATCTGAAACTGAGACGTCAAGAACTGCAAGCTTTTGGTAGTGACCTGAACTATGTCCATGCTTTCTGACAGCCGTAGGACCAACATCAGAAAGAAACACTTCTCTGCATTCGTGCTGTCCTCGTAGCGGTACCCTAGCACTGCCTCCACCCCATGATCTTCAGTACACGCAGGCCATACGTAGAAACACCGTAGATGGTTCCCTTGCTCCAGCCGATACCGGAGAGTCTTCCCTTCAAGGAGATGCCTGATGCTAGGGCTGCAAAAGGTGTACTGCCGGAGGGAACACCCATGCTCCACGTCCCTCAGAAACTTGCCTGCACCATCTGCAAACCATTCAAACCTTCGGACATCGTCCATGCTCAAGCTTGCAAAAGAGTTAGTGGGCACGTTAGTAATCCAGTCTCGTACGCTTTACCCCTTGGACGATCTGATCCATCTTGTCCTGCTGCTTGTGCTTGTCGAGCAGTTCCATGGCCTCTAGATAGGCGCGCTTGAGCATCCTCCTGCGTTTCAGCAGGGAGACGTCTGTGATGGGCATCTTTGCAGACCTCTCAAGCGCGAGCTCCAGACCGCTGGCTGCCATCTCGAGCCTCTCCATCATGTGGCCTTGGGAATCCTTCATCTTGCGCTTGCCCAGCACAAAGGAGATGCCTTGGCTCACGAACTCCTGCAGAACTGCTGAAAACACCATTTCTGCCATAGCAGCCAGCTACGTCCGGTACAGCCGTCTTCTTCGCCTACTCGCTGGGGATCAGATCAGACAGGAGATGCTTCAATTTGACGCACACAAGATCTAGAGTAATACGTATACGAGTAGCAGGATAGATTCGTTTACTGATGGAATTAATCGATACTATGTGAGAGTACTCCTTACCTTAATTCTTGTATAGACTCTAGATTGCTGCAGCCACGCGTGCCCAGCACCATCTGCACGCCGATCGGTCTTGCTATTGAAGGAACGAATGAGATCAAGAACAGAGCGGTGAAAATGTGCTGGCTGTATTCATCGAACAGAGCAAGGTTTGGTCAAAGAGCAAGCTTTATGGAAGAACAGGTGGAGGTAGGAAGCCCGTCACTTTCAGAACGCCGTATATGACCTGGATTTTTCAATGGTTGCATGGTTGTTGGCCGTGGCTATTGGATTTAGGCCCCACCACTTCCACAGGACGTACTGCAAATTCTTTTTGTTTTCCCGTGTCTAACTTCGCCTTTGGTACAGTACTACATACGTACAGTTTAACAGTTACACGGCTGTTATTAACGTGAACTGTTGTCATACACTTCATGGACATCTGCATACACACTTAGGGCCCCTTTGGAATGGAGGGTAGGCAAAGGATTTTTGTAGGATTATTTTCCTAAGGATTCTTTTCCTATGAAGGCCTTTGGTTGGTAGGAAAACAAGGGAAATATTCCATAGGATTCAAACCCTACGGCTCAATTCCATAGGAAAATTAGGAAGAGGTCACATCTCTTGGAAGATTTCCTGGCGCGAAAAGAGTGCACTCTGGCGCGCCGCTGGCTGCTGTGCGCGCCGCTTTTTCGTCTTTGGCGGCAAAACGGTGTCGCTTCGTGCTACTTCTGGATAAAAAGAAATGGACCAGCGGGACATAAAAAATGGAGAGGCCTTCTTGAAGCGGACAGACAGGGAGGGGATCTGAGGAGACCAGCTCCGCCGGCCACCCTCTCCATCGCCGGCAAGCTAAGCCTTTCCGGCAACTTCTCACGCGGCCTGTACATAGGACGCGCAGGTACATCCATGGCTTTGGCATCCTCCAAGTATTTTTCTGTTTTCCCATCTGAGAGAATCGACTTTTCCCCAATCTAAAATAGATTTGATACCTTACTTCGATTCAGGAAGGTCTGCCTTGCACTGATAGATTTTTTCTTCGAGATGGGTCTTGCACTGATAGATGGCGTATTGCTATCAGTTAGTCCAGATTGTTTACTTCTCACACTTTTAAATCGGCAAAGATCATGTGGTTCGTGGAGTAATTGGACCGATCTATCTGTCCAGAATTAGGTCGCGGTTGTTTGCACCGATTCTCAACAGGCTTTGGAAAATCTAAAATATTATAGCTAGTCAATTGAAAGGTCATCTATCTAATGCCGATTATATTGTTTTATACAGGAAGCGACGCCGAGCAAAGGTTCTGTCCAAATGAACACGGCTAATCAACGCAGTTGGTCTGAGCAACATGACCATCATCCCCAATCGCAAGGATTTGTTAATGTTGACGGTGACCATGGGACTACATAGCCTAGTCAAGAAACAGGTAATTATTCATATTGTTTTAGTTGGGCCTATACATTGCATCAACGTGTGAGTTGCATATTATTGCAGAAACTGAAGATATAAATGTTTTAAATGCAGCAAATTTAGGGACCACAAAGAGAGCAAAATGGAGTCTTCAGATGAAGGTGTACCTTATCAATCTTTTAAAAGATCATGATGTGCCAGGTTTTCGGACACAAAATGCTAGGAGTAAGGAGGCATGGACAAACATTTTTTGTAGGGTGAATACAATGTTTGGTACATCTTTTTCTCTGAACCAAGTCAAACAAAAAGAGCAAGATTTGAAGAAAGATTACCGTAGTGTTAGAGATTTGTTAGCTGAAAGTGGTTTTGGATGGGATCCTGAGAGAATTGTGGTGGATGCACCACCAAGTGTTTGGGCCTCTTTTGCTGCTCGGAAGAACAGCAAAGACGCCCTTCATTGGCAAGACAGGCCTTTCCCATATTATGATGCTCTGGCTCCACTCTATGATGGTGAGCTTTACATAGTTTCTTTATTACTGATTTGTCATTTTATGAACTGTGGTAATCATGTTTTCTTGAACATAATTGTGCAGGACGTCATGCCGAAGGGAGAACTCGATAGGGCATGGACCATTATTCAAGGAAAACAAAGAATCCATCACTTCCTTCCATGCCTGCAGCACATGTGGCTGACACATACCAGTCCCATCTCCTACGCTAAATGCTCCATGTGAATCAGGTTTGCAGTTCCCTTTCGATGAAGAAGTTGAGGAGGTAAATTTGGATTTTTCGCAGCGGTCAACTACTCCAGTGAATCACACGCAAGTGGCACCTAGCTCCACACAGATATCTACAGAGGTTCCTGAATGTCAACGTGGAAAGAAGCAGAAGGGGAAATCCTCTAGCTCTAACGATGGCTTTCATGAGAGATACCTAAAGCTGAAAAAAGAAGAAATAGATCGATTTGCTGCTATTGAGGAGAAGAAATTGGAAGACCCATACAACATCAACAAGTGTATCTTGGTTCTTGAAGGTTTATATGGTCTACAAATGGGAGAAATATTAGTGGCATCCGATATCTTCAAAAGTAAGGAGAACAGGGAAGTTTTTTTTGTCATTTTCTACTAATGCATTGCAGTTAGCTTGGATTAAAAGGGAGATTGACCGTCAGCAAACACTCTTATAGGGTTAGGGTGTTTCTAGATATGCTTTTCTATCAGATGGCAGGTGCTTTTGTGAAGTAGATGGCAGATGCTTTTGTGAAGTAGAGGGCAGGTGCTTTTGTTTTCTGTGTAATATGTAGGGTGCTAGTTCGTAAGCATGGCCCTATCTAATTACACTATATTTTGGTAGTATCATATATGATAAGGGGTAACAAGAAGGATGCAAGTAGTTACTTGAATTAGTAGAATATAGGTCACTAATTAGGATTACAAGGGTCATATTTGACCATGACTGTCATGACAGTAAGCTACAATATGTTAAGTCCTTCGTGCAATGTACTGAGCCCACATCCGGTGTGCTATATCATCACGCTTTTGATTCCCACTTTCTCTAGAGTTATTGAATGCTTGTATATCACCATTATAAGTGCGGTCCCCATTTGGCATATCAACAATCTGGTTTGTGTCAATCTCAACATTGCTGTTATTTGGCCACACCATATCTCTATTGTGTAGGTGTATGAAGTTGTGTAGAACACAGCAAGCAACTGATATATCTACTTGTTTATTAACTAGGTAGTGTGAGCCAGTCCTCAATATAGGAAATCTCATCTTTAATACACCAATAGCTCTCTCAATATGATTTCTAAGCTGTGCATGCTGAAGATTGAACAACTCCTTATAATCTTGTGGCTTTTGATTAGCCCTTCTTTGTTCGTGTAGATGATATCTTGTCCCGCGGTATGGCGCAAAAAATTGCGTTGTGTTTGCATAGCCAGCATCTACAAGAGAAAATTTACCAAGAGGCACTACAAATCCATGGTTAAGTGCATCTTGTAGAACTCTTGCATCTGAAGCCGATCATTCCCAACCAGCATGTACATGTACAAATTTTAGATCAAAATCACATGCTACCATAACATTCTGGGATATTGTTTGCTTTCTGTTTCGATATGGTTCCTGCTGATTTAATGGAAGAATCATTGGTATGTGAGTGCCATCAATAGAGCCAACACAATCCTACATGAATAAAAAACCAAATAAAATCCTTATACACTACATTGAATTTCTAAAATTAAAAGAATCAAATCATGCATTTGTTCGTACCTCAAAGAAGGGGTGGAATTTTGGTTTCCTTAATATGTGATGTGGGTGTAGGGAAGGTGGGCGTATGTATATGCATGTAAGCTGTGTAACCACATCAAGCACTTCTCCAAAATGACGACTTATTGTTTCCCTACTGTGTTGAAACTCAAACTGTAAGGTCTCATTGCTTGCATTTTTTGCTAGTGCATATAAGAATATTGCAACTTTCTCTTCAATTTAGACAAATCTTGAATCAGCAAGCAATTGTTTCTCTCACAACTTATGAACTAAAGCTTGGAAGACATCAGCTTCCATACGAAAATTCCTTTTGCCTAGACTCTCATGTCCTGTTATGATTTCATTTACACGGCGAGCCCCTAACAATTTTGATGTATGCATGGGTTTCCTACTGGATGATTGTTGTGATGAACTTCCTTCTATGGTGGGAAAAACAAAATACATAAACTCATCTTCGTTTTGTGATCGGACGTCGATAGTTTGGATCCATGACAACCACAACGGAAAAACAACTAGGGATGCTCAAAGTGTGCTGCTGGTTTGTTCTACAATTGTCTATGACCTGATATGCAGGATATGAAACAAGAAAAAAAATCATGAATCGTTTCATACGTAATATAATAAACAAAAGTTATGAGACTTATGACTTACCGAATGAAGTGGTCCTAGAACTCTTGCCTTGTATGACGGAGATCTTGTGCTCAGCTACTGTGTGTGTTAGGTTGGATCTCTACATAATAGAAATGAGGCTGCGTAGTGCACAAATATATAAGCACTTGAAAGTTCCAACGGCTACTTGTTGCTTTGAATGCTCTTAACGGCTCAACGGCTAGTTTCTCATATTTTAAATAGGGTGTACAAAATTCCTTTCCTGTGGTGTTGCTAAAGGGCTTCCAATCTTTTTTCCTGCTTTTTATAATCCTATAGGATTTGAGAAATATGCAATCCTATTTTCTATATTTTTTTTATTCTTACGTTTTTCCTATCCTGTGTTCCAAATGGGTCCTTATTATTGGAAAGGTTTGAATAACCTCTGGTTTTAATCTGGCAAGGTTTGAGTAACATCTTGTACAACAGCGCCTCTGTGTGATGCTAACCAAGTACCACCACAGGGTTAGCGACTATTACTGACGAAGTTTAGGTGACAGCAGCAGTAGTTATCCTGGTGAAATTGGAGTTTGTCTTGTCTAGTTGTCCATGAACATGAACCAAAGCTCAACCACACGTCAGGTTGTCGTCATCAACAAAAGGGAAGTTGTTGTATGATTGTATTGACTGTTCGGCTCATTAGTCTTTTTCGAGTCTATGCTTGGCCCCAGCGACTACCATTGCCTACACTGTTTTATCATCTTATATAAAATGAACAGTTCATCTGCAGTTCGACTTTGATGACTTTTTTTTCAATAAAAGGCAGGAGCTCTAGCTTTCAGTTAAACACAGGCTCTGTACGTGAATATAAGGGAAACAGCAGGGGACCTGTTCACCACCTGCAGTCGTTCTGCACCCTTTAGAAAATAAGCAGAGGGCGACTTAAAACCTGCTACACACTTGGAACACGTTGTGTACATACAAAATACACGAAGCTGTTTGAAGCGTCATCGCTGACACACCCACCACGAAGATCCACTTGCTGGGACAGACTGACTTGATTATTCCAAAGTGTTGGGCAAATTAAAGCAGGCACAGCACAAGTGTACACGCCACACTCTCTACGGGACGGACCATTTGCACGCACAAAACTAAACGCAATTGTACAGTACTGATCTTGCGGCCAGCCACTCAAGAAATCCATATTACCTCAATCCCTTGAAACTAACGATCGGCATCATGCTAACGAACAATTTGCATTTTCTTTCTTTCTTGCAGAACTCATCGTCTTCATCATTACCATGATTTAATGACTTGTTTTTGCGGTCATATTCTGGCCTGTATGGGCTAATAATTGTTTTTTTTTTCTGTCTGGCCTGTATTACACAGGCACGCCCATCTCTGATGAGGAGGGTTCTTGGTTCAGTTCCGTCGATCGGGACCTGGGCCTTGGGCCACCTTGGTCTGGCCCAACCAAGAAGGTACGGACATGGATTGCCGAGTGCTGTCTCCATTTTTAAATGTTTGATAGTACTACAATTGATATTTTTTTTAGATACAAGTTAATTAATCACCCCCGTTTTATTCAAAACAGTTAAATAAATGCTGTTTTATTTTGTTGACGCTATGATTTTTCAAAGCTTGTAGTGCAAATTCTTTAGTTAGTCCCTTCTTCCCTGTCTCAGTTTCCCCTTTGGTACAGTCTAAGACGGCTGTAGTTAACATGGGCGGCTTCCCGCCTGCACTTAAAATTGGTTTGAATAATCTCTGGTCTCAGTCCAACAGGATCAGCTATCCTCTGTACGGGTGCTCCAAATCTACTACTAGCATGCAGGATGGATATCTAAAGATCAAACAATAATAATATTTCAAGATCAGAGGACAATCGTAAGCCCGGTTTTGCTTGTTGCTACAATATCGATCATAATTCATAACCCCAATAGGAAGTTAGAGGTGCCGACTCCATTATTATATACTACTGGAAGCACATAGGCCAACACTTCTAAATACAGAGTACAAAATACTTATATGTTAAGAAATGAACTGTCACATTCCAAAATGAGGAATATTATGCTGTAGGCAGCGAGTGAGCAAGCTAAAGAATATTAGGTATGGAGCAGAAATTTATATTCCAAAAAGGTAAAAAAGAACTCGGCAAATGCAGCTGTCAGTCTTATTTTTGAAAAAAAAATAAAATGATCAATTTGACTTATTTTACATAGAACAGAAGCGGAGTATACTATAAAGGCACATGCAAACCTAGACAGATGACAGATCATTTGATTCTAGTTCCTTCTTTGTTGCGATCATCTCTTGGATAGACTTGCAGACACCATCTTCTCCTGTCCTCAGGAAAGCTGTAAAAATAGAGAAAAACTAGCTAAAATGAATTGAACACTGAGATTAATGCAAGTTTAGAAATTTTGGTTTTAGAGAATGCATAGGATGTGAAAAATCAGGATCAGCATGGCAAATTAAACTGACGATTTCTGGATTTACACAAAGGATGAGACCAAAAATAAAACATCTATTTGAGTTCAAGGATCCGAGCAAAGAAATTACATAGGATTGACGTAGCTAAACAAACTGAAATGAAGATTATTAAGTATGTGGAAATTAAGCTCGCTCTCCTGCAGGCCTCAATATTTTAATTTTCATATGGCGGCCATGATTCAGAGAATACGACGTGAGCCTGAACAATACCTCAACCCGAATGGTTGTTAGAAAACAAGTACGCGGAAACGCATATGGATCGATCGAGATATCCGTGCACAATCACAGACGACTTCGGATGTACGATGTTTGTTAACAAGGTTCGGCCGAAGTCTATATCTTTAGAGCATGACTATAGGCGTTCATTCCCATTGTCAGATAGCTATGCCGGCATCTGGTATACCATGGCAACGCTGCATCCCACGCCAAGCCATCTAGTCGTTTTTTTTACAACAGCAACCCTCCCCTCGTATTTATGAGGAGGTCTGGGTAATAGAGTTTGACTAGAACTCTACCCTATACTGCTAATACAACTCAAAGTCCTGCCGTAAGTGGACTCGTACAAATATTTGACACATATCTAACAAATTCCACCTTGACGAATATTCTCGCCACCTCGAATCTGTCATATACAAACCTCCATGTACACCGACTCGAGTGTTCGCCTTCGGCCGCTTACGTAAAACCGCCACGATTTTGTGCGAAACCTGTCCCTTCAGAACACACTGGTTTCACAATTTCGTCCCTCGTGACTACACCTTCAACGGTGTTGCAACTTCCCCCGGCGTAAACGTCTCTCCTCATATCAATACAGTCGTGCCGTAGATCTTCATGGTTATTCCATCTGACTCGCTTTGGAACACTAACCATCATCATCCGGCGCACCAAGGAAAATCAGGTTCCTCCCAAGCTCCACCTCCCGCTTCACACCCTGAAGTATCCGATCAACTCCGACTTGCATCTTGATATTGACACCCCTACTCAAATAACACGATAGATCATGTTATCAACACGTAGTCCGAACCAAAATCACGAGCCCTGTTTGAAGTAACAACTTTCTTTCTGTGTCGCATAAAAAACTTGTTGAATCCAATATTCCTGCTTGAACTTACTGTTTCTCTGATATGGAGAGAACACCACCGCTGCTGCCAGAGTCAACTTTTAGAAATTGCCACCGTACCGATCAACCTACCTGTTGCCACAGCTCAACTAACGAAAAACACGTGTTTCCAGCACACTTGCGACCTCCTCGACGCCTCCCACAGCACACATCGCCATAGCACCGCAGCACCATCTCATCCCTCACAAGCCTTGTTGACCACCCTATCGCTCGCACACGATAAAGTCAAACCGCTTGACCGTCGCCCATCGTTCACCACAACTGTCATGTTGCATCCCGAACAAATGATTGCTGGAAATCACGCTTCGAACGCCCGCCTTCTTTCAGGACCCGCGTGACTGCCTGTTCCAAACATCGCGTTTCTCCAAACGGCAGATCTGATTTTCTCCTAAGCATCCGGTCCTCTCTTCTGCTTTGACTTGATCTGGTCTATTTGGCTTAGATTGCTTTTTGGTTTAATCTGCTGCACGCCTGCACCCGGTACACATCCTGTTTAGAATCGAAGTATCCAACATGAGCTCTCACGGGCTGTCTTCCCACGACCTGGTTCTATCCGTCTCATCTTTGTTGGACTCCAACCAACAAAAAAAAAAAACCTTCCGTATACAACTCCAGCCCGTGTCCTCAACCTCGAAATAAAATAGGAACCTGAATGTGGCCTGTGCTGATTCGTGATCCGCTTGGACACGCCTCTGCACACGTCCGCCTAGGCCTCCGTGTCCCGCGAGCCACCCGTACCGCTCAGAGACTCCTCCGTCCGCGGCGTGCGAGCCGCCCGAATTCCCGCGTGGGAGAGCGCTCCCGTCGCACGAACCACCTGGAGTCCGCCCCGAGTACGTCGCGGCTTGCCGAGTGCCGACGCACCTGGCCCCCATGCTTGGACTCCGGATCCGCGCCCTGGCCAAACCGCGCCGCCTGGGAAACGCCTCTCCGTCTCCGGGAGTCCGGGAGCTCCTCTCACGCCTGGACCCCGCGGCTCCTGCCGCCCGCCGCTCAAGCCGCAGCCTGGAGCCCGGAGATCTCCCACGCTGGCTGGAGCACCGAGCAGCCTGTCACCAGTGGGCCCTCGAGCTCGTCCCGAGGCCTCCCTGCACCACACCCGCGGAGTCCTGCCCCTCTTGCAACTCTTCCGATCACCATGCATGCGTGAGCAACACGCTCAACCTGCATGCATGTGTGATTACGAATTGCAAGTTTGCAACAGCACCTTTCCACGCATGCAGCCACGCGAATCAATAACCAGCCAGCAGTACCACGTCCCTGCAACTCCACTTCTATAAAATTGCTCCGTGCACACAACCCTGCGCACCCAATTTTGCATCCAAAGATTCTTTGCTACGCGTACCACACCGGATCTCCTGCAGCCTCAAAATCAATCTGCAACCCTCCGCCATGTCACACGCTGACCTCGCATCTATGGCACAATTAGCTCGACGCGTCATGATGAAAGCTCCGTATAACATCGTCGCGGTCGCATCACTGCTTCCGCCTGCTCCGATCCGTAACAGATCACGAGCACCGATGTCGTCGCCTATAACGATCTCGCCGGCCACTGTGTCGGCCCGATGACCATGTCTACGTCTGGTCCATCCTCGCCAACTGTAGCCTACGAAGGGTTCAAGCCACCCAC
The DNA here is from genome assembly GCA_030272315.1 of Paspalum vaginatum. Lineage (NCBI taxonomy): Eukaryota > Viridiplantae > Streptophyta > Magnoliopsida > Poales > Poaceae > Paspalum > Paspalum vaginatum. The sequence goes on along the minus strand of CM059013.1, from coordinate 46,977,116 downwards.
TTGGAGTGTTCGACGCCACCGATCAAATCGTCGATCGCCCCATGCTCCACCTTGCACCACACGGGCTATCTTCATGGCGCCCATGGGACATGTTGTCCTCGTGTTTCCACATGATCTACCGCACACATCTCGGGATCAATCCAACCATAGCTCTGGTACCACTTGTTAGAAAACAAGCATGCGGAAGCTCTTATGGATCGATCGAGATATCCATGCACAATCACAGACGACTCAGGAGACATGATGTTTGTTAACGAGGTTCAGCTGAAGCCTACATCCCCAAGGCATGACTATGGGCGCTCCTCCCCATTATTAGATAGCTATGCCGGCATCCGGGTACACCACGGCAACGCCGCACCCCCACGCCAAGCCATCTAGTCGTCTTCTTGGTTACAACAGCAGCCCTCCCCTCATATTTATGAGGAGGTCTGAGTAATAGAGTTTGACTAGGACTCTACCCTATACTGCTAATACAACTCAAAGTCCTGCCGTAGCCAGACTTGTACAAATATTCGACGCATATCTAACAATGGTAAACAAGAATATATATGATGGTAGAAAACATGATGCATACGACATCTAGTTTGAGTCTGCCACCGTCAAATCATCTGAATTCAACCCTGAAATCTTGTTCAAATTTGTATTTAAGAACCACATCCAGGGCAACCTGAAAATTGGAGCGAAACAAACACAAAGAGCAAAAAGAGTTTCAATGCTGAGGAAACATGGCACACACACAGGATCTGAGTTGCAAACTTAAATTGCGAGGCGCGACACAGTCGCGAATATAGCCGCCAACGACTCGTGGTATAGCAAACGAGAGTAGTACAAGTCTATTACAAGATAAGGTGATACAGATAAAACTGGGCGTCGACGAAGACATTCGACAATATATGTCATCATCAAGCATCAGGCCAGAACTCATCGACTGCTTTCTGCAGCTCGTCCAAGCGGCCAAAGACGACCTCAGGGACCATGACGTGGACGTTGCTCTCGAAGACATCGCGGACCCATGCCTGGTACTCGAACAGGCCCTCCTACGACACCTGCAGGGGACGCGATCGTCCCACGGATCAGCATGTCCGCATCCTTGACGTCGAGGTCCTCCTGCGTATGTATTCCGAATTCCTCAAGCGTGGGCACGGGGGTGCTCTCCCTCTTCTTCGCCAAGATCCAGCGCACGTGCTCCACCGGCATCTCCACCCATCTCGTCTCCAGCTCTGAGTCGAAGCCCGCCTTAGCGGTATAGATGGCCAACAGGGCCAGGCTAAACAGGCCGGCACTAGGCACGTCACGGCTTGTAATGCCGGAGCACGGCACATCCCTGTCCAAGTAGTGCTCGTGCCGGCACAGCACGAGGCCTAGTGCTGTGCCTGGGCCGCCACCCCAGCACGGTGGGCCAGCATGGGCATGGCACGGCTAGGGCACGGCCTACCTAGAGGAGCCATTGGGAGAGGCCGGGAGGGTGAGTATATAACCCCTCCACCCCCGCTCCCCCCTCTCTTGATCGCCGACGAAACCCTAACCTCTCATTCTCGTTTCACCGCCGCGCCGCACTCGCCTCTCGCCCTCTCCTCTCCCCTCTCTTCTTCTCGATCTCCGACGGCAGAACTCCACTGTCTACGCGCCGGCACAGCACTGGTGGCCATCTATACCCCTACTCCCCTCCTTGCTCCTCCTTTCTTTCACCAGCGGTGCTCAGATCCGTCGTCGTAGCCCCTAACCCTAGCCTATCACCATGGTTTCCTCCTAGATCCAGTCATCCTCCACCATGCCGGCCACTCTGGTGCTCCGGTCTGTCACTCTCTCAATGCCGTTGAGGAACCAGAGGGCTGGATCTGTACGTCGTCGACCTCTCTGGTGCTCCGGCCTAGGGTAAGACCCTAATCCTAGATCTCGATCTCTCTGTTTTGTGCTTGATCTTTTTGCTTGTGTTTTTGCACTAACATCTCTTTTATTTGCTTGCATCTCGAAGCCGTTGAGGAATTGGAGGGCTGGTGATGGACGAGAATGAAGGGCACACCATCAACGAGGACCTTCGTTTGATGGGGATGCCCGGAGATAACGAGGAGGACATGAAAGAGTGCCGGGTAGAGGTGCTTGGTGCCAGCCAAGATTCTCCTATGGACCTTGTCGCTGATGATGTCGAGGGCGGTGGGGCTCATGGCAGCGAGGACGGGGCAGCGGGGCCAAACTCACAAGCTGCTAGCACCTGCAGCGGCAAAGGTAATACGTGGGTCCTCGCTTCCACATCTGGTGTGTGGGACGACTTCACCAAGATCTTCAAGGTTGTCAATGGCAAGCGCGTCAGGTATGAAGCTAAGTGCCACCATTGCAAAAGGATACTCTCGGCTAGATCTTCAAGCGGCATTGGCCATCTCTCTCGTCATAGAGATGCTTGCAAAAAGAAAAAAAAAGGTAAAGTTGCTATGTCGCAGGCCATGATCCAGTTTAACCCTGACAGTACGCCTAGGTTTTGGGAGTACAATCCTGAGGTTGCACGTATTGAGCTATGTCATTTGATATCTAGACTTGATCTGCCTATCTGTATTGATGACACATCTGCTGTTGAGTACATTAAGAAAGCACATAACCCTAGATTTGCTACTGTCTCTCGGCAAACCACAACCAGAGACATTGCTAATTACTTCACTGGTCACCGTGATAAACTTATTGAGTTCCTTAAGTCCAGTGTTTCTTCTGTTGCTATCACCTCTGATATCTGGAATGGTAATGCTAAGGAAGATTTTCTTAGTGTGGTTGCCCATTTTGTTAATCCTGCTTGGGAATTAGAGAAGAGGGTCATTGGCTTTAGGCTAATTGATGTGTCTCACAGTGGTGACAACATTGCTGAGCGTATTTATGCTGTGCTATCTGAGTTTGGTCTAACTAATAAGACATTTTCTATCACTTTTGACAATGCTTCTGCTAATGAAACATTTGCTTTCTAGTTATGTTGGTGACATGTTCTTGCATCAAAGATGTGCTTGCCATATTGTTAATCTTATGGTGCAATGTGCTTTAGATGTTGTTGATCCTTACATTGATAACTTTAGAAAAGCTATTTCTTTTATAAACTCTTCTAACCAACGAATTGCATTATATAAGAGTTTATGCATTGCCATGGGAGTACGTCCTCGTAAGTTTGGTTTGGATATGAGTGTAAGGTGGAACTCAACCTACCTTATGCTTAAGCACCTACTACCTCACAGGGGCACATTTGATGTGTTTATCCAAACCCATTACCCTAAGGGCAAAGGTCAGAATCCTCCTCTTTTGACTCCAGATCATTGGTATGTTGCTGAAGTTGTGCTGTCCTTCCTTGAACTGTTTTATAATTCAACATGTGTGCTGTCTGGGGGTATACTATCCAACCTCTCCACTTGTTATGCATCATGTAGTCCAGATAGCTAATCATTTAAGAGAATATGAGAATGATGATTTGATTAAACATATGGTGGCTCCTATGAAAGAAAAATTCCATAAGTACTGGAAGGAAATACCACTGCTCTATTCATTTGCATTCATTCTTGATCCAAGATCTAAAATGAGAGGCTTCACTAGGGTGCTATCTATTTTGTCTAATCTCAATCAGCATGATTACTCTGGTTATTTAAGTTATGCAAGGGCACAGTTGACTGATGTATTTAACAAATATAACACTAAGTTTGGTGCAGTGAAAAGTCAGAGGCCTATACAACCATCCAAGTCTGGTAAGAAAAGAACTAATTGGAGCATGATATATGGTGATGATGATGATCTTGGTACTGGCATGGAACTAGGTCTTGATTATTCAAGCCTAAGTCTTGGTGCTGGTTCTTCCTCCATCTGTCCTCCGTCTAGGCACACATCTGCAAGTGCCTTGCTTCAAGCAGCAAGCAGTAATGCAAGCCTAAGTCTTGGGTCAGAGCTATCATCATATTTGGACAGCGACGTACTCCAGAAGTATGATGATGATGACTTCAACCTGTTGCATTAGTGGCATGAACACAAACTCACATACCCTGTTCTTTCTCTTTTAGCTAAAGATGTTTTCATTGTGCCTGTTTCAACAGTTTCATCATAAAGTATTTTTAGTCTTACTGGCAGGATACTTAAAGAATCGGCGACGGCGGCTCACATCTGCTATGGTGGAGAGGCTCACCTGCATCAAGGATTGGGAGGAGGGAGATGCAAGAGCTCAGCACTTTGTGGAGGACAAGGAACTTGAAGATGCATTTGCAGAACTATACCTTGATGAAGATGCTATTCCAAAAGCTGGGGCAGAGGTTGTTGCAAATGCTGCTACTGAGGGTGCTAAGCCTGATACTGTTGTGGGTATCATTGATGTGTAATCTTATTTTGTTGCACTTCTAAGACTTGAACAATGTTGTGATGTAATCAAACTTTAAGAGCTGTGGGCTATACTCTTTTCCTATATAGGGTTTTCTCACGAGGTGTGAGTTTTTACCTAGATAGGTTTTTAATGAGACATTCATTGCACTAAACAGCTCAGTTATTAATCCTTATTTGAATTTTCTTGTGTGTTCTTTGATTCTGTGAATTGTGGTGATATGTGAGCTTGGGAATAATTGAAGTATGGAGCCTTTGTATAGGTCATTGTGCTTTTGATGTTTTTCATGAAATTTTGAGTTGTGCACTCTATTGTGGTGTGAAAAGGGGGTTTTGTGCTTGTAGTGCCTGGGCCGGCGTGTCAGTGACATGGCGTGCCGGCACAGCACGTTTAGGCACTACGCCGCAGCACGCCGTGCCGGCATGGATGGCCAATCGTGCCGTGTAGTGCCGTGACTGGCCGTACTGTGCCTGGTCGTGCCAGTGTCGTGCCGTGCAGCACGGTTGGCCATCTATACTCAGCGGCGTCCACCGGCGTGTCATCGGACGGCTCCTTCATCATCGCACCCTCCTCGCCGCCGGCCATCCAAGACACCAAGATCCCGTCCGCCACACCAATCGGTCAGGGGGGTGATGGATCCCCAGATGAAACCCTAGCGTGGAATTGGGGATTGGGAAGAGGCGGCGGATTGTGATCGTACGTTGCTCGTGGACCCTCTCGCGCTATGTGGCGCCTACCTTATATGCATGCTTGCATGCATGGGTTCGAGGCGGCAGTTTCCAGTCGTCGTCGCACAACCTGCCACGGCCCATCACAGCACTGAGCCTGAGCGGCCCACCAATTCATTGTTCTTGTGTGCGCACGTCCGGTGTCTTGAGTCCAGCAGCCCGTTCTATAGCAAGTCCGGAACGGCCCACGTAACATTTCCGTCCACTCACTGATGACAAATATAAATGCGTAAAACTCCTGTGTCCTGTCCACAAAACTTTTCCATCCGCTCACTCACCTACTGCCATTCTGCCAAGCCAGCATAACTACGTGAACCCGTGCTTAATCACGTACTAGGCGGTACGCATGGTAGTAATAGCAAATTTTTCTTTGCTTCTCTCTCTCTCTGTTATATCCTCATTTCCCTTTCTGGCTTTCTGTAAAAAAAGGACAGGAGGAAATGTTTAGCAAGTGCGTTCAACATTTTGAAAACACTAGATTCAACATTTTTTTCATGTATTATAGTTCAACATTTTAATCAAAGTATATACAACATTTTCAGGTGGTGATATTGAAACATTATATACAAAATGTTGGAATATATTTAAAATGCTTAACGCGCGATGTTGGCATTTAAAAATGAAAATATGCTTTCACATCATATCTCATTGTATCATAGTAATTCTATAACTAATAAAAACATATCAAAAATACAAAAATAGTTGGAATATAAATATGGATAGAAAATCATCGAGAGTAATTGATTAATCCATCGTAACTTGGATAGACATTATTACAAGTATATGAGTATTTATTAAATAATGAACAAAGAGAGTGTGTGTAAAGGTAAGGAATGCTAATTAATTGCAATTAAAAAATATCCATGAATACAAAAATATACATAAATATTAGTGCCTCATAAGCTCACATTTAATTTAATATGGTCTGCACATGCAATATTCGAGTGTTTGAGGGGTCCTAGCACAAGAATTTTAGACCATGGGATCTAAAATGAAAGGCAGATGAGATCAACCCCCATCTCTCCCTCGTCCCTCAATCCTTATCTCATACTCATCCGCTCGCCCTGCGCCCGCCTCCGCCTCCCCAACTCTGATAGCGCAGCCGCTGTCTTTGCCACCGCCAACCTTCGCCGCCACCACTAATCGTACGGCGCCAGCCGCCCCCCTCCCTACCCCGCCTTGACCGGCCGTCCTCTGCCACTCGCAGCCGTCGATGCCCTGCCCCTGCAATCCGCCGCCACCGCTGGGCCAGCGGCCTCCTCGGCCACACCCAAGTAACCCCCACCCCAAAACCCTAACCTCGCTGGAGTTGAGGAAGAAGGATGTGTCGCAGGTTTGGACTGGCTAAGAATTTTGAGTGTTGTAAGGCACAAAACGCTTGGTTGTTGTTTAGCTTTCCTCATTTGATAAGCAAGCTGATAACTATTTTTTTTAATAATAGCCCAGTCCCAGTTTTGGCTATTTTATTCAACGTATTGAATACATCCAAATATGATATATCATACAACACAAAATTAATTAAGATGGTTGATTTTTTTAGTTTCTCCGTTTGAGGGGAAATTGGCCATATAATATGGTCCTGAGCTTTCATCCAATAGTGACGATGACACATAAGCAGTACCATCTGCACTGATTATATATTGACTATGAGAGAGACAGGGCCGCACCGCCCGTTCCACAGCAGGGTACAGGAGCGGGAGTCGGGACCTCTGCCGCAAGGTGTTGGTGCCGTCAACTCACAACATCTAATGGTGGAGATGCACCCCCCGAAACGAGCACATCGAGAGAGAGAGAGAGAGAGAGAGAGAGAGACGAGCAGGTTGCCTTCCTCCAGAGAGACCTGTAATGGTAGTCGGCAGTCGCCACCGAATGTGATGTTTGGATCTCGACGTTGCCTGCCGAGCCATAGGTTAGGCGACGCCAAAGGTGCGGCGCTCAAATTGGCCGCCGGAGTCAGGTGCGGCAGTTTGAGGCGTAGAAAATGGCTTGGCCTGACGCTAGGAAGTTGCGGCGCGCCAGAGTTGAAGACCAGAACCAAACAGCCACGTTTTTTTTTTCTGCAGGTGCCGTGTTTAGAGTGAGGCGCATAAGGTGCCAATCCAAACTGTGGACGACCTCTGTAATAGGGAGATATTCCGGCGAGAACTCCGATAGCGGCAGGTCCCCATCAAGATATTGTATGACGAGGCGCATGCCGGGACTTGCAGCGGGCATCGGGTGCGAACATAGGAGCCCCAAGCTAGAGCACCAACCCCACCTCATCAGAAGCATAATCTTGCAACCTCGGGTCTATGGTATCCGTTGAATTACGATTCAAATTCTTATGGAGGTGGCCAAGTCAGCGAGCGAAGCGGAGACCCGTTGTGAGAAGCGAGAAGGCTTGATTCGGAGTGAGCACTAGACCAAATCACTCAGGTGGTGTTTAGATTGGGATAGGGATAGAAAAATGTGAGGTAGAATAAGTTTTATACCATGTTTAGATTGCAGGATAAAAAATATATATATATATATATGGAGTGGAATAGAAAATAGATGGAAGGGTTGGATAACATTTCCCTATCCCCGTCCCATCCCGGCGCTAGCCAAACAGCCCCTCAGATTCATGTTTCAATATCAGAGATGAAGAGCATAAGATCCATAACCGCACATTGTGGCTTACTTGATGTCCAGGTGCTAATATACTTCATGCTCGCACAATAGCGATTACCTTGCCTCTGTTGGCAATGTCAATTTTCTGCTACACGTTCTGAAAGTACAATTCATACAAGTTAAAATTATTTCATAGCTGAGTTGTTTAAGATGAAATAGTGGAGACCGGAGACTTCCTATTGTGCAGTAGTACTCAGAGTATTAGGATAATGTACGAGGCAAAAGGTCTTTAATTATTAGCTTATGATTCCTTAGTGCAATACTGCAATTCGTAAGTTTTTCCAAAGGTTGGGTTTAGGTGGTGTTAGCTTCGGTATTCAGAAGGGCCATAGGGGATATCAAAATAATTGAACAAAGACATCTTGTTTACGAAGTAAAAAAAAAAAATCCACTGCTTCTAGGTACATCTCGCTGATTTCAAAGAAAATGTCTGACAACTCAAACCAGACAAAAACAGATGCTACCTTCACTCCTTCGGATATCGTTATAATATTTTTTTAAGAATGATAATGTTATATTATTAAAAGCCTCTTTAGTATGGCTTCCTGTGTGGCTTTGGCGCCGGTTTTTTCTAAGAAACGGTTTCAAAGAAAAAATATAGAGAAGAGAAGCCATTTTTATACTAGGGAAGAGAAGCCACTAAAATATGGCTTCTCCGACTTCTTTGGTTTCTAAGTTAAAGCCATTTCTAAAAAACCCTACCAAAAGGGGCTAAGCTTTCACATGCTACCATTTATCTCTAGGCTCTTCTGCGTTTCTGACCGTTTTGACTGGATAACTATCCTACAGCGCCTCTGCACAGAATGAGGTGTATGAAGTCAATTGTGAGTTTCATCTCACATGGGTTAGAGTTTTAGAAAATATAGATTTAATCTATAATAATATTAGAGACGATTATTTCTATTCATATTTCGTAATGGCACTGTGGGTAATTCATATATAAATTTAAATATTATTTTAATTTATCTTTCACAGTAGCATATTGGTAATATCTTTCATGATGGCCTATTGGATACAGATTTAGAGCTTATTTTTAATTCATCTTTTATAACAGAATGATGAGTAATTTATATGCAAATTTGGAGAGTTATTTAATTTATATTTCATAATGGCATGGTGGTTAATTTTTATGAAGATTTAGAGGGTTATTTTAATTCATATATATTGACATGATGGGTAAAAATTTAGAAAATATAATAGATCTAATGACCACTATTATTAGAACTACATGATGGATGTTCGGATGTTTTTTTATTTTTGTGAGATTATTTTGGATTTATCTTTTTTTTCTAAAGATTATAGTGAAAATTAATATGGATGCTCCAATTAGTAATATAGGACGGAGCGTCGAACATGTGCTGGTTGTATTCGTGTGACATAGCAAGCTTTATGGAAGACCAAGCGGAGGTGGGAAGCCCGTCATTTTCAGAACGCCGTATATGAGTCATGACTTGCAATTTGCAATGCTTGTACGGTTGTTGGCCACTGGGCCATCACTATTGGATTTAGGCCCATGCGTCACTTCCACTGGACTGCAAACTCTTTTCTATCTCACTTCCCCTTTGGTACAGTACTACAGTTACACGGCTGTAATTAGTGTCAACTGTCGTCATACACTATGGACATTCGCTGCACCTTTAAGAAAGGTTGGAATAACCTATGTTTTTATCTGACAAAGTTTGGTTAGCATATTGTACGCAGCACCTCTGTGTGGACTATCTCTGTGTGATTAATATCTGGTTTTGTAGTTCGCTTAGACGACTATCTAAACATCAGATAGTTATTCTTTTTTTTTTTTGACAAATTGGCAGGAGCTCCATGAATCCAAGGGAGCCCTTGACGAGACGCAGCAGGGGTTCACCACCTGCAGTCTGCTATCTGCACCCCCCGGGAGCTTAGTCTGGGGTACTATCGGCATGAGGTGGTTTGGCTGCAGTAGATTTAAATTCATAATACTCTCCCAATCCATTCTAATCCTTCTCGATTAAAAAATAAAAAAACTTTATATAACGCCCTTAAACTATTGAGGGTCGGATAAATAATACTCTAAACTACAAAACCGAGTATAAAACACATTGAACTTCTGAAAACCCGGACAAACAACCCTGGATAGGGATGCAAGCGGGCCCGTCTGCAGGGCATCCTGCAGGGAGCCGCGTCGCCTGCATGGAAAGTCTAAATGTTCTGCAGGAACCCGTCTGCTCATGCTATGCTGCCCGACATTTCCTGCCAGGCTTTGCAGCAACATGCGAGAAGACGTGTGGGTGCCTGCCGCATCCTGCGAAGCTCCTGCGAGTCCGAGCATTTTCGCCATGGTGCATATTCTCCGTAATCCGCAACTCCTGCACCGCTGCACACATGCAATGGAGCAGTGCAATAGCCATCAGCGATATCAGGCCTATGGCCGCATGCTCGCGAGACTGCATTAGACATGGCGCTCAGGCGCTGCATGTCCTTGCTCAACCTGCTTCTCGTCTTCGACTGGGCATGGCCATGCGTGCCGTAGGCGCGTAGCGGCGGCCGGTGGCCCAAGCCATCAGCGACAGCACTCCCATACATACTGATGAGAGCTGGATGCCTCACCATACGCTCTCGTAGCGCCGGGGTAACTATACCCGAAGGACGGACTAGCAGAGAGCTGCCCTGCCGGCGAGATGAACTGGCGGCTCCTGCCGACCTTGCAGGTTTACCTGCTTATGCCCAGTGGGGACTGTAAGTTGACTGGCGGCTCCTGCCGACCTTGCAGGTTTACCTGCTTATAATTGTTTCTTTTTTGCTGCTGCTTTTAACGAATCACCTCAAGAAATGATTTCCCTATCCAAGAACGAAGCTACGTTATAAAGTTTTTTAATCTCTTGATATGGCAGTAGTACTAACACCAACCGTACTAAAATTTCTCTGTGAATCTATATGAGGTAATTTTTAATGAGTTTTTCATATAATCAAACAAATAGAATGGTAACACCATCTCCATCAAAAAATTCTAGTTTTTAATCATTCAACACAAGAAACCAATGCATTTCGACTGGTCAACTTGTACTTAACTATAGATTTTATGGAAGTTGCAAGAATGCCACATAAAGGATGTTCTAAGATTTAGAAAAAATGGACTCATCAGATGATAAAGCTTCTCATTCAATCTATACGAGTATACTATGCAAAAAAATTGTAGACGACATATCTTTCACAAACATCCAAGTGACCTAATATCCTATAGTGATGCAAAACAATATTTTTAATGAGAGGATGGAAAATAATTTATTTTTTGTGTTATGAAATATTTTCTCATTTTGCTTTGCTAACGCAGTCCGCGCGTGTGTATACTATTCAAGTATATAAACTATCTTAAATGAAAAAAGCCTAAACTACAAGGTTGTAGATTTCGTCGAGGGTTACAATTTTTATATAAAGATCATCTCAATCCGACGTGATTTATAAAGATATGATTTTTCTAAACGACCTCAAATGATTTTTTTTATAACACAGACTGCGCAGAACATGGTTAAAATTAAAATGAATTATTTGACTATCTAAACGACTTCAAATGAAAAAACTCAAACCTACAAAGTTGTAGATTTCGTCGAGAGCTACCATTTTCATATAAAGATCATTTTAATCCGACGTCGTACGAAAAAGATACGATTTTTCAAAGAGGAAAAGCATGCGCCGCAAGTCTGCGTGGCGCCGCAGCACGGCAGCACAGTGATTTTTAGGCGAAAAATGACGTGGCAAACCACTGTACAACACCCTGACGAGTTGCTACGTGGCCGACTAATGGCGCCGCAATGTTTTACTGCAGCCCCACGAGCGGTGGCGCCGCAGAAAGGGTCAGTGTAAATAATTTTAGCGAAGAGTCATTTTTGCAATTTTTTTAAGCCGGAGTGTTAAAATGCAAAAAAAAAAAGTGCATGAGCGCACGGTGTGTGGCGTGCTGGCCGAGCTCCCGGATGGCCGGCTCGAAGTGGTTGCGCGCGCGCAACTGCACGAGCCAGAGGTGGTGGCGGCGTCCGTGGAGGCGGTGGCAGCAGTGCGGCGGCAGGTGCTCGCAGAGTCGCAGTTCTGTCTGGAGGGAAACGACAGGAAGCGGGCGGTGCGGACGGAGGCATCCGTGGCAGTGCCGGCGGAGGGAACAAGGAGCGGGCAGAGGCGGCCAACAGGGTGAGAAGGCAGGTGTAGCTTTGACTCCTAAAAATGGGGCTGACGTATGGGCCAACATGTCACATCCATGCCACGTTGGCTCGCCAGGTATGAAAAACAGCTCATCAATACTACTCAGGAGTGATATGTCTGGTTTTTGAAACTTTAAAGTGTAAAAACTGAATTTAAAGTTGAGAGGGTGATGTATCTATCTATCAAAACTTAAAAATGCAGCTTAAGGTCTTTTTTAGGAATAAAAGAAATTTTTTTCTGTTTCTCCGTTTTTTCTGTGTTTTTGAACTGATTTCTGTGAAAATTCCTATACCAATCCTGTGAAATTTCTACGTTCTAAGAGCCCTTAAAACCTACTCTCAGAACATGTTGCGTAGAAAGCTCAAAGCTGTTGAAGCGTCGTCGCTGCCCTTCCGGGGACATTCCATTCAACTGACATACCCACCAAGCGCTAATATTCCAGTCAGAGTCAGGCGAAATTTCTCCCCACCCAGGATTTGACGGGCAAAGCAGGCACATGTGTAGGCCACTGTCTAGGCAGGGGACCATGCAATGCCATTGTACTGATGTGGCCAGCCTCTCAAGACGTCGACAGTGCTTAAATTACTCCCTTGAACGATTAGCATCCAAATAACGTCACCTAGAAAATCTCAACCATCAGATTACAGACCAACGGTACGAATTGATCAACGGGAAGGTCTCTGAGTTGCTAGAACTTTCGCGATACAACTGGACACCAGAGCGCCGTCGCGCGAGATGAACGCGTCGCCGCCTTCTCTTGACACCGGTAAAGCGCTCAACGATCTGCACCTAGCCTGCTCCCTAGATTCCACCTCTAGCTCGAGTTGCAAGCAGCCCTCTTGCTCTCCATCCATGGCGCCAGCACCTCCGCTCGTGCGTTCCTCGGCTCGCTAGGCAACCGTGTCTGCGAGAAGGCCGGTCGTCTCCACCTCGCTCTCCAGCAGCGCCTGGGCCGCCGGCGTGGCGTGCGGAGGCTCCATCTCTCCTGTCGCTGCCAAATCTAAATGTAATTTTGCAATGCCATATTTTGGTTTCACTGAACAAAACCAAAAGGATACTAGAAGAAATAAAGAAATAATGTACTCTAATTGCTATAAATATGGACAAATAAAAATACCGCAATAGAAAGAACAACCACCATTTCTATCTATGTTAATTAATAATAACGAAAGTGCTCTTTCAAAACATTTTATGCAAAAAAATATGGCAATATAATAGCCTTTTCGCTTTTACTTCGATGGCCGGAAACACCGACAAGACTATAAATAAAAGTGAAGGCCCCTTTCGCATAAATGGCCAAATACACCGCACTGAACGTGATATAGTTGCTATATAGACCTGAAAAAAATGCTAATCTACATACACTTGGGTCTCCCTTTATGTATGTGTTTGCCGGCCACTGCAGTTTTGTGTGTGTGTATAACCATACAGATTTTTTTACAGCAGCCAACATTGATATATCAATGCTGGTGCACACTGGTCTATCCACGTCAGTGTGCGGCAACGCCGCGCACGTTTTCTAGTTTTTTTTTTCCCGAGTCTCCTCTCTTTCGTCTTTCCTGATGCTCACGGCCTCTTCCGTGCCCCCAGCCCAACCACACAGACACCGGACCACCACCACCGCCACCACCTCCTCCTCCCATTCTCTCGTGCCCAGATGCCACCAGCCAACCACACAGGTGCTCCTTGGGGCCAGCCACGGTGTGGGAGCTTGCGCCACTCCCATAGGGCCTGGTGCTCATGGCCATCACGCTCGTGGAGGTGCCCACCACGTTGAACAACATTGCTGTGCTCTTGGTCATTGCAGAGTATCGGTATTGCTAGGTGATTCATTGGTGTTGTTCCAACAGGTATTTTTCGGATGTTGAGAGTGATTGGATCGAGATTATCCTTTTTTTTATTTTGATGCTGTAGATTGTGATTTTCAATGTTGTGATTTTTAATTTTAGATGTTGTTTAGATTTTTTTGAATGTTGTATAAGTTGGTTTGGATTGTTTCATGCACACTTGGGAGGGATGTTTTAACAATTTTTAAGGATGTTCCTAATAATTTTATGTTACGGTTCAATGTTGCATCTTGTAAATTTAAATATTGTAATATGTATATTTCGAATGTTGCACGTGGTGCCTCTAGATGTTTCTTCGAATGTTTTTTTGTGGTTTGTTGTCTGAGATGTTGCAAGCAATAATTGAACTGGTGTTGCATGAGAAATAAAGCCGATGTTGTGATAGGTTGACGTGGAGAAAGAACTGAACCGGAGGAGTCGTGGAGGACAATGGGTTGGTGTGTCTATTTCTGTCCAATTTTTTATCATAGTTGAAACTTGAAAATACATTGCCTATCACTTTTAATGATGTATAAACTGATAAATATATCAGTATGATGATATAAGCATTGCCCGTTGCAACATACGGGTATGTTTACTGTAGTTTATAATTTTCTTATCAAAAATAACTGCTACGGTAGTAAATTTCCAGTGTGACCCTGTGAGGTTGCTAGTGCGTAGTAGCAGTGTGCAGCACCATGGTCTCGACAGTGAATCCTGGTCCAAATCCCACCATCACCCCCCACTCAGGCGCCTCATCTCCTTCCTCCTCCATTCGCCGGCGCAGCTCGTCGAGCACAAATATCGCCGGCGCAGCTCGTCGAGCACAAATATCACCGTCGCCGACAGCATGTTCCCGTAGTCCCTCAAAACAGTCCGGCTCGCCGCCAGCTTCCGGGGCTCCAGCCGGAGAGCCGAGTCGATGTGGTCTAGGATCCCACGGCTGCCCGGATGGACTACCCAGAAGATGTCGTTCCACGTCGTCGACGCCGATAATGGCGGCGAGCAGCCCAAACGCTGAAACGCGTCGAGCAGACACCGCTCGAGATGCTGCCCTACGAAGCCCGGCAGCTTGGAGGAGGCGTTCCCGTGGATCATCCCGCCTTCTCCGAGGCCGAGCCTGATGCTGAGCAGGCGCTCCGCCCCCGACCCATCAGGTATCAGGGTCTGCGAGGCGGACACCATCTCGAAGAGCGGGCGCTCGGCGGGGCTCACGGCGTCGGCGCCGACGACGACGGCGCCCGCGCCGTCGCTGAACAGCTCCTGCGGGATGAGGGTGTCGAAGGTGTCCCCTTGCTCGGGGCCGCGGAAGGAGGTGGCGGTGAGCTCGACGCAGGCCACGAGGACGCGCGCGCCGCGGTTGTTCTCGGCCAGGTCCTTGGCCAGGCGCAGGGCGGCGCTGCCGGCCGAGCAGCCGTTGAGCTGGAGCGCGGTGCGGCAGACGCTGGGGCCGAGGCCGAGGAGCGAGGCCAGCACGACGTCCACGCCGGGGGACCGGGCCTCGGAGTTGGTGCTGACGACGAGGTGGGTGATGTCGGTGGCCGGGCGGCCCCACCGGGCGATGGCCTTTGCGGCGGCCCTCGCGGCGAGCTCTGGGGCAGCCTTGGTGACCATGTCAAGCCGCGCGTCGGGGGGCGTGGAAATCCCGGCGGGGAGGAAGCCTGGGCTTCGTCCTTCGTCTGCGGATCCAGCATGTGGTGAAAGAAGAAACGTCGCTCCAGCCCCGTCGCCTGACCTAATTATATTTTTGAAGGCAAGGATGATCGATCGATCATCGATCAAAATGCAGGACACCACAAAACATTTGACATCAAAATGCATGCACTTTTATATATACAATACATGCGTACATAGTTTCTTGAATGTGTCCTTGAGATCGGTGAGGTGCTCCTTGTTTGTGACTCGGAAGTAGTAGTCGGGGAAGTCATCCTGAAGCAGGCAGTGTGCTGGATTTGCAGTGCCGATACCGAGCACGGCCGCCGGGCCATCGCCACGCTGCGCACACCGGATCTGACGGACGCCGGTGGTTGCTGCCATCGTCGACTTCTTTAGCAGCTGCCGTAAGGACATGGTACGTCAAAGAGATCGACTATGAATGTGTGATTGTGTGTGTATATATTGTGAGCGAGACTGCGGGAGTGTGTGAAGATGATATATAAGCGGGCCGGGACTTTATCATATATATTATCTTGTCGATGGGTCGTTTAAATTGAAACATCTACTGTCTCTTTGCCGGCCTAGTTATTGCATGCCCTAATCCTATTTCAGTTGGAGAGCTGGTGAATTGTTGCCATATTTATTGGGAGCGGCAAAAGGTTGGTGCTGCTATGTCACTTAAAAATAATAGTAGTAGAAAAATGATTATCATATTGCTACAGTTCTAATTCTATTTAAGTTTTGTTGCACAAAGAATACCGAATTGATTTTGGAAATCGTGCCTTTGTTTTCAATTTGAAGCTTTGTGACATGGCTTTTAACTAGCTATTTGTCTCACTTGTGTTGCAAACTTATTATTTGGACTGATTCTGGTAAGCATCAAATATTTGATAAAAATCTACTAGCATGTCTACATGGGAGTTTTTGTTTCTATGATAGAAAAAGGGGTATTCTTTGAACTTTGATCTTTCTTAATGATTTGTGACATCATGATTGTTGGATACACTCATGGTATATACATGTTTTGGGATTGATTTGATTCAGATTGTGGACATGGTTTATCCATGTGCAGATGTTGTTCGAGGCAGTGTGATCATGGTTTGTGAGGACTGGAACTATGATCGGAAAGAACCAAGGTTTTAGGACAAAGTCCAGCTGATCCAGAGAAGAAACCAATGTGCTATTGATCAAGGACGCCATGGAAGATATTCAGACCGGAGAACGGTGCATAACTAAGACAACGTGCATTAGACGTATGTCGTGACGTATAGTTACAGTATGCGAGGACATGAATACGTGGAAAAGTCAAACGTGAGCGACTATGAAAACGAGGAAGCGTGATACGGATGGTTTGCATGGTGCATGTCGTGTGCGTGCATGTAGCCACATGCATGTGTGTGGATTTGTACGTGTTCGATCGGTGTGCATGCATGAGAGATAATGTGTGGCTGGCTAGCTTTTGTGAAGCATCATGCAACATCTGTGGAGCTGGTCAACAAGTGCATAGGAGTAGCATGAAACATGTGCATGTGTGTGCTTGCCCCATGCAAGGTGAATGTGTGAACCCTAGTCCTGCAGGTGTTGCGTCGGATTGGACGCGTGGAGACCTAGTGTTCGTGCGATAGAGATATAGAGACATAACAGAAGGCTGGAAGGCGGCTGCGACTGTTTTTCTTAGGGTGATACGTGTCTCTCTTCTAGTCTCTAAGATTGACTAAAGTATGCTTCACAGTTCACACTAACAAGTTGGCTCTTGCAGACCAAAAAAGTTTAACTCGATGAACACAATAATGAACATACGGAGAATTTATATACATAATTTTATGGGGCTGTCTTAAAATAGAGCCTATTTTACAACTTCAAACTTTCCACGCCGCTTATTTCAATTTTGAACTATAAAATCGGATACTAAGAACCTTGAATTATCTAAAACCAAACAAATGTGGAGTTGATCACCAATAGATACATTATATTTTTCAAACATGTGGTACGAGTTTCATATTTGTATATTTTTAAGTGAATTAATTATATTTTTTGAATTAATGGGTAGATGTTTCTGAGTACTGTGAGAATTTTTTTTAGATCTCATCTCGTAAGTAGACTTTGAAATAAATATTAATTAATAATAGTAAGATAGCTGATTCCATGTAACACGAAGGTGAGTAAAGACGAAATTGCACTCGCTGGTTGGTTGAGAGTTGAGACACGTTGCTGCTGTCGAGCCAATTATTATCCAATGGAATGACCATACGTATATAGACTGCTAGGGATAGTACACCATTTCAATCATTCATCATCAACTTGGTCACCACCTTGGCTTCTCATTTCTTCCAATCCCTTAATTTAGTGTATATATCCCCATTTCAAAATAGATCCAATTTGCAATAATATAAGAGTAGCTAACGGATTGAAATGAATCAAGGTATACGTAGGCTCCAGCGAAGCTATAAATACCCCAAGAGAATGCTAGCATGGTCGAAGCCCCACAACGTAACAACACACAGCAAAAGAGTATCTAGCAGCTCCAAAACGTACTTTAGGCCACCGAATTACTACTAAACATGCTTTCCAAAAAGAACTCTCCGTTGAATGTTGCCGACGACGACGTCGACGTTGATCTCCTTCCGTTTCTCGTAAGGTACAAGGACGGCCGTATCGAGCGGTTCCTCAGCAGCCCTTTCGTGGCGGCGACTGAGAACCCGAGCGCCAACCGCGGGGTGGCAACGAGGGACGTCGTCATCAACCTCAGCACCGGCGTGTCGGCACGCCTGTTTCTCCCCTCCAGAGCCGCTGCCGCCGCCATGGCCGCGAGGCGGCGGCTTCCCCTTGTCGTGTACATCCACGGCGGCTCTTTCTGCACGGAGAGCGCCTTCTGTCGGACATACCACCGCTACGCCACCTCCCTCGCCGCCAGCGCCGGGGCGCTGGTCGTGTCCGTGGAGTACCGCCTCGCGCCGGAGCACCCCATACCCGCGGCCTACGACGACACGTGGTCCGCGCTCCAGTGGGTGGCGTCCCTCGCCGACCCATGGCTCGCCGCCTATGCGGACCCCAGGCGCACGTTCCTCGCCGGCGACAGCGCCGGCGGAAACATCGCCTACCACATGGCGGTACGGGCCAGCACCCGCTGCACCGTGGACGGCATCGACGTCGAGGGGGTGATCATGGTGCATCCCTATTTCTGGGGACCCGAGCGGCTGCCTTCGGAGGCCGTCTGGGATGGCGCGGCAGTGCTCCCGCCGGACGGGGTTGACAAGCTCTGGCCCTTCGTGACGGAGGGGCAGGCCGGCAATGGCGACGCTCGGATCAATCCTCCCGACGAGGAGATCGCGTCGCTCACATGCCGGCGCGTCCTGATGGCCGTGGCCGAGAAGGATACCCTGAGGGACCGTGGGGTCCTCTTGCTGGCGCGCATCCGCGACTGCGCAGCAGGGGCCGGTGGCGAGGTGGCGGTGGCGCTGGTGGTGTCGGAGGGCGAGGACCATGGCTTCCACCTCTACAGCCCGCTGCGTGCCACCAGCAGGAAGCTCATGGACAGCATAGTGAGCTTCATAAACCAGCCTCTCGTGCTAGGCGTGCCTACCAGGCCATTCAAGGACCCATTTGGCTATGGGATGGACACGAAAAGGTATTGCACCACCATGGCATCATATGGATATGATGGTGCTACATCTGCATCGTTAAAAACTGGACGTGGCGCCAATAATGCATCCAATTCCAAGGCAAATAACCACGGGCTGTTGTTTGCGTGCCCAGCGATGACGAGGCCTAATAGTAAGACCTACAAGCAGCAGCGGCTGTGGCCACCAGCAGCACTACTTCCCGGCGGCACTCATGTTACCAAGAACTGCTTGCGCATGCATGATGGAAGAGCCGTGCATGTGTGGGGCGGTGGTGCCGTAATAAATCTTCGCATTTGTTATCATAAATTGTCGATCAAGTAGTTATATATAGCTGATCTTACTATTACTAATTAGATACTCCTTTTAGAGCCTTCACGTTAATCCACACAAAACGTACTAGAAAAAAAAAGATAAATCCTAAAAATTATCAAAAAATCAGAAACATCCAACCATCAATTGACAGATTGGAATATTAATAACTATTATTTTTGTTTTCTAAGTAATTACCCACATCTGCCATAATGAAAGGTTGCGAGTTCAACTCTCAACCAAAGCATATTTCTTCTTTTTTTGCAGATTTTTCCATTTTCAATTTATTTTCTAAGTAATTACATACTTCTGCCATTATAAAATTTTTTGAGTTCAACCCTGAACGAAAGCAAATTTCTTTTTTCTGGCAGATTTTTTCTATTTTAAAATTTACACTCAGTTTTTTGTCAATTTTTTTCTATTTACAAAGTTACACTACTAAATGATCCCGCAATTTTTTTTCATAAAGATGCTAAAAACCTTTCCATGAAACAGATATTTTGTGTCTAATCTTGATATTACTAATTGGTGATTTTTTTTGGAGTCTCTTTATTAATCCTCACAAGATGCGCTAAATACAAGATAAAATCATAGAAAATCACACAATAATCAGAAACATCCTATCATCGATTGCAGATTGAAATCTTAATAACCATTAGATATGTTTTTTATGTAATTAACATTCTGTCATCCATCACGTAGCTCCAATAATAGATATGTTTTGTAGGAAAAAGATAAATCCTAAAAATTTAAAAAAAAAACATCCTACCATCCGTCGTGTAGCTCTAATAATAGTAGTCATTAGATCTATTATAGTATCTAAAAAATTACCCGCATGACATTATGAAAAATAAAATAAAATAATCCTCCAAATTTGTATAAAAATTGCCCACCATGCCATTATGAAATATGAATTAAATAATCCCTTAAATTTGCATAAATTATCCTTCATGCCATTATGAAATATGAATTAAAATAACCCCCTAAATTTGCATATAAATTACTCAACATGCCATTATAAAGATGAATTAAAATAAGCCCTAAATCTGCGTATAAATTACTACTAAGTCCCAAACGTCATTAGTGCTCATAGATTTTAGTTCATCCTCCATGGCCTCCAGCCACTTTGATGAATTGTTGTTCATCATGGCTTCTATAAATGAGGTGGGATCGTCTGCTTTTCCCATGTCTTCACTAATATAAACAACATAGTCTGAAGAAATAGCAGATTTTCTTTTCCGCTGTGACCTACGCAATGGTTCACTTTCAACAACGACGGGCTGCTGAGGCTCATTTACTACTGCCTCATTAATAGGTTGCTAAGGTTCGTTAGTATTTTCCTCGTCGTTAGGCAAACTATTATTAATCCCATTATCCTCATTTTGGGGCTCATTAAATTCAGTTGTAGGTGCATGTTGATGGCACTTAGCACGGCAAACATTATACTGCAATCGACAGTATCGTGTGTAGTTTTTCTCCAGGATGAGTACCATGGGTTTTGTCAATCCAGAAAACGAATTAATTGAGAACTAATTAACAAGAGTTTATGATAAACTAAGGGTATAAAACACGACTATAATCTATCTCTAAACTAGCCCTAAGCTACATCTAATCCACGTCTAAACTATACTAATACTATAAGATAAGCAATTAGAACAGAACTAGAACACCAATTAAGGGGTATTAACTAAAGTCTAATCAAGCTCTAATTAGATCCAAGACATGCATGATATGGGCATCACAAATAGATAAGAACAACGAGATAACTAGTAGCTAAAGGTAGAAATAAGCACGATCAAGCGTAAACTTCATAGCATGATTAAATCAAGATCAATCAACCTAACCCCCTAGATCAAGTTTAACCTTTTCCCGGGCTCTACTGTCACCAGTAACCAGGTAATCGACGAGAAACTCTCAACAGGCATACATAATTAGAGAACATGCTTCTAATTATTTCACATAGTCTAATAACATAATTAGCGCAACTAGAACCTCTAATCACCATGATCACAAGAACTAGATATACAACTATATCATTAGTAAGCTAGATCAACGATTAAGAACGCTAGAAGAATATAACCCTTAATGACATGCTCTAATTAACATGCATCTAGACCTAAAGTTAATTAGAGCTAGAACAAGCATAATTAGAACAAGAAAATGATAATTAGACAAGATCAATGCTTCATTAATAAATTGTATCATACTTACAACCATGATCATACCTTTCCTTGATGATACAATTAGACCTCTGGAGCTAGGTAATTAGAGCACCGTGCAAGGCCTCTAATCACCTCTATGAACTAGAAGAACTCTAATCCTAGACTAGAAACTCGACCCTCTACTCTCCTCTAGTTGTTGTCTCTCTTCTCTACATCTTGTCGCCTTGATAATGAATTGGATGCCCGACCTCGGGGCCTATGATAACTATTTATACCCTAGAGAAGACGTGGTAGAAAGAAAATCAGAAACCGACGTAAAAAGACCATGGGTCGGGCGACTTAGGGGGTAGGGTCGGTCGACCCCTTGCCTTTTTGGCTCCTCTCGTGCTCATATTTTCCGACGTCGGTTGTTACTTGATTTGATGAATAAATGGCCACTGCATGTGGGCCCTAGGTCTCTAGAATCATCGGTATAAGTTGGTTTGTGCCAAATCTTCCATGTTTGAGCATATCTTCGTGATTTCCCGAGATCCTTTGGCAAAACGCTTCCACATCTTTCCTTATAATGTTGAATCAAAGCATATTCCCAAAGATCTCCTCCAGAAGCTTCAAAAAAGGGGTGGCTCGGCCGACTTTGGGGGGGTAAGGTCGGCCGACCAGGACTCCTCTTCTGTCCGATTCTTTCCATCTTTTGCGGGGACGTTGCTTGATGCCTAAGTAATGCTTGTGCGAGGCCTCTTGGACTTTTGGGCTTCTGGAATCTTCGTAATGGGTCGAACTTTGACGAAGTCTTCTAGCCTTTGACATATTTGACATCTTTATTGAATAAATATCTTTATTTTCTTGTAGCTCTTGACACTTCATTGAATCTTCTGATTAGGAAGCCTTGATCCACACAGAGAGGCTATGAGTACACCAAGCCTTCCTTGTTCTTCATCTTCAATTCATGTCATCTAGAGGTCTTTTCTTACTCGAAGTGGATCATGGTGAATTTCGCGAAAAATTGGCTAAAAACCTGTAAAAATCACATGTAGTATATTTCCAAGACAATATTGCAAAATATTGCAAAATCCACAATTATCGGTGATAAATATTAGTGAAAGATATAGATGACGCATAAAACAGTGATAAATCATATAAAATGATGCATAAATTTCGTACATAAGCCGCGTCAACAGTGCAGCACTAATATTCTCAGCAGGCGGCACAACAATTTGAGGCACATAAATAAGATTTTGTGGAATCACCGGTGTATGATCATAATCCCAGGTTTCTTTTAAATTATTCTTTCTTGCCTCTGAGGCTCCCATTAATCCCTGTCATTTTCTAAGAAAATTGTATGTCTAGTTTCTGCAAATTTTGTGGTACGGTCGGGACAATAAAATCGATACCCCATGGACCTATCGGGATACCTAATAAAATGACAATTTACTGTCTTAGAATCTAATTTCCTAATGTGTGGATTGAATAATTTAGCTTAGGCTCGGCAGCCCCATACACGCAAATAATTTAGACTTGGTTTCCTCCCCGTCCACAATTCATAAGGTGTTTTAGGGGCTGATTTACTAGGAACCCGATTAAGCACATGTGCAGCTGTCTTTAATGCCTCCATCCACAATTCAAATGGCGGTGTAGAATTAATGAGCATGCTATGAACCATGTCCATAAGGGTACGATTGCGTCTCTCTGCTACACCATTTTACCGAGGTTCGCTAGGAGTTGAATATTGAGCAACTATGCCATTTTCTTGTAGGAACTTGGCAAATGGACCGGGAATTTGTCCATAAGGAGCGTGTTTCCCATAATACTCCGTTCCACGATCTGAACACGCTACTTTAATTTTCAAGTTATGCCGATTTTCTACTTCAGCTTTGAAAATCTTAAATCTATCTAGTGTTTCAGAACGGTCATGAATTGGAAAGATGTATCCATAGCATGAGAAATCATCAGTGAAAGTAATGAAAGAATTAAATCCATCAACTGATGTCACAAGGAACGGACCACATATGTCGGTGTGAATTATTTCTGATAGTCCTGAACTCTGTGTCGCTCCTTTCTTAATTTGTTTCACATATTTTCCCTTAATGCATTCAATACAGTGGTCTAAGTCAGAGAAGTCTAATGGTTTAATTATGTCTTCTTTAATGAGACATTCCATTTTCCCCTTCGAAATGTGGCCTAAACGATAGCACACATTCATTCAGAGGCAGCATATAGAGCTGGTCTTGTCGGATGGCAAGACCAATAGCATCATTATTAAACTTAACTAGGCATTGCTTGTTCCAAACGTACATTCAAAACCATCATCATCCAACACAGAAACGGAAATCAAGTTTCTTCTCATGCTAGGAACATAGAGAACATTATTGAGCCTAAGAACGAAATTGCTATTCAAAAGTAATGGGAGAGTGCCGACGGCTTCCGCATCCACTTCATGCCCGTTCGCCACTCTAATTCTGCGCTCCCCCTTGCCCAGCCTTTGAGTGGTAAGGAATACCTGCGATGAATTAGTAATGTGCATAGTTGCACCAGAGTCAATCCACCATGGGTTAAGTGAAAGATTAGCATAAAGGGATTCATCAACAAATGAAATAACATCATAATTACCCTTCTTGGAGAGCCAGTTCTTGAAGCCTTCACAGTCCTTCTGAATATGCCCAAACTTCTTCCAAAAGCGGCACTTAGGCCCCTTGGAGGAACTAGCTGCATCAGTGGACTAAACGTTTGACTTCTTGAATTCAGCTTTTTTGGGTTTGAAGTTCAGCTTCTTCTTACATTTGGGCTCCCCTTTCTTGCCATGATTGACAAGGTTGGCATGATCCCCGAACTCTTTCTTTCTCCTGAATGCACATAGAGATCAAGTCGCTGATGCTCCACTTTTCCTTCAAAGAATTATAGTTAATCTTGAAGGCGTTATACTGAGGGGGCAGCGAAGTCATTACGAAGTGCACTAGGTACCCATCGAAGATTTCCATCTCCATGCCCTTAAGCTTAGCAGCAATATCCACCATCATCATGATATGCTCACGGACACTGCCAGCGCCATCATACTTCACAGTGACCATCCTCGTGATCAAAGCGTTGGCCTAGGCTTTGGAAGAGCTCTTAGACTGCTCCTCCACTGAAGCGAGGTACTGTCTAGCATTGAAGGGTACATTATCCTTCGAATCAGGGATGGCTCCCCTAATTCCAATGCTAATTGAGTTCTGCATTATCATCAGAGAAAGTCTGTTGGAGCGCTCTCAACGCTGCTTGTCCACCACATACTGCCTCATAGCTTCAGCAGTAAGAGCAGCATCATCCCCAGCAACTGGGGCGATGGGAGCATCCTCGCGTAGTGTGTGGTCAAGGTCCATAACACCAAACACTAAGCGGATCTCCTCCCTCCACTCATGATAGTTGGTGCTAGACAGCTGAGTGATGCCCTTAATACGTTCGGCAACAGTGGAGGGGGTCATGGCTAAATCAAAATGTGAAACAAGAATAACATCAATAAATGAAATAAAGTAATGCCTTGCATGAAAACAATCCTACGTTGGTTTGATTATGAACATGCTTATAACAGTTGCAATTCGCATCACCGTTGGGTAGAAAACGAAAAGAACAGAATTAACATAATATTGTGACACATGCATATAAGATAATGTTGGTCAAATCATAAACATGAGCCACACTTAAGTTAAGAATTCTCTAATATAAATTTCTCGTTGGTTCCATTTAAATTAGAGAAAACACATAATTGCAACGGAAGTAAAAACATCATAATATGGACATAATTAATCACGAAATAATGACATGGTCCATGAAATAGTAAGTAATTAATTTACTGTGAATAATACTAAAACAGTAATTAAAATTAAATGGAGAATTCAACGCACAGAAAAATAAAATAAAATAAAGGCACTGTGTGTGAAAACTCAGCGCGGCCCAAAATGGCCGAAATCGGCCCAGCCTACCGCGCTTCCCCTCGCCTAGGCCGCAACGTGGGCTTGCGCCGCCGAAGTGGCGCATCCAGCGCGCGCGGCAACCCCGCCTTCCCCTCAGCCGTCCAATCTGATCGGACGGCCGGGGTTCGCCCCGCCCCGAGCAAAATGGCCAACTGCTGGCGAGGGCGAAACCGTAGCCCCCATTGCTCTCCTCCCTCTCCGCCTTTCTCGCTCACGCGCCGCACGGAAGAGGATAGCGGGCGCCGCCGGCTGTGAGGGCGACACCGGGAGGGCCGCCGCCGCTGGTGAAGACGACGAGGTGCCGTCGCGGCTCTATTGGCCGGAGCGCGCACGCGCTGATGCACACGGCTCCGTCTAGCGGGGTCCCGGCGGCCCTCAAGGGGCGACGGCGCGTGCGGTGCGGCGGACCTTCGCCGGCGGTGCCTAATGCCAGCGGCTACAACAGTGAGGGCAGGAGGCGCAAGGCCGGCGCATGATGCCGATGCGCCTCCCCGCCCCGAGCACTGGTGGCACCGCCACCGGGGAATAAGGGCGACGGCAACGACCGAAACGGCGGCAGTAAGTCCCTCTCACCCCAATTCAACTTGATTTGGGTTCAATTTGGGAGAAAACAACATTAGGGTTTCGAATTTGGGGAAAAGTTTTTGGGGAATTTTGGATTTAGGGTTTCGGGTAGAAGGGGAAATTTTGGGGATTTCTTGATTTCAACCAAAATTGGTCGAATCCCCTCCTGCTACGTGCTAATCCGAGGGTGTAAACCCTAATCCGTGCGGGATTTAACGTAAAATTGGAGTAAATAGGCAAATTTAGGCCTAAACAGTGACTAAATAAGCATAAACCGGGGTAATTAGGGGCTAACAGTAAGCAATTAGGCATAAATGTGATTAATCCGAATGCAATTAAGGATAACAGTGAACAATTAATCCTAAAACATGACTTAACCCCACTGATTTAGATCCAATCGGTCCATTTAGGTCTAGAACATGGATCGATTCATGAAATTAGGCCCTAAAACATGCATAGCACCACTGACAGAGAGCGATTAGGGCTAGATTAGATCTAATTCGACCATAGTTAACTAAAACCGAGCATGATCCAACATGAAAAGGGTCCAAGCACTAGACTAACGGGCTCTTGATGCCAAATGTTAGTCGCAGACTTTAGTTCCAGGATCAATCTAGTCTAGTATACATGAACACCTATTACACTTAGTGGATCACGAGTTATACCATTGGGTCCAGTGATGGAGTCCATCGGCGGTGAGCTCGGTGCAGTAGGTCGAGGAGGCGTTGGCCTGTGGTAGCGGCGTCCTTCAGGGCGCCACCGGCACTGTCCGGCAACGGGAACAGGGAGTGGCGGCGGCCTTGAGGAAGAAGGGCGGCAGCCTTCGAGTCGATCCAGCGCCCGCAAAGATCGGTAGTGTGGTTGTGTGTGGGAGAGAGGAAGCGTGAGCGCGTTGGAACTGTATGGCGCCCCTCCCCCTGTTTATATGACGCTGCTCGACCCGAGGCCACAACCATCGATTGGTTGGGCGCCTCCGATCATGGCGCAAGGTGGGAGCGTGCTCCCCTTAGTTTGGACGCGGGGTAACATAAGGGAGTCCGAGTCCTTATCCCCACCTGCACGTTTGACTCCTGAGATCATTATCCAACAGAAGAACCAAGAACGAGTTCATGGATAGGTAATATCGGGAGTACATACGATGCAATCTGGACACTGCTGGTCTTCTTCATTAAATAATATTACTGTCGCAATTGATTTTAGACAGGTCAAAAAAGTCGATTTTGATGGCAGGATACTAGTATAAGTATAATTTAGGCCGACCATACACTAGTTTATTTACACCGTTAACACATATATTGACTATACATGTGTGTTACATATTCTTCTAATGAATAACATATTTATTTACTGTCCTTTGGTGCTAAATTTGCTTGGGGTCGATGGTATGTAGGTAGAGCTCATCTATAGTTGTTATCGTAAATTCTAAGGCAATATATGCATCGTGCATTATGTATGTTTGTTGGACAAAATAAATTAATCTATCGAACAATTACAATCGTGTTATTAGGTACGTAATGAAGGAACAATAGCTCTACAGTTGTGGTGCCTCCTTTGTAAAGTATTTGAAGGGACAAACAACTGTGCACTGCATCTGGAACAGATAACTTTTCCCTTCTTTCACACTCAGAAGAAAGAAAGCTATAGCGATCTGCAACACATTCTAGTATATATACCCTCTAGGCTCCACAAACATATATAACTCCACCAAAAGGAAACCTAAAAAATTGGATGTGATCCAAAACAGCAGAAGCATTGCGTACAGAGGCTGAGCTAAAATTCAAGTAGTTTCAGCTAAATTCAACTAGTGTCCCCGCTCTAGAAATGCAAGAAAGACTGAAGAATCGATGTTGTAATTTTCAGAAGAAAAAAAGATGCCTAGTATATTTCCAGTTTCGAATGGGATTTCTATCCATGAATGTATCAAATCAAAGCTTATATACAACTGGTGTGATATATTTAGCGTGTGCTACGTTTGGATCATGCAAAGATGTTTGTTCATCTGAAACTTCTAACCTCGTTTCGGAGAGGAAAATTAATCTGAAGCACCCAGCTATGTTTGTATGAACTGTGTTCATTGTGCGTACCCGTTCAGACTTTCTGGGTTCAGTTCAGCGGCGCAGAAATGGCCAATCAAAAAATCTGAAACTAATAAAAAAATAAAAGTGCACCAGCCGGGAATCGAACCCGGGTCTGTACCGTGGCAGGGTACTATTCTACCACTAGACCACTGGTGCCTGTTATGATTAATCTAAGTAGGTTATATACTACTAGTAAATTAAAAGTTTTTTTGTCGTCTTCAAAGTCCATGGTTGGGTGTGCTATGGTAATACTTATTATGTTTGAGTCATTGGGTGTATAGCATGAAGGAAAGTAAGTGAACAAACTGACAATCATGCAATGGAATCCCCCGCCAAGCTGTGACAAGCCAGCGTTGCAGCAGCAGGACATATATCCACTTAATATGCATGAATTTATTTTCTAGTCATGAAGCTTTTGTTTTGACATTACTTCCAGTAGTTTCAGGTAGATTAAAACTGCGTGCAAAAGCTCTTCGCTGGAAGCATTGCCCGCCCACGCACCCACAAAAAATCACGTAGAAAACAGTACTGAAAGATTTTTATACTGCAACTTGATGTTGATCATATACCATTTGGTTATGGTAAAGAGTTCAGGAAGGATGACTGCTGCAAGACATCCATCAAGGTGCTGAAGGGGATGTCATGCTATAGACCGTCTACTTTCCTGGCAGGAAATTCTAGCTGTTTGCTGTTGCTCTGAAAGTGAAAGGTTGAATTTATCTCTACCTAATATTAAAGTAAGTAAGGATTCTTGGTCCATCCTGGCCAAAGGGCCCCACCTGTCAGCCTCCAAGAGCCTATGCATCGTCTCTCCGCGTCCGGCGGTCTCCCCGCTTTCTGTCTCTTCCCAGCATTCGGTTCTCCGACTCTGAGTTTGCGGCGGCCCGCCTCTGGCTCATGTCTTCACGAGAAACCAAATCTGAATCAACCAAAAAAAATTTCAAATCGAAGCATACACAAATCGATCTATACATGGCAAACTGGCCCTGTCACAGTGTAATAATACCACATCGTCAATTGAAATCAAAATTTGCCCGCTCAAAACCAAGAACATGGCCAACATCTCCACCAGAGGGGAGGTTGGATCTTGGAGGTGGCCTGGTCGGCGGGGAGGATGCGCGGTGCGCCGGGCGGAGCCGCGTAGGGGAGGCGATGGGCAGAGGGAGAGGAGCGCATCGGCCGCTGGTGGAGCGAGTGGGATTTGGCTAAGGGAAGGGGAAGGGAATAGAAAATAATAGAAAATGTGGTAGTAGAGATACGAGTGTGGATAGCCTACTCACACTGCCAGATGGAGCGGACTATGGAAGTCATCTGGATTATTTGAATTTGATGCAATTAAAAAAATATGCTCCTATTGTACGGTATTTGCCACAATGGGTCACATATTCACATGGGTTCCCTCTCTACTCGCATCTATCGATTTATATGAAATAGAAATAAAAAATGGATAGAAAAGAACTTGAGAAAATGTAAAATTTAGTGTAAGAAACAAGTATCCAGATAAGACAATCACAATTGGTAAAGAAATTTGAGCAAAAACTGTACAATGATGGCTTTTTTTCACTGTATTAGATTGGGGTCTGGTGCCAAGCAAGCCAAGACCACTTGACAATGATTAGATGGGCTATCGTGGTATTGGGTAGAGCAATAAAACAGAAAATTGTGACAGTAATATTCATACATATACATCACGTCGAATACAAGTTCAAACTCCTTTGTCATGTTTAGCCAAGTATCCGACTCCGAGTTTGCGGCGGCCTGCCTCTGGCTCATGTCTTCCTGAGAAACCAAATCCGAATCAACCAAAAAAAAATTCAAATCAAAGCATACAAAAATCGATCTATACATGGCAAATTGGCCCTGTCACAGTGTAATAATACCATATTGTCAATTGAAATCAAATTTTGCCTACTCAAAACCAAGAACATGGCCAACATCTCCAAGAACCGGGACAAAATCAATGGGTGAAGGCAAACAAACTTGCACAAACCACAACGGTGCCCTGCCGAGCACCTAGGTGAGGACGACCTGCAGGTGTCCCACCGACAGAATGACGTCGTGCTGCGAGGAGGAAGGAGAGGGAGGCGGAGCATGCTAGAGGCGGCAGCCAGGGTCCCGGCGTCGACAGGGGGAGGGGGAGGCGCGACGAGCGCCTAGCTGGGTGCCGAAGGGAGGAGGCGGCAGCTATGCGTAGGAGGACGATGAGGGTGCCGCCGAGTCCCGATGTCAACGAGGAGAGGGAGGCGTGCCGAGGGGAGGAGGAGGCGGCGGTGCGGAGGAGGACGACGAGGGCGCCGCCCGATCCCGACGTCGACAGGGAGGGGGAGGCGGCGGTGGTGAGAAGGACAAGGAGGGCGCCGCAGCGTGCAGCCTGGGGAGCTTGCGACGGGGGAAGGAGGCATGGTGCCGATCGCCGCCGTGAGGAGGGGGATGAGGACGACGAGGCGATGGCAGGGTGGGGAGTGGACAGGAGCCACAGCAGGTTTTAGGGTTTCCCAATTTTGTTGAGGCCTGAGGCATCTGGTAGCCATCCGATTCCAATCGAACGGTCCTAGCGAGCCGGCTACAAAAATGGGCCTGGGCCGGTTGTGGGCCTAGCCAGGAGTTTTTGGCTGAAGTTCATTTAAGGCTGAGTGAGCTTTTTTTTACATTTAATAATGTTTCAACCTTCAATTAAGCTCAAAACATTTATTCAATACAAGTTTTCAGGCTTTAATGAATTGATGTACTATTTAATAATGTTTTGATCCTAATTTTAATGCATGTTTCTGTTGTGAATTATATTAATTCTCTAAAATAAATTGGAATCAACGGGGAAAATTATTATGATAATTATAGAATATAAATAATTGGTGTATTCACTCTGGTGGTAATATAGTAAATGATTCTCATGTTCCATGTTAGAATGGAATTTTGTTAAACACGTGGCACTGGCGTGGCAACTGGAGATGATGGTTGCCTGGAGCGGCGGGTGGGTGGCGGCCAGCTCCTGGGCATGTGCTCTGCGCTGGTGGCGGTGACGAAGCCGCAAGGGCCCAGTGATGGCCCGGATCTGGCCATCGGGGGGACAAGGAACGGGGGGCGCATCGGTGAGAGGCGAGGCCGAAGCTCGGAGGCTACGCGCGTGGGCCAGAGGGGAGGTTGGATCTTGGAGGCGGCCTGGTCAACGGGGAGGAAGCGCGGTGCGCCGGGCGGAGCTGCGAAGGGGAGGCGATGGGCAGAGGGAGAGGAGCGCATCGGCCGCCGGGGGAGCGAGCGGGATTTGGATAACGGAAGGAAGGAAATAGAAAATAATAAAAACGTGGTAGTAGAGATTTGAGTGTGGATAGCCTACTCACACCGCCAGATGGAGCGGATGGAAGTCATCTAGATTATTTGAATTTGATGCAATTAAAAAATATGCTCCTATTATTTTTATGAGGCGTTGCACGTCCGGTATTTGCCACAATGGGTCACATATTCACGTGGGCTCCCTCTCTATTCGCATCTACCGATTTATATGAAATAGAAATAAAGAATGGATAGAAAAGAACTTGAGAAAATGTAATTAGTGTAAGAAACAAGCATCAAGATAAGACAATCATAGTTGGTAAAGAAATTTGAGCAAAAACTGTTCTGGTGCCAAGAAAGCCAAGACCACTCGACAATGATTAGATGTGCTATCGTGGTATTGGGTAGAGCAATAGAAAACATGTTGAAAAGTCATCAAGAGTGGAAGAATTAGCTCCTGCTCCTGTGTCAGTACGGATCATAAGTCCAGCCCAAAACCAGTTTGGAAAAGACAGCGCAAGTTTAGGATGTGAAGCAACATTCAGTGTACAATGCTTCAACAACTGTCGCCAGATGTTGGTACTTGGTAGTAGCAAACTAAGTGGTAGAACAATCACAAACTTCACCTAAGATACAGTTAAAGAAGCTATCCAACACCTAACTATATATACACAACTACATCAACCATGGGCCAGAACAACCATGACATACCGACATGTGGCAACAGACTATACCCTATCCTTTCTGCGTTAAGAGTCTGACCAAAATAAAAGGAGGAGTTGAATCCTGTAAGCACCAACCAACATGCCAGCTACTTGATGGTGCTAAAATTAAGTAGCATAAGGCACATAGGATCAATACACACGTCTGCAGCAGCCTGATCGGCTGGCATTATGCGTCTGATCACGCTCAATGAAGTCCAGTGCCTGCTCCTTGGACACCACATTAATGTAGCTTTCCCTGTTCTTGTGCGTCACACCATATAACTTGTCAGTAACTTTGACAATCTCCGGTCGGAATGTGGTCACTATGAACTGAGTGTTGGCCATGTCAGCTAGACGACGGATCATATCTGGAATAGAACATAAGGAAAGCAGCGGCAAAGTTCTATTGCTCCATGGACACACAATAAAAAGGCATTCATCGTGTGCATAGCTAGACGCTAGAACATGAGCCAGAAACACATAAATATCTGGAGACGGTGATAAGCAGCAGATCATAGTTCTTATATGATGAGGATAAACATTAAGAAGAAAGAAACAAAAAAGGATACTCCCAACAGCTGTTCGGTATTGTGGATCCAGAGCAGCATCAATCTCATCGAACAGATAAAATGGGGCTGGATCACACCGTTGAATAGCAAAAATCAGTGTCAATGCCACCAGTGTCTTCTGCCCCCCTGACAATTGTTTCATGGACAGAGTCTCTCCCTTGCCAGTAAATGAAACTTGAACCATGAACACCCTTATATTAAATAAAGTATCAGGAAAAGTACAACTGTACTGGCACCAAAATTACCCAAAAGAAGCATAAAAAGTTCAGAACAGTAATTTTTTACACCATGTGAAATTATGTGATGGTTGCCAAAATGAATAGCAAATCATGCCCATGCATATACATCCAGTGCAAATAAGACTTGCCTTGACTTTCGCACCAATATACTTCTCTATTCTCCCTTCAGGATTTGGGTTACTAGGTACATCGTCATCATTATCATCACCACATGCATCCCCATCCTAACAAAAAGGAGCATACAAACATTAGAAAGTCAGAGCAAGCTCACCTTTTCCCAGACCCACATGAGAACTAAATGTCATTATTTAAAGATAGAAAAGGCAGTCAAATACAAGTCATGCCCATGTCAAGAGCGTTAGTCCTAATTTACATTCCCACCGGGAACAGGGACAAGCAGCCTAAGGGTCTGTTTGATTGTTTGGACAACTTCATCCTAGATAGATTAGAAAAGTTGGTCTGTCTGGTTTTTATGGCCAAGGAACCTGTACTTACCTAGAGTTTTTTTGGTAGCATGTTCCAGTTCTAGTCTAATTTATATATTAAAATTAAAATTTAAAAATGTATGTGGCAAGTATGGTCTAGTTTGTATGTAAAAGTGTCAAGAATGCAAATGTGAAATTGATTCAATTATTAAATACTTTTATTAAGAGATATAAAAGAAAAACGAACTAAAAAATATCTCAATTTCTATGCACTGTAGATTCCCCCACAGGCCTAGCCTAGCTACCTGTAAGTGTACAAGATAGGTAACTAAACAGACTTAGCCGTACTATTTCAGCCTGGATACGAGGGTAGCCACTAGCCAGGCAACCAAAAAGACCCTAAGCCACCTAAGGCAACCATCAAGGCATCAACGCCACAGATCCCTAAACCTCTGGCCCGACGGTGACTTGTATACCTCCTGGAAAATCAGGGACGTTGTTGGCTGCATCCCATTGAAGGCACAACAGTTGCGGTGCTTCCAAATTGTCTAGGTCCAGGCCACTAACATGACCAGTGTTTCTCATTCCCCTTGGCACCATGGGTGCTTCTCACCGACACCATTCTTGGAATACGACATAGTATTATTGTGCAGGTGCACAGCCTTGCAAGCCCACCCAACCCGGAACTACGCCACACCTGCCGAGAGAAAACGCAGCAGGTGAGCAAGTGTTGGATGGACCTCTCCACTTGGTCACAAAGCAAACAACGGGGTGGGTGCGGGAGCCCTGTATGGGTGAGACGATCCATCGTCCAGCAACAGTTGTAAGTAGCTGGCCAAAGGAAGATCTTGTAGCACAACGATGCCCTAGACTTCCAAAGGTGCCAATTCGACTAGAAGACTATAGATCCCACGATGAAATTCTTGTATGACGAGTATGCAGAGTAAAGACCAAACTCATCCGGCGCCTAGACATGTTGGTTGTGCTGGTCCTCATGGAGACGAAACCCCACAATGGCGTCCCACAGCTGAAGGGGTACTTATATCCCTCTGTGAATGTCTCCAACCCAGCAATGCTCATAAACCATGAACCATACTACAAGTTATAAACCATACAGGACTCATGAACCATACTACAAGCCAAGGTTCATCTAGAGACAAAAGGCAGCAAGGGTAGGGGCTAACTTCTGAACCGATTTCCCATGAATCCAACAATCCGTTAAGAAGTGGGTCGAACTACCATCACCCACCACCGAGACGGTTGAGATCATAAGGGAACCTTCATGGAACAACATATGTGCAAGTGTAAGGGAAACTTCATGGAACTCAAGGCAATTCACTCATAGCTTTGAGAACATCTTATTTAGTATACATGTGTTGTTGTCATTGCATCAAGCAATAGCCGGAATAAAATGTAACATCATATATAACAGTGGCTTGGAGGTGACATGCGAAATTAAATGTTTTTTAGGGCAGGTTGTAGAGAATTAGGAAACACCTCACGCCTTTGATGGGGGTAGCTGTTATATTTATAGCCCAAATAGGCTTTATGTACAAGTAAGGTACAAAATAAGGTATACATGCCCAGCCTATACATTATTCCTAATACCCGCCCGCAGTCTCAGCGGGAGGATCGTAAACGCAGAGACTGGACCTAAAGTCAGTAAACAATTGTACAAGAAGTCCTTTTGTCATGATATCCACAAATTGGTGAGAAGAAGGGACATGAAAGACGGAGGAGGACGCCGGAGGTGTCGAGGGTGGCTTGGGGGTGGAAGAGGGGGGACGCTGGGGAAAGGGAGGAGGCCGACGCGAGGGGAGGACGCGTGATCAGATGGATCGCGCACGTGGGGAGGGAGGGGTTCGGCGGCTGGGTAGGGGTGGCGGCTAGGTTAGGGCTGCAGAACGGTGGGGGGAGCCAGAAGAGACCTGGACTCGTGATACCATGTAGAGAATTAGGGAACACCTTACACCCTTGATGCGGGATGGCTATTATATTTATAGCCCGAATAGGCTTGCCGTACAAGTAGGATACAAAATAAGATATACATGCCTAATCCTATCAGATATCCATGCCTATGCTTATACAACCTATACATTATTCCTAATACAGGCAAAATTTAAATCTAGCACAGCCAAGTGTAGATACAGTATAACAGGGGTTTGTAAGGATCGTGAGTAAAAGTTGATGGTAGCATGGGGTACCTTTTTCTTCATCATAACCAAATATCCATGACCACCTTGCACTAGCTCAGAGAACACTTATCGAAAGTGCCTTGCAACCCCTTTAAATGTGCGCTGAATTGATTCATCCTTCCTTTGGTCTAAAAGCAATATGAGTTCCATAATTTTCTGCAATGCAGAGCAGCAAATTTTCATATTCTACCATTTGTGACATTACAGGAGCATGGAGTTAACTGAAGTAAAAATACTTACTGCCTTTGCTGACTTTTGGATAATTTGTTTGACTATTCGTCTTATTCAAAAAAACATTTCCTTTTATTCCAAAATTTTGGTCTTAGTTTTATTCTAAATTAGATTGACTAACTTTGACCAAGTTTATATAGGAAAATATAGACATCAACACCAGATAAATGTGTTATGTAGAAATTTCATGATGGATTTAAAAAAAAAACTAATTTGACGTTGAAGATACTTATGCATTTTCTATAAACTTGGACAAAGTTATACAAGTTGGACTTAGAGAAAAACTAAAGCAACCTACATATTGGGGCAAAGGAGTATGTTGCAAGTATCGTTTATTTTCTTGTGACTTATTTCATCATTCAAGGTAATTAAAACATGACTTGTGTTTTAATATTTGAACAAAAATTTTGTATAAGATAAATGGTCAAACATAGACATGTTCAAACGTCGGGTTGGGTCAAGGATGGGCCGCGGGCTGTTTAGGACGGCCTACACCCTCCCTACGGACAAGTCAGGTCATTTCTTCAAGTTTAGGATCAAATATCATGGCCCGCACCCACCCAATGCGTTTCTCGGGTTGGTCAGGTCACACCCATGATCAGGTCTAGTGAAACATCATGTGCAAAAGTTAACAATGTCATATACTTAAAAACAAAGGGAGAATACCAATGTCAGCTTACCTGATCACCAGCATCCAGTTCAGCCCGCCTTCTCTGCAGCTGCTCGCGTTGTTCTGTGAAGTTCACATACTGGTCAAGTGCTTTTTGGTTGACATGACTAAACTGCTGCAACTGCTCATGGCAATCATAGAGCATCTTCTGCAGTTGTTTCCTATTTCTCGTTTTGTACCTATATTTTCACCATAGATAAAATAAGCTAACAGGGCACTCTAGCACCCCCCCCCCGGGTATCTGTATGCTAGAAGGCCCTACAGGGTAATGAACTCATTGATGGACTACAAATTCTAGTTCATGAAGAGTTATCTACTCTGTCCAACTGTATGGGGTGTGCATGTTTATGGAAAATTCAAAGCTGTTTATTTTTTTCTAAAACTTAAGTCAACTTAGAAGCATACTCAGTATATGAGGATTATACACAATCAGACTCATCTCAAAAGTCCTTTCACACTAATTAGTTTATGTATCTGTAAATGGTATATTATGTAACAAAATGATGTTCAAAGTCTAGGTTGTATGATTGTGCCAAAACAAAATTAATATTTGGACCGAGGTAGCATATTTAGAAAGACAAATCTAATGCCTGTAAAGGAAAGCATGATGCAAGGACTGGAATGCAGTACGCTTCAAAAGAATCATCAGGCAACAAGCCCAAGTCTCGGATCTTCTTCAGGCACTCTTCTTGCTTGGCTAGATGAGTGGTCCTGTTGTTCATCAACTGTTCCAAGTCTTTGGCACCATCTTGTACAGTCTGCTCCAAAATAGCTTCACGACTCTGTATTTAAAGATAAGTCAACAAGTGTGAGATCCGACGAAGTAAATTGTAGCAATGGGAGTTACCTTCAGATCGTCCCTTTTTCTTTTCAGGTTATCCATCTTTTTGTTGAAGTTATTTATGGCATCAACATTAGCTGTCCAAAGGATTATCTGAGTTAAGAATGACCTAAAAGGCATTTAATATAAGGAACGGATAGAGAAGCAATCAATGCTATGTACTACCTTTTAATAACGAAGTTAATTCATCGAGATTTTTCTTAGAACTTTTCAGTTCTTGCTCTTTTGACTCAGCTTCCACAAGCAAGGTTCTAGAATCTACAGATGAAATTGTTTTTTCTAGCTCTTTCTGACACCTAATA
Source organism: Paspalum vaginatum (assembly GCA_030272315.1). Lineage (NCBI taxonomy): Eukaryota > Viridiplantae > Streptophyta > Magnoliopsida > Poales > Poaceae > Paspalum > Paspalum vaginatum. The sequence goes on along the minus strand of CM059013.1, from coordinate 46,939,625 downwards.
AGATTCGTTGATAAACTGGCCTCCAATTCTTCCTTTCTTGTTTCATCCTAAATAACAATTTGAAAATGTATTAAAGCAGATAAAGATCTCGGGAAAAACAACTGCTACTGAATTTGCTTCAACAACCTCAATACGACTGTTTTTACACAGTCGAAGCCTCTCCTTTAATTCAGTAATTTCAGGATTCAGTCGTGAAAGTAGATCTCTTTCTTCTGAAGTTAGCTGGTCAATAAGCTCTGTGCCCATTTCGTAATTTTTCATTGCAATGCTAGACTGGATTTGCTCAATTTGGTTCCTGATGTTGTCAAGCGTTTGTTCCTGCAAGTTAGAAAACGTTCAATTAGAGTGCACATATGATTGAAGCAGGAATAGCAAACCCTTCATGAAGAAGTCAAGAAGAAAACAATAACAAGTACCTTCTTTCCAAGGGCTTTCTCAAGTGATACCCTTCGCTTCATTGCACTGCCGATGTCACCCTTAAATTGTTCCAATTCCGACTCGGCATGGTCATGTTTAGCATCCATTTGTTGCTGTTTGGTAACTAAATCTGTAATTTTCGTATCTATATGTATGGGAAGTTAAGTGAAATCCAGTATGTTTAATATTTATCTGGCAGATAAACAGTGAACAGCAAGATAACTAACTACAAAATATTGCCCTTGCAGATAAGCAGTAAAAATGGGACATACTGTTGCTTTGTTTTCACATTCCTTAGGACTTGAAGCCAAATAAATAGAAGAAACATGAGTTTCTATATACTAAATATCATACCTATGAAAGTCTGTATGGTTTCAAAAGAAGTAGTATGGCAAAGATATCTTACAAAAGTGAGCTACAATGCAAGCAAGGAATATCATATTTAAGAATTATTCCAAGATGCTCTCTTAGTTTGGGCAAAGAACTTTGTTTGAATCTCTCTTCTCTGTTTTTGAGTAGTAGTATCATTATTATTACTACTACTACTACTCCTACTGCTGCTGCTACTACTGTTGTTGTTGTTGTTGTTATTTTGTCACCATCTTTGTTGCCACTCTTTGTAAACTGTTTCAATGCTTTGTCATTTCAATGAATCTATAGAGAACATTCTACCTTCTGCTTCAAAAAGAATATTCAATATTTAGCTGCTAGAGATAATTACAGGACATACACATAACAGCATTGAATCAGCCTTTTTTCTCAAACCCGCGGGAGAGCTGTGTGTCATTAAAGATAGAAAAGCCGGATAGCTTTTAAACAAAAAGAGGTGGACTAAAATTAAACCAAAGCAGGATATCTTTTAGCTTGTTTCCAACAATCTCCAGATGGGCCATCTTTTTCTCAAATGCTGTCTTCTTATCCCTTATTATTTTCACAAACTTTAGTTTTGAGCATCTAGAGTCATAGAAACCTCCTGTCATACCACCTTTTTTGCCACTTGGTCACCTGATATATAGCCAGTTAATTACAGGGCCAAGTGACAATTTTAGACTTGAAGTAATAATGACAACTCAAATGTAAAAGTTCATGACTACCATCGAGCGTAATGCAATCTAGACCATTGTTACGTGCAACTTTAGTCGCAGTTTCCAAGTCTCGACATATTACGGTCCTGCCAAAAAACCTAACAAAAATATCAAAATTAGATATACTCACTCCCTCCAGTCAAGGTAACTTGACGTTTAGAGCAGCCATTTAGAACTAGATGCAAATGCAAGTCATTTTGGTGGTCCGAAATGTCAACTTCTCTTGACCGGAGGAAGTAGAAAATAATAACGTTTTCATATAGAATAACAATTGATCTGAGAATCTAACTTAAGTGATTAGACAAGGAAAGCTAAGTATCTCGAAGAGGGAAAGCACAATATAAGCATGCAACATAGCCACTGTGCGTAGTGTGCTAAAAATAAACGCATGCACAAGTACACAATGCAAACAGACCATGGAAAAGTAAAAGGGCAATTACTCCCTCTTATCACAGATATAAGTTGATTAGCACATCAATGCAGTCTACAAGCTATAACTTTGACTCGCAATTTCTGCAAAATTATTATATCTAAAGCAAAATAGGCTGTGTTACCAAAGCACAAATGATGAATCTACTAAGATAGATCTTGCATTGTCATCTATCTAGTTCTTTATATATTGATGATGCTCAAAGTTCAAATAAGTTTGACTACAATTCAAGGCAACATATCAAACCAATACAAGAGCAAACCATTATTTCATTTTGTTCAAAAACATGCAATATTGTACACTATGACAGCACGTAAATTAGGAATCCACCTATTGATGTAAGAAATCTTCACCTGGTTCTCAATAGTCTGAACGCCTGATATACAACTATGGTTTGCCATAGAGCTTGTAGTTCAGGGCTTCAAGCAGACGCAGGGGTAGAACAAAGGACTTGAGGGTTGGCTTTCATGAGAACCACAACTAAGCTGCAAGACAGGAGTGACTGGCATAGGACAGGGCACATGTAGCCAATATGCAGTGCAACAGCTGGGAATGTGACCAGTTTGCTTGGGCATGGGGCTGGCATGCTGGTTGCTGTGGACACAGCACCGATCGAGGTGCATCGGACGGGACATACAGGCATACCAGCTGGAGGTCAGCCATCTAGTTTTAATATGGTGACTTGGTTTACTTGGTGAGCATTTAACTAGGGGGCAGATTAGAGCTCAGATTCAGCCAGAGGGGTCGAGCACTGCATATTCTCACCCATGCAGGACTCGGTACTCCCCACAATGTGGTACCACGTACTTCATAGCATGCCTATAACCTGTATCTTAGACAATACTAATTGAATTATTATGTTCGATAATTCAGTTTGGCTGCATGTAATGGGATGATAGAGCCATGTTAACCGATGGTGTGAGGGGAGCCTCATCAATAAATTAACCAAATGAAACTTGTAGGTAGGGGTGCAAATGGTACGGATATTATCCGTCCGTATTCGAGTTCCGATCCGTTTAAAAGGGCTAAGATCCAATCCGTATTCGAGTCCGAACATTTAGTATTCGATCTGTAGTATCCGTATCCGAGTACTCAAAGTTGGATAAATATGACGTTGATAACCATTCAAGTCTTATCCGACACATTTGATCAATATCCATATCCGATCCGAATCTGAAAAAAAAATATGAAAACAAATACAGTATCAGCAATATCCGTCCGTATTTGATCCGATTACATCAATTTGGAGGGAAGAAGAATATGCATCCTTGTAGTACCTGTTCGAAAGCACGATGATAGTCAGCATGATATTTCAATTTTTTCAACAACGGAACAAAATCAGGACTTTGAGGACAGCTGAGGTCCGGAACTTTCACTCTATTCAATGGTATAAATGTCACCCTTCCTTCTTTTTCTCGAGTCAATATTTGAATGATCTTGGTTGATATGTCATCGTTCTCGACAACAACATGGAATAAGCTAGAACAGAATGAATTAGCGAACAAAGAACACAATAGAAGGATAAATAAACAAGGTCGCCACGGCATATATCTCTGTAAAAAGGACTGTAATTCAGTACCTATTTGCAGCAGTTACCTCAACAGCTCTAACGAACTTCTCTTCGCAGTCAATCAGTTCTAATACTGGACCAAAAACTCCCTTAATTCTATGGTCCTTAATGATTCTGCTAACAAAATTCAGGCCTCTCCTGATATCCTGAGAAAGGAAACAAATTAACACGAGCAAAGATAGCTTCAAGCACTGCCCCAGCTACTCGCATCAAACTTAGGTTTGTAAGATTTGAAGAGAGAGAGAGAGAGAGAGAGAGAGAGAGAGAGAGAGAGAGAGAGAGAGGTGAGTGCGCATGGCCAGGATATAGGTTCTGCAATGCAAAACTTTTTACAGGGGAGAGATCTAAGAGAAATCATCATCATCTATATCAATTGATTACACAACAGCAGAAGTCACATGTTGATAGAACCCGAGTAGCTCCAGAGGTAGTATCAGGAATTGACAGGCGGCCAGGGCTTGAACCCCCTGCTGCGTTGTGGTGCCATCCTGTCACAGCGCTACAGCAGCAGACACGAGGGTCGGGAGAGGAGCAAGACACATGCCAACAGCTTGTTGATCTGTTGCTTAAGCTTAACAAATCCAATAGTGTCTGGGATTATATACGTCACTCTAATCTGCTAGCAATCAAGCCTAACAATCTAGTAACAAACTTAAGCTAACAGTGGAATAACATGCACATCGGAATAATAGTGGAAATCCCAATAACGAAAAATATCACTGTATCAGTAGCAATCAGTAATTGTGAACAAAGGAACGCGTAAAATAAGTAATATCTTTCATACCCCGGGCATTGCACGGTCCAAGCTTTTCTGTGCCTTTATAAGATCTTCTCTTAGCCTATCGATTTCATCTGTCACATCAGATTCCTCCTTCCAAAATGACCTGGAAAATATTTCTTATCTTAAGTATATATACATAAAATTTAATGCAACATATATAACAACCAATGACAATTTATGACTGTTAAAAACAAATTTACATACTTCCTTTGTTCTTGAAGAACATCTCTCTGCTTCATCAAATCATTGTAGTCGTTTTGTCCTCTTGCAAGTTCTGCCTCTAACTTACTTGATTTGCTTTTCTGAGACTCAATGTAGTTAGTCAAATTATTAATTTCATCTTTAAGCTTTAGAAATTCTTCTTGTACTAAACCTTCCTGCCATATTCAAAGAATGTAACAGATATTCAACCATATGATCAGCAAACAATTGAAGGGTAAAAGAAAATAATTTCTTGGCTAATGGCATGGATCCAAGACAGAGACTTCAGGTAATATAAGACGGAATGGGTTAAATTAATACATGTAAAAATGTAGGATTATTCCAAGTAGAAGCAGATAAAAGCAGTACAACAACATAAAGGTCCACCTCTGATGCAACCAGCAAACCAGGTACTGGATCCTTACCTGCTTTCTATTTGATGAAAGTACAGGTTCAAGGTCTTTAATTTCATTTTGAAGCCAATTATCTCTGGCAGCTTTATTTGCAAATTGGGTTGCCCTCCCATGCTTTTGGTACAATATACTTAGCTGTTTCTCACGATCCATAATGCTGTCCCCAAGAATGGAGGTGTGAAAGGAATATTCGTAAGAAAATACATAATAATTATCCAAAAAAACATTTCACCTCTTTGATATCTCCTCTTCTTCATTTAATTTGGCCTGATGCAACTTACTAATTTCAGCCAATTCAGACTTTGACTTTTCACTCTCCCACTTCACAAACTCTAAATCCATCACTGCTTCAGTCCTAACAAGAGGCTGTTGTTTTTAGCACAGCAACAAAATATAATTAGCTAAATTCTATTGACAACCTCAAACATGCCATACCTTTTCTCGCTTCTCAATCACAATCCTGTCTTTCATATCTCTCAAATCAAGTTCAATCTGAGCAACTAGCTCCAGTGCTTCAGTACGGCTCTTCTCAACTCCTTCCTTCTGAGCCTTGCTATCATTTATCCCTTTAGTTAAGACTTTAACTTGTTCATCAAAACTCTTGATCATCTCATGTACCTCCACCACTTCATTGTCCACAAGGAACATACTTTCAGAAATTCTTTTTTCGGTTATCATCCATCTAATAGCATCAAGGGATTCAAATGTAAAAAATAGAAGAATCATTATAGAATAGATCAGCACGATAACATCTGACAGTTAGATAAAGAAAATTGTATTTCTGATACAGTCCTTTGCACAGTAGCTGCAAGCCTGTGGAATTATCGCACAAGTCAATACCGATAATAGACAGGACTAGCATAAATTACGTCACACCAAGGGATCGTCCACAACTAAAAACAGCATACAGGAAAGGGAATATGGTCGATGCATCTTATATGCTTATGCAAATCAGCAGATGCTATTAAAGATATATTGATATAAATCAGAGACAGAAATAAAGCATAGCAATGGCTTGTCTGAACAGAAATACAAAAGAATCTTTAGATTAGTAAATAATATCGTTTCAAGAAAAAACATTAGCTATAAATATGATGAAACAAGCAGTCCAAAAGTAGTTCTTCTACACTCCAGAAAACTAAGGTTTCCCATCAGGGTATGAAACAACACAATAGATCATCAGATAATCAACATGCGTAGTAATGGTTTGTTAATCAAAATCAGTCCGTAGACCTTCGTTTATTTGAGTCCCAAGACATATGAAACATGAATGGTAGAATCTTACCATAGCTAATTCATTCCTTGAATCGTTAAGTTCATGGTGCAATACTCTAGTATACTCGAGCGATCTTCTTTGTTTGTCCAGCTGCTGGTACTTCTTCAGTTCTTCTTTCTCTTCATCAAGTTCTCTCAATCTCTCCTCCAAGTAGTGGACAAATTGATCAATCTGCTTCCTTTTGTTGGCTGCTCATCAAGTAGGAATCGTCATCTCAACATGTCATTTTGATAAGATATATAAAGAATTGTGGTGATTCAATTACCTGTTACGTTCATTATTTTCAAGCTCTCATTCCGTCTATCCTCGTAAACGCGTGTACCACCAATCTCTTTGAGAAGATCCAGACGTTCAGAATCTTTCATCAAGGTAAGAGAAGCAATCTGCAGATCACAAATTTGTCGATATAATATCTCAGCAGATGGAAGGAATGACCAGGTGCGACTGGTGAGTACTTGTTACCTTCCCTTGCTGGACAATGTAGTATGGATTAGAACGAGAGAAACCAGCACTTTCTAGTAGATTCATGACTTGAGTTTTACTGGAGATGGTAACAATAAAAAGTAGGCCTGAGCAAGCAATTAGACATAGCATTGCTAGGCTGGTTTAAGGCATACTACGTAACATGCCTGACGTGCTTTCCATCCAAGTAGTATCCATCCTTTGAAGCAATGGTCCTGCGTAAGCGTATCCTCTTCTTTATCAACCTGCAGTGCAGTAGTGTTTCCATTCGCAACCAGGAGAACAAAGAAGATATACATTATTGTGCCACCACGAAAGGCAATCAAATATATAGCAATGTACGCAGAGCTGATAGTTATAGCTGAAACATGCTAAGAACTGGAGCGATGCTGTCAACTTCATTGCATGAACCAAATAGCAATGTATGCAAAGCTGGTTTAGATTGAAGTTTGGAAAGATTAGAGGACTTACTGGAATACGATTGTCTGTATTATCAAACACGATCTCAACAAAAGCAGATACAACCAAGTGACCACTACATTCCTGGCAATGGTTATTAGTAGGATATAAATCAAACGCCAATAAACAATATTCCATAATTCCAACTATATATCTAGATTGCTTAAACAAGAGGACATACGTGGAGAAGGGCACCCCTATCTTCACTCTGTAGATTCTGAAACGTGTCACTCAGGACAGATCGTATAGCTGAAGCATTGAGAATTAATGGGCAAATAAGAAGAATAGTCTCATGCATACAAGAGCAGAAAGATGATACTAGCAGCACTACATGTTTAAGTTACCATGAAAGAAATTAGATTTGCCAGATCCATTTGCACCTACTGTGGCAAACAATTAAATAATCAAGAGTCAGGAAAACCATGGAGTTTGTGATGGAATACGATTGATGGCAGGTAGAGGGGGCGTTTATTACTTACCAACTACGTTAACTTTGGGGCTGAAGGGCTCTGTCGAGATCTCCCTGTAGCTCTTAAACCCCCTCGATTATGACCTGCACCGCCATCAGACATAAAGCCAACGCGTTTTCATCATGAAAAAAAAATGCCACGGAATTGTTCGGCGCCCAAGGCTGGCAGGCCGAGGCATCAGAGCTTACCTTCTTTATATACATTTTTTACGCTGGAGCACGATCCACGCCACCATAAAAAAAAAAAAACCGGCTTTGGGATGGCACGGCCTCTGGGCTGGAGCCACAGCTTACAGGCCGGACGACGGAGAGGATTTTAGCCTAGGTGACTGGATTTCCTATCGTGGACAGGCAGATCAAAGTTTGGTCAAATTTGAATCTTAAGTAAATATTTTATTAGATAATAATTTTTTATTTGTAGATCTTATTTATCTATCAAATAAGCTCTTACGAACAAAAAATTTTTTTGTTTGATCAAATATTTATTTTAAATTCAAACGTTGTCAAACTTTACAAAAATTTGGTCTAATCAACCTTGGCCTTCGATCAAAACAGGCCCTTAGTTTCCTCCTCACACTTAATGCTACCAGCTTGACAGGCTGTCGATGGGGTTTGCTTGAAACTTGCTAAGGTCTATTCTATAGCGCCCTGCCTAGCTGCCTTTAACATACCAAAGTTGGCTTAGTTGTAGAGCTTTTTTGATCTGAACCAAACACCGCAGTGATTAGTGAACAATGGCCCAGGCAGGTGCCCTAGTTGCTTGCTGTAAGTGCTTTTGGCTTCTTGCGTAGCTTGCAAAGAGCTTGTTCCGTCCTTAATCCTCAGTTTGTTACAAAGTTTTGTTCTAGCTAGTTTTTTTCTCTCTAGTTTAGCTCTTAACTACGGAGTATAAGGTTTTTATTTAGTTCCCTGGCTTTGTGCATGCGTGGATCACTTGATTACATACAGGGCACAGGGAGGGTAGGGCTGATCCACCAACCAGATACTGTAGTACGCGAACAATGGCCCAGGCAGGTGCTCGAAATAGATCCCTGCTAGCTCCGATCGATCCGTCGCTATATCAAATATTCAGATCTCCCTGGCGCGGCTGGTGGCCTCTCTCATCTGCCGGCCAAATCATATGTATAATTAACGACGATATCTATATTATTTATATCTTGGTGTGTGGCTGATATGCATGTCCGGCCAACTGGAGTAGTACCTATGTACAGTACGCATGCACGCATGCATGCAAATAGAACCTTTTGCCGGGTGCTGCTGCGAAAATTATTGTTACAGCACGTATTTAGACAACGGCAGCAGAGCAGGAGCAGCATTGCATTCACCGTACGTACGCACAGCGTGAAGAATCAGAAAGCCCTTTGATCAGAACTCTGAAGCATACTACTGTACATCGATACCCTCTGCAGTGCAGGGATGGAGGCTGTGGTGGTGGTAGCCAAAGAGTCTAGTCTAGAGAGAGCCCCGTTCGCTAGCTAGCTCGTGGTGGTCGGCCCAGCCCGGCCCAGGTGGTGGCTCCACTCCACCACGGGCGACGGCGACGTGGCCGGCCAATCCTTGGAGGCGCATGCACGCCGCCACGTCCGTCCGCGTGGGTGGGGCTGGGCCGGGCCACCCATTGCCCGTTGGCTGGATCCATGAATGCATGCATTGTCGCGACGCGGGCTTCTAGATTTCACTGTAGCAGCACTCGGGTCCGAGTAGAACCCAGGCCCATGGTCTCTCGCCGTGCCGTACCGTTCCAAACATGAAAAACGTAAGCACGGCACTGGCCTAAAAGTATGGTGGGGTAGCACCGTACCGTGTCGGCCTAAGCTCGGCAAGAAGATTGTTATGAATAAAAACACTTATTCTCTATATAAAAAGGTACTTTAAAATTTCTACGGTGCTTATATATATACACACACATCTTAATATTTTGTGTAACTTTCATAATCTATATAAATTAATCTAAGCATATAAATACATTAAGACACTAGTTTTTTAATTCATGCCTCATTTCGTGTCTTGCCGGCTAAGCGTGGTCGCGCAGTTCGTGCTATACCACCCATCATGCATAATTATCAAGTTCGACACGGTCCGAACGTAAGCACGGCACATTTAACTCCGTGTCGTGCCGTGCCTAGACTAGCCCAGACGGCACGGCCTAAACTTTCAACAGCACTAGGTAGGAGGTCTGAGTCCGACGGAGCATGCACGGCAGCAGCAAGTGTACGTGATGCATGCAAGGGTATATAGGGCTTCGGAGTACAACGTACGCCACTGTACGTACTGATCCGCTAATACATACGGCCGGCTACGTACAGGTGGCACATCACATCTGGATTGGACGCAGTGATTCTGATTAATCTCGCGGTTGTACGCCGGCCGATTCGTACACCGAGCCCAGAGCAGGCCACGTATCCGAGCGATGGACCCAGTGACCCACCACGTACGACGACACCAAGCTCCTAAGCAGTGGGGGAAAATTCCCATAGTCCAGTCCGAGCTGCTGGGCATGGTCGTTACCAAAGATAAACCACTAGCGGGAAGAAGCAGCAGCAGCCCGCTGGAACTAGCCATCCAAACACACCACACTTGTCTACGACAACAACAGTAACATGGTTTTAAAAACTTTTGGTTCTAAATACAGTATCTAAAACTGTAAAAACAACTATAGTTTTGGCAATACGCCAATACTATATAATCGAAACGCTGTTCTGTAGGGAGCAACCAATCATCATTAAATCTGAAATCTTATAGTTTTCTTAAATACTGTGATATATTATATAAAAACCGTGAAAAAACTTTGCGGGCCATGTACTGCTAGTTGAGTATGACGTGTAAACAAGTGTCAGCTTTCGTAGTGGGTCCCTTGGCCAGGCAGCCAGAAAGCAACCGTCCAAAGCGTGCAAGTTGCATGCAGGGGCCTACCTGGACCACGCCCGCGCCTGACTCTCCCCCGCCTCATCTCATCTCTCAACGTTTTCTTTCTGACCCATTGCCCATCGGCTGGATTCATGCATTGTCGCGACGCGGGCTGCTGGATTTACAATGCGCACCAGCTCAGGTTCGAGCGACGGAGGGAGTATCGTGTATTGTTTCTCGGTGTCTATAAAATAATTACCTCCTCCGTCCAGTTTTGATATCATATAGGAGTAAGAAGTTGGGTGTAGAAAACAAGAGATGGCCTAGCGTCCTTATCACATCTATCGATCCACAAGCGGTATGAACAGAGGGAGTAAATGCTAGATACATGCAAGAGTATGAATTATGTGGTACTCAACCGGTTTAGATTTCAACGCACACGGTCTCCTGCTGCTTTCTTCTCTTTTCTACTAACTTTCCTGACATGTCAGAAAAATGTTTAACATTAAATGTCTATGTTACTATGGACCGTAGACTGGAAATAGCCTTAGGTAGCCTCTTCCTTTCTTCTTCTCTCGAGACGAAGATGGAGGCGGGCTGCGGATTCGATGGCCAGTAGGTACTGTACAACCACTAGTGGGAAAAGGCAGCGGCGGCCCGTTGGAAACAAACCATTCGAATACACTGCATAGTTATACTTGTCTGTGACGACAATACTATAGTTTTGAAATTTTAGTTTAAAGTACATTATTCAATACTTTAAAAATAACTGCACTTTTGGCAATATTATAGAATTGAACCGACTGTTCCTGTAAGGACCAATCAGACATCTCTAAATCTAAAATGCTACAGTATTCTTAAAAATATCGTGGTATTATATTAAAACCGTGAAAAAACTCGCGGGCCCATGTACTGCTAGTTGAGTATGACGTGTCAGCTTTCCGAGTGGGTCCCCTCGCCAGCCTGGCCAGAAAATGTTCCAACGTTTTTTGGACTTGAACCAAATTTTATAAAATTTGTACATGACTTTTATAAATTTCCGCGTTCTAAATATTCCAACGTTTTCTGAAATTGATCCGATTTCTATAAAATTTGTACATGACTTTTATAAATTTCTGTGTTCGACATCATCTCCCATTAGCTAGATCCGACGAAAAAACAACATTTATCAGGATGTGTCGCAATGCTCAGCTCGCGGCCTGAAAACATCATTTTCCCAGCCGCGCCGGATTGTTGCTCAACCACCCAAACAGTTGTAGCTACAATCATCACCCGAACAGTTAACTAAATGATAACCTGCCAAACCTTAAAAAGAAAGCTACAATCGTTCATTTCCTTCTGTAATTGAAGGGAAGAAAGGCACGGTACAATCGTCAGCGAAACAGAACACGTACACGTACTGGGAAATTGAAAAGGGCCAGCGGAGCTAGGCGCGCGCATGCACGCCGCCACGTACGTGCCCGGTGCCACTGCGTCTGGTCCCGGCGCCGGGGGTGGCCCCGCAGAACAGTGACCGGGCTCTCCGTGCCCTTCGAGTCGAGTCGTGTCGTGTCCCGCCGTTATTAGTAATAGTAGCTCGGGGTACATACAAGTTACGATGCAGTCTTGTCCCGGCCCGGCTGGGATTACTGGGCACGTGCTTCCGCGTTCTACTTCTACCCGCATCACCTGGGTGGTGGGGTACCCTCTCCTGGATCTGGATTATTATGCAGCGGTCTTGTCCTCCCGGCCCCGGCTGGGACAGGTTAGTAATTATTGGATTACTGTAGCAGGGTCAGGTCAGGTGACTGGTTGAAGGAAGCGGAGGCTACTGCATTGCATTGCATTGCCTGCAGCGTCCTCGTCATGCACGGTCTGACGGTGTGGGGCACAGTCAGGCTACAGTACAGCACTGGTGCGTGTGGGTCTCTCCCTCGTTTGCATTTTCATAATCTCTGCGTGCATGCGATCCTGTGATTCTGGGACGCACACGTCGGCTCCGGCGCTCTTGTGTGGCAGCTGCAGCTGCTGTGCCTTGCTTTGCTAGTGGAGGCGGGGGAGAGGGTCCCGGCGGCTTAGCCGGTCAGGTGTCGTTTCAACCAACCCCATCGATGATCCATCTGTATACTGCGCATGATTAATTAGTTGCTTGTTGCGTATCGTTTCGTCCGTTCCTTCTCGTTGCATTGCACAGTACGTGAAGCTTTATTTATTCGCCATCGAGTTTTTTTTTATGTAAGAATACACAATAAGTCCGTTTTTACTTCCATTTTTATTCAGGTTTCGGTAGTATTAAACCTGAAATTTATGTGTGACGGCCTAATATCATATCGATAAATGCACACAGGTATGTACTATTTCGCATAGTTTTTTTTTTTTGGGAAACAGTGGCCGAAACTATATCCGGAGCACCGAATGCGGCGCCCCTGGCTAGCCCAGCCGAGCAGCATGCAGATCATCGAGGTTGCTGCTATTCATGCATCGCCACGATGCATGCATGGCCCGCCCGTCCCGTACTTGTTTGGTATTTTGTGCAGAGATAGCGCTTGAACAGGTAATTCGAGGCACGATGCACGTACTTTTGACGACGATACGTACGAAAAGAGTTTAGATATAGATATATATTAGTTCATTATCTTGCAGCGGATTCATTGGCGCGGGCCGAGACGATGGATCAGCAGACTATGAGAGCTGGCCACGTATTACGTAGACGTAGACGTACGCGCTACATGTGCATGGTAAAGGTAGCGCCAGCCAAAGATGGATCGGACAAAGTCCAACCCTGAACACAATATCCGGAGGTCGGAGGATCGAGCGCCGCCGAATGCATGCACCTAGCAAGCTAGGGCCAAGGCTAGAGCATGAGCATCCGTGCCTGTGCACTGCATCTGCATCGCTGTGTACTGTATGCATCTCTCAGCCGTGTCTGTCGCGACATGCATGATCTCTATCAGTACAGTACGTGGTGCATATCGTATTTTCAGCTATATATAGCAGAGCGACTCGCAGTGTCTCTCGCCGTGAAACACGGAGCCAGCCGCTAATTCCCAGGCAGGCACGCAGAAGCGACGACCGGCGGCGATGACGGCGAGGGCCGGCCACAGCCCACAGGCGCACCACCACTCTCTCGTCTTGACGTGCAGCCGACCACGTGATGCCCATCTGAGGGTCGTCGGTCGTCACGCGCGCGTATGCATGCAGCGTGCGTGGCGCCATGCATGCATGCAAACACCAGCATTGGCACCATTGCACATTTGCACCACCTGTATGGGGCAGACTGCAGTGCACCCGTACCCCTGATCCGGGGGAGATCGAAGACGGTCAAGGACGTGCAGTGCGTGTGGGCAGCGGCGTTGGGCGTTGGGCATCCGGTGGGCGTGCTGTGGCTCGTGTGTGTGTGTGAGAGAGATCTGGAGGGCGAGACGAGAGGAAGCAGCAGGTGCCTCCTTGCCGGAGATTGATGATCAATGACATCCGACGGTCCAAATAAATGGGCTTGCAATAAGGCGTAATTCTTGGCGTGCTCTGGTGAACCCAACTAATTTACAAGCATTTATCAGAAATAGCACTCGCTCCTGTATTTAAATATAAAACACGGTTAACTCTATTTCAAAACTTTAATCGCTCGTCTTAGGGCGTGTTTGAATACAAGAGACTAAATTTTAGCTACTAAAGTTTAGTCCATTTGCATCAAAACAGGGCGGCTAATGAGCTGACTAAACTTTAGCTAACCCTTGAACTAACCATTAGTCCAAAAAAATGAGCTAAAGTGGACTAATGCCAATTTCTAATGTAATTAATGGATCAACTAACAATTAGTCCATATTATTGAAACACCCACGACTAATGGCTAGTGAGCTAAACTTTAGCCACCTAAATTTCAACCTGAGCTAGACTTTAGGTCTAAAGTATTCAAACACAAAAAAATTCATAATTCATAATTTATTTTGTAACTGATTTGTTTTATCATTGTAGAAAGTTTGAGCATGACTTATTTTCTTATGTATTTAGCAAATATTTTTGAATAGGAGAAACGATTGAAATTTTAGAAAAAAAAACAACCTACAATTTATATATATTTAAATACAGAGGGAGTACTGTTCGATCGAGGAGCGGGAAAAGAACGGTGGTTTTTTCAGGTTGGAAGGCGATGCTAGTACAAAACAAAGAAACTAGCGAGCTACGTCTATACTACCTGTTATACGTATATATAGTAGGGCAAGTAAAGCAAACTAACGGCGCCGAGTTTCTGCGCGCGGGCGCGAAATGAAACCATTTGATTTGATTCCCCGGCTCTGGCTAGCATTTAATTTGCAGTGCCACGATCTAAAAGGTAGCTATAGCCTCGTCTCTTTTGCTTCTCTCGAGACGGACGACTGGACGAAAGCACGTACTAGTTGCATTGTTGATAAGCAGGCTACGCACGGACTAGTTGCGCTGCTACTGGCGACATTACGTGGGTGTTTGGATCAGGGGCGAGGGGCGCGGCAACAGTGTGAAAGAGGTGGCTGGGCAGAGCCATCCGTGACCGGGCAGAGCCTAGCTTCATGGAAACGGCCGTTTTGAGCGTTTACCCAGAGCCACCATGAGAGTCCTATTTTTGCATAACCGAGGTCTGGCCAGCTGACTGATCGGACAACCAAACAGACTTAGATGCACAGCGGAGGCTGGCTAGGAAGTTGGCCAAGCAACCAAACAGCCGTGTAGTAGCCCTAGCGGTACTTGTTTGGTATTTTGTGCAAAGATAGCGCTTGAACAGTTAATTCGTGGCACGATGCACGTACTTTGACGACGATACGTACAAAAAGAGTTTAAATATAGACATATATATAGTTCATTATCTTGTAGCGGATTCATTGGCGCGGACCGGGACGATGGATCAGTAGACTAGAGAGCCACTGATAGAACCAGAAAATATTCTAAGTAAAGCTAGTAGACCGACAACGCACAATATTTATAGATTAGACTAGCAGGATGACTCTGTCTAGAATTATCCAATCCATAACAAAATAGAACAGAAAGGAAGGAGGCTTGGTTTTGGCTTTCATTAGCTATGTGGACTGTCTACTGCGTGGCGGTGCAAGCTCAAGTTGCTCTTCGGTTCCTGCGTTTCCATAGGCTGCAACTTATTGTCCTGCTATGGACTATTGATTCACGTGCATTTTTGGTCTGTAGACTAGTTGATTCACATGCATTGTTGGCATATATATTTATATTTGATCCTGTGCATTGAGACATTATATGGAGAACGTATTAGTGCTAAGCAGGAGTTAAAAAATTTTCTACAACCTTGGGGTGCCATGGTCCCTGCTGGCCCCCCTTGTGCCGCCACTGTAGAGAGCTGGCCACGTATTACGTAGACGTACCTACATGCGCATGGCAAAGGTAGCGCCAAAGATGGATCGGACAAAGTCAAACCCTGAACACAATATCCGGAGGATCGAGCGCCGCCGGATGCATGCATGCACCTACCTAGGGCTAGGGCTAGGGCATGAGCATCTGTGCACTGCATCTGCCGTGCCTGTCGCGACATGCATGATTTCTATCATGTACAGTAGTGCATCGCATTTTCAGCATATATATACCAGAGCGACTCGCGGTGTCTCTCGCCGTGAAACACGGAGCCAGCCGCTAATTCACAGGCAGGCACGCAGAAGCGACGACACCGGCGGCGGCGACGGCGAGGGCGACGTACAGCCCACAGGCGCACCACCGCTTTCTCGTCTTGACGTGCAGCCGGCCACGTGATGCCCATCCGAAGGTTGTCGTCGGTCGTCACGCGCGCGTGTGCATGCATGCAGCGTGCGCGGCGCCATGCATGCGAACACCACCATTGCGCCACCTGCATGGGGCATGGCTTATCACTTATGGCTACCCCCCCCCCCCCACCCGACCCGGCGGAGATCGAAGCCGGCCGGTCAAGGGCGTGCAGTGCGTGTGGGCAGCGGCGCTGGGCATCCAGTGGGCGTGCTGTGGCTTTTGAGTGTAAGATCTAGAGGGGGAGACGAAATGAAGCAGCAGGTGCCTCCTTGCCGGAGATTGATAGATGATCGATGGCATCCGACGGTCCAAATCAACGGGCTTGTACTAAGGTTACTCGCCTCGTAATATAATGAACCTAATTCTTGGCGCGCTCCAATGAACCAAATTAATTTCCAGGCGTTTATGTGAAAATAGTAGTATGGGGAGCAGGGGGAAAAGAAACTGTGGTTTTTTCAAGTTGGAAGGCGATGCTAGTACAAAACGAAGAAACTAGCGAGCTACTACGTCTATATACTACTCCACTACCGTAGTAGTAGTAGTAGTAGGCAAATAAAGGCAAATCAACGGCGCCGAGTTTCTGCGCGAAATGAAACCATTTGATTTGATTCCCTGGACTGGCTGGCTAGCATTTAATTTGCTGTGCCACGATGAAGCTAGCTAGCTATATACTATAGCCTCGATCGTCTCTTTTGCTTCTCTCGAGACGATCGAGAGCACGTACGTACGTCGTTGTTGATAAGCCGCAGGCTACGCACGGACTAGTCATACGGCCGAGATTGTGCAGCATATGCGTATGCGCGTCGTTAGCTTTAGCTTGTTGGGACGTTCGGTTGGGTCGATGATATCATCATGCCGCCACAGCTGGTGATCGATCGATATATATGCACTTACTTGAAGCCGATCGATTTGAGTAGGAACGCCAAGAATCCATGATACAGAAAACGCCAAGATGCCACTAGCTGATCCAGAAGCTTCCGCTGTCGATCGACGCCAAAAAAAAAAAGATGGAGCTCAGATCGGGCTCTTGTTTCTTTCGTCGAATAAGGCTATATCACATCTAGAGTAGAGCGAAAGGTATGTGTGGTAAACACATTTTAAAGTAGAGCTTAGAATCGAAAGTAGCATATGATGTTGAATAGAAAACCCGGTGACAATAGCTAAAGCGTTGGACAGGGACGAGGGATGCTTGAGTAGTCGGGACTCGGGGGCCGTGCTATGACCCATGAGTGACTCCGATCCATGAGCAATACTAGTCAGCCAACCAGCAGCCGCGCCCAGTATGTAGCAGCCTCAGGTCTTCGTCACCGGCGACCGTCCAGCATGCATCCTCAGTGCAATATGTAAGACCATGGTCATTCGTGCATCTGTATTGTACACAGTGCGTAATCAATGTTTTTTCACTTTGTGTACAGTGTGCTAAACAGGTAGTTTTTTATATCCTATTTTCACTCTCTGGTGACTCTAGCCTAACAGGCATCGAGACAAGAAATGGCACACTCCTATGCGCGTAGTAGCCGCCCCGCGCCCGCCAATAGGTGCATGCATTTTTTTCCACTGCATATGCACTTTCAGCTACCACCATGGCCTCGTGTTGGTTGACACATCGGACCGATGGCGATGCCTTGCATCATACACACTCCGTATTCAGGCTATCTGCAGTGTAGGACTCTAAAGCTCTCCATAAAGCTTTAGGGTTGAGATGTAGAGCTGAGGGGAGACCCAACCTTATGGTAGGGTTGGATTTCTCTCACCCCACATCCGGCGCCCTTCTTTCTCTCTCCAACTCCATCTTCTTTTCTGTCCTCCACGTGGCCAATGGCTCCATCTCCCGGAAGGGTGAGGACGGGGCGCGGCCAGAGGCCAGGTGAGGCCGCCGGCCACCGACGCCAGTCGCCTTCGCCTCCAAGCTCGACGGCCACGAGGCGGGGAGGAGGCGGGCCGACGACGAGGCCCTGGATCCTCAAGGCCGCCAGTAGAATAGAGAAGGAGGAGGCGGAGAGGGCCGGAGGAGGCGCCGCCGGGAGCGGAGAAGCTCCACCTCGTCGGATCTGCTGTGCCGCCCGCTCGTGGAGGAGGCAGCGGTAGACACGGGGTCGGAGGAGGCGACGACGAGGCCCCGGATCCGCACCTCCTGGGCACCGCGTCCCCGGATCTGCGTGCCGCGCGGCGCGAAGGAGGAGGCAGCGGGTGAGGCCGGTGCCCACGCCATGGCAGCTCCTCTGGCCATGGCGGCGGCTTCTCTGTGGCGGGGAGGAGGAGGAGGTTGTGGCGGCGCACGCTGGACCAAGGGGGAGAGGAGGAGCGAGCGCGCGGTGGCCGGTGGCGGAGAGCAGAGGCTGCGGCCGTAGGAGAAGAGGAGAGATGGCACGTCGGCACCCGCGGGCGCGGGTGAGGCCCGCGTGGGAGGATAAAGGAGAGAGTGTGTGGAGAGAAGAGGGTATAGAAGGTAAATGTAATAAAATAGTGTGGTAGTTAAGATAGAGTTATAGATATAGAGTTAGATTGTTGATTGTATTTAAAAATCGTAGCGAGTAGAATGAAATATTGCTCGTAGAGCTGAGATACAGAGTCGGACAGGTGCCCTCACCCCGGGCCGTTGACAGCCTTAACGTGCTGTTTTACCGCTGTGTGCCTAGCTAGTGAAGTCTGCTGCCTGCAGCAGGGAGCGCGGGTGGGTGCCAGCGGCCGCGTGCAGTGCAGGGCAGGGCAGGGCAGGCCGCCAGGTACGGCGGGCGAGTCGTATGCTGCCGCGCGGGCACGCACACGCCCACCACGACGCACGCAGAAAGAGACATGGACGAGGGAGCAGTAAACCAGTAATAAATAAATAAAACCGCGGTAAAACAAAAAAAACCAAAAGGTCCGTCGCGCCCGGGGAGTCCACGCAGGCCCCCGCGACACGCCAGCCTGTCGTGCTCCTCCTCTTCCCTTCCCTTTCTCTCCAAGGCAGGCAGAGGCAGCGCTTGCTGCTGCTGCTAGGCGACAAGCCCCCCCTCGCCCACGCCACGCCTATAAAGGGCCCGCCCCTCCGCCTCCACCGCCATCTCCCACGAGTTCACAGCGCCACCTGACCCATCGATCGGACGGCCACACCCGCCATACCAAACCTACCAACCCACACCAATGGGCCAGTGCGCCTCGACCGGCGGCAACGACAATGCGGCCGCCGACCCGTCCTCCGCCTCGGCGGCGCCGCCCGCCAGGGACACGGCGCTGGTGCTGATGCCGGGCGGCGACCTGCGCGAGTACCCGCACCCCGCCACGGCGGCGCGGGCGCTGGCCGACGCCTCCGCCTCGGCCTCCGACGGCGGCGCGGCGGCCAGGTGGTGCGTGTGCGACGCGGACGCCGTGGGGCTCGCCGAGGGCCCCGTGCCGGCGCTGGGCGCCGCCGACCCGCTCCGCGCCGGCCAGATCTACTTCGTGCTCCCCGCCGCCGCGCGCCGCCGCGGCGTCCGCCGCGAGGACGTCGCCGCGCTCGCCGTCGCCGCCGCCGCCGCGCTCTCCGCCAGGGCCGCCGCGTCCTCCGGGCCCGCCAGGCGCGGCGGCGGCAGGCGCGCCGCCGCCGTCGCGCCGCTCGTCTTCGCTCCTCCTCCGCCGGAGGAGGAGGCGGCGGCGGATGCTGCTGCTGCGGTGGCCTTCTTCTCCGCGGCGCGGCACAAGCCGCCGCCGACGCCGAAGCGCCGGGCCGGGTCCTCCGGCAGGCGGCTCGAGCGGTTCGCGTCGGACCTCACGGCCATCCCCGAGTGCGAGGCGGCGAGTGACTGAACTAGCCCCAAGGAATGCATGGAGTCGATGAACGAATGAACCCCGAGCGTCCCAATGAAGGAGGCGAAGGCAGCTCGATCGCTGCCGGCTCGACCACCCCGAACCGCCGCGAACGCTCTGGTCTCCGGAGCTCCAAGCAGAGGACGACGTCGAGACGACGACGCAGGAAAGGAACGCCAAGCGCCGTCGTCTCGTCAGGTTCTGATCGGACGGGCGGCGGCCGGCGGCGCGTCGCGTGAGGTCACCACACACTTGGAGCTCGGGGCCGCTGACGACGATGGGTGGTACAGTAGCCATGGAGTAGTGGAGTAGGGAATTTCGGCCGCCCCAGAGCCGGGGCTCCAAAAAAAAAATTTCAGAGCTTTGTTTCCACATGACACTGTGAGGACGAACGAGCCTGCAGAAGGCAGAATCTCCCGGTGAAAGAAACATGAAAGATCTGCGATTGTTGCGAGTTCACTCCTCACTCAGCCACGATTACAGACGCACATGAAAATAAACATCATTTACCACATGCATGGCAAGCCTATTTTACTACTAGTAGCAGCAGTGGTAAAATATACAGTATGTGTAGTACGTAAACACATGTCGCCTGGTCGTCATGTCGTGGAATCAATCTGAACAAATGTAGTACGCGTGGAATCAATCGGCCCTGTGGAAGGAGCAGCAGCAGTGTGATGGCGTCCAGCTCACTTGCTTGTCGTCTCGCTCGCTCTCGCTCTCATCTCCGTCCGTCGATCCAGGCCAGAGGAGGCCCAGCTCGAAAAAGCCTCCTTGTCTGTGCACGGCGCCTCCATCAATCACCATGCCATGCGTCTCCAAGGCAAAGCGGGATCACGCGCGCGCACGAGCGGACGTGCTGCGGAGCACACGTGTGCTACTGCTGCTCTCTAGGAGTACTACTACTAGGTGAGGCGGCACGAGCTAGGCTGGAGCTTCGCTCTGCTTGCCAATTGCCAACTCGACCGTCTCCTTGTGCGCGCGATCGAGCTGGAATAAATGGAGCCTGCCCAATGCGCGGTCAACAGGCAGCGCCCCCCAGCGGGATATTTAAATTTTTTTTTTGTCACATTTATACGAGCACGCTCTCTGATTGTCACATTTAGATTTCATCTGAACACATTTGCCATACGAAAGAAAACGATTCTTACATTTTTATCATTTTCGCTGATGTGACGGGCTAGCCTGCCAACTAGGCAAGGGTATGCGTTGCGCATGTGAAAAGACGAAAAGCCCCTACTCTCTCTTATGACTGTCTCCTTCTCTCCACATATGACAAGTGGGCCACGTTTGTCATCCCTTTCGTCTTCCTCTGCTCCCTTCCTTCCTCGGCTCTGCTCTTTTTCTTTCCCTGGCCAAACAGGTCGCCATAGTGACAGCCATAGCCTTCTCCCGCCGGTCGTCCTCCAAGCACATCAGCCCAGCGTCCACCATCGCCATCGCAGAGCCCAGCCTCACCGCCCTCTGGAACAACCAGTGCTGCCTCTCGGTCTCGAGACACCCCCAGCCGCTCCAGGCTCAGGTGGATGCGCGGCTGCGGCGCGCGCGCGGCGTGGCACGCGGGCTGGCGTACATCCACGAGACTGGATATCCTGCTGCCCGCGGACATGGAGCCCTGGATTGGCTGGACCTGTTGCCGTCGGAGGAGGCGTCGGCGCACTACCGCGCGGACGCGTCGGCGCGGCTGCTCGGGAGCAAGCAGTCGATGCACTCGACGAGCAGCCTCCGGTTCATCTTCAGCGACGCCGGCCGGACCTGTCCCAGATATCGGGGCCCGGCGTGAGCACCTGCAGTTCGGCATCCGTGGCGCCCGCGCCCGCCCCCGCTCCCGCCCCGTAGCCGTACCAGGCGCCGAGTGCCTGAAGAACCTGTGGCACGTGTATGCCTTTAGGATGGTGCTCTTTGAGCTGCTGTCCAGGCAGGTGTACTCGAAGGTGGAGCTGTGCTTTCTGCAAGCGGCCGCCGTGGCCCTTGCTGTTATGTGCTTGCTGGCTTGCTGCAGCCATCGCAACGGCACCATGGATGCAAGGAAGACACCCGAGGAGAAGAAAGAACGGGCAAGTGGGGTCGGGCCTTTCATAGCGGATATAAGGGCAAGCGGGTCTTTTCGCGTGCGCCATCCAACGTGGTAAGCCGAGGTGTCTCGCCAACTCAGAAAAATGGCAAACGCGTAAGAAATTTTTTCATTCCTATGATAAATACGTAGGATGCAATTTAAATATGTCAATTGAAGAGTATGTCCATGTAAATGTAAAAAATAAATAAATAAATATCTCCCCGCACGCCGGCGGAACGGCACGGCGACCTCCCGCGCGAGACGTCACGAATCTGCCTGCCTCGCTGGCTCTCCGTTGCGGGCCAATGCGACGCACGCCCAGACTGCATCTCATATGGCAGACATCGTGCGCGACGACGACCACGATCAACCAGTCAGCAGCACTCACGCATACATACGACAGGCTACCTCTTTGCCACAGCTAGCGTGTTTCGATCGACGCACGATTAGATTCAGCAGCAGTAGTAGTGTTGATTAATCCCCGTGCATGCTTCAATTAACATAGTACGCAGCCTACTACAATTTCCTTTCCTCCGCTGTTCAACTGTGCCCACATCCATATGGCCATGCATACCAAAATCAGCTGTGCTCGGGCGCGCGGTAGGCAGCCCACGCATATAAGGCCTAGCAACCAACGGACGGACAGGCGCACTCTGATGATAATCTTGCTCCACGTTTTGCAGGCAGGCCAAGGCCAAGCGGCCGGCCCTTCATTCCTGGCTCCAGGTCCACTTTAATTTTTTCTTAATATAAACTGGATTCGCCCCCGAACACCAAGGGCCCGATTGGTTTGCTGCACGCAACACAGCCAGGCCCGCGGGATGCAAACACCAATTGATTGGTTACCTGCAGCAGCGTTGGGGCCTGACCCCCGGGGTGCAAAAAGAGGTCCCGAGCCTGGCTCTCCAGATGCGAGATTTTTTTGCGTTTCCCCGCAGCCTGGCCGGCGCGGTGCAAGAACACGGACGACCTCTCTCATAGATCATGCGGCAGCTTTTTATAACCAAACACCTTCTTTATTGGACAGCCTAAAAGAGAACAGACAACCAAACATAACATTTTTGCATGCACAGAGCATGGCCGGCGGGGGTCTGGTCACCAGATGCGAGCCAGACTCCGGTGGGAAGAAAACCAATCATGCCCCAATACGCTATACACATACAGTATGTTTTCTCAGCACAGCTGGAGCCCGGCGCTTCTTCAATGTACTCTATAGTTTTCACTTATTTTATTCGCGATTTGCTTTTAACACTAAATGTAGTCTGAGTGTATTGGAATAAAGTTTTTTTAAATAACACGAATGATCGAATTTTAACTGCATCGTGCGTTCATGAACGGAGAAGGAATAGTAGTGCCTCGGACGGAGCAGTGGACGGGCAAAGCAAAGAGGATAGGCGGCAAGTTGGCGGCACGAGGCTCGAGCAGGCCCTAGCTTGCCCACTCGGGGGTTGTGCTGAATTCAGCTCGTGCTCTTGTGCAACGAATCTGCCAGGCCAATGGCGCCGACAGCTAATCTTAGGGCGCGGCGAACAGGCAGCGCACCAGACGTAAACGCAACGAATCTGCCTAGGCTGCCTCGTTCGGCTCCCCATTGCGGGTTAATGCAAAGGCCAGCCAGAGCCAGCCATCTGAAATACCGTGGACGCCGACGCCGCCCTCGTCGATCCAACCAGCAGTCCAACACTCCTGCATGCTCTGAACTCCAGCGGATTGTACAAACGACCGCGTGTGCTCATTTTTCCGGACAGTCGGGGCATTCGTGTATCGAGAGAGCGTGGGAACTGCAAACTAAAATGGACGATAGGACAGGCAACCTACTGCTGGACTTAATCTTAGAGCGTTTTGCATAAACACATGGTTCCATCACGTCCGTATCTTGATGGGCTGAATCCTAGGATGTTCTTACGGACTGTCCATTCTACTGACTATATTACAAAGAAAAAATCCTTTATGACCTCGAACGAAAGCAGTTGTACAATTGGTTTTTTTTCATATCTTAAACTCTTTTTTATTTATAGTGCGCGTAGGTGTTTTGCACCTCATCTATGCTATTGCGGTGAACACATCTTATGAATCAACGATCAGAAAGACGTACGAGCACACCGATTCCACGAAAGAGAGTGACACGATGGAAAGCTTCCACCATAGTTTTAAATAGCGGGCTATAGTCTCTCTATAGCTGCGCTATAGCTTTTTGAGAGACCAAAAGATACGTCATTGTGATTTTTGATGCTGTGGAAGCTATGACTGCTATAGCCCGATTTGAGCCTGTTTGGTTCTTTAGGCCTAAAAAAAAGAACTAAACTTTAGTCCACCATGTTTGGTTACAAGGACTAAAGCACGGACTAAAACATTTATTATTAGAAAAAAACCTCAATACCCCTAGGCTTCCTTGCCCCGCCCGCTCCTCCACATCCGGTGGCGACCTCGCCCCTGCCCGTCTTCGTTGCGCTAACCTGCCGGCGAGCTCGCCTCGTCTGTCCCCGTCCTCGACTGCTTGCTGTGCTCGCCTCCGTCGAGCTCGTCCCTACCCGACCGACAGTGAGCTCGCCCTCGCCAACCCACCGGCGAGCATGCCCCCGCCCCCGCCCTCTCCCTCACTGACCCACCAACGAGCTTGCCCCCGCGCGGCAGCTCGAGCGGGAAGAGGTGCTGCGGGGCTACGGCGGTGGCGGGCTGGAGGAGTTGCGGGACCGCAACGGCGGTGCGCATACAGCAGCGGGGCTGCAGTTATGGGGTGCGGGAGGAGGGGGGCGGGACGGCGCCGGCCCACGTGGAGAAAGGGCTGACTAGGGGTAGTGGGAGTATTCTCCCTAGCCCAGTTTAGCTCCTTCTTTGGGGCTAAATGATTTATCCAGTTTACTCTACTTTAGTCCAAAGTGTTTGGTAGTTTTGTCAGTTTTGGATTAAAGTATAGTCAGTTTATGTTTAGGCCTAAGGAACCAAACAAGCCCTTAGCCATGGTATAGCTATAGCGCTATAGTTGCCGCAATAGCTGCTGATATTTCTATTTCTTGTAAGAAAGTCAAAACAGTTAGACCATTCTTAACATACATGAGCTATCGAAATACTAAACTAAGTTAAATTAAAGTCTAGAATTTTAATGCTATGGATTTATGCTATATTTGTTATGCCATGGACTATTGTTATAAACACAAACTATATTTATCATGTATTTATTTGTGATATGTGATGGAATTAAGGGTCATGTTATATACTCACTCATTTGATATTTTGGATATTTTAACATTTATATTTAACATTTTATCCACTTATCGAACTATGGTTTTGTATTAATTATCCATATATTTCTAGCATTTTTTTTTGAAACCGCTATTGTCGCTATTGTGATGCCCTAGGCATCTCAAGCGTATTACGTCAGAATCATTAGCTAAATTGCATCATTAAATGAACATTTCATATTAGGGGCATGAGTGGGTTAAGTCCTTTGAAGCGAGTTAAAACCGATTTTTCTGCAAACTGCATTTTCATTTGCCCGGTAACCTTAATACTGTGGTGAATTTGATAAAACTATACATACCAAACTTGTAGACAATTTCTTAATGAACAACTTTGGTATTTGGTGTCATGACATGCATAAAGGTTTGAATAGAGTTTTAGGTCATTTTCGGTAAAATTGAGAAATCTGTCCAAATGTGATTTAAATAGAGATTTCAAATTTTTGTGAAACAAAAGTCAACATTTTGAAAAACTTTGTATATCAAAGTTGTAGTGCCTGAGCAACTGAACAACATTGGTATATAACATTTTCCATGAAAATGCATAAAAATATGACTTGTAGAATTTTTAAATTGGAAAATTTTGTTGGTCAAACTGGGGTCAGCAGATTAAACTCAATTTAAATCATAGTTAAACTTGGAATCTGGTATTACTCCTTTTGACAAAGTTGTAGATCATCAAGTTTACAATAACTTCTCTATTTTAAGTTTGGTCTAATTCGGCCTCTAAGATATTCAGAAATGTGAAATTCAGAACTATGTCATCCTGGTCAAATAGCCTTTTTCCATTTTCGAGTTTTATTTTCCCTTTTGTGTGTATGACGCGTGGGACCCACCCGTCAGGCTTTGGACACCGGGCGTGGACGGCTTCAGTTGTGGGCCCCACCAGACCATCCCACCCGTGCACCCGGTCCATACATGTCAAGTTTAGTTCCTTCCCGCGGCCCCACCTGTCATCGACCTCGGGTCCATAGACCGAGTCCACGGCGCGCCCCTTTCTTCCTCCTCTCTCCTCCCTCCACCCGGCGCGCGACGTGCCCACACGGCGGGCGAAGCAGGGCTGCCACGCGGCCGCCGGCGTCCAACCGCACGCCGCGTCGCCCTGCCGGCCACGCGTCCTGGCGCCCTGCCCGCGCCTGGCCAAAAGGCGAGGTCGAGTGACCTCTCCTCTCACTCTACCTTCTGTTTTCCTTTCGTTCCACGCCGTCCGCCATTGGAGCAAGCAGGGAGCTCGAGGTCGCACAAATTCCGGCCGTTCCGCTCCTCCCTATCGCCGCGCCGGCCCTCACCTACCTCGGCTCCGCCGATTCCCCGAGCCTAGGCCGCCGATTCCACTCCTCCGCGACGCAGTTCGCCGCCGAAGTTCCATGCATCCAAAGCTCCGTCGCCGGCCCCATCCGTGATTTTTCCCCACGAATCAGGTAGGGGGGTAAGCGTTTCCCATCCTCCCTTCCCTCTCCTGGTCGCCGGAGTCGAGCTTCGGGCCCTGCATGGCCGGGTTCCGCGCGCCTCCTCCATTTTTCCCCTCCCTGTCGGTAGGAGGAAGAAGAACAGAGGTTGAAGATGCTCGCTTTGCGACTTAGCCCCTGCGGTGTTCCCTTTTCGCGTTTTCGTCCAAGTACTGCTCAATGAGTCACGATATTCTTACGTGCTAGCCCCTGCATCTACGGGTTAATTATGCACAGGTCCCTGGCTGTGAGGATTTTCGAGTTATTGATTTTCCCATGAGCTGAAAACTTTGAAAATCCACAGTAAATCAAAGAAAAATGATAAAAATGCAAACTAAGCTTCATTGTGTTCCTAATTACTAGATCTACATAATGAGTATGAGGGTTGAGCAGGAAAAGACCTTTTTGCCCCTGATATTATGTGTGCTTGATAAATCAATATAATTAGGAAATATGGACAAAATGGTCTCCAAAAATTGCCAAACTTGATCAGCAGTGTTATTAGGGTATATAGACTCATTGTGATTTTTGGTAGCTCAAGTGCTCATTTTTTTAATTACTATTTTACCCCTACATATGATTTTAGCATAAAAAGAAATAAGGAAAAGGTAACCATATTAAAAATTTTGCTCTAAAAAGGGTTTTACACCTTTTATTATGCTCCCTGTGGTATAAATAGCTCATGGTTGAAATAGGGTACTGTGCATGTAAGATTGACCCTATTTTGGAAATAGCAGGCAAAATGCTTATTTAAGTAAACTTCGGTTGCCTCCGCATAAAACGGTGTTACCTCGCCACACACCCCACGTTGTTATATGCGATAAGCTAAGTTACCGTAGGTGATGGCTTGTACGATTTCTTAATACTAAACCAGTTTAATCACGAAATGCATCACTTTAGCCCTAAATCATGATTCCTTGCATTGCACTCACATCATGAAGCAAAGCATTGCACTAATACGTGCTCCGATTGCACCATGTCATGCATATAGATCCCGCGAGCGAAGGATATCCGCCGGGCCAACCGATCGTAGAAGAGCACCAGAAGGAGCTGCATCAGGAGCCGGAAGACCAGCCGCAGGAGCCCGACTTCGCTCAGGAAGCAGCTACTAACCCTAGTGGGGAAGGTAGGCAGGACCATAAATTCCCAGCAAATATGATATTGAATGATGTTTAGACATCCGCATTAGGAGTTGTTTGAAAACAATTGCATTAGACTTCTTGGCCGCCCTGGCCCTAGCACCTACAATAGAGTACGTAGGACGAGTATGCCTAGAAATGCTAGGTGCGAGTAGACACGAGTGAATTGGAGTCACTCGTCGTATAGGTGTTTTCAAAGGAAAGGCTTTCAAAATACATGGGAAACTTTAAACATGATTGCCATGGAACTAAATTGAGGCCGGGCGGAGATTTGGGTATATTATGATGAAAAATGATGTGGATGGTTTGGTGGACTCCGCCCGAGTCGTTTAAGGCCCGATTCGCTGTTCGCCTGCTGATCGGCATAATATTGCTAGAGTGCTTATCCGGGATAATGGACCGGTGAAAGTCTTACTCGTGCCATCCGAAGAACAGAGACAGGTTCCTACCATTCTTGTTGGAGGGAGTTAGGCCTGGGGGAGCTTGTACTCGAAGGAGGGCTGACCCGGTGCGGCCGTGGTATCGCTCCTGAGAGGGCAAAACCCAGGGGAATGGCGGGATTGAATCGAACTTGGGATGGGACGAGTAAAGATTGGGGCTATATGTGGGAACGCGATGGCTAGTAAGCATATACCCCTGGCATGATAGTTATTCCCGGGAATTAAAAATCGATTCGAATCGCTGATGCTTACCAGGTGTGAGAATGCCAAGGTCACACACGGGCAACGTAGTAACAATCGAATTGTATTTATGACTATATATGTTTTGTTTTCAATACCACATGTTCGTATATGTATGTTTACATTCCTGCCAGTTATTTTATGATGATGAATATTTTGATGATGCTGATAATTATATATTAACTTTTAATTACTATAAAAAGAATGGCTAAGGATCAACTGTTAGTTGCCAGCTTTGCGTCAGCCGTAAGCTCTTCCATTAAGTCCTACTGAGTAATTAGTACTCAGGGTTTGCCCCCACTTTTTGAGCAGGTAATGATGTCTTTTGGACACTAGCTTGGAGG
The DNA here is from genome assembly GCA_030272315.1 of Paspalum vaginatum. Classification (NCBI taxonomy): domain Eukaryota; kingdom Viridiplantae; phylum Streptophyta; class Magnoliopsida; order Poales; family Poaceae; genus Paspalum; species Paspalum vaginatum. The sequence continues at coordinate 46,910,802 of CM059013.1, read as the reverse complement.
AGAGCAGTACCGGTGGGCTCGGTGCTTCTCGCCTCATTCTTTATTGCCTGAAGACTTCTTCTTAAAGTAATATGTTTCCGCTGTGAGATTTATTTTGAACAACGCTTCCGCTTTGTATATGAATAGGTATTCGACTACCTATATTTGGTTTGTAAGCACTTAAACTTATTTTCTACTATAAACTGCCTGTGATGATGTAACTGTTGTGGCTCCATCGAGGGCTGGATGTGTGTGATGTCGGTTCCTCTGGGAAAAGGTAATATCGGGAGTCATTTAGACTCTCGACGGACGACCGGGTTTAGTTCGGCCTAATCACACTGCGAGCCATGGGTGGCAGGTGTGATTAGTTCGGATTAAATCGGCGGTTCCGCCACAGCTATTGTCTACGGTCCTCTGTTTAAAACCATGGCTTCAACACACCACGGTCGTTGTGGCTGTTCTTGGTTCACACACCACGGGCACGGGGCGACAGGGAGCACACAGCCCACACCTAGCAAACAACGGACAAGCACCAGGGATCGCTCGGCGCCATTGCCGTCGCCCTTCTCCCTGTTGTTCTCTTGTTCCCTCTTGCTCCACACTCCGCAGGCAGGCAGGCTGGCCGGCCGGCCGGCCCTTTGATTCCTGGCTTCAGATTTACTTTTTAGTTTAGTACTAGTTTAGCAATTTCATTTTTTCAAGGAAACAGATGAAACATTAGTTTATTTTTCTCTCAATTCCTTCATTTTTTAAGAAAAATGAGGTTGTCAAATTAGAACGAGCGTATAACTGAATTCGTCCCCTAACACCAATTATACTTTTCAGAACAGCCGCCAGAGACAGAGACAGCTGAAGACCGGCGCTTCTCCATTGCTTCACAACTGCAAAAACATTCAGGGGTTCATGCACAAGATACACGAACCATACCTGTACAGCAGCACAGCCTGTGCCTTCACCAACCAGCAAGGAATTCAGACCCATGAACAAAACAGAACAGAACGAACGACACATGGCAAATTGGCAATGGATTCACCGATGCACCACATACATCGGTGCATGATTCCTGGCTTCAGATCCACTTTTTTTTTAATTTAAATACATAACTGGATTCGCCCCCCGAACGCCAATTACATTTTCCAGAACAACAGAGCACAGGATTGACAAATCAAGCTAGGGAGCTAGCACATAATCACTGGTACAGCATGCAGGGGCGTTGCGAGATTCAGCACTGTGCCATAGCGGTCGCCAAGGTCCATGTCCTCCGGTTTCAGGCCATCAGGTAGCACCCACTGGATCTTGTGCAGAAGCGAGGCCAGCAGCAACGGCACGGAGCGCATGGTGTAGTCCGTTCCAGGGCACACCCTCCGCCCTGCGCCAAATGGCCTGAAATCCTCCTTCAGCTGCTGCTTCTGGGCGCCATCAGCCAAGAACCTCTCGGGGATGAACTCCTCCGGACGATCGGGCCATGCCGCCTTGTCCCTTCCGATCGCCCAGAGGTTGACGACGACGCCCGTTCCCTTGGGCACGCGGAACCCACCCAGGGACACGCCGTCCTCCGCCACCACTTCACGGGGTATCAGAGGCACCGCTGGGTGGAGCCGAAGCGTCTCCTTCACCACGCCATGGAGGTAGGGTAGCTTGTTGAGGTCGCTCTCGGCGACGAAATTTTGAGATCCCAGCTGTGTCGCCAGCTCGGCCTTCACCTTCTTCATCTTCTCCGGGTGGCAAAGCAGCCGTGCCATTGCCCATTGCACCGTCACCGTGCTTGTGTCACTTGCCGCAATGAACATGTCCTGCATATATATATGTATATGTATGCAGTCAAGGCATAATTATATATATGAGTTAATTATGAGTACACCGGTAATAAAGCTGATCGAGGTCACCGCCAGAGCGTGCAACCGATCGAGCTGCATGCAATCGGATAGATGCAGCACACGTGTACATACGTACGTACTGTTAGAAACGTAGTGATCTCTTGGCGCGTGAGCTTGGACATGGAGTAGTGCTTGGAGAGGAGGGCATCCAGCAGGTCGTCATGGTGGTGGTCCTGATCCTCACTGCTACTGGCAGCAGCTAGCCGGCGCTCAATGATACCTTGATCAAAGAACTTGTAGAGCTTGGCCAGATGCGTGGAGATGCGGCGGCGCGAGCCGAGGAGGTGTTCTAGCGGCGCCAGGAGAGGGAAGGCGTCACAGACGCTGGGCTTGGACCACTCCTCGAGCACCGGCACGATGAGGCTTTTGAAGTCGGCCACTACGTCCTCGGAGAAGAGGACGTTCGAGATGACATTGAGGATGGTGGTGTTCACGGCATCCCTGATGTTCACTGGCCTGCCACCGGAGCACGACGGCGACCTTAGGTGCTCGGCGAGCCCGCGGGCACGGCGTTCCAGGATGGGACGGATCACGTCGAGGCCCCGGCTGGAGGAGAAGCCGGCGCCGATGACGACGCGGAGCCGCTTCCAGAGCTGGTCGGAGCTAGGGAGGAACACCATGGACGTGGTGCCGTACGACAGGGCCTGCACGTTGTCCGGCACCAGCCGGGCCGCCAGCGCCGCGTCTTTCTTTACTAGGGCTTCGTGGGCGACGGCGGAGGACGACACCACCACCAAGGTGCGGATCAGCCCTAGCCGCAGGGATAGGATGGGGCCGTAGGTCCCGGCGAGCTTAGCAAGGCCGCGGTGGGGGTTGTGGCGGAGGGGTCCGATCACGTAGAGCAGGTTGCCGAGGAGGGGGTTGCCGACGGGGCCAGGAGGCGGCGGAAGAGAACAGGCACATGCACATGCACATGCACCACCGGTGCAACTAGTGGAAACCCTCCTCCTCTGCGGCAGCATGTATCGATGCAGGACCCCAGCGGCGATCGCCGCCATTAATATTAACGCTACGACACAAGAAACATCCAGCACCCGGAACTCCATATATCCGAGCTGTCACCTGCACCTGCACTACGTGCGTTTGTGTGTGTGTTCGTGACAAAGTTGTGAATTAATTGAGCACCGTACCTAATGGGCCAATATTTATATGATGTGTGAGTTGATTGTGTGATTAACCACCACGCTACTGCTTTAGTTGTGTGGAAAGTGAAATGCGCTGGAAATGTCTAAAATACTGTAGCACTCAACTATCAGTAGACACAGTGGCTCTTAATTGAAATATACAATGTTTCCTAGATTTGTCTTTTAGGTCAAACCTTTCAAAGTTCGACCACATTTATAAAAAAACAATAATTTTTTAATGTAAAATAACCGTTATTAGATTCATCATGAATAATATTTTTATAATTTACTTCTTCAGACTGATATATGTTAATATTTTTCTCTAAAATTTTGATTAAACTTGAGATTATTTAACTTAGAACAAACTCAGAGACATTATATTTAAAGACAGAGGAAGTAGTCTCATATGAACTCTGATTCTCTTCGTGGTGTGGCTGCATGCATAGGCCCTTTTTTCTTTATCTGCTTTGAGGTGCTTTTGATTTTGTCAGACCTTGATGCCACTTGTGGTTATTCTAAAGGTAGCATGCCAACTAACTCTTCCAGAATGTGCTGTAAAATATGCGTGTGTATCATATAGTATAGTAGTAGTGGTCTATATATTATATTATTATTTCATAGTCTCGGGAGAATGCGCGCAATCTGGTGGATTCTGTGACGCCGTCGTGCCGCGTGGCTTCCGTGCTGTGGAGGCAGCTGATCGCGTCGTTGCGTGCTAATATTTTTTGAACACGGTACGAGCTACGTCTTTCATTAAAAGGTAACAAATTACGACTATGGAAATCATGGCAAAGAAAAGTACAAAGCAAGAAATCTCTCTACACATCGACGCCCGCCACAGCAAATAAACACGCTACAAGCTTTAGAAGAAAAAGAACCGCTCGACATACAAGCTCGACTACGGGAGAACAAAGATGGTGCCTTCAAGAAGGAAACGACTCTTGAAGCGCCACCACCATCAGACCAATGGCCAAGCTTTCGCTAGAAAAAAAATGTTAGGGTGGCAACGATAGCACCCTCAACAAGGATACTTTGCCAAAGACGAAGCTGCTATCAGAGCTTTCGCTCGCCAGAACCAGAACCTCCAACCCTATTAACCGAGCAGCACACCGAGCAGCCAAGGCGAACCTGGAAGCACACTAAGACTTGCAGCTGAAGCTCCACCTCCACAACCGGCCCGCAACAACATCAACAGATACACAACTTGCCAAGTAGACAACAACGGAGAGCAAAGCTTCAACCCGACAACGAGAACTACGCATCGGGGAGCAGAGCTCGAACCCGAGCAAAGGGGGGGAGCCGAGCCTCGACCTAAGATCAGGGAGACGAGCATCAACCAATAGAACAGAACACAACACGACACTGGGCGGCGGCTAGCACAGGCTGCAGGCCGGCCTCGGCGACGCCAAGTGGAGAACGCGGCAGGCAATAGTAGCCCACCCGCACGGCGCAGAGGCAGAGTAGGGCCGGCCCGCGGCAGGCGGCTGGGCCCCGGCGGCGCCGAAAGCTCACTCGAGCGGGGATAGGGGGTGGAGGGCCGGGCCACAGTGGGTGGACGACCTGCGGGAGCCAGAGCACGACGGGCGGCACCAGTGGCGTCAACCAGCGGCGGGCGGGTGGCAGACGGCGATCAGAGGTGGATTCACCGACACGCGGCAGATCTGGCCGGCGGGTGCAGATCCCGGCTCGATGCAGCGAATCCAGTCCGACGCCCTGGCAGATCCAGTCGGCGGCGATGGGTCCGACCGGCGCCCAGCAGCGACGACGGGCGGCGGCGGCCAAAACGACAGCGAACGGCGGCAACAAGGTAGAGAGGGTGAGGGCAGGGGAGAGAGAAGGGAGGAAGGAGAGGCCACGGTGCGGCGCTTGAGCGCCGACACCGCCGGCCTTCGCCGCCGCTGCGACAGCGGCCGAAGCAAGGCACCGCTGGGTGGCTAGGGTTCGAGACGGCAGGGTTCGCCCCTGAGTCAGCCTCGAGGAGACGACGCGGGGGGAGGGGGGGTTAGGGCTCAGAGGAAATGAATTCTCCGTTGCGTGCCATCCTGAACCAGGTGCGTGCGGTCTACGCTGAAGGATGTCCTCGCGTACTGGAAATCAGCGGCCGCCCACCGGTTACTCCTTTGCCTCCTCCGCTCTCGCCTTCCATCCAATTGCCCACGACGTGGCGATGCTCCTTCTCGGACTCGGGAGGACTGAATGAGCATGTGCAGATCAGAATCAAATATATGGTTATATACAACATTCCAGTCATCCAGGCTGCTCTTGCATTGCCTTTCCTTGACCCCAACATGCGATCATGACTTACCATGCTCTGCTCGATAAGCTTTCCAAGGCTGTCCTGGCGAGAGAGCTCCTCTCCTCTGTCTAACAATCCGCGAATCGATCCGTGCATTGTGGCGTTGCTTCCGTTTCCATTTAAACCCGTTTCTCATTCACAGGACATGCAGATCAAGTGCTTCATTCTTTTCCCTTGAGAAGTCAGTTACCGTACACTGATCTTGTGATTTACTCAAATGAAGCAAATCGTACGACGATATGAAACAGACGGCGTTGTACTGTACCAGCGCAATGACAAACATCTGGCACGCGCATTACCATAGAATGGCTGTGAAATGGATTGATAAAATCATAATTTAGAACGGAACGGTTCCAAATAAACGCCTGCGCAGCGAAGCAGTGCCCATCGTGCTAGTACATACAAGGATAAAGTCTACATTACAACCCTATATTTTTTATGGTAGTATACTTTACAACCCAAAACCACCAAACCAGGCAAGACACACACCTATACTGTCAAAACCGTTAGAATACAACCTTAAGTGGTTTTGGGGACGGTTTCTGCATACGTGGCATTGTGGGACCCATGTGTCAGCACTGGTAGGTGGCCCCACCTTTCTTCTTCCTCCTCCCGCGCGGTGCCGTCGCCCGCCGCCTCCTTCCCTGCACCGGCTCACGCCGCCCGCCGCCCGCCGCCGTGCGCCTCTCTCCGCAACGCCGTCGCTCGCCTCCCGCCGTCTGCTGCGGTTGCTAGAGCGGCCTGGGCCACTTGTGGCTGGCGCGGTGCCCACCAAGCCGCCTGGAACGTGGGGAACAGACAGCTTCAGGTCTTGCACTCGAACACGCCCATGCGTGCCGCGCCCCTCCACCAGGGTTTACATTCTCGTTGATACACGGTTTATCAGTAAGCATCGGTAACGATAATCGATTGAAAATCAACGAAAAATCGCTAATATCAACTGATAAGGGTGATCAAATTCAAAAATCGATTATCGATTATTTATCAGCGATTATCGACACAAATCGCCGATAAAGCAGTGATGCGTGCCGATAAACATGTTTTTAGGAGGAATATAAGAAAGCTGGACATAATTTATTTGTTGTTGGGTATTTAAGCCATTGCATAAGACAAATTAGTTGTATAAGCATATTTCAAATGAAAATGCATAATAATTACACAAACATTCTTATTTTGCATTTGAGGGCCCATACAAATATAAGTACATGAATTAAGTGGATATATGATACTCGTCTTCCTGTGCATGGTACTTTGGATATCCGTACTCCATGCAATGTTTCCTACATGTAGATACAAATTAAAATGAGATTGGAACTTGTAAGTTAATAACTTTCTAAATCGGTAAGCACATTATTACATGAAAAGTAGTCCATACATGAAGTCACTTAATCCATCACAAATCTTCATTCTTCATCCGTTGCCTCGTGATGTTCATAAAATTGTTCCAGCCCTCATGGGAGTGTTGGAGAGGATAAAAAAAAGAATATGGGCTAACTATATATTGTTTGCCTAATGGGTTTCGATCAAAAATATTTTTTGACTTAGTAAATGGTGGCTATTTTCATCAAGTGATATCATTCTAGAATATTGAGAAGCTCTAGTTTTTTATAAAATTTTTTATTCACTTTTATAAATTATTTTGAATTTTGGACTGATTTTTTTCCAAAATCTCAGCTGAAAACCGTTTTCAATCACCAGCGGTAACGGTAAAAATCGCTGATTATCGTGAAAATCGAGCGATTTTTGAAACCCTGCCCTCCACCGGTGCCACCAGCCCTGCGGGAAACGGCGCCCCGTGGAGGTGCTGCTACTGCGCCTGCGCGAGGAGCACACCGCGCCCGCCGCCTGCAGCCCCCACACCGCCCTGTCCCTCTTTCTAGACATGGCTCGCTAGGTACTATCTACCACCCAAGACCACGCGGAATTGAAATAGGCTTCGTTGGACCCTTTGACTTGATATGAAGTGTCGTCGACACTTTGTGCGGGGAAGAAGATAAAGCTCCATGGTGAAGAGGGTGCTGTGGCGATGGCCTTGTGTCGGTGACTTGATGGCACTTAATCATTTGCTTCACCACTGCAAAAACAAACCAGCGCCGGCCTTCAGGGGTTTTATACACAAAAATGAACGAACCATACCTGCAGCCACACCAAGTGCAGCAGGACAGCCTGTGCATTCACCAACCAGCAAGAAAAGAGTGAACAACACATGGCAAAGGGATCACCGGTGCACCACATACATACAGTACAGGTGCTAGCAGTGGAGCAGAGCAGTCGTCGGAAGAGCGAGAGCTCCCCTGACGTGGCGATACTGACGATGATGAGCAAGAGAAACGGGCAGTTTCAACATGGGCACGGTAAACATCTTCCAACATCTCGGTGACAACATTCAGCACCAACAACAGATGCAGGGAGAAGGAAACACCCAAGCAGTTACATCTTACTACAAAATAACAGTCAAAGCCCCTCCAAATCTCTCAGGCACCAGCAGCTACATCCTACTACACTATTCACACGGGTCGCCGCCTCAGCCTAGCCCGTAGCTCGCGTTCGGAGAGCCCAGGTTGGAGTCGAAAGGCACCTCCACTCTTTCCTTCACGACAGCAGTGAGCCCTGCCGCCCTCAAACACCATCACTTTACCAGGAGGGCAGCCAGCGGGCACTCTGCTGCTCTTCTCCGGCGCCTGCAGCCGCCTGCTTACCGAACAGCCCCGCGATGTCCAGCCTGATGCTGTTCCCCCCTATCACCGGCTCGTACCCAGCCGCCTTCATGACGGAGACAGGCGCCTACAACCATGACTGCCGTCTTAGCCACCCATCCGATGAAGGACCCGATCCCACCTCGCGAGCGGGCGCCGGCGCTTCTGTTCTCCAGCCCGTTCGCTCTTGCGCCCTCATGAGTCGCCGTTCCCTCGGAGCCCAGCCTGTTGTGCGAGCGCTTAGGCTTCGACACGTAGCTCAAGGGGTACACGTCGTCGAGCACGAACGAGTTGGTGATGTGGTTTGAGTACGGAGGCAGGACGAGGCCGTCGTCGTGTTCGATTTTCTCGCCAGCGAAAGCGGCGGCCTCGTGGATCACCTCGCAGTCCTGCCCCTTGTATTCTTTGAGCTTGCTAAGCAGGGATCGCCGGCTGCGGTCGATCTGGCTCAGGATGGTTTCCCGCTCATATCTCTGTTGGTGCTGGAGGTCCTGACAGTGACATTTATAAGGTGTTAGTGAGTCTAATTTGTGGAAAATAAATTGCTGAAAGATGCACCTCAAATGCTAATCCTGAAAGTACACTCAGCGCTGAACATTAGTGTGATGGAATATGCTGCAAATGCTTCTCGGAAAAGGTAACATCTAGCTTGCAGGTGTAAGGTGCCCAAACACTCTGTTGCTTGGTGAGAATGGTAGGTAAGCAACATTACCAAAGTAATAGTACTAGATTGTAAATAAATGATCAACCAACAAGTAACAACAGTAACAAAAGGGCGTGTTTTGCCCTACCCTTCTTCAATGTTTTGCCCGAAATGTGCTTCCTAACAGCATGTTATATTATCATAGAGAATCATATTGTTCGTTAATGAGAACAATTCAAGGGATCCAACTAGCAAAGCCTGAGCAAAACTAAACTGAATGTCAAGAATGAACCCATATAGTTGGATGCATGGCAACTCCTAGCAGCACCAGCCTTCTCTGTTCTGTTTAACGGTAACAGCAGGAAATTTCCTTGACGAAAATACAAGCTCCTTGTTAATTGGATGGCCCCAAGGGGCCAAGGGTATGACCGTATGAGACTCCCCATTAGCCAGCCAGCAAAGGCAACTCGGTAAGTTTGTACTGCATTGTCTACAGTAATTCCAGTACCGGGCTGCGCCTGTATCTAGCTGCTCATCCTTGTTTCAGAAATTCAGATAGCAGTATGCCGTGCGAGCATAGATTTGCTCCTAGTACCGCTAGTTCAGGATCAGAAGAGATTCATTTCCGAGAAGGGCACTACCAAATCAGTCACAAGCTACCAGTCCTAAACAGGAAATCGCAGGCTCGCAGCACAAAGAGAGGACGGACTGGTGGTGATGAATCCCCACAACAGACCTGCAGGGCGGCGAGCTGCCGCTCGAGCGACTCGAGCGCGTCGCTGATGCCGACCAGGCTCTCCACCTCCTCCTCTTCCCCTTCTTCCTCAGCCTCCCCCTCGTCCCCCGCCTCCCCGGCGCCCCGCTGCGGAGGAGGCGCCCCCGCCGCGGCGGCGCAGGCGGATATCCTGGAGCGGAGGTCGGAGGCGCGGGCGAGCACGAGGCCAATCTCCTCCCCCTCCATGTCCGCCGCCGCCGCCACGAACGAAACCCTAGCAAAAACCCCAGGGCTGGCAGGCAGTGGTGCGTGCGCAGTGGTGTGTGTGGACTCTGGTGGCTGGTGGGCAGCTCCGCCTTCGTCGCGAGGTGGTGCGTGCCGCGCGGCGCGGCTCTCGCCTCGCCTCCTCCGCGGGTGATGGTTGGTGCTCGCTGTGGAGGCGTATCCGGAGATGGTGGGGCCCGCTCTCCTCTGTTTGGGCTTGGGCTTGTTAACTTTGGTCGGTAGTCAGGATGGGCCGAACGCTGGGAAGTTGATCTGGGCCAGGCCTTTTTGAATGAACGGAGGCCCATGACCATCCTCTTATTCTCTCTCTCCCTCTCTCTCTCTGTAAATATGTACACTACTCCGTAAGTACGTACGATTTTTCAACACAAAAAATTCTTATGCTTATGTACACGCACACTCACATATGAGCACTTGATACATCATGGTGTATATTCCTCCTATCTCTGTGAATGTCTCCCAAGAGACTGCACCAGCACGTCTGAACTCTGAAGATTGACGCTCTAAATTGAAGTGGTACGCAAACTCTGTCATCTGCTATGTTTCATTTGTGTTTTCTATCTACAAGTTCTGTTTACATCTGGTTCAATGCACCGCCCCCATAATCATCCTAGAACGTACCAAACCTATATATATATATCAACGCATCATAATCGACAACAGCCACTAACAACCAATCCAATCCAGTTAAAGAAAACCAGCAACGCCGCCGCCGGCGAGCTCAGGAGCCTGCCTCAGGTCAGGGTCAGCTGAGGTGCGGGAAGGCGAGGTCCCTGGCGAGCAGGTAGCGGAAGCTGTGGCGGTGCGGCACCCACTCGACGACCTTGGCGCCGGAGGCGGGCTGCCGGCAGCGCTGCACGGCCGCCCTGAGGCTCTCCGGGAGGCAGCGCTGCAGGGCGTCGAGGAGGCGGTCGGGCGAGAGCTTGGCGTCGCGGGCGTAGGCGTCCACGAGCCTGGGCAGCAGCACGCGGTGGTCCTTCCACACCCCCACCGTCGCCCGGACGTACTCCTCTCGCGCCGCCTCCAGCTGCTGCGACAGCCGCTTCGGGAAGTACACCCGGACCTGCCAATGCATATGCCAGGGTGAGCAAGCAAAAAGAGGGAACAGCAACAAGGCGATGATATCATCCGTCGTGTACTTCGATGGTGATGGAACAACAACAGGATGAACATTCTTGTGAATTATGGTACTCCAAAGGAAACAACAAAAGCAGACATATACTCCTTTTATCATTGTGTTTCAATTCATCCACTCGATTCTTCCATGGCAGGTTCAGGTTTCCAGAAGTTCACCATGCGCTCAGCTTTATCACTTTCAGAAACATCTCTACATGCAGAACTACTCCACTAGGCACTAGCTAGGTGATCGTTGCCGTGTTCAATCATGTTTGAGAGTTCCCAGGAATCACACACTGTCCAATCCATGTCTTTGTTGTGTGTGTGTGTGACTCGTGTCATATATGCACTCATGTCACCCAAGCAGCCGAAAGGATGAACACCGGAGCAAATTAAGGAAAGGGGGCAAAGGGTGGGCGGGGGCGTCTTCTCACCGCGGGATCGGAGTGGCTGCCGGAGCAAAGCGCAAAGCGCAAAAGGGGCTCCGACTGCCGGACGGCGAAGGCTTGCCACTCGCTCCCGCCGCCGGCCTTGCTCGTCGCCCGGCGGCTTTTCATCCTTGTTGGGTGCAGCAAAGACCGCAGCCACTGCATCCGCGCATCAAAAGGATCAACGACCAATCAGCAGTGTTCCTGTTCTGAATAATAATCCATCATGTGCATGTGTGTGTGTGTGTTTCGTGCTCCTCGCTGAGTGCGTTTTGCGTTCTTTGACCCAATCAATGACGACGCTTCTTACATGTCCCGGCGAGCTGTGCGTGCTGCACCCGAGCACCAGCCCCTGGATGACCGCCGCGTTGATGGTGCGCCCGGCGATCTTGCACTCGGCCTGCAGAGGAGGAAGCATGCCGTGTGCGACTCTGTCAGTCATTGCCGGCCGGCCGGCCAGTTTGGTTGGTCTCGATGAACCAACTGCTCGTCTTCCCCAAGACAGCAAGACGGCGGCTTTGATGATTGTGTGAGAATCTGTCGGTTCGGTTTTTACCTTGACAAGCAGCGATGCCTTCTTCACCTGGTTCTGCGGGACGCCATACTTGAGGTACGCCTGCATGTTTGTGCAGTGAAAGTCAGTGCCAAGGATCGTCATCAGAAATTCAGAATTATTCAGAGAGCATTAGCAGAACAGCGTGTTAATTATCAGGTTCAGGGAATTCAGAAAGTCAGTGCACAGAACAGAACAGCATGTTCATTAGCAGGTTCAGAGAATTCAGAGTGTGCAACGCGGGGCAGCAGCACTACCTGCATCAGCAGCGCGTTGTGCACGTTGATCCAGAACGCGAGCTTCTCCTCGTTCGTCATCCGCCTCAGATCGACCGTCTCCAGCCGGTACAGGATCAACCTGTAGGTCTGGAGCAAGTCGTCGGCGTCCCTGAGCCTGCGGCGGTCGCGGGAGACCATGGGGACCTCGACCATGGCGCTGTAGGGCCCGCTGAACTCCTTGAGCCCCTCGACGCGGAACGGGTTGATGAGGCGGGCGTCGAGCGCCGCCGCCTCCTTCGCGCACGTGGGGCTCCACATGCTGTCCCCGAGGTACTGCGGGGACACCACGCTCGCCGCCGAGGACAGCGACGACGGCGACGACGAGGCGCGGTGGTGCACCAGCGGGGGGTCCGCGAGCTTGCAGTACACCCCCGCCATGCACCGCACCATCTCCTCAGACAGGTTGTTGGGCGTCTCGGGGATGTGGTCCGCCACGTTGGTGCCCAGGTAGTCCGCCAGGCTCACCAGCCCCGACGTCGCCGTCTCGCCTTCCTGCTCATCAACGCCAGCCAGCCAGAAACGACGAATGAATTCAGAACAAATTTGGATTTTTTTTAAAAATCTAGTTTCAAATTCGATACAGTGAAATCTTCTGGAAAGTTTTCAGAGGACGGTCAGGTCACCTCCAGGAACGAGAAGGGCTGGGAATGGCAGGAGCGGAGGGCCCTCGCGAGGCTGTCCTCCGTGGGCGAGATCCTGGACGAGCACACGCCCCGGAACGACAGCGCGGACTGGCTGCGGAGGCCCGCGGGGTCCAACAAGTCCGCCGTCCTCCTGGGGCACGTCGACGGCGAGCAGTCGTCCACCGCGCCGTTCGTCCTGCCCTTGCGAAGCGGAGGAGGGCAGCTGTAATGGAGCGTCGTCGGGTCGCCTCCCCTCCTGGCGGCGGGAGCCTTTGGTCGCCCTCGGCGTTTCGTCGAGCTGCGACGAGCGCGAGCTCGACGACGACAGCTTCGGCGCCTGCTCCCGGTGAGGCTCCGAGGACGGCAACTGCTGCTGCTTGCTGCTCGAATGCTTTCCTGTAGAGTGTCAGCAGGTACTGCTCCAGGTGCTTGATCTCCAGCTCCAGCGCCGCCACCTCCCGTATCAGCTGAGTAGCCGGCTGATTCAGAGTTTCAGACAACATAGCGTTCATGGATGCTGAGCAGATTAACCAACCACTACTGATCAGGTGATTAGGTAGAGGAGGAGGCACCTTTAGCATTGGGCTCTCGTCTTGGAGGGCGACAGGAGCAGCAGCAGGGCCCAGCGCTTTCTCCAGTGCGCCGCGCACCACCTGCTGGTCCTTGAGGTGCATCTCCAGTTGCAGAATCTGCATGTGCGCGCTTCATGTCACACCGAAAAACAAAACAGGAAAACAAAAACAGCTTGGGTTTCATGATTTTCTTTTTCTCTGGGGTTTTTTTAATCCTTCTGAGTTTGGTACTAGAAGACACCAAAAGGGAAGAACAGGATGGAACTGTTTCAAGCTGTGAGTACAGGTGTAGAAGAACAAAAGGATCAACGAAGAACATGCAGAAGCTGATTTCAGGCCCTTGCCTCTTTCTTCAGGGAGTTTTGTGTGGTCTCGCTTCTGGGCTGAATCCCCTTCTTGGCTTCACATTTCTGCTGAGGGTTCGAGTTTCTACCTTGCTGTAGAAAACCACACACACAAAAAAAAAAAAAACTCTCAGGTTTTCAGAAAGCTATGCCTATGCGAAATCATATATGCAGTAGAGAAGAACAGCACAAGAACTCACCATCTTAGTCTGATTGCATGGTTTCTGTGAAGAACGCAGAGCACCCTTTGCATCTTTCTCCTCCAAATCACTGCCATTATTCCACAACCAACAGAATCCCCCCAATGAGCATTGCAAAAGGATAAAAAATCTGTAGAAGCAAGCAGGCTCGTGTGTCCAACCTCTTGGAGCGCTTGTGTCTCGGTGAAGGATCGGAGGGCTTCGCCGCTCTGGGGAAGGGCGCGTGCCCTTTCTTCTCCACTGCCGCCATTTCTGTTCTTCAGAGTTGAAGACACCGCAAATCAATAACTGGAAGGGTCATGGAAAAACAAACACCCGTCAGAAACCGAGAGAAAGAAACTAAGCTCCTGCAAGGAAATTTGCAGAACATGCAACAAAACAACTCACACGATTTGCTGGACCTGGCTCTGAACTGGTGGCTCAAGCAGAGAGAGGGAGGCAGTAGGGAGGAAGGAGAGGGAGGGAGCTCCCAATGATGCAATCAGAGAGCAGAATGGTGCCTTCAGAAGGCAGAGGCCACACTAGGTTTCAACAAGCCCTGCACTGTGGGCTAGACGGCTAGTGTGTATATCCACCAGCAGCCAATGTGGCATCTACCACCACCAACTACTGCCCAGGTCAAAGACCTAACCGAGTGGACATTTTGCGAGAGGAGGAAAAGGCCACTTCAGCTCCAGCTCTCCCACTGCAGAAACCCCCCAATGGATCTCACACACAACAGCAGCTATTTTTAGGCAGCAAAAAGGCATTGACCATGACACCTCATATAAAGAAATTTGCAAAAGGCAGCTTTTGCCTTGTTTTTATCCTTGTTGTGAGCAGTAGATGACACTGCATTAACTATGCTACCTCTGCACCTTTTGAGCCAAGGTCAGAGAAATTTATTCCTGCCTGGCTCTTAGTTCTTGAATCTTGGCCGAGTCACGGCACAGCTATGGAATGGGGAACTAGGAAAAGTGTTCGACTTTTTAAACCTGCTTGGTTTTTACGGTGTCGGTTTTTCCTCTCCCACTTCACCGACTTTGATAGGATACTAGTTTCAGGTACTGATAGTCTGAGACAGGCGAGGGATTATAGCAATAGTTTAGTGCAAAAATCATTGTCTGCTGCGAGTGCAGCCAAGGTTTCCTGCCAAATGCCAACGCAAACGTCAGGGTTAGCCTGCCAAACTCTCTGCAGGATTTTTTCTTCCAGCAAGCTTTCTGCAAGATTTCAACCATAGAATAGTGAAGTTGTGAACCAGAAATATTAGTTTAAGCAGAATATTTAGATCATGTCGGTGCTTATCCTGGTAATTCTGGTAAGCAGCAGTTGAGCTAGTAGGTTTCCTGATGTGCCAGCATGAGCTCATTCAAAACCCATGTACTGCTGTAGCATGTTGCCTTCTCTCTCGGATCTCCTTGACAGTGATGTGCTGGTGGACAATATGAATGCAAGAGATATGCTCCTGGTACTGCGTCATTTACCACAACTCACAATGATGAATTATAGTATCTTTGACTGGGCAGTACCATACCCGCTGAATTTCTCGCATCAGCTAGATTAGATTTGCATGGAGTTCCACATATAAAAATATATATATTCTTGTGGAGTTTTTTCAGGAAGATATCATTCATATGAAGTTTGAAAGTTACAAGTAACACTCATAAATGCCCTGCATTATTTTTCCTTTTTAAAAAGTTTGTGCACTATCTATTAGTTTTGGGGAACTTTAATGTGCAGTCCAGATTAAAGCAACAAAAGATGTACTAGGTATATAATCAGTATAGTCCCCATTATCTTTCCCCTTTCTAAAGCATGTATGTATGTACCCCAAAGATCCTACTCCAATAGCAGCTTAGTGGTATAAAGCCTCAATATAGAACTGTGAACCCAGAAAAAGTGAGATTCCACAACATGGTATGAATTTGGTAGACCCTACATACACACACATTAAGAGATCAACCAGTCATTAGAGACAAAATCCTGTTTTGTCCTAAGAATGTTTAAACCTTCTTGAGGCATACAAACCTAAAGAATGGAAGGGGTTGGCCTCAAAAGTGGAGAAAGTGAGGATAAAGGGTGGGTGCTGCTGTTCCCCAAGGAAAACAAACCTTGGTCTGTTTGGGTGATTCCTCTTGTTTTGGGCTGAAAACAACTAGCATGTCTCTCTACCCTCCCTCTAGTGTCTTCTTAAAAGGAAGCCCCAGTGCAACCAAGTATCACTTGTCCTCTGCCCTAAGGGAGCTTCTTGCTTGTCACAGGAATAATCCTTGTTGTGGGATGTTGCCTCTGCATGTCTCATTTGGTCAATAGGTGTGGGGCTATTTGCATTTGAGGCATGGGCGTGCAAGAAAGCAAGGAAACAACAGAGAAGAACACAACAAAAAAAGTGCTAGGTCTAGATAAATTTTGTTCTGCTCTAATTGTTGCTTGCCTAAGCCTAAGCCTGGGCTGAGCAGAATAATTAGGTTTAAGTCATCAAGCCAAAGGTATGGGTCTTAACTAATCGTCTCAATCCGATTTGTAATCCATGCATGTTCGTCACAGATTAGAATTCACATGATCTAAATTGCCTCAGGGCCCTTGTTGATTCTATTCTATCATACCCCTTTTTTTCAAAGAAAATATACTGGCTGGCACAGGCACGCTACATTATTTTCCAATTTGAAAACTATGCAAGAAATATTATAGTAAACCATGTAGGATCAGATCGACAGAATGAGCCCAAAAAGTCCAGTTAGCATTCACGTTGCCGGTTATGTCTATCTCTAGCATTGGAGTGTCCTGTAATTGCCCTAATGATCATAAGATGACGCGAAATTTAATATTTAACCCGGCCAACATCAACAACCACAGCAAGATAACAAGATTGACAGACATCAAGACAGCCGGACATGCTCGCAGTCTGATGAGGCTTGGAATCTGAGCAATTTATAATCCTCCAACACTGCAAATCCCACATGGATCTTCTCAGATCTGAGCTATGCAGTGTTTCATATCTCAACAGAAAGGGATTTTACTACAAGTCGAATTGTTAATTTTTTCTTTGTCAGATGATCTTCAATCCTGATTTTTTTTCTTCTCAGGAGACTGACTAATGTAAAATATTAGTAAGAACTTGATTTCAGTGACAACCACGAGAACAGCTGATCTGATCTATCTGACAAACCTCTTGCCTAAATTAAGTTTGAGCTAGTTATGTTATTTTGAACAACAGTGGAAGACCAGCTGTGAGGAAGTAACATTAATTGTGCAAGGCCAAATGTTACCAAGTATGCAATGTTTAGTCTCTCCAAGGTCTCCTCCTAGGTTGTCACGCCGTTCTCTGTTCTTGTTTATTGCCAAGGTCAAATGACTGGAGAATCCAATAGCTACTACTACCAATGTCCACGGTGATTCCATCTAATCTACGTAGTTGATAGCGCCAGTAGCCTCTAGCAACACTTCTTTTGAATCCTTTTTGAACCAAGTTACTTTTTAATCCTGAACCGACAAATGAAAAGGGGATGCCTTTGTACACTTTGCAATGGCAGTTGTTGTGGAAGGGTTCAATAACAGAGGAAATAATATCCCACTAATGGATCTCTTTTGCTTACTAAAAAAGTTGGACATATACTAGTAGTACTTAAAAGTCGTAGACCTAATTAACTCTTGTCACTACCTAACCAAAAGAGGATCACAATTATAGGAGTAATACTTTCATGAAATTGCTTTAGATAGGTAGGTCGATCATGATTGCATTTTTAGTTTCATATATATGGCAGCCAGTTCACTTCGTACATCAAATAAAGCGGAAATATGCGCAGCATATATGATCATCAAAAGTATTGAAATGCTTTAGGCTCGACATCCAAATTAAATAACAAAACCTTACAAAGAAGAGGGAGCTAGAAACCCTGTGATAGCATCTAGATTATTACAAACAACAGCTTAGGTCTAAGCAAAACATATTTCACCGGGAGTCGTGCATGCATGCACATAAAAGCACAAAAGGTCAATGATACGTGCGCCCTGCTGCTAACCCTTTGGTTCTTTTTTGGGCTGCCCACACACACATACAGAGACATCAAAGAACTCGAAGAGGGTGAAACAAATCAAAACGAAAAGGCCATGCAACAAAAGCCAAACAAAAGGGGATCAACAAGCTACGAAAGGGGATTCAACTTAACACACGCCGTGTGTACGACTGGAAAAGGAAAATTTGCCAAAAAGATGAAAAGGTGAAGCAATACGAGGAAAAAAGACCGGGTTTTGTAATCATCTTTTCACCCAAAGATGAGACAAGCTTCAATACTAGCAGGAGATGGATGGAGTTGGATGCAACATTAATTATTCCTCTGTGGGTGTATAATTTGGTACGAAATGTGCATGCATCTGTTACTCCATACTAATAGAAAGTTATTTGAAATAATGGTAAGGAGTTTAAAAATGAATGCGATGTTTGATACAACTGGTTGCTGCGTGAGACCTGTGTCCATGCTTAATCGCAACCGTTGAAACTATCGGTAATCATGCTTTATGTACGGTGGACTTATACGCCGTGGCAGAAGCCACTGCTAGCTTCCAACAATTTCTAGAACTTGTTTCATGAGCGCTAATTATGTTTTACTAGTCCATCAACATGTGCTCTCAAGTTTTAGGAGATAGAGATTTAATCCTTAGTAATACAAGAGATGATTATTTTAATTCATCTTTTTAATGGCATTGTGGATAATTTATATGCAAATTTAGGAAATATTTTAATTTATCTTTCTTGATGGCATATTGGGTAATTTATATGCAGACTTAGGCTTATTTTAATTCATATTTTATATTTCAATGGTGAGTAATTTATATGCAAATATAGGATATTATTTCATTCATATTTTATAGTGGTATGGTGATATTTTTATGCAAATTTAGAGGTTATTTTAATTAGTATTTAATAATGGCATGGTGGGTAATTTTTATATAAATTTAGGGGTTATTTTATTTAATCTTTCATAATTGCATGGTTGGTATTTTTTTAGAATATATATATATATATATATATATATATATATATATAGGAAAATTCCTTCCTACATGCGCATGTAGCTACACTCACCTCTGTATCTCAAGATTTTGAAGGTATCTGGTCGAACGAAAGGTATGTACACGGAGTATGTGATTATACTCGACCATCTGTGGTGGTATATACGTGAGGTATGGGAGTATACTTAATGTATGTGGACATACCTTATTATATGTAATAATATAAATGTATTATTATAATAAATTAAAATCAATGACTGCTTTGTAATTTTTTTATACGGTGACCTTTGATGTATTTTAAAATAAATATATGAATATACTCAAACTGATAAATGAGTATGCGAACATACCCTTATTGGTTTATTGAAGATGAGTGTAGCTACATGCGCATGTAGATAAAACTCTTCCTATATATATATATATATATATATTGGATACTATTAGTAGAGTTACATGATTGACGACTGGATATTTTTTATTTTTGTGAGAATTTTTATGATTTATTTTTTTTCTAATGTGTCTAGTGATGGTTAATATAAAGGCTCTAAAAAGAGTCTCCAATTAGTAATAGTAAGATGTGATTCCTTGATCCAATGCATCTATTTGAGGTGGTTGGATATTTTTTTCTTATATTCAAAATGGCCATGAAAACCATCTATACTAGTCTTAGTCAAAATTGAACAATATTGATCGTTGAGAGGAGAGGGTAAAGATTGAACGATATTGATTGTTGAGCTCCCAAATTTAGATGATTTTAGAGTTTAGGTTTAATACTAAACTAGCGAGACTTGAGGCGATAAAAAAGAATTACCTAATCAATTAAGACCCAAGTAAGTCCAAACAAACAAAAATATACTCCTTCCGGTCTTCTTAGTTTCAAAATGAACTAGCCGGCGACAAATAAATATTTGAGAACGAAGGTAGTATTACATTTTAGATAATTTTTGTACAGTTTTCATATTTTGTAATTTAAATTATTCTTTTTTATAAATTTAGAGACTATATTTGATTTGGAGTTTAATGACTAAAGTTGTACTCTGAGGATAGTTTAATGGTCAAAATTAGACTTAATCATTTTAGAGACCTGGCCATTATGAAATGAGATGAGACAAAGGTCTGGTTTACACTACCAAAATCTAGATTTAAGTCCTTCCTATATATTTCAAAATAGGTGGTTAGTTAAAAAACAATTCTAATTCCTTTTGTGTTCTAAGTACGCTCTAACATCTTCTTTCAGAAAACAACCACTCAATTAGTGGTCGAATCTGTTAAATTTTGGCAAGACCTCAACGTACTTAGTTTGTCGCCAGCTTTGTTGGAGAATTAGCGGCTTAGACCGAGTCTAGCAGTCTGGATAAAAAGTCAGGCATAGTACAAAACGACACTGCAGCGACACTGTTTACAGATAGAGAAATAGTTGATACAGTGGATACATGTGTTATTACCCTAGCTGCTAGCCTTAGTCTTACTTGCAGTACAGGACGGTCGGAACAGGTACCAATATAAAGGGTCAAAGATCGAGTGGCGTGCCACGCTTCTCATCACCGTCGCTTTAATTTGCCCCCCATATATATCTTTCCGCAAAAGCTCTTGGAACTGGACGTCTGGTGGGCTGGGCCATCACTCCCTCTAGTCACAAGTCACCGTTGCGGCGTTGCATGCTTTTGTAGTTTTGCTGCTCACCAAAATGTGTAGCAAGTAGCATGCAGGTAAAATCATCGTACAGGACATTACACCTTTCGGTTTGGCTACTACTACTACTAGCAGTCAAGAACCAAAAGCATTCACCTAATAAGAACATTGTAAAGCAGAAAGGGAAAAATATAATGGCTGCTGTGCATATGGTGGCGCATGCTAAACCTTTCAGGCCTTCAGTTTCACACACCACACCACACGCACGCACGCACACAGCAGGAGCACTACTTGATCGCCTCTCCGAGTCTGATCAGACAGGGTACTACTAACTGTACCGACTGCCTGCCCAGCTGAAACATTTTCCTACTACTGTATGTACGTCTTCCTAGTGTGCCATGCATGCAAAATACAGTCTCATCTCAAAATTTGAAATTGCACTGTCAGCATGTAATGGCAGATCGAGACACTGACTTGCATGCAGCCTGACGAAACAGCTAGCAGATGTACGTACGTGGTCGTCCTGTGTCTGTGTCTCGCTGCAGTGTGGGTGTGCCCAGCAGCCAGACCTGCTGCTGCACCTGACCCAACCCAAGCTGCCATTCACGCCTCGCCCGTGTCCATGCCGAGCGATCCCCAGGACGCGCCATTGCCAACAAAATGCCAAGGCGATTCATTGCGAACCGAACCTCCCTCCTTGGACGCGACGGAGTGAATGCGCGCGTGCAGGCCGAATCGCGACGATCGAACTTGAATGCGATCATCAATCGTCGCGGGTCGAGTTCTGAATCGCATCGCTTTGCTTTGCACTGCATTGCACAGGAGGTTCAGAGAGACAGGCCACACCTACGGTCTTGGTCCCCCAGCTGTTAACAGCAGCAGCAGCGACTGTATGTATGTGCAGTGCATGCGTACGGACACGGTGTATTTGTGTCCCCCAACCCCATGTCTAGTAGGCATGGTGACACCGCCATTGATGAGCACTGGATGGTAGTGCAGGTACGCTTCCTGTTCTTTGTGTGTACCAGCACAGCAGGCAGCAGCGGTGAACAGCCAGAATTGGTCTATGGCCATGAGCCCACGAGTCCATGACCCATATATTGATACAAATTTCAAACCTGTTCATCCACGTTTTGGGAAAACACGCAACTCAAACTCTTGTTTTTCATGTTCGAGGTACCAAGGCACGTGCCGGAAGTTTTCTTTCAATACATTGTACTGTTCTTGAAATTTAATACTGAACTCGTCATACATATATCTCTCGGCAAAATCCTTAACTAGTCATGACACAAGTTACATCCGTTGGGATTCTCTACACACAAGCTGGCTCACAAACTCACTAGCCCCTAGTACCTGTAAAATCACAGGAGATTGGTTTCTGTACCAGGAAATCAGACGGTTTTCTCATCCCAAAGCATCATAGCACAAGCACAATCAGCACGAAATTAACCTCGGTTAAAATTTAGAATCACTGCTAGTAAATCTACACCACTCATCTCGTCATCTAATTAAAACTACGTCGCCTCCTACTACCCTGTAAGAAAACCATTATTACTAACTTCTTGCAATACTGCGAGCTGCGACCAGCATCACACACTGCTATTCTCAGCAACGCTTGTTGAGTCGTCGACGATCAGAGCCTCCCCGACCGGGACGACGACGAGCTCCCGGGCTGCTCAGCATACGGCCTCACGAAGGTCCTTCCTCCACCAGACCTCGAACGCCCTCTGCAGGTTCGGGCAGCCATCTCCGGCCTTGAGGAACCTGCCGAGCCACGCGAGCAGCACAGCCTGCTGGTCCTCCAGCGGCAGCGTCAGGATGGTCTGCCCGACGCCGTCCTCCATCACCGTCCGGTCGAACCACCGGCACCCGTGCTGCAGCCACCTGTAGTCGTCCATCAGCGGCTGCAGCCACACGTCCAGCAGCCGCCGGCGCGTATCCTTGGACGGCAGCGCCTCGCCTTTCCCGATGGCGACCAGCAGCCTCGCCGTCACACAGCTCACCAGGTGCCGGTGCATCACCGGTATCTTGGGGTGCATCTCGGCCAGATCCACCTGGCTGGCCCAGATGACTGCCAGTTCATCAGCTGCGTTCCTGTCTGATAGAATCTCGGCTAGCCAGAGGAGGTTATCAGCCTCCAGAGTGATCTTTCTGAACATCTGTTCTTTGCTGTCTGAAGATTGTTCAGCAAGCCCTTCTGGATCAGGAAGCTTGGCGAAACAATGCCAGCAAGGAATCCAGACAGTTCTGGAAACAACTGTACAAGGTCATGACACAGGAGGAGTCTGCTGAAGAACCATTGGTGCAGATGTTGTTGTTCTCCTTGAAAAGTTTCAGGACCAGAGTTTTCATCTCGCGGCGGCCTCGGTCCTCGCTGCTCTTCAACACCAAGTCAATGATATGCGCCAGTGTGTGGTTCGGCGGATTTGTTAGTACGTCGGATGTCACTCTCTTCAACAAGGAGTTAGCTCTGTGATCCTCATTGTGTAGTTGTCGTATGGATGACACGACGTTTTCTTCCTCATCGCCAACCCAAGGAACTGCTTCCAGGTAATCTAAGCATGACATGATGCATGCATGGAAGCCTAGTGATTCTGCGACCTACACACAGAACAAAATATAAAATGCATACAGTAAAATAAGAAATGGATATGCACATTAAGAAGTCAATTTTGATTTACAGAATCCAGAGACTGTTCCTAAGTAATCGGTAGAAAAATGTTCCAAAAAAGACATTTTCAGAAAGTCATGCTCCACATCAGATTTAGTAGACTTGTTTAGTGGCTTTCACTTGTACTAAGTCCATAAAGACAGCCTACCTAAATTGAGACTGACCAACTATCGACCGAAAGAATTTCAAGATGATTTATGGTAAGTTGTAGAATATGCATGGGTTCACATTCTATTGAAATTGATTGTATCATAAAAGCATGAAATTCCACAATTTGGCATGGTTGTAGCTCCACTAAACAAGCAAAACAAATTAAGCACAAGGGGCATCGGTTTTTGTGGTTTCGAATCACTGAAAGCACCTAAAGTTTAACAAATTTTTTTGAAAAAAAGCACTTCCTTTTAAAACAAACATAACTTTCAGTTGATGCACCTAGATAACTTTTAGTGTGTAATGGATCAAAGAAGCATTATCTAGTGCTAAACAATTTTTAAAGGAAAGCAATAATATTTTTAATAAAAAAATGTCTGTCATTTTAGTGTCAGAGCCTGGGTGTTTTTCTATATATAACATCTATAGAACACAACATATAAATTATACTTCAGATTAAACATTCGTAACTAGATCTTAGATGAGGAGTCGGTGATATATCAGTTTAACAAGTGCTTGTTTTGATCCACCACAGTTCATAGTGCTTACAGATCTGTCAATAATATAAATTAGAACATGCGCAAGGACAATTTATGCAGCATATGAAGACGCTGGCAATTCATGAATACGAAACTGGCAAATTAGGGAACTATGGTAGGAGAAACCTTCAAGATTCGCAGAACTCGTGGAACATTTTGCTTGATAAGCCTCTGCTTGACATCTTTACAGTACATCAACCCAACAGTCTCGACATAGATCTCCACATCCTCGCAATCCGGCACCTCAATGCACGACACCGGAGATTGCCTCGAGATTCTATCGGCGAAAAAGGTACTATTTTCAGAAAGGATGTTCTTATGAACAATCATCTTCACAGCGATCCCGTTCCTTGCCAAACAGCACGACCTTCAGATCGCTCGTGCCGAGCTGCCCGAACCCGACCGAGATCTTATGTTGCTTCGGCCGCTTCTCGGGTGCTGGTGCAGGCACTACCTTGGGTGGGTCAGGGGCAGCAGCAACAGCATCTGCTGGAGCGCACACTTGCTCGTCTGGAATTGGTTCTGGACCTAGTAGGAGTGGACTGTGCTCTCCTCTCTGAAGAAACGGTCGGCGCCCTCTGAACCGAGGAGGCCTTGGATGGCGCAGGGGATGCTCCCCCTCTAGGCCTGCCCTGCTGGTTTGGGCTCTTTGCTGTCTTCTGAAGCGCAGCCTGTGATGGGCAGCACCAGAACCCTTCCGGGGTGACGGCAATGGGGACGTTTCTGATCCTCGGTGGCTGGCCATCCAGCCTTCCAATCTTGAACTCCGCCATGCCTGTCTTATGAAGAAGCCTGTATCTTCAGAGATGGCTAGCTGAAAAGGCTTTCGGCTTCCAGAGCTTTAGTTGTGATTTGTGGATGACGCCTGTGTGCACACCTGAAACCACAAGAATCGAAATGTTCAGCTCAGGTTTCAGGCAGGCCACTGAATTATGGCCAACGAAGAAACAAGGAAGCGCTTTGCTATAGCACTCAGTTAACCTTTGAACAAACAAGAATAGTTTCAATCCCCATTCTCCAAACCCTAGCAAGTCGGCAAATTTGAAGCTAGCGCACTGGAAACAGTATAAAGAAACTGACACAAATGTCCAATCTTGCATCAACTTGGCACAAAAACCGAGCCAAAAGAAGTAGTAGAACATCACCTAATCACATGCCCTTAACATAAAGAGGAGAAGAGGCAGAAGGTGGCCAACAATTACCTCTTGCTCGGCATCACATTCCAACAATCCAGCTCTGTTGTTCAGCTCAACTGAGCCCTGGCCGCTCCAAATCAGTCAAGAAGTAGGGCGCGGCGTCACTCCCAGTCAAGCAAGAGCTGGCAGGGCAGGCAAGGAGGAAGGGTAAAAAGCAGAGTAGGAGAACAAAGTCAAGCAGGCAGGCAGGCAGGCTCAGCTATGAGCTATCCAGGGCCATGAATCCGGCACCCCCACCTCCATCCGCATCTCCTTTTCCCCCATCAGCAATCAGTACTGCCCTCCCTTTACCCCGCGACGCACACCGCGCCCGCCATCATGCCGTCCCCCAGCCCCTCTCCACCTCCTCTGCCAGCCCTGCTACCGCTCAAGATCCCCTCTTCTTTTTTTTTCAAGCTTTCTTCCCTCTCTCCCTCCCTTCTCACTGGTCACTCCTTCCCTTTCTCACCCTCGGAGCCGCAGCGGCTCGTTTCCTTTTCACCACCATCGCGTGTTGCGGCAGGGGGCAGGCCGAGGCGACCGGCCGCGGTGTCGCATCGCCATCGTAGCAGCCCGGGGGGAAGGAAGAGGCGCAAGCAAACAAATCTAACGCGGCCTGAAGAGGAAGCAGCAGCAGCAGCGAGACTGCGAGTGCTGCTGGGGCGTGTCGCTTCCGGCGTTTTGCTCCCTTGATTGGGCTCAGCTGATCGGCTCAGGGCAGCTCGAGATGCCTGTGTCCTTACCTGAGCGAGCTCGCTAGATTAGGATTCGCCTCGAGTGCTGCGACAGAAGTGTGTCCTCGCGGTTCCAGATTTTTACTGCAGCTTTCTCCGCCTCGTGTCTTGTTTTATTAGTGGTTTACCGTGCCAACGGTCGCGGCGGTGGGGACCACATGTCATCGTCGGTTACTGACAGCCGCTCTGTAAATCTGCCATGTCAATGTGCGTGCTGGCAGCAGCCTTGGTTTCTCGGATGCGTTTGACTGGTGGACGACTACTGCCAGAGATCGAAATTTTCGTTGCGAAGTAGGTGTAATACTTCAGAGATCTTCAATACTTTAGACTATTTACAGTAGACTGACTTAAAAGAGACTATCTATTAATATTCCAACTATTTTTTTTTTCTGTTTTCTGTCTACATGAACGCTACGGATGTCAATTTATACTATAGACGTCCACTTTACTTCTTGGTTGGGCATAGTCTTACCACCACAAATTTAAAGCTTGTTTCGATTTGCTCTAATTCAAATCCTCCTGCCTGTAACCACCAATCAACACGTAAAGATTTGCGTCAGGAGAAGCATGCAGCAGAGGTTCAGAGTCCCACTGTCACAGATCCACTGAAAGCGGCACTACCAATGCCAACAAGCACAAGCAACCAGGGACTGCAACACCAACCACGGACCAGATGCTCCAAAACTTGTTCGGAATTCGAATTCGGAGAAGCGAAAAGCATGCGCTTGTTGGTACTCGTCCTGCCATCTTTCTGCCCGCCGTCTGGACTCTGGACGCTTCAAAACAAACAGCGCTGTTGCGACTGAATGTCTGAATGAGAGCGCGCGTCCCTCTGATCTAAATAAAACTGGCCTCCTTTTGGTTTCAAACTCGAATCCACCGCCTCTGAAATCGAGGGATCCATTGTCTAGAGGTGAGCGATGCATGGGTTGTCTCGTCGATTAACAAAAGAGTACTGTACTGTACACAACTTGCGCTGCTGGTTTGTTGCGTGTCGCCCCGGGGCTAGAGGTGTGCGTAGTTTATGCACGCTACATCGTTTCAAGATGCGTACTTAATTTACTGCCACTGTGATGGGGTTTTCTTGCTCTTTTAAGCACGGTGGCCATCTCGATCACAAGTTCACGGCAATGGGATGCACCATTACACGGCGAAGGTTTAAATAAAAGCACAAGATCGTTATTTTTCATACAGTTTGAAGTTAGATGAAGAAAACTTTAATTGTATCAAAATTGTAAGGCTCGATAAGATTCAAACTTTGTAGGCCCGAAATATTTTCATTTCAGATCGTTTTGGGTCCTACAGACTCAAACAAGTTCTCAAAGGTTTTGGTGCTCGAGGAGAGCTATAACTTGCAAGTTGTTAATTTCTGCACTAGAGATCGTTTAGAAAACTAAATATCCAACATAAGGTTCCGATAGGTGAATTTAAAGAATATAATCACTCATCTAAGAACAAGTTAATTTGGTGTGAGGTGGCGGATTTGAATATCCAAAACCATAGTTATATCTTTGTGACCGGTGTGTTGATGCTTGCTAAAATGCGATTTATTTATTTTTCAAGTTTTTTGCACCTAAAAGTTTAAAAAATGTAGAGATTGATTTCTATAGAGTTTTTATTCAAAAAAGGTTCAAAAATGTGAAAAATCTATCTTTTACACGATTTTATGTTAGGACAATCGTCCCTAGAAATTGATTTCCAACGATACCGCATCTAGAAATCTATTTTTTGACGGTCATGCTTGATGGATCACCTCGGGTCACTTAAGAGTGTTGCTTTAGCTGTCTTAACAGATTACATTTGCTCTCTTTATAAAAATTACTTCGTCCCTTTTTATGTATGTCGTCAGGTAGCTTCACTTTGACTTAACCGGCGTCATACAATTTTTTTTCTAGCAGTGATTCCTAGTCAGCCACTGACTTCATCATCAGGGGAATACACCATACCGCCGTGCATGAGAGTAGTTACAGCCTCTTTGATCTGACCACAAGAGTTTTCTGACTTTTTTTTCTTGTCGAGACTCCTTTTCCGTCTCGTCCGGACCCCAAGGACACAAAATAAAGTTGATTGTTTTTTTCCCTCCCTCATCAAGGAAAGTTGGTCGTTGGATCGGTGTGCCAAAATGGGACGTGCTTTTCTTTGCGTAGGCCAGTGGAGAGCAGGCGATGCCATGCCAACTTTCATTTGCTTGACCGAGAGTACCGTCCCTAACGACTCGAGGAGATGACGAATGCTGCCGGTCTCGCCATGCGAGAGATGTTGGAGCACGTGCTGTGCTGACAGGACCAAACGCTGCAAAAGACTGTTCGCCCCACTGATACAAATAGAATAATGGATGAAAGAAACTTTTGTTGAGTATTGGCATCAATTCCATTGTCGTCCTAGTCCGGTTAGGATACCTGGCTTTCACCCAGGCGACCCGGGTTCAAATCCCGGCAATGGAAATTTTTAGTACGTTTTCCTCTTTTTTTTCTTTGCCACACGTTTTGAAGCTCTAAATAGCAGCTCCTGATTTTTCCCTGTTTATTGTTGTTTCATTTTACACGCTAGGAAGGTATAAGAGCAACTCTAGCGGCTTTTAATTTTTCTAATGCAATCAAAACCTATAGTAACCTAACCTAATCATAATTCAATTTTATAGTTCTCTAAATTCTCTACCTCGTTCCACGCATGCACCAAGTAGTCAAATACCAACCAACCAAAAGGCTTAAACGTACATGGCACCACTAGCAATTCCCGTGTTCACAGTCCCGTCAGCAGATTGCTCAGGGGGCAGTAGATGCGCAGCACTACGGGCCCACCCCAGAAAAAGAAAAAGAAAAAACAGGCTCATGAAAGAACTGGGACGTGCACTTGTTGATAAGAATGCAACCGCAAGTATGGACCATAGAGTCTGATGACAGGCGATTGGGCTGCCGCCGTCCACGTACACTTTAGTGCATGAAGCTTTTGCTCTTGCTCCAGACAACTAGCCAGGTCATTAAATTTACAAAAGTTATGCGCTGCCACCCAGAATCCACGCTTATGGTTACAGGGTGAAACTATGATCACGATCCAATGCGCTCCGGAATGAAAACATTGCATCTCCAGGAGAGGTTGAATTGTCTTGCAGCGCCAACCCCCAGCTCCACTGTTGAATTATGCACGTTTGCGAGCGACTGTGAGGAGCAACGTCCCCAACTGCACGCAACCCTCTTCTCATCTTGTAAGCAGCTCGATGTCAGCTCCTACTTCCGCAATCTTCTGGTCCATAGAAGCCTTGGCACTGCTCACAACACTCTTAACATCGAGGTCGAGAGCAAGGGACTTCACAAGGCCCTTTAGCATCTAGGGTTAGATTAGGTTAAGGACGGCACATGGCAAAACATGAAACATTTAAAAGAAATAATGCAAAGCTATCAAATAGAAACAGGGAGCATGAAACGTGGCAATAATGGAAGGTTGAAAAAGGATACAAGAGAACCAATTGCAACAAGCGCACGGTATTTCGAGTCAAAATCTTGAGCGTCATCTTCAGCAATCTGTAAATTTAAGAAAGTTCAGAGACGAGATTTCCCTAAAAATCGCACTCGGAGGAAGTAGTAGGGTGGAAAACTCACTTCAAGGGCAGCAGAAAGAATTTGCGCTTGACTCTGTTCGTCCTTTGATTCAATTGAAAGAACAGCGTAGCTGCACAGCAAATGTAGAGAACATCAGCATTGTTGGATGCCATTGTTCATTTCTAACGCGGTGAACTGTGATAGCAAAGCTGCATTGCATAAATAGGTAGAATCCAACTTGAGACTCACTTCAGTAGAAGCGTGGAATATGCCAAGTGTGCATTCTTGCTAAAAGAAGATTTGCAGTTGGACAAGGAATCGATGATCTGAAATTAGGAAACAAAATTGTTAGTCCAGAGTCCACACAGGCAATACTAAATAACAGGCAAATGTATGTTATGCTCTAATCAACCTTTGATCAAATAAATGTTGCAGGGACACAATAATCACAATGATGAAGCATGGCCACTTCCATGCTCGGTGGATAAAGAACTCAAGGGAAAATAAATTATTTAACTTGAGAACTGACCTCAGCACTGTGGATCCTCAGCCATTGGTGCAAGCATGAATTGTCAAATAAGTTTGTCGTGGCTTTAAGGATTGTAAGCAAATTTGCTGGCTGAACAGGCGGTGCTACAGCTTTACGAAAGGTCTCCATAAGTACATCTGACACAACATGAGGAACAAAACTTTGTTCAGTAGCATATACTGTTTGATTTCCAGACTCATAAAGAGTCAGTTCCAGTGAGGGTGTACACAAAATAAACAAGAGAGACTGGGGGTTAGCAGAACGCGAATCATCCAAAATCCTACCATTTCCAGTTTCAATGGTCTTGAGAAGTAAAGTAGCTCCATCAGGATGCAACACTAACATTCTCAGAAAATCAATAACTGCAAGGAAGACAGACACCTTTCAGATGGAGTCAAAACCTTCGTCCTCAAAAGGAAGTGACGCTTATAACAAATATTTTAAAGCAAGAACACAACATACTAGTTGTCAACCCCATGCAGAATGTAGCTCCTGTTTAAAAAAAAAAAAGCTTTTCTTTCTATGGTTTGTGTATCCAAGAGCATAACAAGTTACATGATCCAACCCAATTAGTGGCTTTGCTTCTTTCTATATTCTACCAGCACATTGGAATTTTGCAATATAAGATATTCATTTTTTGACAGTTTAATTGCACTTATCCTTGAAAATAAGTAGAAGTAGCATAAACATATGCTGGTTGCGGTCATTCAACTATTATAATAGGAACGGCACAGTTGCAGACTGTAATAGAGGAATTTTAACTTTTAATGTACAATTGGAGCCAACTAGATGATTGAAACTAAAAGGTCTTATCAATCGTTCGGTTCCAGTTACAGTGGCCAAGAGTTCCAAAAAAATTGATGGATAATTCTTTTCTTCTGATTACAGTGACAGTTCAGCAAGGTAACCGAACCAATAGCAATGATGCTTACTATTATTATAGGCCAAAGAGTTTTAACTTTTAATGTACAATTGGAGCCGACTAGACGATTGAAACTAAAAGGTCGTATCAATCGTTCAGTTCCAGTTACAGTGGCTGCAGTCATTGGCCAAGAGTTCCAAACAAATTGATGGATAATTCTTTTCTTCTGATTATAGTGACAGTTCAACAAGGTAACCGAACCAATAGCTATGATGCTTACTATTATTATAGGCCAAAGAGAATATATACCTGGAAACAACATTTGTGGAGGCCAAGACTTCAGTATCTTTGCCAACAATGCCATGTCAGCATCTGCAAGCTTGCTTGTGTGATAGAATGATGTCTCTTTCAATACTTTCACTATGGCAGGTAATCTTGACATTTCAGTCTCAGACAGAGATAACTGTTTCTGTTCCTGAATATAGAAAATTAAAAATTAAGCCATGTGTAGGTATCTCTGATAAACTTTTTTTCCTTTTAGAAAGGATTATGATTCTAAAAAATTCATGTGGAGGTGTCGTCTGCCAAACTATCACTTACCATTGGTAAAGGCCCACCAAATTCCAACCACAACACCCAAATTTAAAAGCTTTGAGCTAAATTAACTGAGAAAAAAATTGTAAACAATATGTTCCTAAAATGTCTCATAAACACACAAACTTAGTTCAGTCCTTCTACAAGAGCACAAGAATCAAGTCAGCAAGCACGTGTTTGGTACTTTGGTTTTGGGACAACCTGGAATGGGATGGTCCTATCCACGATTTTTGGGATGAGATGATTCCACTTGCTTGTTCTGTTATAGGGATGGAATGATCCCAGTTTTTTGTTTGGAAGAAGGGATGGGGATGGTCGGCAACCTGATCAATATGACATGGTGTGGGGCCAGGTTTCAGCCCCCAAAACAGATGATATGACATGATGACAGGAGCAAAGGATACAGGCAGATGGCCACAGAGACGAGATGGACGGCGAGCTCCACGCCACCCAAGCCATGCTGTCGTGCCTAATCTCACCTCTCTAATCGTCCAAGCTTCAACGAAATAGTAGCACATTTGTAGCTATTTTACTCCAAGAAAAGTACAGATCAATCTCATCAAGAAGCTTCTTCCTCGCTGCATCTTGGTGCTGCCCCTGCCTATTCGGCTGCAGAGGCTGCTTCGTTCCACCTGCTCCTCCTGATTCGCCTGTGCCTCTTGCGTTTCTTCTTCTGAACATGGTCTCTAACTCACAGGGGGCTCCTCAGATGCCACCTCGATCTACACAAAGCTCATCCTGCGAGAAGGCCAGGAGGAGGCCTGACGATGGAAGGGTGAGCATCAGTGCCAGGGACAGCGCTAGGAGGTGCAGGTGGTGGGGTGGCGGCGGTGCTAGTTGCAGGCAGCAGTGACCCGAGGCAAAGATGGGGAAGGCGCAGACGGAAGTGTAAGGGGGTGGATCAGTCCCCTTAATCAAAACATATTGTTTCATCCCAGATATTTTGCGGATTATTCCCTGGTGGGATGACTCTGTCCCACCTAGTCCCTGCACCGAACACACCATAAAATGGGATAGACCCATACTGTCCCACTTTGTCCCAAGAACCAAACATAAGTAATTTGGCACATTACTTCGAGTTAATAGATATTGATATCCATTCTTCATCACACGCTTGATACATTAGACTTCTTTCCTAATCAGCTTGAACCCCTACTTTATGCACCAAGTGCATGCTTGGGACTTGGAACAAACTTTAACCAACTCCATTTAGGTTTACTTCATATCTCCAATGTAACCCATGCCTTCTCCCTTTCAACATACTTCTATAAATTATTTCTGTGTAGGTTAGGTGTACACCTTGAGAGATAAACAAGCCAATTAGTGTGCCAGAGACAAAGGTGACTCATACCCACTGCTGAAAACTCATTAACAAACAACCTAAAGCATTGGAATGGATCTAATAGCACATGGAATGATGTAGAGAAAACTACATTTTGTAGGTTCTGGAAAGTAATGTCAGATGTTAATTTTAGGAAGAAAGAAAAGGCCGCGGGAAATAAGCTTTTAGATTACCGAGTCAGATGAAAGTTTTGCATTGAACTCTGTAACTTTCTTTAGGATTCCATCAAACTGAGCCGTCTCAAAAGATAACATTCCACTCTGCAAGCCAAAGAAGCAAATCATGGATTAAGTTGCGAAAAGGTTTTAAAAAAACTCATGTATTAGTTTAATGATAGCTTGTTTTTTTGGTAAAGATCATTGGATCAGATGTTGACTTATACTGCCTTTATTATTTTGTAAAAAGCCTCTTGTTTGATTTGGCAAGACAATTTGACCATTAGTTCTTCCACATATATAATACTAACATAATCAATAGTGTTGAATGTTTTAGAATATATCAGTATACCTTCCTGTAACTAAACACATGTACGTTAGGAATACTTGTAATGCAAGACCTAACATTTACTCTTGAAGTATGTGGCCACCTTATAAAACCAAGGGAGGGAATACAAAGAAGGCAACAGAGGAAATTAGTATCCACCACAATCAAGGGATGCAATGGGGACAATTAATATAGCACAACATTCTCGCTAAACTCATGTGCACTTGCAGGTAAGCTTCACAAATACGACTCAGTTTCACAGATCAGGAATCAATCAGCTGAAAGCTGAGTCTTTAGTCCAAGTATCAGTGTTTTGCAAAAATAAGTTCACAACATATGTAACGACCATGAAGGTTGATAGTACCTTCGGTATGTGCTTGAAATTTTGTTTCGGAGCGTTACCTGGAACAAGTATGTATTACAACATAATTCAGGATATTACCCAAGAACATAACAAAGAATGGCAAAGGCGGCGGCAGGGGGTGGATATTGAATATGTGGTTATGTACCATTCGATGAAGTCGCTTGCCCAGGAACATATGCATTAGCTGAGACATAATCAACTTAGCTGTCAGCAGCAGCAACAAACAGGGGAATATAACAGTAGCTAAAAAAGAACACGCTTACCCCCAGTATAGGGATCCCGAAAAGATGGATCTGGAACAAAGTTGTTCTGACCAGAATTCTGCAGTATGAATTCTACAACCTGTTGGCGATACGTCAAGGGCAGATTTTCTTTCAGAAGCCACTTGTCCGCAACTGTGTATGGGTCATCTACAAGAAAATGAGCATGAATGCAACAGGTATGTAAGATAACCGTCAAGCTCCCTCGTGCATGTGTATATGAAAACTAAAAGATTTCATGACATATGGACAATTAGGTACTCTCTGTCTCAAAATAACTATAGAGAACCCCAGACAAATTAGTCAAGGCAGAAAATAATGCATGTGGACGTAGTTGAATTAGCCTTTCTTTCCGTTTTGAGGCCTAGTTTGGAAACTCTTGGATTGAGTGGGATTGGAGTGGATTGGATGGGATTGAGAGGGATTTTGATCCATTGTGGATTTAAATACACCCCAATCCCACTCAATCCACTTCAATCCAAGAGTTGTCAAACTAGGCCGATGTGGAATTAAATCGGATGCATGCATGCACGCATGCAGATCACTTGCCACATATAGGGAGTATTATGCTGTCATTTTGAGACAGAATTGAATCACAGATGTCCAGTTATTTGAGATGGAAGGAGTATATATAAAAACAAAGCATATGAATCATAATTCTAGTTGGTTTACTCCACTACTCCAGAACCATTATTGGAGAAAATCATGAAAAAAAAAGGAAAGAAATATAAGCGATGATATACCTGAACGATTATAAGGTAGTTTTCTTATAGGCTCTCCATCTCCAATATCAACATTAAAAACTGCGAAAATTTCAAAATGTCATAAGAAAACCAAATAGATTAGTTGAAAACACATGCACTGGAGCTGAACTCACCAAAATCATACCGAACACCATCATGAACCTGGCCTTGTGCAGAGTCATCAGGTCCATCCACTACTTCACCGATCTAGCAATTTGGTTGGGCAAAAGATGGGATTAGATATAAACTAAAAAGTCATGGTTATACAACAAAGCAACGTAGTGCCAGATCAAGGACACGATATCAGGAAGTGTCTAACTAAATCTTAATGCGATAAAGCAAGCCCCAAATGATTAAGTTACAGATTGAAATTCCATTATCCTGGCATAGTATTATGCAGTTAAGCGCCAGTGATCAGTTCTATCATATTACAGCTAGTTAAACAACTATACCAAAGTCAAGTAGCAAAACCAGCAAGATGTTGCACTATTCCTCAACTTTGCAGATTCTCTTATGTGACCATTCAGGACATAAACTTAGCAACATATAATGGAAAAACTGAAAAATGTCTAAAGCAGAAAAGGGCATACTTTGTCCCATTTTAACTCTGATGAGTTCCACAAATATGCAACGCCATTGTCCCCTTCTCTAACAATTAATGTTTGGCCATCAGAGTTCCCTGCTTGACCAAAACATTATAAAAAGTGGAGTAACTAAGCAAGGTATAACATGAAACACCACACACGAAACGAAGACAGAATTTGAGCTACTTAAGCTTAAACACCACATCATACAAGCTTCCACTGAATATTGGCTTTCACACTAGTACTCTAAATTCTTACAGGCCAAACAATGATGAAGGCAACAGTTTATAAGAATGCTCTGACTATTTATAGAAGATAGAGATTTTTGAAATAAAATACAGATTGTTCGCATTATATTTTGAAACATATGGATATTGGGGATAGCCCATCTGATAAGCATATAGCCAAGCAATCTAGATATTACTCACTATATTGTCATCAGTGTCAATAATAGAAGAATAAAAAGTGTGATATATGACCTGGAACTTGCAGCGCATCTACACCTGGTAGATCACTCAATTTGAGTCCACCAACAGTCTTCCTGTAAAAGGACAATCATATTATGTATGAATGATTCCAGGATTCCAAATTTTATAAAATAGCAACAGTAGACACTAGACAGACCCTAGTCAATATCTATACAAGCATATGACTGAATAGTCCTAGTGTTCCAGTTTTCATAAAATGGTAAAACGATGGTATCACAAGTAACAGTACACAGACCATGGTCAACTGGTATCAAACATAAGCAGATAATCTAATACAAAAGAAATGACAAAACAGTTGAATAATGGTACTAATGAAACAGGAGATGCCAACCTGCTAAGCGTGTATTGAGAAATAAGATCTGTATAGGCTGCAAGTTCCTCATCACTGCAGAACCTGTTAGCATCGGTTGTCCATATTCTCACAGTACCATCAGAACAAGCAGTTACAATATCTCCATTTCCCAAGAATTTAACGTCCCATATGCATCCTGGGTGTTCAATGCTTTGAACACAGACTCCATCTGCATTGTTTTTACTTGAAAAATCAGAAAACATAAGTAAATGGAGAACTTTCCACATCACAAAAGATTGGGGTTTTGCCGATAAGATTTTCCTTTTATACTGCACAAGCTCAGCAGGCAAGTACATAGTTTTGGTTTCCAGCAAAAGAGACAAGCAGAGAAGGGGAATGTTTAAACGTTCAGTTAGCTACCACTTTTCATTTCTTTAGACAATATAATTTGTAGAATGGGATGTACCCTAATTTAGTAAGGTTTCCAGAGTTGCTCAGAGAATAAAGGTACAAGTTCAACATGAGAAATGCCAACATTTAGAATACAAACACGTCACCTTTCCATATCTTCAAGGAGCGATCCTCACTGCCACTAGCAATTAGACCTGAAGAATGTGCATCGACAGAATATACAAGAGAAGAATGCCCAATCATCTCCAGAAGGGGCTGACCAGTCAGCGCCCATAACTTGATAGTGCTGCAAAACAAAAATATCACGTGTGAAACTGTGAACAAATAACCATCAATACAGTAAAATAGAAGAAACAAAGTGAGTGTATTGAATATTGAGATGCATAAAACTTATAAGATGATGAGGGGGGCAGAGGATGTTGGGTCAAAAAAATTAGCAAGCCCAAAGCAACATAAGTGAAGGAGGAACCTATGTGGGTATTTTTTTTTTCAATTACCTATCATGCGATGCAGAAAGAATTCCTAGACCTGGCATTGGTGCTAAACATCTAACCGTATCTGCATGTGACAAAATGGGATCAGGTTTGTATATTCACGCTGAAAAAGCAACACCAAAAGCAGATTATACAGAGGATATACTGCAGACTCTATAATGAAAAGGAACAGAATTAGACCTGCATGTCCTGAGAATGTCTGTAGACACATCCTTCCTTTCCAAAGCTTAATAGTGGAGTCACTTGAACCTATAAAAAAGGGGGAACAATAAAATGTTAATCAAAATTTTGTTCATAGATTTATGAGAAATCGTCCAGGAAAATTCTAGTAAGCATAGAGAAAGGTTTGCCTTTTGAAGTGCCCCAAGCACTGTGTTATGGAATCTAGGTGAACCAATAAATATAGTTAAAAAGGTTATGTCATCTCAAAAACAGAGGTCACAAATAGTTAGTGCATCCAGAACTTTTTTTTTAGAAAAATGAAGTGCTTTCGAAAAACCACTGCAATTACAAACTAAACTGTTCTACTTGGTACCGTGATTTTGGTCCCAAAATCACACTGTTTATAACAATCACTTAATGTCAGTTGCCAAAATTGCCAGATAACCAAAAAATGATAATATCACATAGCGAGTTAAAAGGTAGCAGTGCACCAATAAAGAATAAATGCATAGAGAACCAATAAAATGAGAAGGTGCAAAAAATACACAGAAGCTTTACCAGTAAAGAGTTCTCCTGTGGGCAATTTTAGAACAGTTTGCACTGCAACCTTATGCGCTTCCCAAACCTCTATAGCATTGCCGTTTCTCCACCGCCTTACAGTACTGCACGTACAATGTGTATGTCAGTGAAATTGAACAGTGCAACTATAGTAGGAAAACTGAATCATCTATTAGGACATCCTGCCATTAAAAAAGCTTCAACCACAAAGTAATCACTAAATGTGCTTGGCTAATGAAGCAACACAGGCTTTTACATATTTTACACCATATACATAGCTTGGAGCATGATGAAAAGTATACAATATATGTGTTGCAGTCACCTTTTGCACTTGTTAAACTGGAAGCACACAACCAGTGGATGAACTCAGAACAAGCAAGCAAGCCAAGAAACGATGCAATAGGACAAGTAGAACTTGTCAAAGAATTTACCAGTCCATGGATGAAGAAATGATGTCACCGTTAGTGTCCACAGCAAGTCCAGTGACTTGCGAATTGTGCCCCTTCATTGTCTCAACAACTTCTCCTTTATGCAGATCCCAGAGGAAAACAAAAGTGTCCATTCCACCAGAAACAATTCCTCCTTCAGCAAAGCGCTCTGAAGGAGGGATCCAAGCCAACGGGCCGACAAAACTTGAATGCCCCGCGAGTGTCTTGGAGAGGACATATTCACGCTCATTTCCTGGGCTCCGTGCCCAGAATTTCACAGTCCGGTCTCTTGATGATGTTGCAATCCCAGCATCGCCGCATACACAAACGCCGCGAACCTGTAGAAGAATAAGCATGCTAAAACAACCATGTAGCAAGTGTCTACACGATATGTAAGATGAAAAGGACGTTTCGACAATACTAAGAATGTCACAAATGAAACCATTGAACTATGCAGTTTTGAATAGTCTGATCTGGGGAGATATTTGTGTGACCAAAAATCAGCACAGCTAAAAAACGATGGTGGAACTGCACTCGTGCCCAACGCAGCAGGTCTTACATTCTCTGTTCTGATCACACATACAGACGTAGTACTAAGCACAATTGCACAGAAACTAATTAGCTGCCGCATTGGTAGAATAGAATGACCAATCCAGTAGCAATGACCTAGCAAAAACAGCCCAAAATACAGTGACCACGCACCCACTATCCCCTCCTCCCTCCAGGAGTCCCAAGGTTACTCGCACACTAAACCCCACTGAATCCACTGCCACAAACAAACTGAACGCACACCAAGCATCCGGAAGTAAATTACGTCTCGCCAACGCACTGCCACCCGAAAACCGCACAGTTCCAGGGGAGCGCAGTAAACGGACCGAGATGAGAGGGCTCCCCAAGCCAAAACCCACGAACGCGACGAAACTAGATCGAACCACCGGGCGAATCCGCCACGAGGTAGCAGATGCAAAGGCGAGATCGGAGAACCGAGCCACCGGACACGGACGAGGGCCCGGCGCTCGGGGGGAGCGCGCGGGCCGGATCGAACCCGAGGCCAGGGTATCGCCGAAAGCTTGGAGAGGAAGCAAGCGGGGACAGAGCAGGGAGGCGGTGGCGGGAGGAAGTGGGCAGGGGCGGCGGCGGAGGGGGGCTTACGTCGTCCGCGTGGCCGTGCAGCTGGACGCCGAGGCGGTACTCGGCCATGGCGCCGTCGTACGGGCGCGGCGGAGCGTGCGGAAGGAGACGGCGAGTTCGGGGACTGGGGAGTAGACTCTACAGAGGCGAGTTTGATGATGGCACGAAGGAAGACGGGGATGGCGAGCGAGCAGCTACGTTCGGTTCACTTCTGGGCCGCCTTTTGTAAAGGATGGGCCGTGGAGGGGAAGCAAGGGCCTTCGATTTCTGGACTCCCTTTGTGGGCAGAAGATG
Organism: Paspalum vaginatum; assembly: GCA_030272315.1. Classification (NCBI taxonomy): domain Eukaryota; kingdom Viridiplantae; phylum Streptophyta; class Magnoliopsida; order Poales; family Poaceae; genus Paspalum; species Paspalum vaginatum. The sequence goes on along the minus strand of CM059013.1, from coordinate 46,871,619 downwards.
GTGAGTGGGCTCGATGTTAAAGCCCAGGCCCAGGGCGTGGAGAGCGAGTTTGATAGCCTTCCTGCAGCCTGCTGTTGCAGATGGGGGGAAGTGGAGGTATGGTCGTATACTCGTATGTCGTATGGATATAGTTCCCTCAACAACAAAAAAAGATGGGTGGAAGTGGACCATAATCTAAATATTTTTTTCTTCGCAATCCAAATGAATCTTTATAATTTTTAGTTCAAAAATATTAGGAACACGATCCGGTCTTTTTTGGAGTCAGCAACCAAGGACTTGTTCTGTTTTTCTTTGATATTTGAAAAAGCAACCAATGAGTTGTTGCCTGTTGGCTGGAATTTCAGACGATATTTTGTCGAATTTGAACCTGTTGACATCATGGACAAAATCGGCCGAATTTCGAACCATGGTGGTTCGAGGCCCTCCAAGTTTTTGAACTGTGCATGAGTGAAGACCATGTTCGGTTGGCTTTTCATAGCTGGCTGCCGCTGCAGCTGCTTTGTAGTACTACTTGGAGTCTACTGTAGCGTTACCTGGTGACGCATCAAGCCGCAGCAGCAGCCCGCCGAAGCAAGCCAAACGAACACACCCGAAATGGGAATAAAATTGGGTGGAGGAGGCCTGCATGCAGCTGCGCGTGGAGACCGGACGTCATCTGCGTCAAAAAGCCATCGCGCGGTCACGGCAAATCGGCTCCTCCAGCGCTTCCTCGCACGCGCGAACGATCGGCTCGAGAGCCCGAGCACCCTCATCCTCATCATGCAAATCGGCTCAGGTGGCTTGGCTGTATCTAACTGAACTCTGATGAACCCTGATCTAGATCGATAGTTTGGAGTTTGACCTTACGCCGCCGCCGCCATCGTGAAGAGTTGTGGCGTGCTTGCGGACGGCCATGGAAGACTCAGCTACTATGGCCGCAGAGAGTTCGGAAGACAATGCAGGAGTTGGGCATACGGTGTCCTCATCTAATTTGGTGCCATCTTCGTCTGATCATGCCATTGCCGGGCATCAGTCGCTCCCAGAAGCACATGAGGACAACATGGTTGTCGGTGTTCGTGTAGAGCAAACGGCATCGCAAGTACCATTGTGAACTAGTTTATTTTCATCATCATGTTTTTTTCATCTATCGGTATTGATCGTGTTTACTGCACACATATTGCACAGCATGAGTCGATCAACATGGGAGCCGAAGTTGTTCGTGGTGTTGTTGTTGATGCTCAAGGTGGTGACAACACGGACAACGCATCCTGCTATGTAGTACCTGAAGCAATGACTGATGCATCGGAAGAGGTACAAAATTAAACATAATATTGAAGGGAAAACAAATTACGTATCGTGGTAATCTGAGATTAATTTTGAACGCATATTACAACTACAAGTTGTTGATAAAGTAAAGCCAACTTTGATTGTCCCTGAAGTAGGAATGTCTTTTGAATAAGAGAAAAAAGCTTACAACATGTACAATGACTATGCCGGTAAGGTTGGTTTCAGTATTAGAAAGAACTGTCAAAAGCGGCGAGTGGACCGAACTATATATCAGAAATATATAGTTTGTAGTGGCCAAGGACAACGAGAAAATACTGAGTCAACAAAGGACACTACAAGGACGGGTTGTGATGCTCGTGTTCAGTTTAGTGTCAGTAGAGAGGGGGTTTGGACTGTGCAAAAGGTCGTACTTGATCACAATCACTATCTTGCTAGTCCAAATAAGACGCATAAGTTGAGGTCCCAACGACATGTTATTGAAGCGGATAGACAACTAATTGGTCAGATACGAGAAGCTGGGATGAAACCATCCCAAGTGTATGAGTTTATGAAGCAATTTTATGGAGGAGCTGACAAGTGACTTTCTCACAACAATGAGATTGGTCGAGAGCGCAACAAATACCTAGAGTCCAATGATGCGCAGACACTGTTGGAATACTTAAAGAACAAGCAGATGGAGGATCCTGCATTTTTTTATGCCATTCAAATAGACCAAAAAGATGGTCGAATGGCTAATTTCTTTTGGGTTGATGGCCAATCTATCATGGATTACGCTTGCTTTGGTGATGCTGTGTCATTTGACACCACATTTCAAACCAATAAGTTTGAAATGCCTTTTGCTCCACTTCTTGGAACCAACCATCACAAGCAAACAATCATTTTTGGATGTGCACTATTATTTAATGAGACTATTGAGTCATTTGTTTGGCTTTTTGAAACATTTTTGACAGCAATGTGTCAGGTAAGCATCCAAGCACAATTTTCACTGATCAAGACGCTGCCATGGCAGGAGCAATTGCTTATGTGTTCCGAAATACAAGCCATAGGCTTTGTATTTGGCACATTTATCTTAATGCTGCTAAACATCTTGGGCATGTAATTCATGAGCACACTGATAAGTTTCTTCCTGAATTTAAGAGATGTGTCTATGAAGATAGATCTGAGGATTACTTCAATAAAAAGTGGAATGAATTGTTGGCTAAGTATGGCCTCGAGGACAACTCATGGATGCTAAATCTATATAAGTTGAGGGAAAAGTGGGCTGCTGCATATTGTGACTCTTTCACGGCTGATATGACCTCGACTCAAAGGAGTGAAGGTATGAATAATGTCTTTAAAAAAAGATTTCGTAGAAAACTTGGTCTTTCAGAACTCATTGAGGAATGCGATAAGGTTTCCGCTACTCTGCGTGAAAATGAGTTGGAGGAAGATTTTCAGTCACGTAGAAAGAACCCAATTAATTATGTCCAAAATTTACCCCTACTGAAGACAGCAGCCGAATCATATACAAGGAGGATGTATTCAGAGTTTGAGGAAGAATTTAAAGAGCAACTATTGTATTCTTGTGAATTATCACAGAGTGATGGGTCGTATTGACATTCATGGTTATGCATATGCATTCTAATTATGGAGCAACGGTTGTATTCGACACTGCAAATACAACTATTACATGTTCTTGCAGAAAGTACGAATCAATAGGTATGCATGTATGTTTCAAATTTTAATATATGTATTTTGCAGAAAATACTTTTTCATCTTATAGGTATCTAATACTTAATGCTAAAAATTGATTTTTCACCTTATAGGTATATTATGCAAGCACGCCTTCAAAGTATTCGATAGGAATGGTATTTTTATTTTGGCATCGCAATATATAATGAATAGATGGACACAATATGCAAAAAGAGGATTCTATATTGAAAAAAAGGGGAGTGAGAATGAAAACTTAAAAGCACATGCAGCACGTGTATCTCGAAAGGCAACATCCCTTGCACTGAAATGTTCAGTGTCAAAACCACTTCTTCGTGATTTAGAAAAAGCATTAGATAAGTTGGACTTGGAAGCAGATGATTCTCTAAGCAAGATACGAGAAAAAGAGTTTCACGTAGTTTTAAATGATTGTGGTACCGACAAAGTAAATGGTTCGATATCATTTAGAGTTCCTGAGGTTATAAAAGGAGCAAAGACTAAACGGGCAAAGAGTATAGTTGAAAAGAAGGCAGAAGATAGAAGGAAAAGTTCTAAAAAGGAAGGTATTGATACTATCCATTATGTCGTGTTTCATTTCCATTATTGCTGCTTATATCAATGAATTTTTATTTTCTATTTGTGACTAGGAGAAGCAACAAACACTGCGATAGAACATGCGGATGAAGGTGTTGATCCGAAGCAATTGACCGTAAGACATGACTTGACTTGGATTTATTATTCCCATAGTTTTGATAATTTGTTTACTAATTTAATGCAGTTTCATTCTATCACACAGAGACTTCATGCCGATAGCATTAGCGCTAATGCCACAATGCCAACCTTTGTAAATGATTTGCATGGGCAACCTTCAATCGTGGCTGCTCCTTTGATCCAAGGTGGATATACAAGTCTTTTACTCGGCGTTCAACAAGATGCGACATTGTCCTCTTCTGTTAGAAAGTTACATTTTGATGAATAGTGCAAAAGATGGAATAGACAATTTTGTTTTAGTTAATTTCAGAACTTGATTTTCTTCATTTGTACGTTGCACACTCCAGATTCTGTTATTTATCTCCAGAGATATATATCGGTCTCTATTTTTGCACACATGTGTTTTTTCAGACGAAGTGACATGTTTCAACAGGATACATGCTCAAAAGTTTCAACATGTGTATTTCATACAGAGCAAAGAGCAAACAGCTCTAGATTAGCACAGTATTTGTCATTAACCCATCACTCATAAAACACTATAATCATAACAAACTCTCATGTTACAAAGATGGTTCAAATATAGAAGACATTATCTCAATGCAAAAAACCATGATCCTAAAACAGCATGCTCCCAATACAATACTGCACGTTCATTTTGTCTCCGGATGCTGTTGCCAAATGGATTTCACATTTCTACGAAGGCCTTCTGTGTCCATGCAAGCTTGGCTAACTTCAGTTCGCTGAAACCAATTGCAAAACCAAATGTCGAACCAAAATTAAAATTTCAGATCCATACTCCAACACAAACATTCACTTAGATGGGAGACTTGGCAGTTAGCAACGTCAGATTTTTCACCTTGTCTTTAATTAACATTATTAAATCAAATTTGGCACACAACAATACTCTGATTAACAGCCCAGCTATGCGTCAGATCATGTGCCTCGTTGAATCCTCGTACTGCTTTTGACTATGCCTATTCAGGAGAAGCTCCGGCTAGGCATTCTCTCAAACAGGGGACAGGCGTGCGACTGACTCTCCAGCTCCTACACCGCCGCAGCAATGGGAGAGATGCAGCGGCCTCGGAATGGGAACGGAATCGAGCTCAGACGACAAGGTCGATGGCTAGTACAATAAGTAGAGGGCAGAGGGCACCGGGCAGGCAAATGGAGTACGGGCGGAGGGCGGCGGATAGAAATCGAGCCGAGTTTTGACGCAGACATGCTTGAGGATGAGGGCGCTCAGGCTCTCGAGCCGAACGAGCCGATCGTTCGCGCGTGAGAGGAAGCGCTGGAGGAGCCGATTTGCCGTGACCGCGCGATGGCTTTTTGACGCAGATGACGTCCGGTCTCCACCCGCGGCTGCATGCAGGCCTCCTCCACCCAATTTTATTCCCCGAAATGTACTGTATACACAGGAGATAAAAAACACGTCATCAACCACACCCGTAGGCAGGTTGTTACAGCAAAAGTCAGCCGCCAAAAGAGCCGATCCCGGCCGCACGTGTGGCGACTGAGATCTGCCTTGCGCCATGGGTGCCATCCATGGTAACTTGTAAGCAACTGCGACCGTGTTCATGCCGCCGTTTCAGACTTTTGAACTGACTGTGACGGTCCAAACACTTTGCTGCATGCGTGCACACAAACACAACCACCGTATAGTAGGAAGAACATGGAGGGGGAAAAAAAATCAAATCTTTCTGTACCATGCTTACACTTGCAGTACATATCAATGGCAATCCCAATCCCAGAAGAAAAAGGAAGAACATGGAAAACCTATTACGTGTAGAGGAGCTAGAATCACAGTGCAACTATGCAGCTGCAGATTCCCGCAGCCTCTAAAACCACCAAGAGGAAGGAAGGAAAGAGTAGAGCAGGGACGCGGCGCTACCACCGTCATCGATCAGGCAGCGAGCGCGGCGACCCTGCCCCTGCGTCCGGCGAGGCGTCCGGCTCCGGCCCCCACGGCGCAGCTCCTGCTCCTGGGGAGGACGGCGGTCCCGGCCTCGAAGTCGCAGCAGGGGCGGTCCTCGTCGATCTGCTCCATGGCGACGCTGTGGCTGCGCGGCACGGCGGCGGGGTGCCTGGCGGCATCGGCCTCGGCGGCGCGGCGCTGCGACGCGGCGCGGATGAGCTCGCGCAGGTCGTCGTCGGCGTCGAAGGAGGAGCGGCGCGAGGAGGCGAAGCTGTCGGCGCGGAAGGAGGGCGCGGCGGCGAAGGTGGGGTAGCCGAAGGCGGCGTCCCCCGGGAGGTGGCCGGCGCAGCCGGTGAGGCTGCGCACGTACAGGTCCCGCGCCGCGCACAGCGCCCGGCGCGGCGCGCGCCACAGCCAGCTCACGTGCTGCTGCAGCCTGCTGCCGCCGCCCCCTCGGCTCATGCTTCTGCTGTTCGATCGGACTTTGAGTTTGAGCAGCAACGATGGAGAGGTCACCCTGGCGGCCTGGTTAATATAACGAAGGAACCGCGCGACAAGGTCTCGCTGGACCACGTACGGCAGCTTCTCGGCGATCGATCGGCAACCAATAACAAGGAGGAACAGGAGATAATATGGAGGAGGAGACGAGGAAGGGCGAGGGTTATATATATATTATATGTATATGCACCACGTACCGGCAGCCGGCAGCGATGGTGGAGGAGGAGAACGAAGCTAGGATAGACAATTAAACAGCGTGGGTACGGTCTTTGTTTTGTTACCACCCGTGTTCAACTGGTCAAAGATCGGATTACAAGTGCTCTTCGAAATGATTCTGGTAGAAAAGATCATGGAATGGAGCCATAAAATTACAGGAAAAGAAAAGCACAGCTGCGCGCATGCGGCGGGACACCGTTGCTGACCATTTCTTTGACAAAGCATCGTCGTCTTTAGGCGGTTGCCGGCCGTCTAGTGCAGCCATGCACATCAAGGGCAGGACTGCAGGCCCATGGTGGCGGACTGGGACTGGCAAGCAAGACAAAGGGGGAGCGATGCCATCTAGCTGGACTGGATATATATATATGGTTGGCCTTATCTCCTCGCGCCTCTCTAGCTGACGGACAAGGAGGGTGTTCAATCTGCCAATCCATGGGCATCTGATCTGACTGGGTCCGAAACCGGCCATCCGTCCATCTGGCGTCTGCGGCTGCGAATCCCCATCCGCCATCGCCATCATGGTCATGGACGTCGGATATGGCATCATCAGGAGCTGACGTCGCATCTTCCGGCCCCAAGCCTAACGTCACCCGTCCGTCTGTCCTATCTGATGCCACTCTATTTACAATTCACAAATAGTGTTTTGCAGAGCAGAGCTGAGGTTGCGGACGACCACGCAACCGGCGGCGGCGATGAGCTGCTGCCCTAATTTCTTATTTAGCAACCTGCTGATAGAGGTGTTGTCACGAAACAGGCAGGACTGGCTTGTGTTTCGACCGGCTTGTTACCATTTGTAGAATGTGAATTGCGTGATGCGACTTGATGATGGATGGATGGACAGACAGACAGAGGGAGATCTGATATGCTCCTAATTGAGGTTTATTAAATTGAAGAAGCTTCCAAGTAGGGATGCAGATCCCAGGGGTAGTAGGCGCCGACAGGCGTCTCAGCTCCTAAACCCCCCCCCCCTCTTTTTAATTTTTTTTCCCACAGTGCTTAGCGCACGCAAATCGAGGTAAAAATCTCTCCTGCAGATACATGCCGGGGAGCCTGCTAGCATCCCTACTTCCAAGTGAAGTAAGGATGGTGCAAGCCCGTCTCTGGACCAGAGCAATAGGAGCGACGGCCAGGGGCTGACAACTGGGGCCCAAGATTAAATTTGTACACATGCTATTATTTGTCCAGCCGTGGCCCAAGATCAGGAGATGTCCAGTCCTTGTTTGTGTGGCTGCGTCCACCCAGCCCCCAGGTCACGAAGAAATCAAAGCGTCGTCCATCTGCCGCTGCCGTGTGTATTTAGGGGACTACTGAGACATAGTTGCTAAACAATGTTAAAGAAAGATTGAATGGCTTGGCCACGTGCTGCAATGAGAAGGATGTCTTGGATAACATTGATCTTGATATTATTTTTAACGATGTATCAAGAAATGCTCGAAGGAAGAATAAATAATGATATTATTCTAAGCATAATTGTCATGAATTCATTAGAGATTGGATTTAATTTCAGGTAATCATACTAGTTTTCACTTGTTGCTCTTTTGGTTTGTAATATCGACTTTTCTTTTAAGGATTATAAGTGCATTATCACTATACTAGTACCACTATCTACTTTATTACATGTACTACAAATGAATAAATATTTAAACCTTAAAACTTTATTACATGTACTACAAATGAATAAATATTTAAACCTTAAAGGGCGTATACTTCATGTTCGCTCAAAGGGTCCAAAAATATGTAGAGCCGGCCCGCAGACAGAGAGCGATACCTGTGGTGTGGACTTTTTATTTGAGGAGGCAGCGTGTTTCGTTACTAAAGCTAACTATCACCAGAGAATACATATACGGAGTATATGGAGGTGTAAAACTCTGCAAATGCGAGCAGAGTTTACAGATCTATCCATGGATCGAAGAATCGTCGAGCTAGGTTCAAAGAGAAAACAAAACAATCATAGCTAGCACCTTTGTATTAACTGGCCGGTGTCGTCGATGGGTCCCTGCATGCACCGTGCGCGCGCGCGGCGTGTGTTCACACTGCAGGCTCTGACTGGCGGAGACGCGAGAGCTAAACCGGCCGTCGGCGGATCATACGGACACGCATGGCCAGGGCCAGGCCGGGGGTCATCGCGATTCAATAAAGGCAACGATATGTTCACGAGCAGAACGTCTATATTTATTTTTGTCTATCACTATTCTAACGATTTTTTACCTTATTGCTTGTCGTTTTGTACTGTAAACAGCCTATTCGGACAACCCGCTGAAGACAATTTAATGAGTTGCTCCAAAGCTAACGGCAACTTGGGGACGACGAGTCGACGACCTACTAGTGCTGTGCTACTACCGCGACTCTTCCGACTCTCGCCCAAGCTCTCCACAAGGAAAAAGGAGAAAGACCATTTGAATCCAGAGAGGATTTAAAAAGAGGGCACGAGCCGCCACCGGTCAGAAACACTCCCTTGGTATTTTAAATATATATCGCGTTTCTTTTTCCCTAATTCTTCAATCACCCGTTTTATTCAAAAAAATAATTTATTATTTATTTTGTTGCGATTTATTTTATTACCATTGTAAAGAGTTTGAACTTTGTTATATAAAATCTCCGAATAAAACGGACTATTCAAGTTGTGGAGGAAAGTCAACTGCGATTTATATTAAATCCATCCCTGGGATTTGTTTCGAGTCAAACATCCGTTTTGTCCTTGAGCACCAACACGGCAACACCTAACTCTTTGTAGTACGTGGACATGGATTGGCACCATAAGATCTGCAGTCCTATGCTACGCCAGTTCCACCATTAATTAAAGGAACAAACAAGACACTCTCTTTTTTTAATACACAGCTCGTTTTATTGTTTAAAACAAAACAACAATGCGCGCGCGCGTGTGTTTTTGTAGATTTTGTTGGTGATGACTGCCGGTAGATCAGTCAGAACACATGGGCCTGACCTTTACCTTGGAGACCAAATTTAAACATGCAAAACACGTTTTTCTTTAACCACGACCCGGAGCAGCGACGGCACGGTCAGCAACAGGGTGTCGCCGCCGGCTCGAGCAGGACTGCGCGAGGTAGGCGGCGGAAATGCCCGACGGGCCGGGCCCCCACGGCTTGACACCACTCAATTCCTATGCTCAGCGGATCTTAGAAAGACAGATGAAAAAATAATTAATATATAGCCCGATTTTCGTACTATTTGACTTTTGCGATATGCTACTACTAATACCTAGCCAGTGTTTGTTTTCTTTCTAATTAAAGTTCGTGAACGAGGATTATATTCCAGGGAGGAGCACTCATTCGATGACGTGCGTAGTAGTATCATAGAGGGAGTGCAAATAAATACCGGTACTTGTAGTAGGTTGAGCCATGGGATGGGATAATCCGACATTTAATTGGAGTATTAGTTGGTAGTTTTGATAATAACTTAAGTAACGCCCGTGGATGTCAGATGAAGATGAGGTGTCTCTGGAGCATATCGGTTGGAGTTCTAGCCAACGGTATTTATTTATGCTCGTATATAGTACTACAATTCCTACGCACGAACACGTCAGCTGGATTTAGACAAAAACGACTATTCACTCTCCCGGCCCCCGTTGATTAGCTGCTAATCCTAGCCCATGCCAAAACGAGGAAAAAGCTCCAAGGGATTCGTTTGAATGGTCCGAAACTATGGCCCATCGGTACGAGGAAGGTAGGGGTTTCGTTCGGTGGGCTGGACACTCGACCCAGACAAAAGAAGCCCCAGGTTTATGTTGACAGCCGCGGTATCCAGGCCACGTCGCTACTGCACTGTCCCTCCATGTCCCCCCACGTTTCCTCTTGATAGACGCGGCTGAGACTCGAGTCTCGTCACTTGGTCCTGCATGGTACACCCCTAACGTGTGCGATGGTTTTTCTTTTCGATCACTCCTACTAGTAGAATATTTTTTTTTTCCGTTGCAATGTATCGCCAAAGAAAAAGTCGTGTCATAGTGTGATGAAGGAACGAAGAAATAAATCTCATCACAAGGGGAGAAAAAAGGAACTAACTCTAGACAAAAAAAAAAGGTGTTTTTTGAAACGAGAAAAAGATCAATTGGAAGAGAAGAAATCGTGCGAGGGTTGGGTGGGTGACGGCACACACCGCGTTGTTGTCCACCATACAACCTAGTTGGGTGACACGTGGGCCGCATAGCTGGCGGGCCCACGTGCGAGTCAGCGAATCCCGCTCGGCGTCCATACCACATTACCACGGCCCACGGGGTGTTGTGTCGCTGTCTGGTTGGCAGCGGCAGGGATTCCCGAAACCGTTTTGTCAGTGAGAACACAGCAGGGAATCTCTGCCAAACAAATCTCTGCCGAACAATTATTAGACATTTCTATCAACCAGAAACGTCTATCTTCGCCAGGAGAATCACAATCCCAGCACCAGACGAAGAGAAGAAAGACATGCTTTTGTCGCCAGAAACTGATAATCACTCCACTCTGTACTAGAGAGAAACGTTGTTCTTCCGACAAAACAAATCCCAGCGAAATATTGAAAGATGGCCCTTTTATTGCTCAAAGTAGACAGACATCATCAGCGACTGAATTTTACAAACAAACACAAACCCAGCATATCTATCTCGACGCTACTAATAATAGCTGGCACTCCGTTGATTAACCCATCATCAACGAAGCTCCGGCGGCCACACAGCTCTGACCACAACGATCAACAAGAAGCACCCGCGTACAACCAGGATTACTGCTTACTAGCTACTACAACTACTACGTGCGTACTCCAGTAGGTGGCCGGTAGCTCGGAACCTCATCGATCAGCAGGTGGCGGCGCAGCGGGAGGTGCAGTCGAAGCTGCAGCCTCCGCCGCCTCCGCCGCCGCCGCCGTTCTTGTCCCTGTAGCTGAAGGTCCTGAAGCAGCGCGCGGGGCAGGTGAGGCGCTTCCCGCGGCAGGGCCCGTCCCTGGGGCACACCGTCGAGGGCGGCACCACGGCGCCGCGCCGGTACCCGAGCCCGCCGCCGCCCTCGCCCCACCCCGCGCCGCCGAAGAACCCGCCTGCGCCTCCGGGCGCCCCGCGGCCGCCGAAGAAGGGCATCCCCGCGAAGAAGGCGTTGGGGTCCGGCGGGTTGGGCCTGTGGGCGGCGGCGGCCGAGGCCGGTGGGGGGACGGACAGCGCGAGGAGGGATAGGGATAGGAGGAGCAGGGCGGCGGCCTTGGGCGCTGCCATGGCGCGAGGCGCAAGGAGGAGGAGAGGAGCTGCGTTTGGCGACGCGAGGGGGCTCCGGGCAGAGGAGACGGTCTGCTTGACTTTGTTGCTGTGAGCGAGAGTACGTGGGCAGCTGTGGTGGGTACTTATGGCGGCGGTGGAGACGAGGCCGGGGCCGGGAGGAGGGGGAGCGATCGAGACGGCGACTTTGGGGAGAGTGGAGGCGTGGTGGGGCGGCGCCACCTGCGGCGTGGCGACTCGAGCGCAGCGTGGTGTGTGGCTGGCTGCGGCTAGTGACGGAGCGGCGATCGAGTGCGGTCTAGCCGCTGAAGGTCAGGTCAGCTCGGCTGTGCTTGCAGTGGCGCCATCGACGGTTGACAGCTGAAAGATACCGCGACCACGGAGAGACAGACACACAGACACGGTTGGTCCATAGGATAGTCCGACAGTGGATAGCCATGGACGATTTGTTTTTAGTACGCTCGAAATGCTCTAGTAGTCTAGTAGTGGCGTACTGGCTGGGCATCTGATATGATCTTGAAGCTACCAAATTGTCCCCGGCCGGACTTCGAGGTGGTAAATGGTGGTAATCCTGCTGCTCTTGCATATATATTTAAATGTGAGCTTAATTAGCTGTGTGCAACTGTCTGTGCGATAGACGTACTGTACTACGCAATCGGCGCCGGCCACCACAGGCCTGCCGCCGGCCTGCCCTCTCTGCTCGGGAGTCCAAAACTAGAGGCCAGCACAGCTGCACCAGCGCGCGTGCCGCCGGTTCCTGCTCCACCGCTATAGCTCGTCCCCGTCGTCCTCTGACCATCGACTCCCTCTCTCCTCTCCTGTGGTGGTTGACTTTACTATTGTTTTGCCTCGACAGTCGCCACACCCACGCCGCGTGCGCACTGGGTCTCTGCCTCTCTGGAGTATACTGAAACCAGTGTGCGTTCTTCAGTCTCCGTCCGTTCCTTCTCTGTCTGAACTGATCATGCCAGGATAAGCAGCCTCGCTCTCTGGTGGCAGTGTTTATCTGCACTGCCGACGACGAAATTAAATCCTGCAAAAGACAGCGAAACGGAAACAGCTTGTATCGGAAAGTCAAAACCTCCGCCGTTGACTGGGCGACGCAACAAATAGGGCAAGTCGGAGCAGAGAGACGCAGCACCGCACCGGCCGAGACCGACAAGTACACATCCACTTGACTCGCCGGAGGATCGACAAGATGCTCTCCTCCTCCCTCTCCAACGCCGCCACCACGCGTGCATCTCAAGGAGGCATCAGCCATCAGGCATGCATGGATAGATGGAGCTTGGAATGGAAGACGAGACGGCGACGGGGTGTTTTTGCTCTGCATCTGCTATTCTGCTCGTGGCGCTCGGATGACGCGGGATACGTAACGTAACGATCGGGTCCAATGGGCCGCGAGTGCCCCTCGGTTGTTATTTTTCCTTTCTTCTTCGCGGTCCGGATCGAGGTGGGCCCTCAACTGGATCGCAACAACACTTTGGCCCACGCTTCGCAATCACCCCTAAAAATCCCAAAATCCCCAAAAGAAAGAAAAGAAACAAACGCACGCCACGTGCTCCCGGCGGCGGATCCCGGCGGGCGCCTCCTCCCCGCGAGGCCGCGACCGCTACCGCGAGCCCACCTCCCCTATCCGCCGCGCCGCGCCCCGCCCCTACCCCACCACCGCGCCATGTACTACCGCCGCCGGCGCTGGCTCCTCTGGGCCGGCGCCGCGGCGGGGTGCTGCCTGCTCTACCGCCACCCGGCCGTGGCGGCGCGGCGGCGCCGCCTCGCGCGCCTCGCCTCAGCGCTGGCGGCGCTCGCGGACGCCGCCGCGGCCGCCGCGTCGGACCTCGCCGCCTTCCTACGCTCCGACTCCGACGACCTCCCCCAGACGCTCCGCCAGGTCTCCAAGCTCGCCGCCTCGCCCGAGGCCGCCGCGTCCGCGGCCGCGCTGTCCGGGGCGCTCGCCGCCGGCGCGCTCCGCGGGTACCGCTCCGCCGCCGGCCCCGCGTCCCCTGCGCCGTCCGGCGCGGCGCTCTCCGACCGCGTGCTCGACAGGGTGCTGTCCCCCGACGGGGAGCGCCTCGCGTCCGCCGTCGCCGGCAGCTTCGGCCGCCACCTCGTGCTCGCCTTCTACGCGGCCCCCTCGCCCGCGGACGCCTCCGCGCCGGGGACGGCGGGCTGGGTCGACGCGCTCACCACGAGGAAGGGGCAGAGGGCCGTCCGCAGCTGGGTCGAGGTGTTCACGGCCACCGCTGTCGGCGTATTCATCGACAAGACCATCCACATCAACACCTACGACCAGCTCTTCGCGGCCGCCACCAACCCCGCCTACGGCGCCAGGCTGCAAGAGCTTTTCGTTGCGCTCTGCAGCGCCTCCGTCGAGACACTGGTCAGGACCTCACACGGCGTACTGTCAGGTGCTGACAGCGGTTCCAGTGGAAATTCCGATGGAAATGTCAATGGCAGCTCCGGCAGCAATGGTGGTGGGGTTCGGGAAGCGTGGGCCGAGACAGTGTCGAGTGCCCTGGCTGTGCCGAGCAACCGCAAGTTCGTTCTGGATTTGACGGGAAGGGCGACGTTCGAGGCAGTGCGGTCATTCCTCGAGTTCGTGCTGTGGAAACTGCACGCCGGTGTGAAGGCCGGAGGTGATGCCACGGTTGGGGCTGGGCTGCGTGCCTTGAGGCATATGAGTGATAGGTCCATGGTCATTGCCTCCATCTGCATAGTATTGTGCCTGCATGTCTTGAATGGCACATGGCTCTTGGTTCCGGCTTGAGTGCACTTTGGATATTCCTTACCTCTGATTGATAACTGTACAATTTATATCTTTTCGCCACATTCTCTGTGTGAATTTGTGCGGACTAGAGTGTAGTATACACGAAAGTTGTAGATTCAAAATGGTGGATACGGGTGATGGAAAGGAACTTGCTCGGTAAATGTTGCAGGCTTTCTTGTGTAATAACTGAGACTGTATATTCAGTAAAAAAACAAAAACAAAACCTGTTCATATTGTTTTGCTCCTGTCATGCTAATAGTTCTGTTGAGTTCAACTTTTTACTTGTTTGCTTATTAAGCTGGTGAGTTCAAGCTTTTGTTATCACTTATCACACCTAACTCTGATTTCATCTATTTAACTTGTTTGCTTATTAAGCTGGTGTGAATTGCAGAGACAAAGTAATCTACCACTACTTGGAGCTCGTACCATTTTTCTTTGCAAACTAGACCAGATCTCTTTTCACAAAATACTACTGTTTCTTACATGTGCTTGTATCCATCATTGTTTTTCTTCCGGATGCTAGATTGGCTGAGTCATATACTCATATTAGTAAATTTTTTCCATGTACTCGCTTCTCTTAGTTTTACTGAGGTACTGACAACTGTTTAGCTTTGTTTGTACTGAAGTAATGAGATGTAGCTGTGATATGCCCTGTTAATATTTAGGAGCTTTTCTCTACCTTGTCTCATAGAATTGTTACATTTAGTTGAAACTATATTTCTTCTAGACAAGTTGGGCAAATACCCCTTAGATAATTTCTTTGCTCATACCGCTTCCCATTTTGTATTTCTTCTGTGATCATTTGCTTTTCGTTGGTAGTCACCTAACCTTGGTGTCACCTATTTAACTTATTTGTTTCTTAAGCTGATGTGGATTGCAGAGACCAAGTAATGTACAACTACCAGAGCTTATATCATCTCCGTTTGCACATCGGGTTAGAAGATTTTTTTTTTCCACATAATACCACTGTTTCCTACATCTACTCGTACAGCTGTAGCTGCCCCCCCCCCCCCCACTAAATGTTGTTTGATTGACTTTTAGTCATATTGGTAAAGCTTTTTTCTGTCTCATTTACTCCCTTAGCTTTGTCGTACTGAAAATACGAAGACATAGCTGTCTAGTGTAGTAAGTACTAAGTCCTGAGATGTACTGGTAATATTTATGGGTTTGACTAGACCTTGTATCATGGAATTGTTCTATCTGATCAAAATTATATATTCTTCTAGACAAGTTGGGCAAAGGCCCTTCAGATGCTTCCTTTGCCCATTTGTAATTACACTGAATATTGTTTGGGAGCTCGAGAAGAGTTTTGTGTCCAATCTTGTTCTATACCGCATACAAAATTTTCATGATGAAATTGATAGAGGCCCATTTGTGATCACTGACCAATCGCCATTTTGTCTAAAACAATTAATGCTGATGTGACGATGATACTCTGTCAGGGTGAATAACCTTTTCTGAAGTAACTGGATTTGGAGTGTATCTGCTAGATGTGTGGCCACAATACTTGCATGAAGGTTGATATGATGATTTGTTAGGTACTCACCTAATTCATTACGTCGTTTTCATTATTACCTGTACGTTGATGTGGATGCAAATACACTGGATCATCCCCAGTTGCCAAGTTTGTTTATTATTATTTTTCTGGTATGACACTACAACTTATACTACTTGCTTTGTTATTCATCGTTTCGATTTTCACATTAGGCGTATCTCTGGACTAATATACACCAGATCTACAAAGTTTTTGCATGTGTAACTTTTGTCTGTATTGAATTGCTGATAGGCATGGATTTCAGTAAGCCTATGGTTTCTTAAGGAATTGATTTGTTTTGTTTAATCATGTACTCACTAGTAGTGCAAAGTTGTATTTTGTTTCTCTAGACAAATTGCTAGAAGCGCTCGATCCAGGAATGAGCCTACTCTTGTGTGCTGGAGGATGTGGAATTATCTTGCAACTCCCATGCTTATCCCTGGTCGCGTTGGGGATGCCATTTACCATTCCATTTCTGAGCTTTTCTTGGTGCTTCAAACCAACGAAGAGGTTTTTTCTGTTTGTACTGACAACAGAGATGAGTTGGCTCATCTGCTGTTTTGCATGGTCAGTGATTATCACACAAACCCACATGGCGGGGCACGTGGAGAAAACAATGTGCGCGCTCATAAGGTTTGCAGAAGATGGTAGCTTTGATTCACCAACTGCATCGTTCAGGGTGTTCAGGGAAAGATAAATTGTCGTGTTGAAACCGGTCAGCGTTACCACATTTGGGAGCGTTACCACAGTTCCATAGTTGGGAGGAGCTGGACACCCTGAATGGCCAAATCCTATTTGTGTAGCGTTACCACAGTTGGGAGGAGCTGGACACCTTGAATGGCCAAATCTGCTGCTCCATGGCCTACGAGGTGACCAAGTACCCATGTTCTTTAGAAGGCATCTACTTCCTTGACGACAACAGATTCTATGACATGAGCTGTTATGACCAGCCTGTTGGGCCTGCTGACGGTTGTGAGTACCGTTGTGCCGACAATGGCAAGTTTTTGCTGCCTACCACCCTGATTGAGAGGGTGAGCACCGTTGTGCCGACAATGGCAGGTTTTTGCTGTCTACCACCCTGATTGAGAGACTCTTGCCCGACAATGGCAAGTTCTTGCTACCTACCGCCCTGATTGAGAGACTCTTGTCTCATCAAGTACCATCCATGTACTCTCATTCAGTCTGGCTTCTCACTTGACGCATCAGAACCTCTTTGGCTCTTATCATGATGGTGGCGGTGTTTGTTCGCCGGTACTGCTTTGCGGTTGTTTTTTCTTAATTGACCAGTCTAATACGATGCTCTACTATTTCTAGCTGGCCGGATTGTTGAATCTAAGTATTCTCTGTCTATTAGTATCCAGACCTGCTACCTTTTGCATATCGCTGCAAGTGTTCTGTTGGATTTCATCATGAATCTTGAACGCACAAATTGTTTATTTGCTTTTCATTACATGAAGTGCTTTGCATGATGTGTTGGTGTTGCAATGGATAATCAATTTTGAAATGTTAACCCTTCCAGCTCAATTTTGGTGCAAATTGGGTTCATGCTATAGCCAAAAGTGCAAACACGTGTGCCAATGACCGATGGGACCCACTCTCATATGTCATTCAAACACTTGTGGTATTCCTTAAAAACGCAACTTTGATTGTCTTGTGAATTATGATTATTCTTCCTTCTTATCGGCACACTCGTGGAATTCTTCAAAACTACAATTAATGTTGTGTCATGGTTATTCAGTCGTCCTATTTTATCGTGATGCACTTGCAGCATTCTTAGCCTGTGTTATGCTTTGCTGATAGATGGAAAGGTGCAGGCGGTGTTGGATGTATAGAAATAGAGAACCATTTTAGCCCCCTAAGAAAGCACTATAATTACCCTCAGTTAGTTCTGTAGAGTATAAACGTTTTGTTTATGTTACTGCCTTTTGGTACTCTCACTTGTTGGCCTATGTTGTCGCCGAAATACGAGAAGGTCACTCTAGAGATGGTACCTCGGGCAATAGAGAAGACGCATGACAAGGGCAGTGTGTGTGGTGAAAGCATCATCCTCTCTTCTCTCCCCCTCAACCCTTAGGATGCTTATATAGTGAGGGGGGCGGTTATTTTCTCGTGTTTCATTAGACTTTCTAGGTATTACAGATAGGTCCTTAGACCTTACAAACAAGCCCCCGATTCTTACAAACGACTCCCAACAGGGCATATTTCCTCCAATATTAGCCCCTTAGCTGCATTCGGCTTGGTTGGTACAACAGGGCGAAGCAACTATGTTACCGTTATTCCTGAGGGTGTGGCCATTACTCTTGTACATCTTTACGTTATCCGTTATGCCCCATCCGTATGACATCGGTAGTCGGCGTTGGTTTCACTGTTTTGACATTCTTTGTCCATACCATGCCCAAGTCCAGCTCGTTAGTACTGTTTGACAATCTAGTCTACTGAATCATGAGATTTCTTTAAAAGATCTCAGTTGAACTTTGAAGGAGGTTTCCGTATGAGATTCTGTTGCTGTGGTGTTCATATCATATTTCTAACTTTGCTGCTGGGCTCGATTGGAGCAGCTGGAATTAGGTTGCTGTACCTGCGATGTTTTCAAATTGTACCGACGAAGAGCATTGAATTCCAAAGTTGAGAAACTGATCCTTTGAAAATCTCAGTGGCTGCAGGTCTCTTGAGAATTTTCAGGGCAAGGTTTGAAATAAGAACCTATCGTACATCAATGTCTCTTGTTTGAACACATATCTCGCATATCACTCTCAGCCTGTGTTTTCTCGTGTTAGAAGATCAACCGTCTCTAGATCAGCACCCAGATCTATGCGAAAAGGAGAGGCTAGCTACATGCAATTGTTAAGGGAGAATTGTATGCTGATGATGGCCTCCTTTTCATAATGAAAGATAGTTTGACCTGCTGCTGTATCTGTAACCTTCATGAATCAGGCTTCCCCTTTCCAGTTACCTGTACACCCATGAACCATCTGATTTGAACTCCTCAGTATCATGCAGAGTGCAATGATACACATCAGTAAGTGTGCTGGTCAAAGGGAAGATGCATGTAGGTCGAGATCAATCCTCCATCTGTGTGTATTCCTGAACAGCTCCGGAACGAGATGTGCTGGTCTGAAAGACTAAAAGCGCATGCTGCCATGCCAGATGTCACGCATGTATTGGCAGTCAACTCTCGTCTCCATCACTCCAGTTAATCTGATGGCTCCATACCTTATCTCATGCAGAATCTGTCACCGCTGAGAAGAACCAAGACGCTTCATGTCAGCGTCGATGCGCTGACTGCTCAAGAAGGGCACGTCCAAGTGAGGACACGATTGGCTGTTAGCTTAAGTCAGCTGCTTAACCAGTAAGCAGAATTGGATTGTGGAGGATAAAGTTAAAAAGAAGAATGGCACCTGTCAATTATTCTAGAGAGAGGCCATGCTTATCTGCTGCATATCCTTCTGTCGGCAGGTATGGTGTCGTCAAATTTGTGGATACAGCTGATCTGAGCAAGGTCAATGGCTCACTTTGCCACGGTGTCTAATAAGATCCAGACAATCTCGCGGCTGTTGTTTGACCTGTGCATCTGTCAGGAAGTCATCGGTTGATATGCCTGCTCAGGCATTCGGAATTTATACTCCTAACGTGTCAGCAGGATTTTTACTTGTTGATCAATTGTTCAGATCATATTCTCACTTTGCTGCCAGGTTCGTCTCGACTCCGGAGCAGCAGCAGTTAGGTTGCCAAACCTCCGATGTCTTCAAATTGTATTGTCTAAAAGCGTTAAATTCCATAGTTGAGAAACTGATCCTTTGAAAATCACAGTGGCTGCAGGTCTATTATCTTTCAGGGAGAGGGTTGGAAGAGCCTACCGTACATCTGTGCCGCCATGTCAAATTTGGCTTGCCCCTGAAACTTCCCAACCGCAGGTGTGAACACAGGCCTTCCAATGTCATTCGGCACCCTTTCTAGAACGCCCACATCTGTACGGAATCCAGAGGACAGGCTAGAGGTAATGATGTTCCAGAATCCAGACTTCCAGAACGAAAGATCCTTCCTTCCTGCATGGAGAACTATTTGCTGCTGGCTTCCCTTTCTTAATTAAAGATTGTTTGACCTGGCTCAACCACTCTAATCTTGCATGGATCAGGCTGCCTCTTCCTCAACCTATACACTCGTCTGATCTGAGCCTAGCTCATCCGTGTTCTGCAGACTGCAATGATCCACGTCAGTGAGCACGCTGGTCAGAGCCTCAGAGGGAGGGAAGATGCAGCCATGCAGGTCGTGATCAAAGCATCCATCTTCGTGCAGTCTTGAAAGAGATGCGCAGTTCTGGAAAGCGCATGGTGCTGCCATGGAACGCACGCATCGGCAGTCAACTCTCTCGTCTGTCGTCCCCATCACTCCAGCTAACCAGACGTCGCCACGTGCCGCCGTATCTCATCTTATGCAGGCTATGCGCTCTTAATCTAATCTCTGTCACCGCTGGGAAGAACAGATTGATGCTATTCTCTTAATGTAACCTGTCACCGTCACCGCTGAGAACAGATTGATACGATGCTCTTAATCTAATCTGTCACCGCTGAGAAGAGCAAGATTGGAGACGATGCGCAAGGCACCGTCCAACGGAAGAGACATGAAGTCAGCTGCTTAGCCAGTGCCCAGAAGGAGTTGTACCATCAGGAGACTCTGATGGATAACCTATTTGAAAGAACGGCATCAATCAGGCGTTCTAGATTCTAGAGATAGGCAATAATGCTTGTATGCAACTGCATAGCATATCCATGGGCATGTACGGTGTCGTCAACTTTGTACGCTTTATCTTGAACTGGGATACATATATCTCTAAGTATCTGAGCAAGGTCAATGGCACACTTTGTCATGGTGTTGAATGCATACATATATTCGGACAAAATCTAGCGGCCAGGCCGCCGAGCGTTTGGTTGTGGCTGTTTTCTGACAGGATGCCATCGCTGGACATGCATGTTCAGTGTTCACACATCGGCAGGGCATGCCTCTAGCGACATCTGTGTTACTGGCAGTAATTAGTACTACCTCCATTCTACAAAAATCATGACATTTGACTTTCAAATTTGAAGTATGACTATTCATTCATTTTATTTTAAAATGCTTTTTGATTATAAATCAAATCATAACAAAATAAGTGATATATACAATTTTTTTAAAAAGGCATATCAATTCTGAAAGTTAAATACGACTTGCTTTCTAGGATGGAGACAGTATGTTTTTGTTTTGAGGAGCCTGTTGTCCGTCACACCTCATTCACGAGCTTATAACATATATCCGCGTAATCACAAAGCTCGTCAAACAGTTGGATCGATATGAACTGTTGGATCCTATACTAAAGGAACGAACCATTCATCATGCACAAATAAACGATCTTGAAACCAACCATGCATCGGAGGGAGACAAAATCTGAATTCTTTATGTATGGTATATGATGAAAAACGGAGAGCATATTAATTGTGAGACAGCTAGCCTAGCACAGATGGAGCGGCATGCGTTTCGACCATAGTTTGCTGCAAGCACGTCGTCTAGGGTCGAATCCATCAGTTGTGATTCTGCTGTGTGTAGATGTAGTCGGTGTGCGCCGCCAGCGTCCGCCTCATCATGCACTCGTCCTCGTCGTTGGCGCCCTCGCACCCGCGCGACCCCGCCGCCTCCTCCGATCCCTGCATATCGATCACCACCATGTGCATATTGACGGATCAGTCAGAGAAATAAACTGACGAGACGGCAGATCGCTGCGCACGCACGCACCTGCAGCTTCTCACGACGAGAGACGGCCGCGGACTCAACCCGGCGGGCGCTGGCCGCGGGGGCCGCCGCCGCCGCCAGCAGGAGGACCGCGAGCGCCGCCGCCAGCACCATCACCGTCGCCCTGCTCGCCATGGACGCGTTTCTTGGAGGAACCGGCCGGGAAAGTCGGACGGCGCTCGATCGATCGATCACGCTCTTGCCGCGCCGCCGCTTGCGTTTCTTGGAGCTAGCCTTTCGAGCCGTGCGCGTCGATCGGTTCCGGGGGCCAGGAATGGTGGTGGGGTGGGCGAGCGGACGGACGGGAGGGGGTGCGGTATTTGAAGCCTAGCACGGCCAGGGGCCAGCTGGGGTGAGTGGCGTGGCGGCGCGCGGTCAGGCCCTGCGACTTGACCGGCGCGCGCGCGTACGACGTCGCGTGGCGCGGCACGCACGGCGCGCCGCACGTACGGGGTGGGTGGCTGGGTGCGGGCTGCCGATCGATCTGCATGCGCGCCTTCTTTCTTGCACGCCGTCCCTCTGCTGGCATTATCAGGGGCATGGCATGGCATGTCTATCACGGCTAGTTTTCAGAGCGCGCACAGATCGGACGGTGGACTCATAATTTGCGATGGGTTCATACCTGTAATTAATGGCCCTTCCCTTCCATGTGTACACAAATATAGGCGTTACGCCATTCCAAGCATATATTTGCACATGGCAACGATCGGGCTGCATGACTGCCGGTTGGCATCCGCGGACTGCCACGTGTCCTTTTAGATTTGCGCAGCCAGATGAGAACACCGGCGGACATCAATGAGGCGTCTAGAAGGGTGCAGGGAGTCAACTTGTTACTGTCGTGTATGGCAACAAATTTTATCACGTTGTCACCACATTATTATGATGTTCGCAGGTTTGCCTGCATGCCATTCATGACTGTGAAGCATCTAGAATAGCCTGAATAGGCAAAGTTAGTCAACTTATTGACGTTCGCAATTTTACTGCTGCATGTACCTACCTATAATAGCCGATCACAATTCTACTGTTGCATGTACCACCAACATATTCATGTGGTCTGCTTGTTGTGATATTTGATGGTTTATCTGATGTCCTTTTAGATTTGCATGACTAAGGATATTGCACTATTCATAATTTTTTCTTTTTTTACATAAAGGGGATTTTTGTTCCGGCCTCTTCTCTCTATGAACTATGTACTTAGCTATCTCTTGAAAACAAGTTTTAGCCTCCAGTTCATAAGTAAATGGGCAAAAGGAAGCCCAAGCTCATGTGATGAAACATAAAAGGCACCCACCCATGGTTGGTTAATATCTCCACTATCTTACTCTTGTTGTAACATAGGGCTCTTGCTCATTTCATTTTGGTTGAGTGCTCTCTTTTTGCAAGAAGGATTCGAAGAGGATCCGATAGGTGGTCCTAAAAACAACCTTGTCCAAGAAAAATTCACTTCTA
Organism: Paspalum vaginatum; assembly: GCA_030272315.1. Lineage (NCBI taxonomy): Eukaryota > Viridiplantae > Streptophyta > Magnoliopsida > Poales > Poaceae > Paspalum > Paspalum vaginatum. Next base: position 46,848,620 of record CM059013.1, on the reverse strand, counting down.
TGTTAAACGTATTTTGAAGGCCCCACCTAGTTTTGAAGGCCCGCCTTCGGACTTATTCATCCCATGCAATTCCGAAAGAGATCGACTATATTTTTTTTCCCTCAAACCAAAAGCAACTTCAACAGTTCTCCATATAAATCTTGCATCGTGAAATTATAAAATAAACATTGGAACCAAATTTGTTATGTATGTACAAAGAAATCAAACATTGATTGTACAGGGAAGAGACCATTATGAATATTGGAACCAAATTTATCATGTATGTTCAACACACAGATACGACAAGTTGAATAACCGCTGGCAATCTACAAACCGAGGATACGGCCTCGATTTTGTCCATGTCCAAGAGTTTCTTACCTGACGTCTCCCATAATAGAGCCTTGGAAAACTGCAACATGCTAGCAACGTTTTGCTTTCTGTTCTCAGCATCGCAATACGTCACTGCAGACAGTATTCACAGAACCCAGGTTGATACTACAATAGGCAGGCAAAGCAACTAGCCTCGAACTAACACTACAGTCTCCAACAGCTGCAGAAACAGAGCAGCGCGCACTTACAAGGACTATACATGGCCTAATCTACTGCTGCAGGCACACCACCCAATCCAACAGTCGTACATCCAAAACATCGCCTGGTCAGCGGCCAACAAGCACCTCATCGTCAGGCTGAAACATTGAGGTGCGGGGAAAGCATAAGTAGGAACCAAAAGACAGCGCTGGCAGCTGGATCAGCTAATAACCACTCAGCTGGTGAGCGATGTGAGCATGCCACCGCCACTCTTTGCTGGCACCACAACCTCCCACCCTGGGCCTCTGAGAGGGACAAGAGGCACAATGTCAGAAGCACCTGGTGGACCAGAGAGGTCGCTTCGGTCCATCAGCTTCAAGAGGTTCTCTTCACTGATGTCAGTCTGGATCATCCTGTCCTCCTCAGCCTGTTCGTCCCTGAGAAGCGACAGCAGCTCGGCTTCCTACATTCCAAGAAGAAAGACCACATCAGTGAGAAAAAAAACATTCATTTTAGTCTCATTTTTTATTTTTTTAGTGTTTGAACTCTTAAGAAATAAATGTTTTGCTACTCTATATTATCCTTGGCCAGCTTGAGATGCACCGGATTATTACATCTAAGGCATTAGGCTTCGCTCCATCTTGTTCAAACTGTCCCTTGCCAATCACCACATGCTCTAGCTTCAACTTCCCAAAAGCTCTCTTAATGATCCGTCCCTGCGATGATCATAAGATGAGTAAACCTATCTGCTAGTGAATATTTAGCCAAGCAACAAGTCTGAAGATGACTGGTCATCCAATCACACCTCAACAGAATGTGATGTAGCCAGCCTATATACATGCACTGGGCGTGTTTGACCAATCCGGTGGCATCGATCCATAGCCTGCAAATCCATCTGAGGATTCTGGAGAGTAAACCAAAATTAAGCGTGTTAGAATATAAATAAGCACAGCAGCTACAAATGTTTTAATGAGCTTTTTTTAGCAGATGGATATTGTACCCCATGGACTATCAAAGAGAATTACCCAGTCACTGTCATAGAGGATACAGGTGTCAGCAGAAGTAAGGTTGATGCCAAGTCCACCTGCCCTTGTGCTCAGGAGGAAGATACTCATACTGCTATTCAAGTCATTGAATTCAGCTATCTGCCATAGAAATTAAAAGCAAAGAAACTTGTCAGGAAATGGCAATAGAAGAGAACTATCAAGCACTTAATGGTGCAATATTGTTTCCCTCACTGAAGATGTACACGAGTGTTGCAGAGCAGCTTCTAGTTTCTAGAAACATTATTTACCATAACAAATAATAATGTGTTTTCAAGCTACATTCATAACCACCTTTGATCCCAAATAATCAAGACAAACTTGACAGTTGTAGGGGGGAGAGAATTGGTGTAGCGAAAAAAAAAAACATTTTTTAGTGCGGTATGTGTATATGACAACCCTCCAATGCAGCTTCAATAAACACAAACGGGAACAGAGAGAATATTACAATCGACCCTTTGATCCCAAAAACTGCAGCTTTTGAGGGCATCAAGGTGTATTTTCAGAACATGCCATCTAAAACATCCCTTAAACAATTTGCAGTAAATATGCAACTGAGAACATGTTATTAAATCACGTGCCAAATTCCTGTTCACGCAAACAATTCTGAAAGTAACAATATGCACATTCATTAAAAGCCTAAATCATACAGCCAAACAGGGTTCAACTTCTTTCTCATGTAAAGTAAAATAGTAACATACTGTCACAAACTAACGTGCTTTACCTGCCTCCTCCTCTCTTCCAATTTAACACTACCATCAATTCGGCAAACATCAAGGCCTTTTGAATCTAGGTAATACTCAATAATGTCCAACACTTTTGTCCATTGTGAAAATACTAGAACCTACAAACAGAACAGTTGAGAACAAAGATTAAATAATGAACTAGTGTGTGCATATATGACATGAACACTAGAGAAAACCATATACCTTATGCTTTTGTGCAAGTAGGAGATTTAATAACCTGTCAAAAAGCTGGAATTTGCCACATTGTTCCAGAATCTTCTCAACAGGTGGATAAAAACCTGCCGAATAACCAAAAAATCCACAGTATAAAGAAATCAGGACACATATAAAGCAATAGGAAACAACCAGGCACTGGCCAGTGTGGAGCAAACCTGTTGATTCAAACGGAGATTCCAGAAGATCAGGATGATTGCAATTCTTCCTCAGCTGAATCAAGAGATTATGCAACTTTGCCTTAATACCAGGTCTCTTCAGTACTACAGTATAACAAAAAAGGGTCAACTTTGGCAATTAAGGAGCATACGGGCGTACAAGTACTAGACTGTTAACAGTCTACAGGAATACATGCACATTATTATGCCAGCATACCAATATCTGACTCCTCATTCAAGTAGTCGTCAAATGTTTTTTCAACCAAGTGATTCTGGATTTGCTTCTGATGTTCAGTCATGTTGGCATAAATGATTATCTCTTTCTTTCGTGGAAGCATCTGCTCTACATCCTCCTTCATACGCCTTAGAAGGAAGGGACGCAAAATGGCATGAAGCTTTGAAACAACATGCACCCTTCTCTTCTCTCCAGTTTCTTCTTCTTGTTCTTCATTTCCTTTCCCACAAAAATCAAACCTTGAAAGAAAACAATTGTCAGCACAACTAAGGCAAGGCAAATGAAATGTAATGTGTGGAACACTTAACAGAAAAACAGTCCACATGTTAGGGTGCTTAAATCTATATAGCATTTTAAAACAACACTAAATAAGTTTATGCTAATATTCGAGAGATATTTAACAGACATTGCATATCCTGATGGTTGATAACTTGATATCCATGCACAACATATATCAGTTAAGTACATATTCGCTACTCCACATGCATCTCATCTAGTGCACGCATATAGCCTGAAAAGTTCTCATTTAACTAGGAAAGAGAAGCATCTATAGGATGGGATGAACAGTGTTGCAGCTTCATACTACATATATCCACAAGAGCTTTTTGTTTCAAGAGTAGAACAATCATTGTTCTGCTAATAAATTTATGGATACAATGCATGGGGATGGAAACAATACTGCCACCTAAGTAATTTCAACAGATTCCTTTTCGTTGCTTTGACACTGCATGCCAAATTATCAAGATGTGGACCATGGGCAGAGCAAACACCAGATAAAAACAGCCCAATGCTAACTTACAAGGTTTTTATTAACTTGTGATTAGGACCAATACAAGACATCTATGCATCAAGATAGAAATTGGTTGCTGAGGAACACAATATCGTTTCTATTATATTGTATATGCACGCCAGAGCTGAAAATAGCTGCTACAAGTGAATTACATGAATGAATGATTGAAAGGTAGAAATAAGAAATGCTGGGTAAATTATACCATGACTCAAATTCCTCATGTGAGGAGAATATATCAGGCAAAATGAAGTTCAATAGTGACCACAACTCTGCTAGATTATTCTGCAGGGGTGTCCCGGTCAAAAGTAGCTTGTTATCCATTGGAATGCGTTTCATCTCCCTCAACAACTTACACTTTGAATTTTTCAACCGATGCCCCTGGAGAAAGAAGTATCGAACTGATATGTAAATACAAAAAAGGAGGAAATCAACGAGGGTAAGAATTTAGAGAATATGTTTTCCCATCACCTCATCCACAACAACATACTTCCACTTATGGTGGGCAAGAAATCTAGCATCTGACATGGCCATCTCATATGAAGTCACTACTATTGGAAAATCAGGGCCCACGTTTTTGGGGAGATATTTTCTTCTTATCTCTGCCCGGGCCACCTTATCTCCATGATAAATGATACTAGACAGAGATGGAGTAAACCTGAAACCAAGTGCCATGCCATTATAACATCAATTAAATGGACGGTGAATAAATACCATGGACATTTACCTTGAGATTTCGCTAACCCAGTTTGAGAGGGTGGACAGAGGAGCAACTATCAAGTATGGACCATGCATGCCTTTCCCTTTCAGATGAGCAAGAAATCCAATTGTCTGAATAGTTTTCCCAAGGCCCATTTGATCAGCCAGTATCCCATTTAGCCCATTCTGCCACAATGATATAAGCCACTTCACACCCTTTATCTGGTAAGACTTCAACTTTCCACCAGTTAATAACGGCACAAGACTGGCCTGCTCTTTTTCCCACCTTTCTTCTTCTGAGAGATCACAATCTTCTGCAAGACGATCTTCGCGAGATCTTGTAAGCATGGCTGCCACTGCCGTCTTAGCCTTCTTCTGAACAGAGATTTATTTTGTGGATGTCAGAACTAATACAAATTAACAATAGGTTTCAATCTATTAATATAGCTATTTGTCAATATTTTTCCTAATATATTAACTTGGATATCATCCTTAGAAAATTGAAGTTTCATAATCATATAACCATTTGACTGCTAGATACCAACAAGGCAACAACTCAAACAAACCATAGAACATTATCCACAATTCCACATATCCTGACTCTTACTGAGGAATACAACTGCATCCATGCTGTACCCATCTTTGAAAAAAAACCATTCAACTATACATTGTGAGTTTGTTAACTTAGAAAAGAACGGCGCTGCATCCTAAAATGATGAACAGCACGGACAGCCCTAAGCATAAGACAAACAGCATTATATGCTTACTGTTAGTGGACGAATTGAGATAAGCATACTGGATAAAGTATTTTAGTAGAGTAGATATGTCAAAAACAACACCTGATGATCCAAATACAGTTGAATAATGCATACTGGCAACCTACAAAAGATAGAACAATGCATGAAGCATGCACTCACGTCATTGTACTGAGGCTTTGCTTTCCTCTTTCGGCCACGTCCTTTCTTCTTCTCTTCTACCTGTGGCTGTTCAGCTTGAGCTTCAACAGCTTCCTCCTTGACAGCCAGCAACACCAACATCGTCAGGCGGAGGCAAAAAGATACAAACAAAGAAAAACATTCAACACGGTGAGATTTTCATACATCAGCAATCTGATCCATCTTCTCAAGTAGAAACTCTGAAAAGAGCTGTGTCTTCGTCAGAAGTTCATCTAACTTGTTATACCGCGCCTCAGGATCGAAAGCAACCTTTGCAGCTTCTTCCCTCTTCCTGGCCTCTTCTTCCTCAGCCTTGACCCGGGCCTCCTGAAGCTTATCTTCTTCCTTCTTCATCTCTTCCGTGATGAGGGATGCATCGCCGTTCTTGGCCTCGAGGTCAATTGGTAGAGATGAACCATCATCCAAGAAATCATCAGCTTTCTCCTCCTTCGCAAGCTCCAGCAGCTGCTCTTCCTTCTTGACAACAGGGAGCGCAGGCAGGGACATGGTAGCATCCACAAAACCATTGGTTCCACCCTCCTCTTTCTTAACTGGGTCGGTAGCAGGGGAAGCTTCCCAGTTCTTGGCAGGGACGCAGTCGGCGTTGGACAAGGCAAGCGTCCCCATTCTGAGCAGCCAACTGGTTCAGGAGCACTTGGAGTCGGTGGGTGACAGACCTGGAAATGAATCGATGCAGGGAATTAAACGGGTGATGATTATTCTGCCTGTGGTTAACCCAACTCCGTGCCGATTCTAACGGCTCTACAAATGCACTGATCAAAACTCCTTGCACATCCTGCCAAAGGAAACGAACAACAGCTGCTGCAACGGGCTGTGGCTCTCACTCTTTCACTTCACTCATGGAGCACAAACAAAGTAAAAGAAGAGTTCATGCCGACCACGTTTGAAGAAACCACTACGGCATCAGCAGATGCTGTTCCGTGGGGGGCGGGGGCAAAGAGGTATCCCCATTTGGGTCTCTCCGCAACATGCTACATGTACAGTGGTGTGATAGCATCGGTAGAGAGATTAGAAGATATATGGGGGAGGCTGTCAATCAAGACGCAGCGAGCGACACAGATGAGAGTATCGGGAGTCGCGGGGTTAGGGTTCGAAGAAACGGGGAGCATTGGTACGGAAGGGATCTCAAGCGAGAAGAGGAGAATCGGTAGAGGCCGCCGGAGCGATCGCAGCGGGGCGTACCTTTGCCTGGGCGGGGTCGCGGCCGCCCCTCCCACGTCGGCGAGAGAGGGCGAGTGGGAGAAGCGGCGGTTCCGGTCCCGACTTCCGACGGGCGGATGGGGAACGGTCGGGAATGACGAAACGGGGTGCTGCTACTGTGCGTGCTAGGGTTTCGGAAATGTGGGAGAGGAGAGGGCGGGAGGCGGCGCCGCGCCAAAACGGTTGCTTGGAAATGGGCCTCGAGCGGCTCCGGTTCTAAATGAGGCGGACGGCCCAGCACCAAACCAAACAGCCCGGCCAACCAATTCGACCTGCGATCGTTTCGGGCCCATCATCCCTGTCAGTCCTTTGCACCTGTCCAACTCCTCGGCTGTGACACAAGAAGAAGAAGTGGCCGCTGCCGACTTGGCCAACGGCGACCGGATGTGGAATGCCATCGAGGTTGCAGTCTCATTGCGGTCGTGTCATGTCCTCTGTGACTGTGATGCAGAGCGACGGTGTACGTATGTTTGCGTGGCGCGCAGTCGCACACTCGGCGCCGACGACTCTGATCAGTGATCAAAAGCAGCAATGGAAATTCCTATCTACTACCCATCTGTCCGTAAAAACAATACCGTTTTTTCTAAGGTCGTATTATAGTTGCAGCTGAATAGTGAAAACGACGAGTGTAGACAAAAAAAATAAAAATAAATAGACCAACCTGAAATCGTTTTTGAGATAAATGGAGTGACGAGTCTACGCAATCCCATGTCAAGTACATGGTCAGCTCGATCACCCTACAAACTGTGTTTTTAAGCACCACACTTGTGAAAAAACATTCACCCCTTAGGCCCTTGTTCGTTTGTTCGATTAATCATTTTTCCCAAGATGATTGGGAAGTATTAGGCGATACGTTAACTTGTAAAGGATTAGATCCCATCTAATCCCCTTCAATCAATCGTAGACTAATCGAACAATTGTTTCGATGATGCGACAGTCCAAGCCGGAAAAAAAAAAGGCACGCTAGCGTTGTGCCCTACCCGTGTAGACCCCTCTCTTCTGCCTCTTCCCTCGGCCTGTACTATTTTTCCACATGCGTCGAGCACGGCACGAGCAAACCCCCATGGCCACCTAGGAGACAACCACAGGGAAGAAATATGTCTTCAACCATGAAATATTTGACTATTTTTTTTCTCGTTACTAGTGTCTTGGTTAGTTTCCTACGTAACCCTCTCCGCATCGTGGTGCAATCGCGATGCACTCCAAGGTTTGTGTCGCGAATAGACCATGCGGCATACCACGGTAGCCCATGCAAAATTGTCTCGACGGGTAATTGAAAAAATGTTTAAACCCCAGGTTTTAGGTGTGAAATAGTCAACCATGCATGCATACGATATGTGTTATATAAACTTTAGTATTATTAATCGCTTACTCTCATCGTAAATCATTTTTCAACTCTAATCTTTTTGAGACGGGCTCTGATTTTCTTCCATGACATCAGTTCTACGTACGGGAAGACTGTCAGCTATTGGGCGGATCGGCCCTGGACTGTAACAGTTGCCGAGCCCAGGCCTCCCGAAGAGGCCGTCAACTCATTCGCGCGCGAGCCCACCCGGGCAAAAGCTAGGGTTTCGCTGCCGCGCCACCCCATATAAAGCGCACCCGGCGCCTCTCATCCAAACGCCCCATCGCGCAGCCGCCCGCCCCCGCTGCTGGCTGCTGCTCTTCTGAACTCTTCCCCCTCTGTCGATGGGTTCGATCCACGCTGCTGAGTTCCTTCTCCGTTCGGTTTCGAATGCGTTTCGGCTTCGCGATTTCGTGCTCGTTTTCTCGCTGCGTGTGTGTTGGTTTGTTTGGGTTTGGGTGGGGAGCACTGTCCCAATGGCCGGCCGCCGCCGTTCCCGTGGGCGGATCCCGGTCTCCGTTTGAAGGAAGCTCCCGAGATGAAACCCCGGTGGCGCTTTAGAGCCCTCGTCCGTTGATACGCAGTCGGATGCCGGGTTACGCTCGCCTCCAAATCTCTCTGCTTCTCGTTTTCGGCCATGCGATTTCAGTGCCTGGTTCTTGCCCTCGTTTGCTCTTCTCCTTTCGAATCTGAGCTTTCTTTTTTGAAAAAAAAAAATAGGTGGTAGTCGTGCGGTGCAGTGATTATAAAAACATTCCTCGTCCTGATGGGAGGTCCCCCGTGATCGACTCCTATACACCCATAGAATCTGAGCACCATGCACTAACTCCCCTCTCTTCGCTTTTTTTTTTTTTTTTTGCTTTGATTTTTGTTGTTTTGATCCGGCGCAGTATCCCATTTGGATCTGTCTGTCGCCCGACTCTGCCCGGATTCGATTCGATTCTATTCTATTCATGCGATTCAAAGTTACGGACATCGGGCATTTCTGAATTTCATAGCTGAGTTTCGAACGCCTTTGTGCCATCACATCCAGCGTGCTTGAATTTTGACGCCCATGTCTTTATCATCAGGATGTCGATCGACTTGGGTCCTGCGGCCTGCGGCACAAAGATTGTCTTCGGCACGGCTCATGGGCCTTGAGAGGCTGCGGCTGAAGCCCACCTAATGAATCTACATGGAACAAGGGCCCAGTCTAGAAGCAAACCGCAGCCCGGCCATTTGTGATCGTAAATCGCCGGCCCTTTTGATGACTAGGCTGACTGAATGCCACGCTAAGATTTTGTAGATAGGCTACAAGATAAGCTCTACTTCCACGTACGTATCTGAGTCGAGCATTAGCCAAACAGTAACTGAAAATATGCCTGGAATGCTCCTTTCCAGCAAATAAATTTCGACATTGCCTGAAATTTGTACCGTAAACGTCTCAAATGGAAAATAAATACAACCAGATGGTAGAAGATCTGAAACAAACCAACAGCTGCAGACTGTGAGACGAGCTCGTTTTTGCTAGTGGTACACCACTGCAAACTCTCTTTGACAAGCACTATAGATGAGTACATATAACTTACAGATGGCACTTGCATTATGGCAAATTGTACACAAACCAGAACCAACTAATTATGCAAACACGTGGAACCTGCCAGGAAAATGTAGGACAGCATACAAGTACGAGCTCTAAGTCAGCAACTCACCATCGGTGCTGAAGATGACACCAACACAACACCCTCGGCAAAACCAACCGCGACTGGATCATCGCAGGGGAATTGTCTTCACTCTTCAGTCTTCAGCTTGGTGACCGTATGTGCTGTTCTCATTCTGATTAAGCTACTTCTGAATTCACCGTCCTCGACCAAAGCTAAAGTTTGGATCCCTCAATCCGGAGAAGCCCCGGTGAACCATCCTCCATCGCCACCACCGTGGCATTGTGTGGTGGCGGGCTAATCTATTCACAGATATCCAATTGTTGCCCCAGTCGTAGTCCCTGCAGCCATGAAGGCACTCGAGGTGGTCGCAGCCGTCAGCGGCGCAAAGCACCAGAGCAAGAGTAGACGTGCCAGTGCCACGGGATGCGAGCCTCAGGCCGGCGCTGCTGGACGCCGGTGATCGGGTCCCAGAACAGAGAGCATTAGGCCGCTTCTTTCAGCTAGTTGTAACGAGAGTGTAATTTTGATGTTGCCCTGACTGTGATGGTTGGCCATGTACAGGGATTTGGTCGCCGTAAAACTTCTCTTCCTCCTTCGATGAAGCATGTGCTCAAAGCATGTTCTCAAAAGATTAAAAAAAACCTGTGTTCACCTTAACGCTCGCTAGCTAATCGGTCGGTCATCTATGGGTTAGCCATCTATTCAGGCAGGCAGAACGACTATTAAACGGACAAGCAGGATTCACAGCTATGTACCTAGAACTAGCTGTGAAAGTTCAGCAGGACGGTTTCTTCAGTCATCAGCTACGCTAGAAAAATGACATGCTATTTTCCAAAGGAAAACTGAAGCAAGTTAAAAAGGATGTAATACTCCTATATCGCCAAGTTTTCTAAGGTATTTAGCAATGCAACTGCTAAACAAATATATCTTCTAGCACGCTGCCCATCATAGATGGCGGCTGGCTGGGCAAAACTTGATAGATTTGTGCTCCAACTACATATCACTTTAGTTTTGTACTCAAATCAATTTCCTCTACCTTTGACCAAATCTATAGAAAAACTGACCAATATCTATAACATCAAACGCACCATGAAATGCGTTTAGATACTTTCTGTGCGGCTCACAGGTCCTGGCATAGAAGGCCGATCACTGAAAACATTCAGATAACACTGAAAAAGTATTTCCAGAGCTAGAGATTCTGACAGCTGGAGCATGCGACGAGTCATTCACAACCACTACGGTACTCAGTAAGGGGGTGATCAGACCAGTATTCCTGAAAACAAAGCAAAACATAACTTCCTAATGAACGCCCTCAGAACATCATAAGAGTAAATCATGGCCATGTCGCTACTCAGTAATAAGTAGTACTAAGTATAAACCCGGAGCCCAAAAAGGAGGCGGAAGTCATCCACCCTTCATGCTTGAAGCCTTAGACTACTCGAGAAAACAAAACAACTTGATAGTAGAAGCTCAGAAGAAGTGAACGACAGCAGATTCAAGAGGATGGATCTGTCCATTTTGCAATGTACCACAGGTGAGCGCAAATCAGAGATCAGTGAGTCCTTGCTAGCGACAGCACCCTGCCACGATCTGAAAAAACACCAAACACAAAACTCATCACTAACCATCCAAATATGCAGTAACTAATTTGATGAACTATGTATTTAGAAATAGTTCCCAAAATACTTTGTTCGAGATGTGAGATTGTGAGCTTCAGCGATGCCGGAAAATAACATAATATTGTTAACGAAAATGTGAAGCAAGATAACAGCACTATATTAGATCAACAAATTTACTTCAATTAGCAATCTCCATTTTTGCATAGTACTGTAGCAGCAATTTCATGCTTCAACAACTATTTGACCAATCAAGTTGATCCTGTTTCCCATGGACTGCTCTGCTCCATAGGAAAGAAACGATGGCATAGGTGAAAAGTGGACATTAAATGGTGGTACAGATGAAAGTTATTTCAAAGAATAACCATAGTCGAGTCCTAAACTCATGGAAAACTATAGGAACAAGGTATGCATTTATGACTATAACAACATAAACCTAACATCAGGTTATACACCTGCTAGAAGCTGTTCAATTCTATTTACAAATGACAATCATTTCACGTGAAAATAAATAAGCAACCCAGATCCTTGTATCTTCCATTACATGTCGATAAAGTTTGATAATGCTAAAGGACAGCTCTTTGAATACAACAGTAACACTTGAAATCATATTAAAATTTCAGGAAAGAGAAACAGTCCAGGTAGAGTAAACCTTTAGTTCCAGGTAGATGAATAGAGTATTAACCAAGAATTCAAATTAACTATGTCTTAAATAATAAAAATGAAATACACATCTTCGAAAGTATGAACAGGATGAACTCAATAGGCAACCCCGATTAATCCCAATGACTTGCATAATTAGAATGTGCAATGATGTAAAAAGATACTACCCCCATTCTTTTTTTTAAGATGACATTCAGACTAAGGGTTTTAGTCCATTTCTGGTATAGCTTTGATGTCTGAAACTGGAGGCAATACCATGCACAACACTCATAAGTCGTAACTAACTGTCCAGTTCAACATTCCACTTTAATGAACTATGTACTATTACTCATTCCAAAAGGTTACAATACAGAGTTTGAGTTGTGGACTTTAGTTTTGCCAGAAAAAAATATTTTATAAGAATTCTGAAGCAAGGTAACGGGGGTAACACTAGATCAACAAGTTTGGCTTCAAACTAAATTCCACCAGTGCTTGGTCACGCGCCTTAACAAGTCAAATCTCATAACAGAAAACATGTCCTGTTTTCTAATGTCATATACTCAGCTTCACTAGCGCACACAAAATTGCCTTGGGCAAGCTGTATGCATGAGTATAGCCGAGAAATATTATTTAAAATTATGGCTAACTGTTCACAAACCACAACTTTCTGATTTAGAAAACATATAGAAGCAGTAAAGAAAATACAGGACAAAAAGATAAGAAGCAGCTGCAGGTAGCATACTTGGAGTGTAGAAGCTCATGTAGGGTAGGACGCTAAAGTAAACTCCAGGCCCATCAACCTTCTTCACCCGCCCTGACTTGAGCTCGATAGTGAATAAGCCAGCACCTGTGCTTATGAAGATGACACCCACACCCTCTGCAGACCCAACCACAAATGGTCCATCTTCATCACCGAGACTGCCAGCAGGTACAGTTGTCGCCAGTTCTATGGCCTTGCATTGTACCCATTCTGCAGCTCCTTCTGAATTCACCTTCCTTGACCACACATAAAGTTTAGAACCCTCAGTGTAGGCAAAACCCAGCGAACTGTGCTCCATCTCCATGAGGGCAACATCATCATACATATATGGTGTCGGCGGGCTAATCATGGAAAAACAATTCTTGCCCAAGTCATATATGACGATTGTGTTGCCCCACCGAAGCGTGAAGGAGGCTTCATCTCCAATAACGGCTCCTCTCCTGGGCTGGACATAGGGTATGTAGTAGTACCAGGGGTCTGTAAGGGCATGGACATCTCGCCTGTGCTGGGCATAGGCTTCGCAATCAGTGTCAAGAGATACCGGCACGCTCCACGCACTTGTCTCTGACGAGTACACGGTCGCTGTGACGAGTTCCTCGTCGTCGTGGGTGGCCATAAAGACCACCCGGAAGGGCCCGACGTGGCAGTCGAGGTGGTCACAGCCGGGCACAGGACAGAACACCGCGGCGGAGTAGATCAGCCACGGGAGGTCCGGCTCGGGCACGGCGTGGCAGTCGCCCGTGACGGGGTCCCAGACGATGAGATGCCACCCCCCGTCGCCCACGTGGAGGAGGACGCGTCCATGGCGGCAGTCGAGGGCCCGCGAGCTGCCGCAGTCGGGGTAGGGAGAGAGGGGCGCCGCCGTGGTGGGGGAGAGGCAGGGGGCGGGGTCTCCTTGCATCACTTTGAGCCTGTGGAGGACAGGTCGCCACATATATAGTAGAAGTTTATGACACTTGATGCTTGTTTGCCGCATGTAAAAAGCTGTGGTATGTTCCACTGAGAAAGGGCATTTTGCTACGGCTCAGACTGATGACATGAAGGAAAATCTAATATCTTTCCAAAACATAATCCCAGCCGCTTTATCCTGACAATTACAACCACGATTAGATCAAATATATACAAACGACACTGTGCAAAAAAAAAAAAAAGATAAACAGCTAAACTATCTAGCGCTCCCCTTCGTGGTTTATCGCAAGCAATCGTTTATTTTGATTTTAGACGAAAAACAACCGACACTCAATTGAGAGCATCTTTCATCGAGTACTAACAATGGAATTTCACCAGTTGATTTGTTTTGCTAGCTGGTTACCTAGGTTCCAGGTTAAAAATATCCAACAAAATCAACTGAGCAGATTGTCCTAACCAAAAGCTCAGAAAAACTGAAACTTCAGAGGTACCAGGCCACTTCAGAAACACTTCACGCTTCATCAACATCTGCTCAGCCAATCTACGGCTATAGCGAAAAACACTCATAATCATACTGAATTTTCAGGAAAAGATTTGCACTGATACTTGACAAGCTTCTTGATGAAGACAAGGGCCAACACTCATAATCGTATTGAATTTCCAGGAAATGAAAATGACAGTCCACATAATTTTGCATTCATGTAGCTGAGTCAAGCATTAGCCAAGCAGTGGAGAAAATGTCCCTGACATATCGAACATAAGTACGGTTTGTGGTCCAAACAATCCATATGAAACTCATAGGACTGCAATCGAGCATGATGCCTTGCACCATTCGCAGTTTCATACTTCAACTTTAGTACAAAACAGATAAGAAACCCAGCACATTAAACTGAAATAGAATTTTCTGGTATCATGATCAGGATGACTGAACAAGAGCAGCCACAATGAACCATAATGACTTGAATCCTTCATGCTTAAATCCTAAATGTGCTTGACAGAAAACAAAAGAACTTGATAGTGGTAAGAAGCCAACAAAAGACTCAAGATGATGGATTTTTCCATTTTGTAGTGTATCACTGTTGCACATCACATCGGAGATCAGTGAGTCCTCGCCAGTGACAACAATCTGCCACGATCTATCTGCCACGATCTGAAAAGATGCCTAAGCACAAAACTTATAAGTCATTACCAAGCATCCGACTCTGAATTTACAATTCCATGGGCTATGTACTTAGAAATAGTTCCAAAACTTATAAGACTAGGTTTGATAAGTGAGCTTCAGCTATGCCAGAAAATAACATAACATCATTAAACAAAATTTGAAGCAAGGTAAAAGTACAATACTGGATCAACTATTCAACCAATCAACTTGATCTTGCCTCCCTTTGATATGGGGGTTGTATAGGAATTCGTACATGCAATCTGGGAGGGGCAGAGTAAAACAACTCGGCCTCCTAGGAGGCTGTGACTACTAGGATTAACTCTGCTGACTATTAGATGAATATGTCTGGTATTAAATAGCCAGCTGATTACAAACTAATAACCCTGAAATAACAGACTAACGAACTGCTGCTATTACCCTTCTTCCTGCGTTGATAAGTCCTCCCAACAAAAGCGTTGACAACACCCTTGGACTGCTCCAAATAACAGCTGAAGGTTTTAGAACTCAAATGATGGTATACATGAAACTATTTCAAAGAATAACCAGACATGAGCCCTGAACTCACAAATGACCATAGAAACAAGAGGTGCTTTGGATGACTATAACAGCTTCAGTTTTCCAAGCCTTCAGTAAAAATCCAAGTTCCACAATAAATTATGACCTGGATCCTTGTATGTCCAAAAACGTTTGACAGTTGACACTGCTACTTGACTGCCCATTTGAAGACAACAAAACACTAGATGTCACATTAAAATTTAAGGAAAGAGGGACAACATGCATCACACATTTAGAAAAGCAGTAACTCAAACATTCCGGACATAATAAGCTGAAATACAAATTTCCAATACTATGATCAGGACAGATTCAACAAGATAACCCCAATTGATCATAATGAAAAGCACAACAAGTTAACAACAATGTGCATTGATCTGAAAAGATATCATGCACAAAAACTCATAATTAGCTGTCCAACTCAGCGGTCAGCACTCAACTTTGATGAGCCATGTGTTTTTTCCTCATTCTAAATGTAACAAGACAGATTTTGGGATCTGAACTAAACCATGCAGAAAATAACGTAATTAGTAGATGAACAAGTTTGTCTCTGCATATTTAGCAGTTACACCAGTGCTTGGTCGTGCTCCTTAACAAGTCAAATCTCATTTTTTTTCCCAGTGCCATACATCCACTTTTCACTAGCATACACTTTGACAGGTTCTATACATAAATATAACTACCAGATATCACCTGATAATGACTAATCGTTCACAAACGTAACACCAACTAAGCAGACATATAGAAGGGTAAAGACAAGGCAGACAAGAAGCATACCTGGAGTGTAGAAGCTCATGTAAGGTAGGACGCTAAAGTAGACATCAGACTTGTCAACCTTCTTAACCTGTCCAGAACTGAGCTTGATCGTGAACAAGCCAGCAGTCTGTGCTAACGAAAATGACACCCAGACCCTCTGCAGAGCCAACCACCAATGGTTCGTCATTGGGTTCAGCAACAGGTATAATTGTCTCCAGCACAATGGCCCAGCACTGTACCCACTCAGCAGCTCCTCCTGAGTTCACCTTCCTTGACCACAGGTAAAGGATGGAATCCTCAATGCAGGCGAACCCCAGCGAACCGTCGTCCATCGCGATGAGGGCGACGTAGTACGCGGGCGGCAGGCGGCGGGTCGACCAAGGACAGGGAATCCTTGCTCCAGTCATACTTGACGATTGTGTTGTCACGCCGGATCGCTGAAGTAGACCGCGTCTCCGACAAGGGCGCCCTCGCCTAGGCTGGAGATAGGGCGTGTAGTGGAACCTCTCTGCACGTCCCTGCCGCATATGCTGCACATAGGACTGGGAATCTTCGTCGATGATGACCGGCGCGCTCCACGCAGCGGTCCTGGACGAGTACGCGGCCGCGCAGATGTTGTCCCTGTCCTCGAGGGTGGCCACGAAGACCACACGGAAGGGGCCGCCGTGACAGTCGAGGTGGTCGCAGCCGTCGGCATCATAGAAGACGGCGGCGGAGTAGACGAGCCAGTCGACGTCGGGCTGGGGCACGGCGTGGCGGTCGCCCGTGACGGGTCCCAGACGAGGAGGTAGTCGGCCCTCTTGTCCTCCAGCATGTGGATGAGGACGCGGCCGTGGCGACAGTCGAGCGGGCGCGTGCGGCGGCCGGGGCGGCCATTGGTCGGGCGCTGGCGGCGTCGGAGGCCGAGGCGGAAGCCGTGGGGGCGCGGCGCCCGGGTGCGGGAAGTCGGGCACCGACGTGGTGGAGGCGAAGCGCACGGGCGGGTCCCCCTGCAGGACCTGGAGCATGTGGAGGAGGCTGAGGAGGGGAGGGGCTCCGTCGAGGACGCGGTAACGGCGGCGGAATGCGGGGTGGTAGAGGATGCGGAGCTAGGGCTTGCAGACGAGGGCGGCGCGGAAGAGGTGCTCGGGCTCGTCGGGCAGGGAGGCGGAGGAGGATCCCGCCGACGAGGTCGTCCATCAGCTCGGGTGGCGGCGGCACCATGAGAATGGGGGGTATCTAATTATTTGCCATCGTTATGGATAGCACCTCTTCGTTTGCCTATCCTTAGAATATGCACCTATATATTTGTCCATTCCCGCATAAAAGTAGCTAACTTATCATCTGGCACGCCACGGAAGGCTATCCACCGTGGCAAAGGGAAGGAAAAAGACACAAGTACCCCTCCTTATAGCCAATGACGGGTGGGGCCGGTCCCAGTCATCTTCAACCTCTCGCTTCCCTAGTCCACAGCCGCGCCACTGCCAACCACGCCCTGCCGCCAGCCCCGCAGGCGCCCCCATTGGCCCCGCCCGCCGCCGCCAGCCACGCAGCTGCCCCCGTCAGCCACACCCGCCTGCCCTGGCCGCGTGCGCTC
Organism: Paspalum vaginatum; assembly: GCA_030272315.1. Taxonomy (NCBI): domain Eukaryota; kingdom Viridiplantae; phylum Streptophyta; class Magnoliopsida; order Poales; family Poaceae; genus Paspalum; species Paspalum vaginatum. The sequence goes on along the minus strand of CM059013.1, from coordinate 46,831,115 downwards.
GTGACCTCCGCGCCGCGCCAGGCCGTGCCGGCCGCACGCCGATGCCGACGTGGGCATGGAGTACACCCTGTTGCTTTCGCTCCACCTTCAGGCTGCAGGCCGGTGCATGGAGTACACCCTGCACACGCTGCCTGTTCACATGCTCATGCTCCACAGCTCGATAAATCGAGGACACGACACCCAGTTCATTCAGTTGCAAGCAGGAGTTCCTGGACGCGTTCATCCGTGACCCGGCATCGCTGTACGTGGCGCGTCGCGATATGCCCCTGGCGAGTTCCACTTCGCGCAGGGCGCAGGCAGACGTCGGCGGTCGGCCGCGTGCGTCCCCGACGCGTTCGTGACACGAGCAGCTCCTGCGCCTCCTCGTCGTCTTGTCCGCCGTCCTGCCGCAGGGTGCACCGGGTGGATGGGGGCTAGATACGAGCGGAGGAAGAAAGGGCCTGCGATCGAGAGGTTGGACGGCTCCGGCGCAGGCCTTGTGAGCGGCGAGAGACGTCGTCACCCCGTGAGTGAGCCCACGGCCCCGGCTCCGGCTGAGCGGTGCGTCGTCGCCCTGGCGTCACGCTTGGAGAGGAGCGGAGGCATGGATTGTTGTCGCCTGGCGCCCTGGCGGCAGGGAAGAAGACGACTGCACACCTAGGCCCACACGTCAGTGGAGAAAGGGGGAGGAGGAATAGCATAAGCAGGGGCACATCGGTCTTTTCCTATGCCTTTGCCATGCTGGACTGGCTATGTGGCGCGCCAGATCAGCAAAAGTAGCAAATAATTAGCTACTTTTATGCGGAAAATGGCAAATATGTAGGTGCCATTCTAAAGATGGCAAACGAAAAGGTGCCATCCGTAACGATGGCAAATAATTAGATACCCCTGGGAATGGGGTGGGGTGGGGGAGATCGAGGCGGAGTGCGAGCGAGCGGGAGTGGGAGACAGCTAGACCTCTTCTACTCGGTTCGGTTCAACCAGCCATGATGGTCCATACTGATATTGCGTCATGAGCCACGGCCCACGGTCCAGATTGACTTGAGAGCCATCGTTTATTAATCTCAACTCAAGCAACTACTTATAATAGTCCCTATAAAAACCACCTATAATAGTCACTAAAATTATTTTATACGTATCTTAGTATTTATTTTCAGCAGCAATATATATCCATATATTAGCACAAAACAACAAGGGCCCATTTTACCTTTTTTGTCATCCAATTTTTCCTTTTTTAAAAAAAATTCAGCATGAGCACTGCTAATTCATTTAAGGAGAAGCAAGTAGTTCAAACATAGTTGATTACATAAATAAAATCTTAAACTCGATGACATGACCACTAGAAAGGAAAACTAAACTAAACATGGCTGACCACACACAGGACACTCTTAAAGCCATCTCGTCTTTAGCCAAGGAGAAGACCACCGATGGAGAAGCTTGTTTGCCACCAAAAACACGTCTATTTCTCTCTTTCCAGATATCCCAAGCTGTGTACATCAAGATCCCAGATATTGTCTTTTGCATGCTCTTTGGTCTATTCTAAGTGGACATCGCCGTAGCAAAATCAAATCATTGGACCAAACCCTTATTGCCTCCCAGACTTCAAGCGCAAAAGGGCATTTGAAACAAAGATGCAGACCAGTTTCCTCCTCCAGATCACACAGTGAACACATTGGATTGCATGGTCATTGTCTTAGAATTAACTTGTCTGCCGTGAGAATTTTAGCCTGCACCAACAACCATGTAAAGAATTTATGCTTCCCTTCAGCATGAGCCTTCCAGATTGTTTTGGCCTTGAAGGAGCAAACTAAACCCTGAAACCAGTGTTGCCGTAAACGGCCGTGTAGTCTATGTACACACCTGTGTACACGCTACTCAATAGTCACTGTGTTGGCCGTGTATTCCATTTAATCCCGTGTAACCCCGTTTAATCCGGTTTTTTAGTCCGTTTAATCAATCGTGTAGCCCTGACTATTCGCTAAACGATAGGTGACCGACTGTTTAGCGTTGCTGTTTAGGATAACCTTGCCTGAAACTGTATGAGATAAGCAAATTTGGATGTATAAAGGCCATCCGCTGTCCATTTCCACCGAATGCAATCAGACTGGTTAGACAGTTCAAAGTTTTCAAGAAGGTCCCACAAGACAATGAATTCCTCCAATTGTTGCGTGGTATCCATCCTCCATAAGCCTCTAGTCCAATTTAGATTGACTAGTTCCTTACTGACTTTTCTACTCTTCCTCCAAGCCAATGGATATAAATTTGGAGCAATGTCCATCGGAGCCCTACCCGAGAGCCAAGAATCATGCCAGAAACTGGTGGACTGCCCATTCCCAATCGTGACCTCAGTGGAAGCTCTGAAAAGAGCGGCATCAATTTTGTCACAAGGTAGAACTGTTCCATTCCAAGGTCGTTGCTTGTCTGTCCAATCCAGCCATAACCACCTGAGGCGCAACGCCCGACTGAACTTCTCAAGATCAAGAATGCCTAATCCACCCAGGGACTTTGGCCGAGCAGCTCTAACCCATTTCACCAAACAGTGTCCTCCATTGGCTTGATCTGACCCTTTCCAGAGGAAAGACCTCCTGATTTTATCAATTTTTTTCATTGCCCACTTCTTAATTGGGAACACAATGAGGAAATGCACTGGTATAGCTGATAGCACATCATTAACCAAAGTTAGTCTTCCTGCTTTGTCAAGGAGCTTCCCTTTCCAGGCTGAAAGCTTGGTAGCCTGCTTACCAAGGATTGGCTGAAAATCAATTTTGCGCAAGGCACGACAGCTCAAAGGAAGGCCAAGATACTTGCATGGGAAGGATTTAATCCCACATGGGAATGGCTGCATTATTCTATCCAAAGCAGGTTGATCACAACAGATAGGATATACCGAGCATTTACTGAGATTGGTAGTTAAGCCTGAGACCTCACTGAAAGCTGCAAGAATTTGTTTCATGGTAAGCACTTCTTCTCTGATGGGATTCAGAAAAATAGCAGCGTCATCCGCGCATACAAACTGACCCTCAGTCTAGCAGCCCTATGCTGAACAGCTTTTGTAAAGGATCAATAGCAAGAATGAAGAGAAGAGGGGACAGGGGATCCCCTTGCCTCAGACCCCGCCCATGACTAAAAAAATTCCCTCTGCACCCGTTGAGCAACACTGAGGAGGTTGCTGTCCTAAGAAGGATGGACACCCAACCCCTCCACCTTTGACCAAACCCCATCATCCTATCCCTCTCCTTGACCATGCCGCTCTTCCTCACCCCGCCGAGTGCGTATCATCTATTCTTGATTTCGAAATGTGTTTTCGTTTGCATTACCTGCTTGCCAAAACTGCTAGAGTACGAGATGGATCACAGAGTATGGGCTTTATTTTGTCCCTGAACATATCAATTTTTTTAGTTAGATGGCATCAAAGAAAAAGGTTCAATGCCAGTACCACTTCTTAGGCTGTGTGTTTGGTTCAGCTAGAAAAATAATTGCTAATAGTGATAGATAGTATTAACTGCATCCAACCAGCTAAGGTTCAAGATGAACCTATTTGACCTAAATCAGGTACATTTTAGGAACAATTTATTTAGGTGTATCCAGACAAGTTTCTACTAGCTGGGTGCCATCAGATTGCCCATCAAACGGCACGCGGTTTTGGACAGGGAATTGAGCTGTGTAAGGTTGTCTGGCTCACCAAATCTTTTCTTTTTTTAAATATGTAGAAGAGTTCACCGAATCTTTTCGACTGAAAACAATAGCGTTGTCCTAAATTGTAAGGTGTTTTGGTGTTCATTTTCTCAATCAATATTTTTATGATGTTGATGGATCTAGATACACATACATGTAACATGGAATATTACATGACCTATTCAAAGCCAAAATTTATACTTAATCAGCTCAAAATTAGAAATGATCCATATTAAGTGATGCCACGTAGTTAAGGTAAATGTTATGATAAACTACTATGCATCTTTGCCGCAAAGTAAAGTTGCGCATGATATAAAGAAACCGTGGCATGTTCCACTGACTAAGGGCCTTATTACTTGTGAAAAAACAGGGAAAATATTTTTTTATTTTTCAAACCAAGAAAGTTTGAATTTCTTTCCTGGAATTGGAAAAATATAAAAACAAAGGCAGCAGCTTGGTTATCTAATAGCACAAAACCTCGAAGTGAATGCTTTATCCTGCAGATTACAGGTTACAATAAAATTTTGATCAAGGCACAAGATACACTGCAAATTCAGATGATAAGCCATCTTACACTATTGAAACTGGCATACCCTTCAGATTATATGCAGCAGTCAGTAGAGAGTATCTTTCACTGAGCAATGATGACTGAAGTTCACAAGTCATAATTTTTTTAACGGATCCAACAAAGTTAAGTGACCAGGTGTCTTAACCAGGCAACAGTTACAGAAACAATGATAAAGTTCAGAGCTATCGGTATCGGATGATTTTAGAAAGACTTTATGCCTTCAATCGACCAGTGGCCATAGTGAAAAGCAAAGGGATTATTCCAGGTGTGATGGTGCAATATGTCCTTTTTCACAAGACCACTTCAAACCAGTCTTGAATCCAGTGATGAACCAGAAACATGAGATGATTCAGCATAACCTTCCAATGATGTGTCAGAAGTATTACACTCCTAGTTGACAACCTTCTTGAAGATGAAGAACCGGCACTCAATCATATTGAATTTTAATTTTAAGGAAACAGAAATGGCATAAAGTCCACATAGCTTTAGATTCATGTAGCTGTCAATCATTAACCAAACAGTTAACATATTCCTAGAATCCTATCATATTGAACATAAATAAGGTTTGTGGTCCACATGCTCAGGAATTCGGTATAAAATTAACCCGACAGCAAATGAACATGATGAATTGAAACATTCAGACTTAAATTCAACAGAACAAGAAACCAGCATGTCAAATAGAGATACGATTTTCTAGCATCGTCATCATGATGATTGAACAAGAACAACCATAGCTGATCATATTGGCTTGTGCTTTTCATGCTCATACTGCCCAACTAAGAGTGAGCGAGCGATGGGGCGGTCGAGGCGGAGAGCGAGCGATGGGTGACAGCCAGGCAATGGAGTACTGGAGTGGACAGGGCACGGGCGCATCCTCTTCTACTCGGTCCGGTTCAACCACGGCCCACGGGCCAGATTCAGGAGTTGTTTCACCGGGAATGAAATGAACCTTCGGTCCCAAAATTGGCTCCGGATATCAAGTATCAAGTACGTCCACAAACTCAGGAAAACCTCAACTTTGGGTGCTTAAAAATTGTCTTTTATATCATTAATCCTAACAGGTGCAATCTCAGCCTGTTAGGCCAATGTGACAGCCGTGTGGGCCTAATGCTACTTGGGCCCATATGTCAGCCTCTCCCCACCCACACTCCGCCCGTCGATGACACGCTATCGGTGGTGGCGCTGGCCCTGTCCCTGGCAGTGCAGGCGGGCAGCGGACGATTGGCCCCCACGTTGAAACCCAATCAATCTATCCTATTCTTACTGTATATTAACAATCCACCCTCACGTACATGCATTCATCATCTCTACATTACTCAACTTTATAAATTCAAATTAAGAAAACCACACAGTAGGTTCCATACAACAGAATATACTAGACGATAGACATTGAATGCAATTTATGGTTTAGCAGCGATCAAAAAATTTATCTAATCTGCATTGTTGAGTTGAGAACTAACCTTTCCCCGAAAAAGATTAGTATTCATGACATCTTCCACTCCCCATTTCAGAACAGCATCCAGTAGAAAGCACCCTCTTTTCCAAGCTTGCAAGACAGGGTCGACGTGGCCTTCCCTCTCCTCCGCCATCGTCATCACCTGCCGTGGTTGTCGATCGGCTACCCCCGAACCACCCGCCATCACCAGCGCGCGTTGCTGCTCGCAGCTTCCTCCCACGCCAACCCCTCCGCTATCTCGTGGCTGCTCGCCGCTTTCTTTCTTGCCGTCCCCTCCAGCACCCCAGCCTTCCGCATCCTCCCCCCCGCTCGTGGCTGCTCAAGTCTTCCTCCGTCGCCGTCCCCTCCGCCACCTCCCCCTTCCGCCGTCGCCACCACCGCGCGTGGTTGCTCGCCGCTTCCTCCTCCTCCCTTGGCAGACCCTCTGCCACCTTCCCCTCCCGTCGTCACCAACGCGCCTGGCTGCTCGCCATCGCTTCCTCCCTCGCCGTACCCTCCGCCACCACCAGCCTCCTCAGCCACAGGCTGCTTCCCAGAAGCGCTACCGCGGCGCCGCCGCCCCGGCATTCCCTCCTCCTTCGAAGTTAGTCAAAAGCTGGTCGCTTCCTTTTGGCACGGCTGTTGCTGCCAGGCTGCTTGTGTTGCAGAGAGGAGCGGACGTCGCTCTTGCGTTCTTTGCTTGTTGCGGGTGAGTCGCTGGGCAGTGGGGCGGCGAATTGGTTTTTGCCCATCTGTGGAGAGTGGAGACAAGGTTGGATGCCTGATTGACTGGATGGAATGGAGAAGGGAACACTGGAGTTGAGAGTTTGAACCTGTTTGATTGGCACTCGTACGAATTCGCTACCGTAGTGTACGTGTAGTTGCTACTGAAGCTATCTTTTGTACGCCCTTCGGGTTTTTTTGTGTTTAACGTTTCTTTTCAAAATTAAACTAGTTTATAATTAATTTTCGAGAACGGAGACATGGGTAGTTATCGTGACAGATTAATTAGGGTAGAAATCGAGCCATGGCTAAGAGTGCCTATGTTTCCCTTGTTACGTTTCCTTCTTGCCAACACAACGATGCTCACCATGTTTCTCTAAACTAATTCTTTGAACCACCGGAGCAGCGCGAGTTGTTCCTTTTAAAATAGGTTTCTTAATGAGCGCAAATGGTTGTATATCCTTGTTGCAACTTGAATATATAGTTCAGCTCAAACTTGAACAGGCTCCGGTGTGCCAAACCTGTTAGTTGTCTTCAAAGATATCATACATGTTTTTTAATTACTATTAAAACAATGTGCTTATCTATAATTTTCCTTTCAAATAGAGAATCCCTGGAAGGCAAACTCAAAGTGACGGTTTTTAAACTTATCTAAATTAGTAAATTACTATCCTCCACTTCCTTGACATCGGTATTATAAACAAAAAACTAATTTCACTGTGTTGCTTATATTGGACAATACTGCGTATCTTACCGAACTTTGAAATTACACAAAGCAGAAATAGAACCCTCGTTGATCTTTACTTGATAATTATTGATCAAATTCTTTGAGATAGTTGCATGACTGGTTTCACATTTGTAAAAATTAATTTTTTTAAAAAAAGATTTTAAACATGTGTTCGGGTTATTTTGATATATTGAAAAGGAGTAAATGGTAGGTGAACTAAATATAACATGAAAAAAAAGTATCTATTTATCCATAAAAACCACACGACACAATCAAGCTCATAAGTTCATCGTATTATTGAATCAGTTGTGTCGAAGCAGTTATATTTATTGAAACTGAAAATGTGTTATCAAGCCTAGTTGATCTGCTTACATAATTGCGTCATGATAGTTAGAACTGGAACACAACCAAGGCTTATTGAGTTGATTCCTTATACTTATTACTAGTCGTTTACCTACGTGTCACCAACCTAATTGTGCATCTACCACAGTATTTTCTTCATATCTAACGACACATGAAAAAAGGATGACACTTAAATGGATGAATTTAGACGTACGGCCAGATTTTTGTTAAATCCAACAGCTCAGATCTATTCGATTTTCTAGTATTTTTTTTGAACCAAATAACACATGAAATGCATAGGACACTCATTTTAGTTTTTTTATATTCATTAAATCCAACAGGCAAGATGTTTCTTTTATTTCGATTAATGTGCAATTTCTAGGCTCTTTAAATAAATGTGGTGGCTTCTTTTAATTAATACTCTGTTATATATAGACTATAGCTTGCACACGTGAAAAACGTATTTAGCTCGGACACTTAATGAATATAGACCTTTAGATATATATCCATTAAATCCAATTATATGAATCTTTTCAGTTTTTTTAGCATTTTTTTAATCGAGCAATATCTGTATTCGTATCAAGACACAGTTAAATGAATTTAGATAGATGAAGCCAAGTCGTTTAGTGTTCATTAAATCCATAAGGGCAGGATATTCCTTTTTTTTTTTTGGTTAATATGGTGGCTTAGGACTAGCTATTTTGTTTAGTTAATGGATAGACATAGCTAGCAATTGACTTGTGCAAATTTGCGGAGCTATATCACTGTTATATACAATTCCCTTTAATATATACATCCTTATATTAAACATTCCTTTTTTGTATTGTAGTTTGGGAACCTGTTCATATCTACTCATCATATTTCATCGAAGAATAACCTAACAATTTATTTATGAACCGTTGTTTGGTAAAGTGTGGCACGCACCAAACACGCCGCGCCCTCGCTCGTAGCCCGCTGTGAATTGACTGGCAAAAGCGCCTCCCATGGATCGTCGTGTACAATTCAACCAGCTACTCGATCGGTGTCATGTCATTTCATAGCCATGCTGCTACTATACCTGCTATGCATGCAGGGGCGTAGGTTTGATGGCAGCTGGCGATGCAGCAGGTGGTCTGCATGCTGCTATGGCACCCGCGCCTTCCCTTTGCCACAACCTACGGACCAGGAGCTGGTAGCTGCTGTCTGTACGTAGGCGGTAGGCCCCCTGTAACTCCTGCATGCTCACGAGTCAGGACAACCCCCCGGGCCGTGGGGTGTGTGTTTTGAGTTTGACCGGCAGATCGACGGACAGGAACGGACGGGACGGGACGGGACACGTGATATATCAATCTAACTACTCGTGCCGGTCGAAACGTATATGTATCATCGGTCGGTCTTACATATTCGACTCCTGATCGATGTTGCAATTAATATAATCCCATCTAATATACTCCGTCCGTATGTATATATACATTACAATGCAAATAATCATAGGGCTTATTACTACGTCGTCTGCCGGCGGTCCTGGGGACGATCGATCGAAAAAGGCGGAGGGATCGAGGATCGAAACGCCATATACGTACGAGTGTGCGACGAACGAGCGAGCGACCGAGGCTGGCAGCTGGCTATGGGAGGGTCAGGCCGCCGCCACGCAAGCAGCGCCCAGCTGGAGGAGCGGCGTTCGTCGGAAACCCACCGGTACGGTACGCATGCTAGCTAGCTGTGCATAATTTTCTAGTCGATCTAAATAATATTATATATAATCATCCCTCCGATCCGTCCGCCGCGCTGCTACCTCTCTGTCCCTCCCTGTGTATATATATACACAAGACTATCTCCAAGGATTGCTGTAAATCTTGTCTATCCACTATTCTTCTACTATTTCAACTACATCTATCTCTGTCTACGATAGCGTTACAGTAGTCGATTTGTACTACAGTTAGCCTTTTAGGACAACCCCATTATTAACGTGTATATAATACAAGAGCTATCGAACAAGGCTACGTTGGAACACACTAGGAAAGAAACCTTCCGCGACCCATCTCTATGAGCCAACTAGCTAAAGCAACCAGGCCACAAAGTGAAGGTTTGGCAGACCAACCCCCTGGCTCCGTGGACCCACACAATCAACATATCTTCACCTATTTCATAGACGTACAATCTATCAAGTTAGCTAGTTGATTGCAACAAACTAATCAACTTTAGTTGATCCAAATGCACCTTGCTGGTAATATAGATAAGACCATAATTTTGTGATCGACTCAGGAGACATGACCCACCACCTCGTCGCAAACCAAACGGCTTTATAATGCCAGTGTGCAAATCATTTAAGATGTGTTGGTTGTGAATAAAAAGATAAAATATATTTTGCGGCAAAATACCAAAAACTCAAATCCCACGTGTTATGCCGTGTGGATACACCCAACTAATTAGTATTAGTTCCACAAAATTACAAAAAATTACTTGATTTGGGTCTAAGGGGATGTTTTGATACACCCAGCTAATTTTTAGCTAGTAGTTTGTACTAATTTTTAGCCACAAATTAGTTAGGGCTGTTTGTACCTGTATTATTAGCACAAAAATTAGCTAATTGACGTACAAATCTATCAGATTAGTTTTGCAGCTAGCTAATTAATTTTAGTTTGATCCAACTGCACCTCGCGGAGAACAATAGTTCCTTCCTCCCAGGCCCCACGTAAACCTGAACTTCGATAAAGCGAGGTGTACCTAGCGAACCCTAGAAAATTTCCCCCAATCGATCAACTCTTTCCCCTCTTAGCGAGCGAATCGGAATCGGCTCCAACCCCAACCCCAACCCCAACCCCTTATTCATCCGCGCTTCCATCAACGGTCGTGAATGCGATGTAACCGTTCAATATTACTCGGCTTACTTGGAGCGTCGGCGGCGTGAGGAGGAGGAGCGTGGCCTCCGGCGACCTGGAATCTTCTCTCCGCGATCCTCCCCCTCCTCCTCGCGTCGAACTGAGTGAGTTAGCTCTGCTCGCCCTCCAGTATCGCCTCTTATCCTCTCTGCTCTGAGCTCTCAGTAGATTTGATGAAGACATGTACGGAGCAAATCCCTACTGTTATAGAGTATGTATGCGCGGGTGCATCAACAGCCGAACACACACTGATAATGATTTGGAGTATTTCCTGAGTAGCACCCATTGGACTAGTATAGGATGAAGAAGACGAGGGAAAAAATATCCCTTTTTTTTTTACTAGGTGTTCCTCAGACCTGGCCACTCACTACAATAATGTCTACATGCCTATACATGTCTGCACACTCCGTTTTACAAGCTTTCTGCTCTCTCGTTCAAGGATGAACATCACAGTGCAAAAAAGAAGAATTGCATCTATGGCCGCCCGTAAAAATTTACCTTTTACATCTGTTTGCAGTCGTGGCCAAAGGTCAGAACTTGCAACTACAACTCGTATTCGGCAGAGTTCCATGTATTCAGATCGCCCCAGGCGATCTCGAGGTAATCGAGCACAGCTACCATCCAACTCACCGTAAGTGCCATCCTCGTTCCATTTTCATCAAGAAACTACTCTGCTCTTCTCATACAAGCGACAGAAGGTCAATGTACCGTCCAATGTCTACATTTTGTATGCAATGCCAACACCACAATGGCATGTTTTAATCAGGGCCGTGGAGGTTGCCACAGAGGGAAGCAACAATGAGCTTGGCCCTACAACAATTGCAGATGCGGCACCGTCGCTAAGTGACTCACCCCCAGCACTTGATCGCACTGATGGGTATGGCCATTATTGTTTTTTTTTCACCCAAACCATGGGCTGCTTGCTGTTATAAATTAGGCCCCACAATATTTTTGATGTGTTTCACATATATCTTAGCGCCCATTCAAAATGTTAGACCTCTCCTGGCCCACCACTGTGGCTTCCTCCATTTTGAACCTATGTCTGGGAATGTGGCTACTCCCAGAAAGCGCATTATTCCACTTTATGCCCCAATTGAAGCCATGGAAGTGCTTCTCCTGCCACCTACCTCACTGACTCCTGGTTTGGGATTTGAGCTGTCTAATTGCATTGCCCCCTACTGCAGCAGGCCAGCAGCCACGGGCACTGCCTCAGCTCATCTCAATTGATCTCGGATACACTCTTCACCATCTCCTCTGACTGATTTGGTTTTGTTTTTCTCCTTTCTTGTATGCAGTCCACAAGAGCAACACCTTTTTTTTTTTGCTTTAGTCACGCGTAGAAAACTTTGACAAAATCACCCTGAGTTGGAATGGGGGGGGGGGAGGGGGGACAGAGTGGCCTCCGGCTGCTATATGTATGTGTGGCTGCATCAGCTACCAGACACCTGGTCCTTTATAGCCATGAAGAATGATGTTCCCATTTCTTAAGTAGCAGCCATGGGAATAGGATTGGGGGGAGAAGTATCTTTTCTTTGACCGGGTGTGGGTGTTCCTCTGACCTAACCATTCAAGAAAACACTGTCGCTTGTTTACGCAGGGGAGAAATTATTTCTGTCAGTAAAAAAATAACCTTTTACATCATTTTGCAGTACTCGCCCAAGATCAGAACGTGCAACTCAAACTCATGTTCGGCAGAGTTCCATGTATTCAGATCGCCCATGGCGATCTCGAGGTAATCGAGGACGAGCACAGCAATCAACCAATTTACCGTAAGTGTCGTTCGGTCACTCCCTTTCCATTTTGTTCAAAAAATTTGCACTGTGTTCCTTTTTATTTACTCTGGCCTTCTCAACCAAGCAATAGTAGGTCTATATACTGTATATATTTTGTATGCAATACTTCCATTGTAACAATGTTCTGATCAGGGCCACGGAGGTTGCTGCCGAGGATAGAAGCACTGAGCTTGGCCCTACAATTGCCGATGTGTCATACTTGGAGACACTCTCACTAAGTGACTCACCCCTAGCCCCTGATCCAACGGATGGGTATGGCCTTTACTACCACCGAAAGTCATGGACTGCTTGCTGTTATAACACCATATCTTGGATGTATTTTGTATAAATCTCAGTGCCCATTCAAAATGTAGACCTCTCCTTCCCCGCCACCACCGCTTCCCCCCATTTTGAAACCTAATAGAGGAATCTATATGTCTGGGACCTTGGGTAATCCAAGATGGTGCATATTCTGCCCATATGGCCAAATTTAAGCTGTGGAAGTGCTTCTCCTTCCTCTGGGATTTAAGCTGTCTCTAATAGCATTGCCCCCTACCGCAACAGCCACTGTCATTGGCCCAGCTCTACGCAAGTGATCTGATCTCAGATACACTCTTCACCATCCTCTTTCCAACCGAGTTAGTTTTTTTCCCCTTTAAACTATGTGCAGTCCTAGAGCAACATTTTTTGCTTTCATCACATAACGAAACTTCGACGAAAAGAATATTGGAAAGTTACTACACTTATAATTTGCTAGTTATGTATGCTGAAGGAAGCATTCCCAGCTCTCTAGATTGACAGAAAATTGCTTATGTGCCTTTTTCCACACTCATTTCCTATTGGTTGTAGGTATGAGATGCTGGTTGACTGTGGCAGACACATTTTTATGTTTGAGGCTGCAAGTGATTTTCTGCAAGGCTTCTGCCAAACAACTACCATAAACCTGACCAAGCTTTTTACTTTTTTGTACTATATATATAATAATTGAGGGTCATTAAAGTTGATTATTTTTACTGATTATCTGTTTACACTGGATATACAAGAAAAAAAACTCTAACCCTTGGATGCTAACGAGTTTACTAAACCAACCATCCAAGGATTTGAATTCAACTCATGTTTGCGAAAATTTGTATGGCTATTTTACTAATCACAGTTATTTATTTTATATAAGGAGTTTCTTGGCATAGACCAACTTAATTCTGTCTGACATGTGCAACCAACCCAATTTAACAAAGTTGGACTGTCATAGTTAATTGGAGTTAAAGTGGAGCATTACCGTAAAATTTTCCAAACAAGCCACCACCAGCTGTTATGTTGGGCAAGTACTACTGTTGAAGGTCTAGAAGAAGGGTAGTTAGAGGCTGGCTGCAGGGGCTTATGGCTTATCTAGTTAGTCACAGCTAACTAGATAAATTTACATGTTGCGTGGCATGACTTGACTCATAGTTGCCATTTGGATTGTGATTCAATTTGTAGGCAAGTAGACTTGTCTGACATCCTGTGTGAGTTTTCATATATCTAGCTGTATGTTTCAGATAAACTAAACTTATTGATTTACTGTACGGTTATGGTTTTATTTAGGTCAGAGAAGCCATGCGAACGTGCGGGGTTGCAGGCACCTACATTTGACAATATGGATGATGCTTTTGAGTATCTCTGGAATAGTTGTAGAGTTGCTATAGCTGCAATGTATCCGCCTGCTTCACTAGACAAATCTGAGCATGGATCAGAGTTGATACTAGAACAAGAAGCTAGATCAGTTCCAGCACCAGAGCAAGCATTAGCTATATCAATTCCAGCAATAGAATCTCTGGGAGAGTGGGAATGTTCTGAAGATTCTGATGAAGAGATTGCTGAGAATGGAAAAAAATGGATGAGGGAGGAGGTGATGGTGGCATTTAAGAAATATATTGAAGGCAACAATGATTTTAAGGTTTGTTTTTTGTTGTTTCATTCGCAAAAGCTGTCTACTAACAGTTTTTTTCGTTTTTAGGTATTTGTTGATAACAAACTTTTTTCTTTTGTTATAGGGTATTCTTTATGAATTTGATGAGCTTCAGCACCAGTGTTTTAGTGTAGAAAACTATCACAAGATCTTCCACCATTTCAACTTCACTGTCAAGACGAAGGCACATGAGTCGGCTGACTGGGTATCAATGCTTTTCTTCGCCGAAGTGAAGGAGATATTGAGGCAGAAAATTTACTTCTGCTCTCCTCTAGAGCCGGATGAAAATGGTATGCAAATCTTTGTTAGTGCTTTGCTTAATTGGCAAGCTGCATCATTTATATCCTTTCCTGTCCCCTCTACAGGACATTGCTACGCATGCAAAATGCAAGGGATGGATGATCTGAGGCATCCTATCATAGGCGTATATGATAGAGGCAGTCCAGACACGACATTCCCCTTGATGTACGGTGGTGACCCAAGTGCCTTCGTCTGCGGCTGTTGCTATTAGGTGGTGGCCATGGGCCGATCTTTATTTATATGATTGGATCAGTCCTCACTCCTCAAGGGTACAAGACGAATGATTGAAATTTAGAAAAAAAATCCACCGCGGCTTACGGAGAGAGCACTAAGAATGAAGATAGTAGTAGTTATCAGGACAGATTAATTAGGGTAGAAATTAGAGCTTCGTGCTACTATCGGTACCGTCCATTTGCTGTCCATGGCTAAGAGGACCTATGTTCCCTTGTTATGTTTCCGTGTCACCAACACAATGATGTATTGTTGGCAACAGTGTCCAAGAGAAAACACACGTATCCCTCTGTTTTTTATTTGACGCATCGCATTCTAGTTTATTTGAATTTTGACGTTCCCAACAATAATTTTAGTGCAAATTGATCTACCTTTGCACGCCGCTGCATCAAGGAAAAAAAGATACCACTACATACATTCTCGTTGCCGCCGGTTAGTTTATTTTTTTACGGTCACAGGGAATGGGCCAATTATGCAATGGAAATTCAGGTGGGAGAAATTTTAAGAGTGTTTGGTGCTCCAATCCATTTATGTAAGTACGTATGTTTAAAAGAGTTGGCAGAAAACCGAAGTGTGTATTTATCTAGGGTCACTACTTAATTGGAGTAGTATATAGTGTGGATCCGTGATTTGTTCGCCGATGTATACGTATCATGATGCTGGTGCACGGCCGCCGGCCGCCGGCCGGGCTTGGGGGCCTTGGGGCTTTGGTTATGGCCGCTCCGGCACGCGCGCCTTCCCTTTGGTCACATGCAACCTCGCACCTCGCAGCATCTTCTTCCATGGGGGGTTATGCAAAATCGAGGAGGATTTGAGTGGAGGCCTGCGGTGGTTTTCTGTGCAAAATGTGGAGTATCTGTTGGATTGCAGTCGCGCAGCTGAGATGATCTGAGTGCATGAGTGTACCAAGCCCCTTGATTGCTCAGGAGATGCTGCCAAACCTAATTGGCTCAAATAATAATAATAGATAAATCTGTCTCAAGTATTATATACGTATGTTTATTGTAGCACTTAAAAGATTTGTAGCCTAGTTCCAATCCTAGTAACAATATAATTATTATATATTACAAAAATGGATCCAATAGCACACATAGATATTTTTATTTAGCGAAATAATTTCTTGTCAAGCCGGAACATGTTTTTCATAAGGATGGAGCATTTTCTCATGAAACCAGCATAATTTGTCTCATGGAGGTTGTCGGAGCGGGAGTGCTCCTGGTCAGGTGGCGGAGTGCACCCGGCCGAGATCCTCACTCCGGCCGAGATCCTAAGTACTGGGAGTAGTTAGGGGGAGCAATCGTTGTTAGCTAAGTTGGTGGTGGCACGATGGTGGCGAGAGGATTTAGAGTGGTTCGGGCCGCCGGAGCGTAATACCCTACGTCCACTGTGGGTGTGTTCTTGTATTTCGTGGGCTAGTTCGAGCTTATCTGAGTCTGTCTTTTGTGTTGCGTATGCCTCCCCTTTTATAGCCCAAGGGGGGCATGTACATGGTGGCCGGGCCCCGACAGGTGGTCCCGGCCATTTCCTCTATGCTACAGTTCTATTCTGTGCCTGATGTCCAACGCTTCCATGCTTCGCGCCTGTTCCACCGTCGTGACCTGGTATGGCCTGGAGATCCGCCATACCGTCTTGTCGTCTGGATACGGCGCCGCGCCGTCCTGCCTCACGCCGTCCTGTCCCATCGGCTGCTAATCCCGCTGAGAGGTTTCAGAGGCCGAGGGGCAGGCGACGCGCACGCGTGACAGGACAGGGCGCTCGTAGTAGCGTTGTAGCGCCGCTGCCTAGTATTAGGCTGAGCGCGGCCGCCGCGCGTGGCGCGGCCCATGATGAGTACATCGTACTTGTTTTCTCAATATAGACCCCAGCGTAGCTGGGGAAATCAACTGTAGTGCTCTGTCATCGCCGCCGCGCCTTGGTAAGGCGCGCCCCCCTGCCTCGACACCGCTGCCTGCCAGCGGCGGCGTCGGCGGGCGACGGGGGCACGCCTGTCTGACAACGGCGGCGGGCAACGGGGGCACGCCTGCCTGACACTCGTGGTGTCAGCGGCATTGGGGCGTGCCAGCCTGACAGCGGCGGTGTCAGCGGCATCGGGCACGCCCACCTGCCCGCAATAAATGCGGCAGGTGGGCGAGGCGCCCGTCTGAAGGCCCCGCCACGCGCCTTGTGGGCATGTGGCAACGCGATCCCTTGCCCTGTGGTCACGTGGCGGCCCCGGACCACCGAAGGTGCTGGCTCCGGACCTCCACGCGCTCTGCGGGCACGTGGCGCCCCCGGACCACCGAGGGCGCTAGTTCCGGACCTCCACGCGCTTCTGCACGTAGCAGCCCCGGACCACCGAGGGCGCCGGCTCCGGACCTCCCCGTGCTCTGTGGGCACGAGGCGGCCCCGGGCCACCGAAGGTACGGGCCCCGGGCTCCGTCCCGAGAGGTCCGGACCTCTCCTCGCGTGGCTGGGGGAGGCTCGGTCCTCAAGGAGGTCCGGGGCCTCCCCTGTGGGCCGGGTGCGTGGCCCTAGCTTTCCCAAGGAGTGGGCCGGGCCCATCTGTACGCGGCCTTAGGCCCTCCTTGTACTGCAGTAGTTACCTCCCTAGTGATCTTCGTCCAGTGTAAGCGGGTACCCGGTTAGCTGGGTACCGACAGTGGCCCCTGGGCTCACCTTTGGTGAGTTCTTCGAACCTGAGGTGAGCCCACCGTCGCTTACTACACAAGCCGCCGGGAGCCGTGTGTGGCTACCGGCGCTTAGCCGTTAAGCTCATAGCTGGGCAGCCACCTGACCCCGCGGGGTGGCCCCGTGGGTTCCCATGATCTGGGGGCGCGCGATCGTGGGAATCTCTCGGGAAACGTGGGGGCAGGCCCGCGTCGGAAACCGCGCAGCGGTTCACCTACTTCTTCTCCTGCCATTAAGGCGGGGCAGACGGCTACGTGGGCAGCCGTGCGTAAAGCGGAAAAGGCAGGGGCCCCGCACGTCGCGCCGGGACGCGCGTCCGCGAGCGGCGTCGGTTCGCCTTCCTGCCTTGCTTGCTCTTCTACCCGCCTGTCATGACTGCCTCCTCGGGCCCCTGCTGTCATAGACTTGGTGGCCCGTGGGTGCGCCCGAGCGTGCGTACACTTGTCGTCCGCGGCTTGCGGAGGATTGGGGGCAACCGTCAAATAGGGTTCTCGGCCATCGGCCGAGCACGTCCTTCTGCCATTTGCCTTTGCACCCCTCGCTTCCGCCGCGGCGCTTCATCTTCCTCGCAGCAGAGCTTTCGCTCCTTGCCCGCTGCGTGCTCCTCGCCTTCTCCATCGCCAGCTTCCTCAGCGATGGGTCCGAGCCACCAATCCCCCCGGGAGACTGAGGAGAACCTCACCCGCGTCCGCCGCCTGCTCGGCTGGACGGACGCGGAGCGCCGCGATAATGTTCGCACGGGCTCCTCCCCCCACCGCAACTTGCAGCTGGGGGAGTTCGTCCTCTTCGTCCCCTACCTCTACTGTGGGTTGGGGATTCCAATTTCTTCTTTCTTCATGCTGGTGCTGGAGACGTTTGGGCTGCAGCTTCAGCACCTCACCCCCCACTCCATCCTCCATGCGGCTATCTTTGCCCATTTCTGCGAGATGTTCGTGGGGGTTCCTCCCTGCGTGACGCTCTTCCGCCACTTCTTCTCAGTGAGGTGTTCCGGGCGGAGCTCGACGGAGATCGGCCGGTACTACTTCCTGCTGAAGGGGTCCGGGGGAAGATCGACCTACCTCCCCACCTTCGCCAGCGCCAAGTGGGAGCACTGGCGCAATGACTGGGTGATCATCAAGGCGGAGCCGAACGACCGGTTGGCGCTCCCGGACAGCAGCCCCGACGCACCCCTCCCGGAGGGTGCCTCGACGGATCTGCCACCCGAGCTCTCCCCCGTGCTGGCCAGGATCGCCGAGCTCGTCAGCGGCGGCCTGACCTCGCTGCACGTGCTCGCGGACTTCCTCAGGCGGAGGCTCGCTCCCTTGCAGATGCGGCCAAGGTTGGCGTGGAACTACACCGGCCCCGACGACTGCAGCCGGGTAGTTCGTGGCGAAGAGCACGACCTGACGCCGCTCCTGCTGGAGGAATGGGTGCGGTGCGTCACGGACGTGAACTTCCCTCCGGAGCAGCTGCGCCTGCCGTCCGCTATCGTGCCGCTCTGCCGCGACCAGGCCTTGCGGACGGCGGTGCTCCGGGAGATGCCCACGCTCGACGACGGCGGCCTCGCGGCGCGGCAGCTTGGAGGCGATCCCAACCGGGGGATCCACATCGCCGACGCCCTGGTTGGGGGTTCTGGTGCCAGAGGCACCGCCCCTGCTGACAAGGGCAAGGAGCCGGTGGCAGCGTCCCCCGCCGTTCCACCGGCGGGTGGTGAGGGGACGCGGCGAAGGCTGGCCCGCGGCGACGGGACCTTTGTCTCGGAGCCCGACCCGAAGCGTCAGCGGACCTCAGGGGAAGGCAGCTCCTCTGGGCAAGGGGAGCGAGTGCCACCGCCGCCTCCGGGCCAGCGGCACCCTCAGCGCCGGGCACCTCCTCCGACGCCGGACCAGCAGCGGCGACCCTCTCCGGCAGCGCCGTCCTCGGGCCCGCGGCAACAGCAGCCATCGGCAGCGTCGACCGCAGATCGGCAGCCGCGGCGAGGCTCCGGCCTTCGTGGCCGCTGGTCGGCGCCTTCCTCGAGGTAAGCCCTTTGGATCAGCTTCGCATACTTCGTGGTACTACGGCTAGCTTTTTTCAGGCTCCTCAGCCTTTCGCCGTGCATTCTTGTTTAGGCCGTCACGCCCGGGCGGCGTTCCTCCCCCCAGCGGCTCTGGTGGCCGGGCGACCACGGCGGAGAAGCGCGCCCCTGGTGGTCCGACGGCGGAAGACGCCACGCGGACCCGGGCTACGACCGAGGGGCCTGCACCGGAGGCCACCCCGTCTGTCCGGCCCCAGGTCCCAGGTGGACCGACGCCGGGGGGCGCCTCGGGGGTCGAGACCGTACCCGGAGTGCCTGCTGAGGGGGCAGCTCCGGGCGCGCAGCCCCAGGCACCAGGCAGCCCGGTGCCGGAGGGCGTCGTGACCCAAGGGCCTGCGCCGGGGGCGGCTCCTGACTGCCGGACCTCGGAGCCTTCGTCGCCCGCCGCCCAGACGACCAGCCCCAGATCTCCGCCTCCTAACGATGGGGAACTGGAGGAGGTTCTGGGTAGGCCGCTCCTGCCCCTGCCCCAGCCGGGTGGAGCCCCTCTCCCTCGCGTGCTACGTCGGGCGCACCGAGCCTTGGACGACGCCCAGGAGGCGCTCCAGCTGGAGTGGGCCCGGCTGCAACAGGAGCGCGAGGGCCTGGACGGCTGGCGGGCCCGTCTGGGGGAGCAGATCGAAGCCGCCACCGCCCAGCACTCACGAACCCGTGCGGAGCTTTCCACCGCCCGCACCGAGCTCGATGCTCACCGCGCAGCCTTGCAAGAGGACCTGCAGAGGTTCGCTAGCCGGGAGCGCGCGGTTGGGCTCCGCGAGAAGCAGACCGAGATGGCCGAGGCACGGCTGAAGCTCGAGCAGGCGAAGCTGGAGTCCGCGTGGAAGGGCGTGGAGCAGCGCCGGCAAGAGCTGGTGGAGGTGTCTGAGCGGCAAGCTGCCGTCAACTCCGAGCTCGACAAGATGAAGTCGAGGCTTGTCGAGCGCGAGGCAGCGGTTGCGGCTCGCGAGGACTCCGCCGCTCAGCGGGAGGCGTCGGCCAAGGCTCTGAGGGACTCTGCTGCTCGCCAGGCTGCCACGCTCAAGGTCCGCGAGGATTGGGTGAAGTCCCGTGAAGCGGGGCTGGCGGAGCAGGAGAAGCAGCTGCTGGCTGAGCGGGCCGCTCTGGAGCAGCTGAAGCAGGGTGCTGCTCAGCAGGCGGCGGTGGAGGACCGGGAGCAGATGCGCGCCGGCCTCCAACGCATCGCCGACTGGGCCGGGGAGGCGAGTTCGGCTCTGGTACCGCTCGGAGTGAGTCCGATCCGGGTGACAGAGCCGCCGTCCACTATTGCGGACGCCCTCCCTGTCCTTGACTCGGCGGTGGAGCGACTCCGGCGCCTAGACTCCACGCTCGGAGAGCGCCTTGAAGCTGAGGGCCGCGAGTTGTGCCGCCTTGTGGTGGAGCACCTCCTGGTCTGCTTCCGGAGCCACGACCCCGCCATCTCCTTGGACCCGGTCATCGCAGGTCCGGTGGAGGAAGCGGAGGCCGCCGCTCGGGTCAGCGTGCAGGAGGCGGTGGAGGTCGTCGCCGCCCGGTTCCAGCAGACCCCTGCAGACGAGGACTCGGATGTACCGGGGACAGGGGCCTCTCCAGCGCCGTAGGGCAACAGCTTTTGCTGTTTTGTTTTTTTTTATGTAAAACATTAGTATGCCAAGTAATATAAGAATGGTAGTTGCGACTTATCTCCATTTGCTCCCTGCTGCATGTTGGTGCGTTGTTACCTGACCCCCTGGCCCCCTGGTAGGTAGGCTCTAAGTTTTGAGGCTGGCTACCACTAAGTCAGAGGCCAGACCTGCATGCAACTCACGGCAAACGTCAATGTCGCACCTACGGGACCCACTCTGAGTTGACCTTTTCCACTACTCGAGGTCCGGAGCGTTTGCTGTCCGGGCCAGGGGCTAGGATGTTTGTTCGTGGGATAGCAGGGTGTGTGAGTTAAGGGTACGGAACCAGGCAAAACTGCGACACAGCCCTGGACTATCCTTAGTCCAAAACACCTTAGCTCTGGTCCGGTCCTGCAGTCGTTCGGACCTCTCCTAGCGGAATAAAAAAGGTAACCGCGCTGCCTCGAAGTCCTCGGAGTCGCAGCCGGACCTCGCTGCTGAGGTTAGGGGGTGTGCCATTAGCTTAGGGGGTGGTCCGGAGCACTAAACGCACTGTTCCTGATACTGGGGGAACTCACGGCGTGGTAGGGAGTGTTCAGTGCCTAGGGTATGAGACCAGGCTAAGCAGCTGACAGCTCCGTGCTACCAAGGCGAGCCCCTTTTCTTTGGACCTGGCACCTAGTATTCCGAACCTCCTTCCCAGCCTCTGTGCTAACCGCTTCACACTCAAGCTGCTAAGTCCTGCCGGTTCCAAGGAGATTTTCGGCAAGAGTAGGATTCCACATAGGGGTTAGGAAAAATTGAAACAAGTAGTAATAACGGAGACAAGAATTTCGGGGCTAAACTCTTTCTTTAATCAAGCGGTACAGGGTGTCATGTGATGTCAGCCAGAGGTCGGGATTACAAGGGCGGACCTTCACCGCTCTGGTCCACATGGTGGTCCTATTTAGCTTACAAAAAGAAAAAGGAGTTGCCCTGAATTCCTTGCCTACGGATAAAACTTACGGAGGTGCTCTATATTCCAAGGGTTCGGTAGCGGAACTCCTTCCTCCGTGGCGAGGCGAACGCAACCGGGGCGACTAACTTCTGTCACCTTGAAGGGGCCTTCCCAGCTGGAGGAGAGCTTGTTGCGCCCTTCTCGGCTCAAGATGCGCCTTAGGACCAGGTCTCCAGGTTGGAGCACCCTACCCCGCACGGTTCGCTCATGATAGCGTTTGAGCGATTGGTTGTACCGTGCGTTCCGGATTGCAGCCTGCCATCTTTGCTCCTCGACGAGGTCGACGTCGTCGCACCTCGCTTGTTCCTGCAAAGATTCATCGAAAGCTTGGACCCGTGGGGAGCCCAAGAGTATTTCTGGTGGGAGGCATGCCTCGGCCCCGTATACCAGGAAGAATGGGGTTTCCCCGGTTGCTCGGCTGGGTGTGGTCCGGATCGCCCATAGCACGCAGGGGAGCTCATCAACCCACTTCGCACCGTGCTTTCCCAAGCAGTTGAAGGTGCGGGTTCTGAGCCCCTTGAGGATTTCTGCGTTAGCTCTCTCAACCTGTCCATTGCTCCTAGGGTGTGCTACAGAGGCGAAGCATAACTGGATGCCAACGCCGTCGCAATAGTCCTGGAAGACCTAGCCCGTGAACTGGGTCCCATTGTCCGTTATAATACGGCTAGGGACACCGAACCGGCACACAATGGACTTAAGGAAAGCTGTTGCAGTTCCTTGGGTGATGCTTACTACTGGGGTTACCTCAGGCCATTTTGTGAATTTGTCAATAGCGACGTAGAGGTACCGGTACCCACCGACAGCTCTAGGGAAAGGTCCCAGGATGTCCACCCCCCATACCGCGAAGGGCCAAGAGGGTGGAATCATCTGCAGAGACTGAGCCGGTGTGTGTATCTGCTTTGCGTGGAACTGACACGCCTTGCAGGACCTTACTAGCTCAGCTGCATCCTAGAGCGCTGTCGGCCAGTAAAAGCCATGCCGAAAGGCTTTACCGACCAGCGTACGGGACCCTGAATGATTCCCGCACTCGCCTCCATGGATCTCCGCGAGTAAATCGCGGCCCTCCTCCCGGGTTATGCATCGCATGAGGATGCCATTGGCGCCACGCCTGTAGAGATCCCCTTCTACTAGCGTGTAGCGTTTAGCCAACCGCACTATGCGCTCAGCGGACACACGTTCTTCGGGAAGGATTTTGTCCTTCAGGTAGTCCCGGATCTCTGAGATCCGTGCATCGGGACTGCCCTGAGCCATTGGATGTGTCCCTGATGACATGCCGGGGTCATCAGTCCACACGATCCTTGGTGGGCTCCAGAGATGGAGGACCACCGGGACTGCTAGCTTCGAGGTGCTAGTTCTGCCCCCTTCGCCCAGTTCGGCTGGCTGGGCGGTTGGTCTCAGCAGCTATCTTTTGAAGACGCCCTCGGGTACTGAGCCCCGAGTCGATGCCCTCGCGGAGAGGTCATCTACCACTAAGTTGAGGTTCCTGGGAACGTGCTGCAGTTCCAGGACCTCGAAGTCCTTCTCGAGCTCCCTCACTCGCATGAGGTATGCTGCGAGCTGGGGGTTATTGCAGCAGCACTCCCCCCGGACCTGTCGGATCACCAACTGGGAATCCCCCTTAACCAGGAGCTGCTTGATTCCCAGTGAGTGAGCGATCATGAGCCCAAAGATCAAGCCTTCGTATTCCGCCATGTTGTTAGTGGCTTTGAATTCGAAGCATACTATGTATTTTACTTGATCCCCGTTTGGGTCCACGAGGGCCACTCCTGCTCCGGACCCTTTTTTGCGGGCGGACCCGTTGAAGAAGAGAGTCCAGTGCGGCTCGGTGAAAACCCGGACGGTCCTGTCCGGCTGGGAAGGTTCCGCCTCGGCTTGCGGACCTCCAGATTCCGAGGCGGTGGGGGTCCACTCTGCGATGAAGTCGGCTAAGACTTGGCTCTTGGCAGCATTTCGGGGCTGGAAGTTGAGTTGGAATTCTGCCAGCTCCGCAGCCCATTTGGCGATATTCCCAGTAGCGTTAGAATTGCGCAGGATTGCTCTTAATGGGTAAGAGGTCACCACGACAACCTTATGCGCCTGGAAATAGTGGCGCAACTTTCTGGAAGCAATAAGTAATGCGTAGGCGAACTTGTGAGCTTCCAGATACCTGGCCTTCGCCCCGTGGAGGACTTCACTGACATAATAGACTGGCCTCTGGGTGGTCCGGGCCTTAGTGGCAGGTCCGAGACCATCTCCCCCTGCCAGGCTAGCCCCCTGGGCGGCTTGGCCTCCAGTTTCTGGCGGCTTACCGCCTTGGCAGGGCAACGTGCCAACCGGTCCTCCGATATCGGGGCCGGCTGCAGCTCCCGTGGTGGGCGGACCACCACCTTCCACTTGGGGGACCCCGGTGTCTCCCTCGTGGGGATGGGCTGGTCGCTCGGCGACCAAGACCATGCTTACTACCTCGGATGTCGCCGCGAGGTAGAGAAACAAGGTCTCACCAGACTCTGGCGCCACTAGAACGGGTAGAGTAGTGAGATGCTGCTTCAACTCCTGGAAGGCTTGCTCAGCCTCTTCGGTCCATATGAATGGTCCGGACTTCCTCAAAAGCTTGAAGAAGGGCAGGGCTCTCTCAGCTAGCTTTGATATAAAACGGCTGAGGGCTGCCAAGGACCCAGTGAGTTTCTGGAGGTCCTTAATGCAGGCCGGCGGCCGCATAGCCTCGATCGCCCTGATCTTGGTTGGGTTTGCCTCAATGCCGCGATGTGACACTAGGAACCCTAACAGTTTACCGGCCGAGACGCCAAAGACGCATTTCTCGGGGTTCAGCTTCGTGCGCGTTGTGCGCAACCTATCGAAAACGAGGGCTAGGTTTTCCATCAAGGTCGACCCTACCCTGGTCTTGACAACAATGTCATCGACATAGACCTCTACTATGTTTCTGATCAAGTCGTGGAACGTGAAGTTCATGGCACGCAGAAACGTAGGTAAAGCATTCCTCAGACCATATGGCATTACAACGTAACAATATAAACCATCTACTGTTACGAAAGCTGTATGCCTCTTATCCTCCTCGTCCATCTGGATCTGATGAAACCCAGAGTACGCATCTAAAAAAGACAAGAGTTCACACCCGGAGGTGGAATCTACTATCTGGTCTATGCGCGGGAGGGGATAAGGGTCTGGAGGACATACTTTGTTGAGGCTGGTGTAGTCGATACACATCCGAAGCTTCCCGTTCGCCTTGGGGACGACCACCGGGTTGGCCAGCCACTCGGGGTGATGGACCTCCTCGATGAAGCCTGCGTCCAGGAGCTTCCGGACCTCCTGACGGATGAAGTCCTGGCGCTCCACGGACTGCCTCCGCGGCTTTTGCCGCACCGGCTTGGCGTCTGGGTTGATCTTCAGACGGTGCTCAATCACTTCCCTAGGGATCCCAGGCATCTGTGACGGTTCCCAGGCGAACACGTCGACATTTGCCCGGAGGAAAGCAACGAGCGCGTCTCCCTATTTCTCTCCCAGATTCCCTGCGATGCGGGTGGTCTGGGAGGGCTCCGCCCCGATCTGGACGGTCTTGACTGGCACGTCCTCGGGGTCGGAAGGGCGTACCTTGGGCACCTTTGGTTCCTTAACAGGAACCTTGGCCCGAGAGGTCGAGGGGTTGTCCCCCGCCGGGTTCGCTGCGTCAGTAGCGAGAGCATGGAGCTTCTCTACTGCGGCGACGGCTGCGTGGCGGTCTCCCGGCACGGTGAGAACACCCGCCTGGGATGGCATCTTCACGACCAAGTACCCGTAATGGGCAACGGCCATGAAGCGGTACAGTGCCGGTCTGCCAATGATGGCGTTGAACGGCAGGTTGACTTCCGCGACATCGAACTGGACGTTCTCTGTGCGGAACTTCTCCGGGGTCCCGAAGGTGACCGGCAGGTCGATCTTCCCTTTCGGGAAGATCGGCACCGGACCCACGCCGGAGAATGGGCGCGTCGGAGCCAGGCGCGACTCCGGAATCTGCAACTGCTTGAAGGCTGCATGGCTGATGATGTTGAGGGCGGCCCCTCCGTCGATCAACACGTGGTGGAGCCGTATGTTGGCGACCACTGGAGATGTGATGATCGGCAGTACGCCAGCCCCAGCCATGTTTTCTGGGCAGTCGGCCGGCCCGAAGGAAATGGTGGTGTCCTTCCACTTGTGGTGTGGAGCCACCCCAGGGACACTCGGCCTGACCGAGAGGACTTCTCGGCGCAGGGCCTTCACGTCCCGCCGGGAAGAGACTGCCCAGCTTCCGCCATACATGACGTACAGCCTCTTGCGACGTTCGTTGTCGCTAGATTCGGAGCTGGAGTGGCCTAGAGCGTAGACGCTCTTGAGTTCCCGCTCCGGGGGCTGGTAGCCCATCTCCTTGCCCCTAGCGGCGTGCCCATCGCCGCTGGTAGCCTTCCCCTTGCCAGGACGCTGGCGTGGGGGCGAGTCATCCTTGGTCGGACGCTCTCGGCGCTCACTGAGACGCCGCTGCACGAGCTTTTGTATCTCGCGGCAGTCGGCGGCGCTGTGACCGCTGTTGGGA
Organism: Paspalum vaginatum; assembly: GCA_030272315.1. Lineage (NCBI taxonomy): Eukaryota > Viridiplantae > Streptophyta > Magnoliopsida > Poales > Poaceae > Paspalum > Paspalum vaginatum. The sequence goes on along the minus strand of CM059013.1, from coordinate 46,804,714 downwards.
TGAACAGGACATGAGCCGCCACCGTTCCGTGCCTGTTGCCTCGGGCGCTTGCCACCGGTGTCGCGGCCTCCAGGTCCTGCCGCAGCGACAGGGGCCCCTTCCAGGAACCTCTCAGGGCGTCGGCCCTTCTTCTTTTTCTTGCCGCCTTCTCGGGCAGCACCGGCAGAGGCGCCTGGCTGGGCAGTCCTGTCCTGCTGTGGGGAGTGCCATGCACGCCCCTCGGCAGCCCTAGCGCACTTGTCCGCCAGCGCGTACAGGGTGGCCACGTCTTGTACTTGGCGGGTCGCCAGTTTCTCCAGCATCTTCTCATCACGGACGCCTTGCCGGAAGGCTGTGATGATGGACGCGTCGGAGATGCGAGGGATTGTCCCCCGCACCTTGGCGAAACGAGCGATGAACGCTCGGAGGGATTCGCCAGGCTCTTGGCGTACTGCATGGAGGTGGGCCTCCACGCCGTACTGCTGGCATGCACTCGCGAAATTCGCCTGGAACAGAGTGCAGAGCTCCTCCTAGGACCGGATTGACCCGGGGGAGAGGTTCATGAGCCAAGTCCGGGCCGGCCCAGACAAGGCGACATGGAAGTATGACGCCATAACGGCGTCGTCTCCGCCAGCCGCTGTGATAGCGGTGACGTACACCTGCAGGAATTCCGACGGGTTGGTATTCCCGTCGTATTTTTCCGGCAGGTGCGGCCGGAACTTCTGCGGCCAGCGCGCGGAGCGGAGACTGTCCGCGAGTGCTGCGCAGCCAACTCCAGCCGATACGACCCCTGGTGGCGTTTGCACGCCAACCGGGGGTGGCGCATAAGCCGGGGGCTTAGGTGCTGCAGCGGCGAACGCCGCGTCAAGGTTCTTGCCCTTGGCAGCGCTTGGCTGCATCCGTGGTTGCTCCACGGTGGTGGGGGTGCCTGCTCGCCGGCGGTTGAGCTCGGCTCGCAGGTCTTCCGTCTGCGCGGTCCTTACTGAGGGGGAGCGCGCGGATGTTGCCGCATCGTGCTGCCTGCGGCGGTTCGACCTCCCCCCGCTGCTGGGAGGGAGTCGTGACCCAGTCCTAGCCGGGCCAGGGGTGACCTCGGCTAGGTGGATCAGGCGATCTACATCGCTTCGCCACTGCGCCAAGGCACTAGGTGAGGCTGTCGGCCCCGGAGGGTTACGCAGCAACTCCCTGGCTGCGGCGAGCGGGCCGCTAGCAGCAGCGGGGTTCGCTGTGGCGGCGTTTGCCGCTACAGCACTTGTTACTGCAGTGTTTGCAGCAGCGGCGCCCCCCGCGGGGCGTCGAGGGAGCCGCGGCGTTCGCGCCGCGCCCTCAGAACGGTGGGGGGAGGCCTGCGACCCAGTCGAGGCCACCTCCTCTGATGCGGCTGCATCCTCATGGAAATCGTGGATGCGCACCATCATGCGGTGAGGAATGAAGCTAACTGATGCTACCCCCTACCTGGCGCGCCAAATGTCGGAGCGGGAGTGCTCCTGGTCAGGTGGCGGAGTGCACCCGGCCGAGATCCTAAGTACTGGGAGTAGTTAGGGGGAGCAATCGTTGTTAGCTAAGTTGGTGGTGGCACGATGGTGGCGAGAGGATTTAGAGTGGTTCGGGCCGCCGGAGCGTAATACCCTACGTCCACTGTGGGTGTGTTCTTGTATTTCGTGGGCTAGTTCGAGCTTATCTGAGTCTGTCTTTTGTGTTGCGTATGCCTCCCCTTTTATAGCCCAAGGGGGGCATGTACATGGTGGTCGGGCCCCGACAGGTGGTCCCGGCCATTTCCTCTATGCTACAGTTCTATTCTGTGCCTGATGTCCAACGCTTCCATGCTTCGCGCCTGTTCCACCGTCGTGACCTGGTATGGCCTGGAGATTCGCCATACCGTCTTGTCGTCTGGATACGGCGCCGCGCCGTCCTGCCTCACGCCGTCCTGTCCCATCGGCTGCTAATCCCGCTGAGAGGTTTCAGAGGCCGAGGGGCAGGCGACGCGCACGCGTGACAGGACAGGGCGCTCGTAGTAGCGTTGTAGCGCCGCTGCCTAGTATTAGGCTGAGCGCGGCCGCCGCGCGTGGCGCGGCCCATGATGAGTACAGCGTACTTGTTTTCTCAATATAGACCCCAGCGTAGCTGGGGAAATCAACTGTAGTGCTCTGTCATCGCCGCCGCGCCTTGGTAAGGCGCGCCCCCCTGCCTCGACACCGCCGCCTGCCAGCGGCGGCGTCGGCGGGCGACGGGGGCACGCCTGTCTGACAACGGCGGCGGGCAACGGGGGCACGCCTGCCTGACACTCGTGGTGTCAGCGGCATTGGGGCGTGCCAGCCTGACAGCGGCGGTGTCAGCGGCATCGGGCACGCCCACCTGCCCACAATAAATGCGGCAGGTGGGCGAGGCGCCCGTCTGAAGGCCCCGCCACGCGCCTTGTGGGCATGTGGCAACGCGATCCCTTGCCCTGTGGTCACGTGGCGGCCCCGGACCACCGAAGGTGCTGGCTCCGGACCTCCACGCGCTCTGCGGGCACGTGGCGCCCCCGGACCACCGAGGGTGCTAGTTCCGGACCTCCACGCGCTTCTGCACGGACCACGCGCTCTGTGGGCACGAGGCGGCCCCGGGCCACCGAAGGTACGGGCCCCGGGCTCCGTCCCGAGAGGTCCGGACCTCTCCTCGCGTGGCTGGGGGAGGCTCGGTCCTCAAGGAGGTCCGGGGCCTCCCCTGTGGGCCGGGTGCGTGGCCCTAGCTTTCCCAAGGAGTGGGCCGGGCCCATCTGTACGCGGCCTTAGGTCCTCCTTGTACTGCAGTAGTTACCTCCCTAGTGATCTTCGTCCAGTGTAAGCGGGTACCCGGTTAGCTGGGTACCGACAGAGGTAGACCGTTTTTGCAGCGAAGTTAGAATTTCGACGGCTCGTTATTTCCTAAATTAATATATGTTTATCTAATCTAGAACATTTCTTAGTTAAGCTAGAACATTTTTCATGTGAATTTGAAGCATGAAATATTATTTTATTAAGTGGGACATTTTTAAAAACCTTGTAAGAGTGCTTTGAAGTTTTTGGGTTATAAAAAGGAGTGAAGGTCCGATAACTACACAACCTATCGCAAGAAATAAAATAATTAACTAATAAAAAATACTATAACAAGGAGAAGTAGAAAAAGGGAAATAAGGACGGGAAAGTTAAAGAAAATGGGCTGGTCCTTTCCCACGAGCTGGGCTGCTCCAAATCGTAGCCGTTGCTGGGCCTATGCGGGCTAGCGGACCTCCTCGTGCCCCGGCCGGCCTAGGTCGGGGCTCCCCGACGACAAGAGGAGGCGGACGAATTCACCTCCCCTCGCTCGTGTCTTCTTTCCTGGCGGCGGCTGGGCGAGCGGCGCCGTCCTCTTCGCCGGCGACGAGCACCCACCTGGTACTGTAGCCCTTATTCCCGTATCCTATTCTCTCCGCCGCCCTTCCCCTTACCATATCCTATACTCCGCCCCTTTGTTTACTGTGCGATTTGTTCGCAGGGTACGGCCTCAGGATGCAATCTTTGCTCCGGAATGTCTGCCGAGCCGGGAGCCGTGGAGCTTCTGCGAGGCTCCTGGATTTTGCTGCTCCTGTAGCCACGCATCCGGGAGCTACCCAGCTATCCTCGGCCATCAAGCACCTCAGCCCTTGCGGATTCAGTCGTCCAATTTGGGTAGGCTTCTTGTGTGTTGTTCTTCGAATTCATCCAGCCATCCAGGCCGTGTCGACTGGACCAATTTCTTTGTATGCAGGGTCAGATCATTTCCCTTGATGGCGCCCCTGCCAACCCTGGTTTCTGCGCAAAAGTTCTCATGACGAGGGGTTTGTCGACGGTGGGAAATGCTGAGGTCGCTTCAGACGAGGACGATTCCAGCTCTCCTGCGGTTGAGCACCCCCCACGCATCAAATTCAAGAGGCCCGACAAGACTGCCAGGCACATCATGAATGTAAGATTTAGTGTTACTTGCAGGAACTATATAACATCCCGTGACAGTAATGCTATCCCAGAACCAGAATCATAAAACTGCTTGTTGTGTGTTCGTTTTTTTTTTTGAATGTGCAGATCTTGAACAAAGAGGCAGTTGAAAAGGTCCGCTCGGAGAGGGAGGTTCCTGATGTGCAGCCTGGATGTATCATTCAAATGAGATTGGTATAGCATTCCACCTTCCTGCTTTAGCGATATTTGGATGTCTCTGGTACTGATAGTCTGATACTGCGAATAAACAGCAAGTTCCTGAGAACAAACGACGCGAGTCTACATTGAAGGGTATTGTGATAGGAAGGCGCAATGCTGGGATCAATACAACCTTCAGACTGCGTAGATTAGTAGCTGGTGTTGGAGTCGAGTCTGTCTTTCCACTGTAAGTCAAACCAAACATGTGATCCTCTGATCCATTTTTACCTTTTATACTGCCTTGTTTTCAAACATGTCATGCTGAGGTTGAAGTACTTCTTGATTCTGTAATATCCTTGTGCTGCCAGAATTAACTAATTGTTCATTCAAATCTGGCAATCATCACTGACCATCATGTTTTTAGTGATCATTTCTCCCTGTCAGTTAGGATGGCGGACGGACAGAGAGTTCTTATCCTTTGACTGTGCATATGCATAACCTTACATTATACCTGGCTAAATAAGGCCATTGAAACCATAGATGTGTAATTCCTGCATGACAAATGTAGTGGATGTTTTCGAAACTGGGAAAACTGTACACAGAGAGCCGATTCCTAGTTTTATCTTCTCATTTGCTAATGTTATTCTCTCTCTCTCTCTCTCATTCCCTGTCTCTTGTTTAGGCTAGATAGCCAACACCAGGCTTCCTAATGTTCCTCATAGTTTCCCATTCGCTGATGAGAATAATGGAACCAGCTTCATTCTGCTTCTTCCGTTTGTTGTAAATCCAACTATATTCTGAACCATGCTATGGCACACACTTAATGACCCTTGAGTGAGTTTCCAATGAGATAGGCACAGCTAGTTTCTGGTACGAAGCATTAAGCGCAAATAGTAGTATTCTTTTGGCTATTTTGGTGATGGGCATAACTGCTTGTTTGCTATTAGCATCCTACTGCAAGTGGAGTTTGTAGTTTCATAAAGTAGTAGTTTATATGTTTTTTTTATTCTTAGGATCTTTGTGCTCTGTTCTGCGGGTATATGTATTCAACTTTATAGAACTAGCATGGCATATGACCCATGCATCTTTGCCAGCATGGCATCACATATGATACTAGTTTGACTTGAGCTTTCACCAAATTATGTTAGTATGTTTTAATGGAGACTTGCCTTTGTTATCTTTCATTGTTTGAATTGACACATGGCTTTCTCATAATCAGTTATCAACTATTTTCTTGGATTATTTTCTTGATGTGACTTCTCTTTTTCGTTCAGTTACTCGCCAAACATCAAAGAAATCAAGATCTTGGACAGGAAGAAAGTCAGGAGAGCTAAGTTGTATTACCTGAGGGACAGGATGAATGCACTCAGAAAATGAGGCTTTCATACGTCCCGTTTTTCTGAGATGTCTTGTGGATCAGCATGGTTTCTGAAGATGCAACAGTTGCAGTCTGAGAATCGCATTATTTAGCTCCATCTTTTAAAGCCATAGTTTGTAGTTCTCATGGTTAGTTTCAAGCAGCAAGTGCTAGCAGAATATGTTTTCTGACACAGAATTTAGCGATACGGATCTGCCCTCTTTGAATTGCAACACTGTAACCTCTGTGTGAAAAATAATGTGCCCAGGCCTCTTGGCTCTTATACATTTTAAAATGTGTGAATCCATCATCTTCAGTCTGCCGCTGTTTCCTGTTGAGCTCTTTAGGTGCAAATCTTGATTGTAGTTCCGGTTGGTCCTGCCTATGTTACTGACAATTATATTTTTGTTTAATATATGTTGGTTTTCTTTCTGTTGAGCAGATGACTAGCACTAGTCACACTTAAGACTGCTCAACAGAAAATTGCGTTTCAGTTTAATAATGCTTGATTCAGCTGCATGGAACTAAAATGATGTGTACACTGTGTCATTTTTTTTCAATCCGCTCAAATGCTCAATTCCTCCCTAATCTATATACTCCGTAGGTTGGGGGGTTTTTCTGGTGGGAGGCCCTGGACTCCTGGTTGAGCCCCAATCCAAACCCTTCGCACCTCATCCCACCCCCCCCCCCCCCCCCGATGGCGCCGCTGCCGCTGCCCGTGCTGATGGACGAGCTCGTCGGAGAGATCCTCCTCCGTGTGCCACCCGACGAGCCCGAGCACCTCTCCTCCGTGTGCCACCCGACGAGCCCGAGCACCTCTTCCGCGCCGCGCTCGTCTGCAAGCTGTGGCTGCGCATCCTCTGCGGCGCCGCCTTCCTCCGGCACTACCGGGCCTTCCACTGCGCGCCTCCCCTCCTCGGCTACCTCTCCGCCACCTGCTTCACCTCCACCACGTCGCTGCCCGACTTCCTGCACCCGCGCTGCCGCTCCGACGGCCGCCGCACCCGCACGCTCCCCATTGACTCCCGCCACGGCCGCGTCCTCCTCTACGTGCTGCGGGACGACAAGAGCCTGGACTACCTCGTATGGGACCCCGTCACGGGCGACCGCCACGTTGTGCCCGTGCCGGACGCCTGCTGCTTGCTCGAGGCCGCCGCCGTGCTCTGCGCCGCCCACGGCTGCGCCCACCTCGACTGCCACGGCGGGCCCTTCCGCGTCGTCCTGGTGGCCGCCTATGGCTACAAGGACTCCTTGTTCGCGAGCGTCTACTCGTCCGAGTCGGGTGCGTGGAGCGCGCCGGTGTCTCTCGACGGTAGCTCTGAATCCTATGTCCGGAGGCTTGCGGACAGGCCCAGCAACTACGTACCCTATCTCCAGCTACGGCGAGGCGCCCTCGTCGGAGATGAGATCTACTTCACGATCTGGCAGGGTAACGCGATCGTTGGGTATGACTTGGCCAAGAACTGCTTATCCATAATCGACCCGCTGGCGAGGAACGTGTACTACGTCGCCCTCATGGAGACGGAGGACTGCTCGCTGGGATTCGCCTGCATTCTGGGCTCCAACCTTTACACGTGGTCGAGGAAGGTGAATTCAGGAGGAGGTGCGGAATGGGTACAGTTGAGGGTCATGGATCTGGAGACAATGATACCTGTTGCAAATCTCAGTGGTAAAGCAGATGTTGCTGGGTTTGCAGAGGGTCTGGGTGCCATCTTTGTTAGCACGGCTGTTGGTTTGTTCACGGTCAAACTCAGTTTTGGGAAGGTTAACAAGATTGACAAACATGGGATCTATTTCAGCACCGTACCCTACATGAGCTTCTACACACCAGGTATGGTGGTATTCACCTTCACCCTTGCTTATCTGTTGTACCGCATTTCCTGTTCAGCTTCTATTTGTTTGCTTATTAGTTAGTTAGTCCAACTATTCAGAATTCAAGAATCATTTGCTAGTTACCATACGGAGATCGACAAAGACAACTATTCGTATTCTATGTATGCATTCGAACTTTGTGGATCTAGTAGTATCTTTGTACATTTCTTCATAATTAGCAGAAAAAACAGACACTTATTTCCTACCATAACTGAAGCCCACATTCCAAACTCACTCTTGTAACCTTTGGAATCAGTACTTGCACATAACTCACCAGAGTGGAATGCTGAGCTGAACAGTTAGTTATGAGTTTTTTACATGGTATCTTTTCAGATCATGGTATATTGTTATTGCTAGGCTAATTGATCCCTGAGTCGCCTGCTCTTCATTTCTTTCAGAGCTTCTAGTATTAAGTAGTCGTATTTATCCTGATCATATTTTTGAAAAGTTTTCAATATATTAGGCATATTTCAGTTACTATTTGGCTATTGCTTGACTTAGCTACTTGGAACTAAAACTAACTGATGAGTCCATGATGTTGCTCTTTCCTGAAATGCAACGATTAGTGTTAGCCTTGTCTTCAAAATGGCCAAGTAGCATTGTCAGACTTTTTGACATTTAAGTGGACATACTAGGATCCAATCCAAGATAGGAGTATAATGTAGATTCTCTGTAAAAACTTACCATTTCAAATAGGTTGAATAACGTCTTTTAACAGTTATGCAAGTTAGATGTTTTACACTTCTACTGAAAACTTGAGGAGATGATGCCAAGGACTCGAGGCAAGTCTGTCATAGAGTAAAAGGCACCCCATGTTTCTTTTGTGAATTCTGGACTAATGTTTGATTATTCTTCTACCTGGAAAACTTGTGCCGTTATATGGAACAGTTTATTAGGAAGCAGCGCCAAGTACTTGAATTTGTCAAATAAAATTTTTATGTGCATTTCCTGGACATTTTGGCCTGTCCATTGACCCCTGCAATAAAATTTCTCCTTTTCGCTTGAGCTGTTGATCAGTCAAATAATTAAGGAATCATGAAGTTGCTGCTAGGATAAAATGGAGGTTGCTAAAGTATTAAAATTAGCTTGTTGATGGTAGATTTATTCTCTGGCATAGCTGAAGCTCACTTCTCAAATCCATTCCTTGAAATCTTTGAACTAGTTTTTTTTCTCGAACCCGCAGGAGAGCTGCGCGTCATTATATTAAAGAAAGAAATAACCGGTCCGAGTACAAGCCTTAACCTTGGCTAGGGCGTTAGTGAGCTAGAACATATGCTCTTAATAAAAAGGAGAAACAGCCAACCAACCCAACCAACCTATACCCTAGCCTCGACCAATCTGCCAAGGGCCTTAGCTCCAGCAAGGATCCAAAGACTACCCTGTTCTGAGATCTCTTGGAGTACCAAAGGCACTGAGGGCTGCAGACCGTCAAAGACGCATCGATTCCGGTGCTTCCAGATGGTCCAGACCACCAAGATCACAAGGGAGTGAAAACCTCTGCGAGCTTCCTTGGGAACCCGGCGGGACGCTCTACGCCACCAATCCTGGAAGACCTCGACTGCCTAGGAGGGTGCACGGTCTTGAAGCCCCACCCTAGAGAGAACCTGCGTCCACACCTGTCTAGCGAAAACACAGGAGGTGAGGATGTGCTGGACATCTTCCTCCACCTGGTCGCACAACAAACAGCGAGGGTGGTGCGCGAGGCCTCTGCGGGCAAGCCTATCTGCCGTCCAACAGCGGTTGTGAATCGCCAACCAAAGGAAGATCTTGCAGCGAAGGGGTGCCCAGGATTTCCACAGGCGCTTAGCATGCTCAAAAGGCATGCAGCCCACGAAGAACCTCCTATATGCCAAGGCCGCCGAGTAAATCCCTGACATGGAAGGGGTCCAGACATGATGATCACGGGAATCTTCAAGAGCTGGGAGGCCCACGAGCGCGTCCCAAAAGTGTAGGAAGTCCACAATCGCCGCGACTGACAGCCCACCCCTAATGTCATGAACCCACTGGTTATCCTGTAGTGCCGTAGCAACAGTCCTGCAAGCCACCGCCCGCTTGGAGACAAAGCATATCAAAGCTGGGGCAAGGTCCTGGACCGATTTGCCATGGATCCATCGGTCCGACCAGAAGAGGGTAGAAGCGCCATCGCCAACAACCGAAATCACCAAGATTGCAAACATGGCCTTGACGTGGGGGTGCATATGGAGCTCGAACATCGCCCAGGGTCGATCCGGCTCAGTTTTGCGTAGCCAGAGCCAACACAAACGCAGGGCCCAGCCAAGAACCTCCAAGTTATGGATACCCAAACCACCGAGCTCAGTTGGCATGCAAACCTTGGTCCAGGCCACGAGACAGTGACCCCCTTGGACATCGCGGCACCCTCTTCACAGGAAGGCACGTCTCCTCTTGTCGATGGCACGAACCGGCCACTTGGGCGCGTCCAGTGCAATGAGCAAGTGGATCAGCACTGCAGTTAGGACGGCCTTGACCAGAATGGAGCGTCCAGCGAGGCTCAACAAGGCAGCCTTCCAACCAGGGAGCAGATCCGCGAGTTTATCAACAATTGGTTGGAGATCGGTCTTGGTCAGCTTGCGGACAGAAAGAGGCAGCCCCAGGTATCGGCAAGGGAAGCTGGAGACCTCGCACGACAGGACCTCTGTAACCGAGGCCATCGCCTCATCCTGGCATCGAATTGGTAGGACCAAGCTTTTGTGCATGTTCGTATGCAGACCGGATGCCTCGCCAAAGACCTCAAGGATACTCCTGGTGGCAAGGAGGTCTGGAGCCTCAGGACGAATGGAGAGAACGGCATCATCCGCATAGAGGGAAACCCGGCAGCCCATGTTCCTTCTAGAGAGGGGCTGCAATAGTAGATCCTCGCAAGCCTTGTTGATGATCGCGTTAAGGACGTCCATGACAAGGATGAAAAGCATGGGTGATAGTGGATCATCCTGCCGTAGCCCCCGCCGGTGGTTAATCCAATCCCCGGTGTGCCATTCATAAGGATTCGGGTGGACGAGGAACGGAGAAGGGAGCACAGCAGGTTGCGCCAGCGGACGCCAAATCCCAAGTGCGTGAGAACCTCAATCAGGAATGGCCACGCCACCGAATCAAATGCCTTGGAAATGTCAAGCTTCAGGAGAAGGCGTGGCTCGCGTTGGCTGTGCAGGAAGCCAGCCATCTGTTGCACAAGGAGCAAATTGTCGTGAATACATCGGCCACGGATGAACGCACTTTGGTTTGCAGAGACCAAGGATACTAGCTTCGGGGCCAAACGGCTAGCCGTCAGCTTGTGAGGAGCTTGGCGAAGCTATGAACAAGGCTGATTGGGCGAAAGTCCTTGACCAGGATGGCATCTGGCTTCTTGGGGAGTAGCAACATCAACGCCGAATTGAGCAGATGCAAGTTCCTGCCGTCCCCTTCTTGGACCAATTTCAGCGCTGCCAAAACTTCATGCTTGATAACCGGCCAGCAGACTTTGTAGAACCTGCCAGTGAACCCGTCAGGCCCCGGCGCTTTATCTGAAGGGAGAGATTTGATAGCTGCCCAGACTTCATTTTCGGTGAAGGGGAGGTCCAGGCTCTCCAGATCATGCCTCTGAACCCCGATGGCAGCCAGGTCAAGGGTAGTCTCGCGAGTCACCTCCGTCCCAAGGAGATCCTGAAAGTAGTTCCACACTGCATGGTCCTTGTCCTCGTGAGAGGTTAACAGCCGGTCCTCTACTTGCAGCTTGGAGATGAAGTTCTTCCGCTTCCTGTAGCGAGCGTGCGCGTGAAAGTAGGCGGTGTTGGCGTCTCCTTCCTTAAGCCAATTAATGGAGGATCGGACGCGTGCAATTGTGTGCTGCAAGGAAGCCAGAGCCAAGCTGTGTTGCTTCACACGCTGGCGCAGCCAGACCTCCAAAGCGGAAAGAGGTCTGCTATCTTGGGCAACCTCCAACTAATGCAGCACCTCCCTGGCCTGATGCAACTGGGAATCTACATGTCCAACCTGTCGCTGGCTCCAAGATTGGAGAGGTAGGGTCAAACCCTTGAACTTAACCGACAGGCGTTCGACCGGGCAATACGCCCCCTGGGCCTGCCAAGCTTCCGCCACTACATCATGGAAGCCTGGGAGGGAGGGCCAGAAGCTTTCGAAGTGAAACCGACCACGGCCGTGGACACAGCTCTTGAGCCCAAGAATCAAAGGGCAATGATCGGAGATCCCTGCTGCTGCACTCTGGAGCAGTGCGTCCGGATGGAGTTGCTCCCAGGCTAAGCAGCAGAACACCCGGTCGAGCCGCACCAAAGTAGGGCTAGCCCCCCGCTCGTTGGACCAAGTATATCGACGGCCAAGCAATTCTATCTCGCGCAGCTCCAGATCATCCAAGAAACGCCGAAATCGACCCATCATAGCTCGATCGACGTTAGGATTGTTCTTATCAGCGGCCCGATATATGAGATTGAAATCCCCTCCGATCACCCAAGGACCGGGGCTTGCGGCTCGAATGTCTCTGAGTTCTTGAAGAAAGGCCACCTTGTCGGAGTCCGACTGAGGCCCGTAGACGCTCGTGAACCACCAGTCCGGGCAGTCACTCCCAAGAAACCGCACTGAGACGGAGAACGAGTCGACACGGATCGCTGTAGCTCTGCAAGCCTCGCTCTTCCAGACCACCAAGACGCCACCTCGAGTGCCAGATGGGCCGGACGCTGGCAAACTAGCATGCCGGTCAAACTCTGAGCCAAGGATCGATGCCAGAAGTACGGGAGAGGGGGCATCGAGCTTTGTCTCCTGCAAGCACACCACGTCCGGCTTTGGTCGAGTCAATGACCTGCGGCACGCAATCCCGCCTCGCTCTGCGATTCAGCCCACGGACGTTCCAGTACAAAAAGGATGAGATATTCATTGAAAACGAGTTTACAGCCAACAACACATGACAGCACTCAATCCGAAGATGGTACACACAGCTCCAGAGAGCGCGCCTCGGCGTCCTCAGGGACCGACCATCCAAACAGAGCGGCGAGCGCAGCGATATGTGTCCTAGACAGCGGCTGCAAGAAGAGGCGTGCATAAGCGTCTTGCGCTTCAGGGTCCACGGGGGCGGCCTCAGCAATGATGCCGAGCTTGCGCATGAGGACGGCCTGGGCGCGACGAACAGCCGGACACCCGTGCTGCGTTGGCGATGCGGCGACTGCGTCATGGAGGCTTGTTCGTCAGATCCACGGCGTTCCGGCGTTTCCGAGGAGCGGGAGCCGGGAGGATTCGCTCCACCGGGCATGACACCCTGGCCACGAACTCTTTGGCCGTTGGGTCAGCAGAAGGCTCCGCCATCCCCAACCCTTTTGCAGGGCTGTTCTGCTTTCCCTTTTCAGTAAGGCTGTACTGCCGGGAGGGGGACCGCGAAGTCTGTACAGCGGTCGCGTGGGGCGCAGGGCCCACAGCAACGTGCAATGAGGCCTGGGAAGCATCGCGAACTGGCGCTGTGGCGGGGCCCGCCGTGCGACACTGTACCCCGTTTGCCGCCAGGAGCCTCGCCGGCGTCGGGGCCGCCCTCGCCATCCGAGCCCTCTGACCGACCCAGGATCCGAACCCGGGGAGGAGCCACGCGACGGCGGGGGGTCGATGGCGATGTCGATGTTGTGCTTGAGCGCCACCTTGGACGACGGAGCGGCGGCGTCGAAAGGCTCCATGATCCACAGGCGCTTGGAGGAAGGGAAGCACCTCGGATCATGCGTCCAAGCTACGAGACACATGCGCGAAAGGTCCGTTCGAGCCTCAGACTCGGGGAGGAGACCTTGTTCGAAGTAGAAATTCTGAGTTGGGCAGTGAGTTAAGAGTTTTGTACTTGTTATCTTTGCAGATCGTCGCAGATTGTTGTCGGTTTCTTACCTGTTGAGCAGCAGTTTAAGCACGAGTGGTGCAAGTCATGTCCAGTTGTGTTCTTCCAGTGATTTTGTCCTGAAACTGTGTATCTCTGTTCCATATGTCAGGCATATATGAGCTACTGTTTTGTTAAATGCTTGAGTCAGCTACATGAAACTTAAAACTATGTGCAGTCTATGCTGTTTTCATTTTCTGAGAAAAATATTGTCATTCAGTGTTGGTTTCTTGACTTCCTGTTTTGTTGAACCTTTGCTTATCTTTTGTACTGCATTTCCTGTTCAGCTTCTATTTGTTTACTTAGTCCAGCTATTCAGAGTTCAAGAATCATTTGTTAGTTTCCATATGGACATCGACAAAGACAACTATACATTTTCTAGATACGCAGTCAGAGTATAATTTCCTAACATAACTGAAGCCCACATTCTAAACTCAGTCTTGTAACCTTTGGAATCAGTACTTGCACATACCTCACCAGAGTGGAATGCTGAGCTGAACAGTTGGTTATGAGTTTTTTTTGCATGGTATCTTTTCAGATCATGGTATATTGTTAATTGTTGTTGCTACGGCTAGACTAACTGATCTCTGAGTCTCATGCTGTTTGTTTCTTTCAGAGCTACTAGTACCAAATATTCTATTTCTGTTTGGTGGTTCACACACCGATTGTGGGAGTCATTATTTGTTTGTTGAATTTATCCTTATCATATTTTTGAAAAGCTTTTAATATGTTAGGCATATTTCAGTTACTAGTTGGCTGTTGCTTGACTTAGCTACTTGGAACTAAAACTAACACGTGAGTCTATGCTGTTTCTCTTTCCTGAAATGTGATGTTTAGTGTTAGCCTCATCTTCAAAATGGCCAAGTAGCATTGTCAGACTTTTTGAACATACAAGTGGAGATGCAGGGATCCAAATTATCAGGTAGTTGCACTGCAAGAACTCAACCGTTTTGGAATGGGTTGAATAACATCTTTTAACAGTTGTGCAAGTTAGATGTTTTACACTTCTACTGAAAACTTAAAGAAATGATGCCAAGGACTCAAGGCTAGTCTTTTATTTGGTTATTGTTGTACCTGCAAAACTTGTGCTGTTATATGGACCAGTTTATTTGCAAACAGGTCCAAGCGCATTCATTCATCAAATAAAATTTCTATGTGCATTTCCTAGACATTTTGGCCTGTCCATTGACCCCTGCCATAAAATTTCTTCTTTTCGCTTGGGCTGTTGATTGGTCAAATAATTAGGGAAGCATGGAGTTGCTGCTTGGATAAAATGGAGATTGCTAAAGTGTTAAAAAAACTTGCTGATGGAATGCTGTTACCTTGTTTTAGATTTATTCTCTGGCATAGCTGAAGCTCAAAAATCCATTCCTTGACATCTTTGGAACTAGTTCGAAGTACATTGCACATCATCAAAATATAAATTCTGAGTTTGGGCAGTGAATTAAGAGTTTTGTGCTTGTTATCTTTGCAGATCGTGCCAGATTGTTGTTGCTGGCGAGGGATCTCTGATGCGTGCCCAGCAGCAGTGATTACATTGCAAAATGCACAAAGCCATTGCATTTGAGTCTGCTGTTGTTGGCTTTCCCAGATCAAGTTGTTCTGTTTTCTTTTGATCAGTTTAAGTGTGACGGGTGCAAGTCAGAATCACCTACATACTGTGGCTGTCATTGCTCAATTGGTCCAGATCATGTAGTGAAAAAAAATTGTATTTCAGTTTGCATGTTGGTTTCTTACTTGTTGAGAACTTTAAGTACGAGTGGTGCAAGCCATGTCCAATTGTGTTCATTCGTCCTACTTGTACTGACCACAAACTGTATTTCTGTTCGATATGTCAGGCGTATATTAGCTACTGTTTTGTTAAATGCTTGAGGCAGCTACATGAAACTAAAAATATCATGCAATCTATGCTGCCTTCATTTTCTGGGAAAAAAAGAACTATCATCAAGTGTTGGTTCCTTATGTTCAAGAATGTGGTCAACTAGCAGTAAGAATTTGCTGGACACATAATAGGTATATGCTATGCCTGCTATAAGATTCAACTCTTGTTTCACAAGGTCATCAATCAGCCTCATCAGATTAAATTTGGTCTGATCAATCGTACCAGCCTGCTGCTGAAACGTTGCACCGGCCAGGGTGGAAGCCGTATATCACCACGCATCCTGAAAGCTGATTGCCGTAGGTCAAGAACTGGTCGAGCTGAACGTCCTCGATGTGATGCTTGGGCATTTCATCAAGGTATGCCAGCCTGCATGGGGGGACAACTTAACAAGTCCACCATGGCCTTCGTTTCACTCCCGTACTTGATGTGTGTTCCAAACAAGATGTACAGCTGTCCCCCCCCCCCCCCCCCCCCAAATATTGGTATGCCTACTTCAAGAGGAAAAAAAAGGCTATGTATAGTTTCGCGAACAAGATGTCCATCCACAACCCCAGATTCCAAAGGAACCTTGCGAAAATCGACGGAATCTAAGGAAAATCTATAGAAAATCACTGGATTAGAGAGTGGAATATATTTTACATTATCTAAAATGGTGAAAAAAATTTGAGCACTTGATGCATGGATAGACTCAGTAGAGAATAGTTTTTAATCATATTTTCCCGGTATTTTGCTCTTCTTTTTCAGTTTTTTTTTTCAAAAATCAAACCGAATTATATCGAAATTTGCACCTTTTTTTTTCTCTTTTCCCATGAGTGGAAACGATTTTTTTGGCAAGTTTCGCCAGATTTCCACGGTATTCGATGGCTCTTGGCCGAGCGAGCGACCTCTGACAACTCACCATCTGGTTGATGATGCACGGGCACGGCCCTGGTCGAAGTCGAACCGAGCCGAACGAAGAAGGCCTGGCTGCCTGTCTTGCTCGCTGCCTTCTCCTCTTGTCCTCTTCATTCCCCCGCGCCCAAAGCCGGCCCCCCAAATCCTCTCGTCGCCGACCTCGAAACAGCACCATGGCGCCGCCGCCGCCACCACCACCACCACCGGAGCTGATGGACGACCTCGTCCGCGAGATCCTCCGCCGCCTCCCGCCCGACGAGCCCGAGCACCTCTTCCGCGCCGCGCTCGTCTGCAAGGCGTGGCTCCGCACCCTCTGCGACCGCGCCTTCCTCAGCAGCTACCGCGCCTTCCACGGAGCCCCACCTCTCCTCGGCCTCATCTCCAGGGACCCAGGACGCCCCGACAAACGCTTCGTCGCCACCACGTCGATGCCCGACTCCCCCCACCCGTTCCCCCTCGACGGCCGCTTCAGCGTGTCCCCCCCCCTCGACTGCCGCCACGGCCGCGTGCTCATCCGGGTGCCGCGGGGCTTCAACCCGACCTACATCATCTGGGACCCTGTCACCGGCGACAGCCGACCCATGCCCAAGCCCTACATCGACAGGATGTTCTGCAGCGCCGCCGTGTTCTGCGCCGCCGATGGCTGCGACCATCTCGACTGCCACAGCGGCCCGTTCCGCGCCATCTTCCTCGTCAACAACGACCGCGATCACCAGCGCGTCGACGCGAGCGTGTACTCGTCGGTGACGGGCGCGTGGAGCGCGCCGGTCTCTCTTAACCCTGGCTGTTCGTCCACTGTCGGGGCTGCGCGGGCAGCAGTCCTCGGGGACGAGATATACTTCCTGCTTCTGTCGGACAAGGAAATCGTCAGGTACAGCTTGCGGGGCGACTGCTTGTCCGTGATCGACACGCCGCCACACGATGGGGACTACATTGCCCTCATGGCGATGGTGGAGGACATTTGCCTGCGTTGAGGGCGGTTCCAGCCTTTTTCTGTGGTCAAGGAAGGTGCATTCGTCAAGAGCTGAAGAATGGGTGCGATGCAGGGTCATTGAGCTGGAGGCTGTGATACCTGTTGCCAGTCCCAGTGATAAACCGCTTGTTGTTGGCTCTGCAGAGGGTATGGGTATCATCTTCGTTACAACAGGTGCCGGCTTATTCACAGTCAAGCTCAATTCTGGGATGGTCAAGATGATTGACGAATCTGGGAAATACGACTTTGTCCTACCCTACATGAGCTTCTACGCTCCAAGTATGCTACTAGCCCTTACCTTGTCTCTGTTGTCCTGCATTTTTTTTTCCCGTAGCTTCTATAAGTTTGCTTCATTGCTTGGGTATGGCCTGCGAACAATTAGCCAAGTATTTGTTAGTTATATTCATGTATACTAGAGCAGAGCTTGTTAAAGACAGTGTTGTGTATGCTAGTGCAAAACTGCATGTGACACCGAAAAGAGAACATGTCTTTTGTTATGAGATTTGACTTGTTAATTTGCATGACCTACCACTAAACTCTGAGTCTCCTGCTTTTGTTTCTTTCAGAGCTACATGTCTTTTGGGTGGTTTAGACAGACCATGCGAGTCATTACCTGTTTATATATGGAATTTTTTCTGATCATATTGCTGACAAGTTTTTACCATGTCAGGCTTATCTGTTTGGCTAATGCTTGACTCAGTTAATTGGAAGTAAAATTTTGCGTTTTCTGTGTTGTTTCTCGATCCTGAAATTTGACATTCAGTGTTAGTCAGCGTTGTCTGCGTTGTTTTTCAATCCTGAAATGTGACATTCAGTGTTAGTCAGCGTTGCTTGTATTGTTTCTCAATTCTGAAATGTGACATTCAGTTTCAGCCGTTTCTTTAAAAGGCCTAGGTAGCATTGTCAGACTATTTGGACATACATTTGGAGATACAGAGATCCAAGATATAATTTAGTTCACTGTAAAAACTTTACCATCTGTAGTTGGGTTGGATAACATTATTTGGTGGTGTGCAACCCATATGCTACATGCTCCCACTGAGAACTTGAAAAAAAAATGATATCAAGAACTCAAAGTTATTCTATCTTTAAATAAAAGTCACATCATGTTTCATTTGTGAATCTGGACTCATGTTTGTTTATTCTCCTACCTGGAAATCTTGTTCTATTATAAGGATCGGTTTTGGAAGCAAGGCCAAGTTCATGAAAATTCATCAAATAAAACTGTTATATGCACTTCCTGCAATAAAATTTCTTCTTTTCGCTAGGGCTGTTGATTGGTCAGAATAACTGAGGAAGCATCAAGATGCTGCTAGGACAAAATAGAATTTGTTAAATGATTAAAAAAGCTTGTTGATATTGTATTGTCCTATAAACTTTCTTTTGATTTTTCTTGAAAAATTGCATGTTATTTTCTGGCATAGTTAGCACATCAAAATATAAATCTGCGTCTGACAGTCAGTTATGACTTATGAGTTTGATGTTTGATATCTTTGCAGATCGTGGCATATTGTTGCAGCTGGCAAGCCAAGGGGGTCTCTGATGTGCCACGCAGCAGTGAGACATAGTAAAGTTGACAAATCCATTTCCTTGAGGTTGCTGCTGTTGGCTTATCCTGAGCTACTACTATCAAGTTGTTCTGTTTTCCTCGTCTGTCAAGCAGTTTAGCATGATGGGTGCAACTCATAATGACCTATAGTGGTTGTTCTTGTTCAACTAGTCTTGGTTCCAATGCCAAAAAAGAAATGTATTTCCGTTTAGTGCCTATTGATCAGTTTCTGTCTGTCCTGCAAATTTGTCCTGCTCGTACTGACCACAGACCGTATTCCTTTTCGATGTTAGGCATAATTTGAGTTTGAGCTAAATGCTCGAGTCAGCTGCAATGCTACATGAAACTAAAACAATGTGGAATCTGTGATGTTTTCATCTTCTGGAAAAAAAATAACGCCATTCAGTGTTTGTTTCTAGCCTTAAGAATGTTGTCAGGTATCGGTAAGAGTTCGTAGACACGTAATTGAAATGTTAAGATGTTGTAAATGCAGCTCTTCTTCCTGTAGGGCCAACTGGTTTGGGCCTAATGCAAGCTATGAGGGCTGCAGGCAACCAAACACACTTACACCAACAATTGCTTAACAGTGAGCTTAATGAAGGCTCAAATCTCAATTTATTCTGCCAAAGTCCCATGGGATGTGTCTGATCAATCGTCCAGCCTGTTGTTGGGATGTTCGGAAGGTCGCATCCTGGGTGCAGAACTGGTGGAGCTTAAGATGTCCATGTGCATCCATTTCCTCGACGTGCTGCTTTGGCATCTCAAATTCTGCTCGGGAAGATCACCCAGCAGCAGGTCCACTTTGGCCTTCCTCATGCTTGGGGCAGAATCTGGTTTCGTCTGCATAAGAACGAGACCCTGGTGGTGGAACGGGGCATCCTTGATAACAGCCGGCGCAGTACCGCATGAGTAGTTAGTTTCACAAAAATTAAATTATATATCGACTATAGGTGATGTAACAACGAATGACAGAGAGATGATACCTTGGTGAGAATGTGAGGGCTTCCAACTGCAACGAGCAACGATCTTGCATGAGTGATACTGTTATAACAACAACGAACCTTTTTGTGGCCGCTCAAGAATCCCATGTTCAAGAATGTGTTAACTCGTGGTACTTGAGAGAGAGTATCAGGTGCCATGCTTCCAAGAAAAAAAAAATCCAAGGCAATTTGAAAAATTCAACAAAAATATGGATCGGCAAATGATACAAAGATCTACTACATTCCTGTAAAATTTGGGAATGGAAACAATTTGTGCATGTAGAAAAAAAGGAAATAAAAATCAAAACCGTTTTATATCATCGTCTATTGTCTTTGATAGATGACCTAGCTGGCGCCCTTTTTAAAAAAATTCTACAAAGTCCAAGACAGAAATACAAATTTTCATGGTTTTGAAAAATAAATTTGATTTTCCTTATTTTTGCACCGGTCAAACTTTCTAGGCGCCTTTTTTTTAATCATGTGCAACTTGACTAATTATTGTGGCAAAGATAACACTTTTCTGTGAGTTTGAGAGAGAATTATATGTTCGATTAGATCTTGACTCGCACTCGGGGCAGATTGACGACGCATGTCGTAGCCCGTAGGAAGGTTCTACTCGAGGTCGAGGGAGACGCCGTGCAGAGTCGAATCCGTTCCGAACTGAAGAACCGTGCAGCTACAGCCGCCCGGCATAATATATAGTCAAATCGATCGCGAGCGATAGAGAATACAGTATATTACGTAGGTTTGACGATAGCTAGCTAGTCGTCGTCACGTCGAAGTTAGCCGCGGACGTACGGGCAATGGAGACCTCGGCGGCGGCTGGCAGTCGCAGCCGCAGGGGGATAAAGAGGGCGTCGGAGCGGCAGGAGAATGAGCGGGCGTACGTACGTGGCCGGGCCGGGCCGGACGGCGCCTACGCCATCGACGACGAGATGTTCCTCCCAAGAGGTTCGACTGCGGAAACGAGGTGGTGGGCGTCCTCTCGGCTCGCAGGCGCGATCACGACGCCTCCAAGGAAAGCAGCATCTCGCCTGGCGCGTGCGCCACATGAACCAACCAACAGCAACAAATCGCCGAGACGGAGCGGCAGAAGAAGAACCACCAGCGGGCGGCGGCGGCGGCGGCGGCGGCCCAGCAGCAGCCGCAGGCAGACACCCAAAGCGCGCGTCGCTGATCAGCCTTGCGCAGGGGGAAGAGGAACCCGGAAAACCAAAGCGCCGCCGAATGGCTGGCTGGCTAGTTGAAGAAATCGACCAGGTCAACAAGTACGTCGTCGGTGATTAATCATCTACTGGGCGTCGTCCGCGCACGTATATATGGACCCTAGCTACATGTTGATTATCAGATGATATTTCTTTGTCTGGTTTTCATGCGCGCCCGAATTAACTTCAGTATGAAATGAAGCTAAGTCGTTTCTAATCAGATGTTTCAGTGTCATGTTCTTAAAATATACTACTATACTTATATTCCATGTGATGTGAAGAGAATTAACATGATAGTAGTAGAATTGTACCCTTAATAATTATTAGACCAATAGTCCCAGTATAAAAGTTCCATTTGCGTTGTCGCGAACTCGAGGAGCACGACGCGGAGGTGGGCACCGCGTGGGAGCTTGGGGAGCAGGTCACGGGTGGTGAAGGCGACAACGCGGCGCGCGTCGGCCACCTGCTTGGCGATCTCTGCGGGGGTGTTGAGTGGGTTGACGGTGGTGAGCACGGCGCCGAGCGGAGGGACAGGGGCGCCGCGGCTAGTGCGGAGGGATAGGGGCGCCGTGGTGAGCGCGGAGGCGGACCTTGCCACGGAGTGCCGAATCGGCGCCGAGGGAGGTGGCGGCGAGGCGGGGCCGCACCGGGAGCGAGGCAGGGCAAGGAGGGGCGGGGCCAGTGGCGAGCGATGGCAAGGCAGTGTGTGGCGCCGGAGGAGGTGCACTGGTGCACGGCGGCGCCGAAGGAGTTGTGGGCGAGGCGGAGCGGCCCAAGGATGAGGCCGGGCGGGGTGGCACCGGGGATGGGGCGGACCAACGCCAGGGAAGGTAGCGGCGAGGCGGGGCTGCATTGGGGGTGGGACGGGGGTGGCAGCAGCCAGCGTGCCACCATGGCACATCCATGTAGGCAAAATTAGTCTATGTGGCTCCGTTTGGATGGCGGCTTAGTAGGAGAAAAAGTTGATGGACCTGGATGCGCATTTTGGAAGATTATGGACCTAAGTGGAAATGCGGGATAAGTTTAAATACCCTACGTGCATTTCACTCAATAATGGATATAGCCTTTTTACATCATAATGAGCATACCTTTCAATGCATGATTAATTCTGTTGTTTTATAGGCTTGCATGTACAACAGACATGGGATTGGATTGGAGGATGGGAAGATTAAATGAATGTTCAACATGCAGTTTCATATACCGGTGCGAAACAATTGTCAAGCTTTATTTGGAAAGAATTTTCAACATGCAGTTTCATCTAGATGTAGTTTTTGGAAAGAACTGTCAAGCTTTATTTGGAAAGAATGTTCAACGTGCAGTCAACAGTTGTCTAGCAGGGATCATGCAACTGCCTCTGTGCGGTTCAACTTTGGAAACCGTAGACTTTGACTCTCTCGACTCAATGCCAACCGCACAGAGACAGCACTACGACTTTTTGTATACAGGTTTCACTCTTCTTTAATGTTTGAAATCTTGCTTGTCCATCACTGAAATTTATACATATACTCTAGCACGCACAGAGTACTAGAATTTGAGTTTAGGATTTGCTGATTTGGAGGTTCTGGGAAATTAACACCTGAGCTGAGGCCGCATACATAACGACATGTTTGTTGCCACTCGTTTTAATTTTCAGGACGTTCTTCGCAGAGAAGGAAATCCGCACCAGCATTAATTTTCCTTCTGCTAGGAAGCTACCGCAAATGACGACATGATTGTTGCCACCAGCATTTTTCTGGCTAAACTGAAGAAATATCGGCCCGGTCGAGTCGTCTTCATCTGTCGTGTTGGTGTCAGTGTGCTGGCGTCCACAATTCCACGTGCATGCATCCTACAGTCGTACGTGGTAGACTAATATTTTCATTCGAACGTGTAATAAGTCTAGTCATACGTACTACTCAAACTATATTCAGTAACAAAACAAACACATCAAAATAAATAATAATTTATATAATTCTTTTAGTAAATTTATACATATACTCTAGTACGCACAGAGAGTACTAGAATTTGAGTTTAGGGTTTGCTGATTTGGAGGTTCTGGGAAATTAACACCTGAGCTGAGGCCACACATATCTAGGTAGATCTGGGTCATTAGATCAAGATCCAACAGCAAAAGGCACTAGCTTTTATATTTTGGCGATCGAGCTGCAAGTGCCAAGCCATCGGTCGGATTATCGGATCTTGCCGTTCTCCGATCCATCATTAAGACCAAATTCACCAGATCGTCTATATGATTGTCTATAGAACAAATATGATACTGTATCTACGCTGTAGACAATGGAGTTTGAATACAGATGATACAATACATCTACGTCATCCTAATAAGCATACATTGTTTCCCCGGCCCCAACGACAATGCATGGCTAGCTTCCCCCGCTTCCATCTGGCCGCCGCCGCCACACTTCCTCACCTACGCTGCTATCACTATGCATGCACGACGTACCTTCATCTTCGTCTGTTTCATTCAGCTACAACTTATATGTAGTGTAGGACGTCCAGATCATATATTACAGCAACCCGTAAAATAGCGACATGCGCGTTTTAAATAACGACATGTTTGTTGCCACTCGTTTTAATTTCCAGGACGTTCTTCACAGAAGAATGAAATCCGCACCAGCATTAATTTTCCTTCTGCTAAGAAGCTACCGTAAATAACGACATGTTTGTTGCCACTTGGCACTAGTAGTTCTTCGATCGAGTAGTTTTGCATTTTTCTGCCTAAACTGACGAAATCGGCCCGGTCAAAGTCGTCTTCATATGTGGTGGTGGTGTCAGTGTGCTGGCGTCCAATCCTACAGTCGTACGTGGTATACTGATATTTCTATTCTAACGTGTAATAAGACTATACTCAAACTGTATTTAGTAATAAAACAAAACACAACAAATAATTTTATATATTATATAAAATTATTTTAATAAATCGATTGATCGAAGTTTTATAAAAAAACCAACAACATCATATATTTGTGAGCAGAGGTAACAATATATTTTTTAATATAAGGGCCTAGTGGGTACAGATCTGGGTCGCTAGACCAAGATCCAATGGAAAAAAAATAAAGAGTGAATTGCACGCTAGATGCTTGAACTTTTCCCGCGGTACCATCTGGGTCAATGAACTTTTAAAGTGCACATCTAGGTCCATAAACTTTTTCCTCAGTACCATCTAGGTCCAAAAGGAGTTACCCGGGCAAACTCTGCCTACGTGGCCAGCCCTCTTGCTTGCGTGGACATGCCACGTCACGCCAACGTGGCCACACCTTCGAACCATCACCCTCGCCGGAGCCTCCCGCCGCGGCGGGCCTCACGTGCCCCTACCGAACGATCTTGCGTTGCTGCTGCCCCCGCTCGAGCCTCCCTCCGCCACGTGCGCCGCGTGTCCCGCCCGAGCCTCCCGCCGGGTCCGCGTCCACGCCCGCGCCCAAGGTGACCGCCGCCGCCGCCAAATACTCTTCCCCGCCTCTACCATTCTTCGATTCCGTCGAGCGGAGCTCCGCCCCACTGCACCCCACCACCCCGCTTCCTCGGAGCTTCACCGCTGTGCGCGCACCAAGCCGCCATGGCCACCACCACACGCTCCGTGGGTGAGACCCCTTCGCTCCCCCAACGGCTGCGAGGACTACGTCGCTGAGCTCGCCTCGCCGGCCTAGTCGTTGCGCACGCACCCTCGTCGCCGGAGCTGGCCGCGCAGCGGGGAACCACCGTCGTCGCCGCCGCTGACCGCACGGTTCGGCCGATTCATGCTGCCGCCGTCGCCCCCCCGGACGCCGTTCCACCTCACTCACACTGCCACGTGGGCGCGGGGGCGGGCGCGCCGGCCCGCGTCCTCGCCCTTCCCCGACCAGGGCGCGCTTCGCCCGCGGCGTCTATTGACTGCCTCTGTTGTGACCGATGGCGTCGCGGTTGTCACGGAGCGGGTGCTCCGGGGACGCGAGCTGGTCCAGCGGCGGCGGCACGGCGCCCAGCACGCCCCCGAACAGCGCCCCCGCTGCGTGCTCGCGGGCCTCGGGCCGACGGCGACTGCAGTAGCTCCGCCAGCGCCGGCACCGCACCTGCGTGCTGCTCTCCCGCGTGGCCTCATGCAGCGCTGCCGTCGCTCACGCCATCGCGCCCTCCTCATCCGCTTCCGTGCCGTACCCACACGCCGCCGCCCAGCAGCTTTGGCCTTTGCCCAGCCGTGTTGCGCGTTGGCCTCCGCGGCTCCGCCCTGGCTGGCGAGGTGGGGGGGCCGCACGCGGGCGTGGCGAAGCAAGGGCGCAAGGTGGCTGTGGCGGCCGGGCTTGAGCGTGGCGAAGCAGGGTGGCGGTGGTGAGGGCCGTGCGTGGCCGGCGGTGGGTGTGTGCGCGACGGGGCGTAGGGCGGCGCGGCATGTGCGCGCCGGGCGGGGGCATGGCGCTGTGCATGATGGGCGGGGGTAGGGCGGCGCGGCGGGTGCGCACTGGGCAGGGACAGGATGTCACGGTGGCACGCGCAGGCTGGCCACGTAGGCAGAGTTTGCCCGGCTGGCCCCTTTTAGACCTAGATGGTACTGCGAGAAAAATTTATGGACCTAGATGTGTACTTTAGAAGTTCATGGACCCAGATGGTACCGCGGGAAAAGTTCAAGGACTTGGCATGCAATTCACTAAAAAATAAATGACTGACGGAAAAAGAAATGTCAGTCAACTGTTTTGGGGGATAAAGACCCGGGGGTGTTTGGATCGGGGGTCACATCAAATGTTTGGACACTAGTTAAAAATATTAAATATAGTATACATATAAAGCTAATTACACAGATGAGGAGTAAAAGGGGAGACAAATTTATTAAACCTAATTAATTTATGATTAGCAAAAGTGATGCTACAGTAATGATTCGTTAATCATATATTAATTAGGTTTAATAAATTCGTCTCACCGTTTACTCTTAGACCGTGCAATTAGTTTTCTAATTAGACTATATTTAATACTTTTAACTAACGTTCAAATATCCGATGTGACGTGGGCTAAATTTTAACCTCTAAATCCAAACACCCCGTCACGCTTCTCCATTCCCTATAAATTAAGCACTGTTGCCAACAAGGAAGGAAGCCCCAACAATGGCTGATGCCGCGTCTCCTCCCTCCCTTTCCCTCTGCCACCTCTACTGCTTCGTCCTCGTGCTGCTATGCATGCACGTACCTTCATCTTCGTCTGTTTCATTCAGCTTCAACTTCTCCAACACCATAATTGACCCCTGCGGAGAAAAGACCATTATGTGCATGTCTGACGCGTTCTTCGTCCCCTCAACTGCAATCGAGCTGACAAAGAACACCCAAGGCGGTTCAACTACCTTTAGCGATGGCCGGGTGTACTACGCGGAGCCCGTGCCGCTCTGGAATGCGGCCACCGGCGAGGTAGCAAGCTTCACCACCTCTTTCTCGTTCAACATCACACCGGCGGTGATCCACTCCTCCTGTGGTGGCGGGACCGGCGACGGCATGGCCTTCTTCCTCACGCCCTATGGGAGCGGCAACTTCAGCGGCGACAGCAAAATAGGCGGGTACCTCGACCTTTTCAACAGCAGCAACCATTTCAATGCGACGGGCGACGGCCGGGTCGTCGCCGTCGAGTTCGACACCTTCTTCAACCACGGTTGGGATAACACCAGCGACCACCACGTTGGCATCGACGTCAACTCCATCATTTCGGTGGCCTACACCGCCATACCGCCGGGGATGAACAACCTCACAGAGCCTTTCACCAAGGATGCCGTGGTCTACTACAACAACGTCACCAAGCTGTTAGCTGCGGATCTCCGAATCGGCGACGACACGTACCACGTCAGCGCCACCGTCGTCCTTAACGCAAGCTTGCCGGACACTGTGGCCGTCGGTTTCTCCGCAGCGACCGGTTCTTGTGTCGAGCTGCACGAGCTACTGTCATGGTCCTTCAATTCCACACTTGCACTGCCAGTGCTAGTGCCAGCGCCAGCACCGGCGCCGGTGCCAGCGCCACCATCAGCTTCGACGGCAGATCCTCCCTCGTCCTCAACGAAGGAATCATTACTGATCGAGGTCCTAGTTCCTGTCGTAGCATCTGTCCTTCTGGTCTGTGGTGCAGCTGTGGGTCTCCTATGGCTGATGAGGCAGAAGCGCACAAGGAATACTGACGACAGCAGTGACGAGCAAGCAGACGGCGGCGAGGCTGAATTATTGGAGAGAGGCGTGGCCGGGCCAAGACGTTTCCTCTACCGCGAGCTCGCCGCCGCAACCGGCGACTTCGCAGAAGACAACATGCTGGGGCGAGGAGGGTTCGGCAGCGTGTACGAGGGTCATCTCCCCGGCGACGACGGCGGCCAGGCCCAGCAGGTGGCCATCAAGAAGCTGTCGTCGGAGTCGTCTCAGAGCAGGAAAGAGTTCGAGGCGGAGGTGAGGATCATCAGCCGTCTCAGGCATCGAAACCTTGTGCAGCTGTTGGGCTGGTGTGATAGCCGCCGAGGACTCCTGCTCGTCTACGAGCTCGTGCCTGGAGGCAGCCTGGACAAACACATCCACAGCACCGAGAGACTCTTGACATGGTCCGAGAGGTAAAACAGCAAGCTTCTAGTATTTCTTTCAGTAATTATACAATTATTTATTTATTTACTAGAGAATATCGTTTTTATATAGATTTTCTTGATTTTAACTTGTACCCGTATATACACACATGCATAGCAGGGCTCACAATTTCGGCTCGAAATTCCTAAATTTCGGTCTTACGTAGGGGTGTAAATGGTACGGATATTATCCGTCCGTATTCGAGTTCCGATCCGTTTAGAAGGGTTAAAATCCGCTCCGTATTTGAATTCGGACATTTAGTATTCGATCTGTATCCGTATCTGAGTATTCAAAGTTGGATAAATATGATGTCGATAACCATTCAAGTCTTATCCGGCACATTTGATCAATATCCGTATCCGATCCGAATCTGAAGAAAAAATATGAAAACAAATACGATATCAGCAATATCCGTCCGTCGATCTGATTACACTGCTAGTCTTACGTGTCTCCTCTGGTAAATATTTGTATCGGTAATTTCAGTTTTCGTTCAGATGGTAGTCATCTAAAATTTGAAATTTTGGACTAATTCTTATAAATTTTAAAAATTCAGCTGCAATTTCACCGAATTTCCTCGAATTCAGTCCTACTAGCATGAGCCCTGATGTAGACATATACACATAAATCGAACATGTCCAACTTTCCTCAAATTCAGCCCTACTGGTCCCCTCAGATTTTTTTTCTCTAAAATGGTAGCTGAGCCCTCCTGGATGTAGACATACACACATATATGGAACATGTCCAATTTTTTGCCATTCGCTATGTTCAGAGTTTGTTTTTAGCCGTGAAACTTGGAAACTAAAAGTCTTTGATTGCCCAACTATTCAAACTAGATAAAATTGGTCCATCTAGAGATTTCAAAGGTTGTGCTCTATTTTCTAGAAATAATAAAATTTTTGTTTAATATGTACAAATTCATAAGTAATTTGTTTTACGTCAAAAAATTATGAAAAAAATTATAAATATTTTGTTAAAACATGAATCTATCCGATGATGCTCTATATGAAGTTATTAGGATCTTTTGAATTAGGAATAAAATCTATTATTGGCCACTAAGCTATTGTTGGAGTTTAATTTTGGCCATTAAACTCTAAAGCTAGGTATTTTTTACCATTAACTATGTGAACTAAATAATTTTGGGACCTGATTTCAAGGTTATTTTGATTATAAATGTATATTTTGAAACAAATAAAATATATACTCTTATTTTATAAATTTAATCTACATATTAGTGTAATATCAAAGCTATTTTGATCTTTTTTTTTGGGTTACTTACTCTTTATACAAGCTGTACAGCACTTTCAACGTGAAGGAATAGCATCCAAATAATTCCCAATAGAACATCAATACAAAATATAATGTTTTTATAAAAAAAATTCTAATATGAGTTTATATTTTTCTAATTAAAAAGTAAATTGGTTACTCAGAGTATAACCTAACCCCACCTACTGCTAAGAGGGTCATGGCAGTCCCACAACTGTCTTTCCGTGACTCGTACACGATCGGGAAGATGACACATTGACACCAACCTGATAAATGACACACTCAACAGCATATAGATCATATTTAAGCATAGCAATTAGCTATCACTTTACTTTATTTTGACTGTAAGATTACTAGGTAATATGTTTTCAACAAGTAGAGGCCTAAACATCATCCAACCAACTAATAATGGGATAACATAAATTAACATACAAAATGACAACTTAATAAAATAATAGCTGTGGGTATACAAAAAATAGAGCACAAACTAGAATAAGATTCTTAAAGTATTTTGAAAATAGAAAACCACTTATAAATATACTAGATACTAGATTACCAACTTTGTCTTGTTTTTATAGTTGAATGATCAAAGATTTCTAATTTTGGATTTGGATGGCCAGAATTGGACTTCACTCTATATATTGAATTTATGCATATGCATACTTTACGTCCACATACATACTAGCCCATTTCTAGCATTGTCTTATGTCAAACCATTTATAAGTTGACTAGTTTTATAAAAAACGCACTAATAGTTATGATGCCAAATAAGCTTCATTATTTATCATGAAATACAGTTCCATAGTATACATTTGGTTTCATAGGTATAGGTACTCTTCTTTATAAACTTTGGTCATATTTAAAAACTAGTGAACTAAAGCAAAAGTAGATAGAGTGCGTAATATTAGCAGTGCAATTATTTTGCTATAGATAGCACCTTTGATTTAATATTTAGTGTACAGATACAAGATCATCCTGGGATTAGGGTCAGCGCTGCAGTATCTGCACCGGGACTGGGATCAACGTGTTGTGCATGGTGACATCAAGCCGAGCAACATAATGCTCGATTCGTCCTTCAACACCAAGCTGGGAGACTTCGGGCTCGCCCGCCTCGGCGACCATGGCGCCGGGCCACAGACGACGGATCTCGTCAAGGGCACCATGGGGTACATCGACCCGGAGTTCGTGAACACGCACCGGCGGAGCACCGAGTCCGACATCTACAGCTTCGGCATCGTCCTGCTCGAGATCGTCTCCGGCCGGCCGCCGGTGACCCGGCTGGACCCGTCCTTCACGCTGCTCGGGTGGGTGGAGAGCCTGTGCCGCCAGGGAGCCATCCTGGACGCGGCGGACGCGCGGCTGCGGCGAGACGCCGACGCCCACGACGAGCGGCAGATGGAGCGCGCTCTCGTCATCGGGCTTTGGTGTGCGCAGCGCCACCCGGCGGAGCGGCCGTCCATCGCGGAGGCTTTGCAGGATCTGCAGTCGGAGGACGGCAAGCTGTCGGCGCTCTCGCTGCAGATGCGTTACAAGATGGCCGCCGTCTCCATGGGCGAGAGGGGTGTCTCCCCCGGCAGCAGTTCCTTCTCGGCCAGCAGCGCCGTCCGCTCGTCGGCGAATACTGGCACCACAGATTCGTCGGGATCCTTTTCTAATTTGCCGGTCGTACTGCCCACGGACCATTCCAGATGATAATTTTACCATCGCTGTATTGTGGTAACTGGTATTGGATCATTTCCTTTTTCGGATTTCATGATGAACGTGATATCCTGTCTCCAAAATGAAGACTTGTATTATTTGCAGTAATACATGCTTAGTTTAACACTTGATAGTGGGTTACAATATATAGTTTGCCGAAGGGGAATACAAAGAGGAAAAGACTACGAAAGGGGAACAGTCTAGCTAACACCCCCCCACAGTAGGAACGACGGTGCAACGACGTTCGTACTGGAACGAAACTCAAAAAAACAGTAGATGGAAGGCTCTTGGTGAAGAGGTCGGCGAACTTAGAGGACATCGGCACATGAAGAACGCGTACAGCTTCAGCGGCATCTCGTTCCCGAACGAAGTGAATGTCAATCTCAATACGCTTGGTGCGCTGATGTTGCACTGGGTTGGAGGAGAGATAAACGGCGCTCACATTGTCGCAGTAGAGGAGGGTCGCACGTGGAGCAGTGTGATGGAGCTTGTGGAGGAGTTGGCGAAGCCAAGAGGCTTCGGCGACACCATTAGCAACAGTACGGTATTCTGCTTCAGCATTGGAGCGAGCTGGACCAGGAGATGAGATTGTCACCAAGAAACACAGCATACGCCGAGGTAGAACGACGCGTGTCAGGACAGCCTGCCCAGTCGGCGTCGGTGTAGACGGTGAGGGCAGAAGGCGATGAGCGACCAAGAAATAACTTGAGGTCAACGGTGCCCTGAAGATAGTGGAGAAGTCACTTCATAGCCGTAAGGTGAGGCTCGCGCAGATCATGCATGTGGAGACATACTTGCTGAATTGCATAAGTGATATCTGGGCGAGTGAAAGTCAGATACTGCAGTGTACCAACCAAGCTGCAGTAGAGTGTCGGATCAGCCATAGAAGTCCCGGCAGAGGAGAGCTTGGCCTGAGTATCCACGAGAGTGTTGCAGGGCTTGCAGTCAGTCATACCAGCACCAGCAAGAATGTCGAGGGCGTATTGATGCTGAGACAACAACATGCCGGTAGATGAGCGAGTCACAGAAATCCCCAAAAAAATGCTGAAGAGGGCCAAGGTCCTTCACCAGGAAGGAAGGCTGCAAGGAAGTGAGCAGCTGTTGAAGCAAGGCAGTAGTGGAGGCAGTCAGAACAATATCATCCACGTAGAGGAGCAAATAAGCTGTGGCGGAGCCCTGTCTGTAGATGAACAAAGAGGTATCTGACTTGGCCTCTAGAAAACCCAAGGACTGTAGGTGAGCAGCAAAGCAACTGTACCATGCACGACAAGCCTGCTTGAGACCGTAAAGGG
Organism: Paspalum vaginatum; assembly: GCA_030272315.1. Classification (NCBI taxonomy): domain Eukaryota; kingdom Viridiplantae; phylum Streptophyta; class Magnoliopsida; order Poales; family Poaceae; genus Paspalum; species Paspalum vaginatum. The sequence goes on along the minus strand of CM059013.1, from coordinate 46,773,259 downwards.
ACTTGTTGAGGCGTCAGACATGATCAGGCGGTGCTGTATCAACAAAACCTGAGGGCTGAGAGCAATATATAGTCTCCGTGAGAGTGCCATGGAGAAAAGCATTTTTGACGTCGAGTTGATGAACATGCCAGTCGTTGGAAAGAGCCAAACTGAGAACAGTGCGGATAATGGTAGGCTTCACAACTAGACTAAAAGTCTCATCAAAATCAACTCCAAGGCGTTGGGTAAAACCACGGAGAACCCAACGAGCTTTTTATCGATCAAGTGTACCATCAGAACGAAGCTTGTGCCGAAAAATCCACTTGCTAGACACGATGTTGGCATTGGCAGGGCGAGGTACGAGTGTCCAAGTGTTGTTAGCCTGCAGAGCCTAGAACTCCTCTTCCATGGTGCCGCGCCAATTTGGATCAGCGAGGGCGCGGTGGAAGGAATCAGGTATAGGAGACAAAGTGCCTGCATGAAGATTTAACCGCGGCTGCCTGAAACCACTTTTTCCGCGGGTGAGCATGCTGTGGTCGTTGACAGTAGGAGGCACAGGAACTGCTCTAGGCGGTACAGTGACTGCATCAATAGGCAGAGGAGCCACCTGCTGTGGTACACGGGCAGAGCGGGGCTGCCCAGTGCCAGGCTGAGGAGGAGGCTATAGGCGGGCCACGAGGAGAAGCAGCCTACCCACCAGAAGAGCCGGGTGGCCTAGGCGGTGACCCTCCAAGCGGGGAGGCGGCCAGCCCAGGCGAGAAGCCAGGGGGCACCCCAAGCGACGCCCAGCCACTAGAAGAGCTGGGCGGCCTAGATGGTGGCCCTCCAGGCGGGGAAGTGGCCAGCCCAGGCAGGAAGCCAGGGGGCGCTACAAGTGGTGAGCGAAGCCCAAGCGATGAGGCAGGCCAGGCGGGGAGCCAGGCTTGCCAGACAACAGCCCTCCAGATGCCGGAACAATACGGCCTTGCATAATACTAGGAGCATCAATAGTGTCCTGTGAAAAATTATCATCCAAAAAATTAAGATTAGTGGGAAGGGTTGAGGAGGAAGGGACCTCAGCAAAGGGAAAGGAGGACTCATAGAACACGACGTGGCGAGAGATGTTGACTCGATTTGTAGCAAGATTGAGACATTAGTAGCCTTTATGGTCGGCCGAATAACCAAGGAAAACACATAGGACAAAGCGAGGTGCAAGTTTGTTGGGAGTGGTGGCGGAGATATTGGGATAACAACGACACCCAAAAACCCGAAGGTGGTCATAGGTGGGGGAGTGACCAAAAAGGGCTTGATATGGTGTAGAAAATTGAAGGGTGGATGTAGGGTGACGGTTGAAGAGGTAAGTGGCGGTGTGGAGTGCCTCAACCTAATAGGCGGGAGGTAGGTGGGCCTGAAAAAGGAGTGAACGAACAATATTGTTGATGGAACAAAGGACACGCTCGGCCTTGCCATTTTGTTGGGAAGTATATGGACACGACATCCGAAGATGCACGCCATGCGAGAGAAAGAAAGTACGAGCAAATGAGTTGTCAAACTCATGACCGTTATCGCATTGCAGGCTTTTGATGGTGGTGCCAAATTGGGTGGCAACAAAAGCAAAAAAACTAGCAATGGTGGAGAACGTGTCGGATTTAAGACGAAGAGGGAAGGTCCACACGTGATGGGAGTAGTCATCAAGAATGACAAGGTAGTATTTGAAACCTGACACACTAGGTATGGGAGATGTCCATAGATCACAATGCACAAGATCAAAAGGTCGCGCAGCACGCGACTGTGAACTAGAGAAAGGAAGGCTAATATGACGACCGAGTTGACAAGCATGACAAACATCGGTAATAGTAGTGCCTTTATTACATGAAATAAGGGAGGCACTCGCAAGGCGAGATAAAGCCTCATGACCGAGATGCCCAAGGCGACGGTGCCATAGCTGAGGCGACACGTGGGTGATCATGGCGAGGGGTGGAGCTGTGGAGGATGGCAGGTGCAATGGATAGAGAGGGCCAGTACTATTACACCTGGCGATCACACTCCAGGTCTTGGGATCCTTCACAGAAAAACCAAAAGGGTCAAATTCAACAGAACAAGAATTGTTAGAAGTGAATTGATGTACGGATACAAGGTTCTCGATAATATGAGGGGAAACAAGAACGTTGTTAAGGTGTACGGTGTGGCGGAACCGCCGATTTAATCCGAACTAAGCACACCTGCCACCCATGGCTCGCAGTGTGATTAGGCCGAACTAAACCCGGTCGTCCGTCGAGAGTCAAGACGACTCCCGATATTACCTTTTCCCAGAGGAACCGACATCACACACATCCAGCCCTCGATGGAGCCACAACAGTTACATCATCACAGGCAGTTTATAGTAGAAAATAAGTTAAAGTGCTTACAAACCAAATATAGGTAGTCAAATACCTATTCAAATACAAAGCGGAAGCGTTGTTCAAAATAAATCTCACAGCGGAAACCTAATACTTTAAGAAGTAGTCTTCAGGCAATAAAGAATGAGGCGAGAAGCACCGAGCCCACCGGTACTGCTCTCCTCCAAGCTAGTGTCCAAAAGACATCAGTTCCTGCTCAAAAAGTGGGGGCAAACCCTGAGTACTAATTACTCAGTAGGACTTAATGGAAGAGCTTATGGCTGACGCAACGCTGGCAACTAACAGTTGATCCTTAGCCATTCTTTTTATAGTAATTAAAAGTTAACATGTAATTATCAACATCATCAAAATATTCATCATCATAATATAACTTTCAGGAATGTAAACGTACAAATACGAACATGTGGTACTGAAAACAAACATATATAGTCATAAATACAATTAGATTGTTACTACGTTGCCCGTGTGTGACCTTGGCATTCTCACACCTGGTGAGCATCAGCGATTCGAATCGATTTTTAATTCCCGGGAATAACTATCATGCCAGGGGTATATGCTTACTAGCCATCGCGTTCCCACATATAGCCCCCATCTCCACTCGTCCCATCCCAAGTTCGATTCAATCCCGCCATTCCCCTGGGTTTTGCCCCCTCAGGAGCGATACCACGGCCGCACCGGGTCAGCCCTCCTTCGAGTACAAGCTCCCCCAGGCCTAACTCCCTCCAACAAGAATGGTAGGAACCTGTCTCTGTTCTTCGGATGGCACGAGTAAGACTTTCACCGGTCCATTATCCCGGATAAGCACTCTAGCAATATTATGCCGATCAGCAGGCGAACAGCGAATCGGGCCTTAAACGACTCGGGCGGAGTCCACCAAACCATCCACATCATTTTTCATCATAATATACCCAAATCTCCGCCCGGCCTCAATTTAGTTCCATGACAATCATGTTTAAAGTTTCCCATATATTTTGAAAGCCTTTCCTTTGAAAACACCTATACGACGAGTGACTCCAATTCACTCGTGTCTACTCGCACCTAGCATTTCTAGGCATACTCGTCCTACGTACTCTATTGTAGGTGCTAGGGCCAGGGCGGCCAAGAAGTCTAATGCAATTGTTTTCAAACAACTCCTAATGCGGATGTCTAAACATCATTCAATATCATATTTGCTGGGAATTTATGGTCATGCCTACCTTCCTCACTAGGGTTAGTAGCTGCTTCCTGAGCGAAGTCGGGCTCCTGCGGCTGGTCTTCCGGCTCCTGATGCAGCTCCTTCTGGTGCTCTTCTACGATCGGTTGGCCCGGCGGCTATCCTTCGCTCGCGGGATCTATATGCATGACATGGTGCAATCGGAGCATGTATTAGTGCAATGCTTTGCTTCATGATGCGAGTGTGATGCAAGGAATCATGATTTAGGGACTAAAGTGATGCATTTTCGTGATGAAACTGGTTTAGCATTAAGAAATCGTACAAGCCATCACCTACGGTAACTTAGCTTATCGCATATAACAACGTGGGGTGTGTGACGAGGTAACATCGTTTTATGCGAGGCAACCGAAGTTTACTTAAATAATCATTATGCCTACCATTTTCAAAAATAGGGTCAACCTTACATGCATAGTACCCCATTTCAACAATGAGCTATTTATACCACAGGGAGTACAAATAAAAGGTGTAAAACCCCTTTAGAGCATAATTTTCAATATGGTTATCTTTTCCTTATTTCTTTTTATGCTAAAATCACATGTAGGGGTAAAGTAGTAATTAAAAGTGAGCACTTGAGCTACCAAAAATCACAATGAGCCTATATACCTTAACAACACTGCTAACCAAGTTTGGGAATTTTTGGAGACCATTTAGTCCACATTTCCCAATTATATTGATTTATCAAGTATGCACAAAAACAGGGGCAAAACTGTCTTTTCATGCCCAACTATCCTATCCATTCTGTAGATTTATCTAAGAGGAGTACAATGCAACAAAGTTTGTATTTTTCTGATTTTTATATGATTTATTATGAATTTTCAAAGTTTCAGTTTTAATAAAACGCTTTAAACCGAAAATCCTAGGGACCAGGGACCTAATTCTAATTAAATCTATCTTTCAGGGACCGGTACAGAAGATGTTCATGACTCAGTGAACAGGGCTGGGTTAGAGTATGTAAAATATAGAGTACTACAAGGGGATTTCTGCAAATTTTCCACCTTCTTCTACCTCGCGACAGGGGCAGGGGCGCCCGTGGCCGCCGAGATTCTCGCGCGCGGCGCGCCGCGTGCGAGGGCGCGCTTGGAGCCGAGCCGGTCTGGGAGCGCGTTCCCGGCGTAGAGGTTCCTTTCCCCCAAGACGGCGTCGCGAGAGGAGCTCGGAGCGGGCGGGGAACGCCGGTGAACCGATGGGCGGCGGAGCACCGTCCGGCGGCACACTCCGGCCCGATTCGGCGTCGTTGGTGGGAAATGGAGGCCACGGATGGGCGTGCGAGCTGCGCGGTGTCGAAGCGAATCTGGCGCGGGTGATTAGGGCTATGGGGAGGCACCGGAGCGACCCGTCCACGGTGAGGTCGGCCGTGCTTCTGCGCGTCTCGGTGGCACACGCGTGGGGGGGAGGCCGGAGGTGGCAGCGGGCTTCATGGACACGGGGAATCGGTGGAGGAGAATGGGAAGAAACCAAGGCTCGCGTTAGAACTGAGGAAGGGGGTGTAGAGGGCGGAGGCGCGAGCTCGCGGATGAGCTCCGGCCGGGGCGGCCATGGCGACAGTGTACTGAGGCGTGGGCAGGGAAAGCGGAGAGAAAGCTGGGGATGGTTAGCGGGCGCGCAGGCGGGGTCGACGAGCCGCGGCGTGCTCTCCCAGATGGCGGGCCGGGGCACAGGCAGGGCGGCGCGTGGCCGCGGCGTGGCGAGCTGACGCTCGTGACGCGGCGTGCGCTGCCGCGTGCACGCGAGGGAGGGAGAAAGAAGAGAGAGAGCGGCCAGCGTGGACTGGGTCCGGTGAACCGGAGTCACTGACTGGTGGGGCCAAGGCGAAATAAAATGGAGATGGTCTATGGACCGGGTGCGCGGGTGGGATGGCCTGGTGGCGCCCACAACTGAAGCCGTCCACGCCCGGGTCCAAAGCCTGACGGGTGGGTCCCACACGTCATACACACAAAAGGGAAATAAAACTCGAAAATGGAAAAATGGCTATTTGACCAGGATGATAGAGTTCTGAATTTCACATTTTTGAATATCTTAGAGGCCGAATTAGACCAAACTTAAAATAGAAAAGTTATTGTAAACTTGATAATCTACAACTTTGTCAAAAGGAGTAATACCAGATTTCAAGCATAAATATGATTTAAATTGAGTTTAACCTGCTGACCCCAGTTTGACTAACAAAATCTTCCAACTTAAAAATTCTACAAGTCATATTTTTATGCATTTTCATGGTAAATGTTATATACCAATGTTGTTCAGTTTCTCAGGAACTACAACTTTGATATACAAAGTTTTTCAAAATGTTGACTTTTGTTTCACAAAAATTTGAAATCTCTATTTAAATCACATTTGGACAGATTTCTCAGTTTTACCGAAAATGACCTAAAACTCTATTCAAACCTTTATGCATGTCATGACACAAAATACCATAGTTGTTCATTAGGAAATTGTCTACAAGTTTGGTATGTATAGTTTTATCAAATTAACCACAGTATTAAGGTTACCGGGCAAATGAAAATGCAGTTTGCAGAAAAAACGGTTTTAACTCGCTTCAAAATACTTAACCCACTCATGCCCCTAATATGAAATGTTCACATAATGATGCAATTTAGCTAATGATACTAATGTAATACGCTTGAGATGCCTGGGGCATCACATACGGGACCAATAGAAACCGACCCAGTGGCGGTGACTGGAAGAGGAGAACCATCACCCACGATAATTGAGGGAGGAGTGGAAGAGCAAGGAGGCTGGCGGTGAGAGAGTATACCAGAGGGGGAGCCCATGTGAGAGGTGGCTCCAGTGTCCATATACCATTCATCGAAAGGAGCCGGCGGATTGAGGGTCATGGTGTGAAATGCTCCTGCAAGAGCTTGTTGATCCCATGGCCCAAGGCCACCACCAGGAGTCAGCCCAAGAATACATGCAGTAGAAGAATCAGGCTACCAGGGAGCATTGCGGCGGTTGGTGGCCTAGGGTGAGCAGCAGGTGCGGGCCAGGCAGCCACAGTAGGCCAGCTCGGCCCACCAACACCTGCGAAAGCTGGCCGAGGTGGTCTAGCCCCGTAGCGTGGCCCCTGGACCGGACCGGGCCACATTTGTATGGCCCCGATCCAGAGGTTGTAGACCAAAGGCCACACAGCTGTAACGCCCAAAAATTTAGCCTCCAGAATTTTCTTCTCATCTCTCTCTAAATTCAAAATCAACTGGTTGTTTGCTTGTTTGTTTTGAGTGTGTTAATATGAGCTCAACAAAATTCTAAATATCGCAAATACTATCCACCAAAATTCTTTCCAAAATTCCTTTCCAAAAATTCAATTTCAAAAAAATATCCCCACGCCACTTGGACCCTCCATATCTGCGCCACTTGGACCCTCCATCTCAGAGACACTTGGACCCCCATCTCTGCGCCCTGTGGACCTCCCATCTCCACGACACATCATCGGCCTCCTCCTCCATCTGCTATAAATAGCCCCCCCACCCCCATGCCTCCGTCCACACCAATATCACCACCGCCGCAATATCAGCCCCCGGTTCAATCCGGGCATTGTGCGCCGCGAACGCCATCCCCCTTCTCCTCCCATGCTGTGTTCATGCACGGGAGCAGAGTGCCTCTGCGTTCTTCGATGAGAGGCCACCATAGCTCGATTGCTCCGACCGTGAGCACCTCGCCACCTCCCTCCACCATCCCCAAGCTACGCTCCCCCTTCTCCCTGCCTGTATTGAGCTCCCCACGAGCTCCTAGACTGCCACCAATGGCGGCCCGTGGCAAGCACCTCCGTGTCCACCAGCTCCGCCACGCCGACAACCACCAGAGCTGAACGCCGGTGAGACCCTACCCATTGCTCACAGCGGCGCGAGGCAAGCGGCCGAGTAGAGGCGCTGCTGGGGCCTGCTCGTGCCCCTCTGCCTGTTATAACAACCCGCTCTCCTGTGAATGATAGGTGAATCCACCCATTATTTTTCCCACACAAACCACCAGCCACCGGTGATTAATCCATCACTAATCACGTGTCATTTGAGCCAGCAGATCCAATCTTGTACCATTCTCTTCTGCTATTCATTTATTTCTGAATTAATCTCTCGACCATATGAGCTCCAATTCCGTTGTTTCTTCTTTCTAAATTGAGTAAAATACGTCTCCGGTCCTTAAACTTGTCAAGGTCGTTCATCCCGATCCCTAAACTCTGAGACTGCACGTCTAGGTCCCTAAACTTGTTAAGGTGGTTTATCTAGGTCCCTAAACTCAGTGCGGGTCTCATTTTGGTCTTATCGGGCGTTGACCCGTGGTCCATACTAATGCGGAGCTGCCACGTTGACAAAATGAGAGGTCAGGACTCACCTTGCACCGGCGGCAGCCAAGGCAGAGGAGGAGCTGGAGCCGAGGTCGATGCGCAGCTGAAGTTTGGCGAGATCAATGCAGAGGCAGACGGGGGGATGAGGTGGAGAACTAGCTGTGGCGGAACCACCGATTTAATCTGGGCTAAGCACATCTGCCACCTCTGGCTCGTAATGTGATTAGGCCAAACTAAATCCGGTCGTCCGTCGAGAGTCATTTGACCCCCGATAATACCATTTTCCAGAGGAACCGACATCATGCACATTTGATCCACGATGGAGCCACAACAGATACATCATCACAGGCAGTTGAATAGCATAATAATAGACTTAGTTATAACCCAGTTTCAAATAAAGTACAAGTCCAACATAGTGTTATAAAGTAGCAAGTTCAAAAGTTTCTCACAGCGGAATGATAAGTTCAGAAGTCACCATGATATCACAAAAGATTTGCCTTAGAAGTAACAACATCGAGCCCACCGATGTTGCCCTTGTGTCACTCATGCCGATTCATCCTAAGTGGGGGCATGCACCACCTCCGACACAGGTGCAAACCATGAACTCCATACCTGCGCTCAAAATGTGGGGGCAAACCCTCAGTACTAATTACTCAGTAGGTCTTAATGGATTTGGCTTACGGCTGACGCGAAGCTGCTTACTAGCAAATGGATCCTTAGCCTTTGGTTTTAAATAGTGTCGTGTGTAACATAAGTAAATAAGTTTTCATCATTTGTATAACCACCAACATGATAGTAAATTGCAGTAAGGTAAACAGTTCAGTTCAAACATGTGATATTCAAAAATCATGAGTATTAAATGTAGAGTGTTTAAGTAGTTACTACGTTGAACGTCAAAGGTATTGGCATTCCCACACCTGGTGGGCATCAGCGATTCGAATCGATTTTAATTCCTGGGAATAACTGTCATGCCAGGGGTATATGCTTACTAGCCATCGCGTTCCCACATATAGTCCCGATCTCCACTTGTCTTGTCCCAAGATTCAAAGCGCCCCCACCTAACCCCCGAGTTGTGCCCCCTCAGGAGCGATACCACAGTGCCCTGGGTCAGCCCTCCCTCGAGTACAAGCGCCCCTGGGCCCATCGGCCTCCAGTAAGTGGATGGGCGGAGCCTCGAAAACTTCGGACAAACCCAGGTAAGACTTCACCGGTCCCATTCTCCGGATAAGCACTCTAGCAATGTTATGCCGACCAATAGGCGAACAACGGACGGCCTTACATGACTCGGGCGGAGTCCAAGGTACGACATCATGGAAAGTAAATACTGAAATAAAATCTCCGCCCGGTCTCCATTTAAATCATGAGCAAGAATACCGTCTAACATAATCGTAAGATCTCATCCGGAGACGAGTCCATACACTCGTGTCTACTCGCACCTATCACTTCTAAGCATACTCGTCCTGTGAACTCTACTTATAGGTGCTAGGGCCAGGGCGGCCAGGAAGTCTAATGCAACTGGTTTCAAGCAACTCCTAATGCATTTGCGTAATCATCAAGTATAATTTGTTTGCTGAGTTAAGTATGGTCCTGCCTACCTTCCTGTCAGTAGTTGCCTCCTGAGCGAAGTCGGGCCCCTGTTGCTGTTCTTCCGGCTCTTGGTGTAGCTCCTCCTCGGGCTCCTCTACGATCGGTTGGTCCAGCGGGTGTCCTTCGCTCGCGGGATCTATATGCATGACATAGTGCAATTGGAGCTTGTGTTAGTGCAATGCTTGCTTCATGATGCGAGTGCGATACAAGGAAGCATGATTTATGGAATGGAGTTATGCATTTTCATGATGAAACTTGTTTAGCGTTAAGAAATCATACAAGCCATCACCTATGGTAACTTAGCTTATCACACATAACAACGTGGGGGTGTGTGACGGGGTAGCATCGATTCATGTGAAATGATCGAAGCTTACTTAAACACCTATTTTCCACCTAGCTAGCTTAGCATTTTTATCATGCATTTCTAAAACAGTAGTGAAGACCTACATTGCATTTCAAATCAGTGGCTAAGGTTTACATACTCCTATGTTTCCAAATATGATCCATGGTGGCATTTATTAATTATACTAGTCTCATATTTCATATTATTTAATTAAATAAGCATTACGTCTACCATTTTCAAAATAGGGTCAAACTTTACATGCACAGCCTCAAGTTTTCAGCGGTGAGCTACTTACATCATCTAGAACCCAAATAAATACCACAAAGCCCCCTATAGCTTATTTTTATATAGAACCCTCTTCTTTTGCTAATTATATGCTTAATTACTAGGCAAGGGTAAAACAGTGAATAAACCGTAAGCATTTGGGCTATCAAATTTTATACCAAGCCTAGAGTTGCTAGCAAAGCCTCTGCCCAACATTCAGAATTTTTGGGGCTTATTTAATCTACATTTCCTATTTATTAAGTTAAACATGCACGGACTTATTATTTTCAAAACACTAATTATACTTGACATGCATAGTACCCCATTTAAATAGTGAGCTATTTATACCACAAGGAGCTCAATTAAAAATGTGTAAAACCATTTAGAGCATAATTTTTATAGGGTTATCATTTCCACATTTATTTTTATGCTAAAATCACATGCAGGGCAAAACAGTAATTAAAAAGTGAACACTTGAGCTACCAAAAATCACAGTGAGGCTATATACCCTAAAAACACTGCTGTCCAAGTTTGACAATTTTTGGAGACCATTTAGTCCACATTTCCCATTTATATTGATTTATCAAGCATGCATAATATCAGGGGCAAAAAGGTCTTTTCCTGCTCAACCACCATACCCAACAGATAGATCTATTTACAAATATTACAATGCAACTTAGTTTGCTATTTTTGGATTTTTATTTCAATTTATACGAATTTCTAAAGTTTCAGCCGAAATAAATCAAAAATCACCAGATCCAGGGGCTAGATCGCGATTCTTTCAAAACTTCAGGGGCTAGCACACAAGATCCACAAGACTCGACGCACAGTGCTCGGATAGAATCATAAAAATCTGGAAACCTAGGGGCCCAAATGCAAAAATGTCGCCTCCCTCCCTGGCCTTCGTCTACCTCGCGACAGGGAGGGAAGTGTCGCCGGCGCGCGGCCGATTTCCGGCCGTGGAGCCCGAAAACTTCGCCGGACGGGGTCGGGGAGTGAGAGGGGATGGTGGGGAAGCTCACCCACTACCTCAATCGGTGGGGGAGACAGCAGGGAGGGCCGGCGACGGAAGCTCTCGGTCGGCGGGGTTCGGCGGTGCAATATGCCGCGGTGGAGGGGTCTCGGGTGATGAGGTCTAGACGAGGCGGTGGAGTCGAGGGCGGCGGAGTTCGGCGTGGTGGTGGTGAGGCATGGAATCGATCGGTGCGACGGGTGTGAGCTCTCCCAGTGGCTCCAATGGCGGCGGGGAGAAATGGGGATGGGGAGCTTCGGGCGACGAACTGGCGAAGGGAAAAAGAAGGGAAAGGAGCCGGGGTAGTGTCCATTTAACGCCGCGGCCGGGGGAATCGATCCGTGGGTGTGGCCGTTGGCCGTACGCCGGCGCCCACGCGGCGCTCGCTGGCCGCGACAGGGTGGCCGCCTATCACTGGGCCCCACCTGTCATAGGCTCAGAGAAAACACAGTCCCTTTTGAGTTTTCCCCCCTTCAGTGATTTGCATTTTAAGCCTATTTAGAGCTCGAATTTGGGAAAATGAATATTTGAAGAATTGTTCACCTCTTCAAATTCTACAACTTTTTCAAAAGCCTTGATACCAAATTCTATTTGAAAATATGAAGTTCATTTGAATTTAGCTCTCTAGTTTGATTTGTCCCTCTGTCCAGATTTTTGAAGAAATTATAAAATCCCTATTTCCACTTAGTTTCACCCAAAGACCTTATTGACAAAGTTGTTGTAAATCTCCTGTTATACGACTTCTTCAATTAGAGCTTGGCAAGGTTTGGCCTCTAGGTTAGGGATAAAGTTGAATCTTTGGACTGGACAGGTTCTGACAGAAAAATAGCGTTGGCACAAAATGAACTGTAACCGTATTTTAGTCCCCTCAAATGATCATACCCCAACTGAAGAAGTTGTGCACCCCTTAATTACCAACATCTTTGTTAATATGAGTTTCCCCTAGATGTGAATAGATTTAAAGTTACAAGCATAACACAGAGACACACATGCAGAAAACAGTTTTCAACCTAGTGTAATTCACCTAAGTTTGAAATGAGGCATCAAATGTATGTCATGTATGATGCTAAATGATGTATGCTGCATATACGAATGGTGATTATGCACCTGAGATGCTGGAGCATCACACTAGCGGCCGAGGACCGGTCTAAGCGAAGGCTTACTGGCGAAAGAGGCTGAGGCAGAGCCAAGCCAGAGCCGAGGACGATGCAAAGGTTTACCGGCGGCTAGACGAGGCGGAGGAGGACCGGTGACCGGATGTTGCGCGGCCGAATCGACAGGCGGAGGTGGCGAATCTCAGTGGCGGAGGATGCAGGGGACAACGCGCCGGTGGCTCCTTTCCCGGTGGTGAGGGATGTAGGCGCCGACGGCGCGGGACCTGGTGCGGCGTGAACCCTAGTGGCGGCAGCGGTACTCCCGCCCGCAGAGGGACCTCAACGAAAAAAAACTTGCCACGTCGCATACAACGTGGCAGATCCACATCACCATGGGTCTCGGGTCAACGCTCGATAAGGACCTAGATGAACCAGGTTGACAAGTTTAGGGACCTCGATGTGCAGTGTCAAAATTTAATGACCGGGATGAACCATCTTGACAAGTTTAGGGACCTAACCGTGCAGTCTCAGAGTTTAGGGACCGAGATGAATCACCTTGACAAGTTAGGGACCAGAGATATATTTTACTCTTCTTCATCAAAAATCAATATCTACCATCCACATTAATTTCATGATTTTATGAGTTTCTAGAGCTGCCTACAAGCCGGTGCCACATTCGACACTATAGGCGGTGTGGACCATTGACACCAACCTGAAACTCTGCTCGCAAGCAGTCTAGAAATATTTTCAGTTCCTACAGAATCCAAAAACACGATTTTATTCTCCAGTTTCCAAATATTCAGATTTTGGAATATTCCTGGAATATTCATTTTTCTTTTTCCGAATATACAAAATTCATATCTTCTCCGTTTCAACTCCGATTTTGGTGATTCTTCCGCTTAAACTCATCTAAAATCAAGCTCTACCTACCCATACACTCTACATAATCTTTTGTCCTGGCCGGAAGCCGCCATCATGCCACCATGATGCAGTCTTACGCCTAGTCAGTGCTTCGCACCGGTCGCACAAATATTGTGAGCTTGGTGATCGATGCCGTTAATCTCCTATTCCACATAAATCTTAAAGGTAGCTGTCTTAGCCTGTCCGAGCCCTGAATTCAGATGATGAAGATACCGAAAATCATTTGAATATTATTGCTCTCTCCACCACTCCACAAAAAGATCTTCTCCAAAATGCCAACATGCGACCGGCACCCCTTCAGCGTTGTCGACCCCGCTTCTCGCGTCCACCACCCCTACCTTGGCGTCTCCGTAATTGTCATTACCGATCCCGCCAACTCGTCCAAAAACTCGCTACACCCCAACCACACGTTGGGTAAGCCTCAACCACCCCAATAACACTGGACCCCCTACCATTTCCACCACATACAGGAACAATGTTGAGCTCATGTTACACCTCGATTTTTGTGTTTTCATTGTTTGTGCACTAGGCTTTACCGGAGAGTCCGTTCGGCCTGCCCCTCATGATATACTATGTGATGGTCTGCGCTCAAAAAGTCCAGCAACTGTTATATCAACCACCTCAACAAAGTGAAATGCAAGCCCACTGAAATCCTCACTTGATGCATAAATTTCCCATGTTTTACAAACACAAGTTATATCAACTGCCTCAACAAAGTGAAATGCAAGCCCACTGAAATCCTCACTTGATGCATAAATTTCCCATGTTTTACAAACACAACCCTTGGCCTTATAATCACATAAAAACTTGCATGTTTTGCTTACTAAGGTGACCCAGCAAAATATACAGCCACCTAAACCTATTTTAGAAATAGCGCGCATAGGTGGGATCGCTCATTTAATTATCTATCATAACCTTGATGTTATTGATGTGGAATGTGAAGGGTGTGGGAAAATGGATGTGTGTGTGGTTTTGAAATAAAATGGGAAAGAACATCAGCAACCGACCTTGTTAGAATATGGCTACGCGCTGAAACAGCCATAAAGGCAGGGTATGAACGGGTAACCTAGCTACCTGCGGTTACTCCTTGTCCCGGGATTCGTGGAGAATACCGAGAAGGTGGATTGCTCGCGCTGTCGAGCATTGAAAAGTTGGAATGGTTCTACCTGAGCTCTCTGTAAGGACCGTTATGATTTTCATCTTGCCTAACTCTTTTAGTGCAACCACTCGCTCCGTATGAGGCATTGGCCAGGCCCCTCGAGAAGGGGTGGATAGCCTAGTAGCTTCTGTGCTGGCACACAAGGGGCTAGGGGATGGGTGGTGTGCCAACGGGAGTACTGCGGGATACTGGAGTGGCTCGAATGCCTGAACCCCTAAATTTCTGATAGGTGATGAAACAAAGGCAACGGATTGGTTTGGAATTCGGTAACACACCGCTGAGTCCAACTTGTAGGAATTAGTACAACCTCTGATGAGAGTAAAACCTATTCGAATAGTCCGTGTCCACTGGTATGGATGAGTTACGGCTTGGTTCTTCAGTTAGCAGTTTTCATAAAATGAAATTAGTTTGAAATTAGATAGAAATGGTTTTTGGTTCAGTAGAGAATGCTGGATGTATGGAAAATGTGTTGGCTGGAAAAGTATAGGCCACTTTGGACCGGAAAGTCCAGTGGCAAATCTTTTTAGAAAAAAACTCAGTTTTCAGAAAGATTAAAACTTGACAACTATCTCAAACCCTGCTGTTGACGTGGCTTATGTACGAAATTTCTGCATCATTTTATATGATTTATCATTGATTTTATGCGTCAACTATATCTTTCACTAACATTTATCACCGTTAATTGTGGATTTTGCAATATTGTCTTGGAAATATGCTACATGTGATTTTTACAGGTTTTAGACCAATTTTTCGCGAAATTCACCATGATCCACTTCGAGTAAGAAAAGACCGCTAGATGACATGGATTGAAGATGAAGAACAAGGAAGACTTGGTGTACTCATAGCCCCTCTGTGTAGATCAAAGCTCCCTAACCAAAAGATTAAATGAAGTGTCAAAGAGATACAAGAAAATAAAGATATTTATTCATTAAAGATGATGAATATGACAAAGGCCAAAAGAATTCATCAAAGCTGGGCCCATTACGAAGATTCCAAAAGCATAAGAGTCCCGAAGGCCCCACACAAATGTTACTTAAGCATTAAGTAACTACCCCGCGAAAGATGGAAAGGAGACGACGCAGGAAGAGTCCGGGTCGGCCAACCCTGACCGTCCTGGTCGGCCGACCCCACCTATTCCTAGGTCGGTTTCCGATTCCTTTTCTCCCACGTCTTCTCCAGGGTATAAATAGTTAGCATAGGCCCCGAGGTCGGGCATCCAATTCATTATCAAGGCGTGAGGTCGGCAGAAAGAGGGACAACAACTAGAGAGAGCAGAGGGTCGAGTTTCTAGTCTAGGATTAGAGTTCTTCTAGTTTCTGGAGGTGATTAGAGGCCTTGCACGGTGCTCTAATTACCTAGCTTTGGAGGCCTAATTGTATCATCAAGAGAAGGTATGATCATGGATGTAATGTTGATACAGTTAATCAATGAAGCTTTGTTCTTGTCGAATTATCAAGTTCTTGTTCTAATTATGCTTGTTCTAGTTCTAATTAGATTTAGATCTAGATGCTTGTTGATTAGACCATGTCATTAAGGGTGTTATTTATCTAGCGTTCTTGATCTCTAATCTAGTTTACTAATGATATAGTTATGTTTCTAGTTCTTGTGATCATGGTGATTAGAAGTTCTGGTTGCTTTAATTATGTTATTAGACTATGTGAAGTAATTAGAAGCGCGTTCTCTAATTATGTATGCCTGTTGAGAGTTTCTCGTCGATTACCTAGTTACTAGTGACAGTAGAGCCCGGGGAAAGGTTAAACTCGATCTAGGGGATTAGATTGGTTGATCATGATTTAATTATGCTATGATGAATATGTTTGATCATGCTTGTTTGCCTTAAGCTACTAGTTATCTCGCTGTTTTATCTTAGATGTGATGCCCGTTATCGCATATGCTTTGGATCCGTTTAGAGCCTGATTAGAAGCTAGTTAATACCCTTTAATTAGTTCTCTAATGATGTTCTAATCGTCTATCTTATATATTAACGTATCTAGTATAGGTTAATGATTGGTTTAGATTAATGATTAGTTTAGAGTTAACTATACACCTTTCACCCCTTTAAGTTTATCTCAAACTCTTGTTAATTAGATTACCTTTAGTTCGTTTCTTGGATTGACAAAACCCACGATACTCATCCTGAAGAAAAAAAGCTACACACGATACTGTCGCTTGCAGTATAAGGCTTGCCGTGCTTAAGTGACGTCAATACCTGCATACAAATAGTTTTCTGCAAAACTACCTTAAGCTCCAGATATATCCTTGCATATAGTGTTAGCCTCTCCAAAATTTCTTTGGAGGAAGGTGGGCTGAGTACGTAGTACTCACCCTTGCTTTGTTGTTGTTTTTTTTCTCGGTGCTGTGGACATATACTGGTCCGAGAACTAGTAAGGGTTACGACCTGCTCCCCAACTGTGGTGTGAGGAAGATGGGCCTACGTTTTATTTTTCGCTGCTTAGATTTGAAAGGCTGCGCCCCTTTGTGGTTCGACCCGTTAGGGTGGATCTGTATCACTCTGATGTAAGAATGTGATTACCAAACCCTATAATGGTAATAAAGCACATTTTAGTCCCATTGTGAAAACTGGGGCGCTTCAACAGCACCAGTGGCTAGGGCGTCGCCAGGCGAAATGCTGCCGCCGCTACCACCAGGTCCGCTGGCACCGCCGCTGCCGCCGCCTCTGGATCCACTGGCGCTGCCGCCACCACTGCCGCTGCCACGGGAGCTAGATCCATGCCGGCGACGGCGATTACCGCCACCCCCGCTGGAGCCACCCCTACTAGAGCTAGGGGTAGGGGCGCTTGAGCCGGGGCGGGTGGCGACTGGGCGACGACGAGGGCCGTCAACGGGGAAGAAGCGGGCGGCGCCGAGGTGAGTTCCTCCGGTAACAGCTCGGAATGAATTTCAGCAAAGGAAGGAAAAGGGCGTTGCCTCTGAAGGAAGCGACGGATGGGATGGTAGCGTTTGGAGAGGCCACGGAGGACATTCATGCCGAGGGCGCGATCCGTGGCATCCTCGTCGAGCTCGATGAGGGAGTCGGCAATAGTCGGTGACTAAAAATGTACCTTGACAGAGAGTGCGGAACTCGGTGTCGACGAGGAGAACGCGTGTCTCATGGTTGCCGGTGAATTGGTGTTCAAGGGCGAGCCATGTGCCACGGGCGGATGGAGCAAACGTGGTGATGATTTCGAAGAGGTCGGTGGTGATGGAGGCATAAATCCATGAAAGAACATGAAGGTCCATCCGTACCCAGTGGGGAACGGCGGGGAAAGTGGCGTCGGTGAGGACATGATCTACAAGAGCATACTTGCCAAAGGCAAGGAGGAGGCGCCACTTGGAGTAGGAGGCTGTGTTGAGATCGAGGACGACCGGGACAAGGGCGCGGATGTTGAGAATGCCGAGGGCCTGCGCATGGAGGGCAGCGACGATATCGGTGTCCGGAGAATCATCAGAGACAGAGCTGTCAGAATCTCCGCCGCCATCAGTGTCCATGGACGCGATGTTCGCGTCTAGGCAGCGACGAGCATCAGCTAGGGCCTGCTCATGGCGAGCGACCTCTTCTTGGAGACGGCGACGCTCGGTAGCTGCGGCCACGGCTGCTGCGGCAGCAGCAGTGCGTAGGACGTCCTCGTCATCACCGGCCGTGGAAGCGATGATCAGGAGCGGAAGGTGGAAGGGATCGGAGAGGTAACTGATACCATGAAGACTTGTATTATTTGCAGTAATACATGCTTAGTTTAACACTTGACAGTGGGTTACAATATATAGTTTGCCAAAGGGGATTACGAAGAGGAAAAGACTACCAATGGGAACAGGCTAGCTAACACAAAAATTCTTTGCGCCTCTGCATATACAGTGGGAGACACAGAGCCTAAAATGTAACAAAATACGCAAACTCCAGTAATAATCATCCGACAGACTAGAAGTCTAGAACACCGATTATGTGTCCAAAGAAAAAAAAAGGCTTGTTCACTTACATCAAATGCTACTATCCTCTACAACTATAGCTCAGAACTCTAGCTTCAATAGCAAAACTCACATACCCGAAAATTGATGCTGTTGATTCATATCACTAATCATAGGTGGTATATATATAACATTGAGGTTCTTTTGTAATCTCAAATGTGTTAGGATTGCGGCACATTCCATAGAGAGATTTGTATTTTGCCCCAAAGATCCTCACCTTGGCATTGACACCGCATGAGAGAGCCATCCAAGGGGTAGACCTGATCATGGGCCATACTGCCCGCCCAAACTGGAATAACCTAACCTGATATGATCCAAGCAACATACCGGGTGGAGCGTGAGCCGTAATTTTTGACCCACAACAATGGAGGGGTCGGGTACATGCCATGATTTTTCAATCCAGAACCCGACCCAAAACCAAAAAACCTGATTTGACGCATTAGCGAAGAGTGCGCAGACCAACCCGACCCGACTTAGCGTTAGGCGTGGGTTAGGTGCGGGCCGTCTAAACAACTCACGCATCCGACCTTGACCAGATGCAACCCAACGCTTGAACAGGTCTTAAAGGGAGCTTTGCGGCGGTGAAGAAGGGTAGGCGCCATCCCACCCTAACCCTAACGTGACGTTCCCTATCCTACGTTGGGTCGTTGCCATGTGGGCACGACCCACCCACCAGTGGCCCAGGGACTGTCAGGGATTAGGGAATTCTGCCGTGCACAGGGCCTCACATTATTGTGTAAGAGATGGCAGGGCTACAAGCCTACAACGCTTGGAGAATGGTGGTACAGGAGCCGCAGTGGTGCAACGACCATTGGAGGAGGCCTGGTGTCAATTTTTTTTTAATATAATGGTACCGTGGTTGCTGGTTCTGTAGGAGTGAGAATGAGTCTTGACCATTCGAACAATTCAAACAAATTTGTGCAAAAGAAAAATGTTCTATAGCCCCTAATTAAGCTTGGATTGAGTAGGCATATTTATGTGTCACAACCAGACTTTAACAAATAGTTATTTATTTGAAAAATGTATAAAAAATGCAGGGTTTGAATCATGTTTGAAACAAATTTAAAATCCTTTTGAATAAAGTTTGGAAGAGGTTTAAGTAAGAAGAAAACTTCTTGGGCCAAAAATCCGCCCTGGCCCAAACCTCTTAAGATCTTTGGGAAGAGAGAGATAGAGGTGGAATTTCAGCCATAAGAACATCTTCTATGGGGAGTCTTCAAGGACCAAGGTTAATGTTCGGATTCTAGACCTAAACTTAGGGTTAAACTTACAACCCGGAGTATATGGAATACTCAGCGAGAATTACCAACTAGTGAGTTTATTAATCCCAACTTCAAGGCCATGCAAGGCTTTATGTTGGTTCGGTTGACCATCCAGCTCCAAGTTAGTAGTCTTTATACATTCAATTCAAGGTTTTAGCTCAAGTTTAGTAACTGTGAGCTGCCCGTTGATGGTTTGCACCTACAATCTATTTGTTAGGAATGGATGGAGAAGTGACAATAGATTTTTCATATGGTATTTCACTTTTCTTTGTATTAACTTTTTGCGATAGGCAGATTAGCTCAAATTTTATCAACTTGAACGTACATTTGCAGTGGTGGAGACATTTCCTTTTTCTCAAAAGAGTTTTTGTTTTAAAAAAAAAAACCTTGCTGTATGTGTCAGTGTGTCCAGATTATCACAGCAACCGATAGAAAACGTCATGTTTGTTGCCACGAGAGTGGCAAAGAAGAAGGAAGTCCATTCATTTCCGCACGCACCGGCATTTGATTTCTATTTGGACCCTATGTGCTGATCTTCCGGGCTAGTTTAGTTAGATATTGATTACGTCAAGCTCAAGTCATCGAGTCGTCGGTACCAGCTAGCGTTTGCTTTCCACGTGTATGGTGGATCCTACGTGTTGATATTATTGCTGGCTAGCTAGCTGAAGAAATCGACCAGCAGGTCAAATACGTCGTCAACTCATCGGTCGTCATCGGTCGTCGGCAATCATGTGTGGTGGTGTACTGGGCGTCCGCATGTACGGACGACCCTACACTACATGTTGATAATCCAATGGTACTGTATTTCTTTGTCTAGTTTTCATGTGCGCGCGAAACTTCAATCTGAAATGAAGTCGTTTCTAATCAGATGTTTTAGTGTCATGTTCTTAAATTATACTTATATGAAATGTGATGTGAAGACAATTCAGATGCTAGTACCAGTAGAATCGTACCCTTATTTGATCAATCCCAATACTTATAAAGGTAAAAATTGCACATTATCTAGAGTGCTTTGAGGAGTTAATTGATAAATAATGAACATATTTTTTCGACATCATGATGAACATAGCTTTCAATGCGTAATTAATTCTGTTGTTTTGTAGGCTTGCACGTACTGTACAACAGAGACATGGGATTGGATTGGAGGATCAGACGACTAAATGAAATGAAACTTTTGCCCCCAAGACCGGTGCGAAACAATTGTCAAGCCTTGGAAAGAATGCTCAACGGTTACATCTAGATGAAGCTAGGGATCATTGCAACCGTCTCTGTGCGGTTCAACTTTGGAAACCATAGACTTTGACTTCCTTGACTCAAGGTCAACCGCACAGAGACATCACTGCTTTTTTGTATGCAGGTCAACCGCGAAATTTGTTAAAACTCGTTTGCTCTTCCCTACTTAATTGAATCAACAATGCTCCTGCTAAATTTTCAAAAAAAAAAAAGATCAATCCCAATATAAAGAAGTTGCATTTGTATTGTTTCTACCTAAGGGCTAGTTTAGAACCCCATTTCTCCAATGGATTCTTCAAATTTCTTGAAAAAATGGTGTTGCCAAATTAGCTCTGAAAGTAAAAAGTTCCACATTATCTAGTGCATGCTTTGAGTTAATAAAAATAATGAACATACAGTACCTTTTTTTTGACATTATAATGAAAATAGCTTTCAATGCATAATAATTCTGTTGTTTTATAGGCTTGCATGTACAACAGAGCCATGGGATTGGATTGGAGGATCGGAAAATTAAATGAAACTTTTGCCCCCAAGACCGGTGCGAAACAATTGTCAAGCTTTGGAAAGAATCTTCAACAGTTTCATCACTGTCTGACTGTCTCTGTGCGGTTCAACTTTGGAAACCATAGACTTTGACTCTCTTGACTCAAGGTCAACAGCACAGAGACATCGCTACTCCTTGTATATGCTTGATTGAAATCTTGCTTAATCATCACTGAAATTCGTACGTACTAGAATTTGAGTTTAGGGTTTGATGATTTGCAGGATCTGGGAAACACCTGAGGCCGCACGTATCTAGGTAGATCACAAAGCATTGTTTCGATCCCCCAGCGACCATGGCTGCCTCGTCTCCCTCCTCTTCCCTCGCTTCCATCTGCCGCCTCTACTGCTTCCTCACTCTGCTGCTGCTATGCACGCACGTACCTTCGTCTTCCTCTGTTTCATTCAGCTACAACTTCTCCGACATCCCATCCGACCCATGCCGAGACGCCATCGTGTGCCATGACGACGCGTCCTTCTTCCGGCCGGCAATCGAGCTGACAAAGAACACCCAGACGAGCCCGACAAGCTTCAGCAAAGGCCGGGTGTGGTACGCGCAGCCGGTGCCGCTCTGGGACGCGGCCACCGGCGAGGTGGCAAGCTTCACCGCCGCTTTCTCCTTCAACATCACGCCGACCAACTTCCCCGTTCCCGCGTGCAAGGAGTGGCGGTCCACGACCGGCGACGGCATGGCCTTCTTCCTCGCGCCGTACCCAAGCCGCCGCGGCGGCGGCGTCGTCCTCGCCAACGCGAGCTCAGGCGGGGACCTCGACCTCTTCAACGCCAGCAGCCACTTCAACGCCACGGGCGACGGCCGGGCCGTCGCCGTCGAGTTCGACACGTTCGTTAACGTGGAGTGGGACGACGACGGAGAGCAGCACGTCGGTATCGACGTCAACTCCATCAAGTCGGCGGCACAGACGGACGTGACGCCGTCGTGGACGAACCTCACGTCGCCGATCACCAAGGTTGCCGTGGTCCGCTACAACAACGCTACCAGGCTGTTGGCCGTCGACCTCCGGATCGGCGACGCCGTGTACAGGGTCAACGCCACCGTTGACTTCAAGAAGAGCTTGCCGGGCACCGTCGCCGTCGGTTTCTCCGCGGCGACCGGCGACTGCGTGGAGGCACACCAGATACTGTCGTGGTCCTTCAACTCCACACTCGCACTACCACCGCCGCCAGCGCCGGAGCCGGCGCCTCAGGCACTAGTAGTATCAGCTCCGTCGATCAAATGGGAGCCCTCAACGAAGGAGTTACTGATCAAGGTGCTAGTTCCGGTAGCATCTGTCCCGCTGGCCTGTGCAGCTGCCGTGGGCCTCCTATGGCTGATGAGGCGAAAGCGCACAAAGAACGGCGGCGACACCAGCACCAGCGGCGACGACGAGCAAGGCCGCGGCGAGGCTGATCACTTGGAGAGAGGCGTGGCTACTGGGCCAAGGCGCTATCTCTACCGCGAGCTCGCCGCCGCAACCGGCGACTTCGCGGCAGAGAACTTGCTGGGGCGAGGAGGTTTTGGCAGCGTGTACCAGGGTCGCCTCCCCACCAGCTCCGACGGCGGCGGCCATGGCCAGCAGGAGCAGCGGGTGGCCATCAAGAAGTTCTCGCCGGAGTCGTCTCAGAGCAGGAAAGAGTTCGAGGCGGAGGTGAGGATCATCAGCCGTCTCAGGCATCGCAACCTTGTGCAGCTGTTGGGCTGGTGCGATAGCCGCCGAGGACTCTTGCTCGTCTACGAGCTCGTGCCTGGAGGGAGCCTCGACAAACACATCCACAGCACCGAGAGACTCTTGACTTGGCCCGAGAGGTAAATCAGCAAGCTTCTATTATTTCTTTTAGTTAATTGTTGTATCTTTTTTTTACTAGGCTAGAGCATTTCATTTCTTGGTTATAACTTACTTTGCTTCGTTTATTTAAATTTATATACACGCGTATATCATGCTATATGTATTAACCTAGAGATCGACTCAAACAGACTGCGACGCTGCGAGTGCATGCATACGTACGATCGATATATAGTACTGCAATTATTTTTTTTACGAGTAGACAGTACTTTTTCAATTAATGTTCAATTAGTATATACAGATACAATATCATCCTGGGATTAGGGTCAGCGCTGCAGTATCTGCACCGGGACTGGGATCAACGCGTTGTGCATGGTGACATCAAGCCGAGCAACATAATGCTCGATTCGTCCTTCAGCACCAAGCTTGGAGACTTCGGGCTCGCACGCCTCGGCGACCATGGCGCCGGCCCGCAGACGACGGATCTCGTCAAGGGCACCATGGGGTACATCGACCCGGAGTTCGTGAACACGCACCGGCGGAGCACCGAGTCCGACATCTACAGCTTCGGCATCGTCCTGCTCGAGATCGTCTCCGGCCGGCCGCCGGTGACCCGGCTGGACCCGTCCTTCACGCTGCTCGGGTGGGTGGAGAGCCTGTGCCGCCAGGGAGCCATCCTGGACGCGGCGGACGCGCGGCTGCGGCGAGACGCCGACGCCCACGACGAGCGGCAGATGGAGCGCGCTCTCGTCATCGGGCTTTGGTGTGCGCAGCGCCACCCGGCGGAGCGGCCGTCCATCGCGGAGGCTTTGCAGGATCTGCAGTCGGAGGACGGCAAGCTGTCGGCGCTCTCGCTGCAGATGCGTTACAAGATGGCCGCCGTCTCCATGGGCGAGAGGGGTGTCTCCCCCGGCAGCAGTTCCTTCTCGGCCAGCAGCGCCGTCCGCTCGTCGGCGAATACTGGCACCACAGATTCGTCGGGATCCTTTTCTAATTTGCCGGTCGTACTGCCCACGGACCATTCCAGATGATAATTTTACCATCGCTGTATTGTGGTAACTGGTATTGGATCATTTCCTTTTTCGGATTTCATGATGAACGTGATATCCTGTCTCCAAAATGAAGACTTGTATTATTTGCAGTAATACATGCTTAGTTTAACACTTGATAGTGGGTTACAATATATAGTTTGCCGAAGGGGAATACAAAGAGGAAAAGACTACGAAAGGGGAACAGTCTAGCTAACACCCCCCCACAGTAGGAACGACGGTGCAACGACGTTCGTACTGGAACGAAACTCAAAAAAACAGTAGATGGAAGGCTCTTGGTGAAGAGGTCGGCGAACTTAGAGGACATCGGCACATGAAGAACGCGTACAGCTTCAGCGGCATCTCGTTCCCGAACGAAGTGAATGTCAATCTCAATACGCTTGGTGCGCTGATGTTGCACCGGGTTGGAGGAGAGATAAACGGCGCTCACATTGTCGCAGTAGAGGAGGGTCGCACGTGGAGCAGGGTGATGGAGCTTGTGGAGGAGTTGGCGAAGCCAAGAGGCTTCGGCGACACCATTAGCAACAGTACGGTATTCTGCTTCAGCATTGGAGCGAGCTGGACCAGGAGATGAGATTGTCACCAAGAAACACAGCATACGCCGAGGTAGAACGACGCGTGTCAGGACAGCCTGCCTAGTCGAGGTGACATCCCGTCTCGAAAAAAAATCTTTTGGGCTTTTTGGGAGTGCCGTATTTCCTTACGTTTTTAGGGATAGTGGGCCAGTGAAACAATGAAATACACCTGCGGTTTCCAAAGTTGGTTCGCGGTGTCAAGTAGCTCTCCGAACTCAGAATACCTCAACTCCGGATCCATAAAGTTAGGTTTTTTTTCATCTAGGTCCCAACGGTACCATCGCAACCCGTTAGGCCGACGTGGCACCCACGCTTTCCTGTGTGGACCCTAATGCTACCTGTGCCCACATGTCAGCCTTTCCCCCACCCTCTCTCTCCGTCAATACCATTCTCGGTTCTCGCCGCCTGTCAACACTCAGTAGCAGCCGCCTCTCCCTCCAGCCACTGCTCCCTGCCCAATCCCTCTGTGTGGAGCCGCCCCTCCACCACACAACGTCCTTGGCTGAGCATCTGACGGCGACCTTGCTGAGCCCGACGTCCGTCACGCTGAGGCATGCCGTGACCAACGCGTCAAGGCCGCGCTAGCTGACGCCGCCGGTCCGCGTGGCAGAGGAGCGGCAGGGCAGTGCAGGTGGAGAGGTCGAGCACGGCGAGGGACGGGACCGTGCGCAACGCCCACAGGAGTGCCTTGCGGCGAGGCACGCACGCTGTGCGGCATGGAGGCTGGAGCTCATCGGGGCGGAGCGGGAGAGGGGCAGCCCCCTGCTGTAGAGCGCGACGATGAGCGCGCCCCAAATCTGCATCCGCAATAGCTCTAGCGACGCATTCAGCAGCCACGTACGGTGTCACGTTCGCCGCCTAGGTAGCTGATTAGCTGCTACTTCTCTGCTCAACGTGGCAGCCTGCCTAAGTGCTTCAGTGCCAGATCGGCTGACCCAACCCCGGCGAGGCCTCGTTGGGTGCATCCTCTTGTCCGCCGTCACGGCCACGACGGTGGATACGGGTGGGCTCATCATCACATGGGATGACCTCAGCATCCCGTCCGTCGTGGCCGTGCCACACATCGTGGCGTGAAGGCCAGGTCCCGCGACCTCGACACGATCATGGTGTCGCGGGACAGGACAGGGCACGCGCACACCGTGCAGGCACCGTCGACCTGGTGCCCGCCGGCAATCGGCACCGCATCAAGATCCATGTCAGGCCAGGGGGTGTACAGGTGTGTGCGTGGGGCTGATCGTCCGCCGCCCGCCCGCGCTGCCAGGGACAGGGCCACCGCCGCCATTGACAGTGTGTCATCGGAGATGGGCGGAGTGTGGGTGGGGAGAGGGTGACATATGGACCCAAGTAGCATTAGGCCCACACGGCTGTCATGTTGGCCTAACAGGTTGAGACTGCACCCGTTAGTATCTAAATGATACAAAAGACAATTTTTAAGCATCCAAAGTTGCGATTTTCCGAGTTCGTGGACCTACTTGATACTTACTTGATATCCTGATCCAATTTTGGGACCGAAGGTGCATTTCATTCCCGGTGAGACAACTCCTGAATCTGGCCCGTAGGCCGTGGTTGAACCGGACCGAGTAGAAGAGGATGCGCCTGTGCCCTGTCCACTGCCTGGCTGTCTCCCATCGCTCGCTCTCTGGTCTCTGCCTCGACCGCCCAATGGCGCCGCCGCCGCCGCCCGCACTGATGGACGAGCTCGTCGGCGATATCCTCCTCCGCCTCCCGCCGGACGAGCCCGAGCACCTCTTCTGCGCCGCCCTCGTCTGCAAGCCCTGGCTCCGCATCCTCTGCGACCCATCCTTCCGCCGCCGGTACCACGTCTTCCACAGAGCCCCTCCCCTCCTCGGCCTCCTCCACAGGCTCTAGGTCCTGGAAGGCGACCCACTCGCCCGCCCGCTTCACCTCCACCACGTCAATGCCTGACTTCCTACACCCGGGCTCCGACGGCCACCGCACGCGCCCCCTCGACTGCCACCACAGCCGCGTCCTCATCCGCATGCTGGAGGACGAGAGTTTGGACTTCCTCGTCTGGGACCCCATCACGGGCGACCGCCACGCCGTGCCCGATCCGGACATCGATTGGCTCATCTACTCCGCTGCGGTGCTCTGCGCTATCGATGGCTGCGACCACCTCGACTGCCACGGGGGCCCTTCCGCGTCATCTTCGCCGCCACCCACGAGTACAAGGACAACATATTTGCCAGTGTGTACTCGTCGGAGACGGGCGCGTGGACCGTGCCGGTATCTTTTGACACTAGTTCTGAATCCTATGTCCAGCACATGCGAGAGGGGCGTGCAATCAGATCCTTCTACACACCCTATCTCCAGCCAAGGCGAGGCACCCTTCTCGGAGATGCGGTCTACTTCACGATCGGGCGTGATAACACAATCGTCAAGTATGACTGGAGCAAGAATAGCTTATCCATGATTCACCCACCATCGATGGATGTGCGCAGCATTGCCCTCATGGCGACTCACAACAATTCACTGGGATTCGTCTGCATTCAGGGCTCCAGCCTTTATACTTGGTCAAGGGAGGTGAATTCAGAAGGAGCTGCAGAATGCGTACAACGCAGGGTGATCCACCTGGACACAGTGATGCCTGTTACCAACCTCAGTCATAAACCATTTGTTGTTGGGATTGCGGAGGGTGTGGATGCCATCTTCGTTAGCACAGCCGCTGGTTTATTCACAGTCAACCTCAATTCTGCCGGGCAGGCTAAGAAGATCGACGAACCTGGGGTCTACTTTAGCATCCTACCATACATGAGCTTCTACACTCCGGGTATGATATGGGCCCTTGCTTATCTCTTGTCCTGCAATTTATTGTACAACTTCTATATATTTGCTTGCTTTGTTAGTTCAGGTTTTTGAAAAGTTGTTCATAATCTATTTAATATGTGTTAGTTATCCTGTAGAGATTGAAAGACAATTTCGTGTAAACTGGAAAAAACTGAATATATGACATGTAAATCAACATATAGTTTTATTATGGGATTTGACTTGTTAAGGACCATTACCACACAGTGGTCGATTTGCTAGATATGCATATATACTTGTTGATTTAGTATTATGTTTTACCTTGCCTCAGACTTAGTAGTGATATAAAATCTCTTATTTTGTAGCATAAACTGATCTGCTCCCATTTGTAGCCCAGCCTTGTAATATTTGGAATTAGTACTTGCACATATCCCATTTTCACCAAAGTGTAATGTTGGGTAGACAGTCGGTTATGAGTTTGTTGCCTGCTATCTTTCATGGTGCATTGTTCCCAATTTGAGTAGTAACTGATATATCGTTCTCCTGCTAGTTGTTTGTTTCAGAGCTACTAATAACAAGTCTTCTATTTTGCTGTTGGGTGGTTTACGCTCAGATTGTATGAGTCATTATTTGTTTGTGGAATTTATCCTGATCATATTGTTGAAATCTTTTTAATATGCCAGACATATTTCAGTTACTGTTTGGATAATGCTTGACTCAACTACTCGGAACTAAAATTAAGCATGGTCTTTGTTGTTTCTCTTTCCTGAAATGTGACGCTCAGTGTTGGTCTTGTCTTCCAAAGGGCATAGTAGCATTGTTAGAGTTTCTGGACGTACAGTTGGAGATACAGGGTAGCAGGGGTAAAGAATATAATTTAGTTTCACTGTAAAAGTTACCATAGATCCAAGATATAATTTAGAGTAGTTCCAGTGTGAAAACTTTACCATTTGTAAATGGATTGAATAAAATCGTTAAACAACTCAGTTGTTTTACGCTTCTACAGAAAACTTGAAAAAAAAAAGATGTCAACGAGCTCACGGTTATTCTACCTTTAAATAAAAGTCACCTCATGTTTGATTTGCGAATTCTGGACTCATGTTTGGTTATTCTTCTACCTGGAAGCCTTGTGCAATTATACAGATCAGTCTATGGAAAGCAGGGCCAAATGCATGAACATTCATCAATTACAGTTTCTATCTACATTGCCTGGACTGGACATTTGGTCTGCCAATTGATCCCTGCAATAAAATTTATCCTTTTTTGGTAGATCTGTTGGTTGGTCAATACTAATTGAGCAAGCATGACGTTGCTGCTAGCGTGGTAGGCTAAAATGGAGATTGCTAAATTATTAAAAAAAACTTTTTTGTATTAGTACTATCCCGTTACCTTCCTTATTTTTTTCTTGAAAAAGTTTGTGTTATTTTCTGGCATAGCTGAAGTTGACATCTGGCATCCATTCCTCTAATCTTTGGAACTAGTTCCAAGTACATAGCACATCAAAATAATTCTGAGTTGAGCAATGAGTTAAAGAGTTTTGTGTTTGGTATCTTTGCAGACCGTGGCAGATTGGTGTCGCTGGTGAGGGATCTCTGATGTGTGCCCTGCAGCAGTAATGACATTGCTAAATGGATGCTTCTCTAGAGCTACTCCTATCAAGATGTTGTGTTTTTCGTCAAGCAGCTTAATGTTTAAGCCTGACGAGCGCAAGTCATAATGACCTATTGGTTCTTGTTCAGTTAATACTGATCATGTGGCAAAAAAAAATCGTAATTCAGTTTAGTATGCTGGTTTCTTTCCTGTTGAGCAGTTTAAGGATGGTGCGAGCCATCATGTGCAACTGTGTTTGTCCTGCGAATTCCTCCTGCTCATACCAACCACAAACTGTACTTCCAGTCCATACAGTATGTGTCAGGCATATTTGAGCTACTGTCTGGTTAAATGCTTGAGTCAGCTGGTGTTGGTTCGTTGCTTTAAAAATGTTGTCAAATAGCAGTAATTAAGCATTCTTGGACACATAATTGCAGTGCTATGCTGTTGTAAGGTGCAGCTTTGCTTCTCCCGTGACTTCATACGGTGCAAAATGCTCTATATGACCAACCAAACACTGGCATTTTGTGTTAGTTTACGCTGGTTTATTGGGCTATTCTGCATCCAAACACACAACAGCAACAATTGTTCAACAATCAGCTGAATGAAGGCTCAATTTATTCTGCCAATGACCCACACAACGCATCTGATCAGTAATCCCATCCTGTCGTTGTTGCCTGTATATTTGAAAGAAACATCGCACCAGCTAAGAGGGAAGTTGTACCTTGCGGTACGGGTCCTGGAGCTGATTATCATTAGTCCAGAACTCGTCGTGCTGCATATCTTGGAGCTGATCGTCTCAGCCTGTTACTGGGATGGTCGAGATCTGCAATCTGGTCGTGCTGCACATCTCCCTGTGGAGACCACCCAGCAGAAGGTTCACCTTGGCCTTAGGTCATGCCATGCTTGGGCTAAGAACCTTTGTTGCATCTGAATCAGCACGAGGCTCTGTTAGTGTAGGGAGCATCCTTGATAAGAGGCATTGTCGGCACAGATCGAACCGCCGGAGCCTATCCCAGTGCCGGTCCTATACAGTTACAGCTGTTAGTTCCACAAAGAATATATAGCACTATAGCAGAGCAGCGCTCGCAATCGGGTGATCCTAGAAGAAGATATGTGACAAGGGATGGCCATGGCCGGGAGAGAGATGATACCTTGGTGAGAATGTGAGGGTTTCCGACGACGAGGACGATTTTGCACGGGTGACAGCAACATTGAGCCTTTTTTGTGGTTATGATCCCAGGTTGAAGAATCTGTCGGACCTGTCAGTCGACCATCGACCTGACTACTGTACTCTCTTGGGCAGTTGGCTCTTGGCCCTGGGCTGGCGGCAGCCTCGCACGGTATAACGCATTTGTTTAGTGAACTTGTGTGGATTGCTTTGTGTCGTCAAACAGAGATGAGATCCATCCCGATTATAGCTAGTCAGATGCATGTACGTGGAGAACGGAGCCCGGCCTGCAGGATGAATGTGTTGTGAGACGTTCAATTTTGACGTGTTCAACGTCATAAAAGAAATGTTAGGTAGAAGTACTATCATATCATGGGATGCTTATCTTCAAGTCAACTAGTAAGATGCAGTGTAATCTATGTTGGATCGCTCTTTCTGTATAACAGTTCAGTTTAGATCTTCTTCCTGCATTGGCAGCCTACATATGCACGGTAGCATCACCGTCCATTCTTCTCATCTGATCGACCTTCGTGTTTCCGCGCCACAACAATGGCCTCAAATGCAACCGCGGCGGCAGCCGCCATCGCCATTCTGGCCGCGCTGGTCATGTCTTCACAGGGGCATCCGAAGACGGGGCCGCCATGCAGCGAGTGCGCGTCACAGTGCAGCACCAACTGCACCGCCGTCACCGCGAATAACTGCAGCGGCGTCTGCGGCACCCCGCCCGGCTGCGACCTCTGCGTGTCGCAGGTCACCCAGGGGTGCCAGACCTGCTGCGCCAGCAACGGCACGGCTGGCGGCGTCTCTTCCTGCTGCGGCGACGGCTGCGACGGCGACTGCGCGGCGTGCGGCTGCGACTGCGGCAGCCTGGTCGCGTCCCGGTGCATGAGGGCCTGCAGCCCCAACCTGTCGGCGTGCACCGCTTGCAAGAGCGCGGTTGGCCAGCAGTGCAATGCCTCGTGCAACGACGCTTGCAACTTGAACTGCGTCAAGAAAGATGATAAAGGATGCGATGGTGATGAACATGCCTAGATATATTGTGATTGCTGTATGTGCCATGTGTTTTTGCTGTTTTGAAGAATTGGTATAAGAGTAATACGCACCTGTATTTCTCCTTAATAATGCATCATATATAGGTCGTGTTTGTCTGAAACCCTGGCTACCTTATTGTTATCCAATTAACTTAGCGAGTTTTCAGTACTCCTATGTAGTGCTAGATTACTTGGGCCACACAATCTTTTTTATCACGAGGTGTGGTGTCACTTGTTAAGCTATGAGTTATGTTTGAGACAATTTATTCAGCTGTTAAGCTATATGCTCGATTAATTGAACGCTTGTTTTTAATTTTGAGAAAAAAAATGAACGTATTGTCTGTTAACGATGTGTTCAATGTGTGGGATATTCCTAAACCGGCAACCTGATTCAAGCAAGGGTGTTTTGGTATTCTCACCTCATCAGATGCTCTCTTTCTTCCCGGTCCATGAGCGTAAAACCAAATAACCAATATTTCTAGAGGAGCGTGCAGTGTACTGTATAAAATAATGCTTTCGTGGTGTTCCTGACTCACTGAGACAAAAATAAAACACCACTTATATGGGGATCCGAGTGCTCAGAAACGGCGGCGGCCTTGCAAGACCCGGTCCTTGCTCATCTTAGGCCATCTATCGAGTTCATTTCAAATCAGTAAATTTTGTTTTTACAGTGCATTGATTTGGCATTATATAGGTTCAATTTAACACTTGATTTGGCATTACATAGGTTGATATGTCTTCGTTCTTATATTTTTCGGAACTGGTGAAGCATCTTTCTATA
This sequence comes from Paspalum vaginatum, assembly GCA_030272315.1. NCBI lineage: Eukaryota > Viridiplantae > Streptophyta > Magnoliopsida > Poales > Poaceae > Paspalum > Paspalum vaginatum. The sequence goes on along the minus strand of CM059013.1, from coordinate 46,741,294 downwards.
TTCACCAAATGGAAACAGATCTAGGTGCCGACCTGTAGTGCAATGACAAATTTTTTTAATTAAGGAACCTGCACAAGAAGCGGTCAAAAATATCTTTTATTGAAGAAAGAAGAGTATAGCTAGTCTACGTCGAGATTGGAAATGGGAAGATGGGGATCTCCTCCATGTGCAATGCCCAGTTTTGATTGGGTTCGGCTTTGGAAGACAAGATCAAAGTCAGTACAAGGCGAAGTCGTAGTAAGTAGTACTGTACTGCACCTTTATTTTAGGCCAAAATCCTCTGTCGAGATTGCTGAATGTATATTACGCTATACAATATGCATGTAGAATGGAGCCCGATAAGGACCACTCCTCTTAGAGTCAACTTCCTTATTAAAAAAAGTCAACCTGGTAACATGCAGACTTGCAGAATGCAACATACGTTACAGTATGCTAGGAATAGGTACATAAATATGTCTCATCAACTTTCCCACCTCGATTGGGCCCAATCAATGGCCGTGCATTGTGTTTGAGAGATCAGATACATCGATTTTTCCTATGTATCTTTCTTGAATTATCCCAAAAATAAATCCCTAGGATCTGTATATTCTGAGATAGATAGTAGAGGACTCAAGGAACAGGACTTGTCTATAATTTTAGCATCCTTCCTCTGCACGGTGAGAGCCTATAATTAAATAGCATTGCCCATCCACTCTGCCATATAGGCACTACACCAATTTAAGTTTCTTCACACGTACGACCACAACCACATCTCATCTTTGCACGCATGCTCTCTAGCTAGAAAGCATTCGCTTCATCCATCCATCCACAGCAGCAATGGCTTCAGCAGCCGCAGGTGCTCTTAGGACAGCGGCAATCGTCGTCGCCCTCGTCGCCGCGCTGTCGTTCATGCCTTCGTCCCACGGGCACCAGAAGAAGCCGGCCCGCCCGTTGTGCAGCAACTGCACGGCGCTGTGCAACAGCAACTGCTCCACCGTCGTCGCCGCCGAGTGCAGCGCCTACTGCGACCTTGGCCCCAGCAACGACTGCCTGCGATGCAGATCCCAGGTCCAACAGGGGTGCCAGACCTGCTGCAGCGCCAACGGCAACGGCACCACCACCAGCGACGCCGCCACCTCCTGCTGCGGCAACGGCTGCGTCGGCGACTGCGCGACGTGCGGCTGCGACTGCACCGCCATCGTCGACAGGGGCTGTGAGTTCCCCTGCAGGCCGTACTACCCCTACAATATACAGGCGTGCTGGGGTTGCAGCAGTAATGCTGGCCAGCAGTGCTTCACCGCCTGCAACGCCACCTGCTACGACAACTGCGTGGAGAAGAAGGACAAGGGATGCTGAACAGCGGCTACGACCGCCTGCCTGCCTACTTGTGCATCTATGCTAATTTGGTCGTGGAGTATGCTCGTTAAATAAACCAACAAAATCTTTTATTCGATCGGTTAACCTAGTGTTCTGATCTCTTAATGCTGGATTGATTTATCCGCTCAAGGGGCTTAAAGATAGAGTGGTTACTGAGGGTAGGGTAATAAGTATGATTCATGTACAAGAAAATTGCTGACGTCTTGACGATCAGCACTCGGAGCTGTGCCATCTCTGCAAACTGAACCGAGCTCGCCTTCCGGTCGGTCGACAGAAGTGGTGGGCCGGGCTGCTAAACGACGACGGGCCCAATATTGTGATGGGCTGCGAGCAGAGCGACGGCCCAGCAGAGGGGCCTCTTCTTTTCCTGCCTTGTCACAAACTCACAACTAATATATGCATGCATAAAAAAGTGAAAAAAAATACATTTGAAGCCGAGCAACCATAATGCATGGATGGAACTTTGGAACAATAATAATACCAAAGAGGTTTCTTTCCGCGGAGATAGGAGATAAAATGGATTTTTTTTCAAGGTCAGATGCAATGTAATTAGACCGTGTACGTGATGGGTGGTAGATATCTGTATGAATGTATGATAAGTGCAATCATCGCGGGGACAATCAAGCACGGCAGAAGTGAACAGGTGTCTAGCAAAATTTGGGGGACACTTTATAACCTAATCGACATGGAAATACTAAATCTGTCCCAATCCTCGTGAAAAGCTTGCAAATGGGTCTGCAGTTGATAAACAAATCACGCACTAGATGATGAAGCATCTCTGACACAAAAATTGTTCGACTGGTAATCTAATAGTGCTCTTTGATAGCCCAGCCACATGTATTCACATATCCGAATGCAAGCATTTCACCTTGCCATAGATGCCATTTCGATCTCTTTGGTGAAATCTACTTTCAGAGACGTAGGAACATACTTGTTTGCCGTTCTGCAGAAGCAAATTACACCAACAGCAGAGCACAGGAATCCTGCTCTGTGTCACTACCAAGAACTGAAACTTGTTTGAAAACCACAATTCACTAAATCTGCCCATCTCACTCCCTCTCCTACAATGCATGCGCTCCATCAATTGAAAGAAAGGAGAACACGAAAACCAATGATCAGATTCAGTCTAACCCAACAGTTCAAAATCACCCTAGAGAACTCCCAAACAATCAACCCTCAAAAATTCCAGCTTTGGGCGGTACCATCTGAAAATCCATATTATGTATGAATTATATACAAACTTGCTATGAAACATGAGTTTTGGAGACCTTTCACAAGGATGCCAACTGCATCTGGTACTATATAAAATGGAAGGCGTATATCCATCCAATATTTTAAATCATTCCAACGGTAAAAACACAAGGAGGAACTGTAAACAAGTCACCCATCAAGTTTGGGGGGAAAACAATATCAGGACATACAAATCAGCGTCCGTGGTAACGTAACACTTTGAAAAGGGGTCACCTGTAGACAACTCATGTGCTTGCTCGACATGGTCATAGATACGACATCTAGGATAAATGCCACGCACAAAATCAATCTGCGCGCACCTTGAAGCCCTGTTTTTTATCTGGAGCAGATTATTTTGTGACTCAATCCGCTCACGGCTGGGATTTGCATCCTCCAGTTTCAGAGTCATCGACTCCAGCGCTCTTGCATTCAGTAGAAAGAACTTGACAAAGTTAACATGAGACGTGTTGCCTCGGTAGTTTGTCAACACGATTTTCTTCAGACGAATGTCAAGAGTACCAATAAGATCCTTGTATTTACGACGCCACGCGTTGTTCCCGCCCGCCAGTCTTACCTGGAACAGCAAAATGAACATAAGAACAGTTAGCTTAGAACAACCATGTATATGTAACAGTAAGTCACCAAAACCAACACGGATGGTGTTCTGATAATAGCGGAATGTGTTATTTGGTCACCTCGACGTACAGCTTCTCCAAGCAAGGAAAGCATTTCATGAAGTCAATGACCACATCCAAACTAAGAAACGAATCTGTTAGAGCTAGAACCGTCACGCTGTCCACCAATGTCCCCATGCTAACAAGGTGTGATCCCTGAGTCAAAGCACACATAATAATAAGGCATGATAAGGCTAACAACATTGTGTGATTTAGGCAAAGGCCAAAGGTAGGAGTCATGACGGTGAAAGTCGTGTACCTGAAATTCTGTGGTGTCAAACTTGAATGTAGGTGATGTATCAGAGAGTTGCCCCAGGATACCCACCCAATCTTGGCGCCGAGATTACCACGATTTCTATCCCTTTGTCTGGCCCTTCTTCTTCAAGAAACAGCAGCCTTTCGAGGCAGGGGGGCATCCTCAATGACGAGTCGTAGGAGGTTGACGCGTGGCCAGCCAGCATGAACGCCGATGCTTCTCAGGCAAGGGGACACGAACCTGACGCGATCGAAGGCACGGTTAAAAGCCAGCACCAAGCTCTGAAGCACGGGGCATCCGTCGAGCAAGGCGTGCAGGGAGCTCTCGGAGATGGTGACGGACGAGAGCGTCAGCTGCTCGAGGACCGGGAAACGGAGCGCGCCGCCGTGGGGGAAATTGCAGGTGTCGAAAGCGGCGGCGCGGAGGGTGGACGCGACGCGGTGCGCCGACAGCGACACGGGCAGCGGCGCGGGGTCGGAGCGCAAGAACCCGCACTGGAGCACCAGGTCCTGGAGGCCGGCGAGGGCGGGGCCCCGGAGCCATCCGTCGAGGGCCGCGGCGGCGACGGAGCAGTCGCGGGGGTCGGGGTACGCGGGGTGGCAGAAGCGGCGGGAGGGGCCCTGATGCGACGAGAGGATGCGGGTGACCTCGGGCACGGGGACGGGGCGGCGCTCGAGGTCGAAGTTGAGCGGAGCGGAGCGCCAGAGGTGGCGCCACCGGGACGAGAGCGCCTGTGTGCGAGCACCGTCTCGGGTGGGGAGGAGCGAGACGATCTCGCCCAGGAGCGCGTCGGGGAGGCAGCTGATGAGGTCCACACCATGCTGTTCCCCTTCTTCCAGTCTCCTAGGGGAAAAACACCAAATCAAACCATGTGCAAACTTACACCCTCTATGTTCCATGGACATTTGAAGAAAACGTGACCAACGTTTGCATTCTCCTTCTTGGAACGCAGCTCTACCACCCTCGCCCTCCCACACAGTCGGCAACGGATCAAGGGGAGACCGGTTTCCGCCCCATACAGATCCGCATTAGGAAGCGACCTCACCCGTGAGGGCCTACAGCTCGATGACTCGCCCCACCCGGACATGGCCATTGTCAAGGACCGCCCACTGCAGGATAGGGAAGAAGAGGGGAAGAGAGCAATGGAGGAGCAAGGGGAGCAATGGAAGGGGGAGGGCGGCTGCGGCAAGGAAGGCACGGGATGCGGGCAGGCAGGGGATGGGGAGACCGGGGAGAGGTAAAGGGGAGGGGCAGGGGCAGAGGCATGCGAGGCATTTGGCACTGCCTGCGGTTGGCAGTACGATGTTGCACGCCACGTAGGAAAAATAGGCAAAAATATAAGCCAATTCTCTCTCTTATGGCATATGTGTAAAGGCAAAAATAAAACTGGCATCTCAGGAGGTGGCTTCCGTAAGAATGGCAAATAGTTAAAAAACCCTAAGCCCGCAGCGTGAGGAATTTTGTTTTTTCTCCGAAACAGATATTTTTTTGGCCATTTGGGTAACTGCCCTCGTTTCCTTGTCTAAGTGCTCATTTGCCCCTCTTTTCTAAACTTTGCATAATTGCCACCTTTTTTTTTTGAAACTGAGACATTTCGTTGCTCCTGTTCTGTTATGGACAGGTAACGGTGTTAAATGAAAGACGAAAAGACATATATGCCCTTGACTTGGATGACCATACGATCTACAGGAAATTGCATAAATGGACCTATTTTGGATATAATACAAACAAATGAGCTATTTTGCATACAAAATACATTTTGTAGCATATTAGAAAATATTCAAGCACAACATGGCAGCAACATCCCATCTCCGGATCACATTTAGCACATGGCAGCAACAAAAGCAAATGTCCATTTTATGTGTTCACAAGCATACCAAAATAATGGCACCACAAGCCAGATCATAGGCCCAATCTGTAGTGACTACATGCATAGCAGATACCATATATACATGTCCTAGTCTATAGCCATTTCAGCAGAGACCATATATTGCATGTCAGTAGGCATTTCTAATTTCTAAGCATTGAAATAGACAGCCAGCCTTGAAACTCCTCGTCCCCTTCCCCTGCCAATACTTGTACCCCTCCCTGTTGGTGGTCTTCCTCCTCTAATCTGACTTGTACTAGCACTTCAAAACAATGGAGTGAAATGAGTTATTAATCATGCAAACCGGGACTGTAATTAGTACAGAGTAGAATAAAGTGAGTACACATAAAACACTTACTTGGATGATACAGACGGTGATTGCCTCCTAGCTGTACCCTTACGCACTGATGATGATGCATGAACAATACTAGGATCATCGCTTCCTTGATCAGATGCGTTTCCAGGAGATGAGAGCCTCCTCTTCTGTCTAGCAGTTAGACCACCCTGACATTTCTTTGCTGTATGTCCAAGTTCACCACATTCAGGGCACCTCTTTTTCTTTCTAACCCCAGGCTCATCTGATCCTTTAATCCTAGATATTCTTGGCCTACTAGGCTTTCTTCTCAATATTGGCTTCTTGATTTTATATTCCAAATCCACACATGGCCAGAAATGCTTGGATGTCATTGGGTAAGTAATCATGGACATAGTCATCCATTTGCACCTCTCTACTAAGTTTTGCAATGAAAACTAAAGCATGCCTACAAGGTTTTCCACTGACCTGCCAAGCCCCGCAACTGCACGTCTTATTCTCCAAATTGACTGCATGCCTGTAAAGAGCTCCAGATTTGGTAGGCGGAGATATTTCAGCAGTGCCATTTGCATACCTTAAAACTTCACAATCCTTGATTGCTTTGCTTTGAGCAATAAGAGCCTTGGTAATATATGGGATGATTCTTCCCTCCATAGACAAAGCAATCTTCCTTCGCAACTCAAACTTTTTAACGATCATCTGCCTTATCTTCTCATGCATATCCACAATCTACAAGTCTTTTAGTTTACGTACCCAGTTGTTGAAAGATTCAGATAGATTGTTGTTTATGTAGTCTACCTTGCAATGACTAGAAAATTTGCTCCTACTCCAAAAGTAGGGATGGTTCTCATCTAAGTAAGCAATGGCTGCAGGGCACTTCTCTTTTATTCTATCCATGTGCCAATTGAACTTTTCAATAGTGTAACTCTTGGCAGCTAGCCACATGTTATAATCGAACAAAGTTCCATAATAGCGCTTCTTGAAATTCTTCCATAGATGCCTCATACATTCTCTATGCTCCACTCTGGGGTACACATCATCCACAGCAACCCCAATACCCTTGCCTGCATCTGTGCTTATAACCAAGCCTGTTGGTGTACCAATAGCAACCTTCAATTTTTCGATGAACCATGTCCAACTTTCTGTAGTTTCAGACTCAATCACTCCATAGGCAACTGGAAATAACAGATTTTGCCCATCAATTGCAACAGCAGCTGCCAACTGGCCTCTTTATCTCCCTGTTAGGTGAGTTGCATCAATTGCAACATAGGGCCTACATCCTTGCAAAAACCCATCGATGCATAGCTTAAAAGCAACAAAAAATCTCTTCAAACACACATCACCATGGTGTTCCTCTGTGTCCAACTCAACAATACTTCCCGGTAGTGAATTGAGTAGTGCAGCTCTATAAGTGGGCAGCAAGGCATAACTTTCATCCCACTTTCCAAATATCATGTCTAGAGCCTTTTCTTTTCCCCTAAACACCTTATAATAAGGGATTTCTATTGAAAATTTCTTCTTCAGTTCAGCTTGTAGCACGTGTGGTCCCTTTGTTGGATCTTCGTTCAACAGATCAACCACCCTTTCTACTACCCAATTTTGTGTCACCATTGTGTCACCACAATTGTTGACTGAACCACACGTGTGCAATGGTCCATTTCACTTAACCTTGCAGCCTACTGATTTCTTGCTAGTAGATGCAAAAAATATCCAATTACACCCCTCATCTGCTCTCAAACACTTGGCTCGAAAGCGCTGCTTGTCTCTCTTCACTGTACGGAAAGCATAATCATTCAAGATCGCATGATGTGCCAATGCTGATTTGCACTATTTTAGATCAGGAAACACCACACCGATATCGACACATGGATCACCAACATCATAAGAAAAGACAGACAAAGCATCTTCATCATCCTCATCAATTATTTCTTCATCAGGTTCATATTCTGAATCAGAGCCATCCGAATCAGAAGATTCTGCTACTTGACTATCATAGCTGGTGTCACTTGGTGCAACAAGTGATTCAGTGTCAGAGTTTGTTTCCTCCTCATCAACTCCGATTGGCTCATCATCATCATTTGTGGACTCTATTATTTCTTGAGTGGGCTGTGTAGGATTAACAGGGGGATCCAAATCAAGTGATGGTGTACCAGGGGTTGGTTCAACATTGTTTCTAATAGAAGGGTGAAACCTACGTTTTGTGGGTGGGAACTGCAATGGACCTTCAAAGTCATTGATTTGGGCATCAATGTGCACAGCCCCCTTCTCCTGGTTTAGTTGAAACCACTCTAATAGCTGTTCATCAGTTTTAATCTCAATAGAAGCATCCTTCAACAACCTCCACAAAGTAATGTATTGCTTAGAACCCCCACACAAATCTTTCACCTATATAATCTACAAGCTGCAATAGACCATATCCATTCATTTCAATAGCAGTAGTCAATGTTTGCCTCCTGCTATATGTCTTAGGCCCCCCATCCGGCAAACTCCAAAATGACCGAACGTTAATAACAAGTGTTAATTCTTGTTGATTCATCGACCTATAAACACATAAGTTTTAATTCCTGTTGATTCATATATGAATTCCATTCACACACAATTCCATCCACATGTTGTGCTTGAAGAGATTACCTAGAATTGGAGCCGCAGCTTGGTCTTCTAGCAGCGACGCAGCTTGGTTAGGCGCGTCCGGCCCCGACGCCCCCACGACCGGCGCGGCCTACCCCGGCGCCGCCCCACCACGGCCCCAGCGACCCCGCACAACCAGAGCCGCCGCCACCCGCGCGACCCCCACGCCCAGCGCTGCTGCCACCCATGCGAGTTAGGTTGGTGTCGGGAGTAGATAGAATGCAATGGAAGAAGGTGTATAGGTATAAGGCAGGGGTAAAAAAGACCTTTTCTATCTAGTTTTTCATTTTTTTCGTTTTATTTATTCGGTAAAACCTATGCAAGTCTACAGTGTGGAAAAACAGGGGCAGACGGAGGATTCGTCTTTGAAAAACAGGGGCAAATATGCAAATTGTGAAAAAGAGGGGTAAACTTGCAGTTGCAGTTACAAATCGGGGCAGTTATGCAAATTTTCCTTTTTTTTTAGGGGAGTACCAAGCTTTATTCAGGTACTGTATGAAAGGAGCTACAAACACCCGTAGGTGGATTGATTAGCCACACATGGCGCCCTACTGCTTCATGAATAGAGCTTTTAGCTACTAGATGGGCATCTCCGTTGGAGATTCTACCCTCATGAACAACTTCGACGGCTTGGAAATCTTTTGTCCTTGCTCGAATCTCCTGAACGATGTGTCCGTACTGCCCCCTGCCCTCTCCCTTGATGCTGCGGAAAGTATTGGAGCAATCACTTGCCATCCTAATTTTCTGCAGTAGCAGGTCACTTGCTAGTGCCAGTCATTCCCTGCACGCTACTGCCTCCATCGATTCCGCTTCTAATGCTCCTTCCATCACCACTGATGATGCTCCTAGAAAATTCCCTCTACTGTCCCTTGCCACTGCCACGGCAGAAACAATTGAGGAGTTTTTTGATATTGCCGCATCAAAATTGATTTTTGCAAACCCAGCTGGTGGAGGAATCCATCTTGAGTTTGAAACTTGTCATGTCTTCATGCTCCTTATTGCCATTGTTTTCAAATCAAAACTCAAATGAAGTATGTACCTGTCCACAAAACTATGGGTGGACAATAATGGACTCTGGAAAATATTTTCGTATAAAGCCTTCCTCCTTGCATACCAGATCACCCATAGTGTATCAACCACCCGTGTCACCTCCTCATGTGGCAACGAATTCATAACATCCGCTAGCCATAGTCTTGCATTCTGGTTCGGGGTTTTCCACAGATGTTCTGTAATATCCTCCCTCTCCAGCGCCCACACACATCGAGCCATGTTGCATTCAAGTAGCGCATGCCTCCATGTGTCTCTTTCACCACACAGGCTGCATGAGCTCACTGGGGCCATGTTCCTCCGATGCAGTACATCTCCAGTCGGGATAGTGTGTCTTGCCGGCCGCCACAAGAACACACGCAATTTTGACAGAACTTTAACTTGCCACAGGCTGGTCCACTCCTCCTCTGCATGAGTATCATATCTTCCTGCTGTGTCCTCCATCAGTGTGGTATGCCTTGCTCGATTATGTACCAACATACGGTACGCTGAACGCACCGAAAACATCCCAGACTTCTCATAGTGCCACGCCCAAAAATCTGTCTGACGTCAGATATGCTCGCACGAAGTACGGCAGAAAACCAGGCCCAAGCCCAATACCATCCAAAGTTCCATTTTCTTTGTGAAACAGGCTTGAAATACTCTTGATCCGAGCCCTTTTGGGGGCTAAAATGCAATATAAAATGTTAGGTAGGGATCCTCTCCTCCTGTTGACAGTCAAAAAAAATTATTTTCTTTGTAATTTATCATCCCCTTAACTCATTTTCACTTTTTGTTTTTCCTGAGGAGGTGTTTTAGTAGTGTAGGAGTATTAATTATTGGGTGCTATAGAGGTTAAAAATCTATAAACTCACCAAGGCCTCATGTTTTTTTAATTTATTTAACATGCGAAACCACTGCCAAGTGTACGCCGCAAAGGTGAAACCACCCATCAAAATAGCCTCGTGGTCAATCGTGAATGTTTCCAAGAGTTAGATGGTTTGTAATACAATACCTGATTATGCAGTTTGATGACTAAATGGGAACCCCAACAACAGCTGGATGGTCAGAAATGGAAATCTTTAAAAGCAAGGTCGTCATGTATGTGGCCTTTAGGCTATTCACAGCCTACAGTGAAAGGTCTAAGTTGTTTCATCATGCCTAATTCACTTATCATGCAACCACTTGATGTTGTGTGTGGAAATGTTTAGTATGAACCCATATGAATTGTCTGGCAGTTACCAGGTGTGTTGGGAGAGAAATGAGAGTCCAAGGGGAGAATGTTGTTTTGGCTGTATTGGGCAGTAATATTAATGGTGGCCTTGGCGTCCCCGTGGTAAATGCATGGGGGAAGGCCATTCGTGGCTAGGGCTATGAGAGGATCAACATATCATGGTGGCTTCGTAACTCGGTGTCCAAACTTGTGGAAAAAGTGTATACCTCTGCACAAAGTTTAAAATCTATTCAAATTGTCCATGTACACTGGTATGGATGGGTTATGGCATGGTTCCAACAACTAGTTATTTTTTGGCATGTTTGGAGAAAACAATGTTTTGAAACAAAATGGTGTTTTGGTGAAAATGATGTTTTGATAAAAATGTCGTCACAATGGTGACTATGATCCTTTGGAAAAATGTGATTTTAGGGATTTTGTTTAAAACCGGCATGAGGTGCCATGAGCTACTGTGGATGGGGTCCAGTAGTGTTTTTGGTAGAAAGTGTGAAATAAAATTCAAAAGTACCTTCATAGGAAAAACCATCATGTATTTTTGTAACATAAGAGTATTTTAAAAACAACCCTACGTAAAAGCTCTTTTTTTTTTTGCAAATATCCAAATCTCCATTACCCCCAATGCATATATAGTATGTAGTGAATCCCCTCCCCATGGGTGATGGTCTACTTGTTTTGTACACTAGTACTCATCAGATTGTAAGGACTGCACTTGTTTCCCAACTCTGCCTTTGGCATTTGGGCCGTTGCGATGTCGTCGCTTCATATGTTGGACTTCCTGCTACGAATCCTCCTGCTATTTACTATATTGGTGGATCAACTGGTAGAGTTGATCACCCTGGTTTTTTAGGCCCATCTTGCTTGAGCAGATCTATACTTATCTAATATCTAATGAAGAAATGTGGTTGCTAAACTTCTTCATTCCAAATTGTAAAGTCTTTTGACTCGCATTTTCTCTGTCTATGTACACATGTATACCGATGAATCTAAACATACATACAAACACATATATATTGCGTGAAGCTATTCAAAATAGAGAATCTTTATTTTATGATTCGGACAGATCGAGAATAAGTGGTATTTTTTGGAAGGCAAGTAAGAGGTGTTTGGATTTCGGATCTAAAGTTTAGCCACTAATAAAGTTTAAAGTTTAGGGCTTGTTTGGTAGAAGAGTTTTTTCATGGTTTTGAAGCAATACCATGGTTTTTGCCAATACTGTGGTTTTAGAAGTCAAAAGGCGTTTGATTGGTACCAGCAAAATTTGGTTTTGGAAACCATGGTTTACCCACTAACACATACATGTCTTTCATGTGCAGTTTGGTATGTAACACATGCATGAATACTCTAGTTTAGAAAATATAAAAGAACAGACTCCATCTTCGTACTTCTCTTGGATGCATTCGTTCTTGCATTCAACATTTTTCTTCCACCAAGGCCAACAAGGCACATAATTATTAGGTTTGACCCAACAGTCCGGGTTTGGATTGCTAGATGCACCACAATCTGGAAAACATTTTTTAGTAAACCACATTTTAGAAAAAAAATCAACATATGCACATACAAGAAAAAAAGACTTGTTTGTGTTTGTGTGTTCGTGCACGGTGGGGGAGAGAGGGACAATACCTGAAGCTAAGACTAGAAGTATAATAATCATGTAGCACATCCCTTGTTTTGTATAGGCCATCTCTGATATGTGACGAGTTTCAATCGAGTGCTAGCACTGTGTAGTGTGTCTCTGCTAAGAGAGGACCAGAAGTTACAGCTATGGGATCAAGCAATGTTCGTGTTTTTATACACCATACTATTCAGATTGTGATGGAATAATTATGTATGTCTTTCTATTTATCTATATCTCTAAATATGTCTATTTATCTATATCTATATCTATATCTATATCTAAAACTTCATCCGGCAACCGTAATACTCCCATCTGCATCGTAAAAGCCACTTACACAAATGTAAAACAATCTCCATTTAATTCTTCCTCAACCCATAGTCGTAAAACATCGTCCCACAACTATAAAACTCAAAACAACAACTTAATATCATCAAGCATGCGTAAAATACGACATCTAACAACTAACAAAGTCTGGCATTTATCCTGCAACCGTAAAATAACAAGGAAATGTTTCATAACCTTATTCCACAGCCATAAAATAGCATATAGAAGTTTACCCACAGTCGTAAATAGTTATTGGAAATGGACATTTTGCTGCTATATTGGTTGTATACATTATTAACGACTTGCTACTGACTCTTCGGATATAAATACAGAAGTGTAAATAGCAAATTTCTATGTGGTGTGGTTTGACTATTTTATTACTCAACAATGAATATTTTCATATATTTACTATTTTACGATGACAACTCACTCCTAACTACACACTCAATATTTTACGCTTTATGTCTATTAAATGACATATATTTTCTGGTGTCTATGATTTGGATGGTTAGGTTTTACAGTCTAGAACATTTTTTTCCTCATATTTAGACATTACACCTGTAAATACTTACAGTACGTGGATAAGTATCAGTTGAGTCGTTGCAAATAATACGGTTAGATGATAAGAATTTACAAATCCTTAAATGTTGATAGATTTATTCTATTTACGTTTATTGAAACCAAATAGGAGTAATTACTATTTGATCAAGTAGGAAATGGATGCACATTCCAAGAATTCTTGTCCTATAGTTGTGATTTTTTTGAAATTCTTACAATGTTAACCACATCTTACAATGTCGATCTGTTCACTTTCCTATGGTGGACAATGTTTATTGAATTTCTTTCTCTTTTTTAATCTATAAAAATATCACTCTTATGTTTGTAACCAAATTTTAGGTTTTAGTTGTGTATGGAATTTTATGATTTTATGAATCACTATTTTGATCTACAAATTGCTACGTGCTCGTCACAAAAAAAGATGACGATTTTGGAATCGCAAAGTCATTAAATCATCCAATTTAGAATAACTTAAAATATATGGTTTGGGAAAATAAGATTTTACTGTTACTATTATAGTGAAGCATTTATGTGGGTTTTACTATTCGAATGCTAGGAAGAGTTATCTTTTACTCTATATGCATATTACATTTATACGAAACAAGTTATACGGTTATAAACGGAACACGTTTTATGGTTACGAGTGAAAGTATTACGGTGAGTTGGCTAACGCATACAACATCATTTTATCTGTGCAAGACAATATTTTTTTACCATAGAGGGTTGGGAGGCTTGGCTGGCACATTATTTTACGATTTGGAGATGAATTTTACTATCGCGGGAGATTTTTTACTGTTGCGGGTTCGGAAGGGTGGGCTGACACATTGTTTTACGGTTTAGAGATGAATTTTACTGTCGCGGAAATTTTTTTTACCGCTGCGGGTGAAGGGATCTAGGCCCTATTTGGTGTTTTGGTAATTGTGACAACATTGTGTGGACTAATGTTTCAATTGAGTACATTGAAGGGAATTGAGTGCACAGATAATTGAGCTCGGTCGATATGGATTAAAGCGTGGTGATTGCTTCACGGATGGATAGCTTAAGGCAAAGGTATAAAGATAGGTTTTGAGTTTTACCGGTCAAGCGGTGCTTAGAGGACGGAAATTGACTCGATTAATAGGCTAGATAGCCATACTATTAAGAGGGGTCTAGATGACGCTTGAGTCTTTATCATGTGTTTAAAAGCTCAATCTTGCATATGCATACTATCCTTGGCTTGAGATCAATTGTTTGCGAATCTCGTTTAGCTCTTGGGTGATGTCAATGTTTTGAGGTGGATCTTAGATTGATTTTCAGTATTGATCCATTGTGTTTGGGGTAAATAATTCAGCTGGGCTGTGTATCCCTCTAAATAAGCTTTCCATAGAGTCCAAGATCACCTAATTTCGACATCAGAGGTAAAAGTTATGGCCGTTTTACTGAATGTTGGCTGGGCTGAAATTTGTACTGCAGACGGTCTAGGACTGTACGGCGGACAGTCTTTAGTTATTTGTTTTGGAGCTTGCCAGAAACGGCTATGGTTCTATGGTGCTCCTAAGCTTTCTACTGCAGACCGTCCGAGGCCTAGACGCGGACAGTCCGTAGTTAACGTGAAAATTTGATAGAAACGAGCTTGGTTTATGTGTGTTGCATGAACTCGTACTGCGGACTGTCTGGGTCTGTATGGCGGACCGTCCGCAGGTATTTCGGAAAACTGAGTGTATTTCTGTATGGTTGAAAGTTTGAATGACTGACCGTCCGCAGCACAAGTTCACTTAACGGTTAGCTGTGACTTGCATTTATTTGAAATATAGCCGTTGGGTTGAATGGCAGCCTGTCCGAGATTTGTACTACAGACAGGCCGTGAGAACTCTGTTTTTACGCGAAAGACTCTGTAATGGCTAGATTTTGGAGTGGGCTCTATATATACTTGGCCCCCGGCCATAGGGGCTCTCTCTTGGCACTTTGGAAAGCTTGTTGAACATCTTTGAGCCCTCCTCCTCCACTCTCTCAGTCTCTATGCTTTGAGGTTGCATCTTTGTGAGGTTGAGAGCATTCTAGTGCATTGCATTGAAAGATTGAGCTTTTTGGCACTTGGAGTGTGTCTTGACTTGTTAATCTTGGTGTTTCCCGACACCCAGCGTGGTGGTGCTGTGATCCGGTGATCTTCTGAAGAAAAGCTTGTGAGAAGGCCCAGAGGTGCTTGTGAGAGGCGTTGTGCTTGCCTCGCTAGAGCGGCACAAAGCAACTCTAGTGGATACCGAGGTTTGGAGAGGGTCATTGGTCCGAACTGTCTTGTATGCCAAGTGGATTCTTGGTTGAGAGCTGTAGGATTTCATTGGATCCACCTCAACATGGATTAGGGATGACCGGCAAGTCATCGAGACCACGAGATAAATATTGTGCCTTGTGCGTGAGCTTTCTCTTACTCATTTACATTCAAGAATTCCCTTGTGCTTTACTTTACTAGAGCTTGAATTGTTACTTGTCACTCTAGGTTGCAAACCCATCTTAGCTCAACATAGCCTAGAAGATTTAATTCTCTTGTACTATTCAAATTGAGTTACTAACACTCTAGTACTATTCAAATTCAGAAATATGAATAGTGGATGGGGACTCAGGGAGCCTTGCATTTCACCAAAAATTTGTGGCTATGGGATAACACCTTCTAGTACAAAATGTACTAACGGTGATGCCATTAAGTTGATTTCAGGTGAACTGGAGACCATCTATGGCTACTTCTATCCCACCTAGGGCGGTGATGGTCACGAGTGAAGTGCTTTAGAGAGGCATGGAATGTGTCGTGGCATGAGACACTTCCATTCTTTTGTGTACATTTGTACGTGAGAGCATCGTCGAGACTTTTCCACTGCATAACTCTGAACTTTTATGTAACCTCAAACCATGGGTTGTAAAACTTAATGACTCGTTGTTATGACGTATGCCTTGTAACTTGGCTATAGAGATCCTTGTGTTGGGATTGTGGATTACCGGGGTTGCTCGGGTTAAATTGGGGGTTCAATGGATGAAACCCGGTTTATCTCGGAAAATTTGGGCGGCTCCCTCACAATATATAGGCCGTGTTTGTCTGAAAACCTAGCTACGACCTTATTGTTATCCAATTAACTTAGAGTTCTCAGTACTCATGTATGGCTATATAACCTATGAGTTATGTGTGAGACAATTTATTCACCTGTTAAGCTATATATATGCTCGATTAATTGAACACTTGTTTTTTTCTTTTGAGGGAAAATGAACGTATTGTCTGTTAAATAATGTGTTCAATGTGTGGGATATTGAAACCGGCATCCTGATTCCAGCAAGGGTATTTTGGTATTCTCGCTCTCACCAGATGCTCTCCTTCTTCCCAGTCCATGAGCGTAAAACCAATACTTCTAGAGCGAGGAGTGTGCAGTGCACAAAACAATGCTTTTCATGGTGTCCCTGACTCCCCCTGAGACCAAAAAGAAATGCACCATTTATATGTGGGGATCCGGGTGCTCAGAAACGGTGGCGGCCTTGCAAGACCCAGTCCTTGCTCACCTCACCTTAGGCAGCCTATCGAGTTCATTTCAAATCAGTAAAATTTGTTTTTACAGTGCATTGATTTGGCATTATATAGGTTCAATTTAACACTTGATTTGGCATTACATAGGTTGATATGTCTTCGTTCTTATATTTTTCGGAACTGGTGAAGCATCTTTCTATATTCACCAAATGGAGGTGCCGACCTGCAGTGCAATGAAAAATTTTTTTAATTAAGGAACCGGTACAAGAAGCGGACGATGACCTAGGCAGCACGGTGTCTCCATGACCTGCCGGCGGTGCACGACCGCAAAACCACCGGGCTGTATGGAAGACGGGCTGCGAGGAGGAGGATACCAGACCATGGCTGAAATTACTGACGTACCCTTTGAGTTTAGTTCCTGCTCCACCAAATTTTAGTTCCTGGCCCACATTCTAGGTTGCTCCTGTTAAGTTCCTCCATTCTTTTAACCATCGGATCTAGTCTAATAAAAGGCTCCTATTAATCCCAAGAGCCGTAAAATTTCTCAAACACCTTATATTTTGGAACTGGTGAACGAAGCATCTTTCTATCTTCACCAAATGGCAACAGAGGTGCCGACCAGGAGTGCAATGATGGCATTCTCTTTTTTTAATTAAGGACCGGATAAGAAGCTGTCAATAATTTTAGTGTACATCGAGATCGAAAATGTGGTGGAAAGAAGGGAATCTCCTCCACATATATGCAATGCCCAGGTTTAGCACACAGATTGATCGGCTTTGGAAGACCAGATCAAAGTCTGTGAGCACAGTACGAGGCGGAGTCGTAGCAAGTACTATACTATACTGCCTTTATTTTACCCCCAAAACCCTCAGTAGGGATCTACTCCTCTTTTAAGTCAACTTGGTGACATGCCGGCATATAAACATGTCTTCATCTCCATCTTTCCCACTTCGATCAGGCCCAATCAAAGGCCGCGCATTGTATTTTAGGGAGAGCCGCACATCGATTTTCCTATCTTTGTTGAATTATCCCAAAAATTCCTAGGATCTGATTATATTAGTATATTGTGAGATAGAGAGAGGACTCGACTTGTCTATAATTTTAACACCCTTCATCTACACTGTGAGAGCCCTACAAATAGCATTGCCCACTCTGCCATGCAGGCACACCAATTAAGTTTCTTCACACGTACGACCACAACCACATCTCATCATCCTCAAGCATTTGCTTCATCCATCCACAGCAACAATGGCTTCAGCAGGTGCTCTTAGGACAGCTGCAATCATGGTCGTCGTCGTCGCCGCGGCGCTGTCGTTCATGCCTTCGTCCCACGGGCGTCATCAGAAGACGTGCCGCCCGTTGTGCAGCAACTGCACGTCGCTGTGCAACAGCAACTGCTCCTCCATCGTCGCCGCGGAGTGCAGAACCTACTGCAACCTTGGCCCCAGCGATGACTGCCTGAGATGCAAATCTCAGGTCCTCCAGGGCTGCCAGGGCTGCTGCGGCAACAGCACCAGCGGCTTTTCCTGCTGCGGCGACGGCTGCGTCGGCGACTGCGCGACGTGCGGCTGTGACTGCACCAGCTTAGTCGACAACCGTTGCTTGTTCCCCTGCAGGCCATACTACCCCTACAATAGCGTAGCATGCGATGGTTGCAACAGAATGGCTGGCCAACAGTGCTTCACCTCTTGCAACGCCACCTGCTACGACAACTGCGTGGACAAGAAGGACAAGGGATGCTGAACAGCAACAGCTAGGACTGCCTGCCTGCCTACTTGTGCATCTATACATGTAGTATTGACGACGATGTATGTCAGTACTTGATGTCTGTGCTTTGTTAGAATTTTGATCTAGTGAGTCTGTAACTCTGTACTGTCGTGTATGCTCGTTGAAATAAACCAATAAAATCTTTTATTTGGTTCTCCAAACTGAACCGAGCTCGGATCGTAATCGTACAGGGCCAGACGTCGACGGCAGGTAGACGGCTCGTGCAGAGCTCGTGCGCGCGATCCGGACGGCCGGACCTCGCCTTCCGGTCGACGGAAGTGGTGGGCCGGGCTGCTAAACGACGACGGGGCCAATATTGTGATGGGCTACGAGCAGAGCGACGGCCCAGCAGAGGGGCCTCCTCGTCTTTTTCTGCCTTGTTTGTCACAACTCACAACTAATATATATATGCGTGCATAAAAAGGTAAAACAAAAATCATTCGAAGCCGAGCAACCATAATGCATGGATGGATACCAAAGATGTTTCTTTCCGCGGAGATCAGGAGATGCAATGGATTTTTTTTTCAACGTCAGATGCAATGGGTTGGACAGCGTACGTGATGGGCGGTAGATATCTGTATGAATGTATGATGATAGGTGCAAACATCCCGGAGACAATCACGCATCGCACAAGTGAACAGGTGTCTAGCAAAATTTGGGTGAAGCTGTATAACCTAATACACATGGAAAAACTAAATCACTCGCAATCATCCCGAAAAGCTTGCAAATGGGTCTGCGGTTGATAAATAAACCACGTGTCTGCTCATCATCACGCACTAGAAGATGAAGCGTCTCTCACACAAAAATTGTTTGCTATTACTCTTTGATAGCCCAGCCACATGTATTCACATATCCGAATGCAAGCATTTCACCTTGCCATGGATGCGATTTCTCCACAGTGAAATCTACTTTCAGAGAGGTTGGAATAGACCTGTTGCTTCATCTCCATCTATATCTATTCTATACCTAATATTAAATCGAGTAAGGATTCTTGGTTCACATAAATTTTTGATCCGTCCCTCACCTGTCAGCGACCCGCCTATCAGTGTCCTCCACTGCCTTCCGCGAGTACGACGAAACCGAGATGTAGATCGAAATTACAGTAGAAAATCCAAACCGATCTGATACGAAAACTTGTCAAATTCGGCAATAGCGTCCAATAGCCCTCCCATTAATCCTACGGCCCAACAATGAAAAACCATGGCACAACCCAACACCAATCCCACCGTTCGTCGTACCATGAAGAAGTGCGTACGGAATACAAATAAGGGGAAATCAAATCCATGAACCGACGTCCTCGAGCTTGGCGCGGCGGCCCAGCTATCGAATCCTAGAGGAGAGGGATTCGCGTGCCGCTGCGAATGGAACCAGCCTGGCAGCCGAGGACGCCACGGGCGGTCGAGCTTGGAGATGGCCCGCACCAAAAGGCTGTCGCGCTGCTCGCGGAGGGAAGGGATGCGGGCGCCTTGGTGAAGAAGAGGGAAGCGCAGAGGAGGATGAAGAGGGCACCGGCCTTGCTGAAGAAAAAGGAAGGTGTGGAGCCACGGAAATTCGGAGAACCAGACGGAGAAGATTTGCGGCGGCAGGCTTCTGGACTGGACGGGGCAAGAAGCAACGAAGCTGAGGGGGGACAAGGAAGGTGGCTGTGAGCCATCCGTTCGTTCCTTTCGTTATTTTTTTTTCTTTTCTTTTTAGATAGGACATCAAATTTATTTAATTTTGAATTGATGTAAAATATTTTTCAATAGTTTTCTAATGCTCATCATATTTTTCTAGTAGTATGATTATTAGTATTATATATATTAATTTAGTGTGTAGCTGGAGAGTTTGAGGTGAATGAATAAAATATTGGATGGTTGGATGCGGAGGAAATACACAGAGGAATAAGAGTGCCCGAGAAGTTGACGTGGAAGAAAGAATTTTTTCTAACTAGGCTGAAATATTTCTTTTAGAGTAAAATTTTGGATGAGCAGGAGTACGGATAGCCTTTGGCCTGTTCGCTTCAGATTTTTTTGGCTGGGCTATGCAGCCAGTACAGGGCAAGCATGCATGTGAACAGTGAAGAAGCCAAATAAACAGCAGTAGCTCCAAACGAGGACAGACGAACAGCCTGCTTATAACGGTATTTTACAAATGATTTTGTTATAAATATTATCTCTATAGAAACACTTTAAATTCGCCCTTTGTTGGAGCGAAATGTGATTCGGCTAGAATATTCTTTTAGGGGTTTGAAATCGGAGGACATCGCTGGAGTCAGTCTTGTACCCATGCTCATCTCAGTCTCCACTTTCGCTCCAACCATGTATTCAATGAGGACAAAAAGTGGTGGTATCAATTAAGGCCATCTGCACCGATATGTCGAGGGGTCTAGGTTCTCTCTAATATTTTGCCACAGTGTGTTTATCAAAATCATGCTTGATGTGTTCTCTCTTTCTTACAAATTTTTATCGTAATTGAAAACATCGTGGCTATTACTTTTAGCAATCATAAATATATTATAGCTATATAACCGTCACCCGTTTGCAACGCACGGGCATGTTTCCTAGTAATACTTGTTTGTAGTGCTGCAGAAGCGAATTAAACCAACAACATCACACGAAATCCTGCTCTGTATCACTACCAACAACTGAAACTTGTTTGAAAAACCACAATTCACTAAATCTGCCCATCTCACTCCCTCTCGTACAATGCATGCGCTCCATCAATTGAAACAAAGGAGAACTAAAACCAATGATCAGATTCAGGCTAACCCAACAGTTCCAAATCACCCTAGAAAACTCCCAAACAATCAACCCACAAAAATTACATCTTTGGGTAGCACCTGGATATCCATATTATGTATGAAATGTATACAAACTTGCTATGAAATATGAGTTTGAAGACCTTTCACAAGGATGCCAAATGTATTGGGTACTATATAAAATGGAAGGTGTATATCCAATATGTTAAATCATTCCAACGATAAAAACACAAGGAGAAACTGTAAACAAGTCATCCATCAAGTTTTGGGGTGAAATAACATCACAAAATCAGCCTCCGTGGATAGCCTAACACTTTGACAGGAATCAGATCAGGTAGCGAAAGTTTACAAAGGGGTCACCTGTAGACAACTCATGTGCTGTGCTTGCTCAACATGGTCATAGAGACGACATCTAGAATAAATGTCATGCACAAAATCAATCTGCGCACACCTTGAAGCCCTGTTTTTTATCTTGAGCAGGCTATTTTGTGACTCAATCCAATCAGGGCTGGGATTTGCATTCTCCAGTTTGAAAGTCATTGACTCCAGCGCTCTTGCATTCAGTAGAAAGAACTTGGCAAAGTTAACATGCGCCTCGGCAGTTTGTCAAGACAATTTTCTTCAGACGAATGTCAAGGGTACCAATAAGATCCTTGTGCTTCCGACGCCACGCGTTTTTCCCGCCCACCATTCTTACCTGGATCAGCAAGATGAACATAAGAACAGCTGGCTTAGAACAAGTATGTATAGCAATGTAACAGCGATAAGTCACAAAAACTGCATGCAGATGGTGTTTTGATAACAGCGGAGTATGTTTATTCACCTTGACGTACAGCTTCTCCAAGCAAGGAAAGCATTTCATGAAGTTAATGACCACATCCAAACTAAGAAACGAATTTGTTAGAGCTAGAACCGTCACGCTGTCCACCACTGTCCCCATGCTAACAAGGTGGGTGTGATCCCTGAGTCAAAGCACACATAATAGTAAGGCATAATAAGGTTAACGACATTGTGCAATTTAGGCGAAGGGAGGGCTCATGACGGTGAAAGTCGTGTACCTGAAATTCCGTGGTGTCAAACTTGAATGTAGGTGATGTATCAGAGAGTTGCCCCAGGATACCCACCCAATCTTGGCGCCGAGATTACCACGATTTCTATCCCTATGACGAGTCGTAGGATCTTGAAACGTGGCCAATAACCAACATGAACACCGATGCTTCTCAGGCAAGGGGACACGAACCTGACGCGATCGAAGCCACGGTTA
This sequence comes from Paspalum vaginatum, assembly GCA_030272315.1. Taxonomy (NCBI): domain Eukaryota; kingdom Viridiplantae; phylum Streptophyta; class Magnoliopsida; order Poales; family Poaceae; genus Paspalum; species Paspalum vaginatum. The sequence goes on along the minus strand of CM059013.1, from coordinate 46,718,955 downwards.
AAAGCCAGCACCAAGCTCTGGAGGAGCGAGCAAGGCGCGCAGGGAGCTCTCGGAGATGTTAACAACCGAGAGGGTCAGCTGCTCGAGGACCGGGAAACGGAGCGCGCCGCCGTCGCCGTCGCCGTCGTCGGGGAAATCGCAGGTTTGGGCTCGGAGCGCATGAACCCGCACTGGAGCACCAGGTCCTGGAGGCCGGCGAGGGCGGGGCCCCGGAGCCATCCGTCGAGGGCCGCGGTCGCGAGGGTCGGGGTACGCGGGCTGGCAGAAGCGGCGGGCAGGGCCCTGGTGCGACGAGAGGATGCGGGTGACCTCGGGCACGGGGACCGAGGTCGAAGTTGAGCCACCTGGACGAGAGCACCTGCGTGCGCGCGCCGTCCCGGGTGGGGAGGAGCGAGACGATCTCGCCCAGGAGCGCGTCGGGGAGGCGGCTGATGAGGCTGGCATGGCGGCACGGCGTCTGGTAACGCTGGTGTGGGGAATCCAATGGAGGAGTATCGCTTTTCTTTGTAGCGAATTGAACCAGCCTCTGGCTTTTCTTATTTTCCTGATGAGATATTTTAACGGTGTATTCCTTACTTCCAATGAAATTCTTAGCCGTCATAAGTTTGGCCGAGTTTGTAAGAAATGTACCAACATTTATGAAATTGAATACGTGAAACATGGAACTATATTTATTTCATTATAAACCTAATGAAACTAATTTGATAGAATAATTTTTAATATATTTTAATATAAGTTTGGTCAGACTTACCATCGTTCTTTCGGGAGGAGTATATTGGGTGCTAGCTAATTAGTTTGTACAAGTATCAAATACATTTCAATAATAAATGTTAATCAAATTTAAAATAGTTTAACTCTTTCCCACAACTATGAATTCAAAAAAAATATATGCAGATACAATAAAATTTCGATTCATACTCTAATCATCTTTAATGATGATAAAATAAATCGCAAGAAGTTCTTCCCTCGCATTTGAGGACAATAAATTTTTGTAATCGTTCATGTCCACAGCCGTGAGAGCCTATAAATAGCATCGCCCACGCACTCAGCAGCTTCCCCAGGCCAAGGTCGTCCGCCGCATCCCCTGCAAGTCTGCAAGCAGAGCCCCGGACACCTGACCTGACTGCGCGAGGTGCAGCTCCAACCTCCAGCCTCCAACCAAAGGTGCTTCAGACCTGCTGCGGGCCGCGGCAACTGCACCGGCCAGCGGCGATTCCTGCTGCATCGTCGGTATCCGCTGCCAGTTTCGCCTGCCGACCAGAGCACTGCATCGCAGAAGGCTCGGCGACGGCGTGCGACAGAGCAATCTGTCGTGACCATCATCCAAAAATGAGCGCTTCAAGACCCTGCGGCCCTTGTAACGTGCGCTTCAGGTTGGGCAGACCGTAGCCGCGAGCTAAATGATAAACCTGTGACACACAGTATATATGATGCCTCTCTTCCCAGGAACTTTTGCAAAAGCTGGAAACTTTGGTTAGGGCATTTTCTTGGTTTCAGAAAAAAGCAAGTAAGAAATTTTTTTTTTAAAAATAGCAGGAGCACGGCTAACTCAAAGCAAGCGAGAAAGTAAACTGCCCCCACGGCATTGTAATTAAGGTAGAGGAGAGGTTAACCTTAACCGGTCCCGAACCCTGGCTATCGCCCGGTGAGGGGGATCTTTTTCAACAGACAACTGTTTAAATTCGCTCCCAGAGAGATCGAACCCAGGACCTAACACTCCCAAGGACGTGGAGTACCATTGGGCTACAAGCCGGCTGGTAGCAACCGTAATTCAGAGGATGCATTTTCAATAATTCTAGTATTCCACAAGCAAAAGAATGGAGCAACACAGCTCCTACATCCTAGTATGTCATCCGACACGTTACATTGCGTGCAGAAACCACAATAGATATCAGCGTTTTCAGTTCGCTCAAAGTGTCGCCCTTGTTCCAGAAACGACAATGAAACTGAAACGCTCATATTCAATTTTTAAAAGAAATCCAAACAAAGGCAAATGATCTTCGGTTCCAATAGGCAGTGGCGGATCTAGCGTGGGCTCCAGCCCCCCCCCCCCCTTGGAAAAGTATAAGAGAGAGGAGAGGAAAATGAAGGGAAGGAAGAAGAAAGAACTCAGCACCCCCTGTCCATGAAACCTGGATCCGCCACTGCCAATAGGACACATGTAAATCGTACCGTCAATACATAATATAATGGTACTAGCTAAGGCATGATTTTCTGAAAACCTGAAACATAACCTTCACTGTCATTATTCCGAGCAACTAATCACCAAGTCTTACATTCATAGTGTAAACTGCTACCTCTGTTCTCACTTGTTTTAAACTGATTGGTACTACAATTTTATACTAACGGACGTCAAACAAAAGAAATTGCAGGAGCCACCCAATACAATTCGGAGCATTTCGAAGCATGACTACCCTGTAACTAATGGTCCACATGGGCTGGGCTGCCACCACGTGGCCCACATACCGGCATGACACGGCCCACAACGCAAAATAAAGAGATTTTTTTTTATATGAAGAGATATTTCATCATGCATTTATGTAGCACCAGTACATAGATTAGATACAGCCGGCATCATTTTGTACTTACTGAACTTCCGAGTTTACTCCCCTAGAGCAAAGGCAGTGGCATCAAAGCTATCTGAGAGGCCAGTGCCAGTCTTGAAGGTGACCTTCTCCGGCGAGGCCTCAGGAACGTAGACCTCGACGACGCTCAGCCACAACATCAGCTCCTTCGTCTTGACCCCGGTGATCTTCCTCAGCTTCCCCTTCTCGGCGAACGCCGTCACCTCTCCGGCGTAGGATACCGTCTGCTTGATCTTCTTGAAGGTGTGCTCCACCTTCTTCCTCCCCTGCACCAGCCACATGAACCCAGTGGCGCGGTTGTACCCAAACTCCTGGATGTCCTCCATGGGCAGAAGGCCCTTGGGCAGGCCGAGCTCCTCCAGCAGCTCGACCGACTTCTTCCTGCAGACGGCGTCTCCACTGACGACCTCTGCGCCGGTGCGGTGGCTCTCGATCTGGGACTCCATTGTTGGATCTGGGAATGTGTTGGAAGCAGATGACTTGAGCCTGTTGTGATGCAACAAGAAGCAACGGAGGCAAGTTTATATAGACGTATGTCGGACGGGTAGCAGAGCCAGCCATACCTGACTTGTGAGCAGCATGCATACTCTGACGCATGATCGTTGGCCAGGTCAAAGAGACGCGGTACTGCTAGTATGTTTCAGCGCCTACTGCAAAATAACACATGAAGTCAGCAGTCAGCACGCCATGACAGAGTCAACAGTCTATATAGCTGGGATGCCAGAGATGACTGACTGACGCCTTGCCTCCTCTGGAATCGAATGTAGAATTTCTTTTTTTATTGGCCAAAGAGCAGCAGAGGACTTGCTTGCAATGTATATTAGGGGGAAAAGAGATGATGGCCTCTCTCTCGAAAAAAAAAAATCGGTCCAAGAAAACCTGCAACTTGCAGAAAACTGTACTCTCAACCGCATGGAGAATTTCAAGCTCCTCCATGCCGTATCAAACGGAGTGTAGTAATTTCCACTGCCCCAGAAACTACTCTCTCGCTCATCGCTCCAGAGTCCAGACAAGAACAAGCTCTGTGAATTATGGGCATCGACGAAACTGAACTGAACAGAACGAATAATGAAAGTTCTTGCGATGAGAAGAACATTTCACTCACTCGTGCAAAATCGGCAGTTCACTACTCTAACGCTGAAACTTTGTCCTTGTTTGTTCCAGAAAGGATAATGAAACCGAAACTCTCTCTTTTTTTAAGGTCGAAACAAAACAATTGATCTTCAGTTCCAAGATAACAAAGTCTTCACGGTCATTAATTATTTCAAGCAAACAGACAGAAAAGGCCCCCATGGGGTCCATAATTAATCATGATGTCTTACATTCATAAGCTAAACTAGTATACTACCTCCGTTGCCATTGGTTTGACACTGATTAGATCAGTTTTTTTATACTAACCAACATGATCAAACAAGAAAAAATTGGAGGAACTACGACCCAATACTATATGGAACATTTCAAAGCACGACAACCCTGCTATGGTGCAGCAATGCCGCCATGCACATCAAACTCAGACTGTCGAAGGATTTGTAAACCGTCAGGTGCTACAAGTCATGCTCCCAGTAAGCAGTGATTAATCTGTCTACGCTGGCATTGCCAATTTGCTGCTAGCAATGTCTGAAAAGCACAGGAACCAAACCTCCTTGCTGTATGCCTGTATGGACAGTGAAAGATGAGGTGATCATCTATGGTGTGATCATCTATGGATTCAGCCTCTTGGTCACAGAAGATGCAGTTATCTGAATCCTGGAGGCCGTGCCGCTTCCTTCGCTGTGCTGTCCCACACTCCTTGTGAAGTGCAAGCCACACAAAGCTAGAATCGACATTTTTCATGAACCCTTGTCTTCCAAGGTTGCATTGCTATGCTCCAGGGACTGTGCTCGTTGTGGATATGTGACCATATATAGGCTCTGACTCGTGCTCGTAGACGACGGACTGGCAATGCATAATCTGACGTGATGATGATGATTAGATGATAGCAACCGTAGGATTATGCATGCATCTTTGCAACACAAAAGGAAGAAAGAGAGATATTGCATCATATACATATGTCGAAGTACTTATACATGTAACACTTGTGACACAGATATATATAGTATGATTATACAGCCGGAATCATTTCTGGTTAACAGAACTGACCCCAGTGTTTACTCCCCTAGAGCAAAGGCAGTGGCATCAAAGCTATCTGAGAGGCCAGTGCCGGTCTTGAAGGTGACCTTCTCCGGCGAGGCCTCGGGAACGTAGACCTCGACGACGCTCAGCCACAGCATCAGCTCCTTCGTCTTGACCCCGGTGATCTTCCTCAGCTTCCCCTTCTCGGCGAATGCCGTCACCTCTCCGGCGTAGGACACCGTCTGCTTGATCTTCTTGAAGGTGTGCTCCACCTTCTTCCTCCCCTGCACCAGCCACATGAATCCCGTGGCGCGGTTGTACCCGAACTCCTGGATGTCCTCCATGGGCAGGAGGCCCTTGGGCAGGCCGAGCTCCTCCAGCAGCTCGACAGACTTCTTCCTGCAGACGGCGTCTCCACTGACGGCCTCTGCGCCGGCGCGGTGGCTCTCGATCTGGGACGCCATTGGAGCTCTGCTCAGCTAGCGAGTGGTTCTTTTTAGCCGGGGGATGTGCTAGATGCGGATGAATTGAGTTTGCTGTGATGAAACAAGAAGCAATGGAGGCAGTTTATATAGACATATACGTCTGAAGGTGAAGGCTTGCTGAGATACGGTAGCCAGCCATACCTGACTTGTGAGCAGCATGCATACTCTGACGCCACAAGATGGGCCAAGTCAAACAGACGCAGTAATGGTTCTAGTTATAATGTTTCAGCTCCTAGTGCAAAAAGGACACAAAGAAGCCAGCACGCCATGACCCACCGAGTCAACAGTCTACAGCTGGGAAGCCACAGAGTCAAGAGATGACCGGGACTGACGTCTTGGCTCCCCTGAATTGTCAAACCAAGTGTAGAATTCTAGGCTTTTCCATGCCGTATCAAATGGAGCGTAGTAGATTCATCTGTCCCAGAAAACACTACTCTCGCTCACATGAACAAGCTCTGAATTCAGCCTGAAAAATCAAAGAAACTGAACTGAACCGCAAAATGAGCAGGTGGGCATTCAGAAATGTTATCTTTCTCAGGAGATCAAAAAATGTCAGAAATTCATTTACATGAAAGTGTTATTGCGTGCTCCATGTAATTAGCCTTTCGACAGTGAATTCTAATTAAATGAAGAACTAAATGTGGCAGGCTCATGGATGGATCATGTGTGCAGACTTACAGTTACATGAGCAACCAGTGTTTGTGTTTTCATTTTGCAAAGGCATATGAACAACCAGGCAGGATGTAGTCTCAAAGTCGATTGCAACATCAGCTCTTCTGTGCTACTGTTGCAGCCTGAGACATCAGGTGCAGCCAAAGCGAGACAGCAAAACACTGGCACATATAACTGAAAAACATAGAGCTCTCCACTCTAGGAACAGGAATTCAGCATTTAATTGACATTGATGTTTCCTGATATGAGAACAACATTCCATTCACTCATGTAAAGTCGGTATTGCATGGATCTTTTCCAATTACCATTCAACATCTCCCTCTCACAGATATTCTTATGCCACAAATGTGACTGTTTATGAACTAGCTCTGCTACACTTATCTTGGCTATCACTGCAGGAGATGAAAGATGCATACTCGACTGTGAAGCATGTGCTCAAGTGCAGTTCCATTTTGTAAATTCGTTTCTTAATAATATTTACTTTGAAAAGTAGGATTTCCACTGCTCTTCTTCCCCAAAAGAAACCATTCAGTTGTAAAGTATAATCAATCCATAGCTGTTTTAAAGTTTAAACTAGAATTGCACAACGTGTGTCCATATGTCTACAAATTATGTACTAAGATCTCAATAAAGTCCCAATCGTTAAGATTAACACTAACTGGTCTGGACTCCTGGTCCTGGTACATCTTGTTTTATGTTCGTTCCTAACTAATGTATGAGTTTTTCTCTTCCTCCCTGAACAGTAATACAGTATCCCCTACATCCCCAATATTGCACCAGATAGCAAACGCAGAAACAAAAAACTCTAAATATGATAATATATGTTTCTAGAACTAACTGTGTGTCCACAGCAAAACTATTCCGATATTTATTGTTGTAACCATTTTGTTAATGAACCTCACATCAACATGTATTCAAACAAGTGAACAATCAACACCTGACTATATGCAATTGCAATAAATAAATGCTACTGAAAAACTTAATTCTCAATGTAATAACTGTACCATTCGAAATGTTTGGGCATATCAAAGGATAAGAAGTTTAGAACCAGAAAAAAAAAGTGGTTTCAAACAGAAGAACCTTGAGCTTAGAAGCTATGTTAGATGCAACATGTAGCAATTATTATGAGTGTCCATGTTTGCCATGAATAAACTGTGACTTTACACAAGACAATTTTTTACAAAAAAAAACTAGGCACTGCAATATTGAGTTCACTTCTATTTCATACAATCAAAATTCTATTAGACTCATGTTAACCCTGCCCTTTCAAACAGGTGAACCAGAACAAAAGTATCGGTTAAAAATTACTATGGATGCAGAAGTACAATCTGTTTGCACTGAAACCATTACAAATGGACCAACAGAAAGGTTATCAGTCCTATGTATAAATATGTTCAGCAGAACGTGAAGGCACCTTAATCTCCTGATCACATATGCACATTTAATCCCTTCTGCTGATAAAAGCTCTCATCATGCAATACATGAGTCATATGTCACATTCAAAGAAAAAGACCTCAACACACTGCTGACATGCAGCCCATGAGCCAGCCTCCATGCCAAGTCCCAGATAACAATAACTTGAATAGAGTGTCTGGTCATCTTTTTGGCCAAACTGGCATGAATTTTTTACGAGAAATATCATCAATGCAGTGCTAGAAAATACATATCAAGGAACACCAACGTCAGAAATGCAGCTCCAAGCAGGGGATTTCTCCATGTTCATTACTTCTATGGAGCCTCTAATGTCCTCCACTTCAGTCCATCTACCACCTTCTGCTTGGACATTGCTGAACACTGCATGATAGCCAGCATTATTTGGTTCTAACTCCACAAGTTTCTGAGCTGCAAAAGATGCAAGCTTAGAGTTTGAGTGCATCCTGCAAGAGGCAAGGAGAGCACCCCAAATTCTGCCATCTGGCTTAACTTTCATGTTACCAATGACTTGTAGAGCTTCCTCTAGATTACCTGACCTGCCAAGAACGTCCACCATACAAGTATAGTGTCCTAGCTCAGGTTCAAACCTGAACTTTTTTATCATGCAATCAAACAGTTCGCGAGCTTCAGTTACAAGACCTGAATGACTACATGCTGACAGCAAGCTCAGGAAGGTCACTCTGTTTGGTTCTATTCCTCCTTCCAGCATCTGATTAAACAATTTTAGTGCTTTCTTACCATGACCATGGATTGTGAATGCTTCTATCATTGAACTCCATGAGACTAAATCTTTCTGAAGGATTCTGCTAAAGCATCTTTCTGCCAGATGAATGTCTCCACATCTAGCATAAAGCTTAACAAGGGATGTTTCCAAGGCACAGCTCGCAGATTCTGCAGCATAGTTATTTCTTATGATGTATCCGTGTGTTGCTTTGCCAGACCTTAAAGCCTCCATTTCGGTGTAACTGATCACGAGAGCTCGCAGGAGGTCCGCATTCGGAAAGCAGAAAGAGCCCATCATTCTCTGAAACAGATGGATCACATCTAAGAACATTCTGTGGTGGATAAAAGCCCACATCATGGCTGACCACAGGCAGCTGCTCTCCCCCTCGAACTCCTCAAATAACTGAACAGATGACAGTAACTCACCGCACTTCGCGTAGAGATCCACAAACGAGGCTACCAAGATTGTGTCCATGAGCCCACTCCTAACCGCAAAGGAATGCAGCCTCTCGCCTTGCTGAAGAAACCTGTGCTTTGCGAATGCAGCGACGACGGCAGTTAAGGTCAAGCTGGTTGGACACACATCCTCTGCCCTCATCCTTTCATACAGATTAACGACCTTTAAAACGTTTCCTTCCAAAGAATACCCTGAGATCATAATGTTCCACGAAACCGTGTCTCTTCTTGGAGACCGCTCGAACAGCACCTCCGCGTCACCTAAGCCAGAAGTCCTGCTCACGTGTGTCAGCAACGAGTTGAGAACCAGGAGATCACCAGCCCACCCCCTCTTCACCGCGTAGCAGTGCAGCTGCCTACCGCCGGCGGCGTCCCTCGAGGAGGCCGTGCATGCCCGGAGCACCACCGCGAGCGTCACCGCGCCCAGCTCGCACCTGCCGTCGGCCCTCATCGCCGTCACCAGCCGGGACAGCTCCCGAGTGTCGTCCTCCGTGTCAGCGTACGCGGACAGCAGCGTGGTCCAGGAGACCATGTCCCGCTCGCGCATTTCGTCGAACACCTGGCGCGCGGGCGCCACCGCCCCACGCCGCGCGTAAGCCGCGAGCAGCGTGTTGCAGAAGTAGACGTCGCCGCCGAACCCGGCCCGGATGCCGAAGCAGTGGGCGGCGCCGAGGAGGCCGGGTAGGGAGTGGGACGCGGCGGCGCGGTTGAGTAGCGGGAGCGTGAAGGCGTCCGGGCGGGCGCCGCCCCGCAGCATGGTGGCGAAGGCAGAGACGGCCTCCGCGGGGGTCCCAGATTCGAGGCGGCGCCGGATGGTGGCGTTCCATCGGGAGGTGGCCGACGAGGAGGAGAGTGATGGGTTGCGGAGCAGAGGCCCCAGGGTGGCGCAGGTGCTCGTCAGAGATGGATGTGGGCAGGAAGGCGCCAAAGGGGGAAGATGAAACAGGTGTGTGATGACCGTGAGGACAAAGAGTCAATAAACCCATCTGTCTTTGAATTGCGCCTCGGATAGATTAACAGCCAAAATCATTTCACTTTAAGGCCATGTTTGGATAAACACAATCCAAGTGGATTGGAGAAGTTTGGAGTGAAAATTAGTTCAAAATTCTCTTCAATCCCCACCAATCCACGTGGATTAGAGAGTTTTAGCTGGTATTCAAACAAGCCCTAACTCTTTCACGTGCTCTTGAGTTTGAATCTATAGCTGCCAGTCTCTTCGTTTGAATTTTTTATATTAAATTTGATCACTCGTCTTATTTAGAAAAAAGTAAATTTGGGTGAGTGTGTCATGCCGATCCCTAATAAACTTATAAAGTATGCCATATGGGTATATAAACTTGTTTGGGTCTCAAATCCGTCCAATCGGGTTGTGGATTTACAAAGCGGGCTGTGTACTTGGGGCTGACTGGTTGAGTCCGCATGTCATCCCATCGGTCTCCTCTCTTTTCTATCTGTCATCTCTCTCCAGCGCTCACCTCCCCTTCCTCCACATCGCTGGAAGCTCCGACGGCCCCCTCCCCCACAACAGTGGTGCAGCAGCCAGCAGGCGGGCAGCCAGAGTGCGCGGTGGCGACCGAGCGCTGCGGCATCTGGCGTGGTGGGGGCACGGCGAATGCGCGACGGCGACCGAGTGGCGGCAGGTTGCGGGGCCAAGCGCCGCGACGGTGGCGAGCTAGAGGTAGAGGGGCGAGGTCGAGGCGTCGATGCGGCGCGGTGCCCATGGATCAGTGGAGCGGCTACTACTTAGGAGTGTGACGGGGAGGCTTGCGGCGGCAAGAGTGACGCCTCCCGACATGGGCCTCCCGTCGGTTCGCGGGTCTAGGCACGGTGGCTTCAGCTGCCGCAGGTGGCGCGCTGGGAGGGCCGGTTGGGTAGCTCGATGGCGGCCAGGCGCACGGCTAGAGGCGAGGCTAGGCGCAGCGGTTGGCAGAGGCAGTCGGCCGGAGCGACACACACCCATCTCCGCCGCCTCCGCGCTCCGCCTCCCACCCCCCACTCCTCCACCTGCACCTCGCCTCCCGGCACACGCACCTGGCCTCCCCGCCGCCTTGCGCCCTGACCGCACATGCGCAGCCGCACATAGTGTGCCTCGGCGCCCCCACATCTGCGCTCTGCCTCCCTGCATTGCATGCCTGCCATGGATGCGTAGGACAAGGGGATGAGGGAGAGAGAACAAAGGGTGGGGAAATAAGTCAAAGGAGCTTACATGTGGGTCCCATTGTCAGATTTAGACCAACACAATGAGACCATGATCCGATGGATACGAGACCGAAATGAATTTAGGGACTGGTGTGACACAGTTTGTAAGTTTAAGGACTGGCATAACACATACATACAAGTTTAGGGACCGGCCATGTTTCTTCAAAAAAACATAGGAGTATTTAAAATTTGAAATCATACTTAAAAGTTAAAATATATGATACCATAAAATGAAATCAGAATAACATAAATAATAATTATAAACTTCTTAAAAATATGAATAGTTAAAGTTAGTTTTAAAAAGATTACATAGCATGTAATTTAAAACGGAGGAGTAGATGGTTAGTATGCGAGAAGAGATAGAGCTGTTAACACGATTAGTGCAATGACTTTGTCTCAAAATAATTGCAGTTGTGTTTTTTAAAAGTTAAACTAATTTAAATTTGAGTAGGTTTATAAAGGAGGGTATTGATATTTATATAAATTAAGCAGATATTCTAAAATTATGAAATGTATGGTTATTTGGAATTCCAGAGTTACTTATCGAGAGTGTAGACTAGAAAAGGCGGTGACCAGGCCAGAGTTGATCCAGCTGATGGGCACTTCTGAAAACGCTGAAAATGAGTATATATTTTTCTTCATTTCACCTAGTAATATGGCTCGAGGCAATATGTGATGTGATCCGACTGAACATTAGGTTCCGTGCAGAAACTGCACAAGAACTGTTCCAATCTAGCTATGTTTCTGAAAATATTTTCTTTATTCCACAAATTAAGGATAATGAAACTTAAACGCTCAGATCGGTTTCGAGGTCAAAACGACCACAATTTATCTGAGTGGACTTGGCAGCCGTACCATGGGTATAACCCTAACTAAAGCAAGTTTATCAGCTGGAAACCTGAAACATGTTCTTCATGGTCATTATTGCAAGCAGCTAGACGTATATGAAAGACCCAATGAGGTCTATAATTGATCATGCTTCTGCTTAGTAGTGATTAATCTGCCTCCCCTGGCAATGTCAATTTGCTGCCAGCAAAATCTAGGAAGTACAATGCATACACATATTAAATAAACGTAACTTTATAAGATGAAAGAGACGACATTGCCTACTGTGAAATATTTACAAGGAGAGCAAATTAATACAATGTAGTAGAAACCGAAAGGCAGAAGGCCGCCATAGGAAATAGGCCAGAGATTTGTTATTGAAGTTTCCAGTGTGGTTCACAAGGTTAGGTCTTCTGATTTGAGCTCTACAATCATTTGTCTATTTCCACAATGATTTGAGCTTCACAACATTTGTGATTTGTTTATTGGAATGAGATTCTATTCACATCCAAACATGAATGGTTGATTCAATTAAATTCTAGGTGGTTCAATTCCTCTTAAAACCAATTCCTGGAATCTAATTCGTTGAATTATTTTCAATTCATTACTGTAGACAGAGATGAGATAGTTGGAATAGTGGATGAATAGAGATAGGCAGCCTTTTAGACGTAGCGTTGGAGACGGTCCAAAGATAAATGAGTGAGAAGCGAGATGGTGTGTCATGGGGCCCACCACTGCATGCATGACTTGCATGGCGTCCGTTTGCAAAAGCGGTGCAGCGTATGGACTGCCGCTGCTAAGAGATCAGTTCTGTCCCATGAACCGCCATTGGTACCTCAGCTGAACAGAGGTGGTTCTTGGTACAGACTGCCTCTATTATTAGCAGAGGTGGTCTGTGTGGACCGTCTCTGCTATGCCCTGGGTGCTGCAGAGGCAGCTTCATTTTTGAGCCGCCTCTGCTGTGAATGGGTGGGGGGGGGGGCGATGCTACAAAGCACTTTTGTACTAATGAATGGTTTATCTACGCCCTACGGGGAGTGGTGGTGGCGTCCTCACAATTTCCCCTAATTAACCCATGAGGGTTTGATTGAGAAGGCATTATCTTCTAGTAGTAGTGCGCATGCATGGTTAAGAGTAGGCGAGACCTAGACCTTACTCCCTTTTTGCCCCCCTATCAAAGCTTATTTCAAATCAGTATCATAAAATTCACCGTGAAATAAGCAAAATGTATATTAAGGGGGAATCCACGGCTTTGCAGCGCATCTTTTCCTCCTGTTCGCTCTTTGATCGCCGCGTGGCATTGTCGTTGCTTAGTCCATTCCCAGTAGAGAGTTTGATGTCACAGTTACCTAGAGCATCGCATCAGATTTTATCTAGTAACAGTCTGAAAACTTTTTCTGTTTCTTTTCGTAACTATCTTGCCATATCACCAAACGTGATGATATGTCATAGTATTGAATGAGAATGAAACTCCCACTAGGAATGTTCTTAAGGAGCTAGCACAACAAACTGTCAATAATTTTTTATTGAAGAAAGAAGACTAATTAGTCTACATCGACATCAGAAAATGGAAAGAAGGGAATCTCGTCCATATACAGCGCCCATTTTTAGCACACAGATTGATTGGCATTGGAGGACCAAATCAAAGTCAGTACAGCGCAATACGAGGACTCGCAGTAAGTGTACTGCTGTACTGCCGTTATTTTAGCCCAAAATCCCCAGTCGATGAATGTATATACATATGGATAATGGAGCCACGTGAGGATCTACTCCTCTTTAAGTCAACTTTGTGACATGCATAGTGTAACATATGCTAGTAATAGGTAATAGCTCTATCTGATTTTTACATCTATCCTTCCTCTGCGCTGTAAGCCTATAAATACCATCCCCACACTGCCGTATATAGGCACGAAGTTTCTTCATACGACCACAGACTCAGCTCATCCTTGTGTTAGGGTCTCTTGGTCTACACCTTCAATTCCTCTCTAGAAAGCTCCCTGCTGCATCCACACACAGCAACCATGGCATCAGCAGCTGCAGCTGCTGTTCGGGCGGTGGCCGCCATCGCCATCGTCGCCGTGCTGTTCATGTCTTCCCCGGGGCTCGGGTACCGCAGGACGGGCCCGCCATGCAGTAACTGCACGTCGCTGTGCAACAGCAACTGCTCCTCCATCGTCGCCGTGGAGTGCAGAACCTGCTGCAACCTGTTGACACATTTTTGTACCAAACACTAATAAACCCTGGGGCTTGGGGTCAGCCTGCGTGGGCCCGACTGTTCGGTGCCTCGCGCCGGATTGTCCGGTGTCTAGCGCCGGACTGTTCGGTGACGGCAAAGAGCTCAAAAACCCTAATGGCGTCCGAGGGAGATAACTATCATGCTTACGTGGTGATGCACAGCAAGGTTTACGAGCAAGCCAACAAAGGATAACTATCGTACTTACATGACGATGAACAACTAGTTTACAAGCAAACTAGCAAAGGAACCGTCGACTGCCTCACCTGGGAGGGATCCCATCAGGGTGCGGATGCTGGCAGTGTGCCCTAGGTCGCTAGGGCGCCATCCCTGGTCGTGGAGATCAGAGACGAACAACACGTAGGAGGGAGAAGGAGAATTAGGGTTAAGGAAAAGACAACATGAAAAGTAAAGTAAATAATAGATTCGATTGAGTTGTGTGTTGTCCTCAATCGGCCGTATCCCTTTATATTTATAGGGAGGGAGGTCTGGATCCTTTTACAAGTCGAGATCCAATCAGATCGTGTACAAACCACGAGACCAGACTCGGACTCGACTATGCCGGACTATCCGGTACACTCCACCGGACTATTCGGTAGCACCGGACTGTCCGATCTTACCCATCGGATAGTCTGGTGAGTGGCCGTTGGCAAGCCTGCCCAATTTGGTGCTCAACATATGCCCCCTGCCTTTTAGTGAAGGTCATAAACTAAAAATACTAGCACTGCACGTATTCGAGAAACAATAGATCTTGCATGACAAAACAATCCCGAAGCAATAACTAAAACTTTGCATTGTAAGGACCTTCCAATCTTAGAGACCACTTGCTGAATCTTCCATCCTTAATCTCCAATGACAGCACCATCTTCCATGCTAGATCTCCAACATGAAAAGATGAACCAAAAGTATTCTATGCACCAAGTGTACCCACGAACGATGATTAACTACTTATCATCGGCCATATATCAATGATGATGCCTCACTAGCTATGACATCTGATCTTTAATCGAAATAACAACTCTACCATTCTAACTCAAACAAGATATGTGAGAGAAAAGCCAGAGCACACAATCTCGGCTGTCAACACAAAGAATGAATTATAATTCTGCTCACATACCATCTTTTCCCAAATTAAAGTAGATGCATAAAGCAACCAATTGCAAGTTAATGTCAACTGGTCTTTGCGAAGATATATGGATAAAACATGCATCTACACATTGTCGCAATGATGAACTCACCACAAACCAACAACTAAAAGAAGATAACTAAGACAACAATATAATCGGTCTCAACTCATAAATATGAGGGATATTACAATTACCCCACCAACTGGAGTGACCTAATTATTGGTGTCTTGATATTTACCTTGAACTTCTTGCCATCGCCTTGCTTTCAACTTGACAACCATAAGTATCGGTTTTCCAACTGCAATTAGATCCTTCCATCATCACAATAACTAGATACTTATAGAACTAAACTACCCATCCTAGAAACTTCATGTCAACAAGGATGTGATAAATAGCAATGTCATCTCTAAGCATCCCTAAAGACACAACTGATGATTTGGCTATTACTAATAAGACATTATGATCGCAACGCGAAACTAGCAACGAATCGCCAACCTAGGATAAGCTTTACATCCACGTAACTCATACTATCTGAATCGAAATAGAAAAATCACATTCAGCTTAAATGCTAACACTTCTGTGCATCGAATTGTTAGAATAATGGTTGTATTGCCCTCCAAGCATTGAAGTCACCACCATGACCTTCAATTGAGCTAATTAAACATGAAATCCAGCTTCAACTGAGAGCACTGGAAAATACCGGATAGTCCGGTAGCTATTACGGGATAGTCCAATGCACTAATGGACTGTCCGGTATCTAGTACCGGATTGTCTGGCGTTGGCAGAACCACCCAACGATGCTCAGTCTTGCCCCCCGAGCGTCATGCCTACGCTTTGATTGGGGACATAAACTTAGCACGATGATGAGAAAGGATTCATCGGCCACATCAACCACTGAGAGCAACGATGTTTATTGAACTATATAACTTGCTCACATGGAAGAAACACATAATAGCCAAATCAATGATGTATAAGTTTGAATTTAGGTATCGGCTATATGAACAAATGAACAATTTACTTGATGCTAATCGGCTGCACCAACTGTATATGAAATTTATAATTTAAACAATAACCGAACAATAACAAGCAAATAATATGAACATGCTCATCCCTAGAATAAGTATAACCGAAGTAAATCATAGCAACCATCATAAATATAATGATTTAACTATTAACCAAAATACTTTAGTTTTAATACAAGCAGCAAACATATTGCAACTATCCATATGCATAGTAATTCGGTTGCACCCCTCCATAATACAATGACATATATGGATCAAAATAATACCATGAAGGGTAACCGAACGTACCTTGGGATGAACTGTACGGCATACTTACATGTGGCATAGCTAGAAAATACGAATGATGCAATGGCCAATAGCTTTGATGATTTGGGGCAAACCTTTCACTTGAGAGTCATGTTCTTGCTTTCTTCTTCTTGGTCTCCACTTCACCTCTACCTTGAGCATCATCCTTGTCTTGAACTTGAGAACTCCCCTTAGGGACCCATGCCATGCCTATCTTCTTTAGCTCTTGTGCACTGAGTTTCTCTAGCTTCCTTTTGTGCCAAATTGATAAATAGAGTGGGCTTCTCGGTTGTGAATTTGTTTTGGACAGCGAGACATATTTCTTGATCTTTGGCACATTAGGCTTCTTAAGTTCAGATTTAGTGCCTGAAATATTACTAGCTGATTTTTCTACTGTTCCGGCACTACTAGCCGAAGTATCTAATACTTTATTCGGCTCCGTAACATATGAATTTAGATCTGAACTTTTGTCTTTTCTACCATCCTTCTTCACTACATAAACTTGCTTGACCACTCGTTTCTTATTTTGAGCTCCAGACCCATTATCAGGAACAAAACGGTCTTTGTTATATGGTTGTTTCTCAAAATCAGAATTGCTATGAACTGAATACTCTACATTATGTGGTCTAAAATGCGAAGAAGAATATGAATTTGAATCATACCAGCCCCAAGATGGATAAGGATGAAAGTAAGAAGGAGCCGAACCATATTGCATTGGCATTGGTGGCCCAAAAGGAGGATGCGTTGTTGCTGCATGAAAATCTTCTCCTTGCCAATCCCAATCACCAGACTTGCGCTTCAGAGGTGATCTTGATGATGCGGCATTGCTTGCTTGATCTTGTGATGAATGGCATTGCTTGATGGATCAACACCCTTTACCTTGCTCTACCTCAGGTATTTAGCCAGAAGTTGCTCAAAAGTAACCTTCATCCTTTTACCCTTCATTTTATTGTGACCTGCATCTCTAAAATTTTTTGATTTGGGGACATCTGGCTTGTCATGCCCCCCCGGACAGTTCGGCAGTGGTAGCCAAATAGTCCGATGCTGTACCGGACAGTTTGGTATTTCCTGGCCAGCAGGGTGAACCGGCATTGCACCAGATAGTCTGGTAGACGTCACCAGACAATCCGATGATGCAACGGAAATTCCGGTGGACATTACCAGACAGTCCGGTGTCCCCTGGTCAGTAGGGTGAATTGGCTGCCGATTAGGTGAAGAAACACTCGCCTACCCCCAGCAGTTGATGTCTTCTCTACAACTTTGGCGAAGTCATTGCAACTTGTAGAATTAATATGCACATTACAAACACTACCTCCACCATCACTTGGGGGACTCAAATTACTTTCCTCATCAATCATCTTTTGATCCTTTGATAAATTGAGTAATGAAAGACGACTCGTTCTACTATTTCCATCACGACCAATTGGACTCAACTAGTCATCTTTCTGATTCTCAGCAAATCTCAATCGTCCTTTGTTTATAGCCGATGGTATTAGCTGACAAAACATATTGCAATCACTAGTGTGATGATCAAAAGAATTATGCAACTTGCAATATGTCTTTACTTCTAAGCTCTAAGGTGATGGCATTACTTGGTGATAATACACTCTAATAAGGCTATACTGTAACAAGGCATCAAATATGTGATCACTCAAAGTAAGATCAAAAGTATACTTAATTTTCTTTAGCTGATCCTTTTGTGGAGACGGCTTTAGAGCTGGGCAAACGAATGGTTCAGATTGTTCACCAATCCATTTGGCCATGCATTTGCTTGTAGTCCTTTGGCACGATGTTTTATAATTGCTTAAAGTATTAGCATCGGCCTTATCGACGCATGCCGCCTTTGGTTTTGTTCTTTTGGATTTAGGATTACCAGAAGCAAACCAAGTAGATAAAAATTTTGGCAATAAAGATGGATCAAACTTAAATGTTAATAAATTACTATTATCGGCCTTTCTAATTTGAATATAACATCAACCGACACCTTTTGAAACCATCTTATTGTCAACAAGCATGCTGCACAGATGCAATCTTATTTCTGAACATGACATAGTTTGCCTCATGTGCAACAGTCGAGATGAAGAGACATTACCCCATCTTTTCTTTGATTGCAACTTTGCTTGAAGGTGTTGGAGCAAACTCAATATCCACTGGTCTAATGATTCTGACATACAAGATATGATTTTACAGAAGATTCAATCTATGTCTTTCTTCTTAGAAATCAGCATCATAGCAATGGGGGAATTATGGAAAATCAGAAATAGAAAGATCTTTGTTGATGAGGCCCCTTCAGTTAGGCTTTGGTTACATAGATTCAAGGATGAGGCTCTCTTGCAGAGCATCAGAATCAAAGAATCCTGCAGATCTTTATTTGTATCATGGCTAAACACTTTGTAATTTATTGCCGCTTGTATGCTGCTGCGCCTTTCCTGTGTGATAGACTTCTTATTATCCTTCTTTTTTTTTGTGTCATGGCAGTGAGTCCCTTTGTAAGTACCTCTAAACTTGGAAACTCTCTAATAAAACCGTTTTTAACTGTGGGGACCTCCCCACAGTCTTTTTAGGTAAAAAAAAAGCAAATTACCAATCTCAATCGATCTTTTAGAGTTATGCAATATAACATCACTAATAGATTTATGAATAGAAAGCGTATGTCCAGATTGAGAGTTAGGTAATGCACTTATAATTTATACCTTGTTGAATATGTTGGAGAGATGTGGAAGCTTCACCCGACTCTTGTTCCGTCCCTTCTGATGATGACGGCGATGCTCCATAGCCTTCCCTTTGTCTTTAGCTTCTGGATCTACAACAAGTGTAGGGTCCTCCGTGGTCCTTGATGTTGAATCAGGGCCCGCTGCTGACACCCCAACGCCGGACAGTCCGGTAAGTGCCACCGGATAGTCTGGTGCATCGGATAGTCTGGTGACAGCCACCGGACAGTCCGATGTCTGGACTTCACTCTGGTTAACCACCTGGGCAAGAGCTTTGGCGGCTTTCGGCTCCCATTTATTAGAGAATCGAACATCAAACATTTATTCTAACAGGGACCATGTATGCATCTCATCCTCAGATAATGATTTATACCATAAAGACACAGTCCCAGCTAACGAATAAGGAAAAAAGGTAGATTTCATAAGATCCGCAGTGCTTTCCAATTTTTCTACGAATCGATTGACATGCTCCCAAGTGCTTGCACCGTCCTCTCCACTAAACTTAACAAATTGTGGATCATAGATTAAACCAAAATGCTTATGAAAATTAGGCCAGAGCACATTTATATCATGCTCAGATAGAGGAGATGAATCAAGCGACGGCAAACATGTACTTGCTGAATTTTCATTGATTCTGCTAGAGTTAGAAGTAACATAGGAAGCCGAAACATGGATATTAGAAGCTGCATAAGGTGTTGAATTCTCACTTACTCGGCCGGCATTATGAAAATCATAGGAAGCCGAATCATGAGAACCAGAAGCTGCACACGATACTGAATTTGCATTAATCCGGCTGTTATTATTGTAAGTATAATAAGCTGAATCATGAATATCAGTACTTGAATATATGGTGCTGAAATTTCATTAATTCGACTGGAGCCAGGAGTAGCATAAGTAACCGAATCATGAATATTAGAACCATATTGTGTAGCATATGACACTCGAGAATAATTGGCCAGAGCATTGGTACTAGCATGGACAATTCTCTCATGCACCGGCAATGCCCCCCGAGGGGTTTATATATTGTGTATGTGTTGCCGATGGATAACCAGGTGAAACAACGCATTGCACATTATAGGAATTAGTAGCATGTGATGCTTCATGTCTAACGGCCGAACTCACCAAGTCAGTTTAGTCTTGATAATTATACATCGGTATTTGATCTTGTTGCACCGATGTGTAAGGATTTACGTGTTGCATCTTACTAGTAGAGTTAAATATCAAAGCAGACATATCATGTAAAATAGGCTTTTGCATATATTTTTCAGAATTATAATGAGCATAATGAGAAGCATTATCTGAATAATGACTAGCTGATGCAATAATATGTCTACTATTATGACTAGCAACATCAACACGAGAATTCACGGTATTTGCAAAATAAACATTGAAATTATTTAACATACTTGCAAATCGCTCCTTGACATAGCCATATCACGACATACAATACCAATAATATGCGTTTGCATCCATATGTACATCGGGCTCTCTGTAGTGGTCCTGCGGTGAAGCGCCTCAATAGCTCTCCACGAAAAGATATGACTACACCCAGAGTGATGAACTAGCTGTGATAATAATCGGCCTTAGGGCCAGATCAAATAATGGTGGCACTAAACAAATAGTAGATCAATTAAGCGATTGGTCTGGATGGAAATAATCAACTATAATTTGGAGACGATATGATTTATCCTAATAAATAAACGTAACATGATAGCCTCCCAGTACGAACGTCGACCTCACGGCTGGCTGCCGCTTTTGCAGATTGATTCAAGCGAACTCAATTCGCACTAGGGCACACGTGTAAGGTAAGCTGAAGTTTGGACTAGATCGTTGCCAACACTGGTTAGTCGATCGGACTAGGAAAGCACGTGTTCCTGTTGGCAACAGATCAATAGAAAATTTCGGCCAAGAGGCCTGATACAGTACAACCGAATAGCACGATCGGTTTTGGCTTGATTGGTGGCTGACACGAGTAAAATAAGTAATATATCAATTAGATAATTACTGAGGTAAGAATATTGGGCTGTGAAAGCCGAAACAATCTAGTTCCTAGCGGAGTCGCCAAAAAGTGTGTTGACACGTTTTCGTGCCAAACACTAATGAACCCTGTAGCCTTGGCTCAGGGTCAGCCTGCGTACGCTAGACTATCCGGTGCCTCGCATCGGACTGTCCGGTGGGCCGGAATGTCCAGTGGCTAGCGCTGGACTGTCCGGTGACGGGCAGAGAGCTCAAAAACCCTAGCGGCATCCGAGAGAGATAACTATCATGCTTATGTGGTGATGCACGGCAAGGTTTATGAGCAAACCAGCAAATGATAACTATCATACTTACATGACGACGAACGACTGGTTTACGAAAAAACTACCAAAGGAATCGTTGATGGCCTCACTTGAGAGGGACCCCGTCAAGGTGCGGATACTGACAGCGTGCCCTAGGTAGCTAGGGCGCCATCCCTGGTCATAGAGATCAGAAGACGAACAACATGTAGGATGGAGAAGGAGAATTAGGGTTAGAGATGAGACAACATAAAAACTAAAGTAAATAATAGATTCGATTGGGTTTTGTGTTGTCCTCAATCGGCCGTATCCCTTTATATTTATAGAGAGGGAGGTCTAGACCCTTTTACAAGTCGAGATCCAATCATATCGCATACAAACCACGAGACTAGACTTAGACTCGTCTACGCAGGACTGTCCGGCACACTCCACCGGACTATCCGGTAGCATCGGCTGTTGCACCCAGATACCGGCGGGCGGTGAGGTCCAGACGTAGGGCACACGGGGTGCCGGGGATCACGCAGCTGCTGCGTTCATCTCCCTGTGGTGCGGCTCCTAATCAACACTGTGGGAAAGCCGATCCTGGTTGCGTGGTGGTATGGGCGTGCCACCTGGCTTGACCTTGTAGGTAGGAAGGTCGTGTAGATGTTGCCTTTGGTCTTGTTCTCCCTAAAAAGCGTACACAACAGATCTTAAATGTTAAATACTTGCCTGATCGCAAGGGATCAGTAAACACAAGAATTCGTGTACTCCAGTCGGCCGATGCAGGGAACATCGGCTATTCCATCGGGTGAGTGAAGACATGGATAAATAAGCAAAAAACGCATCCAAGGTGACGACAAGATAAACACCTATCTAAAAGCATGATGTAACAAATCTGCTGAGCCAGATCGGCTTCTAAACAGGACTTCCAAGGAAGTCCATCTAACTATACAGATATAAAATTACGACGTGTATAGATAGGGTGCTCAATCTACGCTTATGTATTGGCAGGTCGTGTGCACACGCTGCAGCGACATGTTGTGGATGTAACAAACGATGAGGTAGCGTAGAAGGAGCCACACGAGAGCCGATCTATGGCATGAAACTCGGACGTGGAAGTAGATCGGTAGACGTGCAAGATAAAGAGGTGAATCCCACAGCAAACGAGGTTTATCGCGAGATTCATTGAGATAGCTAATGGATCTCGTGCCGAGTCAAGCTCGACACGAGATTCATTAAGATAACCAACAAACCGTGCCATAAAAAATGATTCAGTACACGGTTCACCATATGGCTCACGCCCTAATGCCCTAATGAAAAAGATCATTCGAGCAGCATGACGATTACCTTGGAAAACCCTAGTTGCTAGGGGTGGCGATGCATCGAGATTTGATGGAGACACGAGCTGTAGGAAGTGTAATGTCGTCGATTTATTTCCTAGAACATAGGTACATATTTATAGTCTAGAGACTTGGACAACAAGTTCGACTCTTTCTATAACTAAAATCTCCTATTTTAACTGAACAAATCCTACTAGGATTCAACATAACTTAAAAAAATGAAAGATACATAGCCCATAGGCCTTGGCCTCACCTCTTCCTTGGGTGACATTTTAGCAGCCCATCAGCTGACTTCTTCTCACAGGTCAGCTCTTCTAGCCCATTTAGCCGATGCAGCCCATCTTGCAGATTGGCTAAAATCTGATACTAACACATGCCCCTTAGCTTTGATAATAATAATTTTCAAAGCTGTGAGAAAATGCAAAATCAGAAAGTCACGTGGTTCTGTAATCTTCGTCACGTTCGTACTTGTTTCCCAAAAACTGCTCCCCGTGCCTCTCCATCTTCCTTCTGAGTAATATAAAATCATCACCTCGGCTACAGCCTTCCCCCAATCTCAATCTTTCCATTGGCAAGAAAACCCCAACCTCTCTTGAGAGATCGCAGCCGATGGAGTCCCCCGCAAGGAGCAACTCTATCCCACTTTCGCTGTCACGCTCTCCTTCTTAGCCACCCCTGTTCCTGGAGGTGTCACTGGGCTTCGCTCCCTTGTCGGCAGCAGGGGCCGACCCTATGCTGCCGGTCAGAGCAGCCGACTCAGAGGAGGAGAAGGAACCGCTTACTAAAGCGGACCGAGCTTGGTTGGCTCTTTGTGGTCCAGACCCAACTCCTCCTTCATCGCCGTCGCCATGGCAATCCCCGGAGCACTCGCCAGTGCCGCCACCATTCCTGGAGTTGCCCTCTGACCACAACGATGTTCAGTCTTGGGAGTTTGAAGTTAGCACCGACTCCGAGTCTGCTGTCACCAACGGCCACACCGACGTCGGTGCCGTCCTCGACTCTCCTACCTCCAGCGTTGACATGCCGTGGTTTGATGACCGGGGAAAGAAGCAGAAGGAACCGCCATCTCCATCATCGCCGATGGTGCTCCGTCCCCGACACCGATGAAGAACTCCTAGCACCAACCGATGCACATCATCGGCTATTAGTATTAGATAGTCATTACGGCTTAAAAGCCGTTGCATCGGCTCTAAGGTGATTAGCCCCTTAATTAACTTTTACTTAATAGCTCGTTTTTGTAAAAAGTCCCTAGCAATGAATGAAGTTCCATATTCAATTTCCACCTTTCATTATTGATGTTTTGTACTCTTCTGCTGTATTCATATGAGCTGAACTGATAGCATCGCATCAGGTCTGGCCTTTGTTCAATCTCTAGCGCTAGATCGGCCGACGGTTTTGGGTTTGGCCTTGTTCATTCGTAGGTTCAGCCGATTTTCTAATCGGCCCATTTGATGAATCGACTCTAAAGCCAAGCTTTGAACTCTCATCTGCTCAGTAAAATAGAATACGCACCACACTTTCGCCAGCCATCCTTAGCTCAATTTTTTACTCATGGCGAACGCAACTAGCTCATCACTGGCGGAATCACTCTCCCATAAGATCTTTAGTCTAAAGGCATTTGCTTCGGCCTTCTTTGTCATAGAAAAGATGTTTTCTTGCATTATTCATTCTTGTTCCTCTTTATTCCTTGCAACCGAATGATATCCTAATTCCTGATTCCGCCTCCTCAAAATCTTTTAGTTTAGGTCCCCAATCTTTTGAGCCTTCACTAGATTTGATCTCCGCTGAAACCAATCGCGTCCGTTTTGTAGCTCAAAATCCAGATCCGGACAGCTGTATGGACCAACTTAGGTCTTGGCCTTTCCCCATGGATGGATGGGTGAACTGGTATAAACGAGTGGCCAAGCATTATGAATCTTCTATCTAGCACAAGATAGGAATAGCCGATGCCCTTTCCCTTACTCTATCTCCAATAGAAAAGCACGAAAACCTCCTAAGAGCAATAAGGTACTTCTGGTCTGACGTCCTGAACTATTTCTTGTTTGGCCTCGGTCCTATGACTCCCACCTTAATGGATGTAACAATATTCTGGGTTTAGATGTTCATTCAACCTTCCCCTTCTCTTTCTCTCAAAGTTTGCAGGCACAAAATTGTAGACAAGGCCACAGCTAAAAACTGGGGTCAGTATATCAAGCATCACAACAAACGCTCAGGTTCAGTTGACCACAGAGAGCATACAACTTTTCTGAATCTTTGCTAGACCACTTCCTTTTCTGTGGTCCTTCTCTTGCTCCTACCAAGAATTACCTAGATCTGGCCAATGCTTTAGCTAACGGCCAAACATTTGCACTGGGGAAATTATTTCTGGGCATATTGTATAGACACCTCTCCCTGAATACTAGCAGACTCCTGAATAATGAGCATATTAAATCAGGTGACCCTTGGTGGTTCCTGCAACTTTGGTGTCAACTATATTTTCAAAAATACATCCCCAGATTCCCGCATCTGCAAGATGCGTCTTTCCCAACTTACTCAGGCAAAAACATCCGATGCACCCTCTTTGGCCAGGCACTATATCGGCTTCCAGGTAGCAAATTTAATAAAACAGAGATGGCCAAATGGTTCAAGCTGTTCTATCATGAACGTACCATAGCCACCTTCAATGCCTATTCAGGGTCTGGGAACTTTGAGAATCCTTCTTTCTTCAGACTTGACAACATTATCAATGATGATGACACTCGGCAACTGTATGCTACCATGATTTGCCCTTGCCTGCTTCCTATAAGCATGAGTACCAGTAATATAATCACTAAGCCCGGCCATGAATCATAATAGCTAGCAATAGCAGCCCACCAATTTGGCCTGAACGAAGTCTCTCCCTGCTTCATCATTAATCAAAAATTCTAGAGCCGAGCCGATCTCACTGAACGACTTTTATCTCTTCATGCATATGACCTCTTTTCTGAATTTCCAATCCTCATCCCTTGTGACTTAAACTTTGTGTATACCGCGGATGGCTTTAACAATTGGTGGGAGACTTGGAAGCTGCATTTGTTCAGAGGTCCTCTTGGAACTATGCTTCGCTGCATCGATTCTTCTTATGATCCTATGCCAACAGAGGTAACTTGATTCCATTGCAACAGTTCTGATATTATTTCTTACAATAATCTTTGTACCAATGCTGACTTCTTTTCATGCAGCATAAAGAAAAACCTATGCCAACCACAGATTTAGGAGAGCCTTTTGGCTATTCCCCAACAGCTCCTATATCATTATATGGAAAATCAAGACCTCCCCTTGACAGGATACTGCTTTCTGGCAAACTTCCAAGACGCCGACGCGATGAAACAAACAAATCACCAGCCAAAGGTTCTAGCTGCAAAAGACCAGGAGTTCCAAGGCACGATCTCCTACTCTATCTGTCTCTAATCATGTAAGTACCCAAAGTAATTCCTTCGTCTTTCAACAATTTCGTGTAGTTTATGTATGTGCATTTTACTTACAGTCAGAAGGCTCAGCCAATGGGAACAATGCTTCACCATCTCGAGAACAACAAGTGCTAGAGCCATCTGCTGAGTCTCTCTCTTCTAATAGTCATGATGCCTCTCGTCAGAAAACCAACCCTGAACCTGATGTGCACCATCATACTGACGTAGGAACTTCTGCAAATACTGAGGTAAATACAATATTAGCCAAGGTTGTTTTTAGCTCGGCTCTTCTTACGCGATTCTTCTTTTTTCTGTAGACCATCAATTTGTCAG
This sequence comes from Paspalum vaginatum, assembly GCA_030272315.1. NCBI lineage: Eukaryota > Viridiplantae > Streptophyta > Magnoliopsida > Poales > Poaceae > Paspalum > Paspalum vaginatum. Next base: position 46,692,727 of record CM059013.1, on the reverse strand, counting down.
TGTTACTCAATATTTGTCCTTCAATACTGGACATCGGCCTAAGGCAGGAACAAGAAAAGGCTCCCTCGCCTTCAAAATTTGTATCAACCGATGTGATGGAGCTCTTCAGGAGATGGCAAGGCTCCTTGGTGACTCAGTTATGCAACTGGTAAAAGATAGTGAGGTCCTTTGTACAACCTTGGAACCAGTGGTGGATCAGTTGCCTACTGACTTGAGGCAAGTGCTTCGTCTAGTAGCTTACCTCGACTTCTTTAGAGAAGAGGTAGAAGCTGCTGCAGCCCGTATTGCATCTCGTGAAGCTCAAGTATCTTTAAGAAAAGAAATTGCTCACAAATGTACAGTCTTGAACCAACAAAAGATTGCTCTTGATGATGACAAACTTCATTTAGAACTATCTTCAAAGTTGAAAGGTCTGCAAAAATCCAGAGATAAAGTTGCCAAAGAAATTCAACGTCTTTAGCAAAAACTTTCCACAGTTGACGATGACATCAAGACTACATCATCCACACTTGAAGAAGTCAATGTGAGCAAGCAGAAGCTGAAAGAAGACTTGTCAATAGGTCTTGCCGAGGTTAAAGCTCTAACCAATCGAGTGATACCCGGCACAAACGAGTCTGATAACGCCATCATTTCTTTTGTTGACTCAATCCGTCTGAAAGCTATTCTTGCTATCGAAAAGTTTCTTCAGTAGTCCATGTTAGTATGCCTCAGACTAATGATACTCTGATTATGCCCCCTAGGTTATTTTGTGACATGACAGTAGTCTCGCTTGATGACAATGTATAAATAACTTTTGCTGGAAACTTTTTTGTGTGGGTACCTAATGTCGATGGCAACACATCGGCTCGTTGAGTTCTTGGGGTACCTAAAGTCGATGGCAATGCATCGATGGCAGCACATCGGCTCATTGAGTTCCTGGGGTACCTAAAGTCGATGGCAACGCATCGGCTCGTTGAGTTCCTGTGGACCCATGATGAAATATCGGCCATCTATCATGACAATCATTCTAATTTTTTTTGCCCTCCAAGCCGATTTTTTCAAGTTATTTGGGAATATCGTCTTTCCAACCTTTAAGGGACAACCAAATAGATTGAAACAAAAATATCTCACATATATTTTTTCTGGCCGATTGCTCGGGTCGGCCGTTGTTTATCAACATCAGATTCTTTTACAAGTCGGCCGATCATTTAGATCGGCCATTACAGGTAGATTCATAATCTAAACATCAATGCTGGCTGCTGGAACCGATGTTAGTCCATTTTCTGATCCTTCTACGAAATCCCAATCCATTTGATCTCTTCCAGTGAGACACTCCACCCCTTCTGCCCCCGAGAACGAAGATTCAGCAATAGTAACATCATTGGAATCATCTGCTGGCACCAATTCAACCTCATCGCCATCCCACTGTATAAGACATTGGTGCGTTGTTGATGGCACGCAGCAATTTGCATGAATCCAGTCTCGGCCAGGCAAAGCTGAGTAAGGTCCTTTAGTATCCACGACAAAGAAAGATGTACTTTCGCCTAATAGTCAATTCTGCATTGAAAACGCCCTTAGCTCCCATCGGTTCTCCTTTGAAACCATTGAGAACAATGTTCATCTTGATAAGATCATTGTCAACTCTGTCAAACTTCCGAAACACTGCTATTAGTTCCCCGGGGACCCTATACCCCTGAGTTGCACCCTATGTACCACATCGACTCGCTACGTGGGGGCAGGGCCTACCCTGTGGGACCCATCTACAAGACAGGTCTATCAAGACCAGGTGCAGACCAGGGATCCCCGGGCTCAGAGAGACACCATCTGCTCGGGTTGTCCCCATGAGACACGTGGGCGCACCCCTCTGGCGATGGCCGGCCGCCTACCTTAGCATTTAATGCAGTAGGTGGCTTGGTCAAAAAGGGGTCTCCCCACGCTGCGCGCGTCAGCCATATGACGTGCGGGTCCCATCATCGCCCCTACAAGGCAGATTTGACAGACCACGGGGTCTCCCTCACATAGTGCGCCCAGTACCATGCACTGTGGGGTATGGCGCAGCCAATCCTGCGCCAGAGATGACGATGGAAGGTACGGTGCTCAGACCATCACTGTGCTACCATGGCGGGGGAGGCTGACCCTCGCCCACTATGGTCTAGTGAGGCGGAGGAGGCCGACCTTTGCCCGCTATGGTCGGGCGGGGCGGAAGAGATCGACACTCGCCCATACGCTCGAGTGGACCGAAAGGGGCGACACATGCCCCGTATGCTCAAACGAGGCAGAAGTGGCCCACCCTTGCCCCGTACACTCGTACGAGGCGGAAGGGGTCGACCCTTGCCCACTACGGTTGCACGAGGCAGAAGGGGCTGACCCTAGGTACCCACGGTCGTGCGAGGCAGAGCACGCTCGGCCGCCCTAGGACGAGGACCGTCCGTGGCCCTCGGCTGATGGGATCACATGGCGCTCCCTCACATCTACCAGGCCCACTTCTAGGCCCACCACACATGCTGTGATGAAACGTTTCAGCACCTGTAGCCATGCTCACCTGCTTCCATGACGTGCAAAGAAGGCAGCGATAGTCCATTGGTATGAGCAGAATAGGAAGCTCCTGTACCGACGCCCTGTGCATTGTACCACACACCTCTGCCTTGGGCTATAAAAGGGGAAGGTGGTGCACCTAGAAAGGGGTTTAGCTTAGTTCGGCTTCTGATAGTTTTACACCAAGATTTTGGTTCTAGTGCTGGTTCCAGTCCCATTCCTCTAGCATTCCCACACTCTTACCGTCCCGGTTCATGCCGGAGGAGTGCATGTAACTCTGTTTCCCCTAATATAGTCAGACACCAAAGAGGACGTAGGGTGTTACACCAACGGTGGCCCGAACCTCTCTAAATCCTTCTTCCCCAACGAGATCCATCGAGCACAGTGGTAGCGTCCAGTGTCCCTACATACTTTGGGGGTACATGTATGGCATCCTTGTGTCATTTTTGATGACATAGGAACGCTAGGTAGGGGCATGGGCGTGCTAATTGTTGGCCTCGATGGCCTCTCGTCAGCCAGACCTAGAAGGGGCCGCTCATTCTGATGGTGGCTCCAACAGCGGCGTGGTGGCGCCATGCTGTGCGAGCCGGGAGCCCAACCCCAAGGGGCTCCGCAACGCGTCGCATCCACACCACCGTCCTAGCGTCATTGTCCATCCTATGTGTGGAGGGCGGCGGTTTTAGGGTCCACCCGTGCCGGGAATCCACCATTTCTTATGGTTGGGGACCCACCGGCCCCGCAGTAGCAGCTGGGGCAACGTGAGCATACCCCGCCAGTGGCTGTGGGGATATAGCCTCCTAGGCCCTCTCATAGGGAGCAGGGGGCCAAGTCGCAATCCATCTATGGCCCAGACGCCATGAATCAACCTACCACTGAGAGCCAATGGACCGTCCTCATTGCTCTTTTGGTGTCGTGAGTGATTGTCAACCAAGTTCAAGTCCTCCGATGGACAGGAGTCCCTCCGATGGACTAGAGGTAGAAGATGAAGACCTCGATGGACTGAGGCACAAGAGCTCGGCATCGGTCGGTCACGGGAGCTCGTTACACGGAGGGGCGGTTTGTCAATGGCGGTGTAAGTCCTCCGATGGACTGCGAGGTAACTCCGATGGACTAGAGAAGCTAGGTGCCACCATGGTGCTCTAACCCGAGTGCGTGGTGCGAAGGTGTGTGAGGGAGGCTTTGGCGGCTTTGGCTCAAAACCACCATCCAAGTTCAAATGACTTGGTGAGTTGGGCCACAACTCGCCAAGATAGAGAAGATGGGCCAAATCCGGCCCAGGCGGAGACTTCCTAAAGTTTCCCAGTTTCTGACTTCAAAACTAGGTGCGATGGCAGATTAGACTACTGGCCACATGGAGAGCATCCGAGGATTGCATGGAACTTACGAAGATCAAGTCTTCATCGTGGTTGTCCATCCCCGAAATATCTTGTATCTTTTCGGTTGAGCCCCTCAGGGCGTTTCTAGTGTTAGGGGTCTTTGTGTAAAAATGCCAAAACTGAGTCTAGGTATAAATAGGTCAAGGGCTGGTCATTAGAATCTCTCTTGGCTGCTAGTTTTTCTTCTCCTAAGTGTGATTTTCGTCCTCAAGCTTAGTACTCAAATTTTAGGAGGGTTAGGGTGAGATCTAGCCTCCAAATCAAGATGGAAGGTGAGGGAGGTTGCTTGGGATAAAATCCTTGTTTGTAATTTGAATCTTGAGACCCTTTTGGGCCATCTAATCCAAGTGATTTCGTGTGGCAAGTTGTGTGCCGTGTCCCTCTTCTTTGCTTTCCCCGTTCTAGTTGGTTTTTGGTTCCAATCCTTGGATTTTGGTGTGTTTCAGTTGTGACCTTTATTTTGCCAGTGTTTTGCCTTGCTAGGGCATGGATTATCTCTCTAGACATGAGCTAGATCCCTTGAACCACGAGCAAGGGCTGTTCTTCCCGTTTCTCGATTTTTCTGTCTTCCTTTCTCATTTCCACGAGGTCTGTGATTCTCGTGCAATCCTTGATATTTTGGGATTAGCTTACGGATGGCTCTAGGATGGCCTGTGCAAATTTTCGTGAAGATTGGTCCGGTCCAGTCTGTATAAGCGGATTGTTTGGTCTGTGAACCGAGGCTTCGAGGCTTGGCCACCTACTCGGTTTGTCCGATCCGTTCTCCTGGTGTAGAGCGGACAATCCAGTCTAGGCTTCTTCTACGTGTTCTGTGCTGTGAGTTTCTTTGTCCGAGGTTTTGTACGGTCAGTTCTTGGCGCAGAGCGGATTGTCCGATCTGGTCTTTTCTGTGTGTGATGCCCTTCGAGTTTCTTTGGCCGCCGGTTTGTCCGGTCTATAGCTGCGGACTGTCCGGTCTGTGTCTACATGCTGTGTTTGGCTTATTTTGTGTCATTTTAGATCGGCGTTTGAGCTAGTGCTTTCATGTGCTTCCGTTCGCTTGGTGTGCACCTATTCAGTGGGCGACACCAAGTCCTTGCTAGACACGTATCTGTTCAGTGGACTGTGTCTAGCCTCTGAGTTTGTGTGTCTGTCAGTTTGCTGTGCGGGGCTATGAGTTTGAGTTTTCAAGTGCTCCTATTCACCCCTAGTCGCACGTCTCGGTCCTGCGAGTGGTATCAGAGCCGGTTAGGTTTCCTATACCTTTACCAGTAACGAAACCGTAGTGACTATGACTCACTCGAGAGGATTCCGGTCCTTGGCTTCGATGGCTATCCCTATTGGAAGGGTAGGATGGAGGCTTTCCTTGTTAGCCAGAGTCAGGACATATGGGATGCTACCTAGAGTACGATTTTCACGATGCTTCCAGCTGCTGAGCGTACTACGCCTGAGATCGTGGCTCAGCATGAGGCGAATGCCAAAGGTGTCAACTTTTTCTTTTCCGGGCTTGGTCTCGTGGACTATGAGAAGGTGAGCCACCTCAAGACAGGACGTGAGTTATGGTCCCTGCTCAAAGCACACCATGAGGGCACTACGAAAGTCAAGGCTCGCCTCGTTGAAACCTTTCGGCGCGAATATGAAAATTTCGTACAGAAGCCGGGAGAGTCCATCGACGACTTGTTTGGTCGTTTCTAATCGATCATCAACAAGTTGCATGTCAATTCCGCCCCCGCTGATCTCGCATATTCCGACCATCAGCAAGCTGTAAAGTTGCTATATGCGCTGGAAGGAAAAAGATGGGAGATTAAGGTGAACTCGATCATCGAGTCAGCGGGGTATGACACAATTGGAGTAGAGGAGCTTTATAGCAAGCTGAAGGCCACTGAGGTAGATTATAAGCTGAGAGATTCTCTCAATCCTAGTGGCTCTAAGAGCGTGGCCTTAGCTACTCCCTCTGGCAATGCCCATGCTAACCCCTTAATGCACAACTTCTCATTTTCTGCTTTGATGTCTGTGACAGAGGAGCAGTTAGTGTTGCTTGAGGATGAAGAGCTTTGTCTGGTGTCTAGTCACTTTTAGCACACTTATGACAATTGAATGAGCAAGAAGAGGGGTGAGAGGCCCAAGTGCTTTGAGTGCGGAGAGGTCAGCCACTTCATTGCCAAGTGCCCCAACAAGAATAACGACTACTACAAGAAGGGCAAGAACTCCTCCCGCGACTCTGACAAGTACCACTTCGGCAAGCACCGCTCCCACAAGCACGACTCCGGCAAGTTCCGGCCAAGCAAGAAGAAGGACTTTCGAAAGGCATTCAAGGGCTACCGGAAGGACAACTACAAGCGGGACAAGGCCTTCTTCACCGAGATCGGGCTTTGCAGCGGATCTTCTTCCTCTTCGTCCTTTTCGTCAAGCTCAAGTGAAGAGGAGATCTAGTATAAGAAGGACAAGAGGAAAGATCATGGAGGTCTAGCTGGCTTGTGCTTTGTCTCCACTAGCTCCAAGCACAAGCACAAGTCCAACAGGAGTCCGGTCTGCTCCATGGCGCTAGCCGATGATAACCAGGATGACGGCAACAACTCTTCCTCCAGTGATGAGGTAACTCCTGAGCAAGCCGAAATCCTTGAGCTTCTAGAGGAGAATAGTCAAGCACTTAAGGCCCAGGATAGAATGCTTGAGAAGGAGACCAAAAAGCTCTAGAAGCTTAAGGCCAAGCTAGCTGAGGCTTTGGAGGAGAATGAGGGATTGAGGAGTGTGCGAGCTTAGCCTAGTGAGTTTGAGTGCCCTACCTGCGAGCCTCTGATGGTAGATCTATGTGAGCAGAAGAGCAAGTATGCTCGTAAGGTAGAGGAGATGGATAGGCTGAAGATAGAGTTAGGCAAACTCCAGTCTGAACTAGTTAAGCCTATTGTGAGTAAGGAGCTTGAGTGCGAGCAGTGTCCTCACCTTGTAGTAGATATAGCTGAGATGAAGGTGAAGTGTGAGGGACAACTCAAGGAGTTGGAAGAGCTTAGGTCTAGGCCTACGCTTTTGGGTGTGTGTATGGTCTGTCCTACATTGAGAGTCAACCTAGAGCAGTTGAGAGCTGACCTTGAGGAACTTTCAGCACCTTCACACTGTTGTGAGAGCTGCTTGACCCTTAGGATGCAGTTGGTGGACAAGGAAACCACCGTTAGGAAGCTTGAGAAGTCAGTTAGTCCCTCCTTAGACTGTGATACTTATGCTGCCCAGACTTTAGTTCTGGAGGACTTGAGAGAGAAGAAACTAACTTTGGTTGATGAGAACAACCACTTGAGAGATGTGCTCAGTTGGGTGTATGCGAGGCAACCCCAACTTAAGATGATCATAGAGAGCACCAAGAGAGTTGACGGTGACATGAGTGGCACTGGGTTTGGAGAGTGCATCACTTCTGGTGAGAAGAAGAGTGCCCCAATGAAGCTTAAGACTGCGTCTCCCCAGCCTTTTCAGACTGCTGATGGGGTTTTCCATGAGCCTCCCAAGGCTGCCCCAAAGAAGCAGTTCTGGACACCCAAGCCCTCACAGGTGAAGTTGGACAGAGTAGTGACTGAGATCCTTAAGCCCTCTAGCAAGGAGAAAGTCTAGCAGCCTGCACCACCCAAGGTCACACCACCTAAGCTTAAGGCTCAGGCTAACCATTTACCCAAGTGGCCTGCCTACCACTATGAGTTTTGCTAGCATAATAGCCACTTTGAGAAGTTTTGCTTTTGGAGGAAGCAGGTTGAGAGGCAGGAGAGAGCCTGGGGGAACCAGGATCAGTTCTACCAGGGTGGTAGGCAAGATCCTTCCCACCACGGTGAGATGAGAGACCACTTTGCTGGTGTGAGATGAGGCAGCTTTACAGCCCGTACTCTAGGTGGTGAGAGACTCTTTGCCGGTCGAGCTTCTAGCCATTTTCAGCGCGGCTATGGACCTCGTGACCGAGGCTTTCGAGATAGAGGGTTTGAGAGACCACGCTTTGGAGGTCGTGGTTACCCTAGTTGTGATAGTGATTTCTTTGATTGTGCTCACCCCACTTTTGAGCAGGTGGCTCGGCACTGGTTTGCTTCCTTTCAGACTAACCCCAGTGCCAGACCATTTGCTCACCCACGCTTTGCTTGACCTTGCAGGATCGAGGCATGGAGGGCGTGTAGATAATGGATTCAGGATGCTCGAGGCACGTGACCGGGCACCGCAAGTGGTTCTCCAGCCTCAACCCCATGGACAACAAGTAGTACATCACATTCGGGGACAACGGTCAGGGTAAGGTGTTAGGTGTTGGGCGTATTCCACTTTCTGCTAAGCTTTCCCTGAGAGAAGTTGCTTTTGTTCGGAGCTTGGGGTTCAATTTGGTTTCTGTTTTGCAACTTCTCGATGAGGGGTTTGAGGTTCGTTTCAAGAGGGGTGCTTGTTGTGTTCTTGATGCAGAGGAAACCCTAGTTTGTCGGCTTTTGCCCTTTGGGCAGGTTTTTAGGGTTGATCTCTCATCTGTTTCTAGCCCCTCTCAGTGTTTGGTCGCTAGTCCTTTTGTTGATGTGTGGAAGTGGCATAGGAGACTAGGCCATTTGAGCTTTGATCTGCTCATCAGGTTGAGTTCTATGGACTTGATCCGAGGATTGCCCAAGTTGAAGGCAGAGAAGGACTTAGTGTGCCACCTTTGTCATCATGGCAAGATGGTTGCCGCTTCCCATACTCCTGTTAATCAAGTTATGGCCTCCTATCCGGGAGAGCTGCTGCATATGGACACAGTAGGTCCAGCTCGGGTAGTGTCGGTCAGTGGGAAGTGGTACGTCCTTGTTGTTGAGGCTTTTGGTTTTGTTCGTGATCTGGTACTAAAGCTTAGAAACGAGAGTCATAGGCCTATGAGGGCTATCCACAGTGACAATGGTGGAGAATTCAAAAACTCTCGGTTCGAAAGCTTCTGCAGTGACCTAGGTCTCGATCACCAGTTCTCTTCTCCATATACCCCAACGCAGAATGGCGTTGTGGAACATAAGAACCACGCACTTGTTGAGATGGCACGGACGATGCTCGATGAGCACAGGACTCCAAGACGCTTTTGGGCTAAGGCGATGAATACCGTCTCTTACATAGCCAACCAGATTTTCCTACAAGCGTTCTTGAAAAAGACCTCGTATGAGCTTCGGTTTGGTAGGCAGCCGATCGTCAAGCACCTGCGAGCGTTTGGCTATAGATGCTTTGTGCTTAAGAAGGGGGGCATTTTGACATGTTTGAGTCTCGCTCTGGATGGTATTTTCCTTGGGTACGCCTCTAGCTCTCGGGCTTATAGAGTGTGGATCCTTGATACCAAACAGGTAGTAGAGACTTGTGAGGTTTCTTTTGATGAGTCTATGCCTTGTACAACCCCTGGCTTTGAGATTTCAGGTGATGATGTGGTCGGCACCGACATTTTCAAGGATGATGAGCTCCCAGAGGACGAGCCAAGGACTACTGCGCCTACTACAGATCCTCATGCTGATGAGACCTCCACCGACAATGAGAGTGGACTGCTACCGATTACTTCCATTACTCTTCCTCAGGCTCTAGATGGAGCAGGACCCGCTGCTGACGCAGGGGAGGTGACCTCTGAGATTGTTCGATCTCGGCAGGTCCAGCGGGATCACCCTCCACACAGGATAATCGGCGATCTTCACCAGCATGTCACACGCTCGTCGGTTAACTCTCTAGCTCTTTTCTCCCACTCTGCTTTCGTTGGTTCTTTTGAACCCAAAGATGTGTCACATGCTTTATCTGATCCGAGTTGGGTAAATTTCATGCATGAAGAGTTGGAGAACTTTGAGAGGGACCATGTTTGGGACTTAGTTGATCCTCCACCTAACAGTCGTCCTATAGGAACCAAATGGGTGTTTAAGAACAAGCAAGGCAAAAATGGGATGGTAGTGAGGAGCAAAGCTGGGTTGGTAGCCCAAGGGTTCGATCAGAAAGAGGGGATTGATTATGAGGAAACCATTGCCCCTGTAGCCATTTTGGAGTCTATTAGGATTCTGCTTGCATTTGCGGCCTCTAGAGGCTTCAAACTGCAGCAGATGGACGTTAAATTTGCCTTTCTGAATGGGTTTATAGAGGAGAAAGTGTACGTGAGACAGCTGTTGGCGGTCGATAAAACCCATTTCAACCACCAACATTTCATGTTTGAGAGAATAATTCATCAAGTTTTCATGTATTATTAACTAGTTCCATGAGTTGTGCATGAAAGTTGTATGCAGGAGTTTATCAAGGTCAAAACAATGAAGGAAACAGTGGAAAACATGTGAAAAGATACAAAGAATGACAACCAGGCAATTGGGCTAGGTTGGCCGACCATCACCCAAGGTTGCCCGACCATCCGCAACGGTCGGCCGACCGTCCCGACCATCCTCCCACTTCGGCCGACCCTCCCGGACGCCTACCCAACGGTCGGCTAACCTTGCTGACCTTTAGCCATGGTCACCCGACCGTACAATAAGGTCGGCTGGCCACCCAATATGGTCGCCCGACCATCCCTTACCATGGGCTGCTCTTGAAAGGTCTAGTATAGGCTTTATGCCCACGAGGTATGGTCGCCCGACCATGTCATTTGGGTCAACCTTCGACCTGCATGCAAAGAAACACAAACCAAGTCAAATGCAACATTGGATCATGTGCCAAATACATCCAAGCGTCGGAAGGACATCATACAAAGGATTGATGATGTCAGCAATCCGAGGAGAACAACAAGAAGCCAATCAGGTGGCCGCCCGACCACTCACCATAGTCGGGTGACCATGCACCAACCTCGTTTTGCACATGTATAAACTACTTTAACTGCCGACCCACTTGGGGAAGCCTTATCATCTGTCGGATGCACTGAGTCGGTAAATAATGTGGCCGGCCAACCATGTGACTTAACCGACTTACATGCAAACCGACTTGGGCAACCACCAACCAACACCAGGAGTGAAGATCAGCTGTTGGATTGCCAATGTCGGTAAAATGGATGGCCGCCTGACCACCACCTAAGGTCAGCCGGCCACGGCCATGGCCGCTCGGCCACCGACCTATGCTCACTACCGACCTGGCGCACCTACGAGTACCCCCCTCAGTCTCCAGCGCTATAAATACCCCCCGAGAGGTCACTTGGAAGGTGTGGTGGATCAATAGAAGAATAGTGTGGTTGTGTAGTTGAGTGTAGAGTATAGTAGTGAGGCCACCCTTGGCATTGTAGAGAGAGCCAATTGTATCAAGAGTGAGTAGTGAGTTGTGGAGTGAAGGAGATGGATTTCTCTTTGGCATTCTGTTCCAGAGCTCTTATTCTCAGAGGAAATATTACTCTATTTCCAGGATATATTAAAGTTCCTTGCCCCTCTACTTTATTTATTTCATCTTACTTTGCTTACATATTTAGTCCCTGCTTAGTAGTTTATGGGTACCAAGTGTGCTCTGTATAGTTTAGCCATACAGTTGTGCTTGCTCTCTGGCTTCGAACCAGTGTAGTAGTAAACTCTTCCGTGTAGACGTGGTGTCTAGACTCGAGTTTACCTTGGAAGGTGTCTTGTCCCACGCAGTTTTGGTTGGTAGTACTACTTGGTGACAACGGGTGTGTGTCCTGTGTAGTCCAACCCCATCGTTCGGATAAGTTGTCATCGACACATAGATGAGTCTTGTAGTGCCCATCTTTCTCGTCTGGGTTATCAGCACTCTGGTGCCCGGAAGTGGTTCTATAGCCTCGGTGTCCAAGTAAACCTACTGAGTAGAGTTCTGATTTGGTTAGTAAAGTCAAGTTGTTTTATCTAAAGTAGTGGTCCTACTCCGCTCTGTTAATTATCTTTACAATTGCTGGTTTTACTGTTCGGTTCTATCTGTTCTACGTTGAGTTACTCCTCGTTCCTCATGGATTTCGATACCCTGGAATACTCTTGGGTGAAAAGCTACAACGTGTTTCCGTGCCCTTGCGGAATTATTGCAGTAGGCTAAGAAATGCCAACAAGCTTTTCTAGCGCTGTTGCCGGGGAACGGTAGCTAACTTGTCTAGAACTCAGGATCGTCCATACTCACACCATACACAACCACCATATATCCCCACCAAATACCACATACCACCACCATATGTATTCCACGCCTATCTATCAACTCGCCGCTCCAAAGGACGATTATTTGGGGCCTCCACCGTCATCCACACCTATCACCACAGACGGCTATCAGCTACATCCCGGCTTGATAGCCATGGTTCGGGAACAATCATTCGGAGGACTCAAATATGAATGGCCCTACTCACACCTCCAGGAATTCAAGAAGCTATGTAGTTGTTTGGTTATCTTGAAAATGTCCAGTGAAACGCTACGATGGTTGCTTTTTCTATTCTCACTAACAGGGGAGGCAAAAATCTGGTGTAATCTGATAGTTCGTAAAGTAGAAGGGAGTTGGGAGGAGCTAAAATCAAATTTTTGTTTGTGCTTCTTTTCGCCAAACAACAAAGAGAGAGAATCCTTGGGGGCAGCTTGGGCACGCTTCAACCGCCTGATCTCCTTAGGGCCAGATCTGGCTATTCATGAGACAATGTTAATGTAGCACTTCATCTGAGGTCTCTCACCTGGTGCTGATCTTTGCCTCAACTTAGCCTCAGGAGGATCGTTCTCGCACTTGAAGGCATGTGAGGGAAGAAAAATTCTCGACAAAATCCTCGAGAAGGCTTTTGACCTCGGCACTTTAGAAGAACAACCTCCACAGAAGCCTCCTGGGCAAATTGCTAATGATTAGTGACAAATCGCACATTGTCCCTCTCCACCACCACCTCCCCAAATCAAAGAGATCCCAGAACCATCGTCACAGCAAACTGAGAGGGTCAGTTCAGCCTTGACGATTCCTCTGTCGACACCTCCGTTCTCTTTTGGGGATGAACTCTTCATGGAGTTTGGCAATGCCTCTCAGTTGCCTAAACAAGACTGATGCTTCACCAGGGCCTCCAAACCAGCATATGCATTACTAGATTACAAAGAACATATGAAGGAGGACCTGCTCTGGCTTTCTGCAGCAATCAATCGGGAATGGCTAAAGGAGAGACGTCTGGACACAAGAGCAATCAAATTCTATCTAGACCCCAGCGTCATCCCTGGCCAAGTATCAAGGCTTCAGCTGCAAGACATCATATATGATCCAAGAATAGGAGTGAACATAATTCCCAAGTATGTGATGGATATTTGTTTCCCCACACAGCCGTTGTCAAGATCGACCATATGTCTATAGTGGACAGATGGTAGATATCTAAAATGCAATGGTGTGCTTTGGGTGATTCCAACAACCTTGCGGGATACTCAAGTGTTCCTAGACTTCCATGTCTTCGACATCCCAAAGGGATCTACATCGTTGATTGTGGTTGGGATCCCAATCGCCGCCCTCACCAGATCAGACATATACAAAGGGAAGCTGCAACTTCAGTTAGGCAACGAGGAGATCAATGTGAATGTCAATAGATCTCTAAGTGCCAAAACAGAAGCCAAGCCAGAGGTTGACCTGCTAAAAGAAGTGATGAGCCTTTCACTTGAGGAAATGGGTCAACACAACAGCCTAGAGGAAGAGGCTAATAGTGACTTTAGTGTGGTAGAAGAGCCCCTTGAGTTCGAAGAACTTGGTGAATCATTGCGGCCCGAAGCTCCAAAAATTGAGCTAAAGCAACTACCGCCTGGCCTAAAGTACGCCTTCCTCCATGGGAAAGAGGACGCTCTGGTAATCATCACCAACAAGCTGACAGAGAGTAAGAGCCGGCGATTGCTTTCAGTCCTAGAGAAGTATAGAACCGTGCTTGGATACTCGCTCCAAGACCTAAAGGGAATCAGTCTCATCCTATGCGCCCATCGCATTCCTATGGAGGTTGACCACAAACCCATAAGGGAACCACAAAGGCGACTCAACAATGCGATGAGAGAGGTAGTTAAAAAGGAAGTGTTCAAATTGCTACACGCGAGTATCATCTACCCCGCGCAAGATAGTGAATGGGTCAGCCACATAGAAGTGGTACCTAAGAAGGGAGGGATGACAGTTGTCAAGAATTAGAACAATGAATTAATCCCACAGAGAACTGTCACCGGTTGGAGGATGTGCATTGACTATAGAAAACTCAACTCCACCACCAGGAAGGACCATTTTCCTCTTCCCTTCATTGATGAAAATGCTAGAGAGGCTAGCAAATTACTCTTTCTTTTGCTACCTCGATGGTTACTCTAGCTACCACCAGATTCCGATTCACTCGGAGGACCAGAGTAAAACCACATTCACATGCCCTTACGGAACTTTCGCTTACTGGCGGATGTTGTTCGGGCTGTGCAATGCGCCAGCACCATTCCAGCAGTGCATGATGGCAATCTTCTCTGATTTCATTGAGAATATCATGAAAGTCTTCATGGATGATTTCTCAGTCTATGGCAAGAGCTTCGATACGTTTATATGAAACAAGTTATGCGGATATAGACGGAACAAGTTTTATGGTTACGAGTGAAAGAACTACAGTGAGTTGGCTAACGCATACAACAACATTTTATACTTATGGGTGAGTTTTACGGTTGCCGGATGGTTATGATTGTGGCCAACGCATTGTTTTATGGTTTGGAGATAGATTTGATTGCCGCAAGACAATATTTTTTACCATAGGGGGTTGGGAGGGTTGGCTGGGAGGTTGTTTTACGATTTGGAGATGAATTTTACTATCGCGGGAGATTTTTTACCGTTGCAGGCTCGGAAGGCTGGGATGACATATTGTTTTACTATTTAGAGATGAATTTTACTGTCACGGGAAAATTTTTTACTGCTGCGGGTTGGAAGGCAGGGCTGACGCATTGTTTTATGGTTTAGAGATGAATTTTACTGTCGTGGGAGATTTTTTACACCATACTATCCAGATTGTGATTGAATAATTATATATATCTTTCTATCTTTCTATATCTCTAAATATGTCTATCTATCTATATCAATTTCAATATCAATTTCAGTATCTATATCTTGTACATATTATTTTGTTTTTATATCTACAATATATCTATATCTATAAATATATACTATTCAATTCCGAGGGCAGGACGAATATTGTACTGTGCGCGGTACAATTATTGAAGAATAAAAGGACGAGATACTGTGGCAGCAGTAAAAGCACACATGAGCCCTCAATTATCGAAGCCATTACTTATCGTCGGAGCAAGGCCCTGGCTCAACTATAAAATGGAGCACAGGGTAGCAGCACGGGGATCATCTGGAAAAAAATCATCGACGAGCATTGATGAGAAGTGGTGAACACAACCACTAGAAAGCACCACCAGCACACCCATCATTGTAGGATCGAGATTACCGGCTAGAGGGGGTGAATAGATGGTTTTAATTAAAATCAAAGACACTTGGCAAAATTAACTAGAACCAAAAGAGAATCAAATCTTCTGGCCTATGTTGAGCTAAGTGGGTTTGCAACCTAGGGTGACAAGATGACAATTCAATCTCTAGTAATATAGATGCTCAAAGTAAGTACAAGAATGTAAGGAGAGCAAGGAAATCACAACACAAGAAACTGAATTTTTTCCCGTGGTATCGATGACTTGCCGGTCATCCCTAGTCCACGTTGAGGTGGATTCAAAGCATCAAACTGCTCCTCTATCAAGACAGCACTTGATCTTTGAGCTGGATTGGTCAATGAACCTCTCAAACCTCGATTCCACTAGAGTTGTTTTTCACCACTCTGGTGAGGCAAACACAAAGCCTCTCACAACCACCACTGTGGCTCCTTCACAAGCTTCTTTAAAGAGCTCGACGGGGAACCTCCACCAAGCTATATAGGAGGCATCAACCTCCAAGAGTAATAACCCAATGATGCTTGCTTGATGGACTCCTAGTGCCTCAAGGCTCACACAATCGATGCAAAGCACTAGGATGCTCTCAATCTCACTAGAATGCAATCCCAAGCAATATGAGTGAGAAAGAGGTGAGAGAAGGCTCAAGAATGCTCAACAAGTGTTCCAAGAGGCCAAGAGAGGTGCCCAAGCCCCGAGCACATGATATACATGCTAAAACAGGGAGTTCGCAGATAGTCTGCAGTAAATCACGGATAGTCCGCACTTGAAAACCAACGGATAGTTTTGCATTAAATGTCTGTCAAAATAACTCAAAAAATGAACTGCGGACAGTCCACCGTTCATGCACTCGAGGCACCAGGGACTCTGCTGTTCTAGAGGAGCCAAAAAAATGACCGATATACAGTCTGCCCTAGGGGCCCAGACTGTCCACCGTTTACCTAAAACCATCTGACAGAAACTCCAGCTCCTTGACCCAAACTTTGGTTAGCACTGCGGACTATCTGCCCTTCAAGGCCATACAGTCCGCTGTTAGAGCACAAAAACGCTCAGGGACCGAAACCCAACTCTGGTGGGATTTTTCCCACTACTATGGACAGTCTGCCCCCTTGGGCCGCACAGTCCGCCCCACTAAAAATCAGCCCTTTCAAATCAGCTTTTGAATAGAAAATTTTCTTTCACAATTTCGAAGCGCAGTAAGCTCTCATGCAAATGCATCCACTATATGAGCGATGAGGCACTATAAGACCTTCAAGTAAAAGACATTGCCCCTTCTTGATAGTATGGCTATCTAGCCTACCAATCCTATCAATTCTCTTCTCTAAACACCTCTTAGACCGGTCAAAATAAAAACCTATCATATACCTTTGCCTTGAGCTCATCCAAAACCAAGAATAAACCATAGCTTCCAAAGCTCTCGATGTAGCTCCTTTGTATAGACCAACCTACATTCTCAATCTTCTCAAAGAAATTGTTAGTCCACACATGTGGTCATTAATTACCAAAACACCAATTAGGGGCCTAGATGCTTACAATCATCCACCACCAACCACCTTGTAATATCAATTAGTAGCATAAGGAATAAGCCTTGTATACTAAGGCACCGCTGTAAGGTAATCCCCCATTTGTACTAAGTGCTTGGGGTTTCCTAAAAGGGAAAGCCATATGTACGCCGTGTTTGTGGTAATGAAGTAGTTTTCCTTTGAAAATCCCTGTTGTCATTCTGGTCCGCGTATATGGGGAGAGTTTACGCATCTAAGGACTCTATAGGAGAAACCTCTATGTTTGATGCTCTCGTTTAGCCTAGAGTGTGGCGCCTGGAGAGCCGTGTCTACGGGGAAGTGTTCCCTTCAGGTGGAATAGCCTAGGGAGATGATATAACCTTGCCGCATATGCATGTGACTAAGGATAGTTCGGGAAAGATTAGCTACTTCTGAAGCAAACATGCAAATCATATGGTGAGTACCGAGTAGGATTAAGTAAGCATAAGAGCGAGCACAACCGAGCCATATAGTTTGGTCTTACCAGCCTACCAAAGATCCTTTGAAATATTATATTAACGAAGAGTTAATAGCCACTTAATATAGCCTTGAAAGCAACGTTCGAAATCCTTCTGAAGAGTAAGTGAAGTGGGAATAGTGAATTTTCACTAAACGTTGCATGCAAAGATAGTGTTGGAAGTGCTCCCTGAGTGCTCGTCCACTATTCATATTTCTGAATTTGAATAATACCAGAGTAATTTGAATAGTACCTCAATTTGAATAGTTCCGGTTCATATTTGAGTATATCTTTTATTGTTCTATGTTCCGAAGTTTTCAAATATTCAACAAAGGTAATCCGAAATAGTGTTTAGAGAGTGTTTAGCCCAGAGCAGTCTCGCAGGATAAACACCCTCGGGTCACCTCTGTTGAATATTTGAAATACTCGGAACACAGAACAACAAAAGATATAATCAGATATGAATTCGTACTATTAAAAAACGCTCTGCTACTATTCAAATTGAGGTACTATTCAAAACACTCTGGTACTATTCAAATTCAGAAATATGAATAGTGGATGGGGACTCAGGGAGCACTTCCTCCACTATCTTTGCATGCAACGTTTAGTGGAAATTCACTATTCCCACTTCGCTTACTCTTCAGAAGGAATTCGAATGTCGCTTTCAAGATTATATTAAGCGGCTATTAACTCTTCGTTAATATAATATTTCACAGGATCTTTGGCAGGCTGGCGAGACCAAACTATACGGCCGGGTTGTGCTGTTATGCTTGCTTAATCCTACTGGTACTCACCATATGATTTGCAGGTTTGCTTCAGAAGTAGCTAATCTTTCCTGAAATATCCCTAGTCACATGCATATGCGGCGAGGTTATTGTCACACCCGGTTTTAGAAACAAACCAAGCGCTAACCATGTATGTGCTAGGATCAGTTCAATCACATACATAGCATAAACAAAAGTAAGAACACAACCAATACTTTAACTTAAGAGCATAACAAAGTATTACAGACCATTATTGTCTTTAACAAACATCCGAGATAACTTAACGAAACGAAATAACTAAATGAGATGACAGCGGAAGATGACCATATGCTCCATAGGCGACTGACGGATGGCACACCAGCCTAGAACTCATCGTAGTCTTGGAACTCCTAGTTAGGGTAATCACCACTCTCTTTTGGATCTGAGCAGCTGTTGCAATGGATGCAACATAATATAAAACAAAGCAAGAGTGAGTACATGCCATACCCAGCAAGTATTATGTTTAGGATAAAAGTGGACTGGCTTTATAGTGGACTGGTTTAGCAGTTCGCTTTTAGTTGGTCAAGTTTTAACATAAGCCAATTATTAGCATAACCCATCCCTTAACTGAAAATATCGTAAAAATCGTAAAGTACTTGCATAAATGAATTTGTCATCCATAACCATAGTCACTACCATTCATCTCCATCAGTTTCCATAGGTCCTTTTTCTTTTAAAACTCTAATCTGTGAGGGTCCAGGCCGCTCATGACTGTGAGCACGGGTGTTATAACAATTTTAAACACTCTCGAGAGGTTGTACATCTTTACCCACAAGTCATGATTCCCATTTGCCTCGGGTTTGCAAGACCCATTAAACACGCCTTTGGTGAGTGGCAGGGTTTCACTACGAGACCTTCACAAATAATCCCTAGGGTGTAGCTGCCTGTTACAGTTTTCTGCTACCCAAGCAAAGAAATCCCCTCTTGAAGGGTGACTAACAAAACCAAATAAACCAAACCACAACCAAACAGGAGAGCGAGTCCTACACCCGTCAGTACCCCCTCTTACACCATCTTTCAGGTAAGCAAGCTACCCGCCCAAGTTCATCTAATCAATTGGTCAAGTCCATAGCCCATGTAGGTCTTGTGGTTGTATTATTTTCCTGAGTGGTCACTCGGTGAACCGATCCTTAGGGTGAAGTGCTTAGTAATCCCACATGCTCAAGCCTCCAACTTACAAAGTAATCAAGCTTTTATCATCATTGCATCATTAATTATTAGTATTAGATGAGAGCCAATGGACCAGCTCCATTGCCTCTGGAGTGATGAGTGATTGTCAACAGAAGCGAAAGACCCAGAAGGACTTAGGCACAAGACCTTCGATGGACACGAGGCCCTCCGATGGACTAGAGGTAGATGGAAGTCCTCCGAAGGACTAGAGGCATGCTCGACATCGATCGGCCATGGAAGTTTGGTACACAGAGGAGTGGCACGGCGACGGCAGGAGTAAGACCTCTGAAGGACTGCATGGCAACCCCTATGGACAGGGGATGCCGGGTGCCACCGCAGTGCTCCAACCCGAGTACATGGTGCGAAGACGGGCGAGGGCGTCGGCAGATTCGCTCAAATCTGCCACCCTACCACCAAGCTACCAGACTTGGCGAATGGGCTCATTCTCGTTGAGATAGAGTGGAGTAGGCCATTCCAGGCCCAGGAAGGAAACCCTAAAGTTTCCCAGTTTCTGACCTCAAAACCAGGGGTCGATCGGCGGATTTGGACTACTGGCCACGTGGACGTCATCCGAGAGTTAGCGTGCATTCGAAGAAGATCAAGACTCCATCGCGGTCATCCGCCCCCGAGAAAGTCGAGTCTTTTCCAGTTTGGCCCCTACGGGCATTTCTGTAATATAGAGGTCTTAGTGTAAGCTGTGTCTATTAGGCATGGGCTATATATTCCTAAGTGGCTGGTCATTTAGGTGACTCTTCCACCTCAAGAAACCCTAGGCTTAGTTTCCAACCAGCTAAGAACTTGGAGATCAAATCGGGTGCTTAGCTTAGGATTTGAGAGTCCCCTAGGCTAGTGCTTTGCAAAAGTGGGAGGATGAAGGGTGGTAGGCTATGAGGAACACTTTGTAAACTATTTTCCACTCATAATCCAGGCAAGGTTCATCCCAAATTCGTGCTCATGTGTGCAGCCATCTCCTTCCCCCCTTCTCTAGTTGGTTTTTGGATGAAACTCAAAGGCTTTTGGTGATTTGCTTGGCCCACGAGTTAATCCTGTTCTTTCGGCTCTTTTGGACTTTCTAGGACATAGAGATTATGACTTAGTTCATCTCAATCCTGCTGGATTGCCACGAGAAAGCTTCCCTTTAGTTTTCCCCCTTCTTGCCAAAGATTGCCATCTCACGATATCTGAAATTCCCACTGATCCCTTGGTCATTTTGCGTTGATTTTTTGGGAAAAGCTTTGGAATAGGGTCCAGATAGCCTGTGCAAAATCTTGTGGAGATTGGACAAGATTTTGTCAGTTTTGGGTGCGAAAATCCCTTTCCTGCTACTCTACCGGACAATCCGGTTCCACCGGACAGTCCGGTAGCGCCCACCAGATTGTCCGGTGTTGGGACCTGCCCGGGGCTTCCGCCAAACAGTCCAGTAGAGATCACCGGACTATTCGGTGCCACCAGACAGTCCGGATCCAGCCACCGGACAGTCCGGCTCTGCCAGGGTTGCAACTGCGTTTCTTTTGTTTGCTTCTTCCGCTTTGTTTTTGCTTCGGTTCTTTTTGCATTCCCTACTTCTATACCATTCTCTTTGCTTACTGTGAGACAGTAAGTCGCACTTTGGTGCGATGAGTGTCGTGTGGTGGAATTTGCAAGATCCGTTGCCTCCGTGCTTATGTTGAGTTGGCTCGCAGTTTTTCTGGCTTGGTGCGTATCCTCTCAGTGGATGGCACCTTGCGCTACTAGACATGTATCTGTTCAATGGACGGTGTCTAGTCTTTCCTCAAGCACCAGTTTTGGGGGTTGTGAGTTTGAGTTTTTAAGTGCTCCTATTCACCCCCCTCTAGTCGCACGTCTCGATCCAACATTAGAAACATGAATAAAGATGTGTTGAGTGCTAGAATTAATCTACACATCACAGCCCTCCCATAGGATAAACATTGACAGGAAATAAGGGGCTAGTCATCCTTAGGTTGAGCATGCTTGGTTGTGCGATAAAGTAAGTTTTCAATGTAAATAGGACAATAGGGCAAAGAATACTTGCCTTCCTCAGCAAAAACTTGCTCAGGAGTTTCCCAAGCTTGATTATCAGCAAACACAGCTGGCTCATTCCCTCCACGTTACACACATGCAAGCAATAAGCACAAAGTAACTAAAACAATACACCAAACATCAAAACAGAGACTATAAAGGATTTAGAACTAATCTACAGTCTACCGTGGTTCTGTAGGTTCAAGAATCACTTACAACAGAGTTAAGACGTAAAAGATATGATCAAAACAAGTTTAAAGAGCTACTCTGAAATAGTTTTGGGTCGGCAAGGGCTAAACTAGAAAAACTACATAGCTCGAGACAACAGATCTGGACTGCGGGTTAAACTACGAAAAGTTCAAGGGTCCAGATACAAAAGTGTAGGTAGCACTGACCTGGCCCTAGAATAGGTCAGTCGGATCGGACATAGGTCGTGCAGAACGGGGCATGCGGCGAGTGAGGAAAGGACTAGCGAGATGGAATGTGCGAGCGAGTACTGGGAAGGTTGTGCGAAGCGGAAGTCAATCGGGCGAAGCGAGACTAGGTTAGCGAGGCGGGTATAGGTCCGGCGAGGCAGAGATAGGTCTAGCGGAGCGGGACTAAGTCCGCGGGCTAGAAGGGGTCAAGCAACATGGAAGTAGCTCCATCGTGACGGAAATAGGTCGAGTGAGCAAGAAATGGATCGAGTGGTGCACGATAGGTCACGCGAAACGGAAATAGATCGAGCGGGATGAAAATTAGTCGAACTATTCGGAAATTGGTTGGGCGGGATGGACATGGGTCGGCAAGGTGAAGATAGGTCGGGTGAACATCAGTGAGCAACTTTCAACAGTGTGAAACAAGATTTGAGAGTAAGAATAGGCAGGTAAGGTCTCTCACCTCAAAGCGAAGCTACGAGTGCAAATTGATTCAATGGAGCGATAGCGAGGGAGAGCGATGAAGGTCGGCGGATCTGCTGCGGAACGACGGCAGTGTGGATGAGCTCAATCTACCAATTCAAGGTGAAACAAAGGTCGAAAATAGATCATCTAGGCATTCTACCTTGCAGCAAAGCTTGTTAAGAGAATCTTGTCGGTGGTGGTGGATTGTAGATGACAAAATCAGCGACGAACTCCGGCGACGGTGTGAGCTTAGCTTGGGCACAATGAGGCGGCTGCTAGGGCTTGGATTCGAGTGCGCATGGATGTCCAGGTTGGCGCTATTTATAGTGGCGGCGTCCATGTCTTGCGGAAAAACGCAATAGATTAGCGGCGCGGGAAGAGTCCGGCTCGGTCTGGACTTCCGAGTCCGCGGTGCATACATAAGCTAGGCAGCTAAGCACATGGAAAGGGATGACGAGTGGGTCCTGCCTGGTAGTGAGAGAGTAAGGGGCAAACAGGCGAGCTTTGGACCACTGCCTAGGCTCGGCCACGACCAAAGAAGGAAGGGTGAGAAACTCCCCAAGATATTTGGGGAAGGTGAGATGATACTTAGAATATGCAAACTAGTTTGAAATTAAATCCAACAATTCCAATTCACACAATAGAAATATGCAACGGCATGTATCCTCAACCAAGTTAGACCTATGATTCATTTTACTTGATTATTTTAGAAAACAAAATAAATAATTATATTGTCATGCACAAACATACAAGACCCTTTTGTATTATTTTATTTATGAAGGGATTTGCATAGTTTAAAATCAAGGTGTTACAGTTATATCGTCTCCCCGAGCAGTTCCACCCGAAGGGAACACTTCTCCGCGGACATGGCTCTCTAGGCACCACACTCCGTGCTGGAGCCGAACGAGATCATCAAACGCAGAGGTTTCTCCTATAGGGTCCCTAGATGCATAAACTCTCCCCATATATACAGACTAGAACGGTAGCAGGGATTTTCAAAGGAAAACTACTTCATTTCCACAAACACGGCATGCATACAGCTTTCCCTTTTGGGAAACCCCAAGCAGTTAGTACAAAGTAGGGATTACCTTACAGTGGTGCCTCAGTATACAAGGCTTATTCCTTATGCTACTAATTGATATTACAAGGTGGTTGGTGGTGGATGATGGGTGTAGGACCGAGACGTGCGACTAGAGGGGGGGTGAATAGGAGCACTTGAAATCACAAAATCACAAACCCCCAAATGAAACTAGATACTAAGCACCGTCCACTGAACAGATACGTGCCTAGCAGCGCAAGGGTGCCGTCCACTGTGAGGATACGCACCAATGCAAGAAAGCTCAAGATCTGAACAAGAGTGACAGCGGAGCAACGGATTTTGCAATATCCGTCACAAGACACTCACCACACCTAGGTGTGTCTAACTGACTTACAGTAAGCAAAGAGAATGGTCTTAAGGGAGGAATGCGAAAATCCGCAGCAAAATCACAGCGGAAAAACCAACCTGGGAAGAACACAGCAGCTCCCTGACAGGACCGGACTGTCCGGTGGCCAACACCGGATTGTCCGATGGGACCGGACTATCCGATACCTGTTGCCGGACTGTCCGGTGGCACTGCCCGGACAACGCCTCACGCCGGACTGTCCGGTGGGCGCTGCCGGACTATCCGGTGGCCTCTGCCGGATGGTCCGGTAGGGTCGCAGAAAATATGATTTCAAATCATAACTTGATCACACCTTGCTCAAACTTCACGAAATTTAGCTCAGGTTATCTAGACCCTATTTCAAAGTTATTCCCAACAGATCAACTCAAGGTAACCGCGGAATCAGTGGGAATTTCAGATCTTGTGAAATCTCCATTGTTGGGCAAGAAAGGGGAAAACACAAAAGAGACTTGCTCATGGCAATCCAGCAGGATTGAGATGAACTAAGTCATGATCTCCACGTCCTAGCAAGTCCAGAACATCAGCAAGGAAAGAGATTCAAGCTTGCCCAACAAAAACACCCAAAAAGGCAAGGATTGAACCCAAAAACCAAAGTGAGAGGGGGAGGAGAAGAACACAAGGTTGCAGCACGAATTTGCTTCGATTAAGTGCCCAAAATGGGTCTAAAGATCCAGCATACAAGCAGAAATTCGTCCCAAGCAACCACCCTCACCTTCCCTCAAGATTAGGAGGCTAAATCCTACTCTAACCTCTCTAACAATGGAGCTCAAAGCTTAAGGATGAAAATCACCAAGTGAAAACTAATCCTAGCAGCCAAGAGGACCTCTAATGACCTACACTTAACCTATTTATACCCGAGTGCTATTTAGACAGTTTTGCACTTAGGTCCCTACAGCTAGACAAACCCTAAGGACTCAAATGAAAGATTACAGGATATTTCGGGACGGACGACCACGATGGAGTCTTGATCTTCGTAAGTTCCACGCAATCCTCAGATGCTCTCCACGTGGCCAGTAGTCCAATCCGCGATCCGCCCCCGGTTTTGAAGTCAGAAACCGGGAAACTTTAGGAAGTCTCCGCCTGGGCCGGATTTGGCCCATCTTCTCTATCTTGGCGAGCCGTGGCCCAACTCACCAAGGCTTGGGTAGCTTGGGTGACGGTTTTGAGCCGAAGCCGCCAAAGCCTCCCTCGCACGCCTTCGCGCCACGCATTCGGGTTGGAGCACCGCGGTGGCACCTAGCATCCCCTGTCCATCGGGGTAGCCTCGCAGTCCTTCGGAGGACTTACTCTTGCCATCGTCGTGCCGCTCCTCCGTATACCGAACTCCCATGGCCGACAGACGTCGAGTGTGCCTCCAGTCCTTCAGAGGACTTCACTCTACCTCCAGTCCATCGGAGGGCCTCCTATCCATCGAAGGTCTTGTGCCCAAGTCCTTCTGGGTCTTGCTACTGTTAACAATCACTCATCACTCCAGAGGCAATGGAGGCGGTCCATTGGCTCTCAATGGGTGTGCTAGTGGTGCTTCTGGTGGTTGTGTTCTCCACATCTCGTCGGATGTTTTTTTTTCCCGATGCCTTTGCTTGTTGTCTGGTGCTCCGTTTTATAGCCGAGCCAGGGCCTTGCTTCGACGATAAGGAATGGGTTCGATAATTGATAGCTCCTATGTGCTTTTACTGCTGCCACAGTATCTCGTCCTTTTATTCTTTAATAATTGCACCGCGCATAGTACAATATTCATCCTTCATCCTCTTTTTGCTGTAGGATATTCGTCCTTCTTTTGTCTTCTGCTTTGCATGTCTCGATGCACTTGAGTGTATTTTGGAAGAAATCCGGGTGCCGTCTTCCACGCCCAAGTGATTGATATTCCATATCAATTAAGGTCTATTATATGAATTCACATGTATGTATGTCACGCCCAAATGATTGATATTCCATATCGATTAGGGTATACTATATGAATTCGCATGTATATATGTCTTCCCACGTCCTAATTGTTGATATCTCATATCAACATATATGAACATTATCTTCTAGGGTTATTTTTCACTATTATATTTTGGATCTCTCTTTTATTCTGGCCTTTGGCCATGTCGACCCATATCATCATTATCTTCACTGCCCGACAAAGATATATCTATCTTTGCATCATAGTCTCTTTTCATTTCTTCAAATTAATTATATAATTCTCTTTTTAATTCTACCATGATTTCTTCTTTGAGAGTTTTCTTCCATTCTAGACAAATTGTCTCAAATTTTTGTGTTATTTTGATATCTATATATTGTCCATCCATAGGATCAATTCCTTTTGTCAAACAGTCTTTATAAGTGCCTTTCTTTGGCATTCTTTCTTTTTTGATCCTGGATGATGTTTCTAGGATTTTAATACCTTTGCTTTTATATATTTTTGAATATAATCTTTTGCTCCTGGTTCCATAAAATAGTTTGTTCCTAATATCTTTCTTGCTTGACTCATTGCTTCATCTATATCTGCATATTTTTTCCATGACATTCCTCCATCCAACTTTCCATCTCTCTTTTGAGCTACTACTTCTTCAAATGATATATAAATTCCTAGCATTTTTCTCTCAAATATTACATATAATGCTTTTTTCTCAATATATTCAAGATCTTCTGTTGATGGCATCTTGCTATTCATTATATGAAAATATTCAGCAATACTATTCAATATTGATAACATATATCATTTTTCTTCTCTTTATGATTGTATTGATACCAAAAGTTATCTAATAAGCATTCTTGTACTTCATATAATATTATATGATGTTTTGGTCTAAACTTATATGAATTTTGTGGGAATACTCTTGAATTATTATTTTCAGTCCCAAACATAAAGGTCTCAATTCCATTGAAGCTAATTCCCCTCTTCGTTCATGCAAAATAGAAGATCGAAAAAATAGGCAAAGTATTATCTTTTCCTTTTATGTGTTCAAATATGACTTTATAGCCATTTCTAGTGATTATATCTTCAAATAGAACCCATCTTCTTGTTGAACTCTTCTTACTATTTATTTGTTTGTAATATCTACAAATTGCTTCGCAGTCTGTTCAAATCGTAAATTCTTTAAACCCTAGATACAACCTAACAGCATTTATTGCATTAATAATAGCTGATATCTCTCTATTCGTATTATTTACTGCCTTCAACTCATAGCTTCTAGAGGCAATCTACATATCTTTTCTTCAGTTTGGAGAATATTTAATGGGTTTCTGTTTTAATATGGCACCCCATCCTAATTTAGATGCATCTGTTTCAATAATGAAATAATAATCATCTGGATGTAATTCTAAAGGTTTTAGATCTTTTACCTTTTCTTTTATGGTTCTTACTAACTTTATATCTTTTGAATTAAAATATTTTTACCTATTTTTTCTTAATGTTGAATATAGCGGACCTGCTAACTTTGCTAAATTATCTATATAATTTCTAGCGTAATTCGCAATACCTAAAAATTCCTGCACAGTCTTTTTGTCATTCATAACATCAGGAAATCCTAGTATTATCTTGGCAATATGCTCTTGCAAGTATATTCTGCCTTCTCCAATCTCATGATCTAGAAACTTTATTCTCTCTTTGCATATCTCTATTTTCTTTTTAGATAGACCTTTTTAAAAAACACCTCAAGATGGGCTATGTGTTCTTTATAGGTTTTTAAGAAAACCAATAAATCATCTATATAAACTAATATGAATTCTTGATTCTCATTAAAAATGTTTTGCATTTTTCTTTGAAATAAAGCAGGTGCATTTTTCAATCCTAAAGGCATGACAAGCCATTCAAAGTTTGCTAATTGTGTGCTAGTCTTTTTCTAATTGTCTGCTAATAGTCTTCTAGTTGTCTTCTAATTAGTTAGTGTGTTCTAATTCTCTAGTTTGTCTTTAGTCTTTGTGTTCTAATCTTAGTAAACAATTGTCTAGTGTTCTCTAATCTTAGTTTCTAATTGTCTAGTGTGCCCTAATCTCGTTCTTGTGTTTATCCTTGTTATTGTGTTCATTCATCTTTCTTGTGTTTTAGACTAACTCAGTGTTGACGGTCATAATCTCACGATATTAACCGTCAATTATCCACCAAATGAAGCAAAACATGTGAAATAATTGGACTAACCCTTTCTACTAAAGAGTTCCACAAGTTGTATATGAATATTTGGTTGCACGTATAAAAATACATGAAAAAAGGATGGAAACAGGCCAAAGATCAAAGATGAGCAACATTGGTAAAAATGTCATGGTCGGTCGACCATAGGTCATGGCCACCTGACCATGTGTTCGGTCGCCCGACCCCCTGACACGATCACCCGACCCCTTGGCATGGTCGCCCGACCCTCTCACATGGTCACCCGACCCCCTAGCATGGTCGACTGACCCCCTGCTAGGTCGCCTGACCCAGTGACAGGGTCAGGCGACTGTATGGATAGGTCGCCCGGCCATGAAGCTCGGTCACCCGATCGTACATCCCCGCCCCTGTGCCACGTCTTCGATCCTACATGCAAAGAAACACATTGGCAAGTAAATCCAACCATTGAACCAAGCATCCAATGCATCCAAGGGGCGTAAGAACATAGGAACAAGGATTGGTAACGTCAACGATCCAAGAGAAGAGCCATGCAACCAACTAGTGGAAAACACATGGCTGCCCAACCACATTCCTTTGCTGCCCGGCCACCCTTTGGAGGCGGTTTGCATGTGCATCAATTGACTTAACTACCAACCGACTTGGGGAAGTAATATCAAGCATCAAATCACCTAGGTCGGTGAATCCTGTGGTCTCCCCGTCACCGACCTTACCCCCTAACCAACCTAGTGTGCATACAAATACCCCGTTACCTACTTGGACTATAAATAGACCCCTGGAGCTCACTTGGAACGGTGTGGAGTTGAGTTCAAGAGCTATCTTAGAGTGCTACATTCTTCCTTTAGTAGTTAGGATAGTCCTGCAAGTTAGAGTTGAGTTGAGCTTTGCCTCAGAGTCTCCGGAGTTATCTTTGAGTCTGTGGTAAAGCTTTGTATCTTTTGGATTCAGATTGTCTTCAATATAATTTAGTTATATTTTACTCTAAGTTCTATCTCCTACGAGTGTGGTGTACCTTTCTTTGCACATTTGCTAGCATAGGTTGTGTTTAACTTTGTCATTCGATTCTTGTTATTCTTGCTGGTGCTATAATCCAACCTATACGCTAGGCTCTGGTTAGGTCCTATCCGCTGATCAAGGATGATCTATTATTACTTGAGTTTCGTCAAGTACGTTTATAGCATGCCATCCTCTCCATGCAGATTTGCTTGGTAGCCCCACTCGGTGCCAGTGTGTGGTGTGCCTGTGTATCCCAGGCCCATTCATTCGGGAGGCCTGTAGGCGTTAGCTAGGTTCTCTTTCGGTGGCCAACTATCTACCCCTAGCTCCTCGAGGGCACTAGAATTTCACTCGTCGCAAGACCCTGGCTTGTTAATTGAGTTTCTTAGTTAGTCACGGATAACCTTTGCAGCCGATTAGAAATAGAGTTTGGTGACTTTATCTTACTAGTTGTCCTCCCAGGCAATTATACCTTTCTACGGATATCTTTGATAGACTCATCCCTCCACCATACACCTATTTTATTTGGTTTACCCCTGTCTAAATTACTAGTTGGTATATTTATTTAACTTACGGCGTTTTCGATTTGAGTCTATTCAATTATACTCTCTCGCCTGCCGCTTCCTTATGGAAAATTACGATACTCAGAATACTCTAGGTGAAAGGCTACAATGGTCTCCATGCGCTTGTGGAGTAAAACCTGTTAAGGCTAAGAGACGCCAACACCCAGCAACTTTGTTGTCACCAAATTTTTGTTTGTGTATTTTTTATTTCACATTACGATGATCTGGGAAGACCAGTGGAACTTAACGTTGAGGGAGTTAGCTACTCTAGCAATTAAAAATCTGAAGCTGCAAGAAGCAAACGTAAAGCCAGCAGCTGAATCCTATGAGCTAAAGCTAGGAATTATCAGAATTGCTGTAGAACTTTCTTTCAGTGGAGCTAAATCAGAGAATCCATACAAGCACTTGGGGAAGTTCAGTGAGATTTGCCACATGTTCCAACAAAGAGTTCCTGCCGAATGGTTCAAATGGAATCTTTTCCCTTTACCTCTCACCGATAAAGCCAAAAGAAGGTAATCACTTGCTGCAAGTGAAACTCAAGGAGACTGGGGATAGCTAGTGCAGAAATTTTTCACTAAGTTCTTCCACATGCTCAAGGTGCATAAGTTGAGAAAGCAAGTATGGAACCTTGCGAAAGAAGAAGATGAAGACATCGATGAAGCTTGGGAAAGACCCAACGATATGCTTACTCAAGGACTGAATCTTGGAGTGACATCTGAGATGACACTGCAGATATTCTCCTTTGGGTTAACTTCAGAAGCATTCAAATATGTGAACATGTCTGCTGGAGGATCACTTATGAGCAAATCAACCAGTGAGGCCAATGAGATCTTATCCAATATTTGTTTGACCTCCAAGGAAGAAAGGGAATGAAGTGAAAGAGAAGCAGAAGTGGATAAGGTGGCGCCTACATTAGAAGCCCAACTACCTACACTTCATACTCCAGTGTCATTTGGATTTGATGATGAAGGATATGAGAGATTGCACTGGATGCCTACTAATTTTGGAGAACCACTGAAGAGTGTAGGCTCTCTCTCATAAGAAGAATTCTTTCCATCAGAAATTTCACTAAGGAAAATTAGTAAAAGCCAAAATACAGGGGAGATGCTGCCGAAATTGTTCAAGCCAAAACAGGAGGAGATGCTCAAGACCATTCCACAAAAGAGAAGTGTCAGCATATTTGAGGAAGAAGAAGATCAGCCACTTGCTTACAAGTCAAGTGAAGGTAGCTCAAGTTTAGTGGAAGAGAAAATGCAAGAGTTACCATCAATATACATTGAAGAGTCACTTCCATCAGACAAGCTAGTGGAGGATTTCATCATAAGAGAATTGTTGCCAAATTCTCAAGTCAACGAAGAATCCGTTGCTAAGATGAAGAAAGTGAAGTCAGATTCCTCACAATCTTAGAGATCTCCCATGAATAATTCTTCGTCTACAAAGGAATTTCCAGCAGAAATGATTAGTGAGCAAAACCAACATCACTCAGTGGCAGCTGACACTATTGAAGATGAAGAAAATGAATTTTATGGCATACCATTCGTCCTCGGATTATTAGCTTCTAATGCAGAGAGAGAAGCAATGATTAGAAAGACAATTGAGATGTATGATGAGCTAGAAAGAGTACTTGATGAAGAGTATTCTGAAGATGAGTGGAGAAGAAACTATCAATCTGATGGAGTCACTCAGCTTGTAGCAATTCAGTAAAGGAAGACTCTAGGTACTCAACTACTTCCCCATTTATCAACACTGTATGTGCTGCTCAAGATTTCACACTTGAGAATCAGTATGCAGCGAAGCTTGAAGAAGATGAAGAGACTGATTCAACAATAATCCATCTCAATGACATGCTGAAGACAGAAGAAGAATAACTCAAAAAAGAAAGTAAAGATCATCAAATCAACACGAAATTATTTCAAGATGTTGAGATTCAAATTCCAATTGAGAAGCCGAGGGATGA
The DNA here is from genome assembly GCA_030272315.1 of Paspalum vaginatum. Taxonomy (NCBI): domain Eukaryota; kingdom Viridiplantae; phylum Streptophyta; class Magnoliopsida; order Poales; family Poaceae; genus Paspalum; species Paspalum vaginatum. The sequence continues at coordinate 46,661,636 of CM059013.1, read as the reverse complement.
GCTCTTTGAAAATCCAAACCCAAGGTACACAAATCTTTCTCAAAATTTCATTTGTTTTCATGAATCTTTCAATTTAAATAAGATGAATCTCGATGCTAAGCTTGATAATAATTATGATTATAGGCTAGATTTTCTAGAAAATGATAAAGAGACAATGAATTTTAGCTTTGATAATTTTAAGTGTAACAAACCTGAGTTCGAGAAAAAAAGTTAATGTTGTACATATGATCCACACTATGTTTAACCACACTATGCTTTACATCTATAATTTGATTATAATTGTGGTTATGATTGCTTATGTTATCATAAGTTCGGTGAATTCTGATCTTGTCAATATTCTTAAAGGTTGTGATAGTGATTAGTCTAGCTCTAGACTATAAATAAAGCGCTTTTTGTGAGGCAACCCATTTCTGGTTTGTTTTTATTTTGAGAGAGTTCAAAGCTTCAACACCTTCCTTTGATGATTAATTTGTGGCTAATTACCTATAAAAAACTTGGTTTTGATTGCATTCATATTATATCATCATGTTTAATTTATGTTCCATAAAAAAAGAAAAAAAATCAAGTCGCATTTAGATTGCATTTTGCATATACTATTCTGTTGCATTAAGAATAGAGTTACATGTTTGCAATAGTATTGGCTTGGCTCATTAATTAACTTCATGATGTGTGTTTTCATGTTCATGATAACATTTCGCAAATGCTTACCTTAGCAATTTTGTGTAAGCATGGTGCTTAAACTAGATTGTTTATCATTCAATTGAACCTTGCTAGTTATCCATGATTTCATTGATTAATTTATTGCAATGTGCCTTATTTTTCTTGTGCTGTTATGTGTTTATGACCTTGATAAAGCATGGTGTTTTAATCTTAGTTAATTAAATTTTTATGGCTATGGAGAAATTTAGCTATCATGTTGTAAACGCAGTGTTTAGAACATGATATAACCATTGTCTTTGTTTATTTGATTATCTCATGCATACATATACATTTGCACACACATACACTCATATAGGTTTTGCTAAATCTTGTTTTTACTAGAGTAATTCAGCCACAAGTTAGAAATCATTAGATGTGTTGGATGAAGGTAGATTATATCTACTTCCCTATTATCACATCGGGAGTAGATTTGTGCGCTTAAATAGTTTTGCAGGTATGGAGAGTTTATTCATAAAAATTGGAGGAACCTTTCGTGATGAAGATGGTGGAGAATGTGAAGAATTAATACACATGCCACCATGGTGCCCAAGGATTGAAAGATTGAGAATTGTCAACATATTTGAAGCACAAATCTGAAACCTGAAAAAGTCATCATGTTTACGGTCAACTCCAGAAGATAAAAACAAAATATTTTTTTTATATTTGGAAGCCTCCCATCAAGTTAGCTTTCCAGTGGATCAAATGGAGCTTAATTTGGAATTTTTTACAAGGATTTATGGCCAAAACATTGGACGTAGCTTGAGCTGGAAACAGTTCTGACAGCACGAAGTACTTTGGAGTAAAGATGGCATAATTCCTCCATTCAGAATCGGATTTTGGTGCATGAGTACTCGTTGGAAAGGTAATTTCTAGGGATATCCAATATATCTACTATTGGAGGCATGTTCTTTTTGAGATGAAGGAGATGTTCCATGAAGAAGAGAGGGTCAGCTACAATGGTGATGATTAGAGAAGGAAGATGATGGCAATGACAAGGAAAAAAGGTTGGGCAATGCTTATATAGAAGACTCACAAGCCAATTCAGCGGATAATAGTCATTTCAAAGGGCTACATGAGTTAGACATTCAATAAGGTGGTGCAACTTTGAAGTTTCCATGAGAGAAACAACATGAACAACAAGAAGAGACATAAGATCGACTACATCAACACTTTCTTTACATGGAGAAGCCACACATAGAAGTTTAAAGATTGATGGAAGATGAACAAGTGAAGAGTGTGAAGATGAGATTGCTTGTACATTAGCAAGCAACCAATAAGAAGACCAAAAGACCATCTAAATTTTCATCTTTCCACAGTGAGGGAATTGGCTACACTTCACCGACGGTAACATTTTCCTAATCCTCCTCTCTATGTTCATTCTCTGTCTACTACTATGCTTTCATTTATTAGTTCGACGATTATCTCTTGTGTTATATTTTAATAACAACAGGGATGTTGCATTGTTTAAGTGTGGGGAGGTTTATCATCGAATGTGTTGTATTGCTTGTAAAATAAAAAAAATTGTGTGAGTCTTAGTTTATGAGTGTTGAAATAAAATTTCTCGCTTGATTTAAGTTCATTCTTTATGATTACTTTGAGGATTGATCTCGATTCAGATCAAAATATGTTTATTGTGGTGCTTAAAGGATTAATTAGTAATGCATAACCTATAATTTGGTTAGAGAGATGACGTTTTATAGCTTTGCCAAGCTACGATTAAGAAAAGATTTGGAGGATGATTTAATTGTATTATTTACAAAAACTCCTATGATCAAGTGTTCCATCCTTTTGTCAAGAGAGAGGATAAATCCTATTAAAACCTAGTTGAAAACACAGTTTATAAGTTGGTTATCTCAAATGAGTTTGGTTAAGTTTGATTCCTTTAGAAAGTTTGATCTCTTGAAAATTTGGTCATCTATTTTTATCTTTTGATTGCTAACCTCCACATATATATTTAGTACTAGTTATTCCACATTGGAGCACTAGAATTGCTGAAGTCCATATCCTTTAAACCATTTGATCTTTCAACACTCATTACCTACATAGTGAAGTTTTTGCTCATTTGCTAAACATGAGGGAAAATTCTATAATTATCTTGATATAGCAAATCATATGGCAGAGTGAAGAAAGAAGAAGAGGAAGAGAGGTTGAAAAAGAAAAGAAAGAAAGAGGGGGCGAAAAAGAAAAAAAGGAGAAAAGAGAATTTAGAGGTGGAATTTTGGAAAGTGAAGCGTTAAGTTAAGGTCTATCAGTGTATTGATTAAAAACTTTCACTCTTTCCAACCATATGCAATCCATTATTAGGAATCCAATTGTCCCATATTTTTCATCCTAGAAATTGCACATGTCCACTTTCTATATCTTCTTTTCCACCCCTCTACTTTATTATTTTTGTTTTATCTATTTTTCGATGAACAAAATTTATTCAAGTTGACTGGATAATCTTCATGAAGATATCTTAGCTGAACAATAAGTTGAGTTAACTTTGCTAACCTTTACCAAAATCTACATATATACCTGGGAGAGGTGAGATATGAGTAATAATAAATAGGATAGCCACAAAATATGAGTGCCTACATGTGAGCTTGACAAAGAAGGAGCGATGTAATTTCTTGATCCATGGAGAATATTTTCATACAAAAACCCCTCCAAATTTAGTCGAGAAGAAGTTTTGGTATTGTTATGATTCGTTTGATTTCAAAAATTTCTGTGGGGATCTCTATGCATGAAAATCAATTAAAATGCCCATATTGAGATTGATTTGAATTTCGAGATTGATCAGTTTCAGTAGTGATTGTTTAGAACTTGCTTAGATTTAGTTGAGTTTTTGATCAATCTCTTGGCTCGAGGACTAGCAAGATCTAAGTGTGGGGATGTTGTTGGCGCAAGATAACGACGATATTTATGCTCTATTATGGAGGTGTTTCTTGGTGTTTTGAGAGATAAAACATATGTTTGATTCACATTTTTCTAACAATTAACCGTATTTTGGAGTATGCCTTTGGTTTCTATACTTTATTGAAAATCACAAAAAAAGAGTACAAAATGCAACATATATGGAGGCATGCTCACACGAGGATCCAATGCTACAAGCCCAGGGAGGCAACTTGATTGATAAAAGAAGAACAATTAAAGCCAAAAGAAGGCCCAAGCCCATTAATTGAGAAAGTTCCAGAAGCCGAGGATTGTTTAAGTATGAGAAAATTGAAGACAAGAAAGGTTTATCACAAAGTCAATGCAAGTTCCAACTAAATCTCGATATACTCTCGGATTTCAGGATTTGTGGGCCCAATTCGAAGACCTTAACAGCTTCAAATGAAGAAAGTTTGAATACCAAAGTTGTAGATATTTTCGAGCTCTACAATTTAGAATCAGAGTTTGCCTTATTTGGACTCCATATTAGAAAGTTATGGTCGAAATACTAAAGGTGCAGAATAAGGAAAGTTGGATTTCGGGAAAGACAAAGACTTTAGCTTTATCTCCAAGCAAGGCATGCTTTATGGACGACCAAGAACCTTCAAAAAACATATATATACATGGAAATAGATCATAGAAGCCATCCCAAACCAACCTTAGACTTTTCACGTATAGGACACCCTCCGGAGTATAAATACAAGGCCTCCCAAGGGGTAGAGGCATCCAATTCGTAGCAAACAGAGCTCCAAAGCTAGGGTTAGGAATGCATTTGTGTAAGATTCGACGAGAAAGTGTTCTCAGTGAAAGGGCGATGCAAGAGGAGATAGGAGGGCCTGAGGTCAGCTGAGTCCACCCCCAAGAGTTAGCCGACCCAGGCTATTCCTAGGGATTGTCGAGCTCAGCTTCGACGTGGTGCTTCAAGTTGACTAATAAAACATGTAAGCGTTCCAAAGTTCATGAGTATCATCGAGTAATTCCCCGTTCTTCATATGTATCTATAATAAACCCTGAGTTGGATCAACGAATTTGCCTATAGTTATCTTAGTTCATACAATTGTGCCAAAACAGTATTCATTTCATGCCAAAAAGTGTCTGGCCCACCAGTGACTCCATAAGGCATCACCTTGTACTCAGAATGCCCATTATGTGTTTGAAAAGCAGTCTTCCCTCTGTCACTTTCTTCCATCAGAATCTGATGAAAAACCAGAGGCCATATCAAGAGTAGAAAACCACTTTGCTCCTACCAGCTCATCAAGCTCATCAATGACAGGTAAAGGGAACTTGTTTTTAATTGTCATGGCATTCAACCTTCTATAATCCACACATAAATGCCAATCTCCTCCTTTCTTTCTGACCAGCGAGGCAGGAGAAGCATAAGGACTGTTGCTCTCCTAAATTTGATCATTTTTCAGTAATTCAGCCACTTGATGCTCGATTTCATCCTTTTGAGCAGCATTGTACCGGTAAGGACCAAGTCTGAAAGGTTGGGCTCCACTAATCAGAGGAATTGTGTGTGTGCATGACCTCTTAGGAGGAAGCCCCTTTATGATTGTGTGATTTATATTTACCACTCGTATGCCTCCTATGAATCGAGCGTGACCACATGCACTGACATCAGATAAGTAAAATATTAATTTACGATTGCGGAACCATTTATCAGCGTCTTATACTATTTTACGGTTGCCGAAAACACACCTTTGCAATGGGCACACTAACCAATAAAAATCTATTTTACTGAAGCAGTGATCAACTGCATCCAATTTTGTCAAGCCTTTTACAGTTGCAATAGATCCCAACAAGATTTTACTAATAAGTTTTAGTATATTACGGTTACCGGAACCTAAAACGATTAATAAAACTTATTTTATGATTTTACTATTAAGTTCTAGAATGTTTTGACTAGTTAAATATATTAAAAATGGTATTACAAAAAGGGTAATTTTTCCACATGCAAATAGTTGCATTATGATTTAGACCACCCGTACTTAATCGTTGCAGTATGATTTTTCGCCATGAATTTCAAATCATTGCATTATGATTTATCGCCACAAAACATGAATCTTTGCGTTTGCAAAATATTGCCACACATTAACATTTGTGGCTATTTTGGGATATATCGCCACAAAAAACAATCGTTGCTTTTTGCTAAATATTATTGCCACGAAACATATCATTGCTAATATTCTGTAACGCAACAAATGATTATTGTTGCATTACGGAACTTATCGCCACAAACGTAAAAGTATAGCAATAATTTATTGCCACGCTATTTATCTCTATGGTTAGGTCTTACTATCACAACACTTAATTTTGTTGCGATATTGACTTTTCACAACAAAACTAGGCTTATCACAACAATGTGCCGTTGTAATAAGTAATTTTCCCTTGGTACATGGATTGTTCTTCAGAAGCCATCTTTACAGGATGTCGTTACAACGACATCTCTTCGCTTGGCGCGGGTGGCCAAGGACATTTTTACTATTACACATTGGTGGCAGTCTAGTCAACGGATCGAGTGTCACATGTGTGTATATTTTTTATATGTGTTTTTAAGGCTATGTGCGTCCCCGAGATGCAGAGGTCGGGAGTGTTTTAAGATCTATGTACCAACTCGATGTATTAATCTTAAAACAATAAAGTTTCCTTTATCGAAAAAAATCATAATATGATGAAAGCTCGGAAACCTGTACCCATCACATATCTCCTTACAGCTGCAAGCCAACACAGTTTTGCCATAATGGTCACGGGGCTTATGGCCAAATCCATTGTTGTGGCTCATTGTAGCTAAGATGATTGACACGATGCAGTTCATTAGATCCCTCATGTATGCTCACGATAATACAAGAATAATATCTGTAGATAAGATGTACACTTAATAATTCAGAGAGTATGTTATGATATTGACTGATATGTGTAATTCACGATAGCCTAAGTATCATATGACTACCATGGATTGCTAAAAACTTGAGTTTCGGGCACCATAGTGACTTGGCTCGTTTTAGAGTTTGTGAGGAGGTTAACCGCGCAAAAAAATGCGAAAAAAATTCCTGATATTTCCTTAACATCCATAACTGATTTGTTTATTAACTTGGTTTCACCCTCTATCTTAAGATCACTAACACATACATGTCTTTCATGTGCAGTTTGGTATGTTACACATGCATGAATACTCTAGTTTAGAAAATATAAAAGAACAGACTCCATCTTCGTACTTCTCTTGGATGCATTCGTTCTTGCATTCAGCATTTTTCTTCCACCAAGGCCAACAAGGCACATAATTATTAGGTTTGACCCAACAGTCCGGGTTTGGATTGCTAGATGCACCACAATCTGGAAAACAGTTTTCAGTAAACCACATTTTAGGGAAAAAAATCAACATATGCAGATACACGAAAAAAATACCTGTTGGTGTTTGTGTGTTCTTGCACGGTGGGAGAGAGAAGGACAATACCTGAAGCTAAGACTAGAAGTATAATAATCATGTAGCACATCCCTTGTGTTGTATAGGCCATCTCTGTATGTGACGAGTTTCAATCCAGTGCTAGCACTCTGTAGTGTGTCTCTGCTAAGAGAGGACCAGAAGTTATAGCTATGGGATCAAGCAATGTTCGTGTTTTTATACACCATACTGTTCAGATTGTGATGGAATAATTATGTATGTCTTTCTATCTATCTATATCTCTAAATATGTCAATCTATCTATATCTATATCTATATCTAAAACTTCCTCCTGCAACCGTAATACTCCCATCCGCAACCGTAAAAGCAACTTACACAAATGTAAAACTCTCTCCATTTAATTCTTCCTCAACCCATAGCCGTAAAACATCGCCCCACAACTATAAAACTCAAAACAACAACTTAATATCATCAAGCACGCGTAAAATACGGCATCTAACAACTAAAAAAATCTGGCATTTATCCTACAACCGTAAAATAACAAGGAAATGTTTCATAACCTTATTCCACAGCCATAATATAGCATATAGAAGTTTACCCAAAACCATAAATAATTATTGGAAATGGACATTTTGCTGCTATATTGGTTGTATACATTATTATTAACGACTTGCTACTGACTCTCTAGATATAAATACACAAGCGTAAATAGCAAATTTCTATGTGGTGCGGTTTGACTATTTGATTACTCAACAATGAGTATTTTCATATATTTACTATTTTAAGATGACAACTCACTCCTAACTACACACTCCATATTTTACGCTTTATGTCTATTAAAGACATATATTTTCTAGTGTCTATGATTTGGATGGTTAGGTTTTACAGTCTAGAACATTTTTCCTCATATTTAGCCATTACACCTATGAAAAATAAATACTTACAGTACGTGGATAAGTATTAGTTGAGTGGTTGCAAATAATACGGTTAGATGATAAGAATTTACAGATCCTTAAGTGTAAAATGTTGATAGATTTATTCTATTTACGTTTATCGAAACCAAATAGGAGTAATTTCTATTTGATCAAGTAGGAAATGGATGCACATTCCAAGAATTCTTGTCGTATAGTTGCGATTTTTTTTTGAAAATCTTACAATGTTATGGCTAAGTAATTCAAGTAACCACATCCTACAATGTCGATCTGTTCACATTCGTATGGTGTACAATGTTTATTGAATTTTTTCTGTTTTTTTAATCTATAAAAAGATCACTCTTATGTTTGTAACCAAATTTAGGTTTTAGTTGTGTATGGAATTTTATGATTTTCTGAATAACTATTTTGATCTACAAATTGCTACGTGCTCGTCACCAAAAGAAGATGAAGATTTTGGAATAGCAAAGCCATTAAATCATTCCAATTTAGAATTACTTAAAATATATGGTTTGAGAAAAAAAGATTTTACTATTACAGTGAAGCATTTATGTGGGTTTATGATTCGAATGCTAAGAAGAGTTATCTTTTACTCTATATGCATATTACGTTTATACAAAACAAGTTATACGGTTATAGACGGAACATGTTTTATGGTTATGAGTGAAAGTATTACACTGAGTTGGCTTACGCATACAACAACATTTTATACTTATGGGTGAGTTTTACGGTTGCCGGATGGTTACGATTGTGGCTAACGCATTGTTTTATGGTTTGGAGATAGATTTGGTTGCCGCAAGACAATATTTTTTACCATAGAGGGTTGGGAGGGTTGGCTAGCGTGTTGTTTTACGATTTGGAGATGAATTTTACTATCGCGGGAGATTTTTTACTATTGCGGGTTCAGAAGGCTAGGGTGACGTATTGTTTTATGGTTTAGAGATGAATTTTACTATCACGAGAATTTTTTTTTACTGTTGCGGGTTGGAAGGCTAGGCTAACTCATTGTTTTACGGCATACTATCTAGATTGTGATGGAATAATTATATCGATCTTTCTATTCAAAACACTCTGCTACTATTCAAATTGAGGTACTATTCAAAACACACTGGTACTATTCAAATTCAGAAATATGAATAGTGGACGAGGACTCAGGGAGCACTTCCTCCACTATCTTTGCATGCAACGTTTAGTGGAAATTCACTATCCCACTTCCCTTACACTTCAGAAGGAATTCGAATGTCGCTTTCAAGATTATATTAAGTGGCTATTAACTCTTCATTAATATAATATTTCACAAAATCTTTGGCAGGCTAGCGAGACCAAACTACATGGCCAGATTGTGCTCTTATGCTTGCTTAATCCTACTGGTACTCACCATATGATTTGCAGGTTTGCTTCGCTTCAGAAGTAGCTAATCTTTCCTGAAATATCCCTAGTCACATGCATATGCGGCGAGGTTATATCGTTTCCTTGAGCAATACCACCCGAAGGGAACACTTCTCCGTGGACATGGCTCTCCAGGCGCCATACTCCGGGCTGGGGCTGAACGAGAGCATCAAACGCAGCGGTTTCTCCTATAGGGTCCCTAGATGAATAAACTCTCCCCATATATGCGGACTAGAACAATAGCAGAGATTTTCAAAGTAAAACTATTTCATTTCCACAAACACGGCATACATATGGCTTTCCCTTTCGGGAAACCCCAAGCACTTAGTACAAAGGGGGATTACCTTACAGTGGTGCCTCAGTATACAAGGCTTATTCCTTATGCTACTAATTGATATTACAAGGTGGTTGGTGCTGGATGATGGGTGTGCTGGTGGTGCTTTTGGTGGTTGTGTTCTCCACTTCTCTTCGATGCTCGTCGATGATTTTTTCCCGATGCCTTTACTTGTTGCCCGGTGCTCCATTTTATAGCCGAGCCAGGGCCTTGCTTCGCCGATAAGGAATGCCTTCGATAATTGACAGCTCCGGTGTGCTTTTACTGCTGCCACAGTATCTCATCCTTTTATTCTTCAATAATTGTACCGTGCACAGTACAATATTCGTCCTTTATCTTCTTTTTGCCGTAGGATATTCATCCTTCTTTTGTCTTCTGCTTCACACGTCTTTTGGAAGAAATCCGGGTGCCCTCTTCCACGCCCAAGTGATTGATATTCCATATCAATTAAGGTATATTATATGAATTCACATGTATGTATGTCACGCCCAAATGATTGATATTCCATATCAATTATGGTATATTATATGAATTCGCATGTATATGTCTTCCCTCACCTGAATTGTTGATATCTCGTATCAACATATATGAACATTATCTTCTAGGATTATTTTTCTTTATTATATTTTGGATCTCTCTTTTATTAAAGGCCATGTCCACCAATATCATCATTGTCTTCACTGCCGGACAATGATATATCTATCTTTGCATCATAGTCTCTTTTTGTTTCTTCAAATTTATTATAATTTTCTCTTTTTAATTCTATCATGATTTCTGGAGAAATTGTCTCAAATTTTTGTGCTATTTTGATATCTATATATTGTCCATCCATAGGATCAATTCCTTTGGTCAGATAGTCTTTATAAGTACCTTTCTTTGGCATTCTTTCTTCTTTGATCCTGGATGATGTTTCTAGGATTCTAATACCTTTTGCTTTTCTATATTTTTGAATATAATCTTTTGCTGCTGGTTCCATAAAATAGTTTGTTCCTAATATCTTTCTTGCTTGATTCATTGCTTCATCTATATCTGCATATTTTGTCCATTGTATTCCTCCATCTAACTTTCCATCTCTCTTTTGAGCTACTACTTCTTCAAATGATATATAAATTCCTAGCACTTTCCCACAAATATTGCATATAATGCTTTTTTCTCAATATATTCAAGATCTTCTGTTGATGGCATCTTGCTCTTCATTATGTGAAAATATCAACAAGACTATTCAATATTGACAACATATATCCTTTTTCTTCTCTTTTATGATTGTATTGATACTAGAAGTTATCTAATAAGCATTCTTGTACTTCATCTAATATTATATGATCTTTTGGTCTGAACTTATATGAATTTGGTGGGAATACTCTTAAATTATTATTTTCAGACCCAAACATAAAGGTCTCAATTCCGTTGAAGCTAATTCCCCCTTCTTTTCTGTAAAATAGAAGATCAAAAAAAAATATCAGGCAAAGTATTATCTTTTCCTTTTATGTGTTCAAGTATGACTTTATAGCCATTTTCAGTGATTATAGCTTCAAACAAAACCCATCTTCTTACTGAACTCTTCTTACTATTTATTTTTTTGAAATATCTACAAATTGCTTCACAGTCTGTTCTCACCGTAAATTCTTTAAACCCTAGATACAACCTAAAAGCATTTATTGCATTAATAATAGCTAATATTTCTCCATCCGTATTATTTACTGCCTTCAACTTATAGCTTCGAGAGGCAATGTCACACCCGGTTTTAAGAAGAAAACCAAGCGCTAACCATGTATGTGACAGGATCCGTTCAATCACATACACAGAATAAACAAAAGTAATAACACAACCAGTACTTTGACTTAAGAGCATAAAGAGTTATTACAGACCACAAATGTCTTTAACGATAACCGGAATATTTTAACAAAACGGAATAACTAAACGACACAACATCGGAAGACGACCAGTGAAGCACCCCAGTTTCCATAATGAGACTAAAATGCGCTTTATTTCCATCTCAGGGTTTGGTAATCAAATTCTTACATTAAAGTGATACAGATCCGCCCTAATCGGACCGGACAGCTAAGGGGCGCAGCCCTAAAAATCTAAGTAGTAGAATATAAACTGTAGACTCATCTTTCTCAGGCCACAGCTGGGAAGCAGGTCGTAACCCTTACTCATTCTCAGACCAATATATGTCCATAGCACTGAGAAAAACAACAACAAAGCAAGAATGAGTATATATGTACTCAGGAGCCCACCTTCGTCCATAAGGAGTCAGAGGAAGGCTAACTCTATATGCAGAATATATCTAGAGCTTAGTAGAAAAGTATTTATATGCAGGGTTTGAGCTAGTTTGTCAAGTTTTAATCTTTCTGAAAATAGAATTTTTCCCTAAAAGGTTTGCCACTGGACTTGCCAGCCCAAAATGCCTCATGGCATTCCAGCCAACACATTTTTCATACATCCGCATCCACTGCTGAACCAAAAACCATTTTATCCCATCCCAAACCAATTCCATTTTATTTATGAAAACTATTAATTGAGGAACCAAGACGTAACTCATCCGTACCAGTGGACATGGACTATTCGAATATGTTTTACTCTGATTAAAGGTTGTACTAATTCCCACAAGTTGGACTCAGCGTTATGTTACCATCATAACTGCCTGAATTCCAAACCAGGCCTTTGACTTTGTTTCATCACCTAGCAGAACTTTAGTGGTTCGGGCCACCAAGTCACTCCAGTACCCCACGGTACTCCCGTTGACACCCAGCCCTTCCCTAGTCCCTTGTGCGCCAGCATAGAAGCTACTAGGCTATCTACTCTAGCTTGGGTCTAGCCAATGCGTCATACAGAGCGAGTAGTTGTTCTAAAAGAGTTAGGCAAGATGAAAATCAATGCGGTCCTTACAGAGCTCAGGTAGAACCATTCCCACTTTCCAATGCCCGACACCGTGAGCAACCATTTACCCAGTCCTCTCCATGAGTCCTAGGACATAGGGTAACCGTGAGCTGCTAAGTTACCCGTTCATACCCTGCCCTTATGGCTGTTTCGGCTCGAAGCCGTATTCCGACAAAGTCGGTTGTCAGGTTTCTTCCCTATTTTATTTTGAAAACCAACCCAACATATTCATATCCCCAAAACCCATCATATTCCATAACCAAAATCCCAACATGGCATCAAGATTATGACAGATAGTTTAATGAGCGATCCCACCTGTGCGCGCTACATCTAAGTTTGGGTTCCCTTAGCAAGCAAAACATGCAAGTTTTTATGTGATTATCAGGCCAAGGGTTGTGTTTGCAAAACATAGAAAATTTATACATCTAGTGGGGATTGCAGTGGGCTTGCCTTTTAGTTTGTTGAGGTGTTGATATAACAGTTGCTGGATGTATTAGGCATAGACCATCGCGTAGTACACCATGGGGGGTAGGCCGAACGGACTCTCTGGTAAAGCCTAGTGCACAAACAATGAAAACACACAATTGAGGCATAACATGAGCTCAACATTGATTTTGGGTGTGGTAGGAATGGTGTGGGGATGGTGTAGGTTATCCAGGTGGTTAGGGCTTACCAAAGGTGTTGGTTCTAGTGGAGTGTGTTGACGACCACGTTGGCATGTAAGGTAACGGTCATTACGGAAACACAATGGCAGTGGGCCTAGACGGCCAAGGCAGAATCGAAATTTGCGGGATGGGGGCCGCATGTGGATGGTTGAGATAGGAGGGTTTTGGATTGAAGAAGTGGGCTTTGACATGAGACAAATTGAAAGGGTTTTCAGATGATTTTTGGTGTCACCATCATCTGAATCAGAGACTGGAAAGGCCAAGGGATGAGCCTTTTCGATTTGTGTGGAGTAGGTGGGTAATGGCATCAATCACCAAGCACACAAAAATTGTGGGACTAGTGTGAAGCACTAACTCGGCGTAGGACGGCGTCATGATGCATGACGGCGGCTTCTGGACAGAGGAAAAATATTATGTGGAGTGTATGGATAGGTAGAGCTTGATTTTAGATGAATTTAGGCGAAATAATCACCTAAATTGGAGTTCAAATGGAAAAGATATGGGGTATGTAGTGCTGAGGGGGTAGAAATAGACTTTCTATATAGTTCGGGGAGTGGAAATAGATTTTTGTGGGAGAACTATGGAAGTTGGCCCGCAGAGAAGGGAATCTGGGCCGAGGAAGTTGGCCTAGGACGGCCTTCGCGCACGCGCTGGGTGGCGTGGCCTGCTCGGCCTACACGCGATGCGCGGCCTGGCGGAGTGGGCTGGCCCACGAGGTAGCGCAACGGCACGGCTAATACCGTGGCTGCGGGGCCCACATGGCGGAGAAGGAGGGAGGTGACTGTGTCTACGGGGGTGGTGGATGGTGGTTGGTCGGGTTCGGAGTGAACTGGTTTACGCCGGTTTGTGAGGCTCTCGCGAGGACCAGCTCGAGGAGGCGAACCGGGTGATAGGGTTGTAGGGTGGTGTGGTGGTCGTAGGGGAGGCTTTCCATGGTGGTGGCATGGGAGCGTGCACCAGCGGCGGTGGAAGGGCGCTAACGAGGTGGGTTGGGAGTGGTGTGGTGGAGGTTGGGACGGCTTAGATTGGCTAGGGAGGTGGGAGTGGTGGCGGTCCACGGTGGTGAGCTCACGGTGGTGTTGGCGCACCGAAGCAGGGAGGGGAGAGCGATGTTCCACGGTGCACAATGCCCAGGTTGTGTTGGGGGCTGGTTTTGTGGCAGAGTGTGTGTGTGTGGAGGCATGTCAGCACGCTGGAGCTGCCTCTGGGGCGGATATTCAGGCCGGTGTGAGTGTGTGCGGGAATGGCGGAGCAGCGAATGACGGCGTGGGCAATTTATAGCCGGAGGGGGGAGGTGGTCGGGGCTCAACGTGGCGCAGCAATGCATGGGGACAGGTGGAGGTGCGGTGTGTGGGTGCAGTACAGTCGATGGTAGGGCCGGGTTGCAGTGCACAGCGGCACCGCCGCGGTGGGAGCGAAGGCGGGGTCCGGGCGCGATGCGTCCGGGGCCGGGACGGGGTGCGCGGCGCGCGCTGGAGGAAGAAGAAAGGGGAGTGAGGGAGATGGGCCATAGGGGGCGGTTGGGCCATGGAGGCTAGGCCTGCTCGGCCGGGGGAGGGAGAGAAGAGGGGGCTGACGGGCCAAAAAAGGAAGGAGGAAGGTGTGGGTTGCTGTGGCGGCCCGAGGGGAAGGGAGGGGAATTTTCCCTTTTTGATTTTGGAAACTGGATTTGGAATTTGGATAAGAATTTTAGAAAGGATTCGGGTTGGAAATTTTGGTGGAGTGTAGTTTGGAATATCGGGGATTTTTATTGAGCTCATATTAGCACACTCAAAACAAACAAGCAAACAACCAAGGTTTTCGAAAAATGATTTCAAATTAGGGAGAGATCAGAAGAAAATTTCTAGGGCTAAATTTTGAGGTGTTACAACCATGCTCCACAGGCGACTGACGGATGGCACTCCAGCCTAGAACTCGTCGTAGTCTTGGAACTCCTGGTTAGGTTCACCACCACCCTCCTCTGGATCTGAGCAACGGTTGCAATGGATGCAACATAATATAAAACAAAGTAAGAGTGAGCACATGCCATACCCAGCAAGTATTCAGTTTAGGATAAAAGTGGACTGCCTTTATAGTGGACAGGCTTAGCAGTTCGATTTTAGTTGGTCAAGTTTTAACATTAACAAATTACTACCATAACCCATCCCTTAATTGAAAATATCGTAAAAAACAGTAAAGTACTTGCATAACTAAATCTGTCATTCATGACCATCGTCATTACCATACTTGCCATTGTTCCCATAGGTCCTTTTTCTTTTAAAACTCTAATCTGTGAGGGTCTAGGCCGCTCATGACAGTGAGCATGCCTGTTATAACAGTTTTAAACACTCTTGAGAGGTTGTGCATCTTTACCCAAAAGTCGTGAGCCCAATTTGCCTCAGGTTTGCAAGACCCATTAAACACGCCTTTGGTGAGTGGTAGGGTTTCACTATGAGACCTTTACAAAGATTCCCTAGGGTGTAGCTGCCCGTTACAGGTTTCCGCTACCCACGCATAGAAGTCCCCTCCTGAAGGGTGACTAACAAAACCAAATAAACCAAACCGCAACCTAACACAAGAGCGAGTCCCATACCTGTCAGCACCCCCTCTTACAGCAAAACTGTGTTGGCTTGCAGCTATAAGGAGATATGTGATGGGTACGGGTTCCTGAGCTTTCGTCGGATTATGATTTTTTTCGATAGAGGAAGCTTTATTGTTTTACGACTAATACATCGAGTTGATGCATAGATCTTAAAACACTCCCGACCTCTGCATCTCGGGGATGCACATAGCCTTAAAAACACATATAAAATATATACACACTAGTGACACTCGATCCATAGACTAGACTACCACCAATGTGTAATAGTAAAAATGTCCTTGGCCACTTGTGCCAAGCGAAGAGATGTCATGGTTCGTCTTTGGATGGACCTATGTCAGAACAACGCCCCCATTACCATCGCTTCACTTGTCACATAGATTGCAGCTAGATTAGGCGTCTTAGAAAACGCCCAGCTTGCCTACATCCCTAATGACATGTCACACTTGGTGAGTGAGCAGAATTTTATTAAGGCACACTTTATGTGGAGAGAGGGGGATATCTTGATCATGACCTACTTCAGTCATAGTTTCGAACTGCCGCTTCCAGCACCACAGTTCGACTTGTACGAAGTAGAAAGCCTAACCATGCAGCTCGACGACATAGTAGAAGAACCATGCCAGAGCTTTGCAGGTGTCATGACGAGAGCCCAACGACAAAGAGTTGAACAACGCCAACGAGAAGCCGAGGAGGAGGCATCAGCCGACCCAACATGGGCACCCCACACGGCCACACCGTCAAACATAGATCCTGAATTATCCCAATTTCAATGGTATGGCAATCCAGAGCCGTGGTACAGCGGCAGCGGAGGTGGCGGAAGATCATACCATCAACTACCATACGCTCCCAGATACTATGGGGTAGGTACGTCAAGTGCTTTTGACAGGAATGCAGGACCTTCTGTGTCAGCTCGGTTCACCACCGACAACATGGTGGGAATCAACTTCGCCATGGGAGGAATGAGCCTCCACGGTCAGTACGACCCTCAGCTATACCAGCAGGTCGACACCATTGCCCGACGTACCGAAGACATTGACAACCGAGTTCGAGCCAACATGAACGTTCTTTGGGAAATCAGAGTACAAGTGCAAATTGGTGTCAATGAGGCTCACGCGTTCTTCAGTGACTACTACTACCAAAACTCCTAGCTTCATTGAAGCTTAGGGGAGATGGTAGGCCAGCAAAACGTGAACAAGCCCATCCGGCACCTCCTCGTCCCAGAGTAAGACCCCCCGTTCCTCGATCCAATCCCTGTGCAGCAGCAGTCCTACCCGTAGACCTACCAGCAGTAGTCCTACCAGCAACACTGGTCCAGCGGTGAAGGTAAGTAATAATAATAATGTTTACTTTATTTTATTTCTTAACTAAAAAATGTGTGTCAATAAAATAAAAATCCCACCTTTGATATATTACCTTCATTATGGAAATGATGAATAGTTGCTCTATTATGTTCTTGTCTAGTTGTCTATGCAAAAACCATACTTAGCTTAATTTCGAGCTTGTGTGTACAAAACTGAGAACCTGACCTTTTACTTTGTGGATGCCATTTTGCATAAACTTTGTCTAAGTTGTTGTGAGAAATGATATGACTAAGTAATAGGCCAGCTCTACACTTTCTTAGTAAGATGAGCATCTCAGGTAATTCTTTTGAAAAATAAAAATAAGTTCCCCCATTGGTTTTAAACACCTACCAGAGCCAAATACACTGAAAATATCTGAGCCGCTTGTTTAAGCTACTTAATGTTGTTTTGAGCTTTGTCAAATTTTGAGTCTCATAGAATGGAATCATCTCTATCTTGTGTGTCATTGGAGCAAAATCCACCATCACATATGCAATTACCTATCCTAGGTATGCATCCATATATCTCCAAAGACACCTTCAAACCTTACTCCTTCCAAATCAAGGTAGTATGTGGAGCCATCAAAAAGAAAAAAAAGCTTGCTAGACAAAGCATGGCAAAAGTATGAAAAAGAAGAAAAGCAGGCTAGTCAAAGCATGGCAAAAAGAGACAAAAAGGCACCACATTCATACCTAGCATACAAAAGGAGAAGGAAAGGAAAACAAGGAGATCCATCCATCCAGCCACCAAATAAGCTCCAATGATGAACAAGATTAGTTGATGTAGTACATTTCTTTGGTCCTATCTTTGGCTTTGCAAAATAAACAACTTAAGTAAGCTAAGTTTTTCCATCACCCTGAGCTCCACAAAAGCCTTAGTGTAGGAAATTCTTGGCCGTGTTCTTGGCCTTAACGGTGAGGATACACTTGCAAGCGATCGAGAGTACCTCTAGGGAAACTTGTTTTATTTTGAAAATCTTCAAAAATACCTGAGATAGAAATCCAAAAAGAGATGTTTTGAGCTGAAGCCTACAACGAAGTAATTCTTTCTCTCAACCATCCAAGGCATGGTAAGTCAAAAAGATGCACCGCAGGTATGAGAAAAGGACATTGTTACATACACTATAGTTTGAGACAAAAGCATGGGTGTTGGTTATGAATAGCTTCTATTCTGGAACATCGATATTGCAGCAACTCCTGATCCATAACCCATCTTGGCTTTACTCGAGGATGAGCAAAGGTCCAAGCTTGGGGGGTATTGACGGTCATTATTGCAGAACTTTCGACCATCAACTATCCATGAATATGAAGGAAAATATATCAAAGTGTAGACTAACCCTTGCTACTAACATATTTCCATGAGCTGTGTTGAAATATTTGGATGCAGGTGATATATGCACTCAAACATGACAAATTGGAGCCAAACCAGGGAGGAGGCCAGCCATCTGGCTAAGTGTTAGCACCAAAATTGACCAAGACTGGTAGGCCAAAATGTCAGAAGAAGTCCAGGGTAAAGGAATCAACTTGGCCAGGCCTGTATCATAAGTTTGGCCAAATATGATGATGATTGTGTGCTCAAGGCCCAAGCCAAGATCGAGTGATAAGCCTAATCCACGTTGAAGCCTAGTTTATTCGCGGGACTGGTTCGGACTGCAGGAGTAGACCGCACGAAAACGGTCGCCCAAGCCACATACGGACTCCGTTTTTGGCGTTCTATATATGGATGGAAAGCTAAGGAGATAATCTTTCCAATGCTGCAGGTATCACATACAAATTCTCTCAGAGTTGATGGGAATTGCTGAAACAATAAGACAACCAGAATCTGCCAGGATTTATACGGCGTGTTTCGGCTGATATCTGGAAGCTTCAAGAGGATCTGGACCGATGCAAGGAAGAGTCCAGATCACGTTATCAAGTCATAGAGTCCTAGTTGAGTAGTAATATGTTGTAACACCCTAAGTTTAATTTCCAGCATTTTATAATAAATTCAATATGCTTTATTTATTTCCTAGGATTTATTGTGCCTAGTATGCATTTTTCATTATCTTTTGAACTAAATATTGCAATATATCCTAAGGTCAACATGTTTGTGCATTCATGCTGGAGCATATTTTTATTTGATGAGTGGCATAAGGTTTGAATTCAAATTTATTTGAATTCATAGTTTGCTTTTGAGTTTAAAAGAAAAGAGAGAAATAGAAAAGAGAGGGAAAATGCAGGAAAAAGAAAAAAAAGAGAAATCAGCCCACCTCCCTGAGCCGGCCCACCAGCCACCCTCACCCGAGCCGGCCCAGGCGAGGCGGCCCAGCCGGCCTCCCGCGCGCCGCCTCTCTCCCTCGCGCCGCTGACAGGCGGACCCGCGCCCGTCGAGCCGCTGACAGGCGGGACCCACCTGTCATCCCCAACCTCCTGGCTTTCCATTTCGGGCGACGGCGACTTTCCTTTTTCGGCCCCCGCCTTTCCTTCTCTACACCGGCCGACTCCGAGGAGGAGAGCTTCCCCCGCCGCCTTCCCCGTATTCCCCGCTCTCCTGCGCACCGAGTCCCCAAAGGAATCGAAGGATTCCCTTCCTTCCCGAGAGCGCGCGCCGAAGGAAACTCCGGCCGCCGCCTTCCTTACCGTGCCGCCCCCTTCCGAGCCACTCCGGTCCTATAAATAGCACGCCGGGCTTCGCCCTTTCCCCCTCAACCTCGCCAGCAGCCGCAATCGAGCCCTAGCCGTCGCGAGCCGCTCAATTCCGCCGCCACCGTCCGAGGTGAGTAACGCCGGCGAGGTGCAATTCGCCCTCTGTGGTCGCGCTCCCGCCGCCCTAACCCCTCCGCCGTGCTCTGCAGGACCTCGCGACCCCGTTCCGCTAGCTCTCGACGCCCGTGGACGCTCCGACCGAGCTCTCCGCGAAGCCCCGAGCCGCTCCGCCGCCTCCGCTCGTCGCCGACCATCCTCCGGCAGCTCCCGGTCGTCGACAACCCCACGGTGAGCTTCGCCGTGGTCCCGTCTTGCTTTCTAGCTAGGTCCAGTCCCGAATCGCGCCCCGGAACACCGGGCATCGCGAGCTCCGGCGATGCGCCGCCGTCCCCGATGGTCGCCGCCGGCGAAACCTCGCCTTTCAACCTCAGCCGTCCGATCCAGAACGGATGCATGAGATTATAACGTGATCCGATCTCACCTCGGCCGTTAGATCTAGATCCGACCGTCCGGACCAGATGGTGACCGGTCAACTGCGGTCGTCGCCGTTTTTTTTGTTAAAGAGACCCTCGGTTTTTCCGAAATCAACCCGCGGTCCACGCCAGTTCAAAAATAATTACAGATCGGCCCAGTTTTTAATGTTTTAGCCCCTGCGCTATTGAAAAATAGAACCCGCAGTCTAGAGGCTGTGTTTTTGTGCTTTAGACCTCGGATCTTTCCTGAAATTACAGAATTGGTCCCTGGTTTTTCCAAAACAGCCCAGATTTTGAGTTTTCTTCATAAATAGGTCCCTAGAACCTTGTTTTGGCCATAACTTTTCCGTTTTAACTCCGTTTTGGGCGATTCTTTCGCTCACGTGACCGTGGTAATATGTAGAACAGTTCTAAACTAGTTTTGTGTTCTGTTTTGATGTATTGGTGTACTGTTTCTTATCTTTTGTCCATTGTTTGCATGTATGCTCGTATATGGATGCTTGTGTGACGTTTGGACGTAAGTAGACGTTGATCTGTCTGAGGTGAACGAGGAGCCACCTTTTGACATTTGTGAGCAGCAGCAAGAGCACCTTGAGGAAGGCAAGTATAACATGAGCAACACCTATCACCTTTAATTCATTGCATATGCATGTGTTGATCTTGTATGCCTATAAGGACGATACATTAGCCACTTTGATCTCAATGTGAACCTTTTGGGTTGCATGTGGTTAAGTTTTTGCTAGGTGCTGCGCCAACATACACCTATGCTATGTTTTTAATTAATGTTGATTAATGGATCTATGCAATTAATTGTTTGAGCGTGACCCTCTGTGCCGTGTGCTTGAGTGGTGCATGTCTCATTTAAAATTTGTTTTTTAGCAACTTGGTTTAGGGGGCATGAGCATTGTGCTTAGTGGTTTTGCTCATAGCCACTTTCCATAAGGACCGGTTCGCAAAGCGACAACCTGGGACAACAGCACTTCCATAAGACTGGTATGGGACGGTCTTAGCTGATTAATTAGATTGTTTTAGTTTGGGAGTAACTTACCTGCGGGGCAAGAGGGGAGGTGTGCTTCTGTGGCCCTCGCGCTGCTTGGGTTGAGTGTGATGTGTTCTTCTCCCCTTGAGGCTTGCTCCACCGTTGCATAACCTGAAACCTTAGCGGTTACACCTTACTAACATAATCTTTGTAAAGGCTTCGTAGTGTGGCTTGCTAGTCATCTCATCTAAGGTATGTGATGAACCACTAGCGTAGCTCACGACTTGTGGGTAAAAATGTGCAACCTCTCGAGAGTGTAAAACTGATGCATCAGCCGTGCTCACGGTTATGAGCGGCCCAGATGCTTTATGTGATTAGTTGGGTTATGGATGGTTTTTGGTAAAATCCTGGTTAACCATGATGCTTAATTTCTTCTATGCAATATCTTTGAGATAAAAGTTTCTCTACTCACTTTAGTAAATAGCTTTAATAAAATTTGACCAATTAAAAGCAATGCAGTGGAGTCAGCTAACCTTAGAGCCTCATGGTTCTGTTATACTTGTTGAGTACGAGTTGTGTGCTCACGCTTGTTCTTTTCCGTTTATTCCTTGTTGGGGGGACAAATCCAACCGCTGCTCAGTCAATGGAGATACGGAGGATTATCAAGAAGTCTAGGCTCTTCGCTCTTCCAGTGGACGTCCCTGTGGCGGCTCTAGTTGCTTTCCGTTTACGCTTCCGCTTTTACATACTCTATGTTAAAGACAAGTGTCTATTATGGTAATAATACTTATGATGTAATCGTTAAACGTTATATTATGACATGTCCTGTGATGACAATTTGTCCTATACATGTGAGACTCGTTCCTGGCGCATGTATAGTATGCACGGTTTTGGTTCATTGAAAACCGGGTGTGACAGATTGGTATCAGAGCCGTGTCGACTGTAGGACGGAAGCCTAGTTAGTACGGGTCGAAATTTAAGGATTTCCTCCTTCTCTTCCTCCTGCTTTTAAAAAGTTTTCTTTTCTTTAAGTTTATACTACAATCCTATGTTCCTACATTATTTTCAATTCTCTTAACTCCTTTTTTAGAACTGATCTTAACCCAATCTTGGTCGTTTTCTTTGTAGATGGTCCGTACCAGACTGACCGCCCGCAAGCAAACCGGTGCACCCCCGCAAGGCTACCATGTTCCCTTGGCACCACGGAACCCAGAACCAGAAGATCTAGTGCCACCCCCGCCTCTGCAGGAACCCATCATAGTGGGAGATGACTCTGAAGACCCCAGTGAAGCCAGCTCTTTCACTGAGAACACAGAAGAGGATCCAGAGGAGAATCCAGCCCCTGAACTAGAGGTAGAAGCACCTGAGTGGTCACATCACATTGCCGTTCAGATAGAGGATGATCAAGGACCTGCTGTCAAAAGAGAGAGGGTGATCGCCACCTGGGTCAACATCGACCATACCCACCCAGGCAACGGTCTCAACTTTCCCGGACTGCTTCGGGAGTGCCTCCAGGAAATCGGCCTCGACAACTTCACCACCTCCTACTTCGCCACTCAGAGTACGCACCCGATTCTACCTGACAGATGGGTGGCCAATGCGTTGATCGAACGCTACAACCTCATCCACGGAGGGAAGACCATTATGGGTGAATACTGCTGCGTGACGATCCATGAGACGATGGAAGCTGCCATTGAAGATGCTGCACGCCAAGCTCTGGGAACCATCTGCTACGACCACCGTACCCCGTTGAGCCAGACCTGTTTCCGCTACTTCCCTCGCCGCATAGAAGGCCAAGCTGGGCACGAGATCGCTTCGATGGTGTTGGAGGATGACAAGAGGGTAAGGAAGATGGCACGGTACATCGCGGCCCTCAACTCCGCCCACGACATCGTGTTGGACGAGCTTCACCGCAAGACCAAGAGGGTGGCAGAACTTGAAGCTACACTTGCCGGCCTCCAAGGACCAAAGCCTCGAGTGCCAGACGTGACTCCGTCCCAGTGCAAATCCCGCAAGAGGACCCGCAAGGGGGAACTAAATGGTGCCACTAGGATTCTTTTCCATGAGGATTAGGATTACCCTTATCTTTGCTTCACATCGCTAGTACGTTTGAGTCGAGTTGGTCTATAAACGCTTTGAGTCTAGTTCAGTGTTTGGTTGTTTGTGCTTGTGAACTATGTTTGAGTTGGCATTTTGGTTGCTTGATCATGTCCAACTATGGGGATTGTCCATAGTCAAACCAGTTTGAGTTGAGTTTAATAAAAATAGTCAGTTGGGATGAACAACTACTCTATTACTCCTCTCTACCTCATCTAGCTGACGCTCGTTCATCATGGACTAATGACCAACCTGCAACCTCAAAATCTACTTCACCTTGTGAGAGGGATATACATCCTTATGGACTTTCTTTTGTTGCCCACAGATGGTTGGAACTAGAGGACGTGGTGCTAGGGGCGCCCAAGGAAGTAACCAGGGCCACGACCATCCCGACCACCCGTTGCCCAATCCACCACCACTGACGGCCGAGCAGTTCTTTGCCATGCAAACGCAGATGATGGCCACAGTGAACAATGCCATCTTGGCCCTACAACAAGCTCAGGTGCAGGCGCCACCACCACCTCCTCCGCCTAGGGACAGGCGTGGGGATTTCATGAAGGGGCATCCCCCAACCTTCTCCCACGCTGCAGATCCACTACAGGCTGATGACTGGCTTCGTGCTGTGGAGAGACAGCTGGAGATCGCCCAGTGCGATGACCGGGAGAGAGTCCTGTATGCTGCAGGACAACTTTGTGGTGCTGCTTTGGATTGGTGGGAGTCATACCGCCAGCAGGATCGCGATGCCTTCACCTGGGCTCAGTTTAGAGAGAACTTCAGGAGTCACCACGTACCGGCTGGGACCATGAAGATGAAGAAGAAGGAGTTCCTCTCGCTCAAGCAAGGGAGCATGTCCGTCACTGAGTATCGTGACAAGTTCCTGCAGCTTGCAAGGTACGCCACAGCAGAGGTCGCTGAGGATGGCGGTAAACAGGAGCATTTCATGGAAGGGCTCAATGACACCCTGCAGTTCCACCTCATGAACTTCACCTTCCCCAGCTTCAATCACCTGGTAGATCGTGCGCTCCTTACAGAACGCAAACATCGGGAGATGGAGGAAAGGAAGAGGAAGCTCATACCTGCACCGTCCGGGAGCAACACCCGCCCCCGCTACCAACAACAGCAGCAGCCACCGCGGCCAGGATACCCGCAGAACCACCAGGGGCAGCAGATGGCCCAGGGGCAACGCTACCAGAATCAGCCTCCTCGCCCTGCATATCAAGCTCAGCGTCAGGGGCAGCCTAACCCCCCTGCACCAGCTCAGGCTCCTATCATTGGCAGAAGTTGCTACAAGTGCGGTGACCCGGGGCACTATGCCAATGTCTGCCCTCAGAAGACAGCCCCCAACCCGCAGAGACCAGGACCGGTCCAGCAGCCGCAAGCTCAGGGGCGCAACAATGGGAACGCCAAGGCGCCGTGGCAAGGAAAGGTGAACCATGTGACGGCAGAAACTGCAGCTGAGGCCCCAAACGTCATGATCGGTACGTTCTTGGTCAACTCTCATCCTGCTACCGTACTATTTGATACTGGTGCCACCCACTCCTTTATTACCAAATCCTTTGCTGAACAACATAAAATACCCATTAGCATGTTGAAAAAGGATATGATAATTACTTCACCTGGAGGGGAAATAAGAACCAATGTGATCTGTACCAGAGTCAGGATTAACATAAGGGGGTTAGAGTTTCATACTAGTCTGTTAGTCATAGAACCGATGGGCATCGACGTCATCCTGGGAATGGAAACATTGACCAAATGGGGAGTCAGAATTGACTGTGCCAAGAGGACTGTTCATATGACAACGCCAGATGGCCAGGAAGTAAGAGTCGGCGCATCCAAACCCTCCGGTTATCTGCATCGGATGGAGGTCCAACCTACAGATGGCATTCGAGTAGTGTGTGAATATCCTGATGTCTTTCCGGAAGAGTTACCAGGTATGCCGCCTGACCGAGACATTGAGTTTTCTATAGACCTTTTACCTGGTACTGCTCCTATATCTAAAAGACCATATAGAATGGCACCCCAGAACATGAGGAAGTTAAACAAAACATAGATGAGCTGCTAGCAAAGGGATTTATTCGCCATAGTACCTCTCCGTGGGCTTTTCCTGTTCTGTTTGTTGATAAGAAGGAAGGGCCTGCTCGACGGATGTGTGTGGATTATCGTGCATTGAACGAGGTGACTATTAAGAACAAGTATCCTCTGCCACGCATTGATGATTTGTTTGATCAGTTGCAAGGTGCCTGTGTATTCTCCAAAATAGACCTGAGATCTGGCTACCACCAGTTGAAGATCCGTCCCTCAGATATTCCTAAGACTACTTTCATCACAAAGTATGGTCTCTATGAGTATACTGTGGTGTCTTTTGGTCTGACTAATGCCCCTGCTTTCTTCATGAGTTTAATGAATAAGGTGTTCATGGATTATTTGGACAAGTTCGTGGTGGTATTCATTGATGATATCCTGATCTACTCCAAAACCGAGGAGGAACATGAGGAGCACTTGAGGCTAGTTCTGCAGAGATTGAGGGATCACAAGCTATATGCAAAGTTGAGCAAGTGTGAGTTCTGGATTGACGAGGTACCATTCCTTGGTCATATCATCTCTAAGGGGGGGATCTCAGTGGACCCTGGCAAGGTCATATCAGTGTTGGATTGGAAGGTGCCACAGACTGTCAAGGAAGTACATGGATTTTTGGGCTTAGCAGGATATTACCGGAGATTCATAGAGAATTTCTCGAAGATTGCGAAGCCGATGACCACGTTGCTTGAGAAGGATGCTGAGTTCATCTGGAGCAAGGAGAGGCAAGCAGCTTTTGAAGAGTTGAAGAAGAAGCTGACCACTGCACCTGTGCTGACATTGCTAGATCTGCAGAAAAGGTTCACAGTATATTGTGATGCTTCAGGCGACGGTCTGGGTTGTGTGCTGATGCAAGAAGGAAAGGTGATTGCCTATGCCTCCCGACAGCTACGCAAGCATGAGGTAAATTATCCTACACATGACTTGGAGTTAGCAGCAGTTGTCCATGCACTTAAGATATGGCGTCACTATCTCTTTGGGCAAAGATGTGAGATATACACGGATCACAAGAGTCTTAAGTATATCTTCACTCAGAATGAGCTGAACATGAGGCAGCGCAGATGGTTAGAACTGATCAAGGACTACGACTTGGAGATACATTATCATCCAGGGAAAGCCAACGTGGTGGCTGATGCTTTGAGCAGAAGAAGCTACGTCAACATGGCCATAGCATTCCAGATGCCACGTGAGTTATGTGAGGAGTTCGAAAGTTTGAGTTTGGGTTTTGTGCATCATACTGCAGCTACCTTTGAAGCCGAACCAACTCTGGAACAAGAAATTCGAAGACATCAAGCCTAGGATGAGAAGATCCAGGAGATACGCGAGCAGATCCAGATAGGCAAAGCGCCCAACTTCAGGGAAGATGAGCAAGGTACAGTATGGTACAAGAACCGGATTTGTGTGCCAGATGTGGACAGAATCAAGAAGTTGATCCTGAGTGAGGCCCATGATACAGCTTACTCTATCCATCCCGGGAGTACTAAGATGTATTATGACCTCAAGGAGAGATTCTGGTGGTTTGGAATGAAACGTGCCGTAGCAGAGTATGTGGCAATTTGTGACACTTGTCAGAGGGTCAAGGCAGAACATCAGAGGCCAGCAGGACTATTGCAACCGTTGAAAATTCCAGAATGGAAGTGGGAGGAAATCAGCATGGACTTTATTGTTGGGTTACCTCGCACCCAGAAAGGTTACAACTCCATATGGGTAGTAGTGGATCGTCTGACCAAGGTCGCCCACTTCATACCTGTGAATACTACCTACTCCGGGGCAAGGTTGGCAGAACTATACATCTCTAGGATTGTGTGTTTGCATGGGGTTCCTAAGAGGATTATATCCGATAGGGGATCACAGTTCACTTCTCGCTTTTGGGAGCAATTGCATGATTCACTGGATACCAAGCTTCGTTTCAGCACAGCTTACCATCCGCAGACAGACGGTCAGACAGAAAGGACCAATCAAATACTGGAAGATATGTTGCGAGCATGTGTCATCCAATATGGCACAAGTTGGGACAAGTGCTTACCTTATGCCGAGTTCTCCTACAACAACAGCTATTAGGTCAGTATCAAGAAATCACCATTTGAAGCTTTGTATGGTAGAAGGTGTAGGACTCCTTTGCTCTGGGATCAGAAAGGAGAGAAGCAAGTGTTTGGACCGGACATTATCAAGGATGCGGAGGAACAAGTACGGATAGTCCGAGAGAACTTGAGAATTGCTCAGTCTAGGCAGAAAAGCTATGGAGATGTCAGACGGAGAGATCTCACGTTCAAGGAAGATGACTTTGTGTATCTGAAGGTGTCACCTATGCGGGGAGTACGCAGATTCAACATGAAGGGAAAACTAGCACCCAGATATGTTGGACCATTCAAGGTACTAGAAAAGAGAGGAGAAGTGGCTTATCGCTTAGAGTTACCTTCTAGTCTTTCAGGTGTGCACGATGTATTCCATGTCCCGCAGCTGAAGAAGTGCTTGAGAATACCAGAGGAGCAGGCGCCTTTAGAAGGGTTGGAAGTGCAAGAGGACTTGACCTACACTGAGCACCCTATAAAGATTCTGGAAACATCTGAGAGGGTGACCCGGAATAAGAGGATCAAGATGTGCCGAGTGCAATGGAAATACCACACAGAGGAGGAAGCTACTTGGGAAAGGGAGGATGAGTTGAGGGCAGCATACCCTGATCTCTTTGCTAACCAGCCTATGTGAATCTCGGGGCGAGATTCCTTGCAAGGGGGGTAGGTCTGTAACACCCTAAGTTTAATTTCCAGCATTTTATAATAAATTCAATATGCTTTATTTATTTTCTAGGATTTATTGTGCCTAGTATGCATTTTTCATTATCTTTTGAACTAAATATTGCAATATATCCTAAGGTCAACATGTTTGTGCATTCATGCTGGAGCATATTTTTATTTGATGAGTGGCATAAGTTTTGAATTCAAATTTATTTGAATTCATAGTTTGCTTTTGAGTTTAAAAGAAAAGAGAGAAATAGAAAAGAGAGGGAAAATGCAGGAAAAAGAAAAAAAGAGAAATCAGCCCACCTCCCTGAGCCGACCCACCAGCCACCCTCACCCGAGCCGGCCCAGGCGAGGCGGCCCAGCCGGCCTCCCGCGCGCCGCCTCTCTCCCGCGCGCCGCCTCTCTCCCTCGCGCCGCTGACAGGCGGACCCGCGCCCGTCGAGCCGCTGACAGGCGGGACCCACCTGTCATCCCCAACCTCCTGGCTTTCCATTTCGGGCGACGGCGACTTTCCTTTTTCGGCCCCCGCCTTTCCTTCTCTACACCGGCCGACTCCGAGGAGGAGAGCTTCCCCCGCCGCCTTCCCCGTATTCCCCGCTCTCCTGCGCACCGAGTCCCCAAAGGAATCGAAGGATTCCCTTCCTTCCCGAGAGCGCGCGCCGAAGGAAACTCCGGCCGCCGCCTTCCTTACCGTGCCGCCCCCTTCCGAGCCACTCCGGTCCTATAAATAGCACGCCGGGCTTCGCCCTTTCCCCCTCAACCTCGCCAGCAGCCGCAATCGAGCCCTAGCCGTCGCGAGCCGCTCAATTCCGCCGCCACCGTCCGAGGTGAGTAACGCCGGCGAGGTGCAATTCGCCCTCTGTGGTCGCGCTCCCGCCGCCCTAACCCCTCCGCCGTGCTCTGCAGGACCTCGCGACCCCGTTCCGCTAGCTCTCGACGCCCGTGGACGCTCCGACCGAGCTCTCCGCGAAGCCCCGAGCCGCTCCGCCGCCTCCGCTCGTCGCCGACCATCCTCCGGCAGCTCCCGGTCGTCGACAACCCCACGGTGAGCTTCGCCGTGGTCCCGTCTTGCTTTCTAGCTAGGTCCGGTCCCGAATCGCGCCCCGGAACACCGGGCATCGCGAGCTCCGGCGATGCGCCGCCGTCCCCGATGGTCGCCGCCGGCGAAACCTCGCCTTTCAACCTCAGCCGTCCGATCCAGAACGGATGCACGAGATTATAACGTGATCCGATCTCACCTCGGCCGTTAGATCTAGATCCGACCGTCCGGACCAGATGGTGACCGGTCAACTGCGGTCGTCGCCGTTTTTTTTGTTAAAGAGACCCTCGGTTTTTCCGAAATCAACCCGCGGTCCACGCCAGTTCAAAAATAATTACAGATCGGCCCAGTTTTTAATGTTTTAGCCCCTGCGCTATTGAAAAATAGAACCCGCAGTCCAGAGGCTGTGTTTTTGTGCTTTAGACCTCGGATCTTTCCTGAAATTACAGAATTGGTCCCTGGTTTTTCCAAAACAGCCCAGATTTTGAGTTTTCTTCATAAATAGGTCCCTAGAACCTTGTTTTGGCCATAACTTTTCCGTTTTAACTCCGTTTTGGGCGATTCTTTCGCTCACGTGACCGTGGTAATATGTAGAACAGTTCTAAACTAGTTTTGTGTTCTGTTTTGATGTATTGGTGTACTGTTTCTTATCTTTTGTCCATTGTTTGCATGTATGCTCGTATATGGATGCTTGTGTGACGTTTGGACGTAAGTAGACGTTGATCCGTCTGAGGTGAACGAGGAGCCACCTTTTGACATTTGTGAGCAGCAGCAAGAGCACCTTGAGGAAGGCAAGTATAACATGAGCAACACCTATCACCTTTAATTCATTGCATATGCATGTGTTGATCTTGTATGCCTATAAGGACGATACATTAGCCACTTTGATCTCAATGTGAACCTTTTGGGTTGCATGTGGTTAAGTTTTTGCTAGGTGCTGCGCCAACATACACCTATGCTATGTTTTTAATTAATGTTGATTAATGGATCTATGCAATTAATTGTTTGAGCGTGACCCTCTGTGCCGTGTGCTTGAGTGGTGCATGTCTCATTTAAAATTTGTTTTTTAGCAACTTGGTTTAGGGGGCATGAGCATTGTGCTTAGTGGTTTTGCTCATAGCCACTTTCCATAAGGACCGGTTCGCAAAGCGACAACCTGGGACAACAGCACTTCCATAAGACTGGTATGGGACGGTCTTAGCTGATTAATTAGATTGTTTTAGTTTGGGAGTAACTTACCTGCGGGGCAAGAGGGGAGGTGTGCTTCTGTGGCCCTCGCGCTGCTTGGGTTGAGTGTGATGTGTTCTTCTCCCCTTGAGGCTTGCTCCACCGTTGCATAACCTGAAACCTTAGCGGTTACACCTTACTAACATAATCTTTGTAAAGGCTTCGTAGTGTGGCTTGCTAGTCATCTCATCTAAGGTATGTGATGAACCACTAGCGTAGCTCACGACTTGTGGGTAAAGATGTGCAACCTCTCGAGAGTGTAAAACTGATGCATCAGCCGTGCTCACGGTTATGAGCGGCCCAGATCCTTTATGTGATTAGTTGGGTTATGGATGGTTTTTGGTAAAATCCTGGTTAACCATGATGCTTAATTTCTTCTATGCAATATCTTTGAGATAAAAGTTTCTCTACTCACTTTAGTAAATAGCTTTAATAAAATTTGACCAATTAAAAGCAATGCAGTGGAGTCAGCTAACCTTAGAGCCTCATGGTTCTGTTATACTTGTTGAGTACGAGTTGTGTGCTCACGCTTGTTCTTTTCCGTTTATTCCTTGTTGGGGGGACAAATCCAACCGCTGCTCAGTCAATGGAGATACGGAGGATTATCAAGAAGTCTAGGCTCTTCGCTCTTCCAGTGGACGTCCCTGTGGCGGCTCTAGTTGCTTTCCGTTTACGCTTCCGCTTTTACATACTCTATGTTAAAGACAAGTGTCTATTATGGTAATAATACTTATGATGTAATCGTTAAACGTTATATTATGACATGTCCTGTGATGACAATTTGTCCTATACATGTGAGACTCGTTCCTGGCGCATGTATAGTATGCACGGTTTTGGTTCATTGAAAACCGGGTGTGACATATGTTAGTTTAGGAAAGAGTTTGAGTCTATCTTTAGAAAAGGGTTACCTTGAGGGTCAAGTCTGCGGACTATAAATTTGTAACCCTTTGTTCATAATATACCAGCTACAGCATTACGCTCTAAGCAGATATGTGTCTCACTCATCAACCCTCTGTGCATCGCCACCCTGGCTCCTAGGTTTATTCTCTCCTTGTAAGCATCATGCTGCCCTAGCGAGTTCTTCTAGGTCGACTAGGGCAGCGAAGTGTTTACTGGATCTATGGCGAACCTTGTACTGAAGCGTTTTTAATGGCAAGGTTTGCTAGTTATCCCTCGTGACATCAATATGCCTTAATGTTTTCTCTAGTAGATTGTGTTAGGGTTGCTTGCTGTCGTGCGTTTATCTCGGTGAGTCTCGTACTAAGCTTCGCAGGTATCGTGATTCACTAGATATCATTGCATGTTTATCGATCTGTTTATGTATCTGTGCTTCATGTAGTAGATCGATATTCGTGTCGCTTGTTGTATGTTATCTAATTGTTTGTTACAATCCACGACATGCCACCACAGCGTGTGCATGTGACATGCCGATAGATCAACGTACATCAAGCACTCTATCTATACATGTCGAAATTTGTATCTGTTTAGCTAGGTGGATTTCTTTGGAGGTCCTGGTTAAAAGCCGATCTGGCTGCTCGGATCTGTTATATCATGCTTTTAGATAGGGTTTTCCGTACATCTTTTGCCTCCTTGTTTTGTGCTTTGCGATGAATTAGCCTAACAGGAAACAAGGAGGCGATCGGCCCGCATGAGCCGATCAACTCGGAGGAACAAGGCCGATCCACGCGATCGGCTGGGATTTTATGCCAGTTTGCTTGTCTTTGTATCTGTAGGGCGATCCTCCGATCATGCACACGCACGCAAACCTCCCCGGCTGAAAGGTCAAGCTGGGCGGCACGCCTGGAACCCCCTCTGATACCATTGGAGGGTCGACCGCAGTGGCAGCGTTACTTCCCGGATCCTATGTGTGTCACTCGTCTGAACCCGAGAAGAATTAGGCGACAACGCAAATTGGCACGCCCGGTTGAACCCCACCTTCTGCATGATTAGAAATCAGAGACGGCATACATTTTCGTAAGTCAACTAAAAAAATCGGCTCAGGTAAAAATATTTTATTCTGCTCGGGAGACAGATAGAGCCAATTTATTATTTACAACAGCCGATGACAAGATATGAAGCATCATCGACTCATAGAAGTAATTGTTGAAGAAAGGGCAGACCACAATCAGCCTGATGAGAAGTCAAGGCAGAGTGTATCTTTGCAAATGAATAGAAAAAAATCGGCTCGTCTAAGAAATATTTTAGCCGATTTGGTATATTTATTCAATTTTGGCGTCGAGTGGGCAAGCACAGGCGTCTTTATGATGAGTCTACTCGAAGATACGACATCATGATAAAAAATCGGCTCATCTAATTATTTTATTCGGAAGGCAGGAAGAGCCGATTTACATGAAGATTCGAGCAACAACTGCAGCGTCGGCTTACATCGGAACAAGTCAACAAGAAGGATCGGCTTGCTTAAAAAAATATATATTTTTTATTCTGCTCGGGGACAGAAAGAGCTGATCTATTATCCAAAACAACGCAGTCTGATGGTGAGATCATGACAAATACACAGATGATCAACGGCCGATTGGATATAATCGGTTAAATCTACTATCGGCTCTTGAAACGGAAGTGCAATCAGCTCTTTATTAACGAGAAAGTGCAATCGGCTCCTTATTAGAGGGCTGTTATCGGCTCTTTTGCTAAAAAAAGGGACATGCATATCAGCCGATTGAGTGCTATCGTCTCTTTTGCATTGAAAATCAATTTATTCGCGAAGCCGGTTCAGACTGCAGAGACGGTCCGTACGAAAACGGACGCCCAGGCTGCATACGGATTCCGTTTTGGACGTTATACATATGGACGTAAAGCTAAAGAGATAAGCTTTCCAACGCAATAAGAATCATGTCCAAATATGCTGGGAGTGAACAGGAATTGATAAAACAGTAGGACATCCAGAATTGGCTACGATTGGTATCGGCTAATATTTTGATATTATTTTGTCAGTTCATCCTCGCAAGGTGTACAGGCATACTTGGTTGTCGAAGAGATAGCCAATCGAGACCATCGGCTCCTAAAAGATGCAAGGTCAAACATTGTTTGTACGGGAGAGGCCAAAGCTAGTCCGTGTGGCCGGCCGACAGTGGAGCACATACTTTTTCAGCATACCAGGAGAAGTGCTCTCGCTCGGAGGGCATGACGACCTACCTCAAGATTACAAAGCTACTAGTGTCACGACGTCGACTGCGCTGGGGGGCATGGAAGGCTGCCCCAAGAAAATAAAAGATGGAGGAATTGCCGGCACAATGTTGTCGGCTATGCGTTTAAGTATCAGAAGGGCACGGGTATTTTGAAGACAGTGCAGTGCATACAAGGGTGTCGATATTCAGTCATCGGCAGAAACAGGACCATGAAGCCATCGTGCGTCTGGAGCCATTACTACAGCTGGCTGTTCCAGTCGCCGGCCCTCTTTCGATGTCGTCATCATCAGGTGCTTCGGTTCCTGAGCAGGAGTGTCCGTTATCACAGTCGATCGATTCAGTCACCAGTGCTTCTACAACGCCATCGACATCAACTACTTCAGCTGTGGCACCGGTGCGTCTACGGCATCATCGACATCGACTACTTTGGCTGCCGCGCCAGTGCGTCTACGGCATCGTTGACATCGACTGTCCTGGTTGTCACGCCGAAGCATCCGTCCCTACGATGCCGTCACCTTCAGCGGCTCCGGCTCTCACATGGAGCATCCATCCGTACGGCGCCAATGTCGTCGCCTGCTTCGACTCCCGTGCCGGAGCGTCCATCACATCAGCCGATCGATGCGGCCCCCATACTCCTACGGTGGCATTACCATCGGCTACTTTGGCTCCTGCGCCGAAGCGTCTGTCATCTCAGACGATCGAGCCGACCACCGGTGTGTCAACGATGCTGTCAACTTTGGTTGCTTCGACTCCTGCGCCAAAACGACCTCACCTCAGCCGGTCGATTCAGCCACCGTGCTCCTATGGCGGCATAATCATCGGCTCCCTCGACAAAGCATTCAAAGAACCCCCGTACTACAATCTGCTGATTGGATTTCAGACCAGCTTCATCTTAAGGTCAGCATGTATTGTTTTCATTATTTTCTTCACTGATCTATTGCAGGCTATGGATGTTCTACTTCTCAACAACCGATAGTTTTGATGACGAGCATAGATCAGATGAGATTGATGCTATCGGCTTGTCAACAGCCGATTCGACCGGTAAGACTAAAAACCACAAGTTCATTATCATGCAGCATGTACACTCGTCACTTGCACTAGCTTCCTTGTATGGTTAGTAGCTTTTAGTTGTGCTTCATGTATATGCTTTGAGGTGTGGATGCTGTTGACCATGTATAGTTAAGCTCTTTTTAATATGTTGAATATCCGATGCTGAGCATGGCTTTTATTCTTTGAAAAATCTGAAATATGGTCACCGCTTTACCTGGCAACTAGTATGTGTAGGCTGATTTTGCTTTTGCTATCTTGTACATGCCTGGTAGCTATGTCGTTTACCCTGGAATCCAGTATGCAGCTTGAGCCTTAATGCTTGCATGGTAATCTTGCGCTGAATTAAATTAAATTAAAAAAATGATGTCCATGTGTATGCTATAATGAAAAGATCTAGGTGGATTTGCTTTGTCTCACTGATCTAGTTCGAGACTGCTTGCTTTTGCACTTTGACAAGAACTTGGACTAGGTTGTGAATAACCAAAACCTTGCTTTAAGCTTCTCATGGTTCAATAAACCTAAGCTTAGCATTGGTTGGTAAGAAGTGGCACGACAAGCAAATAACCCCTGGCATCTAAAGAAAGGCTTGCTTGAAATTCAAATGCAATATATTTAATTTGCAAGACCTGGGGGATGAGTAGTCAAGATTGCTAAAAGGTCCTTGTATCGAGAAGGCTCACTTGGATAGATACTTGCTAGCTTTTGCTTATCATGCTTTATCATACTAGTTGGCTGGGCAAGGTGGTAATGCTTTTATTTTGAAAATCCTAAAATTGCTTGCCCATGTTCTAATATAGATATATTCTCCTGAGTTTTTCCATGCGGTGTCTTTATGCTATACCCACACTGCATGTACATGCTAGCACTTGTAAATGCTTTTGGGCATACCTGAAAGCTTTCACTTACACACCTTGCATGACATAACATATCTTGTGGGGGAGCAACTTTTTTTTATCACTGATATTGGTTTGGCTTGCGTTGACTTTTTGTCAAATCAAATATGATCCATCGGCTTCTAGCTGATTCACAATATTCTCTGTAGTGCCGGAACCGGCAATCAATTGTTTTGCAAGTAATCCACAGGGTTCACATTTTTATTCATCCAATGGAGAATCGACTACCTGCTGAAATATCTACCAGTCGTCGGGGTTTCGCTTTCGGCATTCGACAGTCATAAAGGAGAGGCCTGTACTCATGTTCGGCCAATTAGCCGATCATGGCCGGCTACTGCTCGGAAGAATTACTATTGGCTGAATTATTGAAGAGAAGAAAGTCCTGTAATCGGCATGAATGATGTGTGCAATCATCAGTCAATCTCGGCGCAAAGGAGAAGGTTGAGGCTAGTCCAAACAATCAGCTACAAAAATATTAAGCCGATGAAGCACAAGTGCGATCACATAAGTCAGCACCAACCTTAGAGCAGGAGGTTCAAGATTGGTCTCCAACAACATTAGGACTAGTTAATGAAGGCGTGAGGCTGGTTCAAGCAATCGGCCATAAAAAAAATTATGCCTAAGGAATCAAGCTGATGAGGACCGATCCTTCGGCTTGAGGGGCAGGACCATTAGTAGAATGAGAAGACAATTTGAAGAGATGATGTTCTTATGCATTTTGCCGCAGATGTGTAAGAGGAGTCTGATATATTTGGCCAAACTTGGGGGGCATGTGTTAGCACCAAAATTTGACCAAGACTGGTAGGCCAAAATGTCAAAAAAAGTCAAGGGTAAAGGAATCCACTTGGCCAGGCCTGTATCATAAGTTTGGCCAAATATGATGATGATTGTGTGCCCAAGGCCCAAGCCAAGATGGAGTGATAAGCCTAATCCACATTGAAGCCCAGTTTACTCGTGAGACTGGTTTAGACTGCAGAGTAGGCCACATGAAAATGGTCGCCCAGGCCACATACGGACTCCGTTTTTGGCGTTTGTTAACGTCACTTAAGCACGCCAAACCTTATACGCCAAGCGACAGTATCGGTTGTAGCCTTTCTCCAAGATGAGTACCAAGTGTTTGTCAATCCATGGAAAACTAAGCTTAAACTACTATTAATCATGGATTAATCAATTACTAATAGCTCTAATGGATCTAATAAGCTAAAGGATGATAAATGATAATCTAATCACAAACTAGATATAAACTAGACTATAGCATAAAATGGATTAAGAACAAGAGCTTGATAAGATCAAACTAAGCAAGATCGATTATGAAGCTAATACGACTAAGGGATTAGCAAGAGATATGAGACAAACTTCTTATAAACTATGAACCATCCTGAACATGGATCTATCGTGAAACATAGAATAAACATGGTCATGAATGTCATAAACTGCCTCGAACCTTTCCCTCCAACCACTTGTCACATAAGTCAGGGTAATCGATGAACTAGCAAGCCTAAACCATATCTAAGCATGAGTAAATTCAATCAACCAACTAAGGTAAAAAGATCTACTAAAATACATGAGATTAATCATGCCGGCCGGGCACATGTAGAGATGAAGCATTGCAAAGACATGGATCATAGATCATGTATAAATATAGAACTTATTGCACAAAGACAATTTCATTGATTGAACTCAAGGTTTATCATAGTAAAACAAGAATAACAACAAGTTTACATGACATACATCATAAACCAGGAATGCTTAGTTGTCGAATTCGACGAGATGAAGCATCCACCAAAAGATGAACTCGAAACTCACCGGGAGCATCTAGGGTCGGCCGACCAGACCCCCCTGGGGTCGGCCGACCCTCTCTGTTCCTGCCTCCTCTTGCTTCACCCTTTAGCTGAGACCTCCTACTCACCGAAACTTACAAAGTTGGACCCCTAACCCCCGAGTTGGAGCTCTATTACAATGAATTGGATGGCCTCTCCCCCTAGGTAGGCCACATATTTATACCCCAGAGGGTGCCCTATATATGAAAACTATTAGGTCGGTTTGATAAGGCTTCTATGACCTATTTCCATGTATATACAACCCTCTTGAAGGTTCTTGGTCGTTCATAAACTTCATTGCTTGAAGATAAAGCTATTGCAATTGTTTTTCCCGAAATCCAACTTTTCTTATTCTGCAGCATTTAGTATTTCGACCATAACTTCCTCATCTGGAGTCCAAATAATGCAAACTCGGACTCTAAATTGTAGAGATCGAAGAGATCTACAACTTTGTATTCAAACTTTCTTCATTTGACATTATTAAAGTCTCCGAATTGGGCCTACAAAGTGCTGCTATCCTGAATTCTGAGGGTATTTCGAGATTAAGTTGGAACTTGGATTGATCTTGTGATAAACCTTCCTTATCTTCAATTTCCTCATACTCAAGCAATCCTTAGCTCCTGGAACATTCTCAACTAATGGGCTTGGGTCTTCATTTGGGCTTCAATTGTTATTCTTTTATTAATCACGTCTCCTCCCTGGACTTGTAGCGTTGATCCATCAACGAGTAGCCTTCTCATTTATCGCAATTATACCACATTTTCCTGCAATATTTAATAAAGTGCAAAAACAAAGATCATACTGCAATATGGGGTTAATTGTTAGCAAAATATGACTTCATCGTGAGATTTATCTCTAAAAACACAACAAAACACCTCAAAATAGAGCATAAAAACCGTTGTTATCTTGCGCCAACAACATCCCCACACTTAGGTCTTGCTAGTCCTCGAGCAAAGAGATCGATCAAAAACTCAACTAAATTTAAGCAAGTTCTAAACAATCACTTTTCAAACTAACCAAGCTCAGAAATCAACTCAATTTTGATATGGGCATTTTAATCAACTTTCATGCATAGAGGTCCCCACAAAAATTTTTGAAATCAAATGAATCATAAAAATGCCAAAACTTTGTTTCAAAATCAAAATGAAGGGGTTTTTGTATGAAAATAATCTCCATGGATCAAGAAATTACATTGGTCCTTCTTTGTCAAGCTCACATATAGGCACTCAGATTTTGTGGCTATTCTATATATCATTGCTCACCTCTCACCTCTCCTAGGTGTATATGTAGATCTTGGTAAGGGCTAGCAAAGTTAACTCAACTTATTGTTCAGCTAAGATATCTTTCTGAAGATTATCCAATCACCTTGAAATATTTGGTCATCGAAAATAGATAAAATGAAAATAATAAAGTAGAGGGGTAGAAAAAGAAGATATAGAAAGTGACATGTGCAATTTGTGGAATGAAAAATATGGGATAACTGGATTCCCAATAAAGGATTGCACATGGTTGGAAAAAGTGAAAGTTTTTGCTCAATACACTGATAGACATTAACTCAACTCTTCACTTTCCAAAATTCCTCCTCTAAATTGTTTTTTCTTACTCTCTCTCCCCTTTTTTCTTTTCTTTTCTCTTTTTTTGTTCTTTTTCTTTTTTTCACCCACTCTTTCTTTCTTTTTTTAGCCTCTCTTATTCTTCTTCTTTTTTCACTCCGCCATTGATTTACTATATCAAGATGATTAAAGAACTTTCCCTCGTGATTAGAAAATGAGCAAAAACTTCACTATGTAGAAAAATTGAGTGTCGAAAGATCAAAAGGTTTAAAGGATACGGAATTCAGCAATTCTAGTGCTCTAGTGTACAACAACTAGTATTGAATATATATATGTAGATGCTAGCAATTAAGAGATAAAAATAGATGACCAAATTACTCAAGAGATCAAACTTTCTAAAGGAATCAACCTTAACCAAACTCATTTGAGATAACCAGCTTATAATTTGTTTTAACCTAGGCTCTAATAGGATTTATCCTCTCTCTTGACAAAGGGATGGAACACTTGACCATAGAAGTTTTTGTAAATAGGGCAATTAAATCATCTTCCAAATCATTTCCTAAAGAAGGTTAGCAAAGCTATAAAACATCGTCCTTCTAATCAAAACATGGGTTATGCAATACTAATCAATCTTTTAAGCACCACAATAAACATATCATGAATCTGAGTGAGATCAATCATCAAAGTCAAAGTAGAGAACAAACTTAAATAAAGTGAGAATCAAAATTTATTTATTATTATTGTGATGGTGATGACTATCCTCCCCACACTTGAACAAAGCAACTTCCTCGATGATTTTTATTCCAAAAGTTCAAAAGAGATTTATTTCTAAAGAAATGGGGAGCTCACAAACCAAAAATCAAATAAATCCGACGCAAAAACGGACCAGGTCGGCCGAGCCTACCCCCCTCGGGTCGGCCAACCCTAGCTCTTTTTAAAGCCAAACGTCGCCAAATTTTTACAAGATATCGACTACCTTTTTTAAACAAAAATGCATGGAAAATCCGAAAAGAAATGAAAAGCAAAACACGAATATATATATACATATATACAAAGAGCTTTCAAAATTAGGGATCCGCGATATGATGACGTACCTTTTCCTTGATGAAATCATATGTATCAATATATTGAATTTGAAATTTGTCTTGTTCAATAAATACCTTAAGTCGTTGGCCATTCACCATGAAACGATTCCCTTTGATATCCATTATAGTCACAGCTCCAGTAGGAGATACATTGTGCACCGCGTAAGGTCCATCCCATTTGTGTTGCAACTTTCCTTTGCCAAATAATTTGAATCTTGAATTGTAGAGAAGAACCTTATCACCTTCTTTGAATTCCTTCTTTTGAATCCTCTTGTCAAACCAAATTCAACTCCTTGATTGCCCAATAAGCTTTATGTTCCATCTCAACTGGCAAGTGACAAGTCTTTCCATATACTAATTGATAGGGAGTCATTCCAATTGGAGCCTTAAACGCAGTTCGATACGCCCAAAGCGCATCATTTAACTTCTTTGACCAATCTTTTCCTCCCTTAATCACTGTCTTCTGCAAAATCCCTTTTAACTGCTTGTTTGATGTCTCTGCTTGGCCATTAGTCTGTGGATGATATGCTGTAGAAACTCTATGCTCAATTCCAATTCCAAGGTTAGACAGACTTCTAGTAAATTTTTTTCTAGTGAAATGAGATCCACCATCTGTAATAATCACTCTAGGCACTTCATACCTTGGATAGATAATATTTTTGATCATCCATATTGATTCCTCTGTAGATGCTCTTTTACATGGCAAAGCTTCTACCCATTTTGAGACATAATCCACAGCAACCAAAATGTACTCATATCCATGTGAATTCTCAAATGGACCCATGAAATCCATTCCCCACACATCAAATAAGTCAATCTGTAAATTGTATGTCAAAGGCATAGAATTCCTTAAAGTCACATTTCCGGTCCTCTGACATTCTGGGTAGGTAGCAACAAACTTTCTTGCATCTTCATGCATTTCTGGCCAGTAGAATCCACTTCCCCACACTTTAGCTTGAGTTCTGAAATGACCATGATGACCTCCATATTCTGAAGAGTGGCATTTTCTCAAGATCTCTTCTCTTTCTTCTGCAGGCACACATCTACTAAGGACACCGTTTGATCCATATCTATATAGGTAGGGAGCATTCCAGTAGTATTTCTGTGCTTCGGCCAGAACTCTTCTCTTTGAATTATAGTTCAGATGCGGCATTGGTTCTCCTCTAATAGCTCATATCACATCTCTCATCCAAGTATCCTTATCTAGGACTACATAAAGAGTGTCATCTCTCATTGCATCTTCAATTGGCAGTCCATTCTTCTCATGGTTCATCCTTGATAAGTGATCAGCCACTACATTCTCAGTCCCCTTCTTGTCTCTGATCTCCACATCAAACTCTTGTAGCATTAATATCCACCTTATGAGTCAGGGCTTAGCATCTTTCTTGGTAAGTAGATACTTGATTGCAGCATGATCAGTATAGACTATCACCTTTGAATTGACAATATATAATCTAAATTTCTCAAAGGCAAATACTACTGCTAACAACTCCTTCTCTGTAGTGGCATAATTCACTTGAGCATTGTTGGGAGTCTTGTTGGCATAATATATGGCACACCTTTCCATTTTTCCTCTGTCCCAGCACAACTCCAACTGCGTAGTCACTTGCATCACACATGATCTCAAAAGGTAAGTTCCAATCTGGTGGTTGAATGATTGGTGCACTGATAAGTAACTGCTTGATTTTTCTGAATGCAACCTCACACTCTTCAGTGAATACAAATGGAACATCCTTCTGGAGTACGTGGTTTGGCAATCTTCGAGAAGTCTTTAATGAATCTTCTATAAAATCCAGCATGACCGAGAAAACTTCTAAGAGTCTTGATATCAGTAGGTGGTGGTAGCTTTTCCACTGTCTCTATCTTGGCCTTATCAACTTCAATTCCTTTCTTGGATATGATGTGACCCAACACAAGTCCTCTTCTGGCCATGAAATTGCACTTCTCCCAGTTTTGCACTAGGTCAACCTTCTCGCAATGCTTTAGTACTTTCTCAAGATTCTACAAGCAGTGGTCGAAACTTGTGACATGGACTGAGAAGTCATCCATAAAAACCTCCATAATATCTTCAATAAAATCTAAGAATATTGCCATCATGCACCTTTGGAAAGAAGCTAGTGCATTGCATAGACCAAATGGCCGTATGGACAAGTGAAGGTAGTCTTGTGTTGAACATATGGATGTTTAGGGATTTGGAAGAAACCAGAATATCCATCTAAGTAACAAAAATGGGTATTCTTTGCGAGTCTTTCTAGCATCTCATCAATAAAGGGTCGTGGGAAGTGATCCTTTTTTGTAGCATTGTTGAGCTTCCAGTAGTCAATGCAGATCCTCCAACCAGTCACTGTCCTTTGTGGAATCAACTCATTTTTCTCATTTTTAACTACGGTTAATCCTCCTTTTTTAGGCACACAATGGACTGGGCTCACCCACTCACTGGTTGGCACTGGGTAGATAATTCTGGCATTCAAAAGTTTGATAACTTCCTTTTTTTACTACAGACCTCATCTCATTACTCAGCCTCCTTTGATTGTCAACCACTGGTTTGAGATTTT
This sequence comes from Paspalum vaginatum, assembly GCA_030272315.1. Taxonomy (NCBI): domain Eukaryota; kingdom Viridiplantae; phylum Streptophyta; class Magnoliopsida; order Poales; family Poaceae; genus Paspalum; species Paspalum vaginatum. The sequence continues at coordinate 46,619,083 of CM059013.1, read as the reverse complement.
CCTCCATTGAAATTCGGTGAGTACAAAATGCTGGACTAATCCCTTTTAGATCTGCTAGAGAATAACCAATTGCCTTTTTATGCTTCCTTAATACTGCCAGCAGCCTCTCTACTTCCTCTGGACTCAGCTCATCACTAATGATCACTGGGTAGGTTTTATCTTCTCCCAAAAATTTATACTTAAGTTCGTCAGGTAGTGGCTTTAGCTCTACATCTGGCGCCTCTTGATGATTTAGGTCGCCTAGTGGCTCTACTGGAGTATCTTGGATTTCCTTAGCTTTTTCCTCTAGTTCCTTAGTGGCAATGGTTGTTTCTTCGGAGAAGAAACCTTCCTCTTCTCCTTCTAAGACTGGATTTAACGGTTCTCTAAAGGAATTTATAAAACTAATATTCTCTATCTCCTCAATATTGGGAGTGAGATTAATGGGCACTTTAGAAGCCGGTAGAAAGTCAAAATCATAAGTTAATCCATTAACATTAAGTGCAACTTTCCCTTTTCATTATTAACTACAGCATTAACCAACTTAAGAAAAGATCTACCAAAGATTAAATTAACATTATCATAGTTGGCATTAATCACATAAAAATAAGTTGGTATAATCTTTCCAAAAAAATTAACATCATTAGTTTTAATTAATCCCAGAGGTTTAATTACTTCATGGCATGATAGCTTAATCTTGAGATTAGTGGAAGCTAAACATGTTTTATCATAAAGTTTAGAATAAACTTCATAATTCATTATACTTACTTGAGCTTCCATGCAGCAGTGTATCTTGTCGAAGTTCTCCCCATTGATTGAACATGTGATTCCAGTTGAAGATTCCTCTTTTGGAATGTAGACCTTAGCCTCCTCAGTGAGTGTCGATTCTGGCTTAACTCCCATCACTTTAATCTGCAGTATCTCTCATGTAGTTTGACTATCAAAATTTTTCCTTAATCAATGGGCATCCAGCTCATTCTCTCGAATTCTGTCAGAGGCTTCGCATTTGCAAGAGTCCTGTGAGCTTCCACACTCTTGACTTCATCTATTGGAGTAGAATATCTCTGAAACTCCTCATCAAAGGCAAGTGGATCTAGAGTAAGATGGGTAGGTAGTTTGTCTTCAAATGTAGGCGCCACCTTGTCCCTTTCCGGTTCTTCTGCCACTTCTGCCTCTCTTTCTCTCCGCTCTCTTTCTTCCTTGGAGGTCAAACAAATATTGGTTAAGATCTCTATAGCTTCACTGCTTGACTTGCTGATCAGTGATCCTCCAGCACACATGTTCACATATCTAAAGGCTTCTGAAGTGAGTACTTGCTTGTGCTAGATTGTACAGTTGCTTGCTTGATCATGGTTGGCTAAGCTCCTTGAATCTGTCTAATATCATTTGTGAGCTAAGTCATTTTTGTTTCTTGAAAAATCCAAAACCATGATCACCACTTGACTTGGCTACCTAGCATGTGTAGGAATGTTGAATGCTATGCTATCTTCTCATGCTTGGATATGCTAGTCGTATGCCTTTGTGAAGATTCTGCCTAAGCATTTATGACACCTTGCCTAAACCTGAAATCTAAATTACATGTGTGTCTTATGAGCTAAAATGAAAAGATCCAGATGGGTTCGCTTGTCACGCTGTTCTAGTTTGAGATAGCTTGCCTTTGCACTTTGGCATGAACTTGGACTAGACTGTGTATGACCAAAACCTTGTCTTAAGCTTCTGATGGTTTTCTGAACCTAGGCTTGGCATTGGTTGGTAAGAAGTGGCAAAGACAAGTAAATAACCCCTGGCACATAATCTGATTTGCATGAAGTTACAAATCGCTAAATCTGAAATCTGCAAGTCTCTAAATTGCTTATGGCCTGTTGTATATGCTTTGGTTGAGAGTAGCACACCTTGTATGTCTTGCTAGCATCTTGCTGTTCATGCCTATCTTGCTAGATGCTATTCATGTTGGTGATGCTTTCTTTTCCAAAACCCTGACAAACATGCTCCTGATCTGTGTACGATAGATTCAATTGAGGTTGTTATATGCTTCCTTGCCCTCACTTGCTCTGTATGCTAGAACTCGTATTTACTAGCTTTTCATCCCTGCTAAGCTTTTCATGGTACACTTCCTGCATTTCATGGCATATTTTGACGGGGAGTTGTCTAGTTCAGGGGGAGTCAGATTCTATGAACCCTTGATGTGTCCATTGTCAACAAGGGGGTGTTGACTTTTGGGAGTATTCATGGACCAAGGGGGAGAATTTGTGAGGATGCATTTCAGGGGGAGTTTGAGCTTTTAGCATGCTCTTGTATCGGTGCGTTGAGCCTTTTGCCTCCTTCTGGAGGAGCCGATGCTTTGCCTAAGCATGACTGTGTTGAGCTGGTTTGCCTCTTTCTTGAGGGGTGATGCTTTAGTTTGATCGACTGCATTGAGCGGTTTCCCTTATCTTAGGGGGTCAATCTTTGGTTTTGTTTTTGTTGCCACAATTTGCCCTTAGCTTGTGTTTGGTTTTTGGGCATTTTGAGCAACTTTCTTCTTTTCTTCTTTCTTTTTTAGTTTTACGCTTGTTTTTCTTGTCTTTGGTCTATTTTAGGTTACAGGTAGAAGGTGTTGACAATGCACTCATCAACGGGGAGATTGAGAGCCAATGGACCGGCTCCATTGCCTCTAGAGTGATGAGTGATTGTCAACAGAAGCCAAAGACCTAGAAGGACTTGGGCACAAGACCTCCAATGGACAGGAGGCCCTTTGATGGACTGGAGGCAGATGGAAGTCCTCCAAAGGACTGGAGGCATGCTCGACGTCGGTCGGCCATGGGAGTTCGGTACAAGGAGGAGTGGCACGGCGATGGCAGGAGTAAGACCTATGAAGGACTGCGAGGCGACCCCGATGGACAGGGGATGCCGGGTGCCGCCGCGGTGCTCCAACCCGAGTACATGGCGCGAAGACAGGCGAGGGCGTTGGCGAATTCGCTCAAATCCGCCACCATACCACCAAGTTACCAAACTTGGCGAATGGGCTCGTTCTTGCCGGGATAGAGTGGAGTGGGCCGTTCTAGGCCTAGGAAGTAAACCCTAAAGTTTCCCGGTTTCTGACTTCAGAACCGGGGGTCGATCGGCGGATTTGGACTACTAGCCACATGGATGTCATCCAGGAGTTAGCTTGCATCCGAAGAAGATCAAGACTCCATCACGGTCGTCCGTCCCCGAGAAAGTCGAGTCTTTTCAGTTTTGGCCCCTACGGGCGTTCCTGTAATACAAGGGTCTTAGTGTAAAATGTGTCGATTAGGCCATGGCTATAAATACCTAAGTGGCTGGTCATTTAGGTGACTCTTCCATCTCTAGAAACCCTAGGCTTAGTCTCCAACTAGCCAAGTGCTTAGAGAGCAAATCGGGTGCTTAGCTTAGGTTTTGGGAGTCCCCTAGGCTAGTGCTTTGCAAAAGTGGGAGGATGAAGGGCGGTAGGCTGTGAGGAACACTTTGTAAACTGTTTTCCACTTATAATCAAGGCAAGGTTCATCTCAAATTCGTGTTCATGTGTGCAGCCATCTCCCTCCTGAGAGCCAATGGACCGGCTCCATTGCCTCTGGAGTGATGAGTGATTGTCAACAGTAGCAAGACCCAGAAGGACTTGGGCACAAGACCTCCGATGGACAGGAGGCCCTCTGATGGACTGGAGGTAGAGTGAAGTCCTCCGAAGGACTGGAGGCACACTCGACGTCTGTCGGCCATGGGGTTTCGGTATACGGAGGAGCGGCATGACGACGGCAGGAGTAAGTCCTCCGAAGGACTGCGAGGCTACCCCGATGGACAGGGGATGCCAGGCGTCACCGCGGTGCTCCAACCCGAATGCGTGGCGCGAAGGCGTGCGAGGGAGGCTTTGGCGGCTCCGGCTCAAAACCGTCACCCAAGCTACCCAAGCCTTGGTGAGTTGGGCCACGACTCGCCAAGATAGAGAAGATGGGCCAAATCTGGCCCAGGCGGAGACTTCCTAAAGTTTCCCGGTTTCTGACTTCAAAACCGGAGACGGATCGCGGATTGGACAACTGGCCACGTGGGGAGCATCCGAGGATTGCGTGGAACTTACGAAGATCAAGACTCCATCGTGGTCGTCCGTCCCGAAATATCCTGTAATCTTTCGTTTGAGTCCTTAGGGTTTGTCTAGCTGTAGGGACCTAAGTGCAAAACTGTCTAAATAGCACTCGAGTATAAATAGGTCCAAGGTAGGTCATTAGAGGGCCTCTTGGCTGCTAGGATTAGTTTCCACTTGGTGATTTTCGTCCTTAAGCTTTGAGCTCCATTGTTAGAGAGGTTAGAGTAGGATTTAGCCTCCTAATCTTGAGGGAAGAGGAGGGTGGTTGCTTGGGACGAATTTTTGCTTGTATGCTGGATCTTTAGACCCATTTTGGGCACTTAATCGAAGCAAATTCGTGCAGCAACCTGGTGTTCTTCTCCTCCCCTCTCTCACTTTGGTTTTTGGGTTCAATCCTTGCCTTTTCGGGTGTTTTTGTTGGGCAAGCTTGAATCTCTTTCCTTGCTGATGTTCTGGACTTGCTAGGACGTGGAGATCATGACTTAGTTCATCTCAATCCTGCTGGATTGCCACGAGCAAGCCTCTTTTGTGTTTTCCCCTTTCTTGCCCAAGAATGGAGATTTCACAAGATCTGAAATTCCCGCTGATTCCGTGGTTACTTTGAGTTGATCTGTTTGGAATAACTTTGAAATAGGGTCTAGATAACCTGAGCTAAATTTCGTGAAGTTTGAGCAAGGTGTGATCAAGTTATGATTTGAAATCATAGTTTCTGCGACCCTACCGGACCGTCCGGCAGAGGCCACCGGACAGTCTGGTTCCACCGGATAGTCCGGCAGCGCCCACCGGACAGTCCGGCGTGAGGCTTTGTCCGGGTAGTGCCACCGGACAGTGCGGCAACAGGTACCGGATAGTCCGGTCCCATCGGACAATTCGGTGTTGTCCACCGGACAGTCCGGTCCTGTCAGGGAGCTGCTGTGTTCTTCCCAGGTTGGTTTTTCCGCTGTGATTTTGCTACGGATTTTCACATTCCTCCCTTAAGACCATTCTCTTTGCTTACTGTGAGTCAGTGAGACGCACCTAGGTGTGGTGAGTGTCTTGTGGCGGATATTGCAAAATCCGTTGCTCCGCTATCACTCTTGTTCTGATCTTGAGCTTTCGTGCATTAGTGCGTATCCTCACAGTGGACGGCACCCTTGCGCTGCTAGGCACGTATCTGTTCAGTGGACGGTGCTTAGTTTCTGGTTTCACTTGGGGGTTTGTGATTTTGTGATTTCAAGAGCTCCTATTCACCCCCCCCCCCTCTAGTCGCACGTCTCGGTCCTACAATTGGTATCAGAGCAAGGATAGGTTTCTTCATACCTTTACCGGTGAGAAACCAGTAGCGACTATGACTCATTCTGGGAAGATTCCGGTCCTTGGTTCCGATGGCTACTCCTACTGGAAGGGTAGGATGGGAGCTTTCTTGCTTAGCCAGGGCCAGGACATATGGGATGCTACTCAGAGTGCGAACTTTGTTGTGGTTCCAGTTGCCCAGCGCACTACCCCAGCGATTGTGGCTCAGCATGAGGCGAATGCCAAAGCTGTTAACTTTCTCTTCTCAGGACTTGGTCCAGTTGATTATGAGAAAGTGAGCCACCTTGAGACTGCCCGTCAGATCTGGTCCCTGCTGAGTGCACACCATGAGGGCACTACTACCATCAAGGGGCGTCTCGTTGAGACTTACAGGCGCGAGTATGAAAATTTTGTTCAGAAGCCTGGTGAGTCCATCGATGACTTGTTTGGTCATTTTCAATCGATCATCAACAAGTTGCGTGTTAACTCTAGCCCTGAGAGGATCCCATACACCGACCATCAGCAGGCTGTCAAGTTGCTGTATGCGTTGGACAGGAAGGTATGGGAGATCAAGGTTAACTCGATCATCGAGTCTGAGGCCTATGACACAATTGGAGTGGAGACACTTTACAGCAAGCTCAAGGCCACAGAGGTGGATTACAAGTTGAGAGATTCTCTCGCTTGTACTGGCTCCAAGAGCTTGGCCTTGGCTTCTCCCTCCAGTGAGGCCATTTCTAACCCCCAGCTTCACAACTTTTCGTTTTCTGCTCTTATGTCTGTTACAGAGGAGCAGTTGGCGTCACTTGGGGATGATGAGCTTTGTCTGGTGTCTAGCCGCTTTCAACGCGCCTATGACAACCAGATGAGCAAGAAGAGGGGCGAGAGGCCCAAGTGCTTCAAGTGCGGAGAGGTCGGCCACTTCATGGCCGAATGCCCAAACAAGCAGAACGACTACTACAAGAAGGGCAAGAACCACTCCCGCGACTCCAACAAGTACCACTCCGGCAAGCGTGACCACACCAAGCACCGCTTCGGCAAGATCAAGAACTTCCGAAAGGCTTTCAAGAGCTACCAGAAGGACAACCGGAAGCGGGACAAGGCCTTCTTCGCCGAGCTTGGTGGTCTGTGTTGCGGATCGTCTTCCTCCTCTTCGTCTTCGTCGAGCTCAAGCGATGAGGAGATCGTCACCAAGCGGGACAAGAGGAGGGACCAAGGTGGTCCAGCCAGACTCTGCTTCGTCTCCACCAAGTCCAAGCGCAAGCACAAGATGCACCGGAGATCCTTTTGCTCCATGGCGCTTGAGGACAAGGATGACAAGGGCAACGACAACGACTCATCCGATGAAGAGGTAACTCCTGAGCAAGCTGAAATTCTTGAGATGTTGAAGTCAAATAGTCGTGAGTTGAAAGCCCAGGATAGGTTGTTGGAGAAGGCAGCTAAGAAGCTGCAGAAGCAGAAAGCCAAGTTGGCTGATGCTTTAGCTGAGATAGACAGGCTGAAGAGTGTGTCAGCCCAGCCTAGTGAGACTGAGTGTCCTACCTGTGAGACTTTGATGAGAGATCTCTGTGAACAGAAGAGCAAGTATGCTCATTAGGTAGAGGAAATGGATAGGCTGAAGGTAGAGTTAGGCAAGCTCCAGTCTAAACTGGATGATCCTATTTTAAGTGATGTGACTGAGTGTGGGATGTGTCCCCACCTCGCTGTTGACATAGCTGAGCTGAAGGTGAAGTGTGAGGGACAGCTCAAGGAGTTGGAGGAGCTTAGGGCTAGACCCACGCTTTTGGGTGCGTGCATGGTCTGTCCTACTTTGGAGAGTGAGCTTGTGCAGTTGAGAGCTGACCTTGAGATGCTTTTAGCATCCCCTAACACTTGTGAGAACTGTCTCACTCTGAGGTTGATGTTGGTGGATAGGGATGCCACCATTAAGAAGTTAGAGAAGTCTGCTTTCTCTATTCCCTCTCTACACTGTCCTACTTGTGCTGATCAGACTTTAGTTCTGAAGGATCTGAGAGAGGAGAAATAGATTTTGGTTGATGAGAACAACCGTTTGAGAGAGGTGCTCAGTTGGATGTATGCTAGAGAGCCCCAACTTAGGATGATCTTGGAGAGCACCAAGAGAGCTGAGGGTGATATGAGTGGACTTGGGTTAGGAGAGAGTAGTACTTCGGGTGAGAAGAAGAGTTCCCCAATTAAGCTTAAGACTGCCTCTCCTCAGCCTAGCCCTACTGTTGATGGGGTTTACCATGAGCCTCTTAAGGCTGCCCCAAAGAAGCAGTTCTGGACACCCAAGCCCTCACAGGCTAAGCTGGACAGAGTAGTGACTGAGATTCTCAAGCCTCCAGTGAGCAAGGAGAGAGTCCAGCAGCCTGTTCCACCCAAGGCTACTCCACCTAAGCCTAAGGCTCAGCCTAAACCCACTCCCAAGAGGCTTGTCTACCACTGTGACTTTTGCCAGCGGAATGGCCACTTGGAGGAGTTTTGCTTCAGGAGGAAGTGAGTTGAGAGGCAGGAGAGAGCCTGGGGGAACCAGGATCAGTTCTACCGGGGTGGTAGGCAGGATCTTCCCCGTTCTGGTGAGAGAGGAGGCAGTTTTCAGGCCCGTGTTCCTAGCGGAGAGAGACGCTTTCCCGGTCGAGCTCCTAGTCGTTTTCAGCCCGGCTATGGTTTTTCTGACCGAGGCTTTGGAGGTAGAGGGTTTGAGAGCTCACGCTTTAGAGGTCGTGGATACCCAGGTAGACGTGATGCTTACTTTGACTGTGTTTACCCCACTTTTGAGCAGATGGCTCGGCACTGGTTCAGCAATTACACTAACCCCAGTGCCGGACCATTTGCTCACTCTCGCTTTCCTTGATTTTGCAGGATCGAGGCCTGGAGGACATATGGATCATGGACTCTGGTTGCTCTAGGCACATGACAGGGCACCGCAGATGGTTCTCCAGCCTCAACCCCGTGAGCACCAAGGAGTACATCACATTCAGGGATAATGGTCAAGGTAAAGTGTTGGGTGTTGGTTCTGTTGCACTTTCTAGCAAGCTTTCCCTGAGAGAAGTTGCTTTGGTGAGGAATTTGGGGTTCAATTTGGTCTCCGTCTCGCAACTTCTCAAGGAAGGGTTTGAGGTTCGTTTTAAGGAGGGTTCCTCTTGTGTGCTTGATGCTAAGGAAAACCTTGTTTGTCGGATTTTGCCCTATGGGCAGGTTTTTAAGGTTGACCTTGCATCTGTTTCTGGACCTCCTCGGTGTTTGGTTGCTAGTCCTTCTGCTGATATTTGGAAGTGGCATAGGAGGCTTGGCCATTTGAGTTTTGATCTGCTAGTCAGGTTGAGCTCAATGGATCTGATCCGAGGATTGCCCAATTTGAAAGCAGAAAAGGACTTAGTATGCCACCCCTGTCGTCATGGCAAGATGGTTGCCGCTTCTCATGCACCTGTCAATCAGGTGATGACCTCTTACCCGGGTGAGCTGCTACATATGGACACGGTTGGTCCTGCTCGAGTACAGTCGGTCAGTGGGAAGTGGTATGTGCTTGTAGTTGTGGATGACTTTTCTCGCTATTCGTGGGTGTTCTTCATGGAATTCAAAGATGAAGCTTTTGGTTTTGTTCGGGATCTGGTGTTGAGGTTAAGGAATGAGAGTCATAAAGCCATGAGGGCTATCCGCAGCGACAATGGCGGAGAATTTCGTAACTCTCGTTTTGAAACCTTTTGTCGTGACCTTGGTCTTGATCACCAATTCTCATCTCCTTATACCCCACCGCAGAACGGTGTTGTGGAACGAAAGAACCGCACACTTGTAGAGATGGCGTGGACGATGCTTGATGAGCATAGGACTCCGCGACGCTTTTGGGCTGAGGCTATGAATACAGCCTGTTACATTGCCAACCGTATCTTTCTACGGGCTTTCTTGGGAAAGACTTCGTATGAGCTACGGTTTGGCAGGCAGCCTAGCGTCAAGCACCTACGTGCATTTGGCTGCAGATGCTTTGTGCTCAAAAAGGGGGGGCATTTGGACAAATTTGAATCTCGCTGCTTGGATGGTATTTTTCTTGGATACGCCTCTAGCTCTAGGGCATATAGAGTGTGGATCCTTGATACTAGACAAGTGGTTGAGACCTGTGAAGTTTCCTTTGATGAATCTATGCCTTGCACAACCCCCGCATTTGAGCTTTCAGGTGATGATGAAGAAGGCGCTCCCATCTTTGAAGATGAGGAAGGCGAAGTAGATGCTGGTGATGCAGGAGCCACTGCACCGGCTGCAGCTCCTGCCCCCTCTGCTACGAGCTCTGAAGATGAAGGAGGACCTTTGCCTACATTTTCCTCCTCACTCCCCCGACCACAAGCTCGAGCAGAGGTTGGCCCCGCTGAGGACGTAGGGGAGGTGACTTCTGAGATTGTTCCATCTCGGCAGGTCCAGCGGGATCACCCTCCAGACAGGATGATTGGAGACCTACACCAGCGTGTCACACGTTCTTCAGTTAACTCTCTGGCCTTTTTCTGTCACTCCGCATTTGTTGCTTCTTTCGAACCCCGGGATGTGTCACATGCATTATCTGATCCTAGTTGGGTGAACACCATGCATGAGGAGTTGGAAAACTTTGAGAGAAACCATGTCTGGGATTTAGTTGAACCTCCACCAAACTGCCACCCTATAAGAACCAAGTGGGTTTTCAAGAACAAACAGGGTGAGGATGGGATGGTTGTGAGGAACAAAGCGAGATTGGTAGCCCAGGGTTTCTGTCAGAAGGAGGGGGTAGATTATGAGGAAACCTTTGCTCCTGTAGCTCGTTTAGAGGCTATTAGGATTTTGCTTGCCTTTGCTACCTCTAAAGGCTTCAAATTGCAGCAGATGGATATCAAGTCAGCCTTTCTAAACGGTTACATAGAGGAGGAGGTTTATGTGAGTCAACCTCCTGGCTTTGAGAGTGCCAAGTTTCCAGACCGGGTGTATAAGTTGAGAAAAGCCTTGTATGGTCTGAAGCAAGCCCCAAGAGCTTGGTATGCTAGGTTGAAAGCCTTTCTGCTCAAGTCTGGTTTTGTGATGGGTTCAGTAGACAAGACCTTGTTTCTGTTGAGTCGTGGCGGTGACACCCTTCTAGTTCAGATATATGTTGATGACATTATCTTTGGTGGTTCATCTCACGCTTTGGTGTCTAAGTTTGCTGAACAGATGAGCAGTGAATTCGAGATGAGTCTCATGGGTGCGAAGGACATTTTGAGGAAGTTTGACAAGGGAAATCTCAAGCCCATGGCTACTCCCATGTCAACACAGACGGCTCTTGATGCAGATGAAGAAGGGGAGGTGGTGGACCAAAGAGAGTATCGAGGGATGATCGGCTCACTTCTGTACCTGATGGCGACCAGGCCGGACATTCAGTTCGCGGTTTGCCTCTGTGCACGTTTTCAGGCCTCACCAAGGCTATCACATCGTCAAGCGGTGAAGCGCATCTTCAGGTATCTGAAATACACTCCTGAGCTTGGACTTTGGTTCTCTTCAGCTTCGTTGCTCTCTCTTAGAGGATATTCGGATGCTGACTTTGCGGGTTGTCGGCTGGAGCGCAAGTCTACTTCCGGCACCTGCCAGTTTCTCGGTTCTTCTCTTGTTTCTTGGTCCTCACGCAAGCAATCTAGCGTAGCCACTTCCACCACAGAAGCTGAATGCATTGCTGCTGCTAGCTGCTGCTCCCAGCTGCTTTGGATGAAGTCCACCTTGAGCGACTTTGGTCTCAGTTTTAGGAAGATCCCTCTCCTAGTTGACTCTACTTCTGCTATTTCTGTAGCTAAGAACCCCGTCCTGCACTCCAGAACCAAAGACATAGACGTGAGGTTTCACTTCTTGAGAGATCACTATGAGAAGGGAGATATAGACTTGATCCATGTAGAGACTGAGAACCAGTTGACCGATATCTTTACCAAGCCCTTAGACCTGAGCATATTTGCTCACTTGCGTGGGGAGCTTGGTGTTTTTTATCCTTTTTAGGTTGGGGTAACTTTGGTATAGTTTAGGTTTTGCTTTGCGTTTTCCTTCTTTTCTTTCTTTGCTTCTCTTGCATTTTGTCCCATACCATGCATTGCATTGTAACATATGCATTTCACTTTCACTAGCACTAGAGCTCTTCTGGTATGCCAAGTTAGTACTTGCTTGTGCTAGATTGTACAGTTGCTTGCATGATCATGGTTGGCTAAGCTCCTTGAATCTGTCTAATATCTTTTGTGAGCTTAGTCACTTTTGCTTTTTCCAAATCAAAAACCATGATCACCACTTGACTTGGCTACCTAGCATGTGTAGGAATGTTGAATGCTATGCTATCTTTTCATGCTTGGATATGCTAGTTGTATGCCTGGGTTGCACTGATGCCTAAGCATTTATGGCACCTTGTTCATATCTAAAATCTGAATTAATGTGATTTACAAGTGCTGTCCTATGAGTTAAATTGAAAAGATTCAGGAGGGTTCACTTGTCACACTGATCTAGTTTGAGATAGCTTGCCTTTGCACTTTGGATTGAACTTGGATTAGGCTGTGTATGACCAAAACCTTGTCTTAAGCTCCTGATGGTTTTCTGAACCTAGGCTTGGCATTGGTTGGTAAGAAGTGGCAACGACAAGTGAATAACCCCTGGCACATGATCTGATTTGCTTGAAGTTCAAAATTGCTAAATCTGAAATCTGCAAGTCTCATATTTGCTTATGGCCTGTTGTAGATGCCTTGGTTGAGAGTAGCACACCTTGTATGTTTTGCTAGCATCTTGCTGTTTATGCCTATCTTGCTAGATGCTATTCATGTTGGTGATGCTCCTTTTTCAACAACTCGGAAAAACATGCTCCTGATCTGTATAAGATAGATTTAATTGAGCTTGATTTGCATGCTACCTTGCCCTCACTTGCTCTGTATGCTAGAACTTGTATTTACTAGCTTTTCATCCCTGCTGAGCTCTTCATGGTACACTTCCTGCATTTATGGCATATTTTGAGGGGGAGTTGTCCATTTCAGGGGGAGTTGAGTTCTATGACCCTGGATGTGTCCATTGTCAACAAGGGGGAGAGATTGGACCATGGGGGAGGACTCTGTAGAGGTCTAGTTGAGGGGGAGGTTGAGCTTTTAGCATACTCTTGCATCGGTGCGTTGAGCCTTTTTGCCTCTTTCTGGAGGAGCCGATGCTTTTGCCTTAGCATGACTGTGTTGAGCCAGTTTGCCTCTTTCTTGAGGGGTCATGCTTTAGTTTGATCGACTGCGTTGAGCGGTGTCCCTTGTCTTAGGGGGTCGATCTTTGGCTTTGTTTTTGTTGTAGTCTCAATTTGCCCTTTTCTGCCAGTATTTGGTCTTTGGGCATCTTGAGCAACTTCTTCTTTTTCTTCTTTCTTTTCGGTTTTACGCTTTTCTTTTGTCTTTGTTCTATTTCAGGTTACAGGTTGAAGGTGTTGACAATGCACTCATCAAGGGGGAGATTGAGAGCCAATGGACCGGCTCCATTGCCTCTGGAGTGATGAGTGATTGTCAACAGTAGCAAGACCCAGAAGGACTTGGGCACAAGACCTCTGATGGACAGGAGGCCCTCCGATGGACTGGAGGTAGAGTGAAGTCCTCCGAAGGACTGGAGGCACACTCGACGTCTGTCGGCCATGGGGTTTCGGTATACGGAGGAGCGGCACGACGACGGCAGGAGTAAGTCCTCCGAAGGACTGCGAGGCTACCCCGATGGACAGGGGATGCCAGGCGTCACTGCGGTGCTCCAACCCGATTGCGTGGCGCGAAGGCGTGCGAGGGAGGCTTTGGCGGTTTCGGCTCAAAACCGTCACCCAAGCTACCCAAGCCTTGGTGAGTTGGGCCACGACTCGCCAAGATAGAGAAGATGGGCCAAATCCGGCCCAGGCGGAGACTTCCTAAAGTTTCCCGGTTTCTGACTTCAAAACCGGAGACGGATGGCGGATTGGACTACTGGCCACGTGGGGAGCATCCGAGGATTGCGTGGAACTTACGAAGATCACGACTCCATCGTGGTCGTCCGTCCCGAAATATCCTGTAATCTTTCGTTTGAGTCCTTAGGGTTTGTCTAGCTGTAGGGACCTAAGTGCAAAACTGTGTAAATAGCACTCGGGTATAAATAGGTCCAAGGTAGGTCATTAGAGGGCCTCTTGGCTGCTAGGATTAGTTTCCACTTGGTGATTTTCGTCCTTAAGCTTTGAGCTCCATTGTTAGAGAGCTTAGAGTAGGATTTAGCCTCCTAATCTTGAGGGAAGGTGAGGGTGGTTGCTTGGGACGAATTTCTGCTTGTATGCTGGATCTTTAGACCCATTTTGGGCACTTAATCGAAGCAAATTCGTGCAGCAACCTGGTGTTCTTCTCCTCCCCTCTCTCACTTTGGTTTTTGGGTTCAATCCTTGCCTTTTCGGGTGTTTTTGTTGGGCAAGCTTGAATCTCTTTCCTTGCTGATGTTCTGGACTTGCTAGGACGTGGAGATCATGACTTAGTTCATCTCAATCCTGCTGGATTGCCACGAGCAAGCCTCTTTTGTGTTTTCCCCTTTCTTGCCCAAGAATGGAGATTTCACAAGATCTGAAATTCCCGCTGATTCCGTGGTTACTTTGAGTTGATCTGTTTGGAATAACTTTGAAATAGGGTCTAGATAACCTGAGCTAAATTTCGTGAAGTTTGAGCAAGGTGTGATCAAGTTATGATTTGAAATCATAGTTTCTGCGACCCTACCGGACCGTCCGGCAGAGGCCACCGGACAGTCTGGTTCCACCGGATAGTCCGGCAGCGCCCACCGGACAGTCCGGCGTGAGGCTTTGTCCGGGCAGTGCCACCGGACAGTGCGGCAACAGGTACCGGATAGTCCGGTCCCATCGGACAATTCGGTGTTGTCCACCGGACAGTCCGGTCCTGTCAGGGAGCTGCTGTGTTCTTCCCAGGTTGGTTTTTCCGCTGTGATTTTGCTACGGATTTTCACATTCCTCCCTTAAGACCATTCTCTTTGCTTACTGTGAGTCAGTGAGACGCACCTAGGTGTGGTGAGTGTCTTGTGGCGGATATTGCAAAATCCGTTGCTCCGCTGTCACTCTTGTTCTGATCTTGAGCTTTCGTGCATTGGTGCGTATCCTCACAGTGGATGGCACCCGTGCGCTGCTAGGCACGTATCTGTTCAGTGGACGGTGCTTAGTTTCTGGTTTCACTTGGGGGTTTGTGATTTTGTGATTTCAAGAGCTCCTATTCACCCCCCCTCTAGTCGCACGTCTCGGTCCTACAACTCCCCCTTCTCTAGTTGGTTTTTGGATGAAACTCAAAGGCTTTTGGTGATTTGCTTTGCCTACGAGTTAATCCTATTCTATTGGCTCTTTTAGACTTGCTAGGATGTGGAGATTATGACTTAATTCATCTCAATCCTGCTGGATTGCCATGAGCAAGCTTCTTTTGAGTTTTCCCCCTTCTTACCCAAAGATTGCCATCTCATGAGATATGAAATTTCTGCTGATCCCTTGGTCATTTTGTGTTGATCTTTTGGGAAAAGCTTTGGAATATGGTCCAGATAGCCTGTGCAAGTCTTGTGAAGTTTGGACAAGATTTAGTCAGGTTTGGGTTTGAAAAATCCCTGTCTGCGACTCTACCGGATAGTCCGGCAGAGGCCACTGGACAATCTGGTCCCAACAGACAGTCTGGCAGTGCCCACCGGATAGTCCGGTGCTAGGGTCTCTCCGGGACCTCCCACCGGACAGTCCGGCAGAGGTGAGCGGACTATCCGGTGCCACCGGACAGTCCGGCCCCTACTACCGGACAGTCCGGTTCAGGCAGGGGTGCTTCGGTGCTTCCGCTGTTTTTGCTTCTTTCGCCGTGTTTTGCTTCAGATTTTTGCATTCCCCACTTCTAGACTATTCTCTCTACTTGCTGCCAGTCAGTGGGACGCACTTTGGTGCGCTGAGTGTCGTGTGCCGGATTTTGCAAGGTTCGTTGCCTTGGAGCTCTTGTTGAATTGGTTCTCGGTTTTTCTCGCTTGGTGCGTATCCTCTCAGTGGATGCCAATTTTGTGCTACTAGACATGTATCTGTTCAGTGGATGGTGTCTAGTTCTTCTCTTTAGCACCAGTTTCGGGGTGTTGTGAATTTGAGTTTTAAAGTGCTCCTTTTCACCCCCCTCTAGTTGCACGTCTCGGTCCTACAATTGGTATCAGAGCCGGTTAGATTTCTTCATACCTTTACCAGTGAGAAACTAGTAGCAACTATGGCACACTCTGGGAAGGTTCTGGTTGTCGGCTCGGATGGCTATCCCTACTGGAAGGGTAGGATGAGAGCTTTCTTGTATAGCCAGAGCGAGGACATATGGAATGCTACACAGAGTATGACTTTCACGGTGCTCCCCGCTGCTGAGCGTACCACACCGATGCTCATTTCTCAGCACGAGGCGAACTACAAGGCGGTGAACTTTCTCTTTCCCAGACTTGGTCCGGCGGACTATGAGAGGGTGAGTGTTGACGGTCGTTATTGCACTATCTACGGCCATCAACTATCCATGAATATGAAGGGAAATGCAACAAAGTATGGGCAAACCTTTGCTACTAACATATCTCCACGAGTTGTGTTGAAATATTTGAATGCAGGTGACAAAACATACTCAAACATGGTAAAATGGAGCCAAACTAGGAGCTGACTGGCCACAGGGCTAAGTCCCAGGCTGCCAGGCCTCACCAGGTGCCTCACCAGAGGCCGCCCGGCCTGTGTCTGGGCCCAATTGGCACCGACTTCGACCTGCATGCACACACATGCCATGTCAACACGTCTCCAAGGTGAAATCCATGAAAGTCGCATGCAATCAACCGGAAGGCCTTGCCACATCATTAATCCAGCCCCCTAGATTGGTGAAGTCAGCAATCCTCAGTACTTCAACCTACGATTAAGGAAGAAACACAAGTGAGATCCAATGGTTTGGGAGAAAACACAAAGATAACCGCCTTAACCACCATGCAACTGACTTGGGGAGTGAAGATGGACCACAAGATGCAGTATGGCGGTGGATCCGACGGCTGGCTAGGCCGCCCGGCCTGAGGGGGGGCCGCCTGGCCTCCCTCCAGGCCGCCCGGCCTCTCTACAAGGCTGCCCGGCATGCCACCTGTCCCATAAGTGCCCTACCTACCCTATAAATACCCCCACACACTTGGTGACTATAAATACCCCCGAGCTCTCCTTTGTAAAGTGTGGAAGTTGAGTGGAACACACCATTGTCTAGTTTAGTACCACTAGGATAGTCCTGGGAGTTAGAGTTGAGTCTGAGTCTTTGCCTCAGGGATTTCGAAGTTAGCTTCGAGTCTAGTAAAGCTCTTGCATCTTTCTATATTTCTACTATTGCTACTTCAGTATAATATACTTTATTGATCTATCTTTCAGTTATACTTTACTTTATTTCTTACACTTGCCTAGTGTGGTGTACCTTATTGCATACTAGACCAAGGCTTAGGTTTGTGTAGTCCTTGAGTTATCTAAATCTTGCTAGACTTGCCGGTGCTATAGGCTTTCCTTAGGCTCTGATCTAAGGCTAAGTCAGTCCGAACCCTCTGATCTAGGATGGACTTTAGTGATCAAGTTCTCACTTGATCACTAGTTTAGCGCGCCATCTTACCCATGCAGATCTGGTTGGTAACCCCTCTTGGTGACAGCATTAGGGAGCCTCTGTAATCCAACCCCGTCGTTCGGTAAGCCCGTAGGCGTTAGCCAGTTGCCGTTCGGTTGGCCAACTATCTACCCCCGTGCCTCCTCGGTGTAGTCTGGAATTTCATTCGATGCAAGATCCAAGTTCATGTTTGTTTAACTCAGTTCAACCGCAAATACTCCTATGCAATAGTTAAGGAATAGAGTTTGGATATCTTAATCTCACTCGTTGTCCTCCCAGGCAACTACCTAGTTGTTTACAGCTTTGGTCCATGTTTACTCTTCCCACCATACACTATCTTGTTTATCTTACCCCCGTTGTAAGAATAGCTGGTGTTTATCTAAGTTATAGTGCTGTTTGAAGTTCAAACATATCATTCCACCTATTAGCCCTTGCTTCCCTATCGGTTTTTACGATACTTGGAATACTCTGGGTGAAAAAAGCTACAGCGAATCTCCGTGCGCTTGCGGAGTAAAATCTGTTACGCTAAGTGACGTCAACAAGCTTTTTTCTGGCGCCGTTGCCGGGGAAGCAATTGGCAATAGAAGTTTGATTTGTTCGAACCTAGGTACTTATAACTTGATAACACACCGCTACTTCTTAACGGGCTCATTTGCCTCTGTCTACTTTATTGTTGGGTTGATAGAGAGGTGTATGACCGGTTTTGACCTACAGGCAAACTTTCACAACAATCCAGAGTCGCTGCTCAGAAGGAGAGTCTGTCAAAAGACAATCCATGGGCAGAGGCCTGTGCCATCAACACTGGAATTTGGATCCACAAGCACAAAGCAACCGACACCAACAATGGCTGTGCCCGAGAAGACCATCCGTGACTTTTCCGTTCCATCCAGCAACAACATCACCACTGGGCCTAAAGTTACCGTTGGAGAAGGTTTTGAGCTCAAGCCAGGTGTCATTCATATGGTCCAAGCTAGTCCATTCTGCGGATTGGCATCGGAGGATGCAAACGGCCATCTCCAGCAATTCTTGGAGATATGCAGTACATTAACTATCAAGGGTGCAACCGCCGATGCTGTTCGACTGCGTCTTTTCTCGTTCTCACGGGAAGGCAAAACAGTGGTTCTATCTGAACCGCAACAACTTGGCAACTTGGGAGGCATGCTCAAATGCTTTCCTTGCAAAGTACTTTCCCTTGGGAAAGACAAGCTCACTGAGGAACCGAATCTCGAGCTTTCAACAGCTCGCTGATGAGACGGTGGCGGAGGCAAGGGAAAGACTTCAAGAGTACATCGCTGCCTGCCCCCACCATGGTATGGAAGAGTGGCAGATCATCCAGAACTTCTTCCACGGTGTACACCGGACCACGCAAGAACACCTCGATGCAGCCATTGGAGGATCCTTTTTATCCTTGAGCGTTGCCGCTGCACGCACTCTCATAGAGAAGATGGCAAGCAACCAAGGATGGAGATAGGAGAGGGCGAACAATAAGCCCCACAGAGTCCACCATATTGACAGTACCGACATGTTGGCTGCCAAGATAGACCTCTTGCTAAAGAAGCTAGAGGATACTCCTGAAGCTGTGCCGGTCCAGGCACTGGATTGTCGAATGACTTGCGAGCATTGCGGGAATACCGGCCACACGGGGAACAGCTGCCCCGGAAATGGATTAGAGGACGTTAACTTCATCAACAACAATAGCTTCAACAATGGGCCTCGTCCTCAACCAGGTTGGAACTCGTGACCACACCTACCTTTCTCTGGTCAAGGTACGTCTTCTGGTAGTTCTCAGCAGTTCAATAAAAATCCTTTCAATCAAAAAGCTGTGAACGATAGTATAAGTAAGAAATTCCATGCGAATGATAGAATTCTAGAAAACTTGTCACTACAAATGGAAACTCTTAATAGCACCATGAAGAACCAGTTGAGTTTTAATAAAATGTTAGAAACTCAGATAGCTTAGCTTGCTGCCGCTTTGCCTAGTCCAACTTCGGGTAAGCTCCCAAATCAGCCCGAGGCACCCCCGATGGAACATATCAATGCTGTAACAACTAGGGGTGGAAGGTCTACAAAAGACCCCTCCCCCTCCTAGGAATGCAGGGAAGGAACAGGAGAAGCCAGCCGAACCAGAAAAGGAAGATCAAGTGGCTGAACCACAACCAGTTAAGGAAGCACAAAAGTCAGCTCCGCACGAGTTCTACGACACCACCATGCTCCCTTTTCCCCAAAGGTAGAAAAAGACCACTGTTGATGACCAGTTCGGCAAGTTTGTGGAGGTAATTAAGAAATTATATGTCAACATTCCATTGCTAGATGTGATGCAGGTACCCACGTGCGCTAAGTACCTGAAGGACATCCTCAACAACAAAAAGCCGCTGCCATCCACAGAAGTCGTGCACCTCACAGAAGAGTGTAGCACTGCTATACTCAACTAGCCGCCCTAGAAGAAGAAGGATCCAGGGAATCCAACCATCTCATGCTCAATCGGGACCCAACATTTTGATCAAGCTCTCTGCGATCTGGGAGCAAGTGTGAGCGTTATGCCAAAGGTAGTCTTTGATAAACTCACACATGCTACACTTGCCCCTACTGCTATGTGCCTGTAGCTAGCAGATCAGTCGATCGCTACCTCGATGGAATCGCTGAAGACATTCCGGTCAAAATCTGGACTTCATCGTCCCGGTGGATTTTGTGGTGCTCAACATGGAGATTGATAGCAAAACGCCGCTCATCCTTGGGTGACCGTTCTTAAGCACAGCTGAGGCCACTATTGGCATTGGAGCTGGACAAGTCCACCTCTACATCAATGGCAGACGGGAAACGTTCGCCCTCAAGCCGAAGGTAGAACAGTGCCGGCAAGTAAAAACATTTAAACTTAAGTGTCAGGCACCCCGGGAGACACCTAGAGAGAAGATCGAGCTTTCGCCAAGTCAGTCGAAAGTCGACTCTCTCATCCTAACAATGGAAAAGATTCTATTGGACGGAGAAGCCCGAAAGCTCAAAGCCGATCGCAGAGCCGAGTCACAAAGACGTGCCTCAATGGCCAAGCAGCCGATAAAGGAAGCAGGAGGCAAGACTCCTGTCACGAAGGTCGCCGCCACAACAATGAACACACTCAAAGAGTGGCGGAAGAAAGAAGATGAATCACCAAAAGCCAAGCCAGAAAAGACCCAGAATAAAACTCAGAAACAAATGGTTGTGGCAACCAAGAAGGTATGGTGAGCAAAAGTTGCAGCACAGACGGTCGCTAAGTCTCCATCAAGTGCTGACTCTGAGCAAAAGGTATGACTTGCCCTCGCCAGGAGGTAAACTGGCATTACCCTTCACTGCATATTTAATTTCCATGAAAGAATTTTTTGTTATACCACTGCATGTTTGAATTTAAAAGTTCTGCATTAGTTTAAATTTTTCTTCTACATAAGACATTTATTATTCTTATCTCTTATCTTAAAAAAATCCAGGCCGATCGGCCCCAACTGGGGCCGCCCGGCCCCTTTCTGCGCGCAAGTCAAGCCGCCCGGCCAGGCTTTAGGCCGCCCAGCCCCCTGCTGCTCCCTCGAGGATCTCGTGCACTCTCTAATCACAAAACACCGAAGCACCTAAACACTAGAGGCCAACCGGCCAGCCCTCTCGCACTACTCGTGTCCCATCGCCATGCACCTGTCACGCCTAGTTCCCAACCAACGGAACTAGGACAACATATATGTGCCAGGAACAAGTCTAACATATATCTTGACAATAGTGACATCACAGAACGTGCATAAAAAGGGATATAACGTTACATAGCATATCATCACATTATTACATCGAGGCCACAAGTCTTTATAACAGAGTCATGAGCGGAAGCGTAAACGAAAACATAAACGAGCCGCCATAGGGAAGTCGACTGGGAGACTAGCATGCCTAGAACTCATCATAACCTTGAGCGTATTCTTCTGTGCCTTCATCCACTGAACAACGGTTGGGTCCACCCAACAAAAGAAAGAAAGCAACAAGCATGAGTACACAACCATACTCAACAAGCATAACATGAACCATGAGGCTCTAAGACTGGCTGACACATATGCATGAGCTTTTAGTTGATCAAGTTTTATTAAGCAGCTAGTTACTACAAGTGAGTTTATAAACCATTAAGCCCAAGATATTGCATATAGAACATTAGACAGCATTAAAAACATAAGGAACAACTCCCAAACCAAACCCAGAACCCACTAATCAGCATAAAGGATCTGGGCCGCTCATAACCGTGAGCACGGCTGACATGTCAGTTTTACACTCTCGAGAGGTTGCACATCTTTACCCACAAGTCGTGAGCTAAGCTAGAAGTTCATCACATTGCCTTAGATGAGATGACTAGCAAGCCATACTACGAAGCCTTTACAAAGATCACGTTGGTAAGGTGTAACTGCTGAGGTTTCAAGCTCCGCAGAGATGGGGCCCTACTCTAAGGGGTGAAGCACACAGCACACACAACCCAAAGTAGATGCGAGGCCCATCCCGGCTCACTTCCCCTCTTGCCCCGCAGGTAAGTTACTCCCAAACCAAGGCAATCTAATTAATCAGCTAAGACCGTCCCATACTAGTCTCATGGTAGCGATGTTGTCCCAGGTTGTCGCTTTGCAAACCGGTCCTTATGGAGAGTGGCCATGAGCAAAACCACTAAGCCCATTGCTCATGCCCCCTAAACCGTGTTGCTAAAACTCCAATTTTAAAGAGCCATGAACCACTCAAGCACCTCAGCACAGAGGGTCACACTCACAAAATATTGCATAGATCCATTAACAAGATTATTAACAAAAGAACATGTGTTTGCGCAGCAACTAGCAAAACTTATCCAACATGCATCCCCAAGGATATAACATCGAGTAAAGAGGCTAACGTATAGTCCTTATAGGCATACAAGTTAGACACATGCATATGAAGTGATTAAAGGGTTATTAGGTTGTCCATGTTATACTTGCCTTCCTCAAAATGCTCTTGTGGCTGCTGTCCAAAACCTGCAACCTGCTGTTCTTCTTCACCCATGAACGGTTCACCGTCTAAACACGTTCACGGCAACATACAAGCATTCCCATACACGCATAAATGCAAACAAATAACAAAGGATAAGCAACAGTACACCATATCATAAAAACAGAAGATAAAACTGTTATAAAAACATTCTACACATTTCTACGAACATGTGAGCGCAAGAATCACTGAAATCGGAGCTAAAATGTGAAAGTTATGCATAAAACAGGCTCATAAGGGCAAAACTGTGATAAATAAACTAAACCAGGGGCTAACTTTGCAAAACCGAGGGCCTAAACATAATTAAACCTAGCCGCCGAGGGTTTTAGAGCAAAACCACCAAAGCTTGTACTGTGGGTTCAAACTCCGGAAAGCTCAGGGGTCAAAACATTAAAAACAGGGCCTAAATCTAATTATTTTTCAACAAGGATGTACTGCGGGTAGATTACAGGAAACTGCAGGGTCTCAAACGCAAAACTCCCCGATTGATCGGGTCTGCGCTGACGTGTGCTGACGCGTGTGGTGAGGTGGCGGCCACGTCACTGCTGACAGGCGGACCCGGTGCTGACTGGGTTAAGTGAGGGCGACGTGTCGCTCTGTGATTGGCCCGCGAAGGGGTATCTCACGTTTTAATCGTGACCGTGCAGTTTAGATCCAAGGCCTTGGATCAAATGGGACGGAAAGGTGCCGGCAGTGACCTGCCAGTGCGGTGGTGTCCGCTCCCTACGGCGGCGGCTCACCGGAGCTACGCGCCCCGAGGCCTAGAGCGGAAGTCGCTCTCCTAGAACAAGACAGGGAGCGAGAGGGGGCTAAGGCGAATCTCACCACGGGCTCGGTGAGGTCAGCAAAGCGGCAGGGAGTGCTTGCAATGGTGGTCTGCGGGCGAAGATGGTTGGCGCTCGCGGACAGGGGTAAAGGAGCGGCGTTCCCGCATCCAAAACCCGCGGAACACCTCCCCGGCAGTCCTGCAAAGAAGGAAACGAAGGGTGAGGGTCGGGGACAGTCCAACGGCGACGAATTTTGTGGTGGCGTGGCTTACCGTGGGCGGAGTCTGGTGGCGAACTGCGGGAAGCTCGGCGGACAAGAGTGAAAATGGAATGGTGGGGTGACAAACAGAGGTGAGTGCGAGGCTCGAGGTTGGGTTTTATAGCGCTCGGGTGAGCCGTATCGACGGGGGCATAGGAGTGGAAGCCGGTGGCTTTAGAGCTCGTCATGGCAGTGAAGGGGAGAGAGAAGGGGAATCCGGCACGAGAATAGGTGAGATTGATTGCGAGACGATTATGGCAGGAGGACGGGGCTCGGATGCGGGAGGCTCCTCACCCTCGGGCGCCGACGTGGCCGAGCAAAGAGAAGGGGCGCGCGGGGTTTGCGGTGAGAGGAGGAAGAAGCGGCTAACCGATGGGGCCGGTCTGGCAGTGAGGGAAAGGGCGCGGCCCACTTGTCAGTGGCGCGCGAGAGAGAGAGGAGGAGAAGATGTGGTTGGGCCGCTGTTTGGGCTGGCTCGCGGCCCAGGTGGGTGAGGGAGGCGGGCTAGCTTGGGCTGCTGGCTGGGCCGGTTGGCCTAGCTGCCTCTCTTGTTTTTCTTTTTCTTTTTTCTTTTGAATTCTTTTGAATAAGAAAGCAATAGATATACATATTCAAATAAATTTGAATATGAATCCTTAGTTCATACAAACAATAAAATAATACACCAGCATGTATGCACAGGAAAGGTTAAACCTATGGTTGCTTTTATGCATCTTTTTAATTTAAATAAATCATGATAAATGCAAACTAAGCACATAAACCTTAGAAAATTAAATAAATTTCTTGGTTTTTATTATGAAATGCTGAAATTAAAACTAGCGTGTTACAGGATCACACTCACCAGGCTAGGAGCACAGCCTAGCTGGCCGCCCGGCCCCTAGCTGGTCGCCCGGCCTACCCTGCAGGCTGCCCGGCCCCTAGCTCAGGCCGTCTGGCCTCTGCATGCGCCGCCCAGCCTCTGTCTTTCATGCATGCATGCTCCCCCGCGCGCCTATAAATACGCATGCACGCAGCGCTCAATCCTCGCATCGCTCAGCAGCGTGAGCATTTTCCCTCTCTCCCTCTAAACACTTTCTTAGCACTAGTTAAGCACTTAGTTTAAATTTCAGCACTTAGTCAAATTTTTGCCCAAATAAAATAAGTGCTACACCCTCGCTTTTTGAACGGTTTGTGGAGGCTCTGCCCCACAAGGACGACTAACTTTCTGGACGACTAACGGCTAATGCTAATATTTTAGTTGCCATTCTTTGCGTGTTCTTGTGTCTCTTTGTATTTTTTGCAGGATGTCTTCGTTCTTCAGGAAAGCTAAGAAGGCCCTGAGCAACACAGGGAAGGGGCTGCACCTCAAGTTCCCGTCCTCGTCAGGATCGCGCTCTCACTCGCAGAGCGGGAGTTCTAGGACTCCAGCGCCATCTGACAGGATGTCGATCAGTGGTGCCAGAAGCCACCAGGAGCAGGAGCATGATGAAGGAACGTCATCACAGCCACCGCGCCGTCTTCTCACCTTGCAGGACATCAACATCTAAAGCGATGAGGAAGCACAGAAGTTGCAGGTCCTCACCACCAAGAATTTTGGGCAGACGAGGTACTTCGACGCCTTCTTCCTTGTCGCCATAGGTATGTTGGAATCGTTCACACAGGCGTTCGACAATGTGGGATGGCTGGAATTCTCAAACATCACGGAAGAAGGATCTATCCTTCTCACACAAGAATTCCTGATGACTCTCCACTTGGATAGACGCTCAACAGGTATGACCATTTCCTTCCGTCTGTTCAATATTGAGTTCGCTGTTCATCCAAGGAGGTTCGCTGACCTCCTAGGTTTCGCCTCCAACTGCTCAGTAGGAGACGAGCCCACGGGCTACACCATGAAAACTTTTTGGACGGAAATATGTGGAGAACATGTTAAGGGGAAACATAGCACTACTAAAATCCACAACCCTACTCTAAGACTTCTGGCTTGCTGGGTCTCACTCGTGGTCTTCCCATGTAGTGAAGTTCGTTGTGCACCCAACGAAGACCTTAAGTGCCTGTATGCCATGTGCAAGAAGAAACCTTATGCACCAGTCCTAGACATAGTCCGTCACTGGGCGGATATGCCGAGGACCAACACCCACATAAACATCACTTCTTTTCTCACGCGGATTGCATCCAACCTGGGCCTTCTAGAGAACACCCATATTGAATAATTCCGAATGACTCATCACACATTATTGGGGAACAGCACTTTATCCAGGCACACTTTATGAAGAGGGATGGCCAGAACTTAGTCATGACATGGTTTGGGCATAATCTCGAGCTGCCGCTTCCCGCGCCGCAGTTCGATTTGTATAAAGTTAGAAAACTAACCATGCAGCTCGACGTGGAGGCACCTCGCCAAAGCATCAGCGGCGTCATGACTAGGGCACAGCGATGACAAGCAGAACAGCGCCGAAGGGCACAACAGGAAGCCGAAGAAGAAGAAGCAGACCACTCGTGGGCACCCCATATGGCAACCCCGTCGGGCACAGACTCAGAGTTATCACGACTCCAACGCTATGCCCAACCGGAGCCGTGGTACAACAGCAGCATGGATGGAAGTGGTTCATACCACCAACCACCATATGCTCCTGAGTACTATGGGGCAGGTACGTCACATGGCCTTGATAGGAGTGCAGGTCCATCTACATCAGCCCGGTTCAACACCGACAACATGGCTAGCCTCAACACCACCATGTAAGGGATGAACATAGGTAGGTACAACCAGAGGCTGTACCAGCAGGTGGACGACATCCACCGACGTACCAGGGCAATGAGCCAACAGCTCCAGGAGAACAGTACCATGCTTCAGAACCTGAACGAAATGGTGGAAGCCGGCTTCATCAATGCTCAGGACTTTCACAGCTATTACTACCAAAACTCCTAGCTTCATTGAAGCTTGGGGGGATGGTAGTACAACATGAGCATGCCTCTTCGTGCCCAGCCCTCAGAGTAAGGCCCCCATTCCTCGTCCTTGTCCTCTCCTGTCCAGCAGTACCCGTCTCACCAGCAGCAGCAGCAATACCCGTCCAACCAAGAGTAAGCATTAATAACTCCTTATTTTGTTTCTTTATCTAAACAAATATGAAAAAAATGAAAAAAATGAGTCAAATAAAATAAAATCCCAACCTTGATATATTACCTTCATATATGGAAATGATGAATAGTTGCTCTGTCATGTTCTTGCTTAGTATTCTATGCACAAACCATGCTTAGCTTAATTTCGAGCTTGTGTGTATAAAGTGAAAGCCGGACCTATTACTTTGTGGATGCCATTGCATAAACTTTGTCAAAGTTGTTGTGAGAAGTGATATGACTAAGTACTAGGCCAGCTCTACATTTTCTTAGTAAGATGAACATCTCAGGTTATTTTCTTGAAAAATAAAAATAAAGTTCCCCCGTTGGTTTTAAAACACCTACCAGAGCCAAATACACTGAAATATCTGAGCTTAGCTTGTTTAAAGCTACTTAGTGTTGTTTTGAGCTTTGTCAAATTTTGAGTCTCATTGAATGGAATCATCACTATCTTGTGAATTGTTGGAGCAAAATACCACCACCACATATGCACTTACCTACCCTGTGTATGCATCCATATATCTCCAAATCAACACCTTTAACCTTACTCCTTCCAAGCAACATGAGGTAGGATGTGGAGCCATCAAAAAGAAAATAAAGCATGCTAGTTAAGCATGGCAAAAAGAGAGAAAAATACAAAAAAGCTCCACATTCATACCTTTCATACAAAAGAAGGAGAAGGAAAGGAAACAAGGAGATCCATCCATCCACAACCACCAAATAAGCTCCAATGATGAACATGGTTAGCTGATGTAGTACATTTCTTTGGTCCAATCTTTGGCTTTGCAAAATAAACAACCTAAGTAAGCTAAGTTCTTCCACACCCTGAGCTCCACATAAGCTTTAGTATAGGAAGTTCTTGGCCGTGCTCTTGGCCTTAAAAAGTTGAGGAAACACTTATGAGCGATCAAGAGTACCTCTGGGGAAACTTGTTTTATTTTGAAAATCTGCAAAAACACCTGAGATGGGAGTCCCAAAAGAAGTGTTTTGAACTAAGCCTGCAACTGAGTTGTTCCTTCTCTCAACCACCCAAGACATGGTAAGTCAAAAGATGCACCACAGGTATGGAAAGGGTAATCATTGCATACACTATGGTTTGAAATCAGAGCATGAGTGTCGGTTATGCAGCAACTCCTGATCCATAACCCATCTTGGCTTTACTTGAAGATGAGCAAAGGTCTAAGCTTGGGGGGTGTTGACGGTCGTTATTGCACTATCTACGACCATCAACTATCCATGAATATGAAGGGAAATGCATCAAAGTATGGGCAAACCTTTGCTACTAACATATCTCCACGAGTTGTGTTGAAATATTTGAATGCAGGTGACAAAACATACTCAAACATGGTAAAATGGAGCCAAACCAGGAGGTGACTGGCCACAGGGCTAAGTCCCCAGGCCGCCCGGCCTGTGCCTGGGCCCAATTGGCACCAACTTCGACCTGCATGCACACACATGCCATGTCAACACATCTCCAAGGTGAAATCCACGAAAGTCGCATGCAATCAACCGGAAGGCCTTGCCACATCATCAATCCAGCCCCTGAATTGGTGAAGTTAGCAATCCTCAGCACTTCAATCCTGTGGCTAAGGAAGAAACACAAGTGAGATCCAATGGTTCGGGAGAAAACACAAAGATAACCGTCTTAACCACCATGCAACCGACTTGGGGGGTGAAGATGGACCACAAGATGCAGTATGGCGATGGATCCCACGGCTGCCCAGACCGCCCGGCCTGAGGTGGGGCCGCTCGGCCTCCCTCCAGGCCACCCGGCCTCCCTACAAGGCCGCCCGGCCTGCCACTTGTCCCATAACTGCCCTACCTACCCTATAAATACCCCCAATCACTTGGTGACTATAAATACCCCAGAGCTCTCATTTGTAAAGTGTGGAAGTTGAGTGGAACACACCATTGTCTAGTTTAGTACCACTAGGATAGTCCTAGGAGTTAGAGTTGAGTCTGAGTCTTTGCCTCAGGGATTCCGAAGTTAGCTTCGAGTCTGGTAAAGCTCTTGTATCTTTCTATCTTTGTACTCTTGCTACTTCAGTATAATATACTTTATTGATCTATCTTTCAGTTATACTTTACTTTACTTCTTACACTTGCCTAGTTTGGTGTACCTTATTGCATACTAGACCAAGGCTTAGGTTTGTGTAGTCCTTGAGTTATCTAAATCTTGCTAGACTTGCTGATGCTATAGGCTTTCCTTAGGCTCTAATCTAAGGATAATTCAGTCCGAGCCCTCTGATCAAGGACGAACTTTAGTGATCAAGTTCTCACTTGATCACTAGTTTAGTGTGCCATCTTACCCACGCAGATCTGGTTGGTAGCCCCTCTTGGTGACAGCATTAGGGAGCCTCTGTAATCTGACCCCGTCGTTCGGTAAGCCTGTAGGCGTTAGCCAGTTGTCGTTCGGTTGGCCAACTATCGACCCCCGCACCACCTCGGTGTAGTCTGGAATTTCGCTCGACGCAAGATCCTAGTTCATGTTTATTTAACTCAGTTCAACAGCAAATACTCCTATGCAGTAGTTAAGGAATAGAGTTTGGATATCTTAATCTCACTCGTTGTCCTCCCAGGCAACTACCTAGTTGTTTACTGCTTTGGTCCCTGTTTACTCTTCCCACCATACACTATCTTGCTTATCTTACCCCCGTTGTAAGAATAGCTGGTGTTTATCTAAGTTATAGTACTGTTTGAAGTTCGAACATATGATTCCACGTATTAGCCCTTGCTTCCCTGTGGATTTTTTCGATACCTTGAATACTCTGGGTGAAAAAAGCTACAGCGAATCTCCGTGCGCTTGTGGAGTAAAATCTGTTACGCTAAGAGACGTCAACAGTGAGCCACCTTGATACCACCCATGAGATCTAGTCCCTGCTCAGTGTACACCATGAGGGGATGGTGACAGTTAAGGGTCGGCTTGTTGAGACTTACCAGCGCGAGTATGAGAACTTCACCCAGAAGCCGGGTGAGTATGTTGATGCCTTGTTTGGTCGTTTTTAGTCGATCATCAACAAGCTCCATGTCAACTCTGCCCCCACAGCTCTTCCATACACTGACCATCAGCAGGCTATCAAGCTACTGTATTCCTTGGATAGGAAAGTGTGGGAGATCAAGAAGAACTCCATTCTTGAGTCGGCAGGGTATGACACTTTGGGAGTAGAGGAGCTTTATAGCAAGCTCAAGGCCACAGAGGTTGATTACCAGATGACAGATATTCTCAATGGTACTGGCTCCAAGAGCCTAGCCTTGGCTTCCAGCTCCAAGGAAGTTGTTGCTAACCCCCCACTTCACGGTTTTTCGTTCTCTGCTTTAGTGTGTGTGACAGAGGAGCAGTTGGCGTCACTTGGGGATGATGAGCTTTGTTTGGTGTCTAGTCGCTCTCATTGCGCCTATGACAACCAGATGAGTAAGAAGAGGGGCGAGATGCCCAAGTGCTTCGAGTGCGGAGAGGTTGGCCACTTCATCGCCAAGTACCCGAACAAGCAGAATTACTACTACAAGAAGGGCAAGGGCCACTCCAGTGACTCCAACAAGTACCACTCCGGTAGGCACTACTTCGGCAAGTGCGACCACCCCAAGCACCGCTCTGGCAAGATTAAGAACTTCAGGATAGCTTTCAAGAGCTACCATAAGGACAACCGGAAGCGGGACAAGGCTTTCTTCGCCGAGCTTGGTGGTCTTTCTAGCGGATCGTCCTCCTCCTCCTCGTCTTCGTCAAGCTCAAGTGATGAGGAGATCATCACCAAGCGGGGCAAGAGGAGAGATCAAGGCGGTCCAGCTGGCCTCTGCTTTGTCTCCACTATGTCCAAGTGCAAGCATAAGATGAACCGGACATCCTTCTGCTCCATGGTACTTGAGGACAAGGATGACAAGGGCAATGACAATGACTCCTCTGATGAAGAAGTAACTCCGGAGTAAGCTAAGATCCTTGATATGCTGGAGAGGAATAGTCGTGAGTTGAAAGCCTAAGTTAAGTTGTTGGAGAAGGCAGCCAAGAAGCTGCAGAAGCAGAAAGCCAAGCTTGCTGATGCTTTGGCTGAGATTGAGACGCTGAAGAGTGTGCAAGCCCAGCCTAGTGAGTTTGAGTGCCCTACCTGTGAGTCCCTCATGAGTGACCTTCTGAGCAGAAGAGCAAATATGCTCATCAGGTAGAGTGTGAGCCAATGGACCGGCTACATTGCCTCTGGAGTGATGAGTGATTGTCAACAGAAGCCAAAGACCCAGATGGACTTGGGCACAAGACCTCCGATGGACAGGTGGCCCTCCGATGGACTGGAGGTAGATAGAGAGGAAAGTCCTCTGAAGGACTGGAGGCATGCTCGGCGTCTGTCAGCCATGGGAGTTCGGTGCACGGAGGAGCGGCACGGCGACAGCAGGAAAAAGTCCTCCGAAGGACTGCGAGGCTACCCCGATGGACAGGGGATGCCGGGTGCCACCGCGGTGCTCCAACTCGAGTGCGTGGTGTGAAGATGTGCGAGGGAGACTTTGGCGGCTTCAGCTCAAAACCGCCAACCAAGCTACCCAAGCCTTGGTATAGAGAAGATGGGCCAAATCCGACCCAAGCGGAGACTTCCTAAAGTTTTCCGGTTTCTGACTTCAAAACCGGGGGCGGATCGAGGATTGGACTACTGGCCACATGGAGAACATCCGAGGATTGTGTGGAACTTACGAAGATCAAGGCTTCATCGTGGTCGTCCGTCCCGAAATATACTGTAATCTTTCGTTTGAGTCCTTAGGGTTTGTCTAATTGTAGGGACCAAAGTGCAAAACTGCCTAAACAGCACTCGGGTATAAATAGGTCCAAGGCAGGTCATTAGAGTGACTCTTGGCTGCTAGGATTAGGTCATTCTTTGTGATTTTCATCCTCAAGCCTTGAGCTCCATTGTTAGGGAGGTTAGAGTAGGATTT
The DNA here is from genome assembly GCA_030272315.1 of Paspalum vaginatum. Lineage (NCBI taxonomy): Eukaryota > Viridiplantae > Streptophyta > Magnoliopsida > Poales > Poaceae > Paspalum > Paspalum vaginatum. The sequence goes on along the minus strand of CM059013.1, from coordinate 46,588,123 downwards.
AGCCTCCTAATCATGAGGGAAGGTGAGGGTGGTTGCTTGGGATGAATTTTTGCTTGTATGCTGAATCTTTAGACCCATCTTGGGCACTTAATCGAGGCAAAGCAACCTGGTGTTCTTCTCCTCCCCCTCTCTCTTTGGTTTTTAGGTCCAATCCTTGCCTTTTGGGTGTTTGTTTTTGCCAAGGTTGAAATCCCTTCTCTTGCTGATGTTTTGGACTTGCTAGGATGTGGAGATCATGACTTAGTTCATCTCAATCCTACAGGATTGCCATGAGCAAGTTTCCTTTAGGTTTTCCCCTTTTTTGCCCAAAGATTGCCATCTCACAAAATCAGAAATTCCTGCCGATCCCTTGATCATTTTGCATTGATCTTTTGGGAAAAGCATTGGAATAGGGTCCAAATAGCCTGTGCAAAATTTCGTGAAGATTGGACAAGATTTGGTCTGGGTTGGGTTGGAAAACCCCCTGTCTGTGACTCTACCGGATAGTCCGGCAGAGGCCACCGGATAGTCCGGCAGTGCCCACCAGACAGTTTGATGTGAGGCTCTACCCGGGCCGTGCCACCGAATAGTCCAGTGTCGGCCACCGGACAATCCGGTTCTGCCAGGGAGCTGCGGTGATTTTCTCTCTTTGGTTTTTCCGCTGTATTTCTGCTTAGGATTCTTGCATTTCCCACTTTTAGACTATTCTCTTTGCTCACTATGAGTCAGTGAGACGTACCTTGGTGCGGTGAGTGTCGTGTGGAGGATTTTGCAAAGTTCATTGCCCCGGTGCCATTCTTGGTCGAATCTTGAGTTTTCTTGCATTGGTGCGTATCCTCACAGTGGATGGCACCCTTGCACTGCTAGGCACGTATTTGTTCAGTGGATGGTGCCTAGTTTCGGTCTCTCTTGAGCTTTCGTGGGCATCTACTTGGGGGTTGTGTTTTTGAGTTTTTACGTGCTCATATTCACCCCCCCCCACTTGTCGCACGTCTCGGTCCTATAATAGGTATCAGAGCCGGTTAGGTTTCTTCATACCTTTATCGGTGAGGAACCAGTAGCGACTATGACTCACTCCTGGAAGATTCCAGTCCTTGGCTCCGATGGCTACTCCTACTGGAAGGGTAGGATGAGAGCATTCTTGCTTAGCCAGGGCCAGGACATATGGGATGCTACTCAGGGTGCAAACTTTGTGGTGCTTTCAGTTGCTCAGCGCACTACCCCAGCGATTGTGGCTCAGCATGACGCGAATGCCAAAGCTGTTAACTTTCTCTTCTCAGGACTTGGTCCAGTTGATTATGAGAGAGTGAGCCACCTTGAGACTGCCTGCCAGATCTGGTCCCTGCTAAGTGCACACCATGAGGGCACTGCTACTATCAAGGGGCGTCTCGTTGAGACTTATAAGCACGAATATAAGAATTTCGTTCAGAAGCCTGGTGAGTCCATCGATGACTTGTTTGGTCATTTTCAATCGATCATCAATAAGTTGCGCATTAACTCCAGCCCTAAGAGGATCCCATACACCGACCATCAGCAGGCTGTCAAATTGCTGTATGCGTTGGATAGGAAGATATGGGAAATCAAGGTTAACTCGATCATCGAGTCTGAGGCCTATGACACAATTGGAGTGGAGGCTCTTTACAGCAAGCTCAAGGCCACAAAGGTGGATTACATGTTACGAGATTCTCTTGCTTGTACTGGCTCCAAGAGCCTGGCCTTGGCTTCTCCCTCCAGTGAGGCCGCTACTAACCCCCAGCTTCACAACTTTTCGTTTTCTCCTCTTATGTCTGTTACAGAGGAGCAGTTAGCATCACTCGGAGATGATGAGCTTTGCCTGGTGTCTAGCGGCTTTCAGCGCACCTATGACAACCGGATGAGCAAGAACAGGGGCGAGAGGCCCAAGTGCTTCGAGTGCGGAGAGGTCGGCCACTTCATCGCCGAATGCCCGAACAAGCAAAATGACTACTACAAGAAGGGCAAGAGGCACTCACATGACTCCAACAAGTACCACTCCGCAAGCACGACTACGGCAAGCGTGACCACACCAAGCACCACTCCGGCAAGATCAAGAACTTCAGGAAGGCTTTCAAGAGCTACCAGAAGGACAACCGGAAGCGGGACAAGGCTTTCTTTGCCGAGCTTGGTGGTCTGTGCGGCGGATCATCCTCCTCCTCCTCATCTTCATCAAGCTCAAGCGATGAGGAGATCATCACCAAATGGGACAAGAGGAGGGACCAAGGCGGTCCAGCTGGACTCTGCTTTGTCTCCACCAAGTCCAAGCGCAAGCACAAGATGCACCGGAGATCCTTTTGCTCCATGGTGCTTGAGGACAAGGATGACAAGGGCAACAACAACGACTCCTCCGATGAACAGGATTGAGGCCTAGAGGACATATGGATCATGGACTCCGGCTGCTCTAGGCACATGACAGGGCACCGCAGATGGTTCTCCAGCCTCAACCCTGTGAGCACCAAGGAGTACATCACATTTGGGGACAATGGTCAAGGTAAAGTGTTGGGTGTTGGTTCTGTTGCTCTTTTTGGCAAGCTTTCCCTGAGAGAAGTTGCTTTGATGTGGAATTTGGGGTTCAATTTGGTTTCTATCTCGCAACTTCTCAAGGAAGGGTTTGAGGTTCGTTTTAAGGAGGGTTCTTCTTGTGTGCTTGATGCTAAGGAAAACCTTGTTTGTCGGATTTTGCCCTATGGACAAGTTTTTAAGGTTGACCTTGCATCTGTTTCTGGCCCTCCTCGGTGTTTGGTAGCTGGTCCTTCTCCTAATATTTGGAAGCGGCATAGGAGGCTTGGCCATTTGAGTTTTGATCTGCTAGCCAGGTTGAGCTCGATGGGTCTGATCCGAGGATTGCCCAATTTGAAAGCAGAAAAGGACTTAGTATGCCACCCCTGTCGTCATGGCAAGATGGTTGCCGCTTATCATGCACCTGTCAATTAGGTGATGACCTCTTACCCGGGTGAGCTGCTGCATATGGGCACGGTTGGTCTTGCACGGGTACAGTCGGTCAGTGGGAAGTGGTATGTGCCTGTAGATGTGGACGACTTTTCTCATTTTTCGTGGGAGTTCTTCATGGAATTCAAAGATGAGGCTTTCGGTTTTGTTCGGGATCTAGTCTTGAGGTTAAGGAATGAGAGTCATAAGGCCATGAGGGCTATCCGCTACGACAATTGTGGAGAATTTTGTAACTCTCGTTTCGAAACCTTTTGTCGTGACCTAGGACTTGATCACCAATTCTCGTCTCCTTATACCCCACCTCAGAATGGTGTCGTGGAACGAAAGAACCACACACTTGTTGAGATGGCGCGGACGATGCTTGATGAGCATAGGACTCCGCGGCGCTTTTGGGCTGAGGCTATGAATACGGCCTGTTACATTGCCAACCGTATCTTGCTACGAGCTTTCTTAGGGAAGACTTCGTACGAGCTACAGTTTGGTAGGCAGCCTAGCGTCAAGCACCTGCGTGCATTTGGCTACATATGCTTTGTGCTCAAAAAGAGGGGGGCATTTGGACAAATTTGAATCTCGCTGCTTGGATGGAATTTTTCTTGGGTACTCCTCTTGCTCTAGGGCATATAGAGTGTAGATCCTCGATACCAAACAAGTGGTTGAGACCTGTGAAGTTTCCTTTGATGAATCTATGCCTTGCACAACCCCTACATTTGAGCTTTCAGGTGATGATGAAGAAGGAGCTCCCATCTTTGAAGATGAGGAAGTTCAGGTAGAAACTGGTGATGCAGGAGCCACTGCACCGACTGTAGCTCCTGCCCCCTCTACTACGAGCTCTGAAGATGAAGGAGGACCTTTGCCTACGGCTTCCTCCTCACTCTCACGACTACAAGCTCAAGCAGAGGCTGGCCCCGCTGAGGATGCAAGGGAGGTGACCTCCGAGATTGTTCCATTTCAGCAGGTCTAGTGGGATCACCCTCCAGATAGGATGATTGGAGATCTACACCAGCGCGTCACACGCTCTTCGGTTAACTCTCTAGCCTTCTTCTGCCACTCTGCATTTGTTGCTTCTTTCGCACCCCAGGATGTGTCACATGCATTATCTGATCCTTGTTGGGTGAACGCCATGCATGAGGAGTTGGAGAACTTTGAGAGAAACCATGTCTAGAATTTAGATGAACCTCCACCAAACTGTCACCCTATAGGAACCAAGTGGGTCTTCAAGAACAAATAGGGTGAGGATGGGATGGTTGTGAGGAACAAAGCGAGATTGGTTGCCCAGGGTTTCTATCAGAAGGAGGGGAAAGATTATGAGGAGACCTTTGCTCCTGTAGCTCGTTTAGAAGCCATTAGGATTCTGCTTGCCTTTGCTGCCTCTAAAGGCTTCAACCTACAGCAGATGGATGTCAAGTCAGCCTTCCTAAATGATTACATAGAAGAGGAGGTATATGTGAGACAACCTCCTAGCTTTGAGAGTGCCAAGTTTCCAGACCAGGTGTATAAGTTGAGAAAAGCCCTTTATGGTCTGAAGCAAGCTCCAAGAGCTTGGTATGCTAGGTTGAAAGATTTCCTACTCAAGTCTGGGTTTGTGATGGGTTCAGTAGACAAGACATTGTTTCTGTTGAGTCGTGGCGGTGACACTCTTCTAGTTCAGATATATGTTGATGACATTATCTCTGGTGGTTCATCTCTCACTTCGGTGTCTAAGTTTGCTGAACAGATGAGCAGTGAGTTCGAGATGAGTCTCATGGGTGAGCTTCAGTTCTTCCTCGGGCTACAGATCAAGCAAGGCCCAGAAGGAACCTTCGTCCATCAAGCCAAGTACACGAAGGACATTCTGAGAAAGTTTGACAAGGGAGATCTTAAGCCCATGGCGACTCCCATGTCAACACAGACGGCACTTGATGCAGATGAAGAAGGGGAGGTGGTGGACCAAAGAGAGTACCGAGGGATGATTGGCTCACTTCTGTACCTGACGACGACTAGGCCAGACATCTAGTTCGCAGTCTGCCTTTGTGCGCGATTTCAGGCCTTACCGAGAACATCACACCGTCAAGCGGTGAAGCGCATCTTTAGGTACCTGAAATACACTCCTGAGCTTGGTCTTTAGTTTTCTTCAGCTTCGATGCTCTCTCTCAGAGGGTATTCTGATGCTGACTTTGCGGGTTGTTGGCTGGAGCGCAAGTCTACTTCCGGCACCTGCCAGTTTCTCGATTCTTCTCTTGTCTCTTGGTCCTCACGCAAGCAATCTAGCGTAGCCACTTCCACCACAGAAGCTGAATACATTGCTGTTGCTAGTTACTGCTCCCAGCTGCTTTGGATGAAGTCCACTTTAAGTGACTTTGGTCTCAGTTTTAAGAAGATCCCTCTCCTAGTAGACTCTACTTCTGCTATTTTTGTAGCTAAGAACCCTGTCTTGCACTCCAGAACCAAACACATAGACGTGAGGTTTCACTTCTTGAGAGGTCACTATGAGAAGGAAGATATAGACTTGATCCATGTGGAGACTGAGAACCAGTTGGCCATTATATTCACCAAGCCCTTAGATCTTAGCGTGTTTGCTGGCTTGCGTGGGGAACTTGGTATTTGTTACCCCTTTTAGGTTGGGGTAACTTTGTTGTAGTTTAGGTTATTTGGTTTGTGTTTTTCTTTGCTTTTCCTTGTTTTTCTTGCATTTTGTATCATACCATGCATTGCATTGTAACATATGCATTTTCACTTACACTAGCACTAGAGCTCTTCTGGTATGACGAGTTAGTACTTGCTTGTGCTAGATTGTACGGTTGCTTGCATGATCATGGTTGGCTAAGCTCCTTGAATCTGTCTAATATCTTTTGTGAGCTTAGTCACTTTTGTTTCTAGAAAATCAAACACCATGATCACCACTTGAGTTGGCTACCTAGCATGTGTAGGAATGTAGAATGCTATGCTATCTTATCATACTTGGATATGCTAATCGTATGCCTTTATTAAGTTGATGCCTAAGCATTTAAGACACCTTGCCTAAATCTAAATTCTGAATTAAATTTGTTTACAAAGTGGTGTCTTATGAGCTAAATTGAAAAGATCCAGGTGGGCTCACTTGTCACACTGATCTAGTTTGAGATAGCTTGCCTTTGCACTTTGGCATGAACTTGGACTAGGCTGTGTATGACCAAAACCTTGTCTTAAGTTTCTGATGGTTTTCTGAACCTAGGCTTGGCATTGGTTGGTAAGAAGTGGCAAAAACAAGTGAATAACCCCTGGCATATAATCTGATTTGCTTGACGTTAAAAATTGCTAAATCTAAAATATTCAAGTCTCTAAATTGCTTATGGCTTGTTGTATATGCTTTGGTTGAGAGTAGCACACCTTGTATGTTTTGCTAGTATCTTGCTGTCCATGCCTATCTCGCTAGATGCTATTCATGTTGGTGATGCTTTCTTTACAATAACCCTAAAAAACATGCTCCTGATCTGTATTAGATAGATTCAATTGAGCTTGTTTGCATGCTTCCTTGTCCTCACTTGCTCTGTATGCTAGAACTTGTATTTACTAGCTTTTCATCCCTGCTGAGCTCTTCATGGTACACTTCCTGCATTTCATGTCATATTTTCAGGGGGAGTTGAGTTTTATGAACCCTTGATGTGTCCATTGACAACAAGGGGGAGAGATGGGGAATTTCATGGACCAATGGGGAGAACTCTGTAGAGATCTAGTTGAGGGGGAGTTTGAGCTTTTAGGATGCTCTTGCATCGGTGCATTGAGCCTTTTGCCTCTTTCTAGAGGAGCCGATGCTTTGCCTAAGCATGACTGTGTTGAGCCAATTTGCCTCATTCTTGAGGGGTCATGCTTTAGTTTGATCGACTGCGTTGAGCGGTTTCCCTTGTCTTAGAGGGTCGATCTTTGGCTTTGTTTTTGTTGTCTCAATTTGCTCTTTTCTGCTTGTATTTGGCTTTTGGGCATCTTGAGCAACTTCTTCTTTTCTTCTTTCTTTTCAGTTTTACGCTTTTCTTCTTGTCTTTGTTCTATTTCAGGTTACAGGTAGAAGGTGTTGATAATGCACTCATCAAGGGGGAGATTGAGAGCCAATGGACTAGCTCCATTGCCTCTGGAGTGATGAGTGATTGTCAACAGAAGCCAAAGACCCAGATGGACTTGGGCACAAGACCTCCGATGGATAGGAGGCCCTCCGATGGACTGGAGGTAGAAGGAGAAAAAGTCCTCTGAAGGACTGGAGGCATGCTCGGTGTCTGTCGGCCATGGGAGTTCGGTACAAGGAGGAGCGGCACGGCGACTCCAGGAGTAAGTCCTCTGAAGGACTGCGAGGCTGCCCCGATGGACAGGGGACGCCGGGTGCCACCACGGTGCTCCAACCCGAGTGCGTAGCGCGAAGACGTGGGAGGGAGCCTTTGGCGGCTTCAGCTCAAAACCGCCAACCAAGCTACCCAAACCTTGGTGAGTTAGGCCTTGACTCGCCAAGATAGAGAAGATGGGCCAAATCCGGCCCAAGCGGAGACTTCCTAAAGTTTTTTGGTTTCTGCATCAAAACCGGGGGCGGATCGCGGATTGGACTACTGGCCACGTGGAGAACATCCGAGGATTGCGTGGAACTTACGAAGATCAAGACTTCATCGTGGTCGTCCGTCCCGAAATATCCTGTAATCTTTCATTTGAGTCCTTAGGGTTTGTCTAGTTGTAGGGACCTAAGTGCAAAAGTGCCTAAACAGCACTCGGGTATAAATAGGTCCAAGACAGGTCATTAGAGTGACTCTTGGCTGCTAGGATTAGGTTATTCTTTGTGATTTTTGTCCTCAAGCCTTGAGCTCCATTTTTAGGGAGGTTAGAGTAGGATTTAGCCTCCTAATCATGAGGGAAGGTGAGGGTGGTTGCTTGGGATAAATTTTTGCTTGTATGCTGAATCTCTAGACCCATCTTGGGCACTTAATCGAAGCAAAGCAACCTGGTTTTCTTCTCCCCATCTCTCTTTGGTTTTTGGGTCCAATCCTTGCCTTTTGGGTGTTTGTTTTTGCCAAGGTTGGAATCCCTTCTCTTGCTGAAGTTTTGGACTTGCTAGGATGTGGAGATCATGACTTAGTTCATCTCAATCCTGCAGGATTGCCATGAGCAAGCTTCCTTTAGGTTTTCCCCTTTTTTGCCCAAAGATTGCCATCTTACAAAATCTGAAATTTCCGCCGATCCCTTGATCATTTTCGTTAATCTTTTGGGAAATGCTTTGGAATAGGGTCCAGATAGCCTGTGCAAAATTTTGTGAAGATTGGACAAGATTTGGTCTGGGTTAGGTTGGAAAACCCCCTGTCTGTGACTCTACCGGATAGTTTGGCAAAGGCCACCGGATAGTTCGGTTCCACCGGATACTCCTGCAGCGCCCACCGGACAGTCCGGTGTGAGACTCTGCCCGGGCCGTGCCACCGGATAGTCTGGCAGCAGGCACCGGACAGTCCGGTCCCACCGGACAGTCCGGTATCGGCCACCGGACAATCCGGTTCTGCCGAGGAGCTGTGGTGATTTTCTCTCTTTGGTTTTTCCGCTATATTTCTGCTTTGGATTCTTGCATTTCCCACTTTTAGACTATTCTCTTTGCTCACTGTGAGTCATTGAGACGTACCTCAGTGCGGTGAGTGTCGTGTGGAGGATTTTGCAAAGTTCGTTGCCTCGGTGCCATTCTTGGTCGGATCTTGAGTTTTCTTGCATTGGTGTGTATCCTCACAGTGGACGGCACCCTTGCACTGCTAGGCATGTATCTGTTTAGTGGACAGTGCCTAGTTTCGGTCTCTCTTGAGCTTTGCTGAGCATCCATTTGGGGGTTGTGTTTTTGAGTTTTTACGTGCTCCTATTCACCCCCCTCTAGTCGCACATCTCAGTCCTACATAGAGAAGATGGATAGGCTGAAGGTTGAGTTAGGCAAGCTTGAGTCTAAACTGGATGATCCTACTTTGAGTGAGGTGCCTGAGTGTGAGTCTTGCCCCCACCTAGCTATTGACATAGCTGAACTGAAGGTGAAGTGTGAGGGGCAGCTCAAGGAGTTGCAGGAGCTTAGGGCTAGACCCACGCTTTTGGGTGCGTGCATGGTCTATCCTACATTGAGGAGCGAGATTGAGCAGTTGAGAGCTGACCTTGAGGTTCTTTTAGCACCCTCTGACACGTGTGAGAACTGTCTCACTTTGACGATGCAGTTGGTGGAGAAGGATGCCACCATTAGGAAGCTTGAGAAGTTTGCTCCTGTGATTCCCTGTCTAGACTGCCCCACTTATGCTGCCCAGACTTTGATTCTGGAGGATCTGAGAGAGGAGAAGTTGATCCTTATAGTGGACAACTGTAGGTTGAGGGAGGTGCTGAGCTGGATGTATGCCAGGGAACCCCAGCTTAGGATGATCATAGAGGCGAACAAGCGTGGTGAGGGTGTTACTAGTGGACTTGGGTTGGGAGAGTGTAGTACCTCGGGTGAAAAGAAGAGTACCCCGATCAAGTCTAACCCTGCCTCTCCTGAGTCTAACTCTATTGTTGATGGGGTTTACCATGAGCCTCCTAAGGCTGCCCCAAGGAAGTCATATTGGACACCCAAGCCACCACAAGACAAGCTGGACAAGATAGTAGAAGAAGTGCTTAAGCATTCAGGCAAGAAGCAAGTCCAACAGCCAGCACCACCCAAGGCCTCACCACCACACCAGAAGCCCAAGACCCAGCCCCAGCCTATGCCCAAGAGACCTGTCTACCACTGTGACTTTTGCCAGTGGAATGGTCACTTGGAGGAGTTTTGCTTCAGGAGGAAGCGGGCTAAGAGGCAGGAGAGAGCCTGGGGAACTAGGATCAGTTCTACTGAGGTGCTCAAGGCAAGGTCGATCCATGTGATTGGCCTCTTTGTAAAAGGGAACTTTGTGCTACTGCTCTACCCAAGGTCGATCTAGGTGATCGGCTCCAAAAAGTGTTTGCATCACCTTTAGTTGATGATAAAATAGTGGTGGCCGATGATTTTCATTAGGCCGTTGATCGTTTGGACCAGTATTTTCCCTTTATGATTTGTATTGTCAAGTTTGTAGAAGAGGGGAAGCTGGGTCTTGGCTTTACGGTAGCTGATGAACTGGAAGCAATCAACATCAGACCAGGTGACCGGCCACAACCGACGTACATCAGCAAGAAATTGGCGCCGAAAATCAAGTCGCAGTTGGTGAATCTCTTGAAGGAATTCGCAGACTGCTTTGAATGGGAATACCATGAGATGCTTGGCCTAGATCATTCCATCGTGGAACATCGGCTACCTATCAAGCCTAGTTTTCATCCCTATGCTTAACTGCCAAGAAGGTTTAACCCCAAAATCTTGCCAGAAATCAAAGACAAAATCCAAAGGATGACAGAAGCCGGTTTTATTAGGCCATGTAGATATGCCACGTGGATTTTGAACATCGTGCCTATTCGAAAGAAGAGTGGTCAGCTGTGAGTTTCTGTTGACTTTAGGGATCTCAACAGGGCAACTCCCAAGGATGAATACCTAATGCTGATGGCTGATATCCTCGTAGATGCTGCGGCGGGGCATAAAATGATGAGTTTCCTAGATGGCAATGCAGGTTACAATCAATTTTTTATGGCCAAGGAAGATATCTACAAGACCGCTTTTAGGTGCCCAGGTAACATTGGGTTATTCGAGTAGGTTGTTATGACCTTAGGTTTTAAGAACGCCGGAGCTACTTACCAATGGGCCATGAACTATATCTTTCATGATCTCATCGGCCGGCTGGTCGAAATTTACATCGATGATGTGGTCATCAAATCGGCTCTCGCTGCTACACATTTAGCCAATAATTTTTGGAGCGTACAAGACTCCACGACCTGAAGATGAACCCTAAGAAGTGCGCGTTCGGAGTCACGGCTGGGCAGTTCCTTGGGTTTATGATCCACGAGTGTGGCATCGAAATTGGTGACAAAAGCAAAGATGCCATAGCAACAATGGTATATCCCCAGACCAAGACAGAGCTACAGAGCATGATCGGCAAGTTGAATTGCATTAGAATGTTGATCTCGAATCTATCTAGACGGATTGAGCCTTTTATGCCTTTAATCAAGATAAAAAAGGATGATGATTTTATTTGGGGTCCGGAGAAATAGAAAGAGTACAACAATCTCAAGCAATACTTAACGATGCCACTGGCACTGGTAGCTGGATAAACCATTCATCGTCTATCTCTCTGCCAATGAGATTTCCATCGGCTCTGTGCTGATTCAAAAATCTAAAGACAAAGAATGAGTCGTGTCTTATCTCAGCCGATGCCTCCTAGACACAGAAACCATGCACACTGAGATGGAATGCCTTTACCTTTGCCTATATTTTACCTGCACCAAGTTGCGCCACTATTTCCTCAACACCGAGACTCAAGTGGTGTGCAAAGCCGATGTTATCAAGCACATGTTATCGGCTCCTATTCTCAAAGGGAGGCTCGGGAAGTGGGTGTACGCCCTCTCAGAGTTTGACATTCATTACCAACCGGCCAAGGCCGTAAAAGGGCAAGCTCTGGCCGATCTCGTCACAGAGACAATTGCGCCACCAGTTCAGTTTGTAGGCGTCAGACCATGGGGTTTGTTCTTTGATGGATCAGCATGCGACGCGGGATGCGGCATCGGCCTTTATATCATCTCTCCTCAGGGGGCAACTTATGAGTTTGCAATTTGACTCAAAGAAGAGTACAGCAATAACCAGACTGAATATGAGGCCATCTACAAAGGAATGGAGCTGCTCCTAGAAGTAGGCACCGAAGTGGTAGAGATCTTCGGTGATTCAAAAGTTGTAATCAATCAGCTAACGAATGACTTTAATTGTGCTAGTGATTCGTTATATTCCTACCTCATCAAGTGTCAGGAATTGATGACGAAATTTTGGCTACTCACACTTGCCTGGATACCTAGGGAACAGAATGATGAGGCTAACAAGATGGCACAAATAGCTCCTGTGTACATACCTCAAGAAGATAATACTTGCGTATATGTTTTGCAACTATCTGCTACGGATTGGAGAGCCAATCTCCTTAATTACTTAAAGGATTCGGGTCGGGGGCAGATAAGAAGATACGACACAGAGCTTTTAGGCACGTGCTGATCGAGGACAATCTATACTTCCGCGCTATCGACAAAGTAATGTTAAAGTGCCTCGGCCCAGAGGAAGCTTTGGAAATCATGCACGATGTGCACGAAGGTACTTGCGGTACTCACTGATCGGATCACAGGATGAAGTGGTTGATCAGGAGGTCCGGCTTTTATTGGCCGACTATGCTAGAAGACTGCTTCAAATACTACAAAGGTTGTCAAGAATGTCAGAGGTTTGGAGCCGTACAGATGGCACCCACCGATCTGTTGCACCCAATCATCAAGACGTGGCCACCTACCAGTAAAGGACACAAATGGATCTTGGTGGCTATAGATTACTTTACCAAGTGGGTGGAGGCTATACCAATGAGGAACGCCATAGCTAAGGATGCTATCAACTTCTTTAAGGAGCACATTGTATATAGGTTTGGTATACCACAGATGATCACGACTGATCAGGGGTCCGTTTTTATAGCAGAGGAATTCAAAATTTTGCCAAAGAGATGGGCATCACCTTGATTCAGTCTTCACCTTACTATGCTTAGGCCAATGGGTAGGCCGAGGCATCTAACAAGAGTCTAATCAAGCGGATCAAGCGTAAGATTGATGAGTATCCCAAGCAATGGCACGATCGGCTGGCAGCAGCACTATGGGCCTACCGCATGTTATGCCACAGAGCTACTGAGTGCACACCATACCAGGTCATCTATGGTTAAGAGGCAGTAATGCCATGGGAGATCAACGTCGGCTCAAGGCGCGTCAAGTTCCAAAATAAGCTGACCGCTAAGGAATGTGTGTCTCTCATGAATATTAACACTGAGGATCTGACATAACTTCGGCTTTGGGCTCTAGAGAAAATACGGGAAAACAAGGCAAAGGTAGCACGAGCCTCAAGTAGATGATTTGGTCTGGGAGCTGGTTTTGCTAGTTGGAACCAAGGACCTAGCATATAGTAAATGCTCACCTAATTGGCACAGTCCTTATAGTATAATTGAAATTGCACCAGGGAATTCATACCTCATGGAAACGCTCGAAGGAGAGAAATTTAGCAGAAATGTGAATGGAAATACTTGAAAAAGTATTAGCCAAGTCTGTGGGTCGGTTCCTAAGTCCAACACGCTGGGAGGGCAGCAGCATGCCACTCCAAAAGCCGATGGATCGCTATCGGCTTTAAAATTATATATGTATATATCATTATGGAAGCTGACTTTTGACCCTACACAATGGCAGGTACATGCTTGTCATTTTAAAGGCCAATGCGTTGCCATCGGCCCTAAAAAATAGATTTTTAGAGCCGATGCATCGCCATCGACTTCAAGTAACCAATATAAAAAAATGATGGTTCCACATGCACTAGGGGCATCTGCTCATTGCCCCAAAAGCCGATGAGTTGCCATCGGCACAAAAAATACATACAAAGTAAGAAAGTCCATGTATGTACATCGCCTTTAAACACCACAAATAGACCAGCACCTTGACGTCTCCTTGAGATATGCAGGGGCCGTTAAACAATTTCCATGGTCAGCGGCCGATATTTCAGTAACGGTATAGGGAAATGTCAAGACGACCGTATAAGGAGACGTGAAGTTCCCACTGGCCCTATTAGTTCAACGTCTCTTGGACTTTGGCTTGGAATCTGGATTAAGAAAAAAGTCTTGTGCCAACTGCTGTCTAGCCTGGAAGACAGAGACAGGGGAGAAGCCGGGAATTACTTCCAGGGAGAAGAGCTTGGAATTGATCGTAATGTTCTGAGACAAGAGCCGATGCAATTTTCCAAGCCCAAAACATCTCAAGATTCAAAGACGATGCACTGCCATTGCCTTTAGGGAGACTCCTCTACATTTTCACAAACAACGACAAGCCAACGGGAGATACATCAAACCCAAAACAGGGTCCTATCCAAATGATGAGGTGTTTATTGAATTCAGTAATCGATACATCATTTGGATTAAAGCAAGCTCGAGATACAGATCCACCTGGCATCCACCATCTCCCAGGAACGTATAGCCCCGTTGTCCCATCATCTCAACTCAACGGTGATGAGCCAACGGTAGGGAGAAACCCAGGAGGTATGTCCGACAGAATAGGCTGAGTTATTCTAAATGTTTCTTGCAAGAAGTTGGAACTATGTATGCAAGATGGGGGCTTACATGGTCAAATGGCCAGATCAAAACGCTTGACCACACCGTGGAAAATGACCCCAGCTTGAAAGGGTGGATTTTATGAGGATTCATTTACACTCTGGCACCCTATCCAACCGGCCATGCAAGAAACTATATGAGGATTCATTTATACTCCAGAGGTACGTTCGGCTTAACTGCCGATACTTTGGGGATCATCCACAGATGAGGTTCTATGCCTTGGTTGGAGATATACACCGACCGATGGTGTTTCTCGTTAGCCTTGGCGATATCACTATCTCCAAGGAGGTTGAGCATATCTGGAGGAAAGATAACATGGGGAATGTTAGTGTAACCTTCAATAGGGAAGATGCCAACTTGGGATCGTGCTTGTCGACGGGTTTCCAGGATTTCTCTTGTCACAGCAAGGTAAGACCGGATCTTTGTTGGCCAGTCTTTATCTTCAATATGAGGGTATCCTGGCCACAGTTTGCTGGTAGTGCTACTCTTGGGAAGAGTTGGCGGAAGTAGTGGTGGATTGAGGACTTAGGGGATCCATGAGGAAGACATCGGCTAAATGTTCTATTTATACAACCGGGGGGTGGCCGGCTAACTTTTGAAAAGCTAAAGGAGAAAGTCAAAGAAAAAAGGGGCTCAGCGATAAGTGCCACCGAGCACAGAAGAATCTGCATCTGCGTAGGAGACCAGAGAAAGCTCGTAGTCAGCATTGCTTTCGGTGAAATGACTACACAGATTGATATGAGGAAGGCTATGCGACAAAGTTGGAACAGTTCACCCGATTGCACGCCAACATAAAAGTCGAGAGCCGTGATGACGTCCTCTCCGGAAGAATCCAAGGTGTAGCTCTGTTGAAGCCAACTTGTACACCAATTTTGAGGTTTGCAAGACAGCGGTTTCCAGCTCTGATCAGTGGAAAGGTTTATAACTTTCTCTTTTGGTTTTAGAATAATTATTATTGCTAAAACCAAGGGGCATGTGTTATCGCCAAAATCTAGCTGATCCCAGTGTTGGGCCGGATCAGCTGATGGGCCAAGGAGAGCTGCTCAAGGGAGAAGCAGTCAATGTGATTTTAGATGGGCCGATGAGCCATGTATCCAGTAGATTGAGTCGAATTAGGATTAGCCTAGCTAGAGTTAGGGTTTTTTCGTTCCAAATGGAGTCAGACTTGACGTCCAAGTCTATGGACTATAAATATGTACACATACATACTTAATAAAATTGACGACATACGTTCCTAGCAGCGGTTGTCTCCATATTCTTTCAGCGCATCGCCACCCCTAAGCAAATAGGGTTTTCAAGGTAATCGTCATGCTGCTCTAATGTTTCTCCCATAGATTCATTGGGGCTTTAGGGCGCGAGCCCCACGATGAACCTTGTACAGAAGCGTTTTTGATGGCAAGGTTCGCTAGTTATCTTGATGAATCTCATGTCAAGTGCCGCTTGACACGAGATCCGTTAGTTACCTTGCATGTTCACCGATCTATCTTATATATGTGAGCTTCAAGTAGCAGATCGGTTTCATGTAGCTTGTGATACGTTATCTAATCGTTTGTTACATTTCACGACGTGCACTGTAACACGTGCATGCGATTTGCCGATTGTTTAGCG
The DNA here is from genome assembly GCA_030272315.1 of Paspalum vaginatum. Taxonomy (NCBI): domain Eukaryota; kingdom Viridiplantae; phylum Streptophyta; class Magnoliopsida; order Poales; family Poaceae; genus Paspalum; species Paspalum vaginatum. The sequence continues at coordinate 46,572,362 of CM059013.1, read as the reverse complement.
TATTATGAGCACCCTATCTTTACATGTCTTAATTGTTTCTTCTTTGTTTAGATGAACTTCGTTGGAGGTTCTAGTTAGAAACCAATCTAGATGACTAGATCCCTTATATCATGTTTTAGATAGGTTGTTTGTTACTTTATCTTGGATGTGGTGCTTTAATATCTATCTTTTGGTAGAACAACCAAGATCGGCTCAATAGCCGATGGAGATACATGACCCATGGTGCCGATCCAAGCGATTAGGCAAGAACTTAACATTTGCATCTGTTATGTATGCTTTACAGGGCGAGTCAGAGCCAACCACTGCATCCGCCCAACCTTCCTGGCTACAAAGTCAAGTCAGGTGGCACGCCTGCACCACCGCTGATCGGCTCTGCCTGGAGCCGATCAGAGCCGCACTTCAGGGAGACAAGCGTAGCAGCAGCGCGATCCCCCGGCTCCTCGTGTGTGTGACTGCGGGACCCTCACCCGCCGGTTTCTCGTGGCAACAAACACCACTCCGTCCTTCTCTTCCCGGCCTTGTGTCCTTGTGTTGCAACCATTCTCCTAGGCTGGCAAGCTCCAATCAGTTGCCATGGAGCTCCAATAGGAGCTAGCTCACCCAAGAACTACTAACTATATCTAACACACTCATCCCATGGTTCTCAACCCTCCCAAATCATCTAAGTCCGCCTACCTTCAACTTGCCACAGACACACCAATCTTCCACTGCCATTGTTATTGTTGTCGAGCGCTAGTGACCATCACTCAGACCTTATTCATGCATGAGCATCTCCTCTGCATCAGTAAGCTTCACCACTCCTCGTTATAGCTCATGGCGCCGTTGAACTCCTCTTTGTGTCCTCCACTCTACCACAACATGCCATCGTAGGGAGCCATTGTTGCTCTTACACCTCAACCAAACTTGGGTGAGCTCTAGCGTGTCTACCTAAATCCTCCTCGCCCTTCTTGGCACACAGAGCAGCCGAGTTGGTCCTTTTCATCGAGCTCACTATTGTGCCTCCACCGCGTACTCCAGTGAACTTTGGTCCCTAGCCTTGGTGAGCATCTAGCGTGTGGCTAGGACACCCTCCCCACAATGTCCATCGCACCCAGCCACATAGCATTGGCCCAAATCGAGCGGAAGATCGTACCACTCTATTTGCTTAGGAATTGTTGGATCCATTTCTTTTCCTACAAATATTTCAAAATACAAGTATTATACATTATAAGAAAAAATGTTGACAAATGGATCCCACAACCACATCATACGAAATTTCTTCCAAATAACACCCAAGCTACAAAAGTAACCGGTTTTAAGAGTTCGTGGCAAAAAAAATTTTGCTTTTGAGGTTCAGGGTGCAAAACCAGACAAAGGCATTCTTCCCAAGAAAAAGGAAAGTGGAAAGTGACATTGCATAGTTTGAGCCTCATTTCGGCCATGAGTTCCATTTAGCCCAATTGTGGTCATATTGTGGCATACATATTTACCCATAATGCCATTACAAACATAGTGATTCGTGTATTTTCATTGCTTCACCCAATAACTCACGCTTTCCCTTGATGCACCATGGGGCCTCTGCCATTGTAACAACGAGAGCAAGGTCGATATCTTAGGGCATCTCTACTTCTCTAGTGTTGCCTAAAATCGAACCGGGGGCCATATAAACCGCACCATCCACATTGGTTGAGTCGAACCAAATGTGTTAGAGACCAAATGGACGCATCTGCATGCGCCGAACTCAGCTGGATTAATAATGCTGCAATTGGGCGTTGAATAAATAGAGCAGGGCATAGGTCACTTTCCTGCCGTGCGAACAGGAGATAGATTTCCTTTTTTCCCTATACACGGGGATCAATGAATCGATTCACACATTGTGTCTATTGGACCGAAGTTTGGTTCGGGTGAGCTGTAAAACACATGGTTCGCACCTACACTGGAGATGCTCTTAGAATGTGAAGGAATAGAAGGGGGGGTGACTGGATGAGAGACCATGGTGTCCATTTAATTTTGAGCTTACATTTGGCCGAGAGTGTAAGGAGGGGGCGGAGCATTGGACACCTAGCCATGTGTGGCTAGCTACCATGAAGGAAGAGGATGAGAAAAATTGTCCACATGTAAGTGAGGCAAAGAGAGAAAGGCATCGTAAGCTAGAATTCCAGGTTGGCAGGCAGATGATTGTAGAAACTACCAGGTTTTGGCAATCTAGCGCTCTCTCTCTCTCTATACCATCCACAATCCACAAGATGCTTTTGCATCGACAAGAGTGCAACCTTGGATCGGGGAAATGTTTTGTAAAAAAAACAAGCCATTAATTAGGAGCTCCGTTTTTCGTGAACGTGTCTGGCACGATTTCATTAAGATTTGAAGATTTGAAGCGCTACATACGACGACGACGCAACAGTAGTACTACTGTAGCTCTCTAACTTGAAAGGCAATCAAACAGAAATAATGGAAATAATAAAGAAAAAAAGAATCCCATCAGGTTATGAATTACTACTTATTACGGCTAAATCGAAGGAATCAACGACTGGCATTACGTGATCAGTAGCCCCCACAATATAAGACAGTTTCGGAATGCAAGAGAAATTAAAATGAAATAGATCAATCCCTAAATTGGAATGTATATGTCCTAGCTAGCTAATTCAGTACAAGTAGTTCATATCACACACTGACAGCTTGCATGCGGAGACGAAGATCATCGATCTAACGGACGGCAGCTACGTACTAGCAGACACTACAAATTACACAGCATGCATGCAGAAAATTAACAGATGGAATGATCGAAGAGGATATAACATTGGATTGAAACGTACTAGCTTGAAGTAGTACGTGATCGATGATATACTGGAGTAGCATATATTAATTATGTGTACGCAGTAGCTGATCGATCAGTTGACGACGTTGCACTTTTTCCTGATCTCGCCCTGGTCGCCGGTGAGCACGCCGATGGCTGCCATCTTGGCCATGGAGACGGCGAAGTCCTGGAAGAAGTGTCCGTCGTACCTGCCGGAGGCGGCGTGCAGCACGTAGGCCCTGGTGAAGCGGCGGTCCAGCAGGGAGGCGTCGGAGCGCAGCAGTCCCCGCCTCCTGGCCACGTGGCGGTAGTAGGCTAGTAGCTGGTGTCGAAGGTGGTGCAGCTCCCGGGGTCCAGCTCCGACGCCGCCGGCGTGCTGTTGCACAGCATCCGCAGCCTGTCTGCGTAGCGCGCGTCCAGTGTCGGGTCCGGGGTGGCGCATCCGGCGGAGGCGTAGAGGCGGTCGGCGTAGGAGGCGCAGTGCGCCTTGCCGAGCGTGTGGGCGCCGGAGAGCACGGCGAGGTCCTTGACGTCGAGGTCCTTGGCGGCGAAGGCCTCGACGAGGAGGTTGACGTCGCCGTGCAGCGGGGGCAGCTGGAGGTGAGTCCTGGGAGACGGCGTCGCGCGCCATGAGCGCGAGGATGTCGGCGCAGGAGACGGTGCCCGGGCACGCCTTCTCGAGCTCGTCCTTGACCCGCGCCACGACGTCGAAGCCGCGGAGGCTGCCGTTGGGCATCGAGTCCTCCGCCGTGTTGCTGGGGGTGGAGTCCAGCAGCACGGACGTGTCGCACCCCTGCACGTACGCAATATAACATGAAAGTCTGACTAGCTCAACTGAGTTCTTTTATTTAGTAGTACCCCGTCTTGCTTCATCTGTAAGGTTCCAACCGGCTTGTTTCCGTCCCGTCCCAACCTCATCCCCGCATGTGTCCCCGGATCTCGCCCTCCCCGCTGCCGCTGCCGCTGCCTCGCCCCGCACGGAGGTGGAGGGAGCCGACCGCCGAAAGCGCAGCTGCCGCCGCCGCGCAGATCTGTGAGAGGCGGCGGAGGAGAGAGAGAGAGAGAGGAGAGGGGGGGACCTGGCGACGAAGGGCACCAGAGCAGGTGCCGCGGCCTCCCTGTCTCGCCCCGCGTGCCGACTTCGCATCGCCTGCCCGCGCCACGCCGCCACCGGCTCCCACCCAGCTCGTCGCGGCACCGGCCCCGCGCGCTGCTCCCACCCATGCCCAGCGCCACGGCCACGCGCGCCGTCCGCCCCACGCGCTGCTCTCGCCGACGATTCCTGCACTGTCAGCTCCGTGTGCCACTCCCACCCGCGCCCAGCGCCGCGCCGCCAACCCCGCACGCCCTCGGCACAACTGGTGAGCCCTCCTCCTCACCGCGCGCGGATCGCCTCCACGCGCCAGGCGCCGCCGGCTCCCATACCAGAGCGCGGCCGCCGTAACCGATCAGATTTCTTCGCGCTCAAGTCGCCGCAGCCACCGGGTGATCCAATCTCCTCACGCTCAGGTCACTGTCGCCGCAGGCCGATCCAATCATCCGTGCCCGCCCTCCCTTCCGCTTGCAGGCTGTCGTCGACGTCGGATCACGCCCAGAGGACGCAACCCGGCTGTAGGTCGTCCGCACGGCTGCTGCTCCAGGTCGGTCAACCTCCACCGTGCTGCTCCAGGATCAGGTTAGTAGATCATGTGACAGCTACAGTTGCCGGATAGTGAATGGGAGATGCACATGCTCTGCAGGGAGTTGCTTGGGTCCATTAGTAGCGATATAAGTGTGTTGTTTAAAATTACTACACTTATAATTTTGTTACCGAAAGAAGCTACCTTGATATGCGCAAGGATTTTAAAGTTTTGGCTCTCAGTGATTTCCTGACGTCTGTTCTGAACTTGCTGCCATCAATGTGCACCTTTGCTTTCTCTGATAATTAAAAACAAGATGCAACCACTGTCAGCTTGTCGGATAAAGAACGTCATTCATCTTTTTTCAGGTTTAAACAATTCTATAGCTAAGCCATATAAGTGCTCACTTGTTTTTCTGTCTACCAAACTCGTGCTCGTATAAACACCCACCTGAAGTCGTCAGACCCATGGGATGTCTCTTCTATCTTGTGTATTTGGAAGAAATTTGGTGTGCTCTTAATACTATTCTATATGTTTCTATCAGTTAGTAACAAATTTACACAGTGCTAAGTCCAGTTTTTTTGAAAGGGTTAAGTCGAGTTTAAAGTTACCTGGGTTTTGGCTAGCTCAAGTGCACAAGTTAGACAACTGAGCATGATATGTGTTTAGTCGAGTTCAAAGTAGCTTTGATGCAGCCATCCATACTTGAACCACAGGTTGTAGCCAGAGAGCTCCAGTATATTTTATGATGCTGATAACAATGGTGTTACCTGTTATAGATTTTGTAAGGGACAGTAGATGGTGTGTTAGAGCGAGATGCAAAGTTCGCTTCCTAAAGACCACCAAAATTCACTGTAGTGAATCAATTTCAGTACGTACAGGTCTGTAAGGTGTTTGGCTTTGAATTATTTTGTATTGTAATTTCAGTTATCATCCCTAAATAGAATCCACCATCTGAACATGTATGAAGAAACCAAAAGAAAAGGGCTCCGATGTGTGATACTGACGTTTGCTCCCTCAGAATAAGTAGTATGATCTTATTACTAACTTGTATATAAAGCAAATTGAAGTAGCAATAATTTGTTTTTCATATACTAATGTGATAAATTTCCTTCTACAAATTTTAGTCTATGAGGCAATGTGTTATTCCAAAGATTTAGCTGATCATATATCCTATAATTTCTAGATTTATAGTTCTTTCTATGCAGATCACGAGAAAGGGAGGATTTGGAATTTTGGATCACGGCAGTTGTGGGTATACATGAACGGATGAACCGCTCCTCACGATCTTTAGGTAGCTTTAATCATTTAATGCAATTGCAGTACATATTCCTAACTAGGTTTATGTCACATAGCCTCTGTTGATTGCTACTTGTACCTTTCCTGCTAAATTTCAATTGATCATGTTCCTCTGAAGTCATCAGTGGCAAGATTGGATTGGATGTGTCGCAATTTGAGTCTTGGTCAGAAGTGCCAAAATGACAACGTTCTTGCTGAGACTAGAGCACCCAAGCCATGAGTCAGAGTCACCAAGGCTAGGCATCTGATCCACACAAGGAGATCTCTCTAGGAAGATATTGTTGTCTTATAGAGTACAACTATGCTTTTATTAACCTAAATTATGGTCTGTCGATCTTGCTCTTGCAAGTGTGGGAACAAAGATTGATATTGACTAGAATATTTTGGGATGCATTCTTCAAGTTGAGCTAGGTCCAACATTCATTTGTGTGCTATTATTGTCTGGCCTTACTGTGTGTCGTTCCTTGATGTCTCCTGTGAATGCAAGTTGAAATAAAAACCCTTGGTGCATCCAGTAGTAGTGACTGCTAATTATGTGTCTAGGTGATTTCTTTCTAGATTCCTTGGAGCATCAGTATTTTGTGTTGGCCTTGTCATCTACATGATTCATTCCTGGCTCTAGGATGAGAGATGTACTTCACTACTACCTAGCTGCCAATGGGAGATCGATTGAATGGCACTAGAACCAATCTGCTTAAAGGTGGTTAAACTTATTTAAAAATCAATTTGCGTTGTATACTGGAAGGATTGGAAGGATGTTGTCTCCGACCTTGTCTCCTTTGGCTTTGGTTCATTATTTCATTGCAATAACATCGTGAGAATTCTTTGATGTTGATCATATAAAACGAGCTTATTAACAATGCATTTTTCTTGATACTTGTTATGTCCCATAGCAACGCATGAGTATTTAACTAGTGTTTCGAATATGTGCTTCTGCTAGTGCTATATTTGGACAAGAGGAAAAAAGAACTGCTTGCCGAGGACCTTGGAGCAGAGGCGCCATCAGCTGCAAATCTATTAGTAATAGTATAGTATTTGACTTTTTGCCCGCCTGCCTGCCAAAAGAAATGTATACATTGCACTAACTAGTTGTAACCTTCAGGGTTAGGTGGTGGCAACTGTGTAACATCCCGGTTTTTCTAGCATTTAATTAATCACTAATGATATGGATTTTTCTTTATAAGCATAATCTTAAATCAATTTGAGTTATAGTTATTAACATTTTATTTTAAAAATCCAAATATCCAAAAAAAACCACGGGTGTTGTTTAGTTTGTTATCAAACCTCCTCATTTCCCAAGTCCTTGAATTGTCTCCAAATGTCAACAATGCTCAAATTCGAAATCTTTCTAAAGCCTGGCCGGCCCAACAAGGCCCCTCTTCTGTTATTTTTCTTCTTTTCCTCGAATAATTTAGGGACTCACCTGTTGGGTTCGACGTCAACTTACCGCGTCGGCTCCTCACGGCTTGTTTGGTAAATTTGGGACCGGGCTAATCCAATTAAATAGTTTGAGATCTAAATATGCATATTTTAGTTTTGGGATCACAACATAATAGTTTAAGGACGGCCGGTGTCTATGAGATCTATGTTGATGTTAGACTTTACCCTTACCAATTGCATTTTACCATTTAAATACCCCCATTCACCATGTTCTCTCTCTCCTTCCTTCTCTTTTGTTCTGTAGCCTCACTATTTTTAGTTTTTTTCATTTGGCCTTCTTTTTCTTGCGATTGTGTAGTTTCCCTTTTCATTTCCTCATTATTTGTATTCATCGTTTCTATTTTTATTTGACTTCCTCATTTATTCACTTATTCTATAATCCTTTTCTTTGTATTTTCAAATTTATTTTTTATGGCTTACAATAATCGGTCTGTGCCTATAGTGTATTTGTTTCAAGTTTCAATTTTTATTTCTTAAGTTCAACATGATTTGTTCTAGAAGTATGAATTTTATAGAGTTCATATGATTTGTTCTAGGTGTACAAAGATTTATTTTACAAGTTGGTACGATTTGTTCAGATGTGCACATCTTTATTTGAGTTCGTATTTTTCTAGGTGTGCGCATAAATCTAGATATGATATATGTGTGCTTGCGTGTGTACAGAAAAATGGTTCAAAAAAACAACAAATAGAAAGATGCCAAAAAAAGAATCGGCTTGCCGACAAAAGTAGAGGAGGACGAAATAACTTGGCCGAACCTAGAAAAATTTGTGGGAATTTACCTGGCCACATGGCAGGGTATTTAGCAACTTGGCCAACCAAATTCATTGATCCACATGGCCAAGGAATTTAAACTGCCACTTGACCAAGTAAATTCATTGGGTACATGGACAGAAAAAATTCGGCATTGGTTCATATAAGTATTGTGATGTGTACAATTATTTAGTATACGAGTTCATACTATTTGGAACGCTTATAGGTCTCACAAGAAATGTTCCACCTTAACAAAAAGATATTGTAATAAATGCACATATATGTGTTTATATATTGAATTATTACCCGCTAATTTAGAAATGTACGTATACGTTAACATGATGTAGGGGGTACCGTTTTTTAGTGTGGCATGTGCCTTGTTGAAAGAACCGGTGTAAACAAGCTGTCAAAAGAATATGCCGCTCAGCTAATTCGTTGTGGTCGCTGTCAAAAGCGGATGGGCTTTGGCCCACAAAGCAGATGGTGAGATGGAAGGCAAAAGACCATTTCCCAGAGTTGCTCCAGAGACGACTGACCAGCAAGACATCCCGGTGTTCTAAAAAAAAAAAAGCAAGAGGCCGGGTGTTTCATCGTTTATTGTTCACGGCACAGTTAATAATGTGGGACTCGCGCCCAAATTCAAGAGTAAAATAGAATCATGCATGCATGGATCAAACCACGTCAAATCATATGCAACGATGCAAACCAAGTCTTGGAGTCAGTGGCTCAGAGAGCCAGAGTAAGGGCGGCCAATAACCCGGCGCCGGTAGCAGTAAGCCCAAGGCGCTGGTTGGCGGCGGCGTTGGCGTCGTTGGCTCCAGCCGGGTTGACCTTTGAGCAGACGCTCCTGATCTCGCCCTTGTGGTGCGTGAGCACGCCGATCCTGCTCATGGCGACGAAGGAGGCGGTGGCGTTGGCCCGGCGCGCGACGTAGGCGCTGGTGACGGGGTCGAGGAGCAGCGCGGCGTCCGTGGTCAGGAGGCCCCTGTTGCCAGCAACAAGCGCGTAGTAGCCGGCGTCGGAGACGGTGGGCGTGACGGGGTCAAGGTCCACGAGGGTGGCGTTGTCGCCGGGACTGCACTCCCCGCGCAGCGTCGCCGTGTAGTTGGCGTCCAGCGTGGGGTCGGACGACGCGCTGCCGTTCTGGTTCTGCCCGCCGCCGCCGAAGTTGTAGAGGCGCGGCGACACCGTGGAGCACCGCGCCTTGCCGATCGTGTGCGCGCCTGATCGAGGTAGGTTCTCGATCTAATAAGTAATGGCCCAATGCATGCATGCGTGCAATTTGGAGGAGGCCCACCAGTCAGAAATTGGATCGGTTACCGGAGAGGACGGCGAGAGGTCCATGGCGGTGAGGTTGAACTTGGTCGCAAACAGGTCGATGATGTCGGTGATGTTGGCGCCTGGGGCCGGCGAGCTGAGGGCCACGTCGGCGGCCACCGATCTGTTGGGGAACGACCCTTTCGACTGATAGATCGATAGAGACCATGCCATGAGAGACGTCAGCAACAGATAGAGGCACAGAGCCAAGCGTAAGTAACAATGACACACACACGCACACATTATTACCAGCCTTATGGTGTCCCTGGCGGCGAGCGCGAGCGTGTCGGCGCAGGAGACGACGCCGGGGCACGCGGCCTCCAGCTTGGCCTTGACGGCGTCCACCACCTGGTACCCCCTGGCGCCGCGGTTCAGCGGCGGTCCTTCTCGGCGGTATTGACGGGGGTGGAGTCCCGCAGGATGGAGCCTCGCAGCCGCCTACGAAGCAGTCCACGGAGAAGAGGCGGAGCACGGGGCCGGCCAGCTCCGGCGACTTGGCCAGGATGGCCGTCATCTCCTGGAACACCACCTCCTCCGCCTGAAGGCACGTGGGCCCACCTGCAAGTGGGCCTCCGCCGCCTGCATCATCAGGCACAGCACCAGCACCGCCGATGATGCCGAAGCGGCGGCGGCGGATGCCATATCGATCTCTGATGACCAACACCAACTTTTGTTGGTTCGCACTTCAATTCGCAGCAAGACTGACGATTGATGACTCTGGATGTATGTATGTGGACGCAATCTATCGCCGTTGCATTATACAGGCCGGCCGGTAACGAAGTACGTATTTATAACGATAGTATTTACAACGATACATGCAGACGACAGATGATGAGTCGTTGACATCTGCATGGATTTATCTATGGCTGCGTATCTCAGCTCGCCGTCCTCCATGGCCATGAGCATGGAGGAGGAGCTCTGGCTACTGTTGGCGCGCGTAGACTGTGCTGATGGCAGTTCCATCAGAGACGCCTGATGCAATCCCAGATCGTACCGGAGCGCTGATCTGCAGGTACTACTACTCGGCGGCGCCAGCACGAAGTAGAGCTTGTTGCCTGCGAGCACGCTGGGCGCTTTGTTGTCGACGAGGGCAATGGAGCCCGGCTGAGCCTGAGCAATGGAGGTTAATTGGCGCGCTCCACGTACCGGTACCGTCAGCAGTAGTGTCGGATGACGATGAGTACGTGGAGATGTACGTCTCCTTCTCGGAGTTGGAACCCACGAAGACGACGAGGAAGGGCCGTATACGTAGTCCACGGTGGCAGTGGAAGTGGCCGCCGTCGCAGAGAAGAGCGGCGTTCCAGTGCAGCGCGTCGTCGTGTCCCCGCCGCGTCGGGAGCTGCCTCTGCTCGCCTCTGACGGGGTCGCAGATCACGAGGCGGTCGCGGCGGCACAGCAGGAGGACGCGGCAGCCGCGGCGCTCGGCGTGCGGCGGGGAGAAGGGGGTCTTGGGCACGAAGCGGGCCGTGCAGGAATCGGATACGCCGCCGATGTTGCAGAGAAATAGAGGAGGCCTAGCAGGGAGGCGTGCGGTGGCGATCGAGCTCCCGGAACCTGCGGCCGAAGCCGGGGTCGGCGACGAGGCGGCGCCAAGGCTTGCAGACGAGCGCGGCGCGCACGAGGCTCGCCGGGTCGTCGGGCGGGAGGTGACTGTTCGATGAGCTCGTCCATCAGTGGCGGCGGCGGCGGCATGGTGCTGGTTGCAGAACGAGTACCAACAAGCGCATGCTTTTCGCTTCTCCGAATTCGAATTCCCAACAAGTTTTGGAGCATCTGGTCTGTGGTTGGCGTTTCAGTCCCTGGTTTCTTGTGCTCGGCATTGGTAGTGCCGCATGCAGTGGATCTGGGACAGCGGGACTCTGAACCTCCGCTGCATGCTTCTCCTGACGCAAATCTTTTATTACGCGTTGATTGGTGGTTACAGGCAGGAGGATTTGAATTAGGACAAATCGAAACAAGCTTAAATTTGGGGTGGTAAAGTATTACACCTACGGTCGTACACTCGTACTTCACAAGTGTTTAAGTTTACTGCACGACGAAAATTTAGATCGCCGGCAGCAGTCGTCCACCGGTAGGCAAGTCCAGCCGTAAGGTATATAGCTGTGGGGTACAGGACGAGACGACACTTTAACGACATTGTTCACAGAGAAAAAAATAGTTGGAATAGTGATAGACAGTGGTATACCTTGGCCGCTGGACTCAGCCTCAAACGCCTCTGCGAAACCAACGCTGCCAGCACGCACATTGACATTGCAGATTCACAGAGTGGCTGTCAGTAACTGACGATGATACGTGCCCCCCTTCCCGCGTCGGCACGGCAAACCGCTAAACCAGGACCCGAGGCGGAGAAAGTTGCAGTAAAAATCTCCGCGAGGATAGAGACGGACACGCTGTCACAGCAGTCGAGGCGAATCCTAGATTAATTGGGCTTAATAAATTTGTCTCGCCGTTTAGTCCTCGTCTGTGTAATTTATTTTATAATTAGACATATTTAATACTTCTAACTAGCGTTGAAACATCCGATGTGATAGGGACTAAAATTTAGTCAGAGGATCCAAACACCCCCTAATGAGCTCGCTCAACTTAGGACATAGGACCCGGGTTTAATTTTCCGCCGAAATTCCGCCGGAATTTCGGTAAATTTTCCGTTTCCGGCCGTATACGGGAAATTGAATTCTGAGATTTTTCGGTACTTTTCGTTTTGAAATTTAAAAATTCAAAAAAGTTTGTAAAAAAATAAAAAATGATAAAAAACTAGGTGTTTTTCTGAGCTATTAGCACTTGAAATCGTTCAAATCTAAGTTTATTTGGTTGGTTAATTTGACGATTTGGGTTCGGACCCGTTAGCACCCTAAAAAACCCATTAACCTTTTTACCCTACCCATCCTCTGCTGCCCTCTCCTCACGAGCTCCCCTAGCCCCCTCCTTTCCCCACGCCCGAACGCAGCCGCCGCAGCCATTTTCCGCCAGGGGAGGCGGAATCCCGGTCGGAAAACGCCGGATCCCGAGCGGAAGCAGCGGGATTCCGCTGCTAGGGAGGCGCCACCGGCTCCCGACTCTGTCGAGCGGATTTTGTCGCCCAGGAGCGGATTCTCATTGACTTTGGGCGAATTTCGACACTTGGAGCCAGGAAAGCAAGGTATGAGAGGTTATTTGGGTGATGTTGATGCTTCTTGTTGTCGATCTAAGTTAGTTAGTGCGTATATGTGATGTACATCAGTTTGTGCAATGGAGAACCTAGGGTTAGGGGGAATGTTAGGATTTGTTAGTTGATTAGAGAGTATTTGTGACATCAAATGCATAGAAAAAGCAATTTCAACATTGTGGATATGAGGTGTATTCAATATTAATGATGAATATGGGCAGTAGGAAACCTAGGTTTTGTGAGTTTAAATCCTATGCAAAATATCAGTGATTGTTTGATATTAGGGGTAGTGAGTTGAAATCATAGGCTTAGTTGAATGTTCATTAGTATTTAACCGTCACATTCTCTCTATAGCGTATTGACTTGCATTACACTATCTTTCGTGATAGTAGGACAATGCCAGACATAGTGTGGGAGCATGGCCGGAAGGTAAAGGGTGGATTCAAATGTGTGTATTGTAGTGAAGAGAAGAGTGGGGAAGGGGCAACACGGTTCAAGGAGCATTTGGCACATAGGGGTACTGATGTGAAGGACTGCCCTTCGGTTCTACCCGATGTTAAGAAATTCTTTATTGAGCAGTTGGATAGGAACAGAGATAGGAAGAGAGAAAGGGACCGAGAGAGGTTGAGGAGGGATGCAACAGCTCGGACATCGTACGTTGACCTAGAGCAGGAGGGGCGGAATGAGGAAGAAGAGTTTGAGGCTGACATACGGCAGTCACTGCAGGAGTACGAATTTATGCAGCAAGCTGGTCCACGATATGAGAGGGGTGGTGGATCTGGATCTGCCAGTCGTGTTGGAGGTAGTGGTGTTCGAGGGAGTGGTGGACCGCTGCCTTCGATGTTCACTAGGAGCCAATCACATGTGCCTGAGAGGGTTAAGGACTACCACCTAGGTTTGAGCTCAGCTCCACGACAGCAAAGGATCGATACTGGTCCATGGACTGTGAAGGGAAGGACATCAAGAGAGCTTCTCGGGAGGGCATGGGCAAAGGCATGCCATGCTGTAGGTATTCCTGGCCGAAAAGTTGATGACCCATTCTTCAAGGCTGCCATCGTCAAGACTCAGAAACAAGGTAACTACGTTTATTTTGAGTTACATGGTTTTGTTTCCGTCGTTGTGATCTCAATGCTTCCTCTTTCCGTGACTGTAGGTGTTGGCATCAGAATACCAATAGGAAGGGAGATTGATGGCAAATATTTGGATGAGAATGTGAAGGAGATAGAGAAGTGGAAGGCCGAGTGGGATGGATGTGGTGTGGCCGTCATATGTGATTCCTGGACCGAGCCTATGCCGAACTCGGTTATCAATTTCTTGGTCTATAGCGGTGGCACGATGTATTTCTGGAAGTCGATCGATGCATCCGGTGACATACAAGGCCACCATTTCTTATTGAAGGTAACTCTTCCTTCATGCACTCAACCCAATGACCTTAGGCATCATACTCAACCCTAATGTCACATTGTCATTGTTGTGCAGGAGATCAAAGCAATGGTGGTTGATGTGGGTATTGACAATGTGGTTCAGGTCGTGACAGACAATGGCTCAAACTATAAAAAGGCGTGCACCATCCTCACTGATGAGTACCCTCACATCGCATGGCAGCCTTGCCTTGCGCACACCATAAACCTTATGCTCAAGGACATAGGGAAGTGGCCAGAGCACAATGCATGCATTGAAAGCGCGCATCAAATTTGCAGCTGGCTGTACAACTCCAATAATATGCATAGCATGATGAGGGCAACTATTGGTGGGGAGTTGGTGAAATAGAATGCAACAAAATTCGACACCAACTACATGTTCCTTGATAGCATGATGAAGAAGAAAGATCAGTTCATAGAATGGTTAACCTCAGCTGAATTCATAAACTCTCGCCACTTCAGGACAGAGAATGGACGGTACACTTTTGATTGCATGACAAATCTTGATTGGTGGGATAACATGCAACATGTCCTTGCGGAGGTTGAGCCTCTCTACATGTTTCTGAGATTTGCTAACCAGGACAAGATTCCCAATTTGGGTGAGGTCTTAATGGAGTATCAAAATATGAGGCACACATATAGCATCAAGTTTACTCATGACGAGGCCCGCTTTAGTAGGATCATGCACGTGATTGATTCATGGATGCTCACGGTCATGACAGGCACCTATGTGCAGACAGCTTGTGCCCTTAACCCTTTTGTTCACTACACTATGGGCACAACACACAATGTCATGCTACATATGCGGAAGGGGCTCGAAACAATGTTGGACACCGACGGTGCGGCAATTGCACTGCAGGAGTTTGAGGCATTCAGGAGAAAGGTAGGTGAGTTTTCTAATGATATGGCTAGGCGACTGGCCATTGACCGTAACACTCGGCCTGCTAGCTGGTGGTCTATGTTTGGATCAGATACACCGACATTGACTAAGGTAGCCCGACGTTTGTTGTCACAGTGTGCATCATCTAGTGGGTGTGAAAGAAACTGGAGCACATTTGCATACATCTACACCAAACTGCGCAATAGGTTGAGCCATAAAAAACTTCATAATTTGGTCTTTGTGAACTGTAACCTCCGCCTTCGTCTGGACCGTGCTTCTAAAGGAGCCGAGACCTGTGATTATGATCCAGTTAGCAGTTTCATGGACCTATCGTTGTACCGGCACCAATCAACAATTCAAGAATGGATGAAGCAATCAAGGTCCAATGGAGCCCCAGCTTTTGATGAAGACTCAGAGTTCAGTTACAGTCCATTGCCGAGCCAAATGTTCACCAACATAGGACGTGCTTATGGTGACTAAGAAGATGTGGATGCATGGGCCGAAAAAACAGTTGGGGACACACATCTAGGAAAAAGAAAGACTAAGATTGGTCCGAACAGAGAAAAGGGAAGAGAACAAAAACTTTCGACGAGGAGGACATTGGTAGTGAGGATACCACACCTGAGGCTACTGACGGTGGTGGTGACGGTGATGGTGATGATTATAGTGATGTTGATGATGATGGTGATGGTGGTAGCAGTGATGGCAGCGACGGTGATGGTGGAGGCAGTGGGGGTGGTGGACAGGTTAGTGGTTCATGTTACCAAGGTCCTACCTTAATTAATATTCACTGGTGAGAAAAACTTCATCCATGCCACACAAGATACAGATCATGGAGCACCCACATCGCAACGACAGATGAGGTCCGCACGTGGTCGACAGGCCACCCTTGCATATCATGATGATAGCTCCACCTCTAGCTCCAGTGATCAGTACTACCCCACCACCAGGGACCGTACCCTCGGTCGTTCCGCAGGCATTACATGCATTGCCTTATTTGCAATATCACGACTACCTACCATATGGAGCCCCACCACCATATTATCAAGGACAGGGACCTACCTACGTATATTTCCCACAACCAGGTGAGCCGTATGAGGGACCACCGGGAGATAGATATGAGGAGTGAAGAATGCAGATGCTCAGGTACTCAACCTATCAATAGTATTTATCTCTATGTTTTGTTTTCTCTCTTTAATTCATTCATTTGATACAAATTGCAATGCAAGGACTATGCCTTTGCTTGATGGACTTAGGATGGACAACGCATCGTGTTGTATTTTTATGAGCGCTTCATGTTAGTATGGATGCATTGTGTTGTATTAATTATACTATAGACTTTGGATTAATTGTAATAATTCTAATGGACTTTGGACTAAGTAGGTGTGGTTTTTGAACATGAATTATGTGTTTAATGTTGTATTTCTCATTGGTTTGTGGAGTTACATATTTGTTATGTGATCTAAACTGTCAATATGCACACAATTAGGGAAAACTCTACCAAAATTTACAATTTTTCCATATGCACATACATTCTCCACCATTTGTAGCATTTTTCGGTGAAAAACATAGATTTTCTGGCGGAAAACATTGAAATTTCGCCGGAAAGTTCGGAATTCCGTTTTCCCCAAATTTGAATCAGGTTCCGGTTGGAAACATCGGATTTCACGGAATTTCGACCGAAACTTTGTTTTCAGTGGTCGCCGGCATTTATGTTCAAAACGGAATTGTAAACCCTGCACAGGACAGGCATCTCGAGCTGCGCTGAGCCCAATCAAGGGAGCAAAACGCTGGAAGCGACGCGCCCCAGCAGCACTCGCAGTCTCACTGCTTCTACAGCCGCGTAATTTGTTTGCTTTGCGTTCTTCTTTTCCCCCGCCTTCTGCTACGATGGCGATGCGACACCGCGGCCGGTTGCTGCTGCTGCTGCCTCGGCCTGCCCCCTATCGCAACACCCGATGGGGGTGAAAGGAGTGACTAGTGAACAGGGAGGGAGAGAGGAAAGAAAGAAAGCTTAAAAAAAGAGAGAGATCTTGAGGCTTGATGAACGGCAGCAGGGAAGGTGGAGAGACGGGGGACGGCATGATGGCGGGCGCGGTGTGCGTCGCGGGGTAAAGGGAGGGCAGTACTGATTGCTGATGGGGGAAAGGAGATGTGGGTGGATTCATGGCCGTGGATAGCTCATAGCTCCTGCCTGACTGCTTTTGCCCTTCCTCCTTGCCTGCCCTGCCAGTTCTTGCTTGACTGAGTGAAGCCGCCCCCTACTTCTTGACTGGTTTGGTGCGATGACGGCTCAGCTCAACTGAACAACAGGGCTGGAATGTGATGCGAGCGAGAGGTAATTCTTGCCCATCTTCGTCGTTGTTGTCCGCCTTGCTGCCTGCTCTCTTTGCTTTATGTGGTTCTTCATCTTGAGGCGGCGCGTTTATTTAGGGTGGCTTTTGGCTCGGTTTTGTGCCAATTTGATGCAAGATTGGACATTTGTATCTGTTCCAATCCTGCTTTCAGTGCGCTAGCTTCAAATTAATAGCTGACTCGCTAGGTTTTGGAAGAGAATGGGGACTGGAACTATTCATGTTTTTCCAAAGGTTGCAGGCTTCAATAACTGAGCGCTATAGGGCCTCAGTACTGCAGTGCTTTCTTGTTTCTTAGTTGGCCATAATTCAGTGGCCTGCCTCAAACCCGACCTGAACATTTCGATTCTTGTGTTTCAGGTGTGCACACAAGCGTCATTCACAAATCACAACTAAACCTCTGGAAGCAGAAAGCCGTTTCAGCTAGCCATCTCTGAAGACACAGGCTTTGTTCACAAGGAAGGCATGGCGGAGTTCAAGATTGGAAGGCTGGATGGCCAGCCACCGAGGATCAGAAACGTCCCCATTGCCATCACCCCGGAAGGGTTCTGGTGCTGCCCGTCACAATCTGCGCTTCAGAAGACAGCAGAGAGCCCAAACCGGCAGGGCAAGCCTAGAGGGGGAGCATCCCCTGCGCCATCCAAGGCCTCCTCGGTTCAGAGGCCCACCTTTTCTTCAGAGAAGAGAGCACAGTCCACTCCTACTAGGTCCAGAACCAATTCGGATGAGCAAGTGTGCCCTCCGGCAGATGTTGTTGCTGCCCCTGACCCACCAAAGGTAGCGCCTGCACCGGCACCCGAGAAGCGACCGAAGCAACATAAGATCTCGGTCGGGTTTGGGCAGCTCGGCACGAGCGATTTGAAGGTCGTGCTGTATGGCAAGGAAGGGGTCGCTGTGAAGATGATTGTTCACAAGAACATCCTTTCTGAAAATAGTACCTTTTTCGCCGATAGAATCTCGAGGCAATCTCCGGTGTCGTGCATTGAGGTGCCTGATTGCGAGGACGTGGAGATCTATGTTGAGACTGTTGGGTTGATGTACTGTAAGGATGTCAAGCAAAATGTTCCACGAGTTCTGCGAATCTTGAAGGTTTCTCCTGCCATAGTTTCCTAATTTGCCAGTTTCGTATTCATGAATTGCTAGTGTCTTCATATGCTGCATAAATTGTCCTTGCGCATGTTCTAATTTATATTATCGACAGATCTTTAAGCGTTATGAACTGTGGCGGATCAAAAAGAAGGCTTACATTTTAGATAAATATTGAATTTGGATATACTCTAGATCTTCTTTCTTGACTATATATTTTTCCATTTTAAGAAAGTCAAAATAAAAAAACTAACTTTTTCTATTATATATTGATGTGTATCTATCCATGAAGCAGGAATCGCTAGTAATCGCCGGTCAGTCATACGGCGGTGAATCCGTTCCCGGGCCTTGTACACACCGCCCATCACACTATAGGAGCTGGCCAGGTTTGAAGTCATTACCCTTAACCGTAAGAAGGGGGATGCCTAAGGCTAGGCTTGCGACTGGAGTGAAGTCGTAACAAGGTAGCCGTACTGGAAGGTGCGGCTGGATCACCTCCTTTTCAGGGAGCACTTGTTTAAACTGATTTATCACCAATTCCTCATCTAAGATCTAGTTACGAATGTTTAATCTGAAGTATAATTTGTTTGTTGGGTTCTATAGATTTTGTATATAGAAAAACACCCGAGCCCTGAAACTAAAATGATTGGCATTTTTAAATTAGAAAAATATTATTGCTTTCCTTCAAAAAATTGTTTGGCATTAGGTAATGCTTCTTTGGTCCATTAGACACTAAAAGTTATCTAGGTGCATCAAATAGAAGTTATGTTTGTTTTAAAAGAAAGTGCTTTTTAAAAATGTCAAACTTTAGATGCTTTTAGTTATTCAAAAAAAAAAATTTTTGATGCCCTTGTGCCCAATTTGTTTTGCCTGTTTAGTGGAACTGTAGCCTTGCAAAATTGTGAATTTCATGATATCGCATTTCATGATACAATCATTTTCAATAGAATGTGAGACCATGCATATTCTACAGCTTATCATAAATCATCTTGCAATTCTGTCAATCGATGGTTGGCCAGTCTCAATTTAGGTAGGCTGCCACACATTTTCTTTATGGAATAAATAGAAGTGAAAGCCACTAAACAAGTCCACTAAATCTGATCTGGAGCATGATTTTCTGAAAATGTCTTTATTGGGACATTTTTCTACGAACTACTTAGGAACAGTCAACTGGATTCTGTAAATCAAATTTGACTTCATAATGTGCATATCAGTTTCTTATTTACTGTATGCATTTTATATTTTGTTCTGTGTGTAGGTCGCAGAATCACTAGGCTTCCATGCGTGCATCATGTCATGCTTAGATTACCTGGAAGCAGTTCCTTGGGTTGGCGACGAGGAAGAAAACGTCGTGTCATCCATACGACAACTACACAATGAGGATCACAGAGCTAACCCCTTGCTGAAGAGAGTGGCATCCGACGTACTAACAAATCCGCCGAACGACACTCTGACGCATATCATTGACTTGGTGTTGAAGAGCAGAGAGGACCGAGGCCGCTGCGAGATGAAAACTCTGGTCCTGAAACTTTTCAAGGAGAACAACAACATCTGCACCAATGGTTCTTCGGCAGACTCCTCCTGTGTCATGACCTTGTACAGTTGTTTCCAGAACTGCCTGGATTCCTTGCTGGCATTGTTTCGCCAAGCTTCCGATGCAGAAGGGCTTGCTGAACAATCTTCAGACAACAAAGAACAGATGTTCAGAAAGATCACTCTGGTGGCTGATAACCTCCTCTGGCTAGCCGAGATTCTATCAGACAGG
The DNA here is from genome assembly GCA_030272315.1 of Paspalum vaginatum. Taxonomy (NCBI): domain Eukaryota; kingdom Viridiplantae; phylum Streptophyta; class Magnoliopsida; order Poales; family Poaceae; genus Paspalum; species Paspalum vaginatum. The sequence continues at coordinate 46,552,508 of CM059013.1, read as the reverse complement.
AACGCAGCTGATGAACTGGCAGTCATCTGGGCCAGCCAGGTGGATCTGGCCGAGATGCACTCCAAGATACCGGTGATGCACCGGCACCTGGTGAGCTGCGTGACGGCGAGGCTGCTGGTCGCCATCGGGAAAGGCGAGGCGCTGCCGTCCAAGGATACACGCCGGCGGCTGCTGGACGTGTGGCTGCAGCACGGGTGCCGGTGGTTCGACCGGACGGTGGTGGAAGAAGGCGTCGGGGAGAGCATCCTGACGCTGCCTCTGGAGGACCAGCAGGCCGTGCTGCTCGCGTGGCTCGGCAGGTTCCTCAAGGCCTGAGACGGCTTCCCGAACCTGCAGAGGGCGTTCGAGGTCTGGCGGAGGGGACCTTCGTCAGGCCGTACGCCGATCAGCCCGAAAGCTCGTCGTCGTCGCAGCCGGGGCGCAATTGATCGTCAACGACTCAACGAGTGTCGCTGAGAATAACAGTGTGTGATGTACTGATGTTGGTCGCAGCTTGCAGTATTGCAAGAAGTACTTAGTAACCTCAGAGTTCACAATTATCTCAATTGGTTTAGACAAACAAGATGAAAACTCTCACGGATACACGAGAATGAGCGAACTCGCCACCGCCACCACCGGACGCAGCCGGCCTAAACCTCTCCTAGTTCTTGCCCCTCTCTCACGGCAGGATCACCATCTTATACCCTGCCATGTCATCTTCAGTAGGACTCATGACAGTTTCATTCTCAGGAAACAAGCAGAGAGGAAACTACAGTTGCAAGTAGTCTCCGGGTCTTGCCCATTGTAAATGAAGTGTACAAGCTGACAGCAGCGACCATTGCGTCTGTGTCGTCGCTCCTGACTGCGTCGTATATCTGGAAGAGTATCAGGATCATCACCTGAACATAACAGGCTCTAGCGAATCCGTCGACAAAATATCCAGCCAAGACGTGTTCTGTTACGAACTGCATGGTACGGATCATTATGAAATGAGTTCACAAGTGTAAAAGGCTAGTATCATTATGAAACATAAATGCTATAAATTTATATAATTTTGAGATGCACAATTAATCAAAAATATTTTTACTAAATATCCCTCATATGTCTATACTTTAATAGAAAATCTATATACATATTCTTTACCATATCTAATAACATATAACATGCATGATCTAGCTAACTTTGTATTTCATAGTGGCATAGTGGATACTTTATATACAAATTTAGAGATTTACTTTAAATTTTACAAAATTAGGAGATATATTCATCTATCATAATGGCATGGTGGGTAATTTATATACAGATTTAGGGATTATTTTAATTTATTTCTATACAAATTTAGAAGGCTAGTTATTTTAATTCATCTTTCACGTGGTTAATTTCTATAGGGGTTATTTTAATCCGCCTTTCATAATGGCACGTGGGTAATTTCTATGCAAATTTAAGGGATTGTTTTATGCAAATTTAGAGGGTTATTTTAGTTCATCTTTCATGATAGTATAGTAGGTAATTTTTTAAAAAAATATATAATAGATCTAATGGCTATTATTATTATGGTTCCTTTACCTTGTCGATCCTGTAGACTCCAATAAGGAATCCGGCCGCGAAGGAGCAAGGCTTAACAGGCCCAAACTCGAGCTTTCTCCAGCGTGCCACCCAACAGAACAATGCAAGTGCCGCGGCCGTGCACGGCAGGAGCACAGCCGCGCGCAGAGAGACGTGGGCTGGAGATATATACCCTACAATGTCATTTCCTGTACCATATTTGAAGCAAGAATGAAGCTTTGAATTCTTACCGAAGTATCTGGTCGAGAAGGCGCTGTAGCCTAGGTTGTTGCACAGGAAGCACACGTAGGGTATTGTGGCCTTTACATATCCACGGTCCTTGAAGCAGTCCAGGAAGGTTGTAGCTACAGAAAATCAAATACCTCAGAATGTATGACAAGCGTCTCCAGTGAAAGAACATATTGGTAGAACCGGATTCTTTCTTCCATTTATCGTAACAGGAAATCAACTCGTATAAATCAATCTAATTTTTTGAATAATTAGACATAGAATCCTCTAAACAAAGGCACATATATAATAATACGGAAAACATTAAGATGAATAGAAATCTAATCTTATTTTCGTATTAGTGTTTAACAATATCCATTTTTTGAGTAGGTTATTTGAGAGTATTCTTTTGTACTTATTGAATATTGCATTTTTTGCAATTCATTGATATTGCAATTTGAATATTGACAAGATGATAGCCAATTTATTGGCTAATTCAATACCTGCCCATGGTACCATCGCACCAAAGAAGTACAAACTCAACGTCGGTGCAAGTCCTTGGAGATTGAAGCACCAGGCGCTGATTATCGACAGTGTGGCAGTGATGAAATGCGGGATGCACAGCAGTCCAAACACCATTGCGATTAACCTCCAATCATTCCCCTGTGGAGAGAAATGAACATTTATTATGAGTAGTGCTGGGAGCATGGGCCGTGCCATAAGAGCCAGCACGAGCACGGCCCGAAAACAGAGGTCCAAAGCACGCGGTGGCACGGAGACTCGGAGAGCATACGCCTGACGGCCTGAGCTACTCAGCCACCGAGGAACGAATTCCATCCACCCGTGACCGACTCCCTCCGTTCCCCATCCATCCGAGCCACACGACACGAACCCTGGCCGCCACTTGCTGCTGTCGATCCATCCTCCGATCTCCCCAATCCCTGACCTCGCGTGGAGGACTCGAGCGCCGTCGAGCTTCGAGGGGCGAAGCGTCATCGCGCCGTGCCGCGCACGCGCAGAGAGCCGGAGACACGGAAGATGGAACCAGCGATTGGGTGCTCCATCGTAGCGCCGCGTGCTGTGTGTAGATTAGCACACGAGCCGCCCACGGCCACACGCCACAGCTCACACACGGGCCACAGATCAGCAAGTGTATGAAGCTAATGTTATGATGATTAAATCATATGCAATGCAACTATCCGTTTGGTTGAAAGTTGAAATATTATTCCATCCGTCAATAGTCATTCTCCTGCTCGCCCTCTGGTCCAGTCCAATGGCAGATTGTTGTACTATCCGTCGATGCAATGCTTCATGATATTGTTGCAACTTCCATTTCTATGGCAGATTGGATATTTGGATGCCGTGATGCACCAGGTGTGGTCTGTGGTGTACTGGTTCGACAGCTGCTATAATACGGATACGTGGGCAGTGCTTGGGCCGCCAAGGGCCGTGCTGGGCCACTGTTTGGGCCGGCACGGCACAGCCCGAAATATTTTTGGGCCTTCTCGGCCCGAATCATTTTATTTCTGAGTGGTGAGTGCAGCTAAAACTACAGAATGTGCCACAAAGGTAACTGTAATGTAAATAAAAATATGCGAGGCTACCTGTATCGAACCCTGCACCTCGTTGTGGTTGATCACACCTCGGACAAGGGTGCCGGGAGTAGTGTCCCCGGGGATCGTCCTCCACCCTGCTCATGCGAGCGCCCGCTGGTGCAGGCGTTGCTCCCGCGGACGTTGGTGGAGAAGCGGGCACTCGACCGAGCATGAGTTCGTCGTCCTGCCGCTCGACGTCGAGCAGACCCCGAACAACGGTGTCAGGAGGATGAGTCGCCGCCGCACGCGCACTAGTCTCATCGGGATCGTCCTCCACTATGTCCATCGGGAAGCCGTCTGCCAACTCCTCTGCAACAGCGGGCACTCGCATGAGCCGGCCGCGGGCACCCCAGCTGAAGACCTCGGAGACGAAACCGTACAGGCGGCACAGACAAGCTATCAGCGGCCACGCACCAAGTGCGATACCGCGAATAAATCCCATCGGAGACCACTCCCGTAGCCGTAGGTAGCCGGCGGCGGAAAGATCTGCAGCAGGGGCCTCTGTGGCGGCGGGGATCTCCTCGGCAAGGCTTGCCATGGCAAGTGAGTTGAGCGCTTGGCGAGGGGAGCGAACCAGGGCCAGTTCCTTCTCTGTAAGCATTCAGCAGGAAGATGGCGGGTGAGCTTCCTACAATCCTACCCCGGGGTTGCTTGATAATGTGGGTCTTTCCTCTCCATCTGGCTTGGCTTGTTCTTAGACTCGACCTAGAGCCCGGCAAGCATAGCAGAACTTCAGACAGATAACCACCACCTTTTACTATATACACACATAATCGACAAACAAGTGCCGATTTTGGTTGCACGAAATTAATTGGATTCTAGTCCATCAGCCCTTATGAATGGACACAAGTTTTTTTTTGGAACTCCATTCCAATAATGGTATCATGTTTATTCAATATTGGTTTGCAACGATCCTACTTTCTCAGAGATATTACATGTAGCTGGTTTTGAAAGTTTTGTGCTCTATTCGTCCCAATTTGCAAGGGGGTTCTACATTTTGAGTAGATTTCAACAAATATTATAAACATAGAGGGAGAAAAATGAGGGCTCAAAATCCCTTACAATAATTTGCGATGCATGGGATCGTAGGGAGTACCTTGTATATATTCTGTGTGCTGGCCGGAAATAAGCTTGTACCATTATTATGTCTCCTGTTGTTTCTTTCAGCTGCATCTTCGTGTCTTCTGATGCAGCCTTCCTTGCATTTGTCAATACATTTGATATATACGGTGGGTTGTACTTATTGTGGTACGAATTCACTGTTCATGCAAGCTGAGTTGGATTTCCTGCATGGTCATCTGTTCTTATTTTTAGGGGTAGAGCACTCCTACACGTCTAGTTCCAACAATATGCTTCGATCGAGTAATCACCCTCACTTTTGTTTGTTGTTACTATATATACAACAATGCACGTATCTAATTTTCTTATTTGGCCGAACCTAACTATTTTAAAAAAAATCAAATTAAAAATATTGATTACATGATTGAACATGGAATCGATCAATATCATGACAATAAATTAGAGTTGCTAAACATTATTATTGGGTTTTCACAAGATTTTATAACACACAAATTTCTAAGACCGCAATAGCTTAGCCTTTATTACTTCCAAAGCCACAATAGCTTAGCATTTTACTTTCAATGCCGCAACAGCTTAGTATTTACTACTTCTGAGGATGCAACAACTTAGGCTTTACTATCGAGGTTGGAACATCTTAGCCTTGTCTTTTTCTCTATTTCTCACGGTACAAATGTCCTAGTCTATGCCTATACTTTTATACTATGAAGCACACAACCTATAAGCACATCACCTGGTCCTACTAGGATTTACTATTTTCTAACCACATAGTCCTACTCCTACTAGAATTTAGCATATATTTAAATTTCCTAAATACACTAATAAATAATAAAAACAAGATTAGACCTAATATTCGCCCTCTTAATCTTGAATCTTCAAAGTAGGGTCAGGTTGTTTTCCATATCCATGAACAATGCCTTCTCCTCTTTCTTTTATTCACCACATTCCAAATCAAAGTGTCCATATTTGTTACACTTCCCGCTGCTCATTTGCCCTCCATTGTGCTTGGGTGAGCAATAGATGTTCATCATCATCCTTCTCCTCTATAGCTTTATTCCAATGAGTTTTGGTGAACAACACACGTTCAACTTCATCATCGTCATCACAACACAACCTTTCTTCGTACGCCCGAAGTCCCCCGAAAACTTCCTCAAAGGTCATTTTCTCTGTATCACTGAATTGCTCGATTGAAGCGACAATCTGCAATAACTTACTTGATACAGCTCGATGTATTTTTCTTACCACATACACATCTTCTATCTTGCCACCCAATCCACTAACTGATACAACGATCAAGTTCACCAATATAACACCTAGATTTTTTTAACCATAAAGTTTTTCTCAAATTTCCTAAACTGATTAGGGATTGAGTGCTTTATTAGGCATGAAACACGAGTTTTATGAATTCTCTTAAATTAAATAATTAAAATAAATATAGGAATACACTTAGAGTGTTGCAATCATGCCAAAGCACAACTTCATGTGATGATTGTGCTTGCTTATAGGGTCTATGTTCAATGTTTAATTGAATTTATACTCAAAATCTATATTCTATAAAATAAAACCTAAAAGGAAAGAAACCATGAAAATCACTTTGGGCCTCCTTCTCTTCTTTTGGCCCAAATTAGAAGCTTGCCCAACCCCTCTTCCCTCTCTTCCTCGGCATGTCTCCCTTTCCCTCACGTGGGCTAAGCCCACCAAGTTGGCCCAACTGGAGCTCAACACCACCAGCCCATCCCTCCTCTCTACCACTACTAGTGGGGTCCACCTGTCGGGCACTCCCCTTCCAACCACCAGCATGATTCCATCGCGCCGGAAGGAGCTCGAGACTGAGTCTAGCAGGCAACTACCCACGTCCTGAGCCTCGCTCTCCCACAATCCTCTCGCTCTCTATATCCCTGTGCCTCGACCCCCTAGCACCCCTCGCTCCTCCCAACTCCATCGTCGCTAGGCTGCCTCACCCCCCACCAAGCAAACACACCATGCCATCCATAAACCAGAACGCAGCACCGTGCTACCACCCGAGCCCCGCCGTCATGAGAAATGCAGTGGTTCGCCTTCTCTTCCTCTCTCCTTTCCGCTCAACCGCCACCGCCACTCACCTTCTACTTTTTGGCACAACTCGAACCTACCATCAAGACGTTGCCGCCATTCTTCATCGCTACACCCTGCCCACGATCAACCCTGCCACGATCAAGAATCTACCCTGGACCCTAGCGTTGTGGTGAGAATCGCTTCTAACCTATCCCTGACCCCTACCCTGTCTTCTCGTCTCAGCTAATGCTCATTGGAGCAGTCCACCGCATCATCGCTACATGGCCCCATCACAAACCATGACAAACGACTTCTCTACTGCCCATAACCCCTTAAAGATCTTTGGATCTAGTCCCTTGTTCGCCCTAGAAAAGTCTAATGGCCCTAAATCTCACCGTCGATGAGCAATTGCTCACCAAAGAGTTAACATCGTGCCTACCTGTGTCTTCACATCGCAAAGCATTGCTGGTGCATCCCAACCGACTGTTTTCCAAACCACCATGTCGAGGGACTCAAGTGTACCAAGTCCGGTCTTTCGTCTTGGCTGTGATGAGCGCTTGTCAACACTGAAGATTTGCTGATGGACTAGCGAGCACCTCCTAAGTGTGACTTGGCGGAAAGCCCACCTAAGTGCAATTGGTGGCGGCGCCCAAGTGTACCGTGGCGTGACAAAATCCCTACCAAGTGGACCGACAGGTGGCTTGGGTTGCGGCGGCCCATAAGTGTGACCTTGGGTGCGGAACGATGTAGTGAGCCGTAAAATCACTAAAGAAATGAAGCCCATGAAGCATTTACCGATTCGAGCATCAAAACCAGGCCCAACAATCGTTTCCTTGTTTGAGCGTCAAAACTAGGGGCATGGTTGCTGGTATCCCAAAACCGAAGTTACCCAAGGGATGAGCTAGTGGACATGTGGAGGACATCCGGATGAGGCGGAGAAACCAAAGAAGCCTTGGACTCCATCGTGGCTGTTCATCTGAGTTACCGGCAGCCTTTTCTTGCCTCTACAGGCCTTCTAGTGTAATCAAGTTTGTATCTTAGGGTGTTAAGTGAAAAACTGCTAAGGTAATGAGTTTGTAGTATAAATAAGGGATATGGCTGTCTTATCTCCCTCTCTTAGCCGATTAGCCTTGTGTTTAGGGCTCCCAAACCCTAGATTTTCGTCCTCTAAGCTTTGAGCTTCAAGAAAAGTGAGATTAGAGTGACTTAGTCTCCATAGTTAGTGGGTAGGAGTGCGGAGAACGTGATTCATCCTGTAATCTGGATCTAAGACCTCTTTGAGGCAATCAATAGATGGATTTCGTGCAGCTCCTTGTGTGTGCTTGCTCCCCCTCTTTTGATTGGCTTTTGATCTTGAATCTTTGGTCTTTTGGTGTGTTTGAGTTTGACCAAGTTTGAGATCTTTCTCTTGCCGGCATTTTGGACTGTTAGGGCACGGAGGGATTGTGGTTTTGATGTGCCAAATCCTTGGTTCCACGAGCAGCCCTGAGATCTTTCATTCTTGCCACTTGGACTTCACTTTAGGGAAAGTCGAATCCGTGGAGGAAATCAAAGGGCTTTGCCTTGAATCAGTTGGGAATAGATCCTCCATGGCCTAGATAAAGTCCCTGTGAAATTTGGTGAAGTTTGAAGTCCATTTATTTAATATTTGGATTGATTTTGAGGATTCTCAAGTCGTTTTTCTCTCCTCGGGCATCTATTTTTGCACCACCAGACCATCCGGTGGTTAAGCACCGGACCGTCTGGTGCGTTGTGTAGCTCTCAGGTGGAGTTAACGAGGTCCGGCCTCACCCCAAACCTTTTGTGAGCACCAGACCGTCCGGTGGTGGTGCACAGGACCGTCTGGTGGTGCTCGAGCAGAGGGTTCAACCCACAGGCCAGAACGTCCGGTGCGACATCCGACCGTCTGGTGCGAAGCCACCGGACCATCCGGTGCTTCCTGCCCGGCGTGTTTAAGCTCGTTTTGCATCGTTTTCTCTCGGCGTTTGAGCGAGTGTTGTGTATTGCTTCCGCGTAGCTTTTCTCTGTGAGTCCTAGGGTTGGTAGCTCTCATCTACTACGCAACCTTGCTCATTTGAGCAGAGAAGGTTTTTTTGGTTGTAGGTTTTTAGATGTCAATCTATTCACCCCCTCTAGGTCGCTCCTTCTGGTCCTCACATGTCCCTTCACACAACTTCCTCACCGCTGAACAGCCACTGGAGCGCAAATCTGGCCACACTCTAGTGATGCCCTATCGCCGCACGCTCTCCAGTCACCGTGGCCATGCAGTCGGCCCGCCTGGCGTCGCAACCTAGCAAGATAGCCCAGCTACTGCATCGGATTGGCTCGTAGCCACACTTAATCCAGCCATACTGGATCCCGTGTAGCCTAGCAAACACAGAACACAGAAGCTACCAAACTAGATCCAGGCATCCAGCCACATGGAGGATACAAAGGTACCTGGGGCAGTTGTACATGAAGTCCCCGAAAGTCCAATTAGTTTATGGATAGGTCCCTAGTTCTCTTAGTAATTTATCTTTTATCTCTAAATAGTTAAACCCCACTACCCTATTTCTCTTAACATGCGTGAAGCCACGTCAGCGTAAGGAGTCCACTAAGTTGTATGCCACATCACCATCCACTAATCCCTCTATTTATATCTTCCACCGATCTTCTATAGGTTCATGCATGCAACACTTTTATGTGGCATACACATATGGCATCACTTAAGTTCCCGCAGCAAGGCGCGGGAAATCCATCTAGTTTTTCTTTATAGTTCAACCCTAAATCCTTAAACGCCCATATCTAGTTTGTTTTAGCTCTGTTTTAGACCGTTCAAGTTGTGTTATACTTGTGTCAAACTAAACTATGCTTTAGTGCAGTTGTTAACCATGTTAAAAGTTCCTAAATTTTTTTATCGTGTCAACTTGATTAGTATGATTATGTAATAATATTTCTAGAATAAAATAAAACCTAATTAAGTTTAAACCTCAACTTTTTGTTAAATGCATGTAACTTGACTTACTACCATGCCACATGTTTTCTAAATAAAAATATAGGTTGTATACCTTAACGATCACGTGATCCTAGTACCGAGTGCTCTTTTAATTGTTTGTGTTGTTTCAACTTTCCCTAGCTTGGTGTAATGTATCATGTGCATATGTTTGTCTATTGCATGTGCTTATGTTCTATGCTTTTCGCGTTAAGAAGGAGAGCTATGTGCGAGCTTGAAGGTCAAGACCAGTACAATAAGTATGTCAATGAAGTGTGAAGACTCTAAACAGCATTTAAAGGAAGACAAGTGTTCTTAGTCCTATTACATCCCATTTACCTTAATCACCTACCCCATATAACTGCAACATAAGAATGACTAGACATTTACTATCTTGTTCTTCTTAGCTTGGGCTGTGATGTTGTAGACTTTTGCTAGTGCTCAACCCCTAAAATGAACATGATAGTCTATAATGGATTTAATGTTAATTTGTTTACTATACTATGCAATCAAATGTAAAAGTGGTTTTTAGCGACATTGGCAATGGGGGATTGGTGTGTTTTTGTCGCACACTAGAGTACCTCACCCTAAGGACCGGCTTGCTGGTCTTCCTTAGACTCCTGGTCCTCATGGGGCAGATGGTATGTCTCCAAAGCATGCAAGCGCCTAGTCAGAGTAGACATACGCTTGTCTAACCTCTCATAGTTATTGCTGGAAGCCATGGCATTGTCATCGGTTGACTTGGTCAATTGGTCCAGCTTGGACAGCACATCATCCATCATGGGTTTAAGTTGATTGTGTAGCACACAGTCCTCAATGTCCACATTATCTGTCTTCTTCGTCTCGTCATCTGTCTTCTTTGTCTTTCCTATCATTGTTAGAGAGAAGAAAGAAAAAGAAAAGAGAATATTATCCCTATCAACTACAAGGGTGCTAGTAGAGTAACACAATCTCTTGCGTCTTAACAAGTTCTTACCCGGTTCTTATCGAGGCAGCAAAGGACTGTGCAACTGGTGGCAGGTTCGTGACACCTCGAGGGCGTAGCGAAGCAATTGCAAGGTTCAAATCTGTACTGCTGGAAAGAGATATGTGGATCTTGGGTGGCAATGTATGTAGTATAAGTGGAACACAATTCAGAAATAGGTAGCAATTGAATATGTGTCCGAAAGCACTAGTTAGTTCCTAGTTGCTGGCCTATAAACTCGTTCTTTAGGCTAGTTGGAGGAAATAAGTATGGAGGACAGCAGCGCCGAGAGTACAGCGCACAGCACAACGTAGATCAGCATGTCTCTTCTCTCCCCTATGCTCCTTTCTCTTTTTTTTCACACACTTTTTTTATTTTTTGATATTTTTTAACTATGAGCACAAGGAGAGGAACCACACAATTTTTTAGCTCAAACGGATGTAAGGTGTGGCGCTTTAAAAAAATTTAGCTCAAACGGATCCAAGTCCAATTTTTAACTATGGAATATTAGGGCGGCGCTTTAAAATCGTGCTAAAACTTCATCGCTCAGATAGACAATCTTTCCGGACGTTTTTTGGAAAAATAAATTTGTCGATCCTGGCGAGCGGGGAGAAACGGATGGGAAATTTTATGTAGATGTTCGGAAAAATAAATTGCCTTATTTCGAGTTCGTACATGAAAGTTATGCCTATTTTACTGAAGTTACTCTGGATTAGGGTTTTATGGGCTTGGTTTCGACACAAACCTGAAGGCAAAGGTATGGTGATGGCGACTGGTATGAGCCTATGTGGGAAGCAGCGGAGGTATCAAAGGAAGACCAGCAACCAGACTTGACCTAGGACACAGACTCAAGAAAGTGGACTGTGACCTCTGGTATTGCAAAAGGCAAATCACTTGCATCGTGTTTCATTAAATTGCATTCATGTGGTTGTGCAAAAAAAAAGAATTTGAAGACTTCAAATTGGTGTGTAAAAGTTTGCTTGAAATGTTGGTTTCTCATGATGGTTTGATGCCTTGATGTGTCAAATTTTAGTTGAGGTGCATATGTTTGATTGTTGCTCGATGTGAGTGTATTTAAACAAAATCTTGAACTGAAAAGAAACTTTCTAACTAAATGCCAGTGCCTTAAATAATAGTGTAGTCGTGTACAAATAACTTTGGTGTAGAAAGGGGGTTGATTTGAGATGGAAACTACACCAACTTGAAGTCAAAACAGGATTAAATTTAAACTAGTTTAAATCTCTATAACTTGGGTCAACATAAAAACTTCTTTTATGAAAACACTGCACAAGAAAGTTTGGAGAATTAATGCTTAGGTGGGAGTCTACAAACATGTGCAAATCCAAGTCCAATTTGGGTCAAACTTAAACCCTATTGTGGGATTTCAAAATTCAAAAAAATAATAAAAAAATGTAATTGATATCCTTAATGAAAACTCCAATTGTTAAAGTTGTAGTGCCTAAAATGTAGAACAACTTTTTCTTCAGGACCAGCTCATGGAAATGACCATAAATATCCTTTTTGTAATTTACAAACCGATGCAATTGGTTGGTCAAACTTGACCTGCTCTCTGTAAGTCTGAATTATGGGCATCGACGAAACTGAACTGAACAGATCGAATAATGAAAGTTCTTGCGAGGAGGATAACATTTCACTCACTCCTGCAAAGTCGGCAGTTCACTACTCAAACGCTGAAAGTTTGTCCTTGTTCCAGAAAGGATACTGAAACCGAAACTCTCTCTCTCTCTCTCTCTCTCTTTTTAAGTCGAAACAAAGCAATTGATCTTCAGTTCCAAGATAACAAAGTCTTCACGGTCATTAATTATTTTAAGCAACCACACAGAAAAGGCCCGCATGGGGTCCATAATTAATCATGATGTCTTACATTCATAAGCTAAACTAGTATATGACAGGTGGGACTATGGACATAAAAGTTATTTCACCACCATTTTTCTTCCTTTCCATCTAGAAATCATTATTTCTAGCAAATTATCGCAAAAGGGGAGTGCATCTTAGAAATGTAAACTTTTTTGTTTTCCGTGGCAAATGGAATTATAGCTATTTTTTTGTCTTTTTTATCGTCTCTCCTAAATTATCCTAACAAATTTCACAATCCCTTGTATTTGAGGACGATAATTTTTGCAATCCTTCCTCTGCACAGCTGTGAGAGCCTATAAATAGCATCGTCCACACTCTGTCATGTATCGGCAGCAAGTTTCTTCGCATCTCATCCTTGAGCTTTACCTCCTGCAACAACACCTGCCACGAGAACTGCGCTCGTCAGCAAATGAACAGAGGCAGATTATGGTAGCTGAACATGAACAGAGGCAGATTACTTCGAATGTGAGTGTATTTTGTGTGTGAACCATTCCACTGTCCTTTGCGTGTTGTGTTTGTGTCCGATCGATCGATCCATCCTTGGCTCCGGCGAACAACAAGGCGGCGTATCAGCTGGTTGCTGGAGCAGCCATTCTGAACAATAATCTGTCGTGATACGGAAACAAAGCCATGCAGAAATAAATTTTGTGACCAAGTATGAGCATTTATTCCTGGAAAATGAGCATGGGTAATTATCCAAAATTATCTACAAGGACCTGCACTTGTAGCGTGCGCTGCAGGTTGGCCAGACGCAGGCTATGATAAACTTGTGACGTACTCCGTATATATGATGCCTCTCTTCCGACAAGGAAAAGCTGGAAAATTCGGTTAGGGCTTTTTTTTTTATTTCAGAAGAAAGCAAGCAGGTAATCAACCATAATTCAGAGGATGCGTTTTCTATAATTCTACAAGCAAAAGAATGGAGCAACACAGCTCCTACCTACACCCTAGTAAAACTGTTCAAGTCAGTATGTCATCCGACTGAACGTTACATTGCGTGCAGAAACTAAACTAGATTTCAACGTTTCAGTACGCTGAGTGTTGTCCTTGTTCCAGAAAGCTAGGACAATGAAACTGAAACGTTCATATTCAATTTCTTTTTTAAAAAAAGTCCAAACAAGGCACAAATGATCTTCAGTTCCAATAGGACATGTAAATCGTACCGTCAATATATAATGGCACTAGCTAAAGTACGATTTTCTGAAAACCTGAAACATAATCTTCACTGTCATTATTCTGAGCAACTAATCGCCAAGTCAGAAAAAGTTTATATAACCCCCTGAGCCCTTGTTTGGGTGTTTGTGGATTAGAGTGGATTTGGAGTGGACTGCAATGGTTGGTGTGTGTTTAAATCCCCAATAATTCAAAATCCCCCCCCCCCAATCCCTCCCATTCCACTCCAATCCACAAGTACCCAAACAAAGCCTGAACTATCGATGGTTGGACACATATATAGCACCATGAACTACAAAACCGGTTATCACGCACCCTAAACTTTACAAAACCAGACAAATAACCCCCTGAGGCGGTTTTGGAAGCCAGTTTTGCACACGTGACAGTGGGGCCCACAAGTTACCGACGCCACGTCAGCCTAAGCCCCCGACTGCCCCGCTGCCCATGGCCGCGTCGCACTACTGTGCCACCAACCGCCGCCGAGGCTCGTCACCTCTCCGCTCCGCCCTCCCTCACACCGGGCGGCGTGCACACCGTGAGCGCCTCGTTCCCCACCTCGTTTCCCCAACTTCTCAAAGCTCACCGGCGACGGTGGACCCCTGCCCATGGAGCACCTCTGCCGCCGATGACCTCGCCATGGAAGGCCACTGCTTGCACTATCCTGCGCCTCGGGACCTTCTTCGCCGCGCTCGACATCACTAGGACACGTCAAGGGACCGTTCCCGTCCTTCTCTCTACCGGGATCGACCACGCCACTCCGCCCGTCGCCATCCCCAATCCCCTCCCTATGCCAGCCTCTGTAATCCCCAATCCCCTCCCTACACCGGCCGCCACAGCCCCCAATCCCTTCCCTACACCGGCCGCCACAGCCCCCAATCCCTTCCCTATGCCGACCACCGCAGCCCCCAATCCCTTTCCTACGCTAGCCACCGCAGCCCCAATCCCCTCCCTATGCCGGCCACCGCAGCCCCCAATCCCTTCCCTACGCTGGCCGCCGCAGCCCCAGTCCCCTCCCTCTGACGACAATTGTGCCGCTGTCATGGGAGCTCTGCCCGCTCCAGCACCCGCGACGGCCACGCCCACGCGCTGGCGGTGCCCAGCAGCGCCGCTAGCCCGGCTGACGACGCCTGCGGCCTCCATCGGAGCTCGAACGCTGCGGGCAGCAAGTGTGAGGAAGGTGAAGGGGCCAGAGGAGGAGATGAGTAGGAGGCGGTGGCGATGAAGACGGTGGAGGCAGAGCAGGAGCATGAGCAAACGAGCTGGAGCTCAGAAGGGAGAAGAAAGAGAGAGAAGGAACGTTACTTCTGAGGCTGACAGGCGGGCCCAATGCCACGTGTGCAAAACTGGTTTCCAAAACCACCTCAGGGGTTATTTGTCCAGTTTTGTAAAGTTTAGGGTGCAGGATAACCGGTTTTATAGTTCAAGATGCTATGTGTCTGACCATCGATACTTCAGGGGGTTATATAAATTTTTTCCTCGCCAAGTCTTACAATCGTAATCTAAACTGCTACCTCTGTTCTCCTTGTTTGGAATTGATTAGTACAACTATTTTATACTAACGGACGTCAAACAAAAGAAATTGCAGGAAGTACCCAGTACAATACAGAACATTTCGAAGCATGACTACCCTGTATGTAATGGTCCACCGATCTGTAAAGGTGCATGTCATGCTTCCGCAAACAAGTTATTTTAATCCGTCTCCGCTTTCAGTGTCAATTTGCTGCTACCAAAATCTGAAAAGGACCATACACATATACAGGTTAAAATTGTCATATAGCTCACTGACCTATGTAGCTCTTAAAATTTTATTAAGATGAAAAATAACAGATAATGTCTACTGTGAGAGCAAACACAAAATGTAGTCGTTGAAGCCAGTAGGCCCTAAAGAAATAAGCCAGGAGTGCCTAGTGATCTGTCTATGAAATTTTTCCAAAGGTTCAGAAGGATAGGTCTTCTGGTTTGAGCTTCACAGTTAGACGACTGGACAAAGAGGTTATATCGAAATATTAGATCAACAGCTTGTGGCTAATCATTATAAACAAAATCAATTATATATGTATTATCTACATTTATATAACAGAACAGATAGGACATCATCTATAGAAGCTGTAAAGTGCAGAATTATATATTCTATCTATAAATAAATAAACAAAGCACTGGCAGTAGTGTACCTGGAATGTAGAATCTCATGAAGGGCAGGACATCATAGTAGAACCCAAGCTGGCCTACTTTCCTCACCCTCCCCGATTTGAGTTCAAACGCGAAGATCGTAGCATCTATACTCACGAAGAGAACATGGGCGCCCTCGGCGAACCCAGTAACATAAGCTTCGTGGTAGGGTCGGCCGTTAAGTGGTAACAGATCCTCAAGATCGATGACTCTGTGTTCCACCCATGTTGCTGCAACTCCCATCATCGGATCATCTTCCTCGACCACAGGTGGAGGGTTGAGCCCAGAACGCCGGCGAGCCCCAGCGAACCATCGTCGTCCTCCATTGCCATGAGGACCATGGGCTTGGTGGACACACACGGCGAGTCAATCACAGACAAGCCATGTTTCGCCAAATCGTACCTGAGGATCGCGGTGCCCCTGCCGAGCAAGAAGTACAGACCATCTCCGACAATGGCGCTGCGTCCGGTGGCATCGCTGGGATCTTGACCTAAGTCGAGAGAGACCGGCGCGCTCCACGCAGCGGCCTCGGACGAGTACGCCCACGCGACCGGCCCTCCGGCGACGGCGTTGCCGACGATGACCACGGCGAAGGGTCCACCTTGGCAGTCACGGTGGTCGCAGCCGGCCGCCGAGCACTGGTTGTACGAGCGGACGTCGGGGTTTCTATAGCGAAGCACCCTGTGGTCGCCGGTGACGGGTCCCAGAGAGCGAGAGTGGATCTCGCGCTCCCGACCACGCGGAGGAGGACACGGCCGTGGCGGCAGTCGACGGCCCGGCGTACGGGCGCGGACTCGAGCGTGGGCTGGACCAAGGGGGCAACGAGTGCTGCGACGGGGACGAAGCTGCCGCTGCTGAGGGCTTCGCAGGCGTAGGCGTCGTCTAGGAAGCCGAGCAGGGGAGGCGTGCGGTGCATCTCGCGGTAGCGGCGGGGGAAGGCCGGGTCCGAAAGGACGCGGCGCCAGGGCTTGCAGACGAGTGAGGCTCGCACGAGGCACGCGGGGTCCCCCGGTGGGAGGTGGAGGAGGATCTGGGCGACGGCATCGCCGGTCAGATCGGGCGGCGGCGCCATGGGATGGGTTGCCCGTGGCAAGCTGATCAGAGACGACGATAAAGATGAAATCTTTCGGCACGGCCGATCTCGCAAGTCGATGGCTGGGCGGGCTGACCGGGCGGCCCAAGGCATATCCCGCAGTTTGGACCCAACGAGCCAACTGTGCCATGGGCACGCGGCCCACAGATCGGTATGACACGGCCCACAACGCAAAAGAAACAGATTTTTTTTTATATGAAGAAAGAGATATTTCATCATGCATTTATGTAGCACCAGTACATAGATTCAAGGATTCAAAAAAAAAAAGTACATAGATTTAGATACAGCCGGCATCATTTGTACTTACTGAACTGATTCCGAGTCTACTCTCCGAGGGCAAAGGCAATGACGTCAAAGCTATCAGAGAGGCCAGTGCCGGTCTTGAATGTGACCTTCTCCGGCGAGGCCTCAGGAACGTAGACCTCAACGACGCTCAGCCACAGCATCAGCTCCTTCGTCTTGACGCCGGTGATCTTTCTCAGCTTTCCCTTCTCGGCGAACCCCGTCACCTCGGCGGCGTAGGACACCGTCTGCTTGATCTTCTTGAAGGTGTGCTCCACCTTCTTCCTCCCCTGCACCAGCCACATGAACCCAGTGGCGCGGTTGTACCCAAACTCCTGGATGTCCTCCATGGGCAGAAGGCCCTTGGGCAGGCCGAGCTCCTCCAGCAACTCGACCGACTTCTTCCTGCAGACGGCGTCTCCACTGACGACCTCTGCGCCGGTGCGGTGGCTCTCGATCTGGGACTCCATTGTTGGATCTGGGAATGTGTTGGAAGCAGATGACTTGAGCCTGTTGTGATGCAACAAGAAGCAACGGAGGCAAGTTTATATAGACGTATGTCGGACGGGTAGCAGAGCCAGCCATACCTGACTTGTGAGCAGCATGCATACTCTGACGCATGATCGTTGGCCAGGTCAAAGAGACGCGGTACTGCTAGTATGTTTCAGCGCCTACTGCAAAATAACACATGAAGTCAGCAGTCAGCACGCCATGACAGAGTCAACAGTCTATATAGCTGGGATGCCAGAGATGACTGACTGACGCCTTGCCTCCTCTGGAATCGAATGTAGAATTTCTTTTTTTAGTGGCCAAAGAGCAGCAGAGGACTTGCTTGCAATGTATATTAGGGGGAAAAGAGATGATGGCCTCTCTCTCGAGAAAAAAAAAATCGGTCCAAGAAAACCTGCAACTTGCAGAAAACTGTACTCTCAACCGCATGGGGAATTTCAAGCTCCTCCATGCCGTATCAAACGGAGTGTAGTAATTTCCACTGCCCCAGAAACTACTCTCTCGCTCATCGCTCCAGAGTCCATACAAGAACAAGCTCTCTGAATTATGGGCATCGACGAAACTGAACTGAACAGAACGAATAATGAAGTGACATTAGGGGTGGGCGGTCAGTCGCGGCGATTGTGGACTTCCTACACCTTTGGGACGCGCTCGTGGACCTCCCTGCTCTTGAAGATTCCTGTGATCATCATGTCTAGACCCCTTCCATGTCAGGGATTTACTCGGTGGCCTTGGCATATAGGAGGTTCTTCGTGGGCTGCATGCCTTTTGAGCCTGCTAAGCGCCTGTGGAAATCCTGGGCACCCCTTCGCTGCAAGATCTTCCTTTGGTTGGCGATTCACAACCGCTGTTGGACGGCAGATAGTCTTGCCCGCAGAGGCCTCGCGCACCACCCTCGCTGTTTGTTGTGCGACCAAGTGGAGGAAGATGTCTAGCACATCCTCATCTCCTGTGTTTTCGCTAGACAGGTGTGGACGCAGGTTCTCTCTAGGGTGGGGCTTCAGGACCGTGCACCTTCCCAGGCAGACGAGGTCTTCCAGGATTGGTGGCGTAGAGCTAACGCTGAAACTTTGTCCTTGTTTGTTCCAGAAAGGATAATGAAACCGAAACTCTCTCTTTTTTTAAGGCCGAAACAAAGCAATTGATCTTCAGTTCCAAGATAACAAAGTCTTCACGGTCATTAATTGTTTCAAGCAACCAGACAGAAAAGGCCCCCATGGGGTCCATAATTAATCATGATGTTTTACATTCATAAGCTAAACTAGTATACTACCTCCGTTGCCATTGGTTTGACACTGATTAGATCAGTTTTTTTTAATACTAACCAACATGATCAAACAAGAAAAAATTGGAGGAACTACGACCCAATACGATATGGAACATTTCAAAGCACGACAACCCTGCTATGGTGCAGCAATGCTGCAATGCACATCAAACTCAGACTGTCGAAGGATTTGTAAACCGTCAGGTGCTACAAGTCATGCTCCCAGTAAGCAGTGATTAATCTGTCTACGCTGGCATTGCCAATTTGCTGCTAGCAATATCTGAAAAGCACAGGAACCAAACCTCCTTGCTGTATGCCTGTATGGACAGTGAAAGATGAGGTGATCATCTATGGATTCAGCCTCTTGGTCACAGAAGATGCAGTTATCTGAATCCTGGAGGCCGTGCCGCTTCCTTCGCTGTGCTGTCGTCCCACACTCCTTGTGAAGGGCAAGCCACACAAAAAATCGGCAGTTTTCAGGAGCCCTTGTCTTCCAAGGTTGCTTTGCTCCAGGGACTGTGCCCGTTGTCCCGTAAGCGATGGGCTGGCAACACTGCATAATCCGTAGGATTATACATGCATCTTTGCAACACAAAAGGAAGAAACAGATGCAATGCATCATATTATGAATCATATACATATGTCGGAGTACTTATATATGTAACACCTGTGAAACAGATATATATGGTACGATTATACAGCCGGAATCATTTCTAGTCAACTGAACTGACTCCAGTGTTTACTCCCCTAGAGCAAAGGCAGTGACGTCAAAGCTATCTGAGAGGCCAGTGCCGGTCTTGAAGGTGACCTTCTCCGGCGAGGCCTCGGGAACGTAGACCTCGACGACGCTCAGCCACAGCATCAGCTCCTTCGTCTTGACCCCGGTGATCTTCCTCAGCTTCCCCTTCTCGGCAAATGCCGTCACCTCTCCGGCGTAGGACACCGTCTGCTTGATCTTCTTGAAGGTGTGCTCCACCTTCTTCCTCCCCTGCACCAGCCACATGAATCCCGTGGCGCGGTTGTACCCGAACTCCTGGATGTCCTCCATGGGCAGGAGGCCCTTGGGCAGGCCGAGCTCCTCCAGCAGCTCGACAGACTTCTTCCTGCAGACGGCGTCTCCACTGACGGCCTCTGCGCCGGCGCGGTGGCTCTCGATCTGGGACGCCATTGGAGCTCTGCTCAGCTAGCGAGTGGTTCTTTTTAGCCGGGGGATGTGCTAGATGCGGATGAATTGAGTTTGCTGTGATGAAACAAGAAGCAATGGAGGCAGTTTATATAGACATATACGTCTGAAGGTGAAGGCTTGCTGAGATACGGTAGCCAGCCATACCTGACTTGTGAGCAGCATGCATACTCTGACGCCACAAGATGGGCCAACTCAAAGAGACGCAGTACTGGTTCTGGTTATAATGTTTCAGCTCCTAGTGCAAAAAGGGCACAAAGAAGCCAGCACGCCATGACCCACCGAGTCAACAGTCTACAGCTGGGAAGCCACAGAGTCAAGAGATGACCGGGACTGACGTCTTGGCTCCCCTGAATTGTCAAACCTAGTGTAGAATTCTAGGCTTCTCCATGCCGTATCAAATGGAGTGTAGTAGATTCATCTGTCCCAGAAAATACTACTCTCGCTCACAAGAACAAGCTCTGAATTCAGCCTGAAAAATCAAAGAAACTGAACTGAACCGCAAAATGAGCAGGTGGGCATTCAGAAATGTTATCTTTCTCAGGAGATCAAAAAATTTCAGAAATTCATTTACATGAAAGTGTTATTGCGTGCTCCATGTAATTAGCCTTTCGACAGTGAATTCTAATCAAATGAAGAACTAAATGTGGCAGGCTCATGGATGGATCATGTGTGCAGACTTACAGTTACATGAGCAACCAGTGTTTGTGTTTTCATTTTGCAAAGGCATATGAACAACCAGGCAGGATGTAATCTCAAAGTCGATTGCAACATCAGCTCTTCTGTGCTACTGTTGCAGCCTGAGACATCAGGTGCAGCCAAAGCGAGACAGCAAAACACTGGCACATACAACTGAAAAACATAGAGCTCTCCACTCTAGGAACAGGAATTCAGCATTTAATTGACATTGATGTTTCCTGATATGAGAACAACATTTCATTCACTCATGTAAAGTCGGTATTGCATGGATCTTTTCCAATTACCATTCAACATCTCCCTCTCACAGATATTCTTATGCCACAAATGTGACTGTTTATGAACTAGCTCTGCTACACTTATCTTGGCTATCACTGCAGGAGATGAGACACTAGTGAGTAATTCAATAAAATTGCACTAAAAGCAACTAGTTCCAGGTGAAAGACTATCTTAGCAGGAATGGCATATTGGGCAAAGGCCAATACAATCTCAAATTCAATATGCTATTCAACTTATATTTGCGACCCAACAGAAACTGAACAATAAAGTGTCACTGCCAGCAGTAGATACTTCCTTCTTTGAGACCTGATTGTATTACTCCCTGTTCAATGTTTAGACCTCAGAAAACAAACGGCAAAACATGCTGTTTATACAGATAAAGAAAAGACGATACTTTTTGGGGGACATATTTTATCAAACAGAAAGATGAAGGATCTTACCTTTCTTGTCCCCAAACAAGAAGTATGTTTTCTCAGAGCTAAATGAAGGATGTTGTAGCTTGGAAATTTTAAAAAAACTGACTGCAATACTTAAACCATCTACCCAAGGTGTCATAATCAAACACTCGATTGAAAGTGCGCTTTAGTGGCTAAGAAGCATAAATGAAAAAAAGATGCACACTCGACTGTGAAGCATGTGCTCAAGTGCAGTTCCATTTTGTAAATTCGTTTCTTAATAATATTTACTTTGAAAAGTAGGATTTCCACTGCTCTTCTTCCCCAAAAGAAACCATTCAGTTGTAAAGTATAATCAATCCATAGCTGTTTTAAAGTTTAAACTAGAATTGCACAAAGTGTGTCCATAAAGGTAGCACCTGCCGTCTACAAATTATGTACTAAGATCTCAATAAAGTTCCAATCGTTAAGATTAACACTAACTGGTCTGGACTCCTGGTCCTGGTACATCTTGTTTTATGTTCGTTCCTAACTAATGTATGAGTTTTTCTCTTCCTCCCTGAACAGTAATACAGTATCCCCTACATCCCCAATATTGCACCAGATAACAAACGCAGAAACAAAAAACTCTAAATATGATAATATATGTTTCTAGAACTAACTGTGTGTCCACAGCAAAACTATTCTGATATTTATTGTTGTAACCATTTTGTTAATGAACCTCACATCAACATGTATTCAAACAAGTGAACAATCAACACCTGACTATATGCAATTGCAACAAATAAATGCTACTGAAAAACTTAATTCTCAATGTAATAACTGTACCATTCGAAATGTTTGGGCATATCAAAGGATAAGAAGTTTAGAACCAGAAAAAAAAAGTGGTTTCAAACAGAAGAACCTCGAGCTTAGAAGCTATGTTAGATGCAACATGTAGCAATTATTATGAGTGTCCATGTTTGCCATGAATAAACTGTGACTTTACACAAGACAATTTTTTACAAAAAAAAACTAGGCACTGCAATATTGAGTTCACTTCTATTTCATACAATCAAAATTCTATTAGACTCATGTTAACCCTGCCCTTTCAAACAGGTGAACCAGAACAAAAGTATCGGTTAAAAATTACTATGGATGCAGAAGTACAATCTGTTTGCACTGAAACCATTACAAATGGACCAACAGAAAGGTTATCAGTCCTATGTATAAATATGTTCAGCAGAACGTGAAGGCACCTTAATCTCCTGATCACATATGCACATTTAATCCCTTCTGCTGATAAAAGCTCTCATCATGCAATACATGAGTCATATGTCACATTCAAAGAAAAAGACCTCAACACACTGCTGACATGCAGCCCATGAGCCAGCCTCCATGCCAAGTCCCAGATAACAATAACTTGAATAGAGTGTCTGGTCATCTTTTTGGCCAAACTGGCATGAATTTTTTACGAGAAATATCATCAATGCAGTGCTAGAAAATACATATCAAGGAACACCAACGTCAGAAATGCAGCTCCAAGCAGGGGATTTCTCCATGTTCATTACTTCTATGGAGCCTCTAATGTCCTCCACTTCAGTCCATCTACCACCTTCTGCTTGGACATTGCTGAACACTGCATGATAGCCAGCATTATTTGGTTCTAACTCCACAAGTTTCTGAGCTGCAAAAGATGCAAGCTTAGAGTTTGAGTGCATCCTGCAAGAGGCAAGGAGAGCACCCCAAATTCTGCCATCTGGCTTAACTTTCATGTTACCAATGACTTGCAGAGCTTCCTCTAGATTACCTGACCTGCCAAGAACGTCCACCATACAAGTATAGTGTCCTAGCTCAGGTTCAAACCTGAACTTTTTTATCATGCAATCAAACAGTTCGCGAGCTTCAGTTACAAGACCTGAATGACTACATGCTGACAGCAAGCTCAGGAAGGTCACTCTGTTTGGTTCTATTCCTCCTTCCAGCATCTGATTAAACAATTTTAGTGCTTTCTTACCATGACCATGGATTGTGAATGCTTCTATCATTGAACTCCATGAGACTAAATCTTTCTGAAGGATTCTGCTAAAGCATCTTTCTGCCAGATGAATGTCTCCACATCTAGCATAAAGCTTAACAAGGGATGTTTCCAAGGCACAGCTCGCAGATTCTGCAGCATAGTTATTTCTTATGATGTATCCGTGTGTTGCTTTGCCAGACCTTAAAGCCTCCATTTCGGTGTAACTGATCACGAGAGCTCGCAGGAGGTCCGCATTCGGAAAGCAGAAAGAGCCCATCATTCTCTGAAACAGATGGATCACATCTAAGAACATTCTGTGGTGGATAAAAGCCCACATCATGGCTGACCACAGGCAGCTGCTCTCCCCCTCGAACTCCTCAAATAACTGAACAGATGACAGTAACTCACCGCACTTCGCGTAGAGATCCACAAACGAGGCTACCAAGATTGTGTCCATGAGCCCACTCCTAACCGCAAAGGAATGCAGCCTCTCGCCTTGCTGAAGAAACCTGTGCTTTGCGAATGCAGCGACGACGGCAGTTAAGGTCAAGCTGGTTGGACACACATCCTCTGCCCTCATCCTTTCATACAGATTAACGACCTTTAAAACGTTTCCTTCCAAAGAATACCCTGAGATCATAATGTTCCACGAAACCGTGTCTCTTCTTGGAGACCGCTCGAACAGCACCTCCGCGTCACCTAAGCCAGAAGTCCTGCTCACGTGTGTCAGCAACGAGTTGAGAACCAGGAGATCACCAGCCCACCCCCTCTTCACCGCGTAGCAGTGCAGCTGCCTACCGCCGGCGGCGTCCCTCGAGGAGGCCGTGCATGCCCGGAGCACCACCGCGAGCGTCACCGCGCCCAGCTCGCACCTGCCGTCGGCCCTCATCGCCGTCACCAGCCGGGACAGCTCCCGAGTGTCGTCCTCCGTGTCAGCGTACGCGGACAGCAGCGTGGTCCAGGAGACCATGTCCCGCTCGCGCATTTCGTCGAACACCTGGCGCGCGGGCGCCACCGCCCCACGCCGCGCGTAAGCCGCGAGCAGCGTGTTGCAGAAGTAGACGTCGCCGCCGAACCCGGCCCGGATGCCGAAGCAGTGGGCGGCGCCGAGGAGGCCGGGTAGGGAGTGGGACGCGGCGGCGCGGTTGAGTAGCGGGAGCGTGAAGGCGTCCGGGCGGGCGCCGCCCCGCAGCATGGTGGCGAAGGCAGAGACGGCCTCCGCGGGGGTCCCAGATTCGAGGCGGCGCCGGATGGTGGCGTTCCATCGGGAGGTGGCCGACGAGGAGGAGAGTGATGGGTTGCGGAGCAGAGGCCCCAGGGTGGCGCAGGTGCTCGTCAGAGATGGATGTGGGCAGGAAGGCGCCAAAGGTGGAAGATGAAACAGGTGTGCTCTGCTCTGTGATGACCGTGAGGACAAAGAGTCAATAAACCCATGTGTCTTTGAATTGCGCCTCGGATAGATTAACAGCCAAAATCATTTCACTTTAACTCTTTCACCTGCTCTTGAGTTTGAATCTATAGCTGCTAGTCTCTTGGTTTGAATTTTTTGATATTAAATTTGATCACTCGTCTTATTAAAAAGAGTAAAATTCATCATCGATTCATAAACTTACATAAGTGTATCGTGCCGGTCCCTAAACTTATAAAGTGTGTTATATAGGTGTATAAACTTGTTTTGGTCTCAAATCCATACAATCGGGTTGTTGATTTTACAAAGCGGGCTATGTACTTGGGGCTGACAAGTTGGGTCCACATGTCATACCCATCAATCTCATCTTTTCTCTCTATCATCTCTCTCCAGTGCCCACCTCCTCTTCCTCCATCTTGCCGGAGCTCCGACGGCCCCCTCCCCAAAACGGTGGCGCGGCAGCGGGCAGCTGGACTGCGCAGTGGCGATAGGTTGCGGGGCCAAGAGCTGCTACGGGGGGGAGGGGGAGGGCGAGGCCGCGGCGTCGATGCGGTGCAGTGTCCATGGATCGGTGGAGCAGCTACTGCTCGGGAGAATGACGGGGAGGCTTGCGGCGGCAGGAGCGGCGCCTCCCGACATGGGGCTCCCTTTGGCCACCGCGGGTCTAGGAGCGGTGGCTTCGGCTGCAGCAGGTGGCACGCAGGGAGGGCCGGCTCGGCAGCTCGATGGCGGCCAGGCGCGCGTCGGGAGGTAGGGCTAGGCGCAGCGGTAGGAGGGGGCAGTCGGCCGGAGCAACACGCACCCGCCTCCGCCTCCCTCACCCTGGCGCATGCATTCGGCTCCCCTAGATCCGCCTATGCCTCCGGCCTCCCCGTCGCCCAGCACCTTGACCGCACATGCGCAGCCGCACACCGTGTGCCTCGGCGCCCCCCACATTCGCCTCCTTGTGGACCCTGTGCGCCTGCCATGGATGTGTGGGACGAAGGGACGAGGAGGAGAGAACAAAGGGTGGGGGAAGAAGTCAAAGGAGCTTACATGTGGGCCCCACTGTCAGATTTAGACCAGCACGGTGAGACCACGATCCAATTGGATGGATACGAGACCCGAAATGAGTTTAGGGACCGGTGTGACGCAGTTTGTAAGTTTAGGGACCAGTCACAAATTTTAAAAACATAGGAGTATTTAAAAATTTCAAATCATACTTAAAATATATGATACCATAACATAAAATCAGAATAACATAAATAATAATTATAAAACTTCTTAAACAATATGAATAGTTAAAGTTAGTTTTAAAAAGGTTACATAGCCTGTAAATTAAAACGGAGTAGATGGTTAGTATGCAAGAAGAGATAGAGCTGTTAACACGATTAGTGCAACGACTTTGTCTCAAAATAATTGCAGTTGTATTTTTTAAAAGTTAAACCAATTTAAATTTGAGTAGGTTTATGAAGGAGGGTATTGATATTTATATAAATTAAGTCGATATTCTAAAGTTATCAAATGTATGGTTATTTGGAATTCAAGAGTTACTTATCGATAGTTGAGACTAGAAAGGCGGTGACCAGGCCAGAGTTGATCCAGCTGATGGGCACTTCTGAAAATGCTGAAAATAAGCATATATTTTTCTTCATTTCGCCTAGTAATATGGCTCGAGGCAATATGTGATTCGACTGAACATTACATTCCGTGCAGAAACTGCACAAGAACCGTTCCAGTCTAGCTATGTTCATGAAATTTTTTTCTTTATTCCAGAAATTAAGGATAATGAAACTTAAACGCTCAGATCGGTTTTGAGATCAAAACGACCACAATTTATCCGAGTGGACATGGCAGCCGTAGCAGCCGTACCATGGGCATAACACTAACTAAAGCAAGTTTATCAGCTGGAAACCTGAAACATGTTCTTCATGGTCGTTATCGCAAGTAGCTAGACGTATATGAAAGACCCAATGAGGTCTATATTTGATCATGGTGTACGTCTTGCATTCATAGACTGGACTACACTAGTACACACAATGAATATTTCAAAGCACAAACAGCTCAGATATGGGCCTGCACCCTGCAGTGTACACACAGCAAACTCAAGTCCGATCCAAGGATTTGGATTTGTAGATTGACCGACCGGGTGTTATCATGCTTCTTCTTAGTAGTGATTAATCTGCCTCCCCTGGCAATGTCAATTTGCTGCCAGCAAAATCTGGAAAGTACAATGCAAACACATATTAAATAAATGTAACTTTCTAAGATGAAACAGACGACAGTGCCTACTGTGAAATATTTACAAGGAGAGCAAATTAAACACAATGTAGTAGAAACAAAAAGGCAGAAGGCCGCCATAAAGAAATAAGCCAGAGATTTGTTATTGAAATTTCCAGTGTGGTTCACAAGGTTAGGTCTTCTGATTTGAGCTCCACAATGATTTATCTATTTCCATTCAACTAAGTTAAATGCCCTACATAAGAGGACATCGTATATTGAATTGAAGTTGTATAATGTGCAGAACTATATGCAATTAAACAGAACGCTGACAGTGTGTATACAGTACCTGGAATGTAAAAGCTCATGAAGGGGATGAGGTCATAGGAACACTGGCTTACTTTCCTCACCCTCCCTGATTTGAGCTCAAATAGGAAGGTACCATCTTTGGCCACGAAGAGCACACCCACGCCCTCCTCAGGGAACCCAATAACATGAGCAAAGTAGGGGTTGTAAAGTGGGAGTAGTTCCTTAAGATCGATGGCTCTGTAATGGATCCATCTCGCATCCCCTATCAGATTCATCTGCCTCGACCACAGGTGGAGGGTCCAACCACCCCGCATGCCGGCGAGCCCCAGCGAGCCATCCTCCATTGGCAAGAGGACGGTGGTGGAGTGATGCCGGCGTGGCGTTCTAATCACAGATAAGCAGCGTTTCCCCAAGTCGTACTTGAGGATTGCGGTATCCACGCCCAATGGGAAGTATACTTCGTCCCCAACAATGGCCCCGCGGCCCGAATTCTCATCGACAAGGCATTGCTGGTACGCATGCTCCACGGAGGCCTGCGCACTCCATGCAGCAGCCTCGGATGAGTACACCCATGCGCTAGCCTCCCTGTTGGTGTTGCCCACGAAGACCACGAGGAAGGCGCCACCGTGGCAGTCACGGTGGTCGCAGCCTACCGCCGCGCAGAGGACCACGCCGGAGTAGGAGTGGGACGGCCTGACGAGGTCTGGTTCTGGCAGCACCTTGCGGTCGCCGGTGATTGGGTCCCAGACAGCGAGAGCACCCCTCGTGCCATATACCTTGTGGAGGAGGACACGGCCGTGGCGGCAGTCGAGAGCCGGGCATTCCAACGGTGGCCGGAGGGACGGGGAGCGTGTTGTGGCGGGGACGAAGCGGCATGATACGCGGCCGGAGCTGGTGTAGACGCCGTGTAGGAAGCCGAGCAAGGACGCGGCGCCAGCTCTTGCAGACGAGGGATGCGCACACGAAGCACGCGGGGTCCTCGGGGGGGGGGGAGGCGCAGGAGACGGCGTCGTCGATCAGATCGGGCGGAGGCGCCATGGCGTGCTAGGGTTTTCAGCGGTGTGAAGCCGAATGAAGAAGGCCTTGTGGGCATGTGGAAGATCGACTGTGTGTCTGTCGTCAAGTGCTATTATTTTGGGTTCGAATGGGCCCTTGATACGGCCCACAACACAAAAGAAAAAGATATTTGATCATTCATTAGATTAGATTAGATTAGATTAGATTAGATTAGATACAGCTGGCATCATCTGTACTTAAAATAATTGAACTGACCCCGAGTTTACTCGCCGAGGGCAAAGGCAGAGTGACGTCAAAGCTATCCGAGAGGCCCGTGCCGGTGTTGAAGGTGACCTTCTTCGGTGAGGCCTCAGTAAATATAGAGCTAGATGATGCTCAGCCACAACATCAGCTCCTTCGTCTTGACGCCGGTGATCTTCCTCTGCCGCCCCTTCTCGGCGAACGCCGTCACCTCGGTGGCATATGACGCATGTCTACTTGATCTTTTTGGAATTGTGCTCCAGCTGCACCTTATTCCTCCCCTGTACTAGCCACATGGCCCACATGAACCCTGTAGCACGTTTGTAACCAAACTGTCTACGATGTCCTCCATGGGCAGGAGGCCCTTGGGCAGGCCGAGCTCCTCCAGCAGCTTGATGGATTTCTTCCTTAAGACGGCGACTCCACTGACGCCTCTGCGCCGGCGCAGATCAATTTGTTTCCTAGATTGGATTTCACTTGCCTATGGGTTTGGGTGTTTCTTTATTAAAAATAGATTTGGCTGTTTCTTTATTAAAAAAGATTTGTCTGTTTACTTCCCATTTCTAAAATTAAAAATGGATCCGTCCCATCCTATCTCACTCTCGAACCAAACACACCTTAAATCTTTCACCTGCTCTTGCGTTTGAATCTATTCCTGCTACTCCCCTCATTTCAATTTACATATCATTTGACCTTCTTGACACTAAGTTTAACCACTCGCCTTATTCAAAAAACATTTAAAAATAAAGTTTAAATTTTGAGTCATTCTTAAAGTATATAGTATATGATACGATAAACAAATCACAATGAAAATAAACAATTATCATATTTTTTTTGGATAAAACGAATAGTCAAAGTTAGTGTTAAAAAAGTAAACGATTAATTTCAACGAAATGAGTAGATGATTAGTGCTCCCTCTGTCCCAAAAAACAAGGCATTTTAGTTTTATCCTAAGTCAAACTTTCTGAAGTTCGACCAAATTTATAGACAAAAATATCGACATCGACATTTATGACACTAAATAGGTACCTCGTAAAATATATGTCACAATAAATCTATCAACACTCATTTGGTATTATAAATATTTATTTATTTCTATATAAACTTGGTCAAACTTTAAAAATTTGACTTACGACAAAACTAGAATGTCTTATTTTTTAGGACGGAGGGAGTATGTGATAAGAGAGAGAGCGCGCGCTGTTAACATGATTAGTGCAACGCTTTGTCTCAAAATAATTGCAGCTGTATTTCTATAAAAAAAAGTTAAAATATTTTGAGTTTAACTAGGTTCATAAAGGGGAGTATTGACATTTATATAAATCAAGTAGATAATTCTAAAATTATCTCATAATGTATGCTTATCGAGAGTCGACACTAGAAGAGGCAGTGACCAAGCCAGAGTTGATCCAGCTGGTTGCAATTCTGAAAACGCTGAAAATGGGCATTTATTTTTCCTAATTTCAGCCTTGTAATATGTCTCGAGGCAATATGTGATCCACCTGGACATTACATTCCGTGCAGAAACTGCACAAGAACAGATTCAGTCTAGCCATGTTCCTGAAAATGTTGTCTTCGTTGCAGAAATTAAGGATGATGAAACTTAAACTGTCAGATTGGTTTTGATGTCAAAACAACCACAGTTTACCCTCAGTTTCCGAGTGGACTTGCAGCCGTACCATGGGTATAGTATATATAACACTAACAAAAGTAAGGTTATCTGGAAACCTGAAACATGTTCTTCATGGCTCTTATCGCAAACAGCAAGACATGAAAGACCCAATGAGGCCTATAATTTGATCATGGTGTCTTGCTGTCTTGCATTCATGGGCTAGAGTACCCTAGTACACACACTGAATATTTCAAAGCACAAACAGCTCTGATATGGGCCTGCAATGTATGTGCAGCAAACTCAACTCCATGGATTTGAAGATTGACCGGCCGGGTGCTATCACGCTTCTGCTTAGTACTGATTAATCTGCCTCCCCTGGCAACGCCAATTTGCTACCAGCAAAATCTGGAAAGTACCATGCATATACAGATTAAATAAATGCAGCTTTATAAGATGAAACAGTAGATAATATATGCCTGCTTTGAAATATTTACAAGGAGAGCAAACACAATGTGGTAGAAACCAAAAGGCAAAAGGTCGCCATATAAAGAAATAAGCCAGATATTTGTTATTGAAATTTCCAGTGGTTCACAAGGTTAGGTGTTCTAATTTGAGCTTCACAATCATCTATTTCCATTCAGTAGTTAATGCCCAGTGCGTAACAGGACATCTTAAATTGAAATTGTAAATAAAATGCAGAATTATACTACATAGTATATAATTAATTAAACAGAACGCTGACAGTGTATATACGGTACCTGGAATGTAAAAGCTCATGAAGGGGATGAGATCATAGTAGTACTCGCTTAGTTTCCTCACCCTCCCTGATTTGAGCTCAAATAGGAAGGCGCTAAGATCATCAGACCATGTGCGCTCACTAAGAGCACACCCACGCCCTCCTCAGGGAACCCAATAACAAGAGCATAGCCAAAGGGTTTACCAAGATCGACTAGTTCCCCAAGATCAATGGCTCTGTATCGGATCCATCTCACAACCCCCGTCAGATGATCCACCTGCCTCGACCACAAGTGGAGGGTAGAATCACCATGAATGCCTGCGAACCCCAGCGACGACGAACCATCCTCCGCCGGCATGAGGATGATGGTCTGGTCGTACCAGCATGGCGTCCCGATGATCACAGATAGGCAGTGCTTTCTCAAATCGTACTTGAAGATTCCGGCACCCATGCCGATTGTGAAGTACACTCCATCTCCAACAGCGGCTCCGCGTCTGGCATCGAGGAAGTGAGACACATATATGTGCTCCACCGCGGTGGTCGCAGCCGGCCACTGCGCAGAGGACCATGCTGGAGTAGGACCAGGACGACCTGCAGGTGAGGTCTGGTTCCGGCAGCACCTTGCTGTCGCCGGTGATTGGGTCCCAGACAGCGAGCGCCCCCCTCGTGCCGCCCCCCTTGTGGAGGAGGACACGGCCATGGCGGCAGTCAAGGACCGGGCAACCCAGCTCCAACGCCGGCTGGAGGACCGGGGTACGTCATGTGACGGGGATGAAGCGGCTGGACCTGCCGTGTAGGAAGCCGAGCAAGGGCGGTGTTCGATGGAACTCGCGGTAGAGGCGGGGGAAGGCGGGGTCCGAGAGGATGCGGCGCCAGCTCTTGCAGACGAGGGATGCGCGCACGAGGCACGCGGGGTCGTCGGGCGGGAGGCGCAGGAGGATCTCGGCGACGGCGTCGTCCATCAGATCGGGCGGAGGCGGCGCCATGGGGTGCTGGGGCTTTCAGCGGTGCGAGGAAACAATACAGAATCTATAGTAAGATACGATGGCTCGACGCAGACAGCAGAGTATGTGATCCGACCGAAGATTACGCTGTGTGCAGAAACTGCCCTAGAATATGCTGCTGTATGAGCGTTTCGGTTTCAAGCGTATGTTCCTGAAAGAGTAACGCTGAAACTGCCGTCCTTGTTCCAGAAAGGATATAATAATGAAACTTAAACGAGTACTCATATTCATTTTGAAGTCAAGACAACAATCACAATTTTTCCTCAAGTTGCAATCCGACTGGACTTGGCAAACCGTACCATAACTTGACACTTCCTAAACATCATCATGGTCTTCACGGTCATTATCTCAAGCAACTAAACTAGACTGCGACATCATCATGCTTAAGAACGTGAAGGGAGATAATGTAGCTAGAGAACCCAGACAAACCCAGACAAGGTTTAAACTAATACTACAGTGCAAGTGATTCCTTCCAACAACCTGAAACATGGTATTCAGTTCTGATTTCAAGCAACTAGAGAGAAAGGGCCCACGTGGTCTATAATTAACCATTGTGTCTTGCATATTCATCATAAACTAAACTACACAACACAATACTGATGAACATTTCAAAGCACGACTGATATGGGCCAGCAACGTACAGCAAACCTAACTCGAATGATTTGTAAATTGGCCGGGTGCTTATCATGTTTCAGCAGTTCCGTCTCCGCTGATTGCTGGCATTGTTAATTTGTTGCTAGCAAAATCTGAAAAGAACCATATGCACACAGGTTTAAACGCTGTTGCATAGCTCACCTATGTAGCTTTTTAGGATGAAACAATAGAGAATGCATAATGCTGTGAAAAAAATTACAATGCAAAGAGAGCAAACACAATGTAGTAGAGTGTAGAGAGACCGAAAAGGCCACATACAGAATGAAATAAAACAGTGAAGCCAGTGAAACTCCAAAAGGTTTTCACAGTTAGACTGGCCAAAGTGGATATACTTACTATAACAGCAACTTGCGCCTAGTTATTTAGAACATCATGTGGCATAGATGTTGAGATGGAGATCACACAAGGAGAGTCGCCCGAAGTTTCCATAACAAACCAAGTAGCAAAAGAACTGTGGCATCATCATGATTAAGCACGTGAAGGGAGATAAAGTAGCTAGAGAACCCGGACAAACCCAGACAAGGTTTAAACTGATACTACAATGCAAATGATGCCAACACAGGCAAGTGAAACAAAAGACTGATAAAGCACAAAATAAAACTGCAAACTTTTCACTTCTTTGACTTCTTCTTGTTGCTATTTCGATCTGCATCGTCATTATCACTAGGAGTATCTTTTTTTGACTTGTGCTTCCTCCCAACAGGAGCAGGCTTGGCGCTGCCTCTAAGTCCTTTGTCTGAAAGATTGTCAGCATTGACCTTGCGTAAAAAAGAACGAAGACTTCTGCTGATGACGGACTGAGAGATGGTCGGTGGATCGTTAGCGGAGCACGCCAGACAGTTCTTATTAAAGCGGTTCCTTTCCTGAATCATTTGGTTGTTAATTTGTCGCTAGCAAAATCTGAAAAGAACCATGCTTACAGGTGAAAATTGTTAATAGCTCACCTATATATATGTAAGATGGAACAATAGGGAATACATACTGTGAAAAACTTAATGCAAAGAGAGCAAACAGTAAAGTCAGAGAAACTCCGAAGCTGTAAAAAGTGCAGAAACTATAAATAAAAGAAATTAAGGGCCGGCCGGCAGTGTACCTGGAATGTAGAAGCTCACGAAGGGGAGGAGGTCATAGTAGTCCCCAGGGTTGCTTACTTGCCTCACCCTCCCTGATTTGAGCTCAAGCGTGAAGGCTCTACTACGTGCTCTCAGTAAACAATCCACGCCCTGAGCGAACCCAAAAACGTGAACATCGTCGTAGTATGGTTTGGTGTCGGAGAGGAAAGGTAACAGTTTCTCAAGATCAATGACTCTGTACCGTACCCATGTCGCAGCTCCCATGGCATCCACCTTCTTCCTCGACCACAAATGGAGTGTGGAAAAACACGCAATGCCAGCGAGCCCCAGCGCACCATCCTCCTCCAGCGGCGGAACCATGGTTTTAAATAGCGTGCTATAGCGTTACTATAGTGGCGTTATAGCGTTTTTGAAGACTAAACGCTACGCTATACTGGTTTTTGCCGCTATGGCAGCAAAGGGCGCTATAGCGCACTTTAGCGGTGCTAAACGCTATAGCGGTAGCGTGAAAATAGCGCCGCTATTTTTTATTTCAATGGTAGACCAAAATTTTAACACTATGACTGATTCCACATCCCACATAGGTCAAAAATAGCTCAATCAAAACTCTAAAATTATAATGTTATGTATATGTATAGTTCTCGCTCTTTTCGACCTCCGTTACATGAAATCGATGTGTAGTGACTTTGTACTTATAATGACTAGCATTTTAATATAGAGTAGAAACCATAGTCTTGTATAAACTTGTAATATCACTTCATTTAATTGTGTATGGACCATTTAAATCTTTTGATCTTGTATTTGTGACAATTAATTACATCAATTGTTTATATTTTCTTTTATTTTTTATACAAACGCTATTTGCCATAGCGGCGCTATAGCACCGCTATAGCGTTATAGCGGTTGAAAAAAAGTTGCCGCTATCTTGCATAGCCCGCTATTTTAAACCATGGGCGGAACCAGAAAATTTTCAAAGGAGGTGCCTGGAAGACTAAAATCAACATATATAGATTAGATAATATATTGAGTAAATGTATCTTAGACATTGGCGTATTTGGATGACGGGATTTTCGTTGTCATCTGAATTACAAAATACCGAACATAGGAGTCATTTAGTTTGCTTCGTGAGTTATTAGAGTAGTCTGTCACGAAGGCATCATACACAGTGCTCCCAGCAAGCTAGTTCCTCGCAAACCCATTCCAGATGCATGCAGGATAAGATGATGTTGAACGTAGACCAAACATGCTATTTTCTGAATTCACACATGCAATCACGAATTAATTGTTTATAATTTATAAAAGCTACCTTTATAACTATATAATTTAGTACATTCCCATTTTTAACTATTTTGCGGTCATTTGCACAAAGATTGTTAATAATTAGGCATACGTTGTTTGCGTCTTTTTTTTTGTCTACCGTGGTTTCGAACAAAGGTCAAGAAGAAATATAATTTTTAAATTAGGTATACATGATTAATTGTATACTTAACACAGAAATCCCTACTAAAATAAAAAAGAATTGGATGGAGGCTTTGGTTAGGCATTTCATTAGCCGTGTGGGCTGTCTACTAAACAATGCAGGCTAGAGTTGCTCTTCGTTTCTGTATTAGGTAGGCTGCCAGTTGCCTTGCCATGGACCATCCATTCACTTGCATCTTAGAAGAACATATTAGTTAGCCTGGTTGATGAGAGGGAGTTAAGAATTTTCTAAAATCTTGGGGGGTGCCATGGCCCCTGCTGGCCCCCCCTTGGTTCCGCCGATGTCCTCCTCCATTGGCATGAGCACGGCGGGCTTGCTGTACTCGCATGGTGGCGAGTCAATCACAGATAAGCAATGTGTTGGCACCTATCCTGTCCAAATATTATAAACGTGAAGTCATTCGATGCAGCAAGCACACGCTTCAGGATCGGCCAGCTTCAGGATCGACCAGCGGCAGACGGTGGACAGTTCGGCGGCTTGCGCCGGAAAGTCCGGTAACGCCGGATAGTCCGGCGATACGCATCGGACAGTCCGGTGAGCTCCTGGGAGCTCGGGTAGACCTAGATCCAAACTCCCGGAAGGGACCCCGTCGAGGAGGATGAACCGTAGGGTTGCTCTAGGATCGGCAGGCCACCTAGAACGCCTTCAAGTTGCCGTCGAGGCGCAGAGAGAACAACAAGAATAATTTGGAAGAGGTAGGACAAAGAGATAAAAGGTAAAAACGATAAATAGATTGATTTGATTCGATTGTGGTGGCTCAATCGGTCGTGACCCTTTATATTTATAAGGATGGATAGCCTTACCCTTTTTACATCTCGAGATCTAAATAAATCCCGCAAAAGTGTATTCTATCTGGACTCGTGTCTACTGGAGAGTCCGGTGCTACTGGATTGTCCGGCTCTCTACGCCGAACTGTCCGGCGTTGGGCAGTCATACTAGCCCTGCCACTTTTGATGCTCAACATATGCTTCCCTACCTTTTGGCAAAGGTCCTCAGCCTAAAGCAATCTTTTGCACCAAAAACATCTGAGGTCGATAGGTAACAAAATACATCAGCCATAATCACACTAAGGGCGATAAAAGTGATTTATCAGCCATAAAGCTTGACTTGATCAAGGTGACGCTGAAGTAATCTTCTTAGGCCTCCATACCTGCTTAGTAGCACGTGCTTCCTTCACAGGCACCGTCATCTCACTTTGCTGACCTATTGACTCTTGTTAACGCAGACATTGAAGCCTTCTCTTCTGAGTATGGGATAAGCCCAAAGGACACCACTTCGGCTGTAGACACTCGGATCCTTGTGTACTCTCCTTTTCCTGTACATTTGGAACAACAGGTGCATCCTCGACCGGATTGATAATCCGGTCGTTGCAATGCTCCATAATAGGGATATGAAGCAGGATATTGAAAATACGGATACAACCACGTATTAGCGTAAAGAGAAGGTGGAGAATAATAAATATATGGCCAAGACCAGGATGAGGTCGGCCCCAACGGATAACATACTGAAGTGGAAGAATTACTCATTGAACTCGGTTGCACATTACCCATATGCGAAGAGCTTGGAGTTGCACCCCCTGGCCGGCTCTTCTTCTTGGCATCTCCTTTCCTTTGATATTTAACCAAGAGTTGTGCAAAACCCAGCTTTGCTTTACCTTCAGTCTTCGAGCCACCTTCATGCACCCTGGAACCACCGGATAGTCCGGTGACAGACACCAAACAGTCCCGCGAGGTGCATCGGACAGTCCGGTGCTAGCCACCGGATAGTCCGGCCCTCACAGAACTTTCTGCCTTGGTCTGGCCTTGCCCCCCGAGCCTCGATGTCTTCTACATCGGCTGTGTGCTGATTATTTTTGGGGTTTCTAACTTTTCAGTACTGATGATAATATTTTTCCCTTTAGTTGATTCGGTTTGATGAGGCCAAATTAAAACCTTTGCGCCTGCAAATCAATGACATTCACCGGAAACGGTTCTCGATCAATTTGCATCCCTGGGAAAGACAAATGCTTATCATCTAATGCTGCTTGAATCTGCCGACGAAACACATTACAATCATTTGTCGCATGAGAAAATGAGTTATGCCATTTGCAATGTGCTTTTTTTAACTCATAAAGTGGCGGTATAGCATGCAACAACTTAATCTTTCTGGTTTTCAATAACTCATCAAATATTTTATCACACTTAGCCGGATTGAAACTCAATTTACGTTCCTCCTGCCGAAATTTAGAAATAGGCTTAAGAGAATCACAAGTAGTGGATTTACCTAGTAAAAATCTATACAAATTCAACAGCATAATGCTAGAATTAGAACCAAGAACATAAACGGGACGATGGAACTTCTTATCTTTAACCCGGCTTTCATTAGCTAGAGACTTCTGCAATATTTGGTTAACATCACTAAAATCATGCCATTCTAGCTTTTCCTTATGAACATCAAGTAAATTATCACAAGCTAGATTAGTCAAATCCTTATAATTAAGTGTCAAACCAAAACATCGGTTTCTAGTATATCTAAACCTCTTAATATATTCAGAGACAGATTCATTCGGTTTTTGATTAACCGATGCAAGGTGTGACAATCGCAACTCAGTTTCACCAGTAAAGAAATAATCATAAAATTTTATCTCTAAATCTTGTCATGTATGAATTGAGTTGGGAGGCAACGAAGTAAACCAAATAAATGCAGCACCAGATAAAGACATAAGAAATAATCTTTTTCTTAAAACACTACTGCTGCTAGCCCACCACATTGTATAATAAATTGGCCTATGTGCTCCAATGTGGTCCTATTATCCGTTCTGGTGAACTTGACAAAATCAAGAATCTTATACCTTGGAGAATATAGAATGTACTCATAGTTATCAGGGTATGGCTTTTGGTATGGTCTAGCTTTACTACTTTTAGGTTCTAAACCAAAAGACTCCCTCATAACTCTCACGAATTCGGCTTTAAAATTGTTTCTTTCTACCTCATTAGCCAAAGGATGCTGCATTGGTTCAGAAAAAAGAAATTATATTGGTAACTGGCGATGTGGTGTTATACGATGTATAGCTCTGTATGGCATGCGAAATATGTGGAGCCGAACTAGAACCAAAAGTACCAATAGGTGGAGCATATGCAGCAGTAAGGTGTGGCATTGAAGTACCAGTATGAGTAGCCGGAATTCTCCCACTAGCCAAATTCTCAATAATTGTTCGGCTTTGCATATGATGTATAAGTGTAGCGGAAAAAGTGACTCTAGATATAATCATATTAGATAAATCCGGCATGCTAGCAATTAGACTTTGTTCGACAGTATTATTAGAAGTAGATGCATGCAAATCGTTGCCGAAAGGTTGTTTAAGCCTAGCATCTATACGTCTATCAATGGCATTAAAAATACTACTAGCCATAACATCAAATCTATTATTAATACTAGCAGCCATAGCACTGTCAACAACACTGGCAATTCTTATGTCTAGATTTGAAGGAATAATTGCACCAGATGCTGCATTAGGCACGACATTATCAAGGGGTGGGTATTCATATACCTGAAGTTGAGTAATCTTTCCTCCTCGCCCTTTCTCATAGCAAGAGAGAAGTTTCTGGAGCTCTTCTTCCTCACGTTGCTTCATGCGCTTCAGATCTTCCTCCGCTTGTATCCTCAACCTCTCTTCGAATCATCGCCGAACATCTTCAGGGATTTCCTCAATTGTGGGCTTGATGATGTTGCCGGTGGTGACTTCAGATGGATCCGCAATATCGGCCATTGAAGCCGATTGTTTTGGATCTGTCGCTTCTAGTCCCCAACGGAGTCGCCAAAAATATGTTGCCATCTGTCCTGGCCAAATATTACAAACGTGAAGTCCTTCGATGCAACGAGCACACGCTTCGGGATCGACCAGCAGGAGACGGCGGATAGTCCGGCAGCTTAGGCCGGAAAGTTCGGTAACAGTGGATAGTCCAGCGATGCGCGTCGGACAGTTTGGTGAGCTCTTAGGAGCTCGGGTAGATCTAGATCTAAACTCCCGAGAGGGACCCCGTCGAGGAACATGAACCGTAGGGTTGCTCTAGGATCGGCAGGCCACCTAGAACGCCTTCAAGTCACCGTCGAGACGCAGAGAGAATAGCAAGAATAGATTAGAAAAGTAGGACAAAAAGATAAAAGGTAAAAACGACAAAGTAGATTGATTTAGTTCAATTGTAGTGGCTCAATCGGCCGTGACCCTTTATATTTATAGGGAAGATGGTCTTACCCTTTTTACGAGTCAAGATCTAAATAAATCCCGTAAAACTAGCGTATTCTACCCTGGACTCGTGTCTATGCTACCGGATAGTCCGATGCTACCGAATTGTCTGGCTCTCTACGCCCCATTGTTCGGCGTTGAGCGATCAGACTGGCCCCGCCACTTTTGATGCTCAACGCAATGCTTTGCCCGACCGTACCTGAGGATCCTGGCACCAATGGCGAGCAAGAAGTACACCTCGTCATCTCCAACAACGGCCCCGCGCTTCCCCACGACGAAGTGACGTTGGCCTATGCCCACGGATGCCGGCACGCTCCACGCCGCGGCCTCGGACGAGTACACCCACGAAGACCACGAGGAAGGGGCCGCGGCCGTCGTGGCGGCGGCCGCCGGCCGCCGCGGAGAGGACCACGCCGGAGTGGCCGAAAAAGGACCTGGCAGGGTCTGGCTCCGGCAGCACCGTGTGGTGGCCGGTGACGGGGTCCCAGACGGCGGGAGCGCCCCTCCTGCCCCCGACCCTGTCGAGGAGGACGCGGCCGTGGCGGCAGTCGAGGGC
Organism: Paspalum vaginatum; assembly: GCA_030272315.1. Taxonomy (NCBI): domain Eukaryota; kingdom Viridiplantae; phylum Streptophyta; class Magnoliopsida; order Poales; family Poaceae; genus Paspalum; species Paspalum vaginatum. Next base: position 46,512,684 of record CM059013.1, on the reverse strand, counting down.
TCGGCACTCAAACCCGGGCTGGAGGAAGGGGACGCGCGCCGTGACGGTGGGGACGAAGCGGCAGGGGTCGTGGGCCTCGCTGGTGTAGAGGCCGCGGAGGAAGCCGAGCAAGAGCGGCGTGCGGTGATAGAGCCCGCGGTAGCGGCGCGGGAAGTCGGGGTTCGAGAGCACGCGGCGCCAGTGCTTGCAGACGAGCGAGGCATGCACGAGGCACGTGGGGTCGTCGGGCGGGGGGCGGAGGAGGATCTCGGCGACGGTGTCCTCTGTCAGCTCCGGCGCCGCCGCCGCCGCCGTGCGGTGCGGTCGTTTTTGGCGGTATGAAGCCATTGACGGCGGGGAATGATCTCGTGTTTTGGGGAGGAAGCACTTTTATGTTACGCATGCAGAGGCCATGGCGGAAATATATGCAAAAAGTCATATTTACCCTCCGGACGTTGACTTGGGCACGTGGCAGGTGTGTTAGCTTTTACTTGCCACGATTGGTGTGGTGCCGGTGCGAAAATTATACAATCCCGTTAATGCCACCAATTTCGATTTTGATTCTCTTAAGTGCCCTCAGCATGAGTGAGTTACCATACCATGCATATTACTGCTAGTGTTTGTGTTGAAAAAGACATTTTTAGTCCAAGATTATTTATCCCTTTATTCACATCGCCAGCGAGCGCTTGCCAAGGACGGCAGCCATAGTGTCTCTCCAGCGTCCGTCTTTAACTTTTTTTTTATAGCTTGGCAACTTTATTTTCCATGAGGATTCTCCGGCGACGTTTTTAATGCTAGTTTGACAACCTTATTTTTTATAAAGATTGAAAGAAAATGGAAACGGGCGTTATGTCCCAAATTGACGGCAATGGCTCAAGACAGTATAGTGATCTGATCCGACTAAATAGTACAAGGCGCGCGTGCAGAAAATATACTTAGAACACGAGCATTTCATTTCCTATTATGTTCCTGAAACGCCGAAACTGTTGCCCTTTGCTCCAAAAAGGATAATGATATTGAAACTGTGAAACGCTCATATATTCATTTTCCTTTAAGTCCACATTTTTCTTTAAGTCCAGAAAAAAACCGAACTTATCTTCAGCTTCTTTATTTTTGAACGAAAATGGCAGGACTTATCTTCAGCTTCAAGTAGACTTGTAAACCGTTCGTACCTATAATAATAATAAAGAGAGGAGGGGTTTTTTTTTCCACCATAGATTTTTCGTCCACCTTTATTAAATTTTTTTTTTCCAAATCCAGCGCCGCTTGCGAACCCATGGCGGCTCGGCAGCGGTGCCCGGTGGTTCTCCGAGTCCTTTGCGGTGCAGACCCCTCGCAGCCCTTCCAAGTCCGCGACCCCAGCACTCCGGTGTCCACGGCGCTGCGCAGTTGCTGGCTAGCCTTGCATGGCGCTGCTGCGGAGCGCTTGGACACCCACGCAAAAGGGCGGGACAAAAACAAATACAACTACTTTACAACGTTAAAATGAGACACGCCTCTACAATTTTGTGCCTTCCCAAATTCTCCAGGTTAATAATGTGTGGTTTGTACAAGTAAAATACAGTGTTCAAACAATAGTTCTAACTGTACTTAATCACTCATCACGTAAGTGATTGCAGAGAAATGTAAAAATTATAAAAGATATTAATTTACACGGGAAAATGTATTGTTTAACTAACAATAGACAATTGGCCAACTATCATTTTACGACAACAAGAACTGAAGAAAGTGTAAGCTTGTTTTCCATCACCAGCAGTCCGCCAGAGGAAATTGATATTAAAAAAGTATATATTTTTCTTTGTTTCTAATTCAAATAAAATTTTCAAGGGGTGTTAATGTTATAAATGTTTTTTTGTACTCCTTAAAAGTTAGCTTCATTGCTCAAAAACAAAAGGCAAAAGAATGAAAAAATACAATCATGCTAGCACATACAGTACATTTTTAGAATGAAATTTGCACAAATTGTAAAAGGTTTTGCATATACAATTCTCTCTAAACTTTTATACTCATTTGTTCATTTGTTTTTCCGTTGCAACGCATTAATTTGAAACCAATCTAACACGAGGCCTTAATTTAAATCAATTCAGTTTGCACGTAGAACATAAGTCTTGCTAAAATATCGTCCGTCTGCTAAAAATTGTGTGTGGACACACCGTGTGGCAGATAAATTTTATATTAGGACACAAGTCTTTAATTTTATTAAGTGGATATAATTTTTTTACCGGAAATGAGTCATTGTTCGCAGTTCGCACCATGACATGGATCCTTAATTCTTTTAGAAGACGAGTCCTCAATAATCCCGTTGCAACGCACGGGTATTTTTCTAGTCGATATAATAATAGAAACTAAAGTAAGATTTTCTAGAAACCTAAAATTAACATGGTCTTCAGAATCATGATTTCAAGCAACTTACACAGGAAAAGACCCCGTGAGGGCTATAACTAATCATGGTAACTGACCTACACAGTACAATACTGAACATTTCAAAGCACAACAGCCCTGATATGGGGGCCAGCAACGTAAAGCAAACTCAACTTGAAGGATCTGTAAATTGTCCAGGTGCTATGATACTCCTGCTTAGTAGTGATTAACCTGCTTTCTCCGTTGATTGTGTGGTCTAGGCTATCAGCTAATGGGCCTTGGACCGTAACAATTCATTTGGGTGGAGTACAAACTGTACAAGGAAGAAAGAGTAGCAGGATAGGCATCATCGAATATTCAGAACTGATAATAAACTAGTCTTCTTCAACCTCGGTAGTTTCCTTCCCTTCCTCTTAGAGATCCTGATGTTATACAGTATCTTTGATTTCCCTACCATGCTGATGTATTCCTAGTCCCCTACTCCCCTTGGTCCTCTTGGATATCCTGCGACTGTCTGCTCGCCATGTCTGTTCTTCTGTTGGATCAGTGATGCTTAACCGTTTTCTTCTGCAAGCAAAATCTGAAAAGTACAATGCATATAGGTTAAATTTATCTAGATAATGCCTACTGTGAAATATTTATAAGGAGAGCAAACACAATATAGTAGAAACAAAAAAAATGTCATAAACAAAATAAATAAACCAGTGATTCATCACTGAGATTTCCAAATAAGGCTCTTCTGAATTCTGATTTGAGCTTCAGAGTTCAGAATATGACTGCTCAAAGGACCGGACTGCTATCCTTGCTCCAAAAAGGATAACGGTACTGAAACACTCATATATTCATTTTTCTTAAGTCCAAAAAAACCGGACTTATCTTCAGTTCCAAGTGGACCTGTAAACCGTTCCATCGATACAGTAGGATTATTATATGAACTAAAGTAAGATCTTCTGCAAACCTAAAACATGGTCTTCAGAATCACTATTTCAAGCAACTTAGACAGCAAAAGGCCTCATGAGGTCTGTAACTAATCATGGTGTCTTGCACACATTCATAAACTAACCTACGCAGTACAATACGGAACATTTCAAAACACAGCAGCCCTGATATGGGCCAGCAACGTAAAGCAAACTCAACCATGCTGACGTATATATATCTGATATTCTGATTTCTCTTCAACCTCGGTAGTTTCCTTCTCTTTCTCTTATCCTGATGTATATATCTCTGATTCCTCTTACCATGCTGATGTATTCCTAGTCCCCTTCTCCTTGGTCCTCTTGGAGATCCTGATACTGTCTGGTCTGCTTGTCTGTTCTTCTGTTGGATTAGTGATTGCTAACAACCGTTTTCTGCGACCAAAATCTGAAAAGCACAATGCATACAGGTTAAATTTATCTAGATAATGCCTACTGTCAAATACTATAGGAGAGCAAACACAATATAGTACTATAAACAAAAAAAATGTCATAAACAAAATAAATAAACCACTGATTCATCACTGAGATTTCCACATAAGGTTCTCAAGGTTAGGTCTTCTGAATTCTGATTTGAGCTTCAGAGTTCAGAATATGACTGCCCAAAGAGGATACATATATATATCAAAAGAGTAGATCAACAACTTGGGGGCTAATTATTATAAACAAGAATGTAAAAAGCGCCGGCAGTGTAGTACCTGGAATGTAAAAGCTCATGAAGGGGAGGAGCTCAAAGTAGCCGCCACGGTGGTCTACTTCCCTGATCACCCGCCCTGATCTGAGCTCAATCATGAAGGTAGCACGAACTGCACTCACGAAGAGCACGTCCACACCCTCTGCGAACCCAATAACATTAGCATAGTTGTAGCCGTGAATAGAGACAGGGAGTAGATTCTCGAGATCAATGACTCTGTATTGCACTCATCTTGTAACTCGCATCGGATCATCCACCTTCCTCGACCACAGGTGGAGGGTTGAATTACCCCGGACGCCGGCTGAGCCCGAGCGAACCATCCTCCATTGCCATCAGGACGGCGGGTCTTGTGTACATGCATGGCGAGTCAATCACAGATAAGCAATGTTTCTCCCGATCGTACTTGAGGATCACGGCTTTCATGGCGAGCAAGAAATATATTTCATCTCCAACGATGGCCGCTCGTCGTCCCCCGCTGAGCACGAAGAAGAGGCGTTCTTGGCCTATCTCCAGCTGCACAGGGGCCGGCTCGCTCCACGCAGCAGCCTCAGATGAGTATACCCACGCACTAGCCTGCGCTCCGGTGCTTTTCACGAAGACCACGAGGAAGGGGCCACGGTGGTCGCAGCCGCCGGCCGCCGCGCAGAGGACCGCGCCGGTGCGGGAAAGACTGGAATGGAAAAGGGAGTTGGTGGTGGGGTCTGGTTGCGGCATGGATGGCAATGGCAGCACCTTGTGCTCGCCGGTGATGGGGTCAGACGGCGAGGCACACCTTCTTCTCGAGGAGGAGGAGGACACGGCCGTGCCGGCAGTCGAGAGCCTCGTGTCGGAACTCTGGGTGCAACAACGGCGGGGTGCGTTTTGCCGTGACGGGGACGAGGCGGCAGGCTCTGTCGTAGGGGCCGCCTAGGAAGCCAAGCAAGGGAGGCGTCCGGTGGAACTCGCGGTAGCGGCGAGGGAACGCGGCGTCCGAGAGGACGCGGCGCTAGTGCTTGCAGACGAGGGAGGCGCGTACGAGGCACGCAGGGTCGTCCGGCGGGAGGCGGAGCAAGATCTCGGGGACGATGTCGTCCATCAGCTCGGGCGGCGGCGGCGCCATGCGGATGGATCCCGCGTTTTCGGCGGCGTGAATCCATGCGGGATCTCGTGCCCTTTTACTTTGCGCTGCTGGCTTCGCACGGAACCCTTCTCTGTATATATACCTCTGTTTCTACTTTGAGTAAAATTCACGACCGGTAGTCAAACTTTCACGGATGTGTCATCTAGATACCTCAACTTCCAAAATGCATTTCTAGGTATCTAAATTTATGCGGGTATGTCCTTTAGATACCTAAACTTCTAAAATGCATTTCTAGGTACTCAAACTTGTACGTGTGTGTCATCTAGGTACCTAAACTTCCAAAATGTATTTCTAGATTCACCAACTTGCTAATTTGTTCATCCCAGGTCACAAGTCTCATGTCAAGCACTATATCTGCCTACGTGGCATGGCGACTGGACGAAAATGTGGACCCACACATGTGGGGCTCACGTGTCAGTCAAACACCAACTCACCCTCCATTACCTCTCTCCTATGCTCATCGCCAGCCGCCGACCCCTTCCCCGACGCCGCCATGGGAGTAGGGGTGACATCGAGGAAGGGCCGGTGGCTGGCGGCCGACGATGAGCAGAGGAGAGAGATAACGAAGGGTAAGTTGGTGTACACATTTTTATCCAGTCAGCATGCCACGCTGGTAGATTTAGCGTTTAACATGAGACTTAGGACCTGGGGTGAACAAATTAGCAAGTTGGTGGACCTGGAAATGCATTTGGATGTTTGGGTGAAGTTTGGGTGCCTAGATGACACATCCAGCACAAGTTAGGTATCTAGAAATGCATTTTGGAAGTTTGGATATCTAAATGACACATCCGCTACAAGTTTAGGTATCTAGAAATGCATTTTGGAAAGTTTGGGTACCTAGATGACACTACTCGCACAATTTTAGGATACCGTCCATGAATTTTACTCTTCTACTTTTTTTTCCTAATATTATTAAAAAAACAAATAAAATTTCTCATCCCATCCTGACATGTGGGTCCCATCTGTAAATCTCTATCTAGCTTTTTGCTGCTTTTCACGAACTGGTCTTAGCTCTGTTACGACTTTTGTGATACGAACTGGCCAAACCATAGACGCCATTTTGCATTAAAATAAATACATTAAAACAACACAATGAAAAGTTCAGTGCAAGGCATACCGTATACAAACCACATGTTGTGGCTAGATTATACACGCAGCAACGCACGAGCATTTCTGCTAGTTTTACTATAAAACGATTATCGATTGATAATAAGTGAATTCGTTGACAACGTTCGGTTTGCCCTACAGAGTCACATTGCTCCTCCTCCAAAACGGAACGCTAGGCTTGAGGCCTCCATCAGCTTTATTACGAATCCAACAATTTTCAACACTATAGTTAATAAAAATAATAAAACAAAAACTATAAAAGGGTCATCAGTTTTATAAAAGTACCTAGGAGTGCCTACATAAAACATTCACTTTGTAATTAGAAATCATTCACTTTTTAGTAGAACCAAGGCCGCTCCCTCGCCCCGCCAACGCCACCACCCACCCACCCCTTCTGCACTTAGCCCCGCTGCCTTGAGCTCTGGTCACTGCCGCCTCTGACCGCTCCCTCGCCCCGCCAGCGCCACCACCCGCCCACCCCTTCTGCGCTCGGGCCCGACGCCCTGAGCTTTGGCCGCTACCACCTCTGATGTCAGCGGCACCTTGGCCAATGGCAGCGGAGGCCGCAACGCTCGTCATCGTCCTCGTCCTCTCTGCGGTCGCTGCAACTGTGTTCTTCGTGCGCAGGCGGGGAGACAAGCCGCCCCTCGCTATCGTGTGTCGAGCACGTGCCGTTCTCCGCGTCTAGCTCCTGCTCCACCAGCCCGGCGTCATCCGCATGCAAGGAGAAGGTCGGCGTGAACACAGATCACGGTGCCACCTCACCCGGCGTGCCATTCAGTCGATGAGAGCTTGTCGGCGGCAGCGAGCTCGCTCGAGTCTCCGGTGCGGTGAAGAGGAAAGCGGAGACTGGCGAGACGACAAATGAAAAAAACTAGAAAAGGGGAAACAAATGGAAATGGATTGGATAGAAAAGCCCAACACATACACTAATCTTGAAGCATAGCCACACAAAAGTGAAGGAAAGACAGTTGAAAATTATCTGCTGGATAAATAGAAATTCCGTTTCTCCCCTTATAATAGTTTCTACGAGTTTACATATTTAAGTTACACAGGGTTATACATAGACAGTGTTTTATCGGGATCTCATATCCTTTTCTTTTACCTAGTCAAAATGCATGTGCTTTCCTGCACGTAACTAAATATAAATATTATTAAATTTTATCATTAAATATAAAGGTCTAGTGTAAGCTCATACAAAATATTATAGTATTTTTTTCATTTGTCATCGTGATTAATAGATGTTGATTAAAACTTTGGAGGAAAATCCCCCTGCAGTCAGTCCCTCCATCCATTCCGCCATGCATGGTAGAGTAAAAATTTGGAGGAAAATCCCCGTGCAGCCGTTCCTCCATCCCATCCCTCCACCGAAGCGGAGTTGGAGGAGGGGAGGGCCAGCAGCTCGATGTGGCTGATGATGGATCCAGCGGCTTGACGTGGCGACAGGAGAAGGCGGGCAGCAAGGAAGAGGCGGCCGTCGCGGATCTAGCCGGAGGCGGTGGACAAGCCTAGCAGAGGCCTCAGCAGATCCTGGTCCCTGGTGACCTCAGTTAGTGGCGGATCTAGATCCGGACGGCGGCAGTGGAGGTGAGTAGTGTCGGGGTTTTACACCGACACTGTACCACGGGATATGTCACGAGGTGCTTTTGAGGGTCAGCTGAGATCAACGTAGTTCGATGGTTCCCTGAAAAAGCGACAAGACACGGAGATTTATACAGGTACGAGCCGCGAGATGCATAACACCCTACTTCCTATTTGTAGCGAGACGTATTGCTCTGAGTTCTCAGGATTACAATGAGGGCTAGGGCTTTGTGCTAGGACGTGTTTGGTGGATTGCGATGGGTTGAGATATGCTACGTAGGGGTCCCTCATCCGCCTTATATAGTCTAATAGATTCTTAGGTTACAAGTTGAGCTTCTATATCTCCTAGTCGGTTTAGATTACATTAGATCAAACAGAATCCTAGTTTCTATCGTATCTTCTTTGATCTCCACAAATCTTGGACCCTAAATCCGAGCCAAGCTTTCTCCCTTGCTCTCTGGATTACGGCGCCTTTGTCTTGATCTCAAAGTCTTCCCAGCCGTATTTGGACCTGAGTTAGGCAATCGGCCCACGAGACCAGCCGTTCGCCCCACTCAAGCCCACTAACGGCCCATGTCCTTGAATCCACGCCATTAGTAGCCATGGGATATTCATCCCCCACAAGTAGGGCGACCGACGGCGGTGGAGGTGCGCGGGGTGGCTAGCGGTGGTGGAGGTGAGCGGGTCACATTCAGCGACGGTGGGGAAGACGGGAGGGTGGCAGCGGTGATGAGCAGGCCAAGTGGGGCTAACACACACAAGGGGAAAGGGGGGAAGGTAGCGAGCCCACGTACAGGGAGTGTGGGATAGTATTATAGGGTATGAAAAAAAGAGAATGTAGTTGGAGGCGGACAAATAAAATATTATATAGTTGGATTTGAAGGAAATATATAGAGGGATAGGAGTGCAGAAGAAGTTGGTTTCGAGAAAAATTGGTTTTGAGAAAAAAAATCTTTGATCTAGAATTATTCTTTTTAGAGGGAAAAAATTGAATAGGAGTGCAAACGGTCTTAGCCCAAAGCCCATAAAAATTAGAGCCCACCCCAGTCCGGGGCCACCTCATCTAAATCGTTCACTCCGATCCAACAATTGATATAGCCGGTTTCACCCCGAACCCTAACCCAACCATTCTCCCACTTGATACTGCCGCCTTCCCTCCCCCTCCTCCTGCCTCGTTCTGCCCCCGCCACCGCGGCTCCTCCCTCCCCCCCTCCGCCCTAGCTCGAGGCTAGATCCGCGTAGGCACCCCAGTGCACCGCCTCTGGGCTCGGCCCTCGCCCTCCTCGCCAGATCCACGGGCGCTGCCAGCTCCGCCCCAACGCTTCTCCTCCGAGGAGATTTTCCCTTTATTGGTTCTTTGGCGGCCTCTCTCTCCTTAGTTTTTCCATTCCAATCTGGGGTTTCAGCTAGAATCCTTTTCTTTTCTTGTCTGCTCGGATGAGTTCATCGAATGTATATGAGTATGCTTATCTAGATTTAAAGTAGCGATTTGGTATATTTGATTTGACATACAACGTGACGATCAAAGATGATCAAAAGTTCTACGACATTGGGCTATTATGGGCCAAATCAGTATATTATTGGGCCTATAATTAACTACAACTTAATCTTTTTTTGCCGGGCAATGGCTCAGGATGATGGACTGACGGTTGGGCCATCAGGGACCTTGGGAGGACGGACGGTGGGTAAGATGATTTCTTCGGTGGAAAAAAGAAATAGAACACACGGCAGAAACGCGTAAACTTTGAGTTACGGGAAGTAATATGGCCCATATGTCATTTGCTTATGAGCTAATCAGAATTTGGAAGGGAATGGACAATATGAGAGACAAAAACCAATATATGTGGACCCAATTCTGCTAGATCCAAAGGATAGGAGGATCTAATTGGTGGCTATGGTTTTGGGTATATAATAATGGAGTATAAATATATTTTATAAAACTCACTCTTTTATAGGGTAAATAAATTAGGCCCTGTTTGGTTCTATTAGCAGCTAATAATTAGCTGGCTAATAGTTCTTAGCTAAAATTAGCTAGCTAATTGTTAGCCGGCAATCCTATTAGCTAGATAGTGTTTGGTTTCATTAATCTATTAGCATTTGGTTTCATTAATTAGCTGAATTAGCTGGGTTGAGATAATTATTAGCTAGAGTCTAGCTATTATTAAATGATTTATTACCTGTCTATGTTTGGTTTTTTATAGTTAGAAAAAAAAGATTTCTGCATTTTTATCAGTTTCGGTTATTCTCCTTTATGCTATTTTTCAGCAGTTATTACGTAACTATTGGCTACCGAGACCAAAAAATGCCCGGACTCCTTTTCGTTTTTAGAATTCAATCTCTGCGGGCAGGCGAGTCCTATGTCCCCAGCCTTCCTCTTTCCGATAATCCCCAGTACTCACTCCAAGGTCAAACCCTCTAGCATCGTATCGACCACGCGTGCGCCACGCCGCCGCCGGAGCTGGTCGACGATGTCATCGCCGAGATCCTCCTCCGCTTCCCGCCGGAAGAGCCCGAGTGGCTCTTCCGCGCCGCCCTCGTCTGCAAGGCATGGCTCCGCACCGTAGCCGACCCCGCCTTCCGCCGCAGCTGCCACGCCTTCCACGGAGCCCTTCCTGTCCTCGGCCTCATACACGTGCACGAAACGATCGACTACATGGAGTATCCCCGCGTCATCCCCACCACGGCAGTGCCCGCCTTCCCCCTCCCGTGGTCCGACGACTGCCGCCATCTCGACTGCCGCCACGGCCGCGTCCTCGTCTACGTGCTGCCGTCGTCCGAAGCCAAGGCCGCCGATCCTCAGCACTACCTTGTCTGGGACCCCGTCACCGACGGCCGCCATCGCGTGCCGTGGCCAGGTCCCGAGTACATGGACTACACAGCCGCGGTGTTCTGCGCACCTCGACTGCCACTGCGGCGGCCCCTTCTGCGTGGCCCTCGTGGACAGAGATTGCAATGCTGGTGCCGCGTCGGCGCGCGTCTACTCATCGGAGGAAGGCGCGTGGAGCACGCCGGCCACAGTTGGCGACGCTCGTTTTCAGAATTCTTGTATCCGCGGGCGCGGGGCACTGATCGGACACGAGATCTACTTCTTGCTTCGGGATGGAATCGTCAAGTATGATTGGGGCAAGAGTCGTTTGTCTGTGATTGACCCCCCACCAATGCCGATGTACGAGATCTACGGGCCGGGTAATCTCGTGGTTACGGAGGACGGTTATCTAGGGCTCGCTGCCATTATTGGGGTTTCCACTAGCTTTCGTTTTCATTTGTGGTCGAGGAAAGAGGTGGGTTCAGAGAGATCCGTAGAATGGGTACAGTGCAGGGTCATTGATCTGGAGACAATGGTGCCCATGGCGACTCCTGAAGAATCTATGGTTGTTGGCTTCAGCGGAGGGTGTCGAGGTCGTCTTTATCTGGGACACAGACGAGGGCTCATTATTCATGATAGAGCTTAAATCAGGGCGAGTGAAGAAGGTTGCTGAGCGTGGGGACTACACTGGCAGCCTACTACTACCCTACATGAGCTTCTACACTCCTGGCATCCTACTAGCCCTTGCTTGTCTCTTGACCTTCTTTAATTGCTTTTATTACAGCTTCAATATGTTTTACGTTATAAAAAAACAGCTTCAATATGTTTGTGTAGTTAATTGGTTATCTCTTGTGAACTGTTGCCTGCAATGTAAGCACTTTTTGGGACATTTTCTGCATATGTGGCACTGAAAAGCCCAACCAAATTTTGGTTCTTCAATTTGGTTGGTTAAAAGATCATCTCATTGCATCGGTGGCATCGTTAAATGCACATATCCAGTACTATCATGATACCCTGTCTCAGATTTTTCTTTAAAAAAAGAAAAATGCAGTGTTAATTCCTTCCATATCTAGGTGATCAGTTGGTTACGAATTTTGTGCATGGTATCTTTTCAACACTAGCAAGTATTCATATTCACTAATCTCTGCGCCTGATTCATTGTCTGAGTCTTCTGCTGTTTGTTTATTTCAGAGGTACTAGTAGCAAAAAGGTTGTTTTCTTAGAGCAGCTTTCCAAAAGTTTGAAGCTTCAAGTAATTATGATCAATTGCAGTTTATCTTCCTCGAATTACCGTGATTGTATCGTCGGAAAACTGTTGCTTGGTTATGTGGGCATGCTTCTTCATATGCTGTTAACTTAAATGGTTGACTCAGGTACAGTGAAATTAAAATCCCCAACAGTAAAAATAATTGTGTGGGGGTCTATTTCGTTTTCCATTCCTGAGAAACTAACACGGCATTCATTTTATGCTACCATACAGAGCAGCTCCTGTTTTCTGCTGTAGCTGTTGAGTTCAGTTCTCAGGTCTAATTATTCTCCTGCCTGAAAACATGGAAGAGGTGCTAAGCTAAAGTGAGGGATGGAAGAAGTTGGCCCATGAGATTTTCATCGTGTGCTAAGCTAAAGGGAGGGACTGTTTCTGGGCCGGCCCATATGTGATTTGATGATGCAACCAGCCTCAACTAGCACTAGACGTGTACTCCTAGTAGGTATTTGAAACTAGAAACAATCCATAAGATGTCTAGGTATTGGGAGTGAAGATGTTTAGAAGTTCTGTAGGTATTTGACTCCCACGTGGGTCCTACCAATAAATTTGAAAGTAATAATTCATCTACACTATAAAAAAAAAGAGTGGGTTTTCGCAGTACCATTTTTCACCCAACAAAAACATATATACCATTCACGTTGGCCCTGCTGGACAGCTTGGAAAGGATTGGGAAGGGTTGGAAATGAGGCTAAAACTGATAGAAAGAAAATGTTTTCACCCTTTGGTCTTTTATTTTCTCACCTCTTTTTGTACCTATACCCACCAGATAGTTTTCTTATCTTAAAATTAATAAAAAAGGAAGGATATCAATTAAAAGAGTCTCTTTTTTTAATTCTTTATTCACCACATGTATGTAACATGTACCTCTAAGCTAGTAGATGAAGCATCTAAATTAACTTGCTAGTACACATGTGTTTTTTTAGAATAAAAGATCTATAGAGTAAGACAACACTTAGTAGATCTATACAATATTTTCTTAGAGAATATTTTTTAAATTGGAACGTTTTTATTTAGGAGAACAGTGTTCACAACCTACAATAAAATTATTCTAGGTTAAAAAAAATTGGCAACAGATGTTCAGGTTGAAAACAAAAAATTTCTAGCTTTACAATAATATATTCGAGGTTCGTTGAAAAAATGTTTGAAAGTTAGGAATAATTTGTTTTAGCTTTTACAAAAAAATGTTGTAATGAAAAAAATAATTTCATGAAAAATATTCTAGGTTATTAGATAAAAGTTCTAGCTTAATTAAAACCATCGAATGTTCAGAAAATAATAACATGAGTTTAGGGGGGAAAAAAGAAAAAGAGACAGAAGCACAATATATGCGAGAACAAAGTTTTTTTTCACCTAAAACAAGTCATCATAAGAATCAAGTGACGATGGGCACTAGAACAAAAAGGTTCCATACATAGAACAAATCAAGTGATAGTTGGCGACTTCAATTGGAATGTAGATAAATATATATATATATATATAGTGATCCAAGTGTACTAAGACATTAACCTAGTTACCTAGGAGGAGACGTAAGAACAGCAGGCGACGTAGAAGAATAAGTCGGTTGGTCGTTGCAAAGATGGGGCCGATGACATGGTTTATACCAAAAACGTCAGCATAGAATGAAGAAACAATCCAGTGATGGAATGCTTAGAGTGGGGTGCATGCGTGCAGCGATAGACAATAATCACGGATGATCTTTTTATGCCGACAACCTCGAGTGAGCTCCTATTCCTAAATTTTATTTAAAGTTTCGGTAACAGATGAGTCAACAAAAATGTTTAGACAACTGACAAGAACTAAATCTGAAAGAATGATCACAAAAGTCGCTCCCCGGTACTCTTCCTCTTCTCCGTGGGTCAGAGGATATAAAATGGGCTGATTGTTGAGACCAAAGCCGGTTCCTTTATTTTTTTGTTTTCCATGGATGATGATGGCATGGGCCTTCGATTCAGCCCAACGAGCTGAGATCCTCCAGGCTGGCTGCTGCCCGGACCGAGTCAGCAGTCAGTAGTCAGTGACCCAGTCAAAAAACTCGAGACGGGGCAAGCACGTCAAATCGCATCCGAGCCGAGGAAGGGGAGGCACGCCGGAGTCAACACGGAGGCCGGCGCGGTCAACGGACGCGTCCCTCTCCTCTCCGCGCCAGCCCCTAAAAAAACACTCGCCGAGTCCACCACGGGTCCGTCCCGCCCCGCCTAATCCCCCGGATCCGACGGCCGCCGCGCCCGCCCCTTCAAATCCCCGCCGTCCGCGCCGCGCTAAACCCACCCCCGCTCTCGCCGAACAAATCAAATTGAACTCGCCTCGCGCACACGTCCGCGGCCGCAAATCGCCCTCCACCACCCTTGCTCCTCCGCAAAACCCTAGCTCTCTCTTCGTCGGCGATGGCGATGGCGATGGCGGCGGCGCCCGGCGGAGGACTCGCGGCGGCGGTCGAGGAGGGGGCGGGCGAGAGCCGCAAGCTCTTCGTGGGCGGCATCCCGTCCGCGGCCGCCGAGGCCGAGCTGCGCGCCCACTTCGCGCACTTCGGCGAGGTGCGCTCCGTCATCGTCATGCGCGACAGGGAGACGGGCCACGGCCGCGGATTCGGCTTCGTCGAGTTCGAGGACGAGGCCGCCGCCGCCGCCGCGCTCGGCGACGGGGAAAAGCCCAGGCACTGCATCTGCGGCCGGATGGTGAGCCCCGATCTGACCTTCTCAGCCTGCTCGGCGTTTTCCGTTCCCCCGCGTGGGATTTTACTAGGATTTTGCTGGCTTGTTGGTAGTAGTATATATATATCGGGTGCGTACGACGTTGGTAGATTGTTGTCAGCGTCAGGTCCCGCGGAACTGAATCTCGGGCTCAATTCCTTTACATACAGGGCCACGCTTCGGAAAATTTTAGGGATTCTCTGCCTGGTTGGCATGTAATTGCGCGCGTCATGTAGGCTCGCCTTTTTCATCCTACTGCTACTAGTTGCCCCGTTTCTGTCGCCGTCTGACCCGGTCCGTGATGTAGAGTAGTCTCCGCTATGATGTGGATGGGCGGTGCCATTAATTGCTGATGCTTTGCGCTCGTTTTGTGTGTGTATGTAGGTGGACGTTAAGAGGGCCAGAACGAGAGCCCCGCGGAACCAGGGCGATCAGCTCTCGCAGCCTCAGCAGCTTGAGCAGGGCCGGGGCCAGGGGCACCAGGACGGTCAGCCGCCCGCCGATGGGTGCAACAACGTGAGCTACGACTCGAAGAAGGTCTTCATTGGTGGCCTGCGGGACAACATCACCGAGGAGGAGTTCCGGGCGTACTTTGAGGCGTTTGGCGCTGTGACGGATGTCGTGGTGATCTACGACAGCTTGACCAACCGGTCGAGGGGCTTTGGCTTCGTCACCTTCGAGTCGCAGGAGGCCGTGGGGAAGGTGATGCGGCAGAGCTTCCATAACTTGAACGGAACCAAGGTCGAGGCCAAAATCGCTATCCCCAAGGATGAGCAGTATTACCGCAGTGGCAGGGGCCGTGGTGCACGGCCCTTTGGTGGGAGGGGCCCTGCTGCTGGCTACGAAGGTTCCACGTATCAGCCATACAATGGCAGATATGGCCCCTACAATGGATACATGCCACAACCCCTTCCCGCGCAGCCCTACTTTCCTGCACCCTATTTTGCCATGGGTGGCTATCCCTATGGGAGTGGATACCCAGGCCAAGGTGTCGTGGCAAATGTTCCTGGCATGGTCCCAAGGCGGCCTCCTTCGGCCTATGGATCGTTTCCTCAAATGTATCCAGGGTATAACTTTGTATACAGAGCTGGTTACGGGGGTGCAGCTACTTCTTTTCAGCATGGAATTAACGGTGGAAGTGATAGCAAAAAGGATCAGATGACTGTAGATATGCAGCAAGTTGACAGCACTGCCAGCGTTGCTACAATGTTGGAACATATGAAGCTAGGTTCGCAATGACTTTCGGGTGCGTGTATTCTGATACCCTTACTGGTTAAAATTTTTCTGCTAGGATAATTGCACCATTCCCAGTTTATATGTTACTTCAGGAGTTCAAGGTGATAGGATGTATTATTTATACCTCCTTATTAATACTTGTTTATTGATTCGGTTATAAAAGCATTGGCATAGGCTCATTCATCGAAAATCATAGAGACAGGAAGAGAATTTTTTTATCAAATCAAACCAGCTGTAGTCTGTCAGTTGCTTGATAGCATTTCTTGATTTGTTTGCAAGTTTGCATTAGTTAGTTAAATGAAACTGGGGTGGTTCTGCTTTTTCTTCAGATATAGTTTTAACAATCGATGTTATTCAAATTAAGTGTTGATTGGTTAGCAGTTTGCACAGCAGTACAATTGGATTTGGGAAAATGATAATTCCTTCACTGTGTGGTGTGCACATGCTTTAGAGATGAATGTGGGAGGTTTGGACTCAAGCTGTCTTGGAACACATGGAATTTCTGGTTTATGTGTCTCATGCTGTTTTTGTTGTCCTAGTCCTGCACTTCGTTATTAAACTACATGGAAGTAAAATGGAATGGTTTGTTTCCACACTTGTTACATTCAGCGAGGTATCCATCAATTCATATGATTTCAGAACATCTGTGGTCTGTAAATTTGATTAGATGAAAGTAGTGATGCTCTGTTCGTGTTACAGAAGGCCTAGGTCGATTGAAGTCTGAACCAGATTTTTAATGTATTGGTTTCATGCACTATTATACTTTGTTGTGCAAATTGTGTCCTGCTGCTAGTTGAGTGAACTGTCTGGAAAGCTGAAGCTTGTGCTAGTATTATATCCTTTTTGGGATCTAATAAATGGAGCTGTCTGGTTGCTTGGCCAGCCTCCTAGTCAGGCCCTCGCTGTGCAAAAGTGGCCTCGCAGGGTGGCTCCAGGGAACGGCCGAATGGGCCGTTTATGCCTGGACAGGCCCCCGCTGGCTCCACGGGACGCTCGGCTTCTTCGCCGCTCCTCTTCCTCTCCCGCATAGACCTTCCTCTACCGCCTCCACGCCGCCGTCCCCACTCCTCGCGGCTGTCCCCGCCACTCCTCCGGCACGCATGGGAGACGGCCGGCGGCGGCGCGGAGGGGGCCAGTGGGCCCTCCTTCGCCGCCCAGCCGATTTCCTGGTACCTATCAGTACCTAACTATGTAAGGCCCATAGGAAGATAGGTAGAGTGTTTGCCCAGATGCACTGCATTAGTACTTTGTTCACTGTACTTATAGCTTGTCGTACAACTCACGTTCAACTGTACTTATATCTTGTCAACCATATCATGAACAAGAGAATTGGTTCTGGGCATTCATGCAGCTTAGATTTTTTATTTGTTATCTTCTTTTGACTGGATCAATCATTGTTGAGAGAAACCATAGAACAACACAAATTTGTAAGTGCGTGTTAGTGTGCTACTCTGAACCTGTATCCTTGAAGATGCCAAATTTTGTGAGAATGCCAGTTTATGCTTATTGCCATTCCTTCTATCATGTTTTTGGATTGCCCAAGGTTTGGATGACGTACTGTTTGTTTGTTTAGTTGTCAATTACTGCATAGACATTTGGGTCTTACAGCTCACACTCTGCACAACGGATGTTGGCTCTTTGAACTTCAGGTTTTACTACCAAAAAATGTTTCCTCATTTCCTTGTTGCTCAGTACCATTGGGATTTGGGAAGGTTGCTAATTTGGTGAAAAAGGGGGCCTTTGACCAATATGTTTCTGACACGTGGCCCCAAGGCCCACCGATCAGCTTCACATTGTTGACCTTTTCCATTTAATACATTGTTTGTGTGAGTGGTTGACTTGTCATGGTTCCTTCTGTCTAGATATTGGCCTTTTCTGTGCATCTATTATGTAAAAACGTAAAATTTCACCCTTGCTTAACCAGCACAATTCGCTGCATCATGTTCTAGATTTGGCTTTGATGATTTCAGGGTAGATTTCAAAGTTTCTCCTGTTGCTGATGCACGTATAAATTTACTAACTCGTCTCCTTTTATGAGTCAGGAGTATTACTTCTACATTGATGACACACTGGAGTAGAACAATTGTTTGGGAACCCGCAACTGTGAAGACTTGAGCTGAGATTCTTTGGTTGACAAGTATATCATTGGAATTTCTTCAACTTACCCTCCATTCCTTTTCTCACTGCCTGTAAACTGAAAGGATGCTAGTTGCTGGCTGTTGACCTCACCCCCCTCTCCTGTACCAATGTTTAAATTCTTTCTATGATCAATGTATCTGAATCAGACTATCAAACCCTAATCCCCTGGGCAACCTTGTTTGTTTCGTGTTCATTTCTTGGTTTACTGGCTTTAGTAACGTGTGTTACCAAAGCCAGAATATGTCATATGTTAACGAATTTGGTGAGATGAGTTCAGATCGTGGTTGTTGGCGAGCAAAGTGAATATATTCGATTTACAAGTGCGTATATCTGGATACCCAGCAGATAGATAGATAGATAGATAGACACACGGAAGTTCCAGATGTGTAAAAGGGTGGTGTTTCTGCACATCCTTCACTTGTTTGTTTGATGTGCAAATGGTGAGGGACTGAAAGCTGATAGGGGAAGCTCGCAGCACAGGAGAGGAGGGTGACAAGGGTACTTGCTGCTACAGGCAGTTGCAGCAGCAGCTCTAGTGGTAGTAGGGTTGCTGTTAGCATGTGAAGGCCCACAGAAGAATGCCACAAACAAAAGATGTACACCCACAAGGCAACCAGGGGAGTGGGGAATGACCCCTTGTCATTCTTGTCGCCACAGCCCTCGTCCTCATGCGTGCCAATGACATGCATGGAATTGAAGCAGCCCAAGCCGGCCAGGTCCTCTCCTATCGGACCATTTCTTATCGCTGTTTTTTCATTATTCCAATTACTTTTCTTTCTGTCTACAGTAACACTATAGTGTCAAACAGTACTACCGACAATTCATATAAGTCGGATCCACTGGAAGACAGCCTCATACCATACAATACCAAGCCCCATGGTAGAGAGATAGGGTAGGGTAGGGTAGCATAGGATTAGATGGGTGATAGATGGATGGATGGATGCTTTAAGATTGAAAGAATGATGTGAGGGATGCTTGATAGATGTTTGACACTATAATGGCTCGCTCGGTGTTGCCTTGTTGAGGTGACACCATGATATTTAGTGTGCCACACAACTTGATTCTGATTGATTGCAACTTTGGAGACTCCCTTTTGGTCACTAGCTACGCACATTGTTTTTTCTTTTGGGGCATGCCTAGTGTGTTGTTGCAGAAGTGAAGCTTCTTTGGAGGAGGCAGGCACGGCAGCTTGGACACAAGCTGCAAACAGGGGATGATGGCCACAAGACCTCCACACACCTGCCTCTGGAGTATCTATCATCACTCCAAAGGTTAAATATTCCCTCTTCTTTTGATGTCCAGTTTGGTAGGGCAAGTTTTGTGGGGGAAAAGATGCAGGGGAGGGGCAATGTTTTTTGTTTTGCATGCTCAGGGTTTTGGAGCAATAGCAAATGCGATTGCCTTTGCTTTGTGGAGAGCAAATGAGGTGCAGCCCTTAGCTTAGGCAATGAGTGTTACTATGTACTAACACCGAAAGTCTTTTGTGTATGCCCTTAGCTTAGGCAATGAGTGTTACTATGTACTAACACCAAAGTCTTTTGTGTATTTTGAGAATGCAAGAAAGTTGTGCTGACTGTGTCTATTAGTATCAACATAAATCTGAAGTGTAAACACCAGTTCAGTGTATATGAACCGAAACTCTGCATATATAAGAAATACCTAGCACTAATAGGTTGATAATTATCCACCAGGTTTACTAGTAGACTTCAAATCCCATGGTCAAAGAACCTGTGTGCATCATTGAAAATCCTCTGAGAGATGGTCCTAAAAGATTTCAACAGGGCAGCAGCGCTTGTCAGGGGCTCAGGGCATAAACGAAAGTCTACTCTCACCAGAGCAACTTTAGCTAGCAAATTTCATCACAAATTTTGCTTTTCTGAAAAGCTCTTATTGCAGATTAAAGATACCGGCAATAAGGTCAGTACTCCGGAGCAAGGTTTCGATGGAAATCATGATATATATATCTAGGTCCACTTCTCTCTTTAGCAAACTACTTTACCTTTTGCAGATTGTTGAGTTTTAACTTTATCAAGGCAAGTCAGTCGGAATAACCTACAGATACACAATCAATCAAAGAGTTTACTATATATATGACAGGTTTTCACTGCTTCAAGGACTCATCGTAGCAGAAAGTTGGAGTTGGTGGAGACCAGGTCTCTTCTAGTTTCAGAATATGTAACAATAAATTAGTAGCAGCGCGGCGATAGGATGGTCATCGAATTGAATGAGGCAGGGCATGCTACATTTTGCAGGGAAATACTATCATGCATGCATGTGTCCATGCATAGATGCATAACAGTGGTGGCCTGCCACTCTTATCACCATCAGCAGCAGCAGCATCTTTTGAGCAGTATATATACACAGGTTTTGTCCTCAGCTAGAAACTCTGGTGCACAGTCTGCTAGCAATTAATTGACAAATGTACAAGGCAACCTACTGTTTCTCCTTGGCTGCTTCGATCAGGCACTGTGTTTTGCAGTCTTCAGTACAAATATTTGAACAACTTGAGGTAGCTCTTCGCTTTTTTTTTCGCATTTGAAATTCCTTTTGACCAGAGTACTGCTACCACCCATCTGTTCTCCTCGTCCATAATAAATAACTAACGCATGACCATTGGATCGATGCAGGCATGCAAGAACAGTAAATCTGCATGCAGCTATATATCAGGTGATGTTTTTTTTTTCTTTTTAAAATGACTGCTGGTGCTAGCTCTCATCAACATATAGGCAGCAAATGGCCTCCATGCACAAAATGATAGGCACAGAATCGAACTGCCATCAAATCGAGCAGCTTTATTTGCATGGAATATTTGACGCAAGATTTTTTTTTTTGGGTGGGGTTGTTGTTATCCTCAATTGAGATTTGAGAGTGCTTTCCGGCCGGGGGTGGGGGTGCATATATGCAGAGATTGTGAACAAGGTCTAGTGGCATGGGAACCTAGCTAGTCATCTGTATCCGGCTGTGTAGGCCATTTCAGGCCGATCGACTTCCTTTATTTGACCTCTCATTCAGTCCTTGGGCGTGACCTGCAGAAATTCCACAATTTCCTCAAATATGGAGTAAATGTGTATAGGATAATATGATAGAAAAATCAACAAAACCGGTAGCTAGCACTTCAGTCTGCAGCAATGTTTTAAATAACGGTCTAAACCATTTAGCAGTGAGTTGCAAAAAAAAAAAAAAGCTAAATCGGTCAATTTAGCGGACTATAGCTGGCTACAGCGGAACTATTTCACTTAGCGGGAGGCTTCCAAAACAGAGCGGCTATACCGGTCTGCAGCCAAGCCATGGTGGTGTGGTGGGGGGTAGGCTCGAATAGAGCCGTACGACTTAGCATGCATCCTGCATTTCATCTCTTTCTCTCAGTGTGTGCTGGTGGCTGTGCCTCTGCGTGCTGGCCTGCTGCACGCTGCCATCTTTTATCAGAGTGGGGAATGTGGAGGATGCATGCGGCCTCTGCCTGCCTGCCTGGAGCCGTGGATCGGAGCTGCTTAGTATATAGTAACATGTATGGTAGCTTGTGTGTGTGTGTCGATGCGATGATCCAGGCGATCAGAATAGATAGAAATGCATGTAGTATGTTCAGACGATGATGATCAAGACGATTCCATCATCTTTCTTTTTGACAGAAGAATTAGCTAGGCCGGCCAGCTCGATCATCTTCTGCTTATTAATTAACATTAGCCGTCCTAGCTGGCTAAGACAAAGCAAGTATTTATCTGACACCTGGACGTAGCTAATGACAGAATTATAATTAAGATGTTCAGCAACAGTAGCCACTAGGATGCTGACACTACGTGCAGTGTTGCTGCTGCTCTACGTGCATCCTGGGTGGGGGTGGGTAGGGGTGAAAACGAGACGGATACATCTTACCTTAATGTATTTCACTTGGATAACGGACAAATACGGATAGTTAGAAAATGGAACGGATACAGATACATGAACGGATATTTATTCGGACGGATATGGATATTAATAAACCGGATACCGGATACTTGTCGGGTTGTGAATGAATTGCTTGTCATTCACTGCAATTCAGTTCCCGCATAAGATAAGATAGTTAAACATAAGCTATGACAAGGTAACGTCAAGTCTCCATATGCAAATGATAAAGTGAACTATTAATTATATTGAAGCTTGAATAACTAGAGTCACTTTACTTATAACCCGCACAACGAGTGCAAGCCGTATAAAAGAAACAATGTCACTTTGTAGAATTTCTTGTTCAAATTTTTTTAAGATGCTACGTGGACATATGTTGCCCCTTCGCCAAGTATCATGAATTTCTAAAGCTATTTATGTACTATTAATTTTTTTTCTGCATTAAATCATCAAAAATGCAATTAAATTCATAAAATATTCTAATGTTGACCAAAAATTGCAAATAAGTTATCTGAACCAATAAACATGGTATAAGAAGGTAACCATAAGCCACCATATGAAAATGATAAAGTGAACTATTAATCATTTTGAAACTTAAATAGTTAGAGTCACTTCAGTTGTAACCCACGTAACGAGTGCAAGCCGTGTGAAAGAAACATCGGCACCTTGTGGAGTTTCTTATCCAAACTTTTTTAAGGTTTCTATGTGGATATACGTTGCCCCTCCGCCAAGTATCATGATTTTCTAAGGCTATTTTTGTATTATTATTTTTTCCTGCAGTAAATCATAAAAATGCAATTAAATTTATAAAATATTCTAGTATTGACCAAAAATTGCAAATAAGTAATCTGAACCAATAAACATGATGTAAGAAGGTAACCTGCAAAACCCCATACGAAAATGATAAAGTGAACTATTGATCATATTGAACTTGAACTTGTAACCCATATAACGAGTGCAAGCAGTATGAAAAAAACGTCGGCACCTTGTGTAATTTCTTATCTAATTTTTTTTGAGAACTCTATGTGGATATATGTTGCCCTACCGCCGAGTATCATGAATTTCTGAGGCTATTTGTGCATTATTAATTTTTTCTACGGTAAATCATAAAAAATGCAATTAAATTCATAAAATATTCCAGTGTTAACCGAAAATTGCAAATAAGTTATCTGGACCAATAAACATGCTATACGAAGGGAACCTCAAGTCCCCACATGAAAATAACTTAAAATTCATTTAAGCTTATAGAATTTAACTTGAAGTTATACTAATTATCCCGAAAATAAAAACTTAAGAAATAAATTTGGTCACACGATCAACAGCTCAATTGCGGCCCAATATCAGCCCAATCTAGACACACATCCTCAGCCGTCGATCTCGATCGGACGGTCCTCGAACACCCAGGCCCAAAACCCTAAAAACCACCGCTCACTCTCAATCCTCCCTCCCCTCCCCACGCACACCCACGCAAGGGTGCCGCGCCTCATCCTCCTCCTCCAGCCCCGTCGCTGTGGCCAGGATCCGCCTTGCCGTCCACCTCCTCCCTCCCCCACCGCTGTGCCGCACCACCTCGTCCTCCTCCTCCCGCCCCCGTCGCAGCCGCCGCGCCACCTCGTCCTCCTCCCATCGCCGCAGCCGCCTGCGCCCGGTTCCTGCAGGCCCCTCCGCCGCGTGCTCGTCCTCCCTGGGCCTCTCCAGCCGCCGGCCCCTCCTCCTGAAGCGTCACTGCCACCGGGCCCCTTCTCCGCGCGCCCGCCGTGGCTCCTCGCCTTCTCCGCACGTCCGGCGCTGGCTCCCCACCTCCCCGCCCGCTCAAGCGCCACCGCACGGTGGCGGCGAGCAACAACGGAGGCCGTCACCAGGGTGAGGGTCCGAGTGTGGGCCTGCGGGGAGCCTGCTGGTGCTGCACTGCTGCTGTTGGTGAGCCGGCGACGGCAGAGGCTGCTGGTCCATCCTCGATCCTAGACGGCGACAGCGCAGGCGCAGCACAACGACGGCATCCATCCCCGTCCACCACGGCAGCCCCGTGCACACCTCCGGCCATCCCTCTCCTTCAACCGCCGCCATCCCTATGTCACCCTTCAACCGGGACTCGCTGATGAGGTGAGGAGCTGCTCCAAACCGAGTACCTAGGCTGCCGGGTACCCGGTATCTGACCGGAAGATCCGGGTATTAGCCATCCTGTATCCGTCCTGTATCCGGTGACCTTTTATCCGGGTAGTATCCGTATCCGTCCCGAATCAAAAAATACCCGTATCCGTATCCGAAAAAACGTCCCGTTTTAATACCCGTATCCGATATCCGATCGGGTACCCGTCCCTGTTTTTCAACCCTAGGGGTGCGGGGGGGGGGGGGGGGTTGATCGATCGACACTGCGCGCGTGCACACATACTGACTAGTTCCTATATATAAATATCCTTTTTTTTAGTAGTGTGGCTGTGGATGACGATTGACGACTAGTTCCTGATCTGATCCGAAATATAAGCCTCTAGGCTCAAGAATTAATTAGGAAAGAGCAAGATGACCATCATATATATATCCTTGCATCAACACAATTATGTGCCCCATGATATATACAGTAACTGTTGAGCATCCAAAAAAAAAAAAAAGCTGCTGCTGCTGCTGGCTGCTGCCACTGCAGCACATATGTATATGTGGTCCTCTCGTGGGTTACATTGTTAATGACTACTGGGGACAGAGATATATAAGCTGCTGACGGACGGGTTGGTGTTTTCCCTAATGGAAGTGCAGAGATGAGCTAGATAGAGGACACACGTACTACAAATTGAATGGAGTCTTACATATTCCCTATAGCTGCACTCTCTGTGTGTGTGTGTCCCAGCCTGTCTGGATGCGCGCGCACACACATATATATGGACCACATACATGCATGCATATACGCAAATAATTCACCACTGATCGACCTGTGATGAGCTACACTACACCACCACCCCCTCTGGCTCGATCTGAATCTCTGATGAGCTTCAGGCGCGGCAAGGCACGCCCAGTCGGATATATATACGACATGGCATCCATATGCATGCATCATGCATAAATTAATAATTCAATCACGTACGTACGCATGCATCTGAAATCTGATCGATGGATCAGAACTTCAGAAGTTGCAGATGCACGCATGCAGTGGTAGCCCTGGGAGCCTAGGTAGCTACTTAAACGACATGGGCATGTAGATGTAGCCTATTATATGGCATGTGTGTCTGAGCTAGTACTAGCAGCTCTGAAAAATTGAAGCGTGCAGTGCACCAATACAACAAAGGGCACCACACGCTCGCCTCGCCTCCTCAGAGCTCACAGCTCGCTTGATCGAGATGGCGACCGCTCATCAGCTTGCTCGGCAGTGGGTTGATACGATCCGATCGAGAGCGGCACGTACCGAACGAACACGGCAGCACCGCAGCATGCAGCAGCGAGCTCGTCCAGTCGTTGATTCTCTCTGGCATGGTGATATATATCCGATCAGACATTCAGAGGACAGCCGGTGAGACGTCGTCGTTGAAAGATTATGTGTGTGTGTGTGGGGGGGGGGGGTGTTTACTATCCTAGATTCCTAGTTACATACTCCTATATGTAATAGTATAATATGTATAAAGTATATGTATATATCACATATATATTTCTCTTATATATGTCTACACGTACTGCATGGAATGGAAGGAAGGAATTGAATCGAGCTTCAGTTCTCTGTTCTTGTGCATATATATACATGCAGGGTTTCAATATGGCCGGTCGCCTGACATGAGACATAAAGAGATCCACGGAGAGAGGGGCAGGGCAAGCAACATTTTCCAACAGCTGTTCGATCTGCGGCCACGTATAGTAGCTATCGGTGCCCTAGCTCTCTGGGTACACTTGTCTTTGCATTGGCCAGCATCATTCAGCACTGCGTCTGCGTGCTTGCCGTACGTACATACTACTACACAGCCTACCTTGCATGTCGTCCCTACACACACACAGTCAGTCAGAGAGAGAGAGAGAGGAGAGATGATAGAGAGAGATGAATCTAGCTAGGTTAGATTTTGTTTGGATCATTGTGCCTCCATCCATCCATCCACTCGTGAAGGGGACAATGAAAACCACAGGGTTTCTGCAGGCTCGGTGCCACCCATCTTTAAATGCAAGCACAGCAACGGCGACACAGACAGCATGCACTGCTGCTGCGATAGATTACAGAACCATGCAGCTGCTTGTTGCCTATTGCTAGGGCTCATCCCAAAAGCCGACCTAGGCACATAGACCATCCTAATGAGATGTCTATATCCATTATCTATCCTTTTTTCATCTATTATTCTAACTATTCTTCTTTCTATCTACAGTAATATTACAGTGTCAAAGACGATCATTTTAGACCTCCCCCGCTAGCCATATACCATCCGTCTCGGTCTTCCTCCGTACCTCCTATATACTACGGAGTAGTACCATGTCCTGGGTCTGGACGTATATATATTCTGCAACTGAAAATATATACGTTGTAGTTGTACATGTATTTAGGCTACCTCCAATGGTATGGCTCAAACTAGTTCCTCAAAATACTACAGCGGCACTGTTTGACACGGTTTTGCACTGTTTGGTACTGGTTTGCACTGTAGCTGACATGACGTACAGAGAGGAGTGTGATTTGAGGAATTGTGACGAGTAGTATTGTTGGAGAGAGCCTTACTTGCTGTAAATAAAACTAAGTACGCAGTACCTGTATAAGCTTGACATTATTAATTAGACTGTTAGTTGTATGAAGTGTTAAAATAACAGTCTAGCAAACTAATTAAAGGAACAAAATTATCCACAGTACACTTGGAATCTGTCAGGGTTTAGGTACAGTGTTTTCTTTTCTCTCTCTCCCTCTCTCATTGCATGATAAGCCTGTCTGGATGTAGCTTTTGCTCTTTTGCCTATGTCAGCCCATATATGGAATGCATGCATGAAACGGTGCACAGATATATATATGACTGTTGAGCAATAGAGGCAAAAGGAGATCACATCCATAGCGCTTAATTTATTTTCGCTGCTATATGATCCATCGACCATTGTTTCATCTTCTGCAGGTGCTCAACTGTTGAGCAGCGTTCTATCTGAACCCAGACCCGCAGCTATATATCTGATATGCTACCTCTCCTCGTGACAGCTCTATAGTGGCCGGCCTGGCGATTCTCTCCCTCCCTCCCTCCCTCCCTCTGTTATTCAATAGTAAACACTGATCGATCTTGGTTGATGCATTATATCCAAACACGAGGGAAATCAAAATGTGATATTATAGATGTTAGGTTTGCAAGACTAAACGAGCTGAGCAGCCAATTTGATTATGCAATGGTTTTATTAGTTTGCAAGTGGCCGGTGGTTAATTTGTTATAGCCTTTGATAATGTATATAAAATTTAAATATGCATTAATAGTCTCCATCAGAACATTGGTAATATCAAGCAATAGTGAAATTGACAATATTTTACATATGTGCCTTGTAAATTGTTGGAGATTGTTAGATTAATTGAGATATAGGCCCATTTAATTTTAACTGACTTCAATAAATCTCAAGTCTATGTCTAATACTCCCTATGTCCCAAACGGTAAGGGTTCTAGCCATCTTTTTATCCGTCGATGAATCTAAACAAATATTAGACACATATACATGGAGTAATAAATGGAGCTAATTGAGGCATATACATGGAATAATGAATGGAGCTAGTTGAGGCCTAAAACCCCTTACAATTTGGGACGGAGGTAGTACTAGGAGTTATGGGTATCAATCCCACATGTGATGTCTAAAACATGAAGGCCACATATGCTCATGAGTACAATGTAGCCAAGGTTGTGAACATGGTTGTAGCCGTGCTTGTGACAAAGCATGAGCATGGGGCTATTGTTGCGACAAGCATGAGTATGATGTGGTCAGGCTTAATGTGCACTAGCACGATCACACAAGAATGTGTATACATGGTAATTAGATTTGATATGCATGTACTTTGTAGTTTCTAGCAGTGTGATGGTCTACTGCATAATGGTGTGTAATGTCTAGATCCATATGGTGTACATATGCATGCCTCTTCTCAACAAGTATACCGTACCAATAAGAGGAAGACTCCTTATCCTGGCTAGGTGACCTTTTAAAAGATACTCCTAGAGTTTTGCATCCACAGAACAATAGAGGATGGCATTAGGCCTCTAGAATCATCATCCTAACACATCCCTACATCGGTGGGATAGTGGACGCATAGAGATCGATCTTGTGATTTAGGGTTTAGGGATATGAATACAAGTATTCAACAATTAGGTGTTCACTATAGTCATTGCTGCATCAAGCTCTTCAGTGCACCAATTCAGTAGATGGCTACTTCAAGCAGTTGTGATAAGAATGTTGATCGATCCGTTGAAAATTGCCTCTAATACCACTAGCACTAGACCCACATCATATCTAATAGGGTTCTTTCAATACTACGTGCTTTTGTGCCTGCGAGTTCATGATTCAATGTCTTCAGCTGACATGTATTTTTGGATTAAAGTGGATTGGAAATTTCCATAATTTCAACGATAATACAGGGATATCTTATATAGCGTTTTAAGAGATGAGTTTAGGCAACATGTTGGAGATTCTGTAAGCTAACTAAACACACATATTAAAGACACATGGAGGTTCAATGCAAAGGGGCAAAACTATGAAAATATAGATACTCCCTCCGTTTCTTTTTTATTTCACACAGTTGACTTTTAAAAAAAATTTAATCATTCGTCTTATTCAAAAATTTATGCAAATATATGAAAAATGCAAGTCATGGTCAAACTACTAGTAATAAAATAGATAATAACAAAATAAATAATACTTAATAAAATTTTTTGAATAAGACAAATGATCAAAGTTTTGAAAAAGTAAACCGCGTCAAATAAAAAAGCACAGAGGGATTAGTTTATCTCAATAAGTAGAGAATAGAGAGAGAGAGAGAGAGACAGAGAGTGTGTCTAGCAGGTATTATGTTAGCATAGGTAATAAATTTATCCACAAATTTTTAATATTTATATTTGTCAAAATTCTAGCCAGGCTTGGCAGACCACGGTTCACAGTGTATGGTGGTTTATTTTCTCTACTACGAAAGTGCTCTAGGTGAAAAACATTGACGTTTGGAACGACAGTGTGTGAATGTGACTAGTTAAGCATAGCCGCATGCACCCTATATCCAGCGGCGTGAGGAAAAGGTTATCAAAGCTTCTTTGCCTTAGGATTCAACAATGGGGAGGGAATGCTGCAAAATGCGTTCCAAAAGCGAGACAAGGTGAGGTCGAATAGGTCGGAAAGAAAGTCGCATGCATGCCAAACCGGAAAAGCTCCTGCCTAGCTAGCTTGTACAGTCAATGCGCTATGCTTAAAACTCATAGCAGAAAGAAAAGTTGTTCTTCTTAATCCCGAAAAATATGCCAGCATATATAACATTTTAGCTTATTGAGAGATTAACCTATACTCTCTCCATTCGAATTTGTAGGTCGTTTGATTTTTTGACATCAAGTTTGATTTCTCGTTTTATTCAAATAATTTTATAATTATCATTTGTTTTCATTGTAACTTATATTTCTATATAATATACTTTAACTATGAATTGAATTCTTCTATATTTTTTATCGTAAATTAAATATTTTGAATAAGACAAGTTGATCAAATTCGTAAAATCAAGCAAACTATAAATTAAAACGTACTGGAGTGCTATATCTTTCCAATAGGAGGAAGTATATAAATACTCTAAGACACACATGGCATGCAGAGCTTAACGTACAATGAAGACTGTGTACGAATGAATCGGGAAATGCATAAACTAATTGATCATATCACGTGCTGTCTCATCACTGTCTGGCGCTTCGATCAATCATGACACGACGAACCTACAGTTCAGGTTTACATCTTGATCACACGATTAGCTAGACCGATGCTAGAGCTTGCTATTATTAGGTAAAGAGCTTTGAACGAATCAGACAGACTTTAGGCCAGTATAATCAGCTGGAGGTTGGATGCCTGCCCGGTCAAAGACTCAAGAGACCATATGATGGCTCAAATCCTGACATGCGTCTACTAGTTTAATTTATTCGAGAACGCGAAGATGGTTTAATACAAAAAGATACGCGCGCTAGCTAGCATCAGACTGCAGTGATATAGCCACGACTTCCGCTCTTTTTTTTTCCTTCTCACAATTGTAAGTTAATTAGAATTGTATTAAAAAGGTTCATTAGAAGATTCACGCAGTCTCCAACATGATACTTTGACTAACAATACTTGTAAAAATATATTCATGTCCTGAGTAGAAAGAGTTATATATTTGAGTGCTTTCCATGATGCATTTAGTAGCAATGTAGCATCAATTCAGCATTATATCAGCCTATGTGAACTTTTAAGCATTGATGGTCAATGCAAAAAATTATAACTAGTGGGGGGAGGGGCATTTGGATACACAACTATAAAGTGTCCAAACACTCCCTAACTAACAGATAGATTGTGTCTTAGCTAAAAATTAACTGCAAACTACTAGTTACAAATTAGCTAGTTAAAAATTAGTTGGGTGTATCCAAACACCCCCTAACAACAATATTAAATTGGTATATTTCTGTCACAAGGAAGTAATCGATCACCAACTTAATTAGAAACAGAAACTTTTGTGTACCTGCTACTATGGATAATTTAGAAAGGATGGCACAATGGTTCTATATGGTAGAGTTCTAGCTTCAATAAATATGTGGATTTCTTGACTAGGTATTTCTAGCTCGAAACCTCAGATTTGAAGCAGCGGTTATACTTTTGTTATTTTAGAAAAAATAAAACAGACTATAGGTTCTTGACTCAGGCTTCATTCCTTTCAGCGTCTGCTGCGAGGAGTAGTGACACAAAACACGACACTGGACTCAGGATTACTGTTGGATTCACAAAGCAAATCATATGGAAGGCTCTTGAACCTGTGTGCGTCGTGTAGCTCTGGCGCACCGCGCACCCACTGAATAGAATGAAGCTTTAGAGTATAAACTTCAGATATGACGTGGATCTTGAAGCTGGAGCCCTGCCAAATGAGCCTATTATATCTAGACCTGAAAAATATTTGCAAGTTGGCTCTCAACCAAAGTAATCTTACTATTACTAGTTAGGTATTCTTTTCTTTATAGACTCCACGCGTATTAATCATGACAATATGTGCTAAAGAACATCCTAGAAATTGTCACAAAATCATAAACATCCATTCAACAATTTTTGGTCGACCATAATCACCAACAACAATAATTAGACCTATACTAGTCTATCAACTAGTGCTCTCTTGCAGGTTAGAATTTTAGAAGGTATATGTATTCAAACTTGATAAATAACTTTAATAGTAACACCAGTTGATAATTTAAAAACATGTTATTTATTTCTTTATAAAACATGCATACGTAGTTTAGAGTTTATATGTTATTTTTTATAATATTATAGGTGATTATTTTAATGCATATTTTATAATGGTTTTTATGCAAATTAGAGTTATTTTAATTCATCTTTCATAATAGTATGGTGGATAATTTATATGTAAATGTAGGGATTATTTAAATTCATCTTCTACAATGGTACGGTTGGTAATTATATGCAAATTTAGAGGGTTATGTAATTTACATTTCATAATGTCAAGATGTTAATGCAAATTTAGGTGATTATTTTAATTCGTCTTTTATAACGGCATGATGAGTAATTTTTTAGAAAATATAATAGATCTTATGGTTACCATCGTTAAAGTTACCAGATGGACAGTGAAATGTTTCTGATTTTTGTAAGAATTTTTAGGATTTATCTTTTTTTCTAACGCATCTAGAGAGGATTAACGTGCATGCTTCAAAAGGAGTATCCAATTAGTAACAGTAAGATATGCTTCCCACTTCTTCCATTTCTAATATAGAAAGAAAATAAAATAATTCAGGGTATATAGATGCATGTAAAAAGTAGAGTGAAATGCATGCCGGGTCCTGAACTTATTCTACATTCCCATCCAGACCCATGATCTTACAAAATGCACATCCAAATCCCTATACTTATCCCGCATACCCATCTAGATCTATGATCTTCCAAAATACACATCCAGATTCATCAACTAATTCTACCGCTATGCCGCCATCCAAATGGTGGCAGGTGGGCTTATTTCTCCTATGTGGATGTGCCACCGTGACAAGTTGGTTGTCGCCTGCTCAACGTGCCATCACCGGCCCCACGTGCCCACGCCTGCGCCCCTAGGGTCACCAGTGTGGTCGTCCCCGCCCGCCGGCACCGCATGACAGCGCGTCGCGTTGCGCTGGCCCAGTGCAACCGCGCTCACTCGCCGTGCTGCCGCCGCTCGATACACCTGTGCCTGCACTCTCTGTGCCAGCCCAACGCGCCCCTCCTCGGTTCGCTCGCCATCGCTTACCCCACAACATTCCATCTGCCATGGCCGGAGCTCAAAGAGCTCATGTCCCGCCTCCTCCACCGCCCTTCCCCCTCCTTTAGCATGCGCATCGCAACGGCCTCAGCCCGCTCCACCATTTCCCTAAGCTCTAGGCCTCTAAATTGCCCTCTTACGAGCGCATCCTCCATGGTCGCCGTTGTCTCCGCATGCTCGTGTGTCCGGGCATGGGCGCACTAGGGCGGCAGTGGTATGGCGAGCAGACGAGGCCGCCGGTGGCGGCAGCCACACGGGCGAGCCGAGGAAGGGCGAGTGGGGCTGGCGGCGAGCGCAGGTTCTTCGGGTAGAGGCGGCGGCACGCAGGGCTAGTGGCAGCATGGCGAGCGGGCATGGGCACGCGGCAGCAGCGGCGGCCACACTGGGAGGGGCGAAGCGGGCGCGCGAGGGCATGCAGGGCCAACTGCGGCGCATGGAGCACCCGACAGGCAGCTGGTCCCAATAGCATGTACACGTTGGCGAAATAAGCCCAACTTGCACTGTTTGGATGGCGGCATAACATTAAGATTAGTTAATAGACCTGGATGTACATTTTGAAAATCATGGACCTAGATAGAAATGCGAGATAAGTTTTAGAGACCTGACGTGCATTTTACTCTAAAAAGCAATAACCATACACACATATATCCCTTTTCATGTGAAGCATATAGCTCATTCTAATGGTTCAACTAAACATATGTCTAAGGTGCGATTCAACATATAGAGTAATTGGTAACCAAAGTTTATATTGTAGGATGATAAAGATAAAAAATATCTATACAACTTTGTATTAGTATATAAAAAATAAGAGAGAGCAAACGGAAATTTTAATTATTATCTGTATACCTCAAATTTATTCATTAACTTCTACTCTCCAGGCATTAATATATGACATTTTTAACTGAAGGAGGCAGTAACACTGGTACCTCCTAAGCTAAGATTACTCAGTCCAGAGTAGGTTGGTGGACTAGTACCTCATGATTTAGGAGCCTACTTGTTTAGCCTAGAATCTGCCTGTGCAGCAGCACATATATGGAAACAAGCAGCTTCGTTCTTCTTTCAATTGCATCGTACTTAGAAGCTGTTGCATAATCCTGTATTCTTGTTGTTTGATACCTCCTTTTGCATGCAAGCTAGCATGGCCTACATTACCAAACAATCATTATTTTTTATGCATATATGACTTGATGGTTTTCATATTATAATATTTCCCCTGCATACCACCACCCCACTTTCAACTATTTTAAATTCCACTCACATGATGGAATGTAAATGTGCCTTTAGGGTGCATGTACATGACGGAGAGTGAGAGAGATACCCCTCATGCAAGAATTGTCTCATCACATGTGATGGCGCGTGGGGCCAAATGGCTATACTCTACATGTGCATGGCAATCTACTACGTGACACAAAGGCGCGCATATTATTGCACCCAAGTCTTAAGAAAGCCAGACACATACATAGATAGTCCTTTTCGCTAGGATTTCATTCTTTCGTTTTTGTTTATTATTAGACGAGTGTATGGAGCCATAGGACTTGTCTACGTACCTGTCTCGCTTTTGTAGTTCACTGTTGTCCATACCCTGTCTCTCTGTTCGGATTACATGCAGCTATATATGTGCATTGTTGTTTATGAGTTATGACACGGTCTACGGTAGCCTCCATACGTGACGATCGTCCCTACATGGTCCAATACATATATAAAATTCAAACTTTGTTTTTTTACTCAACCTTTTACAGTTTACATTATTATATTGTTGGTACCCCAAGTGATGATTAACTAGATTATTAATTTCTTAACATTAACAATCTTCGGTTGAATCTCACCCGTCATTTTACATATTCTCCAAGACATTACCTTTGGGATTTTTTTTATAAAAGTTTGTTTAAAATGATGATAAACTATAGCTATATATTAGTGCAATTAATTTGATGGCCAATCTATCATATGTGTTGTTCTCACTTTCAAGAAAAAAATTTAATATTACAAGTTTTGACTGACCACATGATACTGTGGTCAGTAAAAAAAATTGCACAATGGACTCATTAGGTAAACCTTGAGTTATGCCTGTTATGTTTCGCTCAAAAAAATGTATGCCTGTTATGCATTCCCTTGTACCGCATCCTACAATGACATCTCATCCTTATATCTTCTGACACTAACAAGAAAGAGTAGAATACAGATGGTAATCTGCCCATGCATACAGATGGTAATCTGCTGCCCTGTGTCCATAAATGCAAGGGAATAAATCAAAACTGCAAAGTTTCTTTAAGCCCCCCCACCTGCACTGCACCCCCCCCCCCCCCTGCATGAAAGGGACTTGAGCATGGGGAAAAAGAATGGCATTCTTTTGGAGCTTGCTGCTGCTACTACCATCCCAATACTCAGAGGTATCTTGGTTGCTTTCCTTTTCAATGGTCATGCATTGGCCATATATTATCTGTGGGGGTGTGGTGGTTGGGTTCAGACCTGAATGTGATGTGTACATATGTGCTGCTGTTCACCTTCACTTGTTCCCAAGAGAAGAGACCCCAAGGGGAATGGAGGAAAAGTGCATGCATGGGCTGTAGCTGCTGGCCATTTGCCATCATTACCTTAATCAAAGTTGTGTCATGATATGGGTGCATGGAGTGGATCCCTAGTTTCCCTTTTTCATTATTGCTCCAATCTTGGATCCTTTGTGACATGCTGACACTTGAGTCAGGTGATGGTGCCGTGTGTTGTGCCTTGGAGCAGGACTGTGGTTGGTTGGGGTTCCAGGATCCTAAATGCAGCTGATATGCCAACATTGTCTGAATTTTGCATATCATGCATATGTGTTCAAACAGTCCCTATGTTTTGTCTGGATTGTTCTAGCTACTAACATATTGTTATAGTCAGTGATTAATGGCAACTCATATAGTATATGCATTGGGATAGGATGCCACAAACAATGGTACAAGAGAGATTTTCATAGTGAATCTTAGGGGTTTAGCCTAAGCTCCTAACTCCTAACCCTCTGAAGCACTTATCATTCTACCTAGCTAATAGACCTCCTTACGCAATCATGTGAGATAGAATATCTGTCTTAGGATGTTCCCCCCTGCATATGCAAACTGTACATGCCATTGCTTAAAGTCTTAACTAATTAGCTAGGGTACTTCAGCCAGCTCAGGTTCAAACTTACCAGGGAAATAGTTAGGCGGCCATGCATGCTCAACTCTCCCTTTTGACAAAACAACAAAATAGACACTTTCCACATCAACACCAAGCTCTTTTTTTTTGGGGGGGCGGGGGGGGGGGGAGCGGGGGAGCAGCTCATTTCCATGCATGCACATCCCAAGAGCATCATACCATACCATATATGCAGCCAATGTTTCATCAAAAAAAGATTGCAGCCATTGTTGCTCTTGATTTGGGGCTGGAGCTCTGTCCTCAGCCATGGCAAAAGTCCAAGTAAGGGAGGTGCTGGGGGCCAGCTGAGACTGGCCACCTGCCAGGAAGTAGCCAAGCATGCTTAAAGGGGACGGTGGAATAGTACAGGGGTACCTCCCAATTAGCAACAGCCTTTCACCTCTCTCTCATCTCTCTCTCTCTCTCTCTCTCTCTCTCTCTCTCTCTCTCTCTGCTGCCTGCCGCTGCACTCGTCCTCCTCTGGCCCCTTCTTCCCTGCATCATTCATGAGAACATGCTATTGACCGACATCTCTCTTTTTTGTCTGCAGCTGTTGACTACCAAAAATTCAAAAGAAAACAATCTATCTAGAATCTATCATGCATCTCCAAGCTAGGATGATGGCCGGCTCCGGCTGCATACACCACACTTCACTCGATCTATTTTTTTTAACCACGCACGCACACTTCACTCCCATATACGCCTTGCGTGCCTCTCACACCTTCACGTATTTGTACATACGGCAACGTACTGTAGTAGTGTGCTTGGTGTTGACGTACATGTACCATGCGCTATCATGGATTGCAGGATTGGCCAAGAAGCTCCTTTAATTTTTATTCAAAAAAAAACTAGAAAGAATGTGACTATACGTTGGCTGTTGTTCTCTAGCTCCAATGCTTGTATTCCAATCATTTTTTTACTTGGATAATTATAAAACAATAGAGAATTACTACTAGCATTGTACATCATACAGCTTTATACTGTTGCATGCAGCAAGTACGTAGAGAGGACAGGCATGGTATATGCACAATTATTGGAGTACATATGAAAGTCAAGGGCTAGCTAGTTAGAAACACACGTATATATAAAACCAATAGAATCTACAGTATTGGAGAGCCAGGATATGCATATAGTACCAAACAAAGATTTATGTGTACTGAAACAGCTCTTCTGTGCAAGTGACACTGTAACTGCACTACTATATCCATCCGTTGTTTGTACGTATATGCAGCATTGCTACATGTAAGCTATAAATGTGTGTGTGGAGGTAGTGGAGAAAACTATACAAGATCTGACGCTTTCAATGTGTCAGGTATATAGAAGTGGATTGGTTGTACGTATATCACTGTATGGTCATGAATTGGCTGTTGTATAGTATTTATACGCCTCTGTGTACATGAACATGCACGCATGACCTTCTCCTTTGCACTGTTGCCATGAGATATCGGCATCAAGGAACAGTTGACTCTAGCTCACACACCATACCATTACCATATACTACTACCACTCTCTCTCTCTCACACACAGAGAGATATTATGTGTAGAGTGCAGTTAGTTGTAGGCAGTATCCTGGTATAGTAGTTTGTAGAGAGCAGCAGCTGCAGGGATAGCAAGAGCTAATGTAAGACTGACATCGTCTAATAATGGTATGTGTGAAATAAATTTCGTCACACATGTAGAGACATGGATTGCTTTTTTCAGAAAAAGAAAGTCGAGAAGAAGTATGCATGCTTTGTATTGGATCCTCAGCATGCAGGCCTCATCAGCTCAGATCATCACTTGGACTGCTGGCATTGAGACGGCCCTGTACAGCGCCACAACTGTTGTGAAAGCGACTGCCTGCGCAGTGAGTATTTGCCTAGTACAACGAAAGTGGCTCTACTAAATACCTACATGGCTACATCCTACTCCAAACACAGCAACACACTATGCAGGCACAATGGCGACAAAGGTGGCGATGCAAACGAGCATATTCCTTCCCTCTTTGCCTTTTGAAAAAAGAACAAGCATTTACTCCTTTCGTGAGTAAATATTTTGAAATCAAATTGTTTACAAATTAAATTCCGAATATAAAACCTGACTAACACAACAGAGACTAGCATGAGTCTCTCTGACATATATACTAGACAACAGAAACAACATTATGATCTTGGAATAAATGACTACAAAGGAGATTGAATCCGAGTGAATGTGCTTGATGTCTGTAGATGAAGTTGCGTGGCTGATGCGAAACCAGTGTTGAGGTGGATAAGATGCTGTTGACGATGGATCATAGAAGTCACCAAAGCCAACGACGTTCCATAGCTTCAGATTAATGAGGGAGATACGTGACAAAGTTCTTGAGTAGCTAGTTGTGCGGAGTGCTTTCTAAAAACTTTAGGCTAAGTCCAAGTGGACCTTCTCATATTGGACTCTTAAAATTTAATGCTGCACTGTTACGGATACTGTGTTACAGTACTGTTACGCACTGTAGATGTGAATAGAGATAGTTAAAATAATGGAATAGAGGACTAGGGGATGGAGGCTCCGCTAGACTCAGCCTTATTAGCGTGCTCTTGGTAGCTCTCCCGATCGATATTGTGCACACTGACACATGGGAGAAGGCTACGCGGAGATAAGGTGTGAGGAGCGAATGACCCTAACTCTTACCGGACATCTTCTATTGGTGGCTAATAAGTGTGTTTTTTTTATAAGGAGAGCCAAATTGTCATGCTGCGACTATGATCTTGAACCAATCACAGGACTCCGGTCATCGATATGGTCCAGTCTAGTTGACCACTGGCCAAGTCAACAAATCTAGGAGCAACCCTTTACTTCCCTGTTTGAGGATGGATAATTGTTGTAAAGATGCTCCTAGGCTAAGTCCTTACACCTGTGGATAATTTTTAATTTGTGAAAAAATTGCCATAACTAATTAAACATGAGCAATCTAGGTAGTTTCTAAAACACTTCTTTACGATTTTCATTAGTTTTAAGATTATTAAGCTAATTCCAGATCGTACGCTATATCTACGGTATAGGTTACAATGTCATCTTTGGTCTTAGCCAAATATAATTTAGGCTAGGCAACGAACAGAGTAAGGATACTTGAAAGACATTCGCTTGCTTGATCTTTTATTTTTGCAAGGACAAGGTTGCAGATAGAGAGAGAGAAGGTACACAGATCCCTATGAGCTGAGGCATGTGTGAAGAGAATGTTATCTATCCATGTCCAAGCATTTCTCCCTTTTTTTTCTTTTTTTTTTTTGGATGGACGCTGTGTGTAAATACGGGAGCAAGTCATTCCTTTTGCTGGTAGCTCCTTTAAAGAAGCCGCGCGCACACTTCTTCTCCACTTCACACTGTCTAGCTCCCTCCGCCCAGTGAACCCCTCGGCCTGGATCGAAGCTCACTCGCCCGTCTCATGGAGGCAACAATGGCGGGGCGAACCACTGCCGCACCGCGCGCTCGCCAATGACCGATAATCACCCACTCCAATCGCCATTGCCGCCGCCGGATTATTAATATAACCCGATCCTCAGCTTCCAATAAGCTCTCTTTAGTTGCTAGCTTCTTTTCTAGCTCGACGGCACGATGACCAACAACAGCAGCGGCGGCAGCAGCAACAACGGCAACGGCACGAACGCGGCGGCGAGCGGCTGGCTAGGCTTCTCGCTGTCCCCTCACATGGCCTCCGCCATGGACGAGCACCACCACCACCACGTCCAGCAGCAGCATCACCAGCACCAGCAAGGCGGCCTCTTCTTCCCCGCTTCCATCACAGCCGCCTACGGCGGCCTCGGCGCCGGCGACGCCGTGGCCACCAGCGGGCCGCCGTACTACACGCCGCAGCTGGCGTCCATGCCGCTCAAGTCCGACGGCTCGCTCTGCATCATGGAGGCGCTCCGGAGGAGCGATCAGGATCACCACGGTAAATAAAACAGCCGACGTTTCTTGATTTCTTGGAAGAATGGATAGATGTTCGCGGATGGTGTGTGTCTGCGTCTGCGTGTGTGAACAACTGACTGATCGGTGGGTGAACTGAGCACTGATGAGATGAGCAGGGCCGAAGCTGGAGGACTTCTTGGGCGCGGCGCAGCAACAGCAGGCCAT
Source organism: Paspalum vaginatum (assembly GCA_030272315.1). Lineage (NCBI taxonomy): Eukaryota > Viridiplantae > Streptophyta > Magnoliopsida > Poales > Poaceae > Paspalum > Paspalum vaginatum. Next base: position 46,473,183 of record CM059013.1, on the reverse strand, counting down.
GGCGCTGAGCCTGGACAACGCGGCCTCCGGCTTCTACTACTACGGCGGCGGCGGCGGGGGACACCAGCACCAGCAGCAGCACGGGTTCCTGCAGCAGCCGTGCGCCGACCTGTACGGCGGGCCGTCGGCGGCCGCGCTGGTGGCGGACGAGGAGGCCGCGGCGGCCGCGACGGCGATGGCGAGCTGGGTGGCCGCGCGCGCCGAGAGCGGCGGCGTGCTGTCGGGCGCCACCGCGGGACCGCCGCACCACCACCACCACCACCACCACCACGCGCTGGCCCTGTCCATGAGCTCCTCCGGGACCCTGCCGAGCTGCGTGGTGGGCGGCGAGTACGGCATGGTGGGCGCCGCCTCCGCTGCGGCGTCGTCGGCCGCGGACGGCGGGCGCAAGCGCGGCGGCGCGGCGGGGCAGAAGCAGCCGGTGCACCACCGCAAGTCCATCGACACGTTCGGGCAGAGGACGTCGCAGTACCGGGGCGTCACGAGGTACACACCGCGCGGCCTCCCTCTCTCGTCCTGTCCTGTCGTGCACCAGTGTCCCCTCGCGGCCGGCCTCCGATCCCTCCCTCCCCCATGGCTGAGGCTAAGCAATAAGCACACACGTTTACCACGCGCGCGGTTAACTTGCTTTGCGTCATTAATTAGGTGGTCGTGATCCACAGATTAAATGGCAGTTACATATTATTAATGTTATTAGGGGCTATATATGGAATAACCCTACCCTACCTAATTAACAACATCATTTGGTGGTGTAATGCTGCCACCGTTAAGTAAGTAATTAGTTTCTTGACGACCACAAGAAGGACATTTACACGTGCCGACACTAACTGGGCGACAAATTAAAATTAAGCAGGCATAGGTGGACAGGGAGGTATGAGGCGCACCTGTGGGACAACAGCTGCAAGAAGGAAGGGCAGACCAGGAAGGGCAGGCAAGGTACGTACACATGCATATGCAGTAACTACGACTGCTCTAGTATTAGTACATGATGACATGGGTTGTACTATATGTTATTAACTCATCCCAGAAGCACCATTATATATATAGCATGTCAAAACACCATCCGATCCTTGTAATTAATCACCATGCAGTAGCTAATTAATCGAGTTGGTGTTTTATTTGCACTGCCGTCGTCCTTGCATTGGCGCGTGTGGACAACGACCATGCAACCACAAACGGCGCTCTCTCTCTCTGGCTGTGGGGAACGGCGGAATATTCTGTACTGCAGTTTATCTCGGTAAGCACTCTTTTGCTGCACTGCACACACTCTGCGTTGCAGGGCTACACCACTAATACTAGCACTAGTATTACATGCATGCATGGTAAAAAATGGTGTGGGCGAGGTAAAAAGAGAGAGAGAGGAAAACTTTATTTTTACCTTGGGCCTTGTATGTGTATTATATAGGCGGGTATGACATGGAGGAGAAGGCGGCGAGAGCCTACGACTTGGCGGCGCTCAAGTACTGGGGCCCCTCCACGCACATCAACTTCCCGGTAATTCTATCAGTTCTCTGCCTCCAGGGCTCTCCATGGCAATGGCCTTGTGTCTTTTTACTGTGTCGACGGCCGTGGTAACTTAACTTTGTAGGGATCTGATCGGAGTAGCAGCAGTTAGCAGTAGCATCTTCAGATCAGATGAGCAGCTGGGCAGCCCTATCTCTACAGCAGCAGGCAGCAGCAGCACATACACACATAAATTAGACACAGTGTGACAGTGGTGTGAGCTGTGAATGAAATCGAGCCTGAGACAGACTCTGATCGAGAGACGTTGTACATACTGTTAATTGTTGGTTGTTGCTGAACGTGTCGTGACATGTGTGCAGCTGGAGGACTACCAGGAGGAGCTGGAGGAGATGAAGAACATGACGCGGCAGGAGTACGTGGCGCACCTCAGGAGGTACGTACGTAGTATAGCTGCTGCTGGTGGTGGTCGTCGTCTGGATGTGAACGAGCATGCATGCATGCATACTCTCACAGTCACAGTTTGACGACGACCAGCCACCGTACCGGCGCGCGGGTCATAGTCAGCAGTTGTCGTCGTCTGAAGACTGAATAATCGGTTTGATGCAGGAAGAGCAGCGGCTTCTCACGGGGCGCGTCCATGTACAGAGGCGTGACGAGGCACCACCAGCACGGGCGCTGGCAGGCGCGCATCGGCCGCGTCTCCGGCAACAAGGACCTCTACCTCGGCACCTTCAGTACGTACTGTATATCCTTCAGTTATGTTGTGCATGGCTTGCACAGATCGAGCATCAGTAGGTCGGTCAGGTCTGTAGGATGCATGGATCGTCCATGGCGATCGACGACGGAGCGGAGCGCCGTGCGTGCATGGATAGAATCATAAGAGAATGCATGCAGAGGGCAGAGAGGGGTGTCATGCAGGGGGGAGCCCTGTCTGTCTGTCTGTCGCCACCATCATTCCACTTACGCATGCATGAGTTGCATGCGTTGCGTGCTCCTCTACCTCACTCAGATCGACATCACTCTATCTACTAGCCTCTCTAGCCTTGTTAGTATAGTAGTAGTACTCCTCCTCATCCTCTCTGTCTCTGCTGCGTCGTCGCCGTCGTCATAGTCACAGTCATCGTATGGATGTGGTGGATGCGGTGCAGTGCGAATAAAGCTTTATTTAGGATCATCGGAGAGCACCCCAAATCCAATCATGGACACCTTCTTCCTTCATTCCCCTGCATCGCATTGCATGCCAAAGAATGTCGTCCTGCTTTTGCATGCCCCTCCTTCCTCTCTCTCTCTCTCTCTCAGCTCCCTCTTTCTAGACTACCTCTAGCTTGCTTGCTTGCTTTGCATGGGGCATCCATAACATTCCATCGTCACAGAGGGCTTTTGCATAAGGCTGACATGCTCCGCCTTGTTTTTACACTGTCGTGGATCGCACGCGCTGCTGGACTGGAGGGGAGGAGAGCTCCTTTTTTTGACCACCACCAGCACAGCAGCTACTCACCTAGCAGCGGCCTGCTGGGCGACCATGCATGCATATCCCATCATCATCATTCCGATTCTCCTGTTCTGTTCAGATCATCCCCCCATGCGGCCATGCCATGCCATGAACTGCATGCATCGACGACGTCGTCCTTCTCCTTGCATCGCATTTGCATTTGCATTCGCATGCCGACGTATGGATGCGCCGCATCAGCATGCCTCTACATGCCTATTATACAGCAATAACGTCGTCCTGACTCTGACTGACTGCTCCTGCCAGGCACGCAGGAGGAGGCGGCCGAGGCGTACGACATCGCCGCCATCAAGTTCCGCGGCCTCAACGCCGTCACCAACTTCGACATCACGCGCTACGACGTCGACAAGATCATGGCCAGCAACACGCTCCTGCCGGGCGACCTCGCGCGCCGCAAGAAGGACGACGACCCACCCGCCGCCGCCGCCCTGGTGCAGGCCCAGGACGCCGTCAGCGACACCTGGAAGGCGGCCGCCGCGGCGCTGCAGACCGCCGCGCCGAGGGCGCCGGCGCCCGAGCACGGCCACCACCACGACGTGCTCGCCGGAGAGGCCGCCGCCTTCTCCGTGCTGCACGACCTCGTGGTCAGCGCCGCCTCCGCGGACCACCACGCCGCCGCGCACATGCCCATGTCCAGCGCCTCCTCGCTCGTCACCAGCCTCGGCAACTCCCGCGAGCCCAGCCCCGACCGCGGCGGCGGCCTGTCCATGCTCTTCTCCAAGCCGCCCGCGCCGGCCCCGGCGCAGCAGCATGCCGCGAAGCCCATGAGCCCGCTCGTGCCGCTGGGCTCCTGGGCCGCCCCGCCGCCCGCCAGGGCCGCCGCCGCCGCCGTCTCCATCGCGCATATGCCCGTCTTCGCCGCCTGGACCGACGCATGATCTGATCTCATCACCCCCTACGCCCGGCCGATTCCACCATGCATCGCGTGCGTGCACCTCCCGTCTCCAGCGGCGTTTGTCTGCTGGCTGGGCTTCCTTCACCTTCAGTTAGTTAGCTAGTTCGTTTACTTAGGGTTCTTCTCGGGAGGATCGGAAAGCTGGCTTATATTAGCGAGTTGGTTAGTTAGTTGGTTAGGCCATGGGATCGGAGATTATTGGTTAGTCAAAGTCATGAAGCTATTAGGTGCCAAGAGGGATCATATCGGAATGAGTGCACGGCGTGGCCTCTGCGGTTTCCTTCTTCTCCGGCTCCGTCGACGACGGCGACGGGGCCCGAGAAGGAGGGGTTTTGTAAAATGGAGGCCGGAGATCACGTGCGTCTCCTCCAAAATATATTCCAGAACTAATCCACTACTAATGTTATTATAGCCTCTCACTGATTGGTTTAATACGTGTGGTACTGTCCTGCTCATTTCACACGCTGCGAGTTGCATAGCATGCATTCACGTCTCTCGACTAGTCAACTGTGTCGGGTTAGATTCCCCGTTTGACCAACTGACATATGGACCCAGCTCTTGGGGGATCCAGTTCCGCTTGTGGGAGGAAGGCCACACTGTCCGATTAGTTGCACAATGTTCTCTGGGCCTTAACTGGGCTGGCCCATTGGGTTGGCTCAAACTTTTTTGTTTGAAATGGGCTGGCAAGGACCATGAACCCAATAGTAAATAATCTGACAAAATTAGAACGTTAGGCTATCCCCAATGGGGATGTCTAAAACGGTTGGCTATACACCGTTTGACACTGTAGCGCTACTGTAGATAGAGAGATGGATAGTTGAAATAGTGGATGAATAGGGATAGGCAATGGATATAGACATCCCCATTGGAGATGGTCTTATACACTACACCCCAAAGCTATCACGAGATTTGCGCAAAAAATCATATTTAGGTCATGAAAAAAATGTTATTAGTGGTATTAAGTTAAAACATGATGGACAAAGTTATAATATAATAGCATCTGAAAGCAAATACTAAATTAATTAGGAATTTTACAAATCATAAAATAATGATCGCTCAAAATTAAACTTTTTGAAAATAAACAGTTGCCGCGAATAAATATGCTGACTTTTCGCAAACAAAAGCAAGAACAGCATAGCTTTTACGTGTCCGTAAAAAGAAATGTCTACAGAAAAGAAAATTCGTATATCAAGAAAGGTAGTACATGTCAGTGATCTTAGCAGCGCAACCACTGGCTGGTTTGAGATCTCCGACTCTGCTTTCTGTTACATGATGATGCCGAACTGGTACGCTGGCACATGATCAAGAACTGCACGCGCGAGGAAGGATTCAACACTGAATCTGAATGCATCAAATTGGGTGACAGAGTAGTGTGTAACAAGCTGACGCGTTCATGTGAGGCGGGCGGCGGATGGCCTGGCGGCCTCAGCCGATCACCACCCGTGCCTACTCTTCCTGCCCTGCACGTGAGCACGTCGTGGTTCAGAGAATGAGCTGCAAACCACTCACACTGGCCACTCTCGCGGCGGCGTCATCCACAGCTCACGCCCACCATCCGTCTACCTCCCGACTCCCGTCCCGTGCAACGCAATGGCAATTGGTTGCAGCGGTGCAGCCAACAGCTACAATTCAGAGGCTTCCTAACTGAGCATCAGCAGCTTCATACAAAAGAATCGAGACTCTGATCCCTGACCATCTACAAGAATTTACAGCCTACAAGAGAGCGCTACATCTACTACACTGCACATTCTAAGAGAATTCATCTGGGGACTAAACAATTCCGAAGCACTACTCATGCACCTGCAGTTCCTAACAGATCCTATCCCTAAAGAAATCTACAGTCCTACAGTCTACATCCCATCTCCGGCGGCGGCTTATTTCACGTCCTCGCCGATGAGGTCGAGGCCGACCATCAGGAAGGAGATCCCCTGGAACAGCAGGAAGTAGAAGTGCATCCCTTGCTTCGACAGCAGGCTCCGGGCGGCGGCTGTCAGGAGCAGCAGTGACAGCGCCAGCTCCTTCTTGTATATCCGGTTGTACTTCTTGGCGGCCGGGGCAGGGCTGCTTCTGCTCCTTGGGCGGTGCCATCCACGACGATGTCGCTCTCCGACTGACCGGCCGGACTTCTTGGTCACCACCCACTCGTAGGCGCTGCCGAGCTGGAACAGGCCAGGACACCATGGCGTTGAACTTGGTCACGGACATGGTGTTCTCAAACAGGAGGTACGGGATGATGAACGGGAACGACTTGGGCGCCGGGAGTATGTTGAGGAACGACATCAGCGCCGGGATGTAGCACACCACCCAGTCAGGGAGCTCCGCTTCCGGCACGAACATTGTTAGTGGCAGGATGATGCAGAAGAGCGTGAAGGAGTAGAAGGGCAGGATGAGCTTGCGCAGCAGGAAGAAGAGGAAGATCAGGTTGGCCTTCTTCCACAACGCAATCTGCAACAAGGAAATTTGGGGGAACTAGATGACCAAATTTGTCGAAAATTTAGAACGGCCTAATCTTGAAAAGCTTGAACCATCCACAAAAAGGCACTTAACATAAACTGATAAATATGTAAACTTTTGCCATTCACGTAGTATAGAGCTAGTATCTGGTAGAGTAAAAAAATAAACAGCACAAATTTACGAGCTTGGTGGCAATGTAAGCACAAATTGATCATACTACCTTGCATCTAATTATGTCCGGCAAGCACAGCCTGAACAGCTGCATTGGGCCTGAATGCCACCGGTGCTGCTGCTTCCTGTAAGCCTCGTACGATTCCGGTAACTCACATTGGCACTGTCCAAAGATGAAATAGATGCTTTAGCACAAACGTTCCAGCTGCTAAAAAAGGTATGATCGATCCCAACATTGTGGCAATGCAATCTACAAGCGATTCTGCATGTGATGTACCTCCACATCATTCAAGAAGATGAACCTCCAGCCTTGCAGGTGTGCCCGGACCGCAATGTCCATGTCCTCAACGGTTGTCCGCTCCATCCAGCCACCTGAATCCTCCAAAGCCTTTATCCTCCACACCCCGGCCTGTGCCAGTTGAAGCCAAAGAAGTTGATGAACACACCGTTGACCTGCTGCTCCACCTCAAAGTGGAAGCAGAGGTTAATGTTCTGCAACCGTGTCAACAAGTTCTCATCCTTGTTCACAAACGACCACCGCGCTTGCACCAGCCCCAAATCCTCATTGTCCTGCAACCAACCAATGCAACGATATCAGAATCATCAGAACACTAATCACGCACACAATTCGCACGATTAAGCAAGCTACCTTGAAATGCGGCACAGGTGCGCTTCAAGAAGTCAGGGTAAGGCTGGAAATCAGCATCAAAGATTGCAACGTACTCGTAGTCCTTGACATAGCTGCAGGCTCATCGCCTGACTTGAGGTTGCCGGCCTTATACCCCTCTCTGAGCACGCGGTGGCGGTACACGATGCCCGCCCCGTGATGCTGCCACTTCTCCACCTCCTCTCTGATCAATGCCTGCTGTGATCGGGTCATCTGAGTCGTCCAGCACCTGCACCAGGAAGTTGGACCTCGGCCAATCCAAATTGCAGACCGCCGCAATTGACTGTTGATACACCTGAATTGATTGAACAGAGCAATGCGCGGCATGATCAAAAGCTGTTTCTTTTTGCCAAGGAAAAACATGGAATTTCAGGCCCCAATCTATTGCAAGTGGCAATGCGGCATCGTCACCTCCTTCTCGTTGCACATTGGTATCTGGACGAGCACCATGGGGTAGTAGCCGGCGTCGGGGTCCTCTGCAGTCGGGCAATGCCGGCGCGACGGGACCTGGGGCCTGACGCGCCTTGAGGCGGATGTAGAAGCAGCCGAGGCTCTGGACGAGGCGGTCGGCGCTCTGCACGAGGAAAGAGCACGACGCAGGCGTCGGCGAGGAGCTGGAGCGGCGGCGCGACGTAGGCGGCGCGGAAGCGCACCCACGAGGCGTGGAGCGAGGCGAAGGACACGGCGGCGGGGGCGAGGCGCCGGCCGTTGGCGTAGGCGGCGAGCTCGACGGCCGAGGAGGAACACGGACAGCAGGAGGAACGCCCGGATGAAGGCGTAGAGCCGGGAGCGCCGCGGCCGCGCGGGCGCGGGCGATTCCTCCTCGCCGTCGGCGTCCGTGCGGCCGGCGGCGACGCGGCGCCGCGCGGCGCCCCCGAGCGCGACGGCCGCGGAGGCGAGCCACGCGAGGCAGCCCGCGGCGCGGTGCGCCTTGAGGAGCAGCACCCAGGTGATCTGCCTGGCGTTCTTGCCCCTCCGCCGCTGCCTTCGGCCCCCGCCCCCGCCGGTGCCGGCGCCGCGCGCCAGGAAGTCGACGCTGTCGCCGTCGTCGATCTCAGAGATGGACCAGTGCGGGGTCTCCATCTTGACGACGACCGGCGTGCCGCGGTAGGCGTCGCCGCCGGCGAGGACGGCCCTGCCGCCCCAGAAGCCGCTCCACGGCGCCATTGACGGGACGTGGACGGCCGGCCCGAGAACCCAGCTGACCCGACCGGACCGGACCCCGGCTCCCTCTCCCCCGCGGCCGAGGTCCCTTCCCAAAATAGCAAGGCGAGCAGAGTGAGTGTGACACACACAGGAGAAGGCGTCGCTATTCCTGGGTGGGGCACTGAGGCTCCCCTTCTTTTGAGCTCTGGCCCAGCTCCAACGCCGATCTCCGTGCAATGCAGGAAGCTTGGCAACTGTGGCAGTGCAATGGGTGAGGCGAGGAAGAGGGATGGAAGTCCGTGGAAGACGAGGTGACTAGTGAGAAGTGAAGCCGAGGAAGAGAAGGCTACAGTAGAGGCCTACAGCGCAAGGAACAGCTCAACACGTCAGAGAGGGGAAAGGAGCCAGAGGACAAGGATTTATGGCGTTGGCGTCTGCCATTTCTTTTCGAGCAATTGCTCTGGCGTCTGCCATTGAGCTTGCATGGACACGGTGTTTCCAACTTTTACCAGAAATCAAGTGGCGTATGATCTTCACACACACTTCTTGCTGTGTCGCGTACAAGCATGCACGCCACACGCTGGCATGCATCAAGCATCAGGTCATGTGTATAGATCGTTGGCACTAAGGCGTGTTTTGATTGGAGGAAAAATTTTCTATTCCTATGATTTTTCTATGAAATTGAGCCGTTTTCTGTGAAATTACTGTATGATTCTTGCCAAATTTCTGCGTTCCAAATAGACCCTAACCTTCCTAATATTACTAATTAGAAACTCCTTTTAAGCCTCCACGTTGATTCTCACCAGATAATAAGGAAAAAAGATAAATCCTAGAAGTTCTCGCGAAAATCAGAAACACCGGTCGTCCATCATGTAGCGCTAATAATAGTAGCAATTAGATCTATTATATTTTCTAAAAAATTACCCACCATAACATTACGAAATATGAAATAAAATCACCCCCTAAATTTATATAAAAATTACCCACTATGCCATTATGAAAGATTAAATAAAATAACCCTATAAATTTATGTAAAAATTACCCACTATGCCTTTATAAATTATGAAGTAAAATAGCCCTATAAATTTATATAAAATTTACACACCATGCCATTATAAAATATGAATTAAAATAACTATCTAAATTTACATTAAAAATTATCCAGCATACCACTATAAAATATGGATTAAACAACCCCCTAAATTTGCATATAAATTACTCACCATGCCGATGAATTAAAATCGGCCTAAATCTGAACATAAACTGCCCAATATGCTATCATGAAAGATAAATTAAAATAATTTCTAAATTTGCACGTAAATCACCCACGACACCATTACGAATGATAAATTAAAATAATCATCTTTGATATTCTAAATATTAAATCTCACGCGGGTTGATGGACTGGTTTTTCATAATAGTGGGCACTGGGACAGCTCAATCATTCCATGTCCATGCATACATTTCTTTTTGGGAAGAAGGTAATACAAGGTTAAAGAAACAAGAATCAATGCAATGGAGTGCCTAGCTCCTATACAGTACTCAGTTTTGTTTTTCCCTGAACCACACTCAATGTGAATTTGGAAATGTTCTTGGACAGACACTCCCACGAAGCTAGAGAAAGGTGAGACTCACTCTCCATGGAAATGTTGTTGGTGCTGTGCAGCTCGCGGTCGGGGGCGAGTAAGCTGCATGCGCAGCCGGCGCAACGCCGGTCCGCGCGTGTCGCGCGAAGGAGACACGTGGACAAGGCTGCTGCATGCGGCTTGCCAGTGCCGATGAGACGACGCGTGGCCGTGGCTGTGCCGCCGCCGGTGAGGACGCCGGCGGCCGGATCGGTGGTGGGCGCGTGCTAGCCTGCTAGGTGCATGCGTTGCACATTGCACCGGCACTGCACCGGCCGGCCCTTCGCGAATCGCTTATCCGATCGTTTCCTGGCGAAACCGCGGAAGGCTCTGCAGCCTGCTTCTGGCTCAGTCATCCAGTCGTCTCCTCTGCTTGCCTGACGCGTCGCTCACTCATCACTCACACTCACACCTCTCGACGACCCAGTCCTGCTCCGTCCGCATGCAGTGGCGGAGGACGCCAAAAAAAAAAAAATACGGCGGTGGAATATAATCATATATTGCACCAAAAGAAATGTTCGACATAAGAAATTAAGAACATTGTCATGTCAAGAAGTACCTGAAGTAAAACTTGTAGGATACACATCTAATCAACAATCGAACCAAAATGAACTGTCAAACAAAGAAGAAGCATAAATTAGCGGTAAAACATTATTAGAAACAATATAAATTACAAGATATACAAGTGGAGTCTAGAGTTATACCAGTAAATTACAAATCCAAATGAGTTTCCACTGTCTCCCTCCCCTAATGCCTCATGAACAACTCCACTTCCATGGGTACTAGCCTACTAGGGTTTGTGCTTACAGATGCCCGGCTAAAATAGCTCTTCAGGTCTGCAGACAACGATATCGTTGAAGTGAATTAGACAGCCCAAACGCAACAACAGAGTCACAAATTCACAATGCGTACTACGCCCCTACCTCTGCCTTGTGCCTTTCTCTTTCCCCTTGTGCTGCTTGACTCCATTGCCATTGCGGCGGACTAGTGACCTTGTGGCGCAGGGAATCTCGCAGACGCAGAGGGGGGCGCCAGCCATGGATGGCCGAGCGACCGGCAAGCAGCTAGTGGATCTCACACTCGCCCAGCCACAGCCAGCGGTGGCAAGCGGCCGGGGAGCCGGGCGACCTGCAAGCGACGGAGAGTCGGAGACCGAAGACCGAAGGGAGAGCAGGAGAGGGAGGGCCTGAGGGGCGACGCCGGGCAGCACGGAAGCGGAACGGCGCACACCGTGCCGTCAGGGGCAGACGGGCGAGGGGCGCGAGCAGAAGAGCTGGTCGGGGATTGCGGCGCCGCGGCCGAATGAGGGTGTCCGGGGCTCCGGGCGAACGCTCCCTCCGTCCCTCCCGTGATCCCGTGTTTGTCAGTATATGGGCCATTTGATTTTTGATGGGCATGGGCTGGAAAACAAGGGGTATAAGAAGTTGGGCTGGGCCGAGGTACGGCGTGCGCCATAGTAGGCGTTTTTTTTATTTTTGTATTTTTTAAAATCATTTTTTATAAAAATATACCATGGTTGGCATCATTTGTAAAAATATACCTCCGGCGTCCGGCCACTGGGCGCCAGGTCCCTGGCCCACGGACCCGAGCGCTCTAGGGCGGTAGGGTGGGCACCTGGCGCCCGGAGAGTCAGGGCCAGGCGGAACACTATCGTTGTTTTGTCTATGTCTCAGGCTTTCAGTAACCAATACGTAGGACTATAGCAACCTAACAGAGTCAACATTTAGTACCCTCATGATTTCAGCTCTAATCAAGAGAATTGGATCTAAAATTTTTTAAGAGTCTGGACGAACCTAACACTTAGAAAAACATATTGTCTCTTAACATAAGAAAAAAAAAAGACAATTGTTTTAAAACACTGTGTCCGAGAATTTTGTATCAAACATATCAGATTAATAGATTGTGTTGGACCATTTCTCCTAACTTGTTCTTAAAATTCAGAGGTATGCTAACAGGAGATTTGCTGTATCACATAGGATGTAGGATTAAACTCAGTTAGTGGCCGCTGCATTTACTAAATTTAGTTGAGCCTCTGGATAAACCGTTGTTGCTTCACATGGATTGCATTATTTAGCTGACTCTGGATAACTGTTGCCGTTTCACGCGAATTGTCCAGTGCTCCAACCCGTTTTGTTGTATGTACATGTAAACATAGCTTCTTTTGTGCTGGTAGAGGAGCCCGGACAGACTTGCCCACATGTGGGTTTGCTTATGGCCCAAATAACATAGGCGTGCTACTGCGACGACAAGCTACAAAATTTTCGTGCACGATAAAAGTAAAACCACTGGGTAATGAAACGTGGTAAAAGCGTGCAAGGTAAATTTTATACTGCCATGTTCAAGTCTTCAAGACAGTAAAAAAGACGTGCATGTATAAGACTGTGGGATTACAGATGGACCATAGATGTACTGTACCTCTCGGGCGCTTGCGGCCACGCTTGTAGAGGCTGCGGTAATCGTGGAGGGGTGCACAGACCTGGAGCCTGGCCTCCGGGCGCCAAGTGCCCCCGGTTCCGTGGGCCAGGGACCTGGCGCCTCCAGGTCCCTGGCGCGGCGTCGGAAGTATATTTTTGCAAAAAATGTCAACCATGGTATATTTTTGTAAAAAAAGATTTTAAAAAATAAAAAAATAAAAAAAACGCTCATAGCATGCAGATTGCAGTAAATACAAGTTTTACAAGTATTACGTTTCCACTCATGCAGTCCATCCACATCCACAGCCAGCCCTGAGCACGTTTTAGAGACACGGACGTCCATATAATATAAATAGTTTGAGAGACACGGGACGAGGACAACTGAGGAAGCAAAGAGATAAGGTCACAATGCTTTGCAAAACGAAAATGAAAAAAAAAACAAAGGTATGAAACCATGGTCTAGATCAAGCTTATGTACACCAGGCCATATGTAAGAGGGTCGCCTAAATAAATTTCTACGAATACCACCGTTGCTAAAAATACCTATTTTATCTTTTCTTATAATGGAATGAGTTCCGGTCTCTACAAAATGTACACAACCAGTTTTTACAAGTATTTCAGCCTTATGGCTTCAAATATACAAAAGAGATAGAATAATTAACAACAAAGACCAGATTTAAGTACTATTACTCTTTTATTTCTTTATATATATGGTTATTCCTATATGCTATATTATAGATTCTTGTGCTTTAAACACCTCTATGTATTCTGTGCCTATGTTTTTTAATTCAGTGACCTTTCCTTTGTTTTTAATTCATCGGTTCGGGACCTCATTCGGTCAGGCTGGTTTGGTAGCAACGTTCCACGTGGAGAAACCTGCCTTTTCCCGTGCCGGCGGGCCACGCGGGAATTTTCCACGGAATGCTAATCTGGGATGTTTGAAAGATGGCAATATGGGGCTACCGGTCCGAACTGAGCCTAGTTTGCATGTGGAAAGTCCCCCGGCCTCCAGACATTGGGTAGAAAACCTCGTACGTCGTTTCCTCGAGGCTCGAGCAGGCGAGAGCAACGCGAGATCGCCACCACCGCCGCACACCTCTCTGCCATCCAGTCTATGGCCATCGCCTCGGGTACCTACAGCGCCTTCAGGGCTTCACCTCCACCTCCACAGGTAAGTTTGTCCTGAGCTAGAGTTCATGGGGGGCAAAGCTTCCAAACAGCCACAACGAAATGCTCCCGAGAATCCATTCCTTGCGGGAAATTGCAGCGACCGAGAAATATGCCCGACAGTGTTTACTTCCCTGGGTTAATTACAATCTGCTGCCGAACCCGCCCTCAGGGGTTAATCATCGACCCCCTACATTCCTCTCCTGTGGCGGCGAGGAATAATAGTCGATCCAAATAGCGCTTATAGATATTTTGTAGAATAATATACATGAATTCGTCTCCATAAGTCCTTGTTAACCAGTGCGCGCGTACGTAGAAGTTCTCATTTGAAGCAGTGCGTGATGGCTACCAGAGTCCCCACACGGCAGCAAGTCATTGCCGACCGGCGACCGGGAAGAGGACTTGCTGAGTCCAAGTCTCCGCGCGGCATCATCTCGTCACGTCGTCGATAGGAAAAATAGAATGAACAACAAACCAACCATGCATGCATGCTCTCATTGGTCGCTCGACCGATCAACAGTAGTTACAATCAAATGAACCGGGGTACCGTGAGCGCAAGGCAAGGATGCGCAAGCAAGTCTTGTGTGGCTCCTGTACGTATTCTGTCGATGGCTGCATGATGCACGGGTCTCTGTAGGTTGTATAGGGACGTAGTGATGTACGTCTTGATACTGATCGTTCGATCGAGGTCACCGCCGTGGTACATACGTTTCTACCAGTACCTAATATATAAATAACGTCCGAACCAAATTCACAGCTCATTGAAAGTGAAAGTGCTTGTTCTCTGTGTACTGTATGTATATGCTAGTAATAATAAATGATAAATAACGCCGTTGACCTGGACCAAAGAATTTAGTAGTTGTGGCTCTCTTTTTCTCTTTGAAATGCCCTCCTATATAAAGTACTATGTCCGTCCCAAATTGTACAGGTTATAACTTTTTTTATTCATCAATATTTACATAGATATTGATAAATCTAGATACATACTAAATATACATATACATAAAATAATGAATGAATATAGTAGAGATCCAACTAGAACCATTATAATTTGAGACGTTGGACGATGTAACGGCGATTTATTATGGAGCTAGCACGAGCGTGGCATCAGAGGTCCAGACCATTCACCCTAGTCACCACACAAAGCAAGCTAGCCTCTAGCCAGCGGTAGTACTATACATAGGAATTCCTATAACTACGTATGCTCTTGGGTACTAGTCCATCAACCCGTGCTTTCGTACGGATTAGAGTTTTATTAATAGATATATATTTAATCCTTAATAATATTAGAGGTGATTATTTTAATTCATCTTTCGTAATGACATTGTGGGTGATTTACGTGCAAATTTAGAAATTATTTTAATTAGCCTATTGGATAATTTATATGCAGATTTAGGGCTGATTTTAATCATATTTTATAAGGCATGGTGAGTAATTTATATGCAAATTTATGAGTTATTTAATCCATATTTTATAATGGCATGCTGGGTAATTTTTATGTAAATTCAGGGGGTTATTTTAATTCATATGTTATAATGGCATGCTGGGTAATTTTTATATAAATTTAGAGGGTTATTTTATTTCATATTTCATAATGGCATGGTGGGTAATTTTTATATAAATTTAGGGGTTATTTTATTTAATATTTCATAATGATATAGTGGGTATTTTTTTTAGAAAATATAGTATATCTAATGGCTACTATTATTAGAGCCACATGATGGACGGCCGGATGTTTATGATTTTTGTGAGAATCTCTAGGATTTATCTTTTTTTTCCTAAAACGTTTAGTGAGGATTAATATGGAGGCTCCTATTCCCTCTATCCCAAAAAATAATGCATATAGATTTTTGACATGGTCTTTAAAACGAAAACTTTGACCAACAATTATTTTAAAAATATGTTATCAACAAATACAAAATTATGATAATATTAAAGTGCTTTTGAATATAAATCCAAGTATATAATATGCATACACTAGAAATTCATAGATTTGACTCAATTGTTGGTCAAAGTTTGAAAAACTTGACTTTTTTCCAAAAATCTATATGCCTTATTTTGTGGATGGAGAGAGTAATATATTTTAATTCATCTATTATAATGGCATGGTGAGTAATTTATATGCAAATTTAGGAGTTATTTTAATTCATATGTTATAATGCATAGTGGGTAATTTTTATATAAATCTAGAGGGTTATTTTATTTCATTTTTCGTAACTATTTTATTTCATATTTCGTAACGGCGTGATGAGTAATTTTTATATAAATTTAAGGATTATTTTATTTCATCAATGATATGCTGGAGAAGTTTTTTAAAAAATATAATAGACTGTTTTCCTTGAGAATTTCTAGTATTTATTTTTTTTCCTAGCGCGTATGGTAAAGAGTGACGTAACGTGGATGCTAAGAACCTCTAATTAGTAGTATTAAGATATGGCACGTAAATATCATAGCCACTAACTATACCTAAGGCTGTCGATGAAGCACCCACCAGCAAGGCTTTCTCTCCGCTTACGCCTCTAATCAGTAATATTAAGATATACCACGATATAGTAGCCATTAAATTTACTATATTTTCTAAAAAATTACTCACCATTGCATTATAAAAGATGAAATAAAATTATTCCTAAATTTTTATAAAAATTATCCACCCTGACATTATGAAAGATGGAATAAAATAACCCTCTAGCTTTGTGTAAAAATTAACCAACATACCATTATAAAATATAGATTAAATAACCCATAAATTTGCATATAAATTATTCACCGTACTATTATAAAAGATAGATTAAAATAAATTACTAATTAGAGAATTTTTTTTATAGCCTCCACGTTAATCTTCACGAGAGGCACTAGGAAAAAAAAAGAAAAATCCTAGAATTCTCACAAAAATCAGAAATATCCGGCCGTCCATCACGTGGCTCTAATAATAGTAGCCATCAGATCTACTATATTTTCTAAAAAATTACCCACCATACCATTATGAAAGATAAAATAAAATAATCCCTAGATTTATATAAAAATTAGCCACCATGCTATTATGAAATATAAAATAAAATAATCCTCTTTATTTATATAAAAATTGCCCAGCATACCATTATAACATATGAATTAAAATACCTCTGAATTTACATAAAAATTACCCATCATGCCATTATAAAATATGAATTAAATAACACGACGTCATTACAAAGGATAAATTAAAATAATCATATCTAATATTACTAAGGATGAAATGTATATATACTAATATAACTCTAACTCGTGCGAGAACACGGATTGATGGACTGGTGAACATAATGGCACAGTTCCTGCTGTAATGAACTGGAGGATTTACGGGTGCACATGTGAGGAAGCTAAAAAGAACCTCACTTCATATGCATGTGTCAGCGACGAGCGAATGAGCCAACGCCACCACCGTGCAAGGCTACCACTGCAAGTGCCAAGACGGGTATCATGGTAATCCGTACATCAACGATGAATGCACAGGTATGTCCTTCTACTCTCTACAAACGTTTGTTGTGGAGGTTCTTATGCAGTTTATGATTGCTATGAGTGTTGTTTGTTATTTCATTCCATATATTGATGAATGTCTACACAATACTACGAATACATGCACGGCCATAGGAGCGATTTGTCAAAATAGCTGGGGAACTTTTCATGTACATATCCACCGGGAAACGAAATGATGAAAAAAGTCCTCTTCGTGGGTGATACCAGTTGTAGTTAGGTATCCTAGTCCTACTTACCTTCGGTAAGAATATAAATCCGACAGAGTCCCTTAACAAGTTCTTCATTATTATTTCCCATCAACACTTTGTCTTCTTAATTTGACAAAGATAATGACAAGTATCTATGGTGTCATGCAGGAGCAGGTATTGGACTGGTGGCCCTTATTGTTGCCATAACCTGTGCATACTTGATCCGACAAAGAAGGAAGCTACAGAAATATTTCAAGCAACACGGAGGTCTGCTATTGTTTGAAGAGATAAAATCACAAGGAAATGCTTTAAAGATATTCCCATGGTATGTAAATTATTGAAATATTTATATGTCCTAAAACAATCACATAAGCAATGGCATTGAAGGTTGGACCGACGCCTAAGAGGATGGTGAATTAGGATTTCTAAAAACAAAGGCTCTCTAAAAACTATAACTACGAAGCAAAACATATGCAATATAAATCTAGCTACGTGCACTAATGTTTTGCTAAGTGTTGCAAATTTTACCGTAGCCAAGTCTTGCAACTAGTTACACCTAGAAATTAACCTATCAAGCTAGTCTAGAAATGTAAGCACACAATTTGCAATAATATAAATGTGGAAGCTAAAAGATAGGTAGGGAATGCAAACTCCCGACGAAGATGTCGACGATGGCAAACGATGGAGACATGGAGATTTTTTTCTCGAAGTTCGGGGAGGCCAACGTGCCTTTACCCTCTGCTCCTCGTTTGGCCCTCCCGTAGGACTTTGCTCTCGCGTAGTCCTCAAAGGAATACGGTCTCGCCCCACACAAGGGTGGAAGATGGCGAAGTGACATTTGCAAAGGTCAAGCAACCATAGTCGAGTCTCCGGATAACCTCGGTACACACCCACACGAGCCCTTTTCTCGCGTAGTCCTTCCGACTATGGCCTCGCCCACGCTAGGGTAGAGGATTGTCGGAGCCGTTGGGGTCTTCCGCGGGCCTTCTTGTGGAGCCACCTTGCCATCTTCACTAAGGAAGCTTTTGGCCAACGTGCTGAGGGCTTTCCTCCATCTCACAAGTAAGGTGGCAGGCACTCCACACTCCAAAGGGTCTCGCAAGACTTACAAGCCCCACACTTACAAAGGTAGACGTGCACGTAGGCACGGGCGATAGACAAATAGGCCTAAGCAAAGATGAAACTAAGGACTAGCTATGCCGAGATGTGTCTAGTAAGATCTCGTGGTGGTTGGACTCTCAAATATGTGTATGAGTCTCTATGGATGGATCAAAATGGTGCCTCAACATTTGTGTTAGCTCAGGAGTCTCCAACCACAATGTGGAGGCCGGCTAAGGGGGTATATATAGGCCACACCTCCAAACTAGCCGTTGGGAGCAATCTGCATTTTTCTGAGTGACCACCGGACCGTCCGGTGCGTGTAGTTGGCTAGCAGTTGGAGTCGAACGTTGGACTGACAATTCGACAGCTATAACCACCGGACCATCCGGTGCTGCACCACCGGACCGTCCGGTGCGTGTTGGAGCTTCGGTCTTCAGCTTGCAGTGCTCTCAGTCCAGAACGTCTGGCGGGTCATCGGACCGTCCAGTGGTGGGCCACTAGACCATCCAGTGCATTGTAGCACTGGGACGCGGTCTTCTCTTCATCGTCGGCCTAGAATGTCCGGTGGTACCACCGGACCGTCAAGTGCATGCAATGTCACCGGGTCTTATCTTCTTCAATCTTGGCCTTCTTCTACTCGTCGGACTATTCGGTGGGGCACCACCGGACCGTCCGGTGCTTGAAAAATTCGCCCCCCTAACTGGCATGACCGACGTGTCAAGGCAACCTCTTGCATCTGATTGAGTCTTGGATCTTCTCTTGAGACTTTTAGGTCCTCCTTTGAGGTGTTTGTAACCCAAGTCCATCTCTTGCATCCTATGACTTTAAACAAAAACATTTGCACACACATTAGTCTCAAAAGGTACGTGTTGTCAATTTAACCACCAAAATCACATTAGAGAAATAAGCACCAGGCTTAGAGCTCATTTTCCTTACAAGCATAAAAAGTTTGACAAAACTTTGACATCTATTGTCTTTGTTGTGAATGAAGCTGATAAATGTGTGTACTACCAATATGGTGGGGGCAAAGGAGTGATCTTGTGTCTATATGTTGACGACATACTAATCTTTGGCACTAACCTTGATGTGATCAAGGAAGTGAAGGACTTTTTGTCTAATCATTTTGAGATAAAAGATTTGGGAGAAATTGATGTTATTCTTAACATCAAGCTACCGAGAGAAAGCACCGGTGGAATTACACTTGTGCAATCCTATTATGTGGAAAATGTTTTAAGTCACTTTGTGTTTAGTGACTATCAACCTGCTCCTACGCCACATGACCTTAGTTTGCTATTGCGAAAAATCGGAGAATAGCAGGGGATCAATTGAAACAATTCCAAATAATTGGTTCGTTTATGTATTTAGCTAGGGCTACGAGGCCTGATATCTCGTTTGCTGTGAGAAAGGTGAGCCGGTTTGTGTCAACTCCGAGAGATGATCATTAGCATGCTCTTGAGATAATGTTGTGCTATTTAAAAGGAATCATGAGTTATGGCATTTACTATACTGGGTACCCAAGGGTGCTAGAGGGTTTTTATGATGCAAATTGAATAGCTGATGCTGATGAGATATACGCCACAAGTGGATATGTGTTCTCACTTGGAGGTGGTGCTATTTCATAGAAGTCTTGCAAGCAGACCATCTTAACAAAGTCAACAATGGAAGCAGAACTCACAACATTGGACACCAGCTCAGTTGAGGCCAAGTTGCTTTGGGAACTCCTTATGGATTTACTGGTGGTTGAAAAACTATATCGGCTATTTCTATGAACCGTGACAATGAGACAGTGATAGTCAAAGTGAATAGTGCTAAGGATAACCCTTAAAGGTCCATTTCAGATGCATTTATTACCTTTCTATAAGGCAGGTTGGTTTAACCTTAATATGTTCCAAGTGCCTTATCGTAGCGAAGATATTTTCCTACAGAATATCTTTTGAGGAACACACCTATATGAGTTCAACTACTAGTCACGGTTTGTGAGATTTGGGTTGTCTCTAGATACCCATGAAAGGCCCTGGAGTTTGACTTATATGCTCCAACCAGAGGGGATGTGTTTGGCAACCCAGTACCAGTAAAGAGCTTTTATGAAACTTATTTCACACAAAACTGGCAATTCAATACATAGTCCATTGTTTAGTTGTGACTAAGTGTAACTTCTGCTCTAGATGGATGTTTAAATTTGTAAGGAAAATGAGCCATAAGCTTTGTGCTTAGTTTTCTAATGTGATTTTGGTAGTTGAGGTAACAACACGTACCTTTATGAACTAATGTGTGTGCTAGTATTTTTTTATTAAGTTTCAAGATGCCAAAGATGGACTTAGGGTACAAACACCTCAAATGAATGCTTAAAGAGCGCAGGAGAAGACCCAAGACTCCATCAAGATGCAAGCTTGATGTACAACACGGCGGCCCCGTTGGCCGGTTAGCGGTCTGGAATTTTTCACGCACTAGATGGTATGTTGAGTAGAAGAAGGCCAAGATTGAAGAGTCAAGACCTGGTGCAATTACATGTACCAGACATTCTAGGCCGACGATGAGGAAAAGACCAAGTCCATGTGCTTCAATGCACCGAACGGTCCAATGGTTCTCCACAGGATGGTCCAGTGATACCACCGGATGTTCTGGATAGCACGAGATGCAAATCAAGACCTCAGGCGAATTACACGCACTGGACGGTCCAGTGCTTACTACGGTCAAGTGAAGATCCAACAGTCGAATCCAACGGCTAGTTGGGAGTATGCACCGGACGTTCCATTGTTGTACGCACCGTATGGTTCGGTGGTCGCAGCCTGCGCAGAGCAACTGCCTTTCAACGGCTAGTTTTGAGGCTTGGGCTATTTATACCCCCTTGGCCAGCTTTCATTCCATGGTTGGTTACTCCTGAGTTTATTCTAGTGTTGAGGCACCTTCTTGATCCATCCAAAGAACCAATACACACATTTTATTGCCCAACCATCACTAGAACTTAAGAGACACATCCCGGCATAGCTAGAACTTATTTGCATCTTTGATTAGGCCTATTTGTATTACCCGTGCCTGCGTGCATGTTTATCTTTATAAGTGTGAGGTTTGTAAGTCTTGCAAGACCTTCCGAAGTGTGTAGTGGCCACCACCTTACTTGTGAGAGGGAGGAAGGCCCTCGACACGTGGACCAAAAGCTTCCTTAGTGGAGACGGCATGGTAGCTCCATGAGAAGGCCCGCGAAAGACCCCAATGGCCCTGACAATCCCCTAACCTTGCATGGGCGAGGCCGTAGTCCGAAGTACTACGCGAGAGAAGGGCACAGGTGGGTTGTACCGAGGATATCCAGAGATCCGATCGGGTTACTTGACCTTTGCGAAGGTCACTTTGCCATCCTACACACTTGCGTGGGTGAGGCCGTATTCTTTTGAGGACTACGCGAGAGCAAAGCCTCGCGGGGGGCGCCAAACGAGGAGTAAGGGGTAGAGACATGTTTGTCTCTTGGAACCTTGGTAAAAAATCTCCGTATATCCATCGTGTGCCATCATCAACATTTTCACCGGGTGTTTGCATTCTCTATCCTATCTTTTAGCTTCCGCATTTATATTGTTACAATTGTGTGCTTACATTCCTAGACTAGCTTGATAGATTAGTTCTAGTTTCTAGATGGAACTAGGTTGCAAGATTTGGCTACGATAGAGCTAGCAACACTTAGCAAAACCTTAGTGTACATAGCTAGTTTTATCTTGATAGGTTTTGATAAGTAGTTGTAATTTTTAGAGTTTTAGTTTTAGAAATCCTAATTCACCTCTCTCTCTCTTAGGCATTGGTCCAACCTTCAAATTTAATAGTCTCCATCGAAACACCGGTATATCAAATGACAGAGAAGTGAGAGCATTCCATATGTGATCTATCATGTGGTAGGGATTGTTAGATATAATATGGGCTTGGGCCATATTTTATTTAATTAAATCAAACCATATTAATGCTAGGCCATATTAAATGCTATGGTGCATTAAAGTTTTGTGCCACATAAGCTAGTTTCTGTATGTTAATTCAACTTAAATAGGTGGACTAGTTTCTGTATGTTAATTCAACTTAAATAGGTGGACCATTGGAGCACCTATTGTGAAGTTGTCAGAGGCTAAAGGTGTGCCACACTCGCGTGCGCCGCTGCCGCCGAGCCGAGCCGATGCCCAGGTGATGCGAGGCGAGGCGTGTCGAGTCGCGTTGGGTCAGGTCGAGTGGGTGCGGTCGAGAGCCAATGTTTTGCCACTGGGTCGAATGGAGTAAAGAATCTGTTCCATAACTCCTTACTCTAGGGATTTAATCCGCCCGTAATTCCTGCACCATAATGCCCAGACTGATTCCACCGGTTTCCTCTCAGAGAAACTAAAGAGACAGAAGAAACCCAATATACTGCACCTTCTCTGATCGAGTTTCAAACGCTCACAACTTCCCCGTCGTGAACCTGAGCGCACAGAGTCTTGGGGGAGCACGCCTCCGAAACCGCCATCCGCTCGAGACATCTACCGGTTGCGCGAGCGATCAGGTTTTTTAGGAGCGCCTCTACGACTGCTCACTCCTTCCTGGTGGTCCGATTGTGATTTCGCCATCGCCGTTCGTGTCTTCTTCCTGATGGGCGTTTGAGTGCGTGGGATCCAGTTGTTCGTGTTCTTCCTGGTGGAAGTTCGCGGAACGGCACTGCGATTCTCATTCTGCAACGACTTTTGATCGACTACTTTGAGCAACTCGACTCGTGGAAATTGAATCAACCAATGCCTTGAGCATGGGTCCCTCCGCAGGGTATAATCCTAAACCTTTCACGTTCATGTTTATGGTTATGATCAGTATGCTGTGTGCGTTGGTTTATGCTACCGTTGAGTTTCACACACACGTACGCATACTTGTTGTCACAAATCTTACATGATTTATGTGGATTAAATTTAATATAAAAATGACTAAATTTCTAACATGCGCGAATAATAGACAGCATATACACGCAGATGTCCAGGGCCAATCAAAGGATTAATTTGCTGTGGTTCTTCTCTAGCTTCCATTCTTTATCCCCTTTATTTAGTCGCGCCGCCTATGCGTGAATGGGAGCATTGTCGAAGATAGAGTCGCGAATGGCAATGCAATAGGTTTTCTCCCCCTATTTTTCGTCGGTAATAGACCTCATTTCATCCTTTATTTTTTTGCTGACGATTTTTTCCCCTGATTTCTTTTAGTGGGCTGCGCCCAGCTACAGGCCATCAATAATGAACGGGTCGGTGTCCTTTGCTGCTATATGGCTAATTTTCCAAAGGTGTTCAACATGGAGGATGTGTCCTTTGGTGATTGGCGGCGAAAGTCCTGCTGTTCGAAAGTTACACTGGCAATGCATGCCCGTTGTTTCCATCGCATGTTTGCGGCGACCAGGACTGCGTGTATCCCTCGGGTCGGAAACCTTGTCGACGTGATTACCGTGCCGTGCCTTTATACAGGAGATGTCGGTCTTGAGGCTAACCCTAACGCTATGCTCCCTCCAAATTCGAATTAGCTATCGTTTTAGACATCGACACGGTCTACAAAATATAAGTTTGATCAATGTTTTTATTAAAATATAAATAAATATCATAAAAAATTTGTATTTTTATGAAATTACTTGTTAAGACAAATCTATACATATGATTTTTAAAAGTTTGACTTCTACCTTTTCTAAAACGACAATTAATTTGGACCTAGAGGGAGTACTCATTTTGAGTATTTTTACACTGTTTAGTACTGTTTTGATACTATGGACAGAATGTAATTTGAATTGTGAAGTGTGGATGAGTATTGCCGTTGGAGATAGCCTGAGGACGCCTGACGCCTCCATGTAACTAGCGTTAGCAAGTTTAATTTTGAGTTAATTGGATATATGCTATTATAATTTTTCGCGGTTCTAAAATCTGCCATTACTATTTCATATACGTATGAAATATCTGTATTATTATCCGCCGTTTAGTTAGATGCAAAAAATCTAATTTATCTTAGTGGCTGGAGTTTTTGTCAAAATCAGTACATCAACTTGCAATTGCCGAGAAGACTTGCCGCGTCCAAGTCCGTCTAGCTCAAATTATGAATAAAAACAACCATGGTCGTCATTGCTCGATCCACCACACCACACCGCAGAATAATACGAGTAGCGTTGACATGGACCACGCATATAATTAACTACAAGATGTCGTAGTGCTTCTTTAATTTCTCCTCTTCTTTTTAATACTAGCTCTTAAAACGCGTGGCATGGCAACACAAACACCTAGAGACTAGTATAGCAAGCTGATGATGAAGCACCACTACCAGCAGCCAGGGCTTCTTCCCTCCATCCGTTCTCTCCTGCTCATCTG
Organism: Paspalum vaginatum; assembly: GCA_030272315.1. NCBI lineage: Eukaryota > Viridiplantae > Streptophyta > Magnoliopsida > Poales > Poaceae > Paspalum > Paspalum vaginatum. The sequence goes on along the minus strand of CM059013.1, from coordinate 46,448,536 downwards.
CCTCCCTGCGGCCGTCTGGGTGGCAGCCGCAGCCGCAGCCGACGTCCCGCCGCCGCCACCGGTGGCGCACCGGCCAGGCTGCCCGTCGAGGTGCGGCGACGTTGACATCCCGTACCCGTTCGGCATCGGCGATGGGTGCGCCATCCACAGCGGCTTCAATCTCAACTGTACTCGTGACGTCAACGGCACGGACAGGCCATTCGCGGGCCCGTTCGAGGTGACCACCATCTCCGTCGCCGACGCCAAGGCTTGGATGAAGATGAACATCTCTTGGCAGTGCTTTGACAACCAGATGAATCGGACGTGGCACACATGGGGAGGAAATTTCACAAATACGCCATTCAGGTTCTCAACCGAGGATAACAAAATCTTCGTCATCGGCTGCAACTCGCTCGCCTATATCACAAGCGAATATGTAAGTTGTTTAATTTTCAACACCGTATGCATGCATCACCCATCGCTTAAAGAAGCTAATATACACTGGTACGTAGAACAGTAGAAGCAAAATTCAAATAACTGGTCGTCTTGCATGCATCTGTTAATTGTGCAGTATAGCATAGGTTGCTTGTCTGAATGCTACGGTGATCCGAGAAATGCGAGCTCCTGCTCTTCTGGTGCTGGCTGCTGTGAGGCAGATGTCCCTAATGACATGGGGTATTGTCGACCTTACTTCAATCCAGACTACAACTCCACCGGAGGGTGCAGCTATACTGTAGTCATGGAAACCAAGGCGTTCAGCTATAGCACAGCATATAGGTACTCAAGAACAGCATTCTGGGACACACATAACGGCACAGTTCCTGTTGTATTCGACTGGGCAATTAGCCCATACACATGCGAGGATGCTAAAACGAACTTCAGTTCATCGTATGCGTGTGTGAGCCACAAGAGCGAATGCGTCAACACCACCAACGTTAACTGGCAGCAAGGCTACCGCTGCAAGTGCAAGGACGGGTATCAAGGCAATCCATACGTCAACGGTGGATGCATAGGTTCGTAATTCTGCTCTCTAAAAACATTCGACGATGTGATCGACAATTCTAATACGCAATATATATGATGATTATCATGGTGATGATGAAAAAGAGGTGTCGTTTGTTTATTTCATTTCAGATATCGATGAATGTCGTCTTCAGAATACTACGAATGCATGCACGGCCATAGGGGCGATTTGTCAAAATACACCAGGGAACTTTTCCTGCACATGTCCACCAGGAAATGAAATGATGGATAACATGTGCATGGCAAAACGGAAGTCCTCCTCCTGGATTATACCAGTCATAGGTAGGTATCCTAGTCCTCTCTTCAGCAAGAATATAACAGGGCCTATATATCATACAGAGTCCCTGTTTGTTCTTGAATTGCTCCGGACTATCAAGCATGCTCTTAACAATCAACTTCTTCTTTGTATTATTTCCTACAAACAATTTCTGATGATCTCATCAAATATCGGTTGCGTATATTCTTCTTTTCATAACAAAAAAAAGCAACAAATCATGCAGGCACAAGTGTTGGACTAGTTGTACTTTTCTTCGCCACAACCTGTGCATGCTTGATCCACCAAAGAAGAAAGCTACAGCACATCAAACAGAGATACTTCCAGCAGCACGGTGGTATGGTATTGTTTGAGGAGATAAAATCACAGCAAGGCAGCATTGCTTTTGAAATATTCTCAGAAGCAACGTTGCAAGAAGCCACCGATAGGTTTAGCGAACAACGGGTGCTGGGTCATGGAGGACATGGAACTGTGTACAAGGGGCTTCTCAAGGGAGACATCGAAGTGGCCGTAAAAAGATGCACAACCATTGACGAGCATCACAGGAAAGAATTCGGCAAGGAAATGCTAATCCTCTCACAAATCAATCACAGGAACATCGTCAAGCTGCTGGGCTGCTGCCTTGAGGTGCAGGTCCCCATGCTCGTATACGAGTTCATCCCGAACGGCACATTGTTCCATTTAATCCACGGCAACCATGGCAGACACATCAGCTTGGCTACTCGCGTGCACATCGCCCATCAGTCCGCTGAGGCGCTCGCCTACCTGCACTCTTGGGCATCCCCACCGATCCTCCATGGTGATGTCAAGTCTTCTAACATCCTAATTGACCACGATTACACTGCCAAAGTATCGGATTTTGGAGCTTCTATCCTAGCACCAAATGATGAATCACAATTTGTCACGCTTGTTCAAGGAACTTGTGGGTACCTCGACCCAGAGTACATGCAGACATGCCATTTGACGGACAAGAGTGATGTGTACAGCTTCGGGGTTGTCCTCCTAGAGCTGCTAACACGCAAAAAGCCCTTCAACCTTGATGCGCCTGATGACGAGAAGAGCCTAGCAATGAGGTTTATTTCTGTGACAAAAAGGGGCAAGTTAGAAGAGATACTGGATGATCAACTGAAGGATGAAGAAAATATGGGGTTTCTCGAAGAGATTGCAGAGTTAGCAAGGCAATGCTTAGAGATATCTGGCGCCAATAGACCATCGATGAGGGAAGTATCCGAGAGGCTTGATAGGTTAAGAAAGGTGATGCATCATCCATGGGCACAACAGAACCCTGAGGAGATGGAGTCCTTGCTTGGAGACTCATCCTTAGCGAGCTGTGAGATTGCCACCACTGGAAATTTAAGCATAGAGAAAAAAGCTGCCATGAGTCTTGCATTGGGACGTTAGTCACCATTCATCAATTCACCGTCCTGTAATCTGATAGCTTATAATATTTCAATATCAAACCTTCAATAAGATGATGTTGCCGTATCAATAATTTGCAGTTGTACCAATGATCTTACCCATGAGTTGCAATATATTGTTATGTTACACTAAATATGCAGAGTATAAGCGCGTTTTATTGTATCAATTAGTGCATCAACACGTGGGAAACGAGCCTTAGAATACATGTGTTCGATATTGGTAGGTACTCATGGACAAAAATAATGAGGCTATAACCACCGGTTTTGTTCTCTGAAACCATTGTCAAAAAAATACAATCAAACATCCATGGAACGTCATGTTTTCAAATAATGACCACAAATTGGGTTCTCGTTGTCCCTACGGTCATGCTCATATTCGGCAGTTGGGAAAAATAGTATATGAGCTAAACAACAATAACAAATGCACCAGTATAATTTTATTGATACATATCACAACCATTAACCATAACATGAAGAGGTAGAAAAGAAAAAGGGCAGCAAAGTCTCTCATCCTGCTGAATTACACCACACTGCCACCACACTGCAAGTGGGAACAACTCTAGTCTGCATGGTTTTATCAAGGATTATCAAAGACAACAACAGTGCCTGCATCTGCTTGTGCGAGGCATGTTTTATAGCTTGCCTCGCGTGAAATGTCATATGTACAACAGTCCTCCCTCCACCCCGAAAATTGCAAATGCAATCATCAACTTCCATTTCGTCGTTCTGATTTTATTGCTTCATAAGAATCCATAACTTCTCTGAATTTTGCCTCAGCAACCTCTGCATACGTTCAGCATAAATCATTACAGTGTAAGCATACATCAAACAGCATCCTTCCAAAAGAGGCACCTTTTGAGCATAAAGCAAGCATAATGGACATATGTTAGCTTTTATAAAGGGAGTGGGGAGAAATAAGGAACTGCACTACCTTTGTTGTTTTGGTTTTGGTCTGGATGATACTCCATTGCTTTTCTTCTGAAAGCATTCTGAAATGCAGTCACAAAGCAAGTAACCAAGATAGACAGATGATTGTCTAAAAGCTTTTTGCATCTTACATCAAACTAAACCAACATAAAACACGCAAAAGCCAAATTTTCAGTCGATTAATGAAAACTGATATTTTAAGAGTTGGGCACAATAGGGGGGATAACAGAAATCTTGGACACGAGAATGTCTACTTGTGCAGTGAGCCCTTGCATACCTGATTTATCTATCCTGGATACAGAGCACATGATTTATTCTACTAGTTCAGTGATCCAGCACACCAGAGGAAGCTTATAAGCAAATGTCGTTTTTTTTTAAACACCTAAAACATACTCCCTCCATCCCATGAAATAAGGCGTGCAAGTAATTGGAAAAGTCAAACTTTGAAATATTTGACTAACAATTTAGAAAAAAATATATAAACTTTTAGTGTATGCATGTTATATATTTGAATTCGTATTCAAAAGTATTTTAAGATGATGATACTTTGGTATTTATTGATGTCATATTTTTAAAGAAATAAATGGTCAAAGCTTTGCTTTAAAGACCGTGCCAAATACATGCACACCTTATTTCGTAGGATGGAGGGAGTATATAGTAACATCTCCCCCTCCCTCTAACTCATAGGTACAATTTCAGAATTGTTGACAGCACCTTAAAAAAGCTGTGTAAAAAATCTATAACATTTTTGAATTTTAATTCTCTCATGTTTTGAACTAACCCAACGCAAAACTGGAGAGCAAGTGCAACAAAGTTTAACAGAGCATACCACTCTTTTAAGCTATAAGATTAATTAGACGAAAATGGTAAGGTGAGAAGGCATACCTTGATTTCAGAATCTGAAAATGGCTCTGGTCTTGACCTATGCAATGAAAAGAAACAACTTCAGCTATGGGCAATCATGATGACATCAAGGCAAAAGATATGCAACCTAAAGTGTGCGAAAAGACTCAGAACAGCCGCTATTTATCTCTAGAAAGCAGGGTCAGAGTGATTATTTTCTTTTAGCCTGGTAGAATCAGGTTACAAAGACCGCATCAGTGTACATCTACATGTATGTGGTGTACTAGTGCTTGTTTGCTAACATGCTTGACTTCCATAGATAGAAAAGGTGGATAAGGACATAAGGGAACAAAGAGTGCTATTGCTTCACAACATACTAGGCCATCATCACATACAGCTGCCAATAAACATTCATTTATATGAAAGAGTGTTAGTTCATACCTGTCAAGGCCCAAAATAGAATAGTGACGTGACATTGAGTAACTCATAGTTTCCATGGGCATGGATTTGAAATTTGTCCTTTGATTAGCATAAAACGCTTCTGCATCCCAGTACCAGTCATCTCTGTGCCTATGCTGATAATAGCTTGGATTATCGCTTTCCCAAGTTCGATAATCCCGGCATTTACTTCTCTCCTTCTTGAATACATCTTGCATACGCCTTATGCGTTCCTACAGAAACCAGTACTGTTGGCTGAGGATTAGTTGAAACAAACCAGCGCACAAATACAAAAGGGGAAAAATAGAACTAACATAGAGACATCAACCAGTAAGATAGTCCTGTACTTTGTCAAGCACATAATGCCATAATGAACTTGCAGAAATTTCAGAAAAAAAACGGAGGAGGAAATGCTGCTTGCCACCAGCCAACATGTATAACCTTGGCTGCTTTACCTTACATTTTCAAAAGCCCATAAACCAAATCAAATGATGCCTTTTGTTGTATCTTTTGAATTTCATTCTTTGTTAGTAGTTCGGAAGCAACTAAATAATATCAACACTGTTCTAGAATGTACAGTCAAGTAACAAGGCTAAGAGCAGTAAAGCAGCACATTCATATATGCAGAACTGCAGACGTTCAAAATAGTACAATCCCTCCTAGGCGAGCAGGGGACTGACCACTCGTTCCGTTTGATCCTCGCTCCTATCGCGCATCCTCTGGTAATACCGTTCCCAAGCTTCTCCACGCCGATTTGGCCGCTGACAAGGTACCTCTTCCCAGAACACGTACGGCTCAGACCTACTAAGCTTGAATCAAAGAAAAACAGGTTCATCAGTCTCTCCCAGATTTTCCTCCACCCAGTGTAATGCTGCCTGCAGCGCAGCCGTGGAGATTTAAGCAACACAAGGAGATGATATCAGGATGCACTATATATACCTGCGTGTAGAACCAGCTGAGCGTCCGGCGCAGTTGACCGACCTGCGTGGTAGCAACCAAAACACGATCACAAGTCGAAACGACCAAACGAATCAACAGAGATAAAGACGCCGCGACAGTTAGGGTGGATGCCCATTTCTGTGGACGGATCCGCGCACAACCACTGTAGCACACTATAGAGGATATGTACTAATACGAAGCATCCGGAGGCCTCGGTTAGGGATCGAGGGATCTGAGGTGACTAAAGCGAGCGATCGAATGCGGGTCGCGGGACGGCGGCGGTAGTGGCGGCGGCGCCGACGAGGGCGAACAGGAGTATGGATGAGGGGAATGAGCTGGGGCTGTTCTCCTTCTCCGGCGGCCACCGGTTCGCGTTGCGCTCGCCCGCCATGGCGGAAGAAGGCCGCTCGCCGCCTTGCGCGCGCGCGTGGGGGCAGTGCGGTGCGGTGGTGACTGGTGAATCGGGGATCTGGAGGTGGGCGACGCCGGCGAGGCGAGGTGCGGTGCGGTACCTGCCGGAGAGAGGGAGGGTGGAGTGGGCCGGGCTGGGCTTCGAGTGGGCCCAGAATCTACCTGTGGAACGATGATGGGTGCGTGGGCTCGAATTTGACGGCTTTTGAGGGCCCACCGTTGTTGCTGCAGATACGGCCCAGTGGCAAACTGCTGATGATCAAGTTGAACTTAGCCCTGGATGAACTACTAACGAAGAAAGGAGAACTTTTATATCCTCGTTGTTATCCACACGCCTCACTGTCTATGTGATCAAGATGCATCTCACATTGGACAAGCAAACAATATTTGAATATCTAAGTGCATTTTACAGAACAATGTCTCAGACTTACAAACATCACATTAATACACAATTTTAATGTGTCTAGATTTGCCAACATCTCTATGAATAATAAAGATGGGGGAAGGGAGGGCTATGACACCTTATGCTTTGGTACGGATGGGGTATTGTTTCATGATATAGCTGTTGATATGCTCCGATCCATCTATAAAAAAAAAACAAGTCATTTTGTGATTCAAAAGTTAGGTTCAAGATATTTGGCCCAAGTAAAGCAGTTTCTCAAGTCTAGGTTGTGGATACAAACATCGAAAACGTAGGATATAGAACGAGCTAGGCGGCACTCAAAGAACAAATGATTAATTGACTTATGACAGTAGCAACATGATAGATCTCCATAGCAATTTCGTTTAGCTAAATTAAACCATAGATACCATAAAAAGACATTACGTGAAATCTAGGGTACGATCCTGAATCCTTATAGATGGACGAGGCGTGCAAAAACTCTTGGTTGGTTCTAAATGAAATGCTTACGCAAATGGTTCTAAATAAAACAACCTCTATTGATGATACTTACGTTGACTAACAAAATACTAGACTCTTGCGTAAGCTTGGTTCTAAATAAAATAACCTTGAATGATAGTTACGTTGACTAATGAAATCTTATCTTCTTACTATCACCAATTAGAGATTTAAAAAAGCACAGATTACAAAATGTGCTAGAAAAAATAAATCGTAAAAATTTCCATAAAAATCAGAAACATGTATTTGGCCATCTATCACGTAGTCTCCAATGATGCTAGCCATTGGATCTATTGTATTTTCTGAAATATTTATCATCATGCTATTATGAAAGACAATAAAATATAACCCCTAAATTTGCATATAAATTACCCACCACGCTGTTATGAAAGATCAATTAAAAACACCTAAATGTACGTATAAATTACCCACAACTTTATGAGATATACCAAATAGATTCCTGAAATTTGAATATAAATTACTCATCATGCAATTGTGAAATATGAATTATAGTAACCTATAAATTTGCACATAAATTACCATTATGAAAAATGACTTAAAATAATATCCTAATTTACAAATAAATTACCTATTATGTTATTCTGAAAGATAATTTAAACCAACCCTAGATTTGCATATCAATTACCACTATATATGCCATTATAAAAATATAATTGTTAATTAGCTAGAGTGTGTCATAGATAGATAAGACAAAAAGATTATGTAATATAGGGACGAAGCATGAGAGATATTTAATAATAGTAATTTTGATTATTAATCGTAAGCCTTACATTTATATATAAATTTGTAGAATTAATCTTTAATACTAGCAGGTACTTTGCACAGAGTTGATGTACTAGTTAGACCCAAATTACAGTCCCAAACCAAGCTTACACAAGAAAGAAAACTTAACTCTTTAAGCATCTAGCAGTTGTGTTATAGACGCTTTGCAGTACTCAACGCACATGGTTCTATGGATGCTTAGTCCACGCGCGGATGCTCACGCAATAATAATTTGCATGGTAGTTGTTGCTGGTGTGCTTCTCATAAAAAATTGATTGGTCAATCGGGTGGGTAAGCCGGTACAACTTGGAGAAAGAACTGCTAGTAGATCGTCACGAGAGTACTCGTTGCATTGCTTACGTACGTGATTGAGCATGCAGGCATGCAGTTTTGTTAAAGCTGCGTGCTCAACGCGTGGCATGGATAACTCGACGAGACGAAGGTATTTCTCCATCTCGGATGAGGACATGAGGTTAGGGTTTAGAGGTCGCTGTAGGCGAGCTACTCCATATTATTATCGGGCTTAGTAAATGAAATTGAGGCCGCCGATGGCAGGGGATAGCTGTTTGGCAGTGGATCGAGACGAGGCAAAACAACGGTGGGGACGCCGCACCGCACGCCGCGTGGACTGGGTAACTAGATAGTGAGTCGGAGCACGAGAAAGCAGACAGGGACACAGGGTGAGGTGAGGTGAGGTAGGATCGGATCGGAGACGCGCGCGCAGGTAAAAAGGAAGTTGATATATACTCCGTATGAGTCATACCATACGTACGTTATCCGTTTCCTGTTGGTAGCGCTGAGTAATATAATCTCACAACAAGGGCACTTGCACTGAAAATGTCGTCACCTCTCTCGGTCATACTATCGTACGTCCTTCGGTAGGATATTACAAAATGGAGAAGGATAAAGTGAACGATAAGAACGTCCTTGTTTTTTTTCCCCCTCAGAGATAGCTTTCACGCTCTCTGCTACGAACAACCTTAATTAATTCTTCGCAAATTGGGAGAGAAACGGTCAACGTGTTTCCCCCACGCAGCATGTCGATCAGCGCATAGGTGGTTCTAACTTCTAATTAGACTATGGTTACTAGACCTGCAAAAGCAAAATACATGTAGAAGTACGGAGTGGAGTTTGAAATAGAAGATGGGATAGAGAGGCTGGTGACCATAGTCCTAAGGACTTGATCCAATGAAAAAAGAGAGTGTAACTAGTGTCTCTCCTATATATTGTAAGCACAAGTCATTACTTATTAATCAATTTTCCCAATTTCCCTAGAGGTTAATTCAAACCGGGTGACTAATACCAATGACACAAATGAAATGGCGCTATACGGCTATATATTGTATATTCGACATACATGAACATACGACATCCATTCCGTTTAAGAGTGTCAATCTAGCGTTTAAAAAAATTTAGGTAGTTACTTTCTACACCGGTTATATGTAATGCACTATAAAACTAGTTTGTCCTTAAAAAATTATATTTGCAATCTTGATGGGCAGAGTACGTAGTTCGTGTTACGTTTTAGGGTAGCTATGGCGGGTAGTTGCCAGACTGAATTTTGTATTAGAGTGCAATGTTTGATCTATACTTGTAACATTTTGAAATAGAAGAAGAAAAACATGAGCCTTCTTTGATAACAAAAAAAAAATGTGACAGGTATATATTTTTCTCCAAGTATGTTGTCACACTTTGCTTTATAGGTCAAAATGCAACATCCCTAGATAATTTTGGACATATAAAAATCCCTTGCAACAGAACCAAGATGAGGTCAAATCATATGTTAGACAAATGCACCATGATGAGGTGAAACAGATATATGGATCACCTAATTCGGATCCGAAACATGAAATTAAGATTGTTAGTTTTCACCTATTAGTCCAAACTATGCTTGTATAAAATTGATCCTAGGTCAGTTTGTGGCATGTTTTAGATCTTGCGGAGCACGACCTCTCCGCCCTTTAAATATGAACAGCTGCAAACGATTGCAGATCCAATCACACAATAGGGCCTACTTGTTACAGCTTCCAACGTGCTCCACTCCACTCCACTTCATGATTCTTTGGTAGAATGATTCTTCGTGAGTCCAGAGGGGGGCAAATGGGAAGTGATTATAGTGTGATTCTCGTAAGGATTAAACTAGGGGTAGTAGAGATCATATTTTTTAGCTCCCAGCTCACAATGTATATGGAGATGTGATTCTACTCTGCTCCAAAGAATATCTAGTTTGGCCATGTGAGACTCATTCTCACTGGGGAGTGGAGCTATGGGAGCTTTGTTGAACACCCCTCAATATATATCATTATTATTTTTATCTATTTTGCATTTTTTTTCTCAAATTGTCTTCCAACCTCCTACAAGTTTATCCTCTAATTTGCCTACCAAAGATGGATCCCTATGCTATGCTAGCCGACCTAGGACTCACCGATGGCGTCCATGGCCTAACAGGGTCATCTGGTCACTACGTTTTCAGGTCTATTCAATTTTCATAGCATATATGGAAAGTTTCCTATACATAGGGCACAATTATGAGCATTGTTGTAGGCTGCACATGGCATGGCTAGGTGTTTGCCAGCTCCATTGGGAAAAGAGAACACCATCAAGGATTTGCAATCTATAGTACGGTATAAATTCTGAAATCAAGTTTGTCGTTGCATTGGATCAATGTGGGTATGTTTCTAGACCCACTAATAAGGAGAATATTTCATTTTCTAGAGAATTTAAATCATGGGTATGCATTCTTCTTGTTTTCCTGATTCTAGTAACAAGAAACGTGTGCACATGTATTCCCACACATAGCTACCGCAACAAGTTCAAATGGCGCCGATGAATGGTTGCCAAGGCCAAAATGACAATTGTTTGTTTGGCCAAGTTTTATAAAAAAACATTATATCCTTGCAATTTTAATAACTTAGAGTAGAATGTTTCACCTTTCTATCCATAAGCAACGTATTCAAAATACCAGACTTCATCATGGAATTTGTTGATGAATGGAAATACTATCCATGTTAATGACATTTATCCATCTAGTTATTCTCAATTACCATATTATGCACCACATGCCAATGGAGTAGAGGCATATATGCAAATTCAACATCATATGTGGAACACAATCATCATGATTTAGCTTCATATGTTACCGTGTTAATTGCAACAAAATTAATGAGAATTCAGCATGTGTGCATATATTCCTTCATACAATGCTACCTCAAGTACTTTCCCTCCTATATAATTAAATTTCAATGCTAGCTTTACTTCATGGCTAAAAAGAGTCTAAAGGATATGGGCGGGGGGGGGGGGGTGTTCCAATAAAGAAGATCACATCAACAATGCACATAGAGCTGTGAGGAAGACGACACTGGTATAATGATCATTTTGTATACCTAAATAGGTACACCTCACTGCACTATTTCACATGCATCAAGCCATGTCATCTCAAGACCCTGCTATGTTGAATGCCACTTCACCATCCACTCATCACCCGAATGAGCCCTCTATTTATATCTTTGATCGATCTTTTTTGGCTTCATGCATGCCATATTTTTCTGTGGTGTACACACAAGATATATCGCTTAAATTCCCGTGACAACGCGCGAGGAATTCATCTAGTTTTGTTAGTTTTGTAAGTGCATGCTGAAAACCAATAGTTTCACAGGTTATAAGTAATAGGTGAAACAATTGGCGGTTATTATGTCAAATTATGCCCACCAACTTCACAATGTCTAAGATATTGCGGGATTTTGAACATGTTGGTCATGCGGTTGAGGGTTCGGGATGCTCTTCTGCTAGCTGTAACTATGTACTAACTGTACACAGGTTGTAAATGGAAAACAACTGGTGTATTAAGACGTGGACTCGCTCAATAAGTCGCTTTATTATTCCGGGATGACGTCTACAACTATTTCTTTTATCTACAAGTTACAGTATGCATGCATGGCGTGTTTTATTTATCTTGGGATGAGACTGAAATCAAACACCTAGGACGACGTCACCACCGCCTGCTAGCTCTCCTCGCGCTCGCTACCAGTATAAATACCCAGGCTACTCGCCACAGCTCATGCATCAGATCGAGAGAGCTAGCATATATACATAGCACCGAATAATCAACACACATCAGTTCATCGATCGATCGGCAATGGCGTACTCACGACTGAAGCTAGCGTGCCTTGCCCTAGCCTTGGTGTCCATCGTCGTCGCTGTCGTCATGCCACCATGCGCGGCGCAGGACTCTGCGCAGGACTACGTGGACCTCCACAACGCGGCGCGCGCCGACGTGGGCGTCGACCCCGTGTCGTGGGACGACACCGTGGCCGCGTACGCGGCGAACTACGCGGCGGAGGGGCAGGGCATCTGCGCGCACCAGCACTCCGGCGGGCAGTACGGCGAGAACCTCTACTGGGGCTCCTCCGCGTCCGCCTCCGCCGCCGTCGACTACTGGGTGGCCGAGAGCGAGTACTACGACCACGACACCGACAGCTGCAGGTCGGGGCAGGAGTGCCGCCACTACACGCAGGTGGTGTGGAGTAGCACCACCAGCATCGGCTGCGCCAGCGTGGACTGCAACAACAACAGCGAAGTCGTCATCATCTGCAGCTACAACCCTCCGGGCAACATCGACGGGGAGAGCCCCTACTAGTAGACTAGATACGTATATATCGTACGTACGTACGCGCTTGCAAAAGCATGCATGCATATTATACGTACGTGCCGCATGCATGAATATAGACATACATACATGTCTACATACGACATACAAGGTGTGTGTGGAATAAATTGTCCACTAATGCATACCATATATATATACACACACACACGGTGAATATGCATGGACAAACATAAGTTACTAATAATATCTAGTATCATTTGTGATTTGTGGAGAAGAAATACTTTTTTCCATTGCCTAACCCTTCACATACAATACATAGTATCTAAACTCACGAACTATACACACATGGTCATGATGTGCACAGGTTAGAACTACAACCTATACCAGGGACATGCACAACCGAGAGATATGACAGTTGTGGTGCAACTAGCGAGAGGCGACTGGCAATACATGGGAACAAATCTCCTGTTAGTCACCCAGGTGCAATCTAGGGATTGAACCTAGGCAGGAGCCCTCGCACCTGAGGCTCTAGCCACTGGGCTATGTGCACGTTCTCAATTTTAATAGAAAATATTCCATCCGTTATTTTTTATTTGACGTGGTTGATTTTTTAAAAAACTTTAATTCATTCGTCTTATTAGGAAAATTTCCATTACTTATCATTTATTTTGTTGTTACTTGTTTTATTATTAGGGATGGTTTGAGTATGACTTGCGTTTTTTTATATGTTTGCATAGAGTTTTTGAATAAGACCAAAAATTAAACGTGTTGAAGAAAAAGTCAGCTTCGTTAAATAAAAAGAATCGGGGCGTAAGTTTGTCTCTTCACATGCTCACCAAGTCACCATCACACACCTATTCATCTGCGGTCCGATGGTCTACGGTGGGAAGCAATATTTCCATTTACACATGCAAGGTGGGCCTAGCCATATCCCCCTTCGTCTGCCTCCAAGCATCCAGTCACAAACCATCTCCTGTGTCTCTCGGTACAAGGAATTTGCCGTTCTATAACAATTAATTTCTTATGTCATAAACAAAAAAGAAATATCACAAAGAAGGTATGTGACTGCCTTGGAGATGAAAAAGCTATTGTCCATAATACTTCTATTGTCGAATATTTATCGTTGGCTAGTTTATTTTTCAAATAAAATAGTGTCAAATAAAAAAAATCTAGAGGTAGTAAAGGATGCAAAGCTAAACAACTTTTGAGACAAAATACTACAACAATATGATAAATTAGTGACAATCTATGTAACATCACAAATAGTTATGAAGCTAGGAAAATGTCATGAATAAAAAACAAAAATATCATAAAAAAGCACCTAGGATCCTGCCACATGGCAGACTATGTCACCAAAGATATGGCGGATGATGTGAGTGTTGACATGGCTAAAATATATGACTGACTCTGTCATCATAAAAGGCCAATATGCATGCTGGGCCTTTGTTTTTTAAGCTCATGTTACATGGGTCTATCCCAATTTTAGCCCGAAATGACGTAGTATCCAACCAATTAAAGGCCCATTTTCTTTTCTCTCAACCAATTGCTCGACCCTAAATGTATTTTTTTTACCAGTCTTCTTTAGGTCGGACCTTGTTGGAATAACCAGATGGGCAAGCCCATTGAAATAAACCGAACAATGTCAACCCCAATAAAATAATCAAAACAGATATATCAACAGTTACATGCAAAAAATTAGTAAGATACAAGTATCAAGTAGTTTTCATCCCATCTCTACTCTAATTGTGTGGGATGAATGGATGAACTATGTGTGCACTTTGCAGCTTATTCTTATTCTTACATAAAAAATATCCGGATGGCATCAAATATATCTGGAATCCCTGGCCCTCGTGGAAATAATATTGTTTCCAGGTAGGTGCCACTATTGATTGATCAAATGCACCATTTCTTTCCTCTTAATTACTTTGCTTGTTCTAGAAAACAAAACGAAGACAAGTAGCCGAGGTCGCCCTAGCTCGTTGATAAGTACTAGTATCAGATCCCTCATGCACGAGAGCCCTTGGCGCCCAAGGAGCGCCTCTGTTGGACGAGCGCATGGCTCTAGCGATTTGGCAAAAAAAAGTCCTCCTATTTGTAGAAAGCAACCCGCGGTCCATCTTATCTAGGCCAAACAGTGCCCACGTTCGTATATTTTTCATAGAAAACATTGCTGTAATACCTATTTCAGTGCAAAGAAGAGAAAATTTACGATCATACCCATTTTAATTACAAGGAACCCCACGGACAATTGTTGCTGCAGATACGGCCGAGTGCAAAACTGCTGATGATCGAGTCGAACCCCCGAATGAACTACTGATCACAGAGGAAAGAAGAACTTATATTGTTATCCACACGTGTCATTGTTAATGTGATCCACATCCATCACATTGGATAGGGCTGGACAAAAAACCGGCAACCTGATCCAACTCATTTGATAAAGCAGCTTCCTCTGTCCCAACTGCTTTAGAAATTTAAGCGTGGAATATGATGCGCGTGACCCTGTTAGTTGCACTAGCTAGTTCAAATGCATATTGCGTTTAGTTACCCCATTCAGTGCATGCATGCAATTGAGTGCAGGACCAAACTCTTGCATGGTGGCTAATTGGGGTATAGAGAGGAGGGAAGAATGCCTGCATCTTCATGAGACGGGAACAATAGAAAGAACAGAAAGGAACCGACAGAGCATGCGCTGCGAGAGTCTGGTCGTTTCTATTATTTTATTAGAAGATAAAAGGATAGATCGATCATAGATCTATGGGCTAAAACAACAGATAATTTTGAGACAAAATTTGAACCAAAACAGCAGTGGGAAGAAGAGAGCACGCTTAGTTAGAAATTTCCCGAAAAAATGCTTATGTTATTTTAGAAACATAATACACGCGTGCTGTATACACACACTCTCTCTCACACCCCTAAGAATAGCTTATAGAAGATTTGCTGATTTTGAACGCTAATCTCTCCATTTTAATTTATAGGATCGTTTGATTTTTTTAACACAAAGTTCAACCGGTTCGCCTTATACATCAGACTGGCCAGGCTTCTCAGCTAATCGAGTTTTGTATATGTCCTACAGCATGTCGACTATGACCATGCATCATGAGCCGGCCTCTTGTATAGACGACCCAGACCAAGCTTAGCAAGAAAAAAAAAAAGCTTGAACCCTTCAATCGGTTCTATCCATGATCGCGTGTCAGTCCACGCGCGGATGCATTGCATGATGGAAGGCATGGTAGTTGTTGGCGCCTCGTTCTCATATAAAAAAGTGGTTCTTCAACAATCTCGACTTCCCTTTTTGATTACCTGCTCTCGCGCGCGTCTCCGATTTTCTCCACCGTCGCGTCGCACTCCATCGCGTGCTACGACTCTACCCAGTCCTCCACCACTCGTCCCCGGCCCCACCGTTTTGCCTCGTACGTGTCTCCACTGCCAAACAGCTAGCTAGGCCTGCCATCGGGGGTCTTTTATTTAAGCCCCCTATGGCGTTTGGTTTAAGGAATTAGTCAATGCATTACATAGAGGGAGAGAGAACGAAGAGACACCGACTAGGCATAAACCGGATCGGACTATAGACGGATATAATTATTTGTTTTTCAGATTCGGTTCGGATACGAGTAGTGACTAAAATGCGTCGGATATTGATATTTACCTCGTATGTATAATAATATCTAATTTTTAGTCTTCGGATACAGATACATATAGGATATTAACCGTTCGGATTCAAATATCAGGCGTCCCATTTAGTCTCTGAACCTCTCGAGGACAGATTATCTAGCGGATAATATCCGTACTACTTTCATCCCTAGACACGACTCTCCATTGACAGACACCTTTTCATTAACATACACCTAATCATTTGCTAAGTAACTGCCTTTAGTCCTAGTGGTTAAGCCATTTGCTTCTTGTGTCCTGACAATGAACGGTTGCATCTTTGACGAGCGGGTGCCTCTTCACAAACAGGTGCTTCTTTAAAAAATGAGATCACCATTGTCTTTTGTTCTCAACAAAAATAAGTACCACCACGAATCCCAGGCTGGGTGACTCTCTCGCCTGCCGCAAAGGTACTATAGCTAGCGGAATTCGTGTCCTTATTGTTAAGCAGACCCTACTTCAGGAACCCCTAAGTTGGCGGCAAGACTTGCCGATTCCAAGTCTCCCGCGCCTCATATGTGCTTGCCGTGTTATTCAATAATTCATACTTGAGAGCATGCATACTCTAAAATCTAGGTGCACAGCGCGGCAGTAAAATCTACTCTTAAAGGGTAGTTTGACAACTCCATTTTTCCTAAGAAATGGAGAAGTACGGGGGGGCAAAGTAGTTTATTTTTCTCTCAATTCTTTCCGTTCTTTCGAAAAAATGAGGTTGCCAAAGTAGCCTTAAAAGAGAGAAAAAAAAAGTAAAATTTGTCGAAATTAGTATTTACAATCAAATTAACCTGCTGATAGATTCTAATTTTGGCAGCTACGTCATTCGCTGTAGCTGCCTGCCTGCCAGATCCGATGCATGTCAGGTAATCCTTAACCCAGTGAGGACGGACGGACGTACATCGATGATCCATCGTTGAAGCAGCTAGCAGTAGTGGAAGACTGCCGGGTCCAAGTCTCCCCGCGCGCGCGTTTACTCGGCGTTTACGCGTTATATCATCAAGTCTGTTCGTGTTAATTGCTCCTGTCACAGTGTTGATGATAACGGCACGTAAGGCACGCGGGACCTGGCCTATTAGTACATACGTCGCCTGTGCTACTGATCGTGATCGATCAGGCTGACTCGAGAGTCGCCGTCGTCGTCGTCTTCTAGTTCCACCTGGCCCTACGTGTCCTAAATTAATCGCTTTATTTTTGTTGGAAGCTTTAACTATTTATTATTGGCCGAGCTCTAACAAGGAGTACTACGCATTGGCCACGCACACAACTACAAGTTCGATTGCCACTTACCACCATTACACCATATCCAGTCATCATCACACAAAGAGCTACTAGCTGCTAGTACCTGCTCAGATGAAGCACTCAACAACAAGCCTTTTTCTTCTCTCCATGCGCCGTGCTCTCCTGCTCCTCTACCTCCCCGCGGCCGTCTGGGCTGTGCTAGCCGCCGCGGCTGCCGCCACCGATTCCCCGCCAGCGCCGGCGCACCGGCCAGGCTGCCCGTCGAGGTGCGCGACGTCGACGTCCCGTACCCATTCGGCATCGGCGATCAGTGCGCCATCCACCATGGCTTCAGCCTCAACTGTACTGCTGTAAACGGCACCGACAGGCCTTTCAAGGGGCCCTTCGAGGTGACCAACATCTCCGTGCCCCGACGCCAAGGCTTGGATGAAGATGGACATCTCTTGGCGCTGCTACGATTCTAACACGCGCGGGATGGAGCAGTACACGCCGGGAGGAAATTTCAAATACACGCCGTTCAGGTTCTCAAAGGATAACAAAATCTTCGTCATCGGCTGCAACTCGCTCGCCTACATCACCACTGAATACGTAAGTTCTTTAATTTAACTCTTCTTTTTTTAAAAAGAAAAGTCGCTACTACAGCTGCAGCCTGCAGATAAGCGCTACCCATATGGTACATTTGTACTGTACAAATTTATCTTCGTTTTCTTTTCTTTGCCAACAGAACACTACTAGCTACTCCTACAGTGACTAGTTGTATGCAGAGTATACCAATAGCCTGTTTGTCTAAAAATTAGCCACATACAACCCGCTGTAACGGGTGTTTATAGAATTCTATATCAATTAACTAATTTATTAATGCGAAAAAAAAATCTATTTTTCAATCCTGAATTAGTCGAGCAGTCTGATTTTCAACCTCAACCGGACATCTTGAGGTATCAAACTGACCAAACCATCCACGTCACCCCATGCTAAGTCAGCGCCGCTAACTCTTGGGCAGCCCTCCGACGCCCACGGGTCTGCTTCGCCACCTAGGCCAGTCCATGGGGGAGCGCCCCATCGCCGCTGACGGCATCTGGATCCGCGCCGGTGTCGCCCGCTGACTCGCCGGTCGCCGCCGCGCCAGTTCCCGACCAGCTGCCATGCCCGCACCCGCGGTACCGCAGCCCACGTTCACGTATCTGGCGCCGGCGGACTCGATGCAGTTCTAGTACGTGCGCAGCCACCCACCCCCAGTATCAGTCGCCGTCACCGCGTCACGTAGCATGCCCAGGGGCCGCTGAAGCTTGTGCGCTTCAGCTCCTTCGACGCGTCCGAGGGAGGCTCCTTCGACTCGTACGGGAACGACAGCTAGTACTACGAGTCGAGTCCACGATGACACCTGCTGCTGCCGAGCCGAGCCGGAGCTTGTGGGAGGTGCGCGTGAGGAGGAGGGCATCCTGGACCTTGAGGACGACAACGAGGAAGACGATGTGGTCGTCATGGAAGTGACTGCACAGTAGTCCCCCGGTATGAGCGCCAGCGCCGTGGAGCGCCTCCCCCGCCGCCGCTGCCGAGGCCGAGGGGATCATGGCGTGGAGGCGCACGACGTGGGGCGCGGCCGTTGAGGGGTCCCCGGGTGAGGAGAGCTTAAGCGCCAGCGACCGTGCGGACCGCCGGTGCCGCGCCTTGTACACGGCGCCGTCGTTGCCGTGGCCGAGGACGGAGAGGCGGGCGTCGGAGGGCGTCGGAGGCGGAGGTGGACGGCACACGTGGACGACTGACCCGTATGGAAACCGGATAGGTTTTGGGCTGGGGTTGAAATTTGCACGGTTTGGCCAGTTTGATGGCCCAAGATGTTCGGTTTCGTAGTATGAGGTTGAAAATCGGATGACTCGGCTAGTTCAGGGTTGAAAAATAGACTTTTTCTCTTATTCATTACATATACTAGTTCATCAACCTATGCTCTCGTACGGGTTAAATTTTTAGATTGTATATATATGGGAAAAGTCTATATAATCCCCTAAACTATAATATATAATAGATAGTCTACTTCACCCCAAACCCAAAAACTAGATGTTTAGCACCTTAAACTTTACAAAACCAGACAAAACATCTCCCAGGCGGTTTTGCCACCGTGGCACACACGTCAGCGCCACATCAGAGGACACATGGCGTGGGTCCCACGTGTCAGCTCTCGCACGGGTTAGATTTTTAGAAGGTATATATATATATATAAAGTTGATATTTAACTTTAACAGTAGCGGCAATTGATAATTAAAAGGTATATATATTGCTATTTATTTTTATAACAATGTATTTTGTTGTTTAGATGTTATTTTATCTGTAATATATTAGAGATGATTATTTTTATTTGTTTTTCCGTAATGGCATAGAGGATTTAATTCATCTTTCATAATGACATGGCGAGTAATTTATATGCAAATTTAGGAGGTTATTTTAATTCATATTTTATAATGGCATTGTGGGTAATTTATATAAAATATTAGGGGTTTCTTTAATGGTCTTTCGTAATGACATGATGGGTAATTTTTTAGAAAATATAATAGATCCAATGGCTAGTATTGTTTGATACTATTTGATGAAATACCACATGTTTCTAATTTTTGTGGAAATTTTTTGGATTTATCTTTTTTTTTTCTAGCGCGCTTCGCAATTCTTGTTTATTTTCTAACTTCTAATGAGCAAGATATAGTAAGATTTAGACCAAAGCCAGCTAATTGTGTATCGATCTGTCAACTGTGCAGTATAGCATAGGCTGTTTGTCTGAATGCTACGGCGAGCCGAGAAACACGAGTTCGTGCTCCGCCGGTGCAGGCTGCTGTGAGGCGGAAATTCCAGCTGACATGGGGGACTGTCAGACTAAATTCGATGAAGACTACAACACCAGTACCCGCTGCGGCTATGCCGTGGTCATGGATGCGAAGGCGTTCAGGTATAGCACGACATATAGGAACTCAGCAACATTCTGGCATGCGTACAACGGCAGTGTTCCAGTCGTGTTCGACTGGAACGTTAGCCCTAGGCGCGGTTACACGTGCGAGGATGCTAAGAGGAACCTCAGCTCATATGCATGTGTGAGCGATAGCAGCGAATGTGTCGACATCACCAATGGGGGAGGCTACTACGTATACCGCTGCAAGTGCCTCGACGGGTATCAAGGCAACCCGTGCGTCAGCGGTGGATGCACAGGTGTATATGCGTCCCTTATTCTGCTCTCTGAAAACTTTCGATGCATGTGGCGACGGTTCTACTATAAGCGGTATATATACGATACATATCAAGTGTTTGTGATTTCCTTTTCTGTAGATATCGATGAATGCCTTCAGAATACTACAAATACTTGCATGTCCAAAGGGGCGACTTGTCAAAATACACAGGGGAACTACACCTGTTTATGTCCACCAGGAGAAAATATGATGAATGACAAGTGCATGGCAAATCCAAAGTCCTCTTCTTATTGGGTGATACCAGTCGTAGGTCGGTATCCTAGTCCTGCCTTCAGCAAGAGTATAACATTTGAGTATTTTTTTGAGACTGTCCAAGCATGCACAACTTTTTCACTGTATATTGTTTCCTAGAAACAGTTTGTGATGATTTTGTATCGGTTGCCTATTCTTTCTTCTTCTTTTTTTGACAAGGAAAAAGAAAATTGATGAGTATGTATGGTGAATTATGCAGGAACAAGCATAGGACTTGTGGTTCTAATCGTTACCATAACATGTGCATACTTGATCCAACAAAGAAGAAAGCTAGAGCACATCAAGCAGACATACTTCCAGCAGCATGGAGGTATGCTGTTGTATGAGGAGATAAAATCACAACAAGGCAATGCTTTTAAGATATTCCCAGAAGCAGAATTGCAAGAAGCTACGGACAAGTTCAGTGAACAACGAGTGCTGGGTCATGGAGGACATGGAACTGTGTACAAGGGTCTTCTCAAAGGCAACGTCGAAGTAGCTGTCAAAAGATGTATGTCCATTGATGAGCACCACAAGAAAGAGTTTGGCAAGGAGATGTTGATCCTCTCACAAATCAACCATAAGAACATCGTGAAGTTGCTCGGCTGCTGCCTCGAGGTGCAGGTCCCAATGCTGGTATATGAGTTCATCCCAAATGGCACACTATTCCAGCTCATCCATGGCAGCCATGGCAGGCAAATCTCCTTGGCCACTCGCGTTGAGATCGCCCATCAGTCTGCTGAGGCGCTTGCCTATCCTGCACTCATGGGCATCCCCACCAATCATCCATGGAGACGTCAAGACTTCAAACATCCTCATCGACAATGACTACACTGCAAAAGTATCAGACTTCGGTGCTTCCATCCTAGCACCAACCGATGAATCGCAGTTTGTCACACTTGTTCAAGGAACTTGTGGGTACCTAGACCCAGAGTACATGCAGACGTGCCAATTGACGGACAAGAGTGATGTATACAGCTTTGGGGTTGTTCTCCTGGAGCTAGTCACACGTAAAAAGCCCTTCAACCTTGATGGGCCTGATGATGAGAAGAGCCTAGCAACAAGGTTTATTTCTGTGACAAAGGAAGGCAAGCTAGAGGAGTTACTGGATGATCCACTCAAGAACGACGATAACATGGGGTTCCTCGAAGAGATTGCAGAGTTAGCAAAGCAATGTTTGGAAATATCTGGAGTCAATAGGCCATCGATGAGGGAAATCTCTGAGAGGCTTGATAGGTTGAGAAAGGTTTTACAACATCCATGGGCAGACCAGATCCCTGAGGAGATGGAGTTCTTGCCTGGAGAGTCATCCTTGAGAAGCTCGGAGGTTGCCATCACTGGAACTTTAAGCATCGAGAAGGAAGCTATCAAGAGTCTACACTTTGGACGCTAATCACCATTTCACTGTCCATCAATATGATAGCTCATATTATCTTAATATCTTAGCTAGACATTGATGATTTTTCTGTATAAATAATTTTCAGTTTGTCAATGCTTTTCCTCATAAGTTGCCTCACAAATATGTTTTTTTGGCGAAAGATACTCGAATATGTTGATGATGGAACATGTCGTTACATGAGCACCTCACGTCCTCACCTCAAAACCGCAAAGCCACACCATATAGCGCCTCTACTGCGCAGAATATATTGGGAAGAGATTTTTTTTTTTGATTGTCACCGGGGAGGGGGGAGAGGATCCCCCACCTGAATTTCATTGATTTTTTAGGCCCTTTAATGGCATATATCAAGTGATTACAACGGTTTTAGGGGGGAAGAGAAAAACACACACGCTGGCCCTACATTGCCGCCATTAGTTTTCCACCCCAAACATCAACCACCCAGCGTTCGCCATGCTTCATGCGCTGTCGCCATATCTCAGCCTCCGCTCTGACCGAGATCAAGAACTCTCGCAATTGTAGCCGGACACCATCGAAGATTACTTTGTTACGCCGCTTCCACAAAGCCCAGCAGCACAGCAACACAAAGGTGTTAAAGTGCAACGCAGGCATGTCAGGCGGCCTCGACACCAGGTGTAGCAGTGCTTGGTGTTCATGCTCTGGGACCTTGATCTGCAGCAGCGCCCACAATCGTTTGGCAAAGTCGCAGCGGAACAGGATATGTGGAGTTGTTTCTGTGTCTCTGTGGCAGACCTCACAACCAGAGTTAGGCACGATCCCCTTGTTGGCCAGATTCGCTCTGCAGTTGAGCCGCCCGTGGCGCGCCAACCATCCGAAGAATTGGACTCTCGGCGGTGCGCTGTTCCTCCAAATAAACTTCGCTGCCTCATCCGTAGTGCTCTCTCCCCCACACAGAACATGATAGATGGCGCCTGCTTGTAATTTGTGATCGGTTGTAGCCGCGAAACACTCCCGGACATCTGGTTCCTCGGTCAAGATCACTGATTCTAGAAGCACTTCCACTTCCAGCAGGTCCCGGGCAGCTTGCGCGGTGAGCCGCGGTACCAGCAAGGAAGCAAGGCCTTTGTCGACCACGCCCCGTACGCTGACTTCCTGGTCTTTCATGTGGCTTAGAAGCGCTGGGAACCGGGTGGCAAGATCATCTTCTCCACACCATGAATCATGCCAAAAGGAGGTTTCCCTTCCACTCCTCACCTGTGAGGTTGTGACGGCTCGGTATGCCGGCAGCAGCGAACGCAGTACCTCCCAGTGGTCTCCTACCAGCGCACCTTTCAATGTGGCAAGACAAACCTGGCCTCGAGCCCAGACCGTCCAAGAGGAGGTAGACGCCGTGTGCAATCGATGGAGGAGTTTCAACAGCAAGCAGATGTTTTGAATCGCCAGTTTCTTGACCCCGAGACCACCAGATCCCTTGCTCTGTTGGACCTCTTCCCATGCGACCAGGCACGCGGCACCAGTGGCCTGCCCCGCACCCGACCACAGGAAGCCTCTCCGACGCCGGTCAACTTGTTTAATTACCCCAGGGGCGAGAAGGAGTGAGCTCATGTGGTAGATTAGCTGACTATCTAGCACGGCATTCACCAAGACCAGGCGTCTCATTGAGTTAAGTAACGCAGCTTGCCATCCTGCAAGGTATTTATCCGCTTTGGCGATGAGCGGGGCGAAGGCGTCAAGCTTCAGCTTAGTGTTCGATAGCGGCAGCCCTAGGTATGTCTGGGGGAACCCTTCACGTTTGCATCCTAAGATGTCAACACAACTCTGAACTTCACCCTCATCCATGTGCAACGGCACTAGCACACTTTTGGAATAATTGATGGTCAGCCCGGTTGCCTTGCTGAATTGACTGAGCAGCGTGGCAAGGCGTCGGACCCCTGCAACATCCCCTTGTATAACAACCAGGGTGTCATCCGCGTACTGGAGCACGGCACCGGGCATGCCCGCTTGCACAGGGTGACGGATTTCTGGGTCCGACTTGATCATCTGCGGCAAAACATCTGCAACCAGGAGGAAAAGGTAGGGGGAGATTGGGTCTCCTTGCCGCAGCCCCCGCTTACATCCAAACCAGGGCCCTGGGCATCCATTCAGCAGTACAGCGGTTTTTGAGGAGGTGAGTAGGAGGCTGATCCAACTGATCCATCTCTCACTAAAACCCCTTGCTGCGAGAATATCCATAAGTGCAGACCAGTGAACCGTGTCGAAGGCTTTGGCAAAGTCTAGCTTCAGCACAAGAGTGGGCAGCTTCCGCTTGTGGCAGCACTGCACAAGCTCCATTGCATAAACGAAATTTTCTGCAATGGAACGTCCCTGGAGGAAACCAGTCTGATCAAGATCGACCAGCCCGCCAATCACCTTCTGTAGCCTCGTAGTCATCACTTTGGATATTATCTTGACACTACAATTTTGTAAGCAGATAGGCCGGAAATCAGTCACAAATTTCGCCCCCGGTTTTTTGGGCAGCAGCACCATTAGGATCTGTTGATTCTTTCCAACTCCACACTGCCTGAGTAGAACGCTGAAGCGACCTCTAGTACATCTGATTTGACCTCATTCCAAGCTGCGCTGTAGAAGCTTGGACCAAACCCATCAGGGCCCGGCGCGCTCTGCTTGTTCATGCCCTTTACTGCCGAGATCAGTACTTCTAATTTTAGGAGATTCAATGGAAACTGTCCCTGATGTGCTAGAGATGGAAAGCATGCTTCCTGAAGGCCAGAGATGTGCTCGAGATGGAGAGCATGCTTGCTGAAGCCCCTCAAAATTCAGTGCAGTCTGTCAGTATACGTGCTGTGTAGAATGTAGAGTAGTGAGCAGTCAGGTCCTTTGGTGTAGGTATAGGTTTGAACAGAGGATAAGCAGTAGATTACATTATACTAGCAGACCACCCGCGCTTTGCTGCGGGGTACTTGCCCATTAGAGCTGATATATCCAGCTACATATTTATGGGTGTGTGTGGTGGGGGGACTGAGGACGGCACTACAGTAAAGTAAAGAGAACACCTGCAGTTCAATCCTCGATGGTGCAGCGGACAGTAGGAGGCGGAGGACAGCGCGGGCTTGAAAGAGGAGCGGGTCTTGCGGCGTGGACAGCGCCGGTGAAGCGGCGCGCCCAAGAACGGAAGAAGTAGAGGCGGCGGTACCGACAACTAGCGGCATCCATGGGCCGTGGCACTGTGGATGCAGACCACATGGTTAGCGGCGGCATCCAAGGCAGGGGAGGAGGAAGACCAGAGGGCGGCAGGCAGCGTGGCTCCCAAGCTCGATGGTGCAGCAGACAGGAGGAGGAGGACGGTGTGGGCTTGGAGGAAGAGCAGGTCCGGCAGTGGGGAGGGGGCCGGCAGGAAGGAGGCGTGGCTGGCGCCGGCGAAGCCGGATCTAGAGGTTGGAGAGGCGAGGACGGGGAGGTCCCGCATGGCGGCGGTCGCCAGTCTTGGAGGTGGAGGTGGCCCGGTGAGGGCTCCCTCCTCCCCACGGTCGCTGGTGCGGAGGAGGCAGATCTAGCCCGGGTGGATGGTCGGGGGCGGGAGGCGGACGACGCCGGCATGGAGTAGTGGGGGCGGCCGATCCAGTGGTGGGGAAATCGGAGGAGCGGGAGTGGTCGGGAGGGAGAGGGCGGGCTGGCAACGACGCGGTGGGGACAGGCGTTGATGGTGGCTCCTGGCCCGCAGCTGAGCACGATAGCGGTGAGGCGGAGGGCGGGGTGGGCATGCGGCCGCCGGCTGGATGGGGGCAGCGCGATGGTGGCGGTGGAGGGAATGCGGGGATGGGTGTGAGGCGGGGGCTGCGCGTGGAATGCGAGGACAGTCGGAGGAGGATAAGGCTAGGAGGGCATGGTGATGATCAGAGACCACAGAACATCGGACGGCTAGGAATGGAAAGGGGCTGCTCATGCTACCCGTCATACAGTGATGCAGGTCGGGAAAACAAGGGAAAGTCCATTTTACGACCTTGAACTGTCGCCGTTGTCCAATTTTTAACCTCCAACTACGAAACCGGATAACCTAAGTCCTCAAACTAACCAAACCGGGCAAAATATCCCCTTGGGCCTGTTGGAAGTGGTATTGGATGATGGTTTTCTATTTTCAAAACAATAAAATTATGTTCAATCTCTAAAAAAACATAATTAATTCATTTAAAATTAGAAAAATATGAAAATTGTATCTGTATTTTTCTTAAAACATAATCTATCTATTGGTGATCTGTTTGAAGACATTTGGAACCAATTTGTTCCTATTTATAATGTTATATTCGGAGAAATAAATTTAGGTTTAGGAATAAAACCCTAATCCAAATATCTTGGAATTGAGCACCAACTGGGTGGCTATATTTTTAGAAAAGGTTTGGTACAATTTTCACATTGGTTTGATTTAAAATAATTTAATTATGAATTTATAGAGATTAAACAATGTTTTATTATTTATAAAAATAGAAAACCACCATACAATACCACTTTAACTAGGTCCGAGGGGGTATTTCGGCCGGTTTGGTTAGTACGGGAGTCTTGGTTACCCGGTTTTGTAGTTAGAGGTTGAAAATCGGATGACCATGACAATTCAAGGTTGTCCAATAGACTTTTCCCGGAAAACAAAGAACTTTATACGACGCATACAGTAGCAAAACAGAGACGTGGAGCAGAGTACAAGGGTGGGTTCTGTGGTTACACTCTTTTTCAGTTTGCATTGGAGTTGAAACACCATCTCCAAATGATAAGCTCTGCCACAAGTTCAGCTAGTTTGTGAGCTTCTAATAATGCTAGGCTTCTCATTCTTTATTTGCAAGAGAAGTAAACCAATACATAATAGCATTCAAGCAATCGCATCTGCTGCAAGTAGTAATCAAGATATATGCTAGTGTATAGATATTTGGTTACACACGACTCTGTAAAATCAGTATGTGGGTTTCGGTGCTTTGTTCAAAGCAACCCAATAGTGCGTGTCTGATTAGATTCTTACTGTACTAATACTTCCAACTGACTCGCTAATAATCCTCCTGCCAGCAGGTGCAGCAATCAACTACCTATAGTTCATAAAGAAAAAGAAACTACACGCTCATTTATTCAGTCAAGTAGAGAGGTAGTACAGTGTACAGGTTTCTCGATTGTTGCAGCCGACTTGGAACTTTGGAACCTCCCATTAAAAAATCCAGATGAAAAAAATGCAGCGGAGACCCTCCTGATCGCCTGAAACAATAATCCGATCGCGCAGCACGGAAATGTGCAGATCCGGCAGCCATCAACCAAGAGATTTATGCTGAGAATTTTAGAAGAAGTTTAGGTCTTATAGTTTTAGTGATTGTGATTACCCTGTACGTTTTTTTTTGTGAACTTTTCAGTTCTAAACTTCAAATGTGCAACTTTTTGAAAAGGGTATGTTTTATTAATTTCAAGCACATTACATGTCCAACATGGGCATGAGTGTATTATTCTGAATCTTACTATTACTAATTAAAAGCTTTTTTTAGAGCTTCCACATTAATCCTCGTGAAACGCACTGGAAAAAAGATAAATCCTATAAATTCTCAAAAATAAGAAACATTCAACCATCAATTGTTAGATTGGAATATTAATAGCCATTAGATCTGTTTTCTAAGTAATTATCTACTTCTGGCATTACGAAAGGTTTTGAGTTCCGAAAGCAAATTTCTTTTTTTTTAGATTTTTTTAATTTTTAATTTATTTTCTAAGTAATTACTCACCTCATGAAAGGTTTTGAGTCACGAAAGGAAATTTCTTATTTTTTTGGCAGATTTTTTCTATTTTAAAATTTACTCTTAATTTTTTGTCAATTTTTTCCTATTTATAAATTTACACTACTACATGATTCCGTAACTATTTTCGTAAAGAGGCTAGAAACTTTTGTATAAAACAGATATTTTGTGTCTAATTTTGCTATTATTAATTGGGGATTTTTTTAAAGCCTCCTTATTAATTCTCACAAGATATGCTCAATAAAAGATACAATCATAAAAATTCTTATAGTAATCAGAAACATCATCATCGATTGCAGATTGAAATCTTAATTGCCATTAGATATGTTTTATATGTAATTAACATCCCGTCATACATCACGTAGCTCTAATAATAGATCTGTTTTGTAAAAAAGATAAATTCTAAAAATTTTCAAAAAATCAAAAACATCCCGTCATTAATCGTGTAAATGTAATAATAGTAGTCATTAGATCTATTATAGTATCAAAAAATTACCCGTCATAACATTATAAAAGATGAAATAAAATAATCCCCTAAATTTATATAAAAATTGCTCATCATGATATTATGAAATATCAATTAATTAATCCTTTAAATTTGCATAAATTATCCACTGTACCTATTATGGAATACGAATTAAAATAATATTCTAAATTTCCATATAAATTACTCAACATACCATTACAAAAGATGAAGCGTCCCAGTTTCTACAATAAAACTAAAATATGCTTTATTAACATCGCAGGATTTGGTAATCACATTCTTACACCAGAGTGATACAGATCGGCCCTAACGGGTCAAACCACAAGAGACGCAGACCTGAAAATCTAAGCAATGAAATATAAAACTGTAGGCTAATCTAACTCACGCCATAGTTGGGAAGTAGGTCGTAACTCTTACTCGTTCTTAGACCAATATATGTCCATAGCACTGAGAAAAACAACAACAAAGCAAATGTGAGTATATATGTACTCAGCAGCCCACCTTACTCTATAAGAAGTTAGAGGAAGGCTCACTCTATCTGCTAAGGTATACCTGTAGTTCAAAGGGGGTTTTGCGTAAAAGTATTTCTACGCAGGGTTCGAGCTAGTTTGTAAGTTTTAATCTTTTTGAAACTTGGGTTTTTTTTCTCAAAAGATGTTGCCACTGGACTTGCCGGTCCAAAGTGGCTCATGGCTTTCTAGCCAACACATTTTTCCATACATCCAGCATCCACTGCAAAACCAAAAACCATTTTTATCCCATCTCAAATCAATTTCATTTTATTTAAGAAAACTGCTAACTGAACAATCTAAGCCGTAACTCATCCATACCAGTGGACACGAACTATTCAAATAGGTTTACTCTAATCAGAGGTTAAACTAATTCCCACAAGTTAGACTTCAGTGGCACGTTACCGTCGTAACTGTCCGAATTCTAAATCAAGCCGTTGCATTTGCTTCATCACCTAGCAAAACTATAGGGGTTTGAACATCCGAGTCACTCCAGTATCCCGCGCCACTCTTGTTGACACCTACCCATTCCTTAGTCCCATCTGCGCTAGCATAGAAGCTACTAAGCTATCTACTCCGGTTCGAGTCTAACCAATGCCTCATACAGAGCGAGTAGTTGTCCTAAGAATTATGCAAGATGAAAATCATAACTGCCCTTGTGAAGAGCTCAGGTAGAATCTTTCCCACTTTTCAAAGCTCGACCGCGCGAGCAATGCACCTATCAAGTATTCTCTACGAATCCCGAGACATGGAGTAACCACGAATCGCTAAGTTACCCGTTCATACCCTGCCCTTATGGCTGTTTCGACGCGTAGCCGTATTCTGACAAGGTCGGTTGCCGAGGTTCTTTTTCATTTTATTTCAAAAACCACACACACATCCATTTTTCCATACCCTCTATATTCTACATCCATAACTGTCAAAGATTACGATAGATAAGTTAAATGAGCGATCCCACCTATGCACACTATGTCTAGAGTAGGTTTAGGTGGCTGTATATTTTGCAGGTTAACCTTAGCAAGCAAAATATGCAAGTTTTATGTGATTAACAGAACAAAGATTGTGTTTGCAAAACATAAAAAATTTATGCATCAATTGGTGATTTCAGTTGGCTTGCCTTACAACTCGAAGGGTGAGGGGGTGACGTATGATCAGTATACTTTCTCCGGTTTCCTGGTTAAATGTCCCAGTGATTGGACTGATTGGCCGCTTTGGGGCTTCCTATATGCACAAACAAGAAATACACGAATCGAGGCATAATATTAGCTCAACGGGTTTGGTGGTGTAGAGCTTTGATTGCGGAGATAAGAGTCTGCTGGATTCTTACTGGTGGTATTACTGCAAGTAGTTGGGGTGTAGCGAGTTTTCGGACGAGTTGGCAGGCTCAGTAATGACAATTACGGAGACGCTTAGGTAGGGGTGGTGGACGCAAGATGCGATGGTGACAACGCCGAAGGGGTGGCGGTCGCATGTTGGTGTTTTGGAGAAGATCTTTTTTGAAGTGATGGAAAAAACAATGATGTTTCAAATGATTTTCGGTATCGTCGTCATCTGAACTCAGACTCGGACAAACTAAGACAGGAACCTTTAAGATTTTAAGTTAGATTACTTCTGATCGGGCTGATGATGACAGAGCGTGCGGGAACTCGGTCGGGCTAGAGGTCACCTTCGTCGGTCGTTTTCTCTAGTACTACCTAATAACAGTAGCAGTGCTCTAATTCTTCTCGTCCGCCCACAGAAAGCAATACAAGTTTCGTATAGCGCAGTTCACCAGGACTGAAGAACTTATTTTGTTGTTTCTCTTAGAAGAGAACTTATTTTGTTGTTTGGTTCCTCTCCTAGAGTTTGGTTCGTGGCATAAGTTGGGATGGAACCATTGTGTCCTACAAAGCCTCCTGTTTGGTTGAAGAAGTGAGGAATGTTTTCAAAAAAAATATATATTCTCTTTAGATTTGGGATAGATTTTGCAACGTATCTATTTCGCTTGGAATGTCATAAATACTAGTAGGCCCTGGCTTCAAAACTAGAGTGCATTTGTTCCATCCATGGAATTTGTGACGGAACTATTTGTAGGATCAATTCATACTTAGATAGGCAATCAGAGGGGATGAATGATTGCGGAAGCTAAATATAAATTTTAACACTGCCCCCCAACATAAAACCATATTAAATCACGTTTTTCAAATCTGGACAGAATATAACCTCGTCACTTACAACTGATGTGGAATAAAAACCGTAACTCCAATATAGCTGAATTTTTAACAGCAGAAACTAGATAAAATTATCTAAACAATCCAACTGGAATCACGTCAAACGGAGTTCCGGATCAAGAGATATTAACGAAATAAGATGGCTGTGTCAGAATATGACGAGAATTGATTAAGCCCTAATTTCGTGATTAAGCACAATCCAAAAATAATCAACCTACCAAACTTTGCTAATCACTGTCTTGATGCCCTAGCAGTAGTATAGATGAATCAAATCAACTTGAGAAGTTGAAACAACGAATCAATCTAAGAGAGCAAACCGGGCATGCAAGATGAAAAAGCAAAGAGCGCGATTACCAACTCTTTTGAAAACCTTGATCTTTATTGCACCAAGAGTTGATTACAAGATGCTCTCCAAAGCATCCAAAAGATTTCTCCACGAAATCCTGAAACACTAGATGAGAACGAGAACGGAAGCCGTGCCGTTGTCTGTTGTCGCACGTAAAAAGACCACCGAACCTACAGCTCGGTCTCCTATTTTTTTCTACAAGCGAAAGTCCGAACCATAAAACTGTGGTTCATGGGTTCATGCTCATGCTTGCACTCCAGGTCTCTAGCTCGACTGATGGAGCATGCAGATTGCAGCACACTAGATATACCAAAGGACGGTTTTGTAACGTAACGTGTAATAGGGTGGAGTTTGAAATGGTCCTGTGCTTTGTTCCCTCCTGTTGAAATCAGAGGGAGTACATTTTGGCTGGAGTACTGCTGTACGCGTGCGACCCAAATCACCCTTGCCTCTAACGTTGAGTGCGGCTTGGAGAACTATCCATTCTTCAAATTCAAACTCCACGTCATGTACAGTGTTACTACATTGTAAATTCCGTCCTTGATAACTCTGCTGAACACAACCTAACTATACAAAATATAAAAAGGTCGGCTAGGGAGGAAAAATTGCAGAGGTAGGGAACAATGCACCATAATGCGCTACCCCCCCTGTCGTTGTGGAGGAGGAGAGGCGCCGATGTGGCAGGACTTGGCGGCGAGCGCATGCACCTAGGTGCCGAGGCGTGGCTTGCCCGCGCGGGCGCAGGCGGTGAGGAGGCTAACGAAGGTGACTCGGTGGGGAGCAACCCGTCAGCGAGGCACATGCAGGCGAGGACCTCGCCCGCGGCTGTGGTGGCTGTAGGACCGAGACGTGCGACTAGAGGAGGGTGAATAGAAGCACTTGAAATCACAAAATCACAAACCCCCAAGTGAAAACCGAAACTAAGCACCGTCCACTTAACAGATACGTGCCTAGCAGCGCAATGATGCCGTCCACTGTGAGGATACGCATCAATACAAGAAAGCTCAAGATCCGAACCAGAATGACAGCGGAGCAACGGATTTTGCAATAACCGCCACAAGACACTTACCGCACCTAGGTACGTCTCACTGACTCACAGTAAGCAAAGAGATTGGTCTTAAGGGAGGAATGCTAAAATCCGTAGCATAATCACAACGGAAAAACAAAACTGGGAAGAACACAGCAGCTCCTTGGCAAGGACCGGACTGTCCGGTGGCCAACACCGGATTGTCCGGTGGGACCGGACTGTCCGATGGGAGGTTCCTGTTGCCGGATTGTCCGGCGGCACTGCCCGGACAACGCCTCACGCCGGACTATCCAGTGGGCGCTGCCGGACTATCCGGTGGAACCGGACTGTCCGGTGGCCTCTGCCGGATGGTCCGGTAGGGTCGCAGAAAAGACTTTTTCAAATCCAAACTTGATCAAACCTTGTCCAAGCTTCACGAAATTTAGCACAGGATTATCTGGACCCTATTTCAAAGTTATCCCCAAAAGATCAACTCAAGGTAACCGCGGAATCAGTGGGAATTTCAGATCATGTGAAATGGCCATCCTTGGGCAAGAAAGGGGAAAACACAGAAGAGGCTTGCTCGTGGCAATCCAGCAGGATTGAGATGAACTAAGTCATGATCTCCACGTCCTAGCAAGTCCAGAACATCAGCAAGGAAAGGGATTCAAGCTTGCCCAACAAAAACACCCAAAAAGCAAGGATTGAACCCAAAAACCAAAGAGAGAGGGGGAGGAGAAGAACACAAGGTTGCTGCACGAATTTGCTTCGATTAAGTGCCCAAGATGGGTCTAAAGATTCAGCATACAAGCAGAAATTCGTCCCAAGCAACCACCCTCACCTTCCCTCAAGATTAGGAGGCTAAATCCTACTCTAACCTCCCTAACAATGGAGCTCAAAGCTTAAGGACGAAAATCACCAAGTGAAGACTAATCCTAGCAGCCAAGAGACCCTCTAATGACCTGCCTTGGACCTATTTATACCCGAGTGCTATTTAGACAGTTTTGCACTTAGGTCCCTACAGCTAGACAAACCCTAAGGACTCAAACAAAAGATTATAGGATATTTCGGGACGGACGACCACGATGAAGTCTCGATCTTCGTAAGTTCCACGCAATCGTCGGATGCTCTCCACGTGGCCAGTAGTCCAATCCGCGATCCGCCCCCGGTTTTGAAGTCAGAAACCGTGAAACTTTAGGAAGTCTCCGCCTGGGCCGGATTTGGCCCATCTTCTCTATCTTGGCGAGTCGTGGCCCAACTCACCAAGGCTTGGGTAGCTTGGATGACGGTTTTGAGCCGAAGCCGCCAAAGCCTCCCTCGCACGCCTTCGCGCCACGCATTCGGGTTGGAGCACCGCGGTGGCGCCCGGCATCCCCTGTCCATCGGGGCAGCCTCGCAGTCCTTCGGAGGACTTACTCCTGCTGTCGCCATGCCGCTCCTCCGTATACCGAACTCCTATGGCCGACAGACGCCGAGTGTGCCTCCAGTCCTTCGGAGGACTTCCCTCTACCTCCAGTCCATCGGAGGGCCTCCTGTCCATCGGAGGTCACGTGCCCAAGTCCTTCTGGGTCTTGCTACCGTTGACAATCACTCATCACTCCAGAGGCAATGGAGCCGGTCCATTGGCTCTCAGTGGCGTGGCGAGGGAGGCAATGAGGAGAAAGGTAGTGGTGCGCGGTGGCTGAATGGTGGAGGGCGTGGGCGACCGAGTGGTGGAGAGTGGTCAGCGACCGAGTTCCGGGGAGTGGCGGTGGCGGTGACAGAAAGGAGGAAGGCGGTGGTTATCGGCGAATGGATCCAGCGTCGATGGGCGAACGAGTCTCTACGGGCAGAATAGGCTGGGATTAACTTTCCAGGGGGGTTTGGTATTTTTGTTTTGCCTTTAAATGGTGTGGTGGGATGGTTTATGTGTAAAAGAAGCACATCACCGTTGAATGGCCATTGAACACACCAGAACAGTCGCTTGCACGCTTGCACAATTGGCCTGATTCCACCCAAGTTGCTGCCCTGTCGCATAAGGCTATTGGAAGAGCCACACTATTACCCTGCGAGCCATTTCCTACGCCAAATCAAGTATCGGTGCCATCTTACGGTATACCTTCTTCTCTCTCATCGATGGTGGTGGTGCAGCTGCTTCTTGTGCCATGGCCTAGACAGAGGTGGAGGGCAATCGACGACGACGAGAAGCACCATCGGGCGGCATATCTGGTCAGAGGAGGCACTATGGGTGGCGGTGAGTGGCTGTGGGCGATGGATCCCCGCTCTAGGGTGACCGGGCTTTGAGCTGAGGGGGCACAATGAGAGCTCTAGGAGGCCATAGATCTAGGGCTTTGGTTGCCTGGTTGTGCAGGGCGCCGAAGCTGGCCGACCTATGGTAGCCTCACCAAAGGAGCGAGCTAAAGTTGGAGAGGAGGCTCTGCACTAGTGGCGGCAAGTGCGTGGTGTCCATGGCGAACAAGGACGGGTGCAGGGATGTAGGCAGGCTCCCCGGTAGGTACTGTGTTCGCTAAGTACTGTGGAAAAAAACTAAAAAAGAGGGGGAGGTAGGGGCTGAGACACCTACCGGCGCCTGCTACCCCTGGGATCTGCACCCCTAGATGGGTGACACATAGACCGTCGGCACTAGCTGCTCAAGCCGGCAGTTGGCGCACGTGTAGCAGAGGCCACCGCCGCAGAGGTGGCGGGGTGGATGCTGGACGAGGGTGGGCGGCGGTGAACTTTTGGATTGGGGGAAGTAAGGAGAGATTGTGTGGAGAGGTAAGAAAATACTAGGATATAAGATGTAAAGTAAGACAAACGCGAATAATTATATACTGTATTTCAAAATCTTCATCACTAAAATAGAATCTTGATCACTAAAATCTTAATCGCATAACAACTTATTATCATCACCGCACGGATTTGAAGTGGAGATGGGTCATGCTCATGCACCCCGAAGCACGCAGACTGTCTACCTGGAAACCAGAGCCCCCACGGCACGCAGAAGACTTTGCTGAGTCCAAGTCTCTGCGGGCCTCGTCACCACGATCGATGATAGAAACACTAGAATAATTAAATAAATAAACAGCAAACCTGCCCCTCTCATTGGTTGCTCCACGACCGATCAACACTTGTCCGCCTCGCCTCGCGAACTGAACTGGGGCTACCGTGAGCGCAGGCCGGGCAAGCATATGGATGGCGTACGTGGTGTGCCCTGTGCCCTGCAAGACTTGCACGAGTCTTGTGTCACGTCGTGATGCTGATCGTTCGATCGAGGTCACCCGCCGCCGCCGCCTCTTCTACATACGGTTCTACTGAATAGTACCCACTACCAGTGAACAAAGCCATCGTTGGAACCCGCTTTCACTTTCGGATTCTCTACCGGGACTATAGAATAGAAGTGAGACTAAGAACCTCTCAACTTTGGTTCTGGTTATAGGAACCGGGACTGATAGTTCGTAAAAAGACTGAAACTGTGAAAGAGTATGTGAAAATACTAGGATATAAAATGTAAGATAAGATGAACACGAATAATTATATACTGTATTTCAAAATCTTTATTATTAAAATAGAATCTTGATCACTAAAATCTTAATCGCATAACAACTTATTATCATCACCGCACGGATTTGAAGTGGAGATGGGTCATGCTCATGCACCCCGAAGCACGCAGACTGTCTACCTGGAAACCAGAGCCCCCACGGCACGCAGAAGACTTTGCTGAGTCCAAGTCTGCGGGCCTCATCACCGCGATCGATGATAGAAACACTAGAATAATTAAATAAACAGCAAACCTGCCCCTCTCATTGGTTGCTCCACGACCGATCAACACTTGTCCGCCTCGCCTCGCGAACTGAACTGGGGCTACCGTGAGCGCAGGCCGGGCAAGGATATGGATGGCGTACGTGGTGTGCCCTGTGCCCTGCAAGACTTGCACGAGTCTTGTGTCACGTCGTGATGCTGATCGTTCGATCGAGGTCACCCGCCGCCGCCGCCTCTTCTACCTACGGTTCTACTGAATAGTACCCATTACTAGAGAACTAAGTCATCGTTGGGAACCCGATTTCAGTCTCGGATTCTCTACGGGACTATAGAATAGAAGTGAGGCTCACCGGGACCGATTGGTTCGTAAAATGGCTGAAACTAAGAAAGAGTACGTGAATCATCTAACCACTACAAGTCATTGTCATATCTTACTCCATAAAAGATGCTTCTCTTTTTTTATAAGTGTTTGAAAGGCTTTAGTCCCAATTAGTGAGGCTTTAGTTCTGACTGATGTTATCAACCGGGACTAAAAGTCTAGACTAACTTTAGTACGTGTTGGTATTATCAACTGGTTGGAGTACCACATTTCAAATTGGAACTGATTTTTCTATTAGTCTTAGAATCAGTCCATGTTCTATTTTACACCGAGATGGATGGACGGATTGCCCATTTCCAACAGTGACCTAAATAATGTCCAGGTTAAATTCGCGTACAGCTCACGGAAAGTGAAACTAGGTTTGTATGTACTATAGCGCAGTTGACCAGGACTCTTGTCGTGGTTCTCGTTTTTTTCTTTCAGACTTCCTCCCTACAGTACTGTAGAATTATTTACTGGACGTGGATGATGTAATAATAACGGTCTATATTAGACTAGTGTCATCAGAAAATGAAAATAGACGTAAAAAACACCGTTTGCATACTATATACAAAATAAAAAAACACTGTACGTATGCACCATCCGGTGACACTGATATTATACGGAGCTAGCTAGCACGAGCGTACGACCTGAGGTCGTCCAGACCACTTCACCCTAATCACCACAGATAACAAAGCAAGCTAGCACCTCTGGCCAGCAGTAGTATATATAGTACCTACAGCCTGATTAATAGTACTGTATATGTCAACTAAATATCGTAGCAATACCTAGAGCTGATCGATGATGAGGTACCCAGCAAGGCTTTCTCTCACCTTCCTCCGCCCTCTCCTGATGCTCTGCCTCCCGGCCGTCTGGTTGCTAACCGCCGCAGCCGACGTCCCACCGGTGGCGCACCGGCCAGGCTGCCCGTCCAAGTGCGGCGACGTCGACATCCCGTACCCGTTCGGCATCGGCGATCAGTGCGCCATCCACCATGGCTTCAGCCTCGACTGTAATCGCGATGTCAACGGCGCCGACAGGCCTTTCAATGGGCCCTTCGAGGTGACCAGCATCTCCGTGCCCGACGCCAAGGCTCGGATGAAGATGAACATCTCCTGGCAGTGCTTTGACAGCCAGATGAAGCGGACGTGGCACACATGGTGGGAAAATTTCACTTACACGCCGTTCAGGTTCTCAACCGAGGATAACAAGATTTTCGTCATCGGCTGCAACTCGCTCGCCTATATCACAAGCAAATACGTAAGTTGTTGTTTTGAACACCATACATGCATGCATGACCCATGAAGCATCGAGACGTGCAAGAGGGAGTGAATTTGATTTCTAATTTCGAAAAAGTGAATTGCATGGTAGGTCCATAAACTAATTCCACGGTACCGTATCTAGGTCCATAAAGTTCTAAAGTGATCATTTAGGCCTTTTACCGTGTTACCGTTTTAAGCGGTTCTTTCTAGTGTAAATCTAAGTCCACAATTGGACCTCAACCAATCGAGAATGTAAGGTTGATGGACCAAGATGATAACTTTGAAAAGTTAAAGGACCCAGATGATCACTTTCTGGTTAGTACTGTGGAATAAGTTTAGGGACCTGGCATGTAGTTTACTCATTTCGAAACTTAAAATTAAATCCTATCGTCCAAATCTCAATTTAATCTAGTGCCTAGAAAGTGTATCTAGATTGCTACACGATAACAAAAGGTTGCAATCTAGAGCCAAGCATGCAATCTTAATATTACTAATTGGAGGACTCTTTCCACGTTAATTCTCATGAGACGCTCTAAAAAAAATAAATCCTAAAATTTCTTAGAAAAAAAAGCAAAACATCCGGCCATCCATTTATTTCTTGAAATAATAATAATCATTGGATTAACCCTCCACCTCCACGTACAGCCCCTACGTAAACACAACCCTAGACGCCTCCTACATACAGCGCCCAACCTGAGTTTCTGTCTCCCAGCATACGTAGCAGCTGCCGAAGTTGCCTTCACGTAACAGCTGCCAGAGTTTCTGTCGCCCAACTTACGTAGCAGCTGCCGGAGTTGTAGCCTCCCGGTTGCTGCAATATCACCATCGTGACGTCATGCCCTAACTATGTCCTGCAATTTTGCATGGCTGCGCCTCCCTCCCAGCCTGATCGTGGTGGAAAACATCTTCAGTGGCCGAAAAGCAAATGTGCTCTACCTATTTGGGAGCAACCAGCAGGTGTCCGTGCTGTTCCGGATGACGTGATGGATGGAGCCGATCTTCTAGAGGTGCTCAACATAGGTGCAGGGGACAGAAAGGTTAATCCAAATTCATTGCTGCACCTATGCATATGTTATCCGTGCACTACATGCATAACCCCAAGACCAAGGTGGTGGGCACGCTCGACATGATTGGCCTCTCCAAGCGTGTTGGCGCATGATTTCTGTTCACGACCAGCCGACGAGGTGTATGGCGACCCATAGACAGATCAATGAGGCCAACTGGGGCAACGTCAACCCCATTGGCCTCCTTAGATGCTACGACGAGGGGTGAGGGCAAGAGCAAGGATCTTCAATGCCTATGGCCCCGACGTGTGCATCACGACGTACGAAGCGTGCATAGTTAGCAACTTCGTCGCTCAGGTATGGTCGTCAATCAGTGATTGTTCCCAATTTAGTCATGCAATGCATATATGCGTGAGAGACCACGAGTGGATAAGTTACATACGTCCTCACATGTTGCTCTTTTTTTTTGAATAATTGTGAAAACACATATTTGCACATAATAAACTTATGTATATAAAAATAACCGAATTATATATTGTCATTGCAACTACGTTTTCAATCGACAAGTTGCAAAAGTCAGCAAAATGCTGAGCGAAATTAGACTAGGAATTTAGTTTCATCTAATGTTCATAAAATAATTGTGGCCATCACGGTTCCTCACAAGCTTTCAAGCGCCATATATGCAGATCTTGGATTTATATCAAATAACATGTAGGTCATAAACAAGTTCTATGTCATATTATGTGTATTGTATTTATCTCCTAAATCATTACAACAACGTAAAAAAAATATAGCCATGTAAATATGCATATCCTAAAAACCCGTGCAACGCACGGGTTAACGGACTAATTCTAGGAATATAAATATGGAAAGTAAGTGCGGAAACTAAATAGCATAAAAGCAATGCGGAATGTAAAGGAAGAGAGGTAAGGCTATTTTTTCCCAGCTGTAGACCACCGGACAGTTCGGTGTGTCCAAATCACATAGGGACACCTTGGACACTCCCTCGGCCAAAAACGTCCAGTGAACACACCCTGACGGTCCAGTGCATACTCTAAAAATTAGGTTTTGCGCTGTTTTTAACTCAAATTGATTAGGAATATTTCGAGTGAGTTATTTAGTTCACATAAGTGTTGGTGGAGTGCATTTTAGCACTTTTTAGGTGTATAAGGTTTATGAGCAAGATAGATTTGAAATTGAGAATATCATTGACCAAGATCTATCAAGCTACTCACCTCGACCCTCTTGATAGTACGATTGTCTACAAATTAGTAAAAGAAACTCCAAGTGTCATTCTTTCAACTTTTCGACACTTAGAGCTAGCAATCCTTGATCTTCTCGCTAGAGAATCCAATCCAAAGCCGTTCTTCATGAAATTGAAGATGAGGGATCACCTTTAGTCAACCAATGAGCACGATTATAACAAATGTGTCCTTCGTATCATGAACTCATTAATAACATAATTAAGGCTGTTATTAATCACCGAAACAATTACCTTTAAGAGTCATGTTTCTCACAATCCATCTTGTTACAAATTGGAGACTCTCCATGTTAATCCCCACCAAACACACTAAAAAAAAAAGATGAATCATAGACATTCTCACAAAATCACAAACATCTAACCGTCAACAATGTAGCTCTAATAATAGTAGCCTTTAGATTTATTAGATTTTCTAAAAAAATACCCACCATGCCATTACGAAAGATGAATTAAATTAACCTCTAAATTGGCATATAAATTATTCACCATGCCATTATGAACGGTGAACTAAAATACCTCATAAATCTGCATATAAATTACCCACCATGCCATTATAAAATGTATAAATTAAATAGCCCCTAAATTTGCAAATAAATTACCAACTATGCTATTATAGAAGATGAATTAAAATAACTTCTAAATTTGCATATAAATTACCCACCATAACATTACGAAATACTGAATTAAAATTATCACTCTAATATTACTAAATATTAAATAAAATGGCACCTAAACCCTAAAGTACAAAGATATGTTGTTACAAAAAATTAAATAACAAAAATAGGCATATATACATATGTATATATATATATATGTCTATATATGTATATATATATGTATATGTATATATATGTATATGTATATATATATGTATATGTATATATATATATGTGTATGTATATATATGTGTAGTGCATATGTATGTATGTATATATGTATGTATGTATATGTATATGTATATATATCTAAATTATTAATTGTTGCTATTGTTAGGATTGTGTATCCATTTTTAATACATATGCCTTCTAAAATTCTAACCCGTGCGAAAGCACAGGTTGATAGACTAGTGTCTTATAATAATTAAAGAACCTAATAATAACAGCTAAATTAAAAATAATTATTCGTCTTGCATCTGTTCCATTGTGCAGTATAGCATAGGTTGCTTGTCCGAATGCTACGGTGATCCGAGAAACACGAGCTCCTGCTCAGCTGGCGCTGGCTGCTGTGAGGCGGATGTCCCTACTGACATGGGGTATTGTCGACCTTACTTCAATCCAGACTACAACTCCACCGGGTGCAGCTACAGTGTAGTCATGGAAGCGAAGGCGTTCAGCTATATCACAGCATATAGGCAGCGCCCAGCAGCGTTTTGGGATGCATACAACGGCAGAGTTCCAGTTGTATTTGACTGGGTAATTAGACCGTACACATGCGAGGATGCTAAGACGAACTTCAGTTCATATGCGTGTGTGAGCCAGAAGAGCGAATGTGTCAACACCACCAACCGGCGGAATGGCTACCGCTGCAAGTGCCAGGACGGGTATCAAGGAAATCCGTACGTCGCCGACGGATGCACAGGTTCCTAATTATTCTGCTCTCGAAAAACATTCGATGCGATCAATACTTCTAATGCGTAGTATATGTGATGATTATGATGGTGATGATGAAATTAAAAGAAGTTTTGTTTGTGATTCAATTTCAGATATCGATGAATGTCTTCAGAATACTACGAATACGTGCGCAGCCATAGGGGCGACTTGTCAAAACACACCGGGGAACTTTTCCTGTACATGCCCACCAGGCAAAGCAATGATGAATACTATGTGCATGACAAAACAGAAGTCCTCCACATGGGTGATACCAGTTATAGGTAGGTATATTCTAGTCCTGCCTTTAGCAAGAATATAAATATGATAGAGTCCAAGCATGCTCTTAGCAATCAACTTCTTCTTTGTATTATTTCCTACAACCAATTTCTGGTGATCTCATATCGGTTGCATATATTCTTCTTTTCATAACAAAAAAAAGAATTGAATCATGCAGGCACAAGTGTTGGACTAGTCGTCCTTTTCTTCACCGCAACCTGTGCATGCTTGATCCACCAAAGAAGAAAGCTACAGCACATCAAACAGAGATACTTCCAGCAGCACGGAGGCACGCTATTGTTTGAGGAGATAAAATCACAGCAAGGCAGCATTGTTTTTGAAATATTCTCAGAAGCAGCGTTGCAAGAAGCCACCGACAGGTTCAGCGAACAACGGGTGCTGGGTCATGGAGGACATGGAACTGTGTACAAGGGGCTTCTCAAGGGTGACGTCGAAGTGGCTGTAAAAAGATGCACAACCATTGATGAGCAGCACAGGAAAGAATTCGGCAAGGAAATGCTAATCCTCTCCCAAATCAACCACAGGAACATCGTCAAGCTGCTGGGCTGCTGCCTTGAGGTGCAGGTCCCCATGCTGGTATACGAGTTCATCCCGAACGGCACATTGTTCCAGTTAATCCATGGCAACCATGGGAGACACATCAGTTTGGCTACACGCGTGCAGATCGCCCATCAGTCCGCTGAGGCACTCGCCTACCTGCACTCTTGGGCATCCCCACCGATCCTCCATGGTGATGTCAAGTCTTCAAACATCCTAATTGACCACGATTACACTGCCAAAGTATCAGATTTTGGAGCTTCTATCCTAGCACCAACTGATGAATCACAGTTTGTGACGCTTGTTCAAGGAACTTGTGGTTACCTTGACCCAGAGTACATGCAGACATGCCATTTGACGGACAAGAGTGATGTGTATAGCTTCGGGGTTGTTCTCCTAGAGCTGCTAACACGCAAAAAGCCTTTCAACCTTGATGCACCTGACGACGAGAAGAGCCTAGCAATGAGGTTTATTTCTGTGACAAAAAGGGGCAAGTTAGAAGAGATACTGGATGATCAACTGAAGGATGAAGAAAATATGGGGTTTCTCGAAGAGATTGCAGAGTTAGCAAAACAATGCTTGGAGATATCTGGCACCAATAGACCATCGATGAGGGAAGTCTCCGAAAGGCTTGATAGGTTGAGAAAGGTGATGCAACACCCATGGGCACAACAGAACCCTGAGGAGATGGAGTCCTTGCTTGGAGAGTCATCCTTAGCGAGCTGTGAGATTACCATCACTGGAAATTTAAGCATCGAGAAGAAAGCTGCCATGAGTCTTGCATTGGGACGTTAGTCACCATTCACCAATTCACCGTCCTATGATCGAATAGCTTATAATATTTCAATATCAATCCTTCAATAAGATGACATTGCCTTATCAATAATTTGCAGTTGTATCAATGATCTTACCCATGAGCTGCAATATATTGTTATGACACACTAAGTATAAGCACTCTTTATTGTATCAATTAGTGCATCAACACGTGTGAAAAGAGCCTTAGAATACATGTGTTGGATATTGGTAGGTACTCATGGACAAAAATAATAAGGCTATAACCACTAGGTTTATTCTCTGAAACCATTGTCGAACAATACAATCAGGCATTACATGGAACGTCATGTCTTCAAATGACCACAAATTGGGTTCTCCTTGTCCCCACCCGTCATGCTCATATTCGGCAGTTGGGACATAGTATGAGCTAAACAACAATAACAAATACAACAGTATAATTTTATTGATACATATCGCAACCATTAACCATAACATGAAGAGATAGAAAAGAAAAAGGCCAGCAAAGTCTCTCATCCTGCTGATTGCACCACACTACCAGTGGGAACAACTCTAGCCTACATGGTTTTATCAAGGATTATCAAAGACAACAACAGTGCCTGCATCTGCTTGTGCGAGGCATGTGTTTATATGTTAGTTATAGTTTGCCTCGCGTGAAATGTGTCATATGTACAACAGTCCTCCCTCCACCCCAAAAATTGTAAATGCAATCAGCAACTTCCATTTCGTCGTTCTGATTTTATTGCTTCATAAGAACCCATAACCTCTTTGAATTTTGCCTCAGCAACCTCTGCATACGTTT
Source organism: Paspalum vaginatum (assembly GCA_030272315.1). Classification (NCBI taxonomy): domain Eukaryota; kingdom Viridiplantae; phylum Streptophyta; class Magnoliopsida; order Poales; family Poaceae; genus Paspalum; species Paspalum vaginatum. The sequence continues at coordinate 46,404,338 of CM059013.1, read as the reverse complement.
AGCATAAATCACTACAGTGTAAGCATTCCTCAAACAGCATCCTCGCCAAAAGAGGCACCTTTTGAGCATAAAATAAGCATAATGGACATATGTTAGCTTTTACAAAAGGAGTGGGCAGAAATAAGGAGCTGCATTACCTTTGTTGTTTTGGTTTTGGTCTGGATGATACTCCATTGCTTTTCTTCTGAAAGCATTCTGAAATGCAGTCACCAAGCAAGTAAGCAAGCCAGATAGATGATTGTCTAAAAGCTTGTTGCATCTTACATCAAACTAAACCAACATAAAACACGCAAAAGCCAAATTTTCAGTCGATTAATGAAAACTGATATTTTAAGAGCTGGGCACAATAGGGGATAACAGAAAGCTTGGACACGAGAATGTCTACTTGTGCAGTGATCCCTTGCATACCTGATTTATCTATCATGGATACAGAGCACATGATTTATTCTACTAGTTCAGTGATCCAGCACACTGGACTACTGGAGGAAGCTTATAAGCAAATGTCGTTTTTTTAAAACACCTAAACATATATACTATAACATCTCCCGCTCCCTCTAACTCATAGGTACAATTTCAGAATTGTTGAGAGCACCTTACAAAAGTTGTGTAAAAAATCTTTAACATTTGTGAATTTAAATTCTCTCATGTTTTGAACTATCCCAACACAAAACTGGAGAGGAAGTACAACGAAGTTTAACAGAGCATATTGCACTCTTTTAAGCTATAAGATTCATTAGACAGAAAATGATAAGGTGAGAAGGCATACCTTAATTTCAGCATCTGAAAATGGCTCCGGTCTTGACCTTATGCAATGAAAAGAAAAAACTTCAGTTATGGACAATCATGATGATATCAAGGCACAAGATATGCAACCTAAAGTGTGCGAAAAGACTCAGAACAGCTGCTATTTATCTCTAGAAAGCAGGGTCAGAGTGATTATTCTTTTAGCCTGGAAACGCATCAGTGTACATCTACATGCATGTGGTGTACTAGTGCTTCTTTGCTAACATGCTTGACTTCCATAGATAGAAAATGTGGATATAAGGACATAAGGGAACAAAGAATGCTATTGCTTCACAACAAACTAGGCCATCATCACATACAGCTGACGATAAATGGGACATTCATTTATATGAAAGAGTGTTAGTTCATACCTGTCAAGGCCCAAAATAGAATAGTGACGTGACATTGAGTAATTCATAGTTTCCCTGGGGATGGATTTGAAATTTGTCCTTTGATTAGCATAAAATGCTTCTGCATCCCAGTACCAGTCATCTCTGCGACTATGCTGATAATAGCTTGGGTTATGGCTTTCCCAAGTTCGATAATCCCGGCATTTACTTCTCTCCTTCTTGAATACATCTTGCATACGCCTTATGCGTTCCTACAGAAATCACTACTGTTAGCTGAGGATTAGTTGAAACAAACCAGGACACAAATACAAAGGGGGGAAAAAAATAGAACTAACATAGAGACATCAACCAGTAAGATAGTCCTGTACTTGTCAAGCACATATTGCCATAATGAACTAAAAGCACCAGATTCATATTCATATTTGCAGAATTGCAGATGTTCAAATTAGCTCAGTCCTTAATAGGCGAGCAGGGAACTGACCACTCGTTCCGTTTGATCCTCACTCCTATCACGCATCCTCTGGTAATAACGTTCCCAAGCTTCTCCACGCCGATTTGGCCGCTGACAAGGTACCTCTTCCCAGAACACGTACGGCTCAGACCTACTAAGCTTGAATCAAAGAAAAACAGGTTCATCACGAACGCTGCCTGCAGCACCGCCGTGGAGAGCTAAGCATCACAGAGTGATGATATCAGTATACACTATATTTATATATACCTGCGTGTAGAACCAGCTGACCGTCCGGCGCAGTTGGCCGACCTGCGTGGTAGCAACCAGAACACGATCACAAGTCGAAACGATCAAACGAATCAACTGAGATAAAGACGCCGTGGCCATTTCTGTGGATCAGCGCCACAACCACTGTACCACACTATAGAGGATACAGGAATAAGAAGCATCCCGAGGCCTAGTTTAGGGATCGACGGATATGAGGTGACTAAAGCGAGGGATCGATGCGGGTTACGGGGGGAGCGACGGACGTACGGCGGCGGTAGTGGCGGCGGCGCCGACGAGGGCGAACAGGAGTATGGATGAGGGGAAGGAGCCGGGGCTGTCCTCCTTCTCCGGCGGCCACCGATTCGCGTTGCGCTCGCCCGCCATGGCGGAAGATGGCCGCTCGCCGCCTTGCGCGCGCGCGTGGGGGCAGTGCGGTGCGGTGGTGACTGGTGAATTGGGGATCTGGAGGTGGGCGACGCCGGCGAGGCGAGGTGCGGTGCGGTCCGTCTATAAAAAAAACAAGTCATTCTAAGATTCAAAAGCTATGCTCCATACCAAATATTGCATCTTTAATCTCTAATTTAGAGAATTATGTTGTCAAATTGCTATTCTCCATCTAGAAACTTGGGAATGTTCTGCTTTTAATCAGACTGAAATTATTTAATCAATTAATCCCTTTTTCCTTCTTATTTTCACCTCTTAAATTGTTGGCCCACCCTCTCAATGTATTGATGTAATAAATATCTTATTTGCTTTACCACTTGTATATCATTTTTCTAGACCTATGGTACTTGTTCACGTATTCTCTAATCAACCAGCATAGATTAAACTGAAAGAGCCACTGATTGACACAAGAATCGATGTTTCTCAATCTAAAAGGAGTAGTGCATGATCTGAGATATCTCTAGTCAAGGGTTATACAGTGGACAAAGGGAACTTTTGTTCTCATCTTACTATTACTAGAACAAAAGATAAATCCTAAAAATTCTTACAAAAATCAGAAACATCCATCATGTAGCTCTAATAATATTAGCCATGAGATCTATTATATTTTTTAAAAAAATACTCACCATGCCATTATGAAAGATGAAATAAAATAACCCCCTAAATTTATATAAAGATTGCCACCATGCCAATATAAAATACGAATTAAAATATCCCTAAATTTGTTTAAAATTTACCCACAATGCCATTATAAAATATGAATTAAATAACTTCCTAAATTTGCATACAAATTACTCACTATTCCATTATAAAAAATGAATTAAAACAGGACATAAATTTGCATATAAATTAACCAATATACCATCGTGAAAGATGAATTAATATAATTCATAAATTTGCATATAAATTACCCGATGTGCCATCACGAGAGCTGATTTAAATAATCACCTCTAATATTATTAATGATGAAATCTATATCTTCTAAAACTCTAAACCGTGCGAGACCATGGGTTGATGGACTAGTTTTGTACTAACAAAGACCCTATTGAGCTTTTAAAAGTCGGCATTTCAAGATATTTGGTGCAAGTAAAGCACTCTAAGTTTAGGTTGCCGATACAAGTACTCTGGCCATGGCCCAACAGTTCAGCAGCTTAATTAGAAAGCGAACGAATTTAGGTACATGGTTATCTATATCTATATAAACTATGTAATTAAAACCCACCAAGGGCCATTCATTTTAATTCTCTCAATGCGCAGCACGTACACGCCATCATCTATTTTCCACCGTTTGATTGATAGCTCCTAAGTAATATCTGTCCGTCCATACACTAGGCCCGACGTCTCTATTGTTTCCGTCCACCAAGACTCCACTAGCCAGCCGTTATCCACAGAGTCTCATTGCCTCCTTCCGTTTCTAAAATTCAATTGTCAATGACTCAACGGCTATTCCGAGCACCGCACACTCATAGTCTCCCTCGGTCGTTTGCCTTTCCTCACACGATTTGCTATTCCATCACTATATAAATTCCCTTCTTCCCTGCCCTTCTGATATAGACCAAACTCAAATGGCCTATTCATCTAGCGAGCAACGTGTAGGATGCCAAGCGGTGGCCTGACATCCACGCGCCGGGCGACGATGACCAAAGAGGCTCGTAGCACGCTGGACCGACACACATGCAGCACGGGTGCAGCGTGGCCCTCGGCGCACCAACGTCGGCCATGGCAAGGCACACGGGATCAACGGGTAGCGGCAATTTCTCTCAACATGAGGGGGATGTCGAGGGCTCTTCCATTTGCAGGCGCATGTATGCCACAACAGCGCGCATTCAAAGGCAAAGGGGCAGCAGTGCTGGCAGCTCACGAAGGGGCAGGGCTAGCTCCTATTCTATTATAGAATATACTACGTGTACATATGATTTATTCATCTCACATCCAAAGTTCATGGATGCTTTAGCTTCATTGAAACCGCTCATTGTCCGCAGCATTAAACTACTGCCGATGTTAAAGAATGGCTTCGCTATTGCCAGCTAAAGATTCAACCTAGCCTGGGTGTAAAGCAACCTGTGAGCTAGGGAAAACACATGTAATGCAACTTGAAAACTCTACAGATGACAACCACTCAAGGATATGCCTTCTTCCAATCATGGTTGGATCAATGCGTGTATTGTTAACTCTGATAGCTAGCTGAACATTAGCTAAAATACCTCATCACAATCCAATTGCCGGATCATGTGGGTCAACAAATATAACTTCAATATCTAATTTCACGTAGTGTTGAACCTCTTTTTTTGTCTTCAGCATTACCACTGAATATTACGGCAGTAGAATCACCTTCATTCACCAAGTCTAAGCTCATACCCCAAAATCATGTCGCAACACACAGCATGAGGAGTCCCTCAAAATCCTATAGCCATTTCCAAATAATTTTCCCAGCAGCAACACGTGGGGTTTCACCTAGTTTGATTATTACCAGGGGATTGTTATATGTTGGTGATGATGGCATGGGGCGAGTAAGTTTTTGACAATAGAATTGATCCAATGGCTTATTATTAGAGGTTCTTTCCTTGTCACATTACATTATTTCGTGGCAATAACATGTGATATATATTCTCAACAAGAGGAGGAATATATTTCAAGTCAAATTTCGCCATTTTTTTAGCGCACAGGGGAGCTTGATTTTCTGCATCCATGATAAGGATGTGCGTGTACTTTAGTCACCGTCTTTGGCTGATGAGGCATCTTGGCGATCCGGCCGGTCTTGAAATTGTGCACGATTTTTAGGGAGTCTCTAATGTAAATTTAAATGTTATTTAATGCATTTTTCGTAATGGCGTGATGTGTAATTTATATAGAAAATTTAGGAAATTACTTTAATTCAAGTTTCATAATGGTATGGTGGGTAGTTTTGTAGAATAGAATGGATCCAATTATTATTATTGTCAGAGGTTACCCGATGGACAGGAATACGTTCTATATTTTGCAAGCTTTTTTAAATTTATCTTTTTTTTCTAACACGTCTCGGTTGCTTCTTTTGAAACCCTCGATCATAGTAAGATAGATTTCTTTTCTTTGTTTTTTCATCTTATAGGGCACATATATAATTAATTTTGCCTCTACATTTAAAAAAAACTATATAGCCATTAGAATTTCCACCTCTACATACATTATTTGATTTTGTTTTGTTGTATGCCACAACAGCCAAAGCTTCTTCATTGGAAACTGAAACTTCAGTAGACACTATATGTTTCATTTTTTTTTCTTAGATTGCAATGCCTCACAAAACATCGTTAAAAGTGGGAGTATCACGCCTATACAAGATATTCCAAAATTTATAAACGAACTTAGACAAAGAATATAAGACAATAAGACCACAAATCATCCTCATCATTTTTTACCTCCAAGGTCGATATGATCTCTTTGAAGGAAAACGTGTGATTTTGTATGAAACTTCCTGCAACATGTGTGCAGAAGTAATTTCGTATTCATGCTTTAGAATATGAATAATTTCATATTCATGCAACTTGCAGCTTCCTCTGTCCCAACTAATTTAGAGTTTTAAGCGTGGAATATGATACGCGTGATCCTGTTAGTTGCAGTAGTTCCGTGCATATTGAGTTTGGTTACCCCATGCATGCAATTGAGTGCCAGACCAAACCGATGCATGGTGGCCAACTGGGGTATAGAGAGGAAGGAAGAATGCCTGCATGAGATGGGAATAATAGAAAGAATAGAAAGGAGCCGACGGAGAATGCGATTTGAGTTTGGTTTCTATTATTTTAGTTGATAAATGGATAGATCTATGGGCTCAAACAAGAGTTGATTTTCAGACAAAATTTGAATCTAGTACAGTAGTGGGACGAAGAGAGCACGCTTAGTTAGAAATTTCCAGAAAAAATGCTAATGCTGTTTTATTAGAAACATAATACAGGCTACTGTATAGGTTCTCACACAAACATATATACCCAAAAGAAGAGCTTATAGAAGACTACACTTGCAGATTTTGAACACCACAATTCTCTCCTTGTTAACAGGGCACATCGCCTATAGACGCCCTTGTGCATCAATAAGACATAAATGACGTGAAACGTATAGTACGATCCTGAACTCCTGATGGACAAGGCGTGCAACCATGGCCATAAACTATCCAAATCAAACTCTTGGTTGGTTCTAAATAAAATGCTTATGTAAATTTTTAGAAATGCACGTATATCCCCATCGCATTCGCATGTGCGTAATCCATCACACCGGGCCTCTCTAATCGAGTTCTGTATATATCCCACATGTCATCTCTGACCATGCATCGTGCGTCAGGCTTGTAGATAGTTGCGCTGATAATTAACCTCGATTAATCGTTGACTAAATAGGCTCAAAACCATGCTTACGCAAGAAAAAAACTTGAACTCTTCAAACATCTACTTGTGTTATAGACGCTTTCTAGCAGCACGCACGTCTAAGTGTTTCTATCGATGATCAGTCCACGCGCGCATGCTCGATCAGGCAATAAAAGTTTGCATGGTTGCATCATGGTTGTTGTTGGTGCTTCTCATAAAAAATCGATTCATCAATCGGGTGACTCAACTTATTTTTCACCTCCGCGTCTTCGATCGATTTTCTGCTACCTCGATCACCCCGTCTTTAATTTGTCCCGGCTGCTCCGACGGGCCGCCAGCGTCGCACTCGATCGCGTGCTCTGACTCTACCCAGTCCTCCACCACCGCTCGCCGTGCCAAATTACCATTTGGTGCGCGCGTCGTGAGGGGGCACCGGCGTGCGTGCCCGGACGCACGCCACGTTGAACAGTCGGGACGCGCCGGCGGCGCAGGAGGGGGTAGGCAGGGCGGCGGGCAATGGATGGGGAGGCCGCGGCGAGGGTGCCGAGACACCGAAGGCATCCCTGGTGGCGGCAGGCGGGCGGTGGCAGTTAGGGTTCGAGGTTGAGGGCCGTCGGCGACCTTTCTCCTCCACCGCCGATGGTAAATAGGAGGCCCGGAGGCGGCAGCCGGCCCGGTGGAGGTGGCAGGCGAGACGGCGGCTGAGCGCCGGTCGGGCTGCGGGGGATGGCAGGCGGGGAGGGTCCGCGGCAGAGGCGAGTAGCTCCTGGGTTTAGCGGCGAGCTGTGGTAGCCGGCGGCGACGGACCGTGGGCAGAGCGGCGAGGCACTAGGGAGGCGCGTGGCCGTGGGTGGCGGCGGGAGGAGGAAGAAGAAAAAAAAAGGAAAAGAAGAAAAGAGCCACGTGTGGAGACCGGCAGCCGACTAACAAGAGGGTTGCTCCCGTGCGAAGTCCCCACCGATTTACCTCTCGTCTCCACGGCCAATGCAAAGGCCATAGGCAGTCTTTCCTTTAATTATGCCCGATAATGAGGTACTCGTAGCTCGCTTGAGCCTTCAGCCTCTAAACCCTAACCTCATCCGATCGAGATGAGTTAATGGGTGAAGAGATAAAAAATCAAGTGACAAAGGCCATTTGAACACTCGGGTGTAGATTACCGTAAAAAAAAAATACGTATAACCTTTATTGAGCTATCCATGCAGCACGCAACTTCTGTTCATGATTAAAAATAACCTTTATCGAGCTATCCATGCAGCACGCAACTTCTGTTCATAATTAAAAATACTAGATCAATCACACGTATGTATGCAATGCAACGTGTACCTTGTGACCATCTACTACCTGTTCATTCCCAACCACCCCCACCGCCCAATTGCACCCAAGGGCATTACTTCAAAATGTCAGCTCTCTCGGTCATACTATCATACTTCATACGTCGTGTCTTATACCCAAAAGAACCACTATTTACAGGACGTTACAAAAAATAAAGAGTAAAATCCATCTCCGGTCTCTAAATTTGTCCTAGTGTGTCAAACGGGTCCCTAAAGTCTCAAAGTGACTATCTCGGTCTCTAAACTTGTCTTGGTGTGTCAACCGGGTCCCTAAAGTCTCAAAGTGACTATCTCGGTCCCTAAACTGGTTTCGGTGTGTCAATCCGGTCCCTAAAATCTTAAAGTGACCATTTGTACTAGGACCGGGTTGAAAAACCAAAACAAGTTTAGAGACCGGGTTGAGACACCAAGACAAGTTTAGGGATCGGATTGATACACCCAGACAAGTTTAAGGATTGGGATGGTCACTTTGAGACTTTAGGGATCGGGTTGACACACTGAGACAAGTTTAGGGACCGGGATGGTCACTTTGGAACTTTAGGGACCGGATTGACACACCAAGATAAGTTTAGGGACTGGAGATGGATTTTACTCAAAAATAAATCATAGAAGTTCTCATAAAAATAAAAACATCCGCCCATCTATCGATAGTCTCTAATAATACTAGTCAATGTATCCATTATAATTTCTAAAAAATTACCCACCATGCCACTATGAAGATCAATTAAAATGATCGCATAAATTTGCATATATATTACTCAACATGCCATCGTGAAAGATGAACTATAGTATAGCGTAACCCCCTGAATTGCATATGAAATAGCCACCCATGCCATTATGAAAGGTGAATCAAAATAACTACTAAATTTACATATAAATTACTCTACATACCATTATAAAAAATACATTAAATTACCCCTCTAAATTTGAATACAAATTACTTCACCGTGCCTTTATAAAATATGAATTAAAGTAACCTTAAATTTGCACATAGATTACTTACCATGCTATCAGAAACTTGAATTCAAGTATCCCTAAATTTATACATAGAATACATATCATGCCGTTATGAAAGAATTTAAAGCAGCCCCGAATTTGCATATAAATTCTACACTATACCGTTAGAAAATATAAATATTAACTAAACTTGTTACAAATATTCTATTAAAATATGAACATGTGGAAATATTAAATGATAGAAATTTTGATTAATTGTGTGTCTTAAATTTATTTGCAAAATTATAACATTTATATTTCTTGCTAGTGTTACAAAATGTCACGATTAACAGTAATATACATTTATCCAAGTATGTTATGGCACATTGCTTTATAGGTCATATGCAACATTCCTGATAATTTTAGGCTGATTTCGTTGAAGGCATAAAGAGCCCCTTGGAACATAACCAAGATAAGATCAAATCATATGTTCGACGAATGCACCAAGATGAAGTGGAAAAAAAATACGAATCACCTAATTCGGACCCCAGACATGAAAATTTGAGAAACACAAAGTGCATAGCCTGATGAACTCATGTCAAATCTGAACCGCTCGATTTTTTTAATTGGCTCTAAAATTCATCCCAAAAATTTAGCTGAAGGAATGAACTATACTTTTTATTATGTGACTTTATGTAATCATATCTTTGATATATTGGTGGGGAATAACTAATCATCAAGTCATACCATCACCTGAAGTTGAAAAGAACAAATGTATTGCAAACTGTAAATTCGTGTGATCATAGTCTTAGCACTCCCACTGTGTTTCGTTAGAAAAATACAATCAGACATTAGAGATTTCTTGATAATGTTTTTGAAGGAGGTGATTCTATCAAACTCCAAAAGACACTAGATGGCAACAAGCAAGCTCTTCCACATAAAAAAGCAAGAGCACTTCCAACCTGGTGTGCAGAAAGATCAGCCAAGCTAGATTTGGAGGTTGGATTTTCTTGTCTCAAACCAATTAAGTCGAGTTTGAAATTAAAAACAAAACTCATGTACTTTTGCACAGAGGAAACCAAACAAATGCGTTAGAATAAAAAAGGCTAAAGCTTACTTTTGTAGAACTTCTGGCTAAGCCCTTTCTATCTTTATTTTTTTTTAAAAATAAAACCAATGTGTTGATTAATTAATAGGTGAAATTGGCGTTTATTATGTCATTTTGATCCAGCAACTTTGAATTTGGTTTAACAGTGTCTAAGATATTGGGGGATTTTGAACATGTTGGCTAGGGAAGTTGAGGGTTCAGGATGCTCTTCCACTATAACTATCTTACCATTACAAATTAGAGACTCTTTTTAGAACCTATATGTTAATCCTCACCAAATGCGCTAGGAAAAAAATAAATTCTAAAAATTCTCATAAAAATTAGAAACATCTAGCTGTTTATCAGGGATATCTAATAATTGTAACCATGAGATCTAGTATATTTTCTAAAAATCACGCACCCTGCCATTACAAAAGATGAATTAAAATAACTCCATAAATTTGCATTTAAATTACCCATCATACCATAACAAAATATGAATTAAAATAACATCCTAAATTTGTATATAAATTGCCCCCATACCATTATGAAAGATGAATTAAAATAACCACTGAATTTGCATACAAAATACCTATCATACGATTATAAAAGATGAATAAAAATAATCATATCTAATATTACTAAAGATAAAGTAAAATAATATCTAAACTCTATGCTACACAAGTATGTTTCTAAATTATCAACTAATGCTACTATTAAATTTATCTATTAGAGAAATTTTATAGTACTTGAGATTAATAGTAGCTGTTCGTTAGCCTAGATCCGGCTAAAATTTAAGAGGAACATGTTTAGAGGAACTTAAGTGGTGGACCAAAACTAAAATTTTGGGGGCTAGGAACTAAAATTTTGTGAAGCAAAAATTAATTACTGATGAGTATATTCATATTCTTAATTGATTTACACCTCGAAGTAGAGATGTATTGGTTGAGTCATTCGCTAAACAACTCGGATCGAGACCCGACCCCTAAAGTAGAGTCTGTTTAGTAAGTAGTATGTGGCGGTAAATCGAGCAAATCAACTCAAGGGCTTCTGTTGGCTCATGATCTATGTACCCACAATAGGGATTATATTCCTCAATACCGATAAAGTACCTCAAGTCACCAAGATCTTTCATTCTGAACTGTTTCTGAAGGTGTGCAAAAAGAAAGAAAATTCCCATTTAACAATGCCTGCTTTTTTAATGTTATAAACTTAGACCAACGTTTTAATTTGTAGTGAACATGTAAGTAAGAGTAGCAGCACTCATCTTGAGAAAACTGATCGTTCCCTCAGAAATTAAATAAGGCTATCTTTGTCTAAGCATCATATGAATCAAATTGATGTGGTATTCTATTCTTTAAAAGCTTCGGCTGCTAGTGTTGGATGCCAATGGCGTTGGGCATTGGCACAAACGGGGGCGGAACGGGGCAAGGGCATGGATAAAGGTCCGAGGTTGGCTGGGCGGCGAGCATCTGCGAAGCATGCCAGTATGCCACGGCGGCAACAAGTGGCTGAGACGTTGGGGGTCGCCGTTGGGCGCTCGGGAGCTCCTCCGTTTTCGCTGGAATGGAACAGCAACAAGGAGCGCTTTATCTGATAGCACAACGAACTAGGATTAGTGGCAAGCGAGTGGCAACACCCATGCTCGGTTGCACGTGAGATCTTTGTGTGGAATTCGTGGAAGAGAATGGGGATAGGGAAGACGATGTGAGAGAGGCAATTACTAATCTACCCGTCCATAAAACTTGTTTTTTTATTGCGACTGATTCTAAATCAACGGTCTACGTTATTTTAGAGAGAAGGAAGCACATGTTCCTTTCAAGCACCGTAATAAGCCTCATTATTAGCTTTTAATTCATATACCTCCTAAAACATTAACCCGTGTATGAGCATGGGATGATGAACTAGTGTATACTAATGTGCATATGCATCTTCTAAATGGAAGCAAGTGGTGCAAGCAAACGCACATCTATGAAGACGCGGACTCGCTCAAGTTGCCGGGGATGACGTCTATAACCAACTCTTTGATCGACAAGTTTACATGCAGGGTGTGTTTTATTTAACTTGAGATTGAAATCAAACACCTACGACGTCACCACCGCTAGCTCGCTACTGGAGTAGTATAAATACCCTGGCTACTCGCCACAGCTAGCTCATGCATCTGTTCGTCGAGAGCTAGCACACATAGCACCCCACACATATATAACCAATCCAGTTCATCGATCGGCAAGGCAATATGGCGTGCTCGCTGAAGCTAGCCTGCCTTGCTGTGGCCTTGGTGTCCATCGTGGTCGCTGTCATGGTGCCACCGTGCGCGGGGCAGAACTCGGCGCAGGACTACGTGGACCTCCACAACGAGGCGCGCGCCGACGTGGGCGTCGGCCCCGTGATGTGGGACGACACCGTGGCCGCGTACGCGGAGAGCTACGCGGCGCAGCGGCAGGGCGACTGCGCGCTCCAGCACTCCGACGGCCCCTACGGCGAGAACATCTTCTGGGGCTCCGCCGGCACCGACTGGTCGGCGTCCGACGTCGTCGGGCTGTGGGTGTCTGAGAAGCAGTACTACGACCACGACACCAACAGCTGCGCGGCGGGGCAGACGTGCGGCCACTACACACAGGTGGTGTGGAGCAACTCCATCAACATCGGCTGCGCCGGCGTGGTCTGCGACAACAGCGGCGGCGTCTTCATCGTCTGCAACTACAACCCGCCGGGCAACGTCGTGGGACAGAGCCCCTACTAAACTGTCATATCATACGTACGCACGCGCTTGCAAAAGCATATGAATGATGCATGCATATTATACGTACGTGCCGCAGCATGCATGCATGAATATGTACCTTCTACATGTGATGTCTACGAGGTGTGTGGATCGAATAAATTGTCCACTCATGCATACCATATACACGATGAATATGCATGGACAAACATAAGTTACTAATAATATATAGTATCATGTGTGATTTGTGGGAGACACGTGCTTATCTAATGTTCTCTTATTCTATTGCCTAACCCTTCACATACATACAAGACGTAGTATCTGAATTCTTGCACTATACACACACACACGATCCTGATGTGCACAAGGGAACCACAACCTATAGGTAGGGACCGAGAGATATGACGGTTATGGTGCAACCAGCCAGAGGCAACTGGCAATATATATGGGAACAAATCTCCGGTGGGTCACCCATGTCCAATCTTGGTATTGAACCTCAGGCAGGAGCCCTCGCACCTGTGGAGACTCTGACTCTGCCAATGGGCTATGCGTTCTCAATTTTAATAGAAGATGCTTTGCTGCAGCCCACTGTGGGTTTGTCTCTTCACATCCTCACCATCACGCACCATTCATCTGCAGTCCAATGGTCTATGGTGGGAAGCGATACTTCCATTTACATATGCAAGGTGGGCCTGTCCTTATCCCCTTCATCTACCTCCAAGCACCTATCACAAACCACCTCCTGTCTCTCAGTACAAGGAATTTTCCATTTTATAACGCTTAATTTCTTTGTCGAGAAGAAATAATCGGTATGTGACGTCTTAGGGATGAAAAGGCTAGCGTCACAATACCTCTATTACCGAATATTTGTTGTTGGCTAGTTCATTTTACAACCACAATGTTTCAAACCAAAAAAAAAAAAAAACTGGAGGTACGTAGTAAAAGATGCAAAGCTAAACACCTTCTGTGACAGAATACTCAACAACATGCAAAAATTAGTGACAAACAATGTAACATCATAAATAATTATGAAGCTAGGAAAATGTCACGAATAAAAAACATTATAATAAGCACCTAGGATCCTGCAACGTGGCAGATTATGTCACCAAAGATATGGCAGATGATGTGGGTGTTGACATAGCCTAAACTAGGTGACCGATTCTATCCTCAAAAAAAGGTCAATATGCATGATGATCTTTGTTTTTTAAGCCCCTGTTACCTGGGTCTATCCAATTTTAGCCCGAAATAAGGTAGTATCTATCTGACCAATTAAAGGCCCAATTTCTTTTCTCTGAACCAATTGCTAGACCCATTTTGTAATTATTTTTACCAGTCCTCTTTAGGCCGAGCTCATTTTTTTTTCTTTTGAGAAAGGCCAAGCTCGTTGGAATAACCAGATGGGCAAGCCCATTGAAATAAGCGGCACAATATCAACCCCAATAAAATAACCAAAACAGATATATCAACCGTTGCATGCAAATTAGTAAGATATACAAGTAGCTTTCATCCCATCTCTACTCTAATTGTATGGGATGAATGGATGGATTGACTCTGCACTTTGCAGCTTATTCTTACATAAAGATATCTGGCCTTTCCTATCGGCGATGGCGTCAAATATATCTGGAATCCCTGCCCCCTGGGAAATAATAGTGTTGTTTTTAGGTAGGCGGGGCGCCACTATTGACAGATCAAATGCACCATTTATTTCCTCATCGATAATTTAATTACTTTGCTTGTTCTAGAAAACAAAACGAAGACAAGTAGCCGAGGTCGCCCTAGCTCGTTGCTATGCAGTAGTATCAAAGCTCTTAAAACCTGAAGAGGATTATGCTGTCGCTGGAAACTAGCGGTCGTACGATGGCCAACACACGATTAGCCAGGAGGTCACACTGTTGCTGGAATCGTCTCTCTTTTGACGCGGCTTGACCGGCCCTGGTGCGTTGGGAATGATCAGGCAGGGGTGGTTCTTGGACGTGCCACCTGACTTGATCTTCTAGCCAGGGAGGAAGCGGTGAGCGTTGTGTTCATCAGAGAATCGCCTTGCATACACAGCAAAGTGAAACATCAAATTATAGTCAGATCGCCCGAATCAGCTCCTGACGGCTTGACCAATTGGCTCATCTCAGTCGAGTGTCTTCTTGCGTGTAAGTATCGATAAAAGTGAAGTATAATAAGGGTTTGAACTAACACACGCATGACCGTAAAAATGGTTGATGGCACGCACACCCCATATTAGGCAACATTTAAGTTTATCTAGTTACATCCTTTATACTTTTAGAAAAAAAAAGTGATTCACGTAAGTGGAAGCAAAAAACCCACAGCTCGCTGCTTCTCGTGGTTTGCACACATGAACCGCCCCCTGCCTCCTCTGAGCCATGTTGATCTTCCGCAGAAAGAAAAAAAATGCATCAAACAGAATTCATGAATAGGCAATAGTAATGAAATCATTAGGCAATAATAGTGTTTTTCGTTGAGCAAATTTGCTAGCATTTTTGCCCAATGAAAACCAGTATTTTGCATATATGAAATATACAAATTTGCCTAATGGATGAGGGCAGGGATCTGGGGGAGGGGGCACACCGTCTTCCTCACGGTTAGAGGAGAAGACGGGGCTGTTGACCGCCAGCGGCAATGGTGGTTTCCTGCGCGAGGGTAGGGGTGGCCGCCGCGCGGAATGAGCGGCCAAGCGAGGTCACGCTCGGCAGCGACGGCCAGATTGGGACGCCATGGCTGGCGCTGCCGCCTCCAAGCGCAGCAGTGGTTCGGACCTGACCTCCACAACGCCGGTGGCTGCCATGGATCCCGAGGAAGCGCGGGGAAGAGGTGCGCAGTGGTGACAACGGCCAACGGGGCCGCCTCCCGGCTAGATAGGGCCACCTCCCTGCTCGATCTAGCTACCATGGACGGCACCAGTGCCTCCAAGCGCAGTGGCGTTCGGCAGCAATGCAGCCATGGCTGGCGAGGAAGGCGGGGAGGAAGAGCCCCACGACGGCGACGGCTGCCCGGGAGCGCCATGGCCAGTGGGGCCTCCTCCCCGTCGGATCTGGCCAAGTCCGTGGCGGATCCGATTGACACAGGCTGCCTCCCTATCGGATCCGGCTGTCGCGGCTCCCCATGAGCTGGTGGAGGAGCAGGACGATGCCCACGAGGAGCACGGTGGTGGTGGCCTAGCCCTAGCTCCAGATCCACGTGGTGTGTGTGGGGAAGAAGGCGCGGCCGCCGGTGTCGGAGGTGGTGTCCAACGACCTGTTCCCAAGGAGGAGGGCGAGCGTCGAGCAAGACGAGGCGTGTGGCATGGGGGAGGAGGAGCCCACGACGGTGTCCGATGAGGAAGGGGTGCACTGTCAGGGTTGAGTAGAGAGAGACACGGAGAAAAGGAATGCCATTCGGCGGGTGAGGGGAGATGGGAGGGACAGTAATGAATGTGTAAGATGGGAGAGAGGGGAAGTGTGCGTAAAGTAGAGCAAATGTACGCACACCCAGATTAAAGTCTTTGCCTATAATAAGAAGATCATAAACCTCTTTAAAACATGATCTAGACGATAAACTACTCTAGATTGGCGAACATCCAAAGAAATTCATCCATAGCAGAAAACACATCTAGGACATGTAAAAAAAGGGTGCTAGGTGTATATCTATATCTCGGATTGTTGTATGCATATGTTACAGCGCATATTGTAGATTGTAGCAACCGGACGAGCTATATACACCTAGTTGTATGTTACCGATATATACAATGAAGCATACAACATGAAGTAGATCGATAGCATACGAGATAACTAGTTAGATCTCGCCAACAACAACGCTTAGTACAAGATCTATCAAGACGTCGAAAAGCACTAACACAATCTATATGAGAACACATTAATGCAAAATGACGCTTACTTTGAAATCCTAGAATAGAATAGGGGTAGCGATGCGCCGAAGGTGATGGCGAGATTCACGTTGTTGGGATCGTATGTCGTCGTGTTTATTCTGAACAAAGGTTATATATTTATAGTCCGTGGAATTGGACAATACATCCATCTATCCGAACTAAACCCAAAATTTATTTCTATCTAAAGATACATAGCCCATTAAGCCAATTGATACAATTACACCGCCTCTGCTCGAACAGTCCATGAAACCCATTAGCCGATCCGATGGCGCGGCTCGACGACAATCTGCTTAATTGCGCGGCTCTGCATGTTGCCATGCTCATGGAGCATGATTAATTACACAATTGAGAATGAGCCGACTGATGAAGCACGTGTCTGTAATGTATACTATACCAGAACAAGTGCACGCGAGTGCCAGCGGCGACGTTCGCGGCAGCCACAACCTCTCGGTATATATTTGCCTCTCTTGTGCCGAGAAGATTAGCGTCTTAATTTCCAGCTCCAGCGGGACGCCGGAACTTTGCCCAGCGCAGTTTTCAGTCAGCTAGCCAGCTAGCTCGTCGCCCCGTGTGGTAACTCTCCTTTTATTTAACTGTTAGCAATTTACTGTCTTGATCCGTAGAATTTACCTGAGAAGAGAAGTGCATGGTGCATACTGCTCAGTAACTAATAATTCGCGCACCATATGTAACTAGAGTCATACTTCTTCTGTCCCAAATTGTGAGGGTTCTAGATCTCAATCACGTTCATTCATTTCTTTATATATTTATATTAATATATGTCTAAATTTATCAACATCTATTTAAATATGGACAAATAAAAAGAGGACTAGCACCCTTATAATTTGGGACGGAGGGAGCATATCTTATGCACTAGAACATGATTAATTAATTCTTTGTACTTACCTTTGTGTTATAGCAACAACTTGTTGTAATGATCTTGAATTTTGGCAATCAGCTGGGCCACGGCTGGAGGGAACCACACCAGGATGAGTTGCCCCTCGGATTCCGTGGCAACCTTCAAGAAGAGCATCGGAGGGGAGATATGGCGAGTCGATGCGCTGCTAGTCACCGAAGCTGTCCTGTCAGCAATCATAGTTGGCATTGGCGCCTATGGTCAGCGCTACCGCCACCACCCATTCACCCGTTTCATCTTCCTCGGAGCTACCACACTGTTCTTGCCCATCGTATCATCTGTTGTCTCAACTATAACCAAGACCCCTCATTTCGTCAATGAAATTGGAGAAGATGTGTTTCCTGCGTTTGTCGCAACATGTGCTGCATTCGCCCACTTCAGCATACTTATAATTTGGGCATTTCTCCTTCAGATCGTCATGGTCAATACAAGCACTGTAGCCGCCGCTGAAGATCGAGAAGGTCGAAGCGCAGGCCCCCCCGTCGACCTAATCGTTCAGGGGCTATGGACACTTTACCTTGGTTTTACCATCGAGGGCCACGACTTGTTGGTTGTTGAAGACTACTTCGATTTTTTCAGGCTGTTAGGGGCACCTTTTTCTCTTCTGTGTGCCAAAATAGTGCTAAAATATTATGCATTTGAGAAAGCGCGGCAGTCCTTTGCACTAGGACGAAATCCTGGACTCACTTTTGTTTACATGGAGAAACTTCAACTACAAGAAGCAAATCGTCATCATCAACACAGTGAAGAACCACAGGTAGCAGGCAGCGATGCACCACCACCACCACCACTATTGGTAACAAGAGAAGAGGTAAAACGAGTGGAGATTCAGCCTCACGGGTATGCATTCAAGGATGATTCAGGGACAATGTTCACAAACAATGCCGTTGGCCTAGTGACATTTGACAAGATTTGGATGTTGGAGGATAGCATGCTCCCAATATCAACCCCGCATCACAAAGGTTTATGCTTGTCCTTTGCACTTTTCAAGTTGTTGCGGTGTCGATTTTCTAGGTACAAGCTCACTAATGCTGGCTCTATGGGGACCCTCGCTTTTTTCCGGAGCTTCTCGCTACAGCCCGGCGAGCATGACAGGATATTCCGGGTAATTGCGGATGAAATTTCTTTTGCTCATGATTATTACTACTCATCCCTCCCAATCTCTTATGCCAAGTGTTGCCTACCCATCTTGAATATCTTGCTCTCACTCTTGACCATTGGTTATTCACTCTGGTCCTCTGTACCTGCCATATCATATTTCCTATACCCGCAAGACGACCATCAAATTTACTGTCACATACAGTGGATTCAATCCCCCTTCGTAGCTGACTTTACAGATTATTCTAGTGGATCATTTTTCATCGACATGGTGTTACTTCTTTTGCTGCTTGCTTTAGTCCTGATAGTTGAGGTCAGGTGCATGGTTTCCTACATTTGCTCCGACTGGACCAAAGTATCCCTCATCTGCCGCTATGTAAACCACGCCTCTTCACAGCATTCCCTATGCATGAAGGAATGGGTACTAAGTCTTTTGTTAAGATGCCGATGCAAGTTCATGATGAAACACTGGGATGAAAAAATGAGCCAGTGCTCTGTGCTGGTACGTCACCAGAGAACAACACTACTAGATTTCATCAGGGGTCTCATCCCTTTCCAAGACCAAAAATGGAAGGTGAAGGTGACAGCGCCCGTGAAGGTTTGCATCATCGATGCACTAAGAGGTGTCATCGATGGAGGCTTGAGCAATGGTGCAGCATCGCTGCGCCGCAGCCAAGTTGGCGAAAGCTTTCTCTGGGCTTGCGAGGGCAAAGATACATCGGAAACGATACTTCTATGGCATATCGCCACATGTATCCTTCAGCTAAAGCCTCCGCACCGACGTCATCATAGACAAGGTTGCACCCCAACCTCCATGTCTGCTGAGAAGCAGATTGCTGCCGTTCAGCTGTCACAGGACTGCGCCTACCTAGTGAGCTGTTATCCGGAGCTGCTTCCAGACAACAATGCATGGTGCAAAAGCTTGTACAAGGCTGTCAAGAAGGACACAAAGCGTGTCGTAGCTGAGTGCACTGTGCCAGGGTCATCCACGCTGGAGTATGATGAGCGCGTCGTCACTGATGAGCACCATGCTGAAGAGTCATCGACGCCGGAGGATGAGCGCCCCATCGCTCGGATGTACACAGCAGAATCATCCACGCGGGAGGCTGAGTACCAAAAGCTCCTCCAATTGCTTAGTGCCAACTCAAACCATGAAGTGATCAAGAATGGCGTGAAGCTCGGAAAGCAGCTGGTGGAGGCAACCCTCGCTAGTGGGGAGGAGGAGACGGTGTGGAAGCTGCTGGCTGGCTTTTGGTCCGAGCTGGTCCTATACATCGCACCATCAGATAACCTCAACGGGCACAAAGAGGCCATTGCCAGGGGCGGCGAGCTGATAACGCTGCTCTGGGCGTTGCTCTTCCATGCCGGGATCGTCAGCAGGCCATGTGAAGAAGACGGCACAGGAGCTACTACTTCTGCTAGTGCTGTTTGATGGAATAATAAGCATCCTCTTTGATTTGGTTTACTATTTTATTTGATAACAGTGTGTTGTATGTGTTCATTTTGTTGGTACTTGTCCTGGCCAAATATTACAAACGCTAAGCCCTTTGATGCAGGGAATACACACTTCGGGATCGATCAATAGACGGCGGAATGTCTGGTGGCATACGCTGAACTATCCGGTGAGCCCCTGGGAGCTCAGTAGATCTAGATCCATCTCTCGGGAGGGACCCCGTCGGGGAGAAGAGATCATTGGGTTGCTCTAGGATCGGCAGACCACCTAGAACGCCTCCAAGCTGTCGTCGAGACGCAGGGAGAATAGAACGCCTCCACGCTGCCGTCGAGATGCAGGGAAACAACAAGATAGGTTGAAAAAATTAAGGCAAAGAGATAAAAGGTAAAAACGATAAAGTAGATTGATTTGGTTCGATTATGGTGCCTTAATCGGCCGTGACCATTTATATTTATAGGGAGAGATGATCTTATCCCTTTTACGAGCCAAAACACGTCCTAAACCGACCTAGAACCCATTGGAAACCTTCTTTCGGATAAAACAGGGTTCTACCGGACTATCCGATACATAGGACCGGATTATCCGGTATTCTAGGGACAAAATCCGAGGTGCACCGGACTGTCCGGCGTAGCCTACCTTATAGTTCAGTATTGCCCAGGCAGGCAATCTTCCATAGGCCATAATTCCCTCTTCTGGACTCCAAATTAGGTCATCCATATATCCATTTTGATCATCTCGACGAAGGCTACAACTTGGTGTATTGAAACTCCTGATTTGGCTTCATATTGGTGCAGTTCCAAGGCCTTCTTTGTGTCTTCAATGAAATAGGCTCAAAACCCTTCGACACGTTGCACATTAACTGATAAACACAATTCTATACCAAATATGCAGAGAAACTGCCTTTAACAGTGACCTGTCCATTTTGGTGCTCAACACATGCCCTCCTGCCTTTTGGCGAAGGTCCTGAGCCAAAAGCAATCTTTTGTACCAAAAACATCTAAGGACGATGGTTAACAAAATACGTCACCCATATATCACACTAAGAGCGATAAAAGTAATTATCGGCCATAAAATTTGACTAGATCAAGGTGACGCTAAAGTAGTATTCTTAGGCCTCCACACCTGTTTAGTAGCACGTACTTCTTTCACAGGCACCGTTACCTCTTTTCACTGCTCCATTGATTCTTGTTGACGCAAACGCTGAAGTCTTCTCTTCTGAGTATGAGATAAGCCTGAAGGACACCACTTCAGCTGTAGACATTCAGATCCTTGCGCGTTTTCCTTTACTTGCAGATTTGGAACAGCAAGCACATCCTTGACTAGATTATTACTAATCGGTCCTTGTGACACTGCATAATAAGGATATGAAGCAGGATATTGAAAATATGGATGTAACCACATATTATTATAAGGAGAAGGTGGGCAATAGTATGGCAAAGTCTAGGACAAAGTTGGCCCTAAAGGATAACATGCCACAACGGAAGAGTTACTTACTGCACTTGGTTGCACATTACCCATGCGTGAAGAACTTGAAGTTGCATCATTGCCTGAATGGTCCTTCCTCTTGGTAGCTCCTTCTTTGTATTTGGCTAATAGCTCTGCGAAACTCAGCTTCTTCTTGTTCTTTGCCTCGGCCTTGGAGCTACCTCCATGCACCCTGGAGCCACCGGATAGTCCGGCGAGGTGCACCGGACAGTCCGGCGAGGTGCACCGGACAGTCCGGTGACGTGCACCGGACAGTCCGGTGACGTGCACCGGACAGTCCTGCCCTCACAGACCCCTCTACTTTGGGCTGGCCTTACCCCCCAAGCCTCGATGCCTCCTGCATCGGCTTTGTATCGAATCTCTCCTGGCGCTCAGACCTTGCTTCACTGATGATCACGCTCTTCCCTTTGGTTGATTCGGCTTGATGAGGCCCAACCAAAACTTTTGCACCCTGCAAGTCAATGGTATTCATCAGAAACGGTTGCTGATCAATTTGCATGCTCTTAAAAGTCAAATGCTTATCATCTATTGCTGCTTGAATCTGCCGACGAAAAACATTGCAATCAATTGTCGCATGAGAAAATGAATTATGCCATTTGCAATATGTTTTCTTTTTTAACTCATCAAGTGACGCTATAGCATGCGTCAACTTAATCTTTCCGGCTTTCAATAATTCATCAAATATTTTATCACACTTAGTCAGATCAAAGCTTAATTTACGCTCCTCTTGCCGTATTTTAGAAATCGGCTTGAGAGAATCACAAGTAGTGGATTTACCTATAGAAGTCCATACAAATTCAGCAGCATAAATGTCCCCATCTTCATTATTCGAATTGCTAGAATCGGACTCAAGTACATAAACAAGTGTTGACGGCACTTAAGCACGCCAAACCTTATACTGCAACCGACAGTATCGGTGTAGCCTTTCCCTTAGGATGAGTATCTAAGGTTTTATCAATCCGTGGAAAACTAGGTTTAAACTACTATTAATCAAGGATTAATCAATTACTAACTAGTTCTAATAGATCTATAAACTAAAGGATAAAAGAGAGTCTAATTACTGACTAATATATATCTAAACTAAACTAAAGGATGATAAACGATGTTATAATCACAAACTAGATATAAAACTAACTATAGCATAAACTAGATCAAGAACAAGAGATTAACAAGATCAACTAAGCAAGATTGATCAAGAAGCTAATACGGCTAAGGATTAGCAAGAGATATGAGACGGACTTCTTATAAACTATGAACCACCCTAAGCATGGATCTAACGTGAAACATAAAATAAACATGATCCTGAATGTCATAGACTTGTTCGAACCTTTCCCCGGGCTCTACTGTCACTAGTAACCAGGTAATCGACAAACTAGCAAACCTAAACCATCTCTAAGCATGAGCAGATTCAATCAACTAATTAAAGTAAAAAGATCTACTAAAGGACATGTTGTTTAAACAACCCCAGCCAGGTCACATGTAGAGATGAAGCATTGCAAAGATATGGATCATATATCATGTATAAACAAAGAACTATTAGCAAAGAGACTATTTCAATGATCGAACTCAAGGTTTATCATAGTAAAATAAGAACAACAGAGAGTTACTCAAGATACATCATGAACTTGAAGCACATAGTTGTCGAATTCGGCGAGACGAACAACATACTCGAAGACGAACTCGAGACTCCCCGGGAACAGGGGTGGTCGGCCGACCCGTCGGCCGACCCCCTCCTTTCCTGCCTCCTCTCGCTGCCTCCTTTCGCTGAGATCTCCTTCTCGACGAGTCTTGTGAAGATGGACCTTAAACCCTAACTTTGGAGCTCTGGTTTACAATGAATTCGATGGAATTGGATACCTCTCCATCTAAGGGGCCATATATTTATACTCCGGAGAGTCCCCTATACATGGAATCTAATAGGTCGGTTCTAAGAGTCCTAAGACACCTAAAACACCTATTTCTATGTATATACAAGTTTTTAGAAGACTCCCGGTCGTCCATATACTTCCTTGCTTGGAGATGAAGTTATTGTCCTAGTCTTTCCCGAAATCAGCTTTCCATATTCTGCAGCCTTTAGTATTTCGACCATAACTCCCTCGTCCGAAGTCCAAATAAGATAAACTCGGACTCTAAATCATAGAGCTCGAAGACATCTACAACTTTGGTATTCAAACTTTCTTCATTTGACATCGTTAAGATCTCCGAATTTGGCCAGCAAGGTGCTGCTGTCTTGAAATCCGAGAATATCTCGAGATTTAATTGGAGTTGAGATTGGACTTTTGATAAATCTTTCTTATCTTCATATTCTTCATACTCAAGCAATCCTTTGTCACCGGAAACTTCTCCATAATGGGCTTGG
The DNA here is from genome assembly GCA_030272315.1 of Paspalum vaginatum. Lineage (NCBI taxonomy): Eukaryota > Viridiplantae > Streptophyta > Magnoliopsida > Poales > Poaceae > Paspalum > Paspalum vaginatum. The sequence goes on along the minus strand of CM059013.1, from coordinate 46,380,451 downwards.
GCCATCTTTTGTGTTTCAATTGTCCTTCTTTTATTAATTATCTCTCCTCCTTGGACTAGTAGCATTAATCCATCAACGAGAAGCCTTCTCAATTATTGCAATTATTCACCAATTATTTGCCATTTTCCTGCAATATTTAATAATATGCAAAAACAAAGAGCATTCTCGAAAACGGGGTTATTTGTTAGCAAAACAAAACTAAATCATAAGATTAATCTCTGAAAAAGCATAAAATTATGTAAAAATAGAGCATAAATTTAGTTCATATCTTGCGTCAACAACAAGACGACTAAACTTCTTGTCCTTAACCCGGCTTTCATTAGCCAGAGCTTTCTGCAAAACTTGGTTGACATCACTAAAATCATGCCCCTCTAGCGTATCTTTATGAACATCAAGTAAATCACCACAAGCTACATCAGCTAAATCTTTATCAGACATTACCAAACCAAAGCATCAGTTTCTACTATCCCTAAATATCCTAATATATTCAGAGACAGATTCATTGGGTTTTGGCTTAACCGATGTGAGGTGTGATAAATGCAATTCGGTTTCGCCAATGTAGAAATAATCATGAAATTTCTTTTCTAAATCTTGCTAAGTATGAATCGAATTAGGAGGCAATGAAGTAAACCAAGTAAATTCAGCACCAGATAGAGACATAAGAAATAATCTTATTCTTAAAACTGAACTATTGCTGGCCTCACCATATTGTATAAGAAATTGGCCAATATGTTCTAATGTAGTCCTATTGTCTGCTCCAATGAATTTAACAAAATCAGGAATTTTATACCCTGCAGGATATGGAATATACTCATAGTTATCAGGGTATGGCTTATGATAAGTCCTAGTTTTAGCTTTAACCGCCAAACCAAAAGAATCTCTCATAATCTTTTCTAATTCGGCTACAAATGTTCTCCTCTCTTCTTCGTCAGCCGAAGGCCGATGCATTGGTTCAGAGAAAGCAACTCTATTAGTAGCTGACGGCATGGTTGTATAAGGCAAATTTGATGTAGAATTCGGCAAGGTATACGAGATATGTGGTACCGAAATGCCACCAACAGTGCTAATAGGTGAGGTATATGCAACGGTAGGTTGTGGCATTGAAGTACTGGCATGAGTAGTTGGAATCCCTTCATTGGCCAAATTTCCCATTGTTCGGCTTTGTATGTGATGTACTGGTGTAGCAGAAGGATGAACTCTAGGCATTAGCATATTGGATAAGTCAGGCATGCTAGCAGTTGGGCTTTGTTCGGCGGTATTAGTAGATGCATGTAAATCATTGCTGAAAGATTGTTTAAGTTTGTCATTTATATTTTGATCAACGACATTGAAAATATTATTAGCTATGGCACCAAACTTATTATTTAGACTAGCAGCAACAGCACCATCAACAACACTAGCAATTCTAGCATCTAAATTTGGAGAAACAACCATGCTAGATGATGCATCAGGTAGTGTATCGTATCATCAATAGAGGGAGGATTATATACTTGCAGTTGAGTTACCTCTCCTCGTCGCTTTTCATGGCAGGAAAGAAGTCGATTCAATTCTTCTTCTTCGCGCTGCTTCCTGCACTTCTCATCCTCCTTAGCTTGTATCTGGATCCTTTCCTCGTATTGTCGCCGAACATCTTCAGGAATCTCCTCCAACTTGAGCTTGATGATGTTGTCGGCGGTTACATCACTTTTGTCAGTCTTCTTACCATTGGCCATGGCAGCTGAGGTTTCTGCCTTCTCGTTCCCCATCGGCTCATCTCAGTCGAGTGTCTTCTTGCGTGTAAGTATCGATAAAAGTGAAGTATAATAAGGGTTTGAACTAACACACGCATGACCGTAAAATGGTTTATGGCACGCACACCCCATATTAGGCAACGTGGTTTGCACACATGAACCGCCCCCCTGCCTCCTTCGAGCCACGTTGACCTTCCACAGAAAGAAAAAAATGCATCAAACAGAATTCGTGAATAGGCAATGGTAATGAAATCATTAGGCAATAATAGTGTTTTTCGTTGAGCAAATATATTTAGGAAAAATAGCAAAGTTATTTTTGCCTAATGAAAATAGCATTTTTGCCCAATGAAAACCAGTATTTTGCATATATGAAATCTACAAATTTGCCTAATGGATGAGGGCGGGGATCTGGGGGAGGGGGCACACCTTCTTCCTCGCGGTTATAGGGGAAGATGGGGCCGATGATCACCAGCGGCAATGGTGGTTTCCGGCGCCAGGGCAGGGATGACCGCCACGTGGAATGACCGGTCAAGCGAGGCCACGCTCGGCAGCGACAGCCAGATTGGGACGCCATGGCCGGCGGCGCCGCCTTCAAGCGCAACAGCGGTCTGAACCCGACCTCCACAACGCCGGTGGCTGCCATGGATCCCAAGGAAGCGGGGAAGAGGTGCGCAGTGGTGACGACGGCCAGTGGGGCTGCCTCCCTGCTAGATAGGGCCACCTCCCCGCTCGATCCAGCTACCATGGACGGCACCAGCGCCTGCAAGTGCAGTGGCGTTCGGCAGCGATGCCGCCATGGCTGGCAAGGAAGGCGGGGGAGGAAGAGCCCCGTGATGGAGACGGCTGGCCGGGGAGCGCCATGGCCAGTGGGGCTGCATACCCGTCGGATCTAGCCAAGTCCACGGCGGATCCGGCTGTCGCGGCTCCCCATGAGCGGGTAGAGGAGCAGGACGATGCCCACGAGGAGCACGACGGTGGTGGCCTGCTCTAGCTCCAGATCCATGTGGCGAGTGTGGGGAAGAAGGCGCTGCCGCCGGTGTCCGATGGGCTTGTGCCCACGACCGCCAAGCAGGACGAGGTGTGTGGCCTGGGGAGGAGGAGCCCGCGGCGGTGTCCGATGAGGAAGGGGTGCACTGTCAGGGTTGAGTAAAGAGAGACACGGAGAAAAGGAATTCCATTCGGCGGGTGAGGGGAGATGGGAGGGACAGTAATGAATGTGTAAGATGGGAGAGAGGGAAAGTGTGCGTAAAGTGGAGCAAGTGTACGCACACCCGGATTAAAGTCTTTGCCTATAATAAGAAGATAATAAACCTCTTTAAAAAATGATCTAGACGATAAACTACTCTAGATTGGCGAACATCCAAAGAAATTCATCCAGAGCAGGAAACACATCCAGGACATGTAAAAAAAGGGTGCTAGGTGTATATCTATATCTCAGATTGTTGTATGCATATGTTGCAGCGCATATCGTAGATTGTAGCTACCGGACGAGCTATATACACCTTGTTGTATGTTACGATCTATAGAATGAAGCGTACAACATGAAGCAGATTGATAGCATACGAGATAACTAGTTAGATCTCGCCAACAACAATGCTTAGTACAAGATCTAGCAATATAAGAGAAAACATTAATGCAGAATGACGCTTACTTTGAAATCCTAGAATAGGGGTGGCGATGCGCCGAAGGCGATGGCGAGACACACGTTGCTGGGATCATATGTCATCGTGTTTATTCTGAACAAAGGTTACATATTTATAGTAAGTGGAATTGGACAATACATCCATCTGTCCGAACTAAACCCTAAATTTATTTGTATCTAAAGATACATTGCCCCTTGGGCCAATTGATATAATTTCACCGCCTCTGCTCAGACAGTCTTTGAAACCCATTAGCCGATCCGATGGTGACCCTAGATCGGTTAGGATTTCGCGCAATAGATTCCTTGCATGAGAGCCCTTGGCACCCCAAGAGAGCCTAAATTGGTGGACGCATGGCTCCGGCGATTTGGCAAACAAAAGTCCTCCTATTTGTAAAAATCAACCCGCAGCTCATCTTATCGAGGCCAAACGTTGCCCACATTCAGATATTTTTCATTAAAAACCTTGTTGTGATACCTACTTCAATGCAAAGAAGAGAAAATTCGAGATCAATTTTTTGCTGCAGATATGGCCCAGTGCTAAACTGCTGATGATCAAGTCGAACCCCGAATGAACTGCTGACAAAGAGGAAAGAAGAACTTATGTCCTCTTTGTTATCCATACGTGTCACTTTCAATGTGATCGATCCACATCCGTCACATTGGATAGAGCTGGACAAAAAAGGCTGCCTGATCCAATTCATTTGATAAAGGAGCTTCCTCTGTCCCAACCGTGGAATTTTAGAATTTAGGTCTAAATTCGCAAACCTTTAAGAACATGACATCCTGACCCACAAATCAGTGACAATGACATGTGGGCTAAACTGTCAAATTCTGAAAGGCTTGCGAACTTACACCCAAATTCTGAAATCTCTCGGCCCAACTGCTTTAGAATTTTAAGCGTGGAATATGATGCGCGTGACTCTGTTAGTTGCACTAGCTAGTTTCCATGCATATTGCGTTGGTTGACCCATGCATGCAATTGAGTGCACGACCAAACTCTTGCGTGGTGGCCAACTGGGGTACAGAGAGGAAGAATGCCTGCATGAGACGGGAACAGTAGAAAGAACAGAAAGGAGGAGCCGACGGAGCATGCGATTTGAGTTTGGTTTCTATTATTTCAGTTGATAAATGGATAAAACTATAGGCTAAAACAACGGCTAATTTTCAGACAAAAATTGAATCAAAAACAGCAGTGGGACGAAGAGAGCATGCTTAGTCCGTTAGAAATTTCCAGAAAAAAATGCTTATGCTGTTTTAAGAACATAATTATATAGGCGTACTGTACACAATCTCACACAAATATATCTACTGTATAAAAAAACGAGTTTAATGGAAAATATCCCGATCCCTAAAGGCAACTACGTCGTTTGTGTCCCTTAACGTACTATGTAACACGCACGTGGTTCCATCTATGATTCAGTCCACGCGCGGATGCATTTGCATGGTACGTAGTTGTTGGCGCTTCTCATAAAAAAGTGATTCTTCAACAATCGGGTGAGTCGACTTCCTTTTTACCTGCTCTCCCGTCTCCAATTCTCGTGCCTCGCTTGCCCTGCTGTCTTCATCCACCGTACCGTCGCACTCCATCGCGTCCTCCGACTCTACCCGGTCCTCCGCTCCGCGTGCGGCGTCTCGTCCCAGGGCCACTTGCAGCTGAGTAATTTCACAAGGGCACTTGAAAATGTCAGCTCGCTCGGTCATACTACCATACGTCCTTCAATTGGGTATATTACTACTCCAGAAGAAGCAGAGATATGCTACAAACAAACGATAAACTATAAAAATTCTCACATAAATCAGAAACATTCAGCTGTCTATTGCTGATCTCTAATAATAGTAGCTATTATATCTATTATATTTTTTTAAAAAAAATTAATCACCATGCCATTATGAAAAAAAATCAACTAAAGTAATCCATAAATTGCATATGGATTAACCACCATGTCATTGGTAGCTAAGCCCTTTCTAGATTCTTTTCTATATATTGTTTTAAAAACCTTTTGTATTGATTAATAAGCTAGTGAAAGTATTGGCGGCTCTTATATCATTTAGTTCACCAACTTTGTAGTTGGTTCAACAATGTACAATTAAAATATCGGGTGATTTTGAACACGTTGGCCAGTGATGTTACGCTGAGGGTTCGGGATAGATGGTCTTCCACTAGTGTTTGTAAATGGAAACAAGTGGTGCAAACTCACATCTACGAAGGCCGGGAGCGATGACGTCCATAACTAGTCCTTTTATCTACAAGTATGCGATGCATGCATTGGTGTGTGTTTTATTTAATACTAATTATCTTGAGATCGAAATCGAACACCCACGACGTCACCACCGGCGGCTAGTAGTTCTCCTCTCGCGCTCGCTATCTACCAGCAGTATAAATATACCCTGGCTACTCGGCACAGCTCATGCATCTGATCGAGAGCTAGCACACATATATAGCACATAGCACCACAGCATTTCATCGCACGGCAATGGCGTACTCACTGAAGCTAGCCTGCCTTGCTCTAGCCTTCGTGTCCATCGTCGTCGCTGTCACCATGCCACCGTGCGCGGCTCAGAACTCGCCGCAGGACTACGTGAACCTCCACAACGCGGCGCGCGCCGAGGTGGGCGTCGGGGCGGTGTCGTGGGACGACACCGTGGCCGCGTACGCGGAGAGCTACGCGGCGCAGCGGCAGGGCGACTGCGCGGGAAAGCACTCCGGTGGGCAGTACGGCGAGAACCTCTACTGGGGCCCCGCCGGCAAGGACTGGAGCGCGTCGGACGCCGTCGAGCTGTGGGTGTCGGAGAAGCAGTACTACGACCACGACACCAACACCTGCGCGGCGCCGGCGGGGAAGGATTGCGGCCACTACACGCAGATTGTGTGGCGCGACACCACCGTCATCGGCTGCGCCCGCGTCGTCTGCGACAACAACGCCGGCGTCTTCATCATCTGCAGCTACAACCCGCCGGGCAACGTCCCCGGGGAGAGCCCGTACTAGTAGAATATATACATATCATAATACGTACGCCGGTACGCGTACGCGCTTGCAAAAGCATGCATGCATATATTATACGTACGTGCCGCATGCATGAATATATACCTACATGTGATGTCTACGAGGTGTGAGCAATAATTTGTCCACTCATGCATATACCATATATACCATGGACATGCATGGACAAACATATATACGTTACTAATGATAATATAATGTATCATTTGTGATTTGAGATGAGGCATACGTGCTCATTTCTGGTTCTTACTAGGTGCGTGCCCGTGCGTTGCCACGGGAGAACACTCGTGTATAGATGGTGGTATATTCATGTGATGCTATCAAGGACAACATACCAAAACAAAAACTATATTCAACTTTGCAATCATTCTTTGCCTCTTTTGTATAGCATCATACATGTGAAATGCATGCATGTATTCGAGTAACGTATTCAAGTAAGGCAAGGCATATAGATGACTCAATGAAGATACATGGATAGCTCAACTTTGCGGTGAGTGCCTCTTGTCATCATAAGATCACGTCTATAGAATTATAAAGACATTGATAACTGAAATAAGATCTAACCAAATCATTCAGAACTTGATATAGTATAAGCAAATAATTTCTCCACATCAGGCTTGATCCGAAGAAATTCTATTTGAAATACATTCTACCCGTCATTCCAGAACTAATGTGACGTAAAACATGCAAAAACAAATCTACATCACCCACCAATCCATCCATGAATCACTGGTTGGAAAGGTAAAACATTCTAGAACTAATGACCAGTTTCAAAAGAATTCGTTCCAGGACTAATGAGAGTGCTTTGTTCCAAAAAGAAAAACAGAAAATGGACAATGTACAGTGCCATGTGAAATGTGAACGATACGGTGCATAGATTTATGAGCAGAGCAGAAGATGAGTGAAGTGAATGCAGATACAAAATATCCCACCAGCACAATGCGTGAATGCAGTGAGATGTGAGATTGCCAGTGTGTGGTGCTCCACTCTGATGTGAAATGTGACCAGTGTGAATGTTGTAACAGTTTTTGGTCAAGGGAAAGAAGGAAAAAAACATGGAAAGGGAAAAAATACTACCTTCTTCCCACACGATGAACCATGAGAATCGCCACAGCTCTCAAAATCAGGCTTAGTGCTATTTTACCCTGCTAGCAGAGCCTATAACACATGATCCAGATATAATCCAACCACAAGATTTGGTCAATAGATTCATGTCAACGGATTCATCAGTGTATCATTGAGCCATGTAGCAAATCGTTTCACAGGATTTGGTCAAGTGTCCTACCTTTTTCTTCCTGACTCTCCTATCATTTTAGTTCTATTGCCCCATCATAATTAATAGAACATGATCAGCACAAGGTGCTTTTTATAAAGCATTTCTAAATTAAAGTTTCGAACATCATCTCTTTATCCAACCATTTGCTCACAATCTAACATCTGATGTCCTCCATCATCATGCTACTCAATTCAAGTGTGCTCCTAACATGCAACTCTATCCATTTGACAATGATGCACTTAGAAAATGAGTAGTCAAATGATAACAGTAGAGAATCCTAAATGGTTAAACAACACGCATTTGGGAAAATGCATAGCTTTACATCCTATTGTACCTGAACTGAGTGATGGACTGATGGTGCTGCATTCAGAGATGATCAGATATGCAGACTGCAGTGCTGGACAATTCTTAGGAAAGTGTCACATGTCATGTCCTGCAAGCGAAACATGCATTAGACTCTATATTACTCTGAATGTGCTCTTCACAGCTACTATACAAGCAGTTCCAGTTACACAGTAGAATATGATAAAAGATTAGCTGATGTATACGCTAAAACTGGGCAGGTAATCAGGACTATAATGTTTTGAAACTGAAGCTATAGAACTAATTGAACAACTTTTTATATAAGGAACTGAACAGCAACTAAATGCAAAGTAAGATAGATTTTAGAGAAAAATGCTTTAAACCACTTAAATAACTCAACATTTCCAATACTAAGTTAACTCAAACGTAAAGAAAACAAAATGACGGGGTCTTGTAATTAGACTTTAAAAATTGCATAAAGTAACATCACCACTGATATTCTATCTGGAAAAGTCTCTTTAAGCATACTATCTACAGCATGAAAAATGATATTAGCAACAAATAGCCGGGCCCTTGGCTAATATGCATCTGAATTGCACTTGCGCTTCTACTTGATACATGTCAAAATCGCAGTACACATAGATCCCAACTCCTTTCCTCAATCCTGGAGTCATATCACATTATCACAATATCAAAACCCATGGCATGCAAGCCAAGCACATACCTATGGAGAAGATGTGACCGCAGTCCGATCCATCAAACATTCACCTTTTGAAGACCCTGGAAGAGCAGCAGAATCAGGCCAACAAGTTCACAAGAACGCTCACCTAGCTCATGAAGAGCCTGTAAGAGTGGAGACGCACCGGTGAAGGGCGGCCCCAACAACAGCGCTCGAAGCAGGTGGTGTGGCAACAATAGAACCATGCAAGGAAGAACACAGCATACCTCACCTGCAGCATACCCCGCGCCTGCAGTGCGTACATCAACATTAGTGCCATCCGGGACACCCCGTTCTGGCCATGCATTTCGACAAATAGCTTGCGCGTATCGCGCACACCCTTCCGCCCCTCAACCAGCTTCACGACGAGGACCACCCGGCGTGACGGCTGGCATGCGTCGGTAGAGGAGCGGGGCGTCTCACGGTCGGAGGAGCGACAACAGCGTGCAGGCGGCGGTACGGGGCGGTCGGGTGCCGGCAGAGCGACGGAGCGAGCGCGGGAAAGTGCGCGGGCGGCGGAGTGGGTGGTTGCGGCGGCTTGGGGTGTCACACGAGCTGGTGCGGCGGCGGAGGCGCAACCGCGCAGATGACAACTGCGAGGAGGCAAAGCGAGGATCGTGGGCCTTCGCGTGAGAAGCGGATCAGAGCGGGATCTGGTGTGCGAAGGCCGGGTGGCAGATGGGATCGAGGGCGGTTTGCGAGGCACGAGAATCGCTGTAGACGCGCGCGGAGGCGAGGGCACGCAGGTGTTGACGCCCAGACTAATGCCTTAATAAGTAGTAGAGATTCGATAATATTCCAAGAGTCTCCGCAAATTTTCACTCCAATTTTGTGGGAAAGTTTTTCCTACAGCCCGCCCTGGGTTTGTCTCTCCGCAGGCTCACCATCATCCATCAATCGTCTAGCATCCAATGGTTGACGGTGGGAAGCTATATTTCTGCACACCCTTCATCTACCACCAAAGCCATTAGTCTCTCGCAACATGGAATTACATTTGTCCTTCTACGATGCTTAATTTTTTGTAACAAACAGACAAGAGAAATCATCACAAAGGAAGGTATGCGACGTCCTGGGGATGTAAAAGTTGGCATATTGTCGGTTAGTTCATTTTTTGAACTAAAATGTTACCCGGTGAGAGTACAAGGTGCAAAGCTAAACATCTTCTACGACAACTATGTAGTGTCACGAATAATTATGACACAAAACTTCACAAATATAAAAACGTTGTGAAACAACACTTAGGATCTTGCCACATGGCAGGTGACGCAACGAATGACATGGTAGATGATGTAGGTGTTGACATGGCTAAAATTAGGATAGATTCTATCATCATAAAAAGGCCAATATGCATGCTAGTCCTTTGCATTTTTAGCCCGGGTTACATGGGTCTATCCAATTTTTAGCCCAAAATAATGTGGGCTTCTCCCAATTAGAGGCCCAATTTCCTTTCCCTTGAATTAATTGCCAACATTTTATAAATGTTGTTTTTTTTACAATCCTCTTTAGACCAAGCCCATTAAAATAAACCGAATAATGTCCAGGCGTAATGAAATAACCAAAGGCGGTAGGGCCCGACGACCCTAGGTGCTTGCCAAGGCTCCAGTGCAGATGCAAAAGCTATAAAGATCAAATATGTTTCCTATGGTTACAGGCAATTTTATAAAGTTAGATGTGCAACTTGATACATCACTTATTATGCAGCAAGTCGTCCAAGTTGCTACAAAAGATGTAGTAGGACAATTATCCATTCCTATATATTGGTGATAGCGTCCAATGTATGGGAAATGCTCCAATGGAGCTCTTTCTCAACTTGCATCAATTTTAAAACAAACAACCCAGATAATTAAAATTAATTAATTTCGTCTGGGTAATTAGGACCCTGACCCTACCCTTACCCAGCCCAGTTCCAGTCTATCCTATCCGATCCGCCTCCCTTGCTGGCACGGATCGGACAGAACGTCGTGTTTCATTCCTTCCTCTCGGCCCCGCGTGCAATCGTCCTACCCAGCCAACTGAGCATCGGGATGAGTATGGTGAAGGACGGCCGCTCGATCGGCACGCGATGGTGCCGTTCCTACCCGTCTAGGCACGCCTTGGCTGCGGTTGTCTCGCTGGCCGTGGAGATAGGCGAGCACGAGGCGCCGTCACATGATGCCTTGGCCATGCGTGCTCTCCAGATGTGCAAGTCGGAGCCGTGGAGGTCGGCTCTGGTCTCGGCACCATCTGGAGAGCGACGTCAACCTTGCAGCCACAACGACACTGATCACCGGCTCTGATCAAGAAGCGGGCTGATTGCCTGAAGTAAATAAGCAATCTTCTAAAGCTATTCTTACCAACTATTTATCTCACTATCTATATTTCAAACATCTATCTGTCCAGTGCATGTACAGTGTTTCATACAGTACCTCTGTTTGGGCTCTCTAGTAATAAGCACAGCCTAATCTCCTCCACAACTCCATTACATTATTAGATATTGAAGATACTATTGGGATAGGGTATTAAACTCTTAATTCTAGATTTGCAGACTTATGTATTGAATTTCGTTCTTATTTATTAGTCGTTGCAATGTTGCCTAACAAGCATTTATTGAGTGCCCAGAAAAAAGAAAAAGACAAGAAAAAGATCATTTTTTGTTTTTTAATATCAACTTTGTTTTTAACAATTACGTGCATTACATATTATTATAGTACCCACTTCATTATTCTACACTTCATGTTCGCTCAAGGGTCCAGAAAAAATGTTCAGCCGGCTCGGCAAACCGTGAAGTGGAGAACGTACCGCTGGGTGCTGCCAGGGACACATGACGGCGTGCTAGGCGTTGGAACTTTGTCACTACTATATAATATTGAACTTACTAGAGAGGAAACACCACATGCAATTAATTACGCACTCGCACCTAAGAGAAAAAGAGATCTCTAATTTTAGCACAATTATTATATTTGAGGAGCAAGTCTCGAACACATGATTTAAACGTAACATAGGAGATGCAGAAGGCGGTTAGACTAAACCAGTATGAGTACAGATAAACAGAGTATTCCCTCTTTTTTTTTGTGTCACTTGATATACCCTCTTTTTGTGACAAGTGACCTCTGGTTTAATTTGAGGTGTGTGTGGGTGGATGTGGATCAAAGCACATGGGTTCTAACAAACTTGGAGGGGAACGCGGGAATTTTTCCTATTTTCTGTGTTTTTCCTTGTGGAGTTGAACCATTTCTTTTGAAATTCTGTGAAACAAGCAGCAAGGCCAAGAAACTGCGAACTATCACATACGTAATCTTGACGAAAAAACAAGCAACGAAATGTTGGCTTAGTAATTGTCTTTTGCAGCAGTCATTGTCCCATTGACGCATGAGTAACTTCGTGATATGCTAGGGGCAGTTGAAAAGCTCATCTCCCAATCCTTGCTAGTATTTTTTCTTTGAAAAACTATTGTCAAATTTGCATCTCGTGCTTGCTATGCTTTGAAACCGTTAGTAGTATGTATATATCTAGGTTCACTAATATATGCGTACTGGTTCTAGCGTGCATCATCATGCATGACTTAAGAAACTTATCTCAATGGTCAATACTTTCACACCCACTGCCTTATTCCGTGCGGAAGATCAAAAAGACACGCGCTGTATTTTTTTAACAAGTCAGGGTGCAGCGTGCTTGGCAGTAAACTTATTTCAACATTGCATGCATTCGTATGCATTATTACTAGCTCCGTACGTATTCATTTCTCCTCATAGATGTACGATGCGGTTAATTTTTTTCTAAAACTGTGATCATAATTTTATTGAAACATGTAAATATAGAACTCATACTTAAACTACCTTTTAGTGATAAAACATATCACAATAAAATAAAAGATAATTTTTGAAAAATTTTAGATAAAACAAATGATTGAAGTTGTCATCGTATATTTGTGTCCGGAGGTAGTACTACCTGGCATGCATGTCTTGGACAAGTCAGCTCTCGACCTCTCCTCGTGGTCGTAGCTCCACACCAGTTACCAGTATATAAATACCCCGCCCTTGCTAGGCACACCGCACCGCACGCACATAGGCAACTCAAACCTGTATCTAGGCATGGAGTGGTCATCGTCGAAGGTAGCTTGTCTCGCTCTGGCGTTCACCATGGCTGCCGCGGCCATGGTGGTACAACCGTGCGCGGCGCAGAACTCCCTGAAGGATGAGTTCGTGAGCCTGCACAACACGGCGCGTGACGAAGTGGGCGTCGAGTCGGTGTCGTGGGACAGCGAGGTAGCCGCCTACGCGGAGAGCTACGCAGAGAAGCGCAAAAGCGACTGCGCTCTGCAGCACTCCGGCGGCCCCTACGGCGAGAACATCTACGCGGCCTGGGGCTCCTCCGCCGGCACCGCCTCTGACGCCGTCGGCTCCTGGGTGGCCGAGAAGAAGTACTACCACTACGACACCAACACCTGCGACGCGGGGCAGTGGGGGTGCTTGCACTACACGCAGGTGGTGTGGCGCGCTTCCACCACCATCGGCTGTGCTCGCGTCGTCTGTAACAACAACCAAGGCGTCTTCATCATCTGCAACTACAACCCACCGGGCAACACTGGAGGGCGCCCTTACTAATTAAGCACACATCAGCTCAGCTGTGTGCGTGTCTAGTCCAGTTGCCGTCGTCGATCCATCTGCGATGACACACACATATATTACGCACCATCGCAGCACACTCACCATCCACCACCACCACCCACTTTGTAATAGTATCAAGTACCAGCATAAGGAATAAGCCCTTGTATACTGAGGCATCGCAATAAAATAATCCCTCGTTTGTAAAATAATTTCTCGTTTGTACTAAGTGCTTCGGGTTTTCTGAAAAGGAATGTAATGTAAGCCGTGTTTGCGGAAATGAAGTAGTTTTTCTTTGAAAATGCTTCCAATCGTTCTAGTCTACATATGAGAAACCTCTGCGTTTGATGTTCTTGTTTATCCTGGAGTGTGGCGCCTGGAGAACTATGTCCGCTGAGAAGTGTTTCCTTTGAATGGAACTGCTTGGGTGACGATATACCTCGCCGCATATGCATGTGACTAGGGACAGCGTGGGAAAGATTAGCTACTTTTGAAGCAAATCTCCTAAGCATACACTGAGTACCAAGTAGGACTAGCAAGCCTAAGAACACAATCTGGCTGAATAGTTTGGTCTCGTCAGCCTGCCAAAGATCCTATGCAAGAGTATATCAACGAAGAGTTAATAGCCCGCCTAATATAATCTAGAAAGCGATGTATGAATTCTTTCAGAAGACGTGAGCGTGGTGGGTATAGTAAAAATCTATCATACCATGCATGCAAAAAGACTTAGCGGAGGAAGTGCTCCCTGAGTGCTTGTTCACTGTTTATATTCCACATATTTTAAATAGTGACAAGAATTTGAATAGTGGATCCTGGCGCTCGTGAGGGCTTCCTCCTCCGAGCTCTGTCGCCAAGCTCGCCTTCCACTGGTCCATCCTGCGCCTCCTGCATGCAGTCGCTCGTCCAGCCCGCTTCCGCCTCCGCAGCGATCCGGCCAAAGGCGCGCTTCCACTACCATCGGCTGTGCTCGCGTTGTCTGTGACAACAACCTAGGCGTCTTCATCATCTGCAGCTACAACCCACGGGGCAACACTGGAGGGGCCCCTTACTAATTAAGCACGTCAGCTTGATCAGCCATCTGCGATGACACACACTCACCATCCACCAACACCCACTCTGTAATATCACGTAATAGTGCAAGGAATAAGCTTTATACACTGAGGCATCGCGGACTCGCGGTAAGATAATCCATTATTTGTACTAAGTGTTTGGGTTTTCTGAAAGGAAAAATCATATATGTAAGCTGTATTTGTTAAAATGAAGTTGTTTTTCTTTAGAAATTCTTACTGTCGTTCTAGTCCGCATATATGAAGAGAGTTTATGCATCTAGGGACCCTATAGAAAAAACCTCTACGTTTGATGTTCCCGTTTAGCCTAGAGTCTGGCGCCTGGAGAATTGTGGCCACTGATAAGTGTTGACTTCGGGTGGAACTGCTTAGGTGACGATATAACCTCGCCGCATATGCATGTGACCCGGAATACCAGGGGAAAGATTAGCTACTTTTGAAGCAAGCATTCTAAATGCATGCGGTGAGTGGTACCGAGTAGGACTAGCGAGCATAAGAGCACAACCCCGGCTGAATAGTTTGGTCTCGTCAGCCTACCAATAATCCCTTGCAAGAGTATATTAACGAAGAGTTTATATCCCACCTAATATAATCTAGAAAGCGACGTGTGAATTCTTCTAATTCTTCTAGAAGGAGTGAGCATGGTGGGTATAGTAAAAATCCATCATACCTTGCATGCAAAGAAGACTTAGTGGAGGAAGTGCACTCTCAGGGCTCATTCACTATTTATATTCCGCATATTTTGAATATTGACAAGAATTTGAATAGTATTAGAGTATTTTGAATAGTTTCACATGTTTTGAATAGTGCAGTGAATAGTAACTCAAAATATTTGAATAGTAACTCGAGTATATTTGCTGCAATTTGAGTATTAAACCTAGGAACTCGAAGACTGGTATCAAAGCCTGGTTAATATTTTAAGTTTTAAAGTTATGCTTAGTTAATATTTTGAGTGTGAAGTTTTTGTCTGTTTATTTTTTAGTATCAATTTAGAAAAATGGAAGTACCTCAAAGTCTCACTAGAAGAGACAGGGAGCTCTAATGGGTATGTAAAGACTTTGACTTTAATGGATAAGTTAATGTGCCAAAATGATAATATCAATAATCTTGAAGAAGTGATCGATGTTGAAGAAGATCTTGAAAGATATCAAAGAGATTCTATCAGGAGAATAAGACCTCAGCAGGTTTATGAAATGGGTTGGTTTGAAAATAAGAGTAGTTTATATAGAATATCACTAGAGGTTGAGTTAAATGTTTTAACACAACCAGTAAAATTAAGAATAGTTAGTAAGAAATTTGAAAATAGTTTCAAATATTCAGGAAATAAATATATACGCCAAGGAATATACAACATAGCAATTAAAAGAATGACAAGAAAAAAGTTAGGAACGAAGGGCCTAAAAACTTTGTTAGACAAAAGATGGGATACAATAAACAAAGCAGCAATGGGTTTTTTAGAGAAGATATGAACAAGAATATTCTAATAACCTATATAGCTCTAGATTTAATGGTGCCCATTAAAGAGTTTATAAAAAATGCATTTGATTTTCAGACTGAGGGTTATGAAGATTTTAAGGGAAGAAATTTACTTGTAAGCATAGAATTTATAGAAAGATTAACTAATAGGAGTGGTACTAAGTATAAGGTAAATGTGAATAATGTCATAGAAAGTATGCAATCTAAGGAAATAAAATTTATGAGTCCTCTCAAGATAAGTTCTGAAAAAAGAGCAGGAGAAGAATGAAATATAAGTGAATTAATATAACCTAAGATTTTTAAAGCAGCCTGAAGATTATATTAGTTAACAAAACAAGAACGGTAAGACAAGCATAAAGAGATATACACTTGGACTAGAATGCATATATTTACTGATTTATTGCCCAAAGAAAGAAGAATCAGTTTTGCATAATGTGAATTTGCACTCTTGTAATCTTTAGTGTTTTAGAGGTTAAGAAGACTTTACTAATACATCTCGTGAGGAGATATATAGATCCCATATAAAGCTATGAGGAGATGAATTTTGTATCACACTGTTACTGCTATGAATTTCGTTGCTTGCATTTTTTCATACATAACACTACTAAAAAACATGCTACGGGGCGGTGGAATAGGCCTCTATAGGATCGGTTTTACGAAGCATTGCTACTCGTAGACTCCTGTAGTGCCACCCCTCGCTCATGTAAACGTCTTAGCACGAGCGGTGGATATTATGAACCACTCTTGCTAAGTACCTTACAAGAGTGGCTCAAAACATGAACCACGCGTGCACACACACATATATATATTCGAGCAACATTTACATCATATTCAAGTGTGGTGTCAACCTTGCCGTGCGTGCTAGCTAGTTACAAAACACAAACACATTGCACATAAATTAGTACATGTTTATACATCGAACAAAACAACTTAGAACGGGTAATGCTCCCACTCGATCAATGAATGGTATTTGTCATCTTGTACTAAATACGAATCGTGATCGAAGAAAGTCCCTCACCGGTTGATTACCTCGTGCATTGTGAAACGGCATAGGTCGGCAACAATGTCCATGAGATCCTTGTCGGTGAGAGGCTAACTTGTCTTAGGGATTTCGGGGAGCTAAACCAAAAAAAAAAAAGATTACATGAGTGTCAAGAGAACCATGGTGCGCTTAATTATGTACACACATGCAATACATACAATGAAACGAGATACTGAGATGTTTTTTGAGCACTTATATCTTCAGGATTAGTTCTGTACCTCCCATTGACCTTGAGATACTCGCAAACATAGTATCCACGGTATTCGGTTCCCCTTGGTTGCTTGTGGCACTATGCTTTACACTCAAGTTTAATTAGTTTTAGATTTATAATACATTATTTGAACGTATGTATATGTACGTGTCTTTTCTTCCTTACCAGGAAGTTTGATCTGAAGATGATCTTGTCCTTGCACTGTGGATGAACTGGCAATTTAAACCTTTCTCCCATGGCGATTTTCAAGTCCCTGTTATAATTGGAATATATATAGAAACTCAGATAAGTAAGATGACTCGACATATATAAGAACCAATATGGTAGGTATCTTACAGCCGTATTATCATCAAAATGGTCATATATCTCCTGTGGTCGACATCCAATGAGTCCAAGGCTAATACTTTGCTCTCCTTAGGCTGGATGAGTAGACAAATCCAGTGTCCGCTACAAAGACCAAAGTGCATGAAGTTATATATGATCGTGTGTGTTCAATTTCCACTAGGTATATGTGGCGAGGGTTTTTACATACTCAAAGTTGTATGGAGCAAGGATTTCATCCCAGATTTGTTCATTGAAGAAGACTAGGGCATTGGCAATGTATGCGGCAACTTTCCTCTTTGCCCTTCTATGTAATTCTTCTCGGATTGCATCTCTCTCCCCTTTTGTTTTTCCTGCCGCCAGTTGTTTGCTATCGTCTGCTAGCCTGAGTGGCTAGTCGTGTCGACCCTGGTTAGTTAATGAAGGGTCCAAGAACCCGATTCTTTTATTGCTAATCTTTTGAGCTATTTCATACTGCATTCTGAAAGGTATATGGATGTTACATACAAGAATATTATTATGTTAATTACGCACACATATTGGGATTGGCAGGGAGACTTACAAGCACCAAAGGGTCATCAAGTGATGTCTATTTGTCCTAGGCAGAACATGTTTTGAAACTCCAAAAAGTCGACGATGGTTGTTTTGTATTGGGTCTGAAAATAGTCGCCTAGAATGAACGTGGATACTTCTCGGACCCCAAGTTTATTGGCCCTTAGGTACCAAGCATGAAAATTTTTCATTTCACCTGGCATTTCATCACGATTTAAGCCTAATCTAGCAGGAATGGTTTGTCGTGTTCATATCTCAGGGGACAATCTGTCAAATCGGCAATTTGGTCAAGTCCAATGACGGTTTTGTACCCTTTTTGTATGGAATCAGATCCATTTTCTTCGTTGTCTCCTTTCCCTTTACTTTCTACTTTTCCTTTCCTTTTGCATTTTTCTTCAACCAAGTCACCACCTCAGTTGTCACAGCTGTGTCATATACGCGTACCATTTTTGGCACCACGCTTGTATCGCATGTCGGTGCTACTGCTAGCTCCTCGGCCCGACTTGGAGATGTGCCTAATGTTTCTGTTGCAGGCTTTGGATCATATGTCTGTTTATCTATAGTCGGCTTCTTAATGAGATTTGGAGGTGTAGTAGTCTGCTTCTCGATGAAATCTGGAGGAGTTGGCATGAATTCATGTATCGGAGGATCTGGATCTGCATGATCTCGTTCATGCACTACACGTTCTTCCTCCATTGCATCTCCTATTGTGCTATGCTCGAGTGCTAGCTGTCTTTGTTTGAGCTGTTGTTGTTCTTGTGGCGCCAAGTTTAGGATGTATTGTTATTCCACAAGATGAACTCATTGACAGACTGGCCGAGGAAGTGGATCCCCTTTGGCATGGGGATGTCTATCATTTCTTCTTCATGTTTAGGTTCAACGCTAGCGACATAGACCTTTGCATAGTTCGGTGGGATCGGAGTGCCATAGAAAAGGCCGCTCCCAAGAATCACCATTGCCTTTGCTACCTCCTCTGTCCTTCCATGTATTCCAAGAGGGATGTGCAGCTCGCAAGGAGTCAAAGACGTGATGGAATCGATAGCACGACCCTCTAGATTGGCTGATTGAGGTCTTTCAATGCCAAGACCTGGCACAAATGGAAGACCTTGTATTGTAGATTCAGCTAGAGCTTTAATTTTTTTTCCATGAACACCTCCCAACAGTTTCTCTCATAGCTTTCTTGTAATGATCATGCTTTTTACATTGGGCCCTATCATTGGTAAACCCCTCCTTCCAGTTTAGCTTGGATGAGATGCCTCCGACTCGGCCTCCATGCTCTTTTGTCCCTATTGCTACGCTTAAGCAGTCTTTCTCCCTATCAGGGACAAATTTGCCCACCTTCTGTTGCTCTGCAAGCTTCTTGATTTTGCTCACCACCTCTTTGGTCTCAGGCTTTGCAAAATCATTTTGTCCCCCTGGCACCTTGACCTCTTGGGCCTTGATCCAGTGGAACGACCGCTCATCTAAGCCTTCATATGGATTAGTAACCCTTTAGCTATCGCATCTTACCTTTCTTTTTTCCATTTCTTGATTTGCGCAGCGTACCCACCGGGGCCAAGATTCGCCTTGTGCACGTCTTTCTTTACAAGAGTTGTGTTTGTTTTGCTAAGCTCTTTGCTTCTTCAGTTGTCCTTTGTCTCATGAACTCATCCCACTATTCTTGGGTGATCTTACCATACTCCTCAAATGGAGTAAGGTTGTTCTTCACATATTTGTTCTTGAGATCCGTTCTCCATCGATGATAGGCTTGACCTAGCTGCTTAAGTGCATATGATTTAGCCTTCTCCTCGCTGCCATGTGGGAACTGGAACACTTTTTCAGCTCATCCCATAATAAATCCTTCCTTGCATCGGGCACCTTCCTCCAATCAGGCCATGTAGGTTCCATCCATGTCCTCGCTACCACCCCCACGGCATTGCGGGACTTTGCTCTTACCGGAAAGGTTCCAATTGTTCCCCAGCAACGCCAACCTCATTCACCATGTAAATTGTTTCTGGTAATTTGTTCTTTGCTCGCCTTCCGCCTTTCCTCTTGCCCGTTCCAATTGCCTCAATGGTGTCTGAGGTGTGGTGGGTTCTTCATATGATCATTGTTCCTGCTTGGTGCTAGATTATTAACGAAACGATGAAATTCTATCATTACAACAACTAAACGACGTTAGTGTTCATGTGTGCAGAGGAGAATATTACCACTGGCAACTCTAACTTGCATGGACTTAGCCAAAGGTACCCTATGGGGCCAGGAAGCTGCAAGCTCTTCACTGATAAAATTATGATTACTTCCAGAGTCAACCAGCATTAAAGTGGCTATACCGTGAAGAGCACCACTCATTCTGATGGTCTGGGTACTCTCGGTACCATTCACAGCATGAACTGACAGCACCATAAGGTCTTCACCAGAGTCATAATCAGCAGGACCTATGGAACTAACCTCTGCCACCTCATCCTAAGAAAGCATTTGCCAAATCTCCTCTACAACATTTAGAGACACTGTGGTAGCACATTTGTGACTAGGACCCCACTTGAGCCCACATTTATATCATAGACCTTTGCTTTATGATAAGCCATCAGAGAGGTTAATTTTTCATTAGTAACGGGTCCCTTGTGCACCTCAGGTTTCTTCCTAGTCTCAGCATATAATGGCTCTGTTACATTTCTGGTAGAGCTTTGAGTTGCTGGAACGATAGCTCTGCTAGCACTTGCTCTATAGGATGAAGAGTGTAAAATTCTTCTATAGTCCCTCTTGTTTTGAGAAGCAGATAATTCTTCCTGCAAGAGTGCCAGGTCTCTGAATTAGCACTGCAGCTTTAATGTCATCATCCAATCCATCCACAAATTTGTTAGTGATAGTGACTACACTAAACTTGGGATCATGAGCCAAAATATTATGCACCAAAGCATCAAACTTCTCTATGTACTCAGACACAGTCCTAATTTGTCCAACATGGAAAATTGCCTAAGTGGGAAACTAGTGGATCCCTTTCAAATCTATGAAACACAGCATTGCAAAGGTCTAGCCAAGATAAATCCCATGCATTGACTTCATAGGACTGAAGCCAAAAGGCAGCTGAGCCAACGAAATACATAGTAGCAATCTGGGACCAGATAGATTCAGGCACACAAAGATCTCAAAGTAAGTTTCACATATATTCTTCCACATTTTGGGACTATTACCATCAAATTCAGGGAAATTCATCTGAGGCAGAGTGAAATTCCAGTTCTGTCTACTTGACAAACTGCTAGAAGCAAGTTTTCACATCAGAATTCAAGGGGGGAGATAAGGTGGTTACCCTTCCAAAGTTGTTCCCCTGGTTGGAGTTGTCAGCAGATTTGGTGTTTTGAGAAAACGGATCTGGATGTTCCGGAGTCTTAGTCTTGGTGGTGTCAATAAACTCCATGCCGAACACCTTGTGAGCATTGTTCACTGCTTGCAACAGCAGGACCACCTAGTCCACTTTCTGATGAAGATTCGACAGATCGGTCTTCAGTTCCTCCATCTTCACATCGATTTGCGGCCTCCAGGCCACATAATCCTTGAGCACCTCCTTGTTGTCTGCCAATATCGCCTTCACCTCTCGATTGCCACGTTCTGCTCCATGGCCACCGCCTTGATTTGCTCGCACGTCTTGTATTGTAAACGCAGCAGATACTCCTCTTTCACAGCCACGATCACGAACAACAATCCCCTCGTACCACTTCTGCAATCTCCGTCTTCCGCCACCCACGCCTCCGAGAATCGATGGCTCTGACTACCCAATGTCACAATACTTGGGACGATCTACTTCCTTCATCTCGGTATTTGTAGTTTAATGAGTTATTTTGGAATACAACAGTTAAAGATGGAAATCTCTCAACCCTCACCAGGTACATACGAGCAAGCTCGCCGCCATCCGGACACAGCCGGCCAAGTTGTACTTAGTTCATCCCCCTCTTCTCCAAGTCTTCTCTTCCTTTGTTTATATTCACAGCAAACTTCAGCCAAGGGCTTCAATCCTTCCAGTTTGGGCCGACGTAGTTGGGATTTGGCTTGGGCTGTCTCCTGGGCCGGACCTTAGCAGGACAAGTGGGTTTTTGAATTGGAGAGGACCCAGTCTTGGCGAGAGTCATGACAGAGTACATTCACAAATATAGTCTGAGTCACATTTTTATTTTTATATTTATTTAATTTATTTTTTGCAGAAATAAGTAGAGGATTCAAAAAATTGCAAATCTATACCAATACCGCCGGACCATCCGGCGGTATTTAAAAAACGCCGCCCTATCCGGCGGTTTAATGACGTGACATCCTGTCTGCCACCGGATTTGAACCCCTGTCATCAAACCGCCGGCTGGAGCAGCGAAATATAAAAATCGCCAGACCACCCGGCGATATTTAAAAAACGCCGAATTGGCCGGCGTTTTTTAATTCCCCATGGCAGTATTTAGGTCATGTTGGCGTTTTTTAAATAATGGCTGGCGGTATTTAATCCTTTTGACATTTTTTAAATAATGCCGGCCCATCCGGCGATTTTTAAATAATGCCGGCCCATCCGGCGTTATTTTGCTCCATGTGCATTTTTAAAAAACAAGAGCATGGTAATTTGTTAAATAACCAATATGAGTATACCTACAAGCAAAATGTCAATTACAAAACTATTTGAATGTGGGCATGGAAACTATTTTAATTAGTACCGGTAAATTTGTATTTCTTTATTTTATGACGTAAAATATTTGTTTTCTTTTTCTTACTATGGACGACAAACAAAAACAAATTATGATAGTACACGTTACATTAAATTGAAATCCCAGCGTTACATTGAGTACGACATGAACAATTGATGCAGAAGTTAAAACGCAACATAGATTGAACTCGGATACATAATTCTCAATGTTGACAGCGTGGATTAACGACATAAATAAAGTTGGACACACTTGCGATGCCTTGTCGTTGTAGCGCGTAACTCACGCTACACAATTGACTTGCCTTAGGTAATTTGAAATGCTAGAAACGTAAAAATAGTAGCAAGTTCGTCTAAGCGAATTGGTTCGGATAGTGCTGCGATGGGCCTCCGAGATCATAGTAGCCGTAACCTCCGGATGGTGGAGACTTGGGGGGCATACGCTGCTGCGGGTGGTACGGGCATTTGCAGAAGGGGTCAGGGCACAGGGGATCATCTTCGAGTCCAACCACTATCGCGTTAGCGTCAGCCTCGTTTTCCAGAGAGTTGACGCGACACTCAAGGTCGTGGATCTTGGTCTTCAGGTGGTTGATATAGTCTTCGACGTAGGCATGGTGTGGAGGATCTACCCACTTAGTGAAGCGACATGCCGTGTCAGTGGAATCTTGCAAGCATATATATCTCTTTTTAGAAACAATTTGAGTTATGTCAGAACAAAGTGTAGGGAGCGAGTTTGAGCACACACATAGCCAAAAGGGCATCTGTAGAAGTGACGACGTCCATCGATGACTCATCGAATACCTGCACGACACAATACTCACCACAACGGCACGTAGGCCATACATCCGTGCGATCATCGTAAGGCCTAAGCTTGCGTTCGCCAACAAAGGCGTCTTGTCCCTCTAGCGGGAAGTCCTCCAGTGGATCTGGAAACATGTCTGGGCCTTGAGGACCTCCACAGAGGAAGTGGTGGCTACGACGTCCTCCACCCCTCCCTCCTCGGCCTCGGCCGCGGCCACGCCCCCTTCCTCCCGGCTCTCTCGTTCTGGTAGTGTGTTGTGTGTGTTCTTTGAAGGTGTGCCGTGTTTTTGTAATCGAGATGAGGGTTGAGTTGTCTTCTGAAAACGAAAAAGTTGTCAGGTCAAACTGGAAATGGCGCTGAAAAGGCTACGCAGGTGTTGTCACGTCGAATGGAAAAGGTACATAGGTGTTGTCACGTCGAACTGAAAAGGCTACATAGGTGTTGTCATGTCGAACTGAAAAGGCTACGAATGTACCTGTAACTAAAAAGGCTACGTCTTGCGCTGTCACGTAAAACTGAAAATGCTACATAGGTATTGTCATATAGAACTGAAAAGGCTACGCATGTACCTGTAACTGAAAAGGCTACGTGATGCGCTGTCACGTCGAGCAGAAAAGGCTACGGAGGCATCTGTATCTGAAACGATTGTATACGTGTTGTCACGGCCTACTGCAAAGGTGAAAGTGATAAAATACATGCTGACGAAAATACACTGAACTAATGCAAGTCAACTCTGGAACTATGATCTAGCTACGACCCCTCTTGCTCCTGCGTGCAGCTCTCTGGGCAGCCCAAGTGTGGCGTGACCCGTGACTAAAGGGGTCAGGTGCCTGTCGAGTACGTCGGCCAAGGACTGCATCGGGCGCTGGCGGCTCCTGTGACTGCTGAGTTTCGTGGGGTGGCGCCTCCTGTAGCTGTGAGTAACCAATCTCATCATGTCGCGGCGGTGACGCGAACAAGGACTGCGCCATCTGCTCTGCTGCACTTGGTGGACTGTGTCGAGCGTGGCCGGCTCCGTAGCTGTCGTCAGGGGTCGTGCCAGCTTCATATCCTGCAAATCAATCGCATGGATTAAAAATGTAAAATAACACTGTAACAGGCATGACGAGTCTGCTGCATGTATGTGAATGCCACTTACCCCACTCAACGTCACGAGTCCGTGATGTCCCTGCAGCGAAGTCATCGTGGTGGTAGGTAGGGTGACGAGACGATGACCCAACATGGGTCCCGTACTGTGTACCTGTTGCACGGAACATGCATAAATATTTGGCGAACTCGTGTTTAATAAAATTGACCTGTACAAGAAATACCTGGCGGCGGGTAGGTCATCGGCGGAGTCTGCGCAAACAGTGGTACCGGAGGGGGTCGTGGCGGGGTCGGGCTAGGGGCAACAAACATCGGCTGCGGTGGTGGATGGCCAACATCGTCGTCACGGCAAGACAACGACCTAGTCACTCTTCTGCACAGCTCCGCTATCTTGTCGTACGCCGCCTTGTGATCTTGTGGGGCCATGGTGAGGGCATTACGGCTGTACGTCGTGACGTCTGCATGGATCTGCCGGAGCACGTCATGCTGTTTCAAAAAGTTTGCATTAGTTTGCCATGAAGTATGAACTTAGATGTCTTCTAATGCGGAATCGACAATCAGGAAAGAAACTTACAGCTATATACGCCCCCTGGTCTCGCTGTGTAGGGTAACTATCCATGACGGATGGTGTGCGGTGGGGCAACTCTTGTGGCGTCGACAAGACACGAAGTCGTGTCTGTGGGAGGTACCAACGGAGGTAGTGACCCCAGGCTACATCGTCATGTGGCCTACCCTCCATGACGAGGTCATCCAAGGCCGTGGACCACTTCGCCACGAACTCGGCAAGACGTGGTGCCCTGGCCAACGTTCTGGCCCTGTCTCGTAAACCTGAAAATAAAAATAGTTTTGTCGATGGACTGAGCATGTGAATTATGTGAAATAAATAACTTTACGGTAATATACAAGGTCGGCACGAACCGGTGCACGTGTGGCGGCAGTAAGCTCTGAGGGACGACCACCTTCTGCCGCAAGCCTAGCTAACGGAGCACGCGGTGGAATGCGTGCTCCTCGACGCAGATGTCGAAGACAAGTGGGCTGCGCGTTCTCCAGTAGTCGGCTCGCGTACGCACAACGACGACAGCCCGTCAGGTGCACGACTCTCCACTGCCTCGTCAGAGTAGGGCGTCCAACGAACGTCGTCGTCACGGAGGACGTCGAACTGGCCTACGAAGTCAGGGTAAGACTTCCTAGTCTGCACGTGAGCGTACGCGAACTGCGAAAGCATTCAATTACACCGTTAGTACAGAAAATTAAAGACACACCCAAATAAGTAAACGAAAACAAGCCACGTACTCGTCGGTCGCACCACAGAGAGGCCACTGTCGGGGCATCTACGTCGTTGCGTATATACGCGTCGTACGGGCTGTGCACGACCGCGGGCCGACCTATCTGAAACCTCTCGTGGGCCCAAAGCTGCAGAAGCAGCGGGCATCCTCCGAAGATGGGCTCCGCTGACGAACTCTTCAAACAACTCGTGCACAGTCCCCGGTACGTCGCAGCTAGGACAACGGACCCTCAGCTGAACTGCGGGATCGACTCTAGTGGGCTGTCGGCGACGTAACACGCGAAAGGCAGTAGGTTCTTGGGCACAAAGTTGCCCGCAGAGCTGCAGAACATCACCCACCCCATCAACCACAGCACGTACGCCTCCAAATGCCGCGCAACCTCGTACTCTGTGGCACCTATTCCAATGTCGCCGGCCTGTAAATAGTTGCACATAAGTAAGAACCATATGATTTTTAACTATGCCGGTTGCGGTCGAATCTACTCACCTTGAACTGAAGAATCCACCACTTGGGTGGTCCGCCCGTGTACGTCAGTGGAAACTCCCTATAGGGCTGTGCGTTGCCGATACGCTCGACGGCACCGAACCGAGCGAGCAAGTCCTCACGCCAGCCGGGGCCGACGTCCGTGGGGCCCATGGCATCGCCCCTCAATGGCAACCCAAGCAGGTATGACACGTCCTGCAACGTAGGCGCCATCTCGCCCACGGTGAGGTGCAAAGTGTGTGTCTCCGGTCTCCACCTATCCACCATTGAAGCAAGGAGAGAGAAGTCGTAGCTGAAACGCGGTCCGTCTCCCTCAACCATGCGAGCAAGTGGGAGCAGACCAGAAGCGTGCAGCCTAAAAAAAGCGATGAGCATAGCATTGTATAAATTTGAAAGAGATTGAATATATCTGAACAAGAGAATGAAGCACGTAAAGCGAACCTCGGTAGCCAACGAGGGTCCAACGCCATCGTCTCTATCGGAACACGTGCGCGAAACTGTCCAACGGAGCTCCCCAATACCGCACTGAAGTACGGCCGGTGCTTCTTGTCCGTCGCTGCATCGAGCAGGTCGGGGGTCATGTAATCCTGTGCGGCATCCATCCCTAAAAAAAGATTGATATCGTTAGTCCACATTATAAACCAAGTATAAACTAACTAATACATTAACATAAGACTGCATGGAATTCAAAATAACATTACATAACAGTAACATAACATTGCATACGATTGCATCGACTTCAAAATAATAACAAACTAAATGGCATAGTCACATAATATTATTACAATCCATGATAGCAATTCCACATACACAGAATTCCAACTAATACAAGAGTAACGTAGCAGAGAAAGGTTGCAAACATTATGTTATTACAATCCATGACAGTAACTAAAAATCATTAAATGACTTCATTTGTTCCTCAACGATCGCGTCGACCGTGACTCGATGATCCTAGCTCAGGTATGTTCGACACGGTTCCTTGAGGTGTATTAGTGCATTTTTTGTAGCTGTGCCCGAACTCATTGCATTTCGAGCATATGACAATTCTTGGCCCAGCTTCGGCGTCATCCATGTTGTTACGAATGCGACGAGTCTTGCGTCGCCCTATCTGTTGTTTCATGTCAGGGTGAGGATTGGGGTATGAAATCAGGTGCACCCTCTGCAATACTAGTGAATGTCCCTGCAATGGCGAAACCATATATCTCAGAAGTCCAAGTGTGATAGATTGCATCCTTCAGGTAATAGAGAGACACAAGCATACGAGCGTTCAAACCTCCAACTTCCTGACAATGCAGTTATGACATGTGTACACGGCCTGTGGTATAACCTCGGCTTGTGGCAGGTACAAACACAATGGTTATTGTACAGGACACATTCTTGCACATGCCTCTCATGATTGCCTCCTCTTCGGCCTTTGTCCCGACAAATGATATCAAATCGATGCTCAGCGACACCCATGTTCCTGACACGATGTCCTGCGGCTTTTTTGTTTGCTTTGGCCATATACTCAAAGAATTTCTGCCCATATACGAGGCGGTGGTCTAGAAACACATTCTTTGCTGCTGGATGACGTTCCCGAAAGTATTGTGTTGTTCGGTATATGTAAAATTCCACAATCCCGACAAGTGGCATACTTCTGCTTCCACGTAACACCCAATTATACACCTCGGCAAGGTTCGTAGTCATAATACCATATCGTGCACCTCCTTCATCATGTAACAAAGACCACTTCTCCTTTGGCTCATGCTCAATCCACTCCGAGAATGACTTAATCGAACGACCAGGCCTCCGTCGCACATTAGGACCATCAAGGCCCACATTTTCCATTGCAATTGGCTCATCATCTTCTAAATTCGCACCTCTAGTACTTACTTCCGTATCCTTCTTCTTTGTGACTTCATCACGTTTTTTCCACAAAACATTGAATTTTCTTTCTTGATTCTGACTACACAACCTCTTAAAAAGTTTTGTTAGTTTCTTGTTCTTGAACTGCTTCTGAAAGTTAGCTCCCATATGTCTCATGCACCACCGATTCTTCAGATTGACCCAATTTGCTATTCTTTGACGTTGTACAGATCCTTCCTGTAAATCTTGCACCGCTTGCATAATGCCTCCATGGCGATCATGAATCACACACACATCCCTCCGATACTGAACAATATATGACTTGATCCGCTCTAAAAACCAGTACCAACTGTCCCCATTCTCACTCTCAACAAACGCAAAAGCCAGTGGGAGCACCTGATTGTTTCCATCTGCCGCAATTGCAGTCAGAATTGTGCCCTTGTACCTCCCTGTTAGGAAGGTCCCGTCGATGCATATCACTATGCGACAATACTGGAATGCATTGATACATGCCCCCAAAGCAAAGAAAGCACGCTGAAGAACACGCTTTGTCCGGTCTTGAGGCAAATTATAGTGCTTAATCTCAAAGTAACTACCCGGATTCTGGTCACATAGTGTGTTCAGCACACGTGGCAGGTTGTGGTACGATGCTTCATACATACCCCATCTCATTTCCAACGCCTTCTGTTCTGCCCTATAAGCTTTGTTGTAACTTATTTTGTACTGAAAGTCATCCTCTATGCTATTGATTATTGCCTTCGGCTCATATCCAGGATTATTTACTATCTTTGAGTACATATGTTGAGCCACAAAATCAGCTGTCAAGTTACGGTGATGACTCTCAAGCTCTTCAAGGACGCTTGTATGATGTTTAATTCTTGAAACGGTCCAGAAAATATCATACTTTCCCAAGAAAGCATGGACTCTAAAAGGACAATCATCTCGTATGCACTTCACATCATAGACTTGTGGACTGCTCTTTTGAACTCTGAACTCTTTCTTCAGGCACTTAGCCGACCATCTTTGCACGGCCTCTTTCAGCTCTATCTTGCTATGTATGGTAAATAGCTCACACAGATACTTCATTCTCACTATATTCTCATGGAACCATTTCACCTTCATTTACTAGCAGTTCTGAGTGATCAAAGTTGGTCCATTGACTTAGAACCTGGTTCAATATTTTATCTTCACTATCTGAATATTCATCAATAGGGACATTGGCCTCGGCATCCTCCCGCTGCATCTGTTCAACCAAACCTATAATTTCTTCACCCTCATCTACCTCACCCCTTGGTTCCCGTACTGTTTCATTTGCTTCACCTTGCTCATATATATCAACGCCCACCTCGTTAACCTGATTCACGTTATTTTCCACCACTTCTTCAACTGTTGTGGCCTCATCACAGCCCCGTGAGCTTTCTGGTTCAGCATTCACCTTCTCGTTTGCTTGCACAAAAAGAACCAGAGGTAACCCATGACGCAAGCTAACATCAACAAACCTCCTCCATACGGCAGTGCTTTCTATTTGCATTAATTCATAATAAACAGGAGATGAACTCCTAGTTGTTACTGCTGAGATGCTCAATTGACATTCATCATAATTCAACTTAAAACAGTTCATGAACCAGTTATACACTGAACGGAATGGCCTCTCAATTGCTTTGTCCAGCCCTTTTGTCACTGACCGAAACCCACTCAAATCTACCCCGAACTGACCGTAACGTATCTCTCATTCACCAAAATATATTTGAAAATATGTTTTCTGTGACATGCCTGACCACAAATGAGACAACCAAGACAGTACTTAGCACATATGTGACCACATTTCTATATAACACTAAATTTTCCGTATATCGTAATGATTGAATATTCTATCTAAATCTAAAACTGGTAAATGTGCTAATGTCAAATAATATAGTATGAGTTTTACATAAAACGAGACTAAATCCGCTAATGATAATTCAAACTAGTGCTAATATTATATAAAATACTACTGCTGTTACCTAATCTATTAATATTGTATCTAAACTACTACTAATATCAAAGAATACTACTAATGATACTTAAAATGCTAAAAAAATACATGTTTCAAAGAAAATTTAACTGCAACATTGGCCTCCTCTACTCTCCCTCTCTCCCTCCTGGGTGGCGCGCCGGCCGCGCCCTCTCCCTCTCCTCCTCTCCCCTCTGCTCAGGCGCGCGGCGGCAGGAGGTTGCGCGGGCAGCGGACAGCGGCGGGGAAGAAGAAGGAAGAAAGAAAAAAGAAAGAGGCGACCGGCGGGTGTATGGGCCTTAAACCGCCGTCCCCGCCGGCGGTTTTTAAAACACCGCCGTCCCCGCCGGCGATTTTTAAACACCGCCGGCCAATCCGGCCTTTTTTGGTCCGCGGGCCCACCGGTCGCAGCGCCTGCCGCACTGCTAACCTGTTCTGGCGGTATTTAAAAAACGCCGGTTGGTCCGGCGGTTTTTAAATACCGCCGATTGGGCTGGCGGTTTTTATATACCGCCGAGTGGTCCGGCGGTATAGGTCTATATTTGCAAATTTTTGAATCGCCCATTTATTTTTGCAAAAAACGATTTAAATAAATATAAAAATAAAAAATGCCTCTTCATTGAAATATGCCAGTCGAGTCCAATAGAAGACGTGTAATCAGTCAAAGAGATGCAAATTGTCAGTGGAAGTCGACTAATTGAACGGACCTAAAACAGGATAACGTTGGCAGTTGATACGACTAAATAAATACTCACACGTACGTAGTCGTCGCACCACACGCACTTGCTCACACGTATCAATATACTTTTGAAACTGTGTGCTTGAATTAAAAACCTTAACCCCGTGTAGTAAGTCAGAGAGATGAAAATTGTCAGCGGAAGTCGACTAATTGAACAGACACAAAACAGGATAACGTGGGTTTTGATACGACTAAATAAATACACACACGTAAACCGCACGCACTTGCACACTCGCTCACACGTAGCAACTTGAGGGTTAAGGTTTTGAATTCAAGCACACAGTTTAAACATGTCACAGGGCGGTTTAACTAATTAAACCAACTGTGTGAGATATGTGTGAATGCATACGGAGTGTATCCATTCGTGAATCGTGACATGATGTCTACTTGATCTGCCCTCGTCAATTATGTGACACAAGCGACCTTTGGTTTAATTATTAATTAGTTACTCGTGTGGAATCGAGGACGTACCATACCATGTCAAGAAGAAGACGAAACAAGCAAAGATTTAGTGGCGCTGCGCAAATAACATTTCTTTAATTTAGGCGCCGCTGCACCACACACCTAACCGTGCCGTACAATTAACTTCATTCTTGATAGTAAGGGCGATTGAGTAGTAGTACTGCTTTCGGCCACAAATGTAAATCGCGGATGATCAATCTTTAATCATTATTATTAAAACAATAATTTAAATATAAAAACACAAATCATACTTAAATTGCCTTTAATGATGAAACATATCACAGCAAAATAATTAAATAACAATTCACAAAACTTTTTGAATAAGACGAAGTATCAAAGCTTTAGAAAAAACACTACTACGATTTGTATTTGTTAACGAAGGAAGCATATTTGTTTGCAAAATTACGGTCAAACCTCTATTGTTTTGAAATCCAGGCTCACTATGCATACTGGTTCTGACAATCTGACGTGCATTGCGACTTCAGAAACAGGAATGCCAATTCAATTTGGTTCTGCTTATTCTTTTGTTTTTCTGCAAGTTGGTTTATTTGTTCTGTCTGATTGATGAACCAGTAGCTAGGTTATTGAAATTGAAAGAATTGGTTATATGCAACATATTGACTTGCAGCATGCAATTGGTTCATTTGTTACCGCAATTTGACGAATAATGACAAATTATTTTGGGTATAATTGAATTTAACGCTTAGTTTGCATACATTTTCGAAATTCGACACCTTGCAAGCAAGTATGTTTTAGCATAGGTTATTATATATCTCCTATTTCTTCATTTCGCTTCTTTTCTGATACATTTCCAGCAAAACTCATACTTCACATTGTTCTGCAAAATGAAAAGATAAAAGGCAATTGAGTAGTGCACTGTATATTTCTTTGCAAAATTACGGTCTAACCTCTAATATGTGCTTACGATGCTTTAATCTGAAATTGTCTATAGTATTATGTACTCATATATATATATATATATATATATATATATATATATATATATCTAGGTTCAGTAGCGTACTGGCTGGACGGTCATTATCAGGCTGTTTGGTTTGCGTCATTGACTCGCTCCGGAGCCATCCGAACCTACATCCGAACCTGTTGTTTTATTTGGATTGAGGTACGGAACCATCTCGTCCGGCATGAGCTTGCGCTCCCTGGACCCTGGTCACATCGGCAGTTCATTTCGCCGAACCACCTCACCCTGTGGAAAATCAGCGCATGACGTCGTCCGTCACCATGCTGTCCGGAATGGTCCCTTCCGGCAAACCAAACAGACTGTATATTGATATTGTGCTCTGTCATCGCCTTGCATGTCTTGAGAAACTGATTTCAGGAACATTATTAATGTCAATTTAAGTTGGTTCTCCTCGGTTCATTCGTACTTTCTCATGAACCAGTAGGCTACTGCAAATTCACATACTCCGTACTTGTTATTACAACCAATTAACCATACAATTTGGTCCTCTGAATTTGACACTCAGTCTGCATTTTTTTTTCAAAATTCAACGCCACGCACGCAATTAGTTTTTGCCTAGGTTATTATCTCATATTTTCTTCATTTTGCTTCTTTTCTGGTATGTTTTCTAGCAAAACCAGTACTTCACGTTGTCTGGAAAACAAAAAGGAAAGAGAAAATCGCTAGAAAATGAAAAGAAAAGGGAAAAGAAGGAAAATGGAGAAATTGGGAGAGAAACATCTCAAATAGGTGAAATGTTTCTCTATGCGCGTGGCATGGTCATCAAAGCTCACTGCCTGCTCAATCACCTAACTGTGGATCCGTAGCCCATAGGGTTGGCCTGTTGCTCCACATGACCTCTTGTGGATCCAAGGGGGCGTCCACTTCCTCTTTGTGCTCTCCAAATTCATGTTATTTACCGTAAAGTTGTAGTACAGCCACTGTTAGTTATTTTAGAGAGCATGCCTTTTTTTTAAGATAAAGGAAACTTTATTTCAACATAAAATAGTGTTCCGGCCTCTGCACTTAAAAGTGCACTAAGCCAAGAACAGAAAAAATAGAAAAAGAAAATAGATAGAAACTAAGCATCCTAGACTCCACATACAACTCACACCACCTGTCAAAACACAAGACTCAAATTTGATGAAAACTTGATGCAACAGCACCTATTCTCACGTACCACGAAGTAAGATGGTCAAAGTCCATAAAAACTCAAGTCCTCCTCCTCAAAATAAGTTGATGAATAGAGCATCTCAAAAATCTCCGAAGACCATCTTCTATACTGACCATCCACAAGACCGACAACCACAAACAATTATCGATATACTAGATGGCTAGGAAACCATTAAGTTGCATGCAGTTGAGCTTCTTTCATCTGCTTTGCTCCCACAAACAGGAGCCCCTTTATCCTCCAAAACACATAGCCAAAATACCATCGAAGAAACTGGATACACCTCCAAACACGATTGGCGCCGAGGTGGACCATGCGAAGGTGAATCACCCCTATGCATTGGGCATGGAGCTTTCGCTGCATGGTAGGAGCGAGAAAGGTACAGAGAGGATGTCTCCAAGGAGAACGCAACATCCGTAGAAGATGCCGTCCAGGCTTTCGCCGTAACCTCTTACACCCTTCCCAGCCCTGAACACCACGAAATGTCATCAGTCGGCGGAGGGGTGGCACCACTACCTCCCAATTCCAGCGACAGTCCGCGGTGGCACGGGCACAACGCCACCCCATGAAGACGACCCATGCCGGTGTCAGCCGGCCCTGACAGTGCTGGGTACAGCAGCAAGGAGCCGACCTGGCACGAGGTCCGACAAGGATGGCAACAGGGACAACGCCCGACCTGTACACGGTGTGGCTGGCCTGCCTGGCGTGGCGGTCGCGGTATGACACCATGGCGGCAAGGCCGCCGTTGCCACCGAGGAGGTGGCACTCCATGCATCAGCGGCCGCCATGGAGGTGGACGGCCTCGACGTTGTACCACCACATGTCTAGGCGGTGCTGCGGGTTCGGCACGCGCGCCACGGCGTAGGAGTGAGTTGCCCATCGGAAGCTCCTCACCGCTGATGGGAGGCAGCTCGCAGAGCAGATCCGGCGCTGGCAGGCCGGGAGGAGCCCCCCGATAGCGGTGAAGCCCCAGCGCAGCCACCAGAAGAGTGCCGGGCAAGGGCGGCGGTGGAAGAAGCGGCACGGCAATGGATCTAAGTAAGGGGAGGGAAGAGGAAGGGAGGAAGCGGAGAGGGGAGAGGAGGGAGGAGGGAGCCACCGCTGCCGCCGCTTCTACAGCCTGCAACGACAACGGCCGGCGAGTCCTCAAATCGGGGGCGGCTAGGGTCAGCAGATGTCCGGAGAAGCTTGACGTTGGGTACTAAAAACCAATACTCGTATTACCTATGTTAGATGGTTGGCATGCGCTAGTAAAAATAGCCACTACAGAGGGGGGGCTCGAGTTTCTATAGTAGTTGGCCACTAAATGACACACAACCGACGATTTAAAACATTGCTATAAATTACAAGCTCACAAACTCCTTGCCTAAAGGTCCACATAGCCACCTTGCTCTTGCATCCTCTAGAATGAAGAATCCCACATCATCTCATGTGCCTTAGTCCTTTGAATCTGGGATATGAGGTGGGCTGACATTGTGGCCGCCTTGCACCTTGAATCAGAGATATAGTTGGCATCACATCACACACCTTCATCAACGTACAACTCCCAGTTCATGAAAATGCCATTGTGCTCGCTGACTAGCCCCGTTGTGCATGGAGGCAGATATAGTCGTGCCCATGGCCATGAGACCCACCTATAGGTTTCCAATATGCTTTTCGGCCACTACATTGCAAATTCACTATTGTCACCTGGGGCGGAGCTAGGCTAGTTTCATGCTGTCCCAAGACAGCAATGGTATGTTGTGATTTCCATTAAAAAACAATGTTTCTAAGTGAAGGTGAGTTATGGTGCAATAGAGGTGACATCAATGATGTTTCAAGGTGGATCCGCTACTCACCGCCCACCATAGGAATGTGTGGGAGAGGTGTTAGTATGTGGGAGCAAGGTGATAGACGAAGAGACGGCAAGTGGGACAAAGAAATAGAAGGCCTTGCTTCAGTTACTTAAATCGGACCCACTTTAGGTAGCCCAAATTAAGGCTACAATTGCTGTACTTGCTATGACAAATTTTGAATGCTAGAAATTACTTATTTTGAAACCGAGGTTGTAAAAAACAACAGCCAACAACTACTTGTAATGAATTTAATCACAAGAATCACATTGATCCTAACCATGAGTTTGATGTTTATAAATAGTCCATATTATGCTTGCATTGGGAATTGCTTCAAACATCTTCTGTGCCTATTACGTTAACGAGTAGGAATATTTATTTTTGTGCGGCTACATAAACTGTGGGCTAGCTGTGAGCGGCCCAGTCCACAACCCGGTGTCTGTTATTTTTTCTACTATTGTCATAATAAAATGGTGAGAACTTTGTACTGGCCTTTAGGAGGGAGTTAATGAGGAGATCCACTAACATAGCTATTTAAGGAGAGGGGAGGGAACAACTAACTCCACTCAAGCTTCCTTTCAAGCTTTGGCTAGCTAGAGAACTCCTAGCAGGGGCATCAAATACAGCACTTAAGCAAGGGTAGTTCATATATAGCTCCTATGGCGCAAGTGGCAGTTAAAGCTTGCCGTGGCTATAGTTACTTCATTGCTACCCTCATCTTGATGAGTTTATGGTCTTGCAATGCTGTGCAGCCGTCTCGCAACAGACAAATTACTTTTTCGGTGGATAGCGGCAACAAGGTTAAAGTCCAAGATTACATCAAGAAAAGCTTCTCAGGTACGATGATCTATACCTAGGTGTAGTAGAGACTAGCATACTTACCTGCGTGATTTGCGTGGGATAATTTGGAATTCCACTTTACTTTGCTTAAATATTGTTTAATTATGTATGCCTTGAATTTAATACTCACTCCTATGAAGACACGCACGCACACCATACCGTACCCCTATGAGCACCTCTTAATGACTAGCCAACCACCGACGCCTCTGTCGAGAAAGAATAGTGTCATTAAATCATTGAATAAATTAGCTTATATGTTGTCATTAAACAAATACATGTCTTTATTTTGACCAGATCATCTCACGAATTTTGGTATTAAGAAAAACTAGCTAGAACCCCTCTTGTGCCCGGCAGCACGCTGCCGATCATAGATGGAAATATCCATATTAGTGGGATGTAGGGACATTTGACCTAGGTAAGAGTGTGTGATCCAGGGTGGTCATCAGCCGGAGAAACTTTCGCGGGCCAGGAGAGAGCTAGCTATGCTTGGTTCAAGTATATATGTTGGTTTATTGTTGGCTCTGTGTAGTGACTTGAGCAGGGAGGATCTAGTTATAAGGTGGATGTTTTGATGATTTATTTATTATGAGATTAGACGAGGGAGAAGATTACTGTAAATTTTTATGTTATAAAATATAAAAAGGTACAGTTCTTTAGGTTAAAATTAGTCGTCGTTCTATGAAATTTCAATGCTTAAGCATCACGTTTTGCTTGTTTGAGAATAATTAGAGCACAATTCCTTCTAAGAAATATACAACAACAAGACTGTCAAATAGTTATTATATATCCTTTACAAGGAAAACTAAATTATTTTTAGACGAACAACCTGATGAGCTAATAAAAATCTGTTTTGCAGGACTAACAATGAAGTCAAATGATAATTATCCTGGTTGGGATGGGAGAGCAATGTTTGAACTGCGAGGGGATTTCTCACTTGTGAGCCTCGTCCAGGGCTTGCTCAAGATAGATAATAGTCTCTTCGTTGTGCATATCGTACTTATTATTAATGGTATGTATATATTTGTTTTCTGCCCATATATGTTAGCATGCATCTGCAATAATCACTAAAAAATGTCTTATAGGCAGCTAAAATGGATTATATAGGGTGGCACATTAGCTCGTCACATGTCACGTGATCTTCACGCGCATGCATTTTTTTCAAAATATTTGAACCGCTACCATAAGCCTCAAGCATAGCGTTTCTACAAGTTGACCTCGCTCAAAGTAACTTGCGATTAGATGAGTAATGGTATCGTTTCAAATTCAAATCTCCAAATGTTTTACTGCATATTTGGCACATTAAATCATTTTAATGAAATGGTTGTGATCATGCATCATCGATTACGTACTACACTTTTAATATACAGAGCATATCTTCATCCAACATCATTTGATCAGTATCGTTGGTTTCTGAATACTGACTCGTGCAATTATTCCCTGAAACAAGTCTGAGCAGGCTCTGCCCTGTCGGACCATGGTCATCCCGGAATGGCTCTTCACAATCATAAACACGGATACCATGGAGGGAGAAGATGTGTGCCACTACGACTATGCTACCGAAGCTGCTTCACCGTACCTAATACCAATAATGTTTAGCTATAAAAATATGTATTGTATGTAATAAAGTTGAGCCTAATAACTCCATGTAGGAGTTAGGCCCAGCCCAGATGGAATGTCCGTACGTCTTCTTTTGTTAGAGCATCCCTACTAATAACATAGATATATGTTATTTATCAGAGTTGTACATCAGTACATGTCATCCACGGCTTTATAGTTACTATTTTTAATAGTTTAATTATACCAGTGTTTATAAAACCAAAGCAGACCAACAGTGCTTATTAAATAAGCAGAAGATTATTGACTAATTCTACCACACTCCCACGGAGAGTGCCCATAGCTTCCAAAAAGTAAAGGAACTGAGGCGACGACATTGTCAGCCGACGAGTCTCTCCTCTGCATGCACACGCTGGCCGCCGACGCCAAACTCTCAACGAGTCTCTCCACTCTTATTTTAAAATTTTTGAATAAAATGAATGAGCCAATGTTGCTGAAAAAGCCAACCGACGAATATTTAAGACCAGATGGAGTATATCAACTCCGCGGTATCTCCAATATTAACACGTGAACCTGAACTGCGCACACAGTTTGGGTATTTTAAATAAATGAGGGATGCAATTTTTTTTTGCGAAACACTAGCACAACGCAGGCGCTCAAACGCGCGTACACTCATCCTTATGAACGCGCACACACACACCCTACTCCTATGAGCACCTCCAGTAGAACTAGGTCTGAACCGGCATCTCGAGATTCACGAAGTCACCACAGGCGCTTCGCTGTCGACGGGGACGTCGCCTACCACTGAAAGAACAAAAGCCAGTTAAATCCTGGAATAATTCGCTCCCAACAGGAGTCGAACCTAGGACCTCAGGTGCCGCTTCGAGCTGCTGCAACCACTAGGCTACATGATGTATTATAGAACAGAAATAATAATTAACAATACAAAATAACTTGTTTGGATAATGGGATAGGGCCGTGGGATAGGACCCCTCACATTTTCCATCCTTTATCCCTATCCCACCCTCTTGCCTCATTATCCAAACACCGTGTAAAAAGAACAAATCAATATAACCGGCCTTGTAGTATCAAAAATAGCCTAGCCACAACAAAGTCAACTAGTTAAAAGGACCATTAACCTGCATTTCTTGTTGTAATATTGAGAAGCTTTTTTTTTTCTGATTTGATGCAGCATCGCTTGTAGATAATACTATTTGTCTATAGGGTCCACAAATTGAAGTAATCATGAGTGAGCAACGAGCAAGGAGCAAGGGACGGCCAACACGCGCGTAGCAACGCAGGTCACAGCCACAACGGTCCCCAGACGTACTCCCATGCGGACTTGAGTCTAAGCATGGGCTGCGAGTCATGCATGTTTCTACTGTTGTTGCTGGTTTGCTGGACCATCGACTAGCGCCAGTCCATAGTGTTTAGAGTTGGGCCAGAAAATTTAAGTAGATATCAAGGGAGTTATTAGGCCATGGCCCAAGTGGCCCTAGGCCCATATCCCCCCGTGGTTATGGGGTTACTCTCGCTAACGAGGTTGATTGGTTTCCTTGCTGGGCTTTGCCTTGCCCAATAACTTTGCCTAGCTTGGATCAGCAAATCACTGCACTGTAACGCTTGGTTTCCTTGACTTCAACTATGATGGGGCCCATCACATAGTGCTCTTCAGGAGATAAGACGAAGCATTGCCTCTGCCAGAGAGCCGATTTGGAGGATGTTTGGTTTCATATCAGACTTTGCCCAGCCTTGCTTGCCAAAGGCAAGCTTGCCTTGCCTGCGCAGGAGAGCGAATTTTGCTTGCCTAGAAAATCAAGCAAAACCTTGCCAACACAGAAACCTTGGCTCGCCCAGACAAGCAAGCTTTTTCTTGCCAGGGTAAGCGAGAGCTTGCAAGGCAAAGTAAGCTTTTTTTTTTCTTGTACCAAACAACTCTCCTTGCCTATCCAAGCAAAATAGTGTGCAGCAAAGATACCAATGGCACTATAAGTTGGCCTCCTCCTTCATCAGGCGACACCTCCTAGCGGCTACCACTCTAGAGCCTTCCGATGCTGGGGGTGCTACTAGCCTACTACATAAACTCACTGCAGCCATGGAAGAGGCTCTATAGGATCAATTTTGGAAAGCGTTACAGTGCAACCATTTTAGGAGTGATGGCCGGACCGCTCCTGCTATAACCCCTATAGCAGCGGGTACCATTCTTGAAGATCTTTTAGCAGGAGCGGTGTACCTTACCCACCGCTCCTGAAGATGCATTAGCAGGGGCGGTGGATAACGTGCACCACTCCTGCAGGCATATTAAACAAACAAAAAAATGGCCCCGCCGGCCACGGCTGCCCTTGCTCCGCCACGCGTCATGCCGCCGCCGCTCGAGCTCTATGCCACCGCGCCTGCTCACCGCGACTGCCCTTGCTCAGCTGCGCTCAATGCCTCGCTGCTGCGAGACCCGCCGCGCCACGCTCGATGCTGCTGCCGCTCGAGATCGATTCCGCCGTGCCACAGGAGGCCGCCGCTGCACCGAGGGAGGCCGCTCCCGCCACCACTGCCGCGCCAAGGGCCAACTGCAAAATCAATCCATGGTTTTGCGAAAAAACGCTGCTAATAGAAATCACGCGTTATTAATTATCGCAGTGGCATGATTGATGCATAGCTCAACCAAGACATTCCCAGCCTTTTCTTTGTCACGAAGAAAAAACACAACAATCCGAGAGGAAGAGCAGAACCCGTAGCCAAAGAATGGTAGAAGGTCTCGGGTGCCTCAACCTCACCTTCTTGCGGCGGCAGCTGCATGGTCTGTGCCTAGGAACAAGAGCGGCAGCCGGCATTGCTGCAGCCAAGGCCCGCGAGGAGCAAGAGTAGGAGACGGACACCGGCGCTAGCGGCAGTGGCGGCGAACCCCGTCATCAAGAGCGCCCTCCCCCTTCTTCCCCCTCCCGCTGCAACTCCAGGATAGCAAGCCAGCTGCTCGGAGAAGGACTCATTAGAGAGCGAGTGGGCTGGCGAGGAGGTCCCGTCGCGGCGGCGTCTGTTTGCGCACCCGAGCGGCCAGTCCAGAGGGAGGCCGCCGTCACGCCCGCCTACGAGCCCGACGACGCGCTGCCGCCAGGGACCGCCCACGCCGGCTGCCGCCGTTGCCCGAGTGCCGCCGTGCTAGCTGCCTTGCATGGCTGTGCTGAGAAGAGATAGAGATCGAGTTGAGAGAGTGTGTGAATATCATTGGATATTTTGAGATAGAGTAGAGAGAGACAGTGAATATTTTGAGTTGTGCCCCATTTACTTTGTCCAAGTGCACTGGATAGGAATAGCAGAGCTTCTGCTAGTTCTAGTCAGTAGAGGCGGTGTCTTGAATGCACAGCGGTTCGTGCCTTGCACCGTTCTTGGTAACTGAAAATCGTAGGAACGGTGGATAGCATGAACCAGCTCTTGTTATTTTTAAGAGCGGTGCATTCCATCCACCTCTGCTGCTAAGTCCTTAACATAAGTGGTAGATATTGTGAGATCCGTCTATGAGAATAACAAATGTGGCTCATTATTGGAACCGCTGCTAACGTGAAGAAGTAGCAGCATGCGCACTGTGGGCGCGGTGACAGCCCTCCGTGGGGAGGAGCGGCAGGCGGACGCTGGAATTTCTTGAGCAGGGATTGTCGCCGGTATGCGGACGGGATGACGGACGATTGCGGCGGCGCCATTGGGATTGGCTGCAGCCAACGATTGGATGAACAATTGGAGATGAAAGAGCATATGCTTGTTTCATGGGGGCAAAAGGGTAAATTCAAACAAACCTGTCTGAAAACGTCAAACAAATCAAAACCGTGGGAGTAGGCTTTCGATCGAGTTTTAACTGCCTCTTTCTTCATTCAACTCTTTTTTTTTTTTTGCCACTACCGGTCCCGTAGCCGGCGGGGCGGTGGTGCTGCCCCGCTGCGTACGTTCGATTACGCGCCGCGTGTACAATCAGTACGGACATGAGTTTTGTGCCGGTACGGACGAGGTATTTTGTGGTGGGCGTTCGATTAAAATGAAACCGAGTGCTGGGCATGCACTCGAGAGTCATAACCTACATTTAAAATTTTAGCTTCTGGAGCGTGCTAGGCTGCACCATATCTTATTTACTGATATATGGGGTTCATGTCACCAGTTTCAATTTACCAGTGGTACGGTAGCATGCATCTTATTGGACAAGTCATTTTGATCTCGTGATCTCGCGCTGCTACGACACATAT
The DNA here is from genome assembly GCA_030272315.1 of Paspalum vaginatum. NCBI lineage: Eukaryota > Viridiplantae > Streptophyta > Magnoliopsida > Poales > Poaceae > Paspalum > Paspalum vaginatum. The sequence goes on along the minus strand of CM059013.1, from coordinate 46,338,591 downwards.
ATATACTCGTATAAATACCCGCCACCCTAGCCACCGCTACTGCACATACATGCATCACAACACAACAGCTGAGATTAGGCTAGTAAAAATCAGCAATCAATCACAATTCACATACTACTCATCTGCTGCCGATCACTAAAAGCATCGATCATCACAGCTTGAGAGTGGCCAGCCATGGAGTGCCCATCGAAGGCAGCGCGTCTGGCTCTGGCGCTGGCCGTGGCTGCCGCGGCGGCGACGACGGCCATCGCGGTCCCACCGCGCGGGGCGGCGGCGCAGAAGCAGAACTACGAGCGGGGCTTCGTGATGCTGCACAACCTGGCGCGCGCCGAGGTGGGCGTCGGCCCGGTGTCGTGGGACGACGATGTGGCCGCCTACGCTCAGAGCTACGCGGCGAAGCGCCAGGGCGACTGCGCCGTCCTCAGCTCCGGCGGCCCCTACGGCGAGAACCTCTACACGGCGGCGCGGGGCTCCGCCGGCGGGAACGCGTACGACGCCGTGGCGTCCTGGGTCGACGAGAAGCAGTACTACGACCACGAGACCAACGCCTGCTCGGCGCCGGCCGGGGACTCGGGCTGCGGCCACTACACGCAGGTGGTGTGGCGTAACTCCACCGCCATCGGCTGCGCCCGCGTCTTCTGCGACAACTACGCCGGCGTCTTCATCGTCTGCAGCTACAACCCGCCGGGCAACGTCGTCGGATCTTCCCCTTACTAAGGGCATGCAGTAGCTGCATGCATATCCATCGACCCATGCATCATCGATGTTATTGTACATAAATAAGCATGATGCGCGTTACATATTGATGCTACGTATGTACATATATACGTATGTATATGTATACACACATGTATATATAGGCATATACTATTATATAATAAATTTATTGTTAGTTTGTTCTTATTCTATCGGCTATTTATCGTTTCTGTGGCCAGACAGGAACCATGAGTCACGACGACGACCATAGAACAGCTAACTCAAGTCATCTACTGCGGCAATATAGATGTTTCAACTGTTTCTATATATATATCTATATCTATATGTGTACTAGTGTAGGGCCGCGTGCGTGCCGCATGTAGTTTTTGCTGGTGTTGGATTGTTTTGGAGTGCAATGGGACAATGTGAAAATGTTGCGGATTTCATAATACCAAACAAATATATACTCTCAACTTGATAGCAGCTAGGTGAAAAATCTTGTTTACAGATGCAGGAAACATGTGAGGTTTGTATTCAACAAGGTGCCAAACAAACTGACTGACAATGTACTCTTTGTGCTTGAAAGGTTCAGCCTGTGAGCAGCATGATCTTACTCAATAATCAACCTAAGGCTGCAAGTATCTCTATGGATCTTCTTTATCAGTCTGCCCTTTATATTCATGTAGCCATTGCTTAACTGGTCATTGTTAAGCTGACCCTTTGCTTCGCTATTTTATTTGGATGATTATTAGTCAAACTGTAATCACCTGCACATCGGCATTACCTCTCTGATCAATGAGCAATGGTTGGAGCCCTGATTTGATGCAGTAGTGTTCACTTCAACAAATCACCTGCACATTAGCCAAATACCAATAGTGAGTGTGTGTTCTTAACAACGGCAACAACAATAAAGACCTGATGGTAAATTCGTCAATGAAAGCAACAAAAAGAATTTGGCAAACAGTCTGCCTACAGAGAACCGAGTTCTTGAAATTAACACAATCAAACATCAGGAAGCTAAACATCAATAGATAAAATATCCATGCACAAGGAGCAATATATACTAAATAACCACACACCATAAGCAACATCTCAACGCAGAAGCAAGAAGCTGATCCATATGTGCATGTAGGAACCTGCCTAATCTCAAGAAGCTAGTTTTGCAAGCTGTATACAAAACATCAGCATTGGCAAAAAAAGCATCGACCATTCAGTTGTAAGGATAGCATTACTTTCATAATTCTATCCTCCAGGTAAGCAGCGGCACAACCACAGAATAGGAACGTGCAATGGATTAACAAAAAATGTCAGTCATTTATGGGCTTATGGCAGAGCAGGAAGTAATGAAAATGAAATGGTATCAAACTTAACATTTGAAATACAAAACAACATATAAGACCAACTGTTGTAGTATTTGAGAAAATCATTCCATGTGAGATGAGGTGATCCATGATGGGTTGATCCTATGAATTTTGGTGAGATGACTCCATCCCCCGTACTAGTAATAGTTATTAGCTAGCAAGGAATTGTATGTGTCGGTGTTTTGTACCGGCAATGCACCACGAGATGTATCACGCAGTGTTTTTTTGTGGTTGGCGAGATCGACCGTAGCTCGATGGTTCGCGTGAAACGCGACGGGAGATAAGAACACACGATTTATACAGGTTCAGAGTGCAAGATGCGTAATACCCTACGTCCTGTTTGTGGCCGATTGTATTGCTTTGAGTATGTATGAGGGCTGAGAGATTGTAGATCTGTCTGAGGTCGAGAGGGATGCTATGAGTTGAGTTGACTAGGAGAGATCCCTAGTCAACCTTATATAATCCGGCATAATTTGGGTTACAAGTTGGTTCTAGTCCTACTAGAATTGGTTATATCTCCTACTAGGATTTTTCTTAGATTTTCTTTGTACACATCAGAGTCCTTGTCTTGTGCGCCAAGCTGCTCTACACCTCGGGCCCACGCAATAAATCCATTACATGAGGGACCAAGGGATATCTATCCCCCACAAACTCCCAAGCTTCGAGTTGACTTGAGAAACAATCAGGTTGAAGGTCCAAATAAAATCTGCAACTTCTTCCGAGTTAAACTGTTCATGGGTTGCACCAATTAGGTGCACTCCATGGGGTAGCCCCCGAGCTTTGAGTTAACTTGAGTAACAATTAGCTCGAAGATCCAAAAAATCTGCTTTCTGAATGTCTTGTCTTGTAATATTTGAAAATTTTCTGATGGTATCCCCCATACAGCCCTCGAGCCTCAAGCTGATTAGCATAATCAGGTTGAAGATCAAGGAACTTATTCCTCCGAGTGATGTTGGTGGAGCTAGGACAGTGACGTAGCCTTCTGAGTCAACGAGTACGGTGGCATAGCCTCCCGAGTCGATGAAGTAGCGAGTACGGTGGTGTAGCCTCCCGAGTCCGGCGAAGTAGTGAGTCGGCGAGGCGTGCGGCGGCACAGCCCCCGAGTCGACAAAGGAGTGAGTCGGCGAGGCGGACAGCAGCCCAGCCCCCGAGTCGACGAAGTAGCGAGTCGGCAAGGCGTACAGACGCCCAGCCTCCCGAGTCGACGAAGTAGCGAGTCGGCGAAGGAGTCGGCGAAGCGATGAGTCGGCGAGGTGGACAACAGCCCAGCCCCCGAGTCAACGAAGCAGTGAGTCAACGAGTCGGACAAGAGCCCAGCCTCCCGAGTCGACGAAGCAGCGAGTCGGCGGGGCGGACAACAGCCGAGCCTCCCGAGTCGACGAAGCAGCGAGTCGGCGGGGCGGACAATAGCCCAGCCTCCGAGTCGCCGAAGCGGTGAGTCGGCATGGCGGGCAACAGCCCAGCCAACCGAGTCGATAAAGTAATGAGTCGGTGAGGCGCGCAGTGGCACAGCCCCCGAGTCGACGAAGTAGTGAGTCGGCGAGGCGCGCAGCGGCACAGCCCCCCAGCTGACGAAGCAGTGAGTCGGCGAGGCAGACAACAGCCCAGCCCTCCGAGTCGACAAAGTAGCGAGTCGGCGAAGAAGTCGGCGAGGCGGACAGAAGCGCAGCCCCCCGAGTCGACGAAACAGTGAGTCGGCGAGGCACGCGGCGGCGTAGCCCCCGAGCTGACGAAGCAGTGGGACGCCCCCCATGTCGATAGTGCATCATGAAGTGAACTCCCGGGTTGATAGTACATCACAAAGTGAATTCACTGTTTGAATTCCGAGTATAGCGAAGGCATAAAAGTGTCGGTGGGCCAGACCGACTGCCCTGTACGAATGGCAAGATGTATCCCTTAATGAGGACGCAAATGCATGTAACACCAGCTGTCGGTCTACGATCTAAGCTGATTGCCCCGTAAGGAGGGCCAGATTGCACCCTTTTTATAAGGACGCGAAGGCATGTAACACCGGTTGGCCAGACCGATTGGTCCGTATGGAGGGTCTAGAGTTACCCTGTCGTTGCACATACTAGATTTTGCCGAAAAACACTGAGACTTGTCAAAGCACGAGATGCGACAGAAAATATTTGACTCGGTGAAACACGAGATGCGACAGAAAAGATTTGTCTTGGAGAAACACGAGATGCGACTAAAAAGAATATACTCATCGAAACACAAGATGTAACTGAAAAGAGTTAATTCGACGAAACACGAGATGCGACAAGTGAGGTTTGAGTGACCAGAAATAATTTGAGTAATACGAAACCTCGATTGATTCAGAAATAATCTGAGTGATCCAAAGTAACATGACTGATCCAGAAATAATGATGCTGCAATAATATGAGTAGTTCGAGTGATCCTGTAATAATATAGATGATCCAGAAATAATGATACTGAAATAATATGAATGATCAGAAATAATGTGAGTAATCTAGAGTTGATCCGAGTTATCCGAATTGATCAAAGACGAGTGATCAGAGCTAATATGAATGATCCAGAGATGATCCGTGTGATCTAAAAATAATATAGATAATCCGAATGATCCATCAAAAATCCAATTAATACAATAACTCGGATATTCCAGAAATAATTCAATTGATCAAATATCTGGATAATTAAGAGATAATTCAATAGATCCACAGCCCGGGTAATTAAGAAATAATTTGAGCAATAATAGCTGACCACTTGGATTGGAGGAGTCACTGCAGATAACTGATGACTCATTGCGCTTTGCCTCACATAGCGAAAATTAGAGATATTCAATGATGACGCAGGTATAATGCAGTTCGCTGATGGCTCGTTGCGGATATTTATGCCGATATGAGATTTTCTCCTGAAATCATAATAAGAAAAACAATGCGAGTAGTGTTGTTTGAAGAGAGGATACTTGAATTTAATATTCAACGATTAAATCGAGCTGGTCAGATAGGAAAAATAATTAGCATAATTAAATGCTTAATTTAAAGACGACTTAGCTGTATGTAGTTGTGCCGACTGATTCATAACGAAGGGTCCGAGCGAGAGCTTTTGGCCTTGAGCGGCGGTACCAAGGGTTCAGTTTGAATACGGACTCTGACGGTAACTCTGGATTTTTCCATTTGAGGGGGATCGTAAGAATGCTCCGTATTACAGATTGGACTTGTCTAATACATTAGCTTCTGATTTTTCTTAGCAGCCACCTCCTCTGTTCTGAAATCTCACGCCCTGCTGGATCCAACAGCCATGCATGCAAACGTAAATAAGCAGCCTTTCCCTGCTTACGTGTGGCAGCAAAGATTTAATAGTATTCAAACTGGAACTTGGGTTGGACTCCACTTCTGTGTCGTCACGCAGACAGGAGCTGATCTGTTGGCTCCTCCGTGCAAACACGATTCCAGACAGAACCGTTGTTTCCCTTCGAACTTGTCAAATCTGAACAAACAGCGAGTTCGTCTTTTTTACCGTGACAGGACTTGCAGCGACGTGGTACGGGCCGGCCGGATATCTTGATCTCATATGACCGGCCATGATTTTTTCTGATTAGATCTTGAGTTTTGTTGAAGACGACGGTCATAGAGCTAACGATGATGTCGATGTCACCTCCTCTATCTGGTACGCCAACTGTTTGTACCGGCAATGCACCACGAGATGTATCACGCAGTGTTTTTTGTGGTTGGTGAGATCGACCGTAGCTCGATGGTTCGCGTAAAACGCGACGGGAGACGAGAACAAACGATTTATACAGGTTCAGGCCGCAAGATGCGTAATACCCTACGTCATGTTTGTGGCTGATTGTATTGTTTTGAGTATGTATGAGGGCTGAGAGACTGTAGATCTGCCTGAGGTTGAGAGCGATGCTATGAGTTAAATTGACTAAGAGAGATCCCTAGTCAGCCTTATATAATCCGGCATAACTTGGTTACAAGTTCTAGTTCTACTAGGATTGGTTACATCTCCTACTAGAATTCTTCTTAGATTTTCTTTATACACGTCAGAGTCCTTATCTTGTGCGTCAAGCTGCTCTACATCTCGGACCCACGCGCTGAATCCATTGCATGAGGACCCAGGGGATATATATCCCTCACAGTGTGATGGTGGACCAACTCATTCCACCTCGCAAACCAAACAAGGAAATGCGAAATGAAAATAAATTTTAATATTTTATTTCTCAAACCAAACACATCGGAAGTTACACAAAAAACATCAAAGGATGCTTTGGCTAATGAAAGAGACCCAATTAAATCAAACCTTAGGTAGGCCGAAAGCTTGAACTCGCCAAAAACATCTAGTTGTGTTACGTGTGTCTTCTAGTAACATGTATGGTTCTCTCGATTAGTCCATGACCGCACAATTTGACTAGTAGTCGTTGGTGCTTCTTCTCATAAAAAATTACTACTATATGTGTAATATATAGCCCCGTCGAATTATCCAAGATGTCGTTGAGCACGCAATTCAACTTTGACAACATGTACTGATGTACGTAACACAGGACGGATAAAACTGCCAGATCAATCATGTTCGTAAGCAATGCAGCGTATCTCGTGACTATCGAGTTTTTCTTTCACCAAGTTGCACCTGCATTCCATCGGTCATCGTACGCGCCCGTACCGTCCCATTGGTGCACGAGTAACTTCATGACAAGGGCATTTGGAGAAGTCATCAGCAATCCCAGTCACCCCAACATATACGTCCATCTATCTTAATTAATTAATTCGTGTTGCAAAATTGAAAAGTCATCTAAAGATAGAGTTTTTTTTTCTGAAATTTCTTTCATGCTTTCTACTACTAGTGTATATGAACGACATCACGAATTAATCGTTGGCCCAACCCTCTATATGTGATCATCCGATCAATACTTAGGTGCTCCATTTTGAATGGCCTATGATCATCGTCTAGTCTACTGATTTGCTTTGCTATTTTTACTCTGCCCTTGCAATGCCGCAAAGGATGCTGTGGTGCTATCATTTTCTTCGCATGCACCTGAACATCCACCTTAGCCACCCTTGACTAGATTCATCAATATGCTCTGGTCAGTGAAACTATATATGCAGCCACACGCACGTAATTATTCATCCGGTTCAACCTTGCCCGAACTTTGCTGGTTTTGCTCAAATTTTTCGCCCAATTCTTATGTGACATCTTCTTATATTGTACCCTAGAATCATATCTTGATAAACTTGTTAGTCCTAATGACGAAATTGTTACTCAGCCTCTACAATCATTAAGAAACATAGCTAATAAGACCATGTTGGCTTCAACAGGTTTACATCACCGAAAAATCGTATTCTCAAAATTTTCACTTAAAATTATGAAAAACTGTGTCTCTACAGTTTTTAATATGGCTAGTCCAATTGTCAGTGCCCAAAATTTCAATGCCCAATTCCGATACTTCTGTCTATTTTATTACTCTATATATATACCAAAGTGTTGAAATCATTTAATTAGTTATCTATAATAATTAGGAGTAATAATATCTAAACGCTAGACGAAGGGTGACCCATCGACTTTCTACATTTAGTATATATAAAAGGAACACTCTAGCCAGATCATAGTTGTATGTTAGTTTAACTTTCATCTCTACCTCTGGAATCATTTGATTGTTTTGGATGCAATAATGCAAATTATGTTCCGTATTCGCAGCATATTCTCATTCTTACTTTCAAGATATCCGACCATGTCGTCACTTCTGCTGTTCCTATCGGTGCGCGTCCATGGAATTCCTGCCCCTTCCGTGGAAATGTTTTTAGCGTCGAGCTAGCTTGGGGCCATTAATGTTGACTGACCGAACGCACCATTTCATTCCCCCATTTTAATTGTGGTTGTTGATGCTTGATGTAGGAAAAACAAAATGAAGACCAGTCGCCGAGGTCGTCGTCCTTCGACTTCGTACCAGTATAAAGACGATCCGGCCACTATCGCTACAACAGATCGATGCATCACACTAGAGCTTCATTAAATATAATTACTACTACACTGTGCAATGGATTACTCATCTAAGGTTGCACCGTGGTCGTGACGCCGTGCGCGGCGCAGAACTAGGCGCAGGATTTCGTGGAGCCGCACAACGCGGCGCGCGCGGCCGTGGGCGTCGGCCCGGTGTCGTGGGACGACGCCGTGGCGGCGTTCGCGCGGAGCTACGCGGCGCAGCGGCAGCCGGCAGGGCGACTGCGCGCTGCAGCACTCCGGCGGCCGGCCCAGCCACTACGGCGAGAACATCTTCGTGGGCGGCGCCGGCAAGGACTGGAGCGCGTCGGACGCCGTCGGGCTGTGGGTAGCGGAGAAGCAGTACTACGACCACGACACCAACTCCTGCTCGGCGCCGCAGGTGGTGTGGCGCGACACCACCGCCATCGGCTGCGCCCGCGTCGTCTGCGACAAATATAAATAAATAAATAAATGATTTCGCGAGTTACATCTCCTAATTTTTTTGACAGTGCATACTTTTGGAATTGAGGCTCTGGCCTAGCTAGTGATGATAAAGTTTATTTTCCCCTCTCTTTTTTTTTTTACAATTACTTTTTGTTGCATGCATCATGCATTCATCGATAGCACGCCAACCCCACCGTCCCGTCCTCCATTTCGATTGGAATACGTGCAGCAGTCACCTCGTAACACGATGACGATACTTTTTTGACGAAAAATTTTCATCTTCAAACTATATATACATATAGGATCCGTCTCCGTATCAGTTGATTGATGTTTTGTTTTTGTATCGGTCACCATCCTATGCCGTTGGATGTAGATCATACGACCTAGGTGTGTTGTTTATGTGTCTGCGGGTCAAGGCAAGTTGACTGACCTATTGCGTTTGTATCAGTCGATGTACAACGGAAAAATATTTTTCTTTCATCCTGTGCTTCCTGTACTGTTTCCAAGCCGGCTCGTGGAAAAATCTGAGCCGACTGTAGACCCCTATGAGCCAGTGTATGACTCCCTTGAGTCGACTCCGATCGATAAAAAAAGTACCCTGAGCCGGCTTCGAGTGTACTACTGCCTGCTTTCTGCATGAGTACTCCGCCCCCGACTGCTTGAATAGCGTTGACTGTTTGCATGCCTGCCAGCTTGCCAACTCTACTGCTCGTACCTGGTAGCCACAGCCTGAAATGGATCATAAAAAATATGAGATATGACAATAAAAACACTATTGCATGAAAGACAAAGAAGAGATGAAAAATTGATTCGTTTCTGTAATTATCCATTCGATGCCATTGATCTGTTATAATTTATAAATAAAAGAACATGATGAAAAACACTTATCCACCCATCGTTAGATCAATTTAATCCCTCAATTTGAATCAAGGAAGACATAAGTACACATTATGCGGGATCATCTATATACAGAAGTCCATAGTTTTAGCACATGTATATTTGAATGTATGATCGAAAAATAGTGTAGCATAATACAAATAAAGCAACAGACACATCCTCCTTGATGAAACTAGAGACGAAGAGAATAACCTGGCATGAATGTTTGATGTTGACAATTGAGTATCTTGAGAGTACATTTTGGTGAAAAAAGAGAAGCCCTCGCAATTTGCACCACTTTCTGGTACTGCAAATGAAATTTAAACATTGTTCATAAAGCAAAGTTACACACAACGACAATAAATATCATACTCAGAGACATACATATAGATGTGGAGAAATAGCCGCAACAGACCTATAATCTACCAGGCAAAGAAACGTATATACTGGAAGGAGATATAAACACAAATAAACATACAACAACAGCCTAAAGATATTTGAACACAGAGCTATATTACACCAACAGCCACAGCCAGTCAAATAGCTAAACAGCCACAGCTTAAATTATATTCACAGCAACCACAGACAGACAATTACACATAAACAGCCTAGACTATAAAAGAGACAGATACATATTAAAAAGACCATACAATAACAGACACAACATGTGTGAACTATAACACACTTTGAAATCTGGCACATAACGGACCTACACCTAAACAAAAAAGTAGTAGACACATATATACCTGCAAACAGTACAATTAAAGATACAAAATAAAAACTCTTACATAAACACACATACATATATATAGTATCTTGGTAATGTGCATTTTTTTCGCAATACATTCTCGTAGAATAAACAATTAACATATATACACGTATATAAAGTCTAAACATATATACGTGAGCCATATTACGCAAATCACATGCACGGGCTGTGTGGAAACCGTACTCTACTTATCACGCAAATCACACACTTTCAAAAAACCATACAGTCTAGACAGTCATATTTATTAGTTTCACGCCGCCAAAACATTGCACACAATAACACAATAACACATGCCTAACTCTACTTATCAAAAGATTAAAAACTGACAAAGAGCCACGCATAAACTCAAAAGACATACATACAACAAAGAAAAAGACTGCCACAGCCAAACAACCACTTCCTAAATTCTAACCAAACATACTAACAAACAGATAATTATCAAAAGAATAAAAACGGACAAACACACATAGCCAGGTGACACACAGTGGCAAATAAGTACTTACTTAAACATATATACCTAACTCAAACATATAAAAATAACAGATGCACATACATATATATAACAATGAAGCTCCCATTTAAACTACTATAAATCATATAACCTAACAGGTAAAGAAACATCTAACTGATACATATACAATATACAGATACAAACAAGTTATAAATATATATAAAGCAGTCTACGAATAGCTAAAATTCCACGTCCTAAATTATATTCACACAGTAACAGTCACATGCAAAGTACAGACACAATCAATATCTAATCATATCTAAACAGAACATGCCTAGACTATAAAAGAAACAGATATATATGGAAAAAGAGCCATTCTAAAGGAATAACAATCATTTATTAATGCAATTTACTAGTAACACATAGGGACAGACACACACCATCACCTACGACAACATACATAACAGATACTTAACAAAAGTTTATAAAAAGACAAACAGACACACGTGAATTTTTCAAACATACATAGATTTAACTCAAAAGTATTTACAAGCTAAACTTAAACAGAAACATACATACGGTAGTCACAGACAGACCTCCATCAAAGAATTTGATGTCACCACTACGTGACCAATAGGACACGAGTAAACAAACAGTTCAGTTATTTACATAAGCAATACGACAAAAGTACACAGAGACCAGCTTAAAATACACAGACAGGAGTCTAAGCTGGCTCTCGAGTCAACTAAAACAAGTTCCCTATAGTCACAGACACAAAACAAACAGTCACAAACACAGCCTAAACTCTAAAAGCAAGATATCATACTAACAAATTTAAACAGACACAAAACAAACAGTCACAAACACAGCCTAAATTCTAACAGCAATATATTAACAGTAAAAACTTAAATAGACACACATTAACACGCAAAGCCACAGGAAGAAGCACCCATGGGAAAAGTCACACTAAATAACTCAAGCAATAGACATCTGCACGACCGCATCGCTTAAGAAAAGGGTAATATGCTAGCCATAACTCCAGTTTATTTTCTATATGAATATGGATATACTTTTGCTCCAACATATCTATAGTTCTACACTTGACAAACAGCAAGTGCTTATGCTTTTTCTCCCATCCATCAAAGACAGGAAGCGCCCGAATACTCTCTTGAGCTTGTTGCCAGTACTTGACCATCTCTATTGAACTTGCCAGTACTGTGGAAAAATAACAGGTAAACGCAAGGGCACAATACTCAGTTAAAGAGAAAAGTAAACCTCCATCATATTGCGCAATAAATTCCTTAAAAAAATAAAAATTCTACAAAAGGATCACAACAAAATTGTATACTCATGGCTATTATAGTGGCATGCATACAAATAAAAAATTAGAGTGTAGCTTTAATGGGCAAATATTGCGCAAAATGTCAACTTGTGCTTTTCAGAAACAAAAATCACTATTAAAATGTTTATTGTAACAAATAAAAGAGGCCAAATATACTGCTACTATATTACCACCAATTGTTAGCAAAAAATAAAGAACAAGTGTTATACTACTAATGAGCATAATATCAAATAATGTGACCTATAAGGGCACTGCTCAAGAGAAAAATCAACACACACTCAGATATGTCAGTTACTCGACTCCTTGCTTGAATGAGCGGATAAAACCTGCACCTACACAGCTTCCATATACCGGTTAAATTATGATTCTGATTGTATATGGCTTAAAAAGAATCTACGGACAAGGTATAATGCTCCAAACTTGGGGGAGAGTATCAGTTTTGTGTCGTTTGCAGCTGCCCCCCTCCCATCCACACCATAATCCCTGGAAAGCATCATACGTAGGATGCTAGCCACATCAACAAACGACTGTACCTGACGAACAACAGATCATATGACTAGTTGGATCAAACATAGACCTTCAACAAAATACAATTGAAGTAGTGCAAAGGAACACACAACAGAGTTCGTTCGTCGCCGAGATCAGTTTGGAAAAAACTTCACATCCCCCGCTCCTCTCGACATGCAGCAGAGAAAAGAGAAGGATCCGAACCTTTAATCCGTAGATACACCGAATCCCTAAAAAACATGTCACTGAATCCCTAAAAAATGTCATCGGATGGATCCTCCTAGGACTCCACTCCCTCCCCTCGCAGCAGCAGGAGAGGGTCTCCACCTTTAATCCGTAGATCCACCGAATCCCTAAACGAAATGTCACCAGATCCTCCTAGGACTCCACTCCTCCCCTCGCTGCAGCAGAAGAGGGTCTCCCACCTCGTCGCTAGGCCTCAAACCTTGACCGAATCCTCCCAAAGCTCCACTTCTCTCGTCAACGCGGCCGAAGAATGTCTCCGCCACCTTGTCGTCAGTCCTCTACCTTCCTCCCTAACACTGCCTAGACCTCACCAACAGAGACATGCAAGAAGTGTATGGCTGTGATGGTCACTCGTGGATGCTTCTGGTAGACAACACTGCCATCAACAATGAACACACAACAAAAATCCACCACTCCCACCCCCACCCAAAAAAAAAAAACAAGAACCACACCACAAATCCACAACCGTGCTCCTTCCGCACACTGCTGCATCCCAAAAATCCGTGTGAAAATCACACAAAACTGAGCAGGGATTTGGGGGTATACCTTTTGCTCCGTGATCCCTCAGTGCGCGTTGGGCAGCTACCCTCCCAACATCCCCCGATCCACCCTCTATTTGACTGAGTTTTAGTATAGGTAAGACTGAATCCATCAGATCGACTATACTCAATCTGCTTATGGTGTATTTCCAACGTTATTTTCATACTACATGGGATCAATTAGATTTGGTGCCAGTGCATGGTAAATATACACAGTCCGCCGCGACTGGTTGGCGCGAATCGAAATTAATTAAGCTACGACCTTGTCGGATCCGGCCGATTGACGGTCGTGATTTTCCAAAGGAAATGGTGACTTTTGCACCCGCAAGTGCTATAGTGGATGCTACTGTAGTATTTAATTTCTTGGGATCCCACGTTTCAACCTTCAACGCACCACAGAAATCTGGACAAGGAGTACTACGTGTAGTATACGATCCATCTTGCATGTCGTACCTTATTTAATTCTTTGGACGATAGATAGGGATGCAAGTGGGCGTGCCTGCCATGCAGGCCCTCTGCAGGCGGCCGCATCATCTGCCAGAAGAGTTGGCCTCCTCCGCTGGAGACGGCCAGCTCCTGCTGGGTTTTGCAGCAAGTTGCGAGAAAGACTGCAGACACCCGCGGACACCTGCAGCGGACACCGGCCATCAGCTCGTAACTCCTAATCACGCTCACCGTTGCACAATCGCAAAGGTAAGCATCAGCGGCGCGATGCCCGGGAACATCTCGCTCGCCTCGCGACCTCGCCGCCGCCACCACCTCCGCTGCCGCGTTTGACCGAGTTGGGGAGAGGCGAGTCGCCGGTGGCCAGCTCGTCGGGCGCCTTCCGGATCGAACATCGGGGATCTGGGCGCCATCCGCTCCGCGCCATGGGCGCTGGGTGTCCCCTACTCCCCTGCATCTGTTCGGAAGGGAAGGGTTGGGTCTTGCGGATCGAGAGACAAACGCTACAGATCGGAAGACTCGCTCAACATGCCTCTCTCCAAATTAGATCAAAAGAGCAAGAAGAGAGGGATTCAGGGAGAGGGAGAGGAACACGGAGAGGGTGGTTCTCACCGGATGAGCGCCGGCGCCAGGAACGACTGGCGGCGCTCGCAGTTCGGGCGCGCGGAAGAACCACGGGCGTCTAGCAGCGAAGCGCCTGGGACAGACGAGAGCCCCAGTGTTGCAGCCCTGCAAGCGCCTGCAGTCCACGCAGGAGCAGGGCCAGACTTTGCAGGCTGACTAGCCCTGCCAATGGGGCGGGCAGGAATGGGTTTTTTTGGGGCGGGTCTTGACGCGGGGTGTGTTCGGGCGGGTGAGAATGGGTGTTTGAAGGCAGCGGGTTGGGGAGGGTTGGGTTTCATGAGGAACGCGGGTTGGGTACGGGTCGCGTCGACACCTCACCCCTTCCCTCATCCCCACTTGACGCTCGGCTGTCGCCGCCGCCCCACGTGGCCTCCTCATCGCCTTTGTCTCACCGCCCTGGCCAGCTCGTCGACGCTCAACGACCGCAGCCACCACGGGCCCCTCCCCCTCGTTTCGCCCCCGTCGCACCCTCTCCCCTGCCCTGTGTCAACCCGTCCGGCCGGCGGCGCTACGCCCCTTGGCCCACGACGATGCCCCACATGGCCTCCTCCTCATCGCCTTGTCCTCCCGCTCCCGCTCCCGGGCCATCCAAAGGCCGCTCAGCTCCCTCGCGGCTCCATCCAGAGTCTGGATCTGCCGCCGCTCCCACTCTCAGGCCCCATCCACTCCCGAGCGATCTCCTCTGATGGCTGCTTGGGTGAGCCTCCCCCAGCTCACATATTCTCAATACGCAGGGGCTGCCGTTGGGCGAAAAGCGCCGCCTTGGCCGCGTACGATAGCAGGAATCCGGGAGGGAAGGTGTGAGGCGGCGGCGACTGCCGCGACTTCTCGTCCTGGACCTTGACGGGCAGCGTGGCGCATGCGACGAAGCGCGCGAGCGGAAGCTGAAGCACTAGGTGGAGCGGCCCATGGCGAGGAGAAGGAGCCAGACGAGGAAGAAGGCAGAGATGGTGCAGAAGTGGATGGAGGAGAAAGCGAATGGCAGGACAGGGAGGAGGAGGACTGGAGGAGCACTGGAAGGAGGCAAGGAGCGCCGCGAGGCGGGGGATGCCGGAGGCTAGGCGCGAGATGGCGAGGCGAGGTGACAGGTGAGCGTACGCCTGGGTCACGGCGAGGCCGGCTACATCGGACGGCATTTTCTCCAGCGGCCAGCAGGTGGTTGGGGAGTAGCCAGGCAAGCTGGCGATGGATTGACCCACCAGTAGCGGGGCGGGTAGGGGTGGATTAATTAACATTATTTTTGGGTAGGGTTGGGCTGCCAAATTTCTCAGGTGAGCTGTGGGGCGAGTTGGGTTAGGGGCGGGTATGCGCCCATTAGCAGAGGTGGCTGACCCTTTAAGCCCGTAACACAAATAGCACATGTCTGCAGGTGTCCACCAAGTTATATCGTCCTATGTAGTAGTACTGCAGTTTCTCCGAATCTCCGATTATTCCAATGTGACGTTTGGACTAGCAAACTCAGGCCCCTTTGGCAGGTTCCTCCAACAGCTTCGGCTTCGACTTTTGATGAAAGCCATACCAAACGGCGTTAAAAAAATGGAGGGATCAAAGTTTTTTAATAAGACAGACAATCAAAAGTTTTGTTGTGAACGGAGGGAGTGTCGTACAAGCAACACCGCGGTAGCGACATGTACGAATTACAAACGGATAAAATAAACTGCCAGATCAATCACGTACGTAAGCAATATAATGCAACACAGTCGTGACAATCCAGATTTTTTTTTTGTTTTTTGTACCTGCGCATTATTCATCAATGATCGTACACACGCCTACCGTCCTCCGTTAAGTTTCCAATTGGTGCACGTACGAGTGTACGAGTAACTTATTAACAAGGGCGATTGGCGATGTCAGCTATCAATCACCCCAGCACATACGTCGATCTAGCTTTCGCTGCAAAAACTGAAAAGGGTCAACGATAACAATGTGTGTGTTAATTCCCAGAAATATCCTTAGTGCGGTAGATCCGGTCAAGGTGTTTTTTTGCCTAGCAGCGAGTGGATGGTTCCAATCACTATTGAACGACGCGCGTGCGCCTGCAATATATACTACTACCTCCGCCATTCGTTTTTGTACGACGTCCACTAGCTCAATTTTGTGCTGGACAACGTCAAACAAAAGTCCGACCTATATGCGATGAGGATTGAGGAAGAGGCTCGGTCTAGGCGGATCTAGAAGAAAATCACTAGAACATGCGTAGGTCATTATTTATTGTGGTTAGATATGAACACCGAGTACTTCCTCAGGGCTAGGGAAAGATATTGCAACTAGTTAAATTTTAAGATGCGTACTATATATACTATCTGCGCTGCCACGCGTCAAATTTTGATGTCTATATATAGTCTAATTATATATTGTTTACGTAAAAGCAAGTTTTCTGCTAGTCACGATATTTCTATGTCTAATAATTGAAACAAAAACTGTTGAGATGATTTAATTGGTTATCGCTAGACCGTTTAAACTTTAACAAAGAGTTACGGCACACTAATTAACTAGATCGATCGTATATATATAGCTGCAACGGTAGGTAGGATAGAACTAGTTTTCTTCTCATCTCTAGAATTGTTTGGGATCCAATGCATCATTAACTGTGGCCGCAGCATATATATATATTCTTATTCTCCCGTAAAGATCTCCGGTCATGACAATTCTGCCATTCCTGTCGGCGATGGCGTCTAATATATATGGAATTCCTGCCCCTCGTGGAAATGTTTTTCAGCTAATAGGCGCCACTATTGACTGACCAAATATAACACACCACTTCTTTCTTCAGTTTAATTACTTTTCTTGACTTCTTGTTCTAGAAAAACAAAAGCGAAGACAAATTCATCGCCCAGGTCGCTACCACTGTGGCACTATATATATAAGGGATTCCTATATATAAACATACCCGGCCGCTCGCCACACAAAATCTCTCAAGCAGCTAGCTATAGCCTCATTAATAAATCACTGTACGTACGTGCAATATATAATGGATTACTCTACTAACTCTAAGGTTGTGTGTTTAGGTTTGCTGGTGTTCGCCATGGCGGCGGCCACCGTGGTCGTGACGCCGTGCGCGGCGCAGAACTCGGCGCAGGACTTCGTGCGCCCGCACAACGCGGCGCGCGCGGCCGTGGGCGTCGGCCCGGTGTCGTGGGACGACAGCGTGGCGGCGTTCGCGCAGAGCTACGCGGCGCAGCGGAAGGGCGACTGCGCGCTGCGGCACTCCGGCGGCGGGCCCAACCACTACGGCGAGAACATCTTCGTGGGCGGCGCCGGCAAGGATTGGAGCGCGTCGGACGCCGTCGGGCTGTGGGTGGCGGAGAAACGGTACTACCACCACGACACCAACAGCTGCGCGCCGGGGCATGTGTGCGGCCACTACACGCAGGTGGTGTGGCGCCACTCCACCGCCGTCGGCTGCGGCCGCGTCGTCTGCGACAACGGCGGCGTCTTCATCACATGCAACTACAAGCCGGCAGGAAACATCATCGGACAGAGCCCCTACTAGCTACGTTATAGTTAATTCCTACTATATAGGCCTTCTTATATATTCACGTGAATATATAATACAGATGCGCACTGTGCAATGCATGCACGTACGTACGTGCTGAAATACGTCGTATACATATACTGTGGCATGATATAAATAAATAAATAATATCGAGTGATTCCGTGGGTTAGATCTCCTAATTTTGTTGGCAGTACATGCCATTTAGATATATGCCTAAACAGCCTCACTTCGAGGTAGGCGTGCCGGAACATATTTAGATATTTGTTTAGTTCTTTACCTAATACGGTAAGACATGCCTTACGTCTATTTTTCTTGATTCAACTTTGCCTTAAGTCAGACGTTGGATTTTGAAATCTCAAGTTAGGTAACGTCTAAGATGAATTGAGATACCTTATTAGGCAGAAATCCAAACATTCCCTGCATATACTTTTGGTTTGTGCTGGCCATTTCAATGAAAAGCCTAGCTAGGAATTGAGGCTCGGGCCTAGTGATGATAAAGTTTTCCCCTCTTTTTTTAGAATTACCTTTTGTTGGGTGCATCATGCATTCATCGATAACATACGCCTACACCACCGTCCCGTCCTCCATTTCGAATGGAATTGGTGCAGCAGTCAGTTCGTAAAGAGATCGATGACGATACTATTTTTGACGAAAATTTTGTCATCTTTCAAACCATCAAAATTAAATCAACGATCTGGCCCGACTTGCATGTAATGTACGTACGATTATTATGCTTCCAAGTTTCCAACATAAACGATGAGACGATGGCCCTTCCTTCTCGAAGCTCTCAGCTCCCAGCAAGTATTTATAACCCCACACTAAGTTTTAGTATACACTGAGTCCAGCAGATCATCTATCCTATTATCTATATTTAAACTCCACTTGATTTATTTGCAGTACTGTAGACGATCACATAGACGATTTGCTGTACTTGATCCAAACGTGCGGTAAATATACAGTCTGCCCCGCGCGATTGGCGTGAATCGAAATTAATTAAGCTATGGCGGCTTTGTCCGGCCGATTGACGGTCGTGATTTTCCAAAGGAAATGGTGACTTTTGCACCCCAAGAGCTACAGTGGATGCTACTGTAGTAGTAGTATTTAATTTCTTCGGATCCCACGTTTCAACCTTCAACGCACCATAGAAATCTGGACAAGGAGTACGAATTACGTGTAGTATACGATCCATCTTGCATGACATCCTTTATTTAATTATTTGAATGATAAATATTGCTCCGTATATATCAAGTACTCCCTTGACTATATATCTTCCTATGTAGCAGTACTGGATCGGAGTTCCTTTGATTATTCCAACGTGACTTTTTTTTGAAACATTATTCCAACGTGCAAACTCTTAGCAAACTGTCGTACATTCTTTTTAATTGCTATGCATACATTTTGCTCATTTTTTTAACTGCTATGCATACATTTTGATCTGGTGGGTAGTGTGCGCTGGCTTTTCTATGAAAAGCCCATAATTTGAGGCCCGCTACTTGTTTTCTCCTCCTATACGCTGGGGCGCTGGGCTTGCGATCAAAACTAACCAAGAGTGTCGGAGACAGCTGTTTTACTGTTCCGGCTGAATAATTGTGAGAGAAAAATACTGTTCTACGGCTGAAAAAAATATCTCAAACCAACAGAGCGCATGTGTTGTGTACCTGTGTCTGTGTGCCAAGGCAAGTTTTATATGCAGAGGCAGAGCTAGCTAGGATAGCTCTTTATTTTTTCCCTGTTCTAAAATGTTTGCGCTTTCTATATATAATACAGATGCCCACTGTGAATGCATGCACGTACGTACGTGCTGAAATACGTCGTATATATACATACAGGAGGGAATAATCTTTTGTGTCATGATATAAATAAATAAATAATATCGAGTGATTTCGCCGGTTAGATCTCCTAATTTTGTTGATTATTACAGTAGTGCATACTTTTGGTTTGCGCTGGCCATTTCAATGAATAGCCTAGGAATTGAGGCTCTGGCCTAGTGATGATAAAGTTTTCCCCTCTTTTTTTAGATTTTTTTTGCATGCATCATGCATTCATCGATAACACGGCTACACCACCGTCCTCAGTTCCAAATGGAATTGGTGCAGCATGCAGTCACTTCGTAACGCGATGACGATACCTTTTTGACGGAAATTTTGTCATCTTCAAACCATCAAAATTAAATATACTGTACGCGTACGATTATTATGCTTCCAAGTTTCCAGCATGAACGACGAGACGATCCTAATTTTGTTGATCGCATTCTTTTGGGTTAGTTTGTGGTGTGCCGCCGCTGGCCTCATTTCAATGAAAAGCCCAGGAATTAATTTGAGGCGCTCTGGCCGAGCCCGGAAGTTGTATATAAATAATAACCAAATATGCAACTAGTATAAAATATAAATATTAACTAGAACTGATTACAAATATTCTAATAAGATATTAGCATACTAAGATATTGAATAATAGCAATTTCAATTAGTTGGGTGTCTCAAATTTATTTATAAATGTCTAACATTTTTTCTTGGAGATAGCTTTCATGCTCTCTGCTATGAACGACCTTCTCTGCTAATTGGTAGAAATGGTCAAGATGTTTTTTCCGCATATCAACGCATAGGTGGTTCCAAGGGCGGGTCCATAAAAAACAGAGTGTAATTGGTGTCTCTCCTATTATAACATGCGGGGTAAGTCATCATTTAAAAGTGCATTCTTCCCAATTTCCTTAGAGATTTACTTAGCGTTAATTTCTAACCGGTGGTGGTGACTGGTTGCCAATTGAAACAAATGCAATGGCAATACGGCTATATGTTGTGTATCCGTCACATATGAACAAACTACATCCTTATCAAAAAGAGTCAATCTAGTGTTTAAATTTTTTTCCACAAAAAGTGACAGTCTAGATATTTTGGTAGTTATTTCTATATAATGCCATGCCATGCACCACAACCAAAGGAAATGAAGAGACATGCATCAATTAACCTTAGCACTAGTTAGTCCAAAAATGGATCACTCCTTAATAATAAGGTTGTGTGTTTAGCAAGCTAGCCCCTCCTGGTGTCCGTCATGGCCATGCGCCGGCGGCCACCGTGGTCGTGACGCAGGACTTCTCGCGGACCCGCACAAGGTGCGCGGCCGTGGGCGTCGGCCCGTGGCGGTGGGCAGCACCGGCAATGCATGGCTGGAGCCCGTCGGACGCGTCGAGCAGTGGGTGCCCGAAAGAGGCAGTACTACGACCACCGACACCAACAGGCATCAACCGGTACTAAAACCTTCCAAGCACTTATAATGAAAGAAAAACATCCACTATGTAGTGAGATGTGACAGTGGGTTATAGTAGTTGTATGGATCTCGCGTGATGCTGTTGGTCTCCAATGTCAGTACCAGTTGGGAATCCGATACTAAAAGGGGTTCATAACCGGTCATATCGTTCAACTATGAGAGATTTTACAGTATTTGGAAATGTACCCATCGGTAGCAACCGGTACCACTCTTTTTTATTTTTAATAACATTTATGTCCATTGTGGAATTTAAAAATATGGGTGCTAATACCATAATTTTTAGTACCGGACCCTCCTATTTGGTATCGTCTGATACCGGTACCATGGTATGCCTATTTCTAAACCGTTAGATCTCCTTAATGGACGGCTCATATTTTTCCAACCACCGTAAATCTTGCAATATTTAGATTCACGGCTAACCATAGTTACTATTTTTCACTATCTTGCATTTATTCATACTCTAAAAGAATACTTATATAAATACTTGTTTATCCTTATCCATCTCTGATGGACCTAGTTAACGTCTAATACTTTGATTTATCTTTTATAAGTGAGTAATTTACAAATTATATATATGTGTGTATTTTGAATCTATTTACACTTTGATTTCGGAGGGCATTTCTTATTTTTAATAATAACAAAGGTGGAGTTTATATGAAAACTTAAATGGTTATATACTTTATCTATTATAAATATTATTGTGGAAAATTTATTAGATTTAAATTTAGAGAATTAAATTAATCACAATACTATTAACTTAGTTTTTACTAAAATTGGATAATTTATAAACATATATGGATATATGTTACATTTCATAATGGCATGTTTGGTAAACATATATAGACATATTTTGTATTTCATATATGGACAAATTTAGGGGGTTACTTTAAAGTTATCTTTCATAAATAGCATGTCGGGTATGTAATTTATATAAAAAAATTGAGGTTACTTTAAATTGTCATTTATAGTGGTATTATGTGGGTAGTCTACATGCAAATTTAGGTTTTTTTAAATAGCATTTCATAATTGCATAGTGGGTATTTTTTAGAAAGTGGAATAGATCCAACGACTGTTATTGATAGAGTATACCAAATGGATGGTTAGATGTTTCTAATTGTTGCAAGAAATTTTTGTATATTTTTTCTTGCATGTCTGGCAAGTAGTGTATTTTTGGAGCTTTTAGTTAGTAATAATAAGATGCTTACTCTAAAGCATAATTCCAATTGGCTTATGTTATCCTCATTGAACAAATATATTTTTTTTATCTATTGTGACATTATATCGTAGAAGTACAAAGCTCTCACAGAACCACATAAATACTTTGGGAAACAAGTGTCAATATAGGGCTGCAGTTCTCTGTGGCATAAAATATCAAAATGTTACATTTATGCGACATAATACACATGTCGAACAGTCGTAGTATCATGGTTTTAGGTTAACAAAGTTGTAGTTCTATATTTAATGCTCAGAAGGATCACATTTTGATTGTTGAGAATAATTAGAGCGAAATTCTTTCTTAAAGTAAAATATACAACAACAAAATGGTGTCATATAATTATTATATATGCTTGATCAGAATCGTTTTGCCTTATAGACAAAATAACCAGATGAGCTAATAGCAATATGTTTTGCAGATATACTATTGAAGCAAAATAGTTACTATTATCCAAGTAAGGATAATAAGACGATGTTTGAACTGCGAGGGGAATTCTCACTTAAGGACCTCGTCAATGGCGTCTGGGGCATTGACAGTAGTGGTCGCTTCTTTGTTGAGCATATCGTAGTTATCATTGATGGTATGTATCTTTGTTTTCTGTCCATATATGCTTGATCATAATTCTAACATTCATCTGCCATCACTGTAGAAATAGTGTTTTTAGATGTGGCTAAAATGGATTTATAGACGGCATGGTTGCTCGTCACATGTAAAAAAATCGGACTCGCTATCTTAATCTCTAGCATATAGCCTTTCTACCATGCATCTGAAATAAAATAAAGTAACTTGTGATTTAACAAGAAATGTTGTTACTTTAAATTCACATCTCCAAATCTTATATTGCATATTTGGCACTTTAAACCATCTTAAATAAAAAGGTTGTCAAGTATAAAGATCTAGATCTCGTCGATTACTACACTTTTTATATAGAGCATATATAAACAGAAATTGCGCTTACTTCCTATAACATGTACTAGGAGTATTATTGGTTTGTGGATACTGACTCGTGCAATTATTTCCTTAAACAAGCCTGAGCAGGCTCTCCCGTGCATGGGGCATCGTCCCGGAATGGCTGTTCTCAATCATTCATATAAACACACGGTTATGGAGAGGATATGTGCCACTACTACATGCCACCGTAGCTGCTTCGTTCTTCACGACTTCACCTAATATGCAATAATGTTTTCTTCCTAAAAATATGTATTATCAGTAATGTGTGTAATAATGTTGAGCCTAATACCTCGATGTAGGAGTTAGGCCCAGCTCCCATGTATTAATGTCTTTATTCTCTTATTACAGCATCCCTACAATACAATATATATGTGTGTGCTATCCATAAGAGTTGTACATGCAGGCATGTCATGGCTTCATAAATAATATTTCGATTGTTTGATTATAGCAACGTTTATGAAATCAAAGCCGTGTGTATTGGACGTGTGGGTTATTGACTAATTACTCTACCTCTCACTCCGACCCCCACAGAGAGTTACACTAGCGCTTTTAAAAAGTGAAGTGTGCTAGTCGCGGCGCCAGGCCAGCGCCTGTTGCGTCGGCCGTCGGCTGCTCAGAGTTGTGCTGGGACCTGGGAGTGGGAGGCGTCAGCCGTGCGTGCTGCTGCGATCCAGTTAGCAATGAAAACGGACGGTACTGTCGGGAAACACTCCCTTCCGTTCTCATATTTTCTCACCGGCAACGGAAGCAGCATCGGGATGGCCAGAAACGGAAACAGTTATGGTATATATGGAAACGAAAAAATACGGACGGATATACGGTTAAAACGGACGGTAACAGCAATTTAAGTTAGAATATCCAAATATGCAATACAATATCGTAATAACCAATAAATACCTAGATCCATGTACCGGTGCACTATGTTTACTATCTGCAAAGACGATAAAAATGTCACTTTTGGCTTCAGTATATTATATGGCCTCAGCACTGCACATTGTGTGCCACAGCGGAGGATTCTTTTTAGAATTTGCTTTATTTCTTGTCTCGCTCTAAATTTACGGTTCTGTAAAATAATGATAGGCAAGTTGATTGAAATGGTGTTTTTTCACTATGAAGCTTGACCCGTGTCGTTCCATCTTTTGTTCGAAAGATTATTTTCCTTTTACAAATAATTTCTTCGAGCTCTTTATATGTAAAGATGGTACAATTTAGCTTGTGATTGGATTTGAGTCTGATTGTGATTGGATTCTTAGGATTTATATTGCTCTGTTGGGCTGCCTGGGCTGGGCTGAAGGATTTGGCCCATCCTGTATAAATGTCATTCGGGATAAAAACGGGAATATCCCGGTCAAAAACGGAATACCGCAAATACGGCCGGGAAACATCATCAACCATTTCCGGTCATTGTCATCCCATTTCCTGTCCCGTTTCCGTTTTTTCTCAAAAATATGAAAACAGACAGGAGAAAACAGTAATATGGTATAGGACGGTACGGGAATTTTTGTGTCCGTTTTCATTCCTGGATCCAGTGCAGGCAAGCAACATGAGAACTCTGTCGCACCTGTACGCGCGCGCTGGCCTCTCTATGAAAAGCCCATAATTTGAGGCCTGCTATTTGTTTTCTTCTCCTATGGTGGGCTTGCGATCATAATTAGAGTACCGATTGATTGCTCGCGTTGAAGTGGAGCCAGGACAACCCATCGGATCTTTACAAGAGGCCCGGTCCGTGATCAGTAACCAAGAGTACGTGGGAGACCAAACGGGCGTTCTTAAAATTTGCGCCAGTCATTGCCTTTCTTTCTTTTCTATCTATCTATATCTACTTTATAAAAGAGCGAATTTAACCATAAATGTTTTGTACCCAAATCTTATCTGACCAAAAACGTATCCACCCATTGGATTCTTTTTATCTTTGATCTATCGGCTGATTCAAGTTAATTGGGCCCACTAAGCATTAACATAATTCACCTCCGCTATTGCTGCTCGAAGTTGCCATACCACAAGTCCACGATGCTATAAAATCTACGCAAATATGTTACTCCTTACACGTTTCTGCAGGCTTTGGCTTAATTTTTTGCACAGAAATTTCTACCCGCCTCTAACCTTGCACAGAGACGTGGACAATCAATCAGGTCGGGGAGAGATACGGATGTTGATAGTTCGACGGTCCAACAATCACGAAGTATTAACAGATACAACACAAGCCCAATATCTCTACCTCTCTATCTCTACTAATATAATATTAAAGTACCTAAGGATTCTTGGTCTGTTGTCGTCGTCGTCCCAGCTCTTCTATTGGTCCTGTCCGATTTTGTCAAGTCAAACAATTCCTGGGTAGCAGAATCTAAAGAACCAAACATCTGAATCGGAATAGAAACTCAGAGCATAACAAATCATATCCAGGACGGCCCAAAAACTAAGATTGGCCCAACACAGTAAGAAAATAGACGATGAACCATGATACAAAGTGCAAACATGTCTTCGTATAATGCCACATCGACAGTAGAACTCCAGCTTATCCCGCTCATTAATCGTAGCAAGTCAGCCATCGATGTACCTGGTAGCAAGCACACCTCGATGCAGCACAAATCGATGCCTCTAGGCGGGCTGAAAAAACAAACAAAGAGCATCGGAGATTACAAATGGGAAAGGACGGTCGGAAATTCAGTCAAAAATTAAGGATCAAGACAGAGAGGAAGCAAAATCGTACACATGGTCTCCTAATTCTCGAGAAGATCTGAGCTCCAAGAAAGAAGAAAATCTGATGAGCGGGGGCTTGCTGCTCTCCGGCGGGGTTCCACCTGGGGTTACCTTGGCCGTGCTTCAGGGCAGCCGACCACTCTTCGGCGGGGAGGCCTAGGCTTGCTGCTCTCCGGCGGGGTCCACCTAGGGTTACCTTGCCGTCTCCATCGCCGACGGCCACGGGGAGGCCGTCGGTGCTCGTGCGCCCCGCGCACATGACCTTATGGCGGCCCGCGACCGGCGAGGAGCCACGCGGCAGCGCTTACCACTTCGGTGACGCTCTCTCTCTCTCACCGGGCTAGGGACGCGACCGGAGGAAGAAGAAAGAGCAGAGGAGGAGAGATGGCTGCAGTTGGAGCAAATGAACTAGAGTTTCTCAGGGGCTCTCCGAATTTTTTTTTCTTTATATATACGAAGTCACGATCGTTTCTAGCCGTTGGATCCAGATCGGCGGCGATGATCGGATATGGAGAGTTGGGCCAGATTGAGCCCGTGAGAGGAAGAGTTTTCTCGGCCCAAGATCAGGTTGTAGGCCACTGGCCGTTTTTTTGGGGCCATTTTGGCAAGGAACAATGTGCAATTTCAATTATTTTCTATTTGATTATTAAGCATTATATAATTGTTTTTGCACAACCTTTTTCCATCTTTTAAGAATGTATACTTGTTGTAAAGTTGAGTTAAGTATGGAGCACTGAGAATAAGTTTTAAGTTCCAAGATTTTATGTTTCCGCTACTAAGGCCCCGTTTGGCTACCAGAGCCGGGGCTCCGCCTTCACGGTGACAGGGAGCTGTTTGCAAAGTAGCAAGGAGCTGTTTATATTGTAGCAGTGAACCAATGAACTAGGTGACCAATAAGGAGCCCGAGAAGCCACACATCCAAGGCTCCGCGGCTCTAGCTCCCAGCAGCTACAGTGTCACAATAGATGAGCCAGAGCCGCAAGAATCTGTGCCAAACGCCTCCTAAGTTTAAGCTCATTATTTTCTGATTAAATTGAAACCAACGTGGATATTTAATCAGAAAATGCCATGAAGAAAAGTTGTTAAGCCCATTTGAATTGGGTTTGGTCTTGTAATCAGATTGGGCCGATGGGCCATGGGGCCTTGAAGATTTTCGGTTTTTTCGGTTGTTTTTAAGACCGAAAAACTCTCAGTTATTTCGGTTATTTGATACCTGAGACAGTGAGACCATTTACTTCGGTTTCTTGGTTTCAGTTATTTTGGTTCGGCTCTTTGGTTCCGGTTATTTTTGCCCACCTCTATTTACGGCCAGTGGGGAGTGGCTGGTAAAGGGGCTGAGTTGTTTGAGTGTCGGCTGATTGGGCATTGTGCAGACAATATTTTTTTAAAAGGTAGGGTGAACAAAGAACTACGAGGGGCCGATGTTTAAACATAAAATAATGTTAAAAAGCAAAATTTTCACTATAAACAAATTGTATGTATCAAGATTTATTATGAAGTAGCAGAAGTGACACGAATAAAATATAAGATAGTCGGTTATGGAGGAGGTGACATGCAAGACACTGTTGAAGAGGATTTTGATCGTTTTAATGGAGGCTATAACATTCTTTTGAGGCATGAAATTTGAAAACATTGCTGCAATTAGTCTAACAAAGAGGGAGCAAACTCGAACCTTGAATATAAAAATTTCAAATGTAAACTTTAGGGTCCACCAAGAGGATGGGGGTGTCATACCCATATCTCCCAGGCTAGCACACAGGTGTGCTATATGCGAGCACCCCTCTTCTGAAACCATATCAGTTGGGCACGTAGTGCATGACAAGAGATTTAGAGCATCGAATTAAAGGAATCTGCGGGCAAAACAGATTATGGCCATAGCATGACCTGCGCTTACTCTTAATTAACGTCTGGTATACGATTCGATGGTAGGACAATAAAGATCAATTATCTTGCAATTGACAAAAAGTAATAATTTTGCAGCTAGATTTGCACATGGTGTTTCCTTTTGCATTTAGGGTGATTGATTTTGTTTGTACAACCAAAAAAAAATTGTGTGGCCACTGTTATAGTAAAGAGTTGTAAGTTTTGATTTATGATAAAGGTAAAGTAAACTATAATTTAAGATGATGGGATTAAATTGCTTTTTAATGAACTACATAGATGATAATTGCATTTTTTTAAACCGTAGTTATGCTAATATGTACTACTTAAATGATAATCGATTAAATAATTACAAAATATATCATTATAGCTCTAACCCGATCTGTTGCGACGCACTGACATTTGTTTTTGCTATTATATACTCGTGAAATTATTAATAGATACAACACATTACATACATGGGATTTAATTATAATCCCAAATCGTCGTCTATGTTCCGGTATATAACTAAGAAATCAATTACCAAACCCGACCAAAAGCAAAATCAGGAAGCAAATTAGAGAGATGAGCATTTAGCAAATCGTCGTCCAAATCAAAGGTTGGATCCTTGGAAGGAAGACCAGAAGACCGAGACCGAAGCGAAACAATAGAACAGGAGAAGGGGCGTCGCGAGGACGAGAGAGAGGGAGGATTGAAAACAAAAAAAATCACGGGGAAAGCAAATCAGAGTCCTCGCGAGGCCGAGACGGTGGCCTTGCGCCGAGCGGCGCCCCGCGCTGTCTGCGGCCGCGGCGGCCCGCTCCCCCACCTGCTCCGCCCCGGACCAGCAGCAGGCGGGCTGACGGGCAGCCTGGGAAGCCTACGCAGGTGCCCAGCCGGCGCTGCGCTGCGCCTGCAAGTAAGTTCGTTTTTTTTCTTTCGTACTAGAGTTTGTGTGGACGGGATGAACTGAGCTGAATGCCTGAATGGATAGGCACTCCCATGCCTATCTGAATGGATAAGCACTTGGGACAGAAAAATACTTTATTGCTAGAAAGTTTCGTGTGAATTACAGGCAATTCTGTGTTAAAAACAATAGTATTAATATTGACTTAAAAGAGATAGTTACTAATAGAGTATGAGATATAAACATGAGTGCAGAAGATCGTGGTATGTTGAAAATAATCTTGATGAGTAGAAAAATATATTCTTTTTAAATATGAATAGAGAATGATAGCCTTAGAGCATCCTGTCATCACTCTGATATTATATCATAGGTGAGAATGAATACAAATTGTCCATCTCGAGCCAAGGACCCAGATCGGCATGCGACTGGAGTGAACGGACTAGGCCGCAATTAGGCTACAGACACGCGAGCGCTATCAAGAGCTGCGGTACACCAGGCCGTTTATAAGACCAAATTTAGTTTCTTATTAAATTTTAATGTCTTTAAGTTAAGTATTGTCAAATTTGCATAAGTAAGCTAAGAATTAATTAAACTACATCAAGTTTATTTTAGTCGAAGTTGAGTTTATATTCGAAATTGAGTTTATATTCTTATCAACTATCCGCGAATTGTAAGTTATTTTAAGAATTGAGGAATATTTATTATGATAAGATTGAAATAATATTTGAGATTATCGATTCTCCGAAGCCAAAATTAGAGAACCGCTTGTCATGCAGTGTCTCGTCCTTCCAGAGAAACGCATGTTACTCCACGGTTGGTCTGTGAATTAGATAATACAAAAATAATACACCAAATTTAATATAATATAATTTTAATTATACAATATATTTTATCGTCACGTGCGGGCCACACGTGCATTTTCACGGCGGGGCGCACGGGTGGCCGTGGCGTCCGAGGCGGCACGGTGGCCACAACAGCTCAGGATCTGGCCCGAGCAGGCGCCGCCGCCGGCCATGGCGGGGCGGAGGTGAGGGAAGGAGGAGGCGCAACCGCAACGAGGCGAAGTGGAGGAGGAAGAGGAAGGGCGGTAGCCGCGCCCGAGCAAGGTGGTGCTGGCGGCCGAGGCAGTGAGGAAACGCGGCCAGTGGGAGAGGATGGGCGGCAGATGGGTAGGGCGAAAGAGAAAAGAGGGGGCGAGGCTAGGGTTTTGGAAGGAAACTGGCGGACGCGAGCCGTCTGATCAAACTGGACGGATGGGATCGAGGTGGAGCGCGGCGATGGGCTGATGTGTTGTGGGCCGGTTTCCAGCTTTTGGGCCGCGACGTTTTTTTCATCGTGCGAGTTTTCTCCTTTTTTGTGCGAATTAATTGGAATCTTTAAAAATATCTTTTGTACATAAAACCAAATATATTTTTTTCAGCCATATGGGATGCCTGCACATGGACCTCGTGACAAATCAGTTGTATGGTAGACACGTTGTGCGCCGGACATGCAAATAAAAAAACTGATGTATGTGCATCTATCCAAAATGATTACTTACAGCCTCAATATGACGAACTAATAGAAAAATTGCTTTAGTGAAATCACAACATATAAATTCTTTTATTGGAAATAAATTATATATTTATGGCTCTTTAGAACGCATGAATTTCACATGAAACAGTTCAATTTCATATTAAAAAAATAAGATTCAGAAAAATTCTCACAATCGAAAAAGGAAATCTCAATAAATTTCACATGAAATTGTTCAATTTCGTAGAATAAACGTGATTCAGAAAAATTTCCACGACCCAAAGATGCATTAGTGAAATTGTTGGTTAAATATAAAAATATTATAATCTAGACAACCTAAAAGCAACTAAGTTCTAAAAGACATGATGTGGGAATGCGAGTGTGGTGACGTTGCAGGCGCCCAACGCCCCATTTGAGCCGGAGTGACCCTACCTCTGTCTTGTGAACCGCAACCGCAGCTGGAGCGACCGTGCTCCATACAAAGCTTAATTAATTAAACATATTTTTATTATCACGTGCGGGATGCACGTACATTTTTACTAGTTATCGTAAAAGAGTGAGTTTTTTGAAAACATTTTTTATCTGAGATGGCCAAAGTATACCTCTCACGCTGGCCTCACTGCACAAATTGAAGAGGGTTAGAAAGGGGTGAAAAGGTCTAAAATTCATAGAAAGAAAATGTTTCCACCCTTCCATCATTTTTTTTCTCAACTGATTCATACCCTGTACCCACCTATATGTTTTTTCTTTTGACTGACAGGAGATAATTTCGAACGGAGAATCACCTTCCTGTCTAATTTGCGGCACCTTCCTACGTAGCCGCCGCCCCCGGATGCCCAAACCCCCGCACCGCCCGCTTGCGCCACTCGACGCGCGCACGCCGGCCGCCGGCGTCGCACGCCGTCCCCCATGCCGCGGGCAGCCAGCGCCCCGCCGCCTGCGCCACACGACACGGAGACGCCGCCGCCACCCCGGCGCACCGCCCCCGCCAGCCGACGCCGCACGACGCCCCCAAGCCGCGACCGGTCCGCGCCTCGCCCGCCTGAGCCACACGCCGCGGCCGCACGACGCCGCCGGCGCGCCGCCCAATGCACACCAACCACGGCCGCCGGCGCCGCACGCCGCCCCCCACGCCCCAGCGCCCCGCCAGCCTGCTCCACACGCTGCGGCCTCCTGCCACGCACGGCCGGCGTCCCGTCCGCCTGCGGCGCACAACGTGCACGCACGACGCCTCCCGGAGCCAGCAGACACGACCCGGCATCCAGCTCTTCAGCGGCCTGCTACAGCCTACGCCGCCCAGGCTCTCTGGTTTGTACATATTTTGCATCGATGAGTTCGACTGATTCCTGCTGTAATTTAATTACTTTATGTTTTTTCAGAAGTTGAAGCCTCCTCCGCCTGTTATTCGATCACAGTCTTTACGTGCAGACCACTTGATAAGATGAAGCTCTTCGGGTGTCCGACGCGGAGGAGCCATCAATGGCGCAGCGCGAAACGAGACAGCGGTGTCCAGGCCGAGTGGCAGAGGAACAAGCGCAGCATGGATGCACGACGTTGATGAGTCAGGGAAGTAGCTCAGGGCCTCGGTGAGAGGAGCACAGACACGGCGGTGGCTCCCTTCCTCTGCACTCGCGCGGCTCGGCTGCGGCGGGGGTGGTGGAGTGGCGGCCCAGCATGCGCAGCCCCTGCGCTTGTCTTCCTCCTGTGGAGCGATGGCGGCCTGCAGGGCGCGGCAGACTGGCGGAGGCCCTACTCAAGAGATGTAGGTCCTTGTTTCTTGGCTGTCTAATCATGTGCTTCATTATATCTATTGAACCTATTTTTTGATCGATCTTAAATGTAGATGTTCTAGGTCATGAGTTGCCTTGCTTGGGTTGTGCCTTTGGGGAAATCCTGAGCATGGCGTCTTGACACTATCCTTGCGCATGAAGTGCTTGTTAAAATGCCAAGCATGCCTAAATTGGTTACATTGCACGGCGGGTGTTCGTAAAAACGCCATATTTTGTCATGAATTCATTCCTATATACAGCCCCTACGTTTAGTTTCATCTAACAAGGTCTGGTTGTCTATAAATGATAAATGGTTAACTTTTGTTGTGCACTAATGCTAGAGGTGTATCTAACAACATTAAGTTGTTTGGGTCTTTCAGTTTTTGTCTTTAGGTCGGTGGAGGCAGAACTGAGTCGTATTGCACTTTTCACACTGCTGGCATTCTTCAGGGCACTGATATTATACAGTGTGAAGACTGGCCAAGAAAGACAAGGTTGTCTTATCTGAAAGCCACTAGACCTTCTTGGGTTAAAGACAACACGTTCAGAAGGAGGTGAGATAAGTGAGCAAACAAAAAGACCTCCCAAGACCAAGCCATCACCACCATCAGAGCCGATGGTGCCTATCAGGAGGTCTTCGTTCAGCATCTATACACTGCCTAGGCCTTTAGGGCAAACTAGGATTGGTTCCAGCCATTTGAGCACCTGGTGGTGAGAGACTGCCCACAACATTGCAGATGTCACCTTCCACCCCATTGCAGAAGTGAGACAGTCTCAGGCAGTGGTTCTCTTCAATTGTGATGAACCCACTCATGCAAAAAATCAAAACAAGCCAAACTCAGATGCACATTCTTGGGATTCCTTTTACATGACCGTATATCTCTGCTCCATTTTTATTGCCTATATCTTTCTTCCTAATATATATTTTTTGTTTTTCTACTCTGCTGCAGGTTAACCAAACAACAACTACTGTTGGGGCTTCTGTTACTTTTAGCCATAGCCAGGTTGGAAGCGATCTGCCAAGCACAACACCAATTATATTGTCTCCTCTTGGTGGAACTAAAGATTGATGTGGATGAGATTCTTAATCAATTATGCTCTACGCCCCTACATTCTCGAGATGTTCCAGTTGGTGAGTTCCTGGTCTGCTTTGACTTCTTCTCACTGTAGTTTTGTGTGTTCATGCATTGCCATCAATATGCATAACAGAGGTTTTGTGTTGTGTCTGAAGTTGACTTACTCCTAAAGTCCTAAAGTTTAGCATAGAATTTGCTTAACCTTTAGTCATTATTTTTCTCCTTGCAGCGCAAGTTGCGCAACCTTTTGGTCGTCCATAATAGCCACAACAGAACCCCCTCCTTCCAGCTATTCAAGCATGTATTGATGCAATTACAGAGCATCAGAGTAGTGGCAGATCCAAGATTGGTGGGCAGGGGGGCTGATCTCCTTCTTCTTTCTTCAGCACCCCCCTCTTCTTCTTTCTCCCCTTCATTTTCCCTCTCATCTCTCCTATATTTTCCATGGTGTGCAAGCATGTAGGGGGGCTGGCGCACCCCCTACCCCCATGCGAGATCTGTCCCTGCATCAGAGGCTCAACACTCTGATGAAGGGAGAGCTGATAAAGGGGTTGTTGCCACAGAGTAGTGTTTTCAGGGAGTTCAAGGTGAATATCTTGTATTCACTTTTCCTCAAAGTAGCCGATTGCAGAGCCTTTTGCCGCATTAGATTTAATAACCTATTTTTATAAAACTGGGCACATTTGGTATTGAAAGCAATGCTGACTTCTATGCTTCTATCTCAACGCAGAACTTGCTGAAGGAACATGCTTGAAGAATTATGATTAAGCAGAAGGCTCGATTCTCCAGTGCGCGGAGTGTTCGGCAGGGAGAACCTACTCCTGTTAATTTCTTTTGTTGATCTATTTCGGTTACAGCATGAATACCAGGGACTTTTCTTTGTTTAGGGCTTTCATTTTTTGTTTTGTAGAATTTGAAAGAAAAGGAAAGAAATTAACCATGTGAGATCTTAGCATCCACCGAACTCAATAGGTGATCCATCATGCCCACATTTTTGTTTTATCATTGCACTGCTTGATAAATTTTGATTTTGAAGACATGTCTTACAATCTTGCATGTATAAAACCCTCATGATGGCACCATATGCTGTCACTTACCCTACTCACGCCACCATCTTACCATAGTGGTTGGAGATGATTAGCCATTACTATTGATTAATTTTCTAGGGATGTATAGTACTGCAATATTAGAACTTGCAGTTTTAGCTTTTAGTCACAAATTCTTGCATGTCAATGTAGCTATTGGATTCTCATTGTTTATAAGCCATAAGGCATCTTTGAATCCCTTTGATTAAATGGATCACTAATGGTCAATTCCTCTGTTAAGCTATTATTACTAATCAATAACTATGTCCATTGGCAAGTTTTGACAAGCACTGCCACTTTCACTAGAGATTGGAGAGGACACCTTGTCAATGTGCCTACAAGGTTTTCTTATCTCTTTTCGTTTTCTTATCTCTTTTCTTAGTTGTTTTCTATGTTGTGTATGGGAAAATTTGATATTTCTTCTATCCATGTCAGGCTTCTTATTTTCTAATAACTAAATATTTATTTTACTGTCCATACAGGTATATGGTTGCTGGATATAAATATTTTTTATACAGTAGGTAAGTCTAAGCTAATATGTAATCCTTAATAAGCTGGCACATGTTTTCTCTCTTTTGTTTTTAAGGTGCAAATGAGTATTATTTATCAGTTCAAAAAATATTTGAAAGCTGAAAACGATTTCCGGTTAGTTGTGAATCATAGAAGTGCTACCATCCATCAAAATTGTCCTTTAACTACTAATTTTCCTTGTGTTTCTTAGGGGTTAACCAGCTGCAAATTGTGGCCTTGTGATAATGTACCACACCAGCTTAAATTAATGGATCTTTAGTTAGTTTCTTTGTTATCTAACTTAGATATGAATGCGAATGGATGTCATATCCATATAATTTTCCAATTTGCAAAAATCTGATCGTATGAAAATTATTATTTTCATTTTTTATAGGTTCATCTACTACTAAAGAATAATATAATTGATGGCATGATCCTGAATGCCACAATAAATTTATGCCAAACCATCGCGTGTCAAAATTCTGGTGCTTTCATCAATCTGATGCTGCTTGATATATGAACTGGAGCTAATCAACTTTAAATCTTTATATGTTGGTGCTTAGGATTCCAATCTACCACCGCAGTAGGAGTGAAACTTCTATATATGGGTTCAGTACTTCAGTATAGATAAACAGATCATATACCAGCTCTTTAATTAAGCTGTTGTTAAGATAAATTTTTGAATCTGCTGAATAATTGTTTTTAAAGCAATCCACTGCCGAGATTACTTTATTATACTGCTGTAGCATATGTGATGTTTGGATTTTGATATGGCGTTATTGACATCCAACTCGAGTATCCAGCTGATCTAATGTCTCTTTTCTAGGACTAGCTCGATACCAGCGAGTCTGACTGAACTGCCGACATTTCAGCTATGCCGTTATCTCCAAGTTAGCCCCATGTGCCCCTCCTGGAGTGCCCCTTCACGATATCCTGGTTTCTTTTTTTTTACTTTGGATTCATCCTGTGTTTGTATGTTCTTTTTTATATCTTTTTACATCCTGTAGTCACAGTTTATGAGTGAAAATGAGACAGGTCATAAGGAACATGTGGGCTCTAACATTGCTTGATTAAAAAGCTCAGATTCTCTATGTGCAAAGGTACTGAAAGGTCATTACTTCCCTAATTTTGATTTTTAGGATTCGCCACAACCAAGAAGTTCATACTTCACATGGCTCAACCTTATGCATGGAAGAATCTCTGAATCTCCTAGAGAAAGGTATATTATAGAGAGTTGGAAATGAGAAAAGAATTAGGCTCACAAAAGATTGTTGAATATAATTTCTCTTTATTGAAACCTATTGTTACTCTCCCAGATCATCTAACTATTCACTTTTTATAGATGAAGAAACCAGAGAAATTGACACGTGAAATGAAGATATTATTTGGTCATGCTTCACCAGAGATGATGCACAAAAGATTTTACAGATCCCACTAAGAATCACACCTTGTGAAGTGTTCCCAATAAGGTCATACTCTAAATAAGGTATTTAAACTATGAAAACACCCTACTCTTTGATAAGAATTCAAAGTTTCCATACAGATCTGTCTGAATTTGTGAACCAATTATCTGTGTCCTTCTAGTACTTAGTTTCTCCCATCACCTAAGGACCTTGATCTCAATGTATTGATTCACATAGGTGGGGGCAGCGGAGGCCGGATGGGCAGCTTAAATGGAGGGAGCTCTGTGAATTGATTGCAGAAAGTGATGGGTTGGGGAGAAACATCAAGAAAGGCCAATTGAAAGGATGATGTAGTCACTTTGCTTCTGCTGCTTGCAATGTATTCGCATATGAGCATCACCTAACACAGCAAGCTACACAACCAAGCTTAAGTGATATTCCCTCCGGTCATTAATATATGACATTTTTAGTGTAATTTGTAAAAAAGGTCATATATTAATGGCTGGAGGGAGTACTATATATGCATTTGACAAAATTATCAATCTCGCTCACCTTTGTATTTCTAAGGAATCAAACTCAAATAGCTCAATTTGTAGAATGGAAATTGTATTATTCAAATCTTTACAGCTGTTTAGTTTGAACCCATGAAAATGTATTCTTTAGATCCTACACCTATTTTGTACTTAACGTGAGGTCCAACCTCTTGGAAACTTTTCTTTGTGTTTATCTCTCTCCTCTGATTTCTGTGCTTTTCCTAAACTACATCCAAACGCTAGCTTTATTAGAAACTTATTTACGTTTTCAATTCCGTAGGATTGCGATTGACATGCAACTTTATTTCTATATTGTTTTTGTTGTATGTTTTAGAAATATTGCATTCCAAAGGAGGCCTTAACCATATCAACGGTCTCACATTATTGGTCTATAGAGATTTAAAGTTAATTTATCAATTAAGGCATGAAATGTCATCGTTCTTTCATACGATTTTTGAAGTTATTGAGAAATAATTTGTTGAGGTCGTGCACCTTTTCTTATTTACTTTACCAAAAAAAGAAAAAACATTCTAAAGCGCGGGTGGATAGATCCCATCTATTCTTGAAATAGACAACTTGCGCGTGCCTAAAAATTTAAAATTTAATAACTTTTATAACAATTGTAACAATATATTATTTCTCTAACGGTTATATAATTAAATTGCAACCTCTCCACTTTGAGCTTATACTATATTTTGTTATATGTGACCTATTTCTCTCACACAGGATAAAGTAAAGATAAAAACAAAACCTTTAAAGCTCTATCATCATCGCATCATTGTAGTCAAATCTAAATGTTTAGCAGCACAAACTTATTTCAGATTATTCCTTTATTTATTAATCAACACATATATTTCATAAAAGTTGAGCATAACATATTTGTTTATACGTGCGTGTCGCATGTGCATGTCTACTAGTAAAAAAAACGTTGTGCAGCACTAGCCTAACGGTGTCTATATTATCAGCAATTAACCCCATGAGACGTACGCAATTGTCAGCCCCTCCCCCCTTCTTTGCTGTTAACTACTTCTTAAACTGAATGAATTAAATAAACACAAACAACCTCCGTTCACAAATGTACTATGCAGTTAACTTTTTTCAAAAACTTTAATGATTGCTATTCAAAAATTTTGTTCAAACATGGGAAATTTAGTAATAAATCAAATGAAAACAAAGTAAACGATAACTTAAAAGTTTTGAATAAGACAAACGATCAAAATTTTAGAAAAAAAATCAATCATGGCATACATTGTGAACGGAGAGGGTAGCTCATAAATGATAATAAATCTTTGCACAAATATTCCCAAAGTCTTAGTTATAGTCTGAAAAATACTCATGAGAATAATTAATTTCAATCTTAATAATTTATGTGATCTTAGAAATAATTAATTAAAACTTAGTTGTGCTGG
This sequence comes from Paspalum vaginatum, assembly GCA_030272315.1. Lineage (NCBI taxonomy): Eukaryota > Viridiplantae > Streptophyta > Magnoliopsida > Poales > Poaceae > Paspalum > Paspalum vaginatum. The sequence continues at coordinate 46,300,658 of CM059013.1, read as the reverse complement.
GAATAAAACATATGTAAATCATGAAAATAAGTAATTTCAATCTTAATGCGACAATTCATGAAAATAAGTAATTTCAATCTTAATGCGACAATTCTCTCCCTCTCACTATTTAGATCTGGACCGCCTACATCCATCCTCGATGTTATCCAATCCTCGCATTGAAATCCGGCAGCTTCTACCTTCCCTGTTGTTTGCTTCCCATTCTTTCGGTTCTTGGATTGCTACAGAAAAGCTTGGTAAACAATAGTTATATATGGGATGGTCCAAAGTTGAGATAACGATTTGGGATTTACAATATGTATGTGATGCGTTCTATTTCGATCAATGTGTTGCATCTGATATTTCGTGATTTATGTGTTGGGACGTGATGTGTATATTGGGCCTTTATAAATTGTTCCAGAAGCTAGATTCCGATTGAGCGCGTGGTGGAGAGAAAAAAAATCCCCTCCGGGAGGGTTAATCCAGGCGACGGACCATACGGGGCAGACCGGATGCAGAGGGTGTGAGGCTGGCAGGTGGGCCGGGGTCTACCCGTCGAACAAGAATCCTAGCTGCTTTAGTATTAGGTATAGAAGAAGAGTTTACAAAAACGACTAATAGTAACCAGCACACGGCCAGTGAGACCTACACACACCTCCAAATTAAACTAACTCAAACTACCTAAAAAAATACACAACAAATGAGGAGAAAACATACCCTGTTTGATTATATGTCGATGTTAATTGTCACCCATCACGTCAAGCACATAGCACGTGTAGACGAGCTTTTATACCTACGTGTCACCCATAACCATCACGAAACTGTAATTAATTAGCAGAGACCTCTCGATCGAGTGTTTACTCATGTATGTAGGCAAAGAAAGCTAGACGCGGCGTACGTACATGATGAACTCTTCAAACATATATTATATTTAATCGTACGTGTTGTGCTTTTCCTCTAGTTACACGTACACTGGTAGGTTCTTTCGATGATTGGTCCTTGCACAATTTGCCTATAGTTGCTTTCTAGTACTTCCTTCCGTTTAATAAATAAGTAACGTCTGGAATAATCAGACACAACTCAACTTTGACTGCTAGTTTCTGTTTAATATACTAGCATATGTACCCATTTTATTTTTTCAATATCTAAACTAATCTACTCATGCATGAAGATTAGTTTATGACCAAAACTACTTGCAACCCAATTCAGGTTGTTGTTGTTTAATTACCATTATTCGTTTAGTGGTGGAGGAGGACAAGGAGGTATTAGAGACGACTTCATTAATCTCGAAATCTGGAGAATCGGTTTCAACATGCATTTATAAGAGTAAGTGTACGCGTGCATGCATGATCATACCGTACCGTGTGTGTCTAGCTAAAAAAATTATTATTTAATTGTGACTTGAGTGACTACTTTACTGCTTAAAATATACTACACAGCTCATCAATTGAGGACTTGAGATATCCATAACAAGACAGTTTGGAACACGCATACAATTTTTTTTACCGACCGCGAGTAACACGTATTACACGTAGCGTCGCAAGCAATTGCCGGATCATTCATCGATAATGACCAAATAGAAGCGAGCAAAACAATCATGAGGAGTTGTTCTTTTTTTAGAGAGAAGAAAATCGCATGTGCCAGACATTCATCGATCGCACGCCTACACTACCGTCCCCCATTTCAAATTGGTACACGAGTCATTTCGTAACGATGGCACTTGATGACGAAGATGTGTTATGTCATAAGCCATCCTATAATATTATTTCCCCATTCTTAAATGTTTGTTTTCTTTAACCATTTTTCATAACTTTGTCCATGCATTTTATTCAAAAATTTTCATAATCAATTGTATTTTAATTTATTTTATTATAAAAAATCAATAGTGACGAATGGAAAGAGTATATCTTTGGTTCTTCGCAGTGATTTGGTCAGATATGTAATATCACCGTGACTCTGTCTCATGAAGAGTATCAATCTAGAGTTTGTAAATTTTCTCATAAATAATGTTAATCTTGTTATTTTGGAATATTAGCATGGCACATCTAATGCACCAGAACCAATGAAAATCAAGAGACGCATTTGTCAATTAACTTTATTTAACACTAATAATATAAAAAAGCTAGGTTGGCGTACCATTATTATGTTTCCCAGTTCCGACATCAACGACCCTTTTCGAAGCTCAGCTCCCAGGCTCCAAGCATGTAGTATTTGTATGCCCTAGCCTGCGTCCATGGTAAAACAATCCGCCGCGATTGACGGGTAATAAACTAAGCTACGGGCTGTGTCTCTCGCGATTTTCCAAAGTCAATAGTGACTTTGCACACCACTACATGCTATATATATTGTACTAATACTGTATGTGGAAGTTGTACAAATAAACCATCCTTTTTCTTCGGAACCGACGTTTCAACCTTCAACGCACCATAGAAATTTGGAAAAACAAGGAGTACGAGTTGCGTGCTGGATACGATCGATCTTGCTGCTGCTTGACATTAATTTAGTTTTTTGGACAACTGCTACACTCTTGACTATATATCTTCAAGGGTGGGGGCGGGCATAATCAGAGACTCTGCACAAAATTCTAAAGTGGGGCCTATATCACTAGAATCGTTCATCAAATACATAATTTTATATAGAACAATTTATTTATGATTTTACATACATAGGAAAGAAGAATAGAAAATATCAAATTAATGAACTTTATACAAAGAGTACTAAGAATAATAAAAGTATATAATTAAATTAAAAATATCATATTATATTAACGAGAAGGATTCGGGTGGTATGGTAACGACAAGGATCGGGTCGTTACACAATGAAGATTGAGCTTTGAAGTACTGACTCCAACTCCGTGCGCAACTCACGAGAAACGACACAACTTACTGTGTCGTCTCCAACATCAGTGTTGTGGCACTCAAGCCTCAGCCCTCAACAGATCACATCCACTTCCAGGCTAGGATTCATTTGGAATGTCGGAATAGAAAAAGTAATGAATAGAAAAAACATTTTTGTATTCCAAAGATACGCAGCTTTTCTGCGTATTCGAAAAAAAAAAACAGACAAGTTCGCTAGGCACTTGAACCTTACACAGTACTTCTTTTAAGCTGCATACTAGGCTGGAAATCGGAGGCCCCTAGAGAATGGGGGCCCTGTTCATGCAAACCGGTTGCACATGCGCCCGCCTGGGCGTTTTGTATACATGGATGCTTCCATGAAAAAAAAAAGAGAATCTTACTGCTAATAATTGAGCACCTCCATCCACCATACGTGACACACTAAAAATATAAATTTGAAATATTCTCATAAAATTAAGAAACACATTTCACCACCCAGCTGATAGCCTCTGACAATAATACCTATTGGATCTACATACTCTATTTAAAAAACGACATGCCATAAATTACACAACTTATGCCATTGACAATATACAAAAATGATCTTAAACTAGTAATTGCTAACTATATATTATATCACAGATGGATAAAGGATAAGAAAATATTTATGTGATTATATCTTCTAGAGTATGATTAAATAAGGAACAACGGAGATTAACAATTTCAAATATCACTAACCCATGCAAGAAGCACAAGGTTGATGTACCATTATTATTTATTAAGTATAGTTTCCTTGGTGCATTGCCCGAGAATAAGGGCTGAGGCGAAGAACATGAAAATGCCCCAATCATGCATGTATACATTTTTCGTTGGTCAAGATATATACCCACGAAAAATTTATAAGAATAATATCTTCTGGAACCCTAATCTTTCAGGCTACGTACATGCCAAATCGTGCGAAGACAAGGATCGGTCATCATATGGCCGGTCGAGTCTAGACCAGCCAAATTGAAGTCAGTAACTTCCAACTTCGAAGTCAGGCAGTAAGAGCGTGTTTATCCATATATATTAGATCCTTCCGATCCTATTGGAAATTAAGGCGATCTTGTCCATGGAATTCTTGCCCCTCTTGGAAATTTTCTACAGCGCTCTTCTGGGCGCCACCATTGACTGACCAGGCCAGAGCAGCAACCAATCACCATCATATGGTATTGGTATGTTGGAGAAGTCACCGAGTTCGTTCTGCTCGCTACCACGGTAACACTGGTATAAATACCTCGGCAACCCGTCACAACTCATGCATCAACCACACACACGGCAACAAGAGTAAGGTACACACTATAGCTTCACAAGTTCATCATCATCAGCAAGCGATATAATGGCGTGCTCATCGACGCTAGCGGCCCGCCTTGCCCTGGCGCTGGCGGCCATCGCCATCGCAGCCATGGCGCCGCTGTGCGTGGCGCAGAACTCGCCGCAGGACTACGTGGACCTCCACAACGCGGCGCGCGCCGACGTGGGAGTCGGGCCGGTGTCGTGGGACGACACGGTGGCCGCGTACGCGCAGAGCTACGCGGCGCAGCGGCAGGGCGACTGCCAGCTGGTGCACTCCGGCGGCCCCTACGGCGAGAACCTCTTCTGGGGCTCCGCCGGCGCCGACTGGTCCGCGTCCGACGCCGTCGGCTCCTGGGTGTCGGAGAAGCAGTTCTACGACCACGCCACCAACAGCTGCGCGGCGGGGAAGGTGTGCGGCCACTACACGCAGGTGGTGTGGCGCGACTCCACCGCCATCGGCTGCGCCCGCGTCGTCTGCGACAACAACGGCGGCGTCTTCATCATCTGCAGCTACAACCCGCCGGGCAACGTCGTCGGACAGAGCCCGTACTAGACGACTATCATCATATTCTTCATATAGTACGCGATTGCAAGCATGCATATGCATGCATGCTATACCTAGCTACACGTGCCGCATGCATGCATGCCGGGATGGATTGAATAAATTGCCGACTGCATACCATATATGTATGCGATGAAATAATAAGGCATGGACAAACATAAGTCAGTAATAATATCTTGTGATTTGGGCCACGTACGTATTTCTGATCTTATTCTGTCTCTGTTATTTGGGTCCATACGTTACGTTGCACCTTATCATATCATTCATAGACCACAAAAGTAGGCAAGCAGCTACTATCGTCAGTTTTTGGCCGAAGAAAATGCACCGGTTTCCTAGGAAAAAATCGTGGTTCATGTAGACGATTGTGTCCATGGTACGTATTTTGTAATGATCGGGGAGTTGTAAATATTGTTATTAGTCAAAGTATAGATAGATATTATACTTTGTTAGTCAAAGTACTGTAATGATATAGTATATTATACTTAGCGAATCGGCTGTGTATAAAAGTGCCTATGTGTGTTGCGTGTATAAAAGTGCCTATGTGTCGTCAAATATATATTTGTTGTACTTCGATATTACTGACATCCCCTCGCCTGTCAGATCAGCCTAGCTACGTGTGTTGTCGAAGATTTGAGATCACGTACGGCGTAGACGTATAAGCTTAATTAGCTTCATCAATAGATGGGATCAAAGATACTGGGATCAACAATATACAGATACAAGCTAAATTCGAGGAGCAGCTTTGCTGATCGTCGAAGGTCAACCAGTAGACGCATTGCCACTTCCAACTCTTGCTTTCATCTAGAAGAAACATAACAGGACGTGGAATTGCTTTGGGCCCTTTCCGTCTTGATCGGCAGCTCAGCTAGTGTACGTACTGCTCCATCTGTCTCAATTTATACTTGTTTGTCTTTCTGAAACTAAGTTTGACTAACACGCTTAATTCAAAAATGGTAATTAAGAAATTTTTTGAATAATACAAGTAAGTTTGTTTCCAGCAAGGAGGCCCAAATGCCACATCATCTACAAATTTTTCAATTGCACCCCTGAGATTTTGTTACTTCTCCATCGAGGTCCCTTATCCTCTTCCCCGGGCATCCTGCCTGCCGGCAACGGGAGGAGACGGCTCCCCAGCCCTGCCTACGCTCGACGGCTGGAGAGGACGCGATAGGCATGGCCCCAACACCGGCCGCCACTCCTCCTCGACATCCGCCGGCCTCATCCCCACGCCTCCTCCCCTGCCGGACTCTTCTCCACGCCGGCGCCGCCTCCGCCGGACTCTTCCCCACCCCAGCCGCCATGGTCATCGCGGCCACCTTCTCGGGCCAGATCTAGGCCTGCCCGAGCCGGATCCACGCCATGGCTAGTGCGATGTCTCCTCCTAGTCGCGTGTAGGTGGCCGGCCAGGGCGGCGGTGGCTCCCATCGTGTGCAGGCGGCCGGCCAGGGCGGCGGCGGCTCCGTCGCGCGCAGGCGAATGGCGGGTGCGTCGTCTCTAGCCGCTCCGAGGCGCCATCTCCTCCCATCACCAGCAGGCAGACGGTCGGGGAAGAGGATAAAGGACCTCGATGGAGAAGAAATAAAATTTCAGGGGTGCAAGCGAAAAATTTGTAGATGACATGGCATTTGGTCCTCTATTTGGGCCTCCTTGCTCGAAACAGCCTCATTCCTTGGTCCTTGCCCGATGGATGTTTAGGGTCGGGCGTTGGCATGTTGTTTTAGCATTTTTTATTTTTTAATTCTTTTTTTACAAAAATATACTATGTTTTGCATTTTTTACAGAACTATACCTCCGGCGCCCGGCACCCGGGCGCCAGGGTACCTGGTGCCTGGAGAATAGGCACCAGGACCCTGGCGCCTAGCGACCAGGCGCCAGGGTGGAGGGTTGCCTTACCGGAGGGGGGTGTCGCACCTAGCGCCCATTGTTCAAGCGGCAGGACCCTGGCGCCAGGTCCTGGCGCCCAGACACAAGGTGCCAGGTCCCCAACCAGGTTTTTGTTTTCTTTGCATTTATTTGCAATTTTATTTATAAAAAAGGGCTTTATCCGTAAGAATCTGCTTAAAAGAATCCGTGGATGAAGCAAACATGATTTAAATTAGTCACAATTGAATGAAAATGAAATTAACACATGGAACGGAACCCAGCTCAGACTTTGCATACAATAAACAACAACATAGTACATGGTTTCGGCATAGTTGATTCTACCACTACGGTACATGTTCAACATGCATTCACCTGTGACTATGACCTACACACAACCTGCCACATGTTTGCGTTGGCATGTTTTCATAGTGCCTAAGTATCTCTATGAAATTATACACGCCTTAGGGAATTTAGAAGCTGGGTATGACCTAGACAATATTATGCTCGAAGTCTAAGCAAAATAGGCGGCTGAGAACTGTGAGGATCCCCCTTCCTCGTAGAACCCATGCCCCCCAGATGGTGGTGACTTAGGGGGCCAGCCACTCCTCCGGTGGTATGGACACTTGCAGAATGGGTCTGGGCAAAGGGGGTCATCCTCGAGGCTAACAACCAAAGGTGCCTTCTGCTCATCTTCTTCTTCGAGCGACTTGACCTTGCACTCGAGGTCATGGATGAGGTTCTTGAGGTAACTGATGCACTCGTCGATGTGTTGATGGTTTGGAGGATCAACCCACTTAGCAAAGCGGCAGTTTCCTATGTCGTAGTAGTCCTGCAAAAACAAGTTATGTTAGGTTTGCTAATGGGAAAAAATGTAAGGTTATAGTTACACATACATAGCCATTGGGGCACTGATGGAACCGACGGCCACCATCTAGGTAGGAATTGAATACTTGCACAACACAGTCCTCCCCATGGCCACACTTTGGCCACTCCTCCCTCCGATCATCATAAGGCCTAAGCCATCATCCACCCACGAATGTGTGAATTCCCTCTAGAGGAAACTCGTCTAGTGGAGGATCATACATGCCAGGGCCAAAGCTTCCTTCCAAGACAAAGTGGTGAGGTGGGTTAGCCCTCCTCCCACGGCCACGGCCACGGCCTCTCCTTGCTGGTGTGGCCATTGTTGATTTGTGAGCTAGGTAGGTGTTGTTTGTGTTGTGCAGTATGTGCAAGTGTGAGGGTGTCTTTATAGTTGTGTTACAGCAGTGGTGGTTCAATGAGTGCTCGGCTCACACTGCATGAAAGGCTGTTGAGACCTGAAAAGCGTGCTGAGTATTCACATCGCCTTGAAAAGTCTATCGGGCTATGCTGCGTCACTTCTATCTGAAAGGTCTATTGAGTGTTCACATCGACCTAAAAAGGGTACTAGGCTATTCTGTGTCACTTCCATCTAAAAAGGTTATCATGGTGAGGCACTTGTGTTTGAATAGGCCATGTTTATACCGGGTCGATGATATATTTCGTGTAATGACATGATGAAGATGGTGCTCTGCATCCGGCATCGTAAAAGCAGTAGGGCAGAGTGCAGTGGGAGGTAGAGATGAAGGGAATCCGATGCCCTGGTCAAGAGAATCCAATGCAATAAAGCATACCCCTGTAGCTCATAGGGCAAAAGCAACAGAGTCACATAAATGCAAAATGGTTGATTCCCTATAGTCACATATGAAATAGCGTCTCATCAAAGGATACATGTGAAGCATACATATGGACCCTACTAGCCGCCCCTACGACGCCGCTGCCTCGCCCTCTGCTGCGCGTGCACGTGCTCTGGACGTGGTTGGACTTGAGGTGTCTGTGTGGCATCCTGTGTCACAAACAGTGGAGCACCGCCCAGCTGGGACTGCGCCGATCCTGTCGGTCCCCTGCACCCTCGCTATCAATATCTGAGCAGGAGAACACTTCGCTGTCATGGATCTCATTTCCCATGAATATATTATGTGTGCGAGAAAGGCCTGCGCTAGCACACATGTTAAATCCTGCGAAAAAATATTATGCGTTCGTGAAGACAAGTTCCTTAGGTACGACAATAATAGAGACCAAACAAAGGATTATTTAATAGGACCAGTTGCCTATGGATGGATCGGCGTGAATGCACACGGTGCAGGAGGACCCATCGGCTACATGGGTGGAGTACCCATTGGCGTGTACGACATCGGTGGAGGAGGACCCATCGGCGTGTACGACGTGGATGGAGCATCCATCGATATGTATGACCAGGAGGGCACTGGAACACAAACAAACAATGAGTCTTGGGACAGTACGTGTTCTTTTTATTGTAACTAATACAATTGTTGTAGTTACCTGTGTGCTGCGGAGGAGGCGGTGGTTGTTGGACGGGAGGAACTTGCATGTCAGGGGATATTCCCCATGCGTGCATCATGGAAAGTAAACTTTCGTTTGCGCTGGTCAACCCCTGCAGCTGCCCGATCACGAAAAATGGGTTGTCGCCTTGTACCTGTGGTAATGTCGAGTGGGCATCCGACTGTAGCTGGCAGCATATCTGCATCTGCAAAACACCGAGTTTGTGGTATGTTACATAGTGTCTTACATTGATATATAGAATGAAAATATTGACTTACTGCTCCTACAAGGGCCTCATCCCTATGGCGGGCATACGCATCCATCGAGGTTGCAATGTATGTGACCTGCTAGGTCTCAGCATATGTGATCCGACACCGAGTGCGAGCTTGGTACCACCTCAGAAAATATTGATACCACGCATCTGTGTGTGGACTGATGGGCACGACGACGTCCTCATTGGCTTGGTCCCATGCGTCCATGTAGGACTGTACCTTCTGCAACCAAGTGGCCGAACAAGGTTGGCCAAGCCTGGTCAACATGAAATGGAATATGACATGTTCAGTTACACTATGACATGCATTACTTTTGTTTGCCTAGGATTTTGTTAACCGTGAAGTACCTGTGCTCAGCTCGTGGAACCTGATATAGCGCACGTGGTATCTGGGAACGGACTGTACGTATCTGAACTGTCGCATAACTCTATCGGGGCATTGTGGCTCAATGCATGTATCATACACAAAGACCTCGACGTAAGCCACAATCCCCCGTTCGAAGTGCACCAAGATGACAACCCGTGAGGAGCACGGGTCGCCATAGCCAGAGCAGTGTAGAGCTCCCATACCACATCATTGGCCTTTAGTCGATCGAGCTCTACTACAAAATTGGGATATGTACGTCTTGCTTGCTCATTTGCCCAAGTCCTCTGCAGAAAGTATGACACTTGTGTTAGTTCGAAAGCTGTGGGCACACCCAAAGAGTGCCTGGAAATGGCATTGAAAATAAGGTACCTCATGTGGGTACAACCAAAGAGTGCCCATAGTCGGCGTGTCGTCCTCAAGGTCCCCGTAGTACTGCAACTTGTAGGGTCTGTGGTCCACAATAGATCGACCCATGGACAACCGCTCGTACGACCACAACTGCAGTAGTGGTGTGCAGCCCTGAAACCTGGGGTTGTTGTCATCCTTGATGCACGCGTCACAAAGGCCACGGTACATCGCGGCAAGGACAGCTGAACCCCAACTCCAAATGGGAACCTGGCCCTCAGGTGCATCTGCTTTCTCTTGCGCGTAGAGCATGAGGACTTTGTCGACGGAGTTCCCGTGGCCATTCTTCGACATAATGAACCCAAACAACCACAACAGGTAGGACTCTAAGGACCGGCTGACGCTGTCATCGTCTGCATCCGGATGGAGGTCAGTTGACTACATGGAAAATGAAATATATGATTAACTCAACAACCTAAATGTGCTCAAGTAATGATAAATAACAAATGTAAAGTACGATATAGAAATTACATTAATCTGCAACAGCCACTTCTTGTTCGGGCCCCGAGAAGTGGGGTGCGGCTGTAGTGGACCTAGATGGTCCAGACAGTCAACAGCAGCGAACCGTGCCTCAAGGGCCTCCCTCCACGATGGCGCAATCACACGGGGCCCGACGGCCTCCCCTACGATTGGAAGACCAAGGAGGTAGGCGACGTCCTGTAGGGTCGGTGCCATCTCTCAGCATGGGAGGTGGAACGTGTGAGTCTCGGGCCCCCATCTGTGACGAGAGAGTTATCAATCACCAATCGGGGCCTGTCACGACCGTGTCGACCGACGAGACCGCTCTCAACTAGACGAGACAAAGTAAGGAAGCCCGCCGTGTGCAACCTGAAAGATCCATATGAAAGATGAAAACATGACTATGGAAAATAAAAATGATTGAAAGCAACTATCAAGAGTAATAAATTACTTCCCCACCCAACGTGGTACTCTGCAGGAGGACGACATTGAAACGTCCCTAGCCGCTTGTGCTCCACGGCACTCAAGTACGAACAGTGACCCGAGTCAATATCAGGGTCAAGTAGCTCAGGCGTCAGTGGCCCCTAAGCCATACCTACATATGTGATGTAATAGAAATAATAGAATGCAGATTACATAATAGGTCCTTGCAAATCATTATATGTCCTTAGAGATACAATTGGATACAGTTCAACACAAATAATACATAATACAATAAAGTTCATCACAATTAACACAAATAATATTCGGTTCACACGATACTTATACGCCCAATCGGGTAGACACCGACCATCGTGGCCGAGTACGACTTGCGGAGGCCATCTCAAAAGGTGGAGGCACTCCATCTATTGCATTTCCTGATGGTCCCACCTCGGCAGCTCCAGGAATTGAATTTTGGGGACATTTCTTGTAGTTGTGACCCACAGCACCACACTGAGTGCACTGTTTGGGCCGCTTTCCTGCCTCCGCCTCATCCATACCATTCCAAATACGACGTGTCTTACGGCGGCCTCTATGTGTAATCTTCATTGAAGGATCTGGAATGTACCATGTCGGCACATTTGGTTGCGTAAATGTTCGCACCATTCCATATCCATAAACTTCTTTGTTCCAGGTTGCTGCAATTGTCTCCTTTGTATAATATTTTGAAACAAAGTGTGTATCTACACTAATCTCTCTACATGCGGCAAGAACATGTGAGCATGGTAAGAGTAACAGTTTTGGCTTAAAGCACGAGTAGTGAATGATACCATTGTTCCCAATGACGCATTCTTGCACTGTACTCTCTCTGCGCAGACCACGACGACATCTGTCCTTGCATGCAACTTTAAACCTATGCTCCCTTGTCCCCATCCATCTTTGTTTTCATGTATTCTGTTATCCTCTTTCCAAACAACACTGATGGATTGGTCAAGTCTACACTTACAGCCATGTAGCATTCCCTGAAGTACTTTGCACACCCGTACATGATGAATTTAACAATAGCAACTAGTGGCAAGCCCTTTGAACCACGCATCACCACATTGTATGACTTCGCAATGTTTGTTGTCATGATTCCATAACGTCTACCATTTGTGTCATACAATAAAGCCCATTTTTCCTTTGGTTTATCTTGAATCCATTGTGAAAATGGTTTTGCCGTCCTTGCACTTGCACTTGACTCTGCAGCTTGCTTTGCGGTTAACACATCTAGCTGCTTCCAAAGAGTATTGAACTTCCATTGCTGATTCTGTAAACACAACCACTTGAACATGTCCATCAGATCCTTGTTCTTAAAATGATCATGGAAGTTTGTAGCCAGATGCCTCATGCACCATCTACTGTGGACATCAGGCCATAGGGGGAAGAAGCACCATTTCCATGTTGGAGTTTGTCTACTGCATCTAATTTTCCTGAGTCCCTATCACTGATTAGACAAACATCATGCCGTGAAGAAATCACTTGAGTCTTCACACATTCTAGGAACCAATACCAACTATCTGTATTCTCACCCTCAACAAATGCAAATGCAACAGGTAACACCTGGTTATTCTCATCAACCCCGATTGCTGTCAGTATCGTGCCATTGTACTGCCCTGTCAAGAAAGTGCCATCAATATAGAGTATTGGAAGACAATACTGAAATGCCTTCACACATGCACCAAGACAAAAGAAAACTCATTTCACGATGCTTGGCCCTCCTTCAGGGTTTGGAAATTGCTTGACATCGTAATAGCTTCTAGGATTTCTCCAAGCAATTGTGCCAAGCATACGAGGCAAATTGTCATACGAATCCTTGTATGTGCCATACCTCATCTCAAACACCTTCTGTTTCGCCCTCCATACCTTGGCATAACTTATGGTGTACTTGTAAATCCGCTCAATATATGTGATTATCTGTTTTGGCTCATAGTGTGGATTGTTCAAGATGAGACCATACATTTCATTGGCCACGAATGCAGCGGTCAAATTTCGATTGTATTTTGGTACCTCTCTCTCCAAATAAGTTTGCACTGTAACAATTAACATTTTCCAATGGCTTTTCATAATACCCTTGAAGGCATAAACTCGCCATGGACAATCATCCTTTACACAACAAACATCATACACATGGGAGCTAGATTTCACTACTCTGAATTCCTTCTTAAGAGATATGGACCAGAGCTTTACCGCTTTCTTAAGTTGTTCACTAGAAGCATATCTTTCACCTTGAACTACCTCGTTTTCTCTGTACTCCCACTCCTGCTACTTAGCATCATGTACAACAGGGTTACCGAATCCGCGTTCTCTCAACTCTACTGGTATTGGGTACTCTTCATCTTCATCAGAAGATTTACCATATTCTTGCACCTGTGCAAACTCCTCGTCTTCATTCTGCATTTGTTGCACAATGCTTGGTATCCTCTCCTCCTCATCTGCATGCCCTTGTGACTTTTCCTGATTACCATGCCCCTCATCCGACTGTCCTTGCACTTCTAGTTCACTACCACGCCCTTCGACATCAACTTTAGTATATCCGCCCCCATGTTCTTCTATTGGACCTTCAAATTCAGTGTGGCCATCGGCATTTCCTTTGCCATGTTCCATCCCTTGTTGTTCATGTATCCCACCATGGGTGTTGCCGTAATTCTCATTGCCTTCGGATGGAACAACGGCCTTTGGAAGGATCTGGACAAGCATAGCAAGAGTCCTACCCACGATAAATAGCCGTATTCACGTATATCTTTCAATCTCATGTGTTACGAATTAGCATCAACTCCTAGAAAACACCTTCATTTGTCCATGTCACAAAAGTTTGGACTGTGAGCATATGTGTTTTTGTGTTCACTTTGACCCACGCTCTGGCCAACTGCGCACGGCACCAAATGTTTTATCCTAAGGTTTATGTGTACCCTTAAACATACGACTAAACCTGTTCAATGTTACTCTATATGGACCTCAAACTACACTGCCTTCGCCGTAATATATTTGAAATTGTAATTTGGTTGACATATTTGGCAATATATACAACTAATCAATTTTCATAAATAACTAATATATACTTAAATACTACTAATAATTAATAATATCCCTATAAAATAATCTGGTTTAACTACTAAAATGACACTAGTCACATACTTAAATTACTATTTATAGCATATCTAAATAGAAAAATGAACCCGACGTACTTTTAAAGTATATAAATACTGTTTAACGTACTGCAGATCTAGCAGAAATATCACTAGTATATTACGTATCACTACAGTTAACTACTGCAGATATAGAGCAAAATAAATATACAAATAGTGAAATAAACTACAACAAATCTAGCGCTACTACTATCATAACATGCAGATTTACTGAAATACATTATATATTGTACTCTAAATTCTACTTTCTAAAAATACTACACAAATTTAGTGCTACATATAAACCTAATATGATGCATAATACAATGAGCAAAAAATTTACCTGATCTACGGTCAAATTTCAGCGGGGCTTCGCCGTTCTCCCCTCCTCCCCTCTCCTCCTCCCTTCCCATTTCTCTTTCTCTGGTTGTGGGAGTGGGCAAATGAGCCCCTCCAGGAGCCGCGCGGCTTTTATACCCATGGGGGGACCTGGCGCCCGGGGGCACGCCAGGCCCCTACCGCCTCGCCTCTGAGCGCCAGGCCGCCCACCCCCCGGCGCCAGCTCCCACAGGCATGCAGCAAAGAGTGGGCCAAGACTTGGCGCCCAGGGCCCAGGCGCCTGGCACCTAGCACCCAAGCTCAAAGAGTGGGCCAGGACTTGGCGCCCAGGGCCCAGGCGCCTAGCACCTGGCGCCCAAGCTCCAGGCGCCAGGGCTGAGCCACAGACCTGGCGCCCAGTACCCAAGCGCCAGGAATCCTGGCGCCCGGACCCTAGGCGCCGGAGGTATATTTTTTTTAAAAGATGCAAAACATAGTATATTTTTGTAAAAAAAGAATAAAAAAATAAAAAACGCATTGTTTTAGCCTAGGTGCTGATCCAATGGCCCGAAAAGAGTAGAGGCCCATATGCTTTGTGTTAGCACTTTGCTGCAAGCCCGGCAGCAGTTTCAGCATCGTGCAGCACACAATCACACACCCTCTCCCTCTCACCGTGGGGGCAGGGGCGCAAGGATTGGTGTGAGCATAAAGGAAGTGGGATATTTTATCCCTAGTACACAAAAGTGGATGATAACCGTGGCAAAAAGTTATCTGAATGATGTGTAGCAAATCCCTTTTAAAAACTCATAACCAAAAATAATTTTGGAGTTTTGGATAATCCACTCAGTACTGGAGTCTGGAGTTTTCACTGTGCGTGCATCTACACGCCCTCTTGCGTTCCGATACTCCACTCTGGACTGGAGTTCTACCCGCCCTCTCGCGTCCTGATACTCCACTCTGGACTGGATACGGCACCGACCCCCTCCACCGGCATCGCCTCCCGCTGCTGCTCACTAGCTGCATCGCTCCGTCCACCGGCGCCGCCTTTGCTCCCGTGTCCGGCGGCTCCCCTTCTGCAACTGGTCCTGTCGCCGGCGACGGCCCCGCGCCCTACCACTGCCAGTACCTTCTCCCGCTGGCGGCCCCATAGCTTGCTGCTGTCCTACGCCCTCCAGACGCCGGCCCCGCCTTCGCTGCCGAACCCCTCGCCAGCTGCCGTCGTCGTGGCGCCCTCCTGTGGTGCTACAGTGTCTGCTCGGCAGCCTAGAGGCAGGACGCGTCAGCGGCTGAAGCGGGGAGCCGCCAGTGCCTCCTCCTGCAGGTGGCCCCGTCGTCATCCCTATGCTCTCCTGCAGCTGGCCACGCCTTCGCTGTCGGACCCCTCGCCAGCTGCTGTCATCGTGGCACCCTCCCGTGCTGCTACAACGTCCGCGTCGACAGCCTGGAGGCGGGCGGCGTCAGCGGCCGGAGCGGGGAGGCGTCCTGGCGGCCCAGTGGTCGGCGAGCTGGGCCGAGGCGAGGGCGGTAGCGCTGAGCCTGGGATCGGGGAGGCCGTGGCCAGGTGCGTGAGAGCGGCGGGGATCTCACGTTTGTGCCACTGTCTCCAGGAGAGGAAGAAAGGGAGGATGAAACCGTGAAACCAAATGGGTCATGGTTTTAAGAAATACTACAATTTTACTGCTAGTATGTGAAACCATGGTATTTTTGTCACAACTAAAAATATACTACAGTACTTTAAAACCATAGTTTCAAAAAAAAAAGATTCCAACAGCCCCTTATTGTTTGCCCCATGGCAATATATTGCCCATGGAATCATGTACTCACTCCAACTAATATACTCCCTCTATCCCAAATTGTAAGAGGTTCTACACCTCAACTAGATTCATTCATTTTTCCGTGTATGAGTGCTAAATATGTGTTTAGGTTTACCAACATCCATATGAATATAGACAAATAAAAAAAGAGATAGAACCCTTATAATTTGGGACGATGGAATAGTAAAGGATATCATATTTCACATTACTATAGAAATTTTTTAAACACAGGCGGCCAGACGTGCATGCTTACTGGTATATATAGTATATATAGAGTCCATGTTAGAATATATAAGAGTAGCACTACTACAGAAGTGAACTGTAGGAGCGGTGGAAAAGACCCCTACAGGAGCGGTTTTAGGAACGGCTTCCTACTCGTGGGCTCCTGCAGTGGAACCATTGGAGGAGCGGTTCCATGACCGCTCATGTACGGTCAGCAGTAGGAGCGGCTCATACTAGGAAATTCAGCAGGAGCGGTGCTTGTTGTGCACCACTCCTGTAAGGTCCTCAGCATGAGCCGCTCCTGCTGCGGACCTCAACAGGAGTGGTTTTAGTTTTTCACCGCTCCTGTTAAAATTTAAGCCCCCTGTTTCATTTTCGCCATAATTTGAAAAAGCCATGAGTTTTCTGTTTCTCACCATATTTCCAGCCAAATTCGAAAGTAATTTGTTTTCGAAATCGTATAGATTGAAATGTATTGCTTCGGCTATTTTTCAAATCCTAACGCATGCTTTTCTGCTATATACATTTTCGAGCCACATTTACATAAATATATATTAAGTGTGTCAACCTTGCCTGTGCATGCTAGCTAGTTACAAAACACATCGCCATGTTTATACATTGAACACAACAACTTAACTAGAACGGGTGATACTTCCACTGGACCAATCCACGGTATTTTTCTTCTGTTGCTAAAACTGAATCGTGATCGAAGAATTGCCCTTGCCAGTTGATTACCTCGTGCATTGTGAAACGGCATAGGTCGGCAATGATGTTCATGAGATTAGTCTCAGTGAGAAGCCGACTTATTTTAGGGATTTCGGGGAGCTGGACTAAAAAAAGATGATGTGAGTGTTAACAGTGTCATTAATTATGTGCACACATGCAATGAAACGAGATAATATTTTTGAGTACTTACATCTTCAGGATTAGTTCTGTACTTCCCATTGACCTTGAGCTACTCACAAACATAGTATCCACCATATCCGGTTCCCCTTGGTTGCTTGTGGCACTATGTTTTACAAACAAGTTTAATTAGTTTTAGATTTATAATATATTGTTTGAACATATGTATATGTACGTGTCTTTTCTTTCATACCGAGAATTTTGCTCTGACTTGTATATTGTGCTGGCACTCAGGATGAAATGGCAGGTTATACTTTTCGATGCCAATTTTGAAGACCATGTTATAATTAGAACACATATAGAAACTAAGATAAGTAGAACGA
The DNA here is from genome assembly GCA_030272315.1 of Paspalum vaginatum. Taxonomy (NCBI): domain Eukaryota; kingdom Viridiplantae; phylum Streptophyta; class Magnoliopsida; order Poales; family Poaceae; genus Paspalum; species Paspalum vaginatum. The sequence continues at coordinate 46,283,052 of CM059013.1, read as the reverse complement.
CTTGACATATATAAGAACTAATATGGCAGGTATATATATTACCACTGTATTATATTCAAAATCGTCGAATATCTCTTGGTTTCGACATCCAAAGAGTCCAAGACCAGTACTTTGCTCTCTTTAGCCATGATGTATAGACAGATCCAGTGTCTGCTGCAAAGACCAAAGCGAATGATTATATATGATCGTGTGTGTTTAATTTTCGCTCAGTATCAAAGGCAAGGGTTTTGACATACACAAAGTTGTATGGAGCAAGGATTTGGTCACGGTTTTCTTCGTGGAGGAACTTCAGGGCAGTGACAATGTATGAGGCAACTTTCCTTCTCACTATGTAATTCTATCCGGATTGCCTCCCTCTCTGCTTTTGTTTTTCCTGCCTATAGATCTTTGCTATCGTGTTTTAGCTTGAGTGGTGATTCATGCTGACTCTGGTTAATTAGTGAAGGGTCCAAGAACCTGACTCTTGTATCGCCACGCCTTTGAACTATTTGATACTGCATTCTGAAAGGTATATTATAAAGCGAATGGATGTTACATAAGAAAGTATTATTCTGTTAATTATGCCCACATAATTAATGGGATTGGCATGAAGACTTGCAGGGTCATCGCAGGATGTCCACTCGTCCTAGGCGGAACATGTTTTGGAACTCCAAAAAATCGGCGATTGTAATCTTGGTTAGAGTGGTGAAATATTCACTGGGAATGTGAGCGGATACAAATTGGAACCCAAGTCTAGATGCCCTTAGATACCAATCGTGGAATTTTCTCATCTCCCCTGCCAATTGTTTATCATTAAGATCCCAATTTGGCAGGAATGGTTTGCCGTGTTCGTATCTTAGAGGACAATCCGGCATATCGGCAATCTGATCAAGGCCAAGCACGGATTTGTAGAATTTTCGGTCCAGAATAAGATCAATTTCCTTTGTTGCCCTCTTTTCCTTTGCCGGCTCTTTTTCCTTTGGTTTCTCCTTTTCCTTTCCTTTTGCAATTTTCTTGAACCACATTTGCACCTCAGGTGTTGTAGCCTTTTCATACACGCGTACTATTTTTGGCACCACGCTTGTATCGCATGTCTGTGCTGCCGCTGGCTCCTCGTCCTCTGGAGGTTGTTATGATGGAGCCGGCTTCTCATCGACTTCTGGAGGTGTAGCCGGCTTCTTGACAACTTCTGGAGGTGTAGCCGGCTTCTCAACGACTTCTAGAGGTGTAGTTGGCTTCTCGGCGACTTCTAGAGCTGTAGCCGGCTTCTTGGCGAGATCTGGAGGAGTTGGCATGAAATCGTGTATCGCCCGAGGAGTTGTTGTTGGTCTTATGGTGCTAGGTTTCAGGATGTATAGCTTATTCCATAAGATGAACTGATTGACCGACTGGCCGAGGAAGTGGATCCCCTCTGGCGTGGGGATGTCTATCCTTTCTTCTGCATGTTAGGGTTCAATGCTAAGGACCTAGACCCTTGCATAGTTCGGCGGGATCGGAGTGCCATGGAAAAGGCTGCTCCCAGGAATAGCCAGTGTCCTTGCTACCTTCTCTGTCCTTCCATGTATTCCAAGAGGAATGTGCAGCTCGCAAGGAGTCGGAGACGTGATGGTATCTACCGCACGGCCCTCAGGAGCGGTGATACTAAAAACCGCTCCTGTTATTTTGTTTACAGGAACGGTTCAAGGCGCGCACCGCTCCCGTAAACAAAATAGCAGGAGTGGTTTGAGCAGTGAACCGCTCCTGCTGTAAGACGTCAGCAGGAGCGGTGGAAGGCAAAAAACCGCTCCTGCTGTAAGACCTCAGCAGGAGCGGTTTTTGCGGTGCACCGCTCCTGCTATTAGTAGGAGCGGTTTTTGCGATGCACCGCTCCTGCTGAGATTACAGCATTAGCGGTCGATCTTGTGAGGCCCGCCCTAATAACAACAGGAGCGGCTCCTTATTGGAGCCGTTTCTGTAGTATTTTAGAGGGTGCTCCTAGAGCAGACTTGTGTAGTAGTGTAGGATTGCATGCATGCATATCACGAGACAGGATCGATCCCATCAAAGATGTCTATAATAATCTTTTCATATTTAAATATAAGTCACGGTTGATTTTTTTCTAAAACTTCAATCCTTCGTCTTATTAAAAAAATTGATAAATTATTATTTATTTTATTGTGATTTGATTTATAATAGTATAGAGTTTGAGTATGACTTGTTATTTTATGTTTACATAATTTTTTTGAATAAGACGAGTGTTCGAAGTTTGAAAAAAGTCAATTGTAATTTATATTTAAATATGGAGGGAATAGTAAGATTGCATGCAAGCATATCACCCCACAGGATCGATGCGCCCAAGGCGTTATTGCATTCATGGGTCCATGCATTTTGAATCAGCATATAATCTATCCACTACTTTTTTCGCCATCGTGGCTGATGCTACTGGTCGCCCACCATATATCAGTCTATGGCTGCAAATTCTTCAAGTTACAGTCCACAAGGAACAAAAGAATAAAACAAAGCTTTTATCTTCTACGGTAAGCTAGCTTATTTATATTTTTACGTTCTCTTTATATCCCGGACTTATATTCTTGCAATGGTATATTTACTTCCTAAGTTAAGATTCTTACATTAGAATTTAGTCTGCAAATATTTTTTTCTAGCAACACTAACAAAACTTTAATGCACATTTAATTTGTATCTTACTCCCTCCGTCCAATTTATAGATCGTTTGACTTTTTTTGACACTAAGTTTGACCAGCTCGTCTTATTCAAAAAATTTCACAATTATCGTTTATTTCCGTTCATTTAGCATATAATATACTTTAACTATGAATTGAAATTTTCTACATCTAAATATTTTGAACTAGTTTATAAGCCTCTGTGTTCCAAATGTATTGACTCCGAGTTAATCCTTTTACACAAAGTAAGGACGAAACTATAAGAGAGTTGATACGCGTATACAGACACGCCGTAAGTAATATTTTTGCAGCGGGGTGTCACATTATTGTGGGAATTTATATGCTTTATCTTTTTGTCTCTCTAGCATGTTCTGTACTCAATGCTAATTAGTAATCTACTGGCGCGTGATGACGGAGGGGAGGAATTTATTTCCATATTTATTTGATGAAGAATATAGTACAAGCACTTACCCATCATATGGCATTATAAGAAGAGTGGATTAAAAATGACACCCTAAATTTGCAGATAAATTACCCGCCATGCCATTATGGAATATGAATTAAAGTATATGAAAAATAAATTGAAAGTATCACGCCTAATTTACATATAAATTACATCTATTGTGTTATTGTGAAACATAATTTAAGTAACCACCAAAATTTTCATATAAATTACCACTATACCATTGTAAAATATAAATGTTAATTAGTTAGAGTTATAGATAGATTAGATAAAAAAGGTTATATAGACATTATATTAAGGTATGAACATATGGTAATATGACATTTGATTTTTTTACATCAAATTTGACTTATTCATTTTATTTAAAAATTTAGAATTATTATTTATTTTTATTGTGATTTAGTTTAGTATATAATATAGTTTAAACATGACTTGAATTTTTCTATTTTTTAATAATTTTTTAATAAGACGAGTTGACCAAACTTAGTATTAAAAAATAAACGACTTGTAAATTGAGATGGAGTGAGTAGGAAGTACTACCAATACATTGAGTGAATAACCACAGCATATACAGCCTACACAGGACATGAGAATCGTGGAAATCCAGAGGTGGGATGTGCTCCACTAGTCCACTAGCTAGTTGTTTGGTACTGTACTCCTTTATCGTCCGCCTCAACCGCTCGTACGTTCCAAACTCTTCCCGGCCGGTCCTCATCTGTCTGTCTCTCTCTCCGCCACGGCACGACACAGCATGAGCCGCATGTCACGATTAGACATGGTACGGTTAAGCATGATTAGCTGACCATGCCGGACCGGGTCGCCCGGCGTGCCAAAATGGCTGCACTAGCGCGACACGGATTAGCACGGCACGAGATTATAGGACCGTGCCTGGTCTCCAAAAAAACCACTCTATCAACTCCAAATTTCACGGCAAAGAAGAAAATTGAAGGAAAAAAAATCAAAGATCACAATGCGGAGACGACACAAAAGGCCAACGGAGATCTAGATCAGGGAGGGGAGAAACGAGATAGGTGAGCGGGAGGAGGCGGCGGCGAGCGAGCGGCGGGAGGAGGGCGAGCAGCCGGTGAGCGAGCGGGACGAGTGGCGGCGAGGAGGCGAGTGGTGAGGGCAGCGGCGAGGAGGCAAGCAAGGAGGCCAGCTGCGGGAGGTAGGCGAGCGGCGAGAGCAGCGGCTACAGGGTTGGGGAACTAGGGGCGGATGGCTAGGGTTTCGGGGAAGGGGATCACATGGATTTTATTTAGCGGGCTTTGACGGGCCGAAAACTGTTAATGGGCCGTATTGTGCCGGCCCAGTGTGCGCTTGCCACCCTGCCGAACCGTGCTAGTACCGGACCCATTTAGCGGGCTGACGGACGGGCTGGCGGGCCGCATGCTTTTTGGCCATCTATACGTACGATGATAGATGCCCAAGTTTAGGCGGCACCTTGGCCATCAACTTCGTCCACGCACGACGACGAGCATGGCCTTAAGTTCACCTCCGATCTCAGTCGAGCTTCCACCTTCCACATCCGACAACGCGCTCCTTCCTCCTCCTCCTCCTTCCGCTGCCGAGAGGGAGGGGGAACTGCACGCCGCCGCCCACAAGCGCACGTACTACATACCAGCCGTCGTTCGGTGTCCATCGACCTTCCCATCGTCCATACGACGTTAATTGTTTACGACCTTTCCCTGTCGGCTCAGCGATTGAGCTTGACATGCCAGGACCATGGAAAAATAATGTAAGAAGATAATGAACGACAGGTACAGAATAAAACGCTACCATAGACAGAATCGTGGAAAGCACAACCTCACAATATATATTAGCCAGTTATCCTATCTTGTGCCGAGACCGAGAAGCTTAGCGTGTTTCAAGGGGCCGGGGCCGCCGGAAACTACTTGCCATCGCAGCGCAGTTGTCACGCTGTCAGCTAGGTCGTCGGCGCCTAACAACGGTGGTAATTCCTTCTATTCAACTAGCAAGCTATTTACTGCTCGATCCGTATGAATTTAATTACCTTCAGAGAGAAGTGCATGGTGCATAAGGAATCGAAGCGCAGGTCCCCCTATCGACCTCATTGTTCAGGGGCTATGGACACTTTACCTTGGTTTTACCTTCGAGGTCCACGACGTGTTGGTTGATGAAGACGACTGCTACCTCGTTTTTTTCATCCTGTTAGGAGCACCTTTTTCTGTTCTCTGTGCCAAAATAGTGCTAAAATATTATGCTTTTGAGAAGGCACGGCGGTCCATTGCACTCGGACGAAATCCTGGACTCACTTTTGTTTACACGGAGAAACTGCAACTACAAGAAGCGAACCAGCACCATCAACATAGTGAAGAACCATGGCCACCACCTCCTCCTCCGCTCTTGGTAATGAGAGGAGGAAAAACAAGTGGAGCTGCATCCTCGCGGATACGCATTCAAGGATGATGATGATCCAGAGACACTGGTGTTGACGAGGAAGAATAATGTTGGCCCAGTGACACTTGACAGAGTTTGGCAGTTGGAAAGCACTCTTCTTCGTCCGATCTCAACGCTACAAGTAAGAGGTTTGTGCTTGTCCTTTGCCCTCTTCAAGTTGTTGCGGTGTCGGTTTTCTAGGTGCAAGCTCACTAATAATGCTGCCACCATCTCCTTTCTCCGGAGCTTCTCGCTACAGCCCGGCAAACACGACAGCGTATTTAGGGTCATTGCGGATGAGCTTTCTTTTCTCCATGATTATTATTACTCGTCCCTCCCAATCTATTATGCCCAATGTTGCCTACCCATCCTAAGTATCTTGCTCTCACTCTTGAGCATTGGTTATTGCATCTTTATAGCTGTATCTGTCACATCATCTGTACGATCCTGGACGGATGGTAGTCAAATGGACTGCAATGATGTATGGTGGATTCAAGACGGCTTGGTAACAGTTTTTCTAGTGGACCATCTTTCATCGACATGGTGTTACTTCTTTTGATGCTTGTGTTAGTCCCGATAGTTGAGGTGAGGGACGTGGTTTCCTACATTTGCTCCAACTGGACCAAAGTAGCCTTTATCTGTCGGTTTGTAAACCACGCCTCTTCACAGCATTCCCTATGCATGAGGAAATGGGTACTATGTATTTTGTTAAGATGCAGATGCAAGCTCATGATGAAGCACTGGGATGAAAAAAATGAGCCAGTGCTCTGTGCTTGTACCTCACCAGAGAGCAACCCTGCAAGATTTCTTCAGGGGTCTCATCCCTTTTCAGAATAAAAAATGGAAGGTCAAGGTGACAGCGCCCGTGAAGGTTTGCATAATCGATGCGCTAAGAACTGTCGTCAATGAAGGCTTGAGCAACGGCGCAACATCGCTGCGCCGCAGCCAAGTTGGCGAAAGCTTTCTCTCGGCTTGCGAGGGCAAAGCTACATCGGAAACGATACTTATATGGCATATCTCCACATGTATCCTTCAGCTAAAGCCTCCGCGCCGACATGATCATGGACAAGCAGGTTCCGCACCAAACTCCAATTCCGATCATAAGATTGCCGCCATTCAGCTGTCACAGTACTGCGCATACCTAGTGAGCTGTTATCCAGAGCTGCTTCCGGACAACAATGCATGGTGCAAAAGCTTGTACAAGGCTGTCAAGAAGGACACAAAGCGCGCCGTCGTAAGTGTGTGCACTGTGTCAGGGTCATCCACGCCGGAGGATGAGCACGTCGTCTCTGATGAGCACCGTGTTGAAGAGTCATCGACGCCAGAGGATGAGCGCCCCATCGCTCAGATGTACACAGTAGAGTCATCCGCGCCGGAGGCTGAGTATTATGAGAAGCTGGTCGCGTTGCTGAGTGCCAACTCAAACCATGAAGTGATCAAGAATGGCGTGAAGCTCGGAAAGCAGCTGGTGGAGGCAACCCTCGCTAGTGGGGAGGAGGAGACGGTGTGGAAGCTGCTGGCTGGCTTTTGGTCCGAGATGGTCCTATACATCGCACCATCGGATAACCTCAATGGGCACAAAGAGGCTATTGCCAGGGGTGGCGAGCTGATAACGCTGCTCTGGGCGTTGCTCTTCCATGCCGGGATCGTCAGCAGGCCAGGTGAAGAAGACGGCGCTGCACCTACTACTTCTGCTAGTGCCGTTTAATGAAATAATCGTCCTCTTTGATTTGGATTATTTTATTTGGTAGCAGTGTGTTGTATATGTCTATTTGAGACATCACTTTTTTAATAACTTTGAGATATATATACAGCTTGATAGAAACCTACCATGACTGCAATGTGTTTGCTATGCGTGCAGTCGTGCACACCCCTTTTGCATTTTCAATATCTGCGTTATCCAGTCCGCACGTCATCCCTCGTGGACCTAACAGAACGGATTATTACTCAGTGACGAATGCAAGTGGACCTGCTTGCGGTCCTTCTAGGACTACAAATAGTAGATGCACTTACATCCCTATTAATGCTAGTCTATTAACCCATCATGTCGCACGGAACTAGAATAGTTTTGTTAAATACAAGTATTAAAATCTTGTGAATCTTCTGCAGCTAGATAGCTAACCTCAACTACATATTTCTCTCAACATACGTGACTAAGTCTCATGCCACATCATCATCTACTAAGATTTTTATTTATATCTTTATATCGATTTTTTGTAGCTGCACACATGCAGTGCTTTTCTATGTCTTATATATCAATATCACTCAAATTTCTACACCAACGTGCGGAGAATTCATCTAGTAAATATGATAGCTATTTTACTATTACTAATCGGAAACTCTTTTTAAGGCCTTCAACTTAATTCTCACCAAGCGCGTTAGAAAAAAAAATCTAAAAAATCCCACAATAAAGGAAAACATCTGGCCGTCTATCTAATGCACTATAATAATATGAACAAATCTCATCCATCGAATAGATATCCTAACCCTAACATCGATGTACTGTATGTCTCCACGCCGTTTTTTTCGGCCTATACTGTTCGGCCTCTACGGCACCGCCTCGCATCTTTCTGCTGGCTTGGGACAATCAATCTATATGCTGCTTCATCAACATCCTGCCCGGCGAACAGAAAGGATACGTACGCTGAGTCCTACGGCGAGGCCGCAAATACGGTGCCGCCATCATGTACCTCGGGTGGTGGAGAGCTGCCGCCGCACCCTACAGCCCTACTTATGCTAGGAACCTGGTCGAGCGGAATAGGGCTTTGCTCATCTACTTCATCTCGGCAGATTGCTCGGTCGTGATAGCCAGCGACATGTCGCTGTTCTATTGCCAAGCCAATAATAATCTTCCTGTTTTTACCAATTTCGTACAGATGACAGCATGGAGAAACAAGTTAGCGGTCTGATCTCCGTAGTATATTCATCAGTGTGCTTATTGAAGGTGTTCGTTTTGCAGGTGTTGCCCCGATGGCACATGGGGGTACCTGTGGTGGCTCCAAGCACCTCCGACCGACGAGCATAGCGAGGACGAATACATCAGCACTCACTCGCATAATCGCAATATCCAGCCATGCATCGATCCGTTGCTACTAGCTGCCCAATTAACCAAGGTAAGCATGCTAATCACTAGCTAGGTTTATGCATCTTGCTTCAATACTTCTTCCATCCTAAAATATAAAATAACTGAGGATATATATTAAAAGCCCATAGAAAATACATATGTATCTCCACAGATAGGACAGTGGAAGCTCAGCTGGCATGCATACAAAACACTAAATTGGCAAAAATAATTACCACTCATCCACAAATTAAAGAAACATTAGAAATTAATTTAAAACATTTTTAACTTAAAAAATATTTGTTAATTGACCAGCTCTAGCTTCGAATGATTATATATGGGACAGTTTTGAATGCTTTATTCCCTTATATATTCTAGAGCTAAGAGAATATATATTGTGAAAGCTCAACAAAAGAATGTAAATATATACAAAATTTAACTATGAAATTGTGAATATTACTGCTATAAACATTTACATATTATGAATATTATTGGAAGAGACGTTGTTTGCACTATCTAAATTTCTAAAAGTATTCTCTATCTTACACGAAGAGGAGGCTCCCCTAGCACTGATGAAAAAAAAAGGAATGGCAATCACAACATAAACAACCTATACATTCATAAGCATTAAATTGAATGAGAAGACCAATCCAGGCTTCCTGCTTTATGCGTAAACTATTGAATGATTAGAGGAAACATTTGATTTCTAGAGATCAATCATATTTTCCAAATTGTCCTCCCTTCTTAAATGAACATGACATGTTTAAACTACAGAAATTTCAATACATGATCACCAGCGATCAACTAGATTTTATTTGGAACATGTTGCATAGAACACTAGAAACAGTCACCTACTAACCCCCTTTCTTTTTATTGATGTAATGTAAACTCAACCAAAGTTATTATGCTAATCATGTCCCATTTTCACATGTGTGTGAAGCAATTACTCAGATGCGCACAAGAACCATGGGCCAATTATAGCTTGGGTGGTGCACATACGTGCCTATATAGGTGTGTGTGTTTTGCACCACCATAGATTTTTATAGTACCTTTGTTCCAGTATACATGTATTGATATTTAGTTGGCACACATTATGTTTACATTGATGAGTTAGTTTACATATATTTATGTTTACAATGATCAATTAGTTTACATATATCATAAGTCTACAAGTGAGTCTATTGTAATAGTAAATGTTTATTTTTAGTGCAATACAATTGACAAATAAATTGTTAATTATAGAAAAGATTGCAATAGAATAAAGAAGAAAAAAATGTGTACAGAGATACAACCACAAGCTGAATCCAATAAGGAAAAAACGTTGCTAAGTTGGAAAGGTAAGGGGGCGATGGTTTGTGCTACTTCGTGGTGCGGCTGTGGCTGTTTACACTTTATATTGACTTATTTTCGATGTAGCAATCAAGCAACCGCAACCATCTAAAGCGATCAGGCCCTAAAATTTTTACCACATTCTTTCCAAAAGACATACTATAGACAAAGCAATGAACGATCAATAGGCTATGACCATATGTAAATGCATAAAACAACCGTATCACTGCAGAAAAAAGGCCTTGTAGATACCTTTTGGTAGCAACGCTAGCTAAATCATCACTACACAAAATACATAAACATGTTTTTTGACACGTTTTTCAGAATATCTCAAATTAACACGATGTTAGACACGATTAAGAGTGTTGAAAGACATGAAGTGATGCTTGTTGTCATGTTATTTAAAACATCTCAACATGACACATAGTTAGCCACGCTATAAACCATCGGTAGCATCTAGACACGACATAAACGTGTCAAACAAATGTGCATTTGCATGTAAATATGTTTTTTGATACAACTTAAAAGATATCTTAAAATAACACGGATTAAGACACATTTTCAACCGTCAATAACATGGAGACACACTATAAAACGTATCAGACAAACATATTTATAGGCACACAAGACATTATTTGACACGGTATTGAAAAATTAAAATTCATTAATGGTAAATATAAAAAGATTGCATTACTTACCTACTCATATGCGATAATGTGGTCTAGTGGTGAGGAGTCACCACGTGAGGTATGAGATCGTGGGTTCAATTCTTAGCGATTGCATTGCATGAAAATCATATCCTATAGTAGTAAATATTTTTTACTATTTTTAAACACATATTGAAGCGTTTTTATGAAATGTAACAACGTAAATAGACACATTTTATAAATGTATTTATAAAAATGTATCAAAATGCATAGACATGCATATGTCAACACTGATGTAGATACGAAATAAAACGTGTCTATTATATAAATAAAGCGTACTTATAGGGTATGTTCTCTTGTATGTTCTTGTCATTTATATATAAAGAGATTAACGAACACAAGATCCTAAATCATCATTGAATACACCTGATATCATTTGTATGGAGCTTTAGAATGAGCTAACTCAATACATGGGGGAGCTCACTCAAGTTTCTGAGACAACACATGAAGTACTCATCAGAATATTCAATATTCATTCATGTTACAAAGAAAATAATTTACAAGTGGACTAACAATTATAGTCTCCTACATGTCAGCATCATGTATAATCTCCCTTGAACTAGAAGGCAAACCAGAGGTAGAAGGAAATAAAGAATCAATGATTAGTCACATGTAATCCTACAAAATAGTCATAAAATGTGGGGTCCTTTGCAATCTCACCGGTGGCGATTATTGACATGTGGACCTCTGAATTCATATCAAATATTATTGTACAATTTAGAATATAAACAAATTATCTACTATATTATGCATATTGTGTTTATCTCCTAAATTATAATAAAAAAATACACTGCCTTTCAAATATGCATATCCTATAAACCCGTACGACGCACGGGTTGATTGGCTAGTAACTCTAAACGATATGCCACAAAATCTAAACGATGGAAGAAGACGATAAGACATTTCACAATGAATTAAACAGCCAAAAAAAATAGTCCCACTGGATATAAAATAAACGCAAGTAACAAAAAAAACAACAACTAATGGGCCGATTTCTCCAAAACAATTGAGTTGGGCCCCAAACATGACAACTCAGGACACAAAACAAACAGAGTTACTTGGCCGAAATACACAACTAGATGATAAGAAAATTAAGTAATCATCCAAGTGATATGAATTTGCTTTTTATGACGAATCCTCTCTAGTCCAAGCTCGTTCGAATAACCAGATGGGCAAACCCATTGAAATAAACCGAACATTGTCAACCCCAAATGAAATAATCAAAACAGATGGAGTATATAAACAATAACACGCAAATTAGTCAGATACATAAGTATATAGGAGTAGTTTTCATCTCAACTCTACTCTAAAATTGCATGGAATCCAATGAATAGACTGCACTTGCAGCATATTCATTTTTTTTACATCAAGATATGGCGACGTTCGCGCAGGCGGAGCTGCGGCAGGGCGACTGCGCGCTGCAGCCCTCCGACGGCGGGCCCAAAACAGCCCAACCACTACGGCGAGAACATCCACTGGGGCGGCGCCGGCAAGGACTGGAGCGCGTCGGCCGTCGTCTCGGGCTGCGGGTGGCCGAGAAGCAGTGCTACGACAACGGCACCGACAGCTGCGCCGCCACTACACCCAGGTGGTGTGGCGCGACTCCACTAGTCCACCACCGTCGGCTGCGGCCGCGTCGTCTGCGACAACGGCGGCCCTTCTTGATTGAAGCTCAGCTCCTCCCAGCACGTATTTATAACCGCGTACGACAATAAGTTTTAATTATACCGGATGGAATAATTGATATATGGTATATATAATAAATAAATGCCAGAAAAATAGCAAAATCATGTGCTTTCGGCGGGTAGTTTGCCTGATTCTGATTGCTTTGGTGGGTCATGTGCGCTGGCCTTTCTATGAAAAGCGCATCATTCGAGGCCCGCTATTTGTTTTCATCTCCTATACGGTGGGCTTAACTAGAGGACTGTTGGATTTGATCTCGGGAACGGTCAAGAGACCGATCCGGAGATGATCACGCGCCATGATCGGGGGCGTGACCTTCCTCTTTTGGTTGTGGCCCCCGGTCACAGTGCGCCATATAAAGAGGGGCCCAGGGGCCGGCGCGGAGGCCAACGCAAGCCGTACGCCGCTAAACCCTATCCCAACAAAACCACCGAGGGACCTGATCTCAGGACGCACCTAGTGACAGGAAGAGCCACTCCCGACGCCGCCCGCCACTGCCGACTCGATGGCCGACGACAACAAGAGCAGCGCCGCCGAGCAGGAGCGGCAGAGGAGGGAGCAGGAGGCTAAGGAGGCGGAGGAGCGCCGCCTCAAGAAGCAGCAGGACAAGGAGGTGGAGGACCGCCGCCGCACCGAGCAAGGAAACTCCGTTGGTCATGGACCACCGGTCGCGCCCTTCCCCGGCACCGAAGGTGAAACTCTCTCTTCCTCCCTCTCCTAGATCTATACGAATGCTAAGACCTTTACACCTAGTACTCGCTAGTGGTGGGTTCTCGGGTTTTAGATCAGCAAGAAAGAAACCTACAATTGGTATCAGTTAGCTCGGGCGGAGCCCGATCCCTAACCCTAGCGGGGTGATTTGGCCTATGGGTCAAGAAAATTGAACGAGAATTGCAAAGTTCAAAGACAAAACGACCGGATCTTGAGCCATTTTGGCTCGGGTTCAAGAAAACTGACAAGATTAGGGGAAGGATTCAAACCCTAACCCTAGAAATTTCCCCAAACCCGCGTGAATCGAGAGCCCAGAGGGCTTACCTGGCCGTTCCGCTACCGCCGGCGGTCAGGAAGGAGGTGGCGCTCGCACCGCCGGCCACCGTGTGCGCACGCACACCCGCGAGGGCGACAGAGCGCACCGCCGCGGGGCCGCTCGGTGGCGACGCGTCCACCCTCGGGTGGGCGCGTGCGCCGTCGAGAAGCCCGCTAGCGGCGCTGCCAACCGTGCCACCGTCTTCTCGCTCTCTCACTCTCGCCGGTGTTCCGGTGGAGAAGGGGGAGGGGAGCGGCGGCGGACAGAAAGCAGGCGCGGGGGAGGGAGACGAGTGAGCTAGGGCTTCACCCGGCTCCGATTTTTTCGGGTATATGTACCCCGCTCGAATGGATGCCCGCCGTCGGATCTCGATCGACGGCGGAGATGAAGGCGGGGGCTCACGCGGCCGTCAGCTGGGCTGGGCCAGATGCGTGGCCCAGGCCTAGGTTGTCCTGGCATGGCTCGCACGCCGCCCCGCCAGAGCAGGCTGTGGGCCAAATTGGGCCGTTTTTGGCCAAAATTCAAAATGGCAGTGAACTCTTTTTTTTTCTTTTTTCTCCCCCAGATTATTGATAAATGCTTTTATGCATGATAAATTAGATGTATGTGCTTGGAGTATAAATATACAGAATTTAGATTTTTGATCTAGACCTTGTTTCCGCTGCTGATGATATGTTTTTAATGTGCTTTGTCTCTAAATTCTTTGAAACCAACGTGAATAATTATTTAGAGATATGCATGTTATTAGAATATATATGACCTTATCGTTATGTATTTAACCAACGTTAAATTTTAATGATGAGTCATGATTATAATTCTGATTTCATTCTATTTTTATCTAACGATGAATCTAGAATGAAGATCGACTTTATGCATGTTTTAATTTCGACCAACGTTGATTTAATTCATGCACGAGGTTTTTTCATGTTACTTTTGACCATGATCTAATTTGATTTATATTTTATTGTTGATGAAGGGCTTAATGCTGCGATGCTCCTCACTCAGATGGGGAAGATTGATCCGCTCAAGGGGAATAACTATCCCTCTTGGCGGAAGAATATTAACATGATGCTCACTTTGAGTGACTTGGATTATGCACTCCAGACTGATAGACCCACTGAGCCTTCCTGTAGGCGATACTCATTATGAGCAGAAGATGATGCAGTACAGCATCGAGAAAAGAAAGTGGGAGATTTCAAACAATAAATGTTTGAAGATTATTCGACACCTTATTGATGACTCCATTGAGGGGTCCATAGCAGAGTGTGCTACTGCCAAGGAGCTTCTGGATAGACTGAAGACTCAGTTTACTGGATCCTCCAAGGCGTATGCTAGCGCTTTGGTAGATGATTTGACCAACACAAGGTGTGATAGCTCTGGAGTGCGAGCCTACATCCAAAAGATGACTGGCACTGCCGCCAAGCTGAACAAGTATTTGGGCAAAGATTTGCCTGAGGACTTTGTGGTGCACATGATTATGAAATCACTTCCAAAAAGAATATGAAACCTTTCATGTGCACTACAACATCACTATCAAGGACAGATGGACAATTGATCAACTGATGGCTCAGTGCTTGCAAGAAGAAGAGAGGCTCAAAAGTCACAAGAGTGACTCCCTCAACTATGCATCGCATCAGTCAAAGAAATTGAACAAGAACTCCATGCCAGTCTTCAAGAAAGGACCTAAGGGTGATCTTGGACAGTCCTCGAGCAAGCCCCCTGCCGTGAATCATAACCATGGCAAGGGGAAGAATCCTCACAAGTTCTTCCCTGTGCCCTACAACACTTGCTTGCACTGCAACCAAGAAGGGCACCACAAGAAGGATTGTCCAGATTGGTTGAGGTCTCTCATCCAGAAAGAAAAAGGTACAGATCAAGTGACCTTTATTGATGAATCTCTGTACTTAGATTTTTCCACTAATGCTTGGTGGATTGACTCGGGTGCAACTGTACATGTTGCGAATTCTTTATAGGGCTTCCAAACAAGGAGGATGCTGGAAAAGGGTAGAAGAAACGTTAGAGTAGCTAACGGAAAAGAAGCCTAAATCAAAGCCATTGGAGATCTTTCTCTAGAATTAGATGATGGTTGGTACTGTTATTGAGAGATGTTCTTTTTGTTCCTTCTTTAAAGAGGAATTTGATTTCTGTCTCTAGACTTGATGATGAGATGATACATTGTCACTTTGGAGATCATAAGTGTGTTATTCGTTGTAATAACAAGGATGTTGGTCTCGCCATCCGACGAGACATGCTTTATTTGCTTTCCCAATGCAATGTTGTGAATGAAATTGATGCATCCGATTCTGTACCTGAAACGATTACAACAAAGAAACGTAAAAGAAACGATGGAGAAACTTCGTCGAAATTATGGTACTGTCGCTTAGGCCACATTTCGAGGGGGAGGATAGAACGATTGATAAAAGAAGATATTCTCCATCCGTTAGACTTTACGTATTTAGACCGATGCATTGATTGCATAAAAGGAAAACTTGCGAAACAAATTAAGAAAAACGCTAAGCGTAGCTTGGGAGTATTGGAGATAATCCATACAGACATTTGTGGTCCTTTCCCAGAGAGGACTGTGGACGGTTATGACTCATTTATAACGTTCACAGACGATTACTCCCGATGTGGCTATATTTACCCCATAAAAGAAAGATCAGAAGCGTTAGACAAATTCAAGATATTTAAAGCTGAAGTTGAGAATCAGCTTGATTTGAAAATAAAGATCGTAAGATCTGACCGTGGGGGGAGTACTACGGTCGACATACGTAGTATGGACATGTTCCTGGACCTTTTGCAAGGTTCCTGCGAGAAAATGGGATAGTAGCCCAGTATTCTACACCGGGTGAACCTCAGCAGAATGGAGTAGCAGAAAGAAGAAATCGCACCTTAATGGACATGGTGCGAAGTATGATAAGCTACTCGACTCTTCCGGTTAGTCTGTGGATGGAGGCATTAAAAACCGCCATTCATATACTTAATCGGGTTCCCAGTAAGTCTGTCACCAAGACCCCATACGAGTTATGGACTGGGAGAAAGCCCACATTGAATTATTTGCACGTGTGGGGCTGCCCAGCTGAGGCCAAGATATTTAACCCCTCAAAAGTTAAATTAGACGAAAGGACAGTGAGTTGCCATTTTATTGGCTACCCTGAAAGGTCGAAAGGCTTTAGATTTTACTGTCCAGATAGACACATGAAATTTGTTGAAACAAGACACGCATTGTTTCTTGAAAATGACATGATCCGGGGGCGGTACGGCACCTCAAGAAGTGAACCTTCAAGAAAAGAGGACGTATGTCCCATTTCCAATGGTGGAAGAACCATACTTCTCGATGCCGGCTGAGGAAGCACCACCAGTTCAACCAACTGTTGTTGCAACCCCTGCTGTGGATGTTGGTTCGTCGAGCACGACAATAAATGAACCGGAAATTGCACCGGTCCCTGAGTTACCGGTTCCTGAGTCTCCATCTCCTGTTGCAATTCCTGAGCCTGAGGCTCCTGCTGCAACTGAGGCTATAGAACCAGAACAAGACATTGTGCCCGATGACCCACCACCGGAGCAGCCTCAAGTGGAAGAACAAAATGTGCCTTTGAGAAGGTCACAAAGAGTAAGGAAAACTGTGATTCCTGACGATTACGAGGTATATGTTAGTGAGGACATAACCCTGGAGGGCGATCCTACTACATACGAGGAAGCCATGAGGGGTCCTGACTCATCCAAGTGGCTTGCCGCTATGGAGGATGAAATGAGATCTATGGATACGAACAAAGTATGGGACTTAGAAGTGATTCCTAAAGGGGCAAAGAAAGTAGGTTGCAAATGGGTCTATAAGACCAAAAGAGACTCCAAAGGGAACATCGAAAGATACAAAGCTCGATTAGTGGCGAAAGGCTTCACTCAAAGAGAGGGAATCGATTACAATAAAACCTTCTCACCCGTTTCATCAAAAGACTCTTTCAGAATTATCATGGCACTAGTTGCTCACTTTGATTTGGAATTACACCAAATGGATGTAAAGACAGCATTCTTGAATGGAGTGCTTAATGAAAATGTTTTCATGGCTCAACCCAAAGGTTTTGTCGTGGAAGGAAAAGAAGATATGGTATGCCACCTAAAAAAATCCATTTATGGATTGAAACAAGCTTCAAGACAGTGGTATTTGAAGTTTGATGAGACCATTCAAGAGTTTGGTTTCAAAGAGAACGTTGAGGATAATTGCATTTATGCAAAGTTCCGAAACGGAAGGTATATGTTCCTAGTCTTGTACGTGGACGATATCCTACTAGCTAGCAGCGATATGGATTTGCTGCTAGAGATAAAGAGATTTCTATGTTCGAATTATGATATGAAGGATCTAGGGGAGGCATCCTATGTCCTGGGGATTCAAATCTCCAGAAACAGAAAAAGAGGCATGCTAGGATTGTCTCAAAAGACATACATTGAAAATGTTTTGAAAAGGTATCACATGCATAACTGTAATGCAGGCCTTGTTCCAATAGCACATGGTGACAAGTTTGGGAATATGAAAAGGATCAGATGAAAGTGGTTCCATATGCTTCTGCGGTTGGAAGCATTATGTATGCACAAGTGTGCACACGACCTGACTTGGCATTCACAACCGGGATGCTTGGAAGATACTAGTCAAACCCAGGAAGAGCTCACTGGGCAGCTGCAAAGAAAGCCTTGCGATACTTGCAAGGGACGAAAGACCTCATGTTGACGTATAGAAAGACAGACGCCTTACAGTTAATAGGCTATTCAGATTCAGACCGGGTAGGGTGTAAAGACACCAAGAAGTCCATGTCTGCATACGTGTTCACTCTGGCAGGAGGGGCAGTATCATGGAAGAGTTACAAGCAATCCATCGTTGCATCGTCAACAATGTACGCATGAGATTATTGCTTGTTATGAGGCAACGGGACAGGCCTATGTGGTTAAAGAAATTTGTACCCGGATTGAGAGTGGTAGATAGCAATGAAAACTCACTCAAGATATACTGCGACAATTCATCGGCAGTAGATTACTTTCACAACAATAGATCTAGTGGTGCATCGAAGCACATTGAATTAAGTTCTATGTTGTGAGAGAAAGAATCCAGAATCACACTATTGAAGTGGAGCATTTAGGAACCGAAGAAATGCTTGCGGATCCGCTGACTAAAGGCATTTCACCCAAAGTGTTTGACAAACACTTAGCCGGCATGGGTTTACAGAAAGGTCTATGATTCTGGATTGAGGGCTGATTGAAACAAACATCTCACAGAAAGCTTGGTTTTGAGATAGAGAGATGTATTGTAGTCAATGAGTTCAATTGCGCGTAACTGGCAATTTGAATGCATTGGTCTCAGTATATTGATCTATCAAGAGACAAAGCACAAAATGAATTTTGAAACTGACAAGACGTGATAAGACGAGATCAAAGGGGGAGAATGTTGGATTTGATCTCGGGAACGGTCAAGAGACCGATCCAGAGATGATCATGCGCCCTGATCGGGGGCGCGACCTTCCTCTTTTGGTTGTGGCCCCCGGTCACAGTGCGCCATATAAAGAGGGGCCTAGGGGCCGGCGCAGAGGCCAATGCAAGCCGTACGCCGCTAAACCTTAGCCCAACAAAACCACCGAGGGACCCGATCTCCCGATGCACCTAGTGACTGGAAGAGCCACTCCCGACGCCGCCTGCCACCGCCGACTCAATGGCCGACGACAATGAGAGCAGCGCCGCCGAGCAGGAGCGGCAGAGGAGGGAGCAGGAGGCTAAGGAGGCGGAGGAGCACCGCCTCAAGGAGCAGCAGGACAAGGAGGTGGAGGACCGCCGCCGCACCGAGCAAGGAAACTCCGTTGGTCATGGACCACCGGTCGCGCCCTTCCCCGGCACCGAAGGTGAAACCTTCTCTTCCTCCCTCTCCTAGATCTATACGAATGCTAAGACCTTTACACCTAGTACTCGCTAGTGGTAGGTTCTCAGGTTTTAGATCCGCAAGAAAGAAACCTACAGAGGAGTACCAATTAATTGCTGGAGTTGAAGTTGGAGCCAAGACAGCCCAATTGATCTTCAGAAGACTCCCAGTCCGTCATCAGTAAACTAGAGTCAGAGACCAAATGACTGTATCTATTCTCAAAAAAAAAATTGTGTATTGTATCTAGGTTTTTGGATTGGTGCCATTTAGAGTTGGCTATGGGCCCGATCCCCAATCCCCGCCACACATTGTCGCAGGGATTTGAGTTCTATCTTGTGCGTACACCACATAATAGTATTGCATGCATTTAACCATAGAAAATTGGTGAAAGTTATAAATAAATATGGCTTAGTGGGTGGTAACATGGCATACCACTAAGTGGGCTTCTTTGATGATGTGGCTTTATGCATGTCTATAGAAATCTCATAGTGAGCTATACTTATTTAGAGATAAAAGTTTAGGGGATGAGGATGGCATGAATTTGTTCCCTGTGGGGAGTTTATTGGGCAGAAGTCGCCCCCCGTCGGGCAAAGCGCAGCATGGAACTTTCCATGTCTCCCCATCCCCATTGGTCCCGAGATAAATGTTGTCATGCATAACTATAGCTGCCCTACAACACCCTAGTCCAATCAACCTAACTAAGTGCACGTCCACCGCCAACACACCCATGCCCACCGTCGCCGAAGGGAAACACGCCCACGCACACCACAGCTGCATCGTGAGAAGCAAAACACGCAGAGTGGAGGGAGCTGGTGCTGCACTGCTGCTGCTCACGCCAAGAAAGAAGGGAGATCTGCTGCCTATGATGCATCGATGCTGCACTGAACCACGGTATCAGCGATCTCGAAACGTATCTGATATTTCGATACACCGATACTCCTCCGATACCATATCGGTAAAATATCAAAAAGTAAGGATAGAAAAATAAATAAAATTAATCCTGATACTTATTCGATACACTTCAATATCTCTTCGATACTTTATGGCTGGACTAAGACCAGTCTTGAAGTCTCATTTAGTCTAGCCATGCAGCTAAATGTTACTTGCTATATTATATTATTAGTCATTTCTCTTTAGAAACTTATTGCAACAACAAAGTATTATGCTGTCTGGAATGTGTTATTGAACCATGCTTTCCTTAATTATCTT
Organism: Paspalum vaginatum; assembly: GCA_030272315.1. Taxonomy (NCBI): domain Eukaryota; kingdom Viridiplantae; phylum Streptophyta; class Magnoliopsida; order Poales; family Poaceae; genus Paspalum; species Paspalum vaginatum. Next base: position 46,262,632 of record CM059013.1, on the reverse strand, counting down.
CGTTGTTATTTTTATTTATTAATTTTTTATATACCTGGAGTATCGGAGTATTCTTATTTTCCATAGCTATCGCATAGCCGTATCAGTATCAGAGTATCAGTATCAAGTATCAGTGCATCGCTGTCTGCTGCTGCGTCCAAGGAAGGACGAAGGGAGCAGGAGGGAAAGGAACAAGGAGAGGAAGGGGTTGCTGCTATCGGCCGGCTGCTCACTGCAGCCGCACGCAGGGAAAGAGTATCGGGGCTGGCGCCAAGGCCTAGAGGTGGAGCAGCACAATGGCTCCGACGATGGAGGGTTGAGGAAGCGGCCGACGATGGAGGCACTGTATCTTAGGTAGACTCTCTCTCCATCGGGGACGGGGCACACGTCGGGTGCAGTAACCCCGTCGGGGTACGGGAACAGCCAGATGGGGAAAATGATCTATCCCCACGAGTGGGGGTGAGGAGCGGGGATTTTTTCTGCCGGGGCATAGAACGTTCATTGGATCCCCAGGGGGGAGGGGGGCTGGCCCCGTTGCCATCGCTAGTGCCATTACAAATATCCGAATTCAGATGTACCATTGTAATTCATCTATTTGGATTCATGCCATTACACATTACAATTCTTCGTATGCCATTTTATACGTATTAGATGCCTTAAGGCCCACTTACAAGCTAGTGTATTTTCGTCTGGACAAAAATGCGCCTGGTGCTCCTCTCCCCTCGAGTCTATGACTCATGGGCCCCATATGTCATCCCTTGCTCCCTAGTCGGCCAATGCGGGCTGTGGCCGATCGTAGTGCCCGGTGATGGTCCCCTACGGAGGGAACCCATGGCCGACACAGTGAAGAGGGGGAGGAGTCGATGACCCTGACGGTGGTAGGTGGCGGCTGGTCGTAATGGCTAGCGATGGCCTCCCACGGACCGAACTAAAATAGCAGCAGCCACTTGCACCAATCCATGAACCCATCTCCATGACAAAAGAAGAGGGAGAAATTCTAGGGATTCGAATGCCTCTGAGCACCAATTGTTAGCAATCCAACTCACACCACTTCCATTAACAAGTACCAATAAGCAATGAACTCAAGCAATCCAATACAATTAAGACAAATAGAGTTTGTGGAGGAAGAACAACAATGGGATAATCGAGGGCAGCCAAAGAATCTTGAAGTAACTCGAACTGAGCATAGCTCAGCTGGTTAGGTTTCTTTTTTGGAACCTGCCCACCTGAGTTCAAATACTCAACTTAGCATGGGTGTTCGCATGATTTAACGGCTTTGTTCTTTCAGTGGTAGGCGACGTTCCCGTCGACATCTAGCCCAATTCTACAGAGGTACTCATAGGAGTAGGGTGTGCATACGTGCGTTCAAGCTAAAGGATCTAGCTAGAAGATCATAGAGATGAAGGTTGGGGATACATGGGAGAGAGAATTTGAGGAATAAGATGAATTGTTTTCTGAATATTCGATCTCCCTTCCTCCTCTCTATTCCTGCTCCTTGTAGTGTTGGCTCTCTAATATTGGGGAGGGCCGGGTGTCACAGAACATTGGACCGCGTGGGGGATCAAAATGCCAGAATATCTTATAACCAGTGGATTGTTATATGTTGTCGTGATAATAGCACGGGGCGAGTAAGTTTTTGACAATAGAATAAATGCAGTGGCTACTAGCTACTACTATTATTATTAGAGGCTCTTTCTTTGTCACGTTAGATTATTTCGTGGCAATAACATGTGATATATATTCTCAAAAAGTATTATCGTGAGGAATATATTTCAAGTCAAACCTGTGGTTGGTTTCACAATTTTTAGCACACAAAGCGAGATTTTATGTGTCCATGATAAGGACATGGGTGTACTTTAGTCACCGTCTTTGGCTGATGAGGGCATCTCGGTGATCCGGTGGGTCTTGAAATTGTGCATGATTTTTTGGGAATTTCTAATGTAAATTTAAAGGTTGTTTTGTAATGGCGTGGTGGGAAATTTATATGGAAATTTAGAAAATTACTTTAATTCAACTGTCATAATGTTTGGGTAATTTTGTGGAATAATAGAATGGATCCAATAACTATTATTGTTAGAGGCTACCAGATGGACAAACAAATGTTTCTAGCTTTTTAAGATTACTAGAATTTATCTTTTTTCTAACACGCTCCGCTAGCTTCTTTCGATAACCTCAATTATAGTAAGATAGCTCTTTTTTTGTTTTTTCATCATATATGGCACATATATAATTGATTATCTTTCTTGTAATAATTACAAAACTATCATCTTTGCCTCTATATTTTAAACAACCCTATAGCCATTAGAATTCTCACCTCTACAGACATTATTTGATTTCTTTTGTTTTATGCCACAACAGCCAAAGCTTTCATGAAAGGAAACTTCAGTAGACACTATATGTTTCATTTTTTTTCTTGGCTTGCAGAGCCTCACAAAACATCGTTAAATTAAAAGTGAGAGTATCACGTCTATATAATATATTCTAAATTTTGTAAACAAACCAGACAAAAGAACATAATTAAGGCAATAAGACCACAAATCATCCTTATCATTTGTTACCTCCATGCATAGCTGGAAGGTCGGTACGATCTCTTTGAAGGAAAACATGAGATTTTGTATATATGAAACCACCTTCCTGCAACATGTGTGCAGAAGTAATTTCGTATTCATGCTTTAGAATATGAATAATTTCATATCCATGCAACTTGCAGCTTCCTCTGCCCCAACTGCTTTAGAATTTAAGCGTGGAATATGATGCGCGTGACCCTGTTAGTTGCACTAGTTTCCATCATGCATATTGCGTCTGGTTACCCCATGCATGCATGCAATTGAGTGCACGACCAAACTCTTGCATGGTGGCCAATTGGGGTATAGAGAGGAAGGAAGAATGGCTGCATGAGACGGGAACAATAGGAGAAAGGAGCCGACGGAGCATGCGATTTGAGTTTGGTTTCTATTATTTTAGTTCATCAATATGGATACATCTATGGGCTAAATTAACAGTTAATTTTCAGAAAATTTCCAGGAACAATGTTTTTGCTGTTTTAGAAACATAATACAGGCGTACTGTATACAATCTCACACAAACATGTATATACCCCTAATAAGAAGAGCTTATAGACAAGGTAATAAATAGCGGATAGCGGGATCGTAGCGAATTGATATCTATACAGCAGATAGCGGACGCTAAGTTCCAATAGCGGAATTTATAGATTACTAGTAAAATTAAGTATACATGACTTTTGAACACATAAAAACAAAGAAAACTTCCAAACAAATATATATATAAATTTTAAAAATAGACATATAATGCATTTAGATAAGATATAAGTTTAAAAACCTTAAATTAATGTAAAAGACATTATGTTACACATATAGTCACAATATATTATTTATAAAAGAGTACTATGGACTCAGAAGTCACTCAATTAGAGCTGCGGGTGGTAGAGCTAAATACAAATGCTATGGTTTAGTTGTTGAGTTAGCGCAATATAGCGGTCTGCTAAACGCTATTGCGGCCCGCTATAGCGGGCGCTAAGTTCCAGTGCGCTATTCTCAGAACGCTACGCCATAGCGGTAGCGGTAAGGGATCTGCTACTGCTATAGTGGGCGCTATAGCGGCCGCTACGTACAAACGCTATTTAGTACCTTGCTTATAGAAGACTACACTTGCAGATTTTGAACACAAGTCTCTCCTTGTTAACAGCTAGGGCACATCATCACCTAATAGGTACCCTTGTGCATCAATAAGACATAAATGGAGTGAAACCTAGGGTCCGGTCCTAAAATCCTGATGGACAAGGAGTTCAACCATCTCCATAAACTATCCAGATCAAACCCTTGGTTGGTTCTAAATAAAATGCTTATGTGGATTAATAATTTAGAAATGCACGTATTCTCCGTAGCATGTGCGTTATGAATCACGCCGGCCGGGCTTCTCTAATCGATCGAGTTTTTACACGTGTCATCTATAGATGACCATGAGGAGCTTGTATAGATCCTGTTATAGATCGACAGGCGATAATCAAACGAAGATGAACAAATCTATCACAGAAACACAAGGATTTAATACGTAAAACCCTCCAATGTAAAGGAAAAAACCACAGGTACAAACCAGTTACAACTTTCACTATTTACATGTAGTATTTATAACAGTGACGTATGTTTCTCGACGGCTTACAAGATGATTAAATAGCAAACCCTCCGTGCCTCCATAATTCAACAGATGCAAACCAAGTTTAGCAAAAGAAAAAAACTTGAACTATTCAAACAACTCAGTTGTGTTATAGACGCTTTCTAGTAACACGTACGCACGTGGTTACGTTCTATCCATGATGATCGGTCCACGGGCGGAATAATAATTTTTGCGAAATGGTACGTAGTTGTTGGCGCTTCGTTCTCATAAAAAAAAAGGTGATTCGTCAACAAATCGATCGGGTGACTCGACTTCCTTTTTATTACCTGCTCTCGCGCGCGTCTCCGATTTTCCTACCTCGCTCGCCCCGTCTTCATCCAGACGTCGCGTCGCGTCGCAGTCCATCGCGTGCCCCGACTCTACCCAGTCACCGCTCGGCGTCCAGCGTCGACGCGTCGTGCCCGGCCCACCGTTTTGCCAATCAGCTAGCCCTGCCATCATATCGGCGGTCTTTCATTTAATTAAGCCCGTTAATGAACAGGGTGTTTGGTTTAAAGAATTGGTCAGTCTATTATTCTCTCGCTCTCTTCACTTTTTTTTTAAATAAAATACGTGGATCTATTATCACTCATTACTTACGAGCTCATTAATAATAGACACGAGAAATGGGTTTGTCCCATCAAATTTTATGCAATAAGTCGTAAGATCATACTTCAAACCAAAGAGCCCATGAGCAGCTCGCTTGAACCTTCAACTTCTAAACCGAAACCTTATCCGATCGAGATGCAGAAATAGGAGGAAGAAAAGAATTAAATTCAAGTGACAGAACCCTTTAAAGCACTCTGGTGTAGACTACATTTTACCGTAAATATATAAATATAAATATAAATATATATATATATAATATATATATATATATACACAACTTTAACTAATGATTAGAACTGCTAGCAGATCAATCACACGTACGTATGCAATGCAACGCCTACTAGGTGCTCTTTCCCCCAAGTTGCACCCGCTTATTCGAACATAGCGAAGATGCCATTGTCCATTTCCCATGGGTATAGCTAAGTAATTTCACAGCAAGGGCACACTTGAAAATGACAGTTCTCTGGGTCGTACTATTATATGTCCGTCGGTATCTTACTGCTACAGGAGAAGTGCTACTTTCAGAACATGCTACAAACAAAAGATAAATCGTAAAAATTTCCAAAAAAATCAGAAATATCTAGCCATCTATTGGTGGTCTCTACTAATACTAGCCATTGGAGCTATTAATTTTTTAAAAAACTACCCACCATGCCATTATGAAAGTGCTATGATGAAACTTGAATTCAAGTATCTCCTAAATTACATATTATGTCATTATCAAAGAATTTAAAGCTGCCCGGAAGTTGTGTATAAATTACCCAATATGCGACTATACAATATAAATATTAACTAGAACCTATTACAAATATTCTAATAAAATATTAGCATACAAAGATATTGAATAATAGAAATTTTGATTAGTTGGGTGTCTCAAATCTATTTATATATTTCTAACTCTTTTTCTCAGAGATAGCTTTCATGATCCCTGCTATGAATGACCTTCTCCGCTAATTGGTAGAAGGGTCAAGGTGTTTTTTCCACATATCAACGCATAGGTGGTTCCAAGGGTGGGTCCATAAAAAAAGAGAGTGTAATTGGTGTCTCTCCTATTATAACATACTTCCTCCATCCCACAATAAGTGATTTTTTAGTATTTAGAATTTATCCCATAATAATTGTTGTTTTAGGAGATTAGTAGCCTGTAGAAGGAAATTAATATGCATGCCTACACAACAAAAGGGAAAAATTAATCTGTTAATCAAGGACACATGCGCCATATCCCACTCTCCCCTAAAAATCCTAAAACAACACTGATTGTGGGATGGAGGGAGTCAGTCATTATTTAGAAGTGCATTCTTCCCAATTTCTTTAGAGATTTACTTAGCGTTATACTAACTGGTGGTTACCGATTGCCAATTGACACAGATGAACAAACTACATACTTCCCAAAAAAGAGTCAATCTAGTGTTTAAAACTTTTCCACAAAAAGTGACAATCTAGATATTTTGTTAGTTATTTTCTATATAATGTCATGCAATGCACCGCAACCGAATGAAATGAAGAGGCATATCCACCAATTAACCTTAGCACTAATTTGTCCAAATGAATCTAGATTTGCAGTCTTTGTGGGCAGAGGTAGTAGTGTTTTAGGCGAACTATGGTGGGCGGTTGGCAGCCTGAATTTTGTATTAGAGTGCGAGGTTCGATCTACAATATTAGTAGCATTTTGATAAAGAAGGAGAAAAACTTGAGCTTTATTTACTAATGAAAAAATTGTGGCTTTGAACCTCCTCTAACACAAGAGAGATATTTATTGGACACAAAAAATGCTGTATTAATTTTAATACACATTTCTCCAAGTATGTTATGACACTTTGCTTTATAGGTCATATGCAGCATTCTTGGACAATTTTGTACTGATTTCGTTGAAGGCATAAAGAATCCCTTGGAACATAACCAAGATGAGGTCAAACATATGTTTGATAAATGCACCAAGATGAAGTGAAATGGATATATGGATCGCCTAATTCGTATCCTGGACATGAGAAGTTGAGAAACATAAAGTGCATAGCCGGATAGGTGCAGTTGATGTCAAATATGAACCATTCGCTTTTACTTAATTAGCTTATAATTCAATAGCAAAAAAATAGCTAAAAGAATATAATATACTTTGGATAAGACTCCATGTGATCTTACCTTTGATATCTTGGAGGAGAATAACTCTATTAGTCTTCTTGATCATCAAGTCATACCATCACTTCATTGGAAGTTGAAAGAACAAATGTATTGCAAATGGTAAATTCATGTGATCATTTCATTAGTACTTGCACTATGCTTCGTTAGAAAATACAATCGGCCATTAGACATGTGCTGCTTTGAATGTTTTTTGAAGGAGGTGATTCTCTCAAAACTCCAAAATACACTAGATGGCAGCAAGAAAACTCTTCCAAATCAAAAAACAAGAGTCCATTCGACCTGGTGTACAGGAAAATCAACCAAGCTGGATCTGCATTCTAGTTTCAAACCAATTAAGGCAAAATTGAAAAATAGCCCATCCAGTTTTGGGCAGAAGAAAACCAAATAAATGCATTAGAAAAAAAAGGCTAAAGCTTACTTTTTGTGAAACTTCTAGCTAAGCCCTCTCTGGATTCTTTTTTATTTCCACACGTCGCCAGTCTAGCTAAAAATATAAAAAATATATTTTCACTTGTAAGTGGATCCCACATGCCATAGATGTGAAAAATATGAGATGAAGACCTTACATGTGGGTCGTATATATACCCTAAACCCGAAACCACTTTGGGAGAGAGGAGATTAACGGTTTTGGACCTAGATGACATCCAAAGCCAAATTTGTTAGAGACCTCGATTTCTTTCTAGTATTCTAATAAGTTCGGAGACCTAGTATGTAACACACCTTGCCAAATTTGAGGACTGCCTATATATTTTACTTTAATTAAAAAGTGAAATCATTGGTGGCTCTTATATCATTTAGGTCCACCAACTTTGTAGTTGGTTCAACAATGTATACTTAAAGTATGTGGGGCTTTCTTTTTTAAATTTGATATGGGGGGATTTTGAACATGTTGGCCTGCAGTGATGTTACGCTGAGGTTTCGGGATGCTCTTCTCACTGTAACTATGTACACAGGTGGTTGTAAATGGAAACAAGTGGTGCAAACGCACATCTACGAAGGTGAGGACAGTAGTCGCTTTAGGCCGGGAGCGATGACTTCCATAACTAATTTGTTTATCTACAAGCTAAGTATGAATGCACGGTGAGTTTTCTTTAATCCTTATCTTGAGATTGAAATCGAACACCTACGACGTCACCACCGGCTACTAGCTCTCCTCTCGCGCTCGCTACCAGCAGTATAAATACCGTCTGGCTACTCGCCACAGCTCATGCATCAGATCGAGAGCTAGCACACATAGCGCATAGCACCACATAATCAACACTACACAGTTCATCGATCGATCGGCAATGGCGTACTCACTGAAGCTAGCCAGCCTTGCTCTAGCCTTGGTGTCCATCGTCGTCGCTGCCACCATGCCACCGTGCGCGGCGCAGAACTCGGCGCAGGACTACGTGGACCTCCACAACACGGCGCGCGCCGACGTGGGCGTCGGCCCTGTGTCGTGGGACGACACCGTGGCCGCGTACGCGTACGTGGCACTTGCAGCTTAATCGTTTTTTTACATCAAGATATATCAAGCCACCATTTCAACTAGGAAGGAAGGCGCGCTCGCCGCCGCGCCCGTGTTGGGCCTTGCTTGTTTGGCTCTTTTTTATCGTGCCTGTGTAGCGGTACGCTGAATAGGCTGACATCAGGGAAAGCATAAGCTCACTACGCTGCGCCCATGCGTTGGCTGTATATGTGATTGTTTCATCACAAACTGAAGGAGACCAAAGTAAAACATGATATAGCAAATCTTACACTGTATTTAGGGACAAACAATACACTGAAAATTACATTGCATAAACACATAAAAATAGAAAATAATTAGAGAAACCTGGTAGGTTTTGGATCCTAATAAAAACATGCACGGTAACCAAAGGAAATGAACATCATGAAATGATCCGCGTGATAGACAATCAGCCCTAGTCCTAGGTACAAAATTCATGAAATTTGAACATGTCATACATGTAGAGGACACGTTCAATTTAAAGATCAGAAGGTAATACAAAATGACACCATCATGTGAGTTGATTGTCAAATACCTATATGAAATAACAGACTATTGATGTAATGACCTCAAGTATTTCCGATTCTGAATTTGTAGACCTTCTCTGCTTGATGATCCTTGAATTCTCAAAATTCCAATAGGTGGATCAAATGTTCCATCCAATGAGTATCTGTTCAAAGTAGAAATAAATTGTATCAATGACACTGTATGTTATGTTTTGTGCCCAGCTTACTCAACAGGAGCATCAACTAATAGTATAGTAGCAGCTGATTCACTTTTTAAGAAAATAGGAGCCGAATGGCAAAGCAGCAAATCAGGTGCTGATTAGTAGCCTATATAAATGAAAAAAATGTAACTGAAGTTATTGTTCTGATTGTGGACCTAACAATGGGTACCCTGCAAATAATATTTGTTCTTAGTGAAGAAAAATTCATCGGTAACAACAGTATTTCACCTAAGGCTGATAAGCGAACTTTGATCTTACCTAATTGAAGTAGCAAGGCTTAATCACCAGGAAATTAGCTATGGCAAATGTCCCAATATTTCAGAAAATAGTTTGTGTATAGTTACCTGATTTTACCCGACAACATATAGTTTACTTTGTTGCCTACAAAGAAGTAACTGAGAGGAGATTGAGTAAATGTTTGTATGTGCATGGCACTGCACTAAAGGTTAATTTATGAAGGTGCGTGAATTATTAAATCATGCTTAAACCATTCATTCAAAGGAGCCGCAAGAACAATGACGATTGCCTTTGGAATCAGGTAAGATCCAGGCTTTCACCCCAGCCATCTCCTTTCATGTTTACTTTGTCTAATAAACTCGTAAGGCAGGAAACTCACATGGGGAAAATATTGAAGGCAGAGCCATAATTGTAGACATCAAGTAACAATCGTATTTGCAGGTTTTAATTTTGCATACATCATTATAAATTGCACGTGAGAGCTGACTAAATAAGTAACAGAGCCATGGGAAACTTATGATATGAGATGGAGTACTGCGCCCGTTTTGATCATGCGTTAACATAAAGGTACAAAGAACAGGCTGAGCAATGGACATGGCACCAACATTGCATTACCTTTATGTATCAATTGTTTCATCTAGTGATAGTGGTGGTCATCTACCTTTTCAGCCTGGCCACTATCTGTGAAGAGAGGCTACAAACAACAGTCAGCTTGTTAAGTCCTTGGATACCTAATACAGTAATAGGAATTGAAGAAGCGAGGTAAAATTTAGAAGAGGAAATGATAATTCAAGTATTATAGATAAACTCGTTAAAAATCTAAAGAGAGATGGTTATAGCTGCATAATACCTTGAATAATCCTGAATACTCATGCAGCTCAATTAGAAAGTGTACCCTTACATTTCTCATTGTTTCCATTATTTAGGAGGAAAAATGAGTAAGCTTATTTAATTGCGCAGAAGCTCAGTCAGTTAGTTGTGACCCTATTCATGGCAAACCCAAAAATATTACTGCAAGCAAAAGATGAATATTTGAAAGACTAATCCTTTTGCCAAAAAAGATGGAGATGGATTACACTTGCCTCTTACTGCAAAGTGCAAACCAAATGATGAAACTGAATCGTGGTTGCATTCTACCCACTGTAGTAAGCTCTTAAAATAGCAGCGTCATCCCCAACTCAATGGATGGGTAAGCAAATCATCGAATACCTTTGAGGCATTGACCATGTCTTCATATTGATCATGAGTTCAGCCGCTATTCATATTCATCATGAGTTCAGCCGCTACGATGAGAGGATGGACAAAATAGCAAGGAGGGCGGACGTAATGCTCTGGCTTCAATCAACGAATCTCACGATACAGGAGGTGGTGGCTACCATTAAAAAAAGGGAGGAGAGAGAGCAAGTGAATACATGAACCTGTGGTTCACCTGGAGGTTGCCGATGCCAGGCACTGTGGAGGTGGTCAGGGAGGTGAAGGACATGGCGGGCCTGGATCCAACGGAGGAGCCCTCGCCGAAGTCGTTGCTGGCGGCAAGACTGCAGGTTGCTCCGCTCCCCCCACATTGCGAAGCTCGTGCTTTAAACTCCGCACTCTTCTGAGTGAGGGCCCCTTCCTATCGCGCCAGGGGATGAGCGAGGAGAGGGGTGTGGACAGCACCGCCATCGGCAGCGGAAGGGGAGGACGCGGCGAAGGAATAGCGTCAGTGCCAAAGCAAACCAAATGCCGCGAAGAGTAGAGGATGTAGCGACGAACCCGCGGGACCGCGGCAGCGGCGCGCAGCAGGTCCGCCGGCAGAGCGTGTAAAGAAGATAAAATGCAGTGGCCAACATGCCGATCAACTGGATCGGCTTCAGTTTATATAAACACAATTACAGTTCAGATCCGGATTTACCGGTCACGTTCTAACGGTCAGCGCATGAGTGTGGTCACCGTGATCCTATGGACTCGGACGCACACTCAACTAATTACATGAACGTTGCATACACCGTTACAACAGATAGCGTTTAACAGTCTCCCTCAATCACAACCTCGTTCCTTCAGGTTGAGATTGCTGCAGTTTGAGTTGAACGGTGCTCTTGACAGGGCTTTTGTAAACACATCTGCCAACTGATCCTTTGAGGTGATGTACCTTACTCGTAATGCCTTGCGTGCTACTTGCTCTCTGACGAAATGGAAGTCCACTTCAACATGTTTGGTTCGTGCAAGGAAAATTGGGTTTGTAGTCATATATGTTGCTCCTATATTATCACACCAGAGTACAGGAGCATGGATCTGTCGAATTCCCAACTCATTCAGTAGTGACTGAACCCATATCAGTTCTGCAGCAACGTTGGCAATTGCTTTGTACTCTGATTCAGTGCTAGACCTTGACACTGTCTGCTGCTTCCTGGAGCTCCAAGATATAAGATTTGATCCAAGGAATACAGCAAATCCACTGGTTGAGCGCCTATCATCTGGACAGCCTGCCCAATCTGCATCTGAGTAGGCAGCCAACACCTCATCGCTGCTTTTCTGAAAGTTCAGACTTCTATTCACAGTTCCTTTCACAAATCTGAGAATCCTCTTAACTGCTGACCAGTGACTGTTGGTAGGTGACTGCATAAACTGACATACCCGATTTACAGCAAATGAAAGATCAGGTCTGGTTATCGTTAGATACTGTAATCCACCAACAACACTTCTATACTGATATTGTGCTTCTTCTGTCAGTGCAGTCCCTTTATCTTTGCTTAACTTCTCTGAGGCAGCCATAGGTGTTGAAATGGGTCTACAATTTTCCATTTTTGCCTTCTTTAGTAGATCTTGGGCATACCTTCTTTGAGACAGAAGTAGACCACTACCTTTGTTCGGCACAACTTCTACACCCAAGAAGTACTGAAGTCTTCCTAGATCCTTGACAGCAAATTCTTGCATTAATTTCTTGATGAGCTTCTCTGTAGCGCTTGGCTTGGAGCTGGCGATCATAATATCGTCAACATATATTAGAATATACATTGTCAATTCCTTCTCTTTTAGGATAAACAAAGATGTATCTGATCTTGAGGAATGAAAACCAAGATTTTGCAACTGCTTAGTCAGCCTAGAATGCCATGCTCTTGGTGCCTGTTTTAACCCATATAGTGCCTTCTTTAGCTTACATATGAAATTTGCAGGAGCTTCCAAACTCTCATAGCCCGGTGGTTGTTTCATATACACCTCTTCTTCAAGTACACCATGCAGAAAGGCATTTTGAATATCTATCTGTCTCAGAGACCACCCCTTAGATACTGCAAGGGAGAGAATGGTCCTCACTGTTGTTGGTTTTACTACTGGACTGAAAGTGTCCAAGTAGTCTACTCCATACCTCTGCTTGAAGCCTTTGGCTACCAACCTGGCCTTGTATCGATCAATTGATCCATCTGGCTTTCTCTTTATCTTAAACACCCATTTTGAGTCAATCAGATTTACTCCTTTCTTTGGCGGCACCAGCTCCCATGTCTGATTCTTCAAAAGAGCATTATATTCAGAGTCCATGGCTTCTTTCCATTCACTGTACTTCATGGCTTCAATATATGACTCAGGTTCTTTGTTTGAACAAATTTGTGCAATTGCTGTGTACCTCACAGTCCCATCTGTGAACTCCTTGGGCTTGTGAATATTGTTTTTCAACCTGGTCATCATCGGATGAACTGGCTGTTCTGGGACCTCCTGTGTTTCTGGAACTTGTTGCACCTCAGTTTCTTCTTGTGCACCTGACTGATTGGTAGTACCTGTAGCTTCAACACCAGTTTGATCAGTAGAAGCAGCCACAGGGCTAGTAGGCCCATCATTAGTTGGTGAATCCTCTATTACTGGACTGCTCGGCTGACTAGGAGTAGGAGAGCTAGGAGATGGGCCTGTTGTCAGATTTTGGTCAGTTAGGAATTCTTCAGTGTAGAGATTGGTGCATGTAGGCAAAAGGATAGGTTGTTGAGCTGTTTGAGTTGGAGAATTAGACTGAGCTGATGGACTTTGAAAAGGGAATACACTCTCATCAAATTTTACATCCCGAGAGATGTATACTCTCCCAGTTTGCTGATCAAGGCACTTGTAGCCTTTGTGGCTAGCACTGTACCCAACAAACACACATTCTTTTGATCTTAAACTCAATTTGTTGGAATTGTAAGGTCTCAGATTTGGCCAGCATGCACACCCAAAGGCTTTTAGGAATTTATAATCAGGATTTGTACCTAGCAGCTTATGCAGAGGTGTGTCTCCCTGAATCACACGGCTAGGGAGTCTGTTGATCAGATAACATGCTGAATGAAATGCTTCATCCCAGAACCTTATTGGCATGAGAGAGTCGGCAAGAAGAGAGAGACCAGTTTCAACTATGTGACGATGTTTTCTTTCAACTAGGCCATTTTGTTGATGAGTATGTGGACTGGAAATTCTGTGAGCAATGCCTTGCCTACTGAAGTGCCTATGTAACCTATGATATTCACCACCCCAGTCCGATTGGACAGAGAGGATTTTCTTGTCTAGGAGACGTTCAACGTGGGTTTGGAACTGGAGAAAGGTAGACTCAACATCAGATTTCTGCTTGAGAAAGTAAATCCACACAAATCTGCTGTAATCATCAACGAAACTTACATAATATTTGAAACCGTTTACAGAGGTTTTGGCTGGTCCCCACACATCTGTGTGAACTAGCTCAAGAGGACTCGATGAGGAATGAACTGAAATTGGAAAAGGTAACTGATGTGCTTTGGCTTGCTGACAAGCACTGCACACACTAGAATCTTTATTGTTGATTACAGCAAGATCAAATTTAGTTACTATTTGATGCACTACAGGAGCTGCCGGATGCCCAAGTCGTCGATGCCAAAGATCCATGGGTGCTTTGACTGACGAAAGAGCTTGGTGAGTAGATTTATTTGGCAGCTTGTAGAGACCATCTTCGCAAGTTCCTTTAAGCAGAATACTCTTCGTTGCTCGGTCCTTGACAAGAAAATAGCTAGGATGAAATTCTATGTAGGCATTGTTATCAGTGGCTAATTTGTGGACTGAAAGTAGATGCCTATTGATTTTAGGCACATGCAGGATATTTTTCAGAAGGATAGGATAATGAGCAGTAGCAATAGTTGAATTACCAACATGTGTAATGGGCATACCTGCTCCATTAGCCGCTTGTACTCGATCATTGCCGGTGTAGCGTTCTTTGGTTGTCAGGCGCTCCAGGTCATGTGTGATGTGATCAGTGGCACCGGAGTCAGCGTACCAGTTGGTGTCGACGTTGTAGCTGTTGTTGGTGACTGCAGCTGCTGCGACCTTGGCATCAGGGGCGACATAATTTTGATCAAAGCGATGAAAGCACCTGGATGCGTCATGGTTGTCGCGGAAGCAGATCTGACAGGGTGGCCTCTGTCCTTTGCCGTTACCACGGCCACGGCCATTGTTGTCTCCTCCTCGCCCAGTGGTACGGTTTGCTTGGTTCGCCTGAGGGCCGCCATTGCTGTGTTCATGCCTTAGCTCAAAGCTGAGGAGGTGAGCGTAGACGTCGCTCACCGTGGAGATGTCCGCCCGGGTGGTGAGGCTGGTGACGATGGGGTCGTACTCTGAAGGTAACCCCTGGAGCAGATAGGCGATCACCTCGTCGTCTTCGAGTCGCTTGCCGATCACAGCAAGTGTGTCAGCAAGCCCCTTCACCTTGCGGAAGTAATAGGTGATGGAGAGGTCCTTCTTCTGGATCGTCGCGAGCTACATCCTGATCTGCATGATCTGGGCGCGTGAGGACGCGGAGAACGCCTTCTCGATGGCGCACCATGCCTCTCTGGCAGTGGTGCATCCAACAACTTGAGCTAGTACCCCATCATTCAAGGATGAAAGCAGGGCACTCATGACCAGCTGATCCTGTTGATACCACGGATCAAACGCTGGGTTCACCACATGGGTAACATTACCGTCGGCTGCAGTCTCTGTGAGTGTGGGCGACGGCTGCGGAATGGAGCCGTCGATGTATCCCATGAGCCTTTGGCTTCTTAGGTAGGGAAAGAGCTGCATCGTCCACAACAGAAAGTTCTCACCGGTGAGTTTGACGGTGACCATCTGATTGAAGGATGGAACAGAGATGATCCCAGCGGCTCCCGTCTGGTTGGTGTTCGTCAGCGACATGGCTGTGACGGTGTGCGGTGGAACTGCGACGGCGTGGGCTGAGTGGCTTAGCGGATAGCTTTGCGTGGAAGGATCACTGCTCTGGTACCATGTAAAGAAGATAAAATGCAGTGGCCAACACGCCGATCAACTGGATCGGCTTCAGTTTATATAAACACAGTTACAGTTCAGATCCGGATTTACCGGTCACGTTCTAACGGCCAGCGCATGAGCGTGGTCACCGTGATCCTATGGACTCGGACGCACACTCAACCAATTACATGAACGTTGCATACACCGTTACAGCAGATAGCGTTTAACAGAGCGGCGGCGCCGCGCCACACTCCTCCGACGCCGTGCCTCGGCCGTCCGCCGCCTGCCATGCTGCTCCTGCTCCGTCCCGCGCCCCCGCCTCAGCCCGGCCGCGTCCCGCCACGATGCCTCCTCCGCCCGGCTCCGTCTCGTCGCGGTCCAGCGCACGCGGGTGCGAGGCCCCTGACGTCCACCTTCCCTCCGCCACCGGCCGCGGCTCGGAGCGCATGCAACCTCTTTCTCCCTGCCACCGTCGCCCGACGCGTCCCCTGCTCTCTCCGTCGCCCTCTCCTCTGCTCTGAGGTCGCCAGATCCACCGCGGTGCAACGCTCCGCGCGGCGTGCATTCGTGCGGTGGGGAGGCCGAGGGCGAAACGACGCGGTCGGAGCGGAGTGCCGCCGCGGCGGAGAGGCGCGCTGCGGCGACAGGGAGGCTGAGGGCGGAGCGTATAGGAGAGGGGAGCGAAGCTGACAGGATGGCGTGTATGAATGTCCAATCGGGTTTTTTTTTCGCACACACGCGCTTCTTGTGGCTGAGCACTGCCCACGCGGGACATAGATAGTGGAGCACGTGGCGTGCGCGGATTTGTCAAGAGCGGCAGGACGCCTGAGAGAGCGCCCCCTTCCCTTGACGGACAAGAAGGAACATATTCCGATCCCCCGTATATATTTGGAATTCCTGCCCCCCCTGGAAATGTGTTTAGCCAGAAGCCACTGTTGACCGACCAAATGCACCATCTCTTTCCTCGATTTATTGATTACTTTGCTTATTCTAGAAAAACAAAACGACGACAAAGTCGCCGAGGTCGCCCTCGTTGCTACCGCCTATCATTATGTCACGAGCGAAAAGTTAAGAAAAATGAATGATTCTCATTGATATTACGATGGTTACACGTACATATATAGGTGACCAAAGGGTGGCTATACGTCACTTCGAAAAAGATTCCTGAAAGGGTGCATCTTCACCAATAGCAACCGCTAATGACATCACTAATTGGCTAATTGATCATTAACTATTATTTTTTAACACTCCCCTTTGATCAAATTGCACATTGAAACCATCGCATGATCATCTTATAATAAAGTTGAAAAAATCTCCTATAGTTTCCACATGAAGAGAAGAATTATTGCCATGAAAATCCTTAAAAACCAGTGGGGAAAATAAAAGATACACCATGTATTGTTGGATATGAACCCGATATGCCTAATATCGTCATCTTAAAAACCTCAGTGGGAAAAAATAGACGATATGACATATTTGATAATTCTTCTAAGTTTATGAAAGAAAAGAAGAATTATGGATAGAGCAAATCCCTCCTGTGTCATCAAAAATTGTACTGATCTCTTCTATGCCATCGAAAAATATACGTTTCCTTCTATGCCATTGGTTTCTATTTTTCGCTCCTGCTCCCTTCCCTGCCATCTCCATTAGTATCAAATCTTTTTCGTTTCCTTCTTCTATGCCATCGCCGTTAGTATCCAATCTTTTTCGTTTCCTTCTACACCGTTATCGTTACCAGGCGCCCGCTCCATGGCGTTTAGGCCACTCCACCCCACCGCGGCATGCCGTGCTCCGCTCCGCCCCACAGAGGCCATGGCGTCCCTCGCCCACGGCTGGCGCGGCCGGCTCGACGTCGCGTGTGGCCGGCGCCCTCGCGCGGCTGCACCGCTCCGCCGCAGCCATGGCGGCCGGCACGCCCGTCTCGCCCTCGCCCTCACCCGCCACCGGCGCTCCAGTCTCGCCCACACGCCGTGGTGAGCGACCCTCGCACGGCCGCTCTGCCCCGCAGCGGCCATGGCGGCAGATGCGCACTCGCCCTCGCGTGCGGCCGGCGCGGCCATCTCCCCCTCGCGCCGTGGTCTGCTGTCCTCGCACGGCTGCTTCGCCCCGCAGTGGGCCGGCTCGCCCTCGCGCTACGGCTGGCATGCCCGAGCCCTCGCGCGCGGCTATGGGGTCCACTTCCCACCGAGGCCCTCCCCCATTCCGGCGCGCCGGTGTCCCTCGCGCGCGGCCGCTCCCTGGCGCTGCGGCGGACGCGGCTCTCCCGTGCGGCCTATGCACGCGCTAACATCCGCTAAACGACGCATCTCCCGTGGGCCTACATGTTAGTCTTGATTCTAAGGGCTTAGTAAACGAATGGCACATAGGGGATAGAAAATAGAAATCCAATGGCGGAACCTCTAGTTTAAATGGCACATAAGGAATTTTTATAGATTCTAAGGGTATATAATTTGTTGTTGTCCATGCATCTTACATGCCTTGTATCATCTTTAAAAACCTCTATGGAAAAAATAGAAGATACGACATGTATCATAATGTTGATATTGCCTCATTAAAACTTGAGTTAAATGCACCAATGGTCCATCCAACTAATGCGGAGGTATGATTTAGGTCCACCAACTTACTTCGGGTACGCAAACTTTCTAAAGAGGCTCAAATTGTCACATAGCCCTTCGTTTTATATTTTATTTTTTGTTTAGCCCCCCGAAAATTTTCTTCTTCTCTCACCTGGCTCCTTGTCTTCTTCCCTCAACTCTCTCACAGAGCAGCATAACCCAAAGCCTGGCGTAGCGCCCGCCCACGGCTATTCGGGCACGCCGCTGCACCTCAAGCTCCCGTCGAGTGCCGGTGCTGCCGGCGCCGGTGCTGCTGGTGGTGATAGTGCTCGTGCCTCGCCGGTGGTTCTGCGCGGGCGGGGTCCTGACGGCCACCAACTAGGGGAATTGCACCAGTCACTTGCAAGGGGAGGAAGGAGAGAGAGAAGGGGTTGCTGGCGCGCGGTGGTTCCGGCGCCGTCCGTGATGGACTCCGGCAATAGCGAGAGCCTCCAGTTGTCCAGCAGCGGCGACGACGACTTCGACCCGTAGGGCGGGGGAGCGGCCATCGACTCCTCCCCGCTCTCCGTGCTCCTCAGCTAGCCGCCATCACCCTCGGATGCCGTGTTCTCACTCCACGGCCCCTACTTCGACTCCAAGACTTTGCATCGTCCGCGCTGCCTCCGCAGCAGTCGGGTACTTGGTCATTAGGGCCATTCGCAAGCGCCACGGGCTGCCCTCCTCATCATCTCCATGCGTCGCGCACCCTGATGCCAGCCCGGGCGCGCGGCAGCTACCTGCTGACATAGGCCCAGTCGTGGGCGCGGCAGCTCAGGCGAGCCAAGGGGTGGTGCCTCCACAGTGAAGCGCCTAGCCGAGCTGTTCTAACCAGTCAAGCACACTTGGTTTTGTGATTATTCCACGGTAATATGTCCATATATACATATATTTATATGTAAAAAATAAAAAATATATAATCGTGCCGCGCCGGGCCGGCACTGCGTGCCTTGGCCTCGGCCCAGGCACGGCACGCCACGACTAACCGGGCCGTGCCTCGTGCCGGCCCGTTGGGCATGGCCCATATGGCCATCTATAGGACGCACGCGTCGTGCCAAGCGCCTACCACCATGCACACCACCGACACCTCCAACTTTTGCACTATGGTGCAGGAGTTCACGGGCATCCCGTCGCCACGACGGAGGATGTGCACTCGGTGTCGAAGGAAGAACCGAAGAGGACGACACATCACACGCACTCGAACTTGAGGAATGGCGGTCGTCGGGTGGCCTGGCCCTCCTTGGCGGCCTGCGTCCCAGTCGAGTTAGGACGGCGTTGGGAGGCGAGTAGGAGGGGGTCTAAGGCCTAGCTGGGTGCGGAAGCTTGGTGAGTGGCGGTAGAGGATGGACAACGGTGGAGGACGGGCACGGAAGCTGGGCCGAGCATGGGAGAGGTGGGGCACCCTGGCAAGAGGGGGAGGGCGTCCCGCAGCCATGACAGCCCTGGGAGACAGTGGCCTTCAGCAGCGGTGGCCTAGGGTGGCCCCGACCAGACGGCGGAAGTGGAGGGTGCCGAGAGAGGGCAGAGGTGGTTGAAGCAACGGTGGATTTGGGTGAGGAGAGGGCGATGATAGCGGCTAGTGAGGTCCTAGCAGCGGCGGCGACAAAGGGATAGATGGGTCCCAAGGGTACATATGAGATGGTGAAAAGAATTTAGGGGCTAAATGAAAAACAAAACATAAAATGGAGGGGTATGGACAAATTTGAGCTCTTTAAATGTTTGTGTTCCCTAGAAATACACTTTCTAAGTCAGTAGACCTAACTGATACCTCCTGCGTAAGTTAATGGACCATTGGTGTATTTAACTCTTAAAACTTTGTATGAGAAATCAAGAGGAAAAAAACTCATACAAAAAAAGAGTATAATATTGTTGAAGTTTAAACAGACAGGGTCCCTCGACTTGGCTCTTTTTGGGGTAGTAGGGTGAACACTTGCACCAGGTCACGCGAGTCAGGCGAGGGTCACCTGAATCAAAGGAGATGAGCGATGTATAGAGGTTCAGACCGCCGAAGCGTAATACCCTACGTCCTTTTGTGGTGACTCAATTGCTGTGGCTTGCCAAATACAAAGGGTGCTCCCCCAAGAAGGCGACCTCCCGAGCGAAACCTATCTAAGTGGTGCTCTCTCAGTGGAGTGTGCGTGTGTGCATCGCCCAAGTCCAACTCTTTGCCATGAGCTGAGCATCCCCTTTTATACTCTAAGGAGATGCTCCCTCTACACAGAATGTTCCTTTGTCTCGTCTTCCTTGCTCCTGCCATATGGGCCCTCTTCTTGTCCTTCCTCGCCGTTGGGCCCAACTGTCATAGAGAAGAGGTAGCTTCTTCCTGAAGTATCCTGAGTCTCCACCAAAAAAGTGCACAGTTCCTGCCACTATCACCATCCTCAGAATGACGGTGCTAGGCAGAACAGTGGCAGTGATGGAGGTACAGTCGCCACTGTAACCGCAGGCGTGACAGCCTGGTGGGACAAGTCGGTCAGAACACATCACAACGGAGACGTGCGCCCATACCAGGTGCTTGCCCTGCCATAAATGTGGGTCGTGGGTGTCCTTATCCTCTCACGCTGTCCTTTCGTATACTCACCTCACCGATCAATGGGTCCGCAGCCGAAGCATTATAGGATAGGTGAACCAGCCTGCGGTCGGCTCGGGTGCTCCCGCCTAGGGCTAAGGCTCAATCTAAGGGCGCCCCCATATTGGATCTCAAAAAATAAATGTTGTACTGTTACATACTGTAGACAGAATGATGGGTAATTAGAATAAGTGATGGGGATGAGAGATTGGGGAATGGGTGGAGAGAGCCTAATAGGTGCACGCCACGTATTCCCTATCGGGGCCTCACCTGGAGCCCCGTCAATGGCTTACCGAGGTATGACACGTGCGGCGCTGGCTGCCTTCCTCCACCCGGGGGCTTGCTGGGCCTACCATGGGCCGCACCCGGCCATCTGACTATAAAGGAGTGTGTGATTCTTTGTGTAGCAGGACTGTGCTTCCTAAGTCAGCCTTAGCGTGGCGCTGATAAATATGATGTTTAAATAAGTTTTTTTTTTGAAAAATAGGGAGAGAGTCAAAATTACGAATGATGAATACATGTACATATATAGATAACTAAAGGATGGCTATATATTCTTTCGGGAAGATTTCTGAAAATGTGTCTCTTCACCGATTGCAACCGCTAATGACATCACTAATTGGATAATTGATCATTAACCAATATTTCTTAACACATTATACACAACGCATGCATCACACAGATCGATACACGTACACACAGAATTAATATACTGCCACGAATCTCTCAAATAAAGCAGCTAGCCAGCTAGGCTTCATCAAATCATTGTACGTGCAATGGATTACTCCTGTAATAATAAGGTTGTGTGTTTAGCCCCTCCTGGTGTTCGCCATGGCCATGGCGGCGGCCACCGTAGACCCGCACAACGTTGTGGCGCGCGACGTCGGCCCGTGGCGGCGTTTGTGCAGGCAGAGCTACGCGGTGCAGCGGCAGGGCGACTGCGCGCAGCAGCACTCCGGCGAGAACATCTTCGTGGGCGGCTGGCGCCGGCAATGACTGGAGCGCGTTGGACGCCGTCGAGCAGTGGGTGGCCGAGAGAGGCAGTACTACGACTACCGACACCAACAGCACTGCGCCGAGGGGCAGACGTGGGCGCCGCGACTACACGCAGGTGGAGGTGGTGTGGCGCGAGTCCCCCGCCGTCGGCTGCGGCCGCGTCGTCTACGACAACGGCGGCGTCTTCATCACCTACAACTACAGCCCCGCCGGAAACATCATCGGACAGACAAAGCCCCTACTAGCTAGTTCCTCCTATACTCCACGTGCATAGGCAGATGCGCATTGTGCGCGTGCGTGCTGAAAAACGTCGTATGTAGAATAATCAATTGAGTGGCATGATGAATGAATGAATAATGTCATGTGATTTCGCTGATTGATCGATCAATCGCCTCATTTTGTTTATCGTTTTTGGGTTGTGGTGCGCTGGCCCCATTTCAATGAAAAACTTAAGAACTATAGAGAAAAGTCCGTTTTACAATCCCGAAACCGGTCAAAAAGTCCGATTTTCAACCTAGTGGTACAAAATCGGATAACATGCGTTCTCAAACTCGAACTGGCCACAAAGTACGATTTACAACCCCGAGCATAGTTGAAGGCAGTTTTTCGAACGGTTTCATTGATGTGGCACGTGGGAACCCGCATGTCAGCGCGTTCATTTTTTATTCTCTCTCAATGACACGTGGATCCCACCTGTCATTCCTCCCTCCGTGGCCTTTCCCCTCCCTTCCCCTCGCCGCACGCAAATGGTCACCTAGGCGTGCGAGGCCACCGCGCCGCTCAATGTCGCACTGCCTCCGCGCCTCACTGAACCTCGCGGAGGATTAAGAAATGGAGGTACTACTAAAAAAAGACTCAAAAAGTACAGATTACGCAGGCAGCTTAAAAGAATGCGTACAAGTACGTCATCACACTTAGTTATACGCTTAGATCCTATGAGATCGAAACGGCAACTCGATTCATAACACAATTAATTTGAGGTTTTGAGCACACGGTTTAAACTTGGGACAAGATCCTCTGCAGTCGGTTGAAGTCATCGCATCTGCACCGTCCGCTGCAATCCAACGCCTTGCTAGCGCCCACCAAGCTCCACCCCCTACAATGTGCTGGGATCTCGGCCCCATCAGAGCCCAACGTTTCCTGCTGCTCGCAGCTCCGCTCGCCTCCGCGTACGGTTACCACGAATTTCCTCGCTGCCTGGACTCCGGATCGAGCCGTGCCTAGCTGCTGGCTGCGGCCATGTACATCGCGTTTCGTTTGGGGAGCCCTTCCATCCAGAGATTTTAACTTGTGGAAGCACAGCGCTGGCACTTTTTTTTTCACTTTGACCCCTCTCTCAACAATTTTTCACAAATAATTCCTTCCCAAAACTACTTGTGCGTCATGACCCCGCAGCAACACACTGCAGCGCGCTTGTGGTGCCGCAAGCCTTGCCACACTGGCAAGTCTCGCCCGCGGACTGCCAGCGTGGAGGGGGCGTGGGCCCACACTGCGGCGCCACATGCAGCTACGGCGCTAGGGCCTATGGCGCCGAGGCTCATATGGGCCGACCAGGGCCGCGACCTAGGCCAATAATCGGGTTTTTCTGCGGCGCCGCACTGCGGCGCCAGGATCAGTGGCGCCGCAGGCCTTGCGGCGCTAGCGTTGGTGGTGCCGCAGAAGCAGAACAGATGTTTTTAGTTTCCTGCTCCTACTATTTTGCCTGTTTTCTGGTTTTTGTTCGTGCTGTGTGCTGTTTTGCCTGTTTTCTGCTCCTTTTTCGTGATGTTTTCCGATAAGTGTTCCCTACGTTGTGTGAAAGGTTTTGTAATAAAGCGATTAGCGGTTTTGATTTTTTAAGCGGTATTTTTTAGTTACAGCATTGATCGAGGACAAATGTTTATGCAGATAATCATACAAAAACATCCGGTCCATAGGCATCCATGACATCGAAGACAAAATGAACCTAACAACCCATGTGTCAGAACCCTACAATCCTACCGCCCGCCTAGGGTGTACTTGTTGAGGCGACGTCGAGTCCTGCCAGAGTGCGTGTCGAGCCTGTTCCCCATGTCCGATGCGTCAGGAGCCGCCTACGCCTCCGCTGCCGAGGAGGAGGTCCGCTCGTACCCTGTCAATTCGAGTAGTTAGTTTAGTAGAGCAATGTCGAGAACTTGATGGGTACGAATAATATAAAAAAAACATACCGCCTCGGCGTCATGCTGCCTCTGTGTCAAGGGTGGCGCGTTGTCCAGCTAGCTACCTAAGATGACGTCTGGACCAAGGGCCCCACCCTCATCGTCTTCGTCGTCGTCGTCGTCCTCATCGTCGACATCGCTCTATCCGAAGGTAGGGGAATGACCTACCTAGACCTAGAGCTCCACGCCTGGAAGAAGAGGCACTAGCAGCGTCCCGTTGCTGAGGAGGGACGACAACTGCATGGTAGCACCTGATCTTCCTAGACAGCTTGCGGTAGTGGCGGGTAACTGTCTATATGAAGGACTTGAGGGCGCCACTGGGTCGTGGTCCAACTTGAGCAAGGACTGTACCCGCCTCGTTGGAGAGCCAGGCCAACTACTGAACCTGTAATGAAGAATGAATTAGGTGACAGAGATAATAGGATGCGTCATGGGATATGAGAGGAAATAGCATTGTACCACGTAGTCTTGTAAGGGCGCTCTCTCTGGCTGGACTCCTGTGCGAGTAGTGGCGTCGTACTCGTCGACCTCGTCCGAGTCGATGTCGCCAATCGGCCGGTGGTCCTCGGTAGGTCGTAGCCTAACCCGCGACACTCCCAGCAGCCAGCGGATGTACTCCTTGAAGTAGGTGTCCTCATGGGGCGCACCTGAATCGACCAAGTCAGCTTCCTCGCGTCCCACCTGCCAGTGTGGAGGATGCACCAATTGAGCTCGCTGTAGCGGCCCTGTTTCGTGACCTTGCGTAGCGACAAGAGAACTGATGTAAGTGCACATGCAAATATCACATAGAAAAATATTGCACATTATTTTTAGAAACCTACTTGTGGAGTGCCTAGTCTGTAGGGACCGTCCGCGGCGGTACGACCTGCCTCCGTCCAAATTGCCAGAGCACACGGCAGGAGATGTGGTACTCCACCATGACGAAGTAGACGAGGGGCACGACAACCCTCCAAAGGGACCCGTCCCTGCAGCATAGTGGGCTCAAGTCTGCCTCTTCTATCTTGTCGCGATAGTACGGCGTCCACTCAACCTAACAAATGAAATACAAAGTCAGGTCCATCAGGTTTGTCACGGCAAGCGGTTGGAGCCAACGTGATACAATTAATTTGTAGTACCTGGTGGTGGGCGATGCAGTCCAACTCGTTCGTGTACCTGTTATACCTCCGATCAATCCTCCCATGAACGGCCTCCGCGCCAGTCCAAAACCAAAAGACGGTAGGCCTGCAGTCCTCGAACTGCCACTCCTACCGTTGGAACAAAAGTCATATATTAAGAATCCATCGGAAAAATTCATATATTAAGAGGCATAACATAAAGACTTGGTTTACCGAGACTTCTCACCGCAAAGTTCTCCCGATCGGCAGGCGCTCCCAGCTCCACACCTATAGGAGGTAGAGGCACCCATCGATGCTTGAGGCCTTCTGCTGGTGACGACAGCCATCGCACAGCTATCGGTATAGGTGGCCCAAGGTACACGAGGCCCAGTTGTAGTTGGCGATGGTGTGCCATGGCTGAGCCAAAATAGGGAGGAGCGTGGAGGCCATCGTGTCCCCTAACGAGTCGGGCAGCAGGAAACACGCCAACAGGTACCAAAGCCAGGACCTAGCATACCGCTCCACCTCTTCCTCCCCTGTGTCCGGCGGGCACACCTCAAAGTGTTGTCGGAGCCACCCTGTGGTGATACCGGACGTCCTCCTGCAGGATACCATACGAATAAAGTTAGTGTGGCATGATTGATCCATACATGCTGAATTGAACACAGCTGCAGATTACTTACATGCTACGGTCCCTGCAGCACGCACCGGAGGTGCAACATTGAACAAGGCGTTAACTTGACCAGGCCCGGCCATGGGATCCAACCTCCTATCACCGGCGCTCCGTTCACGGGGAGACCCAAGATCATCACCGTGCCCTCTAGGGTGACGGTCATCTCTCCGCACAGCAGGTGGAAAGTGTGGATCTCCGGCCTCCAACGGTCCACCAAGGTCGTCAACAGCGCGGGGTCCTAACGGTAGGAGTGCCTGGTCTGTGACCACCCGAGCAAGGTGCAGGAGGCCTACCTCCAGGATGTAGGGGATGTACCACTCGTCCTACACCAGCAGGTGGGTGTGAGTACAAGCCCACAGAGGCAGCAAAACCTGAAAATTATATCAAAGATTAACCATATATCGACATTTGGTAACTGGCCTATATAATTTCCAAAAAAATGCATGGTTTTACCTCTCCTGCAGCGATACGTGGTGCATGGTGCTCTGCCTCGTACGCCGCCTCAAGAAGGGAGTACTGGGGTCCACCATCCTGCTAAGACATTAGACAAAATGTTAGAGACCGATACAAAAATATAATTGCTAGCGAACATTGTGCCATGAAACATTTTAATACGAAGATGGGATTAACAATTTGGCCTTTCAGTCTAAACTTGATGTCTCGAATGCAATCTAACGAGAGACTAAAGTCTAACTACAACACTAAACCTAACAATACTAATCCTAACACTAACCCTAACCCTAACACTAAACCTGACACTAACACTAACATTAGGCCTAAAATTAACAATAAACCTAAAACTATTAATTAAAACAATAAATCCTAACACTAGGAATCATACAAGAGGGTGATGACATTTCATACCTAGAGATGACGAGGTGACAAGCGGTGTTCTCGAGGAGGAGGAGGCGGCAATGGGGGTGGAGGAGGCGGCGCTGCAGGGGAGGAGGAGGCGCTCGTGTAGGAGGAGGCGGCGCTGGTGGGGGAGGCGGCTGCCGGAGGTGTAGGCTGGTTGGTGGGAGCGGCGACCGGCGCGGGGGAGGCGGCGGCCAGCGTGGGGAAGAAGGAGGCGGCATGGGTAGAGAGGGGAGGAGGCGAGCGGCGTTTGAGATGGAGGCGGGTGGGTCGCGACCCATATGGGCCATGGCGCTGCGGCGCCATAGGCCCTGGTGCCGCAGCGAGGCCCACGCCCCGCCACGCTGGCATCTATGGGCGAGGCCTGCCAGCATGGCAGGGCTTGCGGCAGCGCCGCAGGAGGGGTCATAGGGTGCAAATAGTTTTGCGAGGAGGTTATTCGTGAAAATTCTTCGAGGGATGGGTTAAAGTGAAAAAAAAAAGTGCCAGCGCTGCACGTATTCATGACAGGGGGACTGACGGCTGGCGACGAAAACAAAATAGCTTTATTAGGTTGGATGGATCGGATGGAGGCTCGGATGATTCTGGACATTGTGGTCCTATAAACCAAACAGGCTGATACTTCTCCTTCGGTCTCGAATCTCTTTTCTTTTTTAGTCATTGCTTGCGCGCTGCCAACCGCCATCGCAATGTCCATGGCCATGGCTGGCTGCTCTGCAGGTTCATGTGGAGGTTCATGCAGGTTCATGTGGAGGTTCGTGGTCTTGTGAAGATCGTGACTTAGTTCATCTCAATCCTGCTGGATTGCCATGAGCAAGTTTTCCTTGAGTTTTCCTCCTTCTTGCCCAAAGATTGCCATCTCACGAGATCTAAAATTCCCGCTGATCCCTTGGTCATTTTGCGTTGATCTCTTGGGAAAAGCTTTTGAATAGGGTCCAGATAGGCTGTGCAAAATCTCATGGAGATTGGACAAGATTTGGTCGGTTTTGGGTGTGAAAACCCCTTTCCTGTGACTCTACCGGATAATCCGGCAGGGCCACCGGACAATTTGGTTGCACCGGATAGTCCGGCAGTGCCCACTGGATAGTCCGGTGTTGGGACCTGCCCAGGGCTTCCCACCGGACAGTCCGGCAGAGGTCACCGGACAGTCCAGGTCCAGCCACTGGACAGTCCGGCTCTGCCAGGGTTGCAGCTGTGTTTTTTCTGTTTGCTTCTTCCGCTGTGTTTTTGCTTCGGTTCTTTTTGCATTCCCCACTTCCAGACCATTCTCTTTGCTTGTTGTGAGACAGTAAGTTGCACTTTGGTGTGGTGAGTGTCGTATGGTGGAATTTGCAAGATCAGTTGCCTCCGTGCTTGTGTTGAGTTGGCTCGCGGTTTTTCTCGTTTGGTGCGTATCCTCTCAATGGACAGCACCTTGCGCTACTAGACACGTATTTGTTCAGTAGATGGTGTCTAGTTCTTTCCTCAAGCACCTAGTTTCGGGGGTTGTGAGTTTGAGTTTTTAAGTGCTCCTATTCACCCCCCTAGTCGCACGTCTCGGTCCTACAGCCGGCACAGTTGTGTCCACGTTCTTCCCTGCCTCATTGGCCACCTGAATGTACCTAGATTTCCCACAGTGCCTACATATACTCAGTTTATCATCCTTCCTCTAAAATAGCATGCAGTTGCCAGGACAGACATGCCATCATCTTCTTCGCGAAATATAAGTTTTTCGGCAGCTTATGATCATATGGGAGAACCTCAGACATCAGTTTGGTGATGTCATTGAAGCAACTGTTCGAAATGTTCGAAATGTTGTGATCCGATTTTATCGCCATAAGCTTCGACACCGTATCAAGCACGGTCTTCTCAGGTATGATCATGCAGTTTCTCATCACCGGCTTCAAGCAGTAGATAGAATTTTTGCACCTCTGGCGGTGGCTGATTGTCCTCTTCTGGATCAAACACAAACCCCATAGCAAGGTCATTCAGCATATCCATCATGCCATCACAATTCTGCTGAGCTGGCTCTGAGATGTGATGGGCTTACTCTCCATGCTTACGCCATACAAGATTGTTAGGCATAAACCCAAATCTACATAGGTGTTCCTACATCACATGTCTGGTCTTGTACGAGCCATTCTTACATTCAAGGCACAGACATAGCATGACAGGACCTTTTGCCACCTTGAATGCTTGCTTCAAAAAATCCTCTGCGATTGCCTAGCCATTTCCTAGAGTGTGCCCCATTCTTTCTCCATCCTTCATACATAGCCTTTTGATTGTTGCCCATTTTTTAGGCTAAAGCACCAACCAAAATTCATCATGTAGTAGCGACACATGGCTTAGGTGACAACAAAGAACCCTACTAGGAAAGGCCCTAAACCCACCCGAGAATGGAGGTGGCCGCATGCGATTCGTGATGTGCCCGATGATTCGAACGAAATTTCGACAGCATAACCCCGCTGTTCTCCGAACGCATGCCTGTTCCTGGTGCGACGGAGAACAACTGGGTTATGCTGTCGAAATCTCGTTCGGATCATCGGACACGTCACGAATCACATGCGGCCACCCCCATTCTCCGGCTGTCCAAATACGTGGACAATCCCGAAACCACGCACATCACAAGTAATCCTATGTTTGGATCTAATGAAACTATACGATCCATGCATCATAGATTGTGCAATTTCATTAGGTCCAAACACCATCATAAATGCGATGTGCGTGCTTTCGGAACGGGTGACGCCTAGGGTTAGCTACTGGTTTGCGCATTAAACCCTAAAACTCTAGAAAATAATAGTAAAAAAATAAAGTGCTTAAACAAATAAACAGTAATCATATGCATCATAAATAGTAACAAGACAGTTTATAATCTCATGAAATAAATAAATAGTAAGAAAACAGTTTACCAATCACATAAAATGATTATTGAGCAAGATTGATTAATTTAAAATCTAATCTAATCATTAACCTATTTAACTCTCTAATAGCAATCCTACCACATCATTGAGAAATATATAATCAACAAGTGTTAGCCGCTTGTGGTAATTGGGTTAATCAACAGCTACATCATGACTAATCAAAACCAATGAGGCACCAACTAATTGAAAGACTAATTCGTCGGTTTTAGACATGGCCGACGAAACAATCAATATATAATAACCTAATCACACTACTCAATACTTGTCAGCCGAAAAAGTGGCCGACGAAACAATCCACATCTATATAACAAACAATACATAGAGTGCTACCTTTGTTGCTTATGCTCGATCCGGCGTCGGGAGGCAGGACAGCAGCAGGGAGGGGGGGCGTCCAGAGTCGCGCGTGAGGGGACCGGCGGCTGGGGTGGTGCCGTGGAGAAGCTGGGCGACGCCGGCGCGGGCGCTGCGGGTCACGCGCAACCGTGTCGGCCGGCCTGCGCGCGGGGCGAGGGCGGTAGTTGACGCCACGAGCAGGGACCGGGGGTGGCAACGCCGGCCTGCACGGGGGGCGGCGGTGCCGGGGCCGGGGCGCCAGGTGCCGGTGTGCGTGGGGCGCCGGGCGCCGGAGTGAGCGGGGCCAAGGGCAGGAGCGGGGCCGGGCACTAGGGCGGCGGCGCCGGCGACGCTGGATTGCTCGGAGGCTGGGGACTGGGGCGGCGGGGCGGGCGCGTCAGCCGGTTCGCGCGGGGGCGGACGCGCCGGCGGGAGCGGTCGCGCCGGCAGGGGCGGCAGCCGGCAGCGGCAGGGCGAGTGTGGAGGATTTTCGGGCATGGACGCGGGGCGATGGAGTGAGCCGGTTTCGGCTCCTGGCAGCGCTAAGTGCAAAAGTTTTTTGGTCGGCCGCAGTTAACCCACGAAAAACTACGGTTTTCGTCGGCTGGCACACAGAAAACAGGTGTTTTTCGTCGGCTGACCCAACCCATGCAAAACCCTCTTTTTCGTCGGCCATAAGGGACCCACGAAAGTATCGCTTTTTCGTTGGCTTCGTGATAGGCTCATGAAAATCACTCACCTTTTTCGTCGGTCTGGTACCCCCGAAAATATTGCTATTTTTTTCGTGGACTGGCCCTCGAAAAATATTTGGCTCACCAAAATTTAGCGTTTTCCGGTAGTGTCTGGAACGAATAATCAGACACAACGATCAACTTTGACTGCTCGTTTCTGTTTAATATAGTAGTATATGTACTCAGGCACAAATAAATTTACTCGTATAATTTTTCAATCTCTAAACTCTACTCATGCATGAAGATTTGTTTATAACCAAAATTTCGAATCACTGAAACTACATGCAACCCAATTCAGGTTGTATTAGTGACGACTTCATTATTAATCTCAAAATATGCTGAATGGGTTAATTACAACATGCATTTATAAGAGCGAGGGTACGCGTGCATGCACGATCACACCGTACCGTGTGTGTCTCGTTAAAAAAATTATTATTTAATTGTGACTTGAGTGAGTTATTCACTCCTTAAAATATACTACACAGCTCATCAACTGAGGACTTGAGATATCCATAACAAGGCAGTTTGGAACATGCATACAATTTTTTTTTTACCGACCGCGAGTAACACGTAGCGTCCTAAGCAATTGCAGCATCATTCATCAATAATGACCAAATCGAAGCAAACAAATCAATCATGACGAGTCGTTCTTTTTTTAAGATAAAAAATCGCATGCGCCAGGCATTCATTGATCACACGCCTACACTACCGTCCCCCATTTCGAATGGGTACACAAGTCATTTCGTAACGACGGCTTTTGATGGCGAAGGTGTGTTATGTCATAAGCCCTCCTACATTATAATTTCCCCATTCTTAAATGTTTGTTTTCTTTAACCTTTTTCATAACTTTGTGCATGCATTTTATTCAAAAAAATTCATAATCAATTGTATTGTGATTTATTTAAAAAATCAATAGTGATGAAAGGAAAGAGTATATCTATCGTTCTTCGCAATGATTTGGTCGGATATGTACTATATCCGTGCCTCCGTCTCATGAAGAGTATCAATCTACAGTTTGTAAATTTCTCATAAATAATGACAATCTAGATATTTTAGAACAATTATTTGCATGGCACATCTAATGCACCAGAACTAATGAAAATCAAGAGACGCATTTAGTCAATTAACTTTAACACTAATATTCTAAAAAAGCTAGGTTGGCATACCATTATTATGTTTTCCAGTTCCGACATCAACGACCATTCTCGAAGCTCAGTTCCCAGCATGTATTTGCATTGTATGACCTAATTAAGTCATAACCTGCGTGCATGGTAAAATATTGCAATCCGCCGCGATTGACGGGCAATAAACTAAGCTACGGCTGTCTTGCGCGATTTTCCAAAGTCAATAGTGACTTTTGCACACCACTACATGCTCTATATATTGTACTACTACTGTATGTGGAAGTTGTACAAATAAACCATCCTTTTTCTTCGGAACCGACGTTTCAACCTTCAACGCACCATAGAAATTTGGAAAAACAAGGAGTACGAATTGCGTGTTGGATACGATCGACCTTGCTGCTGCTTGACATTAATATAGTTCTTTGGACAACTGCTACATTCTTGACTATATACCATGTTCTTGAATATAGTTCTTTAATATCTTCACACGTACAATTGTATACAAGAATGCTTCCATGAAAAAAAGAGAATCTTACTACTAATAATTGAACACCTCCATCAACCATGTTAATACTCATGTGACACACTAAATATAAATTTTGAATATTCTCATAAAAATAATAAACACCACCCAGCTAATAGCCTTGATCTAACAATAATAGCTATTGGATATACATACTCTATTTAAAATGACATGCCATAAATCACCCAACTTACACAAAAAAATGAACTTAAGCTAGTAATTTCCAACTACATTATATCGCAGATGGATAAAGATAAGAAAATATTTATGTGAGTATATCTTCTAGAGCATTGAATAAATAAGCAGACAACGAAGATTAACAATTTCAAATATCACTAACCCATACAAAAAGCACAAGGTTGATGTACAATTATTAAATATAGTTACCTTAGTGCTGAACATGTAAATGCCGCAATCATGCATGCATATATTTTTTTTCATTGGTCAAGATATACCCACGAAAATTCTATAAGAATAATCTCTTCTGGAACCCTAATCTTCCAGGCTACGTACATGCCAAAGAGGCCGGGCGAAGACACGGATGGGTCATCATGCATAAGGCCGGTCGAGTGGAGACCAGACAAATTGAAGTCAGTAACTTGCAAAAGGCCAAGCCCAGCCTCTTTCTGCACACATGTGCTGCCCAAAGTGATCTTCTAACTTCGAAGTCCGGCAGTAAGAGCATGTTTATCCATATATGGAGTATATTAGATCCTTCCGATCCTATTGGAAATTAAGGCGATCTTGTCCATGGTTCTTGCCCCTCTTAGAAATTTTCTATAGCTCTTCTGGGCGCCACCATTGACTGACCAGGCCAGAGCAGCAACCAATCACCATCATATCGTATTGGTATGTTCGACAAGTCACCGAGTTCGTTCTGCTCGCGACCACGGTAACACCGGTATAAATACCTCGGCAACCCGTCACAACTCATGCATCAACCACACACACGGCAACAAGAATAAGCTACACTACTAGCTTCACAAGTTCATCATCAGCAAGCAATATAATGGCGTGCTCATCGACGCTAGCAGGCCGCCTTGCTCTGGCCCTGGCGGCCATCGCCGTCGCCGCCATGGCGCCGCCGTGCGCGGCGCAGAACTCGCCGCAGGACTACGTGGACCTCCACAACGCGGCGCGCGCCGAGGTAGGCGTCGGCCCCGTGTCGTGGGACGACACCGTGGCCGCGTACGCGCAGAGCTACGCGGCGCAGCGGCAGGGCGACTGCCAGCTGGTGCACTCCGGCGGCCCCTACGGCGAGAACCTCTTCTGGGGCTCCGCCGGCGCCGACTGGTCCGCGTCCGACGCCGTCGGCTCGTGGGTGTCGGAGAAGCAGTTCTACGACCACTCCAGCAACAGCTGCGCGGCGGGGAAGGTGTGCGGCCACTACACGCAGGTGGTGTGGCGCGACTCCACAGCCATCGGCTGCGCCCGCGTCGTCTGCGACAACAACGGCGGTGTCTTCATCATCTGCAGCTACAACCCGCCGGGCAACGTCATCGGCGAGAGCCCGTACTAGACGACTACCATCATAATCATATAGTACACGATTGCTAGCGTGCATGCATGCCTATAGCGGGATGGATTGAATAAATGTAATAAATTGTCAACTGCGTGCATACCATATGTATACGATGAAAATGCATGGACAAACATCAGTCAGTAATAATATCATGTGGTTGAGGTATATATTTCATTTCTTATTCTCTGTTATTTGAGTTACGTTTTGCACCTTATTACTTATTAGCATAACATAGACGACTAGTAGCTATTAGCGTCAGTTTTTGGCACATGAAAATGCTCCAGTTTCCTAGCTAGTCAAATCGTGGTTTACAGACTCATGTAGATCTGTCCACGGTATTTTGTGATGATCAGAGGGAGTTGTCAATATATTCCCTCCATTCACAAATGTATAATATGTTTGATTTTTTTCTACAACTTCAACCATTTGTCTTATTCAAAATATTTAAATTTTATCACTTATTTTATTGTGATTTGTTTTATCACTAAACATACTTCGATTATGAGTTCTATTTTTTATATATTTGAATAAATTTTTTGAATAAGACGAACTATGTCATACATTTGTGAACAGGGTCGTATATTGTTATTAGTCAATGTAAAGATAATGTATATATACTTTGTTAGTCAAAGTACAAATGTTATACTTAGCAAATCGGTTGAGTTAGGCCAGACCGCCAGAGCGCGATCGTATCTTTATATCCATTTTCCCATGCATTTTTATTTTTACCTAATAACCAGTACGACATAGCCTTGTAAGCCGGTGTGTCTCGCACGTGCCTAAAAAATACATGTGTGTGATGCACATATCTATACTATAAAAAACGAGTTTAAATAAAACTAATTTTCATCTAATAAATTTATACCCACCTTGACCCATAGACCAACCGTGGCCCCACGAACAAGGGAGAGGGCCCACCAAAAACCACGGTTACACGCCAGAACGCGGCAGAACCTAAGTTCTTGCCGTGAAACCGGGTGGGGGCCGAGCCTCGAGAGCCGTTTTTTCTCACCTATGAGAAAAGGCGTACCCACGACGTAAATCACTCAAGTTCCCGACCATTAACAAAACCAAGCCCATTAATCCCTAGATTGATTCATTAAGGCCCACTCATAAGAAATACATCATACATCACATCGGGTCCAATGGTATATAATACCAAATCGCTATTTAGACAATTTAGATAATGAATAAGCTTGCACATAAACATTAAACAACCAAGCTTATCCGAAGGGAACAGGAAGGATCTGATCTGAGAGACCGAGACCTAGACAAATAAACCAATGGGAAATAAATCAGGGCAAAAAGGAGAAATAGATCAAGGAAAGAAAAGGATACTCCTGGAATGGAAGGGAGCAATGGCGGCCTGCACCCATGGCGGGGCGGCAGAGGAACAGACGGCCGGCGGCAAGGCCGGAGGAGTAGGCGGGCCAGGGCCAGCCACAGCGGCCGCGAAGCCGTAGGAGGAGGTGGGCCGGGTCCGGCCGCCACGACGCGCCAGGAACGGGACCGCGGGAGGAGGCGGCCCCGTCCTCACCGCGGCAAGAAGAAGGGTGGCGGGGCACGCCCGGCTGCTGCAAGCCGGACGGAGGGGGGCGGTGGCGGTTGGTGGCAGCGACGGAGTGGAGGCACGACGTCGACGTGGGGCGGGGGAGACGGGAAGGGACGAGGCAGGTGGGGAACGGCGTCGGGGAGGACCGGCGGAAGCGCCTCTCCGCCTGCGGGCAATGGGCGGGGGAGGGCGCCGCAGCAGGAGCGGAGAAGGGTGCGGCGGCAGGAAGCTAGAGCGGCTGCGGCACAGGAGGAAAAGAGAGAAGCGCGGCTGACGGGCGGGGTTAGGTAGGGTTATGGTTTGGCCATGATTCTGAATTTTATACCGATGTAATCAACAATGTCAGCCGTCGGATTGGAATGGACGGTTCAGATGGAGATTGTTTAATTGGGCCGGGCTGAATGCGCCTGCTGTAGCGCGAAGACGTTTTTGGGGCCTGTCCATCCTTAAGTATTTTTGTTCTAAGATTATTTTGTCAATATATATAATATAGCTTTTTAAGAAAGTTATTCATGTATTCATTATTTGTTGCTTCAATAAAGATGTGTGCATATTTTCTTTTAATCACATGTATGCATAACCAATGAAACCGGATATGGACTAGACAACCTACTCGAGCAACTGGTACAACATGACACATGTGCACGTCTATTAATATATATATATATATATATATATATATATATATATATATATATATATATATATATATATATATATATATCAATATATCAAATTACCTTCATATTGAACCGCTAAAAGAAATTTTTTTATATATGTGCGTGTCGCACGTGCATACTTACTATACTATAAAAATATCATTTACTTTTATTTAACTACTAACACATATAAAACTAACAGAATTAAAAAAACATTTTTAGCCATCCGATACAAAAAATATTTATGGTATTTTTTTCACACGTGCGGGACACACGTGCATTTTAACTAGTCAAAAAACAAAGTTGTCGTTAAATATATATATATATTCACCTCAATTATTGCACAGCTGGCATTCCCCTCGACTGCCAGATCAGCCTATATATGTCGATGTTGAAGATGAGATCGTGTGCCGTAGACGTGGATGTATAAGCTTAATTAGCTTCACTAGCTAGGCTCAAAGATATTGGGATCAACTATTTTATCTTACTATTACTAATTGGAGATTTCTTTTGAGGTCTACACGTTAATTCTCATAAGACACATTAGAAAAAAAGATAAATCCTAAAAATTCTTACAATAATCAGAAACATCCGATCATCCATAGGTTGCCTCAAAAAATAATAGCCCTTGATTAATAAACAAAAGAAACAACCCAATAATAATAAGGAATAAGGTGGAAAAACCTGGCTGGCAGTAATCAGCCTCCTTTAATCTCGCGGCCCCCGACAACGTTCCGATCTAGAACACGATGGTTATCAAGTTTGAGGCAGGTGGCCCCACATGTTACGTTTAAGAAAAAAATCTAGAGAGAGAGAGAGAGTCCTTAATCACGTTGATAGATATTCATCACGTATGCATGTCACATCTTTGGAGATGAACTTACCTGATGCATCACAATGGGATAAAATCGCGCATGTAAGTATGTGTTCCGACATGCAACGTACTAGATACATCCTAGATGTGAATCATGCAATCAAGAAAGACAAGTCACCTAAAGAGATATGTAGTGATAAAAAAGTACAACAGACACATTAGGATGACACGTTATAAGGTACCTATGTCAGGGTAGATGAATCATCTTAGCATGTTTTCGCCTCATTTATAATGGGGATACGTCATAGTAAATCAGCCGTGTACAAATAACACACATATTACAAGATTAGATGTTTTCTAGATTTTCCAAGGATATTTCGCCTATTTATCCTTTTTTAAATCGTATAATATATATAAATATATATTTCTCTTATTGCCTTTAATATGTGATGATTGCCATGAAGATCAGGGATTGATGGTTGTTTTAGATTACAATAACAAAACCCCATTATTAAAGATGATTCAAAAATAACTTCTAAAAATGGCATTTTAGAATACTGACTCTATCATTATTAACTGTTATTTAATGGATGTACGACAGATTGCATTTAAACTATTCACTCTACCATTGTCATATTAATGATAATTTAAAATAACATCCAAATGTATATTAAGTTGTCCACTCAGTCATTATTAAAGATTATTTAAATAATTCTCTAAATTTGCATTTAAATATCGAATCTTCCATTATAATATGATTTTAAGTAGTCTTTCAAAATTTGGATTTACTAATCTATGTAATAATAAAAATAATTTAATTTAAATGTAAAACCATCTTATCTAGCATTTTAATGGTAGCTATTATAAATAGAAGCTGGACAAATACATAGTACGCATACATACACCTTTTGCTACCAATAATATTTAAAATAATAACATAAAGTAAATATATGTCGCGTCTCACCATGTATACCAAATAGATATGCATCTACACATGATAAATATATACTATATTTTTCATTTTTTCCAATTATGAAAAATAAGACACATGAATGCTCACTGCAATGGAAGAAATATGAATACGGATAGTAAAACGTATTTTGTATTAACACATTAGTTTATCGCAAACAATATGAAATATAAATATCTAATTAGTATCACGTCAAATGGACACATATAAAGAGAGGATGCACAAAGATACGTAATTTAAATTATTTATAGAGAACACCCACAAACTTATAATGCTTATATATATGCTAATATTCTAACCCGTGCGGAGTATGGGTTGATGAACCAATACAAGTTAAATTTGAGCAGCACCTAGCTTTAATTTAATTTGATGATTGTCAAGAGTCAACCCAGTAGACGTATTGCCACTTTCAGTGCTTGCTTTCATCCAGAAGAAACATGGAATTAATTGCTTTGGGCTCTTTCCATGCATATCGATCGGCAGCTGCCTGTTATGTACTCTCTCTCTCCGTCTCAATTTATAGGTTATTTGATTTTTTTTTACACTAAATTTGACCGGCTCGTCTTATTCAAAGAGTTTCACAATTATCATTTATTTTTATTATGATTTAGTCTAGCATATAATATACTTTAACAATGAATTGAATTTTTCTATTTTTCGCTAATATTTTGAATAAAACGAGTCGGTCAAACTTGGTGTCACAAAAAGTCAAACAACCAATAAATTAAGACGGAGGGAGTACTGTACTAATTTTTTTGACTGGCGTAGACCTACGTTCAACACGCACGTGTTATGAGATGATTGGTCAGGCTATAGAAAGGAGAAAAAGGAAGAAAAAATTAGAAGGAAGAAAATCTGTTTGTGATTGGCATCCTTCCTTTCTCGTTAATTCCAAGATAATGAAGTGAATGGTGGGTATGGGTACAAAAAATAAGGTGAAGATAATAGAAGAAAAGTGGATGAAATTTTTTCTATCTAAGGGTTTTGGGCATTTACACCTCTTTCCAATCTTTTCTAAATTACAGCAGTGGGGCCAACGTGAGGGATATATATTGGCCTTCTTATGTAAAAAATATTTTTAGAATATTCGCACTAGATTAGATTGAAATTCTAATGTATGTCGGTTTCTGCATGCAAGACCAATTCTTATTACAGTTTCAAAAAAAAAAAGCGCATCCCATAACTCGATCTAGCCCGATCCGAGATGAACATGGCGGCAGGGTGCGGGCCGTCATCCCTTGCACCATGGTTTTTTAGGGTCAGAATTGGGCCAGTTTTTGGCAAGCGGGCTGACCGGATGGCCTGAAAAAAAAATATAGGTCCATTTGGTCCATCTGTTTGCAACTTGGCGCTGCAAGCCGAGCAGCAGTTTTAGCCTCGTGCAGCCCACAATCACACAACCCCACTCTGTTTCTAAAGCAGCCCAGCCAGCAAGCTAGCCCAATCGGTGACCACGACAAGACCATGGCCATGGCAGGACGACACACCAAACACCACCGCGAGCTGTCGCTTTAGGGTCCCGGCTCCGCTGCCCGGATGGCCTGCCCGCGTACTGTAACTGAAGCCGATTTTCTCTCTCCTCCCTCTCACAGGAGCCCGTGGAGCCGGTGAAAAAAAAAAAGGCTTTTCCGGCTCGGGCTCCCGGGGGGTACTGTAGCAATAGCAAGGAGCCGGAGCCGAAAGAGTCTCCACGAAAGGCCCCTTAGCTATGCGGAGGTGAACTTGAGGCTAATAAGCTTGTTGGCATGCATGGTGGCTAGTGGATCGGACTAGTGGAGCACATCACATGCACATCCCGGCCCATCCATCTCTCGATTCCACGGTATAATTCTCATCTCATGCAGTTCTTCACTCAATGTATATATTGGTAGCACTTCTTAATAATTATCATATACATCCGCAAATTGAGGCGCACCCCCTGGTCAAAACTGAACTATAATCATCGGTGGAGCGTGGCAAGGATTGGTTGGGAGTAGGGATCAAATTTGGTGTCTTTGCTGGAGGAGCAACACCAGGGCTCTGGTCTTGCAACGAGGAATGAATTAATGGGACACAGAAAATGGGTTTTGAGCTTTATGTTTCCTTTCTGCTTTTGGAGGTAGTTTGCGGCGGGCGGGCCTCGAATATGCTAAGCTGTTGTGAACGTTAAAATGTTACGCTTTGTTTCTATGTTATAAAAAAAAAGCAGGGAAAACCTTCTCACTAAAAAAATTACCAGTGCCGCATGCAAGGACGACAAGCAATGCATGTTGATGAACTGATCAATTGAATTGAAGGGCGGCGCCTCCATGACATTACGTGGACACATGCAATGACCCAGTCCAATGCATGTTGTATTTGAGCGTGTACTCTCGTACGTGGTGGCATCCTATTCCTGTGTGCTGCCTCGACCTTTCCTTCCATTCCATGCATATGTATATGTACATGTACTGGCGGTGGCTCGTCGATAGGCTGACATTTAGGCCACTTGATGCACCCGCGCATGCAGCCTGAGCCAGCCATGCCAAGCATCAATAATTCCATATAGTCTGTAGCCGCCATGGAAAGCTGATGAGTCAACCCCAAGTCAAGCGACCGGCGGGCAGCATGCGCACGTGTGCGGTGTACTGTGTGCCCGTGTCACCGGCGCGCGCTC
Source organism: Paspalum vaginatum (assembly GCA_030272315.1). NCBI lineage: Eukaryota > Viridiplantae > Streptophyta > Magnoliopsida > Poales > Poaceae > Paspalum > Paspalum vaginatum. The sequence continues at coordinate 46,222,354 of CM059013.1, read as the reverse complement.
CGCTCCAATTTACCGGCCTTCTTCTATACTTGTACCGTACATAGGCGCCAAGCCCCCACTGGGCCAGTGGCCATTGCCAGCTGTTGAGCAAGTGGATATTAGGGATAGTGCAGAGAGAGAGACTTGAACAAAGTAATGTAAGCGGACTTTTGTCTATACACATCATCACTCTTGAATGAGGTGAAACTAGTACAGAAAGCATTTTTAGAAGCAGTTGGGACTATTTTTACAGACGGGTCCGTGGACCGCCTCTACGCGCACGTCGCTAAAAAGATAGGTATTTTTAGGGGCAAGCTCTAGAAAATCGATTTTTATAGATGGTTGATAAGGTCCACCGTCTCTAAAAGTCAACTTTTAGGGGTGGTTGGTAAGGTAAACCACTCCTTGAAAATCGATTTTTAGGGGCTGGTAAGGTACACCGCCCCTAAAAATAAAAAAACAACATAAAATAAAAAATATTGCTATTAGGAAGGAACACCCACCACACATAAGCAAGGTATGCACATTTTTTTCACATAGAATATCACATCAAAAATCTCTAAGAATCGAACTTGCGAACTCATGCTCTGTCCCTAAAAATCAATATTTAGCCACGGTTGTTAAGGTACACCGCCCTAAGAATAGACTATTTTAACTTATGGTTGGTAAGCTGCACCGCTTTCTGAAAATCGATTCTTATTAGGGACGGTTGGTAAGATGCACCGCCTCTTAAAAATCACTTTTAGAGATGGTTGGTAATACTAGCCCAGTACCTTCTCAAATTTCCAACCGCTTCTAAAAATAAAAAGGGCATCTTTAAATAACAATTATGTAGTAGTGTGACACTAGCAATCTACAGCATCTTCTCTATCACATTCTTTTTGTGAAGGTAGAATATTTCATTTGCTACACTATACTAATTCTTATTTTTGTTTGTTACTATCAAATTAAATATATTTCTTTCAAAGTAGAATATTATATTTTCTGAATCTAGAAATTTTTTGGGTATAATAGTTTCCATATAAAGTTATAATATCTCCAGAGCATTAGTTTGAAATACTTGTCTAGCGCATGTAAAAAATCAGTATTACAACCTTAAAGTTGTATATGCGACAAACCAAAAACTTTAGTATAGTAGAAAAGAATCAAAATAGAGAACGGGTGATTGGACAAGATTCCGTCACACAGGTGGAGGGGAAGAGCCCCCAGACGGATCAACCTGCAGGCATGGGTCACGCATCGGGCGGGCACATGTCAAGGAATTCAGCCCAGCGGCCAGGTTGAGTTGGGTGCACCAGCCCAGCAAAAGCAGGCACTGCCGCACTGGCTTCAAATTGAAGCCATTATAATTTCTATAGTTTTGAAAGTATGCCATTACAATTCGGAATACAAGAACCAGATCACTAGTATTTTGTCTAGATTTGGGATATGCCATTGTCTAGGTATTTGACGCGTTTGGAGCCCACCTGCAGTGTATGTAGCTCCGTATTCACAAAATTGCCACTCTCTATCTCTCTATGACACGTGGGATCACACATGTCATCTCTTTCTTCTTCCTCCCACCACCGCCAGCTTCACCTCTCCCATCCATCTCCGCCGCACGCGGGAGGAGGAAGAGAGGCCGGCGGCGCGTGGAGGTGAGGCGTGGCAGCGGCGGGAGGCGCGCGCGGGAGGCGGAGGCGTGGCAGCGGTGGCGGGCGCGCGCAGGAGGCGGGGCAGCGGCCTGTGGTGCGCACGCGGGAGGAGAAAGAGAGGCGGTGCACATGAGGGGCGGGGCAGCGGCTGCCGGAGGAGCGCGGGAGGCGCAAGCGGAGGCAGGGCAGCGGCGGCGGGCATGCGCAGGGAGGCAAGGCGGCGGCAGCAACAGGCGGTGCGCGCGCGGGCAGAGGCGGCGCGCGGCAGGGAGGCAGGGCAGCAGCCGGCAGCGCGCGCGTCCGGGAGGCTGGGCAACGGCTGGCGGCTCGCGCAGGGAGGCGCGCGCAAGAAGGTGGAGCTGGCGGTGGCGGGAGGAGGAAGAAAGGGATGACGGGTGGGGTCCACACGTCAGTGAGAGATAGAGAGCGGCAGTTTTGTAAATACGGACTGCAGATGGCCCCAAACGCAGCCAAATACGTAGACAATGGCATATTTCAAATTTAGATGAAATACTAGTGGTCTGGTTTCTGTATTCCAAATTGTAATGGCATACTTCAAAACTAAACAAATTATAATGGCTTCAATCTAATTAACCCCTTCTTCTACGAGGGAGTGACTACTGATTTTCCAGAATATTTTCTTCAATCTTCATCTGCTGCTTTCTTCTTCCTCATTGAGCTCCCACCCATGTGGCTATCTCTCCCATCTCCATTATTAAGAGGAAGATTAAAAAGTGGAAGATAAAAGGCCGATAAATCTGTAAGAGATATTTAGAAATTATGTTTTCGACCTGACCCAATGTAGAAAACAACCAGCTAGGTCTACTCTCATACGTAGAAGACGGTTTTTAGGAACAGGACGTATGTTACATATCAGAAATCTTGTTTCCATGTCAGGCTGTCACGTATTTTAATTACGTTCTCCATTTTAAATTATAGGTTTTTGATTCTTTTTAATCAAGTTATTTGATTATCTCGTTTTATTCAAAAGGTTACTATAAAGGTACGAAAAAAGATTCGGTGCCTGTTTAGAATGCGAGAATTTTTTTCTCATCCCTATATTTTTCCTGTAAAATTGAACTGTTTCGTATAAAATTCTCGTACAATTCTTATGAAATTTCTGTGTTCCAAACAAGCTTTCAAGTCATACTCGTATGTTAAACAATCATGGTGAAAATAAATGACAATAATTATAATCCTGTAATAAGATGCATGAGTGGGTATGTCGATGTTGAAAAAAAAAATCAAATGGCTCATAATTTAATTTGGAACGGATCGAGTGCTATAAGCGAAACCATTATCCTACGATTAATCAGGCTCCTTGTTTTACACGCACTTCTAGCTTTGTTGCACGTAAGAGAGCACAGCGAAGACTGTCTGGATGATGGTGCAAAGCACGGCGGACGCACCGAACACCCAGGCTGCCCCCAGCCACGGGTTGCCGAAGCGGTGCCTCACGATGCGTACGCGCCACCTGTTGCGGCGGTGGCTGCAGTGAACCTTCAGCGCCGCCCCGACCGGACCCAGGTAGTGCTCGCCGTCGGGGTCGAAGAAGAGGCCGTCGGCGAGGCCCCGGAAGAGCGCGCACACCTCGGCGTCGGTGCCCAGCTGGTGCTCCATGACCCCGCGGCTCGCGAGCAGCGCCACGTCCTCGGCGCCGCCCAGCAGCTGCGACATGAACACCACGTACGCCGTCACGTAGCTGCTCCCGGCGCTCGTCGCCGTCAGGTAGTACTTCTGCTCGTACGCCAGCACGTTCGCCAGGATGTAGCCCGTCGTGTCGTCGATGGTCTGGAGCGCCATCGACAGCACGCCGCCGTTGGCGCTGGACCTCACGTCGAGCATGGGGCGCCGCCGCGACCGCGACCCGCCGCCGCCGCCTGCTGATTCTTCTTCCGCGCTCCACAGTCGGAACTTGACGCCGGCGTCGTAGTACTCCGTGGCTCGCCGGAACCTTCCGTACTTGACCCTGCGCCTGGACAAACTACGACCTGCGGGTGGTTTACTAGGCACGTCGGCTTCAAATAAAGATGACAGAGGTGGACCAAGTGCTGGAGCTCCTGTTTGTCGTCATGGCCGCCGGGCGCGGCCGGGACACCACCCATGATGACTTGCATGGCTTCCCAAGCTAGGGAGCGGACGGGCGGTGAAACTGTATCACCGACGCCGCCGCCGTAACGCAGCTGGTAGATCTTGTCGACCACGAAGAAGGGGATCTGGTTCTCCAGCATCATGAGGTCATGTACAGTCATGCATATGTCCCGGGTCTTGACGCTGCGTTCCGCTTGACCAGCAGCTGATGCCGCCGAGCCATGGCTATGGCTATGGCTACTGCCATCGTCAGTACCACCACCGGCGGCGTCGGCCTCGGCCGATCCCCCAAAATAAAGCAACAGCAGTATTATCAGCTGGCACGAATCAAGCAGCAGCATCCTGCAGAACGCGTCCGGACGCATCCCGACGTCGCCCTCGTAGCAGCTCCTCGCGTCGGCCTCCATGGCCGCAACCGCCTCCGCGTACTCGAGAACCGCCGGCGCCCCCGCCACGCCGCTCCGGAGGACGAAGCCCGCCGCCCAGAGCTTGCCCTGCTCGTTGCGGAGCATCTCCGCCGTGGCATTATTGTCGCCGCAGTGGTACGGCCCGATGGACAGGAACGACGGATGGTACGTGCGCTTGTGGGCGGCGTCGTGCAGCTCCGCTCTCGGCGTCGGCGCACGGAAGATGGTGGTCGTGTATTTCTTTGCCGTCGGAGATGAGGCCCAGGTGTTGCTGCCGATTTCACGAACGATCGTCTCGGAGAGCTGTTGAGCGATGCGGCTGGCGGCACTCATCCCATGCATCTGTTCTGGTATAGTATACGTCACAGACATGAGATGCGTGCTTCAATCATCTCAGTCTCAACTCTCAGTCGTGTAATTAATCACGGAGATGCACCATGAGCATGCAGAGCGGCAAGTAAGTAATAGTTAAGCAGATTGTCGACAAGCTAGTGCAGAGTAAGGGAACTCACCATTATTGGAGGAGGAAGAAGTATTGCCGGATGTGGAAGGTGTTGATAATCCAGGTCCATGATCAGTTCTTTAGCATGTTAGTTTTCTTTCTTCTGCAAATAACTTAGTTGTCCAAGCAGTAGGAGCTCCGGACCGTTGAGTCTGCAACTTGACATGCGTTGCGTTCACGTGGGGTTGCTCTGTCTTTCTGTTATGGCGCCCGGGTGCGGCGTGAACGAGCGAGGTGGGATGGTACTTCGTGATGGAAACTCATGCCAGATTACTCGGGCGCAGCGGCCGGTGTGGCTGTGTTTGTTTTCCTCTACGTATAGCAATAGCAATTATAGAAAACGCGGATTGTTACCCGCACCAAAACCTCTGTCCAGTTTTGTGTGTGCGTGTGCTCTTCCAATTCCTGTTCTTCGTCTCCAACGCCGGCAAGGGGCAGCAGCGAGGGGTGCTGCTAGGGGCCTAACAATTGGTATCAGAGCCAGGTTCGCCACGTGGACTCGAGATCGGGCTATTGAGTGGGCGTTCATGCCGCGCCGACGATCTTCATCGCCACGACGCTCTCAGCGGGGAGAGCCCGCCGCCGCAGGGCAGCGGCGGTTCCGGTGCCGGCCTGGTGATTCACCGGGTCACGAAGGAGATCAGCTGCAGTGGCGCCTTCCCCACGCTGACGCAGACCAACTACTACTGACTGGGCCACGTTGATGCGTGTGATGCTGCAGGCGAGGGGCCTGTGGCTCGCGATGACGCTCGGGACACAAGACGTCACGGAGGACTGGATGGCACTAGAAGTCCTCGCCAAGGCTGTCCCTACAGAGATGATGGGAACGATCGCTAGCAAGCCGACTGCCAAGATCGCGTGGGACGCAATCAAGGTGATGAACGTCGGCGTCGATCGTGTCCGCAAGGCGAAGGCGGGCACGCTCCGGTGGGAATTTGACGCGCTCAAGTTCCGTGACGGGGAATCGGTGGATGACTTCGGCATCAGAATCAACCGCATCGTGAACCAGCTCGCGGTGCTCGGTGACGGCATCAAGGAGGAAGAGGTAGTTCGCAAGTTCTTGCAGGCCCTTCTGGCGAGGTTCGAGCAGATCGCATCCTCAATCGAGACGCTCCGTGACCTCAGTGATGTGTTGGTGGAAGAACTGATCGGCCGGCTGAAGGCCACGGAGGAGCAGCACGACCACGGCGGCGAAAATTCCATCGCGAGCCTGAACCTCACCGAGGACGAGCTGGTCGCACGACTGTCGTCTAGACTGCAGGTGGCCGGTGGAGGTGGCGGTGGCTCAGAGCACAGGCTCCAGCGGCAGCGGCTGGCTCGAAGCACGGGAAGCAGTAGGCGTTAGGCCAGAAGAGGGGGCACGGCCGCGGACGCTGCAGCAGCAGCGGACGCGGCGGTGGCAACACCGGCGACAACTCCGGCCGCGACGGTGGGAACGCGGCGAGGGATGAATGCTAGTACTGCGGCAAGAAAGGGCACTGGGCCCGGGAATGTCGCAAGAAGAAGCATGATGCTCAGGCCCATGTGGCCCAAACTGAAGAAGAGGGCGAACAACTACTGGTGGCCACAGCCACTGTGCACGCCACATCCTCGTCAGCCCCAATTCCGGCGGCGGCGGCGGATGTGGATCCAAATCCGCTGGGAATCCACGTCGATGAGAGTAAGGTCTTCGTGCAGCTCGGCGACATGGAGGAGGGTGACTGCGCGCAATGGATCCTTGACACGGGGGCCACCAATCATATGACTGGTGTGTGTGCGGCGTTCTCGGAGCTCGACACCAACGTCCATGGCTCCGTCCGTTTTGGAGATGGTTCTGTGGCGAGCATCGAGGGGCGCGGCACAGTGCTCCTACGGTGCAGGACAGGGGAGCACAGGGCTCTCTCGGGCGTCTACCACATCCCGCGGCTCACAGGCAAATATTGTGAGTCTCGGGCAGCTCGAAGAAGGCGGCTACAAGATCCCGATGGAGGATGGCTTCATCAAGGTTTGGGACCAGCGGCAACGGAATCAGAGATGGGAGCTGATGGCCAAGGTCCCGCGAGGGGTGAATCGCCTCTACGTTCTGAAGGTCGACATTGCCAAGCCGGTATGCCTAGCAGCGCAAGGGACGAGCGCGGTGTGGCGATGGCATGCGAGGTACGGGCATCTCAATTTCCGCGGGCTTCGTCGACTTGCCCAGGAGGAGATAGTTCGAGGGCTACCGCAGATCGAGCACGTCGAGCAAGTCTGTGACAGCTGCCTCGCTGGGAAGCAGAGGCGACTGGCGTTCCCGTCGGAGGCCAAGTACCGCGCGGCGCGCAAGCTGGAGCTCGTGCACAGCAATCTGTGTGGCCCGGTGACGCCAGCGACGCCAAGCAGGAAGAAGATGTTCATGCTCCTCATCGACGACCTTAGTCGCTACATGTGGCTGATACTCCTGGAAGCCAAGGAATAGATGGCGGCGGCATTCGTCATGTTTCAGCAGCGAGCCGAAGCTGAGGCAGGGAGGCATTTGGGCACGCTCTGCATTGACCGCGGGGGCAAGTTCACGGTGCGCACGTTCATCGACCACTGCGCTAAGGATGGTGTCCAGCGGCACTTCACCGCACCGTACACGCCGCAGCAAAACGGCGTGGTGGAAAGGAGGAACCAGATGGTCATGGGGATGGCCAGGAGCATGATGAAGGTGATGGAAATGCCGAGCTAGTTCTGGGGGGAGGCAGTGACCACGGCCGTGTTCATCTTGAACCGGTCACCTACCCAGAGCATGGAGGGGAAGACGCCGTTTGAGGTATGGCACGGATGCAAGCCCCCTGTACATTTCTTTCGCACGTTCAGGTGCGTGGCACACATGAATGCATGGAACAAGCACCTCACCAAGCTAGAGGATCAGAGCAAGCCGATGGTGTTCGTCGGCTACGAGCCGGGCACCAAGGCATGGCGCTTCTACGAGCCGGTGTCGCGGCATGTGCACGTGTCACGGGATGTGGTGCTCGAGGAAGAACGCGCTTGGGATTGGGGCACAGAGAAGGGAGCCGGACCTGATGACGACCAGGAGCCATTCTGCGTCGAGTTTGTCCCCATCGACAGGCCACGACAATCTAATGATGAACTAGCACACCCAGGCACGACCTCGATGACGCCTATGCCGGCCACACCTACACCAGGATCCGAGGGAGCAGCATCGGCCATGTGCGGGCCTGAGCCTCGCACACCGCCGGCGACCGCGCTGGTGCCGGATATCTAGTTCACATCACCACCGCTAGGTGATGTCGATCTGGACGAGGACCACGATGATGCACCTCTCCGCTTCAGGACTGTGGACAACGTCCTGGGCCCTGCCTCGCCGCCGGGACTGGCAGAGCGGCAACTGGTCAAGGAGCTCATGGTGGCCACTGACGACGAGCCAGCTACAGCAGAGGAGGCCAAGCAGTTCAAGGAGTGGCGGAACGCAATGCTCGAAGAGATGGCATCGATCGAGCAAAACAAGACTTAGTCTTTGGTGGATCTCCCAGTTGGTTAGAGAACAATTGGTTTGAAATGGGTGTTCAAGCTGAAGCGTGACGAACATGGGAACATTTCCAAGTTCAAGGCGCGATTAGTTGCAAAAGGTTATGTGTAGCGTCAGGGAGTTGACTATGAAGAAGTTTTTGCTCCAGTTGCAAGAATGGAGTCAGTAAGGATCCTGCTAGCAGTGGCTGCTCACAGTGGCTGGGCAGTACATCATATGGACATCAAGTCGGTGTTTCTCAATGGGGAGCTAGCAGAAGAAGTCTATGTTATGCAGCCTCCAGAGTTCATTGTTGCAGGACATGAGAGGAAGGTTTTGAAGCTGCATAAGGCACTGTATGGACTGAAGCAAGCGCCAAGGGCATGGAATGCCAAACTAGATGCAAGTCTGCAAGAACTAGGTTTCAGTAAGAGTGAGTACAAGCATGGACTGTACACAAGGTGCATCAACTCCACAAGGCTAATTGTCGGGATTTATGTGGATGACCTCATCATCACAGGGGAATCTACCAAGGAGATCACAGTTTTTAAGCAAGAGATGAAAACTCTGTTCCGCATGAGTGATTTGGGTGCTCTTACTTATTGCCTGGGCATTGAGGTCAGACAAGGGAGGCGTGGGATTAAGCTCTCTCAAGCAACATATGCCAAGAAGGTACTGGAGAAGGCAAGATTGGGGGCCTACAACTCTAATGCAACACCAATGGAGACCAGACTGGAGCTTTCTAAGGCCAGTCTCAAACCAGCAGTAGATGCAACCAGTTACCGCAATCTGATTGGGAGCCTGAGGTACTTACTGAATACAAGGCCTGAACTTGCTTACAGTGTGGGGTATTTGAGTAGATTCATGGAAGAACCCAAGGAGGATCACAAAGCAGCAGTGACACGTTTTCTAAGATATATTGCAGGAACAGTAAACTATGGATTGCTGTATACAAATTATGGGGGAGAGCTTGATCTACTGGGTTACAGTGATAGTGGAATGTTAGGTGATATAGATGGCCGCAAGAGCACCTCGGGAATGATCTTCTTCTTGGGAGGAAATCCGGTGTCTTGGGAATCTCAGAAACAGAAGGTAGTAGCACTGTCATCGTGTGAAGCAGAATATATTGCAGGGGCTGCTGCTGCCTGTCAAGCAATGTGGCTGAAGAGAATGCTTGGGGATGTGCTAGGCGTCAAGGTCTCCACGCCTAAGCTCAAGATGGACAATCGGTCCGCAATTGAACTCAGCAAGAATCCGATGTTCCATGAGAGAAGCAAGCACATTGACGTGAAGTTTCATTTCATCCATGAGTGTGTTAGCAATGGGGACATCGATTTGAAGTTCATGGGGACTCAGGAGGAACTCGCGGATATTCTGACAAAGCCACTCGCGAAGGAGTGTTTCCAGGAACCTCGCGGGAAAATTGGCGTCGTCAAGCTCCAGTGATCAAGCACCAGAATTAGGGGGAGAATGTTGATAATCCAGGTGCATGATTAGTTCTTTAGCATGTTAGTTTCTTTCTTCAGCAAATAACGTAGTTGTCCAAGCAGTAGGAGCTCTGGACCGTTGAGTCTGCAACTTGACATGCGCTGCGTTCGCGTGGGGTTGCTCTGTCTTTCTGTTATGGCGCCCGGGTCATGCAGCATGAACGAGCGAGGTGGGATGGCACTTTGTGATGGAAACTCATGCCGGATTACTCGGGCGTAGTGGCCGGTGTGGCTGTGTTTGTTTTCCTCTACATATAGCAATAGCAATTATAGAAAACGCGGATTGTTACCCGCACCAAAACCTCTGTCCAGTTTCGTGTGTGCGTGTGCTCTTCCAGTTCCTGTTCTTCATCTCCAATGCCGGCAAGGGGCAGCAGCGAGGGGTGCTGCTAGGGGCCCAACAGAAGGTGCAAGCTCGACTGACATCGGAGGTGCACTTGAGGCTAAGCTTGTTGGCATGGTGCCGCCCAGGTGCGTGGTCGAACCGTCGAAGTTGATGGCGAAGGTGCCTAAACTTGGGGAAATCTATCACTGTGCCGGGAGAGAGAGGGAGCTAGTGGAGTGTGGAGCACATCCCATCTCTGGATTAATGCATGATTCCATGTCCTATTGTTCTTTTTTTGCGAGGAAATGTCCTGTTGTTCTGCACTCAATGTCTCATTGGACTATTGGTAGCACTTCTTAATAATTATCATATTCAGTCGTACAGATGCAGTCCTCTTGGTCCCGTGGTCCAGTCCTCCCTCACGCATGCCCTCATATATATAATAATGAGAAAAGATATACGACGCTATTGTTTTAGCCTCCTCCAACACCTGAATTTTTCAACCAAACCAAAGACTTCTTCAAGAACACCGGCGAGAGATAGAGAAGAAGGTGGGAGTTACGTGTGTTCTCTGGGGTTAGAACGGGCGGCTGAGGAGGCCAGTGGCGGGCGCGTCAACTCCACCTTGGTTAGCGGTGGCAGTGGTGGATGGAGGGCGGTGGCGGGGATGCCGCAGGAGCCGAGGAAGATACCGGCGGTAGGGGGAGCTGGGACGAGACGCGCGCGGCAGATACGGCTGCGCAGTTGCTGGAGACAAGCGTGCCAGTAGTGGAGGCGGGGGAGAGGAGGTGCGGTACATGCGGGGTGGCGGCGGCGAAAAGAAGCGAGGCGCACTGGGGGAGGCGCGTGCAGTGCGGGATGGGGTAGAGAGCGCGGTGGGAAGAGGGGTAAGGGGGGATCTTGGCCATCCATATTGATATTCTAGGGTCCAAAATTCGGGTGCCACGACCCCTAAAACACCGAAATATTGCATAGACAGGGTCATAACAATCTCCAGCATACCTCCACCATATCTCCCTCTAAATAATATTAAATGATAGGGAAATATTCGTGGAAACCAATCCTTTCTCATTGGAAACACAATAATCTTTTGGAAGAAATCCATGTTTGGCCCCCTCAACTATCACTGTTTGTCATATCAATGTTGATGTGGACTGGGCCCACAAGTCACAAGCTCTAGCACCGCCTCCCCACGAGATCCGGCGACGCCCTTCTCTTGTCTGCCAGTGCCCTCCTCGATCCTCTCCCCCACCGCTGTTGTCCTCTCCTCTCCCCCACCGACGACAGATCTGCTGCCCTCTTCCACGCATTCGCCACCCTCCTCCACGGGCCTTCCACTGCCTCATCCCCCATGGATCCACCGCGGGTCTGCCGCCCCACCCACTGGCTCACGCCTCACAGCCTGGCCTCATCCTCCTTCACTGCCGCCAGCTCCACCCCGATCCTCTTGCTCCCATTTCCTCTCCAAGGTCCTAGTGGCCGCATGGGCGCCGGTGTCCGCAGTGCTGTGCCAAGAGTGGAGCGACGACCGACACGCGTGGGGGAGGCAACGACTGGCGCCGAGCGGATGGAGGAGAGAGTGGTGGCCGGCGTGAGCGGGTGGAGGAGGGGTGCAGTGGCAGGCACGTGTGGGGGGAGGCAGCGAGGCTCGGCGGCCGGTGTGCGTCAGGAAGAAGGCGACATGAGAGGAGAGAGAGTAGACGAGTTTGAGCCACATCATGCTTAGTTGGCAAAAAAGTATTTAAAGCCACTGTCCATGTCACCTCAATACCACTCAAAACAAGATCAAGTGCCAACTTTAACCGGTTTTACAAGTTCGGGTGTTCGGTTTGGCCAAAATAATAGTTGGAGGCAAAAGTTGGACAAACGTGACGGTTAAAAGGTCAAAAATGGACATATTTTTAATCTTTTTTGTCTTGTTCGGTTGGAGGGGATCGAACAAGGCCTTGAGAAGCTTTTAAAAGTTTTATACGTATTTTAACGTGCACAATAGTCTATCCCTAGATGTAACGAGTGCGAGCAATTATCGGTGGCATGCAAGGAACAAGCGAGGTACGAGTACCATGCAAGTTGATGAACTGATCAGGCCCACTTGCATTGTTTCCATATAGATGTATATCATTTACTCCGTGAGGTGACAACAGCGCACAAGCATACAACAAACCATTAGCGCGCGCCGTTGCATGCATCGCACGTGGACACATGCAATGATTCAAATAAATGCATACTATTATATTTGAATTTGCACTCTCGTGGTGGCATCCTGTGTGCTGCCTCGATCTTTCATTCCATATTTCCGTGGATGGATATGCATGTACGTACTGGTCGTGGGTCGTCGTCGATCGATCGACATGGTTGGCCACTTGCCAGCCATGCCAAGCATAGTCCATAATAACTCCATACTATAGCCGCCATGGAATATTAAAGCTGATGATCGAGTCAACCGCAGGTCAAGCGGCCGGGCAGTATACACTGTATACCGTACGTAGGCGCCTGACGACGGTACGGCGGCCCGTTATGTTTTCAAGTTCCCAGTGGCAGTTTTTTGCATCCACTTGTCAATTTTGTACGTATATAATCAATCATTCACAAAAATGCAAAATGCTTATGCAATACTGGATCATCATCGGAGCCCACTGGAGCAGATGGGATACGGCACGGTGGCGCGGCAGTAGGGAGCATACTATACCTACCGACCAGGCACCACGTTCTTAAAAGAAAAATGGTACGAGCATGCATGGGCATGGGCATGGGCATGGCACGGCAATCAAGTCTGCATGCAAGTTGCGTGTGACGTCCCAGGCCAGCCAGCCAGCACAATGTTGATAATCCATGATTCCATGTCGTATCGTCCCTAGCTAGCCGTCAGATCTGACCACACATGCATAGTATATACCCAGCTAGGCTAGCTCCAAGTGTCCCCAGCCTATATATAAAGTCTGCACCCTCGATGGACCAATAATAAAGCGATGCATGCATCCGACCGATCCAGGTGCAGCAGCAAAGTCTCCAACACAGTCGTTAGAGTTAGCTAAGCTAGCCTAGCCTGCAGTGTGGGTGGTTAATTACATACATAACGACGATGGATTCCAAGTGCTTGTTCCTCATGATCGTTTGCTGCTGCTGCTGCGTCCCACTGCTGGTGGCGTCTGCTCGTCATCTCCCTGCAGCAGCAGCAGCTGACGTCCCCAAGGCGACGGCGCTTACCGGCGCCGATCCTGGTAATTAGTATTTAAGTGCCCTTTAATAAGTATTGGAGTAATGGAGTTGGAGGCGGTCCTAGCAGCTTAATTTGTTGCTATCAGTTCTGTCCTCGTTTTTAAACGTTCTGTCGGTCGCTGCTGGTTACTTTATTTTTCAATTAAACAACATCAATCAAACAGATTAATAAATCGGGAGGCGTATGGTACCTATCATGCATTTTGTCGAAGCTGTAACAGTTGTAGTGGCTAGAGCACTATATATACTAATACTACACAGTACACACACACACCCCCCAGCTGATGATATATATATATATCAGCTGAGTAGCTCGTATCGGTTCAGCTCCATTGATTGATTGGTTTACTCGTTCTGTGTAGCTGCTGTAGGAGTACTACATACAGGTGTGCATGCCGTCGGCGGCGGAGTCTCGGAGGAGAAGCCTGGTTTTCGGCCCATAATACACTGCCCACTGCCGCCCTTTTGCCGCCGAGCTCCTGCCGCTGCTGCAACAAATCCGTGACCGTGAGAACAATAATGACTGCTGGCCGGCCAGCTGCGATCGCGACATATACAAGAAAGAAAGATGAAGGCAAATTAAAGTTCCTTATTGTCGGAATGATATCCAATCGCGACCGGAGGGAGTGCTTATCTACATGTACTAGATTTTTCAAATAAAGATGGAAATAAATTAAATTCCTCACTCACCTCGCTCCTCCCCTCCGTCGTCACGTGCCGCTAGATTGCTATTGTATGGTGCAAACATCCTCCCCCCGATGCTCCGCGTATCTTACTATTACCTCGCAAAGGAAGCAATATTTACGGGACGTGTTTATCAGATACTAGCCTTTAATAATACTAATCTTTGGATCCATTATAGTTGTCAAAAAAAAATTACACACCATACCATTATAAAAGAGAAATTAAGTAAACTCCTAAATTTGCATATAAATCGCGCATTATGCCACTATAGAAGATGAATTAATGTAACCCATAAGTTTACCTATAAATTACCCACCATGTCATTATGAAAGATGAATTATAAACCCCCTAAATTTGCATATAAATCACTCACCATGCCGCACAAAAATTATTTACCATGACGTTGTGAAACATGGATTAAAGCATCCCTAAACTTAATTATGCCATTGTAAAGGATAATTTAAAGAAGCCCCCTAAATTTGTTTATAAATTACCACTATTGCGATTATAAAATATGAATGTTAACTATTTAGAGCTTATTATAGATAGATAAGATAAAAATTTATGTATATAGATTTTCTATTAAAGTATGGGAGGTATTGAATAATAGTATTTTTTATTAATTCTAGGGTTTCAAATTTATTTATAGATTTTCAATACTTATGTTTTAGACTGATCCGTGATTTATTATACGACGAGGCCCCTCGCCTTATGGACCACGAGGAATGATGGGTCTCTTATTGGTTAGGTCAACGGCCCTCACTAGGCCCAAGAACGATCTTTGTGTTAGGAGATCGTATTTGCAGGCCCACCGGTGACGCCGGAGGGAGTGGCTCTGCAGGACTGCAGACATGCATGCTGCCTGGACAAGCAAATAAAGGGATGTGGACGTCTACACCCATAGCAACCACATTTCTTGTCACTGTAGGTTTCGAACAAAGCTTTATATCTCTCTCAAAGTTCTTGAACCTTGAGTTTTGACAATATACAGCAGCACAGACTAAGAATGGAAACTAAGATTATATTAATTTTTCGGCAAGGTACAGCACAGACTGAAATGGACACACAACGAACACACAGCTAGCAAATAAAATACTAGAAATCCAAACCAAAGAGGACGATTTCCATTAAACGGCACTAGTAGAAGTAGTAGGTGCAGCGCCGTCTTCTTCACCTGGCCTGCTGACGATCCCGGGCATGGAAGAGCAACGCCCAGGGCAGCGTAATCAGCTCGCCGCCCCTGGCAATGGCTTCCTTGCGCCCTTTGAGGTTGTCTGATGGCGCGACGTACAGGACCATCTCGGACCAAAAGCCAGCCAGCAGCTTCCACACCGTCTCCTCCCCACTGGCGAGTGTTGCATCCACCAGCTGCTTTCCGAGCTTCACGCCATTCTTGATCACTTCGTGGTTTGAGTTGGCACTAAGCAATGCGACGCTCATCCTCCGGCGTCAATGACTCTTCAACACATGGTGCTCATCAGCGACGACACGCTCATCCTCCGGCATGGATGACCCTCGCTACAGGAAAATAGTATTTTTTTTCATCAGCTAAATTAATTTCGTGGGCCAGTCCACGAAATTAAGAGGCATATTTTTTAGGTCTAAAAAACCGACGAAAATAAAATTAAATTCGTGGGCCGAGCTGCATAACCCACGAAAATAACCTTAAATTCGTGGGCCCAGCACTAGGCGGACGAATTTATATGGTGGCCCGAAAATTTGAAAAAAAAAACGTGGGCTCACGAAAATAACTTAAATTCGTGGGCATTGTGCGTCGGCTGATGAATTTACAACGTATTTTCGTGGGCCTAAATTGGCCCACGAAAATACGACTATCCTAACCCGTCTCGGCCCGCCCCACGCACGCACACACGCACACAGCGCCGGCAGCCCCAGCCTCTCCCCACGCACGCACGCGCCGCGCCGCCCACCGCCTCCGCTGCCGGCGCCGCCCCCCGCCTCCCTAGCCGGCGCCGCCCACCGCCGGCACCCTACCGCCTCACTGCAGGGGTCGACAGGGTGGGTGCCACCACCCCAGGGGTCGCAGCCACCTCCGGGGTGGACAATGGTACCCCAGGGCTCCCAGCCACATCCGGGGTGGATGATGGTACCCCAGGGCTCGCAACCAGCTATGGGGTGGATGGCACCACAGGGCTCCCAGCCACCTCCGGGGTGGATGGCACCGCCAGGCTCCCAGCCACCTTCGGGCTGGATGGCACCGCCAGGCTCCCAGCCACCTTCGGGCTGGATGCCAGCTGCAGCACCCAACTTCAACCCGTGGATGCAATCACCTCATCAGCACAATGGATCACAGATACGCATACAAAAGAAGGCAAACTTAGCAGAAGTTAGTAAAACATTGCAAATTTAGCTAACTTAGCATAAACTAGGCAAACTTACCGAAATTTAGCAAAATGTAGCGAAACGTAATCAAAGCTCACTAAACTCAGCAAAACATAGATAAACTCATCAAAATCCAGCTAAACTAGCCAATCTTAACAAAACCTAGCTAAACTAGTCAAACTTAACAAAACCTAGCAAAATCTAGCTACACCAGGTCAACTTAGCAAAATCTAGCAAAATCCAGCTAAACTTAGCCAAATGTAGCTATACTAGCAATTTGAGTTTATTTTGTAGGGTTCGGCGTCGTGCCCTCACGGTCTAACTCCAGATGCGGAAGTGAATGATTACTTTGCGAGTTAGGGAGGAGCGAGCAGCCACAATTCTCAAAGTCCGCAGGAGTAAGTTGCATGACAATGGTGATTTTGATGGATTCGCATATATGGACTTTGTATTCTGCATGGATGAACTTCTTTTGTCGTATCGACTAGTGTTGTGAACTAATATGGACTTTGTGTTGTGAACTCTGTTATTTTTTATGAACGTGGACATTTATATGTATTATTATGCCTGTGGATGTGTGCTTATGGTCTGGATATATTATATATATTCTCTTTGTGATAATTTTCTGTGATTCAAATGCATTTTGTGGGCTGTTTTTTTTGGAGGGTGTCATTAATTTCGTCGGCCACATAGAAGACCCACGAAATTAATTAGCCATTAATTTCGTGGGCTATATACAGCCCCAGAAAATTACAGTCCAGAGTAATTTCGTGGGCCATCTGAGACCGATGAAATTAAAGGTGTAAATTCGTGGGCCATATGGGCTCACCAAAATTACAGGGCGCCGGGCATTAATTTCGTGGGCAAGTTTATATTCGTCGGCTAGCCCACAAATTTAGGTTAAATTCGTGGGGGCTCACGAAATTTCACAAATAATTTCGTCCGCCTTAATTTCGTCAACAAAAAGTTTATTTTCGTGGATTTTAGCCTAATTTCGTGGGTTTTTTTTCCAAAAAAAATACTATTTTCCTGTAGTGGCCTGACACAGCGCACACAGCAACGGCGTGCTTTGCGTCCTTCTGGACAGCCTTGTACAAGCTTCTGCACCACGCATTATTGTCTGGAAGCTGCTCTGGGTAACAACTCACTAGGTAGGCGCAGACTAGTACTGTGACAGCTGAATGGCGGCAATCTTATGATCGGAATTGGAGTTTGGTGCGGAACCTGCTTGTCGATGATCATGTCGGCGCGGAGGCTTTAGCTGAAGGATACATGTGGAGATATGCCATATAAGTATCGTTTCCGATGTAGCTTTGCCCTCGCAAGCCCAGAGAAAGCTTTCGCCAACTGGGCTGTGGCGCAGCGATGTTGCGCCGTTGCTCAAGCCTCCATCGATGACACTTCTTATTGCATCGATGATGCAAACCTTCCATTTTTTGTTCTGAAAAGGGATGAGACCCCTGATGAAATCTTGCAGGTTTGCTCTCTGGTGAGGTACCAGCACAGAGCACTGGCTCGTTTTTTTCATCCCAGTGCTTCATCATGAGCTTGCATCTGCATCTTAACAAAACACTTATTACCCATTTCTTCATGCATAGGAAATGATGTGAAGAGGCGTGGTTTACATAGCGGCAGATAAGGGCTACTTTGGTCCAGTTGGAGCAAATGTAGGAAACCATGCACTTGACCTCAACTATCAGGACTAACGCAAGCAGCAAAAGAAGTAACACCATGTCGATGATAAACGTTCCACTAGAATAATTTGGACAGGCAGATACCGATTGGTCTTGACGAATCCACCCTATATCACAGTACATTTGATCATGGCCCAATGAGCGTGGTACAGATGGTATGACACATATACAGCTACATAGATGCAATAACCAATGGTCAAGAGCGAGAGCAAGATATCCAGAATGGGTAGGCAACGTTTGGCGTAAAAGATTGGGAGGGATGAGTAATAATAATCATGGACAAAAGAAAGCTCATCCGCAATGACCCTAAATATCCTGTCATGCTCGCCGGGCTGCAGCGAGAAGCTCCGGAAAAAGGAGAGGGTGCCAGCATTATTAGTGAGCTTGTACCTCGAAAACCGACACCGCAACAACTTGAAGAGTGAGAAGGACAAGCATAAACCTTTCAGTTTTGGCACTGAGATCGGAAGACGCGTGCTATCCAACTGCCAAACTCTGTCAAGTGTCACTGGGCCAACGTTATTGTTCGTTAACATTGTCCCTGAACCATAATCCTTAAATGCATATCCGTGAGGCTGCATCTCCACTTGTTTTCCCTCTTCTCTCATTACTAATAGTGGAGGAGGAGGAGGAGGAGGTGGTGGTGCATCGCTGCCTGCTAATACATGATGTGGTTTTTCACTATGTTGACGATGATTCGCTTCTTGCAGTTGCAGTTTCTCCATGTACACAAAAGTGAGTCCAGGATTTCGTCCTAGTGCAAAGGACCGCCGTGCCTTTCCAAATGCATAATATTTTAGCACTATTTTGGCACATAGAAGAGAAAAAGGTGTTCCTAACAGCAAGAAAAATATAGAGGTAGTCGTTATCAGCCAACATGTCGTGGCCCTCGAAGGTAAAACCAAGGTAAAGTGTCCATAGCCCCTGAACAATTTGGTCCATAGGGGGACCTGCGCTTCGACCTTCTCGATCTTCAGTGGCGGCTATAGTGCTTGTATTGACCATGACGATCTGAACGAGAAATGCCCAAGTTATAAGTATGGTGAAGTGGTCGGATGCATCACATATTGCAACCAACGCATCGGGCGAAATTAGGGGTTTCGGTAATAGTTGAGACAACCGATGATGCGATGGGCAAGTATAGCGTGGTAGCTCCGAGGAAGATAAAACGGGTGAGTGGGTGGTGGCGGTAGCGCTGGCCATAGGCGCCAATCCCAACTACAATCCCTGCCAAGACAGCTTCAGTGACTAGCAGCGCGTCGACTTGCCATATCTGTTAGCAATAATCTTGACGTGTTTAGTGTTAGTGTACTGCATGCGTTGTGTGCATGCAGCAGCTGCGTGTGTCGTGTGCATGCGCTGCAGTAGTGCTGCGGGCATGACGGGTGAGTGAGTTGTGGGTGCGCTCGGTGCGCGAGCGTGACGTGCGTTGCCCAGGTCGGTGAGCGCGGGGCAGGAGAAGCTGCTGGCTCGGATCGGCTGGGTGTGGTGCGGTCGGAGTTGGTTGAGGGACTGGCGTGCGCGCTGCGTTGGCCGTTGGGCGAAGCCGTGTCGTCCGGACGAACGAGTCGTCCGTCGCCACGACGTTGTGCGTGGGCCGCGGGCCAAGGCGAGAAGGCTGGGCATGGAGGCGAGCTCCAGAGTGCGCTGTTGTCTATTTGTAGCACCATTTTCTCTGTACTTGGCTGCCAGTTTGTGAGTGAATAACAGGCCAACATACAGGCGAGGTTGTCGCCGGGGCGTTCGTCGCCGAAACCATCTTGTTCATCTTGTTTCTTCGTCCGTGAGTGAGCGAGTGCGTGTGAGAGCGATCCAAGGTGAGCGATCGGAGTTCGGTGCGCCAACAATATCTTCCTTGCGATGCTGTTCTTGAAGGTTGCCAGCGAAGAATAATCCGAGGTGCAATCCATGTTTTGTTGGTGGAATCCCAGCTGATTGCCAAATTTCCAAGATCATAACATTAAGTCGTTTGTAATAAAAAGGTAATTAAGTAGAAAGAACTAATCATCATGCTCTAATGCGTAACATATACTATTATCTATATGGTGCGACTAGCTACTTACTACTCTAAGCAGTAATATGCACCATGCACTTCTCTTCTCAAGGTAAATTCTATACGGATCGAGGCAGTAAATAGATAGCTAGCTAGTTGAATACAAGGAGTTACCACACCGTTAGGCGCCGACGACCTAGCTGAAACAAGTTTCCGGCGGCCCCCTTGAAACACGCTATGCTCCTCGGCACAAGAGAGGCTAATATATAGAGAGAGAGAGAGGGGCTGTGCCAACAGGGGTAATTAATGCGAGCTTTTTCTGTGCACCGTACCTGTCGTTCCTGGTCCAGTGGTCCTGACATGTCAATCTCAGCTGCGCGCTGAATGATGCAACTATATTATTAAGACGTGTATGTTAGTTGTATATGAGCAAATTCCTTGTATGCCACTAGAATTTATAGTAATCCCATGTATGACATTGTAAATTATTCATTCTCTTATATGCCATCGGTTTTAATTTCCAGTCCTTTGTGTACCATTGCCGTTACTCACCTCACAAACGCGGTCGCTCGCAACGCCCCTCCGCGCCGCTGTGCCGCGGTGGGAGAGGATGGTCTGGACGGGGCGACGGGAGGCCGCGTAGTGGCCGGGGCTGGCGGGAGGGGAGCCACGCACGGAGGTACACTCTGCGGCGATGGGCGACGAGGTACACGCGGAGGCACGCCAGCGCCCGGTTGCCCTGCGGCGCCCTCACCCTCGCTGGCCGCCGCCTCGCTGCTGCCCCTCTCTTCCTCCCCATCCCTCCTCGTCCTCCTCGCGGGCGAGAGGTTGGTCGACATGGCACGACTGGCCGCGGTAGTGGGCAAGCGGCGGTTTGTCGCGGACCGGCGCCCGGCGGCCTACCGCAACTCCATCGTTGATCGGCGTCACCAAGCAGCCCCTCCTGCGGGTCTTCGCTGACCGGGCCCCGACGGTGCGACCGGCGCAGCCAAGCAGCCCCTCCTGCGGCCAGCGAACCCTCCCGCGCGCGCCGATGGCGTGCACCTGTGACCGCTCCGCGTTCCTGCTCCGGCGCGCCCAACCGCCCCGTGCCACCGCGTCGCGCCCGGTGCCACCTCGTCGCCCATTGCCGTCGCGTGTACCTCCGCGCGCGCGGCTCCCTTCCCACTAGCCCCGGCTGCCACGCGGCCTCCCGTCGCCCCGTCCAGCCCATCCCCTCCCGCCGCGGCAAGGCGGCGCGGAGCAGCCGCGCGGGAGGGCCGTGCCGGCGTGGGCACGCGGAGCGGTGGTGCGTCGCGGCAGCGGGAGGGGTCGCCAGGGCGAGAGGGCGCGCTGGCTCGGTCGCGTGGGGCGGGAGGGCGCACCGTGGGAGGGGGCTCCGGGGCAGGAGGGCACGCGGGCTCGGTCTCGAGGGGCGGTAGGGCGTGCCGCAGGATGGGACGCTGGGGCAGGAGGGCGTGCGGTTGCGGTTGCGCGGGGCGGTGGCACGGCACGGGAGGGGGCGCCGGGGTGGGAGGGCGTGCCGGCGGAGCTGATGGCTTGACGATGAACAGAGACAGAGAAGAGGGGGAATGGAGGACAGCCAATGACAAGTGGGCCTAGCTGCATGGAGCGACGGCGTTTGTGAGGTGAGTAACGGCAATGGCACACAGGAGACTGGAAATTAAAACCGATGGCACATAACGGAACGTATAATTTTCAATCGCACAGTAAGGGATTGCTATATGTTCCAGTGGCATATGAGGAATTTGCTCGTTGTATATACATGCAGCAACTTTGCTTGTCTGTGCGCGCCCATGGGTTGCAGTTGCAGCGCCTCGCTTCCACACTAGCACACAATAAATGATTTGCGCCACACTAGTCTATTAACACGGGCTAGATTTTTACAAGTAGGATCAACCCCTTGCATCTCCACGGGCTAGTATTGATAACAAATACTCCTAAGTAAATTAATTTACTCCGTATTTCTTATGATGGCATGTTGACCAATGTTTACAAGTTCACCACGCCGGTTCTAGCTAGTATATATACTCCACCATCAGTAGTATTAGACCGGTGGTCTCATCTTAGGAAGTTTCGAAGCAGCAGTGGCACAGTCAAGTTAACGTGAAACACCCTGCGGCTGGTAGCTGCTAGTGTGCTATGCTAGCGATGGAAGTCGTCGCAGTCACAGCTCCACACACGCAAGAAGCGGCTTCTTCAATTCATCCACCGGACCGGAGCACTTTAAAAATGCCGAGTTGCGTTAGCGTACGTACGCGGGGGCGTAGCGTTGTTCTATCGTGCAAAACTAGGGTCTGGGATGAGGTCGTGTAATTTCCGTTCATAAAAACGCTGCCACCAAAACCGTTGGGCGGAAGTATTTTCCTTTAATTTCTATACATATATATCTCGGGGTACTAGACAAACCTTCGCAAGGAAGCCTTGTGCGCGGGAAAATAAACCACTGACACCAGATATATATATGGCGGATCGGAGAGGAGACCCAACGCCATCTCGGACGGCAAAGGTCGTTGGAAATTTCACATAGGAAAAATGAAGATGTAGTGGAGTTTTAAAAGCCAAAACAAGATATATTTGCATGCAATCTATTAGTACCCATTAGCTAGTTAGGCGCAGCTAATTTTTAGCTGAAATTAGCTTATCCAAATAGTGACTGAGACCAAGATGGTTAGTTGATCGTCACAGTGCGTAGAAATATCCTCCAGTGCTGAAAACACGACGTTAGGATCTAAAGCGGCCAAAAATATTAGTCCCAACACCAAACGAGATACTGCTTGTTACTACAATTGTTTGTTTATTTGTTTTGTTGCGACGTACTACAATTGTTTGTTACTACCATATAATACAGGCACAAGCTGCGCTAACAACATCTTAGATGAAGCACCACTACCGAGCATTAGCTCATTTTTCCTGACCCAATGCTTCATGTGGGCTTGCATTTGCCGCGCGCGCGACTAGAGGCCCACCCATTTCTGCATGCAAACGCGTCCAGTAACACACGAGTTAGGCGATAGGCAAGGGGCTACTTTCAAATGTATGAAGCCATATCCTTCACCTCTGCTATCACAATATATAACACACGAAGATATATTTTTTATAGAGTTCAAGGGAACTTTATTCCCCAGCTTCACAGCCAAAGACCATGAGGCCAAAACATCACCGTTTACAGCATTTTCCAAGGATGAGTAAGACCATTAACCAAGGAGGAAACCCCACAACCAACAACCAAAGAGGGAACCCCACAGAGGAGATTAACCACCAAAGGACTACAACAACAAGAGGGCAAGAGGCAACTCTTAGAAAAAAAACTACTTGAACAAAACTCCACTCCTTGATCATCCCACCTAGCTCAGCGCCTGGTTCCGCAGGTCCTCTTCCAGAGACGTCAACTGCAGGTGTTTGGCAGCCTCACCGGCGCATGAGCCAAGGTCTTCAACTTTGTCACTTTCTCCCCCAAATCTTGTTTTCTAGATTCCGGGCACAGGACTAGCCAGTTTTTGGCCAACTCCGCTATCTGCCAAACAAGAAAACTCGTACTTCTCCAACATGTATTCTGGAAACACAAAGAGTTTCTAAGTTTCCATAAGTCCCACATAGCTGCTGCACACATAATGTTATAAATAACAAACTTTTATTACTCAACCACATCTGACCAAAAGAAACAAAGTGACTCTCTATATTCACACCCAACACCTCTGACATAAGCAGCCAATCTGCCTAGCAACCACGCAATCAAAAAAACAAGTGATGCACTGATTCTTTTTCACAGCAAAAAAGGCAGCTATCATCTCTAACCTCTCTTCTCTTGGCCAAGTTGTCCCTAGTCAAGATATATATGCATGATGAGCAGCCCAACACTTTGAATATAGGCACGATGAGTAGCCCAACATTTTGAATAGGCGATGATCACGGGCAAAGGACACATCTATCTCATCCGAAATCCCTTTGAACACTCTGTCGTCGTTATGTTCTCCATCCTTCAGCAGCAGCAAGCTCCAGAAAAAAAAAAGTGAAGCTATCATTGGAGCCAGCAACATCGCGAATGACAGGCATATGCCTTGCAGTCGTTTCAGTGTTGACGTTATTAGCTAGAAAAAAAATACTATACATCCAGCTAGACCTAGCCATGGGCCACCCGACCCAGCAGGCCCAACCCGACCAGCCCGAAAATAGCCCCGACCCAGTCAGCTCAGCGGGCGGGCACGGGCCAAAAATCTCAGCCCGGTGGAAATTTTGGGTCGGCTCGGGCTGGAATTTTAGCCCGCGGGCTGGCCCGGCGACCCGACAAAACCACCAGCAGGTTGCAGGCCCACCACCTCCCCTCCCCTCCTAGCCTGGCCCAGCACCTCCCCTCCCCGGCCCTCCCGTCCTGGCCTGGCCCAACCTCTTCCCTAACCCTAAGGCCCCCTCGCGGCTCCTAGCTCCTGCCTCCCAGCAGACGGCAGACGCGCCGCAGGCTCTCTTGCTCGCGCGGTCACAACCTAATCGCAGGTACGCCGTCGCCTACTCACCTTTCTCTTCCTCGCTCGGTCGCGCCTCGCCATCAAATCCTTCGCCACCATCTTCTTCCTCGTCCGCCCTGTCCTGCCCGTCTCCGTCTCCGTCTTCCTCCTCTGGCCTGCCTCCCCACGCCCCGCTTGCCCAGGAGGCTAGGAGCTAGGACTCACACCCAGAGCCGCCGCCAGTGGCCCCCTACTCGCCTCATCTCCACCTCCTCTGTGTCGCCTGCTCCACCACCTCTGCATCGCGCTGCCGCCGAAGCCATCTGCGTCAGGCTCACGGGCCGATCCGCGGGCCATCGGGCTAGGCGGCGGGCAAGGCTCGAGCCACGAAATCTAGCCCGACGCTCGGGTCGGGTTGGGCGCGGGCCAGCACATGGAAACGTCGGGTCGGCTTCTACCCGGCCCGGCCCAGTGGATGCCCAGGTCTACATCTAGCTTCCAAACTCTGTCAATAATTGTCACCAAATCAATGGTTCTTTTTGTGCAACCTAGGGCCTAGGGGTAGGTCGAGGCAGAAGGACGATGTGGAAGTTAGGGTTTCCCCTTGGTGGTTTTATAGGAGATAGGCTGAGGAAGTAATGCTCCGCAATCGGCTTGTGCCCATACCAGCCCACGGTGCCTAGGTTGTGGCCCAATGCAAGAATGTCTTATCTCACCGGGCTGTGTGTGTTTTGTGCTCGGGCCAGCCCATGGCCCATAGGGCCTCGTACCTTTCAGGGGACTGTACAACCACACATCACTGAAATGTACTTAGAACTTAGAAGTCGATTTGAAGTAGGGCGTATTGTCTTATCTATCAAGCTCAGACACCTTATTTCCCATGTCACGCATTGTAATTACTACATTAACGAAGCCATCATCCTACGACTAATGAGGTTCCTTTTATTGTTTTACACGCACGCATCGCTAGCTTAGCCTTGTTGCACGTAAGAGAGCACAGCGAAGACTGTCTGGATTATGGTGCACAACACGGCGGACGCGCCGAACACCCAGGCTGCCCCCAGCCACGGGTTGCCGAAGCGGTGCCTCATGATCCATGCGCGCCACCTGTTGCGGCGGTGGCTGCAGTGAACCTTCAGCGCCGCCCCGACCGGACCCAGGTAGTGCTCGCCGTCGGGGTCGAAGAAGAGGCCGTCGGCGAGGCCCCGGAAGAGCGCGCACACCTCGGCGTCGGTGCCCAGCTGGTGCTCCATGACCCCGCGGCTCGCGAGCAGCGCCACGTCCTCGGCGCCGCCCAGCAGCTGCGACATGAACACCACGTACGCCGTCACGTAGCTGCTCCCGGCGCTCGTCGCCGTCAGGTAGTACTTCTGCTCGTACGCCAGCACGTTCGCCAGGATGTAGCCGGTCGTGCCGTCGATGCTCTGGAGCGCCATCGACACCACGCCGCCTTTGGCGCTGGACCTCACGTCGAGCATGGGGCGCCGCCGCGACCGCGACCCGCCGCCGCCGCCTGCTGCTGCGTCTTCCTCGCTCCACAGTCGGAACTTGACGCCGGCCTCGTAGTACTCCGTGGCTCGCCGGAACCTTCCGTACTTGATCCTGCGCCTGGACAAACCACCACAAGTTTTCTGCGGCTGGTTTACTAGACACGTCGGCTTCAAATAATTATGGCAGAGATGGACCAAGTGCTGGAGCTCCTGTTTGTCGTCATGGCCGCCGGGCGCGGCCGGGACACCACCCATGATGACTTGCATGGCTTTCCAAGCTAGGGAACGGACGGGCGGTGCAACTGTATCACCGCCGCCGCCGTAACGCAGCTTGTAGATCTTGTCGACGACGAAGAACGGGATCTGGTTCTCCAGCATCATGAGGTCATGTACAGTCATGCATATGTCCCGAGTCTTGACGCTGCGTTCTGCTTGACCTGCTGCCGCCGCCGAGCCATGGCTATGGCTACTACCATTGCCAGTACCACCACCGGCGGCTGCGGCGTCGTCATCGTCGTCAGCCGCCGCTCCGCCAAAATAAAGCAACAGGCAGTATTATCAGCTGGCACGAATCGAGGAGCAGCATCCTGCAGAACGCGTCCGGGCGCATCCCAACGTCGCCCTCGTAGCAGCTCCTGGAGTCGGCCTCCATGGCCGCAACCGCCTCCGTGTACGCAAGAACCTCCGGGCCCTCGCCGCTGCGGAGGACGAAGCCCGCCGCCCAGAGCTTGCCCTCCTCGTTGCGGAGCATCTCTGCCGTGGCGTTGTCGGCGCAGTGGTACGGCCCGATGGACAGGAACGACGGCTGGTACGTGCGCTTGTGGGAGGCGTCGTGCAGCTCCGCTCTCGGCGTCGGCGCACGGAAGATGGTGGTCGTATATTTCTTTGCCGCCGGAGATGAGGCCCAGGTGTTGCCGTCGATTTCACGAACGATCGTCTCGGAGAGCTGTTGAGCGATGTGGCTGCGGCGAACGTCGCCGCTGGCGGCACTCGCATTCGACTCAACTCTGAACTGTGTAACTAATCACGGCGGAGATGCACATGCAACATGAGCATGCAGAGAGGCAAGTAAGTACTAGTACTAATAGTTAATAAGCAGATTGTCGACCATGCAAGTTATTAGTGCAGAATAATTAAGTGAACTCACCATTATTGGAGGAGGAGGAGGAAGAGGAGGAGGAGGTGGAGGAAGTTGGGAGCTCGAGTGACAGGGGAGGTGAACTTGAGGCTAAGCCTGTTGGCATGGTGCCGCGCCGTGGTGGGTGGTCGAAGTTGATGGCCAAGGTGCCTAAACTTGGGGGCATCTATCACCGTGGGCCGTGGCAGAGAGGGAGGGAGAGGAGGACGGGTAAGGGTTTGGGACGCACGAGTGGTTGAGGAGGCAGACGATAAGGATAATTGCAACAATTAGCTAGTGTCATATCCATTCGCAAAGGTTCACTCCTCCTGGTCCAGTCCAGTCCTCCAACAACATGCCTTACAGTTACAGCCTTAATAATCACCAACGTACGTACCTCCGCCATATCTCTCTCAAATTAATAATACTATTCCATCAACCTGTATGAGTGCTAACAGTTAATAATTTAGAAAAGAACAAGCATATATATTTGCAATTTAATTTATTATAACAACAAACGTCTGTAGTTTAGAGTTTACTAGTCCATCAATCCGTGCTATCGCAAATATATACATATTAAACGTTTGCATTTAAGTTTGATAGCTAACTTTAATAATGGCAGCAATTGATAATTTAGAAATATATACATATTTCTATTTTGTCATTTGACTTTTTATAACCACGTAGGTTCATAGTCTAGAGTTTAGATGTTATTTTAACTTATGGTCAGTAATATTAGATTTAATTATCTTAATTCATCTTTCATAATGTGCGGTGGGTAATTTATTATTTATATGTAAATTTTTTGGTGTTTTTTAATTCATATTTTATAATGGCACAATGGGTAATTTCTATGAAAATTTAGGAGATTGTTTTAATTCATCTTTCATAATGGCGTAGTGGGTAATTTATATGCAAATTTAGGGGGTTATTTTAACTCATCTTTCATTATGGCATAGTGGATATTTTTTAGAAAATATAATAGATCTGATGTCTACTATATTACAACTACCTCATAGACGGCTACATGTTTTTTAATTTTTATTTCTGGGAAATTCTATAACTTAATTATTTTTTTCCTAGCGTGTCTGGTGAGAATTAACGTGGAAGCTCCAATCGGTAATAGTAAGATGTGCTATTTTATTTTATTTTTAATAATGTTGATGTGATTATTTTAATTCAGGTTTCATAATGACATGATGGATAATTTACATGCAAATTTAGGATCTGTTTTAATTCATATTTTATAATGATATGGTGGATAATATACGTGTAAATTTAGGTGTTTATTTCATGTTTTATAATGACATGGTGAGTACTTTTTATGTAAATGTAGGGGTTATTTTAATTTATATTTTAATGGCATGGTGGGTAATTTATATGCAATTTTGGGGGGTTATTTTAATTCATAATTCATAATGACACAGTGGATAATTTTTATGCAATTTCATGTGTTATTTTAATTTATTTTTCATAATGGTATGGTAGATAATTTTTAGAAAAATATAATAGATCTAACGACTATTATTGTTAGAGCTATCTGACGAACGACCCGATGTTTCTGATTTTGGTGAAAATTTGTAGAAATTATCTTTTGTTCTAGCGCGTCAGGTGAGGATTAACGTAGATGCTCCAACTAATTAGTAATAGTAAGATTAGTAATAACAAGATACGACACGGAAAAGTTCATCTCCATTAATTTCGTTGGGAACACAAAATACCTTTTAAGAAACAACTCTATATGTACTTGTAAACTGCACGTGCATAGTGCATCCCTAGGGAACATTTTTATTGAAAAACTGAAATATGATTATCGGTGAGTGCGAGCAATTATCGGTGCGGCATGGCCAAGCGACGTACTTACTAGCACCACCATGCAATCAAGTTGATGGGCTGATCAATTGAAGGCCCACTTGCATTGTCTCTGCATTACTCCGTGACAATGCACAAGCATACAATAATTCTTGGGATTTAGCGCCGAGCCGTTGGCATTGCACATGGACACATGCAGCGATCCAGTGCATATTGTATTTGAGCGTGTGCTCTCGTGGTGGCCTACTGGGTGTGGCTCGGCAATCAAATGGTTGGCCTGGCCACTTGCTGCACCCGCATATGCAGCCATGCAGAGTCTATAGCCGCCATGGAAAGCTGATGAGTCAACCCCAAGTCAAGCGGCCGGCCGGGCAGCATGCGCACGTACGTGTGCGGTGTACTGTGTGTCAGTGTCACCGGCGCTCCGCTCCAATTTACCGGCCTTTTTCTATACTTGGGTGCCAGACGCTACGGCCGGTTTTAAAGCTCCTAGTAGTGGCTAGCTCTTGACGCCGACAGATGTTCATAAAGCTAAGCAGTATTAAAATATTTACTCCATAAAGTATACACCACGATTCATGTATAGGAACAGACAAATTGAACAAGGTGACGTAAGCGGTCATTTGCCTATAGACATCATCATTCTTGAACAGGAAATGCGAGTAGAGGTAGATTTGCAGCAATCTACTAGAATATGCATGTATCATCACTCTTGACTATGGCAAAAAAAAAAAAAAAGGCCAATTCGAACGCTTATAAACACAAATCCAACATAATCATATTTGTAGCACATTCTTTTCATATTATTAGACTTGTTGTTAATCAAATATCAGTACAAAGTTTAATGCAATTTTGATGATATGTGATGTGCACGGCTTATATGCTTTGCATTAGGAAGGAGGGACATCACTATTTTACCATTACTAATTGGATACTTTTTTGAACACAAGATATAGTTGTGACAGCTATAATAAGAATTGCAACAGCTGCATGCGCATGTTGCATGGACTGTGCGCACGGGTGCACAATAAAAACCTTGTGTGTGTGTATAGAGAGAACGCACTGTACATGTTTAAGTGCGAGGGAGACGGAGAAGCGAGAATGACGGTCGACGACCAAAGTCAATGGCCCGGCCGACCTGATAATACTATGGCCAAGTTCATTTCATAAAATAAAAATGGTGTGGGCACGGCAATCATGCCTTCAAGTTGCCAAGTTGTGTGTGGCGTCCCCACCAGCAGGAGCAGGACAATGCTCAATGCTGATAATCCATTCCATGTCGCTAGCCGGCTAGCCGTCAGATCTGACTATCACATATACCCAGGCTGAAGCTCCCAGCTAGCCCCTATAAAGCCATGCATCCAGGTGCAACGATAGATCATTATTAACAAGTAACAACGATAGATCATACCGTAGGAGATGGATTCCAAGTGCTTGTTCCTCATCGTTTGCTGCTGCGTCCTGCTGGCACTTCCCAGCTGGAGACAGCAGCCGCTGGGCACGCTGCTGGTGGCGTCTGCTCGTCATGTCCCTGCAGCAGCAGCTGACGTCCCCAAGGCGACGGCTTCCACGATGCCTCGCGCCCGTGCGCTTACCGGAGCCGACCCTGGTAATAATAATTAAGCGTCCTTTGAGGCGATCCTAGCTTATTTTGGTACACTGGTTCTATTTTCAAGCGTTTGTTGTCAGCTAGAACATATAGTAAAATAGAAGGAATAACATTTTTTTATTAAGGAGAAGAGATAACATTACGGTATTTTCAATTATCTTTCTCGTCCCCGTTTCTCGAATCTCACCTCCAACCATCTAACCCTTACGTGAAAGCTGTAACAGGCCTAGTCGTAGCTACAGTACATGACGCACCAGCTGATGATTGGTCCATTGATTGATTGGTCACATCACATGTACATTCTGTGTGCGTGTACTACGTACGTGCAGGTGTGCATGTCGGCGGCCTTCCCGGCGGCGGAGTCTCGGAGAAGAAGCTTGGTATTCCGCGCATACGCTGCCCACTGCCCCCTTTTTGCCGCCGAGCTCCTGCCGCCGCTGCTGATGCAACAAACCCGCCGTGAGAGGAATAATGACTGGCTGGCCGGCCGGCCAGCTGCGCGCGCGGCGACATACAGATAGAGACTACTCCGGCCGCAAATACATCTCACAATATTTATTTTTCTATACAAGAAAGACGAAGGCCAAATTATAAGTTCCTTGTCGGAATGAATGAATGATGATATATATTCATTCGCGACCGGAGGGAGTGCTTGTACTAGATTCTTCAAATAAAGATGGAAACAAATTCCTCACCTCACCTGCTCCCATCCGTCATCACGCGTGGCCGTAGATTGCTATCGTATCTGTACTCTGAAGAACGAGTTATCCAAAAATATTTACTCTAATCTAACTCTATGCTATAAAGAATGAGTTATCCAAAAATATTTTTTACTCTAATAGGCTTATACCCACCGAGACTCATAGATGTATCATGTCCCCACAACCTAGCAGCAGGGTCCGCCAAAAACCGAGTTGCACCAGGCGGAACGCTGTTCCAACCATTGTAATAGGCGAGGCGCCGACATTCTAAGAGCAAGGCTAATAGAAAAGCCAACTGAAGGTCCTATGTTATTGCCACATCACAAAGAGTCAGCAATAAAACCAATACATATAGTAAGTTTGCTCTTAGATGACTCTAGATTGATTAAACTAAAGCTGAAAATATTTAATGTTCAGATATGTGAGTCATTTGGATTGGCTGGAGAAAGAAAGAGCCCGCCTTAACTCCTGCAGCAGGCTGCAAACAGGTTTTTTCTCCTCGTAGTCTGTGTTGGAGCCAGGCTCTTCACGAGACACCCGTTTTCTTCTCTCTCTGATGTTTCCACCCTGCCACCTAAAATTTTGGTGACATGAAACTCCTTAAAGTCTGCCTAGTCAGCTTATTATACTTGCTCTGAGCCGTTTTTTTCACAGCATAATTTTACCCACCCCCGGTACCCACCCGGCCACCCAATCAGCGCCCGCTGTGGTATGGGCTCTGGATGTCTCAAAGACGAGCGGAAGGACTCAGTTTGATTCGTCAAGGAAGGCCCAAGAACGAACAGATCAAAACATGGTAAACATCCGAATACATGGCAGTCCAATAATCATGAAAAAATACACATGATAAACATTAAACACGATAAGTACCATCACAGTACGAATCCCACATCGCCTCTTTAAGCCCACATCGCCTCTTTAAGCCTCTTTAAGCCTAAATATACTTGTTCATAACTGGTTGGTCAACATGCCCTTCGTAACACAGCTCGCAAGTGCACAAGCTGATGATGAGATGGAGGTCAATCAACAAAGAGGATGCAAGGAAGGAAAAATAAGAAAAAAAAATCTTCTGCACCTTTGCATGATGATGCCATGGGAGAGTCAGATCAGAAAAGCACAGAGTTACAGGAGTGCGTTCCTGCCGTGGAATCGTTGGCTGTAAGAGTTTTTTCTCAATTTTTTCCACCAAACCTATCTACCCACGTCCGATATCTCATGCAGCCCAACTCGCCTAGCCAAAGCTCGTTTTTAATCCCACATCGCCCACAGAAGCAAAAGATATGCGCACTCATAACCATAACCCCGTGTTCCAATTCGAGAAGAGAAGAGGCAGGAAGAGCTCATACTTGGCCAGTTGTAGTGACGCAGAAGGAGGGGGCAAGGTGGATCGGGACGCTGCGAGGGCCGGACGAGGAGGCGGTGCACCGGCGGATCCGGCCGCCGCGGGCCGGAGTGTGGGTCCGGCGAGCCAGAGAAGGGAGACGCATGGGGCGAATCGGCTTAGCGCCAGTGCCGGTATGGAGGGCACAGTGCGGCCACTTGGCAGCGGTGCGCTCAACATCGGGTGTGGGCACGCATGCCGACAAGAGGCAGCGCGAGCGGTGCCACTGGGGAGAGAGAGAGGCGCGGGGAGAGAGAGAATGAAATTAGGGTTTCGGCCGCCTTGATTTTTCAGCTTTTTAATACGTGGGGGCACTCGTTTCCGGCCGTTGGATCTGGATCAACGATGGTTGATGAGTCCGGGGGAGATGGGCCTCTTTTGGCCCAGGCGGGCGAGAGGATCCCCGGCCCAGACCACAGCTTGGGACGCGAGGTGGCAGTGTGAGCAGGCCGGCCGGCCGGTTGGGCCGTTCTTGGTGGAAGAACAATGCATAATTACTTTCTTATTTTTCTTCTAATTTGAGTATCGAGCAAGTATAATGTTTTTATACATGTATTTCCCACTATTTTGAGTTTACACTTGCAGTAAGATTAAGTTAAGAAGCGGTGTGGATCAACGGCGGTTGATGAGTCCGGGGGAGCTGGGCCTCTTTCGTCCCAGCGTCCCTGGCGGGCGAGAGGATCCCTGGCCCATACTACAGCCTGGGACGCGAGGTGGCAGTGTGAGCAAGCCGGGCTGGACGGTTGGGCCGTTCTCGGTGGAAGAACAATGCATAATTACTTTCTTATTTTTCTTCTAATTTGAGTATTGAGCAATGTATAATGTTTTTATACATGTATTTTTCACTATTTTGAGTTTACATTTGCTGCAAGATTAAGTTAAGAAGCTGCATGGCGGGCAGTGCCTCCAAACTCTGGTTCGCCGAGGAGAAGAGAGAGGAGTGAAAGGGAAGAGTGAGACGCGGATGGACAGCTGAGGGCACCCCCTCCCAGCGGAGCAGCTAAGCCGGGCCGGTTCGCGGGCCACATTGGAGATAGGTCAGCTTGGACTAGTCGGGCTGAATGAGCTCTTCAACTCAATTTGGCCTTTTAAGAAATGCACGTACGCCACGTGCAGGATGCACATGCATTTTTACTAGTGGTGTAATAACAGCACTTCCTTTGTTTCAAAAAAAAAAAAGCAGCCCTTCCGACGCTGTGTATCTTACCGTTACTTAAAAAGCACTTACAAACCGTGCTAGAAAAAGAGATAAGTCATATAAATTCAACGCTTTGAGAGACGAGCCAGCAAATCTCGAGATTGAAAAAGTCACCATAGACGTCGTCTCGCTGTGCCAACAGGAACGGCTCCTGCCACTAAAAGAACACGCCGTTAAATATGTGAGCACACCCATGTCAAATCGAGGACTTGAACCCAAGTGGGAAGCTTCCACCACATGGATGGCCGTCTATTAAATACCCTCAAATAATACTAAATATTTAATTTATTCTATTTTCTACAAAATACCCACCATACAATTATGAAAAATAATTAAAGTAACCTCCTAAATTTGCGTGTAAATCACCCATCATGCCATTATGCAAGATCAATTAAAGTAACCTCTACGTACCCACCATGTTTCGCAATGAATCAAAATAACAGCAAAATTTGCACATAAATTACATATCATACCATTGTGAACATAAATTAAAGCATCCCTAAATTTGCATATAAATTACCTATTGCGCTTCTATAAAAGATAAATTAAAGAAGCCTCCTAAACTTCTATATAAATCATCACTATTGCCATTATAAAATATATGAAGGATGTTAAGTATTTATATCATATTATAAAAAGATGAACATTTATATTTCATATTAGTTCATAATTTATACGAGATTGACGTGCTAGTTTTGCTAATTCATTTTGTTAGCAAAAAGGTCACTTGCCTTCTGGGCCACGAGGGACGATGGGTATCTTATTGGCTAGGCCAATGGCCCTCACTAGGCCCATGAACGGTTAGGAGATCGTATTTGCAGGCCCACAACATGCGGTGAAGCCGGAGGGAGCGGCTCTGCAGACATGCATGCTGCCTCGACAAGCAAAGAACGAAAATGCAGAAGGGATGTGCACGTCTACGACGCGCTTAGCAAACAGATTTCTGTCACTGCAGGTTTCTAACAAAGCTGTATAGATCTCTCAAAGTTCTTGAACCTTGAGTTTTGATGACAATATACACCAGCACACATACTAGGAATGAAAACTAAGATTATACACACAAACACACAGCTACCAAATAAAATAGTAATTCAAAGCAAAGATGACGAGTCCATTAAACGGCACCAGCAGAAGTAGTAGGTGCAGCACCGTCTTCTTCACTTGGCCTGCTGACAATCCCAGCATGGAAGAGCAATGCCCGCCTCTGGCAATGGCGTTATTGTGCCCTTTCAAGTTGTCTGATGGTGCGACATACAGGACCATCTCGGACCAAAAGCCTGCTAGCAACACCCACGCCGTCTCCTCCCCAGCATCGAGTGTTGTCTCCACCAGCTGCTTCCCGAGCTTCACGCCATTCTTGAGCACCTCATGCTTCGAGTTCTCACTCAGCAATTGGAGGAGCTTTTGGTACTCAGCCTCCTGCGTGGATGACTCAGTTATGTGTGGATATGAATGACGGCGCGCTCATCGTCCGGCGTCGATGACTCTTCCACAGGGTGCTTGGACTCAGCGATGGCGCGCTCATCCACCGGTGTGGGTGGGCCTGCCACAGTGCACTCAGTGACGGCATGCTTTGCGCCCTTCTGGACAGCCTTGTACAAGCTCTTGCACCATGCATTGTTGTCTGGAAGCAGCTCTGGATACCAGCTCACTAGGTACGCGCAGTATTGTGATAGTTGAATGGCGACAGTCTTATGATGAGAACTGGAGACTGGTGTGCAACCTGCTTGTCCATGATCATGTCGGTGCGGAGGCTTTAGCTGAAGGATACATGTGGCGATATGCCATACAAGTATTGTTTCTGATGTAGCGTTGCCCTCGCAAGCCCCTTTCGCCAACTTGGCTGCGGCGCAGAGATGCTGCACCATTGCTCAAGCCTTCATCGCTGACACTTCTTAGCACATCGATGATGCAAACCTTCACGGGCGCTGTCACCTTGACCTTCCATTTTTGTTATTGAAAAGGGATGAGCACCCTGAGAAAATCTAGCAGGGTTGTTCTCTGGTGAGGTACCGGCATAGAGCACTGGCTCATCTCTTCATCCCTGTGCTTCATGATGAGCTTGCATCTGCATCTTAACAAAAGACTAAGTACCCATTTCTTCAGGCGAAGGGAGTGCTGTGACTGTGAAGAGAAGTCATTGTTTACATAGCGGCAGATAAGAGCTACTTTGGTCCAGTTGGAGCAAATGTAGGAAACCACGTCCCAACTATCAGGACTAACACAAGAAGCAAAAGAAGTAATACAAAGTCGAAGAAAATTGTTCCACTAAAATAATCTGTAGAACCGGCTATCATGTGGTATTGAATCTGCCATATGTTACAGCCAATTTGATATCTATTTTCCGAATCTTGGAGATATGCTATGGTAATTGCAGAAAACCAGACGCAATAACCAACGGCCAAGAGTGAGAGCAAGATATTCAAGATGGGTAGGCAACTCTTGGCATAAGAGATTGGGAGGGACGAGTGATAATAATCATGGAGAAAAGAAAGCACATCCGCAATGACCCTAAATACCCTGTCATGTTCGTCGGGCCGTAGTGAGAAGCTCCTAAAAAAGGAGACAGAGCCAGCATTATTAGGGAAGTTGTACCTAGAAAACCAACACCGCAACAACTTCAAGAGGGCAAAGGGCAAACATAAACCGTTTACTTGTGGCATTGAGATCGGAAGAAGCTTTCAATCCAACTGCCAAATTCTGTCTAGTACGTGTCATATAAATTTTCATATAATTACCAACTATGTCATTATGAAACATGAATTAAAGTAATCCCTAAATTTTTATATAAATTACCTTACCATGCCATTATGAAAAGATATAAAATTAACTCCCCAAATTTGCATATAATTACCAACTATGTCATTATGAAACATGAATTAAAGTAATCACGAAATTTGAATATAAATTATCCACCATATATAAAAAATGAATCAAAGATATTCCCTAATTTACATATAAATTACCTATTATGTTATCGTGAAAGATAATTTAAAGCAACCCCTAAATTTGCATATGAATACCACAATTCCATTATAAAATATAAGTGTTAATTAGCTAGAATATGTTATTCATAAATAAGATAAAAAGTTATGTATACATACAGGCATTTTATTAAATTATGAACATATGGAGATATTAATAATAAAAATTTTGATTAATTGTGGTCTCAAATTTATGTATAAATTTCTAATATTAATGTTTTATGCTAGCCCATGTTTTGTACAGGTAGGCGTACTAGTTGCACATAAAAATTTAAGAAGAAATGTATGAAGGGTTTGTACCGTAGCTATACCTTAAAGGTTCCCTCCCTGCATTTCTATACATTTCTATGTAAATTTACCATAATTTATATGTATATTTAGGAGGTTACTTTAGTTGGACTTTTATAATGGCGTGGTGGGTAATTTATATGCATATTTATGGGGTTTACTTTAATACTCTTTCATAATGACATGGTGAATAATTTTTTAGAAAATATATAATAGATTCAATGGCTACTATTACTATTATTATTGAAGATTACTTGATAAATGCCCGATGTTTCTAATGTTTGGATTTTTTTAGAATTTATCTTTTTTCTTTTTCGTGTCTCGTAAATCAGAACTTTTTTTTGTACTTCTAACTAGTAACAGTAAGATAAGATTATGCTGAAAAACAATTATTATGGGATGGATAGAATACGTAATATTACAAATAAAATTCAGTACAACATCTATGGTTTGTATTGTAACTGTACCTTAAAGGTTCCCTCCAGCCCGGTAGTCACAATCAGAAGGTCTTCTTTTTTAAGTGCTTCAAAGACGGCGGCCTTCGCAGCGTCAGGTATCTTGGTAATCTTCTTCCGACCGCGGAACTAACCAAGAAGAGGGATTTTGCTTGGGTGCAGGACAAGTACTGAGCACTGGTACATCGTATGAACTCTATCCCCCCAGTTGTCCCCGGCAAGCTTGCGTCAGCAGGAAGGCGATGCACCTGCGCATGGCAGGTGATCGCTGCCAAGAAGGATGCTTGACGTACTTGCAGATGAGGGCCACTTTGGCTCAGTTTGAGCAGATGCAAAGCAATGTCCCTCATCTCAGAGAGCATCAGCGCCACGAGGGCTAGATACGCGGG
This sequence comes from Paspalum vaginatum, assembly GCA_030272315.1. Classification (NCBI taxonomy): domain Eukaryota; kingdom Viridiplantae; phylum Streptophyta; class Magnoliopsida; order Poales; family Poaceae; genus Paspalum; species Paspalum vaginatum. The sequence continues at coordinate 46,184,658 of CM059013.1, read as the reverse complement.
CATCACATCAATGTAGTGTGGGTTAATGACTTAATGGTGTTTGAAATCTTCACTGACTGAGTCGTCTAGAGCTCACCAGTGGTGCTCATGCAGCTAACTCTACACAATAGCTTGTGGTAATCTCCTCTCGTTAGCAGTCCTGAGATGAATATGACAAGATACAAACAGTAGCCGGTGGTGTAGAGAGAAAGGGCAGCACTAGAGACTGCAAGAAACACATGGCCGGAGTAGGGCATGGTCAGGGATGAGTAGTAGTCGTGATGGATGAAAGAAATCTCATCGGCAGCCACTCGAAACACCATTTTATAATCATCACCCTGGAGCAACGTCTGCACAAGAAACCTATGGACCTTGATGAAGCCGGACTCGAAGACGGTGTACTTGGCGAATCGGCAGCGGAGCAGCTTGAACAAGGCGAATGACGAGCACCATAGTACGAAACAGCGCTAATAACGTGTCGCTATAAGCGTTTCTACATACTTGATATTAACATTATTGAAGTATAAAATAACGTGCTATTGCGCGCTAATAGCGTTTTTAGAAGTCTGACGCTAAATTCAATAGCGCGCTATTTTGTACATTGACAAGCACAGATCCTTGGCTCGTGATCCCAGGAGCTTCTCATCGATCTGCCAAACCCTATCTAAGGTCACTAACCTGCGAGGGTCCGGCATCTCTCTGAAGCTGCACCGGTCCAGATAGTCTTAACAAGCTGCCCGTCAGCAGGTGGTGCAATGGTTCTACCTTTCCTTGAATCGCTGGCCACCACGGCACTGGTCGTGGCACCGATGGCCAGCACTAGCCCTGTCCAGACTAAGGCGAGGGCGAAGTGAAGGGATGTGCACCGGACTAGTATGTTCTCTGTCCCAATCGTCCGGTCGGATAACTGCGGTGTTCTGACTACACCACCAGTGTCATCAGGACGGCGTTCGACAGCATCAGCCCGTCGACGGTCCAGCCGTTGGTCCAGACATTTTCATTGAGGTTCCTAGAAACGAAATTTGCTGCCCTAGTAGGATTTGTGCAGATATGGGATGCATTGGTCTAGCTGCTGGTGAGTGTTTGCAAGCGCTCTCTAGTCTCTATAGAGCCATCCAACTCTATATATATTCGACAATCAAAATCATATAGTATGTGTGGCCAGCGTCCAACTATCACCACCCACACAATCGCTGTTCTCAGATTCCACGTTGTACAGAGTACTGGTACGTTAATTATGTGTTTCTGCACGGAATAGTATTGTTAACCCATATGAACACTAGAAATTTCTATAAAAATCTGAGATGCACAATTAACCAAAATTATTGTTCTTCACTATTTCATATGTTCATACTCTAATAGCATACTCACATACATACCCTTGTTATCCATATATTTATCTACAATGTGCTCTAATTAACATCTAGATTTTATAATGACATAATGGATAATTTACATGCGAATTCAGAGATGTTTTAAGTTATCTTTCATGATAGCACAATAAGTATGTTTATAGAAATTTAGAGGTTATTTTTACTTATCTTTTGGAATGAGTTAGTAAATAATTTATATGCAAATATAGATGTTATTATTTTATTCATATTCTATAATAGCATGGTGGGCATTTTGTGTACATCTGGGGGTTTCTTCATTATGGCATGGTGGGTAATTTATATGCAAATTTAGGGAGTTATATTAATTGATCTTTTAAAATGGTATTGTCGATAGTTTAAATATAAATGTAGTGGTTATTTTAATTCATATATATAAAGGTATATTTGGGTATTTTTTTTAAAATAAAATAGAATAGATCCGGTTTTAAAATGGTATTGTCGATAGTTTAAATATAAATGTAGTGGTTATTTTAATTCATATATATAAAGGTATATTGGGTATTTTTAAAAAATAAAATAGAATAGATCCGGTTATTACTACTGTTATAAGATGACTAGATGTTTGAAATTGCTGCAGTAACGCGATGAAAACTCTCCTAGTATACAGAATATATATGATGTGCCTTTAACTCTCTTTTGGTGGCATCTTGTCGCGGTCTCCTTTTCTTTTCCAACCAATTTTCCTTTGATTCTCTACTCAAGAGGTAGAGGGGAGCAGAAGATCAAAAAACGAAAGTCATAAAGACACCGACACCCCCACCATGTCATTATTTGGCATCAACGACCAAAACACTATGAGATAAGATGCTCTTGCTTCAAAAGAATACATATGCAACATGCATTTTGCCTCAAAAGAGAGAGACAAACCAAAAATGAACATTCTCTCTCCTCAATGCATCCCTTTGTAGAGTGTTGTACAAGAGGTAGAGAAAACCCAGGACCCAACTGTCAGAGGCAGTAGGCATTTGGTATTGCGTTGGCTGTTAGAGATGCAGATATTTGCATGGTCTATACAAACAATGTACAATAGCCATTCATCCAGCAATGCCTGCCAAGAAATGCCTCTCCTCGTAGGAGATAGCCTAACGGCCTAATAACACTGGAGCAAAACATATGCCGGCCAACACTGGCGAGAGCAAGCAGCAAGATGGGACATGAGTTCATTTGGGTTGTGAGAAGAATCTCCCGCCAACATTTTTCAAAGCAGTGGCAGAGGACAACCAAAAAATGAGGTATGCCTAGATAGAAATGCTAGCTAGTAGAAAAAATAAAGGAATATGGCTAGATAGAAATGCTAGCTGGTAGGGGAAAAAATAAAGGAAAAAGAACACAAAACAGGAGAAGACCGAGGTGTTGCTAGCTGGTAGGAAAAAATAAAGGAAGAAAGACACAAATCAGGGGAAGAGGTGTTGCTATCTGGTAGGAAAAATAAAGGAAGAAAGACACAAAACAGAGGAACTCAAAAGCTGCTGGTTTGAAGGCTGATCCTACACCACTGCACTATGGATGGCTTTCTGTTACAAGGTGAAGGTATAAATATTTGAGCAGTTGAGATATGGCAAACGCCATACTGCGCCATAATGAGTCCTCCGCCACTGCCTCAAAGCGAGGACAAGTGCTCCCATCGACTAGTTATATATTGCACTATATATACGAGTGACAAATAAGTCAGGCAGCACATTTTTTGGTCATAACACTGTTGACAATCAAAATTGTCACTTGGTCAGAAACAAGACCACCCAGTCATTAATTATTTGAAACTAAATGACCAGGTACGCGGGGGAGGGGGGATCTGCAGCCTAGTTCTCGCAACAAGCACTGCGAGATGCGCTCGTACAAGTGTAATACCGTGTGTTTTGTCACATAATAAAAAATCACTACAATTTTAAACTTTGAAAAATTGCAACAAGTTGCTTTTTTTTGTTGAATTTGGTGTAAACGCCTAGAATTTCAAAACTAAAGCTTTTAAAACCTTGCGTATAAATATACCATGTTCATTTTTAAGTGCTTCAAGTTTTAATGTGAGGCTTTGGATGATTTGGGCCCAGGTTCGCATTTAAATATAACTATTAATTGAAGGCTCTAAAAGAATCACTACTTACGAGACATCCTAGATGATATAGCTTATGTCATGTTAATTTGATCTTAATAATTGTTTCATATGCTAAATATTTCAATAAATAAACAAGTTTTATAATAATTGGGATTAGTGCGAGCTATCCGTTTCGTTGACAATAATCTAATGTCTAAAACAATAAAACGTGTCATGTAAAAAAGTACTAACTAGTCGAATCAGTACTGAAAAGTGGCGGGACCAGGACTAAGAATTTGGTAAGACCTACTGGCCATCGTGCTTAGATAGATGGTCATGAGTTTGCGCTTAATTAATTTGCAACGACCATACAGAAGCTAGAACTGCAAGTGGGATGACCGAGTGCAAAATTATATTCTGCAGAAGCCCGAACAATTTTCCTTGCATAGAACATATTTAAAAGACGAACTGAACGGATTAAAAAGATCTGACGAAGTTAAGGTGCTACATGCCCCCTGTCGTCCAGGAGACAATAAATTTTAAAATTCGGAGAAAAAAATAGAAAACAGAAAAACGCGTGCAAGTGGTCGTTGGGATACGGCCCAAAAACCATATGTAGCAGTTATGGGCTGCCTAGGGGGCGTGACTTACGGCCTTGCTAGCTTTTGGGCCTCTTTCTCTGTCGTTTGTTGCCAGCTGTTCATACACTTACCCCGCTGGGCCTTGGATTATTGGTTTGCAGAAATGCATGCACACAGACGCAGTCGCAGGAATTCTTCTTCTTCTCCATGGCTCCATATCATAAAGAGGAAGAGACCATGCGCTGTCTGAAGCTGCCATGGACATGGTAGCTCTATTTTCTTGGGAGTGACGCTCAGCTCAGAGCTACTATACTATGCGTCTATCGGCCATTGGTAACTCGACATTCCCACTATACTCCGTAAAAATTCCAGAGACTGAGCAATCTCAGGTGGGATCTCGCACCAAAGTTGCAGAGACCAAATCGATCGACGTCTCGAATCCGATTCAGAAAGAAAGCCTATATAATCTACTTCTATCCCCTGAAATCTCTCCACCGCCTATTTATGAACCTTTTATTTGCACCCAGCACTACTGTATAGGAGTACAGTGGACCAGTGCACGGTTTGTGGTACGTGCTCTCCTGTACCTATACTACACGTATCAATCAGCAAATATATAAATGAGAATACTAGTAGAAAAATAAATGAGGTATACTGTATAAATAAATATTAGCAGATCGTCTATCCCTATCATCTATTTTAAATTTCATTGCGCCGTAGCTACAATATATGTTTTGTACTGTAAACGACTTTTTACGCTGATGGACACGGTCTTAATCTACTGGAGTATCTACGGGAATATATAAATGAGAATACTAGTAGAAAAATAAAGGAGGTACTGTATAAATAAAGGTTATGGCCTATTTAATCTACTGGGGTACTATCAAATAATGTGTACCGCTGGAGTTGAGTAGTACTAAACAAAGGTTGCAGCGGACGGACTGAGTGAGTTAAGAGGGGACAGAAGGGACGTTCGAGTTGACAGCGTGTGGGCCCACGAACAGCTCCAACGTCCTCGTGGGCTCATCGACTCATTGGATGGACGCGCGCAAGCAGCAGCCGCTGCCCAGCGCCCACTCCGATCCTCAGCCCTCACTGTAGCTTTCTTTTTCACCGCTATTATCTTTACATGCGTACCCTACATTACTGCCCAATTCTCTCATGGCCTTGGCCTTGGCTCCTCGTAACTTTGATCGATCCATTCACCAAAATTCTCCTTAAGGTCTCTTTAGAATGCTGGGTTTTTTTCTTATTTCCTGCTTTTTTTCCTCTTGAAATTAAACTATCTTTTTATAAAATTCATGTGGAATTGATGCGTTCCAAATGGCCTTATTCTCGTCTCTTTAGTGTTTCCCTTATATTCTTCAAAGGCTCTATGCTAGCCTTTTTAAATGTTTGCGTGTTAATCCTCACGAATCGGGCTATGGAAAAATTAAATCCTAAAAGTTCACGGAGTAAAAAATCGGCTGACGATAAATTAATGGAAAAGGTCCATTTTACAATCTTAAGCTATCAATGTTGTCTGATTTTCAACCTTGAATTACGAAATTGGGTACCTAGGATCCCTGAACTAATCAAACCGGATGAAATACCCCATGGATCGGTTGAAAGCGGTAATGGATGGTGAATTTGTATATTAAAAAACAATAAAACCTTGTTTGATATAAAAATCACAATTAATTTAATTTAAATAAAATAATATAAAACTGGTACAAATGTTTCCTACCGTTATAATCCACCCATAGGTGCTCTATTTTATAATATATGGAACTTATTTATTCCTACACCTATTGTTTTATTGATCTAAATAAATATTAGAAATAGAAACAATTATGTTCTAAAAATCTCTACATAGAGCACCAACAGATTAGATCATATTTGTATAGAACATTTGATACAAGTTTTACATTTTTCTGATATAAAATGAATTGTTTTTTGCTTTCCAGAGGTTTATAAAATGAATTGTTGTCAAAATAGAAAATAGATATCCGAAACATGGCCAGGGGTGTTTTTTGTCCGGTTTGGTTAGTTTAAGAGTCTTGAGTACCCCGGTCTCATAATTCAAGGTTGAAAAAACAAACGACTGTGTGATTTGATGTTGTAAAATGGACTTTTCTCTAAAGGAACTGTAGAGCAAGCTCATAGTCCCTTAGACCCCTCCAACTTATAAATGATTACATATCTCTGTCATAATGAAGACATGACGAAGTAGCACCTAGATTATACATCTAAATTACCTACATTTGCTATTGTAAAAAAGAATATAAAATAATTCACAAAATCAATATGTAATTTTCTGCCTTCACTGTTATGATATATAATTGAAACAATTCGTTAAGTGTATAGGAACATTAGACACCTCTACCACCTTTTGCTTTTATAAATAATATCCACCAACTTCACATACGTCTCCTACCTAATACTCTAGCCAATAATACGCGGATTGATGGGCCAATATATATGGCTGAATTCTTATGGAAATTTGCATAGCGTTTTACTTCGTGGTAAGGCTAGGTGATCTTTGACGTGACAGCGATGCATGCACATTGTTGACACGTACAGTAACAGCACCAAGGTCGATCGTGCCGTGTTAATTTCTCTGTCCTCAGGTCAGGTGAGTGCCGTCTGCCGTGCGGGTGGCCGGCCACGCAACTTTTTCTCCTTTTTTCCCCTTGAAGAAACACAGCGTAACTTTTGGGCTACGAGCTACCAAGACCTGGATCGGAAGCTAGCCCTCAGGCCTCAGTGGAGAGTAGTGGTGGTGCCACGTAGTGGCCAGTGGGTAGCTTAATAATACTGTATGTAAGTATATAGGACAAACAAATCAGCATGCATGCTCCTATATATATAGCTAGCTGATCCTATAGTTAGTGCCATACCACCATCATCGTATCATCGTCGTGCAGAGAGATATATAGACGATGCCGTCGCATCGCATCTCGATCGCAATTCAAGCAAATATATATAAAGCATCCAAATTCCACCCTTCTCTAGACTACCCCAATGGTATGTTTTAAATTGGTTCTTTAAAATACTGTAGCGGTACTGTTTGATACTGTTTTGTATTGTTTGATACTGTTTTGCTACTGTAACTGATATGACGTAGAGAGAAGTAGAATTTGAAGGAATTAGGACGATGAGTATTGTTGGAGAGACCTTGCGTGTGTGGCGGTTCATCTTTGCACGACGGTACGTAGTACTGTATGCTTTTAGTTTGACCGTCGTACGTCAATAAATGAAGCTGTCAATCATTAATTAATAATTACCAGACTACTCCAAGGGTGTGCACACGCACATATATACACACACATGCATGCATATTGAAGTCAGATAGATATTTTTCATACATTGTTCCTACTGTTAACCGCTACTGCTGTGGTTTTTTCTTGATTTTTCACGGATCAGAAAAGTTGGGAAATCCAAAACGATAGGTGGTGTTTGGTTTGCTTAGGATAATAGGAATATAGATAATTTTATCTCATAATGCACTAAACTGCCACCTCATTTTCTCTTTTGGCTTTTGTGCATGAGAGAATTTTTCTATTGTCTAGAGTTCCTTGGATAATGTGCATTATCTAGATTCTAAAATCCCACCTCAACCAAATACCCCCTAACATTAAGTACTGTATCATCACGTACTGAAACAAGTATGCTGTTTGCGTGATGGAGGGGAGAGAGAGAGAGCGCTGAGGGCATATTCCTGTCAACACCTGCTGTCTTCTGTGGCATTCACCGTCTTTCTTCCTCAAATCTCATTTGTATATCATGTCATCTACGGTATAAAATATTGAAAAAACAAAATTGAAACAGTATTTTGAAATAGAAGATGAAAAGCTCCATTGGAGACAGCCTCGACAAAGGAAAAAGGATCGAGATAGCATAGGTAGCTCGTTAGTACAGCATAATTAATGACAAAGTGGGAGATGAGATATGATGATCTTTATTTTCTGTCGATAGATCTATCATGTGGACAAAACAGACGCTGACGATCGGCCTCTGGTCCATCCATCATTTCTCGCGCGCTAGCTCATGCAAAACTAATTAACACGTATTATACACCATGCAGCTGACAATCAGCTAGCTGCTGTTCATTCCGATTTGATACCTACTAGTACTATATATGCAATGCAAAGCTAAGCAAATGTGGAACCACGTCACTGTGTTCAGGTGATCAGCCAACGTCCCTGGTATAGAATTGCGTGGAACAGAAAGGGTGCAAGTGCAAAAAAGGGAGTTGGTGGTGGTCAGGTCAGGTCACAGGATGCCCCTGACCGTATCTTTTGTTGGCGCCGGGAACGGGAAGAGATGAGGCGACGAAACGGGCCACAGACATGTGGGGCCGAGCTCCCCCGGCAGCGACACGACACGAGACTGCAGCAGCAGCAGCAGCAGCAGCCAGCAGAGCAGAACCCCGCGCGATTCGCGGGCAATTTTTCTTTTCTTTTCTTTCACCTGCCTGTGCCTGTGCTGCAGCAGCAGTCCACTCCACTCATCACTGCCCGAGTAGTTGTACGTAGTAGAATTATTGCCGGAATTCTAGTCCGGTGGCCTTTTCTCTTAACCTTTACCTTCCTTTTACCATTTTAAATTTTTTATAAACATGAGAGGTGCGTTTTTACTCCGCTGATTGTAGCAAATAACAAAAGGGTTACCCTTTTCTCTCTCTCTTCACTCAAGGGTTTCAGGGTAAATTTCATAAAAAAAAGGGTTTCAGGGTAATTAAACGTCGTGGTTGCCTCAATAATTAAAGTTTGGTGACGCATGATCTATCCGGGTACTACTGAATCATATGACGCCTCTTAAAAAAATAGAAATAGAAATAGTCAGCACTCTATTTTAGGGTCTTACAACTGGTGCTGACGTGATTTTCTTTTCCCGTGGAGTGATGAGTCGATTAGATTCTCTACCATCGTCTATGTTTAAATTTCATTTTATCTATAATTTAACTATAATGTTATTTTTTTACTATAAAGCTATCCGTTTGACTTGGTCTAAAGTGCACGTTGTGTTGTCTATGTGGCCTCGCATGTCTAGTGGAGGAGCTAGCCAGAAAAAAAGACGACTGACGTGGCTAAATATGGTGGCAGGTCTTGGATTTTATTAACCTATGGTATGCTTAGACATTGCTAATAGAACATCGTTAATATTTTGGTACATAATTAATAAATTGCAACACGGTATTTAAGAAAATCTGTATATAAGCAACAATAGTACAATTGTAAATATATTAAAAGGTTGTAATAATATCCTATGTTTAAGTTTTAAACATGCATAAACAATAATATTCCCTCCGTATTTAATTATAAGTCGCAGTTAAACTTTTCTCAAAACCTTAATCGCCCATCTTATTAAAAAAATTATAATTTAATATTCAATTTGTTGTGATTTGCTTTGCCGTTGTAAGAGTTTTAGCATGACTAGTTTCTTTACATGTTTATACACATCTTATGAATAAGATGAATGATCGAAAATTTTTTTTAAAAAAAAGTCAAGCACGACTGAATTTAAAGACGGAGGGAGTACAACAGTAACAAAAAACAAATCATACGCTCAAAAGTGAAAACAAATGATATACTGCGACCAATGGCTATCAGGTCAAAGCAAACAATCTTACAGTGTAACTTTGAGGTCAACAGATATATGCAAGAAATGCATATACATATATCCATCTTACGAACTCCCACCTACTCATGCCCTTTAAACTGTACTGTAGATAACTCGGTGTCTGTCAATAGCAATGATGCCCCGTACTGCTCACTGATTCTCTAACCAAGTGCTCCTTTTACTTTCTAAGGATATTGGCAGCATAAAACAAAAACAATAATGATGAGAGACCTATGCACCTGTTTATGGAAAAAATATCAGGTGCAATCATTTTATGGGTGCAACTGTGCAGTCAATTAATCTGAAGTGTCTATTTTATATCTAACGGTGGTTGCTATTTTGTATTTAAACCCTCACACCTGAAATCTCACATTTATCTTTTGAAATTTGCTTAAAACCCATCCGAAACTCTACTATTGGATATTGATCGGATGCTTTTAGATTGCTTTATTGCACGACATGCACATATTGAGTGATTGCACCGGATATGCCCTCCTGCTTATGTTCAATATTAGATTCTATAAATACACTACTCCGATCATTAATATACGATATTTTTAGTTTAAATTTGAAATAAAAAATGTCATATATTAGTGGGTGGAGGTAGTCCCATACAGAGGAAATCAGGATTCAGGAGGAAAAGACAGCAGCCGAGGAACTTGCTGCCTAGATTTTTTTGTTTTGACGAGTGATTCTCCACGATTGTATGTTGTGTGTGAAAGGTTTTCTGTAGTTGTATCGTGGTCCATATATTGCTTAGTTCGTTCCCAACATACCACACTAGAGGCCGGGCCTATTATATGATGAACGATGCTGGGGTGTTGTTTGTCTGTCTGAAAGTTACGTACGATGTTTCGCTACATCGTAATTGTATTATTTCACATGCATGGTTGCTGACTTTGACTTTGGCGAGAAACGTAAAAAGAGTTCCTTGCCTAGACTAGAGACATTACATGTGCCATTTTGCCCGTGCTGCAAACCAATAGATGACGATGGCCGATGGGGCCCTTAAATAAAACAAGCTAGTGTAAGCAACTGTGTAAACTTAGTTTTCATAGGAACCGATGCGTTGTCTAACTTATACATGTTCCATATCCAGATTAGATTGCATAATGATAACTATTTTTGCACGCATCTTATCAGTAGTGCGGCGCATTAATTATCACTAGTAAGTCACGATTTCACTTGAACAATTGTGGTCGGAAATTCAGCTGTAAATACAATATATTTTCTCTCGATGTTTTCCTGGGTAGCTATAAATCGCAAATACTGAGTACAATATATTTTCCAAGTTTCTTTTGTACGGACACATTTGGAGTCATTATATTTGCTCATGTGACATGTTATTTAATGGGAATGAAAATTTTATTGAAAATGACCTAAAAAAAGTTGATGCTAGCACATAAATGGCTTGTCTTTAGAATCGTTTTTCTGTCGTTTGAGAGTGATAAGCATGATTAACCAAGGCTGGGCCCAGGATGCCGGGCTTTAAATTGACATACTTGTCATCTAGAACAAGGACGTTAGATGCTAAACACACCTAAGTCATTGCGGCTTACCTTTGACGTGTCGCACACACAATCAAACTATATGGAAATACTCCCTCCATTCCATAAAATAAGGCAACATAATTTCCAAAAAAATAATTCTTAATATTTTTATTAATAATTCAGTGAAATATATATAATGTATACATGTCATATATTTAGATTTGTATTTAAAAGTAATTTAAAATAATGATATTTTTTATTTATTGATGAAATATCTTAAAAGATTAAATATTCAAAATCTTATTTTAAAGATCATGTTTAAAATTTATTTAAAGAAGGAAATTAAAAATTTATGGTGCGAAGTAAGCATAAAAAAAGAATATTCTCGTGTGCATGCACCTTTGCTTCTGCACAGCCTTTGTACGGCTCGATCTATCACCTTGCATATCCTTTTTGTCTATTTTATAAAGTTTCACATCTCGTTTTGTGTGCTTTCACTGCATATGCACGATCTCCTAAACTGTATTCTAAAATGTATATGCACGCCCATTTGCGCCGATATACCTAGATGCATGGGCTTTGTTCATCGCATCCCATCGATCTAGAATCGCAGATGTTTGCTGAAATTCTTGCAATGCCCTCCCCTTGTCCGTACATTTCACGAGTTCCACATGCTACTAAGGAGAAACTCTGTTTTCACCTTCTTCCCTATACACGTGACTTTGTGTCGACCATCTGAATACATAAAGTAGGGTCGGAAATAAGCGGCTCGCCTGGTCATCAAGCCCGGCTCGGCTCACCCATATAACAAGTTTGTGGATAAGGCTCGGCTTGGCTTGGTGCCGGTTCACGAGCCTAGTCTAGAATGGTACACAAACACAACCAATTTAGCCGCTATTGCTAACAAGGCCCCTTTGCGACGTATGTTTCCAATAAAAATTGTGTAGAATTAAAAAACAGTATAATAGTACAATTTCATAGATAAAACACGATAAGATAAAAAATTTCCCACATTCCAAAATCAGCCTAAGAATGCTCCAAATCGAGGTCCAATCATCAAAGGCCAAGACCAAATCACTAGAGCTTCAATTTACCATCTATTGCCTAACACTCAGGTTGAGCTCTCGAGCGGCTGGGCGTGCTCGCTAGATTGGCAAGTTAAGAAATCGGGCTCACCTCCAAAACCGCTCCTACTCGAGCGAGCTTACAAGCTACTCACTGCATTCTTTTTTATTTGACACGGTTAATTTTTAAAAAAAACTTTGATACTTCGTCTTATTCAAAAAAATCCATTACTTATCATTTATTTTGTTGTTATTTGGTTTATGATTATGTGTATTTTGAATATAACTTGAGTTTTCATATGTTTGTATAAATTTTTTGAATAAGACGAATGATCAATGTAGTCAACCGCATCAAATAAAAAAGAATGGAGAGAGTACAAAATATTTTTCCAGTTCTACATACATGATCGCATAAGAAGAGTTATTTAAAAAAATTGTCATTTTGGAGATGATTATATAAAACGTTGGTAGTTGAATAGTATAGAAGACCACATATATAAAGTAGGAGACTAGGAGTATGGTACGTGCGGAAGAAAATTGATACGTACAGTACATTGGAAAGAATCTCGCGAATGGACTAATGAGAATAGTGTTTCAAGGAAAAAAATATAAACGAGCGTCGGTGCGATAGCCTTATACGTCACGGATGCCATGTCATTTGTCCGGGTCAATACGTATCCGTAGCTGCTGGTAGGGTACTAGACAGCGGCCAAGCAATGGGTGATGGGTCCTGACGATGATGGTCAGGTACACACATACATACGTATATGCCCCAGCTGAGCTGCTCGATCTTTTGGAGCCATTTCTTTTCAGCTCCTCGATCGATCCATCTCAACCATGCATCTACTAGCTTGCTGGTAGCCCAGGGCCAGGCCAGCTAAGCCTGCCTATGGTGGGGAATGGATCTGATCTGATCCCGTATGCATGCATTCATTCGTGAGTTGATGGAACTGCATGTCATGTAGTTTCAGCCTTTCAGTCAGACAGGCAGCGGCTGCGACAGCTCGTAGGAGTAGAATCTCAACAAGCAGATCAAATCATCCCAGGCTCAGACTGAAACTACATGCCCTCCATTTGACCGGCTCCAGAACCGAGGATAAACGTTCAACGAATTCCGGTGCATGCAGACTGAAACGATTTCTTCGTGCATGTGTTGCGGCCCGTTTGACCATGATTCAACGGACGTCTTTTTGTCATTTACGACAATCCTGATTATTCAGAAATCAAACCCGGCGGCTGCTGGAACTATCTTATCAATTCTAGCCCAGTGCTACCGAAATGTTTGGGGTATTTGGTTTCAAAGGATAATGAGAATCTGCATAATATTACCTCATAAAATACCAAACACCACTTTATTCTAGCATTAGGATAATCCTGTTTAGGACATTACCTCATAAAATAGAACTGTGTCGCACAGCACTCTCAATGTGATAGAGATTTGGACAGATTTGGAACGTATATAATCTAATTTTCGATCAGTAAGATCGAGCATTACAGTCATAGCACCACCGTCTGATATAATTATAAACTGTTCATGATACGATTACTTCACTGTGAAGATTTATCTCTACATATGAATCGAACACAAGCCGAATACAAGAGAAGCAATTTAGAATTTGTGATTAAATTGATTAAGCACACATGTAGGTTTTCACAAAACTATTCAATATATGCATAGAGAGGGCTAAGGTTGTCTTATTTCAAACCCCACACCTTGCTATAGTGCAAATGTTGCACATGCACAGCCATCCATACAATATGTTGTGCTAGCCTAACCCAAAACATGTGTTCTAGTACCTAACATATTGTGGTGTACAAAATAATTACAATGAACAGTTTTAGCGTGAAGAGCTTCTCTACTTTGACGTATGGTGGTGGATGTAGTGTATATTATAAAACGATTCATGCACGTGAACTGTAGCCGCTGTTGGGCAGCATCAGCCGTGCGTATAGGTCTTGGCTAGGGCTCCAAAAGGACACCGTAGGTGACATTGCTTTAAGTCCCATCCAGCTGTGTTCGATAAGATTCGATTCTTTTGACCATTATCGCGTCGCTCCCTTGGCTAGCTTCGGTGTATATAACATGTAAAGCTACATATTGTGCGTACGTCAAGTTGCACAACTAGTCTTCTTGTCCACCCGTGCCGCGGTGCGTACACATATACACGTACACGGCCATACACTATGCAAACCAACATATCTTAGGGTCGTAGTATTTGGAAAGGATAGTCCAATATATGGAGGCATAAAATAGATTCTTTTCTAAGGCTCTGTTTGCAACATAGGAAAATTTGTAGAAATCGCACTGAAATTTTACATAGAAAAACATAGAAATAGAAAATCTTTCCTCCGTTTCAAACATAGCCTAAAAATTGGAGGCATAAAATAGCGGAACAATAAGCACCCGAATTTTGAAAGAATAGGTTTCGAGGTTAGCCATCAAACGAAAATGCCAATGATCAAAGTGTTAAAACTACATATTTGACAACTCCATATATTTTTTCCAAATGTATTGGTGGCCTTCGTCAACATTTCTTGGAACAGACAAAGGGGTTGAAGTCTAGCTGAGACATTTCTCAAAAAGTATTTACTTCTTTTGAATAGCTTTTGTTGGGAATTTTTTTATTGATCTTATAGTTTTGTCAATATACATCTCCTGAAAAATATTTTTATCACAAGAATAATGTGGCCTCATAGATCCGCTAAATGCGAATCTGCAAATTATATAAACTACTTCATCAACCCATGCTCTAGCATGGGTTAGAGTTTTATGGGCTATAAATTTAATCCATAATAATATTAGAGCTGATTGTTTTAATTCATATTTTGTAATGTCATTGTGGGTAATGTATATGCAAATTTAGAAATTATTTTAATTTATATTTTAGTGATGTCATATTGGGTAATTTATGAACAGATTTAGGCCTTATTTTAAATCTTCTGTAATGGCATGTTGAGTAATTTATGCAAATTTAATGGGTTATTTTAATTTGTATTTCATAATGGCATGGTAGGTAAATTTATGCAAATTTAAAGGGCTATTTAATTCATACTTTATAATGGCATGATGGGTAATTTTTATACAAATTTAGGAGATTATTTTATTTTATCTTTCATAATAGTCATGGTGGGTAATTTTTTAGAAGCTATAATTGATCTAATGACAACCATTAATTATTAGAGCTACACGATGGATGACGGGATATTTCTGATTTTTATGAGAATTCTTAAAATTTATCTTTTTTCTAGAAAACTGATCTATTATTAGAGCTACATCATGGATGATGGGATGATAATTAAATAGAAAACAGATCTAATGGCTATTAAAATTTCAATATGCAATTGATGATAAGATGTTTTTTATTATTGTGAGAATTTTTATGATTTTATTTAGCGCATCTTGTGAGAATTAATAAGGAGGCTCCAAAAGGAGTCTTCAATTAGTAATAGCAATATTAGGCACTAAAATATCTGTTTCATAGAAAAGTTTCTAGCATCTTTATGAAAAAAGTTACGGTATCATTTAGTGGTGTAAATTTGTAAATGGAAAAATTTTGACAAAAAACTGAAGAGTAAATTTCAAAATAGAAAAAATCTGCAAAAAAAAGAACACATTTGTTTTCGTTGAGAGTTGAACTCACAACCTTTTATAATGGCAGAGGTGGGTAATTACGTAGAAAATAGATCTAAAATATGGAAAAATCTGCCAAAAAAGAAAAAATTTGCGTTTGTTGAGTGTTGAACTCAAAACCTTTCATAGAGGTAGTGGTGGGTAATTACTTAGAAAACCGATCTAATGGCTATTAATATTCTAATCTGCCAATTGATGATTGAATGTTTTTTATTTTTTCAGAATTTTTAGGATTTCTCTTTTTTCTAGTGCGTTCCGTGAGGATTAACATAGAGACTCTAATTCAGTAATACTAAGGTAAGGTAAGATACCTTTAACAAAATGACAATCCAAGCTATGTTTCTAGAGGTCACCATCTTCTATGCATGCTGTAGTCAAAATTATTTCCGTGCTGTTACAATATAGTTTTCTGTGACATATTATCGCACAAAATGTTGAGTATGTATATAAGGGGGTGTTTAGATCCAGATGCTAAAATTTAACCTACGTCACATCTGATGTTTCGTTGCTAGTTAGAAGTATTAAATATAGTCTAATTAGAAAACTAATTACACGGTTGAGGACTAAGCGGCAAGACGAATTTATTAAGCCTAATTAATCCATGATTAGCAAATAGTTACTGTAACATCACATTTGCTAATCATGGATTAATTAGGCTTAAATTTATCTCACCTTTTAGTTCTCATCTGTGTAATTAGTTTTATAATTAGACTATATTTAATACTTCTAACTTGCTAAACATTCGATACGATGGAAGCTAAAATTTTGCCCAGAGTACAAACGAGGCCTAATACACCACTATAATTTTTTTTTTCAAAGTTACTATAATTTTGGCCTTGGAGACCACTGACACTTTGGCAGGTACGGTAAACGTGGTAGTCTCGTTATTTCGATAGACAAGCGATAGATGGACTTGTTATATGTGACCAGCCAGCCAGCCAGCCGTTGTGCTGGACTGCTGCGCGATTCCCCTGTTTGTGGGCGACTGCACAACTTTTGTGCAGCAGCAGCAGCGCTAGCGACGGCCGGAGAGAGCGAGAGAGGCAAAGTTAAGGATTGCTGGGGAGGCCACGAGAGGAGAATCTATCCTTGCCGTCGTCGAGTGGTCTCGATCGATCGTGTACCGTGTACGTACTTGTAGTCAGTGGTCACCCAGGCAAGGCGAGAGCATGCCTGCCATGGCGGGCTCTGGAAATGGAACGCATGCGGTTGCCATGCAATGCATCGTCGTCGTACCGCCGATTCCACGCCCTTGTGCAGGCATCTAGCTCGACTCGATCATGTGCAATGCGTCTACGTACTGATACGGTCGTTGCACATAAATACGGTACATGTAGTATATGTGTTGTGTGTTCATGTGTGGCCTATGCAATTAAGCATCGATCTCCTCCAGGCATCGTCCTGCAGCACATGAACAGTGTCTTGCTGCAAAAGGGTCCTCCACGCACACCCGGCCTTTCCCCTCTCATCTGATCGGACAGGACCTGCAACAAGCACGCAACGAATTTTTCCAAAAAACAATGCCTCTACTGTCCCACTGCATCTGCATGCACGTCGTCTGCACTACAGTACCCAGCTAGCTAGCTCTACTGTTTACAAGCATCGCATTGCCTCTACAACTCTACGCTACGGTGCCTACGGTCGGTCACACCCGATCTGGTCTGGGGGCTCTCCGCTCTGCACGTGAGGTTCTGTCCGCCGCACTGTTCATCCGCGCTGTAGCTGCTGCCTGCACAGCACAGCTTGTTGCGTAGACGTGTACCGCCGCATGGACGGACCATGCACGCACGGTCTAGTCGTCGTAGAGGTTCTCGTGCAGGTGGACTTGTGGTCAAACATACTGTACGTCTATGTCCGAGTCCGACACACAGACATGGCAATGGCCGAATGAGCAAGCAAAGGTTGGTTCCTCGCAGCAAACTAGAGTACGTACCATTTGTTTATCAGTTCCTAGTATCTCTAGTCTATGGATGCACACGCACTGCTGCACCTGCCATTATTTTAGTTATTGCCACAGTGCTTTCGTGTATTATCTTCCCCCACCTGTTCGATCGGAAAGTGTACGTTACTCTAATACTTCAAGTACGGGATAAAGACTGCGACCAACAATACATTTAAAAAAACAAAACTAGAATACAAAGTAAAGTTTAAAATATGCGCAATATGATAATGGTTGCACGATTAGTAGTGAGCTTTGTGTGATTTGGCTATCCTCGTTAGGCCTGTATTTCAAACTCAATTGTATCTATATTATTTCATATATAATACGGTATTTTGCAGATTGACTCTTGTACAAAGCTTAGCCCATTTTTAACGGTCATTTCAAATGAATGTTTAAAATACTGTTACGATCTGAAGATCCGATAAAATTTAAATTTGAGAAACGAAATGAGCCAACAGCTACCATTTACCAAGTCTTGCATGCATGATATGGCTGGCAGAAAAATATAGTATATGAGCTGTATATATGTAGTATGTACACACTGACCAGTCAAAGCTAGCTCCAGGGTGCGCACATACGCCCAGGATCCGTCGGAAAAAGGCAATTAATATTTTACAGTAACAATGTCTAAATTACACATCTTTGTATTTAATTCTAAAAATATTATAAAAATTAGAATCATTGGGCCATCAATTCGATAGACTTCAATCTTAATACAATAGTCAATCGATCTTTTTTAAAATAATTATCAACTTTTGGCATTATGTAAACAAAATAAAGTAACCCAAAATATATGTCCAAGTTACCTATCTATGCCATATGAAAGATGCTATAAATAATCCTCTAAATTGTATTCGAATACCCACATTTCACTATTCTGATAGATAATCCAAAACAATAATATATTTATAACTAAATTGTCCATTTGCAAAATTGCACACCTTTGCTATTATGTTATATGATCTTAAAAAATCTCAAGTTTATATCTAAATCACCAACTTTGTAACCGCTAAAAATAAGCTAAACAACAAAAAATAACAAAAAGAAAGATGTTTATACGTTTCTAAACCACCAAAATATGCTATTTTGGTAAAAAAAATTAAAACACATATATGTTTCTAAATCACTAATTTCTATCACTTTAAAATTTATCCATCAACTTTTAACACATGTGGCTCATAATTCTCTGACCCATACAAACATGGTTGATGGGCTATTTTTCAAATAATGCCACCAACTACTAGCCCAAAATTAATTCATTCGTCGTTGGAAGTAGTACTGCACCAATCCAACGCTTAGCACTAATAAAGTAATATTAAAATCCAAATGTACACACGCACACAATTAAACAAGAGTTTTGTTGTACGCCTATATAGCTGCTAGCTAGTTCGATCTAGACGATACTAAATCCATTGAATTTGACGTGTGCTCCCTTAATCTCATCTTGGTTTCTACTCAATTAAGGCCCACCGCTAAACCAATTTAGCGATATGTTAAGTTTTTATTTCCTGATTAAGAAAGCAACGTGGATGATTATTAGCCAGTCAACTTCAGAACTAATGTAGCAGCAGCTAAGTGTGAATGGATTAAGATTCCGCATCCGAAACATTTTCGACCAATAATTATTTCTTTATCTAATCGCTGCAAGTACCGCGTCATCGATGCTGATAATAGTTATCTAGCATCTCGAAATTAATTAGGACCTATATATGTCACAGATCACCCTAGATTCATCATCTATGTTACTATCATGAAACGGCAGGGATATTAAGGGCGTGTGATCAAGTCGTTGTTAATTACCGTAGTGCTTAGCTAGGTTAACAACTGACAGCGAGTTGTTGCCGAGAAAGTCTGATCTGTTGGCCAGTACCAAGCATGATACAGCATAGCTTATATTAATGTGCTAATCTGTCGTAGCTGACCAGCAGCCAGAAGTTTCTGATGAGAACGAGAATGCTATGATGCCGACGGAGCATCAAGACTCGTTTATTTTATCATTGTAAGTAAATAAGATCTGGGCATACAGGTCGATCGTACGACGGATTGCACTGCATTCAGATCGAAGAAAGCATGTGGATTCGCACAGGAGTTCATCGTACGGGCGTCGAAGTATTAATAGTTTGAGCTCAAGTTAGTGTTTTTCAGATTAACTAATGGCGTCTATTATTGTCAGGATTTACAAAGAGAATATAGTATACTCGATACAACTGTCTAGATATAGATAATTAGATATTGATCCCAAGTGCCTAAGAAGCCAATTACGATCGGAACCGCTAAGTGTGTTTTAGGATAACCTAATATTATGGTATCAACTTGAGTCTCTCGCATGGATTATAGCCTTAGGGGACATTAATGTGGAAATATTGTAGATAAATATAGTTGTAGCAAAAGTTCATAATTCAGGAACAAATACAGGCGATTTTTTTTCTTACCTTTTACAATAGCATGTCTTTGTAAATTAAATACAGCTTTGACTATTTTAGTTTATCTGCAATGAATATGTAGGCGTATTTTGCTAGGTTGTAATTTAGACCTAGGTTTGGGGCTACTTTATGTTGTTTTAAATTAGAGATATAGCTATTCAGATTTCAATGTAGTATAATGTGTTTCGGATTATTGCTAATGTTTTTAGGATTTATCTTTATTTAGACATGTTATTGAGAGGGTTAACTTGGAGGCAACCAAAGAAATATGCAATGAGTAACAGTAAGATATAAATTTGATTTTCTACGACAGCAGGTGATGATGTGTCTTGTTTTAATGAATATGTAATTTTGGCTAAACCGATTAAAATGATTGGATTCACCTTTAATAAGAAATGCATAAGCAAGCAAGCACAAAGTTTAGTAACATATTTTCAATGTACTCTTGATGACATATAAATAATTAAACCTCATCGCTGAATAATTTTAAAATTATAACGAATTAACAATATATTAATTAAAATTCATAGAGCAAGTATATGCACGTGGATTAGTGAGGTACTGCTACTCAGCTTGGTTGTAGACTAACACGGCTTGTTATTGAAGTTTGCACTATAAAAATCTGTTGCACCCTATTTATTAAATTGTAAAATTATAATTTACATGATTGTTTTTACCAATTCTACTTATATCAATTTCAAGCTAGGTATTACTATTATATGTCAATTCTGGTATTTAGAAACAAAGTTTTATTCTTCCATCACATGCATCCTCAAATTCAAGGTTTTGTGCTGCGGAGAAGTACTACAATATTCTAAAAATCTTATAAAATATAGGTGGTGGTAGAAGTATGTGTGCCGACATATGTAACTTGGGCCTGCTTGATTCCGTGCCAAAGCTTTACATGCCAAAATTTTGGCAAATTCGATTGTGTTTGAATCTAGACTAAAATTTGACCAAAGAACAATTTTCTCGTTCGAATGAGTTATTTGGGGCTCAAACAACACATTAAAATGAAAATTTATTGTTTCACTAAATTTTACCTATATTCAAATACAATCAAAATTGGCATGCTAAAAAGTTTGGCACCGAATCAATGGGTTTTACAAATGCCATATCCATCTTGTCAATTTCCGTGGGATAATCGAAATGACAAGTTTGATGAACATGCCAAGCTCCATATTTTAATGAAGAGTGTAAGGCCATATCCATCCTGTTAATTTCCATGGGATAATAGAAATGACAAGTTTGATGAACATGCCAAGCTCCATATTTTAATGAAGAGTGTAGTAAAGGCAAACGTGCGAACTTCGTTGTTTATCGCTGAAAGTAGAAATGCGAGGCTTTCACAAAGGACGTCAGTTTGCATATAGAAAGTACTTTTCTTTCAATGTACACTTGTACAGTGCCGCGCTATAGTGCTTATCCAATAAAATATGGCAGTACATACTCTCAACAACTACGGCTATTTCTATTACAATCGAAATAAACATAGATTTATGTTCATTTAAAATACTTTTAAGAGATACTCCCTCCGTACATAAATGATCTTTATATTCGTAAATGACATTAGATCAAGGTGAAATGAGCACCTACTTATATTTCCATTAAATATGCATCGTAAGAAGGATTATTAAATGCATAGAGTTGCATGCAACCAATGGTACATACATGTATGGGCACAGTGGCTAAATACGAGGTGCATTAACAAGCTCTACTGCAAATACGTAGATCATTTCTGGATATATTTTCTCCTCCAAATATGTAGATCATTCATAGACGGAGGGAGTACCAGTGCTATCTTCAAGCTTATAAACTAAGGAATCTGTAAGGAACGCATGGATTTCACAAAAAACATGTAGAAATTTCTCCAAAGATAGCTCAATTTTATTGAAAAAACGCAATTTCCCCACATTCCAAACATGCCTAAATACCTATAAAGATATTTGCAACCAATGTTTTAAAAGTTGGCATAAGCTCCTGAGTTGCATTGTGATTTGACATTGCAGTAATGTTTTTATAGAGTATATGTAGAGTATTTATGCTGTTTTCAGTGGAGTGTCTACAAGAACTGTCTATCGTACAAAACGACACTGTAGCGCTACCGTACACTTTGCCAGGATGGTCTTAGACTATCTCCAATGGAGATGGATAAAAGGTCACCTATAGTATAAATCGATACCGTAGCACTAATGTAGATAGAGATATAAGTAGTTGAAACAGTAGAGAAACAGTGGATAGACAAGATTTATAGATAATAGGTTGGGGATAGCATCAGGTGCTATGGGCTGAGCTGTTTAGCGGCATTTAGAGAGCGACCTAACTAATAACTTTTAATTAACTGGGTAGTTATTTACGACTTTAGTATGTTCAGTCACATCGAAGCTACTTCTAGCCACTAACTATGAGCTATATATATAGAAGGGCCAATTAGTCAGCTAGTTTCGACGCATCAGCTAACAAAAAGGGAGGTCAGATTTTCTAAGATCTAGCGCGTATCTGTCTACTCACTAGGTGTGACCACCGGAATTCTTGTCCTACAATCCTAGGCCTAGCTCACTTGACCTCTGGTCAATCAGCTGTCTATGTATACAAGAATGTTCACTGTTGTTGTCAACACAATAACCCATGTTTTGAAAAGTCAGGAATGAGAGCGAAAAGGATCAATAATATACATAATCTAAAATAACCATTAAGTTTAATATTAACTTTATCTCTACATTATGCACCTCTGCTATTAATAAAGATAAATTAAATTAAGGTGTTGAAAACCTACATCTAAACTACCAGGACCGTCCCGCCGAGATAACATGTGCAGTCTGTTCGCTGCACAGGGCCTCTAAGAAAACATGCCTCACAATTCATTCTCATAAATAAACAACCAACCGTACTGATTAAAAATTATTAGGTCAATTAAACAAAGGCAACCTCCCCAACTCACCACGCACATTCGTGGCAATGATGAGGAGCGTGCTGCCTGAGTGCAAGTGCCCCATCCTCAATCTCTCATCTATTTATTTGCTATTTATCTTCACCTATCTCAGAAATTTGTAAGTCAATTTTTATATACAGGCCCCATTTTGAATTTTGTACCGGGCCTATAAAATGCTAGGGACGGCCCTGTAAACTACCAACATATGCTAGTTATTATGAAAACATTAATAAATAAGAATAGACCTATATGTGTTCTAAGTTACCTACTTCTTTCACAATTAAATTTATCTATAGAGTTTTCACACGTAAACATCCTAAAACTCTAACCCGTCCGAGCGAACGTGTGGCCTGGTTCACTAATTTTACTAGTCATGTTTTCCTTCTCCAGTGAAAATCTTGTAAATTGAGTGGCCTGGTGTATTCATAAATTTATTTCCACTAAGTGAAAAAAGACCTATACTTAAAAAATCCAGTGGGGTTTATAAATCGCCATGGGGATTTATTTCTGAGCAGAAAGTAGGAAAGTTACTTGAGTTGTATCCATTTCACACATCTGCATCAGGTAAAAGAAAGAGGAAAACCGGTTGGGTCAAGGGCTCAAGGCCAGAAAGAACATGCATGGCATGGGTGGGGTATGGCCGTATGGGAAGGGGGATATGGAGCTGAAGAGAAAGCATTTTACTTTTCCAAGAATCCATCTTTTCACCTTTTTTTCTTTCTTTTTTCCCCGCGGTGAAAAAGAGGAAAGCCGGTGAGCAGCGGAAAACCACCCAGTGCCCGTTCACGGAGGGAGATCGACATGGACGAGAAGTAAACCGCGACACGTGCGACTTCATGTCCTGGGTTTTGTCCTGGTCCCCCGGCTGGTCACTCCCAGCCGGCGAGCGACATGACCCGGATGCAACAATTCATGCACGGCTCAACGGGCGATCCATGCGTCTCCCAAAATTCCAAAAAAGAAAAACAGCAACATTCTTCATCGAATAACGAAAGAAATTTACGGCGGCCAGCATAATCCTATACTACATATACTATTAACAAAATGTCAGAATGATATACTACTACATAGATTTATATATTTTTGCTGGTAGGAAATACTGGAGTATATATTATATCATGAGAGGGCAACGGGACAGGTGCACCTACTACTTCCGGCGCAACCCTAATTAAGTCTTAGCGCAGCTAGCTGTCTTACGCGAAATAAAAAAAATGCTAATTTTATTCAGGATCATTAATAATCCTGCAGTTTTGGTTAACCTAGTCATGGAGCAGCAGCATCTGACAGCGCCCATTGATGCAGTGAATGCAGGCGCTTCCGTTCCGTTTCATCATCAGTGAGCCAGGTGGGAGTACGGGGCCTCTTCTCCAGTGAGATTTGACGCGAGAAAAGGGGTCGCCACAGCCGAGCCGAGCCATTCCATTCCACGCACACCTTTCCCTTCTCCCTCCCCCATTAATATCTTGCTCGCTCGCCCCTCCCCCTCCTCTCTCCAACAGTGGTGGGTGCTCTCTCTCTCCCTCTCTCCCCACGGCCGCCGCCGCCATTAGTGGTGCAAGATACAGGACCGAGGAGCTCCGTGCGGTTTCCTCGCTCGCTCGCTCGCTAGGGTTCCGTCCGCCCGGTTCATTAGAATGGATCAGAGCTTCGGGAACCTTGGCGCCGGCGGGAGCAGCAGCGGCGGCTCCAACTCCAAGGCCGCCGCGTCCTCCTCCTTCCTGCAGCTGCCGCTGTCCACGGCGGCGGCCCCCGGCGGCGGAGGCGTAGCGTACTACGGCGCGCCGCTCGCGCTCCTGCACCAGCACCACCACCACCAAGGCCCGTCGTCGTCGCAGCACTCGCCCTACGGTGGCAAGCACGCCGAGATCTCGCCGGCCGAGGCCGACGCCATCAAGGCCAAGATCGTCGCGCACCCGCAGTACTCGGCGCTCCTCGCCGCCTACCTCGACTGCCAAAAAGTAGGCGCCTTCCTTGATTTGTCGATATATCAACGGCGTCCGTCGCCGCTCGCCAGTCAAAATCGCTGTTTTTTTCCTTCTCCTTTTCTTCCTCGATTTGTCGACACGAGATTTGCTTAATTTGATGCGCCTGCCCAATTCCCATCCCATCCCAGGTGGGCGCGCCGCCGGACGTGCTGGAGAGGCTGACGGCCATGGCGGCGAAGCTGGACGCGCGGCCGCCGGGCCGGCACGAGCAGCGCGACCCGGAGCTGGACCAGTTCATGGTTCGTCCGTCGTCCCCTGATCCCGGCCCTCCCACAGCCGCTAACCTTAGCTTATTAATTGAGCTGATCTCCTCCTAGTACCCAATCTGCGGCTCATCAAGATTAATTCATCTGGCTGACGGTATGAGATCATCCATTCCATGGTGCGTGCAGGAGGCGTACTGCAACATGCTCGTCAAGTACCGGGAGGAGCTGACCCGGCCGATCGACGAGGCGATGGAGTTCCTCAAGCGCGTGGAGGCGCAGCTCGACTCCATCGCCGGCGGCTCCTCCGCCGCGCGCCTCTCGCTCGCCGGCACGTACTCTGACAATACCACCATCTTCCTCTCCTCTCCTCTATCGCTCGAGCTCGTACCTACGGGCGGCCTCGTGTTTTTATATTGCCATATATCGGAGAGGCTTACCGCATTGGGAATGGTTGTTTCGGGATAGTGGACGTGGTTGCTCTGGATCATTGCCATTGTTCCCCCCCTCCTCCCCTTCCCTGTCCATCTCCCCTATTACTTTAATCACGCAGCTAGTGATTAAATAATGGCTGCTTAAACGTGGTAGGAGCTAGGCCTCAAGCACGCCATGCACTAATAATAAAAAAATTAGGGATCCGGGGATTAGGAGTGGGTTACTTAATCATATAGTGTCACTAAGCGGCACGTAATCTAGCTCATCATCAGCTTTTGGTTGGCATCGAGGGCACAGTGAGCAGCCGTGTCTCGCATGCCCGGGCCTCCTCCTCCTCTCCTATGGTTCCTCGCCATTGTTTAATGCTCCCTTGGCGGCTTGGCGCCTGTGCTCGGATTATCTTATCGCCTGATGGTGACTGCTGATGGATCCAATCCAGCACAAGCTGCAAGAAGGCTAGCGTCCAGCCATCGATCCCAGCGAGCTCGTCGATGGCCCTTTGGCTACCCGGTGGCCTTTTCTTTTATATTAGTAAACTGCTATACTAGTAGCTGGTGGTACTGGTAGTGGTACACATGACAGCAATCTTGCTTGTGTTTAGGGTTCCAAGGCAGGAGAATCCATCTGTCTCGTAGATGCAGCTTCAGATCACCGCCTTCTCTGTGTGTTTCTTCAGGGAAAAAAAAACAGATCATTGCCTTCTTGTGTAGGAGTCGCAGCCAGAAGCTACCAGCTAGCCCCATCTCTTCTTTTCTTGCAGCTCTACCTAGTTATCTGGAGGAGAGAGACCAGATAGAGGTGCATGCATTGGAATTGAAAAACCAATTCTTCACCTGTCTGGACTACTCGTACATACCTGGTAACAACTGTAGCCACATTATTTAGCAGCAGTTCTGGCCCTGGACGTACCCCATCGTGTTGGGCAGCAGCTGCTGATGCAGCAGCACAGGCGTGTCTGATGCGCGCCGTTCGTGTCTTCCGGGGGTTGCTGCCGGCCGCCCTGATCTGAAGCTGGGCGTGCAGCTACAGTGCGTGAGCAGATTTATGTAGAATAAGGTGCTACACCGGCTGGGGAGAGAGATCTGTGCCACTGTTCTGTGCTATAGTGTGTGCTGTCCATGGTTTTGCATGCATGTTGAGCACAGCCAGGATGTTCTCTAGCTAGGCGTCTTATGTGGCTGCAGTAATATTTCCCACAACTAAGGCTAGGATCACCGGGGAGTGAAAATGGGTGTGGAAAATAGGAAAACATTGATTGCGCTTTGTGCACAGTACGGATGCACGTCCTGGTGACCATGGTAACAGAAATCTCCAGCCGAGAGTGAATCCCCAACTCAACAGAATGAAATAATTCATATGGTGCCAGCCATTGATGATTCTGACTAAGCCTATTCTTCTACCACCAAACGTAGAGTCTAGCACAGGTGTTGTCTTCAGATTGGGAGATCAATCTAGGATTTGTACATTTGATCCATGCACCTGAGGTAGGAAATTAACCACTTCTCGAGCTTGTTTTATTAATAGGTCATAGATTTTTGTAGTTTAGTCTCCCGCTGTTTGACAAGACTCTGACTGAATAATGTTCTATTAATTATATGTTGTTTATGTGATACAAAATCGTAATCATAAGTGTATTATCATCAATAAAAAATCTGACATCACTTTTATATTTCAAAAATCATGTATTAGTAAATAAAATGTTGGCCAAAAACTAGTTTGAAATGAAACACCTACTGATTTCAAAGGGAGAGAGTATTAGGGCCAGCGAGCTTCGTGTTCGCCATATACACGTTCCCAACCACAACTTTGGCTAATTGTTATGATAATATGTTTTATAAAGATTCCTGGGCATATTTTTTTCAACAGCAACTCATTTGACTAAGAACATTTTCATGTGATATATATCTAGCTAGAAGCCTGTAATTGTCATAAAAAAGCAGGGGCACACTTTTCTGACAGTGCCTGGCATATCTTTTGCATAGATTCATGTAGTAAATAATTTACATACTAAAATCAGAATGATCCAAATCTTCTGTAAAGTGTCAGCCTTTCCACCATTTCTTTTATTTTACCGATTAAAAAGTATATATCCGGTCATGTATCTAAAGTATGTTGACGCTATATATCTTTCACTTTTTATCAAAAAGTTGGAAAGTAACCATTGCTGTGACATGAAAATTCCATATCCACATGGTTGGGTTACTATTATACGTAGGTTTTTTTATATGAAAGAATTTGTGGCACGATTGACCATTTCCCATTCAGCAAGATAATGTCTGTTCTGTTAAATAATGCTGTAAGCATTATCCTGATGATGCCCGAGACTTGAATTATTCTATTTTACAAATAAGATTATGTTAACAATTGTCGATGTGTCTTATGAAGGTATTGATCATCTGGACCACATCTTGCTATCAATAACTCACATTCCTTTAATAACCTTCACATTACTTCCCATCGGACACGCTAGGAAAAAGAGTGAAATCCTTGCAATTCTCACAGAAAATAGAAACAAATGGGCATACTTTGGTAGGGTGTGATCATCATTGGCAATAATAGTCATTGGATCTAATCTGTTTTCCAAAAAATTACCCACCTTTGCTATTTTATTAAAAATAATGTAAAGTAACAACTCCTATGTTTTTTTGAAGTACAACGACACCTATGTTTGCTTCTAATAAATGCTGACTTTTGTCATTGTTAAAAATGACCTATATAAATCTGTTTGCGTTTGCCATTATCAAGAGTAATCTAGAGTGACACATGAATTTACCAGTTGGTCTAGTCCTATAAGCTTATTTCATTGTTTTTTTGTTACAATTAACATCTGATAAATAACTTATGAATGCTCGTAAAAGCACATGGAACTTATTTACATACTTTGAGAGGTTATTGGCAAAGATCCACTGCTATTTTATAAAAACATAAACAATGTTCTATCTCTTATTATGATGGCTTCCCACTAATCTCAATTCTGAAGTTACATATTAATAGTTCATGTGAATTAAGTTGATTGGTGTATAAGCACTGCCAATATTTCTCTGTTATACTGTACACCATATATAAAAAGTTGAAGATAACTCAGACTTCGTAATTAACACGATTCACGTTACATTTAGGGACCATTTTCCTGAGACACAAGCATTTAGAAATATCGTGTCTTTAGATAAAAAAACAAGAATACCCGGGAGAGAATGTGTGAGAACCAAAGCAAATTCTACAGAATGTATACCATCTACAGTTTTTTAGTTCATGCTTGTTGAACAACCACCTTCCCTGTGAAATATTTCTTTGCTCTTTGTTGGCAATAATATAGCTGGAAAGTGGATGCATTACCTCTCTTATGTGAGGATCATGCACGCGTTATGATCCCATCCTCTCCTAGCCTACAATTTCTGCCTCTATACCTTTTCTTTTTAATGGTTTCGCTATTTTTTCTGCCCATCTGGACTGAAGTCATGGGCTTTTTATCTATTTTTGTCATTATTATTCACTTGTACTGTGGTTGGATAATTATTTCTTCATAAAAAAATTATTCAATCACATTGCTTGTTGACAAGGAGTACTGCAAACGATGTGATTTATTCTGGTGGTACGATGAACAATTATCAGATTTTTTTATTTCTTTTTATGTTCTCACTTCAGTACCTTTATATTTTGGACCAAGGAAAATCACATGTATATATTTATTTATCCTATGTTTATTTTTATCTAAATCATAGCATGTTTCCATAGAACTATGTTCCCTTCAAAATGTATTGATTTGCTGTCCTTGTTATTGTTGAGATTTTGTTCTATCCTTGCAATTTTAATTCGCTCTCATTTAGCTTTATGAATGGACTGCTCCCATATAGCATGATGAGTTTTCTTTTTCTCAGTTTTCCTGCTACAAAGTAGTAACAACCTTTATCATCTAATGAGACTGAGCAGGTCGATACTGGTTCCACCTGACAGGTGACAAATCAGTGGTCTTCCCATCTTTCATTTTGTTTGGTCTTGTTTATAAAATCCTATATTAAAGATCCTTATCTTACCACTTGCGATTCTAATAGTTGCTGTAGCCACAGTATTGTTCTAAAATTCCACTGCTAGACCTACCCTTTCCAAAATGGATATAGTTCTTTACACACAGCTATGGGCTTTATTTGCACAGCTATGTGTCCGCTTGATTGGTAGCTGTCCAGCATGGTCGAAACTGAAATACTTTGAACTTTGGACAGAGCATGTGATCTTACTGACAGAACATGTGATCTTACCAAAACTAGTTGCGTCCGCAGATGGTAAATCAGAAGGAGTTGGCTCTTCTGAAGATGACATGGATCCAAGCGGCCGTGAGAACGATCCACCTGAGATTGATCCTCGAGCAGAGGACAAGGAGCTCAAGTACCAGCTCCTGAAGAAGTACAGTGGCTACTTGAGCAGCCTCAGGCAAGAGTTCTCCAAGAAAAAGAAGAAAGGGAAGCTCCCAAAGGAGGCCAGGCAGAAGCTGCTCCACTGGTGGGAGCTGCACTACAAGTGGCCTTACCCTTCAGTAAGATAATAAGTTCCATACCTTCATTCTCATATATGTATGAACACAAAACTGTTGCTTGTCTAGATAATGACCAAAGGTGGCATGTCTGCAATGGCAACACTGATTTTAAATTTTGCAATAGGGCGCAAGAACCATAAAGTGGAGCTGCGTATAAAACATTGTTACTGACCTCCTGTTCTTGGTGAGCAGGAGACGGAGAAGATTGCGCTTGCGGAGTCGACAGGCCTAGACCCGAAGCAGATCAACAACTGGTTCATCAACCAGAGGAAACGGCACTGGAAGCCGTCGGAGGACATGCCATTCGTGATGATGGAAGGCTACCACCCGCAGAGCGCCGCCGCGCTGTACATGGACGGCCCGTTCATGGCCGACGGCATGTATCGCCTTGGTTCATGAACCAGCACAGCATGGACTATTATCTGATGGCGCCGTCGGATCGTCATTTCCGTGTACCAGGAAGCGTTGCAATGTAAGGACATTGTTATGGAAATTTTTTTTTTGTTGCCGTTTTCGCTGATTGCCAAGGGCCCGCCTCTAGTGTTTATGGCTTGTAGTTCTCCTGTAATATTGTTAATTTCCGCTTGACGGCTTGTAATGTAGGTGTACATCGAACTTGAACGTCCATCCGATTAAGTACCCTGGTAATTATTTCGGAAGTCGCCTGCTATTTGTATGATTGTACGTACGGTGCAGATTGGTGGTCTGGAACATGTTCTTCAGGGTTTGGCCTATCTCTGAATCAAAAAGTCGCCTTCGATCTCCTTCAGTATACGAGAGATTGTCTCGTTTGGCTTTGAATCTGTGTTGGAGCTAGTACTGCATTGTGTCCAGAATGCTATGTATTTAAGTCATAGTTGGCTAAATACTAGGTTCTAACCTGTTGAGTGAAGGCATATAATAGCTTGGATGAGAAACTCCAGCTAGCCTAGAAGTGTTATTACAAAGGGTGAAAATGGTAGTATCCCAGTGCGTAATAAAAATGAAAACAAAGCTCGCCAGTCAGAAACAACATTCGGCAAGGAGGCATGGGAGGAATGGATTTGAAGGAGCCTGTGAACGTGATGCGCAGAGCGGAAACATATTCTGCAACCAGATTGAACAGTGGCCTGATCATATCATGGCGTCCATGCACAAGATTCCAGAGCAACAGTGCCCATTCGTCGTCAATCGCTGGCATTATTGCAGCGTATTGCCCAGAGAATCATTCCACTGTCGCGGTGGCCGTCGACGACCTAACGACGACGGATCAGGGTTCATGGATGGATCGATGTGCGCAGCTAGTGCAGGCAGATCAGCTGTGCATGCATGGTGGCAGATGAATAACATAACATGATGGCTGCACTGCAGGATGTTGTTGTGGAGGGACGCATGCAGATGCATCTCCTGATCTCCATGACCCTTTTTAATATCACGAACCGCTCGCTGGTGGTGGTGCTCTGCTGTCGTGCTGTTGGAACGGAACTGCCTCTCGGCTTGGTTGGTTTACTGCTGCCTCACCTACATCCTAGTACGATAGTCGAATAGTACCTGTGCTTTGGTGACAGTAACACAGGAGCTAGAGCAGTGCAGTGCCTGCCTGCTGCCTTGTTGCCGGCCTACAATGGACAGGCACGTTCCAAATCCCTCGCCCCTGGATCCAGCCATCGACGGTGCAACTGGTCTGCCTGGTCAGGTTGGTGGCTACTGGGACTGGGAACTGTAGAAAATAAAGTGTTGAAAGGCCAGTGTTGTGTGCTCCCCAACAGCTGACGATCGGCGGCGGTTAGTTGATCGAAACACACTCCATACCGTAAAATTAAGGATACGTCTCAACTCTGATGATGATGAATGGATGATATCGATATACTAGGTGCTGAATGCTGTCACCCGTTAGTTCGCTGACGGGTCGGCGTTGGCAGTACGTGGCCGGCCGGGGCAAGTTGGCAGGCAGGAAGGCAAGCTATGCATATCTATCCATCGAGACTGAGACGGCACAGAACAGAAATGGAGCAGGAGTGGGACGGCGCGTCGTGTCGGACCACCACAATTATCAAATATATTGCTCCATCCATCCATCCATCCATCGGTCAAAGAGAGACCAAACCTTTCAGCAACAACCATCTATCCATCGGTTTCCTTCGTCGCCCTCTTGCACCTAGTACTACATCACTACTACATGTACCTGTGTTCTTTAGCGGAGATGATGATTATGATATTGATGATGGCAACGCGTTTGTGTGTGAGTATTATACTAGTATATAAGGTACGTACCATCATGTTGTGTGATTTATATATAGGTCACCTCAACTAACCCAAGTTGGTATATAAACATGGTTACATGTTGATGTACCCGTGGTTGCGATTGATTGGACTGCCACTGCTCGCCAACAGTGCTGTCAGCCATATGGAAGTCAATTTATGACCCGCGAACCCACGAATAGATACTAATTTCCTAGGTACTCACTCACGAAGAATGATTTATGGATTCACAGGGCCAATGACAGGTTTGGGCTTCCTCTGGTGTCTACTCGTCGTGCTGGGCTACAACGTACGAGAGTCAACATGCTCGTATAAGGCCTAGCATAGCAATATCCAATCGGCTCTTGGCCCAAACTCAGGAAAGCAGCCCTCAGGCTCCGTTCGTTTCAGGGGAAATTTTCCCCAGCAATCTCCCGACAGCCACATTGATTGCTTTGTTACCGTCCATCAGATACATCCAACGATGCTAGAAGGTTCTCCTGGCCTAGGTGAGAAAATCCCACTTCCATTCCCCCACAACGAATGCAGCCTCAGAGCCGGTTACTGGAACAAAGTCTGTTCCTTTCCCACAAAAAGTCGTCGATTACCTGAATATATATGTTCAAAGTGTAAAAAAAGAACGAATATACACGGTGTGTCGCTTAGGTTCATGAACTTTGAAATTATATTTATAGGTCTTTTTAACTTCTGAAAGTGTGTCATTATTGATAAAACTCGTTTGTCTTTGTGATTGTTATATTGTCATCCAATCTCTGAAATTACAAAACATGGCCCAATACACATATTCACCCCACATATGTTTGTTAAGATCCAATCCTGCGAATACATTTTTGAATTTATTATCTCATTTTTTAATAAAATATTTTGACATGTTGCATAATATCGAACTTGGTTTGAAGAAATGTTGATGTACAAGCTCAATATTTGAGTATTTAGTTTCAATATTGATGTAAAAATGTTTTAGATGGCATAAACAAAACGTTCAAATAGGTTGGAAAATTTATTAAAACAAATTGTTGAGTGACTTGTGAAGCACACACAATCATTTAATCTGTGTAACAGCAATACTATAAACATTGATTATACAAAAAACAAAGTGAAAAATGAAGCACATGCAAACCGGGACTTCCTATCTACTTGCCAGAAGAATGTTAAGCTAGCGAAATAAAAAGCCCACAAGGCCCAATAGCAGCTTTGTCTCTATTTTTACCTCGGTCACGTATTCAACAATTGCAAATACCTAATTTAACATCTCATTTGACCGGTTCTAACATTTTACAAATGATAGTTCAATAATTTATACCTAGAATATTGAATCAATGTAGCTGGAATGTTGAAATAGTAGATCAGTAGAGTTGAGTGAAAAAAAAAACGGTTGTGTACCTAGCCTTCCGGCGCGCGGCACCCCGGAGGCAGCACGCGGCGGCTCCCGAGTGGCGTGGTGTGGTGTGGATGGGCAGTGTACGGTGGAGATGGTGTGCACGAATCTCAAATATTAGAAGTTAGGTGGGCTTTTTTTTCTTCCGGAAGATAGATAGGAATTGCGATGGAAACCAATCCTGGAGCGTGTTTTTTTTTATTTTTATATTTTTGTACATCGTTTTTTGCAAAAATAAATGGACGATTCAAAAAATTGCAAATCTATACCAATACCGCCGGACCATCCGGCGGTATTTAAAAAACGCCGCCCTATCCGGCGGTTTTTAAAAACCGCCGGAGCAACCGGCGTTTTTTAAATACCGCCAGAAGAGGTTGGCAGTGCGGCGGGCGCTGCGACCAGTGGGCCCGCCGATTAAAAAACGCCGGATGGCGCGGCGGTATTTAAAAACCGCCGGCGGGGACGGCGGTTATTTAAAAACCGCCGCCCCGTCCTGGCGGTTTTTAAATACCGCCGGCGGGGACGGCGATTTTTAGCCCATATACCCGCGCCGCCTCCATTCTTTTCTTTTCTTCTTCTTCTTCCTCGCCGCTCTCCAGTCGCCGCCCGTACGCCCGCGCCGCCGCGCCGCCCGCGCCGCCGCGCCGCCCGCGCCGCCCGCGCCGCGCCGCCGCGCGCCTGAGCAGATAGGGGAGAGTAGAGGAGCCCAAGGTTGCAGGTAAATTTTCTTTGAATCATGTATTTTTTTTAGCATTTTAAATATCATTAGTAGTATTCTTTGATATTAGTAGTAGTTTAGATACAATATTAATAGATTAGGTAACAGTAGTAGTATTTTATATAATATTAGCACTAGTTTGAATTACCATTAGCGGATGTAGTCTCGTTTTATGTAATACTCATACTATTTTAGTTGACATTAGCACATTTACCAGTTTTAGATTTAGATAGAATATTCAATCATTATAATATAAGAAAAATTGAGTGTTATATAGAAATGTGGTTACATATGTGCTAAGTACTGTCTTGTTTGTCGCATTTGTGGTCAGGCATGTCACAGAAAACATATTTTCAGATATATTTTGGTGAAGGAGAGATACGTTACGGTCAGTTCGGGGTAGATTTGAGTGGGTTTCGGTCAGTGACAAAAGGGCTGGACAAAGCAATTGAGAGGCCATTTCGTTCAGTGTATAACTGGTTCATGAAGTGTTTTAAGTTGGATTATAATGAATGTCAACTGAGCGTCTCAGCAGTAACAACTAGGAGTTCATCTCCTGTTTATTATGAATTAGTGCAAATAGAAAGCACTGCCGTATGGAGGAGGTTTGTTGACGTTAGCTTGCGTCATGGGTTACCCCTGGTTCTTTTTGTGCAAGCATACGAGAAGGTGAATGCTGAACAAGAAAGCTCACAGGGCTGTGATGAGGCAACAACAATTGAAGAAGTGGTGGAAAATAATGTGAATCAGGTTAACGAGGTGGGCGTTGATATAGGTGAGCAAGGTGAAGCTAATGAAACAGTACGGGAACCAAGGGGTGAGGTAGATGAGGGTGAAGAAATTGTAGGTTTGGTTGAACAGATGCAGCGGGAGGATGCCGAGGCCAATGTCCCTGTTGATGAAGATTCAGACAGTGAAGATGAAATATTGAACCAGGTTCCAAGTCAATGGACCAACTTTGATCACTCAGAACTGCTAGTAAATGAAGGTGAAATGGTTACATGGGAATATAGTGAAAATGAAGTATCTGTGGGAGCTATTTACCATAGCAAGATAGAGCTGAAAGAGGCCGTGCAAAGATGGTCGGCTAAGTGCCTGAAGAAAGAGTTCAGAGTTCAAAAGAGCAGTCCACAAGTCTATGATGTGAAGTGCATACGAGATGATTGTCCTTTTAGGGTCTATGCTTTTTTGGGAAAGTATGATATTTTCTGGACCGTTTCAAGAATTGAACATCATACATGCGTCCTTGAAGAGCTTGAGAGTCATCATCGTAACTTGACAGCTGATTTTGTGACTCAACATATGTACTCAAAGATAGTAAATAATCCTGCATATGAGCCGAAGGCAATAATCAATAGCATAGAGGATGACTTTCAGTACAAAATAAGTTACAGCAAAGCTTATAGGGCAAACAGAAGGCGTTGGAAATGAGATGGGGTACGTATGAAGCATCGTACCACAACCTGCCACGTGTGCTGAACACACTATGTGACCGGAATCCGGGTAGTTACTTTGAGATTAAGCACTATAATTTGCCTCAGGACCGGACAAAGCGTGTTCTTCAGCGTGCTTTCTTTGCTTTGGGGGCATGTATCAATGCATTCCAGTATTGTCGTCCAGTGATATGCATCGACGGGACCTTCCTAACAGGGAGGTACAATGGCACAATTCTGACTGCAATTGCGGCAGATGGAAACAATCAGGTGCTCCCACTGGCTTTTGCATTTGTTGAGAGTAAGAATGGGGACAGTTGGTATTGGTTTTTAGAGCGGATCAAAGCATGTATTGTTCAGGATCGGCGAGATGTGTGTGTGATTCATGATCGCCATGGAGGCATTATGCAAGCGGTGCAAGATTTACAGGAAGGATGTGTACAACGTCAAAGAATAGCAAAGTGGGTCGATCTGAAGAGTCGGTGGTGCATGAGACACATTGGAGCTAACTTTCAGAAGCAGTTCAAGAACAAGAAACTAGGCCACCGCGTGCTCCGTCAGCTAAGCTTGCGGCAGGAGGTGGTCGTCCCTCAGAGCTTACTGCCGCCACACGTGCACCGGTTCGTGCCGACCTTGTACATTACCGTAAAGTTATATATTTCACATAATTCACATGCTGAGTCCACCGACAAAACTATTTTTATTTTCAGGTTTACGAGACAGGGCCAGAACGTTGGCCAGATCTGGGCACCACGTCTTGCCGAGTTCGTGGCGAAGTGGTCCACGGCCTTGGATGACCTCGTCATGAAGGGTAGGCCACATGACGATGCAGCCTGGGGTCACTACCTCCGTTGGTACCTCCCAC
Source organism: Paspalum vaginatum (assembly GCA_030272315.1). Taxonomy (NCBI): domain Eukaryota; kingdom Viridiplantae; phylum Streptophyta; class Magnoliopsida; order Poales; family Poaceae; genus Paspalum; species Paspalum vaginatum. The sequence goes on along the minus strand of CM059013.1, from coordinate 46,147,797 downwards.
GGACACGACTGCGTGTCTTGTCGACGCCACAGGAGTTGCCCCGCCGCACACCGTCCGTCACGGACAGTTACCCTACACAGCGAGACCAGGGGGCGTATATAGCTGTAAGTTTCTTTCCTGATTGTCGATTCCCCATTAGAAGACATCTAAGTTCATACTTCATGGCAAACTAATGCAATCTTTTTGAAACAGCATGACGTGCTCCGGCAAATCCATGCAGACGTCACGACGTACAGCCGTAATGCCCTCACCATGGCCCCACAAGATCACAAGGCGGCGTACGACAAGATAGCGGACCTGTGCAGAAGAGTGACTAGGTCGTTGTCTTGCCGTGGCGACGATGTTGCCCATCCACCACCGCAGCCGATGTTTGTTCCCCCTAACCCGACCGCGCCACGACCCCCTCCGGTACGACCTCCGGTACCACTCTTTGCGCAGACTCCGCCGATGACCTACCCGCCGCCAGGTATTTCTTGTACAGGTCAATTTTATTAAACACGAGTTCGTCAATTATTTATGGATGTTCCGTGCAACAGGTACACAGTACGGGACCCATGTTGGGTCATCGTCTCGTCACCCTACCTACCACCACGACGTCTTCGCTGTAGGGACATCACGGACTCGTGACGTTGAGTGGGGTAAGTGGCATTCACATACATGCAGCAGACTCGTCATGCATTTTACAGTGTTACTTTACATTTTTAATCCATACGATTAATTTGCAGGATATGAAGCTGGCACGACCCCTGACGACAGCTACGGAGCCGGCCACGCTCCTGACAGTCCACCAGGTGCAGCAGAACAGATGGCGCAGTCCTTGTTCGCGTCGCCGCCGCGACATGATGAGATTGGTTACTCACAGCTACAGGAGGCGCCACCCCACGAAACTCAGCAGTCACAGGAGCCGCCAGCGCCCGATGCAGTCCCTGGCCGACGTACTCGACAGGCACCCGACCCTTTAGTCACGGGTCACGCCACACTTGGGCTGTCCAGAGAGCTGCACGCAGGAGCAAGAGGGGTCGTAGCTAGATCATAGTTCCAGAGTTGACTTGCATTAGTTAGGTGTACATTCGTCATCATGTATTTTATCACTTTCACCTTTGCAGTAGGCCGTGACAACACGTAGGCAATCGTTTCAGATACATATGCCTCCGTAGCCTTTTCTGCTCGACGTGACAGCGCATCACGTAGCCTTTTCAGTTACAGGTACATGCGTAGCCTTTTCAGTTCGACGTGACAATACCTATGTAGCATTTTCAGTTTTACGTGACAGCGCAAGACGTAGCCTTTTCAGTTACAGGTACATTCATAGCCTTTTCAGTTCGACGTGACAACACATATGTAGCCTTTTCAGTTCGACGTGACAACACATATGTAGCCTTTTCAGTTCGACGTGACAACACCTATGTAGCCTTTTCCGTTCGACATGACAACACCTGCGTGGCCTTTTCAGTACCATTTCTAGTTTGACCTAACACCTTTTTCGTTTTCAGAAGACAACTCAACCCCCATCTCGACTACAAAAAGACGGCACACATTCAAAGAACACACACAACACACTACCAGAGCGAGGGAGGAATGGCCGAGCCGGGAGGAAGGGGGCGTGGCCGCGGCCGAGGCCGAGGAGGGAGGGGTGGAGGACGTCGTAGCCACCACTTCCTCTAGGGAGGTCCTCAAGGCCCAGACGTGTTTCCACATCCACTGGAGGACTTCCCGCTAGAGGGACCAGACGCCTTTATTGACGAACGCAGGCTTAGGCCTTACGATGATCGCACGGAGGTGTGGCCTACGTGCCGTTGTGGTGAGTATTGTGTCGTGCAGGTGTTCGATGAGTTCATCGATGGAGGTCGTCGCTTCTACAGATGCCCTTTTGGCTATGTGTGTGCTCAAACTCGCTCTCTACACTTTGTTCTGACATAACTCAAATTGTTTCTAAAAAGAGATATATATGATTGCAGGATTCCACTGACACGGCATGCCGCTTCACCAAGTGGGTAGATCCTCCACACCATGCCTACGTCGAAGACTATATCAACCACCTGAAGAACAAGATCCACGACCTTGAGTGTCGCGTCAACTCTCTGGAAAACGAGGCTGACGCTAACGCGATAGTGGTTGGACTCGAAGATGATCCCCTAGTGTCCTGACCCCTTCTGCAAATGCCCGTACCACCCGCGGCAGCGTATGCCCCCCAAGTCTCCACCATCCGGAGGTTACGGCTACTATGATCTCCGAGGCCCGTCGCAGCACTACCCGAACCAATTCGCTTAGACGAACTTCCTACTATTTTTACGTTTCTAGCATTTCAAATTACCTAAGCCAAGTCAATTGTGTAGCGCGAGTTACGCGCTACAACGACAAGGCATCGCAAATGTGTTCAACTTTATTTATGTCGTTAATCTACGCTGTCAACATTGAGAATTATGTATCCGAGTTCAATCTATGTTGCGTTTTAACTTCTGTATTAATTGTTCATGTCGTACTCAATGTAACGCTGTGATTTCAATTTAATTTAACGTGTACTCTCATAATTTGTTTTTGTCTGTCCTCCATACTAAGAAAAAGAAAACAAATATTTTACGTCATAAATTAAAGAAATACAAATTTACCGGTACTAATTACAATAGTTTTCATGCCCACATTCAAATAGTTTTTTAATTGCCATTTTGCCTGTACGTATACTCATATTGGTTATTTAACAAATTACCATGCTCTTGTTTTTTAAAAATGCACATGGAGCAAAAATCGCCGGATGGGCCGGCTTTATTTAAAAATCGCCAAAAGGATTAAATACCGCCAGCCATTTTTTAAAAAACGCCAACAGGACCTAAATACCGCCACGGGAAATAAAAACCGCCGGCCCATTCGGCTTTTTTTAAATATCGCCGGGTGGGCCGGCGGTATTTAAAAAACGCCAAATTTCGGTGGTTGTTAGGATGCCACGTCATAAAACCGCCGGATAGGGCGGCGTTTTTTAAATACCGCCGGATGGTCCGGCGGTATTGGTATAGATTTGCAATTTTTTGAATCGTCCATTTATTTTTGCAAAAAACGATTTACAAAAATATAAAAATATAAAAAAACTCTCCTGGAGCCATGATTGCTGTACTGGGCTTTAAAGGTGGGGGCTGTAGTCCATGGGCGCTTCGGCCTGTTGGGCTGGCCGATGTGGAAGAACTAGCTCCCTTCGTCCTTTTCCAAAAGTGCTACAGTTGAGAGGAGGCGAATCAAGGGGCGGTTGCAGCCAGCTTCTGTCGTCGGTGAGGCCGTCGATCCTTCTCACCTCCGGTGGCCGCCATGGCCTCGGATGCGAGTTGGATCACGGTTCTCTGTCCGGTTGTACAGTTTAAGTACTAGTTTTTCTGGTGTTTGGTGTCCTGGCGGCAATGCTGAGACGGGACCGGTGTCGTCGCAGAGGAATAAGGTCCTCCGTCCTCACTCCCGTGGCGGTGGTGCTGGCTCCGGCGCTATCGTGAGGTACGTGAGGTTTGTCTCCTCCAAATCCATTCAATTGGGTCCCTGGAGGGTACGTACAGGAGCTCTTGGGTGCTTGTCGTCTCTGTTTCTGGCGGCGACGAGCTCTTTTGTTCATGGCGAAGGATTGGCTGTGGGTGTGTTGGCGATGTGGTGGGAGGACCATGGTTTCTTCCTCAGCGTTGCTCGCTGGTGAGTCATGGTGCTAGACTAGGTGGGCGTGGGGTGCATACAGGCCGATGTGCTACAGCGTGTTTCTTGATCCTGTTCTTCGAGACAGGTCTCCCTTGTCTGTGCGTGCTGCTATTCGTCTTCTTACGCCGGCGACGGCGTTCGGCTACGGGCAGCGAGGTCAGGAGGTGCAGGGGTCCCAAGGGACGTTTCTGCATTTTGGCTGGGATAGCTGTATCATTTGAGAGCCTGCCTGTACTTTGCTTGTGTACGTTTTTCCTTAAATCATAATATATACAGGTACGGTTGATCAAAAAAAAAAAGTTCGTCCTTTGAGCATAGCAAAGGCCAAAGGGAATGTGGAGTATTCGGTATTCCACAGCAAAGCACGTCACATTTGTTCCTTAGATTTTTCTCAGAGAAAAAATATTAAATTCCTAGTATCAAACATTTTTTTTTGGGAACAAAACCTGAAAGCCATTATCATCTCACAGTTATCGCCAAAAAAAAAGAAAACAAAACAAACATCTCACAGAGCTGTAACAGCAACAAAAACAGCATGCATGCATGGGCCTCAACTGCCATCCCCCCGAGAGGTCGGAAATGGTGCCGGCGCTGGTCATCGTCGACGAGCACAGGCATGTCGACGTGACGTGCAACCCTTTCCTCTGGACGAGCGCCAGCATGTCGAACCTGCAGAAAAAAAAATCTGCTTGTACAAGCACCGAGCTTTCGTCGGCTAGAATGGACCGACGAAAAAAAATCTAGTTTTCGTCGGTTCAGGAGGGGGCTGATGAAAAGAATCTAGTTTCTGTCGGTTCCGAAGGGGGTGATGAAAACAAAAGTAATTTTTGTTGGCCATAAGCGTGGGCTGACGAAAATGACCGCATATATAGGCAGCCAACAGTGGGCCGCCGCTAGGTTTTGGAGCTCTCTTGTTTTCGTCGGCTCTGGAGGACACCGACGAAAACAGAAGTAGTTTTCGTCGGCCATTATCGGACCGAAAGAAACAATCGCGTAGGCTGCCAATGATGGGCCGCCGCTAGGGTTTGGAGGTCTAGTTTTCGTCGGCTCAGGGTGCTGGCCGACGAAAACTACTGAATTTAAGGACACTATGCTGCATAAGGTTTTTGTCTCTCTCCTCACTCTTTTCTCTCCACGCCCAAGCTTCACCGTCCCATAGGCCCGCCAGCGGGCCCGTCCACCCGGCGCTGACCTCGAGCGCCACCGCGCCTGGCTCGAGGGCCACCGTCCGTTCCCTCCGCTTTCCAGGGGCACAAGCACCAATGCAGAGGCAAAGTAATCCAAAAGCCAGATATCCTTGCTCATAAAGACAAGGCAAGGTTGATCGAGTATTCCAAACAGCCCCAGTGGAGCTAGGATGAAGAGAGGCTCAAGTTAGATTAAATGATGTCTATATTATAGACCGTCTCTTAAATCTACTTATAGACGCGGCTTTGTTGTGGACCAGTTGAAGAAATGGGGCCATTTTTAGAGGCAGCCCGTAGTATGGTCTACGCCTGAAAATAGATTTTTACAGATAGTTTTTAGCTGGGGTCCATGCTCAAAATAACAAACGAGAGATTTTATAGCGTTTGAAATTCATGAGAGCCATTCATTTGTCTACAACGGATGGTTAAAAACTAAGAAAAACCTAGAGGAAGGAACCTAAGTTGTGGGCTAGGAACTCCAATTACGCGGTCCAGGAACTAAATTTAAAGTATAATTTCATCATATACTAACGGGTAGGCGATGCTTAAGCCTCCAGCTCCTGCGCCCTGCGACACCATGACCGGCGAGCGCCTACACGACGATGTTTGGACTTATGAGGTGTGAACACCTATGCGGAGACGCGCGGACGCCCTCACCGGCAAGCATTTGCATGGCAACGCCATGGCCGGCGAGACTCTGCACAGCGGCACCCTATACAGCGAGCCTAGGACGTTCTAACCGGTGAGTCGCTATGTGCCAACGTCATGTCCGGAAAGCCCCACCGCAGTGAGCCAGTGACGTCTGGACCATAACAACACAGGCAAGCCTTTGCGCAGTAACGCCATGGCCGGCGAGACCACAGTGGCGATGCTCTGTCCAGCAAGGCTGGCAATGCCCTCACAATCTCACATCGAGTCTCTGCGTGCCAACGCCATGTCCAGCGAGCCCCTGCGCGCGCAGGGATGCTCTTACCAGCGGGCCTTCGCGCGGTAACATTATGGTCGGGGATAGCCTGCACTGCTGCGCAACGCGGAGATGCCCTGTCCAACGAGCCTTTGCGTGGCGATTCCATGTCCAGCGCGTCCAGCTACGCCCTTGCTGGCGAGCCTCCGCGCCACGCCATGGCCGACGCGCAAGATTTTGTGATGACTCGAAGGACAATTACCAGGCTCGCCACTGTGTCTATAAATAAAAGGAGCGAATCTAAAAATCATTTCCGTGCTAGTGTCAAACATTATGGCTTGGTTTTATACATTGCATACAGTCCCAATCAGGTAGAAACATTTTAAACGGATGTCATACTCAATCATCAAATCAGTATGATGTCGTGATCATCAATTTAAATTAAATTTTGAATGTCCTTGTTCATATCTCTTGGACCGTTAGACGGAGTCTCGAAATTTTGCGTTTGATAATTGGGTCTTATGTGCCATAGTATCAAACTATATGAAAGTTGGTCAAGTTGATGCTCCAAGTCTCCAACAATTGTCAGTTAGGCAAACGATCCAAATACTCAAGTCACCCTTTCAAAAGAAAATTTTCTCGCAAAAAAAAAATAAATACGGGGCGAACCAACAAATATTGTGCTAAAGAACATCAAGCTGCATTGTTTGCGTGTGAAGAATGGAGGGGGTGTGATTGTCAGGACTCAGGAGGCACCATGAGTAGCAAATGAGCTCCCCTGCAGGCAGCAGTTAGAACTCTGTAGTTACGTCCCAGACGTTTGGGTCCTACACTCAGCGGGCCTGCATGCAATAGACACAACTGGAACTGCAGGTGAAGTAGCGGTAGAAGATCCACTCGTTATTAATAAGCGTCAGGCATGAGTCGCTGTTAAAAAACAACTAAGAATAAATTTAATAATAGAATCCATAATGGGCTTTATGTCACGTAGAGTCAATCTAAAATGTAATCATATATTAAAGCGGGTTCTTAATTAACATCATCTCCCCTTCTCATTTTTCTCTTGTCTTCGCTTGCGTAGGGATTGGATCTTGCATAAGAGTCCATTTTCCATCTTTTTCTATGTCCTTTTCCATATAGACAAAAATGCCATGTAAGCGGATCACTAGCCCAATCAGAGGCAAAGCTAAGTAGAACCAAGGGGGTACAGATGCACCCATAGAAAAAACAAAAATTAGTGCTAATCTCCAAATATTTATCCTATATATAGCCCCATTAGCCGACTACCCTGCACCCCTAGCCCAGGCTAACATAATGACAGCGCAAGCATGACTCAAGACGAGCTATAAAGAATCCTAATCAAAAGAGCACCGTAGCTAATTAATGGCCCAACAAAATTATGGACAAAAAAATACCCAATGATCAAGAATGCCTCAGGCCATCCATCATTCTTCATCTCCTTGGTCTTTTCCTACTACCCGATAGCAATTGTGCAATAGCCTTGTCCTCAGTACTGTTTTTCACAGTCCGTTCAGCCGCACGATCACCGTGTTGGCAGCCATCTAGTTTGTTTCAAAAGTTATTTTATTCATATATGTATTCTTGAAATTATGATAATTTTGTTTAATCTCGAAGAATTCATCAAACCTATTTATTCAAACACGAAGCTAGTATCTAATTTATTTTCTAGAACTATAATGAATCTATTGGTACTAGGTTTAAAGTTATTTTACTATTACTAATTAGAGGCTCTTTTTAGAGCCTCCACGTTAATCCTCACGGAATGCACCAGAAAAAAATAAATCATACAAATTCTCACAAAAATTAGAAACATCAAACAATCAATTGAAAGATTGGAATATTAATAGCAATTAAATCTGTTTTCTAAGTAATTACACACCTCTGCTATTATGAAAGGTTTTGAGTTCAACTTTCAACGAAAGCATATTTCTTCTCTTTTTGTTAAATTGTTCCCATTTTTAAATTTATTTTCTAAGTAATTATCCATCTCTACCATCGTGAAAGGTTTGAGATCAACTCACAACGGAAGCAATTTTTTTCTTTTTTAGTAGATTTTTTCTATTTTCAAATTTACTCTTAATTTTTTTGTCAAAGTTTTTTCTATTTACAAATATGCTAGAAACATTTCTATAAAACAGTTATTTTATACCTAATCTTGCTATTACTATTTGAAGATTTCTTTTAGAGCCTCCTTATTAATCCTCATAAGATGCGCTAAATAAAAGACAAACTCATAGAAATTCTCACAAGAATCGGAAACATCCTATCATCGATTGCAGATTGAAATCTTAATATTTATTAGCTTTGTTTTCCATGTAATTAACAACCTGTCATGCATTATGTAGCTCTAATAATAGATCTGTTTTCTAGAAAAAAAATAAATTCTAAAAATTCTCACAAAAATCTAAAATATCCCGTCATCCATTATGTAGCTCTAATAAAAATAGTCATTAGATATATTGTTGTTTCTAAAAAAATTATCCACCATGCCATTATGAAACATGAAATAAAATAATTTCCTAAATTTGTACAAAATTGCCCCCACCGTGCCATTATGAAGTATGAATTAAATAACCCTTTAAATCTGCATAACATTACCCTCCATGCATTGTAAATATGAATTAAATAATTATCTAAATTTGCATATAAATTACTCACCATACCATTATAAAAAATTAATTAAAATAAGCCTTAAATCTGTATATAAATTACCCAATATGCCATCGTAAAAGATAAATTAAAATGATTTCTAAAGTTGCATATACATCACCCATAATTCATTTACGAAGGATGAATTAAAATATCACCTCTAATATTACTAAAGATTAAATCTATATCTCCTAAACTACAACACGTGCGAGAGCACGAATTGATGAACTAACTATTACTAATTGGAGGCTCCTTTTGGAGCCTTACGTTAATCCTCACCAAACGCGCTAAGAAACAAGATAAATTCTAAAAATTCTCACAAAAATAAAAAAATCCGGCCGTCAATCTGGTAGCTATATAATAATAGTAGCCATTAGATATATTGTATTTTCTTAAAAATTATTTATCATGCCATTTTTAAAGATGAAATAAAATAACTCTCTAAATTTATATAGAAATTATCCACCATGCCATTATAAAATACGAATTAAAATAAGCCAGTAAATTTGCATAAAAGTTACTCACCATGTCATTATAAAATACAAATTAAAATGACCCCTAAATTTGCATAAAATTACTCATCATGCCATTATAAAATATGAATTAATTAACTCCATAAATCTGCATATAAATTCCAATACCATCATGAAATATAAAATAAAATAATTCATAAATTTGCATATAAATTACCCATAGTGCCATCACAAAAGATGAAAAAACCATCACATCTAATATTATTACTAAAGATTAAATCTATATCTCCAACTCTAACCCGTGTGAGAGCACGAGTTGATGAGCTAGTTTTATCTTAGTTTGTATGCTAGTTTTTTATTGCTCCTAATAGTGTCCATTAAATTTACATTTGTTGCTAGTTTTGTATTGGTCCTAATAGTGTCCATTAAATTTAAATTATCATTTTGCACTATATTAGACCAAGAGATTGAACTAGATTTTTATTACATATATAGACAAAAGCACTAGTAAAATTTACTAGTTGGTTAAACTTGTCCGTTTTCAAAAGTTCAATGGTAAAAAAATCTATTTTTTTTAAGTTTAATGTCCAATTTTGAACTTCCAATGATAGTTTGATGATAAAAAAACTAAAATTTAAGGTTGTGCTGCAATTTTGCTTGAAAATTTTGTATATTATGACTTTATCTGTGGTGAAGTGGTTCACCCCCCTTCATCATTCTCTAGCTTCGCCACCAGTGGCGGATCCAGAAATGATGCAAAAGGGGGCTGACTAACAAAAGATTAATCAATGGCCAGTTGGTAGTTGCATACTTGAGCTAAAACGGAGGCTAGGTGCTGCAGGCCACCAACAAAGATAAACCCAACAAGCACCAGGCTCCAGAGGCTCTCCCAGTGCGCTGCGTATGACCTTTCTGTTTCTAGCGTAAGGGCTGGTCCTCGGGGTGCCGGCATGCTATGACAAGCACCTAGGAAGACACAACGCCACTATGTTGCAGGCTTGCAGCCTTGCAGGAGTTGTAGGACACGGCCTCGCCACATAATGGATTTGCTGTTTCTGTTTGTGTGGCACTGCCATGTGCCAACAACCGCCGATACTAGTTGCCTGCCTCTGGGAAGTCTGCAAGGCCACTGGATAGCATCGAATGCACCAAGCAGAAACAAACGAGAATGCAGCCAGATCAATGCGTTTGCTTCATGAGCTGAGAACGCATAGTACGTTACATGGGGCTGCAACACCCCCCCCCCACCCCCAGCCTCGGTCATGTCATGGATCCGCCCCTGTTCGCCACTGCTGGCCAATACTGCTTTTAAGTCACCGATTATTCAGGAGCCACTTGAGAATCAACTTGGAGTATTGTTTAAACGTGTATACCTAGGTACTGGCCTTAGTTAATAAACAAGAGGTACCCACACTGCCCACTAGATTTAGTTGAAATTTTTAGGGACTGGCCTTATAATTCACGGTGAGAACTGTGTGGCTAAGTTCGGAGACTTCATGCAGCGTTGACACGAACGCAGTTCACGGTGAAAACTCTGAAGTTTCGCAGACGAGGGCTGTAGCCTGCAGCTAGAATGACCGATGAGTCACTAAGGCTGTTCAAACTTCACTGCCTGTGCAGTGCAGCTATGACGTTCGTATTCGTATTATAGGACGATGATATGTTAGACATGGTCTAAAGTGATGAAGCGAAGACTTTGCTAATAATGCTCCGGAATTATGAGCCATAATTGATGTTGTATCTATTATGAGCCATATTAATTTTGATGCACGCAATCAAGAACGGAATAATTAAGGAAAGTCAACTACAATGCAAATTGAACGGCAAATTAAATTCCGCAATGTAGATAAATCGATGTCAGAACTACACGATTTTTAATTTTGAAGGAACATGCTTACTCTTGACTATTGATTAGCGTCTGTACCTTTGTTAATTGGGCAGCCAGCGTGCAAGCAACAACCTTTCGTCTTCGTGTACGTCCTTGCCAGCAGAGTGGATATTGTGAGACTGTTGTGTTCATCGCACTTGCCAATGCTGTGCCCTTATAATATAAATTAAAGTATCCCTAAATTTTGTATATAAATTACCTAATGTACTTTTGTGAAAACTAATTTAAAATAACACCTAAATTTGTATACATAAATAACTTTGTCATCCCCTTATAATATAAATTATATCATCCCTAAATTTATTTATAAATTACCTACCGCGCCTTTGTGAAAAACAATTTCAAATAACCCCTAACTTTGTATATAAAACCACTCTGCCATTGTAAGATATAAATACTAACTAGCTCAAGATTGTTATAGGTTGAAAAGATATAAAAAGTTATGCATATATACAGATGAAAGATGTTGAATAATAGCAATTTTGATTAATTGTGGGTCTTAAATTGATATATATTAACAATGTACGTTTTGTATGGGATTGACAGACTAGTTATATAAATATGAACAAGGTTATCGTCTCTAGCAATCCAAAGACCTTTTGTACATACACACATCTAATATAATTTAAGCAACCAAGGGATGCAATCCTTGAGTCTCACCGGTAAAAGAGTTGAAGACATGGAGTACTGATCACTTATCAGGACCGAACCGGATCGTGCAACGGTTAGACTAGAAAAACCGGAACTGGAGAGCTCACCGATTCAGCTCACTTAAAAAACCAGCTATGCAATCGAACCCCTAAAAATGAGATGAACATGTCGGTTTTTTACCATTTTATACAACAGGGCGACCCGGACGGTTCCAATCGGAATCGGTCGGCATTTACAATGGTTGTTGTTCCTCTCTCACCGATACCCGTTGATCCACAGGCCGGCATCGGTCCTTGGTCGGATGCTCCAATGCGTGACACAAGAAACGAGACATTCGATTCAATGTGCCCAATGGTTGCACGTCATGTAAGATTAGGCTAACATCACCGGCCTTTTTACCTCACCTCTTATTTCAAACTCTAATATATTGTACGATACATCTATAATGCAGCACAATAGCCTTATATTGGCTTTCATCGGTGAACATGGGCCCACCGCCCACGGCTGCGGCTGCATGGTGCTTCACGCACTCATGCTTAGAGGGCTACTCCTGGACCTTGATTAGCATGCAAGTTTATGCAGTGTCCGACTGTCCTCTTGCAGTCCAGGGAGTAATTTATGCACTCTTGTGCTTCGGGGAAATGGGTGCATAGAGAGACATTCTCCCTATGTTATGGAGAGAAAAGTTATTCATCGGACCCTGTTTTGTTTCAGAAATTGAATAAGTGTATAATCTTATTTTTTGCTGTGTTCAACTATATATGGTCAATTTCAACTCTATATTGCACCAATTTTGAGTGTTTGTCAGCCGGTTCAATTCAACTGTTCCAAAGCTTTTGAACTAGTGGTTCGACTGATTGTTAACAGTCGGACCAATGAAGAACCAACATTTTCATTGACTGGTCCGGTTCTAATAAATAAATTCGGAGTAGAAGACAATCATACCAGCACACAGTTTCTCGTGAATCTTGCATTGTCTACGGCTACCAAACCTATCTAGTCGTGTCGACGCTGGTTGCTGGAAACTGGAAAACGCAGCCTCGTAGAGTCGTAGGCAATAACCTGGTCCTGGACGGGTGGACCTGAAGTCGTGAATAATCTTGGTCTCGTAAATTTTATCGGAGTGTCCACCCCTTAATCTGGGTTTGCCGCGTTAGAAACCACCCAAGTTGCTGCTTATTCATGAGCCACACGCAAGTGAGTTGTGACTTGAGACTTGAGACCAACCTAGAGTACCATTAAATACGAGAAGAGTCTATATAACCTTCTAAATATGTATAGAGGATTATCTACATCACCCCTAGACTAGAAAAACTGATATTTTGCATCTTAAATTATCGAAAACCAAACGATAACCCCCAAGTAGTTTTAGTGGGTGGTTTTGATGACATGACACGCTAATTTGGCGCATCAGTGAAGAACACGTGTGGCAATGGGTCCACATGTCACATATTTCTTTAAAAGTATGTCATCATAAATGCAAAATTATCATCACACCAAAGTTCTTTTGAATATGAATCTAAATATATAACATGCATAAACACTAAAAATATATGGATTTGATTAGAGAATTGTTATCAAAATATTTAAAAGGTTTTTAAAAAAAAAATCTACATCCCTTATTTTTTGAATGGAGGGATTGTTAGGCAAACCTTATTTTTTGAATGGAAGGATTGTTAGGCAAAGATTTGGTTAATAATGTTGCATCTGGTGCGCGCGGGGCTGTTGAACCTTTGCAAGTGTTTGGTAAGCACAGAATGAAGGCATGTACTTCTTAATTTGAAATGAATATCATGTTTTACACAATTAGGTTGGCAAATCGTTGGCGGCGGTTCCTGTGAGAAAGAAAAGTCGTTGTCATATATATATGGCCTCCATAACATGTATATATACACATACAGAGGGGCGTCGTTCTACTCAATGCAAACGTAGGTGGTCCAAACCATTTCAGTTGCAGCAGATTGTCGTGCTCCCGCCGGCTGCTAAGTTCAGGTAATAAACTTCTTTGTCCCTAGAATGGTGGTTAATTATTTGAATTGATATGCCATAGATAAAATGGCATGGAGTACGTATACACCAGCATTGATTTGCACGCACCTGATTGTATGTACTACTCCTATATTGTCAGCCGAGCTCTCGATGAGCTCGGGCATGGGCCGAACCATCACCCAAGTATGCCCCCGCAAGGTGCTCAACCGCTACGCTGTGAGCGTGGACAAGACGATGTGGAAAGTGAACGGGCTCATGATGTTCAACGCCGTCTTGATGCTGCTGGTGGTGGCCATAGCCGCGTACGCGCCGCGCTACCGCCGCCATCCCCTGATCCGCTTCCTCTTCCTGGGAGCATCCACGCTGTTCCTCCCAATCATCTCCAGCGTTGCCGCCACCATTGGTGGTAGCGAGCAGTACTACTCGGGCGCGCTGGTCGGCCGCCAGGTCGTAGCAGCGAGATGCGAGCCGGGGATCCACATCGTCCTGGTCCTAGTGTGGACAGGCCTCGTCGTGCTCATAGGCATCAACACCAGCGCGGTGGTCGCCGGCGACGCGAGAGAGGGCCGGGACGTTGGGCCTCCCGTGGAGCTGTTCTTCAAAGCGGTCTGGGTCGCATACCTGGTATACGGAACCATAACGCAGAAGGGGTTTCTTTCGACGACGCGCTACCTGAAGCGGCTCTTGGGGAGCAGGAGCTTCGGTAAGCAGGTGTTCACCATGTTTGCGCTGCTTACCTGCCTGATCATTTTGAAATGGCTTTTCAAGTTCTTCACGTTCCGCACGGCGCGGAAATCTGTTGCTCTCGGACGCAGTCCGCGGCTCATTGTCGGGTACATGGCTCGGCCTGAGCTCAATGAAAGCCAAGGTACCGAGCCTCCTGCACTGATAGTCCAGGGAGAGGAGGCCGGGCACGTAGAGAAGCAGCCTCAGGGTGGCTATATCTTCACGGCTACCGAGCACGGGTCGCAGCTAGTGACGCTGGACATGGTTTGGGGTTTAGACGACCATCGTCTGGGGCTGGGAGGAGGGCCGTCGGCGGCGGCGGCGGCGGCGGCGGCGGCAGCGGCGGCGTCAGAACCTAAAGATCTGTGCTTTTCCTTCGCGTTGTTCAAGCTGCTACGCTGCCGGTTTGCCAAGTACACGGTCTCTGATGCCGGTTTCATGAAGGCGTGTAGGTTTTTCCAGGCTACGTTGCTCCAGGGCGATGACTACGCGAGGGTGTTTCGGGTGGTGGCAGACGAGCTCTCTTTCATCCATGACTACTACTACTCACCTAGGCCGGGCAACGTCTTCCTGTCACTGGTTAGCATCAGCTACTGTTCGGCGTTCTTGTCAGCGCTGAGCATCGGCTTCTGCGTGTACGTGCTGGTGTCCATATCACTGCCGTTGCGCCACATCGGAGGCTACGAGCAGGTGTACTGCAAGGTGTGGTGCCCCAACAGCAACATCACTCGCCACCGCCGAGCAGCAGATCGGTCCCTCTATTCGATTGGGAGAGGAAACAACGTCATCGGAACATATGTTGATTTCGGGAACACGTACTATGATTTAGTGCCTGTATATTTGATGCTCGCCGTGCTCGTGCTCTCTGAGATGAGGGATATGTTTTCCTGCATCGCCTCTAAGTGGAGAAAAGTGGCCCTCGTCTGCAAGTATGCCAGAACCAGGAATGCTTCTCCGGAGGTCTCTACCACCACCTTGCAGAGACGTATTGCCTTTGTGTTCAGGTGGTGCGGATTCGCGGCGGTGAAGAGCTGGGAGGGCAAGATGAACCAATGTTCGATACTGGCGCGCCGCCGCCGGTGGGGAATTTCGATACGTCTCCCAGAGCGGCTCCAAGGCTTGATGCCCAACCAAAAGACGAAGATCAAGGTACCACCTCAGGTGAAGGCACAAATCTTCGAAGCACTGAAACAAGAGGGCCTCATCATTGAACAAGACGACAGAACCTTCAAGGTACGCACGCTGCCTTTACCGTATACTATTCTAGCAACCTGTGCGCTCGTATGGGTTAAAGTTCTAGATGTACTATGTGTTATAATATAATATATATAGATCTATTTTTATATTTAGTTTTTTACAATAGCATATTTTACTACTTTAGATGTATGCTTGATTGATTTAGTTAATATGATTGCAAAAGTAGGTAATTTTAATATAAATTTGAGGTATAATATAGGTCATGATAGCTAATGTGATCAATTTAGATATAAATGAGAGGGCTATTTGGTATTATCCATAATAATAGCAAATGTGAGGGATCACGTATAAATTTAGGGTGTTATTTTATATTTTTTTCATAATGGCAAAGTGTGTAATTAATATATAATTTTAGGTGTTATTTAATATTTTTTTCATAATGGAAGAAGTGGGTAATTACATAGAAAACATATCAAATGGCTATTAAGATTTCAATCTACAAATCGATGATAGGAATGTTTCTGATTGTTGTGAGAATTTCTATGATTTTAACTTTTATACAGTGCATCATGTGAGAATTAATAAGGGGGCTTTAAAAGGAGTCTCCAATTAGTAGTAGCAAGATTATGCACAAAATATCTGTTTCATAAAAATGTTTCTAGCATCAAAAGTTACAGTGTCATTTAGCAGTGTAAATTTATAAATGTGAAAAATTTGACGAAAAATTAGTGTAAATTTAAAAAGGGGAAAATCTGCCAAAAAGAAGGAATTTGCTTTCATTGAGAGTTGAATCCAAAACCTTTCATAATGGCAAAGATGGATAATTACTTAGAAAATAGATCTAATGTCTATTAATATTCAATCTGGCCATTTATGGTCGGTTGTTTCTGATTTTTATGAGAATTTGTAGAATTTATCTTTTTTTCTGATGCGTTTCGTGAGGATTAACGTGTTGATTCCATAAAGAGTCTCTAATTAGTAATAGTAAGACTGGCAAAATGCCAATGCATTGCAACGAAATAAAAAAGCCCGTAAGCATCTATAAGAATAGGCCTCGCGAACAAATTCTATGTCATATCATTTCGAATTTTCTCGTCGTATGCGAGCAAAATTTAGGGTGATGTCAATTTGGTTAGAAATAATATTTTTTTTAGTTTCCTAGCAATGTAGAAACCGGAGTCTGTATCCATCCTGGACGTCCATTTTCCCATGGGTTGCATTCACCTGTCTGAATCAGGCTCGCGAATAAATTCTACGTCATATTATTTTCATAATTCTCGTTAACTTCAAGTAAATTTTAGAGTGTTTTCAATTGTGTTGGAAAATTTATCATTTTAGTTTTTCATCGACAGATAGACCATTGAAAACGGAGTATGTATGCAATCTGAGTGTCTGTTTTAGCGTGGGTTCTTCCTGCCGTCTGAATCGGGCTCGCGAATAAATTCTACGTTATATTGTTTCGACAATTCCTGTTAATTACGAGTGAATTTTAGAGTGATTTCAATTCGGTCAAAAAGTTGTCATTTAGCTTTCCACTGATGCATAGAACGTTGAAAACGGAGTACATATACAACTTAAGCGTCTGTTTTAGTTTGGGTTTCTTCTACCGTCCGAATCAGACTCGCGAACAACTTCAACGTTATATTGTTTCGACGATTTCTGTTTACTGCAAGCGAATTTTAGAAGTGATTTCAATTGAGTCAGAAAGTTTATCACTTTAACTTTCCATCGATATATACAGAACGTTAAAAACGGAATACGTACGCAACATGGGCATCCGTTTTAGCAGTGGGATCCTTCTACCGTCCGAATCAGACTCGCGAATAACCTTCAAGTTATATTGTTTTGACGATTTCCGTTAACTGCAAGTGGATTTTAAAGTGATTTCAATTGAGTTGCAAAGTTTATTACTTTAACTTTTCATCAATATATAAAACGTCGAAAATGGAATCCGTATGCAACTTGGTCGTCCGTTTTCGCATAGGTTCCTTCTACAGGTCCGAATTTGGTTCGTGAATAAATTAAATTTCAGACAAATGAGTCCACGTATAAGATAGTTGAGTTCGAACCACAGAATCCTTCTGTCTTTTATTATTAGGTAAAGATATATCGACTCGAGCTTCCGCATAGGTTAGAGTTTTAATATTAGTAATATTAGAGGATGATTATTCATCTTTTGTAATGGCATTAGTGGTTAATTTATATGTATATTTATGAATTATTTTAATTTATTTTTTATCATAAAACCTTATTATTACTGACTAGAGGTTTACGTTAATTCTCACGAAACACACTAGAAAAAAGATTAATCCTGAAAATTTTCTCAAAAAATTAGGAACATCCAACCATCAATTGGCAAACTGGAATATCAATAGTCCTTACATTTATTTTCTAAGTAATTACCCATCTCTGTCATTACGAAAGGTTTCGAGTTCAACGCTCAACGAAAGTAATTTTCTTTTTTTTTTTTTGCAGATTTTTCTATTTTCAATTTATTTTTTGAGTAATTACCTACATATGCCATTATGAAAGGTTTTGAGTTCAACTCTTAAGAAAGCAAATTTCTTTTTTTAAGCAGATTTTTCCCATTTTCAAAATTACTCTAAATTTTTTATCAATTTTTTTCCATTTACAAATTTAGACTACTAAATAATCCCGTAACTTTTTTTTTCTAAAGATACTAGAAACCTTTATATGAAATAGATATTTTGTGCCTAAATTTTACTATTACTCATTAGAGACTATTTGTCAATCCTCACAAGATGTGCTAAATAAAAGATAAAATCATAGAAAATCTCACGATAATCAGAAATATTCTGTCATCGATTGCAGAACGAAATCTTAATAGACATTAGATTTGTTTTCTATGTAATTAACATCTCGTCATCTATTATATAGATCAACTAATAGATTTGTTTTTTAGGAAAAAAGATAAATCTAAAAAATTCTCACAAAAATTAGAAACATCCCGCCATCTATGACGTAGCTCTAATAATAGTAGCCATTAGATCTATTATATTTTCTAAAAAATTACCCATTATGATATTACAAAAGATGAAATAAAATAATCCTTGAATTTGTATAAAAATTTCTCATCATGCCATTATGAAATATGAATTAAATAACCCCTTAAATTTGCTATAAAAATTACCCACCATGCCATTGTAAAATATGAATTAAACAACTATCTAAATTTGTATATAAATTACTCATCATGCCATTATAAAAGATGAATTAAAATAAGCCTTAAAACTGCATATAAATTATCCAATATGCCATCATGAAAGAAGAATTAAAATAATTTTAAATTTGCATACACATTACATAATTCAGTTACGAAGGATGAACTAAATACCACCTGTAATATTACTAAAGATTAAATCTATATCTCCTAAACTTCAACACGTGCGAGAGGACGGGTTGATGAACTTGTATCGGATAATTTATATACAAATTTAGGGGATAATTCGATTCATATTTGATATTGGCATAACATGTAATTTTGATGCAAATTTAGGGAGTTATTTTAATTCGTTCTCATAATGGCATGGTGAGTAATTTTTTTATAAATTTAGATGGTTATTTTATCTCATCTTTCATAATGACATGGTGTGTAATTTTTTTAAAAATATAATAAATTTAATGGTTACTATTATTAGATCTACATGATGGACGGCTGGATGTTTCTGATTTTTTGAGAATTTCTAAGATTTATCTTTTTTTCCTTTGATGAGAATTAACGTGTCCAATTAATAATATTAAAATATATCATTATACAGTTGCTAGTATATATTGGATCTCTTATCGGCGTCGTTGTATATCTCCTTGCAGATTCGGCAGCCACTCTGTCCATTTTCCAGCAACGCCTTCACGGCGTGCAATGGCAGAGGCGCAGCTGACACCATACTTGCGTGGCACATAGCCACGAGCATAATGGAGGTGAGACACCCAGAGCCATCATCAGACGCTAAGGTAGCCGCAACTGTCCTGTCACGCTACTGCGCCTACCTGGTGATCTACCTCCCCGAGCTACTCCCCGACGACGCCGAGTGGTGCGAGAGCCTACACCAGGACGTGAGGAAGGACGCGTACCGTGTCCTTTGTTCTTCTGCCGGCCGTCAGATACCTGCAGCAACGCCGGAAGCGGAGTACCAGCAGCTGCTGGACTTGCTGATTACAGAATTGAACCAGGTGCTCGCGATGGGCGCGCGCCTCGGACAGCAGCTGGCAGCTTTACAAACGGATGATCATTGGGGGCCGCTGGCCCGCTTTTGGTCGGAGATGATCCTGTATGTGGCTCCTTCGGAGAATCTGGGTGGGCATGCGGAGGCCATCGCCGGTGGCGGGGAGCTCATAACGCTCCTCTGGGCGTTGCTTGCGCATGCCGGGGTTGTCAGCAGGGTCGCCGGGGCTCCCCCACCACCTCCTGCTCCTGCTGCTGCTGATGCTGATGCTAATCATAGCGAGGTGTAGTATCAATTGCATGTTCAGGCCCTTAATTGCTATGTCTGATCCCGTAGATCATCTGTTACTCTGTGTGTGTTTTCCTCGTGTTAATGTTGAATTTAGTTTTCCTTATATTATCTATGATCGTGGTTTCTAAGTGTGTGAATTGATGCGTGATGTATATCTGAAGAAGTAGATAAACACGGTTGCCTAGTTTTTGAGGTCAATGATGTTTTTAGTTCTTATGCCAGCCGAGTTTCTAGACCCAACCATATTGCCTGTTGTCTAGCACACCCTAGCTGAAGCCATGTCCTCTCTCTGTAAATACAGTACTAGAGTTTAGACCTAGCGCAATGGTGCAACCCTAGTATTAAGATCCAACCCTAGGAATACATTTTTCATTTAATATCACAATATTATTTTATACACTATTTTTACAAGTTGCATAAAATTTTTGAACTTGGTCTGAAGAAATGTTGAAACTATTATTTCAAAATTTTAACACTAGCTCAATATTTTGAATATGCAATTTCAATATTTATGTGAAAATGTTTTATACTATATACATTGATTATACCAAAAAAAAAAACGAAACACATGTAAACCAGTCTGGGCTCTACCGCTTAGTTGGAGCCATGATTGCTGTACTGGACTTCAAAGATGGGCTGGAGTCCGTGGGCGCATCGGCCTGTTGGGCTGCCCGATGTCTCTCACGTTTCAATGTTCGTTCTTTGAGCAGAGCAAAGGGAGCAAAGCACAGCACATTTGTTCCTTGATTTTTCTCGGAGAAAAAAATGGAATTCCTCGTATCAAACCATTTATTTTGTGAACAATTATCATCTCAAAGTTTCGCAAAAAAAAAAAATCGCACAGAGTTGACACCATGCATGCATGGGCGTCAACCGTCATCTTCCCCCCGAGAGGTCGGATATGGTGCCGGCGCTGGTCATCGTCGACGAGCACAGGCATGTCGACATGACGTGCAACCCTTTCCGCTGGACGAGCGCCAGCATGTCGAAGCTCAGCTCGGCGCGCGTCATCTCCGGAGGCGGCGTCTCCCCGTCGAGGTACTGCAGAACCTGGTGCATGCTAGGCCTCGACGTGGCGCAGGGGTGCGAGCACAGCAGGCCAACCTTGAGCACAAGGCGCACCTGCTCCTCGTCGAGCTGGTCGTCGCCTCGCCGCAGCCTCGGATCCACCGCCTCTACGAGCGAGCCGTCGCCGCCGTGATGCTGCCAGTGCTGCAGCACCCAGTCGGCGAGCATCACCTGGTCGCCATGCTCATCCTGCCTGATGGGCCGCCGCCCACACGCGACCTCGAGCACGAAGGTGCCGAAGGCGAAGACGTCGGTGAGAGGCGTGGCCTTGCCCGTCCGCACGAGCTCCGGCGCGAGGTACCCCGTGGTGCCGACCACGCGCGTCGTCTGCGGGTTGGCGCCGTGCTCGCACAGCTTGGCCAGGCCGAAGTCGCCGAGCCGGCCGTTCATGTCCCTGTCCAGGAGCACGTTGCTGGTCTTGATGTCCCGGTGCACCACCACCTTCTCCCACCTCTCGTGCAGGTAGTGCAGCCCGGCCGCGACGCCCTTGATGACGCGCAGCCTCTGAGCCCAGTCCAGATTCAAGGTGCTCCGCTGCCGATCGTCCTCCTCCGCCGCCGCCATGGATGTACTTGTCGAGGCTGCCGTTCGGCATGTAGTCGTAGACGAGGATGAGCTCGTCTTTCCGGCGGCAGTATCCGAGCAGCTGCACGAGGTTCCGGTGCCTGATGCGGCCGATGCTCGCGATCTCCGCGACGAACTCCTTCATCCCTTGCTTGGAGCCATGGGACACCTTCTTCACCGCCACCTCCGCCGCGCCGGACCTGTGGAGCACACCCCTGTACACCATGCCGAAGCCACCCGCGCCGAGCAGGTGCGAGTCCCTGAACCCCCTGGTGGCGTGGAACAGATCCTTGTACGCGAACCGGTGCGGCCCGAACTCGCTCTCCCAGTCTTCCCGGAGCTCGGTGTACCGCAGCCGCCTGCGCACGGCGAGGATCACGGCGGCGCCGACGGCGAGAACCAGCGCCGCGCTCGCCAGCGGACAGCGCTATCTCCAGGGCTTTCGAGGCCGCCTTGGGCCCCACCCGGGGCACCTTCGGCAGCGCGGCGACGTCGATCGCCGGCGCCGGTCGACCGTTCGTGCCGACGCTCCAGCCGAGGACGTAGTGCCGTGAGTTGCCCGGGCCGGTCGCCGACGAGAAGCCCATGTACGAGGGCTCCGCTAGCACGTCTGACAGGTTCCGGACTTTGGAGAGCAATGGCTTCCTGGGCTTCGCCGGCGCCGTCGTTCCGGATGATGGGAGCCATGGTCACGTTCGATCTGCGCGGTCGCGCCGTCGTAGTCCACCCAGACATGCATCGCGTCACGGCTGATGAGGCTTAAGATTCCTGAACGAGCCGCTGCTGTTGGTGCTGCCGTCGTCGTCGACGTAAGTACCCGGCGTCGTGGGACAGCACGGAGCTGAGGCCGTCGACGTCGATGCCGACGTGGTTGGCGCTGATGTCGTGGAACTCGATGTTCTGCACGGTGTCCAGCTCGACGGCGAGCATGCGGTTGCTCGCCTTGCCGTTGTCCAGGGTGTTGGTGAGCCCCAGGTACTGGTCGGGCAAGGAGCTCGAGAAGTCCGTGCTGGGCGCCACCACGAGGGCCAGCCCGTGGGTGCTGAAGTCGAGGTAGCTGGAGACGATGGCGAAGACGAAGGCCACGGAGAAGGACCGCACCGTGCCGTTGTTCGGGGACCCCGCCGCGCGGAGCCGCACCGGGGCCGGGTGGAAAGCGTGCCCTTTCTGGTGCAGCGTCGTGCCGTTGGTCAGCTCGATGAGCCCCGCCGGCGTCACGGCGGCTGCCCCGTCGACGGTGAGGTTGGCGCCGGCGAAGCCGTCGTACACGAATTGGTCGCCGTCTGTGGCCGCGGCGGCGAGACGGAGGCCAAGGACGACGAGGGAGAAGGCGGGGAGTAGACGGCGGAGCATATGTGCCAGTGCCATGTGAACGAAGCGTTTGGTGCTGGCGTCTGCGAGTGCGGTTAGTAGGGGCCTAGCTAGTTGCAAAGAAAGCTCGATTGATTATCTTTGCGTAAAGCCTTCCAACTAATTATTAGCTAAATAAAATTACGAAAAATTAACTACTCCTTGGTTGGTTGCTAGCCAATTATCAACTGATTTAAATGGGGCCTAAGATCATTTAAGTTTTGTTTAAGGCCAAATACCTCGTTCAACGAAAAAAAAGCCAAATCAGAGGGTTGTTTAATCATTTTGATAGTCGAGCATCTGTGGAAAATCTGCCAGGATAGATGCGTATGCATGGAATTATACGGACGGAATTGTTTTGGTCAACACGCAGAGTCAGCAGTGGGGACTGATGAGAGTGATGAACCGATGACCATGGACCATTTGACCGGAATGAGCGTCAGGCGGTGACGTGCAGTACCGCAGTGGCATGTGTGTTTGAACATCGGAAAGAACGTGGACGACCTGCCGCCTGCCAGTCAGTCAAGTTTCACCGGATGTAATGCAAGCCTGGTCAGTAGAGACCATACGCTAACTACCAACCGACCATGCACTAAATGTTATTAGTAGTGCGACGATATCTGTATTTTCCTTGCCCTAGTCAAGTATACAAGTGTCCTACTAGTGTTAAATACTGTTGGCGTTCTGGAATTAGGTTGCCTATTGCAGCTGCAACTTGTTCAAATCCAAGTCACGCTGACAGTGAGAGCTGATGTTTACACATATCGTCCTACACCAGGCAGCGGTACTGGCCAAGAGTCTTTTAATTTGATCCTATGTAGTCCAAATACCTGCGGCTTCATCCTTGCAAGATGGTACAATTATGTGTGCACACATATAGAGACTAATTAAGGAAGGTATGCTGGTGTACAAAAGTACAACTACAACAGAGATGCATGCATATATCCTAACCACCGTCTGATCATCACAAAGTCCACGCACGCACACTATCTTTCTTGCACAAGGCGGCTGGAAACGCTCTCCGCTGACGAAGGATAGGACATGACGTATGAGTCGAACCCTTCGTTGTGCATTAGCGACAGCATATGGAAGCTTACATGCGCCGGAACAAGCTGCGGCACTGCCATTTCACCATTCAGGTACTGCAAGGCCTGCCGCATGCTAGGCCTTGCTTCAGGGAACGGGTGCGAGCACAGCAGCCCTACCTGCAGCGCTGCGCATGCCTCATCGACATCGTAGTCACCTTGGAGCTTGGCGTCGACGGCCTCAGCCAGTGACCCTCTGTTCCAGTGCTCGGTCACCCAGTCTACCAGCATGACCTGGTTGTCCTCTGAATCCTGCCTAATGGGTTTTTGCCCACAAACGACCTCAAGAACAAAAATTCCGAAGGCAAACACGTCAGTCAATGTGGTCGCCTTGCTGGTGCGGCCGAGCTCGGGGGCCAGGTACCCTATGGTGCCAACGACATGGGAGGTCTCCGGGTTGGCACTGTGGTCGTACAGCATTGCAAGCCCAAAATCGCCCAGCCGGCCGTTCATCCCGGCGTCGAGCAGCACGTTGCTCGCCTTGATGTCCCGGTGGACGACCACCTTCTCCCACTCCTCGTGGAGGTAGAGCAGGCCGGAGGCGATGCCCCTGATGATACCGTGCCTCTGAGCCCAGTTCAGCGTGGCCTTGCTCTCTTGGCAATACAAGAACTTGTCGAGGCTCCCGTTTGGCATGTACTCGTACACCAGGAGCAGCTCGCCTTTTCGGCGGCAGTAGCCGAGTAGCTTGACGAGGTTGGGATGCTGCATCCGCCCGATGCTGACGATCTCGGCGACGAACTCCTTCATGCCCTGCTTCGAGCTGTGCGACACCCTCTTCACGGCGATCTCGCATTTCGGCACCCGAAGGACACCTCTATACACTTCCCCAAATCCTCCTATTCCCAAAAGGTTTTTGGTCTTGAACCCCTCTGTGGCCCCGAACAGATCCTTGTACGAGAACCGGTGCGGCCCGTACTCAACCTCCCAATCCTCCCTCAGTTCAGTGTACCGCAGCTGCCTTCGCCTGAGTAGAACAAGGACGGTGCCCACGACCAGGACTAGCCCTGCAGTGGCAATTGGCAGGATGATCTCCATGACCTTGGATCTTGGCTTTGGGAACTCTCGGGGTAGCTTGGGCAGCTTGGCGGTGTCGATGGCCGGCGCAGGTCCATCCATGGCGAAGCTCCACCCAAGAACGTAGTGTCTTGAGTTGACCAAGCCCGTGGACGATGAGAAGCCGATGTACGCCATGTCTGGGATCACCGTCGAGAGGTCGTACGGTATGGAGAGCAGTGGCCTGACAGGTTTGCCCATGTTGAGGGGAGCCAAGGTCACGTTGATCCTCTTGGCCGCGCCGTCGTAGTCCACCCACGCTTGCATCGCCTCGTGGCTGATCAGCGTCAGGCTGTGGAAGCCGCTGCCGGCGGTGGTGTCGTCGTCGTAGTAGCCGGCGTTGGTGGAGTTCACGGAGAAGAGGCTGTTGACGTCGATCCCGACGTGGTTGTCGCTGATGTCGTTGAACTCGCTGTTCTGCATGGTGTCCAGCTCCACGGCGAAGACGTGGTTGCTGGCGTTGCCGTTGTTGCTGCCGTTGAGGAGGCCCAGGTACTGCGCCGCCATGGCTGTCGAGAAGTCCTTGCTCCGAGCCACGAAGAACGCGATGCCGTTGGCGCTCACGTCGGGGTAGGCGGAGAGGATGCCGAACACGAAGGAGGCGGAGAAGGACCGCACGGCGCCGGGTGGTGCCTGATCGTCGCGGAAGCGCAGCTGGGTCGGGTAGATGGCGTGGCCTTTCATCCGGAGTGTGCCGTTGGTGAGCTCGAGGAGGCCGGTCGACGAGACGGAAGCCGCGCCGTCGAGGATGAGGTCGCTGCCGGAGAAGCCGGAGGACACGAATTGGTGGTCGTCACCGGCGGCGGCGGGGCAGTGGAGCACAAGGTTGAGGACCACGAGCAGGAAGCATACAGGCAGAAGCTTCCTGCCCGGCATCGTGGGGGCATGGATCGAAAAGCAAACTGCAATTGCACAGAGCGAAGCGAAGCGGTGATATAGTATCTTGCCGCTACTAATCGGATTCTAACAGCGGCCCCATTCGCAAGATGACATATAGGACAAAAAACCCCTAAAGTTTCTAAAAAACAGAAACATCGTACCACATCCATTCGATACCCAATGTCCGTTTAACAATCGCTCGTTATTCTCCAGGCAAGCGATCGGTGGTGGGGCCCAGGCGGAACGGTGCGCAGGGGCTGCGTGCGGACGCCGGACGGCAGGAGCAGCGTGGGACCCGGGGCGGGGCGGGACAGCGCCGGCCGCGGATGCGATCTATTTGCGTGGGAACCGCGCGCGAGGGTGGAGGGTCCCACGTAAAAAATTTCTTTTTCTTTTTCTTTTTTAATTTGCTGTTTACTCTATTAAATTTTTTCTCTTTCTCGTGATAATTTTATGGAAGCTTAACTTATCGGAATAACCTTACGGAAGTATAACTTATTACAGGTAACTTTACGGAAACATAATTTAAATTTAAAATTATAACTTTTTGATAAAACTTATCATGATAATTTTATGTAAGCATCACTTATCACGGTATTTTATAGGAAACATAACTTATCAGGAATAATTTTATACAAACATATCTCTTTTCTTTCTCTTTTTTACCATAACTTTATGGAGATAACTCATCAGGATAAAAACCATAACTTATCATAACTTTATGTAAACATAATTTATCACAATATTTTATGAAAACATAAACATAACTTATCCCCATAATTTTATGTAAGCATAACTTATCATGATATTTTTATGAAAACCGAACTTATCAAGATAATTTTATGCAAATATAACTCTTTTTTCTCTTTTTTACCATAACTTTATGGAGATATAACTCATCAGGATAAAACCATAGCTTATCATGATAACTTTATGTATTCATAACTTATCACGATATTTTATGAAAACATAACTTATCAGAATAACTTTATGAAAACATAACTTATCACGGTAATTTTATGTAAACATAACTTATCACGATATTTTATAGAAACATAACTTATTAGAATAATTTTATGCAAACATAATTCTTTTTTCTCTTTTTTTACCATAACTGTATGGAGATATAACTCATCAGGATAAAACCATAACTTTATGTAAGCATAACTCATCAACATATTTTATGAAAACATAACTTATCAAGATAACTTTACGTAAACATAACTTATCACAATGAAACATAACTCATTTTTTCTTTTTTTTTTCTCTTTTTTTTTCTCTTTTTTATGATAATTTTATGGAAACATAAGTTATCAGGATAATTTTATGGAATCCTAACTTATCACGATAAATTCATGTAAGCATAACTTATTATGATATTTTATAGAAACATAATTTATTAAGATAACTTTATGAAAATGTAACATTTTTATTCCACTTATATCTTAAAATTATTGATCAAAAGTCATGATCTAACTTTCTTCCACGTAAAATTATGATTAAAAATTTATGATCATAACTTACGATCATAGTATTAGAATGTTTGTATAGAATAACTTATGCACATAATGTCATGTTTTTCGTATTTTTTTTGAACTAAAATTATGATCATAACTTTGAGGTAAGAGAAAGGGCAATTGTCATAGTTAAAAAAATAAAAAGATATTGACGATCCTGATTACAATAGATAAAAAAGGACTGATGTGGGGGCGCCTCCGTTGAATGCGCGTGCGGGGGTAGGGACCACACGTGGGGGGACTGGCTGATGTTGGACGCGCGCGTGGAGGGTGGCCGGGTAGGGGACCAGGCACTGCCTGTCTGGACATGCCGCGCGTGGGCTTGTCTGATCGTTTGCTCGATTCCCGAGGAGCGAGCGCTCGTGAATTAGTGACCCCGCATTCGATAGCTCTAGAAATAATAGCCACCGGATCTACCGCATTTCTTAAAAATTAGGCACCATACTACGAAAGATATCTTAAAATAATCCACTGAATATATACTGAATAATATATATATATATGTATATATATATATATAGGTATACTCACCTTCAATAAATTAACGAGAGTATATCCGAATACTCGTTTATAGGTTTGAGTATGTTCACATATTTATTTTTAGATATCTCAAATGTCACCGTACGAAAAAATTACAAATCAGTCTTTGATTTTAATTTATTATGATAATACATTTATATTAATACATATAATGAGGTATGTCCACATACCTTAGACATAGTTGCATACCTCATGCACATACCACCACAGATGGCTTAGTATCATTGCATACTCCGTGTACATACCTTTCGTTCGACCAGATACCCTCAAAATGTTGAGATACACAGGTGAGTGCAACTACATACGCATTTAGAAAGGAATATACACACACAAAAAATAGCGCGTTATAGAATTTAGCGTTGGGCTTCCAAAATGTGTTAACGCGCAATAACGCGCTATTTTGTACTGTAACAGTGTTAGCGTTAAGTTTATAGAAACGCTATAACGGTGCTATGGTATTCTGTACTATGATTGTACCATATACATATTATATATAGTATTTTTGAATTTACACCAGGAGAACTGGTCCATGTAAAAACTCGGATGGACACGCGCGCAGTCCCAGAGCACACCTACTAAGCAATTTACACCATAACACACCTACACCTATAGGCACATACTCAGTCCTCTTTGGAAAAAATCCCCGGTGGGACACCCGGGCCGAGCCAGACAGGAATCGAACTCAGGCGGACAGGCTGCTCACTGGCAGGCCTTGCCATCCGAGCTAGGCTCAGTTCCCCACAAATTATATATAATAACCCTCTAAGTTCACGAATAAATCACCCACTATGTATTGTAAAAGATAACTTCAAATAATATCATATTACATAGACATGACAAAGAAAAGACAATCTTATAATTTTTTTTACAAAAAATCATAACTATATGCCGATAGGCTCTAACAGTAATAGCAACCGGCTCTACTACATTTTTCAAAAATTACCCACCATGTTTTTATAAAAGATAGCTTAAAATAACCTACTCAATTTACATATAAGTTAATGGTTCGGGAAAAATCCATTTTACAGCGTCAACATAACATGTGTAAGTTGTCTGATTTACAATCTTAAACTACGAAACTGGGTAGCCAAGGCCATCACACTGTCAAAACCTAACAATAAACACCCCTGAGGCTAGTTTTGGTGGTGGATTTAAATCTAAAAATTTATAGTTAAATCACTTTAAATTAGATAAATATGAAACATATACCATTTTTTTCTAAAACATGTTGTGTCTATTGGTGCTCTATTTAAAAAAAAATATGAATCTTATTTATTCCCACACCTATTATTTTATTACTCTAAATGAAACATTAGAAATAGGAGCAAATATACTCCACATAACTCAAATTAGAGCACTAGTGGATAGGTTACTTTTTCAGAAATTTATCACGAATTTTAGAGATTAAACAATAACTAAAAATAGAAAACATGAATGAAACCGCTCTCAGGGGTGTATATTGTCCGGTTTTGACAGTATGATGGCCCTGATTGCTCGGTTTCGTAGTCAAAGGTTGAAAATAAGACAACTTGCACAATTCAAGGTTATAGAAATGACTTTTCCCTAAATTACCTAATACCATTGTGAAAGATAACTTAAAATAGCACCATAAACCTACTTTGATTTCAAAATATCACATAAGTTAACCGCCACAAATTACATTTAAATTAGCCACTTGTGTATTGTGAAAAATAGTTTAATGCACATCCATAAATTCAAGCCAAATTATTCTGTTTTATAATAGCTAATCTATGTAATCTTAAATTTACATATATATTACTCACATTTTTCATTATTAAAAAATTAAAAATTCTCTTCAAATCTGTATTTTAATTACCAACATATATCATTGTAAAAATAGATAATAAAAGTATACCTATGTACGTTTCTACGCCAAACACCTCTGACACGAATAAAATATAAAAACAAGTGAAAGGAGTAATCATTAATTATGTTATATCTTAGATAGATAAAAATAAGAAAAACAATATTTATACAACTACTATATGTGCGAAATTTTAAATTCTATCTTTTCTCTTAGTGCGCCTTGTGAGATTTAAGGTAGAGCCCCTATGGGAGCTTTTGATTAGCAATAGTAAGATATGATATGATTAGAAGAAAAGCTGTGATGCTCTTGTTGGAGTAGCTAGGCCACCTCACGATTGACCGGCAGGAGATAGATCGGAAGATAATAAGATCTCGTTTTGACCGAGATGGAATACTTGTTTTTTTTTTGAACAAATTTTAAAGGATGTAATAGTTTTAGGATGGAGAGAATATAATTTTCACGTTTCGATGTGGAATGTCCAGATAGACAGCTCGAACGTACATTTTTGCAGAAAACTAAGTTGAAGAATTAGAGAGAGAAAACGAAGCTTCTGGTGCATTGGCCACCGCACCGCGGCCGAAGACCGGAATTCAACTTGTAATGAATTCTTGGTTGCTAGTCACGATTTTCATACCGATTTCTCTGTCTTGAGTTGAACCAAGGGCGCAAGAGAATTATTCTTTAAGTCGACATGCTTGTTTGTATATGCCCTTTTTTTTTTCAAAAAAAGGAAAGGAACGTAGGAGTAGGACTATTTGGTGGTGTTTGATGCTCCACTTTCTCAAATATGTGGTGGAAATTTTGTAGAATGCTTTCCATATGGCTAGAAGCAAAAACTGCTTTGCAACCTTCCTCTTACCATTATATTGTTTTTTCACTGTTTTAGTATGAGATCCCCTTGCCGTATTTGAACAGGGCGTGTGGTCAACTTTTCAACAGTAGTCGTAGATGGGAACAGTTCAGACATTGTCTGGGCTGACCATCTGATAAGATTCATAGCAGTCCCAATCGGCTAGAGACATTTTTAATAGATATCATACTCGCTCGTCAATTCAATAACATGCCGGCCGCATTGATCAGCTTCAATTAAATTATCCCGTCCCTTTCCATGTCAACGAAAGAATCTGGAAAATTTGGCACTCGTTTGGTTTCATCTGCAGCTACTTGCATTAAACGACCCAATTGTTAGACAGCGAGATAGCGCATTGCTAGAGCTGGAGAAAACTGCAAACGTAAGTACTGAAATCAAGCAAAAAAATTTCTGCGTGTCTGAAGCTCATTTTATCGGGGTAAAAAAAAGGAAGCTCGTTTTCTTCAGAGCACTGAAAAATATGACACGCATGGATCAAGTACAGCAACTCACCCAGAACTTGCTCCCACAGTGCCAAAAGATTAAAAAAAAACCGATGTGCATGGGCCTTACAATGGGCCGATATTTTAATTCGGAAGGTAAACGATTGGGTCCGTGGATGCATTTGAAGTTCAGGATAGGAAGGCCCAAATAATGATCCAATATAGCGCGGAGTGTAAAGACCGGAGTTTTAAACAGCGACAGTGTTTGGAGCCTTGGAGGACACAGTCATGGATTGATGGACACCTTTGCTAAGCATTGGTGCAAGTTTAGTAATGGGGGATAGGAACTTTGTGCTTGAGGACTTGAGGTGTGTAGAAGATGTCGTTTTCATTTCTTGGGAGGTACTCTTTTCATTCGAGCTAAGATACCGGCCCATTGTCAGGCCCATCACCAATGCACATCTTTGTGTTTGTTTTGTGAGAGGGTACTACCACGTGGGCTCTGGATATGCCACGTTGGTAAAACATGACGTAGATGTTTTGGTTTCTGAGGGGCCCCGTGGACATTTTTTTCCTTGATACGGAGTATATAAACACACTGCACAGATATATACTACTACAAACAAGAAGAAAAGAACACAGCAACCAAAAAGAGGCCGTGCTCACGCGCGCACACACACACACTAGCTTGTTACAAACTCTCGTGCATGTCCAACCAAATTAATGTAATGCAATGCCGTCGTCATCTTCCAACAGAGATGCCAGTCATGGAAGCCATGCTGTTCACCGACCAGGGATACTGCAATATAGACTGGTCGAAGGACACCTGGCTCTGCATGAGGCTCAGCAGGCTCACGTTGGCGGGCGTGAGCTCCGGCATCGGCGCGTCGCCGTCGAGGTACTGCATGACCTGCCTCATGGTGGGCCTCTCGCCGGGGAACGGGTGGGAACACATGAGCCCCAGCGTGAGCACCATCCTGGCCTCGTCCGCGTTGTAGTTGCCCCGCAGCCTGGGGTCGACGGTCTCCTCCAGCGCCCCCTTGTGCCAGTACTCGAGCACCCGGTCCACCAGCATGACCTTGCGGCCGCCGCCGCCGCTGACGGGGCGGCGGCCGCAGGTGATCTCGAGGAGGAAGGTGCCGAAGGCGAAGACGTCGGTGAGTGGCGACGCCCTGCCCGTGCGCGACAGCTCCGGCGCGATGTAGCCCCTGGTGCCGACCACGTGCGTGGTCTGCAGGTCGGTGCCGTGGTCGTAGAGCCTGGCGAGGCCGAAGTCGCCGAGGTGGGCGACCATGGCGCCGTCGAGGAGCACGTTGCTGGCCTTGATGTCCCGGTGCACCACCACCTGCTCCCACTTCTCGTGCAGGTAGAACAGCCCCGCCGCGACGTCCTTGACGATCTGCAGCCGCTGCGCCCACCCCAGAAGCGGCGGCACCGGCGGCTTGCTGTTGCTGCCCTCCTTCCCCTCCCCCTCGCCGCCGTAATACAGGTACTTGTCCAGGCTGCCGTTGGGCATGTAGTCGTAGACCAGCAGCAGCTCGCCCTTCCTCCGGCAGTAGCCCAGCAGCTGCACCAGGTTCCGGTGCCGGAGGTGGCCGATGCTGACCACCTCCGAGATGAACTCCTTGAGCCCCTGGTTCGAGTCGTGCGACACCCTCTTCACGGCGACCTCGGACTTGGACCTCGGCAGCACCCCCTTGTAGACCTTGCCGAACCCGCCGACGCCGAGCAGGTGCGTGCTCTTGAACCCCTCGGTGGCGTCGAAGAGCTCCTTGTAGGAGAACCGGTGCGGCCCGAACTCGACCTCCCAGTCCTCTCGCAGCTCGCTGTACATCATCTGCCTCCGGACAAGCAGGATGACGGCGACGCAGGCGGCGAAGAGCAACGCGAAGGCTGCTATCGGCAGCGCAATCTCCAAGGACTTGGTCAGAGCCGCCCTTTGGCCGTCGTCAGGGTTAGGCAGCTTTGGCAACTTGCTGTAATCGATAGGCGGAGCAGGGCCGTCCACGGCGAAACTCCAGGCGAGCACGCAGTGCTGCGAGCTCATCGGCCCGGTGGCGGCGGAGAAGCCGACGTACGCTCGATCGGCACTGAGCAGCACGGATGAGAGGTCAGTGGTGTTTGAGATGAGCGGCTTCGATGGCTTGCCCACTCCCATGGGAGCCAGGGTGACGTTTAGCTGCGTGGACTTGCCGTCGTACTCTACCCACACCTGCATGGCCTCGCCGTCCCAGAGGCTCAGGTTCTTGAACGCACCACCGTCCCCGTCGTCGTAGTACCCGGCGGTGTGGTACTGAACGGAGGAGAGGGCGTTGATGTCGACGCCCACATGGTTGTAGTCGACGTCGTGGAACTCGGGGTTCTTGATGGTATCGAGCTCCACGGCGAAGAAGTGGCTGCCGTTTGTGCTGTTGGAGCCGGCCTGCAGGCCGAGGTATTGAGACCCCGCCGCGTTGGAGAAACTCGTCCCCGGGGCGATGACGAAGGCCATGCCGTCGCTGCTCAAGTCCGCGGACGCCGAGATGATGGCGAAGACGAAGGCGGCGGAGAAGGACCGTATCGTGCCGTTGGGTGAGTCTTTGAACGGGACCAGAGCCGGGAGGAACGCGTGGCCGTCGATGCTGGTGCCGTTGTTGGTCAGCAAAAGGAGCCCTCCCGGGGTGACGGCGGCCGTGCCGTCGAGGGTGAGACTGGCGGCGGCGCCAGCGAAGCCCGAGAAGACAAAGGATAGGTCGTCGCCTCCGGCGGTGACAAGGTTGTTGTTGAGGCCGCCGCAGAGGCAGAGGAGGAGGAGGAGGAAGGCTGCAAGGAATGAGCTGGACATGGTAGTAGGAAGAAGATGATCCATGTCAGCTGTGGACGACTACTACTAGTGTGTGTTTGTGTGTGTAAGAACTCGATCGATCAAAGTGAAATGAAGATGCCAAAGTTCACACGGTACGTAGGTGCTCTTTATTGGCTGCGCAGAGCAACTTGTACGCCACGACCACGAGTTTGGAGCGACCGGCGGAGACTAGCGCCGGTGGCTGCCGGGGTCGTTGTGTCTCGTGTTGCACATGTGGCGGCGATTGCATTGGCTGAATTTTCTGAATGTATTTGCAGCGACAGCAGCTGCTAGATGACAAGAACCATTGTCCCTTTTGTTCTCTGCTACCGTCATGCTGTTTTCGGATTCTTGCTATGTGGATCTTCGAGCTGCTTTCGTCTATTCCAAGTGGCCCAGTGTTATGAGATTTATTACTATGTATAGGAGCACTTGGTTAGTTGAAATGTTTGCAGAAAGAAATGGCAACAGGAGAACAAGACCGGGCTTGCTAATGCACAAGATATCAACTGCAGATGCCCTGAATGAATCTTCAGTACAAACAACGAGCCTTACAAACGCTAGCTTGCCCTGGAGTACTAGTAGGAGTCTGTAGAATCTGAATTTTGAAGGGAGACTGGAGACCGGCAATAGTCATGTGGTTGCAGAGACGACGAGCTACGGGCGTTTCAGGATTTCCCGATTCCAGCTGACACGAACGATCCTGAGACTTTCTTCGATTCGGCACCCCGGTCGTTCCTAGCCGTAAGCGGAGAGTAATACCTCGCCAATTGTTGTCAGCCTCATACGCGCTTTTTTTTTTTCAGAACAAGTGTAATGAATGTGGGGGCGCACGCACGGTTGGACTAACTGCGGACTAGTCGCTTTATTATTTTATTATATGATGAAAAATATATCAGTTTGAAATTATCCATTATGTATTTTTCAAAACTCTAACCCATGCGAAAACACGTGTTGACGGACCAGTACAGTACTTGCATAATACATATTGACTACTTCATATTTTATATTGGTTGCGGTAAAGTAACTAAGTTATTATACAATTTTTTATCATCTATATTAGTCTTTTCCCTTTCCACTTTGCACCTTTGTATTTTCCTTTTTTTATGATCACAAAACAATATAAATGTATTTATCATTTCTATACACATATCTAATTGATGGCCAGCACGGTGACATACAACGTATATTTAATTTAGCTAGTTTTTTTAATATACTAGTAGTGGCAAAAGCCGCAATATAGATAATTTAGAAACATATAGGCACATGCATACTTTGTATTTATCCAAAAAAAAATTTCTTATGATTGGGTGGTGTTAAACGTAATCTAGAAGTAGACTAGAGGGGGGATTATTTTTACAATGGTGAAGGTGGGCAACTTATATGCAAACCTAAGGGATTGTGCATATTATCTATAAAAATGGTAAAGATAAATAATTTAGATTTAAATTTAGAGAATTAGATTACATGATCTTTCATAATGCCATAAGTTTATATTTTAAGTGTAAATTCGGGTGTTATTTTAAAGTATATTCCATGGCATTCCATAGGAAATGCTCAGCTCCACTAAGGTGCCAGTTTTTTTGAAAAAAAAAAATGGGCAGTGGCTTTGGCCAAGCGAGGGTGGTCCCACTTGGCTTCCTAACGTTGTTGTGCGTTCAAGTTCGAGGAAAACATGCCACCCAGACTGGTCTACAGAGTGATCACAAGGAAACTCCGTCAGGTCCATTGTTCTAGGCTTCTTGCAAAGATGCACGCAAGATTTGATTAATAAATTTTTCTCGTTATACCATCTATGTTCATAAATTTTTAAAGTGCACAATTAGATCTATGAATTATTTCTGCTATGCTATCTGAGTCCATGAATTTCAATTGCACAATTAGGTCCAACAGAGGCTAGTCTGGCAAACTCTGCCAACGTGGACACATCCAAGCGTGCCCACCGTGGCTGCCGGCGTCACATGAGTTGCTCGCAGAGCAACCGTGCGGGGAGGGCACACCGGGGGTGGCACAGCGGTGCAGCCACCTCCACACTGTCTCGCTCCTGTTGTTGACCTGCGCCCGCCCTGTCCTCCTCCGCCTCTCCAACCGCCGAATCCACCACGGACAACCTCATCTCACGCCTTCACCTGGACTCCGCAGCGTCCTGCGCGACGGCGCTAGATGAGCTGCTTGGCGTCGTGCCCACGCTGCTACCGCCGTCCGCGGCGGTTGTGGCCGCATCGGCAACCACGGTGGCAAGCGCAGCATGTCCACGTAGGCATAGTTTGCCCGGCTGGCATCTATTGGACCCAGATGGTATAGTAGAAAAAGTTTATGATCTAATTTTGCACTTTGAAAATCGATAGACTCAAATGGTACTGCGAGAAAAAGCTCATAGACCTAATTGTGCACTTTAAAAGTTCGTGAACCTAGATAGTATCGCCGAAAAACTTGGCGTGCAATTCACTCATTCCTAAACATGACATAACACAACGTTAAAGTTTTTGAGCTAATGGTGCCGACGGATCGGAGTAGATCCTTAGTGCCGAGCAATCAAAAGAGTGGACGACAAACAACAAATGAAAGCTAGGCTGGCCTGAACGTGCGCTGATTGTCTTGGTGTGGCCTGGGAGCTTTTGGAAGCATCCAAATGATTGGCGTGCATGTCTCTTGAAGATTACTATATATATGGAAACATAGAAAATTGTTCCTAAAAGGTGTCGCCGAGGGAATTAATATAACACTATTTTTGCCCGGGTAATTTTCAGAGCTAACTATACGAGGCACCGTAACTACACGGAAGTTTCACGTACACGTACCGTTACATGTACATTGATAGTCTCTTAGGCGACATCGCAGAAGACGCCGCGAGCGATACAAACGCAGCAGGTCTTTTCCACGCTCGGACGTACGTGCGTGACTGGTTGCTAGGTCCCCTTAGGATTTGGACATATGTATCCATCGGCCGGTATCTTTTTGTCCGTCTAAGCTCACCATCTCATCGTCTATATTTCAAACGGTGAGCACAGTCTTTTGCACACATATTTGAGTTTTTTTGATGAGCATAGCTTTAAGAGAAGATATGTATGTTGTCACCGTCCTTTTGGATATATAAGCCGTCAGACACGTGGATACGTATATCAGCTTACACAGTACTATACTAAAGTTTGATGCTTGCCCGCAGTTTCACTTGGGAGTTGGGACCCAGGGAGACAGTGAATCTTGATGCTAATTAGTTGACGGGCTGTTTCCTTTAAGTTTTAATTGCTACTAGTTCTGCTGTGTTTGCGATAACAACGTCGGTCTTCTGAATGCATCCTCCATCTCAAAGAACTTAAACCGGAACTCTTTTCATTATTATTTTTTTTGAAGGAAGCCTTTTCATTATTATTTTTTGGCTATGGTATTCATACCCCCACTTTGAAGTGCACTTGTGTGATTTTATTCTCGTTTTTGTAACTTTATGATTTTTTCCAATTATTCTTCACAAGCCAATGCGATAAAGCAGAGGTAACAACTTCTTATAACTATCTTATATAGATAACATAACTTTATTCTTTTGTATAGATGAGATGGTTGAGAAAAAATCTTTTTTAAGTACGTTGATACAATCACCAACCTAGAATTCGATCACACCGACCGTGTTTTGGACTGGAAGGCGTCGCATGCAGATGGATGGCGCCGCTGAGCAATACGTATTACACAATACACCTGTAAGAAACGACGATCGCCGATAAGATGCAGCAGCTAATCCCTCGATCTCTCTCGATCCCCAGACGTGATCTGAGATTGGTTGCGAGGCCCCTTTCGGAGCGATCACGACGCGCGCGCACACACACATATCCATGGCTAATTAATTTCCCTTTGCACACACATCAACCAACGACATCTTGTTACCTGATCGAGTTTAATTTGATGGCTGCCCGGCCGTTGACGCCGCCGTCCGTCGATCCACTGCGTGTCTGTCAGTGTCAGGCGGCAATCAGCTTCACTTGGGGTGGGGACCCAGCAAGAGACTGACTCTTGTACTGACTGTTTATTTGGGAATTCATCTGCTACCAGATAGGAAGGACCTTGTGAACAATCTTTCCTTCCAACAGTGTGGAGATGCACCTTTATTTTGCCTTTCTGTATAGTATATTTTTCATCTACAGTTTATTTGCTCTTATGGCTTGACTTTTCTTTTCTACTATAATCTTGTAAAAATTTAAAAAACGCACTATAATATTTTTCTGCCAAGTGGTAAATCTGTTGTAGCATGATATTTCCTCATGCCATGTGCTTTGCCTTTGAGAGGGTCATTTCCTTTCTTTCTTTTTTTTGCTTCTTTTCACCAACAAAAATGGGCCGCCAACACTCCTTCAGCGTTGGGCCATATTGAGCTGACGACGATATGGGCCAGTACGGTGGGCCCATACGGCTTCAGCAAGGAGTCGACTGAGAAAAAGGCTTTAGCCTTTGAGCGTTGTCTTGTAATCCTTGAATCGTACTCTGTGCCAGTTAAGGGATGCGATCTTAAGTAGGTGGGTACCAACTTCCAACAGTAAATACGTTAGAAGATATAACTGATGATTGGTCCTTTCTGTGGTGTGAATGGAAATAGATGCCTCTAGTCTATTATGATTGAGAAATGTGTTCTGTACCTTCTTCACAATGCTCATTGCTGTCCAGAAGCCATGCAATAGCTTCATGTTGGCCTGTTGAATGGATTCTTTAGGGATATCATGAAACTACCCTTACTAAGAAACTGCTGTTTTTGGAAAACCAGGTCAATTCTTGTTTTCAGATAATTATGATCTGTTGATAGTGTTCATTTCAATTCATTGGTGGCTGTTGGATTCAGTTTTCCTCTAATTTCCTGGTGCAGGGTGGCCAATAATGCATTGACATGAAGTGAGCGATGGGCGCCTGTCGTGGGACTACTTCCAACTCCATCATGGTAATGTACAAACCTCCTAAGCTGCTAATCGGTTCTCTTACTTTTGTATTGAGCCTTACCATGGATGTATCGTGGTGTTTTGTCTATTGTGCCCTTTACTGTGTCTTGGCCATTTCTGGCAGTGACTTAGCTTTTGTTTTATGTACCTTCAGCGATGTTTCTATATGCTATATGGTAATTGTAGAAATAAGGGATACACTTCATTGCTCAAATATAAATGGTATCTAGGTTTATGAGATACAATTCGACAGTGTTAAAATTCTATCAAGATGTGTATTTTTTAGAGTTGAGTGCGGAGAGATGGCATTTAATTGGAAATATTCTTAGTTTTCTGATTTTTCCCATAAAAATACCAATTTCCAAAATGTTTATCTAAACAACCTTTCTTTGTGTCAGACATGACCACACTTAAAACGCGTAAGGCCAGGAGTATATGTATAATAGGAGCCATATATGCTCATTTGGGTTAGACCTCCTTGAAACAATGACTGAACTGGATCTGAATGTCTAGATTTCACTTACCTCCTTTAATTTCAGATAACAGAACATTACAAACTTACGACTTTTGACTGGATAAGTGATTGTGAAGTTGTAAGCTCAACCAAATATAACATGTGAATTAACTCGCTTATACAGATGGAGGGTTGTTCCATACAAAAATGAAAATATTGAGCCTTCTAAGTTTCTAACACTAGTCCAAACGTTACATGACTCTGCTAAGTATCATCATAGCGTCACCCAAACACCATCTAAGATCATCTTCCACCAAATATACCAGATATTGAGCCTATGCTTGACGACACTGTATATGGGCCAAACTCTTGATCTTGCATTAGGGAGAGCATGTTGTAGCTCATGTCTGCATGATTCATTTCTGGAAGTGGCAAATCATAGTCAAGATACTGAATGACCTGCTGCATGTTAGGCCCCACATTACTAAATGGATGTGAGCATAATAGGCCGAGTTTTAAAACCAGACATGCCTCATCAGCATTGTATTCACCTTGTATCCTGGTGTCTATTGTATCAGTCAATGATCCTCTGTGCCAGTTCTCAAGTACCCAATCTACTAATACCCCTTGATTATCGTCTATATTTTTTCACTGGCCTCCGCCCACAGGTCACCTCAAGAAGGAACATGCCAAAGGCAAACACATCTGTGAGAGGTGATGCCTTGCCTGTAGATACCAACTCAGGAGCTAGGTACCCCATAGTACCAACCACATGTGTGGTCTGTAGGTCCATGACATGATCATACAATCTTGCCAGGCCAAAGTCACATAGACATCCATTCATTTCATTATTAAGAAGAACATTGCTTGCTTTAATGTCACGGTGAATGACCACCTTCTCCCAGCTCTCAGGGAGGTAGAGTAAACCCAATGCTATGCCTTTGACGATCCAGAACCTTTGATCCCAATTCAGTGTGGGCTTGCTTTCATCATAGTACAGATATTTATCAAGGCTACCGTTTGACATGTAATCATATACTAATAGCAGTTCACCTTTTAGTCTGCAATAGCCAAATAATTGAACAAGGCTGCGGTGTCGAATGCATCCAATACTGACAAACCTCTGCAATGAACTCCTTTATGCCCTGCCTTGATTCACGGGCATACCTCTTAACAGTAACTTCCAATTTAGATAATGGGAGTACTCCTTTGTATACCTTCCCAAATCCTCCTACACCAAGTAGGTTCTTGCTCTTGAATCCTTCTGTAGCTTGGTACAAATCCTTGTATGAAAACCTATGTGGGCCAAACTCGACCTCCCAATCTTCTTTCAGCTCAGTGTAACGCAGCTTCCTCCTCATAAGTAGAAAAATGCTAGCACCCATGATGATTATGAATGCTGCAGTTGCCATTGGTAGGATGGATTCCAAGAGTTTTGACCAAGACTTTTTGGCCTTTGTAGGTAGCTTTGGTAGCTTGGAAATGTCAATCTTTGTTGCTTGCCTGTTCATGCTGAAGCTCCAGCCAAGCATGTAGTGTCATGAGTTGACAGAGCCAATTGATGATGAGAAACCTATGAATGCCGGTTCTTCCTAAACTGTTGAGAGGTCATATGATACTGAGATCAATGGCCTTATATGTTTCTCCATTTCTAGAGGATCCATGGTCATATTCATTTGCTTGGCTTTTGCACTGTAGTCCACCCATACTTGCATTGCTTCACCACTATTAAGACTTAGATTTTGGAAGCTACCACTCCTATCATCATGGTAGCTTTTATAGTAGGATTTAATAGAATTGAGACCATTGATGTTGATGCCTGCACGGTTGGCATCAATGTCCTTGAACTCAATGTTTAGGCATGTATCGAGCTCAACTGCAAAGGAATGGTTTGTTGGGTTGCCATTTTTCAGAGTGTTGGTGAGACCAAGGTATTGGTTGGCTAATGCATCTAAGAAGTTCTTGCTTGGAGCAACAACAAAGGGCAAACCATGCTGGGTTATGTCAAGATAATTAGAGCGGATACCAGACACAAAGGTGACAGAGAAGGACTGCACCTTACCATTGGGTGACATACAGAAGTGCAAAGGAGTGGGGTAGAATGTATGGCCTTTGTGGTTAGCCATGCCATTGGTTAGCTCAAGGAGTCCATTTGGTGTGATTGTAGCTGTTCCATCCACGGAGAGGTTAGTGCCAGTGAAGCCAAGGTATAGGAGTGAGCTGTCACCAATGGTGATGGTGTAAGGAAAATGGCCTCATGCGCCATATTTCCATAGTTGCATTTTGGTGATTGATTGACAACCAACACTTGGACTAATGAACGTGTCTAGATATATATTCTCAGGTGTTTAGGTCCAAGGGATGATGAAGAAGAAATGCCGAAGGCAAGACCCGAAGGGCTGCCCCAATAGGGGTTCCGCTACCCGGTTAGCAGACAGGGGTCGAGGGGGAGCTGCCCCTCGCGGGTCTTAGGGCAGCACCCTAAAACCTCACAGGATTGTGAGGACTGGAAGGTACGGTCTGTGAGACCATCCTATCGGACGGACCTTGTTTCCCGAAGGGGTTGAGAAGCTAAAGTCAGGCGATTTGTATGGACCGTATGGTACGGTCTCAATGAGATTGAATAGACCGTACCATTCCTGCAGTGAAGATGTGAAAGCGACCAAAATTACACAAACTGTATAGTACGGTCTAGAAGACTAGACTATAAACCGTACCAAGTTGGCCGAGGGTGTGAAGATTAAAGCCGTGGAAGATTACAACAGACCATATGGTACGGTTGTGAAGACCGTCCTATTTAACCCGAGGCTGAGTACTTTGGGGGGATTCCAGTGATCAACATACCGTATGGTACGGTCCAACAGACCATTCTAAACATCGGACCAAAGTACAGTGATGCAAGAATTCAGTGACCATTAGAAAAGTGAACGGACGGTATGATTCGGTCTATGGAAATTGTATAGACCGTATAGTACGGTCTACTCCGTGTCAGCAGCCCATTGGAGCAATGGTCAGTTCGTGTTTGGGGGCTATATAAGCCACTCCACCCGGCCATTTGAAGGTAGCTGGAGCCACTGAAGTTGAGAGCAAGTGTAGAGGTGTATTCCAGGCATATCCATCACTCCAACCACCATATGAGAGCTTAGTGCACATCCAAGCTAGGTTAGAGCTTAGAGAGAGTGAGCTTGCGAGCTCTTCTTGAGAGTAGCTCCTGCGTGAGCTAGAGGAGAAGCCTTAGCTGCGGCCAAGCCACTTGTACTCATTGCTGGACCTTCCTTCTTGGTGTGGAGTGGTGGCGACAACTTGTGCGGGGACGATGAGACCCTTCAAACTCCATAGTGAAGCATACGGTGCCTTGTGACCAAGATAGACGGTGGCGGTGGCTAAGCCTCGGTGGTTTGGTGGCACTTAGCCTTTATTTGCCGGGAGCCTTTGGTGGCGAGCACAAGACGGTGATCGGAAAAATCTTGGTGCCCGGCTCGGATTTTGCCTTTGGTGGCGAGCCCGTGGATGTAGCCATTAGTGGTGAACCACGTTAAATCTCCGTGTCTCCTTGGGAGTTTGCATCCCCTTGCCCTTACCTCTTTACTTACCGCATTTACGTTTCCGCATTTATTTACATGTGTGCTTTTAGGTTTGCTAGTTAGTTTGATTAGGTTTGGCTCTATGTTGCAAGTCTTTTGGGTAAGTAATAGAGCGCATAGATAAATCTTAGACTTAATTAGCATGTGTAGGACAAAATAGGTTTATCTTGTGCACTAGAAAGCCCTAGGTTTAGAAAAACGATTAGCGACCCAATTCACCCCCTCCCCCTCTTGGGTCGGATACACCGGCACGTTCCTTTCAGATGGTTGCAAGGGGAAGCCTAAGGGAAAGCAGTTGGCATGGAAGGAAGAACTTCATGTGAGCTGTGTGGAAACCTTATACAGAATCAACAATGACACAAGGAAGATGAAGCATCATGTGCTAGTATGTTTTTTTGCTTGCAGTTTGTAGCAGTTTAAATAAGGCTGAAGTGGGAGCAACTTGCAGCTTTGCTAGTTTTTCTACATGTGTAAATGTTGCTAGTTTTGAGTTGGATAGCTAAAACCGGACTAGGACAAGTTATATATGGCCAGAAATGGATTTATCCCTTTTTCAAAAGTATGGAATAACGTCCAAAAATGCCACTGTAGATGTAGTTGTTTGTTCTTTTTTTCCCGACTGGTGGCTAACTGTGGTTGATTTATTGTGCAGTACCATGTGCCACGTCGATATTTTGTAACTACGGAGGGAAGTAATATATATGACGAAATTTATATTATGATTTGACTTGTTGATAATTCCACACCATGGGAGTGCCAATGTTGAAGTGTAAAGGAGTGGGATGAGCTCATGCAAAAATCTTTTCGGCTTGAATGGTCAAGATTCGGCAGTGAATTGGTATGGATGTCGTGGTCAAGAGGACAAGACGTGACCGTTCTCAAAAAAAAAAAAAAAAACAAGACGTGACCGTTGTTTTATTAAAACTGTCTCCAGCGGGTTGTCCATATGAGCTAACGACAATAGCACTACTGTGGAAATCCACTGGGACGGTTATGCATGGACCATTGAAATCGAAACTACAATGTGACTCAGCGAGTCAGCACTGTGGACTGTCACTGCGGATGGAAATTTTTTGGCAACAGTGCAAAAAGTCTTGCGTATGCTCGTCTTGCCTCGGCTCCACGCCATCTTTGATGGCCTACCAGAGTACCAGAACTGGAGTCCTGGAGAAATGTAACAACACGACACAGCAGCTAGGACTCGAACGGTGACGTCGATCTGTGGTAACCTTTCGCTCTGTATGTCACGGTCAAATTTTGGCTTCTTCAACCGGCCGGCAGCTCTCAGCATTGATTTGCAATAACCAACTCATGGTGTACTATATACTTCAACAACGTACTGTAATATATAGCAAATCAGAAGTGACGTTG
This sequence comes from Paspalum vaginatum, assembly GCA_030272315.1. NCBI lineage: Eukaryota > Viridiplantae > Streptophyta > Magnoliopsida > Poales > Poaceae > Paspalum > Paspalum vaginatum. Next base: position 46,103,636 of record CM059013.1, on the reverse strand, counting down.
CCGCATAGTTTCTTCTTGGAACGAAAATCCTATCCCAATGGACCAACAATCCATGGTGGAAGGAAGTTACAGTTAGGGCGGAGGACAAAAGATTGTGCTGGTGTGTATGCCATATGGGCCCAGCGAACAAGGCTTCCAGGCTGGCCTGGCCCACTGGGCCGGATAGCTCCACACACTACATGCATGACCAGAGATTTATTTGAAGGATGCATTTGCAACTGCGGCCTGCACTAGAGGGAAGGGAATCGATCGATGAACTGAAGAGAGGCATCGTAGACAACCTCCTTCATCCAACCCTCTTAATATGCGCGCACGCGTCGGGTCAGGTGTCACATGCCCTCATCGGTCCAACTCGACCACCCGCACTTGAGCAAATGTTTAGGAACGTTCCCTCTTGACATATGCTCCTACGTCCAGTGTCGGCGCCATATGTCATACTGTGTGTCCCATCTCAATCCTACACGCATGCCATATATCACCCGTGATTATGTTCATAAATTCAAACTGCATCCAAACAGCGCTAATTGGATCTGACAAATACCAAATCACGATCCCAAGCCTCAGTTCTAACATCCAAACAATGCAGTCTGATTCCGCATAGTAGCATTGTTGTGCAAAGGTCGGAGCATAAGAAGATCAATGCCCGTGCTGATGATCACACACCTCCTGACTCCTGAGTTAACATGCAGAGGCAAAGAAGTAAAGAACCTGAGGTGATATATGCAAATATGAACTTTCTTTTAGGAAGATATCACAATCACTCTCTTCTCTCAAGTTTCTATCTCCTTTGTTTTTCTATGTTTCTAGCCTCTTGACTTAAACGTGTGTCTATATTCTCTTCAACTTGTAGTTTACATCAAAAGATAACATGGAAACCCTTTTTTTAAGTCAAATGTGACGCGTATATTGCAAAAAGTAATTTGTTTCTAGAGGGTTTTCTTTAAACCATCTTTTGTAATGGCATGGGGTGTAATTCATATTCGAATTTAGGAGGCTACTTTAAATTTATTTTTATAATTGTGTTGTAGGATATTTATATATAAATTTAGGAGATACTTTAAATTGTCTTTCATAATGACCTAATAGGTAATTTAAATGCAAATTTAGTAGGGTTAGTTAAGTTGCATTTCTAACAGTATGGTGGGTAACTTCAAGAGAGCTGAATAGATCCAACGACTATTATCGGTAGGGCTTACCGGATGGATGGCTAGCTGTTTTTTTATTTTTGCGAAAAAATTCTAAGATTTGTCTCTTTTTTTTACTCCTCTCTCTAGCACTGTCTAGCAAGTGGTGTATCTTTCAGAGCCTTTAATTATTGATGGTAAAATAGATGACATTCTTAAAGAGAAATGAGATATAGAGGAGACAAAATTCTAATAATAATTCTCTAAGAGAGTCATAAGAGAAGGTTCTGGGTGGAGGACAATGGTCGGAGATGATAATCTATGTTCAGCTCATGGGTGCCTCTAGGACGGATCTAGCGTGGGGGTTGGGGTGCGCTAGCCCCCTACATGCTCGTACACCATGAAAATATATAGGAGAGATGAGGAGGGAGAAGAAAGAAAGAAAGAATAAGAGGGGTGCTGAAGAAAAAAGAAGGAATTGAGCCTCCCCTGCCCACCAATTCTGGATCTGCCACTGGATGCCTCATATGGAATGAACTGTTGGGTCACACTTGCATAGCCTGACGATGATAATAGTGAGCATAGCCTGTGGTCCCCCGGCCAGCAGGTACGACACGCACACGCACACATCCGGACGACACGCGTGAATCGAGAGTTGAGTCGAGACTCACTCACCGGTCAGTCGATCGGTCGCCGGATCACTGCACATAATGATTATTAGTGTGTGTGAATGCCGCCGCAGCTAAGCGGACACCTCGAAAGCCAGCTCTGCACCATAATCTGCTAGCTCGATCTCCCGTCCCGTCCTCCGTGGCTAACAATCGCTAAGTATCCGGCTGTCCGATTGTTTAGTTTACACAGACACTCGATCTTCTGATTCCCTTCCCCCTCCCTTCCCTACCAGCTACTGCTACTACATGCCCTCGATCTCCCTCTCAGCTCTGCCACCCAACCAGTTTCCAAAGCCTAATCCGCATAGGCACTTATATTCCTTTGGCCCAGAGAAGAAGCAGCAACCTCTGATTCTGCATTAATTAATCTCGCTAGCTCTCGCCTGCTCATTAATCATATCGATCCCAAGCAAGCAAGGCACTAATTGAAGGCAAGTAAGCTTACTATCGATCAGATGGTCCAGTTCCTGCAATGCTGCTGCAGCGCTCATCACATGCCCGCCTCTCGGCCTCTCTTCTCCTCCATCGCCGTCCTCCTCCTCCTCCTCCTCCTCACATCCTCCATGGACATGGACGCAGCAGCAGCAGCGCACTCTGGATCTGAAGAAGCCACCGGTAAGATTTTCCTTTTATTTCCTTTTCTCCACCCTGCTGTCCTCCTTTTCCAAGCATCACTTCCGTCCTCTTTGATTTGCATTGGCGCTGCGGCAGGGAGGAGGTTTCCATTTGCACACGACCTCAGCAGCAGCACCAGAACCACCACCACCAAGGTTGGTTCCATCTCGTTGCCGCGGCACTGCTCGATCGACCCATATGAATCAATCAATGTCGCCGTTGATGCTGCAGGAGGCCTCGCCGGCGGCAGTCGTCCTGGAAAGGTGGAGGAGGAGGGCTCTGATCGGATCCCGGCCTCCGAGATGCGAGAGGGCGTGCATGTCCTGCGGCCGCTGCGAGGCCGTGCAGGTGCCCATCGCGCCGCAGGAGGAGGCGAAGAGCGCCGCATCAGCTGCAGTCGCCGTCACCGCCGCCATGTTCAGCTACCGGGTGAACGGCGTCGCCAACTACAAGCCGCTCAGCTGGAAATGCAGGTGCGGAGGCGCCATCCTCGATCCATGACGTATTGTTGTGTGCAGAATGTAAACACCGGCCGGCCGGCCACCCCACCTGCTTCCTCCTCTTCTTCTTGTTTTCTTTGGTTGGTGTGGTGATCGGGTTGCTTGAAGATGGATGGGGGAGAAAGAATTAATTCAGATTATTGTTTTTTTTAAGAAGGCGCAGAGCAAAATTAAATCTGTTGTATGTATAGTTTAAGCACGCTTAAGCTAAGCATATAGTAATAGTGTACTACTCCATATATATGCAGCGCAGCAGCTTGTCAGTTTGGCATTGAATGCGGCTTTGTTGATTTGGTCCTGACTCGGAGGTGGGGGGGATGATTAATTCGCTGAGTGCAGCATTCAATTGACTGACTACTCCGTAGTCGAGTACTCCTACACTCTTACTACAATACAGTACAGAGCGAGGGGACATGCAGTGCAGGACAAACACCTGCTGGCTGCTGCTCATCATGCTCTCGAGGAGGTAGCTGAGCCAGATTGGATTGTTTAGGTGGCTGCCATTGCTACAGGATGGCAGCTGCACGTACCCGTTTAATTAATTTCTGCACAGTAATATTGTTTCAAGTGTGATATTTTAGCATCGCATCATCAGGCGTAACCTAGTAGTAGGAGCTGATACTAGTAGTAGATTATTGCTAATGCCAATAAACAACATTGTTGGGTGTGCGCTTGGACTGGAGCCAGGCCCAGGCTGAGCAACTCTCAACATTGTTGGGTGAGGGATGCGCTGGCACTGAAAGTTGCATATATCTATCTCCGTTTCTCTTGTGTGTGAGCTGGAAAAATGATGGTAGATACGCGCGCAGAAAGAAATAGAAAAGGCCGGGCGATGGAGGAGGCCGCCGGCTGGATGATCTGGACCACTGGGGGCGGCTCTAGCTGGGGCTTGACGGCCGGCGCCATGGACTGCCCTGTGGCTGGCGGATGATCATGCATGCAAATGCAAATGCAAGATGCAGTCATGCAGATGACAATGACACTTGACACCCACCCAGCAGGTGCATGCGGCATGGCCACAGTGATATAGATGGTGCCTGGTGGTGGTGTGTGGTGTGCTCTCACTTTCATGCCCCGGCTGGACCCGTACGTACGTCCTGCACCATGCATGGCTGCTGCCGCATGCTCTCGCCGCCTGCATCCTATCTTTACCACATCAGCTCATGGGACCGGCCGGGACCGTCGTCCTGCTCATCAATTATCGGAACCGAAACAATTATTGGAGCCAGTACTCTTGAAACAATTATGATGCTGGCTGCCTGGACCAACAGCTTGATTTATTAGCTTGCCAGTTACTGCAGCTGCTGGGAGCCTGGGACGGGACGACGACTTGGGGAGGCTCCCAGTGCCGCCGTACGTGTGCTGCGAGGCCCTCCTCATCGGCGCGGCGGTGCATCTCCCTCCTCCTCCTCCCCGACCCCCGACACTAAATTCACCGGTGCAAGCAGCCCTCGACGTCGCAGGGGATCCGGCTGTGGCCAAGCCGGCGGCCGTGCTTGAGTCAAGCGGTGACTGGCTTGCCGCGGCAATCCTGCTTCTCGCCTGTGGCGGCAAACTATACAATGTCATGTTATTTTTTTTTCAATAATAATAGAGACGAGTAATTCTGATATAATTTTAGATGGCTACTTGAATTTTTTTTATTTATAATGACATTTTAGACAGGGTTTAAATTCAGATTTTACAACAATGTTGTATGCAAACCGCATTGGAACGGTTTGTGATTTTGTGGGCTGGCTTACACACAATCTAACAAGTTTCCACGAATGCATATCTTGCTTGTGCTGAAAACTGGAGCCAATGCCATCATGTCTAGCTTCACCTCTATGTCTATTTCTTTTTCGGTTTACTTTCCATGCAAAGGCCCCAACGAAAATAAGCTAATTTCATCAGTTTACACCTGGCCAGGCAGAAATTATTTGTCGGCCATGTGGCCGACGAAATATTTGCCATGCTGGCCACTTTATCCATTTATTTTTTTTCCCCATGCTCCTTTTGTCTGATTTTTTAACATAATTTACTATATGCATACTCAGTCCACAGGCAATACGGAATTCATAGATATACACTATATCTGTCCACAACCATAATATCCATACATCCACAACCATATAAACCATATCCAAATCGAGTGCATATAGGTCCATACAAATGACAAGTGCAATATCTATCACGACATATCTGTCAACACATCAAAGTCCAAATCCATGACAACTTACTCCCCAAGATTGTTGGAGTAGTGGCCGCCACCCACTCCGGAGCCCACCAAGAGTTGTTGACGTTTGCTTCAGCAATCGGAATGAATCCTCGAACCCTGTAGAATAGACGACAATTAGCATCAAAATTGAGTAATCAAAGTCTCGGCATTGATATAGCATTTCTAATATCAAACGACTCGCTTCGTCTCAAATTGTCTAAGATTTTCTAAGTTAAGATAAATTGGTTAAAAAAAATGCATAACATGTATTCTATTTTTCCTACAAATGATAAATTCTAACTCTATTTTTTCTACTAACCATGATTTTTAGGTGTATTTTCCTACTAATGTGTTATAGTTATTTTTAGGTGCTTACTCGCACGGTCACACTCTCCCCCGGCCAGTTTTATTTTTTTTCCCCCCCTACGCCATCTGAACCGAAAGCACGAGAATAGGCCGTCCCAGGCTCCCAGCCCCATCTCGCCCTCTCACCTGGCGGCGCCTAAACCACCGGAGCACGAGAATCGGCCGGTCCAGTTCCAGCACTCCAGCCCCATATATGTCGCCTCTGATCACATCTCTGCCCGCTGTGGTCGCATGCAGTGCCCATCGCCATATATATGTCGTCCGTCTCATATGGCGCCTCACATCACGCTCGGCCTCCTCCGATCCGAAGGAACGCAGGCGCCGCGTCGTCCCCGCTTAGCCCCCATCCCACGCTAGCACGGTGGGCCGGAGGCTGATCAGCATGCACATGCATGAGCTGGGCGCGTAAGAACAACAGCGGCGTGCAAGAGGCATCGATGGCAGCTTCCGAGTGCCGTGGCCCATGGGATCGGACATGATGTTTTCTGTTTTTTAGCGGATTTTTCCTGCTCTGTGCGTAGATAAACATGTGTGCATGTAACAGTATGATCTCAGCCGCGGCAGCAGCAGCCGCTTTTCCATCCCGGCTGCGGACCGCGTCTCGGTGGCAGGCTGTGGTCGTAGGCGAAGCCGAGGCCGACGAGCTAGTTCCGGTGGCTGCAGGCTTGCCGTGCTGGTCTGACGTCAAGATGAAGATGACGAGCGCGGAGATGAGCAGCGCCGTGGCGGAGATGGCTACATCGGCCTCCCAAAGCGACGGCAGGAGGAGGGCTGGCACAGCGCTGACGACAAAGCACTGCCCTAGCTACCTGGCTACTAGGTTGGGTTCATCAACAGTCTGAAAGTGAATCATGATCACGTAAATTCAGTTAAACAGATGCTACCTAGCAAATATTCTCATTCAGTCAATTAAACTTAATGATTACATAATTACCTGGATCAAAGCACCGAGATTACACAGCCAGTTGTTAGAGCTTGCAATTTACCAGATGCTACCTGTATTCATTAAGTTATATATCTTGTCAGTTCTGTTGTTCTTTTTCTGGGTGGCTATAATTGATGGCATGGTGACCAATGTTTTTGTGGTACTGTACATCGGTACTGCTCTGCACATGCCGTTTATTAGTGGTCTTGATGGAAATGACTGCGTCCGAGAGTAGCGGTCTCAGTGGCAGAGCGGTCTCATGGTTCAAAGTCCGATCGTTTTACCATATCATGAGGATACATGCATATATAGATCAATTAATGTTTTCTTGTGCAAACATCATTTTGGTGATTGTCTAATCCTCGGGCTATTCAGCCTTTTAAAATTCACGATGGTCTTTGCTGCAATCAACTCCTGATACAACTGTGCTATCCAATGGTGAACCTCATACTTCTCTACAATATGAAGATCTGAAGCCTCTCTCAGTTTGAATTCATGTCCAGGTTGCGCGATCTAGGTTGGGAGCGGTTGGTCAACCAGGATGTCTTAAGACTAGAAGGCCTAGAAGACAGTTAGTGGATTTCAGAAAAATTCCACACCCTATCTTGCTTCCAGCAGAGGAGCGAGCTGAAGTAGCAGCGCAAAATTAGTAATACTAGTCCATCAACCCGTGCGTTGAACGGAATCGTAGGATATCCACATAGATATCATAATTTAGAATATGAATAATAAAATATGATTTATTTAATAAACCACTTGTTTATGATTTAGCTTGTACAATCATCTTCATTGATACCAATTTAGAAAGGTTGTGAGTATGAAATCAACAGTTGATTCATGTCTTTTACTTATTTTGGTTTTTATCTCTTTGGTTTGCTTCCTAGTATGAGGAAAATTGTACTGAGTTGATGGTTGTTATCTTGCTTTAGTTTGTCTTATCATGAAGACATGAACTATCACTATGTGTGCTTTTGTCAGTGACGATGTCTTAATATCTTATTTTACACTATTATCTGGCCAATTATACCTATTAATTTATAATAAATGGAAAATAACCGACTAATCCTTAAACTCTAGCTCTTTCTAGAACCATGCTAATAATGATTTGAGACCTTTTATTTCATTAAAGACTTTACATGTAAATGTCATGAACACATCTGGTAGTTACTTGATTTGTCCATGTTGTTCATTTGAAAGAAGGTGGCAAATTTTTTACCCTTCCAACTGACCACTGTTGTGTTGTTCTCATCTTGTGGTTGTAGCTTTGTGCACATATTTTATTCTTGTATTGGGATGTGGGTTTGCTTGTTGTTGTTAAATTTATTTGTCAAATGTATTTAACAAAACTCCCATTATAATACTCGCTTGAAGCACTATTAATTGGTATAATTTTACTCCATGTAAACATAAGTTGTGTGTCACCATGCTTACTTTGCACCATCCTTGTGTGCTAAACTATAGTTGAAACAAAATGGTAGATAAATAGTACTAACTCTATTAGTACAATGGTAAAAGCTAAAAACATAATTAAGCTGAAATAGTTAAGCACCCTTTAGGTTGTTTGTATATCATATCTAAAGTGTATACATTAAATAGGGTAAATAATTATATAATAAATTTGTTTGTTGCCATTTAAGATTATAAGCTATATTATATATAGGGTGTTTGGATACACCAAACTAATTTTTAGCTAGTAGCTTGTAGCTAATTTTTAGCTAAGACACAATCTAACAATTAGCTATGGATGTTTGGACACTTTATAGCTATTTTTTGCAAAAGTTAGCTAGCTATTTTTTAGTTAGGGTGATCTAGACACCCCATAATAGGAAAGAAACAAACATGGCCTAAATATCTATGTATCTAGAGCCGCGATGGATAAATATTAATACATGTATCTAAATTATTGTTCAAATGAATGCCAAAAATGGATGCGACCGATATAAAAACTTTTCAAGAATGGAATAATGAAGTACTAACAAGCACCCAGAGGTAACTCTCCCATTAAACTTTTACTGACCATTACAATAAAAATAGAATTTTACAGGGTACCAGTACACTGTACATTGCATTAGTGTTTTCTGACACCTCTTCCATATTACCTCCTCTTTTTAAACTTTTGGATTTTCGCTCGGTGCATGACTTCCATTTTTTTTCCAACCACCCTATATATGTTCAAAAATATAGTTCTTTTTAGCTATCTTTCTATCTGTTTATATTTGGATAGATGTTGATAAAAAAAAAGACATATATACAAAACACCTTCACTCAACAATGAATTAATCTATTTTGAAGGCTAAAAGGAACTATCTTGGTAGGAAAAGATTAATTCAAAATAGTTTTTTTCCTTTAAAGAAAGGAAAAGATTATAGCATAAATAGCCGTATAGCTTGAGACTGTAAATAATATTAATATATGTAACCAAATAGTTGCTTGACATGCATGCTAAAAAGAGGGGTAAGGAGACATGATGGATATAACAATTTTTCAAGAATGGAACAATAAAATAGACTTTGTTATAATTTGCAATTTCGTATTAAACTATTAAATAGATTGAACTGGAATGCAAAACTGAATAGAATACTGCCCTTACCTTTAATTTTCTTTCCACGTGAGCAAAAGTCTTAAGTTTTTGTGTTTACGCCGCCACGTCTAACCTCTCGAAGCCTGCCTCCACTATCCCTACTCCGTCGCTGCTGCTGTCTGCTGAGCCCGCATCCGTTGCTTGTGCCGACAGCTGCATATGCATCATGAGCTCGTTGATGCACATGCCCTTTTCTCGCCGGCTGCAAGTCATCATGCCGGCCGAAGTCCGGCCGTCCGATGACCACCACAATATCTGCAACTAATGATGGCGCAAAGCAAGTGGATCTCGGACTAACGATTTATGCCGCCGAGACACACTCTCCCCCTCCCGGCCCTTAGCTAGTTGGGATGCATGTACCGTGACGTGATCACGTGGATCTGTGCTTGCCAACTCACCGTGCTCGTTGCTGTTGTGATCTTTCTGAGTATTCCCTTTTCTGTATCATTGAGGCTTATAGATCATATGTCTTATATGCAGACGGGGGCGAGATGCAAGCCATGCAGGCAGGGTTAAGAACTCAAGATGCCGACCAGAGAGAGACCTGATCTGCAATCTCGCCAGGCTCATGATGCAAAGCCATGCAGGACCCCCGTTGTGGTGTTGCCCATCTGCCCCATGGTGCGCGGGCGTCGTGGTGTCGTGCATGGACAGCAGCACGCCAGCCATCTGTTTGCTCGCCGCCTGACGGTAGTACGCCGCGCGGCCCTGCTCGAGGAGGAGTCGATGCTGCCGGCCTCTTCCTCGCTGCTGCTCAACGATGCCGTGCTGGAAAACACGATCAGACGGATTCTGTAGAGATAGGGTTTCGAGAAAGATCTTAAATTCATTATACTGATTGATGATGGCATAGGTGAGTAAATTTTAGTTAACTATTAGGTGTTATTTTAGGTTTTTCTATCTAATGGCTATTATTGTTGTTTATGGTAATTGGTCACCGAATGATGGCCGGATGTTTTTCTTTTTTGCGAGAATTTTTTAGATTTCTCTTTTTTTCTAGCGCGTCTCACCAGAATTAATGTGGAGGTTCCAAAAAGACTCCAATTAGTAATAGTAAGATAGTTAACTATTAGGTGTTATTTTAGGTTTTTCTATCTAACGGCTATTATTGTTGTTTATGGTAATTGGTCACCGAATGGATAGGCTGGATGTTTTCCTTTTTTTGTGAAGAATTTATTGGATTTCTCTTTTTTCCTAGCGCGTCTCATCAGAATTAACGTGGAGGCTCCAAAAGAAGTCTCCAATTAGTAATAATAAAACTGTTATTTCATCAGTTTCAAGTCCTAGCCAACGAATTTATCCCTTAATTCGTCAGCTAGGTGGAGCTGACAAAGATAGTTTCCACTTTTTTCATCGGCTTTGACCAGAGCCGACTAAAATTCGTGGTTTAGTTTTTTCGGCAAACCAATGAAAATACCTTGGCCTACGAAAAATCACATGTTTCCTATAGTGTTGAAGAGATAATCATGTTTGAATATTCTTAAGGGCCCCTATCCACCATCTCTAATTGCATGTTTTGATCCTTCAATTGGTGAGTGGGAGAACAAAGCGGATCAAAAGCTGAGCTTCCAAACCAAAGCTCGCAGTTTTAGTTTTAGAGATTTTTATGGTGCTTGTACGGAACTCAGGTTCCTCCATGTTGTTTTAAGTTTCGGTCCACCATTTTGGGTTCCGACCCACCATTTTTATGATTTCGGACTATCAATTTTAAGTTCCAGCCCATCATTTGGCTTCGTTTCAATTGGTTCATCTTTATTTATAACCATCAGATCATCACTAATGAATGGCTATCATTAATTTTAAGTATGGTAAAATACCTCTTTTTATGGTTATCAGTTTTTTAGTTAGCGTTCATCAATCAGCAGGAGTCCATATCTTTAAGGATCATGTATACCCATGGTCTCGACGGCATTATGAAATAATGTATGTGACGTGCTGCAAGGTAGCGACACCCGCCATCCTTTCAGCCTGTCACTACTCACCTAGGTTCAACTTGGCAACTTGCGATACTTGTCTTGTCAGCCTTGACAACCTCTTTCCCTCAATTCCATGGCACTAAAGTTCTCCACACGAATTGTTTCAGGTTGTCAGCCTTAATTTCTGGTGCCTTTTCAAAGAGGGAAAGAGCTGTACCACTTAAAATTGACACGAAGAGACTTGGCAATAGAATCCTGCAAGAGTCTTTCATTGCCCTTTCTATCAGCATCCATCGTGCCTGGCTAGCAAGAAACCACCACTTCTAAAATAATGCTGCAGTATACTAGTATAGACCGCCTGCAAGACTCTTTCTTTTATATATAACGGAAGGGCAACTCTCAGCCTGTTCATCAACAAGATATCCAATTCACAACCTGCCGCAACAGCTCGCTTCTGTATATACACTTCCAGCCTATATACGATGAAGCCGCAGGCAGTGGGCTTGTTGCTTCTTCCTTCGCTCTTTCTTGGCCTTAGCCAGGCCACTTCGAGCATCGACGATGCCGGATTCATCTACACGGGGTTTGGTGGTGCCAACCTCACCCTTGATGGCATGGCGACGATTACCTCCAGCAGCCTCCTCCAGCTGAGTAGCGGCAACGCGGAGCGCAAAGGCCATGCGTTCCACCCTGACCCGTTGCGCTTCAGCAAGGCGTCGGGTGGCAGGGTGCAGTCTTTCTCTGTCACTTTCGTGTTTGCCATCCTCTCCATCGCGCCCAACTTGAGCTCCCATGGCATGGCCTTCCTCATTTGCCCCAGCACAAACCTCACTTCCACTGGTACAAGGAGATACCTAGGGCTCTTCAATCAACAAAGCAGTGGCAATCCAAGCAACCATATCTTCGCCATCGAGCTCGACACCATCCAAAACACCGAGTTCCAGGACATCAACGACAACCACATCGGCGTTGATGTTAACAGCATCCGCTCAGTGCAATCCAACTATACCGGGTACTATGATGACAGCCAAGGAAACTTTCACAACATGACACTAAATAGCCATGAGCCAATGCAAGTGTGGGTAGACTATGACGAAGTGGTCACTCAGATAAGTGTGACCATTGCTCCTCTCAACATGCCCAAACCCATTAGGCCCCTCATCTTAACCACCTTAAACCTGTCAACGGTGCTCACAGACCAAGCATATGTTGGCTTTTCATCGACAACAGGGAGTATTGAGTCAGAGCACTATGTGCTTGGTTGGAGCTTTGCTATGAATCGATCTACCCTAGGCATTGATGTAGACAAGCTACCAAAATTGCCTCGTGAGGGTTCAAAGAATTCTTCTAAGGTCTTGGAGATCATCTTGCCAATAGCCACCGTGATATTCATTCTTGTGGTAGGTTTTGGCATCCTCCAATTTTTCTGGAGACGATTCAAGTATGCCGAGCTTCGAGAGGATTGGGAAGTGGAGTTTGGGCCGCATCGGTTCTCATACAAGGACTTGTTCAGTGCAACACAAGGTTTCAAGAACAAGAATCTACTTGGTGTAGGGGGGTTTGGGAGCGTGTACAGAGGGGTTCTTCCAACGTCCAAACTGGAGGTTGCGGTGAAGAAGGTGTCTCATGATTCAAGACAAGGCATCAAGGAGTTCATCGCCGAGGTTGTTAGCATTGGTCGACTACGGCATCGTAATATAGTGCCATTACTTGGCTATTGCCGACGAAGAGGTGAGCTTATCTTGGTCTATGAATACATGTCAAATGGAAGCCTCGACAAGTATTTGTATAGGCAAGATGGCAAGCCATCTTTGAGTTGGGTGCATAGGTTCCATATCATCAAGGGCATCGCTTTAGGCTTGCTTTACCTTCATGAGGAGTGGGACCAAGTTGTGATACATCGAGACATCAAGGCGAGCAATGTCCTCCTTGATACTAACATGAATGCACGGCTTGGTGACTTTGGTCTCGCAAAGTTGTATGACCATGGAATTGCCCCGCAAACCACGCATGTCGTTGGAACTATGGGCTACCTAGCACCTGAGTTGGCACGTACTGGGAAGGCATCGCCTAAAACTGACGTGTTTGCATTTGGGGTATTTCTTCTCGAGGTCACCTGTGGGCGAAGGCCCGTTGAACATAGCACACAGGGCAATGGGGTGTTGGTATTGGTGGATTGGGTGCTCGAGAAATGGCATAAAGGATTGCTAACAAAATCAGTAGATCCAAGGATACAAGATGGGTTTGACGTTCACCAGACCATCATGGTGCTCAAGCTAGGGCTGTTGTGCTCCCATCCAGTTGCTGATGCTAGGCCTACCATGCGACAGGTCATGCAGTACCTTAATGGGGACATGAAGTTGCCGGAGCAAATGCCTGAAAGCCTAACCCTTGGTATGCAATTGTTGACACGAAGTGAAGGGTTTGATTCATACATCATGCCGCAGGTTTCAACAACTGTGAGTGATGCAGGCACGCTGACTGACCTCTCTGGTGGGCGATGAACTGTGAGTTATTGTTATTGTACTATATATTACTCTATAGCAAGACCTAAGGGGCCGTTTGGATGGGGATTGGGATTGGGAAAGGGAAATGAGATGGGATATAAAAGAGGGGGTATGGGATAGGATAGGAGCTGTTATACCAATCCCATGTTTGTTATACTTTAGGATTAGGATATGGAAATAAAATTACTGGACAAAAATGCCCTTCTCATGGACCAATGATGAAATGTTATTCAGCACTCTTGAGTACGTGTATTCACCTAATACATGCAAACTAATCATGGAAAACAATTTTTTTTCACGCATCGACTCATTACGTATATACATATATATGCATATATAATACAATCCCTAAATCCTGTACAAACTCATTTACCCAAAAGTTGCACGGTGCTGTGCCTGCAAAGCAAATGGCAGTCAGTTTTTACTCGTTGCTGCCTTGGCAATAGCAAAATAGAGCCCCCTACTTATGGCAAACCATGAGATACGCTAGCGCTATCCTTCGGCTGCATTACAGTACTACATATATTAAACAAACAGGGACAATTAGAATTCTATATACACCACCTATGTAGCACTTTTAAGCACCTGACGAATAAACTCAGATCTGAACTCTTCTAGACTGCTAAAGAACATATTCAGCTTTGCTTCATTCTGCCCAATTATTAGAGCAGCCTTCACAATCTGATCATGGGTAAACACATTATATTTTGCAAGCACATTGAACAATTGATCCCTCCTTTCAGTAGTCTGCTTTCGAGCCTCCAGTTCCTTGCCATATGCTGCAGCATTTGATGTTTCAACATCGACAAGAATTTTCAGTGATTTTGCTACACTAGAAAAGTCAACAGCTGCAGTATTATCATCTAGAAGCATCCGCTTACGAATAGATGCAGATTTCCCTCCATTTGATGGGTTGCTACCATGACATGGCTGGTGAGAATGAGAGTCAACATCATTTTCAGTCTGGTGTTCTGCTTCGGTCACATGTGCAGAAGATTGTTCTTCATGCATTTCAAACGGATCTCCAGGGCCTTTAGCTTTGGCTCCTTTCGCTAAGTCACTTGCATAGATCTCACAAAGCTTATCAAAGTTGACGAAAGGCTTCATGTACAAACCTGCCGCTCCAGGGCGACTCTACAGTACATTATTGAGGTAATGAGAAAGTGAATAAGACAGACTAAATAAGAACAAAATAAATGAAATGTATGTATGCAAGTTAACATACCTTAGCCCAATCCAAGAATAGTTTTTTATCACCAATAACCATTTTTCTCTCATCATCCCAGCCAAAACCACTGCCATTCTGCTGAATATCTAAGACATAGGACAACAACTTCTCCATGGTCTTAACCTTGGATTGAATATGAGGGTCAGCTTTAATTTTAGCATTAGGCAACTTTTTAGCAAGCTCCTTCTCAATATAAGTCAGGTAACCACATTTATGACCGGTGCCTGCCTTCCAACCAGAGTCATTCATTTCATAGAGAATATCAATAAGTGCCATTTCTTCTTCTGCAGTCCAAATCTTCTTGTCTCTTTTATTTAGCTTTCTACTACTACTGACTTTGTTTAACTATATCACACCAATTACCATAGAAATGTAAGGATAAAAAATGATTAGTCAAGTAATCAAATATATTATTCATACATACTATTAGACAATAGGAACACAAAAGATTACAAATCATGATCGTTACTGCTAGCTGTAGTTGCAGCCTTGCAGGCTGTACAGTAACCTGAAAAGAAGCTGAAGCGATCACCCATGTAGGATGGAGTCTTTGTTTTTCCAAGCATTCCACATCTTAGTTGCTAGGACATCTCTAAATTCAGTCCACTGAGCCGATGATTCTGTTCGGTCAATGAAGCCTATATTTGCGCCATCAAGTTGCAAGAAAGCGTCCAATTGAGACTCTAATGGGTCAGAACCCATCTGTTGCCTAATAAAATTATGGAGATAGCAGCACGCAAGGATTATACCAATTTGGATATCTAAAGGGTAATAAGATCCATTCCTAATTATACCCCCATCGCAACTTTAACAACCCAAATGTCCTTTCTATCACATTTCTTGCCGATGAATGCTTCATGTTAAATAGCTCCTCCTTTCTTGTTGGAGGATTACTCCATTCTTTTAGGTGATAACGTTGTCCTCTAAATGGAGCAAGAAACCCATCACAGTTCTTGTAACCAGCATCCACAAGATAATAACAACCTACGATTTACAAACCATATTATTTTTCCTAAAAATATATATACGGACAATACTACTTATTTAGCTACCATTTCTTACCATGCGGAACCCTCAGACCGTTACGCCTTGACAAGGCATCTCGAAGTACTCTAGCATTAGCAGCAGACCCTTCCCAACCAGCTAGAACATAGATAAATTGCATGTCTGGAGTACATGCACCTAGAACATTTGTGGCAATATCATTCTTTCTTGAGCGGTATCTTGGTTTGTCAACTGCTGGGACTCTAACCTTTATGTATGTACCGTTTAGAGCACCTAAACAGTTCTTTATATGGGAAAAAAATACAAATTAGTTAATGTACATAGTTTCATCCTACCCTATGCATTAATTTACTTTTACCTTGAACCACATCCACCGTTCTTCCTTACAATTATTTGAAATTGGTTGAGGGGTCTTAAGTAACACTCTCCAAAGCTTTAGGATAGCTCCTAACACATTGTTGAAGTGTCGACTAATAGTTTCTTGAGATCGCTGATAATCTGCTCTCATTGAACGACTTTTCTCATCATAAGCCAATACATGCAAAAACATTGCAACCATTTCCTCGACTGACACATTCCTAGTGTCTCTTAATCCTCCAATGTCCCTCACTAAAGAACATAAATTCCAAAAGCAGCGCCTATCCATCCGAAGTTGCTGAACATAATATATGTCACTTTCATATATCATATCATTTAAATTCTTTCTTCGACTTGCTGGGTCGAACCTACATGGCTCTCTAATCAACCTAAACTGCAGCTTTCTTCTAAAAAGCAACCAGTAAAGCAAAGTGACATGTAAGACCATCAAAAGTTTCAGCCTATGACGCCTCGTTTGTTGCCCCATCACTAGAACATCACATGTGGCTGGAGGTTGAGGCATTTGCTGTAATATAAATTTTGATTAAGTTTTCAGGTGCCAAAATTAAATGAAAATAACACGATCAGCACAATTATACGGATAAGAATGCACAACCACAAAATGAATCAATCAAGGCTTGAAATAATATTAGACCAGAATGTGATTTTGTATAAATGAAGCTATAGGAAATAGTACCTCATTAATGGTGTCTGGTTGGGAGGGGTCAGCATCAGTTGGAGAGTTGCTGCCGTAATGTTCATTATGCTGAATATAAATCTCCAGAAAGTTGGTTTGATCTGCATACTTCATCATTTCTGAAACAGATGCATCATCAATGAGCTGGTCTATAGTAGCTTCAAGACTGCGTCCAGGAATGCCGTAGAACAGAGTGTCCCCATCCTTGAAGCCTACACTTTTAGCCAATTGTACTACATGGAAGTAGGACATTACATCCTTCTCAATATTTCGGAAAAGGCAGACTTCACCTCCATCATAACTTAGTGCATCTTCCTTAGAAAAAGAACCTCCATGGTGCATCAGGACATTGACGCACCCTGGAGACACTATCTCTGCATCAATGAATTGAGTATATGTTAGCTGTACAAATACAGGGAAGGTCTAAAAGCTTGCATGGATGAACTGCAGATGCTATAAAATGATAAGAATCAGATAAATTCAGTGCCTACATGTGGGTAGCACTTGTTGATTATATTTGAATTGAAAATTGACAACATTATACAGTACAAAGGCTGCTAGGTAATAGAAAAGGTATTTCTACATTATTATGTATATAATTATGAACTGAGAATATGAAGATGGCAGTGCTTGTGGGACACTATTAAAAAGATGGCACCCTAGTAGTACGTGCATACAGAGGTGTAAGTAATTTGGAAGAAGCACACAATGCGATGATAGTGATGCAACTGGTTAAATATGTACAGACTAACAAATACAAATTAAATAAATGAAAGACGGCTATTATAGATATTATATATGGCCCCTTTTTTCTGCTCTACGCACTGGTGTCAGATTGTCCTAGCAAGGAACAAATTCAGGTCTGGATACAAGAAAAAATTATAAAGAAAAAATACAACAATACAGTTGTGCTGAACGAATAAATAAAACACCCCAAATCACGGGGGAAATTAGTTGGAGAAAGTAGAAAGAAAGAAAGAAACGTATCTGCTCTGCTAGCCTACAGCCACCTGATGGAGATCAGAGTGGAGCTGCTGTACGAGATCGAGAGCAAGGGAGCGAAAGGTCAAGGTCTGCGAAGGGGAGCGGGACGCCGTCGACGAGAGGTACGGAGGATGGAGCAGGGCGGCCAGGAGCAGCAGTGGCGACCTTGTCGGCTCCGCCAGGGAGGAGCAGACGGAAAAAGCAGAGTGCTACCACCTGCTACTCCATGGAGAGAACTTTATACACGCAGCCCTTTCTAAGGGCATAATCGTAATTTTGCGTTGCTTCTAATTCTATCCCGCCCAACCCAGCCGCGCCAATGGGTTTTGAACTGAGGCCTCATATCCCATTCCCTATCTCCATCTATTTCCCTAACCCATTTTCCAAACAATGGAATACATTCATCCCCTACTTTATTTCCCAATTCCAATCATTTTTTCCCACAATCCAAACAGCCCCTAAGGGGAAAATCCATACTTTACCCTCTTAAACTTACCATGTTTTTCCTCTTAGAATGGATTCTAAGTAACATACTATCATATAACTCCTATGTTGACTTATATTTCCTAGATAACGGAAATTAGTCCTGCTTCTTCATTCTCTCGCAAGGAGAGGGACCGGACCAAACTTTATTACAGGACCACATGTGAATGTGCACAGAAGTTGACAAAACTATTCTTGAAGGAAACGTTATATTATAAGGGTATAAGGCCATCCATTGGAAACGAAAAATACTAGAGCAGTAACCCCATAGATTGGCGTGCTTGCTGTGAGGTCTTAGTTTTGTTATTGCATCGAAGCTTCTCCCAAAATTGTGAGTGTAACACCTAAGTTTTTTCCTACACATCAGAAGAAATTTACATTTTAAAATTTACAAGAAAAAATTTACATGCCAGATTTTAATTTAAAACATTTGGAAACTTGCATCAAATAATTCTTATTTTTCTTGGAACATTGTTTGATTTTATTCTACTTCATATTTTACTTATATTCAAATCTGTATTAGTTGATCATAACAAAATAATGAGCCTTCTTCCTTGCCTGAGGCTACCTACGGCTTAAACTCCTCTCCTTACCCCCTTCAACCCAATCTGCAACTCCCTCGATCTTCTCTGTATTTTCTTGGCCACTCAGGCCCGTCTAGCTGCGCCGACTCACGCCCATCCCTCGTCTCTCTATTGTGCTGCAAATCTTCACCGATAGCAGCAAGTCGTGTGTGGAAATGCTCGTGGACATGTTGTATGATCTTTTTTCTTGCAGCCCACATATGTTGTTGTTTCCTTCCGCTCACATAAGCAAGTCGTGGAACATCATTTTCATTTTGTTTCACGCAAAGCGTACCTGAAATGTCTCTTTTGTATGTGTCCCTCGGTGCTTGTCAAAAAAGTGTCGCTTTCATTAAATGGTTTTCTTTGTTGTTTTTTATTTCTTCATGTTTTTATTTTATTTGTTTTCTTCTCTCTTTATTACTATGCTTCATTTGTTTGATTTCTATTTCATATCTTCTTTTAATTTGTTTTGTCTTTCTCCCTACACAAGAAATTGGTTCTTTCAGATTTTCACGCATGCCAAGTTCTTTCATTTCATACTTACTATCATTTTATATTTCCATTTCATCTATACAAATATTCAATAATTCATCAGTTTATCATAATCAACAAATTATATAAAGCATTTACCCAGTCTATATTAGCACATAAATACACAAATAGCACATAAACAATTTAGCATGGTAGCACGATAGATGGACTTCACTAAGAAGTGCAGGTCGAGCAATTAGCAGGCACAGCGCAGCTATGAAGATTTCAGAAATCCAAATTAAAAGATGGATGGGGGGAGAGGGATAGCAAAAGGATCTACAGACGTTACATGGAAAAGCAATCTACTGTGACTGTCAATATCAAACGTAAGCAGCAGCTTCAGAAGTGGCAGTGGCGTCTGCATCGTCGTCGCTGACACCACGAGGCCGGCTCACAATCCCAGCATGGGTGAGCAACGCCCAGAGGAGAGTGATGAGCTCGCCACCCCGTGCGATGGCCTCCAAGTGACCTCTCACATTGTCCGAGGGAGCAATGTACAGGATCATCTCTGCCCAAAATCTGGCCAGCACCTTCCATGCCGTCTCCTCACCTTCGTCCAACTCCGCCAACTGCCTTCCGAGCGCCACGCCATTCTTGAGCACTTCATGCTTTGCATAGACACTTAGCAATTCAATCACCTTCTCGTACTTGGCCTCTGGTGTCAACGAAGATCCCGCCTCAGCAGTATACCCTGTGAGGGCACGCCTAGCGTCCTTCTTGATGGCCTCATACAGGCCCTTGCTCCATTCATCATCATCAGGAAGCAGATCCGGAGACCATGCCATTAGATAAGCACAGTACCGTGATAGGTGAGTAGCAGTAACTTTGTGATTCAAGTTGGTCTGAGCACCTTCTTCTTGACCATCTTGGTATGGGTGCCTCACCTCAAGGATGCATGTAGCGATGTGCCACGTGAGGATGATATCAGATGTACCATTGCTATTGCTGCTGCAAGCCCACAGGAACCTTTCACCAACTCGGCTCATCAGGCTCAAAGATTTCCTGCCATTGCTTAATCCATGCCCATTGCAGTTGTTGTAATTATCTCTCAGAGTACGGATGATGGAGGCCTTCACCGCCTCCGGTATCTTCACGCTCCTGTCTAGATCTGGGAGACCCAACAGACGCCTTAGAAGAACAGGTGGGGTTGTCCTAGGGTGAAGCACCAATACCGAGCCCTGCCCCATTTTCTCGTCCCAATGCTTCATCAGCATCTCCCACCTGCATTTCAACACAAGGCCAAACCATCTCTGCATGCAGAGACAACGCTGCAAAGAGGCATGATGGTTTATGTAGTGGCAGATGAGGGCTACTTTGGTCCAGTTAGAGCAAATGTAGGCCGCTATATACCTCACTTCAGCAGTGACAACTAACAAGAGAAGAAAAAACAAAGGGATGTCATCAAAGAGGAAGAATCCAAAATTCTAGTCCTGCCTATCACTTGTCAAGTGCCCTTCACTGCACCAGAAAACACAACGTAGCTGATGATTATACTTGTCCTTCCAATTCGTCAGGAGCCCCGTAATGATGAATCTTGTAGCCAAGAGGCAGTAAGTAATGCTCAAGAGTGAGATAGTGACACTCAGGAAGGGCAACCAATACTTTGAGTAAGCGACTGTAAGTGACGAGAAGTAGCAATCTTGAACGAAAGCGAGCTCATCTGCAATCACCCCAAATATTGTAACACTCCAAAATTTGACTTTCTGAATTTCTGTTAAACCCAAACAAAATATGCTTAAGTTGATTGATTAGTGATCATGTCATCAATTTATATAATTCTCTCTCAAGTCAAGTGCTAAAATGAATATAGAATCAACTTGTTTGAGCATACATGCCTTTACATTTATTTTCTGGATGCTAGTATACTGTTGTGCTCAAAAGTCTTTTTTAAATTCTTTTATGTTTACAAGTGCAAATCTGTTGTTTAAGTGCAGACAAAGCCCTGTTAATCTTTAGTTAAGCCTCTGTTAATTTTCGAGTTAGCTAATGGACCAAATTCCTCTCCCCTCGGCCTTTTCTTCCCCTTGCACCGCAGCAGCCCAACCGGCCTGCTTCACCTTTCGGCCCAAGCCCAACTGAGCGCCCCCGCCTTCTCTCACCACCATGTGGGGCCAGGCTGTCAGCGCAGCACTCCACCGCGCGCACCCGTCCTCCGTCACTGCCAGCCTGGGCCGACCTGTCGGCGCCGTCTCCCACTTCCAACCGCCTCCCCGCTTCGCCCGGGAACCAGCTCGAGGCGAGCCGCTCGCCCACGATACCCGTCCACGCCCCCGCGCCCACGATCTCCGCTCGGTCTCCTAAACCACGCCCCGCTACCCGCAGTCAGTTCCGCACCCTGCATTCACCCACGCGCTCGCAGCTCTCTCCACCCGCAACGCGCAGCGCCGTCGCCCCAGAGCCGCCACCGTCCGCCGGCCCCGTCACCGACCCTCCGCCGTCCAGGTCTCCGCGGTGAGCACCGAATCGGCCTCGCGAACCTCGTGCTCCACTTCGTTTCCTAGTCCTCGCTTGGAATTCATCTAACTCCGGCCGATTTCACCGCTCTGCAGTTCTGGAGCGCCATCCGTCGTCGTAGCGTTCCACCTTCGTCGTCCGCTATCTTCCGTAAAGACCATCTCGGTGAGCTTCGCCACTCCCTTTCGCACGCAACACACCAGTTCTCGGACTCTATTTCGCACCCGTCATCCCTAATCGAGCTGTGCCGCCGTCCTCGCAGTGCGCCGCCCGCCACCGCCATTCTCCGTCGTTGCCGCCTCCCTGCCGATGAGACCACTACCTCGGAGTTTCGCGTTGAGGTGAGGAGTTTCCCTGTTCAATTCCCATCGCGAATCCTCTCCCCTACCGGCAGGAATTGCTCACCGCGGCTTCGCCCCCCGCCACCGCCGCGCTTCACCGCCGCACGCCATCCCCAGCCACACTAACGCCGCCCGCACTGTCACCGGTGGTTCCGCCGTACCGCGCTCGACGTCCCCGACCAAACTCGCGCCTCTAAACCCACTGGAGCGCCCGGGAGCCGTTGCGCCGGTGACGCATCGCCGCCCCCACGCGCCTGCGCCGCCACCCTGCTCACCGCCGTCGACCAAACCCCTCACCCGCTCTAATATGGACCGTTCACCCTGATCCGACGGTGCACATACGCGCGTACCAGTCAGCTCGCCGGTCAGCGCCGCTAATCTTGCTAAAGAGACCCTAATCTTGTTAGAAATTAACCCGCAGTCCGTGTGCATTGAATCCGAGCCCTTGCTTTTACGTTTCAGCCCCTGTTTTCTTTAATTCTTTTCGCAAATCAGTCCCTGTCAGGTCTTTTAGCACTGTAGACCCTCGGTTTTAACAGTTTTGGACCCGAGGTCCATCCATTTTGGCTCTGGAACCCTAGAACTTTTGAATCTGTTTAAATTATGCCCCTGCAAGCTTGATTTATGCATATCTTGCTCATTTGGTTCCAAATTAAATGATTTTTGAAACTGTTAAGCTCGATATCAGTGAGTAGAATAATTTTAAATGCTTGTTAGCTTCTGTTCATGTATTTGGTGTACTGTTTTCTATTCTTTTTGCCATGTATTGATTGCAAATTCGTGTAACGTGTAGACGAAGAGGTTGCCGGCGAACCCGAGAACGTAGTTTGGGAAGAACTCGAATGGCACTTTGAAGAAGGCAAGTGTTCCTTAACCCATCTATGTCCCTTTACATTGAAAACTTACTTTCCTGCACAACTCAACAACCTAAGGATGACTAGCCATTTGTTGTCTTGATATGACCTTGGGCTGTGATGTGGTAGCTTGGCTAGTGCTCAACTTCAATTTCTAAACTTATGTTTCACGTTTGCAAATGGATAATATTATTAACTCTTGGAACTGTTGGTTCGTGTTGGTTTTGGGAGCTTGAGTCTTTCTACTCGAGTGTCTCACCGTAAGGATCGGTTCGCCAAGTGACCACCCAGGAAAACAGTACAATCATAGTGGGATGGAATGGGGCATCCTTGACTGATTAATTAGAGGATCTAGAGTTGTAGGTTGCTTCCCTGAAATATGGCGTAAGAGGGGCCCTGGGGCATAGGTCTTCTTTTGCCAAGATGGGTGCAGTGGTTTATTTGATATTCTTGTCAGGTCACCACTTGGAGGGAACTCTATATTTAACTAGGGGAAACCTATTACGGACGGCTACTCTTTAGTGAATCTTTGTAAAGGTCTCGTAGTGAGAGTACCTGCCACTCACCAAAGGAGTGTTTAATGGGTCTTGCAAACCCCGGCAAAGGGGAAATCACGACCCATGAGTAAAGTGTACAACCTCTCGAGAGTGTTAACAAACTGATGCATCAGCCGTGCTCATGGTCAGAAGCGGCCTGGACCCTCAATTGATTAGAGAAACTTATGGTTATGGGCTGTGATGATGATCAATGATGACTACTCAGTTATTTATTTATTTATACTTTACCTTCATGCTATAACTGTTGGGTGACTAAGGGATAAAACTGCTAACTTATGCTTAATAAAAGTTGACTAACTAAAAACTACTGCAATTCAGGCAGTCCACCTTAGCTTAAATGGGACACTTGCTGAGTGCATGAGTACTCACTCTTGCTTTAATTTTCAAACAATGTTGCGTTCAATGCAACCGCTGCTCAGGAGATGGAGAGGCTGAGGATTATACCCAGACTTTCTAGGAGTACGATGAGTTCTAGGCCGGTGATGCCCCCAGGCAGCTGCTTGTGGAGTTGGAAAACCACTTCCTGCGTTTACTCTGATGTTTAGAGACTTTGTTTGTGTTTAAGACTTCCGCTAAGACGTTTGTGATGTAATAAGTGATACTTGTACGCTCTATATGCACTGTGAGATGAATCATTTATGTTCTATGTATGTGATTCCGATCCTGGCACATACATTGTATGCTTCTGGTTTACTTTTTAAAACCGGGGGTGACATAAGTGGTATCAGAGCCGTGCTGACTGTAGGACTGATGGCCTAGAGTAGTACTGGTCGCATCTAAGGATTTTTGTAGTCTCACTCATCTGACTAAGTTACTACCTTCAAAAGATTCTGACTTTGACACGATATTTCTTTTAACTCTTGTGTTACTTGTTCATACCTTCTGCTAAAATATTATTTATTTGACAAGTTGATTTACTCTCAGTTTATTTAGTCCTTTGGATCCACTCTTATACTTGTGCTTTCGTTTCCTATAGATGGCTCGCACCAAGCAAACAGCACGCAAGAGGACCTACGGTTACATTCCTGGCCGCCTTTCAGAAGTTCCCCTGAGGTTTACTGTGACTGGAGATGCCTCCCAACTGTGGGTGCTCCGCAAGAGGAAGAGGCAAGACAAAGAACAGGAGCAGTTGGCAGCCGCCGCCGCAGCTATCCAGGCTGCCAATGCAACTACTTTGGCTGCCCTATAGGCAGAAAGGGCAGGAGAGGAGCAGTCAGGACAGCAAGAGGAGGACCTAGCACAGGGCACCGCTGAAGGAGGAGCAGGAGCAGGACAGGGTGCAGCAGCAGGTGGTGATCCAGATGATGAAGATGATAGCAATGGCGGTGATAGCAGTGATGGTGCTGGAGATAGTGAGCAGGACAGCAACACCATGGAGAATGAGCAAGGAGAGGAAGAAGAAGATCCTACCCAAGAGTACTGGACCAAGACCAAGATCACCAGAGATTCCGGCAACAGCTTCTTCCATGAAGAACTCATGAAGATGCTTTGGAGGGCATATGGCAGGAGATAGGCAGGTGTGGAGTATGACTGTTTCTACCATAGTTACAGGACAACCAGATATCCAGGCCGATGGGAGGTCCTCTGCAAAGTCAGAGTTAGTGATGGAGAGTTAAAGGGAGCTTGGGAGCTATCCACACACTGGTCAGCCGCTCCAAGGGAGACTAGTGGCAGCAGCCATTCAGGACGCAGCACGCCGTGCATTCTTGGTGTACAATGACAAGCACTACCACTTGATTGAGCACAGGAGGGAGAGGTACTACCCTCGACGGATCCCCGGCGGGGTAGGTTGCATAGTAGCATCTACTGTGCATCAGAGGCATACTACTCAGGATACTACTGTAAACCTGTCTGTTGTTTTGCATACTAAGCTAGAACATGCTATTGACGAGATCAATGCCCTACATGAGGAGAATGCCAGGTTGAGGAGGGCAAGTGACATGATGAGAGCAGAGCTTGGAGGGCCAGTTACCCCTGATGAGTCACAGGGCGTCCCAAAGGCACCAGCACGCCCCAGGCTCCCGTACGGGTCCCACGAGGCTAGGACTCGTATGGATCTGTAGGTCGTTTGTTCTTTTTATGCATTAGGAACCCTGCATATTTAGTTCGTTTAATCCGTTTCGTTGGACTTTTTTAGTTTTGCGAACGTTTGATTGTAATAATGAACCATGGATGAGTTGGGTTTTTGATTGATTGAGATCAAGATTGTGGGGTTTGTCCACAACTTGGTCAGTTTGCTTGGTTGGATGTTAAACAGTTTTAATGATATTAGTTGAGGGTTAATAAACCTTGAGTTCTGTTGACTTATCTTATATCTATCTATCTTTCATTTTTATCTGTGATCTGTCAGACTTATGTGCATGATGTCAGTGAGGTTATATCAGAACAAATACAGATATATCATGTCCGTCTCAAATAATGAAATAAGGGTGTTAAAGGTCAGATGTTGAAAAAAAAGGATAATAATAATGCCAGTGTTGTTTACTGCTAGATGGGATATAATTTAATTGATGAACAATTAATGCTAAGGCAAAAAAAAAATATGTATATATGTTCTCATCTAGAAATTTTGCTTCGTCAGATGGAGAATGATGGTGTACCTCGTCGACGACGAACTGGTTACTAGGCCTATGGCAGAGGAGCTGGAGCACCACCCCCACCCCCAGAGCAGGAGCAACCCGCTCCTCAATTTTTCGCGCCACGCCCAGAACAGCCACGCCCACATGTGCCACCATTTTACCCGCCACCTCCACCACCATTTCACCCACCTCCACCACCACCTCCACCGCAACATGTAGCATTTGAGCAGATGATGGGGATGCACACGCATGTGTTGAACAGTGTGAGTCAGATGTTGAATGTCATGTGTCACCAGCAACAGTAGCAGGCAGCACAAGCTCATGGGCCACCGCGGGATAAGCGCACGGCATTTCTCAAAGGGAATCCATCGGTTTTTACACATTCTGCAAACCCAATGGATGCAGAGGATTGGCTCCGCACTGTGGAACGCGAACTGGAGATCGCTCAGTGCAATGACAGGGAGAAGGTATTGTATGGTCCTCGACAGCTGCAAGGGCCCGTGCAAGAGTGGTGGGAAGCATATCGCTTCGCTCACCGCAACCCAGACAGCATCACTTGGCAAGAATTTAGGGACAACTTCAGGATGCATCACGTACCAGATGGTCTGATGGATTTGAAGAAAGAAGGATTCCTGACACTGAGGCAGAACAACAAGGCAGTGAGTGAGTATCGTGACAAGTTCATTCAGTTGTCACATTATGCACCAGAGGAGGTTGATAGTGACCCCAAGAGGCAGCGCCGTTTCATGAAAGGACTGACAGATCCTCTAAAATACCAGCTGATGAACCATACCTTCACTAATTTCAACAAATTAGTGGACAGGGCAATTGTGACCGAGAATATGAGGCGTGAGATGGAAGACACGAAGCGCAAGTTCAACAACAACTCGTCCTCTAGCAACAACAACCGCCCGCGCACCATGGGACAGCAAGGCCATCAGAATCGTACCTTTGGACAGCAGCGGAACTACCGCTACAACAACCGGATCAGCGCCCGAATTATCAGAACTAGCAGCAAGGACAGATGCAGGGTCAGGCACCACGTCCGCTAGTTCCACCAGGTGCACAGAAGACAGGCAGCAATGTCCCTCCTAGCGGGAATGGTTGCTTCCACTGTGGAGAATTAGGACATTGGTCCAAGCAGTGCCCCAAGAAGTATGGACAAAACAGTCAGGGTATTCAGAAGCCGAATCCACCTCAGCAGATGAAGAGTGGTGCCCCCAATCAAGCTCTAAGCAACTCAGGACCGCAGAACTATGCTCGAGCCAAGCTTAATCACATTACTGCGGAATCTGTACTGGACGCTCCCAATGTGCTGCTAGGTATGTTCCTAGTTAACTCACATCCTGCCTCAATACTGTTCAATACTGGTGCTTCGCATTCATTCATTACTGCACGGTTTGTGGCTAAGCATAATCTCCCTACCATGTCAATGAGAAATATATTGACAGTCAACTCACCTGGGGGTAAACTTAGAACAAATATCATGTGTTTAGGAGTAAGTATCGACATAAGGGGGGTAGCCTTTCCTGCAAATCTAGTGGTTATGGACACAGAGGGAATAGATATTATTCTCGGAATGAATGGGCTACAGAAATATAATGCCTCGCTAGATTGTGCTGAAAGAAAGGTAGTAGTGACAACACCAACTGGGGATAAGATAGAATTTATGGCAATTGCACCGTCACCCGAGAATACTCCTGGAGACCGTCTAGCACTCAATGCAACAGAGGTGACACAATTAGAAGCTATTCGTGTGGTTTCAGAATTTCCGGATGTTTTTCCTGAGGAGTTGACAGGTATGCCACCTGAACGAAGCATTGAGTTTTCTATTGAGCTTTTACCTGGTACTGCTCCAATAGCTAAGAAAGCTTATAGAATATCTGGTAGTGAACAAGATGAAATTAAGAAGCAGATAGATGAATTGCTAGCAAAGGGTTATATTAGGCCCAGTAAATCACCTTGGGCAGCCCCTGTTCTGTTAGTAGAGAAGAAAGATGGCTCACAAAGAATGTGTGGATTATAGAGCCCTTAATGCAGTAACCATTAAGAACAAATACCCCCTGCCCAGAATAGAAGACTTGTTTGATCAGCTGAGAGGTGACTGTGTGTTCTCTAAAATTGACTTGAGATCTGGTTACCATCAGTTAAGAATTAGACCCTCGGATATTCCAAAGACAGCCTTCACCACTAGATATGGGTTATATGAGTATACAGTTATGTCCTTTGGGTTGACCAATGCACCAGCCTTTTGCATGTACATGATGAATCATGTGTTTATGGACTGCCTTGATAAGTTTGTGGTGGTATTTATCAATGACATCTTAATATACTCCAAGAATGAAAAGGACCATGCTGAGCATTTGAGGCACGCCTTACAGAAACTTCGGGAGAATCAGTTGTATGCTAAGTTTAGCAAGTGTGGGTTTTGGATCGACGAGGTTCCATTTCTCGGTCACATCATATCTAAAGGTGGGATTGCAGTCGACCCCAGCAAAGTAAAGGAAGTAGTAGAATGGAAACCAACCACAGCAATGACAGAGATCAGGAGTTTCCTAGGCTTAGCTGGTTACTACAGAAGATTTATTGAAGGGTTCTCCAAGATTGCAAAACCAATGACTGCTTTATTACAGAAGAATGCTAAGTTCGAGTGGAAAAAGGAATGTCAAGCTGCATTTGAGGAGTTAAAGAAGCGACTAACCACCGCACCTGTGCTAACATTCCCAGACCTCCACAAGCCTTTCTCAGTTTATTGTGATGCTTCTCGTCTCGGTTTGGGCTGTGTCCTTATGCAAGAAGGGAAGGTAATAGCCTATGCGTCAAGACAACTAAAAGTTCATGAAAAGAACTATCCAACCCATGATTTAGAGTTAGCTGCAGTCGTTCATGCTCTAAAAATTTGGAGGCACTATTTGTTTGGACAGAAGTGTGACATCTACACTGACCATAAGAGTTTGAAGTATGTTTTTACACAGAGTGATCTAAATATGAGGCAGAGAAGATGGTTAGAACTGATCAGTGATTATGATTTGGAGATTCACTACCATCCAGGCAAGGCAAATGTGGTAGCAGACGCCTTGAGCAGGAAGTGTCAAGTAAATCTGTTGATAGCTCGTGAGATGCCACTAGAGTTGGGAGAAGAGTTTGATCAGTTGTGTTTAGGATTTCTGCATAATGTGGGTGCAACAACCATGGAAGTAGAGCCAACTCTTGAGCAGGAGATCAGGAAGGGTTAGCTTAATGATGAGAAGATAAAGGAGATCCGACAGAAAATTGTGGCAGGCAAAGGAAAGGATTTTCATGAGGATGCTGATGGGATAGTTTGGTATAAGAATCGTATCTGTGTGCCAGAAGTAAAAGCAATCAGAGAGTTAATTCTCAGAGAAGCGCATGAGACAGCTTATTCAATTCATCCAGGCAGTGAGAAGATGTATCAAGATTTAAAGAAGAGCTTCTGGTGGTATGGCATGAAGAGAGAGATAGCTGAATATGTGGCAGTCTGTGATATCTGTCAGAGGGTAAAGGCAGAGCATCAGAGACCAGCTGGACTTTTGCAACCATTGAAGGTCCCAGAATGGAAGTGGGAGGAGATTGGAATGGATTTCATTACAGGTTTGCCTCGCACTCAGGGAGGATATGACTCTATATGGGTAATAGTTGATCGTTTGACTAAAGTGACTCACTTCATTCCTGTTAAAACTACATATTCTGGTGCTAAGTTGGCTGAATTATATATCTCTAGAATTGTCTGTTTGCATGGAGTGCCTAAGAAAATTGTGTCTGACAGAGGTACTCGGTTTACATCTCATTTCTGGCAAAGGTTGCATGAATCCATGGATACTAAGTTAAATTTCAGTTCTGCTTATCATCCTCAAACTGATGGCCAGACAGAATGAACTAATCAAATTTTAGAGGATATGTCGAGAGCGTATGCCTTACAATACGGGACCAGTTGGGATAAGTGTCTATCTTATGCAGAGTTCTCTTATAATAACAGTTACCAGGTCAGTATTGGGAAGGCACCATTCGAAGCATTGTATGGTAGGAGGTGTAGAACTCCTTTACATTGGAATCAACCAGGAGAAAAACAGGTGTTTGGACCAGATGTTATAAAAGAGGCAGAAGAACAGCTACAGGTTGTCCGGGAGAATATGAGAATAGCACAGTCAAGACAGAAGAGTTATGCAGATCATAGAAGAAGAGATTTATCTTTTGAAGTGGGTGATTATGTCTATCTGAAGGTGTCACCTATAAGAGGGTTCCGAAGATTTAAAGTGAAGGGCAAGTTAGCACCCAGGTATATTGGACCTTTCAAAATCCTTGCAAAGAGAGGTGAAGTAGCATATAAGCTTGAGTTGCCTGAAAATTTGTCAGCTGTGCATGATGTTTTCCATATGTCTCAATTAAAGAAGTGTTTGAGAGTTCCAGAGGAACAATTTCCAATGGAGGAATTGAATGTTCAGGAAGATTTGACTTACACAGAGCATCCAACTCATATCCTAGAGACCGTAGAAAGGGTGACCAGGAACAAGGTGATCAAAATGTGCAAAGTGAAATGGAGTCACCATACAGAGGATGAAGCAACGTGGGAGAGGGAAAATGAGTTAAAGGCACAGTATCCCGGTCTCTTTGCTAACCGACCTTAAAACTCGAGGACGAGATTCTTTAAGGGGGGTAGGTTTGTAACACTCCAAATTTAAATTTGACTTTCTGAATTTCTGTTAAACCCAAACAAAATATGCTTAAGTTGATTGATTAGTGATCATGCCATCAATTTATATAATTCTCCCTCAAGTCAAGTGCTAAAATGAATATAGGATCAACTTGTTTGAGCACACATGCCTTTACATTTATGTTCTGGATGCTAGTATACTGTTGTGTTCAAAAGACTTTTTTAAATTCTTTTATGTTTACAAGTGCAAATCTATTGTTTAAGTGCAGACAAAGCCCTGTTAATCTTTAGTTAAGCCTCTGTTAATTTTCGAGTTAGCTAATGGGCCAAATTCCTCTCCCCTCAGCCTTTTCTTCCCCTTGCACCGCAGCAGCCCAACCGGCTCGCTTCACCTTTCGGCCCAAGCCCAACTGAGCGCCCCCGCCTTCTCTCACCGCCATGTGGGGCCAGGCTGTCGGCGCAACACTCCACCGCGCGCACCCGCCCTCTGTCGCTGCCAGCCTGGGCCCACCTGTCGGCGCCGTCTCCCACCTCCAACCGCCTCCCCACTTCGCCCGGGAACGAGCTCGAGCCGAGCCGCTCCCCCACGATACCCGTCCACGCCCCCGCGCCCACGATCTCCACTCGGTCTCCTAAACCACGCCCCGCTTCCCACAGTCGGTTCCGCACCCTGCATTCACCCACGCGCACGCAGCTCTCTCTACCCGCAACGCGCAGCGCCGTCGCCCCGGAGCCGCCACCGTCCGCTGGCCCCGTCACCCACCCTCCGCCGTCCAGGTCTCCGCGGAGAGGACCGAATCGGCCTCGCAAACCTCGTGCTCCACTTCGTTTCCTAATCCCCGCTTGGAATTCATCTAACTCCGGCCGATTTCACCGCTCTGCAGTTCCGGAGCGCCATCCGTCGTCGTAGTGTTCCACCTTCGTCGTCGGCTATCTTCCGTAAAGACCATCTCGGTGAGCTTCGCCACTTCCTTGCGCACCCAACGCACCAGTTCTCGGACTCTATTTTGTACCCATCATCCCTAATCGAGCTGTGCCGCCGTCCTCGCAGTGCGCCGCCCGCCGCCGCCATTCTCCGTCGTTGCCGCCTCCCCGCCGACGAGACCACACCTCGAAGTTTCGCGTTGAGGTGAGGAGTTTCCCCGTTCAATTCCCGTCGCGAATCCCCTCCTCTGCCGGCAGGAATTGCTCGCCGCGGCTTCGCCCCGCGCCACCGCCGCGCTTCACCGCCGCACGCCATCCCCAGCCACACTAACGCCACCCGCACTGTCACTGGTGGTTCCGGCATACCGCGCTCGACGTCCCCGACCAAACTCGCGCCTCTAAACCCACTGGAGCGCCCGGGCGCCGTTGCGCCGGTGACGCATCGCCGCCCCCACGCGCCTGCGCCGCCACCCTGCTCACCGCCGTCGACCAAACCCCTTACCCGCTCTAATCTGGACCGTTCACCCTGATCCAACGGTGCACATACGTGCGTTCCGGCCAGCTCGCCGGTCAGGGCCGCTAATCTTGCTAAAGAGATCCCTGATCTTGTTAGAAATTAACCCGCAGTCCGTGTGCATTGAATCCGAGCCCCTGCTTTTACGTTTCAGCCCCTGTTTTCTTTAATTCTTTTCGCAAATCAGTCCCTATCAGGTCTTTTAGCACTGTAGACCCTCGGTTTTAACAGTTTTGGACCCGAGGTCCATCCATTTTGGCTCTGGAACCCTAGAACTTTTGAATCTATTTAAATTATGCCCCTGCAAGCTTGATTTATGCATATCTTGCTCATTTTGGTTCCAAATTAAATGATTTTTGAAACTGTTAAGCTCGTATCAGTGAGTAGAATAATTTTAAATGCTTGTTAGTCTCTGTTCATGTATTTGGTGTACTGTTTTCTATTCTTTTTGCCATGTATTGATTGCAAATTCGTGTAACGTGTAGACGAAGAGGTTGCCGGCGAACCCGAGAACGTAGTTTGGGAAGAACTCGAACGGCACTTTGAAGAAGGCAAGTGTTCCTTAGCCCATCTATGTCCCTTATTTCAGGGAAGCAAACTACAACTCTAGATCCTCTAATTAATCAGTTAAGGATGCCCCATTCCATCCCACATGGTTGTACTGTTTTCCTAGGTGGTCACTCGGCGAACCGATCCTTACGGTGAGACACTCGAGTAGAAAGACTAAAGCTCCCAAAACCAACACGAACCAACAGTCCAAGAGTTAATAATATTATCCATTTGCAAACGTGAAACATAAGTTTAGAAATTGAAGTTGAGCACTAGCCAAGCTACCACATCACAGCCCAAGGACATATCAAGACAACAGATGGCTAGTCATCTTTAGATTGTTGAGTTGTGCAGAAAAGTAAGTTTTCAATGTACCGCTAAGCATAGGCTCCTATCACAACTATCACTCCAGCCAAGACAGCATCGGTGAGCACCATCGCGTTCACCCGCCACATTTTGCTACCCATATTCCCATAGAAGTCTGTCAAGAATCCCTGA
This sequence comes from Paspalum vaginatum, assembly GCA_030272315.1. Lineage (NCBI taxonomy): Eukaryota > Viridiplantae > Streptophyta > Magnoliopsida > Poales > Poaceae > Paspalum > Paspalum vaginatum. The sequence continues at coordinate 46,070,441 of CM059013.1, read as the reverse complement.
GAGCAGCTGATGTTTGAGGAGCATTTCTGCAGTGCAGCATTGTCGTAGCAGATTGTGGTGGCGTTCTCCAAAGCCATAGGCTAGCTGATCATAGCCAAAATTTGAACATCAGAATAACCAACAAAAGTCACAGTAACAATGTTGAACAATTTATTACTATAGTCGTAGAGAACATTCTCACTTCATTATGACTTTGGCAAAAAAAGAAAAAGAAAAAGAAACGGCGACGCCTATTTTGCCCCTCCTGTTCTCTCCAAAAAAAAAGGAAGAAGGACCACGGTGCTCACCGAGCAGTCGGAGAAAGGCCGGATGTGACCGGGAAACGGGAAAGAAGCAGAGCAGGCACCCCCCAGGTCCACAGTCCACGGCAAAGTCTTGCCTCCGGGATCAATCTGCTGGCAATTAACACATGTGGGATTGTGGGTCACCGGTGAGTATACCAACAGAAGCACTGGTCCGCCGGATCGGAGACGGGGACGAAATTCATCAAAGGTCAGGAGGAACTGGGAATGTAGGAAAATATGGGACGGGAGGAAGGAGAAGGACCTCGATTGTTGGAGAGCCTCAATTGGACCGCAATACTACTCTGAGCTTTCCAAAATAAACAAACTCCGAAACATGAGCTAGCAGCTGCAGTTCCCATCTGACTAGTGACTACTCTATGGACACATTCTTCTTAATTGAGCAAGTCCACGCAGGACATATAAGCAAATGATTAACCGATCTAAGGGATGGCAGTACTAATTAATTTATTTTTTAGACTATTTGGTTGTTGGACCTGGAATGGAGCGATTCCTGGGTAGGAATATTCCATGAAAGATGCTAGACGAGCATGTTTCCAAAAAAATTTGGCTGGACATGCTCATCCCTCACGGATGATGTTTCTTTTGTCGGCCTCTCACCACCAAGCACACCGGCGAGCGGTGGCCGCGGTCAGTGGAGGGGATAGGAGAGGAGGCCGGCACCGAGTGGCCACGGTTGGCAGAGGGAAAGGGAGAGGAGGCGGCACCTAGCGGCTAGGATGGGAGAAGAGGAGGATAGTGGAGGTGGCACGGAGAAGGGAGCGGCGGGGATATTTGTATGACTGGTGGGCCTATTGATAACAGTCGTAAACGGAGTTAGAACTGCTCTTTTCTTATCCCTCCATCTCTTCAAGTAAATATAGAATAGAACCATTCTATCCTAGAGTCTAGAAATAGAGCTACTTCCATCCCACCATATCTACTAACCAAACGCTACCTTAGTCCCTCCACAATGTCCTATAAAAGCACTCCATAGCATTATAATTAATACTCCTTACCAACTATCTGGCACATTGTGGCATCAGTCCATAGCCAAGAAATAAGATCAGCTACCCATAACACTGGACGCGGCTCCGCTGACGTACTGCCCGCTGCCGTTGGCTCACTGACAGCGTGGCCCTAGGCCCACATGTAAGTGACCGGGAGCAACAGCAGCGAAGCCTCATCCCATAACACTATGGGCGGTTCACAACGAATAAATAATATATTTGCTGCACATAAACAATAAACAAATACGTCCAGTAGTAGTCCATGCACGGTGGACGAGCGAGTAGCTCGGTGGTAGCGCTGGCAGTGGCCAGGCTATCCGCCCACAGTTCGATCCCTGGCTGAGACGACCGGGTGCTGCACTGAGGGGACGGAGCCTGTGGCTCGGTAGGCGTGTTCGGAAATGCTCGGTAGCCTCATCCGTGTTAGAGCGCGCGGTCGGTACGGGTGCCCACTTGAGTTTTTAGACGACTGGCGTATTTAAAAAAAAAGTCCATGCACGCATAAAGGGTACCACAATGTACACCGGATGGATCTTTTTATGTGCTAGAGCAGCCAGTCAAGTCCTACACATTGTGAGGTTCTACCATAACTGTCTTTTTATGTGCTAGAGCAGCCAGTCAAGTCCTACACATTGTGAGGTTCTACCATAACTATGGACACCTGCTATGGAGCCCACCTTTATGGACCAGAGAGTCCAAATACGTTGGAGATGCCGTTAGCTGCTGGGGATGCATGCGTCCTGCTTACTGAAAGGAGCGAAACTTTATTATGTCTACAAACACCGAGTGAACCGATAAGATGCCAAGTTAGTTCATGGGTTAAATAAACAAGACTATATAAAATGCTAGCGACATTGATTGAACCAATAAAAAATATTCAAAGTCAATACCTGCTGATTAAAAGAAAGTCAATGCCTGGGTCAGATAAACCAACGATACCTTGTCTCCATCACCTTTCCCCCACAGATAATGACATTTGAGGAGTCACTTTCAGCGAATTTTTCGCCAAAATTGGATAGCAAAGCCAGGCAGAATTCAAAAACCAAAAGATCAGTAAATATTGACAGTACTTTGCTAATTTTGTCGGTACGCTGGCTTTTAGGAGTGGAAGTTATGTGCTTTCATGTGGAGAAAATAAAATGTTGACACTATTATGCTATATTTTGGAATAAATCACATAGTTTAATTGTAATGTTTTATTATTTTCTAGGGAAATTCCATTTTACAACCTCGAATTGGTCAAAAAGTCCAATTTTCAACCTTCTACTACGAAACTGGATAACATGCCACCCTGGAACCTGGCAAAACCGTCCGATTTTCAACCCTGAGGGTGGCGGTTTAGCTGATGTGACACGCGGAACCCAAGTGCCAGCGCATTTATTGTTCATTCTTTCACAATGACATGTGGGACACATTTTTCATACCCTTTCCACGTCATCCTTTCCCCTTCTCTCTTCTCTCTTGTCTGCTACGGATGCTCCACTGGCGAGAAGGGACACGGGGAGGAGGCCGGCGGTCGCCCTTCCCTGTCCAGTCAGTCTACTTGTCGGTCACTCGGCCTCACCCTCCCTCGCGCCCGCTCGCCTCCAGCTCCCTATGCGCTCCTCCTTAGTCCCCACTGTGCAGAGTGCCGCAGCCATGGCCACGAGCTTCCGCGAGCTAGCGCGCCGGCCGTCCCCGTGCCTCCCCGACCATGCTAGCGTGCGAATCGCGACCACAGTGTCCCTCTACCGTCCTCCTCAGTCCGCATTTGGATGCTTTCCACTGCCCCAAGCCCCCACGCCACCAAGCACCTCCGCCATGGCCTGCTTCGCCATGACGCCGCTCTCGGCCACCTCCTTCGAATCTGACGTGCGCAGCAGATCCACATCTATTCACTCTATGCTTCCCCGAAGACATCGTGTCTCTCCACTGCCTCTACCGTCCTCCACGCAGGGCGCCATACCACTGCTCCATAGTCGACCCTCACCTGTGATGTACAGCACCGGCCCTCTCCCTCGCAACAAGACCCCCACCACCAGGACCGCTGTGTCCGAGGACACATCACAGGCTAGGTCTCGAGGTGCATCGCCACCGGGTCGACCCCGTTTATCATCGTTGTGTCACGCCACCATCAATGCCTCCCTCATCCATGCCAGTGGAGAAGTGGGGCGGGGCATAGGAGGCGTGGCGAGGCCGGCAGGATGGAAAATCGGGGCGAGGCGGGGCAAGCGAGGCTAGAGGAGGAGGAGCGGCATGAGGCTAAGGCGAGCAGGTCGGAGAAGGGGGTGCAGCGCGAGGCCGACCGACTGGAGGAGCGGCACTGAGACGGGGCGAGCAGGCCAGAGGAGGAGGAGCAGCACAAGGCCGGCCGGCAGAGGAGCGGCGCGAGGCCAGACGAGCAGGCCAGAGGAGTGGTGTGAGGCCGGCCGCGGAGGAGTAGGCTATCCGGCAGTGAGGTGGCAGCGGTGGTGGCGCCGCAGGGAGGGGGACGGCGGCAATTGTGTATGAGAGAGAGGAGGTAGTGATGACATGGAGGGATAGAAGAAGTGGGGCCCACCGGTCATTGAGAGGGAAGAAAAGGTTGAGGTGCTGATGTGGACTAACTTGTGGGCCATGCGTGCCATGTGTGCAAAACCACCCTTGAAACAGCTTGCTACAGTACTCAAAGTTGTAAATCGGACTTTCTTACCGGTTCAAGGGTCTACGGTGCTTGGTTTCGTAACTACGAGGTTGGAATTCGGATGACTTGACCCGTACAAGATTGTAAAATGGATTTTCCCTACTTTCTATTATAAGTTACAACATAACTACACACATAATTCTTCAACAGTTTTTGCATCATACTACAATGGAAAACCTATTTTTGTTAGAAAATACGAAAGGATTGTTCACAAAAGCATTTGAGCTCCAACTTAACAAACTAGTCCATCAACCTCGCTCTCGCACGGGTTAGAGTTTTAGAGAATATAGATTTGATCCGTAATAATATTAAAGTTGATTGTTTTAATTCTTCTTTTGTAACGTCATTGTGGGTAATGTATATGTAAATTTAGAAATTATTTTAATTTATATTTATGGTGGCATATTGTTTAATTTATATGCAGATTTAGGGCTTATTTTAATTCATATTTTATAATAGCATGTTGAGTAATTTATATGCAAATTTAAGGGGTTATTTGAATTCGTATTTTATAATAGCATAGGTGGGTAATTTTATGAAAATTTGAAAGGTTATTTAATTAATATTTCATAATAGCATGATGAACAATTTTTATACAAATTTAGGGGATTATTTTATTTTATCTTTTATAATGTCATGATGGGTAATTTTTTAGAAACTATAATAGATCTAATGACTATTATTATTAGAGCTACATGATGCATGACGGAATGTTTCTGATTTTTTTGAGAATTTTTAGGATTTATATTTTTCTTAGAAAATAGATTTATTATTAGAGTTACGTGATGGATGATAGGATGTTAATTACATAGAAAAAAGATTTAGTGGCTATTAAGATTTCAATATGCAATCGATAATATGATGTTTCTGATTATTGTGAGAATGTTTATGATTTTATTTTTTATGTAGTCAGATCTTATGAGGATTAATAAGGAGGCTCCAATTAGTAATAGTAAGATTAGGCAGATGTTTCTGATTATTGTGAGAATTTCTATGATTTTATTTTTTATTTAGCGCATTTTATGAGGAATAATAGGAGGCTCTAAAAGCACTCCCCAATTAGTAATAGCAAGATTAGTCAAAAAATATATGTTTCATAGAAAGGTGTCTACCAGTTTTTATGGAAAACAGTTACGGGATCATTAAGTAGTGTAAATTTATAAATGGAAAAAATTGATAAAAAACCGAGAGTAAATTTGTAAATGGAAAAATCTGTCAAAAAAATTGCTTTCGTTGAGAGTTGAACTCAAAACCTTTCCACAGTGGCAGAGGTGGATAATTACTTAGAAAGTAAATTAAAAATAGAAAAATCTGGCCAAAAAAGAAAAAACTTGTGATTTTATTTTTTATTTACCGCATCTTATGAGAATTAATAGGAGGACTCCAAAAAGCAGTCTCCAACTAGTAATAGCAATATTATACACAAAATATATGTTTCATATAAATGTTTCTAGCATTTTCATTAAAAACAGTTACGGGACCATTTTGTAGTGTAAATTTATAAATGGAAAAAATTGATAAAAAATTGAGAATAAATTTGAAAATAGAAAAAATCTGCAAAAAATAAAAGAAATTTGCTTCTTTTGAGAGTTGAACTCAAAACCTTTCATAATGGCAGAGATGGATAATTACTTAAAAAATAAATTGAAAATGAAAAAATCTGCCATAAAAGAAAAAAATTGTTTTCGTTGCGATCTGAACTCAAAAACTTTTCGTAATGACAGAGGTAGGTAATTACTTAGAAAATAGATCTAATGGCTATTAATATTTTAATATGCCAATTGATGGTCGGATGTTTTTGATTTTTATAGGAATTTTTAGGATTTATCTTTTTTCTAAGCGCGCTTTCGCAATTCGTGCTCCTTTTGTAACATCTAATTAGTAATGGTAAGATAGATAAAAAAACCCGCAACGATTAAATAAGATTGAAATTAAAAAAAAGGTCACATATGGTGTACGCCGCTAAAAAAAAGAACTGGCAAATTTGAGTTAAGGTTTTAACTAGACAAAAGTTGTATAGATGATATAACATATAAAATACGTAAATGGAACCAAATTAAAAGAAATTAGCAAAAGGGGTCTATATAAATGGAAAAGCAATCTAATGTGACTGTCGATATCAAACGTAAGCAGCAGCTTCAGAAGTAGCAGTGCCGCCGGCATCGACGTCGTTGACGCCGCGAGGCCGGCTCGTAATCCCAGCATGAGTGAGCAAGGCCCAGAGGAGAGTGATGAGCTCGCCGCCCCGTGCGATGGCCTCCAAGTGACCTCTCACATTGTCCGAGGGAGAAATGTACAGGACCATCTCTGACCAAAATCCGGCCAGCAGCTTCCATGACGTCTCCTCACCTTCGACCAACTCTGCCAACTGCCTTCCGAGGATCACACCATTCTCGAGCACTTCATGCTTTGGATAGACATCTAGCAACTGCATCACCTCCTTGTACTCGGCTTCAGGTGTTAACGATCCCATGGGAGCAGTAAACCCGGCGAGGGCACACTCGGCGTCCTTCTTGACAACCTCATATAGGCTCTTGCTCCACTCATCGTCATCAGGAAGAAGATCCGGAGACCAGACCATCAAGGTATGCACAGTACCGTGACAGGTGAGTAGCGGTGATCTTGTGATTATTAGATTCTTCTCGGCCATGTTGGTATGGGTGCCTCACCTCAAGGATGCATGTAGCGATGTGCCATCTAAGTATGATGTCAGATGTGCTGTTGCTACTGCAGGCCCATAGGAACCTTCGGCCTACTAGGCTCAGGCTTAGAGATCTCCTGCCATTGCTTAATCCATGACCATTGTTGCAGCTGTTGTAGCAACCTGTCAGAGTGCGGATGATGGAGGCCTGCACCGCTTCCGGTATCTTGACGCCCCTGTCTAGATCCGGGAGACCCAGGAGACGCCTGAGAAGCATCAGTGGGGTTGTTCTTGGATGCACCACCAAGACTGAGCTCTGCCCCATCTTCTCGTCCCAATGCTTCATCAGCACCTCCCATCTGCACTGCAACAGGAGGCCAAACCATTTCCTCATGCGGAGACAACGCTGTAAAGAGGCATGGTTTATGTAGTGGTAGATGAGGGCTACTTTGGTCCAGTTTGAGCAGAAGTAGGACGCTATGTACCTCACTTCAGCAGTCACAACTAAGGCCAGAAGGAAGAATAAAGGGACATCATCAAAGAGGAATAACCCAAACTGTTTGTTCTGCTTATCTCTTATCAAGTACCTTTGGCTGCACCAGAAATCACAGCGTAGCTGATGGTTATACTTGTCCTTCCAGTTGGTTAGCCCCAGCATGATGAACATTGTGGCCAAGAGGCAGTAGATTATGCTCAAGAGTGAGGTACCGACACTCAGGAATGGCAACCAATACTTCGAATAGGAGACCGGAAGTGATGAGTAGTAGTAATCTTGCACGAATGAAAGCTCATCTGCAATCACCCTGAATACCCTTGCATGTTCGCCAGCTTTCAGCAACAAGCTCCAGAAGAATTTTGTAGTCCTCGCGGACTCAGCGGTGGAAAGATCGTACCTTGCGAAGCGGCATCGCAGCAATTTGAACAATGCAAATGATAAGCATACATCTTTTAGTTGTGGTCTTGATATAGCAGTGAGCATGCTGTCCAACTGCCAAACCTTGTCAACGGTCACTATGCTGCTAACAGTCAGTGGTATTGACTGATGCTGTTGGTGCCGAGAGATCCTTGCAGACATACCCATGAGGCTGCTTCTCCACCTTCATGCCTTCTTCTCCCATAACCAGCAGTGGAGGTGGAGGCGACGAGGACTGGTCACCATCTTGACTTGATTCTTGTAGTTGTAGCTGCTTCATGTACCCAAAGACAAGACGAGGATTGAGCTTGAATGCCAAGGACTGCCGAGCCTTCAAGTACGCATAGAATTTCAGCACAATCTTGGAGAAGATGATAGCAAAAAGCATGAGCTCAAGGTTAAATTGCCACATGTTGTGCCTAAGGGGGTCCCATGCTGGTGACACCCAAGTAAAGGGTCCAAATCCCTTGGACAAGCAGCTGGATAGGGGGCCCTTTGTTCCGGCCTTCTCTGTCACCAACCGCGACTACCACGCTGGTATTGATGACCACGATCTGAACAAGGAATGCCCATGAAACAACCGTAAACTGATGGAATCCTCCGTGGCACGTTGCTGCTGTCAAGGTTTCCAGGTTATCATCTTCACTGATGAAGTCGTTGGTGTCGGTGGCGATGGTGGAGACGACGTAGGAGATGATGGGCAAGAACAAAGTTGTGGCTCCAAGGAAGATGAAGCGCGTCAATGGGTGGTGGCGGTACCGCTGAGCGTAGGCTCCAATCACAACTATGACCCCCGCCAAGACAGCGTCGGCGAGTATCAGCATGTTCACCCGGAGCATCTTCCCACCCATGTTCTTGTAGAAGGCTGCCAGGAATCCACGAGAGCAGCTGATGTTTGAGGAACATTCCTGCAACGCGGCGTTGTTGTAGCAGATTGCGGTGGAATTCTCCCAAGACATATATATAACCTGGCTGGTTGAAACCGGCCTGATGGCAAAATTTAATTTCGACATCGTCAGATCAAGCTATGACCTATGATGTAACAGAAGAAATCATAGTACGAATGCTATAAAGAACTCCCAAACCTTATTGTCAGTTGAGACTGGCACATATATACCCAGTAAAACAAGCCCTTAAGAATATTTTGACACATTTGTAATTTTAGTTTTCGATTGCTTTGCAAGTGCACAGATTTTGGATTGGGACAACAATAAAATTGTGTAGCTTTACCTCGTTGAAAGTTTTTTTTTTCCTACTTGAAATTATTTAGAGAGGTACAAATAGTTTATCAAAGTTTCAGACAGCGAGGATCAAAATAAAGGCAATAAAACTTGCCATTACTGTCACTCTAAGAGGAAAGAACTTGACTGTCGTTATAAGGAAGGGGGCCGCCACGTGCGCGCGCGGTGCTCACCTCGCCGGCGTTGGAGAGGAAGAAGCGCCGCCGGAGATCGATCAAGCGTCCTTGTCGTCGGGGGTCGTCGTCGTCGACAAGCTCGATGATGGACCGGGAACTCGATCGTACTGCAACGCGCGCCTGGATTTTATGTGACGGCCGGCGGCACACGCACGCGAGGCGCTGCTGGCCGGTGGCAGGTGCAGTGAGAGACAGCGAGCGAGAGTGAGGAGGTGCTGCTCGATCGATCGGGTGCTCGGGGGCTGCTCTGGGAATTTGGAGTGGGAGGAAGACGCCAATGCAAGCAAGAGGGGAGCTTCGTTTTGTAGCTGTACGTGTCCGGAGCCAGTAAAGGGAGATGCGAATAACCATTCAATACAGTATACAGTATTGTAAGAATCCCAACAGGTTTTGGAGAACATCATCCAATCCACTGCACCCGACGTGGAATGGAAAGTGTGCGGCGGCACTGGCGCTAGCTGCTGCTCGAGTGCCGTCGTCGTCTTTCCTCAATTCTATCCGTTGCTCGTCAGTCGTGTCGTCTACAAGCTAGCTAGGCGATGAACTAATTAATTAACCCTTACCTTAATTCGATCGGTATTGCATGGTTATTCGCAGCCACTACTACATATCCATAACAAACACTACTGCTAATAATCGCCGGCTGGTTCAGTTTTAAACTAAAACACGGTAAATAAAAAACAGAAGAGTACTAGTGAGAAATTTTTTCCATCAACCGGATAAACAAAGGTAAATATGGTATATTGTAATATATCGCCATCTACTTTATATACCCGTGCTCTCATAGAGGTTAGATTTTTATGACGTATATATTAAAAGTTGATAGATAGCTCTTTAATAGTAGCGTAGCAGCAGTTGATAATTTAAAAGCATATATGTGTGTTTTTGTTATTTAAGTTTTTTATAACAACATATTTTTGTTGTTTAGTTTTTAGATGTACATTTTATCAGTAGTCTATTAGAGGTTATTATTTTAATTCATCTTTCATAAGGACATGGTGAGTTTAATTCATCTTTTATAATGGCATGGTGGATGCTTTATATGCAAATTAATTTACGAGGTTATTTAATTCATATTTTATAATGGCATGTTGGGAAATTTTAATGCAAATTTAAGGGTTATTTTAATTCATATTTAATAATAGTATGGTGGGTAATTTATATAAAAATCTAGGGGGTTATTTTAATAGTCTTTCATAATGGTACTGGTGGGTAATGGCTAATATTATTGAATACTCCTTGACGGAAGGCTAAATGTCTCTGATTTTTGTGAGAATTTCTAAGATTTTTTTCTAGTACGCTTCGCAATCTGTGTTCCTTTTATAATCTCTCATTAGCAGTAGCAAATAGTAAGATATATCTGAAAAACTTCAAAGCGTGCATGTGCTAATTAATAATACAAAGTGTACCCTATATATAGGGGAACGGCAGCCACAGCCCACAGCCAGTCATATATAGTAGTATATAGAATGAACAGCATGGATATATTCATATAGCGGTGTACAAGAAATGAAGAAAAGCTACATATAGCTATGTTCCTTTGTAGTACTGTGAGCGTTTTTTTTTTCCTTTACTCCATGCGTTGCACGCATCAGTATATATATGTGTGTGTGCGCGCGCTTTGAAAGGGTCGATGATTGATTATTACTTGTTCGTTCGCTGATATCTGATGGCTGAGAATATGTTCCTTCCTTGACGCAGCATGCAGACACTGCGTAATAATGCATGCATAGGCATAAGCATATATGATATAATGCGTGATGAGCTGCATGCATGAAAAGAAAAAAAGAAAAGCTACCTTCAATTCCCTAGGCTGCTTGATTACTTTTATTACTCGATCGGCCAACGTTGCTAATATACGATCCTATAATCTCGATCTTGGTTTGCCTGTAATCATCGTATCGATCGATCGCTCTTGGTCGCTTACATGCATGTTGCTTTCACTTTGGTTACTCTAATGATGATGTTGATCTCCGTCCTCGATGATCCGTATATATGAAACGAACAGTATAAAATGACCTTTTAGGCTCCCACCACCACCATAATGTGCTGTGCTTTTCACTGCGAGAGTGCGTGCATACATATATATATATATCCTTCACGTACAGCACACCCTTTAATTAGCCTCTATCTGCATCGTCATCCGCTGTCAAATAATAATACCACCATTTGATGATACGACGACTGACTTAATTCTATTAGCACTGATGATCTGTAGCGTAATCATCACTTGGTCACCTAACCCCATGCGATACTTATTACCAGCAGCATATCGATCGTGAGTTGGTGACCATATATATGCCTTTAGCTTGGTGATAATTGTAGTAGTGGATTTGGAATATGTTCCTCGTGCAAGTGGGCCGGCCGCGACTGTTTGGACTTTACGACTTGACGAGCGAGGTTCGCTGTATTGGCCCGTCAACGACGTCGATGGGCAGAGAACTGAAGGAGGGTAGGCCCACTCCATACGTACAGCGTCTTCTCACACACAGCCTGAGAAAAACAAAGACTCGCATCGCATCGATCGGCCTATGAATTGATTGATTTTCATAATAGTGACCACAGGATGCCAATAATAACGGTGGGTACCTTCAGCCCCTGCACATGGCGACATTTTAGGTCAAGCCAGCGGTTCCTGCAAACTTAAATAGGCAGAAAAAAAAAGTTAGAATAGTGATGGGAAGAGGACGGAGGATCGTGCATGTAAATTTTCTTTATTTTCTAGGTATAGTAGCATCTTAAAAATGACCCTTCACGGAGACCTGTTTGGAATCCCAAGCACATACAGGTATCGGCACTCCTATACCTAGAGCAGGCTAGGGCAGGCTAGCAGGCGTTTGACGCAGCGCACGCTGGTAGCTGCCTGCACTGCACCACGCAATTTACGAAGATCCCGCCAGGCCACCACGGACGGAGGGCAGGCAGACGCTGCATGCATGCATGGCCATGGGACATACCATCTCGCAACCCAAGCAAGCAAAGGGAAGCGGCCTCTCGTCCCAGTCCCAAACCCAATGCCCTTTCCAGCTCCATCGGACGCCGTGCCGTCCGTCCCCGCCATTCCTGCAGCTGACGGCATTCAAATCAATCGCGTCCCATATCCAGATTCCACCACCAGAGACGTTCGGATCGAGCGAGCAAGAACACAAATGCAATTCATAGCGCACAGCAGCACTACTAACAGCTTCTAGTAGACTTCAAAATGCACCTAGGACCACCACAGGGAAATTGCAAGCAAACAAACAAACAAAAAAGATCACGAGCTCTCTCCAGTCCTCGGCCTCACGCCGCCGCCGAGGAGGACAGCTCCCTGCACGAGAAGAGCCGGCACGCGTCCACGCTGAGGTCCACGGCGGCCGCGAGCGCCACGAACGCGGCGGCGTCCTCGGCGCACCCCACGTGCGCCCCGCCACGCCCACCTCCACGGTGGGCCGCCCCTCGCCCTGCACGTCCGCCGCCATCACGAAGCCCCCGGAGGGCTCCAGGTCGATGGCGAAGCGGCCGCCCCTGGACGCGCTGACGGCGGACTCGGCCGCCACGCACGCGCCCGTGAGCTCGAAGCGGTAGGCGAGGAGGTCGCGGTCGCGCCAGCACTCGAGCCGGCCCCAGGGCGTCCAGGCGCCGTCCGCGGGGCGCGGGCGGAGGAGGAGCCAGGCGCCCGGGTTGGACCGCCCCACGCGGTCCGTGCCCGGGGACGCCACGAACGGCGTCACCATGGACGCCAGAGCCACGGGCGACCCCGACAGGCCGTGCACCGTCACGGACCACCCCTTGCGGCACTGCCCCCTGCTCCGGCTCGCGTCGCGCGCCGACCCGAGCCGCGCGAGCCATCCCGCCCCGCACCTGCACCACCAGCGGGCTGCGCTCCGGCTCGCCCTCGAACTGGAACACGAAGCGCGGGTCCGGGTCCGCGCGCACCGACACGAGGGCGCCCGACCGGCGGAGGTCCAGCGGGAGGGCCACCTTGCCCAGCAGCCGCGCGCGCTTCTTCGCCCCTGCCCCTCCCCCGCCGCCGCAGCGGGCCACGTACACGGCCACCTTGAGGCGCGCGGCGCGGCGGGGCCTGAAGGCGCTGAGGAGGGGCCCGGCGGCGGCGGCGCGGTCGAGGTCGGGCTCGGAGAGGTGGAACGCGGGGGCGGGGGCGACGCCGGCGGCGGCATCTTCAGCGCCAGGCTGCCCACCAGCACCCGCACGAACGGGCACGGGTCCATGCTCGGGCGCACAATGCGGTGATAGTTGCAGCAGGTTCCTCTTCTTCTTCTTCGTCGGCGGCGGCGGCGGCTGGTGCGGGGTGGGCGGAGAGGGGGATGGAAAAAGGAAAAGGGACGTGGGGTGGGGTGGCAGGCTGGCGAGCGAGCTGGAGTGTTGAAGAAATGGCGACGGGGAAGGAGCGGCGGCGAGGGATCATAGGCGGCGGACACGTGGGGTCAGACAGCGTGGAAGCGTGCGTGCGGAGGCGCGAGCCCCGCGCCGCGGCCGCCGCAGCGGCCCAGCCCAGGGTGGGCCGTGTCGGTCATGAATAAGAGTGCACCGGCCCACCTATCAAATAGTATTTTGTTTTCGTTGTTCTCTCACTCCTGCACCATCTGGCTATTTGCCAACGTATTTGTTGGACGCGGGGCGTATTTTCTGACGCTTAACAACATACGCGTTGTACGTGGGCCTGACCTTTTTTTACCCGAAACCCAACCTGGCCAGTGGGTCATAGCCAATGCTTTTGATAGCGCTGGTTGTCCTAAAACCATTTCCAAGTTTATAACACTCATTTCCATGCAAACGTTTACATTTACACACTTCAAACCAAACATGCCCCTGCCTATGTTTCAGCAGCTATTACGGATGGGCCTAGTTATATGGAGAGTTTACTCTCTATTGTTTAATACTTTTAGAGAAGTATTCCTCATCAATCAACTGAAATTTTGCTTACCATCAGTCGATCGACGCAGAAGGGTAAGAAGGGGAAGCAGAGCTCGCCGGGGAAGGAGTTCGCCCACGCTCGCGTGCCGTCACCGGGGAAGAGCCCATCGTCGTCGTGCGTTGCTGCCATCTCGTGGCGCTGTCGTCGCCAGTGGCGACTAGGGTTAGGGGTTCGCTGGCGGGATCCTTCTTTTCCATATCCGGCTTTAGAGGGGAGGGCCGGGGGCGGGTGGTGGGCCCGGCGGTGGCCGGCGAAGAGACCGGTCGCTGCCGGTCGGGCGAGGCAGGACGACGGTTGGGCCCGGGCGGAGGTGGGGTGAGGAGGCCCCTAGGTTAATGAAGGGGGTGGCGGCACGACGGCGACGATGGTTGGTGGGCGAAGTGGCGAGGAGGTGGGAGCCGCCGGCCACGGGCGACGAAAGTGGAGGCCGCAGTTCGGGAGGCGGCAGGCGCGGCGGGGGAGGGAGGCGGCAGCGATTTTAGTGTCGCTGTCACTGGGGGAGGAAGGTAGGGTTGGGGGGTAAGAAGGGGGGAGATGCAGATAAAATAGGGATGGTGGTTTAAACCGTTGGATGTAGATCCAAAGGACAATATTTGTGACTGATGGGGAAAAAATCAACCACCTAATAAGGAGACACACCCATACCTTTATCGCTTCTTATACGTCGAATTGTAGGAGATTCTAAGGATTAAGCCCACGCTACCATAGTGCCTATAGACAAAAGTTTATACGCAACAATATCAATATGAGCTTACGCCAAAAAAAAAAAACAAGCAATGAGTAGATATACTTCGACGATGCTACTCCATCCATAATTCATGTCGCCGCCCTCTTACCGTCTGATTGGTTGCTTGCACTGCCTCGTCTAGACTTGCAGCGTGTATTGACCTAGCCTAGCACACACGTTTGGTTGCCTGCATGTGGGAGGTGGTGGGGACTGCATGCATGCATGGGTGCAGGACATGGCATTTTGGAGGGCTTTTTGCTGCATGCGCAAGAACATCGGGCGAGGTACGTATCTTGCGAACCGGACTTGTGTGAGCCATGTGCTGTCCACCCACCCAACCAATCAAACAATTAGGGCGTTTGCATCGGCGCATATATACAGAGACATGTAAGATGTAGACGCAAAAAAAGTTCAAACACTCCCATGTTCAGCATGGGATATAGGATTGCTTGTTACATAGGAAGTGTACGAGTTGCGGAGCTCGTCACTTCTTCCCTGGTTAGCGACATTATCTCTTTTCGCACCTAATACATTACATTATCATATAGCTATTTTGGACAACAATTGGAGACACTTTTACTGGCACCGTTTTCAGTCGAGACTTGGTTTGGTGTGAGGGACGTATATGCACATAGACCTTCACGACCGCATGGGACCGGTTCGGGCGCTCGTGATGCATAGTAATATGCATTGCTCCAATCTCCTCGGAACGTAAAACATTCTAATAAATTTTACTACCAGCCAGTTGAATTCGATCTATATTCTGCGATGCCGCGCAAGTCGTGGCGCCATTGGGTCGACCCACGGGCTGCCGGGTCGGCGGATGGGCAGGCGCGGGCTAGCTAGGATTTCACATGGGCTGCATCAAAGATATTTCTGTGGAGGAAGACGCGGAGCGGGGTTCGGGCCATGTTTCTTTGAGTCGGGTCTGAAGAAAGTACGAACACGCGTAGGTCTCCTCGTACAAACAAAAGCCCAACCAACGAATTGAAAAAAAAAAAAGAGCGGGTGGCGGGTGCGCCTCGCCTCGCCACCCGACGACCCGATCCGACCCGTCTCGCTCATATCATCATCTGCCTCTCTCCCCTGATTCATTCGCAAAGCTCCCTCCCCCATCCCTGGCGGCGCATCTGGATTGTGGAGGGCGGCGGGCACGCACGACGCCGTGCAGCACCGGCGAGGCAGCCGCGCCGGACGGCCTCCCTCTTCTCGGTCCGCAGGGGAGGCAAGGCAGGCGCCCTCATCTCCCTCCCGCACGAATCGGAGGGGGGAGCCCCCGCGCCCTCCTCTCGCCCTGTCGTCCTAGGGTAGCCCGGGCCTCTCCTGCACGCATCGGAGGGGGGGAGCCCCCCGGCCCGGCGCCGCGCGCCATACTATCTCATCGGCCGCTCTTCGCGCCTGCGCCCTCCGCCCTCCTCGCGCCCGCCGGATCCCCGCTTCCTTTGCGTAAGGCAAGCTAACCCTAGCACTGTGACTGTGTGTACGATTCCGTTCGCACGTTGCTTCACCCCGGGTGTCAGGGATTTGCCACTAGGATCCATGGATTTGTGCTCAAGCCATATTAGTCTGGTCAGTAAACGGCAGGCTTCTAAATACTGCGCTTAGGCCATGCATCACCAGTACAGCAAGGGAGGTCTAGCAAGACATATATCCGAAACATCACAGTAGGTGTTGCATGAGTGTATGACTAGACATTTTGGGTGCTTGGGAATGACTGGTTGGTGCCGTGGCTACCTCTTGTGTCTGCCCAGCAGAAAAGGGTCTCAGCACGTTACGTTGGAGGCTCTTCATTTTTACCGCAATAGCTTTCTGATCTGCTTTTACTGCTTAGTGCTTGACTCTTGCAATAGATCGCCATCCTATTTATTTCAGTATGCTTGTGTTATCTAAATAAGGAAAGGGAGCCTTGGCGCAGCGATAAATCTGCCCCCTTGTGACCTCCAAGAGGTCACGGGTTCGAGTCGTGGAAACAGCCTCTTGCAGAAATGCATGGAACCGCTACGTACTATAGACCCCAAGTAGGTACGACCCTTCCCTGGGCCCCACGCAAGCGGGGGCACGTGCACCGGGCTGCACTGACCTTTTCTTTTTGTTACGTAAATAAGGTTGAGCTGCTCCATCGCCTATGGGTATGGGGCATGGCGCTGCATTATATCATTATTTGCTCTGCATGCTTGTAATACGTTTTGCTACTAGTTCTCTCCAGAGCCCTATAACAACCTATGCATACTTGGTCAAAGAAACGGATGCCTTTTGAATTTGGTACTTGCATTATTATAGAGGCAGCAATACCGTGGATGGTTAGGCTACAAAGTCCTAATATGGATTCTCAGTAATCCCCTTTTTATTCTTTTTTGAACATATCATTTGGTAAACATATCATGGGACATGCCAGTTGCGGTTTATGGCTCTAAATCTCGTTAGTACAGGACACCATGGAGAGTACCTCAGATGTGCAAATGGAACATTGTGCTGAAGATTCCGAGACTACAATCGAGATCAAAATCAAGACTTTGGATTCTCAGACATATAATTTACGTGTCAATAAATGTGTAAGTTGATAATTCATACACCCTCTGTCCACAAAAATAAGGACTTGTAGGATTTTTAAGGACAACTTAAGCAGCCGTGGGAAAAGACACATACGCCCCTCAATTGAGCACCTAAATCACATGATGTAGTTAAGTTCTGCCTATCCAGGCAAACTGATGCCATAAATGAGTAAATGACAGGGTTAAATCGTGCCTCTTCAGGTAGATTCAGCCACAAGTCCTTGAATTTGCTCTACTTTCACTTTCATATCAGGAATGTGTTTAATCATTTTCATGAGCTAACATGTTTGTCTGAGGCCATTTCTTATCGTGTCAAAACATTTTGAGGTTATGTTCATGAACAATGATGGGTTTAGGGTTTAGGCTTCTCTGCTCTCCCGCCATATATTTTGTTGGAGAGTAATAGAATTTTTTTGTATCTGCAACTTCCAAACTAGAGTTCAAATATTGTTTTATGTCGTTTTTTGTTTGTCAATGCTCGGCACATGTTAATCAATTGTCCCATTTACAGGTGCCAGTTCCTCTGTTAAAGGAAAAAATTGCTACTGTAACTGGAATATTGTCTGAACAGCAACGCTTGATTTGTCGTGGGAGAGTGTTAAAGGATGATGAACTCTTGTCCGCTTATCGTATCCTTATCCACTTAACTTGCATTCTTTTATTCTATTTTTTCTGTTTGTCTTGGGAGATTTTATCACTCCATCCAGAGAGACAATGGCCTAAGTATTAATTTGGTAGGTGACATCAAGCGCTGTAGATGCTGTTATATTTCTTGAAATTTCCTGATTATCCATGTTAGGAATTTAGTTACCACTTTGACATAAGACCTGCTTCTTCATTTTTTTTTCACATCTTCTATTTTCAATCATCCGGTCTCTTTAAGTTTCAAATATTCCCTCCAATCCAAAATATAACTGTTTCATGATTTTTGCCAGTTAACTTTTTGGCTTTATTATCCTCAACAAAGAAGTATTTAGATTGACAACATAGGATTTATGTTACTAACTTCATCCGAAAAATGTCTTATAATATATATTCCTGTTTGATATATCATATAGTGTCATGTTCTAACGATCAGAGGGAACCTATGGTGCATGCTGATTAGATTGTTGGGAATATATGATGTTATTGGGATATTGTTAAAGTTTAAACTCTAAAGTAAATGCATTTTCTTTTCAATCCACTTATTCCCCTAATATGTGAGATGGCATGTACCGAAGTGATGGATTCATGGTGCAAATAGATTGGATACAATCGAGTAGTGGCCCAGCCACATTTATATTTGTGTTTGTAAAGAGATAATTCAGGATCTGAATATCCTGAAATATGATTTCAAGCAAATATGAATATGAAAAATGAAATATCCCATAGTGCAGTTGAAACGCAGAATACTTTGGTTATACATATTACACTTTATACTGTCATCAGCACGCTTAATCTTGTTTATTTTACACCTAAAGGAACATGACTTTGCTGTAAATTAAAATATTTTATCTAATTAGGCATATAATATATAAACTAAATTCCTTGCTTTGTCACATGGATATGTAGTTTGGATGAAATAGCATTAGGATGGAAAAAGTTCATACCATATTGAGTTATTGGCATCCATGTTTTCAGCCATTTGAATTTTATTCGAAATAGAGAAAAAATGGTTGTCGGAAGGGAAAATCTTAACATTTTTCATTTTTTCTTATCCTCTTGATTGCATGATAAGAAATACTGATAATTTCCAAATTTGTGCTGAGTTTCTGTATATTGAGTATGTGATCAATTTTTAGTTACTAGGAGTAGTTTACCCATGTCTTTTATGATTTATCCAATATGTTGCTTTTCCTTAATTACAATTTTAGACGTTGAAGATGGCCATACATTGCATCTTGTTGTTAGACAAGCAGGCCAGTCGGCTACGCTGGGAAATGGAGGAACTGAAGGTTTGTAAACTTAAGAACTGTAAAATTTATGTGAGCTTTTGCTAACCAGTTAAAATTTATCTAAATTGAGGAAAACATCTTCTAATATTTAAATTCTTGAATATCGCTTTCAAAGGATAATGTTCAATATTTGTAGAGGTACTGTTCCGGTAAACCAGTTGAATTATGTTGTTACCATGGTTTGCTAACGTCATCAGGATTTTCACCTGTCTCTCTTGTTTTATTCACATGCTAATGCTATATCAGTGTTTTGGTGGCTTACATAGTTATAGTTACATCCTTTGACAAATGTTTTGGTTGACATGGCATGGCCATCAAGTTCTAGCGTTCTGGTATTCCACAGGAATCAATGACACATCCCCTTCAGTTGGAACAATTTAGCATGTGGCAGCAGTATTTGCCTCAACACATTTTTAGTTTTTGTGTTCATCAGCTATTAGTTATGTACTCCTAGTACTCCCAAATACCCGAAATACTATTGCTGCGTCTATTTTCATCTAGGAGCACACGGTTTAATAAATGTTTCATGTACTAACAGTGTTGCCTTCAACTTTCTTATTAAAAGGTTTGCTATTCTGTTCATGCTTATTGATTTACTTTCCCAATATGTAAAACTTGCATTTCGTTTTCACCTAATAGAGGCCAATGAAGTTGCTATGGTACTAAAATAGTATTATATTTGACTGTTATCTGGGATGTACCTAATTTCATCCTTTGTGTTCAAGATCTTCCGTATCTATGTTTTAGTATGGGCTAGTGACTTAATATTTTTGCATAAGCAGTCAAGCATGTTCCCTCACTATATGGCTATTAGTAGACTCTCGGGCACAACCTCACTTTGGATCTGAACTAAATTATTTGCTATTCAAAGGGCATATCTCTGATGATCCAATTTTTGTTGGTCTTCTTTCAAATAATGCCTGTAACATGTCTGGTCTGGACATTTCTAACAGAATAGCATATTAGTGGGCACAACCTCACTTTGGATCTGAACTAAATTATTTGCTACTCAAAGGACATATCTCTGATGATCCAATTTTTGTTGGTCTCCTTTCAAATAATGCCTGTAACATGTCTGTTCTGGACATTTCTAACAGAATAGCATATTAGTGTAACATTTCCACGTTATCTTAGAACTATCCCATGTTCCCTCCTGGGTACTAATTTCTATGCACTGTAAATGGTTACAATTTTACAGCTAACGCATCAAATTCTGGCCGTCGTCGTGGTCCCACAGTGGCAAGAAGTGTTGTACTTGAAGCTGTTAATGTGGATTCTGGGAGCAGGTGAACTCCCAACTTTTGTTGCCCAGGTGATAGTAAATTCCTACACGCATTGAGACTTTCTATCCAACCCTTCTTTTGCTGAAGAACCTGTAAGTTTGACATAGCTTAATTATGTTCAATTTTTGTCTTATTCTTTTGATAGATTCTCCAGAGTGTGCTTGGAGCTATCAGTGCACAATCTTCGGTAATCTAGTGATTTTAAAAGTGATTTAGATTATTTAGATGGAAACCAGAGTACTTATTTGAAAATTGAAATATACTTCTCTGATGCTAGGGTGCACCAGCATCTTCTGACACCAGACCTTCAGTGCCTACACAATCCATCCCAAATACTGTAAGGGTTGAACTTGACCAACGACAAGCACCTCCGCTTTTCCAGTCTGAGCCATCACATGTGTCATCACAACCAAATGTAAATATTCGTTTGATTGATGTCACATGCTCACTTTGATTCCAAAATATCTGGATATATTTAACTCATGTTCCTTTGTTGCAGGTCATCCCAGATGCCTTGACAACTATGTCTCAGTACATTGAATTTATGAGAGACTCATTTAGGAGGGAAGGCTTTAATCATAATGGTCTGACTTTGTTCTTCTGTGAGCTGTTATGAATAGAATTTTGTATTCGTTATGAGGGCTCTAGGCCCGAACATTTACATGAAACATGTACACATCAAATATGCACCAAAACCCATATAATGGGTAAAATACATAGGGTACATATACATCTAGCATGAGCTACATCCGTTATGTAGTCTACTTAAGATTTTCCTCCATGTCTCATTTTCTACAGGACAGACAGAAGATAATGTGGAGAACAGAACTGCAGGAAGTACTAGCGTTGATGGCACTCAACATCAGGAAAGCCAGCCTGAATCAGCATCTGTACTTGGGTTTCGTACTGCATCAATGCTAGCCGAAGCTATGCAATCTACTAGGCAAATTCTTGTTGATCAAGCTGGTGCATTGCTATCTGTAAGTTGCATCTTTCAAAGTCTTGGTGGTACCATCCAGTTGATGCTTAGTTGATATTCTTCTCTTCATTGTTACCAAGCTGAGGATATTGTGCATTACTTCATCTGTATTCTTACTGATGATAAACCTCATATATTTCTGATAGTAAACATCTAAAAATAACAATTTGCTATTTTTTGTAGTAAATATTCCCTTTTAATCTGTATAAGTACGGTACTGCAAAATTTGTGTTCGGTGGATCCATGGACCCTTAGTTGTCACTATATTAAACCCAGTCACTAATATAGTTGGATCAAATCAGATGCTCTACAGCGGTATCCAATCTCCCCAGAATCCCCTCGTTAGTACACAGTTTTGTGTACCATGAAATAACTTATTGAAGTAATCTACAGCTTCCTTGTCAATTAGAAATGGAACAATTTTGTGTACTTTAGTTAATTCTTTTAGAATGTCTTTCATTGTATGTTTGGTCAGTTTTATTATTTTATCAAGGAGACATTGAAGTACTGATCATGAATCTTTGTGGGTGCTTTCATTTGATTATCAGTAATCTGTTCATTCAGTCAGAAACTGAATGTGGCATCCAAATGTGCTTTTATTTTGGTAATGAGTAATCTATTCGTTCAGTCAGAAAATTGAATGTGGCATCCAAATGTGTCGATTCCTTCTTTGACATACCGTAGTGCTTCGTTAGGAATAAACTTCATGCATGCCTCATATTTTTATATTTGAAATTTGTTACATCCATTTTATTCTCTGCTTATAAATTCCTGTCATTCTCAATTGAACATCACTGAATTGTACCATAAAGCTAACACCCTGTTAAATCGATCCAGCAACACTCAGCTCAGTTGGGAGATCTTCAGAATTTAACTGATCCTGCATCACGAAGGGACCTTCAAAGTAGTTCAATTCGCTTCGGTTCTCTCCTTCATGATCTCGGTTCTTTGCTTCTTGAACTTGGCCGCACCACAATGCTGCTGCGTATAAATCCTGCATCTGTATGTTTTTGTAACAACTTGTTGATGTTATTTCTGGTTGGGAATTAGTTTGTACTTTTGTATTGATTTATTTTACCTTCTTTTCAGTCAGGAGCGGTTGTAAACTCTGGCCCAGCTCTTTATATATCTCCATCAGGGCCAAATCCTCTTATGGTTCAAGTGAGTTTTTTTTTTTAAAATAATTTTAGGATTCACTGATACATTGCCCTGTTTGCCTGTGTGCTAACTTATTTTGTTCAGCCTGTTCCATTTTTTCCAGGAAGGAACGTCCAAATGGGCACATTATTTTCTAGTCTTAGTTCACAAGGGTCTGTTCTACACCCAAGAGATGTTGATGCCAATGTCCGTACAAGTGAGTAATGTTGTTATCATCCGTCCTTTAAATTTTCGGCCTGGGATGCCATAACCTTGGAGCAGGCATCACTCTTCTTTGACTGAGTTTAAATAAAAATTGGTCACATCACGTCTAATTTTAAGTATGCTCAACTCTTCCATACGGTTGTGCTGCCTGTATTTTTAGGAGTAGCCTCAATCTGGGTCGTGAATTTTGGATTCAGTATCTAAACTAGGACTGATAGAATTATTTTCATCTATAGCATTTGAGATGAACTCATATATACCACCAGCCGGTGTCAATGACATGTAGGAACAAACCTCACATGTCATTGAAAATCACCAAATAAATAATTACGAGAAGAGTGTGCCTGCCGATAGAACGTGTGGATTTTACAATCCCTAGCAGCTGGTTGAAATAAGTGGTGATGCGAGGTTAAATAATGTATCTTGAATGATCTCAATATGAGATCATCTTTAGCATACTTTATAAACCAGAACATTTTGTTTTATTTTCCCCTAAAAAGGTATAAGTTCGTTTGAGAAAAAAAGATGACTGTGTTGATTGAAAATTAGCCAGTAGATTTCCTGTAAGAGATAACATTTATCCTGTTCTTACTTCAGTTATGGCAGTTAAATGAATTCTTTTTTGTTGTTAGGTGGGTCTGTGCCTGCAGCCAGTACTAACCCCAGTGAGCTGGCTGGCACACAAGCACATCAACGTGTGCATAGCACAGGAGATGCTTCGCATGCAAATATTGGTGAAGTATTTGCAGGGGTTGCAGGTGGCACTCCTTTTTCTGTTGAGTCTGGAGTTAGACTATTGCCACTTAGAACAGTGGTTGCTGCTATGCCTGCTGGCATTGGTCTTGCTCCATCAGGGTCTTCTAGTGGCGTTGGTATTATCTATCCACTTGTAGGCAGAGTTCGACAAAGAGCCAATGCTAATGGTAGTGATGACCGGAATGGTGAATCTCCAAATGAACCTGCTCGTAGTAGCACCCATCCTAATCAGCAACCAATTCCTCAGTCATCTCAGGCTCATGAAGCAGGTGAGTTTTCCTCACTTCCATCTTTTACTATTGTTCTGATGTGTTGCGGTTATCCAATAAACCAAACATTTCTACTAGGGGTACAATAGGGTTGGACAGCTCCTGGTCTAGCTGATTCTGTATATCATATGGCAGTGATTTGTATACTTAGTAGGCTGATCGGCTTACGATATGCTTTAGATTTTCTTTTGAAATAAACTTTCCATTATTAACTGACAACTCGAGTCAAATTGCTGGCCGCCATTACATTGGCAATCTGGCCCATGATCCTGCCATATAGCATGGGATCATGCGACAATGTGCTTCCTCCTAAGGCAGCTAAGGACTCCACTACAAAATCACAAATGTGAGGAACAGCCAAACATGAGAGAAATCAGATACAATTAGGCCCGATTTGGGACTCTGGATAGCTGCTCATCTCATTTAATATTATCCAAGTACTCAAGCAAAGTGCCGAGACAGTGCCATAGTCCTTATGAAATATGATATTCCATTCCTTTCATTTTTAAAATTCGAATAACTTGTGCTGTATACACTGTTCGCCTAAACGGTCGTTTAGTCCCGTTTAAACACCGTTTAAACGCTAAACAGTAGTAGACAGTTTTCTGTTTAATTGGTCATTTACACCATTTAAATGGTCAGTTTAGCATCGAATAATGGCTAAACGGTAGGTGACCGACTGTTTACCATTTAGCGTTTAGGCTAACACTGGCCGTATATGGTTCACTTGCTGATCTAAAGAAACAAAAGGCTTTGTTGTATTATGCTGTTCTAGATCATCAATTGATTCCTTCGACAGGTAACCTGGGAGCTCCAACTGCTGCCAGCGTGGAAAATGGTTCCGAGACCTCACCTGGGCAGCAGGATGGCCTAGTCACTCTCTCTCAGATAATGGACTTTCTTGGATCAATGCTCCCTGGGGAAATTGTACGAGGAAATAGCTCGAGTCAGCAAGTACCAATGGCTTCCGGTGAGCAGCTATATGGTAGAAGTCATGCCACCCCACAAGTTTCAGGAGCCAGTGAGGAGGCGTTACGCTTTGCTAGCATGGTCAGACAAATTATGCCATTTATCTCCCAAGTTGAAGTACAGAATCAAAGTGCGCGACCAGAAAGTAGCAGTGCACCTGCACAGGCAAGTGCATCTTCTGCTTTTGCATGTTCTTATTATGTTTGCTAAACATTTTATCTCTTTGTCCATCTGTAACATTAGCACTGGATTCAGGCTGCACCTGGGAGCACAAACAGAGCAAGGGATGGCCCAAGCGATTCTACAAGTCCCCATCAACATAACCGCGACCAAATTGATGAGCCTAATTCTAAAAGACAAAGGTGTGACACTGACTTGTTAATCTAAATCAACTATGGATTCTTTTCTTGGACCTATTTGTTTGACCTTTGAACTTATAGTTTATGTATGAGAATGGTACCCCCTAAATGGTGTTTGAGCCTTTCTTTAGTGATCTAACCAGTAGAAAACAAATGCCGCCTCTGCAACATAGCAATACTATTGCAACTTTCTGGCTGTGTACTTATCTATATTGATCCAAAATTGAGCTTATGATCAAGTTGGATAATTGTTGCAGTGCATCATATTGTTTAGAGCCTGGAGTCAGTTGATATTTGCGGACTAATCATTTTACCTCTGAATATTTTTACAGAACTAGTGACTGATTAAAATCTGCATGTGAGAGAATCTTGGCAGTTCTTGCTTACCCAGTGGATTTATGAACGAGAGTTTGAGGTAAATGGTGACAGTATTTGAGGCAAATGGATCTAGTTGTAGTATACTAGTTGGCAATCAGCATTGGGCACACTAGACGAGGCTGCTCCTATGCTTTCATTTTTCGCATCTTACAAACAGTTACTTTTGAGTGCACAAGAGCCATGCATGACGGCATCCAATCTCCATATCTGTACAAGTTCAATTTATTTGGGCTGGAATTGTTTGTGACGAATAAAGCCTTCGCTTCTCATGCGGAGTACTTTCGCAATCAATAATATCGGTATGAAAAATGTATAGCTTAAGTTTGTATGGTTTATTGTAACAGTTCTTGTTTGTTTTGGCCCCGTTCACAATTCATCGCAACGCTGTTGGAGTGCAGAAGACACGCTTTGCTTATCTTGAGTTAATCAGCCTTTGCTTGTGGTAAGCGTAATGACATTGTCAAATGATGGTGACTCCGGCCGTCGTGACTTGTAAGGGCTTTGAACGAAATCCCTAGCAACTTGAGGAGAAACTCAGATTGGACAGTGACAGTACTTGCGCAGATGATCACAACAGCACTATTAGGTATTCTCAACATTTGGGATCCAGTTTTCCTAGTTTCTTTGGCAATAGTGCTACACCTGAAACACTAGTATTTTCCAGTTCCTGCGTATAAACTAAAATTAGCTATCCAACTGTTAGCTGGCAACCTAGTGCCAATAGTTAATATATTAGCTAATAGGTGTTTAGATTGATGAATGTTTTGAATGCCACACACCAACGAAAAAGAAATTCTAGCTAGTAAGGTTGAGGGTATAATTGTTTACAGAGAGAATTCTTTTTTTGGCTCTAAATAAAACATTGGTTCCTTCTTTGGTTGGTTCTAGAAAATAAAATTTTTCATATTCGGCCAGAAATATTTTTTTCAGGTTCTTTTTTCAACACTTCTGTGAAGTCTGTTAGCTTCACCGTTTACCTCTTGGTATAAAATGTCACATTTGCCCTTCTCACGGAGTAATCTCTCCTCAGCGGTGTGTTGCTTCCTGCAGGCCACCGGGGCCACTGGGCCTGCTGCCTCCGGTTAGCTGACCGCACGTGCCTCCGGCGAGCTTGCCGTGGGCTTGGCCAAGCTAGCCGTGGGCTGCCGCGTGCCACGGGCCCGTGGCCATGGCCACCGTGGCCGCCGCGCGTGCTGCCGGTCTAACCGCCACACTGGACGCCGGCACTGTGGGCTAGGGGCAAAAGTGTCTTTGCAGCCAACTATGTTTAATTCAGCTATTTGGTAGCAGCCAAACGGAGCCTTAGTGGTGTGGATGATGTTTGTGTTTGCAATGGCGCTCGTGAGGTTTCGGTTTACAATTTATGAGAGATAGTAGAGAGTTCCTAATAGAGATTATAAGGTTTAAAAATCGGTACGTCTTATTTCCGCCCCATGAAGAATGTCAACCAAGCATTTGCAAATTTTGTAAAAAAGTCTACATAACCCCATAACATTTGCACATGTGTCTACTTCACACCTCCATCTTTAAAACCGGATTTTGATTCCCTAAAATATGCAAAATTAGGCAAATAAAATAACCCAC
The DNA here is from genome assembly GCA_030272315.1 of Paspalum vaginatum. NCBI lineage: Eukaryota > Viridiplantae > Streptophyta > Magnoliopsida > Poales > Poaceae > Paspalum > Paspalum vaginatum. Next base: position 46,043,447 of record CM059013.1, on the reverse strand, counting down.
TGAGTGGTTTTGCGGAAACCCCTCACAATTACAAGATAATCTACATCATCCCCTAACATATACACGGTAATTAAGTGTAGATTGTTTCCTAGTTTTGATGACATGGCATATTGAGGGCCACCTCAGCATCTCATATCGCGCGCCTCGATGCATGCCCATGCTTGGTCACCACCCCTGCCTCACCTACAACCGGGGGATGGGGGTGGGTGGGTAGGTGTGAGGCAGGGGAAGAGGTTGTGATTGGTGAGGCAAGCATGCATCGAGGCATGAGGTGGTCCTGACAATTTGCACTAAATGTGTAATGTCATCAAAAGTAAGAAAAAATCTGCACCTAAGGATGACGTAGACTACTCTGTATATGTCAAGGGATTATACAGACTTTTTTCTCAAAACTATTCACCAAAGCCACCCAGAGGTTATTTGATTGGTTTTATATAGTTTAGGGTGTTAAAAATCTGATTTCGAAGGTGAGGGTTTGAAGTGGACAACCATGCAAAAGTTGGGGGGTTATATAGTACTTTTCCACAAATCTTCCATAAATAGTACCGATCTAGTTATTTTTTTGCAGTTATTTTCTGCATGTCACCATGTAATACACTAGAACCATTAGAAATTGAAGAGCACATGTGTCAATCAACTTTAACACTCATTGTCCTAAAAATGTTAGATTGTCACTATTCATGAGATAGAGGTCGACATTTCCATCTTTAGTACCATCACCACCACCACCCTCATTAGTAGTTTAGGTTCCACCATATGATGAATTTCTTATTTTATCATTGTCCCTATAAATGGCACCGCCAATACCTCTAGAAGTTGAGATTCCTCTCCAACAATTGGATCTAAGTCTGTCATTGCCACATCAAAATCATGAAGGCAACATTCACTTAGTCTTAGAGAACAATGAGCCTACTCTTGGCACTAAGAGGAAGCATTACCTAGTTGCCGGTTACCAGTGGCTTTGACTTAGTCCTACCATTGATAGGCGCCGTATTTTCTATTGCAATTTCCGTGCATCTCTTATACTTCTTCATTTGAAAAGTCTAAATGTGTTTACTTGCATCTTGGGTGTCCACATATCACTTAAGTCATATCAAATTCTAGTGGTAAATTATAAACTGAAAAAGTCTATATAACCCCTTAACATATACCTAGCTGCTCACTCTACCCCCTAACATATAAAACCAAACTTTTTACCTGCCTCAACTAGCAAACACTGGACATCTAACCCCTTCTTATGGTTTTGATGAGTTGGCATGACAAGTGGGATATGAATGCCACCATGGCATTTGGGCTCAGAAGTTAGGGACCGGCCCACCCTTTCTCTTTCTCCTACTGTGTTCTCCCTCTCAAATATGCCAAACCATCAACAACACCGGTGGGCAGCGCCGCAGCGGTCTCCGTCCGTGGGGTTTTAGTTGGAGTAGCAGCTGCAGAGATCACCGCTCGTGGATCCTAGACGCCGCCTTGCTCACCTCCACCCTCTGCTCTCTAGGCTGCCGCAGTCCCAACCTTCAATCGAGCTGCTATCCTGCTACAGTAACTCCAATCTCTTCGGACTCCATCCTCCTCCATATCAAATCACCAGGGAGTTGCGCCGTTGGCTTCTAACTGTTGTACGCTCCTATACCCCTCTCTCTGCTATGCTCCTGGCACAATCCTTGTTCGTTGTGCTTCTCTCGTGCCATGGCTAAGCTACTAAAGCTCAAATCAGTGACACAACAAGTAGAGGCAGGGGCTGCTGAGTAACTGATTTGAGTCTTTTTTCACCCGTGAATCCATTGGGTGGATTCATGATGCAAGTTGGGGATTTGGAGGGGGATGATAGCATAGTAGCATTGTTGCGGAGCTGCTGCACTTGGGAGAAGCTTGAGAAGAAAGGAGGAGAAAATGAAAGGGGAGGTGGAGTTAAGGTTGGAGATGGTTGCTATGGTCTTGCCTTGGCCAGGAAGCTGCTGGAGAGGGAGATCGACTGGTGGCTGCTGCACAAGTGGAGAAAAGCAAAGCAGTGCTTCGCTACGATCAGATGAGACGAGAGCCTAGGAAGCTCGGATGAGAGAGCGGGGTTGCCTAGGTTCAGGTGGCCGAAGATGGGTGATTGGTGAGCTCGGACATGAGCAACGCACAGCAACGAGCGCAGCAGCGATTGGCATGTGCGTAGGTGAAGGTGGATGGGAAAGGGGCGACTGGAGGTAGATGGGGGAGAAGAGACACTTGTATCCAGCTCCATACAAGTTGGCAAGCTAAGCCAAAGTGGACTGCCACATGTACAAAACCACCCTCCAATACCATACCGGAGGTTATTTGTCTGGTTTTTGAAGTGTAGTGTGTCCAATATCTGGTTAGATAGTTTGGGGGTGATATGTATTCTACACTGGACAGTGAATACTTCAGGGGTTATATAGACTTTTTCCAATTATAAATCATAAGTATAAATAGGGAGCCCAAACATTTTTCCCTACCAGTAACTTGGAGGATTTCCGTTTTGTGGGTGGCTAGAGCATCCTATAAGGGTTGTAGCTAGAAGTTGATGATGGAAAAAGTGTGTTTTCACTACTTAATAATAGGGTTTCAGTAACACTAACTTGTGTTACTGTATCTCAATTAAAATGTTACTAGGTCTTCTAGTAACGCATATTGTTTGTGTTACTATTACCTATGTTACTATATGGTTGATATTTAAGAACACAAGACATGTGTTCTTTCACATCCTAAAAAGTGTTACTACTTAGTGTTACTATTTTGTAACATTATTTTTCAAAAAATGAAAAAATTACATTCCTTCACTAGGAATTGAACTCCCAACCTCATGTATCTTCTAAGACTTTCACTCCACTACACTACGCAAGCACTTGTGTATAAAAAAAGTGATGTTTTATTTCTCTATACACTATGGTGAATTTGATATTATATATTTGAACCCTTAAATAATCTTAAATGAAAAAACTCTCAACTACAAAGTTTTAGATCTCGTCAAATATTACATCTCTGGTATATGGCATGTATCGAAATGAGGTTATTTGATAGATTCCATGTTATGATTTCGTGAATATGGTAAAATATATTGGAATTTATAGGGGCAATAAATGTTCTCAAATGGAAAATTTATCAATTATAAGGTTGTGGATCTCATCAAGCACTATAATTTTGTTATCGTATCTTCATGTAAGTTTATATAAAATAATTACGACTTTTTACTAGAACAACTATTTCTAGAGCCAGACAGTAATATGGTCTGCATTTAAAAATCATTTTCAAAAGATGTTCATGCTACAAATCGTCTCTAGAGCGTCTTCAGAGGTGTCCTGTATCACTCTTGAGTGATGATGTATGTTATGGACCATCTTTGTAAACAAAGGCTATATCTAGGGATGGCCTATAATATGGATAACCTCTAAAATCTAATCCCGGGGGTAGCATTTTAGCTGGAGCCCATGCTAGCAAGAGCGTATGCGTCTCTATTTTTAGCTATCTCTACAAAGAAATAAAAAGAGGAGGTGCGTGTTATGTTTGGTACTGAATGGTATCATATATGTTTCTTTGTAACACTTTATAAGTAACATTACTTTGTGTTACTGTATGGTATGTTTTTACATCATGTTCTATATGTTCCATCTATGTATTATAATATCTACAATCTTTGTAATACTTTAGAAGTAACATAACCTTTTGTGTTATTATAATTATTATTTGTAACACATTTTTACCAATCAACCACTATGTGTTACAAGCTTCCATTGTAACACATAGTCTGTGTTACTGTAAATTTTTTTTTGTAACACATTGATAGATATGTTACAAAAGCATGTTACAATATCTATGTTTTTTATAGTGTTTTTTTGGAATACCAATGTATTGTGCATTGTAGTTTTGCAAACAACATTGGTCTTTCTATACATGTTAAATGGAAAAATAATTACTATAGTGGGTGCTTAGGATGGCTCCTACAAGAAGTAGACATTTAGGAGAATAGTCTCGAATTGACTTACATATGTGTGCTCTGAGATTTTAGCCATTGTTAAGTCTATTCAATTTAGTGATAACTACGATTCCATTATTTGGAAATTCGATTCTAGGGGTGCATACTCATTCTAGTCTTTGTACGTGCATGTTACTTTTAGAGATATTAAGTCGATGCATGCTCCTACTCCACGGAAGCATCTACATGTGATGCCCTCGGTATCTCAAGTACATTATATTGGCATCATTAACTTAATTACATCATTTCATGAGCATTTTATATTGAGTGTATGTATATGTTAGGTCATTTGAAGTAATTAAATTCGGTTTACTGAAAACTGTATTTGCATTTGCTATTGTAACTTTAAAACTATTGTGAATTTGATAAAACTTTACATACCAAACTTGTATACAATTTCATGATGAACAACTTTGGTATTTTATGTCATGACATGCATAAAGATTTAAATATGGTTTTGGGTCATTTTCTGTGAAACTGTGAAATGTGCTCAAACTTGAGCTGAATAGTAAATTCAAATTTCTGTGAAAATAAGTGCTTATCATGCAAAACTTTATATAAGAAAGTTGTAGATCATGAAAAACTGAATAATATTGGTATATTTCATTTTGTATGAAAAGGGCTAGAAAATGGACTTTCTACAAGTTATAAATTAGAGGATTTTATTGGTCAAACCTTAGGTCAGTCATTTGAATTCAAAATTTCACTCAAATTTCAAAATATCTTGGCAACAAAGTTTACTAACAAAGTTGTAGAACTCAAAGTGTTAAATACTTCTTGTATTTTGATCTTAGTCTAAATCAGTCTCTAGGGTATTCAAAAACTCCAATTTCCAGCGAAGGTTCCAACACTGTTTTACATTTTTCCCTCTTAATGCTTTTTCTTTCTCCCTATGACGAGTGGGACCCACGGGTCAGGGCTCCGGCCGAGCTTAGAAGCTGAGCGCCATGCGGCCGCCGGGCTCCGGCATCGCGCTGCCCGCCCCCGCCGCGCCCTGCCCGCCTGGCCGCGCCTCTGCCTAAAGCGGAGGCCGAGCGTGGCCTCTCTCTCTCGCTTTCCCCACTTCGCCCCTGTCCCTCCCACTCGCCAGAGCTCCACGGGCCGCCCGGCATGGCAGAGAGCTTGGAGCTCAAGCTCCGGTGCTGAGTAGTCGCCCCCGCACCCTACAATCACCGTGCCGGCCTTCCCCTCCCTCTCCTCCACCGAATACACTAGGTCTAGGACTCCGAAATCGCTCCACCGCCTTGCACTTAGTCGCCGGAGTTCCTCGTCTGTGCGCCACCGTCGCCGGCCTCCTCCGCCGGGTCCCCGCCGCTCCAAGGTAGGGGCTAAGGTTCCCCATCACCTCCTCCCTCTCCCCAACCGCCGCCGGCGAGCCCAGGGGCTCCGCCCGGCCGGTTCCGACGAGCGCGCCGCCGCCTGCTTCCTCCCTGGCGGGAGGTTGAAGAAGGCTGGTTCTTTCGCGTTTTAGCTCTCAGCGTTTGGTGATTTTCTGTCTCCATCTCGCGCACTATAGCAGGAGTCTTATATTTCTTACGCGCTAGCCCCTGGAGTTAATGAATAATTGCGCGTAGCTGCCTGATCTGTGAGATTTCGAATTTAATTCATTTCCTAGATTTATGAACTTTAAAAATCCATAGTAAATCATACAAAAATGCTAAAAATACAAATCTTGTTTCCTTGGACTCCTCTTGAGCAGATCTACAGAATGGTTTGATAGATATGGGTGAAATGACCATATTGCCCTTGCTTTGTTGCATGCATGTTCAAACTAAATAAATGGCAAAACTAGGCTAAATGGACTCCAAAAATTATGAAACTTGGGGAGTAGCTTTATCATGCTGTGTAGGCTCTGTGTGATTTTTTTCACGCCTAGCACATACTGTTAAATTACTGTTTTGCCCTCATGCATGCATTATGGGCATTTTTCAAAAGTGAAAATACTTGCTACATAAGAAGTGCTCCAAATATTTCACTGAAATTTGTAGATTCTCTATGGTACATACTTAGTCCATTTTTAAAGTTTTAAGTTCTGCATGTAAGGTTTGTTTTCTATTTTGAAATAAACAATTAATTGCATGTTAAATTGAATAATAGGAAAAAGTGACCTTATTGTGCAAAATAAATTACAGGAAAAATCATAGTGCTTTATAGTTAATGTTAGGCTCCAGAAAACGTTTTTTGTGAATTATGTTGGTATTATTTTCTGCTGCAAGCTAAATAAGCTAAAATAAAGATATGGAAAATAGATGTCCTATGAGATCTTAGGTATTTTGCTTGCTGATTTTTGTACATGAAGTTTATACCCTGTTATGCTTGCTGTTAAAGTGGGAAGGTCAGAAACATTTTTTGCTAATTATAACAAATCCAAGAATTTAATTGCTAAGGAAAATTGCTGAAATTCTAGTAATATATCTATAACACCTTTGTGGCTGAAATTTGGTCAGTGACCTTTTATTATAACTATCTTCATGTAAAAATTGTTTAAGGGAATTTGAAACTGATTAACATCCAAAACTCAACTTGAGAGATTAAAACTGAGTTGAGATAGACTTGCCATGTATGCTTAGGTGTTGCTTAACTAGGGTATGTCCACTTGCTATGAGTCCTTGTGTTGTCACATACGATGTGTTAACCTACATTAGGTGATGGTTTGTACGATTTCTTAGTATTGGATAAGATTTGGCCCTGAAAATGCATGACTCCACTTGTTGCTTACAGCTGATTACATCTCATCGGCACCATATGTATGCATTTGCACTTCCTTGCACTTATTTTATTATATCATGTATATCATTCATATAGTGACGCTTAATGTAGAAACATGATCGAAGAGTTGCCGCAAAGAGCTACATCAAGCAACGGTGTCCAAAAGACCAACTAAGACCCACTCACGACCTGGAGGGCCCATCAATCGTGTTTGGAAGGAGGAGCAGTCCAAGTGATCAAGGGGTTGCCTGGGGCAAAGCCCCACAGCCGGCAAAAGCTTAGTTTGTTAGTTTTGATAAAGATAAGCAAAGGTAGGCATGACCTTGAATTTCCCAGCTAATATTATCTTGATTGATGATTGCGCATCGACATTAGGAGTCGATTGAAACCAATTGCATTAGACTTCCTGACCGCCCTAGCCCTAGCACCTATAATAGAGTTCGTAAGACGAGTATGCCTAGTAATGCTAGGTGCGAGTAGACACGAGTGAAATGGAGTCACTCGTCGTATAGGTGATTTCAAAATATTAAATTATTATAATAGATATGTTATTTATACTTGTGATTTAAATGGAGACCGGATGGAGATTTTTTGAGTTATTTATTGTTTATGATATTGTGCAATGAACTCCGCCCGAGTCGTATAAGGCCCGTTCGTTGTTCGTCTGCTGATCGGCATAACATTGCTAGATTGCTTATCCGGGACATGAGACCGGTGAAAGTTTTACTTGAACCGTCCGAAGAACAGAGACTTAGTCCTACCATGGGGCCTAGGGGCGCTTGACTCATGGGAGGGCTGACCCGGTGCGTCGTGGTATCGCTCCATGGGGGCTAAACCTGGGGAATGGTGGGTTGGAATCGAACTTGGGATGTAACAAGTGGAGATGGGGAGTATATGTGGGAACGCGATGACTAGTAAGCATGTACCCTTGATATGATAGTTATTTCTAGAAATTTAAAAATCGATTCGAATCACAGATGCTCACCAGGTGTGGGAATGACAGATATCGCACACGGGCAACGTAGTAACTATCTAAATATGTTATATTATGATTCATGTTTTCAAATTCCATCTGTTTGTACTTGTATGTTTACATTCCTGCAAGTTATTACTACGATGATGATGATATATTTGCTCATGATGAAACTGTTTACCTTATGTCATTATATCACTGTTTAAAATCAATGGCTAAGGATCCAAATGGTAGTAAGCAAGCTTTGCGTCAGCCGTAAACTCTTCCATGAAACCCTACTGAGTAATTAGTACTCAGGGTTTGCCCCCACATTTTGACTGCAGGTACCGATAACTTTGAATAGTTGTTTAGAGTAGTACCGGTGGGCTCGGTGCTGCTCGCCTTGCTCATCATTGTATGAAGACTACTAAAGTATTTTGTTTCCGCTGCGAGATGTTTTGAAATCGCTTCCGCTATTTGTTTTGAATTTGCCTTTCGTATGGTATTACGTTAGAACTTGTATTTTATTTCGAACTGGTTTGTAAACTAAGTCTACTTATGCTATATTCAACTGCCTGTGGTGGTGTAACTGTTGTTGCTCTCTCGAGGGCTGGATGTGTATGATGTCGGTTCTTCTAGAAAAAAAGGTAATATCGAGAGCCGAATGACTCTCGATGGACGACCAGGTTTAATTCGGTCTATTTACACTGCAAGCCAGAGGTGGCAGATGTACTTAGCCTGAATTAAATCGGCGGTTCCGCCACACTACATGTTCCACCTACAATCCACATATTTTTATGGTCACTGGATAATTACAATTTGCTAGGGGTAATTTGAGCAGAAGAAAAGGTTGGCAATTTTAAATTGCCTCTTTTGCTTAAAGTAGAATCGGTGATGCACTTATTATTTGTTTTTTGTGTGGCCAAGTTGATTTGGTTTATGATTTCTAAATGTGTGAACATGTGTATTAGTTCGAGCTTTGAAAGCATCGTTAGATGGTGGATAAGTAATAAGAATCATGTTGTGATCGACATTAATTTGTTGGGCTACTGCTTTATTTACGGAACATTTGGAAACCAACGAATGTATTATATTTTCAAGGAGCACAATGGAAAGGTGTCAGGCAAGTCTAGGGCAAGATCATGAGGATGCTAAGGAGATTGATGGTGATGTAGAAGGAGGAATATCGACTCAAGGTGGAAGGCTTTGCATAGATGCTAGAAAAGAAAACAAAAGAATCACCAAGGTTATGTTGGAAGCTTGCACCAAGAAAAGCAAGAAGGCATTGTGCAATAACACAACAAAAGTATGAGTGGGGAGGAAAGTGTTCTGTTCTAGTGGATGCAAGAATGGGAGTGAAAGGCTGGTGTTAGATGCAATCCCTCTAGTAGTCGAGTAAGAGTTTGATGATAGTATTATTATTGTTCGGGATGTAGTAGATTTCGTGCTAGATAGTAGCGGGGCACCTAGAATTGGCAATATATAAATTGGCAATGGAGGATCATTTTACTCGTGGAATAAAATAGGGGAAAATTTTTCAAGAAACTGAAACCTGAGAACCCGCCTCCTTGTTCTAGACGGTGGCGTGTACGCCTATAATACCTAAGCCATAAATGCGGTAACGGGGGGCCGTTTTACTTGTGGAATAAAACCGGAGGAAAGGGGTGATGGTGATTGCGCAAGTTTGAGTACCCCACCCACCTATGGCCCAAGCTCCCCTGCCTCCACCGCCGCCGCTCACGTAGCGCCGACGATGCTACGTCATATTACAGAGCCACCCAACGTTGTTAGAGCTCGTGCTCACACTATCATCCCTTCCCAAATACCATCATTCACCATCGCCCTAGAGGGCGGCGCACCTCTGTCCTCCCTTACCGCCGCTATGACCACCTCCACCACCGATTTGGCAGGCTCCCCATGACCCTTTCAGAGCCTATAGCCATGGAATCCCCCAAAGGCCCAAACCCTAATAGTGATGGGATCCTTCATCTTTGATGGTGAGTTCTTCATCTTTGTTTATTTTTCCGAATTTTTTCCTCATTTTTCTCATGTCGTTTTGTGCAAGAACGCTGGAGCCCCAATCCTTAGTAACCAAATTAAACAATTACTTTATTTTGCTTTATGCTACCACCAATTCTAAAATGCAATATTGGAAATGCTAGATACTGGTTGAAGGTGTTAGTGAATTCAGGAGACATATTTTGACTGGTAGAGTTGTGTCATCACCTTTTTGACTTGTTATGGGAAACCTTTAGAGTTTTTAGAGGATATTCTTGAAATAGTATAAAATTGAGTTTTTACATATTTGAATATAAATAAATTTCCTAAAAAAATTTCTGATATTGCAAACAACACCTATACGTAGAGGATTGCAGCTAAGGGAAGCTTCACCTAAGGAGATTTCAAATATGTTAATATATGAAATTTTGTGTTCAACATTATTTTGTTGGATCACATGCTCATCAATACCCACCAGGATTAGGGTACTCTTCGATTGCAAGATAGGGTACCCTATTTGTGGTTAGATTATATTGCTCATCAATAACTACACAAATATACGTACACAAATCGAGCAAGTGGGAACGCCGTTTTCAGTCAACGAAGCCGTTTATCCTGGACCACCAGTAGTAGAACGTATAGAGACATCATATGTAGCAGTGTTTGATTAGCAATAAAGAGTGGACTCATGTTGAACATACTTATGTTGGTAGGATAATCTTAGAGGATACTAAGGTGGAGTATCTAATCAATGCTTTCCCAAAGTTTAACCTAACGTTTTAAGGCACTAATAATATGGACATTATTTTTTGAAAGCAGTATATTAACTAGTGACAGAGAAACGATATGTACCTAAAAATTCACTCAATACTTTCCTAATGGTTACTGATAGATAGGCCCACCTTGCCCATGCAACAACAAGGGCCCATCTGTCGGTGACGCATAGTAAGTATTCACTGCAGGTAACATATATATGAGCCCATATACGTTTTTTCCTTGTGAAAAAAGACGTTCGTATAGCTGGATCCAAAGTTTCCGAAAACAGTTTCATCATCAGCTCCTTAATTTTCTTCTATAAATAGGACCCTTCCAGGACTCGTTCCTCTCAACAGTACACAAGCCAAATCATTTCATTTCTTACTCATCATCACTTACTGATACTGCTAGTAATTCGCCAGCCACTTGAGATCGAGATGACTAGGAAGACGATGAGAGACTCTAGGCAGCCTAGGAGACGTGGAATTAGCTTCATCCAAGACCCTAACAACCGTAGCATCTCCTTCTTCAAGCGCCGCGTTGGGCTCTTCAAGGCCGCCTGCGACCTGAGCACCCTCACCGGTGCCAAAGTCGCCGTCGTGGTGGAGTCGGAGACGGGGAAGATGGCGTCTTTCGGCACCCCCAGGGCCGATCCCATCATCGATTGTTTCCTTTCAGGGACTCAACCGAGCGACGCAATTTTCAGAGACCACGACGAGAGCACCCGCATCACCCGTCTGCAGAACCGGCTGTTCAAGCTGGAGAAGGTGAAGTACATGGAGGAGATGAAGGCCAAGGAGAACATGGCACGGCGCAACAAGATCCTAGAAACCTCGAGGAAGGCTAAGTTTGTGTATGGTGATTTAGAGGATCTTAGTGTAGACGAGCTCCACGAGGTGCTGCATGACCTCTCACGTGTCCAGCGTGCCATCGACGACCACCTCCGTAACCTCCCCCCTCCTCCTCCTCCTCCTCCTCCACAGCAGCCTGCTAGCTATGATCACCATCACAGCCACCTCCTGCACTCTCCTTCCTCTTCTCTGCTGCCATCTCAGTCACAAACAATCCGGCTACCAAGACGTCTGCCATGGGCACCCCCCTTGGATCTGTCAAGTTCCTCATCGTGGTCTCTTCCACTACTGCCAAGCAGGCCACAGTCCTCCTCTCTTCTGAATCCAACCGTGCACCACCAACCACCACCACCAATGCCACTGTTACAGCAGCAGCACACTAGTGATCTGCTGATGCCACAGCACCCTTTCCCGGCGCAGCCATGGCCACAGATGACGCTTCCACTTCCACCACCTAATCAAGCCTATCAGCACAGCTACAACACCCAGGGGGCGGTGCACATCAACGGCGACGTCCCACAGCCATTCTCCTCCCAAACTTCGTTCATGCCTGCGCTGCCACCACCAGTACCACCGCCACCACCTTCATCGTCATCAGCGCAGTTTACATTCTATACTGAGCTTCCTCCTCTTCCTCCATCATATTCATCGCTGTTGCCTCTAGAAGCCGAGCTTGATCCTCCGGCGGAGCAGCCTGCTGAAAACCAAGCAGGCACCCAAGACTCCACTACTGCTGATCAACTACTTGCCAATCACCAGTGGCCTTCACCTATTTCTTCTAATGACCCGTACTATGGATTCAGCTCGTACGGGTTGGATCTTTACATGGGAGACCTCAGTGGTTATGGAGGCCAAGCTGCTGCTGATCCCGACATGCCTGGTCCTTCTGGCGTGCATCCACAGCCTCATGGTTTTTCCTACAGGAACCTACTTTTAGAGTCTGAAGAAGAAGAAGATGAAGATGACGACGAAGACGACAACGAAGAAGAAGAATGACCTGGTGATGACAGTCAAGGAAAATAATCATGGCGATATGGGGCACGCCTTGGTGGTAGTTGATGCTAGAATTTCAGCTGTTCCTGTCTAATCGATTTACTTTCAGTATAAGTTTGAGTTATCTAGTTGATTGTAATCAGGGGAACAAATGTGGTTCAGTTCAGACCACCAATCTAGCTGTCGAAGTCTATCCTGTTTAGGGAGTCGTGCTGCATGTATGGGTCTGTCCAGGGATGAACTCCTGAAGTTTGCTTCATGGGCCTGGTCCTTGCATATCCATGCAATGCGTTGTATCTTTCGTATTATTATTATTATAAGTGAAAAAAAAATCCTTTGGTCGAAAATGATACCATTTCCTGCTTACTTGATAAGGATGTGAGAACTCAAAGTGGAAATGTATCTTGCATTCTTGCTTTGACTACAGTAATGATTTTGTCCAAGTGTGTTAATGCTTTCGGTTGAGATCTAGTGGCTTGATTATGCTTATGATTAATTAAAAGTAGCAAATAAGGTAAAGGCCTACTAGCCGTTAACACTGGCCGGATGCTTCGGTCCACACAGCATGGTTACCCAGCCACACCATAGACCATATATACAGCTGCCCGAGCTGCTGTGTTAGCGCGTCAGCAACGCTGTTGTGTCTCACTAGTACATTTTTGGAGGAGGAGGATGTGGTCGACCTATTATATACTGGTGGATAATTTTCGGTTTATATATAATATAGGAGCAAAGCAAAGCATCTAGTGATCTAGCTAGGTTTCAGTTTGCTGTAGAAAAATCATCACACAGGCAGTAGTATGTCCTATCATCAAAACAATTTGCGTGCAATTTCGTGAGCATCTGTTGTTTGCTTTGAAGTTTCGTGCTTGCTACTTCTTTTGCCTACGCCTAGCTAGCTAATCGCATTCAGCGGCGCATATATATGCATGCAGGTCGTCCATGAAAACGATATGCCTTTTGTGTTGATACCAGCCTGAGAGCTGCTGTGAACAATGCTGTCACTAATCCATCCTGTTTGAAGTGCTGTTGGATGGTTCTTCCTGTCTGACTAGGTTGGTAGACTCCTGACGAAAGCAAAGAAAGAGAAGTTCAATTTCATTTGCGACTGAAAAGTGAAAACAGGCATGCATCCCCTGTTTTTGGTTGCAGATATCCAATGGGCGCTTTGTAGTAGTAGCAGTAGTAGTTACTAGTACAGTTGTTAGATAGAGACATGTGGTTATGTGCATCATCAGCATTCAGCACAAGTATATCTGGTTCTGTGATTTGTGCTATTTATACTGCTCTACTAAGCGATTTAAGTAGTAATTTGCAAATCAGTCAACAACTGACCTCTAGCTAGCTAGCATCTTATTTCCAATCGATCAGGCTGGCTGCTGGCATACTATTACACTTGGGCACACTTAGCTACATATACATTTCAAAGTTCAGATCCAAACTAAACCATATCACTTACTGCTACTTAGGCTAGCTGCTTTAACCAACGACATTGACAGCAATGGAGTTAATTAAATAGCCTGTCTTCAGTCTTCTCGTCACGATCGACCATATCTGACGACTGTACTATGTATCATCACTGGCTAGTATGCATGCAAGACACACAGCATGCGATGCACGTTTCGTTTAATCTTATTATTAGCTTATTATTAGGAGACCTTGAACGGCTTGTACCCCTTGAGGTCCTTGACGAGGCCCTGGACGGAGCCGGCGGCGGCGAGCATCGACACGACGAGGCAGGAGAAGCTGAGCACGTTCATCCAGGTCCACGTGGGCGAGAATCGGCGCGTCTTGGCCTGCGCCATGTACATCTGGACGGGGAAGTAGACGGTAAGCGGCCAGAAGGAGACGGCGCCGATGAGCCCCAGGAAGTCGTTGAAGAAGGGGAAGACCATGGCGACGAGCGCGGTGATCACGACGTAGGTGGTGCGCCACACCAGCCTGAACGGGCTGACCGGGAGCTCGACGGCGAGGAGGGGCACCCGGACGACGCGCTCGGCGGCGAGGAAGCCGCTGTCGGGCCACCGGCCCCGCGCCCAGTCCTCCACGAACTGGTAGATGGGCTGGCAGAACACCTGGTAGGCGCCGATGAGGTGCACGGCGATGCAGACGTTGCCGACGTCGATGAGCCAGAATGGCTCATAAAATCCGAACCCTGTCAGGAAGTTGCCCGGCGCGTCGTTGCCGAACGCCGCGTAGCCCAGCACGCCGCACAGCATGTAGAACATGGTCGTCGTCGACACGCCGATGAAGGACGCCTTCTTCATCACCACGTTCTCCGGCGGGCTCGACCGCAGCGTGTCCTGCAGATGCATCCAATATTATTAGTGAGTAGTGACAGTATTAGCTTTTACGGCTGGTAGAGTAAAACTGGCCGGAGCTGTAAATTCCACAGGGTAAATCTCGGAGTATTTTGCAATTAAGCTGATCAATTCAATCCCACAGGGTAATATAAATCTTACTACTTTGCAAGTTAATTCACGTCGTTGACTTATGCAGATAGTATGATGGCCTAGGAATCAGAGAACTCTTTCCAGCTGATGAGGATCAGTGTGGTCTTGGAAACAGATCTATGCGATGCCCTGCGCGCCTATGTATCATGCACGTTTCCCATCTGATCTAGTAGGATAAGATTGGGCGCTTTGATGAGGGTGATGCTATTTTGATTCAGGACCATTAATTTTCAATATGCATACATAGATGTAGTATGTGTGCCATTATATTGGAGAAAAGATTCAGGATCATTTTCAGTTTACATACATAGATATGGTGTGGTGTGTGTGTTGTGTGTGCCATTTGAGTAGGATAAGGATAAGGTTTACAGTTTTGGAACGAGATCAGGATAGGCTTTCCATGATGAGGGTGGTACTATTTTGATTCAGGATCATTTTCAGTATGCATATATAATTATATGTGCATATAGAAGGTGTAACGCTCAAACATGTTTCTAGGATGAGGAACACGTACTGGACTTTGGTGGGTGGTGATGATGAAAGACTACTTCTCTGCCGCATGCATGGCATAGATTCAGCAGATTTTAAAACAACAATTGTCTCTTTGTACGCATGCATCCTAGTATCTATATCTGCACTGGGCTCAATGCAGGGCAGAGACCCCTGTGTTGACTACTGCACCATTTTTGCTCTAGAAAAAGAAACATTTTTTATTGCCTATATATATGATGTAGGATTGGACTTCTGAGTTTGTTCTCTTGTGATGAGGTTGGCTTCATCCATCCATACTCTCTTCTGCATCCAAGACAAGTGTTTTGTCCCTTCCTCCTATACTATAAAACAGCAGGCTAGCTAGCTACTGCTCAAAAAGATCACGGGCATGGCCGCATGACCTGTTCCTTCTTTATTTTTTTTTAAAGACTAAAGACCCCAGATCGATGAAAAATACTACTTGTTTTGAATGAAGATATAATGTATGCATCAAAGTCCTAGGTAGCACTGTCAAACTCTGCTGTTGTTAAATACAGTACTAGTGTGCTGCTACTAACTGATGCGTTGATGAGGTAGTATAATAATACCTGGATTTCTATGAGGACGTTGGAGTAGGAGTATGCGAAGGCGATGTCTCCCAGGGACTGAAACGTCTTCCATATCTTCTCCGTGGCGGAGACATCAACCCCCACCGTCGCCCCTGTCAGCGTCGTCTTGGCGTGCACCCCGCCTGCACGCATGATTCATTCGTCGTTCAATAATCCACCAGTCACTCTCTCAGAAACATATACAGGTTGTAGCAGAGATGCATTGCATCAACGGCCAATATGCATGCTGCATGGTACAAACAAAAAATGGAAGGGCCATGCCATATTGCCAACATGTCCAATGTCCTCATGCATGCATCCATCAGCAAGGATATGCATCTACCAAGAACTGTTGCCTTGTGCTACTCCTTTTAATTTGCATGCTAATCATGCACATCCAGCTAACCAATGACAGATCGAATATATGGTACCTGCAATCTTCGCGATGGAGAGGCCAAGTCCGATGGAGGAGTATGCGAGGGACATGACGGCGGCGACGATGGAGAGCCACCAGAGCTTGTGGAAGTTGGGCAGCTGCGAGAGCAGGATCTGGATGCCGGCGAAGATGATCATGTTCGTGGTGTTGGACGCCTCGCAGTCGGCGCCGTGCCCGTTGCGGTGGAAGCAGTTGGACCGCTTGATCGCCCTGTGCATATATGCATGTGTATTACTGATTGGTTTACTAGCTTCAGGGTTCAGAGTTCAGACAAAAACTCCATTCTTCAGTACTTGAAGGAGAACTGAACAAGAGAGAAATTTCAGTTGCAGCTCCGATCCGCTTTTACATGCATAATATGCATGCAGTGCAGGGCTGTGTATGATGCTCTGTCGTCATTCAATTTATTCGATTAGCTGTGAAAAGATTGTTGCTTTCCATTAAAAACTAAAGGAAGAACAGAAATAGGATTCTTTTCACAGGCATGCCAATACAGGCCACTCCTTTTGCCCACATCTTTTCTGATGAGGAAGAGGGAAAGAAAGAAATGAAGAAAGCAGTGGTACCACCAGGATCTCTGTGCCTTTTATTTTTCCAAGCACTTTTGAAGTGCCAAATAATGTTATCTTGACCACTTTTCTCTCTGCTTCCCTGCACTCTGGAATCTGGATCCTTAAAAGACAACCCTCCTCTTTTCCTACTATACTGTACCTTGAAACGTTCTTCTCCAGTCCTTGTCTTCTTTTTTATTTTTAAAAAAAAGAGGGAATAAAGCAATGCTAGCTAGTAATGTTTTTCAGAAGAAATTAACTAAGAGCAATTTATCCGGAACAGAATTTGGAGTCACATCACCAAATGCTTCCAAGGACCAGACAAACGTTTGCTGGTTTGACTGGTTTTTATGCATGCTCATTTATTTGTGCCAGCCAGCCAGCCAGCCAGCTACCTACAAATTAAAGGCTCACAGTCACAGGGGGCATGCACCTAGCTATTTACACACAAGCATGAAACATGCCATGGAGTAGTTCTATCTATGGTAAGTAGTAGAGAACATATGCAAATGGAGATTATTAAGGGAGTAGCTAGCATCATAGAAGGGGAATGCATGCGTAGCGTACCCCATGCTGATGGCGGTGGTGATGGTATATCCGATGGTGACGCCGACGAGGTTGACGTACTGCGCCAGGGAGCACAGCCGGTACTTGGAAACCCCTGAAATCAAACCATATATCCATGCATATCTCCATCATCACCATCACCCACTTAATCTATTACTACAGTACTACCATGCATGGATGATCATGGATGGATTATGATGAGAAACTCGTGAGACGCATATATAGTTATATACCGAGGTACGCCCTGACGGCCTGGCCGTAGGTGTAGTTGCGCTTGCCGTGGACGGGGTCCGGGGCGCGGTAGCAGTCGGCGAGCAGGCTGGAGCAGAACCAGGTGATGACGGAGAAGGCCACCAGCACGACGGGCCCGATCACCCACCCCAGCTGCGCGATCGCCCACGCCAGCGACAGCACGCCGGAACCGATCACCGCCGTGATGATGTGCGCGCTCGCCGTCACCAGCGTCCCTGCATGCACACCCCATGCATCAAGCATCATGTGTCCGCCACTCCGCCGCCAAGTCAGTATATACTGCTGCTTTTACCTGTGCGCCTCTCACGGCCGTCGTCGTCGAGGTCCGGCCGGTCTCCGAACCCGGCCTCCGCCAGGTTGAAGGCGGCCACCTTCCCCGCCGCCGCATGCTGCTGCCTCTCCGTCACCATTGCCGTCGTTCCCACTCGCTCTGCAGGTGTGTGTGCGTGTGTGTGTGCCTGTGTGGGAGACAGCAGTACACAGCACAGGAGCACAGACAGAGATGGGATGAGATGAGATGAGATGTTGCAGGTGAGCTGGTGGTAATGGTGGCGAGCGAGGAGGCGCGGGGGCTCCTTTTGTAAGCGTCCGGCGGGGCGCCGGACGGACGTGCGGTTGGGATTTGATGCGGGGAAAGCCGTCAGTCCGTAAACTGTGGCGCCTTCTGTGTGTCGGCTACCGCTTAACACACTCTTGATCGACTACTACTACTAATTAATGATTATGAGAGAGGGATGATTATATTACAAGCAAGCTAATGCTGCATCTGCATGTTGAGTGGAATTGCCAGATTGGAACACCCCACCAGCCATCCATTCTTTCTTTGTACTGTGTGCACATAGGATCAAGAATCTGATGGGCCAACCAATTATTGAGGTGAGGCCTCTGCTTGGCTTGGCTGGGGATCGATGATCTCATCCGGTCATCCCCAGACAAATGTACTATCAGCAATTCAGCATACATATATAAAACATAATTTTTTTTCAAAGGAAAAAAGCACCAGCACACTTTACATTTTTTCTACAGGTAGGCTCCCGTTTGAATTTCCATTTCCGCTGGCCCTGCTCATGTCATTTGTGTGATGCAAAATCATAATTATAAGTAAGTATTTTAAATAGTATATACTGATCGAGTGTCATATTTTATATTATTAAAACCATGTACTAATAAATGATGGGCCATACTATGGTACACGAATTACCTCCTAGGAGGTAAGAGCTCAAGGAAATCACAGCCATTGAATTTCCTAAAGGGGTAAACTAATAAATAATAGAGAAAAATAAATAAATACTTATTTGTTAGCATGATCCTCTCTTTTGCCGTAGTGCTCATGCGGCAGCGGATATTGCGCATGCATGGGTCTGCTGTTATCATGCCAGAAATATAGGAGATCAATTGTGCTATGCCATGTTTTTTTTATCGCACACAATCACGTTAGAAAAATTTATAAGATTAATTGTATCATGGCAATAAATTGAGGACCTTGATCCGTTAAAAAAAAGTTACGTTCACAAACAAGTGCAAAAGATCATGTTGGCGACATGTACTACCTTGATTTATAGAACAAACTAAACAATTTAATAGTAAAAATAATACAGTTTAGAACATGAAAATCACCCTACTTAACGCATGCAGAATACAACGCACCAGGTAGCCTCATAACTCGCGCTGATCGCTTTGTCTATATCCATAATCCATCTAACGCAGCCAATCCACGCCCGTACGTGCAGGATATTATCATCTATTATTACTATACGTTGTTATGTTAAAATTAAACAAATTACAAGAGACTGCATTAAGCATGTCATATCAAATTATATTAGAAGAAATCGTGGTACACAAGAGCAGTAAGTCGTTGTCACGTTCATAAGAAATCACACTACAAAAGTTCAAGGATCGATTGTTTTCACAGTAAAGAAATACTAGCTAGCAGTACGTAACACATAATGCACTGAAAATAAAACAGACTAGTATTATAAGACACGGAAGGGGTATTTCTTAAAAAAAAATAGGGATGACACGATCAATACAAAAAAAATACAAAAGGTACAATTATATCACAGATCACGTCGTCCCATCAGGTCACGTCTCCAATCTGCAGTTCCTTCGGAAGAGAACGACCATGCATGCCCCGTCCGTGCATGCCGGCATTAGTTGTGCTCAATTCTTAATCATTATCCTTGCCGATTTATATTACAGTAAAATAAATAAATTTTTAATTATTTTTAGGTATTACTTTTTAGGAGGTAATATCTCATTTAAACCACTTAGATCCACGGCTCACAGTTGTTTCAGTGTACCGTAACAATTTTTTTGGACCAATGCCTATCCTAACGAAACAAAACGCGCCTATATAATAATTCCAAACGGATATGTGTGCATGCCCGAGTAACTAATAGGAGTATCAATTTTATTCTGTTCATATATACGAGTATGCAGGAGGACACCGTATCTATATTACTACAGGTATGCAATAAATGATGAATTGTGTTATTAGCTTATTTACAAGGCATTTTTATCTTTATCATTTCAAGCAGAGTTTTATTTGCCATTTTAGTAAAATTGACAAGAGCACCACATTCGACTAAGACCACTCTCAATGGATGATTTCATATTTGTGTTTCCGAGATGCCACATAAGGTAAAGAAGATTGAAATTATATATGGTTGAAACAACCACCGAGAATGCATGGTTTTATTTGATGTAGTTTCATAGACTACATATATGCAAGACACAACATGTCTAAATAACAGTGTAGACAGGGTTTCATCCAGATAAACTTTTCGTCTCTCAATTTATTAACTCACTGCCACATCTCATAATTGCTAACATGTTATCTTATTTAATAAGAATAAAACTTCCACTGAGAATAGCCTAAGAAGAAAAGGCAGAATCCTTCTGTATTTCTTTTGTTATAAAGATTAATTGTATTCAACATTTCTTTCACATTTTTTTGATGACTGCAGGGTGGAGTCATGCATTTTTTATTATAGTTTGGACCACTATAGTGCGTACTATACTTCCCATAGAAGGAATACATTTATGAACCAGAAATTTTATTACAGTTTGGACCACTATTGTGCATACTATACTTCCCATAGAAGGAATACATTTATGAAACTGCTATACAAGTACAGTTCGTTCTAGTAGCTAGTACACATAAATGTGATCCTACTGTGACATGATGAAAAGATTCTCTCTACTATGTGAACTGTAGATTCAGCATCAAGATTCAAAATTTCAACAGCTTGATTAGCATCAACTTTGCCGTTACGAATTTTTATTTGACTCAAGTCAGTTTCGAGGGCCGGCAAGCAGCCAGCAGCGACGGATACACGCGGAGCCGAGAGCCTGTTCTCCTGACCCGGTTCCAAATGCCTTCTATGCATGTCTGGTGCAGTTACTCATGCTTGACTTTGCAACTAGAAAGGTGGTGAACAATCGTCGTCCACTAGCCCACGTGCTCACACAATGAAGAGAAACACGCGTCACGCCCAAAACGATACGCCTCAACCGAAACATCATCCTAACACTTCGACTGTGGGCCAAATGAAACTAGTAGATTGGAACATACTTATATCCCGTGAGATGCGGAGTGCGCGTAGGAAGCAGGTGTGAAACCGTGACATCAGGCATTGCCTGAACGAGGGACATCAACTCGTCCAACTGGATCAACTTCGCATGTCTATAGCTAGATAGATCTATTAACTTTAGTATGGTTGCTTCATATGTGCGCATGGACAGAAATCGAACGAAACCTTCATAATAACAAAGCGCACAGACTAAAACAAAGCCATGAACTAGATCTAAACGTGCAGATAACTAGCAAACCTTGGCCATAAAAATGTTTCAATACACAAGGTCTACTATGGAATGAGTAAACACTTCGTTGTCCTAGTAGACTGATGAATCCGCTAGGGCAATGTGACACTTAACTAGTCGAAAATCTTAGAACGGGGGTGGCGATGCACCGAGTTGATTGTTGACCCCTTTTCACGTTGCATGCATGTATATATTTATAGCCCAAAGGTTTGCAGCTAAAGAAAACTTAACTTTTCTGAGACATGCTGAAGGAAACTTAACTAAGCTAAATCGTCTAACATATGACTATGATACAAAATCAAAGCCTTTCCAGCGACCTAGACCTTGAAGATCTACTCCCCTCGACTGGACAGACTCTTAACGGGCTGGAACTCCCTGACGGCCCATTCTAACCTGACCAGGATTTGGCGCCAACAAATGGATCCACCCTTGCTTACCTAGCAATGCGGCACTAACCGTGTACACACGACTCCTGTGCGACACTAAAGGCCAACATCCAAATCGGTCCATGCGTCGTATTTGTGTGGCGTTGAAAGTTTAGGTGCCCCCAATGATATCTAGTATTCAAGTCCAAGGGTGTGTTTCAAACTCTGACAAATTTAGAGAGTTAAACAGAATTGGAATATCCTATTTATAGCTCCTATTATTTTGGGCTCCATATGTTTGAGTGCAAACCTATATTAGTACATTTCATGATGTCATGACAGCACCCCATTATTTTTAGAATTTTTAGAGTTCATATCTTAATATTACTAATTGGAGCCTCTTTTTAGAGCTTCTACGTTAATCCTCACCAGACGCAATAGAAAAAAAAAAGATAAATCCTAAAAATTCTCACAAAAATCAGAAACATCCAGTAGTCCATCCTGTAACTCTAATAATAATAGTCATTAGTTCTATTATATTTTCTAAAAAAATTACCCACCGTGCCATTATAAAAGATGGGATAAAATCACCCCTTAAATTTATATAAAAATTACCCACCATACCATTATGAATACAATTTAAAATAATCCCCTAAAATTGCATAAAATTTACTCGTCGAGCCATTATAAATATGCATTAAATTACCAACTATGCCATTATGAAAGATTAACCCCTTAAATTTATATAAAAATTACCCACCATGCCATTATAAATACAATTTAAAATAACCCCCCAAATTTGCATAAAATTTACCCGTCATGCCATTATAAATATGAATTAATTATCTCTAAATTTTCATATAAATTACTCACCATGCAATATAAAAGATGAATTAAAATAAGCCCAGGTCTGTATATAAATTACAAGATATGCCATCATGAAAGATAAATTTAAATAATTCCTATATTTGCATATAAATTACCCATAATACAATTACAAAAGATGAATTAAAACAATAAACTCTAATATTATTAAATATTAAATCTATATCTCCTAAAATTCTAACCCGTGCGAGAGCATGGGTTGATGGACTAGTTTTTCCAATCACCTGTCTTGATGATTATTGTAGATGCTCAACTAGGAACATGTCCAATTACTAATAATAGTAAGATAAAAATATGCACACAATTATGCATTTGGAAAACGCAGGCTAAGAGCAACTGTTTGAGACATTTAGCAGCAATAAGAATTCAGCAATTACCGGCAAGAGCCAGCTTCGGTCTATGCAAATATTACCATTTTGATTAACATTATTATGGGACGGACAACTAGGGCCCAACTCATTATTTTCCTGATCGTATAATCGAATTTGGGAAATTCGGATCCTCATTGTAATATCCTTTCATGTGTTCTCACTGCCTTTTTATCACTCCGTCGATAAGTTATTTAATTGTACTCAATTTATGGAGTAAGAAAGATTAAGACAGTTCTGGAGGAGTATAGTTGCCACCATACGTTAAAAAGATAGCTAACTTTGAAAAGTTTGTATATATCTAGCGCTAGGGCGAGACATTAATTTAATTATTGTTTCATGAGAGGAACACTGCATGCTTCGACAATTGTGTATGGTGCATTTTATTTGGAACTTTATGTTCGTCTGTATATTGGATCAAGAATATTGCTAGACCTAATTAACCACACCGATAAGAGAAATACATACCTCACATTTTTTATTCGAAATGCCGGTCGTATTCTGAATAATTACATAGTATATTTGTTAATTCCATAGTAAGATCAATAAAATTATTCCTTTTTGACCAAGGGCCCCGGCACGAATTTCCAACTGGTGCCGAAGGAATATCAATCAACCTATCCAAGAACCAAGGCATCACTGCATGCATACACAGAGAATCATCAAACCCCAGCATTCATGCATGAATTCCAGACATGATTGATGGCTGGAGTTTAAAGAGATGGCGCAATATGCAAGCTAAAGGTGAACCAATCATATATTCTGATACGGCAAAGCACTGCTCATCACGCAGTTAAGATGACAGGTAGCACACGCCTAAATAGAAAAAAAAAAGGATATATGGCAACAAGTACCATTAGGTACTAGTCACAGGCAAGGGCAAGTGATGAGTTGCTAGCAGGCTACGTGGCCATTCAAAAGAATTGACGACACTTCGACGGCCAGGAGATCAGATTCAGATCTCAGACGAGAGGCTCGGGATGGTTCACTCCAACTAGTGGAACAATTTAGGTAGGCTTGCAAGCAAGTGAGACTATTCGTGGGTTTAGCGATAAACTATTTTTCTGTGGGTTTTGTGGATATTTAGTTACATTGCTAAGCCCGCGAGTAGTCCCGTTTGTATCCCTAAATTTAGGAAACAAATGATACAAATTGAACACAAAATTAGCTGAGTGAGTCATACTATATTCAAACATATATACAGCATCCATATTAAGGGGGTTAATTTGGATTTTTTTTCCAAAAATATATTTAGAGGATGTGGGATTAGTTGAGTATCACCGACACTTGGAACCCACATGTATGTCTGACTGATACATATACCTTGCAGCAACAAAAAAAAAGATGAGCTTTTGGCGATCGACCAGCATGCAATGCATGTGCCGATGTGCGCCCTTTTCTACCTCGCAAAAGATTTGAAGGCGCATGCAGAGGCCAGGTTCCAGCTTCCAGCCACCGTGGACGGCTGCAATGCAATGTCCGGAGCTAGATACTATCATCAGCGTTTCCGAAATAGTTCATCATGATGATGCCCGCCACTAGCTGATTGCTAGTGCTGCTGCAGCGAGCGAGGGAAGTCTAAGCACGCATCTAATCTAACTAAACTGCAGCAACGGTTGATTAATTAAGCTTTGCATTGCTCACCTATAGCGCGCGCTTAATAACCTTTCCGGAAGCACTGGAAACATCTAATAGTATGGTAAAAACAAGATTCAGAAGAAGCTTCATATATATGCAGATGATGACGGCAGAATTGTCTCGAAGACCATGGATTATATATTATATGTAGATTCTGAAATAAGAGTACGTGATGCTAATGAATCTTTTGCCAACAGCATGCAGCCTGGCCTCCACCTAACTCAATGCCGTATCAATGCAAGAGTGTAGTGTACGTTTGCTATTTTATTTTATCTTGCTATTACTAATTAGAGTTTACAAAAGGAGCAAAAATTACGAAGTGCGCTAGAAAAAAAATCTTAGAAATTCCTATAAAAATCAGAAACATCCAACCATCAATTGGCATATTAAAATATTAATAGTCATTAGATCTATTTTCTAAGTAATTATCCACCTCTGACATTACGAAAAGTTTTGAGTTCAACTCTCAACGAATTTTTTTTCTTTTTATGACAGATTTTTTCATTTTCAATTTATTTTCTAAGTAATTACCCACCTATGCCATTATAAAAGGTTTTGAGTTCAACTCTCAACGAAAGCAAATTTCTTTTATTTTTAGCAGATTTTTTACATTTTTAAATTTATTCTCAATTTTTTGTCAATTTTTTTCTATTTACAAATTTACACTACTAAATGGTCCCATAACCGCTTTTCATGAAAATGCTAGAAACCTTTCTACGAAAGAGATATTTTGTGCATAATCTTGCTATTACTAATTGAAGACTGCTTTTGGAGCCTCCTATTAATTCTCATAAGATGAGCTAAATAAATAATAAAATAAAATAAATCTTTTTTGGCAGATTTTTCCATTTTCAGTTTATTTTCAAAGTAATTACCCACATCTGCCATTATGAAATGTTTTGAGTTCAACTCTCAAGAAAGCAATTTTTTTTGGCAGATTTTTTCCATTTACAAATTTACTCTCAGTTTTTTGTTATTTTTTTTCCATTTACAAATTTACGCTACTAAATGATCACGTAACTATTTTCGATAAAAATGCTAGAAACATTTCTATGAAACGGATATTTTGTGGCTAATCTTGCTATTACTAATTGGAGAGTGCTTTTGGAGCCTCCTATTATTCCTCATAAGATGCGCTAAATTAAAAATAAAATCATAGAAATTCTCACAATAATCAGAAAAATCTGCCTAATCTTGCTATTAGTAATTGGAGCCTCCTTATTAATCCTTATAATATGTGCTACATAAAAAATAAAATCATAGAAATTCTCACAATAATCAGGAACATCCTAATATCGATTGCATATTGAAATCTTAATAGCCACTAGATTTTTTTCTATGTAATTAGCATTCCATCATCCATCATGTAGCTCTAATAATAGATCTGTTTTCTAAGAAAAAAAAATAAATCCTAAACATTCTCATAAAAATCAAAAACATTCCGTCATGCATCATATAGCTCTAATAATAATAGTCATTAGATCTATTATAGTTTCTAAAAAATTACCCACCATGACATTATGAAAGATGAAATAAAACAATCCCCTAAATTTGTATAAAAATTGTCCATTATGCTATTATGAAATATGAATTAAATAACCTCTTAAATTTACATAAAATTACCCACAATGCCATTATAAAATACGAATTAAATAACCCATTAAATTTGCATATAAATTACTCAACATGCCATTATAAAATATGAACTAAAATAAGCCCTAAATCTGCATATAAATTAACCAATATGCTACCATAAATATAAATTAAAATAATTTCTAGATTTGCATATACATTACCCACAATGACATTATACAAAAGATGAATTAAAACAATCAGCTTTAATATTATTACGCATTAAATCTATATTTCCTAAAATCCTAACCCGTGCGAGAGCACGGGTTGATAGACTAGTATTACTAATTGAATTTTATAGCCTCTACTTTAACCCTCGTCAAGCACACTAGAAGAAAATGAATCCTGCAAATTTCAAAAAAAGAATAAAAAAAGAATCAGAAACATCTAGTATCCATTAGGTAGCTCTAATAATATTAGCCATTAGATCTATTATATTTTTAAAAAATTATCCATCATACCATTATAGAAAATAAATTAAAATAACCCCATAAATTTGCATATAATTAAATTATCCACGATGTCATTATGAAAGATGAATTAAATAACATTCTAAATTTGCATAGAGATTACCCAACATGCCATTATGAATGATGAATTAAAGTAACTCCTAAACTGCATATAAATTACCTATCGTGCCATTATAAAAGGTCAATTAAAATAACTCAGAAATTTGTATATAAATATGCCCAACATGTCGTTATAAAAGATAAATTAAAATAATCACCTCTAATATTACTAAAGATAAAATAAAATGACATCTTATTTCTAAACTACAATTATATTATATATGTTGTTATAAAAATAAATAACAAAAATAGACTTAAAGTTATCTATCAATTTTTAGTATCTATATCTTATGAAACTCTAACCCGTGCGAGAGCATGGTTAACAGACTGTTGGTTACAGATAGGAGTACATCATAACAAATATTAAAGCAGTGGTCAATTATATTTTGGAGATTATGTCAAGTTCTCAAACATCACTTATTTGTGGTTATTAGAGGGAGTAAGATGCATCGATTTTGTCCATCCTTCTAGCTCCCGACCAAACAATGTGCATGTATCCCCTTTCTTGAGTGTTGCTTTAAGAGCTAGCAGCTGTTGACCAATGCATGCATGGGTTGAACTAGTTGAATATGACTCTTGCATTTGAAATATTATTTTATTTTATCCGTTTTTACCATTTCCACTATCACTGAATAACTCGACTATGCATGGCGAGAAGCTTCGGTGGTAACCAGAGGTGTCAATTACACCAAACCACCACCTTAATATATTAATGCTATGACCCAGATGTATATATCAAGACCACCTTTAATTTGTTTTGCTTTTGTGAGTGTCAACTCCTATTCGGGAGGCGGCCAGGTCGGCCGGTCAGAGCCGGTGACTGGCCATCATTTCATTTCCAAGTGTTTAGCGGCTGAAACAACACATACCATGTTGAAAGCAGCCGGGCACCAGGCCAGGCATAGATAGAAAATCCTAAAAGGAGAGAGCTGCATTGCCGGGCAGGACGCCACATCACTCACCAATCTCAGTGGATGTCTCTATCGGCTAGGTGGAACTTTCTCCAAGCAAAGCACCGGTAGATGAGAAGAGTCTGCGTGCGAAGATTCAGAATCTAGATGCAAAAGGCATCCTGAATAATATGGTCGTCGTTCTCTACCCACTACCACTAGCTAAGGTGTTTTTTATGTGCTCCATCCATAGGCTGAAGATGAATAACTTCAATCAACAGTGGTAGTGTTGCCTCCCTCCGAGTCAAGAACGTAGAATCAGCACACACGCGTGCTATAAGTTTTTCGAATGAGACAAATAATCGAAGTTGTGGAAAAAAAGACAACTACGTCGTGTATTCGTTAACAGAGAGAGTGTTATTAGTTTTGTATATTGATTAAAAAAATAATATAAGTTTTGGGGTTTAAGGGATCTAAAATCTTCTTTATATGATTCAGTAATTTCCCAAACTACTTAAAAACCGAGGTATCAGTACCGGTTCGGACCACCAACAAGGCAATGACCTTTAGCGTGTTGTTAGTGCCTACATGTGATTTAAAGTATTTTAGAGTTTTCAGTAAAACTGCACTCAGCAAGCTACTAATAACCATGGACCTCATAGGGCGTGCATTATGTTTTAGTGTGGATTTAGGCGATATGCGTGTTTATTTAGAGTTTTTTAGGTTTCGGCGGTTGCTTCCTGCATTGAACGAACTGTACCATGTTTGTGTGAGCAATTGATTAATGGAAAAATATTTAGCGGAAACCACCTTATCAGTAGAAACAAGAAAATTTCTAAAAGAAAATTTCATCTAGAAGTTTTAAAAAAAATTACAACGATATTATAATATTCATGGCGTATCCATAGATATGTACAGTGTCGCAAAAGTTGGGATGCAAACTCGTCATGTGAAAATTCATAAAAAAAGTGGTATAAATTAGAAAAAATCCAAGCATAAACTTAAGGATAGTTTGACGACTCCATTTCTTCAAGGTTTCCCCTCTGTTCCCCCAAATCCCTTTAGGAAATGGGGTGGCCAAAGTAGCCCTTAGAAAAAAAAACTCTTCTATCAACCAAGTCCAGGTTGGTATGGCCCACGTCTAAATTTGATCTAGATAGATCCCTACTTAAAGTGGACGGATGTAGTGATTGAATCTACATCGATCTACATCGATCTAGGGACAGGATAATGGAAGCCCTGGGCGTTCGCGAGCGCGCATGGGGGGAGAGCGTGGGCTGGGTTGAGGGCCCGTTTAGCGTAAAATGTAAACAAAAGTAGCGTAAAGCTATGTATAAGTGAGCGTAAACTTCAACTTCCGTTATAGCAAGCAATGGATCCACTAGTGTGGCGCAAAAGACGCACATGATACGGGGTAGTTGCATGCATGCATGCCGTCCATTCCAGTACACTCGGTTTTTTTTATATTTTTTTGTTCGAATATCCAATTCACAAACGGTTTTCATCGTTGGAATGTTGATATTTTTCTACACGTTTTGACATCCATTGTGATTATATTTTTAAAAATTTTAAAATTCATTAATTACGCTTTTAGGTTGGAAGTGTAAACGCAACAAGAAATGTCATAGATTTGGTTTGGAAGTGCATAAATCACGAATGATATGACCCAAAAAAGCACCATAAGAAGCACATAAATTTGGCATTTTGGCGTATATTCAACAACGGATCATTAAAGATTGATTTAGGAGATAAAATCACAAAGAAGGATCATAAAACAAGATACCATCGTTGTTATATGCTCTAGGACATTGTATGCGGTCATATATTCGAATGGGTCGTATCATAATATCCTCACCGGTGTGAGCTTCTTGTCTGCAGGCATATATTCGAATTCGTCATCTATTGACAATTTGCTCGTAACGTAAACAAAAAATCAGCATAAAAGACATTACTTAAGGTTATGATCCCACGTGAATTTTTCAACACAGGATCACAGAAAAGTTTAAGCACTTAACAGAAACATTTTGTCATGATAATAATAAGGATCTAGATCATCATAGAAGGGACTTGTTTACTGCAAACTTTGCCAAAATATAAACCCAACTATATACCGGGGATTCATACATTCTGCCTAAACTAGCATAAAATGCTTCTGTTCAGTGCATAAGAAGTGATCCAATTGTGCGTAGTGGTCTTAGCCTGAGCTATTCATATGCAAATATGCAAGGATGTTGGAGAACCCTTTCCTCGTTGCGGCTTCCCGCTACCTGTCACTCATGATCCATATGCTTACAAGCACATCATGAGGATTGCATCTCACATTAAGCCTCTGGGACACATATTAAAAGACATATTAAAAGGGGGATATTAGACAAAATGTAGAATATTGTGCTAGTAGTATCTGAAGAATGCATTGAGATAAAGGGCGTATCGATTATCTATGCATATCATAGATAACAACGATAAAAGACTAATAAATTACAATCATCATATCATCACGTAGAACCAGAAAACAAATATATGATAATGAATCAGCCAAGCATATACATACAGTATTAGTTATTCGTTGCTAGGCTACAATAAAATAAAAAACATTGGTAGGCATAAATAGTGCAATGGTAGACATAAAAAGGACATTGATATGCATAAATAGTGCAATGTAAGCATAAATAGTGCAACGGTATGCATAAATAATGCAATGATAGTCATTCTGACCCACTCAAGCATTCTGGTCGACAAGCTCAAAATCAATAGGAAACTCCTCTTGCACAAGCATAGCACAAATCAATTTGACATGGCATTCTATGAGTTGCGGAATAAAAAGCTATACTAACCAGAGGTGGCGGGACACCGATCCCTCAAGCCATGATGCTAGTCACATTTTAACACGATTGACATAACACTAATCAGGTTTTTATACAGAAAAACAACATCACTAATCAGGTTTTTATGTAAAGGGGGCTCGACTACTGTGCTGAATCAATAACACATCTTGTGAGCTTGGCTGCTGTGAATCAAGAACATTCCAGCCAGAGTCGAGCTCTAATTCAATTGCAATCAGTAGAAAATTTTATTTTCCTTGACAGTGGTAAGAACCTTGGTCTGCGCAGGACAAACAGAGAAAAGCAAAAGTAATCAGAAAACTAAAAAGCTCTAATTTCTATGCCAAAACCAAAGAAAAAAAGGAAATCCAACATAGAGCGAGCGCTTGCACTAGGGGATCCGCATCAGACCTCCTCTTCCCAATGTCCTCAAGGGAGAGAGACTAGAGGTGGTCATGTTCCTCGAGTATAAAAATAACATGCATAAAAATAGACAGAAAAGGCATAAAAATAGGAACTCCACGCAATTTCAAACAACTCATTGCTTGATAGTTGAAACCCCCAGAAGCAACCAGCAGAAACAAGTATTAGGATGCTAGTTGTAAATTGTAACGATATTGAGATAATCATCTTGTCTGGTTATTGTTGAGAAAAATTTGCTAGCCACCAAGAAGATATATTAATTGTAACATGTCGACAAAAAAAAAACACTTATAAATGTGTTTAAATCCTCCACCTAGCTATGGTTGCGCTTCACAGGATCTGCTTGGGGATGGAGTTGCACAAGCAGAGGATTCCCATCATGCATAGCTGCTTCAGCATGAGCGTCGCTAGCCTTGACAATCTGGCCATCTTTAGCCATAGTCATTTCCATGCCTGCCCATGAGAACTAATTAATCCAGTTTTTTTATAACAGTATCAGCATAAAAGCTGCATAAAAAGAAGTTGTGATAGTCGTAGAACGAAACAAAGAGCATGGAAGCTAGGATATGCACACATTCACAATTGAACTAATCTACTCTAGTCCCCTACTCTGATTTCATGAGCAGATAAAAAATCTACAACTGTGATCCAATGGTCTGATTCTTGGTTCAATGGAAACAATTGCATAAAGGCGTAGAAAAAGTGAGGGGAAAGCATAAAAACCAAAATCGCAACATAAAAAATAACATCATTGCTTGCTTCCTAGTCATTTTGCGGAACGTCTCAATTTGAGGCATAGAAACAGTAGGGAAAAGCATAACCGGGACGAGCATTACAACTGGATATGGGCTAGTGTAACCGGGACAAGCAGCACAACCGCCGTCAGGCCACCATTGCTTGGCGAGCTGCTGCCCCTCGCTGATATGGAAAGCTATGGGTCACCGGTGAGGAAGGCAAAAGGCACGAATGATGATGAGTTGACTCACTTGCCATGGCCTGGTCACAGTCACCATGGCCGCTAAGGTCGAGGTCGAGGTCGCCGTCTACCGAGGTTGCTGTGCCAATGGAACAGAGAGAACGGGGCAGGCACCACAGAGCGGATGACATCTCCTAGGAGGCCTCAGCGCCAGCGAGGCTGGGGAACTCGCCGCTCACCGCCCGTGGATCCTGGATCTGAGAGGTCGGGGGAGAGAGAAATGAAATCCAAGCCGGCAAGAGGGTTCAAATCGAAGCCGCAACCTGCAGGCCAACGCAAGCGACGAGGAGGGAGGAAGTCATGCCGTCATTTGCTCACCACACCTAGGGGATCTGCGCTGTCGTGGGGGCCGAGTTCACCGCCGTAATAGCAGCTGAGAAGCCACCGTTGGGGAAGCCTCAATCCAACCACAGGAGGTGAGGGGGGTTGATCTGCCGCGGCTCATCTCTGGCCGCGGCGGAATCGCCATTCGTCGCGCTGGCAGTGGGCGACGACGGGTAGGGGTTGGGGGCGGCGGCTGAATCATCGAAAGGGACATGGTGTGACTGACAGGGAGGAGGGCGACGTGGTGCGGTTGGGTGAGGGGGAATTGGGTGCGGCTGGACGCAGAAGGACACCGTTCGACCGGGGCTTTCTTTCGTTATTGGGAGCCCAGGGCTCCTAATATACATACTATATACTATATATATATATATATACGAAGAGTTTTATCTACATGCGCATGTAGCTACACTCACCTCTGTACCTCAATATTTTGAAGGTATCTGGTCGAACGAAAGGTATGTACACGGAGTATGTGATCATACTAGACCATCTGTGGTGGTATATACGTGAGGTATTAAAGTATACTTGAGGTATGTGGACATACCTCATTATATGTAATAATATAAATGTATTATTATAATAAATTAAAATCAAGGGCTGTTTTGTAATTTTTTAATGTAGTGACATATGAGGTATCTTAAAATAAGTATATAAATATATTGAAACCGATAAATGAGTATGTGAACATACCTTTATTGGTTTATTGAAGGTAAGTGTAGCTACAAGCGCATGTAGATAAAACTCTTCCTATATATATATATATATAATAGGAGCCCTGGGCTCCCTGTAGCTGCAGGAAGCCTCAGCCACCCTGCCCAGCCCACCAACCGGACCACCTCACCGGCCGACCAGACGCACCACCCGGTCCACCGGACCGCTCCCCAACTTGGTTGAAACCGCCCCACGGGCCCTGGTCCACCCATCTCCGACCGAATCCCCCATCCCATCCGCACGCAAAACCCTAACCGCCTGACCCTCCCCGCCGCCTCACACCGCTTGGCCTGGATTGCCCCCTCCCCTCCCTCCCCCCCCCCCCCGCTCCGGCACCCGGTGGTCACCGGCGGTGGACAGATCTAGCGAGGAGCCGGCTAGCAACGGCCGGGGCAGCAGGTTCCGGTGAGGGGGCCCCTCCACCCCGCCACACATCGCCCGCGCCGTCGCTTGGAGGAGGGCCGTTGACGGAGCCTCCTCAGGCCGGACCGCGCCTCCCTGGGCCGGATCCGCGCCGGCCGCGGCTCCTCCTCTTCCTCCTCCGACTCCGCCATGGCCGCAAGCTGCCGTAGCCCAAGCCGGCTTCGCCATGGCTGCAGGTCGTCCGAGACTTCGAGGTCGCGCCACCCGCAGCGCTGCCGGCCCGCCGCCTGGAGGAGCCAAGTGGAGGCGCCGCCGCTTGGAGGTTAGTGCCAGCCCTCTTCTTCCTCCGGGTGGAGATGTTCCCTGGTGGCCGGATTCGAGCTGCGCGCTAGCAAGTGGTGGCTATGGACTACCAACTCATGGATGTGTGACTAGCGGCCTGTTCCTCCAGAAGTTGGTGTCCGTCTCCATTGCATTCTTGATTTTTTTTTTCTGTCACAAACTGGTTTATGATTTTTTCTGTACCAAAAATTGAATTATTGAAGTTCTCTTTTTCATAAATTATTGAGGTTTGCAACGACGGCAAGTAAAGCTCTGAATCTCTTTCATTTCTGTATTGCAATTGAGTGCAACTTGGTCTGATTGTGATTATGTTAGTACTTGTAATCTAGTATACAACTAAATTATGTGCAGATTAGAAGAAGCAGAAAACGATTGCACTATTTATGCTATTTTGATTTATAAATGCAATCCGTCTACGATTACTAAATGTATATGCTTCTCTAGATGTGTATTTAACTATTTATGACTAACATTGCACAATTTATGCTCTTATATGCCTGTGAGAACTCAACAAATTGTTGCCCTTTCAGGCTTGTTCTTGGGATTGTAGCTGCGGATCGTTGCCTGTACGAACAAACTCGATGTGTTCTTATTGGGTCCGACCGTCATGGCTGCCTCCTCTATTGCTGTTGAGCTATGGCGTTATTCTGTACGTCGCTATTATTCAGTAACAGCTGCCGCTGCAGTTTCTATGATCTGGAACTTTATGTCTCTGCACTGTTGTTTCTATGCCTTTTTATTTTTATTTCTGATGCCTTCAATTCATTTCTCATTGATTCAAATTGATGCATACATATTCAAATTGATTTGACTACGTAGGATCTCCATTTTCTATGATTGCCCTCGCTAGTCTCTACACCAATTTGCTGTACTTACGCATATCATTGTATCATTTACGCCCATCATTTCACTATTTATGCACAGAGATGCAATTTTTACGGAATACACGTGTCGCTGATTATGCCCAGCAAGACCAATATTTATGCTTTTGATTTGTTTGCAGCCTCACTGCCAATTTGATTTAATTATGCACATCATTGCAATATTTATACCATGCTCTTCACCACTAGTTATGCTTACCATTTCACTTTTTGTGATTATTGTTGCACTATTTACGTCAACATGTGCACTATTCATCTCTACCATTGACTTATTTATGCATATCACAGCATTATCTATGTCTACCATTGATCATCTATGATTAATGTTACACTATTTATGCATACCAAGCCATTTTTGCATATATTGCTATAGTTGTGACTATCAATGCTTTTGGAATCTAATTGTTTGCAGGGTTGCTAGTACAGTACTTATGTGATCGATTTAAAATTTACACCTAGCAACCTCTGTTTATGCAAAATATTCTTTGAGTCAACGATCCACTATGGCTATATATTTTTTTTCTTCTAGATTATATGATGCTATCAGTACTTATGATTTCTCTATCAGTTTTCTTATTGTGGTGTGGTTCTTGTTGTCTGACGAGATTGGAGTACAAAATATGATCCATGGTGGCCAGCGTGCAGTAGAGTTGCCATTATACAGCTTGGATTCAAGTCCTTCTATGCACCATTTTATTTATCAAAGACCATTTAATCTTTATTAGGTCTGAAATATATCATCATCTGGATAGGGAAAAAGTCGTTACTTTGTGATTTTACGCATGTCTATGTTAGTTGTTATATAGGATCAATGTAATATCTTATGGGCAGGACATCTTCGATTTGGCCACATGAATTCATTGGACTAAATTTTACACGTGAAAGCAAGGAACTATATTTTCTATGCTGTCACCGATGAATATTTAGGCTTTGTATCGCATGACATTTTTTTTAGATTGTACCATGTTTGTTGAGTTGAGTTTGTAGTTTAGAATGTACCATTAGGTTTCTATGCTTTTTGGCTAGATGCATAAAAGGTTCCACACCTCCCTCCCAGTTCATATTTGCTCACTGTAATTCAGATTTTATGCCATCATAAAGTTAATTTTACGCTTCAATTATGAAAAAAAAATGGAGATTCTATGTAGATGCGTCATAGTTCTATTATGTTTATACACCTAGAATGGAGATCATATGCTGTTATATAGTTGTTTCTATGCTTCAGTCGGCACATATACTTACAGACCATGCCAGATATCATAAACCAACAAGATCATCGTGATTTATGAACTTAATCTAAAATTTACGATACATTCCACTGTGTTTAACTATTCTCCATTGACTTAAGCTTTCAACCATGAGAACATGTTTCCGTGATCATAAAAATCATTTGTCAATCAGATATTATAGCAAATAAATATAGACACTAATAGCTACGAACGACACTAATAGCTACCAATTTAGAACCTTTTTAAATGCATGGATGAATAAATGAACGACACTAAAAGCGTAAATTTATGACTTTAAAAAATTTCCAAACAATATAGTCACAGTGGATGTCAAAACGTGCGTAAAAATGTGGGCATTCTAATGGTGAAAACCGTTTGTGAATTGGATGTTTGAATAAAAAATTATCGTAACAAAACTAGTGCGATGGAATGGACTGAATGCATGCATGCGTCAGTTGGGCAGAATGTGTCAGAGTCGGTTCCTTCCGATACAACAAAAGCCAAAGTTTACGCTCATTTATACACAATTTTACGCTACTTTTTCTACGGTTTTACGCTAAACGGGTCCCCGACCCTAGCCAGCGCCCCCCCCCACCATGCACGCTCGCGGACCGCACCCCTTGGCTTGGCTGGTCCGGCCCCCTGGCTGGGGCTTCCTAAAACTAATGGAAGCCTTGGCTTCCTTTATACCGACCGCGCGCGCGCAGTATATATATATATATATATATATATATAATAAACTAAAAATGATGCCAAGCTATTGAAACATATGGAGTGGTAGGATGAGCAAATTAACTTCAGGGATTATGAGGCGCTGATGGTAATAATACAGACGTAATTGTCACTACCAGTTCTATACGTATCGGTACCTCTTTGTTTTAATAGGATCGGTACCTGTTGAAGTCAGCAACTGCAAGTAGCTATGACTATGAGTGATGCTGCTGTGTGTGCTGTCACTATCGTCTAGCTACTAGTATCGGCTTGCCGCATGCCCCCCTCTCCTTGGGTATACGTAGTGATGCCTGCCCCCGGCCCGGCTGGCCTCTCCCCTTGCCCCTAGCTTGGTGTAGTATTGCCACGGGCGGCCTGGTGGACACGTACGGCCGGTGAGCATGAAAGGACCACACGCGTAACGACGTCCGTATGCCCGTCCGGCTAGCGCTGCCGACTGCGTCGTCTGCACATGCATTCGATCGATCTGCAATGCGTTCGCAGCGTGTTGTCCGCATACACGCACATTGTCCCTCTGGCTGCTGCTGTCGTACTCTCCGCGCGTGCGTGCATAATGTGCGTGAATGCATCCTGCAAGAGTGCAAGGTGTGGCACTGGCAGTACGTACTGCTGTGTCTGCCGCTCAAGTCATCATGCATGCATTATCACAGTATATATATGTCATCAGTCATCACTAGATTGTTTATCTCGTGGATCATCAGAGCCTTATATATTCCACCACCGCATGCATGAAGAGCAGAGAGAGTGACTATCACACCTTATCTTTTACAGTGATCGATCGGCGGGGATGCATCTGCATGGGTCAATCTATAGATGGCAACGGGCACGGATATTACCCTCACACGTCCGCACCCACAAGGAAAAACTCGTGCCTGCGCCCGCGTCTACTATCCGCGACGGGCAAACATCCATGCCCTCATCCGCTATCCGCAGGCAACACATACCCGCGGGTATATCCGCTTACCCGCAAACATTAAGAACTAGCAAGATGGCCCGCGCAAATAACGCGGGTAGCTAGTTTTTTATAAAATCTAATTGTTAAGTGTTTTTTTTATTAATATGGTATTTCTTAACTGTTAGATGTTCATAAAATCCAACGGTTAGGGTTTTTCTTTTTTTTTCCCGATTAATGTAGGAATTTTTTTCAACCAATGGTATAACTTGTATTAACAATCAATGTGATATTTTTTCTCTTTTTAGTTGCATTTGTTATATGATTTACTTTTTTATATTTAATTCTTGAGCATACTGGATATAATGTCTCTACATCGAGACTAAAGGAAAGAATTGATATGGTGTCCTCTACTGCTCAACATCATAATTGTGGAACACCATACCTTTGATTTCATTTAGGCGTCCTTAACACTCCTTGATACGTAGATTGAGTTAGGATAGAGAGAGAAAAAAATAATACTTCACACAATACCTACTATTCATCACTTTTCTATCAAAATCTAGTATCATCTCTTATGTGGGTCTCTTTCTCTCGATCCATGTGGAATCTCCTATTCCCTCTTGTCAATGGCATATATTAATGGAAGGAGATAATAGTTGTTTGTTGGGGCTAGCTGACACTTTCCTATCTCTTTTTTCTCTACACGTCGAATTCGCATGGACACTATCTTCCACGTTCAAAAGCACATTGCTCATGTATTCAGCCACGTAATTTTCGTGTTTCTATTGGATCTCGCATCCTTGCCGGACTAAAACATGAGAGCATTTTTTGTTACATTTTATTTCATTGCTGTGGCCGAAATTAAATTCGTCGTGCAAAATGAAAATCCAATGTGCTTGATTGTGTAGCATCAATAGCTTATATAACCACGTGTTTGGTGAGTGATTAGCTTGTGTCCGAGAATTGGATTACGAATCGGAGTTTGGAAACAAACGTACGGTAGCGTGTTACTTAAATCTGTATGCGGCAAGGATAGGAAACACATACTCGGCAGAGAAGAAAGGTGTCCCTCCTTTATACGCTCGGCAGATTAGATGTTTTACGATCTTTTACCCTCCGAGTCTTAGATGAAGAGTAATATAGCCGTTAGATATTCATAAAATCCAACGATTCAGGTTTTCTCTTTTTTAATTAATATGGTAATTTCTATACACCGTTAGATGTTTATAAAATCCAACTGGTAGTCGGCTTTTCTTTTTTCGATTAATGTGGTAATTTCTTGGTCCTCTCGGCGAACCTAGATAACAGCTCACTAGGTGTTGCCATTGATCTGTCAAAATAGAAACAAATAGATCAACATAACATACAACAAGGCAACGGCATCATGCAAACAATAGATGTATTACATACACTCACCAAGTGGGGGTCACAATCATGGATCAGGTGGTGGCGGCGGCATTCGTCGGGGCGGTGGCGGCTGGCCGGCAGATATGGAGGTGGTGGCGGCAGCGGCGTTACCTGAGGTACGTGGACACACCTCATTATATGTATTAATATAAATGTATTACCATAATAAATTAAAATCAGGGGCTGATTTGTAATTTTTTCATGTGGTGACATTTGAGGTATCTTAAAATAAGTATGTGAACATACTCAAACTGATAAATAAGTATTTCGGACATACCATTGTTGATTTATTTAAGGTATATATTCTACATGCGCATGTAGCTATACTCACCTGTGTATCTTATGATTTTGAGGATATCTGGTCAAACGAAAGAAATGTACACGAAGTATGTGATAATACTAGACCATTTGTGGTGGTATATACATGACGTATGCAGGTGTACCTGAGATACCTTGACATACCTCATTATATGTACTATTATCATAATAAATAAAAATCAAGGGCTATATATATATGTGTGTGTATGTATGTATGTATATATGTATATGTATATATATATATATGTATAGATATATGTATATGTATATACATATATATACATATACATACGTATATATACATATACATACGTATACACATACATATACATACGTATATATATACATACATATACATACGTTTATATATATACATATATACAGTGTAATGTGGTGGACGGAGTGGGTGATTCGACGACGAGATCATGCATGGTCGCCGGGCGTGTGGCTCGAGACAGTTTTCTTTGTCAACCACACATGCACGCCGCCCGCACGTTGACGACATGCATGCATGGCCATTCTAGCTGTATACAATTCCATACGGTGTAACTAGAAAAGTTGTTCTCTCGTTTATATCCTTAGTCAACTTTTATCTGGACATTGGTGCCACTACCGTCAGTTTCGTCCAGTTGAATGTTAATATAGACCCAATGTCAGTTCTAAACGCAGCACGGGGATGGCGCGCCGGACGCGGGCGTGCGTGGCATAGCTGAGCGGGGAGGGCGCGCTGGCCATGGCGGAGCGGAGCGGCCGCGCGGAGAGGGCATGCCGGCCGCAGCACGCGTAGAGCAGCCGAGCCCGGGGAGGCAAGCTGGCCATGGCGGAGCGGAACAGAGCGGCCGCGCGGGGAGGGCAAGCCGGCCGCAATGCGCATGGAGCAGCC
This sequence comes from Paspalum vaginatum, assembly GCA_030272315.1. NCBI lineage: Eukaryota > Viridiplantae > Streptophyta > Magnoliopsida > Poales > Poaceae > Paspalum > Paspalum vaginatum. Next base: position 46,003,396 of record CM059013.1, on the reverse strand, counting down.
GGGTGCGGGGAGGCAAGCCGGCTGCGGCGCGTGCGGAGCGGCTGCACGGGAGCAAAGAGGCCGAGGGTGAGGTCCGCGGTGGCGGGGAGAGGTCAGAAGATGGCCGGCGACGAATTTCGAGGACGGGGCTCACCCACGGTGCATTGGAAGAAGGCCATCGTGCCAGTACCGCCGCTCACCGGCCGCCCACCCCGCAGCCGTGCCCGAGCCTGCTGCAGCGGCCGCCGCCACTACGGCCGGAGCTGCATGCGCCGACGCCAACCGCGTGGAACCCGGGGAGGCTGCTCGGCGCCAGCGGGTTGTCGAGACGGACGTGCGTCGTGACCGCATCCCGCGCGGCGGGGTCGCTCCCGCTGCCGCTCTCGCCGTCCTCGACGTCCTCCAGCCCGAGCAGCAGCTGCCAGAGCGTGGGCCTGCTGTGCCGGCGTATGCTGCGAGGGAGGAGAGAAGACCTGCGGCGCGCAGCAGAGGCGAGAAAGAGGCGCGGCACTGAGAAGGAACTTGGGGAAGAATAGGAAGGAGGGCAAAATGGACATTTCGCCTCTCCGTTAGCTTCCGTTACACCTAAAAGAGACGGTAGTGGCACCGGTATCCAGATAAAAGTTGATCAAGGGTACAGATGGGAGAACAACTTTTCTAGTGACACACATAGGGACTGAGATCTTTAATGGGGTGTATGGAACCCGAGGAGGCTTAGGGTTTAGGGTTTTGGATTATGTAACATAGTCATAATGGCATAGTGGGTAATTTTTTAAAAAATATGATAGATTCAATAATCAGTATTATTGGATACTACTCAATGAAAGGCTAGGTGTTTCTGTTTTTGAAGAAATTTCTAAAATTTATTTTTTTTTCTGACGCGCTTCGTAGTTCGTGCTTCTTTTATAATCTCTAATAAATAATAGTAATAATAATGCATAGATTGATTGCAGTGTTAGGTGGGCTAATAATAAGAAAAATAGAAAAAAGACTTTAAATGGTCCTCCAAGAGGCATCGATGCATGGGATTGATTGTAGGAGGTGGTGGGTTAATAATTAAAAAAAGAAAAAAATACTTTAAGTGGTCATCCAAGAGGAATGCATGGATTGATTTTGGTGGGAGGTGGATCAATTAAAGAAAATATAATAGATCCAATGGTATTATTGGATACTACTAAGGCCAGATGTTTCTGATTTTTTGAAAAATTCTAGTATTTATTTTTTTTCTAGCACGCTTTACAATTCGTGCTTCTTTTATAGCCTCTGGTTAGCAATAGCAATGCCCAATTGTGTTATCGGAAATACGGAGAGCACTTGGATCTTTGTCGGTTCAGTTGACCAAGTTTCTTGTCTGCCTTGCTCACTCAGGCTCTGTTCTCTTCAGCGGGAGGCGCGTCATAGGTTCCAGATATTTCCTTAGCCATTGGATTTGCACGCTGGACGGCGCTCGCATGGCTGAAATCCTCCGCGCTTTTTTAACCCACCGAAGAGAACGGTGCATCAGCTAGTGGAGTTTTGGATCGAGTCAAAGTCAACAAAAGCCAAAACTTGGCACATATCTGCTTGTCCTATACTCCTGATGCACGGTTACATGCACACCACACGGTGGACACGGACAGGAACCTTTCGCTGGGCAGCATCAGCTGCATCCTCCTTCTTCCTCTCCTCTCTTGCTATTCGTTCCTTCACCGTTAGGCACGCTTTTCTGTGGATGTGATATGCAATCTAAATTCACGTGTTAGTGAATCTCATAGTAATTTATTTTATTCAAAAATTAATAATCGCCAAGCTTTTGTAGCTCAGTTGGTTAGAGCACCCGTTTAGTAAGCGGGAGGTCTTGAGTTCGACTCTCAACGAAAGCAATCCTATTTTATTTTTATCTTTGTTTTTTTTTTTTTGCCCTTTTCCTCTGTTGATTTTTTCCTCAGGTTTCAGACTCTTACAGGTACCCTTTAACCCTTGTTTTCCATCGAGCACCAAAAAGGTTGTTACGGCTTTCCCATGTTCATTGGCTCAGTGCCACCAAGTAAGCAGAGGCCCAAATTTTAAGCTTGCTGCACCATGTCAACTGCTATTCTGCATATCCTTGTCATGGATGACATATACTCCTATACCGTGCCTACTTATCCTCTGTTATTTAATTATGGCCTTATCTCCATGAGACGAATCGGACACCTGTTGCGTCGAGTCTCAAAAGGTGGTTTGAATTGTGGCAAAAGCATGGACAATGGACGCAAGCGGGACTACTCGCAGATTTGGCGACATAAATAAATATTCGCGAAAACCTGCGAAAAAATAGTTTGTCAGCGAAACCGGGAATAGTCCCGCCCGCTTGCATCCTCACGTGGACAGATCTGCCTCGACAAACAGAAATGTAATTGATTGCCCATGTGAACTTTGCCAATTCAGCAGCTCCGACTAATCCAAGTTAGTGCCCTGTCAAAGCTCATCTTATTGTCCACCCAGTTCTTTCGTTGATCAAAGGAGAAGGATGGTCAAAAGGAGCGATATATTCAGAATCCATTTCAGACATTCACAGGCTCATCTGCTGTCAGTTAAAAGTCTTCTGACAGACAAGCGGGGACCTGTAAAGGCCAATCTCATTCTCATGTGTTTGGTGTATGTCTGATTCAGCATTCAGCTCATGCATGGTCAATTGGTCATGGGGGGCGTCTTCAGCAAAGATCCAGTGAAATGGTGAGACCATGCTCCCCGAGATTGCGTGGACAGTTCAAGTTGGACTCGTCCATGCTTATTGCTCCCTGGGAGATTAGCACTGCACAATTGACGACAGAGGTCGGTAAAACGCAAATGGGATTGGATCTTCTCGATCTGGAAACGTGCTCAAAAGGGCGTGAAATGTGCGCGTACGATATCAGGCTGTCTTCCCTGGCTGTTCAGAATTCAGATAGATGGCGAAATTTGTGGCAGGACAGAGTACCAGAGTTCATCTAGTGCAGTAGGCTAATTTGTGGCAGGAAAAGTTTTGATTCTTTGGCTGTACAGCACCACACTGTTCTGAAGTGCATACAATGTCGATATATACCAGTAACCTCTGCTTGTTTTGTTACAGGCCAGGGAGATGAGGTGTTGCTTGAGAGATATTGTAAAATGCCAGATTTATCTTTTTATTCTCTTCCCTTTTTTTTCTTTTTCTTTCTTTCCTTATATCATTTTATATTTTTTTCCTATTTTTTCCAGTGGCAAAGAAGAAGAACAAGAAGAAGCATCCTGGATCTGCATTTCAAATTCCAGAGCACCATTTATTTCACATGAAAACCCTCAATGACAACTCTTGGCAGGCCTGCTATGGCCATGCACAGTGTTGGACCTGCACTGGGCCTCTGCTATGGCCATGCACAGTGTTGGACCTCGGAAAATTTCAGCTCCTCTTTCAGAAATCTCTCAGACCTGAATCCGTCAGCCCCGAGTCACTAACTCGAAGCAAGGTACCAACTCCACACCGTCAGCTGAACCACCAACACACAAAAATGGGTGGTCCATTCGTGCTAAGGGGTCAGTGTATTCGATAGCACCACACCAGTTCCTTGCCGACACCGCAACGAGTTACATGTAATGTGTGATCCTAACATATTGACCTGCATTCAGTTCTGCCACTAGCTCACTGCTCAGCTGCCATCTCTGAAGGTAGGAGTGCAGCAATAGAGTGCAGTGCAGGTACCCTGGAATCACTCCAACAGACAGAATCCAAGGCTCAAGCTATTGGACCATGAACCAGGAGCAATGCAATGCTTCAGTCAGCTCATGGAACTAAGTACACTGAGGTGCCAAGGTTTCCCTGCATGTGGGCTCCTGAGTGAGAGGCATATAACCAAGGCTTCCATGCAGTGGCAGTGGCAGCAGGCTCGCATGAGGTGCTACTGGACCAAATTTAAGATTTTGGGGGCCTGGTCCATGTTGGATTGGATTCAATGTGTTCCAGACCAAAGCACTACTACCATCTTGACTCTACATTGGGTCCTGGTGTCCTAACATCATGACTGGCATTCAGTTTTGCCACTGTGCAGTGCCCATGTCTGAAGGTTTCTGGACAGTAATGGTGTGCCGATATGCACTGGATTCAAGAAGAATCCAAAGAACAAATTCTTCGTCGACCATGTATTAGGATTTAGGAGGGGCGTCTATAGAGTCTGTCCCAGGAAATCTGGAAGCACCAATAATTCCGGTCATACCATATTTTGGGTTACAAGTTACAATAATACTGAATGCTTTTTCAGAGTGTTATTAGTGGAGGATTGGATGGCTGAGTTTGTTAGGCTGATATCACCAGCCCGTTTATCCAACCGTCTATATTTCAAACTACACTCTGTCGTCTACAGTGTGTTGGACATCCATTTGCACCTCCCGGTGACATCAGCCTTAGTGCAACAGAAAGTAAATGTAAGCTGACCTGCAAACTTGCAAGGTCCTGTTTTTGCTTCTTTTCAGATTTCCCCCCTGCATAATGCATTGAGTCCTTTTAAATGTTGATCCGCCCATCTAATGCAACCAAGCAATGATTAGGGTTGGTGGTACATCTCTGTTCGATCAATTGCTCCTTCCACATAGACCTGTCTCCAGCAATCTCTTACCGGTCTCTGGTTGCCCTTGGCAAACACTGCAGCTTTGAACTTCTGAAAAAGCGTTCTTCGGTTCAGACTTCCTGAGACACATGATTCAGAACTGCCACGAGTATTTCTTCTTTTACTGTCATCCTTCTGCAAAGAGTAGCAGAGAAAACAAGGTTCAGACCAAACTGATGCACTGCACTAGATTAGATCTACGTGATCGATGGTCCCAACCAAATTGATATGGGATACTAACCGAGCTTGAGTGTGAAATCCACTGCAAAATGCAGAACGCAGTTAAGAACAAATCATTTCGAACGGAGCATCTACCTTTCGCCCGGGTTTGGACAGCACACAAGCATGCAAATGATGTGACGTTGACCACTCACGCACAAGTGGATTGGTCAGCGTCACCAACCTTTTTTCAGCCGATCATGCTGTTGCCGGATGCCAGAACAATGGCAGTCGAGAATCTGCGTACTCTCATTTGGCAGCGAGTCCCACTGCAGTATGCAGCGGAACCGCTGCACCTCCATGGGAGGTACGGTGACCATCATCCACGGCATGGCTGCTCAGGAACTGCTCCAAAAGACATGGCATGCTGGTATGATTTGAGCACTCTCAAGTCCAGGGATTGATGCAGATGCAGCCATGCAGGCAGGCATGCTCGTCTGAAAAGGGTACAGGTGGAAGTTGGTGGGATGGCTTTTCAGTCCATGCGTTCATCCATGCACGCAGCTTGGAGGCAACATCATGTGCAGTGCAGTGCAGCTCTGCATCGAATGGATGTGAGGCGAGATGATAACGACGAGCTGGTAAAATTTACAGGTGACACATCTATTTCCGGCGCGCAGATGAAGAACAGTATATATGAAATAAAAGGGGAGATAACAGTGAACAGTTGCATGGACCATGGTAGCGATGCGTGCTTCCTATAGTAGTTGGAGGACAAGAACATTGGCCTGGCAAAGGACTAGGATTATTGCACGACCTACAGCTGAAGGTAGTTATGTCTGAAACTCTGAATGATTGGATAAGGCCGGTGCGAGCTAACACATGCGATGCTTCTCTGCGACTGCGACTGGGGAGATCTGATGCATCTGGAGAAGACGATGTGAACAACTTCATGATCCAGCAACTCTTGTTTTGCAATCAGATGTGTATGAACTACTACTGAATTTATCTGAAATCTGGTAAACATGCCAAGGTCGCAACTTGCAAACTGTTAAGTCTGGAATGAGAGCGGAGGTGAGGTGACAGCCATGTGCATGTGGGCGCCATTCTCATGTCACGGTTTTTTGACCGTGGAAGACCGAGTCCAGCGTATATCTCCATCTATCTATTGATCTAACTATCTCTTTTTCTGTAAACAGTGTCGATATAGTATCGTTTTGCACTGAACCCGATCTTTTGCTTTGACCGCTGGAGTCAGTCTAACAGAGATCGGGATGAGTGAAGGTAGCGTCACCAAGTCAAGATGCGAACGACATACTCCTCTCAGTGAACAATCCTCCAGTTGATGTCACTTGACTCCAAAGCTTTGCTTCCCTGCTGGTGCCGGGAGCTGGTCTCCTGCTGCGGATCTACCGGATCCTGGTCTGCGGTCACCAGCCATAGGCTGTCACTGTTTGCAAAATGTTGCCAGAATTTGCCCTATGATAATCTTCATTAAATGCTAGTAGATAATCGAGGTCAAGGCAAGCATTTGTGGACAAAGACAGTATAGTAATATCACTAGGATGCTTTTGAACAGTTGTCCTGGAGTAGCATCCTGTTCCTGTACAGTGTGGCAAGCAAAGGCATTGCACTAACTGACAACATCCAGAAGCTCCTTTCTTCTTGCCTGGAGACCTGAGGGCAAATTGCCGTACAACAACACATGAATGTTGAGTGCTCACCTTAACACAAATACTAGCACAAAACAACCTTAACAAACATGACTGCTCCAGAATCCTAGGCTCCTAACCTCCTGAAGAGTTCCTGAATTCTAACAGGAAAATGGAGATTATGAAGTACTACTCCTATATACACAACAATGTCCTAACCTGAAATACACACCACACCAGAAATTCAGGGGACTAGATTTCACATCCTACAGCCTAAATGCAGGTGGCTAAACACAAGATATCTGAATTTCACACCCTAAGCGCATAGACCTAAAATACGACGCCTTACACTAGAAATATCCAAACATCCGAATTGCACCAAATCAAGGAAACAAGAAATGAGAAAAATCAAGCTTGACAGCAGCTCTCAGATGCTGATGAGATCAGGAGTAGGCGAAGACTGCGAGTTCGGTTGCTGCTGCTGCTCTTTGGCTTCAACATGCAGCGCTTCAACTGATTCATCCGCTGCCGGAGGATCAGATGCAGAACCATCATCGCCACTGTGCAGCTCATCTGCTTGCCCTGCAGTTGGCTTGGGAAGCTCACTGAGCATCTGCACCACCTCCCGCATCGTGGGCCGCTGCACGCTCTGCTCCTCGACACAAAGCATCGCGACATAGAAGACGTGCATGACCTCGTGCACTGGCACAGTTGACAGCCTAGGGTCCATGATCTTGATCACCTGCTCCTTGTTTGAGTCCGTCATCGTCTTGACCCACTGGACAATGTCGACACCATCCCCAAACTCCCCTACTGGCTTCTTTCCGGTGACAAGCTCCAGAAGCACAACACCAAAGCTGTAGACATCACTCTTCTCATCGACCTTGAGGGTGTATGCATACTCTGTAAATCCACAATATGACAATCCAATATAGGATTAGTTAATTTCGAGACTTTTCGAATCATGCATAGATAGCAATTTCATATTTTTCTAAATATATAAGAACAAGAGAAACAAGCTTTAGCTACATAGACGTAGTTAGAAAGTAAGCAGATCCAAGGCATATAAAGGGAAATGTTGTTTCATGAGCTAAACGTGAAGAATAAACTATATTAAGGAGGCAAGTAGTAATAGCAAGCAGCACAAGTGCCACTACCCCACTATGACATTGATAAACATCAGCAATTAGTAATTGTACTCAAAATTAATCTGTGAAGACTGGAGAACAAGAACGGAAATAAAATAGATACTTAATATGGAGCAGTATTATAGTGTCGATATTTCTGGAAAAAATGCAAACATTAATGAGAATAAAAATTTCACCTGGAGCAATATAGCCATAGGAGCCAGCAATGGCAGACATACACTGTGATGTGCCAGAGTCCTGCAAGAACTTGGCTAGCCCAAAATCAGCAACATGTGCTTCAAAATCGGAATCAAGCAGAATGTTGTTTGATTTAACATCACGGTGCAAGATTGGTGGCGAGCAATCATGGTGCAGGTAGCTGAGACCCTTGGCAGCCTCAACAGCGATCTTGTAACGAGTGTCCCAGTGGAGGTGGCCACCTTTCTTGCCATGGAGTAGCTCCCCCAGACTCCCATTGGGCATGTACTCATACACCAGCAGGTTTGTCTCATTGTTTGAGCAGAAGCCAAGCAATCTCACAATGTAGCGGTGGCGGATCCTCCCAAGAGTTTGTATCTCTGCAGAGAACCCATGGTCATGCGACGAGCCACGGCTCATCGCCGAAAGCCGCTTCACTGCAACATGCTCACCGTCTGGCATTGTACCCTTGTACACAATCCCGGCTCCACCTTTGCCGATGATGTTCTCCTCCTTCAGACTATCTAGCACATCGTCACAGGTGAAATCAAGACGCTGGAATGAGGTAAGCCTCCACGCACGCGCCTCACTGGCCTTCTTCAGTGCCCGGGCCTTCAAGATTGCCATTGCAGCGAACGCAATGGAGCAGACAAGCAAGCCGAGGACGATGAGCAGCTTGAAGGTATTGGACAGGCCACCATGGGTGCGTGCGCCATGGTCCGTGCCAGCACCACCGGAATGGCATGGGCCAAGGTACGGCCCGCACAAGCCCGGGTTGCCCACGAAGGACGTGGCATTGAAGTAGCTGAACTGCCCAGTCGCCGGTACGAGGCCAGACAGGTTGTTGTACGAGAAGTCCACGGCCGTGAGACTCTGCATTGCAGCCACGGTCGCCGGTATCTCTCCGTCAAGGTGGTTCCGGGACAGGTTCAGATAGTTGAGTATCCGCATGCCGGAGATGGCCGGCGGAACCTCCCCGGACAGATTGTTCCGGCTGAGGTCCAGGTAGGTGAGCAGGCGGCACTTCCCAATCTCCGGCGGCACACCGCCGTCAAGCGCATTGCCGCTTAGGTCAGCCTTGGACAGCTGCTGCAGCCGCCCGATTTCCGGCGGTATCGTGCCGGTGAACGCATTCTGGTCAAGAAGCAACTTCTGCAAACCTGAGAAATTGCCGATGGACGCCGGCAGGGCGCCGGTGAGCTGGTTGTTGGAGAGGGTGATAGCCCCAAGATTTGGCGCGCCGGTGCCGGCCACCACCGGGAAGCCTCCGGACAGGAGGTTGTCCTGCAGCTCGACCTGCGTCAGATTCGGCAGCTCGAAGAGGCCTTCCGGGATGGAGCCGTTGAGGTAGTTCTCCCCGAGGCGGATGCGGGAGAGTGCCTCGCATTTCCCCAGTGATTCCGGGATTGAACCGAAGAGGAAGTTGCCGAGCGCGATGAGCGTCTCGAGCTTGCCGCCAGCGCACAGGTCCGGCGGGAGTGTGCCGGTGAGCCTGTTGGACGAGAGGTCGACCAGCTGGAGCCGCCCATTGCGGCCGAGGCGGCGCGGGATGCCACCGGTGAAGTTGTTCTCCCAGAGCTGCAGCACCTCGAGGCTGGGCAGGTCGCCGACGAGCTCGGGGATGCTCCCCCTGAGTTTGTTGCGGAAGAGGTTGAGCAAAGTGAGGTTCTTGAGCGCGGCGAAGCTGGACGGAATCTCGCCGGTGAGCGCGTTGTTGGAGAGGTCGAGCGAGCTGAGGCTCCTGAGGCGGCCCAGCTCCGGCGGGATGGCGCCGGCGAGCCCGTTCACCTGCAAGAAGAGCGTGTCGAGGTTCGCGAGAGCCCCGAGCTCCGGCGGAATCTGGCCGGAGAGGCCGCAGTTGGCGGCGTCGAGGCGGACGAGGTCCGTCATGTTGCCGAGCTCGGGCGGTATGCCCCCGAAATAGCTGTTGTAGTAACCAATGTAGAGCTCCCTGATGCTGGTGAGGTTGCCGAGCTCCGGCGGGATCCTCCCCGACAGCTCGTTGCCGGAGACGGCGAGGTACTGCAGCCTGCGCCAGCGGCCGTACTCGGGCGGGATCTCCCCGGAGAAGAAGTTGCCGCCGAGGTGGAGGTGTCGGAGCAGCGGCAGCGCGACGACCTCGAGCGGGAGCGGGCCGGTGAGGTTGTTGTTGTAGAGGTCGAGCACGCGGAGCGCGGCCAGGCGCGCGAGCGGCGGCGGGAAGGTGCCGTTGAGCACGTTGTTGGAGAGGTTGAGGTGGGTGAGGAAGCGGAGCCCCGAGAGGGGCGCCGGGATGGGGCCCGAGAGCGCGTTGGCGGCGAGGTCGAGCCGCGCGAGGTGCGCGAGGCCGGACAGCGCGGCGGGGACGGGGCCCGAGAGGTTGCGGCCGGAGAGGTCGAGCCCGATGACGGCGCCGCGGGCGTTGCACGTCACGCCGGCCCACGCGCACGGCGCGGCGGCGGCGGCGGACGTCCAGGACGCGAGCGCGCCGGCCGGGTCCGCCAGCGCCGCCTTCGCCGCCAGCAGCGCGTCCGCGTCCGTGGACGGGGCACCGGCCGCCGCCGCGACGGCGGCGGCGAGGAGGCCGAGGATGAGGAGGAGGAGGCGCATGGGCATGGGCATTGGGCTCGTGGCTCCGTCTCCGTCGGGAGAGTGGAGACAAGGGAGTGAGGCCAGGCGCGGGGAGGAAAGGAGAGAGCTTTTCGATGGAGATAGGCTGCCTGCTGGTCGCTCGTTCTCGGATGAACAGCACGCACTGACACACCTACTCTACTCGCTAGGCTGCTAGTGCGACGTATAAAATAAGCGATTTGTTGGATTTTCCAAAAGGAAAAATGCTTTTTTTTAAAAAAAAAACTTGTCTTCAGACGGAAACGGTCCTCTAACTGAAAGTTAAGTTCTTATAAAAAACTAAAAGTTAAAGACTTGAGTCACTAACTACATTTAAAAAAAAGAGAGACCTGAGTCACTAAGGTTAAGGTCACCAGAGCGTCCATCTGTACTACTGTCTACAGTACGTAAACAGTGTTTTTTCATTTTGTATACAGTACACAAATAATGTTTTCTATATCCATATCCACCCTCCGGTGACCTTAGTCTAACGTGCATGTCCTAGCCACATTCAAGTAAGACAAGTCTCTCTAATTTAAGTCAGGGAAAACTCATATACGTGGAACATGGATCGGAATAGATTGTCTAGGTTGAGTACACCACATCATTTATACAGTCGTGAATAATATTGTTTAAACATTGCATTGTAGATACCATGTACATAGAAAAAAAAGTTTAAAATACACTGCCGTGGGCTTAGCTGCTGTGCATTCGAGGTTGCTCCGATGACATGGACGTGTGTACCACTGCCCACTGGTGTTTGTTGTTTAGCACCATGAAAGGTAGCTTATGAAAAAAGGCTCTGCTAGTGTATTTTGTACCTATCGTAAACTAACAATTGATAAGTCGATGTAAGTGATGGTTTGTTGGACTTTCTGAAAGGAAAAATGCTTTTCTTTTGAGAAACTTGTCTTTTGTTTCACGATTTGTTTTGTGGGATTCTTTCTTTTATGGGATGGGACATGCGTGGATTTTGTTTATGCAAAGTTGCTTTCGAGGTTGTTTTACTTTTTCTCCTGTGAGATGGATGTGTGTGCCACTGCCCATTGATGTTGTTGTTAGCGACATGAAAGCTAGTTTGTAAAAAAGGGGCTTTGCTACTATATTTTGTACCTATGATAAATCAGCAATTGATGGGTGGATACAAAGCGACACATATATGAACACAACATGCGAGGAACCAGAACCAAACAACCAGCCCTGCCAAGCCCATAGGAATGGCTGTCTGATTTTCTTTTGGTTGTTGTTTGTCGTTGGCTAAATTATTTTTGAACTTAAAACATTAAATAAGAAAACAGAGAGAACATATTTCAACCATGGTGGAGAGGCCCAATTTAACCATAGATTTGAGCTAAACAAAACATACACTCAATCAACCAATCAAAATGAAGGTCTCCAACGAGTGAACCGGAAAGTGGCTAGCCTTCTGAGGTTTTGGGCGACGATGGAGATAATAAGGGGCTATTTGGTAGCATCGTAACTCCATTTTTCCTCAAATACTACAATATTTGATAATACTATGTTTTTACCTAAAAACTATAAATATACTCCAACGTCTAGCACCGTGCTCCAGTAGCATATTTTGGGCGACGATGGAGATAGAGGGGCCTCCCGCAACCCGCTTCCCGCCTCCTGCGGCCGCGCCTCCCACCGCCGGGCCCACTTGGCCGCGCGCCTCCCCTCACCGAGCCCCCCTCCAACGATTGTGCGTGCCTCCCATGGCTGTGACTCGCACTGTGGACCGCTCCTCCCGTGGCCGGCTCCCGTCACACGCTTGCCTCCCGCACGCCGAGCATGCCTCCCCATGGCCGTGACTCAAGCCGCACCCCTTCATGTCCCCCGCCCACGACTCACGTCAGCAGCCCTGCCTCCTGTAGCCGGCCGCGCATCCCACCACCGTGACAGCCCCGCATCTATGATACTCCGTATCTAAGACTCTCTAAGTGCATGCATAATATCGTAATTTTTTTTAAAAAAATTTTGAATCAAATTCAAATTTGAGGCATTTTCAAAAATTTGGAGTTTTCCAGGACCAAAAATATGAAAGGGTAGTTTAAATTAAGCCCTTTCACTTTTGTATTTGGACCCCTATAAAAAAAGATCAAAATCCAGGGTTAAAAATGAAAATGGTAAAATAAAAAAAGAAAAAAAGGGGAAATCCCCCGCGTGAGCCGGCTGGCAGCCCGCGGCCACGCGCCCGCTGGGCGAAGCCCAGCCAGGGGCGGCGGCCCACGTGGCGGCCCGCCCCCTTGCCGCCCGCACCCCCTGTCAGGCGGCGCTGACAGGTGGGACCCGCGGGGGTGGGTTCTTCTCCGCCAGCCGAGCAGGGGGGAGCACTCTGCTCGCCGCTCCCCCGCCCGCGCCCCGCGCTCCGCGCCGCCGCTGTCCACGCCTCCGCCGCCGTCGCCTTGTTCTCCGCGGCCGCGCCGGTGAGCTACAACCTCCCCGCTCCATCCGTCCTCTCTTGTGCCGCGCTTAGGGCCGGCCCGAGCTCGCCAGAGCTCGGAGCCAAGCATGGCGCCGCGGCCGTCTTGGTCGTCACCGCCGTGTTCCCCGCGCGTGGGGTTTTCGGACGCGCGCACCGGGTGCGCTGCGCCTGCGCGCGCCCCGCGCGGTAGGTGGTTGACCCCTACAGGCACCACCGCCGCCGCGAAGCCACCTCGCCGGCGCGTTGCGTCGGCGGGCGCCATGCCGCGGCGGACGGCGTGCACCAGCAGGGAAGGGAAAGGGGAAAGAGGGGAAAGAGGAAGAGGAACGCACGCTGCGCCCGAGGCCACCGCCGGCGAGGCCTTTCGGCCTCCGCCGCGCCGGAGGGTCGCCGGCGCTGCCGGCTTGGCGGACGCGCAGAGCGCGTCGCGCCTGCGCCGCGCGCCGGGCCGCCGAGCGAGGCCGGTCCGCTGGGCCGCCCGCCCAGCTGGGCCGACCGCCCGGCAGGCCGGCTTGCCAGCCCGCTCCGTCGTTGGGCCGAGCTGAAAGAGAGGGGGAATTGGGCCACGCCGGGAAAAAGGCCGCCGGCCCACTAATGGGCTGGACCAGGCAGCAAAGGGAGCCCTAGGTGGATTTTGGAGGGGGAAATTAGGATTTTTTGTTTTGTTCTTTTTAAGTGGCCTGGGCCGAATTTCAATTTCAATTTCCATTTCTATTTTATTTTCTTTCTTAATTCAATTTAGTTATTTAATTTTTGTTTAATATTAAACTGTTTATATTAATTAATAGAATTATTTATTAATTCATATAAATATTTTGTATTTCTAAAAAGAAATTAAATTAAAGTTTATATTTTTTTTCTAAAAGAAGTTAGATTTTGTTTAAAAATGCAGAAAAATTCATAAAAGTGTATTAAAAATATAAAATTAATTCTAAAACACATTTGAATTATTCAAAAATTTCTAAAAAATTCATTTAAGCTTTTAAAAATATTTAAAAATAAAATATAATTCATTTGAGCCCTAGAATAGTCAGTTACGCCCCGAAAATCCAGATATTTAACCCCGACACCCTTTTTCTTTAGAAAATTGTACGCGTTACTTTTTCAACTGGTTGATCATCCTCATTTTTTTAAAACTCCTGCATGTCATCAACCTAGGCACGTTGGTCCCGCCACTTCCAGTTGAAAAGTCTTCCACCGCAGCGGGAGCTCCGGAAGCCGGTGTGGCCGAGACGTCCTTCGCACCAGCAGGAGGAGACTCCGAGTCACCGACGGAGACAGACCCCGTGACCCAAGGCAAGCCCCGGTGCATTTACCTATTTTTCTTTGGGTCCTTAAATTAATTTAGAGTTATACTTGTGCATTAGAGTTAGGAATTGATTGAAACCCTAGAGCATGGTTAATTGGGATCCGGCATGAAAATCCTATACGCAGTAGATGGCTTAGATGGCATAGGCTTAGAACGGAAATCTTTTACTAAAATTAATTGGTTAAGAATGAGAAGAATGTTAATAATTTGACAGGCGGCGGGATCAGTTTCCCTTTCGTACTTTGTATGTTATGATTATTGCTATGGACCCTGATCCTGCCTGTGTCGCATAAGGCCGTCCGATGTGTGGCCTAGTTGGGCCGAACACGCCTCTTTCACTTGCCGTCCTTAACGGGCTCCGGTAAACCTCTCGTCCAGTTATACCTAAGCGCGGAACTAGACGAGACCAACTGGAAGGAGGAGGTTGGGCGAGTGTCGAAGGACTGACACTCGGGTTCGGTGAGGATGGTTCCGGCTAGGTGGCATTGGATGTTGGGTTGTCGTATGTGGGGTCAGCGTACACACATATGGCGGGTGTCTGAGTATCCCTCTTGAGAGGTGGAAAAAAATCGATTCGAATCATCTGTGGCTTGCCGGTTGTAAGCTGTCTGATCGCGACCAACATCGTAGTAAGAAAATTGATCCTGTTGATAAAGAATGATTTGGCAAAGTGTTTGCTCTTGTTTGTTAGTAGAATAAGTATAACTTAGTCCGGTCAGATAATAACTAAAAAGTAACCCAATTCTAAGAGCTAAGTATTCACTATTAGCCCTGCCGCAGTGTGAGTTGACCTAACCACCCCCAGCTTTAATCTAGAGAGTCGGGTTTCGACCCAGTGGTCGGGTAAGTCTTCCTGAGTAATTAGTACTCAGGCTTCTTGCCTACTCTTTTTACAGGAACAGAGTATACTTTGTTCGAATGGGATCCTTACCTTGCTCCTCCCTTCTTCTGAAGCAAGCTTTCCTACGCCTTGAACGGTATAAGATGTCTTTTGGAGAAAAACTTGTGGTCTATGTTAACTTTGGTAAAAGGGCTGAAGAACTTACCAGCCCGGATGTAATAAGTATCGAACTCTGTGTGTAATATTTCAACTTTATGTAATAAATGTGGCTGTATATGTTGTAACCTGTGGACTCCTTCGAGAGTCACTCCAAAAATCAAGCTCGATCCAGATGGGAAGGCCAAGTCAGGATTCCTAAATCCTGAAAGACTACCGAGGTTAGTCAGGATCTGGTGGTTAAACACTAAATTCACATTAATCTGAGCAGTTCTGTCACAGCACCTCTTGAGAATGCTATCAAATAATACTGTGGAATCAAACGTGTGAGAGTTTAAAAAACTATTTTTTTTTAGTACAATGTCGTCCAACTCCATACACTCCAAATATGAGGCGAGAGGAAACCCACCTAAAGTAAGTCTACCTTGTAGACTCGCCTAACTCTAAAGCTTAAGTATTGTTTGCGGTTGGTAAAAAAAAAAAGTATGGCTGTATTCTCGTCGGATCCGAGCTAGCTGCTGCGTGGTACTTGATCATCATGCTCTACTTCTGTGCAAGGATTGTCGCAGTGTGGCAGCCCTCTGTCGGCTCCTGTTCTGACACTGTGGCCCCCTTTCCTTTTACTAATTTGATATATTCTTACTGGATGCATCGCCCACCGTCTTTGATTTATGGGGTATTTGGATTACCCTAACTAGCTAATTTTTGCAAAAAAAAAAAAGCTATAAAGTGTCCAAACACTCTCAAACACTCATAGTCAATTGGTGGACTATGTCTTAACTAAAAATTAGCTACAAACTACTAACTAATTAAAAATTAATTGGGTAACGGTAAAAATAAGCCACACCTCACCTCACCCCTCAAGAGATTAATAAAGACAGGGAGAAAAATTACATAGTCGACCGTTATGATCCTCCAATATTTAGATTAATAAAAATATTTTGTTTGAAATTCAATTAAAACTATTTCAATAAAATAAAATACCATATCAATCTTAACTGATCTAAAAAGCCACATATTTGCTATATATATTAAGGCTTCAAATTTACCATATGAAATGATGAAAAAAAGATGCAGTACATTATTGTCAATATAGTAGATCTTGTTCCAAGTATATAAAAGTGTGTGAAAAAAGAAATTTCCATCAAACTTGGTGTGCTTTTGTCTCACATGTCAGAAGAAGTTACAATCAGCAAGGACGGGCGAGTCAGTCGAGCCTTTTTGTCAGACCACAACACAGAACTCGAGGCAGCCGGAGCCCCAGGTGCTCTTTATCGGACAAAGAAATAAAAGAGAGAAGTCGTGTCAGGAGCCTGGGTAGCCAAATCATTGTTTAACTAGCAAAATTTCCTCCTTTTCCAGATTTTACCGCGCTAGTATACTGTATATATCAATAATGCATGGTTCACTTGATTTTCTCACAAGGTTCACTTGATTTTAATGGATACTTATGTGAATGGGTTTTTAAGTATTCATTAAAATGCTCTATATCATTAATGTATGGTTTACTTGATTTTCTTAGAACTTAATAATAAAACCCACTATGGATCATATGACGTTATCATATCACATGTAACCAACTAAAAATCTATTTATATAACAGCTTTCTATTAGAGTAAGCTGTACATTTAATACCTGGTTCACCTCTTTTTCTCACAGACTGTCTTGGAGTCCATGAACAACCCGCTTTGTACTGGCTATAAGTGAGCAGCCCGTTTACATTCCCTCTCCATTTCTCTTTTTGTTCACGTCACTACAAATATGATGTGATATTTCTTACAGCCCATCTAAATCACTTATTATACTTTCTCTTACAAGGTTGTTTGTTTCCATGTTTCAGTTGGCGTACTTCTCTTTTTTTCTCTCTCTCATCTCATCGTAAGACTGACGTGGCATTATATCCTCTTTTATGCTCCCATGCTCAAATATAACCATTTCATTTTGCGAGGAAAACAGTTGTGACCACGCCGGCATGGTTTAATTAGATTACCGGCGATTTTTACTGGCCACTACTACATACACATACTCTGCTCTGGAAGAGTACTGCTAAGGAGTAAGAATTAGGGGCTGTTTGGATCCGGTGACTAAATTTTAGCACGTGTCACATTGGATATTCGGATACTCGTTAGAAATATTAAATATGGTTTAATTAAAAAACTAATTACATAGACGAGGACTAAATGACGAGATGAATTTATTAAGCCTAATTAATCCATAATTAGCGAATGTTTACTGTAGCATCACATTTGCTAATCATAAATTAATTAGGCTTAATAAATTCGTCCCGCCATTTAGTTTCCATCTGTGTAATTAGTTTTATAATTAGACTTATATTTAATATTCTTAATTAGCGTCCGAACATCCGATACGACGTATGCTAAATTTTAGCGAGAAATCCAAACATACCTCGATACCGCTGCCGCATGGTCCGCCATTCCGCATGCATGCTCGAGTGGAGGGTGGCCAGGCAGGATGGTCTATGCACGCTGGTCCTGGGATCTATTTGGCGCTGACGATGCATCCAAATAGAACCATATATGCATGCATGCATCTTGGATTGGATTTGGAACGAATTGGGTGTCGTCCGATCCCTCTTCCCCGTGAACCGTGATCCTGCCATGCCATGCCATGCATGGTTGTTGAGTGATCTGGGTGCTAGCTTAGCTTAGCTTAGCTGTTGACTACTACTGATCCAGGCATCCAGCGCAACGGACACCAGATGACTAGAACGGCGATGGATATATGCTAACCTAGCTTGTGCATGGCTATGGCTGCGTGCTCTCTCCGTTGATTGAACTAAGAAAAGGCATCAAAACACAGAGTATATATAAAGCTATTGCCGGTAAAACATACAAATGGTTCATGTCAGCTAATAGCTGTCCTTTGAATTAATGAAACGAATCCAAACGACAGTGCATTCAAGCGGCAGTTCCAATTAGTATCGGTGAAATGTGAAGCTCTTGATAGAGAGGTACTAATCCTTGTGTGCAAACTCCCAGGCAAGGCATCTGTTTTATGTTTTCTCATGGGTTGACACTTTGACCGTGCGTGCGAGCGATCGAGACGGGGGAAAAAGTAGAGTTTTTGGGTGCCCTATCCATATGTATGACCTACCCATACCTATATATATACGGCTGTTATTTACAGGATCAGCTGAAGTCGATCCCATATCAGAGTAGAGTAATAAAACAGTGGCCATTAGATTATCTACAGCCACCGATGCCGTTCGCGAAGAAGAAGAAAAATACACGAAGAAACAGCATGGTATCGATGGCAGAGCAGCGCGGCAATGCAAGGCCTCGAGCCACGAGCGTTGTGTCCCCCGTACCCATGTCAAGAGCCGCGCGTGCATCCCAAAACCACCACCCCTCCCGGATTCCAGCTGACCACTCGGTTCCAGTGCAGTGTAGGAGCTTTATACGAGACTGTGCAGTGGACCGGGTGCAAAAGACTGCCTATGCAGATAGAAAGATATTTAGAATAGAGTTTAGGCAATTTCTTTTGACAATTCGCTGCACATAGTCGTGACCACTACCCTACTACCAGGTGCCTAATTACGAAGAAAAAAAAGTTCAGGATAAATTTGACGACCATGATACGTTGATTGGCGAAAGAGTTCCAACTGTTATTTTGCTTGTCACCCCGCTAATTCATTTTTAACTAAAACGCAGCAAATAAAAAAATTATTTCTATGGACTTATAAAACTGCTGCTTATTTTTTGGCTTAAAAATTTCACGGCTCTCCTACATGGCTCAAAAATTTCGACTCATTACCTGATTGGCCTTTCCGTCCGGTTGAAGGTTTAACACCGTTAAGTAAAGGTTAAAAAGACGATTTTACCTTTTATGCACATATATTGTTGTCCAGTTTTGCATGGGCATACATTTAAATAAGTTGAAGTCATAAATGTATATTAGAGTTAGAATATACCACGAATATAAATTTTGGCATGATATTTCCACGTGAGATCAATAAATTTCAGCATGATATTTCCGTATGAGATAAATAAATTTGAGATCCCAGTAAAACTGCATACAATCAGCATACAATATACAGGTTCAACATCCAAAAGCAAAAGCATACAAATTCAACATCCAGAAGCTCATAGGTTCAACACCCAAAAGAATACAGGTTCGACATCAGCAAGCATACAGCCATACAGGTTCACCATAGCCACACATAGAGATGAGCTGAAACATACAAGTTCAGCATGTATTTTGAAATTATAAGCTTAGCCTTCTTTCGTTTCTTGTGCCTATTGCAGGGCTAGCTGGCACAACCATTTTGTTCCTAGTTCCCATTGCCGTGCTATCAAATGGTACCATTGGAATGTTTTCTTTATTTTTAGTCGTCTCTTTCTTCTTTCCAGGTCAGATTTCACCTTCGAAAATGATCTCACGACATTATCGTAATACCGAATATGTGGAACTTCTAAATGAACCTAGAAGGAATACTCTACTTCAATTGATTCAACGAGATCCTCTTATGTTTGTCAAGTCCGAATCAACTGTCTTCTCAATTGAAAAGCATCTCACTTCCTTTCTCGCTTGCCTCTCGTTGAGCTGCATATGCAAGAAGCAAGATGAGAGGATGCGCTTGGGCTAGCTAGCATATATAGGAAGGAGTTGGGTGGTCTGGTGATATATGTAAAGATGCAGCGAAGCATATATAGTCCTTACGCATGTAGTATACAACAAAACTACGCATGATCATCCTTGTCGCCAAGCCAATCGCCATTCAGCTGTGCCCACGATGATGGGCTGGACGTTTCCTCTCCGACCGAGCTCCGGTGTGCCGGATCTGTGCAGGGTCGGGACGTACGGGGGGCCGGGACGACGACGTACGGCGACGCCGGGCTCCGTCGTTGGCCGGACCTGACCGGCCGTAGTGGCTCATCATGGCTGGTAGTAGGCAGCCGTGCCATTGGTACAGCACTGTATGCATGTCCAACGACCTCTGGCCACCTGCATGCATGCTCCCAAACAACCAGTACACACACATCATGCACATAATGGAGTACACCGCAAGGCAGGCTTTCGGAGGAGGACGGCATCGATCGATCCCCAGGTCATCAGATATCCTGACGACATGATATATATATGAACAAACACGCATGGCTCCGTAGTCCGTACGTTCTTGGGCTGGGCCTGCTTCTGCTTGGTGCAAGTGTAACGTGTCGTCTTCACGGCGTTCCGTCATGAGCCTGGGCCCTGCATTCATCCAGAGGTGCACAAGGGCCTCGTTCCTCTCCTCAGGGTCAATGGTCTCAAGCCCAGCGAGAACTAGACGGGAGCGGGAATGGCCCAAAGCCCAATGCATGTGAGACCACTATGAGATGACCCTATCCCTGTCTTGGGCCGATCGTGACCCTGCTTTTCATCCTCTCCACGCCCGGCCCATGTCCAATCGGAGCCCACCGCGGGACATCGTGATTGCTGTAGGTGTATATATGTTGTTCTCATTTGAAGCCACTAATAATCACTACGTTTGTTTTTTGTTCTCGGGGTAGAATTTTTTTATCTTTGTTCACATGAATTACATGATTATACCACATGAGCACGTGTGTTTTCTCCCTCATTATGTTTATCTTGCTTCCCTCGACAAACATAAGAGAAATATATCGTTTTACCTAGATAAAACAGCCTCGGTGGATATGTGTATTTATGATTTAACACCCTACTGTACCCACCAATTGTTGCCGTGGTCCTTGTACTTAGTGCCAATCAACTATTTCAAAATGTTATTGCCAACCACGCCCCGCGCCCACCATAAATCGCTGGTACATGCTCCGATGATCCGATCGTCGATCAACATGTACGCTTGCACATACCTAACCAAGACGAGGCACAGGTGAATCCAAATGAGACGAATATCATTGGGGTTGGGGCCATTGGGCCAGGGGGCAACCTTCATTATATGGAAATTTTTTTTTGAATCGTAATAATATTCCACTTAAGATTTACGTATTTTATCAAAGCAAAATTTGATCTGCTATTTTGAGTTAGGATATGATTCGCCCCCGACCATCTGGAACTAAAGCGAGTTCTCCAAAAGATACTGACTAAGGGCCGGGCCAGCGGGTCTAGCCGTAAATTATTTTTTTGGACCATCCGTCCATAAAGAGGAGAGAGGGTTTTTGAACGACGATGCTACGACAACGCATCTATTGTCATCAGAATCGCAGATCACTCAACAAAGCAGCAGGTCTTCGATCGCATGAGAACAGAGCTTTCCATTCCCATCCAGCTACGTACACTAGTCAGCACGCAGTGCAGTCAGTCCAGTCCCGCTGTCACTCTCTTTGCACACGGTTGGTGAAGCGTCGCATCGCCTCATCCCGCGCGCGAGTACACGCATCGACCAGCAGTACAGCCACGGCGACGCCGGCACGTCAGACTCCCGCGGCCAGTCGTCCCAGCAGCTCAGCTGCCGCCTGCTGACTTGAACCTTGCTGTTTGTACTCTGTACTCTGTACATGCATGTCCGTCAAACTGTCGCCACGAGGGAAATGCACGCAACCTCTCTAAATTTATCCTACATTTCCGTTTAGATCCATAAGGTCCATCATTTTTTCCACAACTTAGTCACTACCAAACGGAACCACATGGACTCATTTCGCCTACGTAGACATACTACCGTGACAAAATTGGCCGCCGCCACCACCCCTCTTCATAACCGACACCGCTCCACCTCGCCACCAAGTCCGCCTCAGCGCCAACTCTAGCAGGCGCTCGTCCCCCTCGCGTCCCCGCCTTGCCGTCGCTCACCCATCTTCCGCGCGTGTTGGTCACCGATCCAGTGGGCGCAAGGGGCCGCCTGCTCGCTAGCATCGCCCATCGGCACTCGCCCATGTCGCATGCACCGGATGCGCCATGACAGACCACGTGCGCATGCGCGGAGGAGCAGGGAGGGCTTGGGAGGGGTGGGCGCCGATGCGACGGGGACGAGTGCTTGCTTGCTTGTGCTCCTCCACCACCAGCTGCTATACTCCGTGTCTGCTGCAAACGGCCACACCCAGCTCTGCGCTCATCCCTTCCCCGGGGCTCCTTCCCTCCTCGCCGCCCCACCCGGGCGCCGCACCTGGCGCCCATGCCCGTCCCAATCACGCCGGCGCCTGCTATGATGCCTCCGGCATCTCAGAGGCCCTAACTCATATTTTGACTTAAGATAATGATGATTTATAACTAAATCATGTTTAAAGATGGAAAGAACTAAGGTGGAGAAATCACAAGTCGAAAATTTTCTACTCAAATGTACAAAACCTCACGTTGTTTGGGTGTTTAGTCCAAAAACCAAAGGTTTTCATGAGAAACCCCAAGTACAAAAGTTTTAGTTCTTGTTATATAGACCAAATTTCCTTCTGGTACAATGTTAAAAATGTTGAAATAGAAGCTTCAAAAGGCCAAGTCAAATCAGGTCAAACTTAGTCCACACTTAAACTCCCAAATCTGCATTTTCAAGCCTTCCCTAAGTTTCACTCTGAAATTACTTTTGATTTCACTATACAACTTCAAAATCTTACTTTCTATGAAGTGAAATTTAACTTAACACCTTTCAAATGCATCAGACCTTGAAGTGATTGGACTTTATTTGATACTTCAAAAGTTGAAAACAAGAAGAGCTCTACATGAAGTAAATTTGCTGTTTGACCGAACATTGGAACACATTGGTGCCTATAGTTCAAAATATGTTGGGATTCAGACCGAACATATATTACAAAACTTGTAGAAAATTTTGTTGTGAACAACTTTTATAATTGGGGCTTAGGTCATACACTCGGTTTTTCATGATGTTTTAGGCCTTTTGCTGTCAGCTTGGGAAATCTGTCAAAACCTGGCTTATTCAGAAACTTCAATTTTTCTCCAACCTACAGCCACTTTCATGCAAAGCTTATTTTGAATGAAACATAGATTTTTAAATACTAAGCAACTTTGTCAATGAGCACCTTGGACGAAAGTGGACAGAAGCGGGACTTTTGACTTTTCCAAGCAATTAAGGTCCACTGTCCAAACTGGGAGCTGCAGGGTAAATTCAAATTTAAATCATACTTGCACACCGGTTTTGATATTAGACCTTTTGACAAAGTTGTAGATATTGAAGAGTATAACATTTCATCCAATGGGGACTCTTACAAAATCTGGCTCTAAATGGGTTGAGTAAGCTATTTACAGAGGGAGAGAAAACACAAATGCGTTTGTTCTTTCTCTGAGAAACCGACAAGTGGGCCCCACCTCGGACAATCGCCTGCCGCGCCAGAACGCGGCCGCCACATGGCCGGTGGCGTATGGGCAACGCCGCTTGCCCACGGATCGACGCCTTGCCCGGCCTGCCCCGCACCCGGCCTCACCTAGACGCCTTCGTGGCTTCCTCCGCGCGCTCCCTCACTTGCTCGCCCTCTCCTCTCTGCTCTCTCTCACGTGGGGAGCCTGGCCACCATTGCCGGCCGAGTCTGAGCTCAAAGCTCAACGGGCCTCCTCTTTTGGGCCTCCTCCACCCTATCCACCGCGAGCACCACCTTTCCTAGGTCTCCTCCACCGATTTCCTCGTGTCCGTGACGCCCTACCCTGCCTCCAGCCCCTTTCCGCGAGCGCGCACGCCATGGACGCCATGGTTGCGAAGTTCGAGCTTCGCTCCGGCCCTCCTCCGGCCGCTTTCCCACACCTAGGCCTATTGCGCTAGACTCGCTACATCCTCGCGCAGCTCACGGGCCCGCCCGTGCCCCCTCCCCTCCGCCGCAGCCACCAAATCGAGCGGCGCCACCACCAAGCCCGGCGCCCAGCCCGAGCCAGTTCACGGCCATTCCCCGCTCGTCCATGCCTCCCCACGCGACGCCGTCTTAGGGTAGAGGATCCCCGTCGTCGGGAACATCTTCCCGGACCAGCCTCCGGTGATCTCCCCGTCCCCACGCGCGGGCGCACGTGCGTGAACGCACGGGCCGTCGCGTGCCTCCGCCTCCAGAGGAAGGAGAAAGAGGGTGGTTTTGCAAAAATCCCCTTGTCGTTTTCAATTTTTACGCACCTGCTATCCATCACTATGCACTGAGTCTTGAGTATTTTATGTGCAGGCCCCGAGAGTCTAGGTTTAATCAGAGTTAGGTCCCTGGCAGTAGGGTTTTATTCATTTAGTATTTCAAATCGAGTTTAAACTTTGAAATACCCTAACAAATCACAGGAAAATGCTAAAAACATGAATCTTCTTTTGTTGGATTGCTTATGAGTAGATATACACAATGAACTAGGTATGGATGTGTGAAATGACTGTTTTACCCCTGAATTTGTGCATGCCTTGTTTTAGTGATTAAATAGTAAAAGTGATGTCAATGAGCTCCAAAAATTATGAAACTTGGACAGTAGCTTTTATATGATGAGTAAGATCTATGGTGATTTTTTGGAAACCCTAGGATGCAATGCTTACTTACTGTTTTACCCCTGTGAAGTGAATTTAGTGTGTTTTAGAAGTATGAAAATATATGCTACATAAAACTTGTCCGGAAAAATCCGTACAACTTATATTATGCTCAATTGGTCCAGTGCAGCTTAGAAATAAAGTTTCATGTGTTTTGCTACTGTTTACTATGTGTTTTGAAAATGACAAATGCTACGTTGGTATAAGCTTCACTCAGTATATTTAATTTTTGTTATGACAAAATGAAACCTTGAGTATAGTTCACATGCATGTTTCATCCTTATATGCCTAGGTTGCAAATCCCTCGCCATAAAAGTATTACAATGTCGAAGTATAGATAACGATAACTCAAATACGTCAATACGTAACTGGTTTACTGTATACTCGATTTAATGCTTGTTTATCTTTGGTATGATAAGAATGAATTGAAGTTAGCAACCTATCAGGTGTTCCTCTCTTATACCATGCATGATATGTTGACTGGCTGAACTGGAATAAATGCAACAAGTTATGCATGTATTTTAGTAAACTAAGGGACCAAATAACTATTGCTTGTCTTTCTAGGATCAAAACATTAACATGCCATCCTTCGGATTAGCAATGTGCTAGATAGTATGTGTATGATTCTTTGCATTTATGATTGCTCTATGTCCACAATAGCACTTCTTTCCAATAGTTTATCAATCACCTTTCTGTCTGTCCCTGAAATGGTTGTTCATACGTGTGCTTGACATTCAGGCATCTCATTCGCTGCATCATGCATATCATTCATATAGTGGCGCTTAATGCAGATACGTGATCATGGAGCAAGTGCGTTGAGCTACGTCAAGCCACGGTTGTCCAGAAGACCAACTAAGACCCAAATACCACCTGGAGGCCCCTGAAGTGGTATTTGGAAAGAGGAGCTGTCCAAGTGATTAAGGGGTTGCCTGGGGCAAAGCCCCACAACCCGGCAAACTAACTTTAGTTTAGTTTGTTCAAGTTATCAACAACAAAGGTAGGCCCCTTAGGCATATACACCTACCTAGGGAATCTCACCACCCTTTATTTGGTTGTGCATTTATGTTCAGGAGTTGTTTGAAACCCCACTTGCATAAATACCTGATATCCTAGTTAGAATGGATAGGTCGAAGTCTATGCTTAGCCATGCTTAGACGGTAGAAGTCGAGTGAAAATATTCACTCGCGAGATGATATGACTCAAAATGTTTTACAAAAATTTAATACGAGAGAAATATGATATGATGTAATGAAAAGATGAGACCGGGCGGAGATATGGGTATATTACGATGAAAAATGATGAGGATGGTTTAGTGGACTCCGCCCGAGTCGTTTATGGCCTGATTCGCTGTTCGCCTGCTGATCGGCGTAACATTGCTAGAGTACTTATCCGGGATAATGGACCGGTGAAAGTCTTATTTGTGCCATCCGAAGAAAAAAGACAGGTTCCTACCATTCTTGTTGGAGGGAGTTAGGCCTGGGGGAGCTTGTACTCGAGGGAGGGCTGACCCGGTACGGCCGTGGTATCGCTCCTGAGGGGACAAAACCCGGGGGAATGGCGGGATTGAATCGAACTTGGGATGGGACGAGTGGAGATGGGGGCTATATGTGGGAATGCGATGGCTAGTAAGCATATACCCCTGGCATGATAGTTATTCCCGGGAATTAAAATCGATTCGAATCGCTGATGCTCACCGGGTGTGAGAATGCCAGTATCGCACACGGGCAACGTAGTAATAATTTTAATATCTTATTCATTTAATTATGTTTTTTATATTACATGTTTGTACTTGTATTTATATTTCTGCAAACTCCTTTATGATGACATATGTGTTGGGATGATGATATATATGAGTTATGGATGATGATAATAACTATAATGAATCAAATGAGGCTTATACCTTAAAAATAAATGATACTTGAAAGTAAGGACTCACTTCTAGTAAGCTTACGCGGGTTAGAGTCAAGTCCACAAAAAGCCTTGCATACTCTCAAATGTGTCGGGTTGAAACCGCCCACGGGTAAGTCCTACGAGTACCTCACGTACTCATCCCTACGTTGTTGATATTTTTATTTCAGAAACTTCATGATCGAGAATGACAATGGTGGGCTCAATGTCACGGCTCGATGTTTTATTTCCGCTGCAAGAGTATATCGGTATTACGTTACGGTTTCCGCTGCGAGATTATTTTGGAACTCTATTTCAGTATGATTGTACCCCTATTTTGAGTAAATATTTTCAAACAAATCAATCTATGTTTGTATGAAATGATGTGTTGTTGTAATTGTTGTGGCTCTTTCGAGGGTTTAACGTGTGTGATGTCGGCATCCCTGGGTGATGGTTGCATCCAGTGCCCTTTTGGGTAGCTCGACGGACGACCGGATTTGATTTGGTCTAAATACACTGCATGCCAGAGGTGGCTGGTGTACTTAGCCCGGATTAAATCGGCGGTTCCGCCACACCTGCCCCTTCACATCCCTCCCACTCCTTCACGCGGGGGAAAGTGGCCCGTCATGGAACGTCCGGCGCATGCGAGCGGCGACCCCTTGTGCCCACTGGGTCGGCAGCCGATGCGCACGGGGGATGGGCGAGTGATGGGGACGAGAGCTGGGGAGTGGCGGCATGGGGGAGTTGGCGGTGAGGCGAGTGGGTGATAGGGGCTTGGCGGCGCTGAGGTAGGTGGCGGCAAGGCAGGGCCACAGCAGCGGCGAAGCGGGGCGATGGCAATAGCCATCTTGCCACGGTGGCACGTCCACAGAGGTAAAATTAGGCCATGTGGCTCCGTTTAGATGTCAGCTTAGAAAGAAAAAGATAATGGATATAGACGCACACCTTTAGAAGATTATAGTTTTGGATGGAAACGTGGGATAAATTCAAAGGTTGGGTATGCATTTCGTTCTATTCACGTGATCTATATATAAAAAAGGAGAGACCGAGACCGATCGATCCACCCGCGCCATCGAGGGAGTAGTTGAGAGAACAGAGAAGTGACGACGACGACCGGCAGGGGCCGCCGGAGCACTGGCTCCCAAAAGTTCCAATCTATGGTTCTGATGACCGGCTTTTAATTTATTTGTCCAGGTTAGGATAACGAACGTCCATCGATCAATCATTTGTGTTCAAAGGTTAGGCCACCCCTTAATTAGTAGGCAGGTCTTTGCACTTGCCTATATACAGCTAGCGAGCTAGGAGAGCTACGATAATTTTCTCTTCGATCTCTGAATAATCAACCTACGTCTTCACTCTGACAATCATTCACTTTATATGAACACACTACCTAGTCACTAATAATATCGAGGATGTGATGTGACACGTCTCCTGCCCCTATCAACTACACACAAGAAGTTTACTTTGAACGCGTCAGCAATGTCTGCCTCGCGATTATTCTTGCACGACGACGATGGCACACATCAAACTAGCGCTATTAACAAAAAATCATCACAGGAGACCGTGCATCACCACGTGGACTAACTAATCATCAACCGCTAATAGCAATCTCTCTTCAAGACCCCCAGGCGCCCATCACAGGGGACGACGACGACTTTGGAAAAAATGTATATATATACGGAATTAGATAATGAAATAATGCCCGGCCATAAATTTGAAACGGCGACTACAGGGTAGGCAGTGCCTCATGTCCAAGCATGGAATCATTCAGCACCTGCAAACCACAAAATATAACCTATACAGCCATGCATGTACAGGAGTGGAAAGTAAGATTCAACTACGTACTAAATTTGAGAGTCCATAGCTATCTATCCACATATCCCAAAGTCTTCACACGGTAATACCTAATTAGTGTCTCGCTGCTACAAAAACAGTCTTCAAAGGCAAGCAGGTCCAAGATTAATTATGTAGAAAAAATATTTATAGAGATGAACATTACAAGCGATCGGTTAAAAGACCACCTATTGAGGAATTTCCACCTTTTCATAAGTTCATATGCCAAAAAATAAAGACAGAAAAAATGCTTCAAAATTTTAGACAAGTCGATCATAAGCCGTTTTTTTCACAAATCGTACAACTCCGAACATCACATCTGGCGTTCTTGCCATCTCGCATCCAAAGCAACTTGTGACTAGATTCCTCTCTCTCCACAAAGCAATTCGTAAGTAGGCACCGCGTGCTATTCTTTTTAATTCATCTCTGTGTGTGTTATTATTCTCTTTAAATTCATCTCTCTGCATCTTGTAATGTACTCCGTGAAAGTAGCCAGAGGGGGGTGAATAGGCTAAACTGAAAAATTATACAAACTAAAAGAGCAGAAGTCAGTGACTCACCGGTTGGACCGGTGCGGACCGGTTCAACTGGTCAGACCGGTTGAACCGATGCTCACCGGTTCAGCTGGTGGGAAAAAAGAATCTTGAATTGATCTCTAAATCTATGCAAGTAAATTTGATACCGATTCTTTCTAGAGATTCATTGAAGGTTGTTCTTGCAGATCTGAGAGGGGCTAGCCTTCGAACCTACATACAAGATAGATCCACACCAAACTTGCCAAGAACAAGATGAGTACACTCAAGAACACTATGAACACTAAGAATACAAGCACCACAAGAAAGCACACGAGACAAGGATTTATCCCGAGGTTCGGGCACACCACAAAGGCGTCCCTACGTCCTCGTTGTCGAGGAACCCACAAAGGATGTCCTCTTCTCCCCAATCACAAAGACCGGCGGAGAGGCACTTACTATGAGGGGTAATACAAACTTTTCGGAGCAATCCACACGAGACGGATGCTTCTACGGGCGACGCCTAGCCGTCTAGTAGTACGAAGCTCCAAGAGTAACGAGTCCACCAAGTTTGCTTTAAGAATCACCAAAGCTCACAAAGAACAAGAGAGAGAGGAGGATGAACACGAAGTCTTCGATGCTCTTTCAAGATCTCACAAACTCTCACTCAAGATCTATGGAGGATTTGAGCTCAAGAGAGTGGAGAGCGAGGGAATTGAGTGAATGAGCAAGCAAGCTTTGTCTCAGGTGTGATGGAGTGCCAAGAGAGGGAGAAAGAGGGGAGTGAAAGGGTATATATACTCCCCCTTCCCGAACTAGCCGTTTTGAACCGTTACAGTGCAAAACAGTGACCCATCGGTTGAACCGATGGGGCACCGGTGGAACCGGTAGATCAGTAGAGCTGGCAGACCGGTTCCAGCCTCCCGATCGGTTGAACTGGTTGGGCAACCGGTCGGACAGCAGAACCGGCAAACCGGTTCCAGCCTCCCAATCGGTTGAACCGGTTGGACAGCAGAACCGGCAGACCGGTTCCAGCCTCCCGATCGGTTGAACCGGTCGAGCAACCGGTCGGACAGCAGAACCGGCAGACCGGTTCCAACCTCCCGATCGGTTGAACCGGTCGGCCAACCGGTCGGACAGCAGAACCGGCAGACCGGCTCCAGCCTCCCGATCGGTTGAACCGGTTGGGCAACCGGTGGG
Source organism: Paspalum vaginatum (assembly GCA_030272315.1). NCBI lineage: Eukaryota > Viridiplantae > Streptophyta > Magnoliopsida > Poales > Poaceae > Paspalum > Paspalum vaginatum. The sequence goes on along the minus strand of CM059013.1, from coordinate 45,973,537 downwards.
GCAAAAACACGGTTGAATGGAGACTTTAGGGTTAGGACATTTGTATATGGAGATTAATGAACTTTGTGAGCTTTATGATTCTAGTAGCACTTCATGTTGGACCCCTTGATAGAACGATGGTTCCTATAATCAAAAGATAAATTAACAAATCTATTTTATCTTCAACCATAGAGCTTGAACCGCTTTTCTTTTGCTTCAAATAAATGAGGGGTCTCTTTTCTTGCTCGTAAAGTACCTTAGCACTTGTTTGCTTGATTGTAAACATGAAATCCACTTTTACTTGCTCGATATTGATGTGTGTAGCACTGTCACTTGATTTGTCGCTATGATCATGCTCATGTAAACTCATTAGTTACTTTTAATGTATTGTCAACATTCACTGAAACCCTCAAATAGGTTGATTGCATTTACACTCACTCAAAAGAATCGTAAAATAAAAAAATTATCAAAAACAGAATTTAAGATCCCATCAAATACTGCAACTTTGATAGGACATCAGTCCGGCCGCCCGCCGTTTATTAAGAATTTCAAATACTAATTGTTTTGTAGAAAAAAAGCGCGACCCTGAATGATATCTCAGATGAAAAGCTGTCAACTACACTGTTTCTTTATCTATTTGAGTTTTTCATTTATAAGTCCTTTTGTGCAGGCGCTGAGGGAAAATTGGATGAGTAATACCGGAGGTAGGGATGGATTAAAACAAAGAGGTCAACGTAGACAGATGTGTGTAGATGGGATCTCCTCTCACGGTACCTTCCTGGGTTCCTGCAATTTGTCGTGTGATTACGCTGCCTGCATCAATTCCTCTGGAAAATGGCCTTCGTTGTTGCCTTTATTTACTTTACTTTTGTTATTTTTGAAAACCTGAAAATGACACCTTCGTTTCGTAGTAGTTGGAGGCCTGTATTTCCTCTGCCCATTTGCTTTGGCTGTGTAACGTGTATTTTATTATTCCGATATTGAATTATAATGCATCAAGTACCATAAAGCACCCAGCCTGGATGCATATGTTTAACTTACCTCAAGGATGATGTTGATTACTTGACCATTTAGTGCCCGTCTTGTATGGAACTTGCCAATAGGCAAAATATAAGAACAAAATGCCATGTGCATGCATGTATCGCGAAAGAGGGCCATTTGGATGCTCTATATGTAAAGGAAGAACACATGGATTGCGAATAAGAATACGACATGAACCTTATACTATCAACTTTCCAAGTAGCTAGTAACTTGCTCACTAGTTTTGAATACCCGTAGATTGTTCGCAAGGTAAATTGAAAGAAAAAAAAAGAACAGCATATGGGGAGAGAGGCAGCGCAACACTCCATCTACATTAAAGTGTGTTCTTGGAACCAATACAATAATACTCTCTCCATTACAAAATAATTCCAGTCCTAGCTTTGTGCAAAATCAAGCCATTTCAAGTCTGACAAGATTTGTAAAAAAAAACTTGCTAATATTTACGTTACCGAATAAGCATATTTAGATTAATTGTGAAACATGTTTCTCCGTTGTATCTATATGGTTTTTTAAATATCAGTACCGTTCTTTGTAGTTTTAATCAAATTTAAAATTGTTTAATTTAAAACAAAGCTATAGTCATAATTATTTCAGCACGTTGTAAAGATACTTTAATTACATTGGCGCAACCCATCACCGATGCTCCTTTTGGCTCCACTTTTGTTGGTCGTTGGACCATTCAACCATTCATACACCTCACAATCTAACATAAATGTACACATTCACATTCCTATTCCTACGATGCGTACATAGTTGTATGTACACGTAGTCCTGTCGACTGTACTCCCACATTTTGCAACGCGGTTTTGGCTCGACCGAATAAGACACCACAGCCCACCTTTAGCCAGGCACGCACAAATTAAACAGGCCAATAATTTCCATGGATCCTCAGCTATGGAACGATACGATACAACGCCAGTTCAGAACAGATCAAGAGTCCATGCAACTGAGGAAAGCCACCACAAAACCATCGACGGACCGAACGTTGCTGGGTATGAACCTAGGAACCGGTAAAACCCGGGTCCCACGTCGTTACAACCAACGGCAACCGGACAGGGCACTCCACGCGCTCGTGTCCGATCCCACCCCGACCGACCCCCGAGCCGCCGGCCGCGTGTGCGCCTGACACGCGGGGCCCCCCGCCGTCCGTCCCCCTCGCCGCGTCGCCGCCGGCCGCCTCCCCACCAGCGCACGGCACGGCACGGGCGCATTGAAGCGGGGCCGCTGCGATGCCCGTGACGGGGCCCACGTGAAAGCGGCCGCGACGGCTGGGCGCGCGGCCCCCCACCCCCCCCCCCCTCTCTCTAGTCTAGTTTAATCGCCCCGCCAGCACACGGACCGATGCGCCAGTTTCTTCTCTTCTCCCTCCTCCCGCTTGCTTTGCTCGCTCGCTTGCCGCCCACCTCTCTCCCCGCCCGTCGTGCTCTCGATCGCGGGCTGGTCAACCCCCGAGCATTCCCGCAAACGCCTCGCGCGCCCACATGGCCGCGCCGTCGCCGTCGCCGTCGCCCGCGGCCTGCTCCGGCTACTAGCACGTAGCAGCCCGCCTCGCGCGCCGCGGCTAGGCTCCGGTGCCGCGCCTGCCAGCCATGTCCCTGCGGCGGGGGCGGCTGCTGCAGCTCCTCGCCGCGGTGCTCGCGGCGGCGGCGGCCCACGCGCAACAGCCGCCGCCGCTGTCGTCGCGGTCCGACCTCGCGGGGCTGTACAGCCTGCGCGCGTCGCTGGGGCTGCGCGCGCGGGACTGGCCGCTGCGGTCGGACCCGTGCGCGTCCTGGTCCGGCGTGGCGTGCCGCGGCGGCCGCGTGGTGGGCGTCACGGTGGCGGGGCTGCGGCGCACGCGCCTGGCCGCCCGCGCGCCGCGCCTCGCGCTCGACGGCCTGCGCAACCTCACCGCGCTCGAGCGCTTCAACGCCTCCGGCTTCGCGCTCCCGGGGCGGATCCCCGCCTGGTTCGGCGCCGCGCTGCCGCGCCCGCTCGCCGTGCTCGACCTCTCCGCCGCCGCCGTCAGCGGCGCGCTGCCCGCGGGGCTCGGCGCGGCCGGGAACCTCACCCAAGTGCTCCTCGCAGGGAACAGCCTCGAGGGCCCCGTCCCGCCCTCGCTGCTCGACGCCGCCGGGCTCCTGGTCCTCGACCTCTCCCGCAACAACTTCACCGGCGCGCTGCCCAACGTCTCCGCCGCCGCCGCAGCCGCGCTGCTTAACGTCTCCTCGAATTCTCTGTACGGAGTGGCCGGCGGCGCGCTCGCCACGCTCAGGGCAAGGTTTCAGGTCGTCGACGTGTCGAGCAACTACTTGGGTGGACCGTGGAAGAACGGGTCTGACGGAGCGGTGCTTGCCACGATGAACTGCTTCGACGGCGTTCCGGGTCAGCGCAGCCGAGTGGATTGCGAGGACTTTTACAGCAAGCACGGCGCGAGGCTCGCCGATGCTCCATCGCCGCAGCCATCACCGGAGGAGGAGGAGAAGAAGAAGAATGCCGCCGGGATCTCCAGAAATCTACTCATCGGAGTCCTTGTAGCTGCAGGAGCGTTGATGGTTGTGTTTCTGGCTGTCTTGATGTTCTGCTTGGTGAAGAGGAGAAGCAGAGGAAGGATTGGAGCCGGAGGTAGGGGGCTGGAACGAAATGAGGAAGGTAGCGGCGCACGCTCTATGCGTAGGAGGGACAGCAGCGTCAACCCGGTGGCGACATTGCCGCCGGCGGTGTCTCCGAGCGCCAATGCCGGGCCGAAGGACGTGTCTGCCGATCCCGGTGAGTTCACCTACGAGCAGTTGGTCTACGCCACCGGGGGCTTCGGTGACGACAAGCTCATCAAGCACGGGCACTCGGGAGATATCTACCATGGTGTCTTGGAGAACGGCTCCCATGTCATTGTTAAGAAGGTTGATGCAAAGGGCGCCGGCAAAAATGCCGGCGAACTGGACTTTTATAGCAGGTACTCGCACGACAGGATTGTTCCGTTGCTCGCGCATTTGAGCAAGGACGACGAGGAGTTCCTGGCTTACAAGTACATGCCGAAGGGGGACTTGACCACTGCCTTGCACAAGAAACCTGTAGACGATGCAGATGGCTTGCCCTCGCTGGATTGGATAACTAGACTGAAGATTGCAACTGGTGTGGCTGAGGCTATGTGCTTCCTTCACGACGAATGTAGCCCGCCACTAGTTCACAGGTATGCACACTTCTATATGATCTAGGCATCTACTGGTTCCATTTGCTACTGTGACGATATGCTGCTGTTCCTTGGTACAACGTTGTTATTCAAAAAGTTTGTCCTTGAAAACCATACTAGTTCAGAAAACCATACGGTAGGACCACACGTCTTTCTTTCCAGAAACTTGTAGGCAAATTAAGGTGTCAATCATGTTGAAGACCACATATCAGGTAGGAATAGTGAAGTAGGATGTAATCTTATTAGATAATTCATGATTTGCGCCAATGCATTTCATGTTACCGAGGCACTGTTGCTGAAGAAATGAATTTGTCTATCCATTAGTCTTTTCTTTATGTAAGTGTGAAGGAAATCCCAGCCCTGTAGACTGTATATTGGTTAGAAGAAACCCAGGCAAATTATAAATTTTGGCGGAATAGCCATTTCCTTGTAATTATTTTTGCTGAAAAAAGTATTGCTATTTTGTATGTCTTGAAATCATTATGCATTTATCTGGATCGGCATGCAGTGTCCTTTCAGTAAAGTCTAGAACAAGCACACCATGGCATTCAGTCTCACATGATTGCATTTGCATTCAACAGTTTACCTTTGTGTTATGCGGATGCCATCAATCATTCAGTGAATCAATGTACTTTGACATAACTGAAGGTTGCCATCTTCTGTTCCTCCTACACGTTTTTGTTTGATTACTTGATCCTAGTTATATAACTTTGACTACTCTGTAATCCTGTCTTGGGTGAGTTGAAGGAAGGTACCTCCAATTTGATGCATGATGCTCCATGCCTGGATTTTCCTTTATGTCATTGTTGACTTCTGATTTAGTATGTTCTGATTGCTTTTTGTGATTGTAGAGATATCCAAGCAAGCAGTGTCCTTCTCGATGATAAATATGAAGTGCGACTTGGGAGTATGAGTGACATATGCGTTCAGCAAAGTGGGGGAAGCCAGAATGTCTTCTCTCGGATTTTGAGATCATCAAAGTAAGATAGCTACCTGTTCCATATCTCTCTCTTTTTCCGTATACCATACAAGAACAACTATTGGTCAGTAAATATCTGAGTTTGATGTTTTTCCGGTTTGTCTAGAAGTTTGTCAATGTTTGGGCCTAGGTAGTTCTAATTTAGGCACTGAATAGTTATACTCCTAAAAAGGCAAGGCAACATAGGTGACACCTTTATCAAAAGACCATGGATAATTCTACATACATCAGAATAGTATTCTTAACTTGTCTGTGTAGTATGTCTTTGTACGATTTATTTGCTTGATACTCCGGCTCATCACATTACACTTCAGAGTGAATTCTGGAGGCATCTGAGCATGCAGTTTTTTCCCAGCTGAGGATACATCTATATGGACTACAGTCTGGAATCTTATTTTGGGGGCATGTTTCAGTTTCTTGGTGGTGGTTGCAACTTGTTAGTTCAGTGCCTTTTGATTTCAGTGTCTGTAGTTGAGCAAACTCCAACCTTTTTTTGTGCCTGAAACCTACCATCCTTTGGTTTTCCGCTGAAGTTGGCAACTGACGTTCGTATCTGACGCTTTCTTCTGGCAGGTCTCTCGACAAGCACACATCAGGTGCGCAAATCTTCCACTTATGCTGCTACCTGCTTATCTTATAGGAGCACAAGTCCATGTTCCTCTGAATGAACACTTCTTCTATAATTCTAAAAAAAAAATGCATTCGACAGGTCCACCGGCCACTTGTTCCTACGACGTCCTCTGCTTCGGCAAGGTTCTGCTGGATCTGGTGACGGGCAACTTGGGCATCAGCGTGCCAAACGCGGCGGCGTCAGAGGAGTCGGCGGAGTGGCTGACGAACACGCTGAACCACATCAACGGCGGCGACAAGGCGAGCATCAGCGACATCATCGACCCGCTGCTCGTGGTGGACGAGGACCACCTGGAGGAGGTGTGGGCGGTGGCCGTCATCGCCAAGGCGTGCCTGGGCAGCAAGCCGTCGCGGCGGCCGTCGGCGCGGCACGTGCTGCGCGCCCTGGAGAGCCCGCTGCGGGTGGTGCGGCAGGGCTCGTCCCGGTCCAGCTCGGCGCGGCAGCTGCGGAGCTCGTCGTCGCGGAGCTCGTGGCAGTCCGTGTTCCAGGGCAACCACCGGGTGCAGAGCCTGGACGCGTCGGCGTCGGTGGGGCAGGCGCTGGACCGGCGGCACTCGGTGAGGTCGTACGGCAGCGGAGGGGAGGCGTCCTTCTCGTTGAAGAGAGCCATGTCCCCGTCCCCGGAGGTCGCGCCGGAGCCAGAGCCGGAGCCGGTAGCGGCGCTGGATGAGGAAGCCGGTGGCGGCGTGTAGCGTAGGACGCCGTCGTCCATTCCTTTGTTTCATTTTTTTTAAAAATTGTATACAGGCATTCTTCATTCTTTTGCTCAAGTGATGATGTGTGTATAATTTGTTGTTGTCTGATGATGCGTTGATCCGGTGTTCCAACATGACCCCCAAACAAATTTGTGCATAAAGAGCATGTTTTTTTTACAGACACTGTATATTGAGTGAATTTTAAACATGTTTTTCTCAAGGGTTGATTTTTTTTTCAATCGAACGCCGGAGCCCGTGGCAACATCAGAGCATGATTTAAAATCAAAATGAGTTTGCAATAAGCGTTCATCGCTTCATTGCACGCATCTGATTTTGGGGGAACACACCCTCAACACCATCTTGTGCATCAGCAAGATCCATTCCACTACTGCAAAATCTTGAATCAATATGGCTATATTTAGTTTTTGCAACATCTCAAATCAACAAGGTACACATGAAGTCTCTACAAATATCTCGAAAATCAACCAGTGGAACATCTCTATCTGGCAACCTACGAAACATCTGAAAATTATCGATAAAACATCTAACAATCAATATTGAAATAATAAAAAAAATACAATCGCAACATCCTAAAAGAGGCACAAAAAAAAGTTACCACATCATCGAAAAAATCAGCTGGCTTTGGAACATCCAGTCTGAGAGGCTACAACATCCTTCAAAAACAATTAGAATGTTTAATTTGGGTAATATCATATACATGATCTAAACCCTACATGGTGCTTCACTGACCGTTCACCATTTATGGTTTAGGAAAGCACTAACACCGTTGATGACGGACTCAACGAATTCTCCTCCGTTGCTCGAGACATACCCATGGGGTTTGGCTCCGTGTGATGTGTGTGCGCTATCATGTCGTTGGTCATGGTGCTAGAGGGGGCTTTTATGCAACTTTCTTGCTTTCTCAATATAATTTATGGGACTTCATAAAAAAGAGAAAATTGTGCATAAAAAAAATTATCTACACGAATGAGTTTTTAATACCATTTTCACCCAATAAAAACATATCTACCTCTCACATTGATCTCACTATACATGTTGGAAAAGATTAGAGAGGGTTGGAAAAAACCTACAACTGATAGTCCATTGTTTGTTCTTTATTTTCACATCACGTTTTGTATCCATACCCACTAGTTACTTTCCTTGTACTAGAATTAGTGAAAAAGTAACGATATCAATCGAGTCTCATTCCTTTTAATTCCTTATTTCTCTTTCTTTTCCTTGATTGTCTGATAGACCATCTTCTTTCTTTTTTATGCCCTCCGCTCTTCACGCAATCCACATAGACCCGTCAAATATATAGGTTGAGACGTGGTTCATGGTGTGCGTGTCACACATACGTCTATGCTAGTTTTTGAAAAATTTGACACATTTTCCTTTTTCGGAGTGTGGAAATTTAAACTGCACGGCATAGCACCGTGTAGCATTTACATGTGGTGTAAACGGACGTGTTAGCAAACAATGGTCATAAGTCAACCTTCTTTCAATTGAACAATTTTTTTAGAAAAAACCATATTAACATCGGCAATATCAAACAAATACACTATGGAAATGTAATATGATGGATATAGTGGAACTAATTTCATGTCTAGATGTTGTTGTCTTTTGTATAAACTGCTAGGCCAAACCTAGAGAAGTTTGGTTTAAATTAAACTAAAGTGAAGTGTAATTTGCGACATGTAGAATATAAATTAATGAAATCATTCTTTGAGAAAAGGAACCCATTGTCGTGCATCTCCTTAAAAAAGTTTTTTTCATACCCTAATTTTCATTATTGCATATTTAGCAGCTTAGCCTAATTTTCATTCTTGCATATTTAGCGGCCTAGTCGGAAGGCATGAGTTTGCCAAAAAAAAATGTTACGTTATAATCATGTTACAATGGAGAATTTATTTGTTATCTGAATTAAATTATATAGGTTCAAAATGCATACCACTGGGATTACTACACACTAAAATGTTTTGCTCTTACTTTGTATGATGTGCTTCAACAATGTATATTTAACATTGGTTGAATATAAAATTAACTTACTCGAATATACAGATTGAAGCTACGCATGGTCTAGCGAAAAATCACTTACGAAAACCAATACATAACACAAATCTGAATCAATCAAATGAAATTTAGAGCTTGTGCCTAGAGCACTGAAGTCCCATTTAGACACATGGACCTCCATCTTCACATATTCCGTTGCCTTTGTTATTGCCCCTATATCTTCACATTAGGGTGCGCACTAATTGATTCTATATATAAATGACCATATATTTGATTAGGAAACATATAACTTTGAGTAAGTAGATTTATTATGCATTTACTTTCCAAAACGATACATCGTGATTCTATTTGGCTAATAAATAGAATTCAATTCAAAGTTGGAATGAATCCGGATTGCTTTAATAGTGATATGGTCACAATCAATTAAAAGCATATAGATGGATTCGATGAAAAATCATGTAAAACTACTCTTTTGATAGGGGGTATTTATTTCCTCTCCTAGCACAAGTCAGACCTACCAAGGGTACATATAATAAACAATTGAAACAATTATAAAAGGCATCATAAATGAGTAAAATCCATGGGCGGTCCTCGAACTTGGCAAGATGCATCTTCTAGCTAGGTCCCCCAAACTTAGAATACCATGAATCCAAGTCCCTAAACTTGGTTTTAGGTGCCATCTAGGTCCAAAACCGCTTTTGACTCTCTCCAAACGTGGTTTTAGGTTTAGGGTACAGGTGGGGCCCACATGTAAGGTCCACGCTTATCTCTTACACATATATGACGTGTGGGACTCAAGTGTAAGTGAAAATATTCTTTTATTTTTCTTCACTCTTTTCTCTCGTATCGCGGCTGCCATTGCCATACGCCTGCCGTTATTTCCTCATCGTTGTTTGTCTACCTAAAAAATAAAAATATGCATTAGTTCACATATTTCATTATTGATCCTTGGTTTTTACTTTTATTACATCTTCGTTTTTGTACACGAATTCCATGCTACAACATATGCATTGATTCTATGCATAATGAAACATAGATTTGATAAAAGCATATATTACTAAGTAATTAGAGACAACAAATATATGTATTTAATTACCAAATAGTGTTCATATCAGTCATGTGGCTTCATCCCACCTTTGGGTGCATGTAAGCACTCTTTATCTACCTTGTTGCATCTTACTTTTGATCCTATATGATACAAGCCAAAGAACACATATGACACGGTCCACGTGGCACACATATCATCACATATACAAAACACATAAAGACCACACAAACAAAGATATCACATACTATATGGATGATGGTATGAAACATATGATGATGTGTCATGGTCCTCACCCATGGCAACTTTTTTCTAAATAAACTATGACTTTTTGCTTGAACTCTAGTCCGAGCATTTTTCAAGCTATTACTTCATAATTGGGCACATATGTCGACATTGGCACAATGGATGTCTCCTCATAGTAGAAGACGATGAAAAGACAAAACTAAATTTGGAAGAATGGGCCAAATCATATATAGAAATGAGCCACTTCAGCAAAATCTCTAATTGGCATGGCCAAGCCAAGGTCAATTAATGAGAAAGGCCTCAAGTTGGCAAGTAATTAAGAGCTATCATATCCTTGGAGGTAGGGAGAGAGCACATATTGTTTATAAACTGGTAGTGGAAAATACTGTTGGCTGATATGCAAAACTTACATCATTGCCCATGCCCCTCCACCCTTGTAAAACTATAATCCCCATGTCTCCGTTCAATGTAGCAGTGTTCCACTAGGCAAGACACTTGTTTTTTTTCTAAAGTTTAAGGATCCATACATAGGCAGTAGTAAGACTAGAGGCATTATAGCTCAAGGGATTTTGGGACAAGAAGAGGGATGGCAAGTTCCATCATTTGCATTGAGGAGGGAGGTCATGGTACTCTTGATGGGACATCACTAGGGATCCACTCCAATCTGAGATGTTTTCTTGAGAGTATTACACCGATTGTAAAGGCACATAGGGTCCCCAATGCACCCTACCTTTCATTGGTAAGTGTATGTTTGGCTAACTTCCATTTTTTGCTTTCAAAAATCTCTTCTATCTCTAGATCTTGTGAGATTATGCCTTTTATTGTGTTTCTGATTCCCTTTCTCTCTACTTCCTTCATTCGGATATGCTGCCTCTTCTGCTTGATATTTTTTTCTAGTTTTCAAGGACTATGTGGATGATATTTGTTATTTGTGCCTATCCATTCAAATGGCACACCTTTTCCATGGGCAACACACGCACTATCTTGCTTTTATTTATGTTGAACTCACGTGGTTGTTCATGCCACCTTTAATCTATATGTATACGTAAAGCTCTAAGATTCAAAATTGTTTAGGTGCAAAGCCTAGTTCGAGGGTAGTATCATTCAAGTCTTTATGAGGACTTTGTCAAGAAAGTATTGTCATCCGACTATTTGTTGTGCAGTAATTTTTATTAGAGGTTGTTATGAGAGTTTTAGCTTCATTTCAATCCAAAAATATTTTCTTTAATTTTTATTGCTTTAGATTCCCATGCACTTTTTACTTTTTAGCATTACAATAGGGATTTGGTTAGACCGTATTACCAGTATATCCAAAACATGGAACTTCACATGACACAATATTGACCCTCTTATTCTTACATACTAATATCTTCAGAATATGGTGGTATGCGCTATGCTAAGTGATTCAACAAACAGTTGAATACATTTATTCAATACAAAGAATCCAAGTGATACCTTGTAATCATCAAGATCTCTTCTAAATTGAACTATATAGCACAATTTAATGTTTCAACCCTCACCCCTTAAGGCCTAACAAACAAAAAAGGATTTGCATTCCTTTTCTTGCTGGCATGATAAATGATAAACTTCCAAGAAAGATATAAAATAGATTAAATAAGTTCCCTTGAACAGTCACGTACAAAGTAAAAAATCACTCTATTAGCATTTAAAGCCACTTACCTTACTTGTAGTCATATGTTCTTAGCAAGATCAATCCATTAGAGCAATGATAATACCATGGATATCTTTTGTTTGTGGGCACACAATGTATTTAAAACTAGCTAGGACAGACGTCTATTTATGTTTGTTACTAGGACGAATCTTTTTAAACATAAAGAAATAGTAGCTAAACAAACTAAACGCTTATTTGCAATTACAGTCAAACAACTACTGTGCAAACATTACAGAAGGAGGCAAATATTACTACCTTGGAGATCTTTGGAATAGGTTCTATGAGTGGAGCACATGTGGTGTTGGTACTTCAGTGTGCATTGCTCCAGGTGAGAAGATGGTCCAATACTTTGTGCCATATCTTTCAGCCATTCAACTGTACACCAACAGGACAATGGTTCCTACTTCACAAAGGTAGGCACATGGTATACATATATAACTGAAAATATATAAAAAATAAAAGCTAACAATACTTGTGTTTATTATGTGATCATTTCTAGAAGTCTCGGTTGGCACGATGACCACATCATGGTACATGATAGAAGATGCAATGGATACAACCATCATGGTGTGATCAATGAGATGGATACTAATGGTTATCAATCACAATCTCACATGTCGGATGAGTTGTTATTTAAATATTTTGAACATGGCTCCCCTTATGAAAGGGTGCCTTTTGTAGACAAGGTATGCATCCTATTCTCTTCAAATCATCTACATTTCTCTATCATTTCTGTTTCTCCAATCTGACTAATGAACCAACCATGGGAAAGGATCTCAAAGAGGGTGTTGTTCTATGATATCGCGAGGACTAATAATGGTATTACTACCTTGGATTTTGGGAAGTACATGGATAATAGGGGTGGTGGTGGGGAATCATGACGATGAAATGCTATATTAGATCAATGGGAGCATGTATAAAAAAATAGGTATGAGGTGGCTTAAACTGGAGTTGGAATCAAGGCGGGCCATCACTTGCAATGATGTTGGTAGCTTGGGTTTGATGGAGTGTAAATATAACAAAGGGTCATAGGGAAATATACTTTTCGATCACGGTGGGATTCACTAGCAACGATGTAGGAAGCTTGGATCTGTGCAAGTACAAACATATGGGAGTGGTGGAGAAACTAAAATTTAGGTCAAGGTTGAGCACCATCTGTAATGATGTTTCTAGCTTGGATCCAAGGGAGTATAGAGGAAATAGAGGGTGGTGGCATAAACAAAAGCTTAGATCAAGGATGAGCATCATCAAAAGTGACATGATGTTGCTATGTTAATCATATGGAACAAAAGGAATCTAAAAGGCAATGGGGTAAAAAGTTGGATCTATGTGGCTTTGTAATTCTATGAAGTAGCCATGGATGGAGGCAGAAGACTCACCAAAGGAAGAGAATAAGGCGACTGTTGTTGTGGCAGGCACCACAGGCCGAAGAGAACACCATCTATCTCTTGGATGGAAATAGCTACAGCCAGTGATGGTCCATTGATGGACCTTGCTTGTATTGGAGAACTGGATACACAACATGTGTGTGTGGAGGTGGCGGCGGAGTGGGTAGGTTGAGGAATAGGGATGGCGAACGAGGAGGGGAGTATATATAGAGAATGAAGTAAAGAAGAGGTCATTCGATCTTGATCCTACGATCAATATATACACTAGTTTTTTAAGAGAAAGTGCATGACGTTGTTCTCTTTCTACAAAATAAAAAAACGGAAGGATCAATTGTTTAAAATTAAGTTTAAATTTGTCCATTGAAGTTTCATATTTTTATGATTGTCTTATTATTTTTTTGTTTTTTTTCTTGCACTAGGTGTACGAGCTAAGTTATGACTATCCTTCCCTAACATCTTTACGCAGTGTAGATATCTCACCATCAAGTTGGATGTCAATTTTTTGGTAACTTTGATAATCGCTTAGCTTATGCTTTATTAATTGGAAATGTTTCAATACATAAATGTTGCATGCCTAATGTAAACAATGACCATGATTTTATTTTCACCTTGTCCTAGGTATCCAACAAGTCATGTTCCGACAAAGAATAAAAAAGATATGGATACTTGTTTTTTGACTTACCATATCCTCTCAACGTTTGAAGGTACGCAATAATGGTAAAAGATGCCAATAATAAAAAACAGTTTCATGTCTATGTTTTATAGTGCAATCACACATATTTTTTCTTATTTATTTCTTATACTAAGACTTGAATTTAACCAAACATTAATTTTTTCATTAGTTTTCCCCCAAAATCCACATATTGTATCTATAACGTATATTTTTAGTTTCTTAACTAATATCTCATTTTGTACTAAAAATTTGTTCTGAAATGTTTATGCGAAAGAGAGAGTTTTAAGTCTTCTCGGTTTGTACAACTAATGGATTGTATGCTTCTTTTGACAAAGCATAACATGACGATACATTGATGCAGAAATTGTTGCTTTAGACATTGTGCATGCCTCTGATCATGTGGCGCTTGCCCCGTTCGGCCTTGCAACATACAAGCTTGACTCAAAAGTGTGGGCTAGTACAAACTCCAGTGACCAAGAGCATATTGCCACTCTCTTTGATGCAGCACACTCATGGCTAAGAAAGAAAAATATTTACCATCATGACTTCAACTACTTCTCACATAGATGCTCTTCTAGATGAATAACATGGACATGATCAATCGACAAGTTTGTTGTCATCGATGACACAAGTATGGCGCGTGTTGTTTGTAGTGCATCTCTGCGTGTAATGAAAGGTTGTAGTACTTATTTGCATTTTCTTTTCTTGGTACTTACTAGTGATAGTTCTACTTGAAGCACTAGTGTTTAATTGTTGATATAGCATACCTGATAGGCTAATACATGTTTATGTAATGCTTAAACTTATTCTCGATGGGTTACTAGGATTGAATTTTGTTTGTGTGTCTAAGGATTACACAATAAAATGTTTTACTCTCACTTAGTATGATGTGTATAAACATACTGTTTCAATTCGGGTTGAATAAAATTGATTTCATTAGAATACACAAATTTAATCTACACATGGTCTAGCATGAAAAACTAAATTAGGTAAACCAAGATAACACAATCTAAATGGAATTAATGAAATTCAGATCCTTGCATACTTACGTGCAAAATCATGTATGCCATGTGCCTAGAGCACTGAATTCCTATTTAAAAGAAGGACATCCATGTTCATATATTCCATCATCAATGCTCTGTTATTGCTACTATATCTTCATGTTAGGGTATGCAAGAGTTGATTCTATATATATTTGAGCATACACTTCTTTAATATGAAGGATATAACTTTGAGTAAGTAGATAGATATAGATATTTATGGCATAATTACTTGAAACTTCCTAAAAAGATATGATCGTAATTCTATTTCGCTATAAGATGTTCATATATTCCAACATCAATCCTTTGTTTTTGGTACTATATCTTCATGTTAGGGTATGTACCAAATAATCCTATATCTACCTGAGCATACATTTATTTAATAGGAAGGATATAACTTTGAGTAAGTAGATAGATATATATATTTAGGGCACAATTACTTGAAACTTCCTAAAAATATATGATTATGATTCTATTTGGCTACAAGATGTTCATATATTCCACCATCAATGTTTTGTTATTGCTACTATATCTTAATGTTAGGGTGTATACCAATTGATTCTATGAGCATACATTTATTTAATAGGAAGGATATAACTTTGAGTAAGTAGATATGGCACATTTACTTGAAACATCCCGAAAAGATATGGTCATGATTTTATTTGGGTATAAGATAGAATTAGGTTTTATTTATGGATCAATTAATAGTAATATGATCACAATCAATGGAAAGTGTATAAATGGATTCAAGCAATAGTATAAGAGCATCACCAAGCAAGATGTTAAAAATAATTCTACACTGGATGAGCATTCATTAATTTCTAATTAGTATGTGTGTGTGTGTGTGTGTGTGTCTATCTCTCTATTGTATAGAGAGAGGAAGACATATATATCCTAAATATATGGATAACTATCTATTTACAATATACAATATAAATTCATTTAAATATATATGACCATGATTTTATTTGGCCATCAGAGGGAAATAAATTTGAAGTTGGCATATGTTTATTTATGGCGCAATTAATAGCATCCTCCCAAAGATATCGACGATTATCAATTGGAAACACAGTTCCCAAAGATACTTTTTAGTAGCACCTCTATCAAAACCCTTATCAAAGACAAGTATTCCAGGATATAATAACCCTTATCAAAGTGTGAAGTTCCCAAAGACATATTTTAGCGGCACCTCTATGAAACAATGGAAAATGTCTTTATGACTATGCAAAGGCAATAATGGATTAATACCTCAGTAAAACACAAATAGTAGTGACTCTATATATGAATGAAGTCCCTAGCCGAACTTCATCTTGTGCAAGAGCTAAAGGATCTATCAAGAGTCAATCAAAGAGAGTATGGCACATGTGATCTATCCTAGTCTAGCCCCATTGAAAAAAAAATAGTAACAACTCTACATCTACATCTAGACTTCGCATCGGTTGGTTCTGCTGATTAGGATGTACCCCCTCCATTTTTTTAATTGATGCTTTTAAATTTAAAAATAAATTAACTGGCAGCAAATATTTAAGAACGGAGATAGTATTTTAAAAATCGGTGTGGTTCAAATAAGTCAGCCACTAGGTCAACAGACTCCATTTTCATTGCTTGAAAGAAACTCGCGTGCTTTGGTAAAATACTGCACAAGGCATGTATATTAATACTGTATACGTGCATGCGTGCAACACAATTTAGAAGATGTTCATCGTGCCAGTATCTGGCAACCTCGGCGATGTCATCATAGCGTTTTGGCGGAGTCGGCCTGGATCGGCCAACTCTTGCATTGGGCGCTTGGTGGAGGGGGGGGGGGACATACAGGTATTGGAGGAGATTGGAGAAATCTAATCTGTTACAAATCAAATTTAAATAGCTGCTTTGATCCTGCTGAGCAGTCCGAACAAGCCCTAAATGAGTTTTGTATCGAAAAGGGCCGGTACAAATAAGCATCGAACAGTGTCCATGTGTCAGTGTACCTCCTTTATAAGCAACGGTGGGTAACTGTATATTGAATTTTTTTTCACACTGTCGTCATGGCCTTGTCTAGGAGGCATGGCGAAAATCAACGATTGTCAGCTGCAAACCAAGCCATCTTTGTCGTTGGCATAGGCTCAGATGGAGTCGCTACATGCTACTTTCATTAGAGAAGAGGGGGCTGCCATCGACACAGATGTTCGGCACATTTTTTTTATCCGCGAATGAATATGGCAAGCACATTTCGCATTTAGAGTAAAGTTAGGCATATCTTAAGAGTTGACAACAAAACGTTGAGTTACCTTGTCTAACCTACAGTGATTAAATTCCCACTAGATCCGCATCAAAAGATCTATGAATCAAAAGATAAGGGGTTAAGTTCTTGGATCAAAGAACCACGAAAAATCCAAGGAAATTAACCAAATTAAAATCCAAATAGAGAGGGGGCCGGGGAAGGAGAGGATGTTTACACACGTATCACAAAGCTCAATGATTTGGCAAGGTTTTCTCTATTGAATCACATACGAATGTTTAATGCAAAACCTCCCACTTTGGATGGGGATTTCAGTTCCAGCTCTAAAGCTGGACCAAAAAGGCAATTGCCATCACCACTCAGAAAAGTGAGTGGCGATGTTGCCCTGGTTGTCTGGTTGAAGACAGACAATAGCAATATTCTTGTGCCCGGCATCGATCAGCATCCTTCTTTTTGTTCATCTTTTCCGCTTACTGAAAACTTGCAGCTGAAATTACCTAGCATCAGTTGCTCCTTGCACAAATCTGAAGCTTCTAATTAACTAAGCCACTGCTATTACATAACATTAGTCTAGAAAAAGACCAACCAAGCATCACATGATTATTTGAAGTCTGAACTATGCATAACTCCAGTACAATGTAAAAGCTCAGCTATATCGCCCCATAGTTTCTACAAAAACAACAAGCAAAATGACCGTCGTCATATATATATTTACCGTACTAGCAACACAAACCACAAAGGAATGGCAGAAAAGATGAAACAGAACGCAAAGATGCAAAGCTCGACGCAAGACGTGCGTTCCGCCTCCCTCCCATCCAAAATCGTGACGATCACATCCTTGACAACCGATGGGCAGCTTCTTGCCAGACCCTCAACGCTACTAGCCGCCACGATCGCCTTGGTGTTGCTGCAGGAACCACCGATGAACCGTAGGCACATCCTCTTAAGCTTGCTGCACTGGTACTGCTCCGCTAGGGCCAGCAGCAGCAAGACCGTGCCTACGCCAATCCGATCGCACAGCTTCTTCTCCGTCAGCGCCTTGAGATCTCTCAGGTTGTATCGCTCAGCGGCGACGAGCAGATCCTCGGCCAGCGTGGCGCCTTCTTCTTCCAGCAGCGAGTCCATGGCCATCTCCGGCAGAGCGTCGGTGTACATGTAGTGCAGCAGGGCGTCGAACGCCTCCGGACTCATGTCGCCGACGACCACGTAGCCGGTGTCCTCCTCCTTGGCGGCGCCGAAGAATTCCTCCATGAGCACTGACGACCGGGCGGCGAGCACCGACTTGTGCGCGGCGAACACCTTGCCCCCGCACCTCCAGCTCCACGTCGGCGCCTTCCTTGGTCGCCAGGAGGAGGCTGAGGTCCGCCTGCAGCCCGGAGAGCGGCACGCTGCTGGCCGTCACGGCCGCGGATGGGTCCGTCTGCTTGTTGCCCGAGGATGTCGACGATGACGTCTCGACGGCCGGCGGAAAGACGGTGAGGTGGCACCGGATTGTGAAGCGATCGGACTGGGAAAGCGCCGGCGTCTCGAAGACGTTGCGCGAGACGAAGTGCTCGAAGCCTTGCGCGTTCCGGCGCCCGGTGAAGGTGGCGGCGACCTTGCCGGAGCGGAAAACAACCGAGCTCCCTCCCACCTGTTGCATCATGAACCTGTACGTGACGTCGACACCCTCGTCGGCGGCGATGGCGTCATCCTGGTCGTCCTCGTCCAGCAGGAGGAAGAGGACAATGGACGCAGTGGTGCCGGCGAGGTGCCCGTTCGGGTAGAAGGCGATGCGCCAGGAGTGGCCGCCGACGTCGACCGGGTCGGAGATGACGCTCCTGCCGTTGGGTAGCTTCTGCTTCGCCTCCGAATAGGAGGCGATGTTCATCGTGATAAACACCTTGTCGCATGGCGACGACGGCGCGTGGTGCTGCAGCGACGACGGCGCGCGGGGGTTTTCCGTCGACGTCGACATGGCCGGTCGATCGCAACAGATCGATCGACGAGCTTCCTAGGGCACGCGACGGAACGAAAAGATTTCCGAAAGATTTCAATCAAGAGATGCAACTGTTTCACCGATTAGCGAGATTTTATCGGCGTTCAAATTTTGTAGCGTCCGCTTCGGTAGACGTATGATACTCGTATATACGCTAACTAGAGAAGGATCTGGAATTCTGGATTCTTTCCAGATGAGCGTATATAAGTTACCGATTCATACAACAACCCAATTCCGATTCTACCTAGAACTATAGATCTGGAAAATAAATCTTCCAAACCTGTAAGTCTCGTCGCATCGACGTAGTGTGTTAAGACTTGAGAAGAAGAACGTTCTCGTCGACTTGTCCATCATCAATTCGGCGAGATGTCGCCCTTAGCTGCCGATGGGCAACGCACCACCTTCACGTCGCCGTCCTCGTCTCCGGAGGAGGTCTCCGTGTCCACCGTCGCCGCCACGGCGGTGGGCACCGGGTACCACCTGCTCAAGGTCGAGGGCTACTCGCGGCTGAAGCACACGCACGGCAAGAACGGCAGCTACCTAGAGTCGAGCGCGTTCAAGGCAGCAGGTAAGACCTGGACGATCCGTTGCTATTTGAACGGGTACAGGAAGGAGGACGCCGGCTTCGTGTCCCTGTTCCTCAACTACTGCGACGGCGTCGCCGCCGGGAGCGTCGTCCACGCCGAGTTCGAGTTCGCTCTGGTGCAGCAGCACCACCACCACCACCACGGCACCGGCCACCCGCCGAACAGCAGTGCCAGGGCCACCGCCTTTGGCAAAGGACAATCCAACTGGGGCTTCCCGCAAATCATCAGCACGGAGGCCCTGGAGGGTTCCAGGTTCCTGGAGGACGACTGCTTCGCCGTCCGGTGCAAGGTCACCGTCGTCGAGGAGCGGACGGCGAGGAAGGAAGCCGTGCGGGCGCAGGACATGGAGAGGCTGGGGCTGTTGTGCAAGTGTGACGACGACACGTGCAAGCGCCATCACGCGAGGACTACCCTCGGCCTCAGGGAGGTGCTTGCTAGGTTCCTTAGTTCAATGTGTTCGCCATGATTTTATTTAGTTTTTGTCTAGTTGGTAGGGAGGCGGCAGTACATCATATGTACTGCGTTTGAATTACGAGCCAGGGTCTATCTCTTTGTCTGCATGGCGAACCCCTTTGTCTAAGTTATTTATTGCTTTGATTGTGATCAAGTTCAGCGCTCCCCCCTCTTTGGACTTCTTTTTGTTGTTGTTCTTTGAGACAGCAAGTTATGAGTTACATGACCTTTCACCAAGTGTGGCAATTGTTGAAGTTTGTGGGCCACAATGTCCATCTGCATTTTGCACTGGAATTAATCGATGGCCTGGTGATACCAATATATTTTATTTTCATATATATGTGCTATTAGAATATAAATATATGGGCCAAGCTTTAGTGACTAAACTTTAACCTTATCCGGACACCCTCTACAGATTTTCGAATGAGTGATTTGTTGTCTTGCTAAATTCTTGTTTGAACCACATGACTAATTGTTAGCTAAGCTGAACAATTAGTCCTTTAGTCCATCCAAAAAGAGGAGGCTAATTGTTAGGTAATCCTCTAACCTTTAGCCCATTAGATGCCACACTCATCTAATTTGTAGCTAGATTAATCATGGGCTATCCGACCCAACGTGTCCCAAAAATCTAACTTGGTCCGACGAATGTGTTGTGTTAGCATGGGTCATGATTTTGAACCCAAAACTTAGCCGTCGGGTTTGACGGGTGGATACAAACCAAAATTTCTGAGATCGGGTTAGGCATGGCCCATCCTTAAAGAAACCGTAGTCTGTTGACTTGGCCCGATCCGATCGGACATTTAAACATGTCTAATTTGAGATAATTGCAACATCTGAATCGCGAAAAGACACAAATACCCCTCCAACTCACCGAATTCGGCCACATGCTTTTTTTTCAAGAACAAAGTTGGCCTTTTGCCATAAATTAAATAATTCAGCCATTAGCTATGTATTTATAGTTCCAAACAGAACTAAGCTAATTTTAGATGCGATAATCTTTATAGTACATACTAACAATTGGTTTTAACCTATCAAGTGTGCCCTAATAAGTGCAACCAAACCAACATCATAGGGCAAAATAAAATATTAAGTGAAAACAATTCTTATATTGGGTAATTTATTTACGTGGTTTCAGGGGATGGGTTTTTAGACAACCCCTAAAACAAAATTAGCAAAATTCAGAGCCTGTTTGAAATGCTCAAATTTCATAGACGATATATACTGTACTTGAAAAATCATTCCCGCGGTCCAGGCGCCAAACCAAAAGGTTAAAACTATGTTGTTACTGTTACCGTGTGGCTGTTATTGTGACTCTGTGTGTGTCCATGTGTTGGTGTGTTTGTGTTTGTTTCGTGTGTGTGCGCGCGCGCGCGTGTCTTTGCGGCTGTTTGTCAGTTTGAGCGTAGTTACCGTGTCGTGAAATAAAACCCAATTCCGATCCGATTCTACCTAGAACTATATATCTGGAAAATAAATCTTCCAAACTTTTAAGTCTCGTCGCATCGATTCACCGTCGTGTGCTACGACTTGAGAAGAACGTTCTCGTCGAGTTTTCCATCATCAATTCGGCGAGATGTCGCCCTTATTAGCTGCCGATGGCCAACGCACGTCGCCGTCGTCGCCGCCGGAGGAGGTCTCCGTGTCCACCGTCGCCGCCACGGCGGTGGGCACTGGGTACCACATGCTCAAGGTCGAGGGCTACTCGCGGCTGAAGCACACGCACGGCAAGAACGGCAGCTACCTCGAGGTCCAGCGCGTTCAAGGCGGCAGGTAAGGATAAGACCTAGAGGCTCCGCTGCTATCTCAACGGGGACACCACGGAGAACGCCGGCTTCGTGTCCCTGTTCCTCGACTGCTGCGACGGCGTCGCCGCCGGGAGCGTCGTCCACGCCGAGCTCGAGTTCGCTCTGGTGCACCACCGCCACGGCACCTGCCACCGGTCGCACAGCATGAAGGCCACAGCCGCCTTTCGCAAAGGACAACCTGCGTGGGGCTTCGGGAGATTCATCCGCAGGAAGGCCCTCGAGGGTTCCAGGTTCCTCAAGGACGACTGCTTCGCCGTCCGGTGCAAGGTCACCGTCGTCGAGGAGCGGATGGCGAGGGAGGAAGCCGTAAGGGCGCAGGACTTGGAGAGGATGGGCTTGGTGTGCAAGTGTGACGACGACACGTGCAAGCGCCATCTCGCGAGGACGACCCTCGGCCTCAGGGAGGCGCTTGCTAGGTTCCTTAGTTCTATGTGTTCGACATGATTTTAGTTTTGTTTTTTTTTTCTAGTTGATAGGGAGGTGGCAGTACATCATATGTGCTGCATTTGTTTATTGATTAGTTGGTAGGGACTTGTTTTTGTTGTTGTTCTTTAAGACAGCAAGTTATGAGTTATATGACCTTTCATCAAGTGTGGCAATTGTTGGAGTTTATGGGCCACAGTGCCCATCTGCATTTTGCTCTGGAATTAATCAACGGTCTGCTGATACCAATATATTTTATTCCCATATATAGGTGTTATTGTTAGAATATAAATATAAATATATGGGCTAAGCTTTACTGGCTAAATTTTAACCTTTCGTATCTGGACACCCGTACGGCATATAGTTTAGGTAATCTTGGATTGAGTGGGATTGAAGTGGATTGAAAAAATTGAGGAGAATTTTGATGATTTAAACATACTCCAATCTCTCGAAACCTCTCTAAAACCAATATTGTCCGCGGATACAAAGCCTAGCATGTCGCAAGGCTTTTGGCACATTAAAGCCATGTCCGACTTGTGTGAGTGAGTTCTTTGAACATAAAATAACACATGCAGACATGCTTTGATTACAACTTTTGTGGTGGTTAGAAAAAATGAGAGACATCCATCAAGTGAGATCTAATGGTTTAAAATATGCACTACCATGGTGTCGGTACCAAATAGGTGGGTCGGTACCCAGAACGGTGGGATTAGTATATTTTTATTATCTTAAATTTAAGAAAGCACAAAAGGGTAAATGCATAAGGAACATTATCTTCAGCCGGTCTGCCGACACCACCTAATCGTCCAAAAATTGTTGCTTGAGTGCGAGGAGTAGGGCAAGCGGCGGGCGGCGCAAGAACTGATGATGCCGCTTGAGCTCCACAAGGAGGTGGGCAGGGCCGTCTTAGACCCTAGTGCAAGGGGTGCGTCGGCTGAGGGCCCATGGTCAGAAGGGGCCTAAGCCTAGGAACTAAGGCTATGTTCACCGGTGAGCCAATCTAACCCCGTCCATTCACTATTTCAACTGCCTCTCTCTCTCTGTCTATAGTGCGCGCATAGTGTTTGGGCGCCCATTTTGGGCCAACTGGTAAGCAGGACCTCTATGTGAGAATGTGACGGGACACTAGCAGTTTAGCATTAGCCATACACACAGATTTCATCATTTCATTTCGTTATGTCTGCAGTTTCACCATTTCACACAAACATCGTCGCATGCTAGTGCCATGGCCGATATTTAGATTTTGTGCCTTGTAACTCTAGTACTCAACTGGAATTTAAATTTAACCATTGAACAGACTTAGAATTTTTGTTGTTTTAAGGGCCCATAGTGTAAGGTTAGCACTAGGGCCCTCCAAACCTTTGAGCCGGCCCTGCCTTAGCCACGAAGTTGACTAAAAATTATGAGTACTTGTATATGTCGATTTTTAATGCTTGAAAATGATATTAGTATATTTGCGTCGAAATAGTTTTATAAAAGTATACTTTGCTATACTTTCTAAATATATATATTAGTAAAAATATTAGTATAATATTGAAATCATCTAATAGTCTTTCGCTTAGCGAGTTGTGGCTGGAGGGAATGTACAGCGAGTCAGCGAGTGTAATGAGATTCCAAACGATTTGCATGCGTGGGTATGCAAGTAACAATAGATGTGCCGACACAGACTAGTCTAACGACCAAATATTTCGTTAGATCTTAAGGCTGCCATCGGATTCTCCACGTACTTCTCGCAGCATCACAGTGATCTTGCAGTGACTTCAATCGATGCCAGCCCACGTATTTCTTGTCCGCGTAATGTTGTGTGAGCTTCGTGGGCTGCAATTGATGCCAGCCCAACAACTTCCTGGGTTCAAGCCCAACCTACCCCAAATCTTGCAGGCTGTAGCTTAGCTGCCTACACGTAATACATCTTGGGTATGTTCAGGGAGCAAGCCTAACACCAGTGTGCATTTCCTCGAAAATTTACCAGGGTGCACAACATCGTTTGCGTAAAGAAGCAAATAATAGCTAGCGCTCAAAGAAACCAGTACTCACAAGTACGTTTCTTACGCAGCTAAGAGAAGTCGCGGGGGGTTAAACTTTCGACTTACACGGCTAGTATACAAAATTGAGGAGACAAAAAAAATTATTGGAAAGCCTTCACGAATTGCAGCATCACTTGAGGCCATCACCGAGGCCCGCGGGCATTCCTAAGCTCTGTGCCAAGTCAGCCATCCTCTCTTTCATGGCCTGCCGACATTAATCCAGGACCATTTCAGCATAGATATAGTTTGAGCTGGATACCCTTTTTCATCTCATGCAATAAAGGATCATCAAGATTCACACCTGGACACTCCTTTGATGTGCATCCTTGTACGCATCATTGACCAGCTCAGAGAGTTTCTGAAAGGAAACATAAGAATTGTTGGAAAAAATCACAACTAGATGGAACTGTGCTTCCAGCCTACAAAAGCAACAAGCAAGAGCTTGGCAGCATAATAAGATGCTGAGCTGGCCTAAATAGCTTTCCAATCCAATATGGCAGGCAATCGTCCAAAATGTAAACTAAAACATACTGGTCCCCACAAGTTCTCACTTGTATACATATGTAATCGAGTTTAACATAAGCTTCTGTTATGAACCATAGTTCATAGGGGGATAAACAGTGCTAGGAAGATAGCTGGGTGGGGTTCGCTAGGAAGGAGTCTAGATTATCGTAGAGACTTGGGATTATTGCTTGATTGATTCCCCCAAAGAAGATACATTCCAATCCTTATATAGACAGAACTTAACCTTTAAGTAACTAACTCAATCTTATCTAATCAAATCCCTACCCAACTAATCTTATCCCTAATCCTATTCATATGGCCCTCCGGGCCCCTGGCTGCCACCCCATGACAGCCTCACCCTTTTCTATATAAAACACACAATGTGCCATGTATTCTGTAAATGGCAGGTGTACATGCTTTCCATTTTCTCCTTGTAAGCAACTATTTGAATTCATTCCTTAATATGAACCATCAATGGCTTCTTATACAAACAAGTTGTGTGTTTCATGAATATGAAATGCAGCTTGAATTCTGATGTATATTCTGATGCTCATGCTCAGAGATGCACATTGTTCATAGGTCAGCATTTAAGCACATAGGCCAGTGGCCACAAGAAATTGATTTTTCTTTGGTACGCAGAATGTGCACAAAAATAAGGTGTTGGCCAATTAATACACAGACATTGAGAAATGGGTTGTTATAGCCTGTGATTATAGCATTAGGTTTAACAATTATTTACCTTAACATGCAAACAATCATATGAAAAATCACTAAGTCATGACAGCATTAACTCATGAAATCTTCAAATAAAATAATAAAACTAGCAAAGGCATTATACATACTTCAGCACCCAACTCCATTGCAGCTTCCGTGATTTCAACTCTAATAGGTTGCTGGTTTCCAGAAAGTGTGACCTGTTGAGGGAACCAAAATCAATTATGAACCTGGACCTGGATAAGCACTGGAAGTAGAGGAATACAAAAGAACTAAAGTGTTAAAGTTAATACGGCATAGTCCTGGTAAATGCATAAGGCTGTCAGGGCCCAAAGGGCTGCGGCAAGGAGGAGCAGCTGGATGGATAGCAGTCTGCATGCTTATCCAGTTATCCCCTAGATTAGAATACTTAGAGGTTTAGATAAGGTTTGTTAGTTGTTACCATCTAGCTAGCCTATTAAAGGGGGCAGCCGGCACTTCATTTGGTAAGCAAGAATCAAGAAGGAATAACCTTCCTCTTGCTCGTCCGTGGGAAGAAGCCCCCGGCCGGCCTTGCCCCCATCATTCCTCTTGCTCGTCCATGGGAAGAAGCCCCCGGCCGGCGTTCCTGCCCCCATCATTCCCCTCTCCAATCCCTCGCCAATCCAACATTCATAACAAAAGCATACAGAACTCTGAGCAAACTTAAATGTGCATGAAGAGGGTAGCACGGAGCCTAAAAAATACAGATTTTTAGTTTCACTATTACTACAAGTGACACTATACATGAAAAAAAATTCCTAGAAGCCCACAGCTTTCACAGTGCAAGTCTGTAAAAACAATCCATGTGACCAAAAACATTTGCTATAGAACCATGACAGATTGAATGGTCTGCAACTAGTACAGTGTTATCTAGGTCCAGAGCTAATACAAAAAAGGTGGTTTTGTGTAGCTCATAAAGCAACTGAAAACCTTGTACAAAAGACAGGAACCATAGTCTGCAGGAGTGGCTCTGATATACAGCACATGGCTATTTTTCGAACAAAAGAAATATTGATTGGCTGTTAACGTTACAGGCCCAATTAATATAGTTTCTCGAATGCGAGAATTCAATATTTTGACAGGGAGACACAAAGTTTAAATACAAAGAGTGTAATTAAAGGCCTTAGCTACTCCCAGTCATACCCTGATTAGTTCACCTTCACAGTAACCGTCAATCTCAGTCCTGAAAACAGTAGAAAATAAAGTCACACGGCCAGGCTATTTTGCGTTAACATGAGAAGGATTACTCAATGGTATAAATGCATACGCTGCAAGCTCCTTCTGCACCCGGACAGCCTCAACTTGGACAACCATTTGGGCCTTCTTAACAGTTTCATAGAGATTTTGCATATTTCCAAAAATTCCTGCCTAAAGTTAACTACAATATAAGTGGGCTCCAAGATTGTGATAAATAAAATAACAACTATGTTAACTAAATGATCAAAGTGAGTTCAGGTTCAGCAACCTTCAAGTATGACTAAAATTTATTGCGAAGAGGGCTATGTATAGCAAGGTCCGTTTATCTAAACAAGGCAAAAGCTTGACATTTAGGGTCGCAAAATTCATCACAAAACGAATAGGGGATAGCTGCGGATAAAAGATTAAAAGTCTGTCTCCCTAACATTATTTGCATGTTTTCTTTCTTTGCCCCATGAGTGCATGATTACGGTTTATCAAAAAAGAAAGCAAATAAGAGAGTTCTTGGGTTTTAGCTATTGGAGGTGAAACCCTAAGAAATACTGGAAATGAAATAAGACAGAGCAGTAACTTTCTTACTTTTGATGGTGCCTCATCGCCGTTCTCATCTTTATCCTTCTTCCCTCCGAACAAACTGTACACCCTGAAAGACCTATAACTAGTTCTCTTCCTCGTGGAACATGGCAAGCAGAAAGCACCTTCTATATTTATTCTATTACCTGAACAACACGTCAAAAGCAGGCACGGAGTTCTCAGATGTTACCCAACCCAACATAAATGATCAACAAGTATGCACTGGTGATTCAATTCAAGAGAACGGCACAAGGCAACATTTTTTATACAGTTTGGTTCCACAGAGTCATAAGGATTGGCATGATGGGCCATAGTAAATCTAAAACTCAGAGGTGCCGTTTGGTTTATGGGATATACGGGTCGGGATAGGGATATGACAACCCGAGCACCCTTTAACCCATGTTCGGTTTGTGGGTCTGGGAAATGAACTGGGTTTGGGATACGACGAGCTCATTTCCCAGCGTACTTATCCCAATGGAGAGGGTGGGTTACTGAGTGGGATAAGGTGAGGCTCGTCGTCCCGGTTGCCGGCGGGTGCGGACATGGCAGCGCGGCCTCGCGCGCAGCGGCTGAGGTAGCACGCGGCATATCGCAGAGCGGCTGGATGGTGGTGGCCAGGTCCGGGCCGGTGCCCGTCACAGCACTGGGATGGCAGGGGCTCCTGGCCCTGGCGGCGGCGCGGCGCCCGTCGCACTCGCACACAGGATGTGGCCCAGCGGCAGCTCGAGTGGAGAAGGAAGGCACGCCCGGTTGTCTCCACGACCCCGTGCTCGGCCGTCGGCGTCCTGGGCACTGGAGTCGCCGCTAGACACGAGAGCTGGAGCCACCGGCGCCTGGACGCGAGCTGCGCCAGAGCCTCCGCTCGATTCACACGCAGCAGGCCAAGGGGACGTGGTCCCTGAAGCAGCCGCCTCGCCGAGCTCGAGCCACAACAGTCCACTAGCGCCGTCGACTCGCTCGCCTCACCAAGCTTTAGCAGTAGCAGCCGGTGCCACTGGCTCGATGTGCATCTCGTCGTTTAGCTTGGTCAACGCCTTGTTCCGTGGAGCTGTGCACAATTGGGAGCCATGGAGAAAAGGCTGCGTATGCGTGGAGCGTGGTGGAGTGGATGAGCAAATGAGGAAAAGGAGTCAGCCGTGTGAATGTTTTTTTTTTTTAATTTTCCACCTGGGCTCCACTTAACCCAATCCCAAACTCAGTTCACACAAACAAGGGATTAGCATGGGATTAAACCCTAACCCAATCCATCGTGACCCAGTATATTTCCGTATCCGAAACCCACGGCCTATCCAAACGCCACGAATAGCAGGGGCGGAGCTATAGTGATTCCTGGGCATTCCCAGGAATACTCAATAATTTGAGCCAAGAATACAACGCATCCACCAATTTTGTATCCTGTAACCGATTTGCAGTCGCCTTCGTTAGAAGCTAAGGCCAGATGAGAGAAGAGGGATGCGAGGAGGAAGCCTGCGTTGCTCACCGTGCTCCTTGGCTCCCCGTCGAGTCAGCACCAGGGGGCCGGCCGCCGGCCGCAGAGTCGCGTAGATGCAAGGGGAGCCGAGGAGGGGGCGCAGGGAGGCGGTCGGCCGGACGGCGAGGGGCACAGGGAGGCGGGCGGCCGGGTCCATGGGGCGGGGGCGCAGGGAGGCAGGCGGCCGGATCCGTGGGGCGGGGGCGGCCGAACGGGGAGGGGGGCAGGGAGGCGGGCGGCCGGGGCCAGGGTGCGGTAGGGCAACCGTTGACGGTGAGATCAACCGCAGGACGTGAGAGGTTGGAGCAAAATCTCAAGACGGCAGGAGGATGAGGATAAGGTCGTCCGCTTTTTTTCTTTTTTTTTTTTTGACAATTATTAAGGTCGTCCGCTTAGTCTTTCTTTCTTTCCAATAGGTTGAACCTCTCTCTTCTGTATTTTTTTTCTCAGGTATTAATCGCATCGATGTTTTCATCGTCCACGTATGACTCCCACGGTTTATGGACCCACTTATTAATCTACACTAAAAACATTTTTTTTATTTACTGTAAGTGTCACAACATCAACATACATCAAGGATATCTCGAGGGAACCTAAGAACAGTTTAGGCTCACACAATAGTCCACACCCAGACAACCGTGACACATGAGCCCGACGAGAGCCCACCGATAGGGCCGATGGGCCGAAACACATGGCCGATCCGTGATGTATGGCCGACGATATATAGTGATTATATGGCGTTTGTAGTAGAGCCATCATTTTGCATGGCATGATGGGATTGGGTGGAAAATACGGTCGCATCTAGGGCTCTAAGCGTACGTGCTACATCTCCGTGGCACACTGGAAACAGCCATCGGGTGACTGAGCATGCACCGCTCATCTTCCAAACTTCCCTACGTTTTTAATTATTAGCTCTTTGGTGAGCTCAGCCTTGAGAAGGCACCGGTGGAATAAGTGGGACAACTCTGCCATCCACCCTCCAGCCTGTGTTACTTGCTGTACTCCCACCAACACAGATAGTACAGTACAGTACATGCTTCTTTGACCAAAGGTCCAGCATAGGCGGAGCCTAGAGGAGCGGAGGAGGGAGAACCCACGAGGCTTGCCAGTGCCAGGGGCACAACATGCCAGATGCCACCCACCGCCTTTGACTCCCCTACGTGAGGTGGGGATCGGAGCATGGCGAGGGGCCACCGCGCCGGGCAGCATGCGGCGAGTGGCACGAGGATTGAAGGAGCGCGGCAAGGGCACACTACGTTGGGTGGGGAGGTCCGCGCGGCAGCCGCCCGGGGAAGCAGCACGGCGGCCTCGCGGCTGGCGGCGGGCAGGCAGCGAGGAGGGCGGCGGGGGAGGACTCAAGGATGCGGGCGGTGAGGAGGCAATGCATCGGCCTAGCGGAGAGACCTCGCGGCGGCCAGTGGCGAGGGTGTGCCATGTCGGGTCGAGGGCGGAGCGAGGAGTGAAGCTGCTGATTGAAGCTCGACAAGGAGGTAGGGAGCGCGGCGAGGTCGGCGACGGTGGACATAACCTGTCCACTCACCACATGATGCAGCAGTTGTAGGGATGTCTTCGTTGAAGAACCCCGGAGCCTCACTGTACTAGCGCGATGGAAGCAAGTCCTGGCTGTAGGTGGCATGCCGCCCCTGCGGCGGAGCTACCCCTACAGCATGGTGGGGCAGCTGACCCAGCTGGCCACGGTGAGACCCCTGCCCCCCTCCTCTTCTTCCACAATTCTCTACCCAAATTAAAACCCACGCCTAAATTTCCGTTCTTCCGTCGGCCAGCCAAGTTTCGCTCGCTTCTGCTCAAATCGCATCGCGGTGGCACCGGCAGCGGGTATGTTAAACAGCTAGAACATGGCGGCATGACACATGAACACGTGTAGCATAGAAACCAGGCAAGCGCCCAGCTGCGCGGCTCACTGCTGCACGGAGCAGTCAAGCAGCAGCCCCCGCGGCTCCTCCGCGCCGTCCCTCTCCACGGTGATTGGCGTAGTCGCCCTCGCCTGGACCGCTGCCTGATGAGCGACGCTGCCACGCCCCGACGACCAGCAGCAGCCCTGTGTCCACCGACACCCGCACTTCCTCTACTGTGGAATTACCATTGCATATACAGGCACTCATACAGCAAGGTATCACTGATGCAGTAGCTAACAATAATTTGTGATGGTTATTGTTTAGCCACAACATTTGAATGAACATATTAATTCGTTTTTATGGAAACTGAATTTTCATATTTGATTGAGCTCACGTTCCATGTTTCAAGTAGTTGCATTTTGGTTAAGCATTGTCTCCTCTTGAACTATTTGATATGCCTGATGACAAACAATCACCATTGTTCCATATGGAAGGCACCGCGGCGCCGGCCTCCGCGACGGTTTCGCAAATGCGGAATGGATGCTGCGTCGGGTGGGCAGCCGGAAAGAATCCAAATGCAAAAACAAATTACTACAATACCCTTTTGTTATTTATTTTAATTATTCACGTAATTCGGCCATAAAAAATTAAAAAGGAAGGGTACCGCCAGGTACAATTCCAACCGCTGTAAAAATCCTCTTTTTTATTAATCACAACGAAATGCATGTCCTCATTATTTTTGTTTTGCAAGTCCTTCGTAATCTCACTAAATGTTGCCAAACTATATCTATGCCAATGAAAAAATATTTATCAATTAAAAACCCTACACATGTAGGGGGTATATATTAGTAATAGAGGAATGTTTTCCTCTGCCAAAATTTTGTGTCACTCTATAAGTTGATTTTCTAATCTGAATCCAAATTTATTCACAAGCTCGGATAAGACTTTCGGAGCAAATCACACAAAAATGTTGTCTCAGATCACATCAAGGGCGGATCTTCTAGTAAGGCAAAGTTGGGCGAACGCTCTACCTAACCCTAGCAGCGAAACCCCCTTCCCCTTAGTCATCCATTGTCCAGAAGAGCGAAAAAGCGAGGTGCCATGGGAGGATTCGTGAGGTGGCTGCTGTGCAGCGTGAGGAGGAAGAAGAGTAATATGAAACAGTATATTCTATCTTGGGCTGGCTGCTAGCCCAATTTTTTAAAGCCCAACAGGCTTGGTCGATCTGGAGAAGCTGAAGGGGCATCGTCGTGCCTTCGCGTCGTTCCATTTCGGTCACGTCCTATTATTCTATATTTTTTGTCTAAAAGAAAGAATATTCCTATCCATTGAACGAGATTTTTCCCGCCAAACCAAATTCTCTTGCATTCCTGTTACTCTGTATATTTACTCCAAATCAAACTACCCAACGTTTTATTCATCCATCCCCAACTACCTTTTCTTTCTTCCACACCCTATGAAATTACCATACTATCACTTACAAGTGGTACGATACTATCACTTACAAGTGGGTCCAGCCTCTAGATCCTTCCCCTTCCCCTTTTCCTTGGCTCCTCGTTGCTCCAGTGTTCCAGCCCGAGCCCGCCTCATCATCTCTCTCTCACACACACACACACATCTCCCATCACAGTCATTGGCCAGCTCCGCCGACGCCGGCGCCCTGCTCTCTCTCCTCCGCTGCTACAGCCGGATCCACCTTCGGCGCGGCGACATCTGGCCTCTCCCATGGTGGATCTATCGGCCGGCTCTTCGTCGCCGCTAGGCTTCTCCACCGCCTCCAACCAGATCCGCGGCGGCCGGCTTCGTCGATGTCCGCCTTCTCCCGTCACCGCATCGAGCCGCCGGATCCATTGTCGCCATGTCGAGCTGCCGGCCACCCTCCTCCACCCTGTGCCAATCGTGACCTCTCCAACCTTCGCGCTGGCCGTGGCCTCCACGCCGCCGGCCACACTGCTCGTGTCCTCGTCTTCCACCACCGCTAACTCACCTCACCTCCTCTCCTCTATCTGTGTCTTCGTCCGGCAGTGCCTCAACGACGGCACGTCCAATGGTGGTGGTCCTCGTCCGGCAACAGTGGCAGAAGCTCCCGTCCTCACCCTCCTCTTCCTTTCGCCGCACGACGGGCACGCAGTTGCCTGGGCCCACGCGCATAGTGCATGGCGAGACCGCTGGGAGAGAGAGGTTCATATTTGGGGGAACACTGCAGAGGGAGACTAGCATTAGGCTGAATACAACAAGGAAGAGCAAACTGAGGACCAAACTCCACGTGGTGTCCACGTCACCCGCCATCGCCATGTCCGCTCATCCGCCCCACCTCCTCTCCTCCTCCTCTCCTCCTCCTTCCCCCGCAGCCGCCGCTCCTCCTCCCGCTCTGCCGCCGCCCGCCGGCCTCCTTTCGGTGCCTCCGCCTCTGACGGGTTCCTCTCCAAGCCGCCTCCTCCTCCCCACCCCTGCCCGCCGGCCTCCTCATCGCGGCCGCTATGGCCGCCGCCGCCGCCTCAGGCCAGATCCGAGCCGCCCAAGCTGGATCCGCGCCATGGCGGCTGCCGCTGCCTCCTTGTCAGCCTCTTCCAGCCGGGACTGGGATGGGAGAAGAGGAGGGAGAGCGGTGACGTGGAGTTTGGTCCTCCGTTTGCTCTCCCTTGTTATACTCAGCCTTAGGGGAAAGGGTCGTGCCGCCACCCGCTACTCGCCCATGCTAGGGGCAGTTGAAGCCATGCCATTGCCTGTTTCTACCGTGTCCCCGTCTCCTCGAACAACTAGGCGCCGCCTGTATCCGCCACGTCCTCTTCTGCAAATTGTACTAGCTTTATCAGTTATCTTTAGATATATGTTTAATATTGTAATACATGGAGCAAATATCGTTGCCTTTTTTGAGGTATTATCTTGAATATCTTATGCCAAATGTTTGCCGATGTGGTGTCCAAATACAATTTGTTTTATCTTAGTTATGTTCTCACAACGTACATCTTGGTTCTCTGCCTAGTGGAGACTCCGCCGTACCTAATTTTTAGAGTGCCACTGGATCACATACTGGCTTCGTTTTATACGTTTAAACATTAACTGAAAAGCTAAAAAGAAAGATAAGCTTTCCAACCCAACTAAAACCACCTTACAATTTGATTGGAGTCATGGAAATCAACGAAATAAAATAGCATAAATAATTTGCCAAAGTGCCGCAAAATATACTATATGAAAATTAACAAACGTCCAAGTTGCATACTACATCTGTTTTGAGCATTTTGCTTTTTTATACCCGTAGCAAAGCACGAGCATTTTGCTAGTTTTAATAAGAAGAAAAATTAAAATGTGGAGGGGTGGGTTGACTGGTCGGTCCAGGCGTGGAGGGGACTTTTTCGTGACCTCTGAAGATTTTTTTTGGTACCGGTGATTGGCATTTGGTATATAGACGTATAATACTCGTACACTAACTAGAGAAGGATCTGGATTAATTCTTTCCGGATGAGCATATGTTACCGTGTCGTGTGTATTTAGGGCCGTTTGGTAGAGCTCTGCTCCCTGATTCTTTAGCTCCGGGAGCTAATTCTCTGGTGGAGTGATTCCGAGTGATTCTTTGGTAGAAACGAATCGGTCTGGTGAATTGCGTTTGGCTGTCCGAGGACAGAATGAATCCCACCTTCACACCGTTAGAAAAACTATCTGTGGGCCCCGCCGGTCATAGTCTAGTCCTTCACCACCACCCATCGCGCCGGCCTCTCCCCTGCCACAGTCGGGAATTCCCCATCCATGGCGGCTGCACCAGCCCGCCGCCGCAGCGCGCGCCGCCCCTCCCTCCTCCCGTTCCATGCCGGCCTGCCCTCCCGCTCCGCTCCTCCTCCGCCGCTGCAAGCACAGCCGCTCCACCCTCTCTTCGGTGGCTGGCCGCTCCTCCGGTCCCAGTCCCAGCGCCGGATCCTCCTCCGCCTCCCCGCGGCGGCGTTGAGGCGCTGCGGCTCCCCGGTTGCGAGCGTCCTCCCCGCGGCGGAGCTCGCGGGCGCGCTCCTGCCCTCTTCCCCGCCCTGTGCCGCCACGCTCAGGCGACGGGGGAGAAGCATGGGGTTGGGTGCGTCGGGGCGCCCGGCGGCGGCGCCCGCAGGACCGCCCGCTCGCGTGGGGGTCGGGCGCGTCGAGGGCGGACGGAAGGTGGGGGAGCGGACAGAGGAGCCGGGAGAGCGGGTTTTTTTTTCCGCTCCCTCGCGTACGAGGGAGCGATTCGGTCTGATTCGTGGAGGGAGCGGATCGTTTTTTTTTTCCTCTTTGGCTGCCTGGAATCGATTCTCAGGACGAAGCGCAGCCGGAGAAGCGTCGCCAAACGGGCACTTATACAACCCAATTCCGATTCAACCTAGAACTATAGATCTGGAAAATAAATCTTCCAAATTAACATGTAAGTCTCGTCGCATCGATTCACCGTCGTGTGTTAAGGCTTGAGAGAAGAACGTTCTCGTCGAGTTTTCCATCATCAATTCGGCGAGATGTCGCCCTTAGCTCCCGACGATGGCCAACGCACCTTCAAGTCGTCGTCGTCGTCTCCGGAGGAGGTCTCTGTGTCCACCGTCGACGCCACGGCGGGTGGGCACCGGGTACCACCTGCTCAAGGTCGAGGGCTACTCGAGGCTGAAGCACACGCACGGCAAGAACGGCAGCTACCTCGAGTAGGCAGGTAAGGATAAGACCTGGAGGCTCCGTTGCTATCTCAACGGGGACATCACGGAGAACGCCGGCTTCGTGTCCCTGTTCCTCGACTGCTGAGACGGCGTCGCCGCCGGGAGCGTCGTCCACGCCGAATTCGAGTTCGCTCTGGTGCACCACCGCCACGGCACCTGCCACCGGTCGCACAGCATGAAGGCCACCGCCAGCTTTCGCAAAGGACAACCCGCGTGGGGCTTCGGGCGATTCATCAGCAGGAAGGCCCTCGAGGGTTCCAGGTTCCTCAAGGACGACTGCTTCGCCGTCCGGTGCAAGGTCACCGTCATCGAGGAGCGGATGGCGAGGGAGGAAGCCGTGCGGGCGCAGGACTTGGAGAGGATGGGCTTGGTATGCAAGTGTGACGACGACACGTGCAAGCGCCATCACGCCGCCATCACGCGAGGACCCTCGGCCTCAGCCCTCAGGGAGGCGCTTGCTAGGTTCTTTAGTTCTATGTGCTTCGCCATGATTTTATTTTATTTTTGTCTAGTGGTGGCAGTACATCATATGTACTGCATTTGAATTACGAGTGATTATAATAAAGAAATCTTAGTGAATCTCTCTGTTTGAGATCAAGCTCAGCTCCCCCTCTTTTGGACTTCCTTTTGCTGTTGTTCTTTGAAACAGCAAGTTATGAGTTATATGACATTTCACCAAGTGTGGCAATTGTTGGAGTTTATGATCCACAATGTTCATCCGCATTTTGGCAATTGTTGGAGTTTATGGCCACAATGCCCATCTGCATTTTGCTTTAGAATTAATCGACGGCCTGCTGATACCAATATATTTTATTCCCATATATAGATGCTATTAGAATATATAAATATATGGGCCAAGCTTTAGTGACTAAACTTTAACGTTTATCATCTGGACACCCCCTACGGATTTTCGAATGAGTGATTTGTTGTCTTGTTTGAATCCCAGGACTAATGGTTAGCCAAGCTGTACAGTCTTAGTCCATCCAAAAAGGGGAGGAGGCTAATTGTTAGGTAAACCACTAACCTTTAACCTATTAGATGTCACACCCTTCTAATTTGTAGCTAGACTAATCGTGGGCTATCCGACCCAACTTGATTCAGCTCGATATATGCGTGTGTGGCATGGGTCGTGATTTTAGACCCAAAGCTTGGCCGTCGCGTTTAAACGGGTGGACACTGGCCAAAATTTCTGAGATCGGGTTGGGCATGGATAGCCTGTCTTTGACTTTGACCCAATCTGATCGGACGTTTAAACATGTCTAATCTAGGCTAATTGCAACATCTGAATCACGAAAAGACACAAATACCCCTCCAACTCACCGATTTCCCCATGCCACATGCTTTTACTTCAAGAGCAAAGTTGGCCTTTTGCCATAGACTAAATAATCCAACCATTAGCCATGTATCTATAGCTCCAAACAGAACTAAGCTAATTTTAGGTGTGATAATTATTAGAGGTTGCTATAAAATAGTACTAACAAATAGTTTTAACCTATCATCAAACATGCCCTAAGTCCAACCAAATCAACATCATGGGACAAAATAAAAATATTAAGTGGAAACAATTCTTATATTGGGCAATTCATTTATGTGGTTTTCGGGGGGTGAGTTTTTAGACAACCCCTAAAACAAAATTAGCAAAATTCAGAGCCTGTTTAAAATGCTCAAATTTCATAGATGATATATACTTGGAAAAAAATCACTCCCGCGTAGGGATGGCAATGGGCACATTACCCGCGGGTAGAGGCTATACAAACCCGCACCCGCGAGGTACATCTCAAACCCGCACCCATGCCCGCGACGGGTAGAAATCCGTACCCCTCACTCGTCACCCGTGGGTTAGTTATACCCAGCGGGTACACCCGCGAACCCGCAAATAAGAATAAATTGATAAAAATAGAGACATTGATTACAATACATTGTTAATATACCATGAACTAGGATCATATAATTCACCATTTCAACTAGTATAAATGGTCCACAATCTACTTAACCAATTGTTTAAAGCTAAAATAGTTAACAATAGCATATTAATATTCATATAAGAAATAAAAGAGTATACGTTAGAGGGGTTAAGATGGGTACGCGGGTATGCGGGCACAGGTATAGGTTCTTTGTGCCCGCGAAATTTTACTCGTCTGGTTCAACTTCAAACCGGCATCCGCATGCGTGGGCTACAACATAAAATATGTATCGTCACCCTACGCGGGCATGCATATGCATGTAATGTAAAGTGTGGCCGTTGGCATCCCTACTCCCGCGGTTCTGCTTCTGCCTGCCAAACCAAAAGGATAGGAGGTAAATCCACGCTCCACCTCACGCTGAGTGGCTGACTGCTGACACGCTCCAATGGCCGCCGCTCTCCCGCACTCCAACCTCCGCCTCCACCTCCCGCTCCACACCCCCAACGGCTCCTCCCGCCGCCGCCATCGCCTCCGCCTCCCCTCCCTCGTCGCCGTCTCGCGCCTCCAGAACCCCACCACCACGACCCAACCGGCCCCCTCGGCCCCGGCTCCGCCCCCCTCCGCCGCCCTCCTCGCCGCCGAGGGGGCCTCCCTCGCGCCGCGCCGCGAGCGCCGCTTCCCGGGCTCAGTCTCCTCCCCAACAAGCTCCGCTGGCTTCGCTGCAGGCCTCGCCGAGGCGGAGGACGCCGTCCTGCGTCGCGCCCTCGAGGTGCGCCGCGCGGTGGCCGCCGAGGCGCTCGTAGCCGCGCTCGGCGGCGGGAAGGTCGGCGGCCTGACGTACATCAAGAACCTCACGGCTCGGATGGGGCCGTTCGTGGACCGCGTCGTCGTCGAGGCCGCAGCAATGCGGCGGGACCGGCCCGAGCTCGCGCACATGTCCTTCAACGCGCGGGCAAAGGCGTACATCCAGGAGTCCGGACTCGTCGAGCTAGTCAAGTAAATTTCGCAGCT
Source organism: Paspalum vaginatum (assembly GCA_030272315.1). Taxonomy (NCBI): domain Eukaryota; kingdom Viridiplantae; phylum Streptophyta; class Magnoliopsida; order Poales; family Poaceae; genus Paspalum; species Paspalum vaginatum. The sequence goes on along the minus strand of CM059013.1, from coordinate 45,935,554 downwards.
TTGCTTGTTTCAGTCATTTCTTCGGTTTGTTTATGTTCATTCACTGTGCACGAGAATTGAGACAATTCAACAGCCAAGGTCACTGCAAATCATAAAAGTTGCAACTTTTGTAGTTTATACACATATAGTTCTGTAACTAGTTACTGTAAAACAAAGTTCTTCAATTGGCATTGAGATTTTTGCGCTGCATACTTCAGGTGGTTCAAGCACAACTCGATGACATATCCCCAAATCGCAAAAGTAGTCTGTGCATGTTCTGGCGATTTGGAGAAAGTAAGGAGGATGATAAAGTGGCTTAGGTCAATCTATGTCAAAGGAGATTTTTTGGGTCGTGTCCTTGCAAATGGTGGGTCCTTTCTGAACCGAAGCTTTGAAGAATTGGAAGAGGTTATCGGCTACCTGGAAAGCTGTGGCGTGAGGAGAGACTGGATTGGTTATGTGGTCAGCAGATGCCCACAGCTTCTGAATTTATCCATGGATGAGTTGGAGGCACGAGTCAGGTTCTATACAGATATGGGAATGGACGAGAAGGACTTTGGGACGATGGTCTATGACTATCCGAGAGTTCTTGGATTTTTAAGCATGGAAGAGATGAACAGTAAGGTGTTTGCTTTGCATTTAATTTAGTTATGTGCCATTTTTGCTGCACTCGGCATATTTCCAGATGCACCTTTTCTATTCTGCAATTCGTCGTGTAACTTGCTATGGGTAAGCAAGAGACTATTTGATATTCAGAATGGTTTGTGTAGGTTCACTAAAAAAAGAGGGTTGAACAAATCCGACACCACAATCTACTTTTTCCCATTAATATAATGTGTCATGCTGATCAGCTGATGGGTATGAGTCTTAGGTTTGGAATTTAATATAATGCTATTTTTACCCATCTAATGGAACTGATGAGGAACCTGCGAAAATTATCTGCCTTGTACATCTGGAAAGATTCTGATGAAGTTACTGATATACTTTGACTAGTGTTTTCAGTTCTTGACACCTATTTTTCTATTTGCTAATGAAATAGTGTCCTTGGTCACAGGCTCATTATCTGACAGAGTTTGGTTTGAGCACTGAAGAACTTGGGAAGCTACTGGCTTTCAAGCCGCAACTCATGGCCTGTAGCATTGAAGAAAGATGGAAGCCACTTGTGAAATATCTGTATCACCTTAACATTTCACAGGATGGCATGAAGCGAATGTTGATGGTCCAACCTACAATATTCTGTCTTGATTTGGAGACAGTGATTGCACCAAAGGTAATATCTTTGTTGCTTTCCATATGTTTGGTATTTGCATATTTTTCAGCTTTTACACACTTCTTCCATTTTTGTTATTCACAGAAAAATGTCATGATTTGTTAAGCTGCTCTTTTAGAATACCATGATTTGCTAAACTTGTAAAATGCTCCAATAGGACTAAGTATTTCCTTTTTTTTTCTACACTCCTGGGATTTATACCTCTGATATTAAGTCCTGCTACCCAAACATCTGTTTTAGGTACAATTTCTACAAGATATTGGTGTTAGGAGTGACGCAATCGGCAATGTGCTTGTGAAGTTCCCTCCTGTATTAACTTATAGCCTATACAAGAAAATACGCCCAGTGGTTTGTTCTCCCTCATTATTATTCTTTTGAGTTTCAGTAAACATTGATTCATTTCTTTTGGATTTATTGCATCAGGTTTTTATTCTACTTCTAGTTTTAATAGGAAATCAGTGTACACAATTTTAGGATTTTTTCTGACTGGTAGTTGGCAGTTTAGATAGCACAATAGTAAGTAGTCTCAGAATGCCTCGTTCTATCATATAACTGGACCTTTGTGTAACCAAACTATTTGACCACACAGTATGTACTCCCTCTATTCTTTTATATTTGTCACTGGTCAGTTTTGAAATGAACTATGCACTGTCAAACATTGGAGAATAGTTGGAGAATAGAGGTAGTAATTACTTCAATACTTATCAATATTGGTTCACCGTGATGAGCTAACACAGGCATTCACCTCTTGTGTCACTATTTCAGCGAATCTTTTAGGTGTAAAAATCTGAACATAATATGGATCATGCATCAATGTCACATTCCTTGAAATTAAACATCCCAAGTTAGCATCAGTGATCTGACAATTGTCCTAGTGCCTTGTTTGGAAACGGTAGTGCTGTAGTGGATAACGATATAATTTTATAACAATGGATTGTTTGTTCCGCATTCTTTTACATTTATATAATCCTTCTGGCACTGCATCTGTCTTGCACATTTGCAAAGTGTAGGTTATATTCCTGTTGACAAAAGGTGGAGTAAAACAGAAAGATATAGGGAAGGTTATTGCGCTGGATCCACAGCTCTTGGGCTGTAGTATTGCGCACAAGCTAGAAATTAGTGTCAAGTACTTGCGATCACTGGGAATCTACCACTTCGTGATTGGTCAGATGGTTGCTGATTTCCCAACTCTCCTCAGATACAATGTGGATATCCTGAAACCAAAATACCAGTATTTGAGGCGTGTAATGGTGCGGCCATTGATGGATCTCATCGAGTTTCCACGGTGAGTTAGAGCTCGATCTGGCTTCTGAAATGAATAGAACGATAGCCTGATCGATGCTTTGTCATTGTTGTGACCCTCAGTCCATCCTAGCGCCTTATTTCTGCTGGATTGTTTCTAGGTTCTTCAGCTACTCCCTGGAGGACAGAATAGTGCCTCGACACCAAACATTGGTGGAGAACAGGATCAACATGAAGCTGCGGTACATGCTTACTGGATCTGACGAAGAGTTTGCGCAGAGAGTGCGAGAGGCCGTTGAGAGGAGAGCTAGATTTGAAGCTGGAAAGGCTGGTATGAAGACATTTGCGGATGCTCCAGAGATACCCAAGGAAGAAGATGCGACAACAGCAGCAGAAGAATGCCAAGATAGCAGATTAGAATCATTAGATAGATGAACGCAGGGTAAACTTGCATTTAGCATCCTTCCTTACCGTGTACATCTCCTGAAGGAAAGAAAAAGGTGAATTTTACTGTAGCTAAGAATGTAAAGATGCTGTGTTTGTGATCCTTGACGAATTAACAAAGACAAAATTACAGACATACTCTCATTAATCAAAAGTATGACCATATATATACAAGTGTACACGTACATACAGCTGACCAAATTGTGATACTCCGTATCTTAACTATGCTTTGAGAGCATTTAGTCATGGCATCATGTGCATAATTTAAAATTTTGGGAGTTCAGCATTTAATCTTCTCAAATCAAATTTTAGTTCAAATTCTTTCAAAATTTGGTTTTGTCCAAGGGCAAAAGTGCAAAGTAGTAGTTAAAATATGCCCTTTCATTATTGTATTTGGACCTAAATGAAATTCTGCTTTTATATGGGGTTAAAATTGCAAAAGTGTTTGGAAAAAAAAAAAGGAGAGGGGCGGCGGCCCGCGTGCCACGTGCCGGCCCAGCAGGGCGGCCGGGCTGCGCTGGCCACGCCCGCGCGCGCCACCGGGGCGACCCGCAGCCACGTAGGGCTGACGGGTAGGCCTGCCCCTGGGGTGTCTCCTTTCTCCTCCACCCAAGAGCGAGGGGACGAAGCCCCTCTCTCCGCCGCGCCGTCCCGCTCCGCCCGCCGCGTCCGAGCCGTCACCGCCTCCCTGCCTTGTCCCGCCGCCACCAGAGCCCCGTCGCGCCACCCGCAGCCCCGTCCCCCACTTGGCCGCCGCCGCTGTGCCCCCGCGCAGCACCCGCGCCGCTCGTCCGCGCCCGCCGTGACGCCTCCGCATCGACTGCTGCCTCCGCTGCCTCCGCTCGCCGTCGAGGGGTGAGAACCCGCGTCCCTCGCCACCCTCTTCCCCTCCGCCCTACCCTCGCCGAGGATTGGGGTCGGCTCGAGCTCAATCGAGCTCGGCGCCCATCCATGGTGGTCGCGGTCGCGAGGGCCGTGCCGCCCCTGGGTTCCCCGCGCGCAAGCCCTAGTGGCCTCTCCGTCAGCGCGCACGGGGTGCGGGACGGCCCTGCGCACCTCGCGCGGGGGTCCCCTGGCCCCGTTCTGGCCTAGCGCCGCTGCACTCTAGCGCGTGCGCGTGATGTGGCCACCGCGGTCGCCGCGGGCAGAGAGATGAGAGGGAGGGGAGGAGAAGAGGAAGAGGGGTAGAGAAAAGGGAGAAGGCGCCGCCGTGCTGGTGGTCGCCGCCGGCGAGGTCCGGGGCGCACCTCTCGGTGGCAGAGCTGCTGCCGCCGTCGCCGCGGCGTGAACGCCGCGTGCGCATCGCGCGCGTAGCGCGCCCGCGCTTGGCCTGGGCCACGCCCATGGGTGACGCCCAGATGGGCATGCCGGCTGGGCCGAGAGAGGAGAAGGAGAGGGGGAAGAAGCAGGCCGCCGGCCTGGCCGGTGGGCTGAGAAGAGAGAGGAGCGAAGTGGGCTGGCCTGGCTTGTAAGCTGGGCCAGGCTTCTTTTCCTTTTTCTTTTTTTTCAATAGTTTGCAATCCATTTTCCTTCTATTTAATTGTTAATTTAAATTTTAAAATTTTAAAAAGAGTTGTTTGTTATTGTTTTATGTTAATTAGTTCAAAAAATTTCTTTTGGATAAATATAAATTGTTTTTCTAACTACATAATTAATTGTAAATATTAAGTAATATTTTATTTATTTATTTATTTGGAAAATGTTTGTTAATTTCCCAGTAATTAATTTAGGGCTTTTAAATTGCGTTAAAAATAGTATTTAATTAATTAAAAACTCGGGGAAAGCAAATAAAATTCGAGATGAGGCTTGGATCGGGGATTCCAGGCCCACCTCTTCTTTTAGAAAACTCGTTGATTACTCTTTTTACAGGTTGATCATCCTCATTCTTTCAAACTCCTGCATGTCATTCATGTTAGTCGCGTTGGTTCTTATCTTTCTAGTTGAAGAGTCTTCCGAAGGCGTCCCGATGTGACACCCCGAAGCCGAGCCTCCAGGACCGTCAGGTGTCCACTACCCTAATCCCCGAAGCGATTTCAAGACTCTGAGACCTTTTCTAAGGCAAGCCCCGGTGGGAACCTTTTCTAAGGCAAGCCCCGGTGCATTTCCCAATTATCCTTAAATCCTAATCAATGAGTTATGTTTGAGCATTAGGGTTAGGAGTTGATTGAAGCCCTAGTGCATAATTTGTTTCCCGAATCCTGCATGAGCAACCCTATGTGCAGTAGTTTAGAATGCTTAGTCTTGATTAGCATTAGGACGCAATTACTTTCAAAGCTTGAACCTGAATAAGATGGTTTATGAAGATATGAATTGGAGACATCGGGCGGGGGCAGTTACATTTTCATGTTGGGATAATTGGAATTGGTTTGGGATTGGGACCGATTTTGGTTTTGGATTTGGATCTGGATCCTGACCCCGCCTGTGTCACATAAGGTCGTCCGATGTTTGGCTTAGTCGTGGCTTTGAACGCGTACCGTGCACGCGCCGTCCTGAATTGGGCTCCGGTAAACCTTCCCCTTTTATACCTAGAGTTGAACCGTGGTGAGACCAATTGGAAGGTGGGAGACAGGCGGGTGTTGACTGTCGAGGTACAGCACACCCGGGTTCGGTGAGGACGGTTCAGCCTAGGTGGTAGTTGGGTGTTAGGTCGTCATATGTGGGTCGGGTACCCGCATATGCCAAGTGTTCGGGTTTTGCTCCTGGGGGTACTGCAAATCAATTCGAATCGCTGAACTTACCAGGTGTAAGCAGTCTGATCGCGACCAACATCGTAGTAAGAAAGTTGATCTTGTTGATAAAGAATGATTTCGCAAAGTGTTTGCTCTTGTTTGCTAGTAGAATAGGTATAACTTAGTCTGGACAGGTAATAACTAAAAAATAACTAAATTCTAAAAGCTAAGAATTCACTATTAGGCCTGCCGCAGCGTGAGTTGACCTAACCACCCCGGCTATAGCCTAGAAAGTCGGGTTTAGACCCTGTGATCGGATAAGTCTTGCTGAGTAACCAGTACTCAGGCTTCTTTGCTTATGTTTTTCCTCAGGTGCTGAACACTCACCGCAAGTGAGAGCTTTTTTCCATCGCTCCCCAGGTCTTCCTTTTGGGGTGAGCTGCATCATTGGGCAGGATGTAAGTTTCTCTCCCCACAGTCATTTTGAATAAAGAGAATAGTTGTTTCAACCGGTTAACTCAGCCTTAGAAAGAACTAATGTGTACTCTAGCTCCTCTTATAAATTTGGTAGAGTAAAAGCTTGTACTAATCAACTGTCTGGTTGTAATAATTTATTTCTTTTAAGCTATGTATGAGATGTAAGATATTGTAATCTGTGGACTCCGTCGAAAGTCGACACATGAGCTCGATCCAGATGGAAAGTCATAGTCAGGGCTCGTAAGTCCTGACGGACTACCGGAATTAACCAGAGATTGATGCTTTAGGCTTATAAGATACCAATGTCAAGTTAATTTGAAGCGGTTCCGCTACACAAATGAATTTGCAGAACCTTATAAAAAATAATGGGAAGAATCACACGGGAGAAATTAAAGGTCTGCAGAACAGAACACGCCTCTTGAGAGCAGAATAGATCGATGAACATAAGGACGAACAGAACAGACAACTGGGGCACTAGAAATGTATGCGTCCATGATTGTCACTTGCTTAGGCCTTTGGAGGCGGCGCGAGGTAGGGCATTGCTGGAACTGGGATTGAAGGTAAAATTGCTATCATTGTGATCCACGACGAATTAACAAAAAATTACAAGCATACTCTCATTAATCAAAAGTCGGATCATACATATACAAGTGTACACGTACATACACGTGATCAAATGAATTTGCAGAACCTTACTAGAAAAATACGGGGAAGAATCATAGAGGAAAAATTAAAGGTGTGCAGAACAGAGCACGACTCCTGACTGCAGGGCAGACCGACAACACAGAATGATGAACAAACAACTGAAGCACCAGAAATGTACGCGTGCATGATGTGATCACGTAACTTGCTTAGGCCTTTGGAGGCGGCGCAAGGTAGGGCATTGCTGGAACGCCTGGGATGGAAGGCATCGGCGGCAGGGTCACCTTGGGGATGCCAGGAACCGACGGCATCGGCGGCAGCGTCGGCAGGGTCACCTTGGGGATTCCAGTAACCGACGGCATCGGTGGCAGCGTCACCTTGGGTACGGCGGGCACGACGACGGCTGGGACGGGTGGCAGAGCGGTGGCGCTCGGCAAGGTTGGCACCGCGGGAACCGTAGGCATGGCAGGCATTGGCGGCATGGTAACTGCTGGAACAGTTGGTACCACAGGCACCGGTGGCAGGGTCACGGCAGGCACCGCGGGCATCGGCGGCATGGTGACCGCTGGCACGGTGGGGATAGCCGGCTTCGGCATGGCTGGGATGCCCGGTACGGCAGCGGCAGCCGGTGCGACGGCAGGCGCCGTGGCGTCCGCGAGCCGGCGGGCTGCATGGCTAGTGCCGCTGCCCAAGGACTAGCATGAGTGCCACGGCGAGGGCCATCGCGGGGAGGTTCGAGGTGGAAGCCATTGGCGCTGTGGAGAGCTCGATTGGCGCTAAGTTCAAGAGCTGCTAGTCAGGCAACAGTTGCTTCGATTGTCCTGTGAGTTGTGATGCAGAGACTACGAGATGGTTGGCGATTTATAGTTGCTGGACGCCATAAAAAAAAGCTGTAGTTCTTGGAGCCATCACCTGACATTGGTTGTTGACCTTCTGAACCGTCTCAAGATGCTCTTTTGGTGAGATGCGATGTCAATGGGGCGATCCATGGAGCAAGGTGGATTCAGGTTGCATTGCATACATGGTTCTTCCACGGTTAGCTCACCGTCTTGTGGACTCTGGATTATGGCCCCACTTGTATCAGCTAACGGAGCTAATGTCACATGGTTCAGCTCACCTTCTTGCCTAAACTTATGGGCATGCACCAACTCGGAACAAGGAAATGTATGGTAAGCAACTCTCTATCGGCAATCCGAAATCGGTACTTACGCAGTATGAAAATAGAAGAGTACACGAGTTTGTCCTAAATCAAACTATTATGAGTTTGACCAAGTGTACGGAGAATAGTATTAACATCCACCACATTCGAAGATGTAAACTATGAAAATGTATTTCATATAATAGATCTAATAGTACTAACTTGATGTCATAAAAGTTTTTGCTTTTTTCTATAAACTTGCTCGAATTTAATCAATAAACTCAGAAATACTCCAATTTAGGACGTACTAACTTGATGTCATAAAAGTTTTTGCTTTTTTCTATAAACTTGCTCGAATTTAATCAATAAACTCAGCAATACTCCAATTTAGGACACACACATAGTGCTTTTAATTTGGGAGGTTGCTTCCCTGATTTATAAAATTATGTACTACTAGGACTCCCTCATTTTCTTTTTTATAAAGGGTATTATGATTTGGTTATGCCTTTTGATATGTACTTTGACCATCAATTTCTCTTAAAATGTATTAGTGAATATAATTTGCGTTGAATTAATGATGTATTAAAAGAGTAGTGAAATATGAATTTAATGGTATAACTTCCAAACATAAGCATGAATATTGAATCATCATTAGCTAAAGTTTATAAACGTCTGACTTCTCCAAATCTTAATATGCCCAAAACTTGGAGGCATTGGCTTTTAAGCACAGTTCATATAGTTCATAAAGCAGAAAGTTTGCCAAAACCTACGTGCAGTCTGAAAAATTGATGCTTTCTCTGAAAGCTTAGTAAACAGAAGACAATATCCTCTAGACTCACGCGCATGAGCTCCTCTTCTTTGAAGCAGAGAAAGTTGAGACATCTCGTGAAGATGTGAAAAAGCCAATAGAACCCACAAGCACAAACATCCATGCCTATATTATTATTATTCCCTAAATCTGCAATTCCCTAACTATAGTACTTTTTTTAACATATAACTATAGTACATGACATGCACTTAACATATTACAGACGTGGAAGTCTTCTAATTAGAAATTGTATTCTTATGTAGTTCGCTAATAGCTATCTATCTTAAACCCCTTTCGTGTTCGAGGTATATCAGCGACCGATTGTTGACCTCTAGTTATAGCTCGAGCCATACCTGGTGAAAAGCATAAACCTTCTGTAAAAGATGCTCACGGCTGGATGTCCAAGCACCTCAACAAGAAAAAAAAGCTAGCTCAAGCTAAACTCATCAAGCTCACGAGCTATGCATCCAAAAATGTAGGAATACAATAATGTTATATTTTTTAATATATAATTTAATATATTGCTTGAGAAAAAACATGGTTCAATATGGATGCTTTTAAAAAACACAATAAAAACACAAACACTCGGATACACACACACAACCATATCCCTACTGTACGCATTTGAGTCGGTAGATCTTAACATTGTCAAAACCACTGTATGTCTGCCTGTCTAGCAACAGAAATAGAAGTAGAGCCACCGCCATGTACCATATTTCTTAAAAAAATTTGCAGCGGCAGCATGAAAAAATAGGATAGAGGTTGATTAGTTAGATGAAAGCACGGTACATTCGCATTTAGTACCCCCTGCAAAAACAAGAATGGCATGCTTCATCCATATGTGTGTTTTCAGTATAGGAAAGGACAAAGTGAGGAAAACTTTACTGTAGGTAATAATGTAAAAATGCTATGATTGTGATCCATGGCTAGTTAACGAAGACAAAAGTATAGATACTCTTATATTAAACAATATAAGGATCACATACATATATACATACAAATGTACATACATAATGGCCAATAAATAAACTCGTGAAACTTTACGGAAAAACGGGAAAGCACGACAAGGGAAGGGAAAAAAAAGGGTATGCATATGCAATACAGCGCACAACACTTGTGTATGAAGAACAGATCGATCGACTAATGGAAGTGCAGAATCAAACATTAGGCCTGCATAACATGGCTTGCTTAGGCCTTTGGAGGCGGCGCGAGGTAGGGCATTGCTGGCGCGCCTGGGACGGAAGGCATCGGCGGCAGGGTCACCTTGGGGATGCCAGGAACCGACGGCATTGGCGGCAGCGTCACCTTGGGTACGGCAGGCACGACGACGGCTGGAACGGGTGGCAGAGCCGTGGCGCTTGGCACGGTTGGCACGGCCGCGGGAACCGTTGGCACGGTCGCTGCTGGAACGGTTGGCATCGCAGGCACCGGTGGCAGGGTCACGGCGGGCACCGCCGGCATGGGCGGCACGGTGACCGCGGGCACGGCTGGCATGGGCGGCATAGTGACCGCGGGCACGGTGGGGATCGTCGGCACCGTCGTCTTCGGCAGGGCCGGGATGCCCGGTACGGCAGACGACGGTGCGTCGGCGGGCGCCGTGGCGTCGGCGAGCAGGCGGGCCGCATGGCAAGTGCCGCTGCCCACGACGAGAATGAGTGCCACGACGAGGGCCATTGCTGGGATGCTCGAACTGGAAGCCATGGGTTGCGCTGCAGAACAAAGCTCGCTCAAGAGCTATAGTCGACAACAGTTTGCTTTGATGATCTTGTGAACTAGAATTGTGATGCAGAGACGATTGATACGGTTGGCATTTATAGTGGTTGGACGCCCTAAAAAAGGTTTTGTAGTAGTGGTAGTTCTTGGACAATGGTCATCGATGAGCCATCACCTGATCGACATGGTTGTTGACCTTCCGATCCGTCTCGAGATGCTCGTTTAGTGGTGGCGAGCCATGGAGGTTGGATCACGTTGTTGCGTCCATGGTTCTTCCGCACGGTTAGCTCACCCTCCGTCTTGCCGAAGCTGTCAAGCTGGATGGATTTTGGATTATATATATTATGGCCAGAGTTCGGCTCACCTTCTATCGCCTATATATGCTTGTTCAGTTATTCCTGCATGACGCCACCTGGTGAAGTGGTGATGCTATGGGCGAGCACCAACTGAGAATAAGAAATTGTATGGTACTAAGCCATTCTCCATGCTGTAATATGTATGGGATCAAATTGCCTTGCCTATAGCCATTGCAGGCGCCCTGATCGAACAAAAGGCATGCGCTACGAACCAGAAGACTCCAGAGATATCCCATATGCTTGTCTGCGGCGGTAGATGAATCGTCCACATTTCAAGTGCACACACTCTGAACAGATGGCAAGCATAGTAAAAAAAAAAAAAAAAAACGAACCGGATCACCAGTTCGACCAGAAATACTGTGGACAGGTGATCTCACTAGTTTGGTTCAACTAAAACAATAGTCCTGCAATTGAACCGGTTAGACTAGTTATCTTTGCGACGAATCAGTGAACCGGTGTATCGGTTTTTGCATCGAACTAGTGGTATGTTCAGTTTTTGAAAGTTAGTTTGCAACTTTGTATAATAGCTCTTACATTATCATGTGTTGTAAGTCATGTGGCTTGTTTGCACATATATGGCTACATATATAGTTGAGAATTTGCATATATTTCATATAAATAATAAGAATATATATGTTTTGACCGGTGGACCGCTCGTTGTACTAGTGAGCTAGTAACATAATCGGTCCAATCTTCGATCCACCTCTTCATTCTATGTTACGAAGGAGAACGAGTGATGGAAGTTGATAGATTGAATTAAGATAGGAAATCGATTTTTAGCCCCAATTCCTCGTTTGTTTGTGTACCAAAAATTTATTATGAGGAAATGTATGAGAGAGTTGCTTTATAAATCTTGATAAAAGTGCACATTATTTCATAGGAAGTGGTCCGTACAGTTGATCAACTAAACTATCACTTCCCCTCCCATCAAAACTCATATTCTCGCCTACAAGATTTTTCTAAACCTGTGGTTCTAAACCCATTCTTATTCCCTCCTACCAGGTACTAGCTCCCTTCCAAACATGACAGTACTCCAAACAAAACTCTCGTTTCCACGGAACAAACAAGATATTTAAACTCGTGTCTCTACTCAGTACTGTACTATGCCCTCCTACGAGATTTTTCTTAACCCACGGGTCCAAACTCACTCCTATTCCCTACTACTAGATACTCTATTCCAGATATGGAAACACTGATGTACGTCGAATTTCAGTCAGATAGATTGCGTCTTTCTCCGTTATGAACGAAAATTGTGGCTTGGTTTCTTTTCACTGTTCATAAAAGCAGTACTGAAACTGTAGTGTTTGGTTTCTGTTCTCCAACATTACATATTGTCGCCAGTACCAGCCGGACAAACTTAACTACGTAAACAAACGTCATCTCACCATGACCCATCACACGTTCACGAGTACGGAACATCAGGTAGGGCATCATTGCTACCAACCCATGCAAAATTTCATTTACACAAACGTCAGCCACGCATTAGCATGTGTCTTCTTTTTCTTTATTTCTAGCAAATTACACAAAATAGAGTCAAAGAAAAAAGGATGGAATTCAGGTCAATCGCTCTGAGCTAGGAATGCCAATCTCCTGCTTTATTAACACCTTACAGAGAATTCCTGAGGTGTGAGGCCTGAATCATCAATCAATAGACACGCGCTTTCGGTGGGAACCACTCGACTTCATCATCCAATGTATTCATGTGCACCGGCCTGTATGCCAATCGAACCTTCTCATTCTCCCAGTACCTGAACCGGAAACAACAACAGTGATAGCTCCGTCAAACAACAGCATAATACCAGATCCTACATCTGTGCCACCAATAGATGTACTCCTTGGATGCTAAAGTTTGTTAGAACCTATTGATGCATGCCATATGCTTCTATTGCTTCGCATGGTGCGTTTTGAGCATAACTAATAGGTTGTCTACAATACCAGCATGAGTTATATGATGCTGATACATCTACATGTCAAAGCATGCAATACAAACCAACAACAGGAGGGGGGGGGGGGGGGGAGATTCTATGTCACTTTTTTCAGGAAGCTTAGTGGACAGAAGATAATTACCCTAATGTGTGCTTCATCCAGTTCTGATCATCTCTCGTCTGCAAGAAAGAGGAAAAAATGACTATTATTATAACACATAGAAACATGTGATGAGAGTACAAGAGGAAAGGTTAAGGAGAAGCTGCAGACCGAGAAATCTTCACGAGCATGAGCTCCTCTGCTTTCCTTCCGAGCCTCCGCCGAATACATAGTTATGCATGCATTTATCAACAGATTCTCCAGTTCAAGGGTTTCTATCAAGTCAGAATTCCTGTGGAAACAAATTACAAAGGATGCAAATTGGATTCTGAATGCAAGAGTAAAAAAAATAAATGAATTCGATGCTTTATCATGATGAAGAGCATACCAAATGAGACTCCGATCACTTAGCTTCACATCATGAAAACTTCCCCATGTCTTGCTAATCAACTCACAACCTAATGGACAGAAGGTCGGTTAGAACACATGGTGAAAAAAAATCCCCAGAAAAGCACACCTAATAGAGTTTATTTATCTACACTGGTTTTGTCATGCTTATTCCTTCTCTTGTGTACAGAACACAAAAGAATATCTCATTCAAGTATTAATGGTAACAAGAGAAGGAATTATACAAAATACATGTGGCAATACCTTCTTCAAGTGTTTCTTGTGTACGGAACACAGCAGCGTTATTTTGCATAACACGTTGCATGTTGAGACGGATCTTGGAAGTTGGCAATGACCCATTCGCATTCCTCAGCTTGTCCAGCCAGGCTATGGTCTTTTCTCCAGCATCTTTTTCCAGAGGTTTCTGCTTCTCACCTATAAAATAATGCAACATGAACATTAGGAAGGAACAGCACGAAGAGCAAAAGGCAACAAACGACCAAGTAATGAGAAAGGAACTTGCCTGGTTTAGAAATAGCTGCTACCCTGTTCGCACAAGCTCTGCCAAAAACAACTATGTCAAGAAGTGAATTAGCACCTAGCCTATTTGCACCATGGACAGATGCACAGGCTGCTTCACCAGCAGCCAACAGACCAGGAACAACAGCATCTGGATTATCACCCTTGATATCCACTACCTGTTATGCAGAACACAAAATATGATTTCTATTATAATACCACCCATACTAATCAATAATCATGTCTATGGCATATTTGATACAAACCTCCCCATGGTAATTTGTTGGGATACCACCCATATTGTAGTGCACGGTAGGCAAAACTGGAATGGGCTCCTTCGTGACATCAACACCAGCAAAAATAGCAGCAGTTTCAGAAATACCAGGAAGCCTTTCCTTCAGAACCTCAGGAGGCAGATGGTTCAGATGCAAATATATGTGGTCCTTCAATGGTCCTATCATAATAAGAACATAAGACAGGTTCCAAGTGGAAATAAAAAATTCAGGGACCTAACAAAAAATTAAGTGTTGCAGTGTTAGTGCATACCAACACCACGGCCTTCTCTAATTTCCATTGTCATTGATCTTGACACAACATCACGAGAAGCAAGATCTTTTGCGGTAGGTGCATATCGTTCCATGAACCGTTCACCTTCACTGTTTCTAAGGATACCACCTTCACCCCGAGAACCTGATGAAACAATGATAGCAGGATGCATAAACTGTCAGAAAAAAGAAAACCATCAACTATCAAGAGACTACTTGTTCACAAACAAATGAATTGCCTAAGCTAAGCACAGGAAGAAAGGGTATTCAACCTTCAGTAATCAGGCATCCAGCACCATAAATGCCTGTAGGGTGGAATTGTACAAACTCAAGATCCTGCAGTTGCATATATCAGGCAAGTATGTTAAGGAAAGGAACATGGACGAATAACTAGTAACACAGCCCTGGATGAAAAGACTGACCTGAAGAGGTAAACCAGCACGTGCAACCATAGCATTGCCATCTCCAGTACAAGTGTGTGCTGAGGTTGCGGAGAAATAAGCCCTGCCATAACCCTGTGTTCATAATACAAAAGCAAAATCATCACCAGAGTTGGTGCGCACAAACAATTTTGTACTTCGAATCTGTAAGACCCCTTACTCCTGTGGCAAGAATTGTATTAGAAGCACGAAAACGGTGAAGAGTTCCATCCTCCATGTTTAAGGCAATGACTCCCTGGCACTTTCCTGGATCATAGTTGCTAGTTAACAGATAGAACTTTAACCATGGATGCGAAGTACATTGTGGACAGGAGTGCAATCACATAGGAGCAACCAATTACCGCTAATTACTTGCTTTCAACCACCACAAAAGAGAACTATTACAAGCAAGCCTAGGTTCATGAAACAGGCCAACATAGCAATAATGTGCTAACTGCTACAGAGCACACAGGCCAGGAAAATAAAAGAACAACCCATAGCAACTTAAAGACATTCTTCTCTGATTCACCTTTTAGATGTTGCCATGCAAAATACACAGTATTGACAGCTAAGCAAAGTTTGTTTTCTTACCTTCTTTATCCATGATAAGGTCTAATGCAAAGTATTCCACAAAAAACTGAGTATTGTGCTTCATTGCTTGACCATATAGAGTGTGTAGCATAGCATGTCCTGTTCTGTCAGCAGCACAGGCACAACGGTAGGCCTGT
The DNA here is from genome assembly GCA_030272315.1 of Paspalum vaginatum. Lineage (NCBI taxonomy): Eukaryota > Viridiplantae > Streptophyta > Magnoliopsida > Poales > Poaceae > Paspalum > Paspalum vaginatum. Next base: position 45,920,193 of record CM059013.1, on the reverse strand, counting down.
CCACCTAATGACAGTGCAAAGTTAGAGCAAGCGGAATACAGTGAGGGAAATGGTGCCCTTTCAAAGCAAGTTAAAGACTTATGACCTTTGCCAAAATCTAAGCTCTGTCCTCCAAAGGCACGTTGGTATATCTTTCCCTCTTCAGTTCTTGAAAATGGTAATCCATAGTTCTCAAGCTCTATAACAGCTTTTGGTGCTTCTCTGCACATGTACTGAATAGAATCCTGGTCACCTGGAAATGAGTGAGAATGACAAATAAAAAAAGAATGTCAGGATACTTGGATACTTGCTTGAAGATATCATACCCTCTTAACTCTTATTAAGGAAAACCTATCATAAGCTAAAGATGTCAGTGCCTTTCCACTAAAACATCAAAATGGATGCCATGTAAATCATGACAGTAGCCTACCAAGCCAATCGCTTCCCTTAACAGTGTCATACATATGCCACCTCCAATCATCTTCACTCATGTTTCCGAGCGCAGCATTTATGCCTCCCTGCATAACACATTCTTGCAAGTTAGAATAAAAGTGAATGATGCTCCTAAAATGGATGTGCATACTACAGAAAAATATAGCATACATCAATTCTGGAAAACTTATGTGCAATCTTAGGCATACTTAACAAAATAAAACCGCTGCTCCTGCCGAACTAGGGTTATAATACATATGAAATGGATAAAGATCTCCACCACAGTACAAGAACAATTCCATCTCATTTTAGGCAACACTGAGCTTCTATCTATAAAAGGGAATACAAACAGAGCAAACTGTCTCATGCCTAAAATCAAAAACTTATATGCAATCTTAGACCTGCCTTGATACTACAAGGGTTCGAGCATACCAACTAGGTTACACAAAGAATGGTGGCAGGTAAAGCTTGAAAGTAAAACAACAGGCAGCATGATACAGGTGGCAAGCTAATACAAATTTCCATATATTCTAATCATATATACAACAATAGTTCTAAACAGAAAACTCTATCCGCTTACCTTTTTTTACCCTAACTGACAGCGACGCCCAACTAAGAGCAGATGCCCTATATGCCTCCCTGCCAGTTGGAACAGCTTGGATGCAGTCCAATTACAACGTCGCGGTCAAACTAGTATCTCAGATCCAGATAACTAAATTTCACTTGATCCTTACACATACTCAATTAAAAATAGTACACTAAAACCACGCCACTGTCGAAATGAGAAGTTGAGAACCCTAGCAGAACATCACTAATTACGAGCACCACTAAGCATGTACAACACGGCAATCGATGGCGTATGACTACTCGCACCTCTGATTTGTTTGCGCCGAACAGTAACGACTTCCATTTTCAAGTGAACAACAGGCGCGGAGTTACCTGTGCCGCGACGGTGTGCGAGCGCGTGGGGAAGAGCTTGGTGATGCACGCTGTGTTGAAGCCGTGCTCGGAGAGGCCGATCGCCGCCCGGAGCCCCGCGCCGCCGGCGCCCACCACCACCGCGTCGTACGTGTGGTCCACCACCGTGTAGGACGACTGCAGACGGGCACATCCCATGAACAAAACGGAATCAATCGCCGCATTCCATGCCATCGCGTCGCACTCCGACCCAGATCACCCGAGGAATAGCAAAGTGTTTCACATCCCAAATAAGCCTGAACCACGGCAAATCGCCGGGTCCGCGATCGACGAGCAAAAAAAGGGGACCCCGAAATGTTCGAAAAGGGAAACCGGATCGATCGAGCGGGGTGAGGCGGATCCGTCGTACCGATGCGGAGGAGAGGAGCCTGGAGGCGGAGGCCTTGGCCCTGGAGAGGCCCCGCGAGACGCAGCTGCGCCACATCGCGAGCGGATCTCGCGGCGGCGGCGCACGTGCCTGGTGGGGGGAGTTGGGGCGGTGTGGAGGAGAGACGGGGGAGAGGAGGAGAGCGGCGATGGAGGAGACGAGACGGCGGCGGGGGCGGTTGGCAGGCAGGGGAAGGTCGTTTGTTTATTGTTCTCGAGACGAGATGTAGGGCTTTGGACGGGACCATTTTGCCCTTTTAATCTTCAGAATTCTTTTTCAGGAATATACCATTGTGTTCTTTTCTTTTGGGGAATTTTTTTTCCGAATGACACACTCACACATGTAAACACACGTACTCGCATCCTACCACAATGCACGCCGGTAGATCTCAAGATTGTTTGAACAAGTATGTTGGAGTAGTCCAGCCGTACATTTCTTCGGTGAACTGACTGTTTGTTTGTTGCAGACGTGTTAAGATTTTGGAACTTTAATCTTTTATATGTTTTGGCCAACAATTACTCAAATCATACATGCATGCTTAATACGTAAACATTATTATATGAATATATTCATATTTCAAAATATATTTTAATACAATATCGTGTGTGCTGTTTGTGTGTATTGGCAGGATACACTGAGAGTCGAAATGTCCTCAGAAACTTTTTCCATATCATTTGTCTACTAGTAGAAGCATCTTTATGAGTCCATCTATGTAACTTTTATAGATCAATTTGAGATTTTAGCAATAAAGCGTCGCTCCAACTTTGATGTTAATGAGCTGCTATTATTTACTAACGTCATAAATCATCTCCTTTTCCCTTTAAATCTGGGATGATTGGTGGTTCCCATCCATCCTATATATAGGTTTTCAGATATAGGGAAGATACGTTTAGGATGATCCTTATAAGAAAAAAAAATAGGTTGACTATGTGCTACTGCACAGGCCTGGACTTTATTCCTTTTTTTTTCAGAAAAACAGAAGAAATTGTGTTTAAATTTATAAAAAGGTTGCTGAGGATACTATAAGAATGAACAAGCAGCTGGATTACGAACAACAAAAACGGACTACTAGTGGTAAATCCTCGAGAGTTAGGGTACTGATGCATAAATACTCCACAGGTTTTTCCCTTGCAAATTAGGCCTATTTTGGAACGCAGGATTTTCTCAAGAAATTTCACATGATACAGTTCAATTTCACAGAAAAAAAATGTAGAAAATAGAAAAAAAATTCCTCCATTCCAAGGGGCTTAGTCGGTCAGCTTGATCGTGGGAGAGAGAGAAAAGGAGAAGGGCAAATTGGTAATGCAAATATAGTCACGGCCGGTGCCTTTGCTTGGTGCCTTGTCGTGAGGGAACTCTTATTTGCAGTCGAGTGGAGAGTGCCATGGCCACGAATGTGGCTTCGCACAACGATACGCGGCGCAAACATCTCCCAAGCAAAGCAAGAGGTAGCACAACGACTGCTATTCTTTTTTCCTCCCTTTTTCGTATCGATCACTAGCAGTGCCAGCTCTCTTGATTCTTTCTTTCTTACACCATTCAACGGCCTGCATGCGGCCGGGATAAGTGTGCGTAAGTGCAACCAGATATATTAGCGATTCAGTCGCGATTCAGGTGCTGATTGGTTCCCCTCATTTATCCTGCCATTGGTTGGTTTCAGGGGTGTTTGGATTCAGTGGACTAAAATTTAGCTGATAGTCACGTCGAATATTTGGACGTTAGTTAGAAGTATTGAACATGGTTTAATTAGAAAACTAATTACACAGACGAGAACTAAATGGCGAGACGAATTTATTAAGCCGAATTAATCCATGATTAATGAATGCTTCACTGTAGCATCACATTTGCTAATCATAGATTAATTAGGCTTGATAAATCCGCTCGTCGTTTACTATTCATCTGTGTATTTAGTTTTATAACTTAGACTATATTTAATATTTTTAACTAGCGTCCAAACATCCGATGTGATGGGAAGCTAAAATTTTACAGCTAGCGTGATCCGTGGCGTTGGGTTAGGCTCGCAGCTCGGCCCAAAAAATGTGGCGGTCCGATGTAGCTCGGGCCCATCTAGTCATACAGAGAGCAGCGGTGCCATGTCATCAATCCCCTTATCTCCCACTTATTGTTTATGTACTCCCTACGTAGTCATATCCGGTTTCGCGGTTTAGCGATTAAAACTCGGATTCAGATAATGGTTTGGAGGACCCAAGGGGTAGAATTTTTTTTTCCATGAAAGATATGGCACCTGAATCGCAAAATACGTAACTCCTTATCCCTCAAGGAATGGGCGCCCATCGACCGCCATTTACCGTGTTTGATTGACGTGCGGCAGCTCAACACCCCTGATCCGTGTCCGTGTGGCCCGTGCTCAGCCGTAGAAGCGCGTGTCTTCACCTGCAGGCCATCCCAATAGTTGGACGTTCCTCCACCTGCAGGCCATCCCGCCGCCTCCTCCGCCGCGCCGGCCGGACGTACCACTTCGCCACCTCCGCGCGTCTCCTCCTCCGCGCCGGCCCCTCTCCTGCTGCGCCGCGCGTCGCCCGCCTGTCCTCTATTCTGCTGCACTGGCTGCCTCCCCTCCGTGCCAGCGTCGGGAGGACGAGGAGGAGCAGGCGGGGGCCTAGCGTCGCGGATCCATCGCCGGCCGCCTCTTCTTCTGCTCCGGCGTGTTGGCTTCACCTCTGCGACCGGCCGACTGCTCCTCCACCGCCCGCGCATGCGCCAGTGGCTGCGGCTATGCCGTGGGACAACAGCGTGTCCCGCCACGGCAACAACGTGTCCGGCTGCCGCAACGTCCTCGACAGCGCGTCCTCGCCAAGCGCCGGAGCCGTGGTCCTCGCCAAGCGCCGGAGCCACCGCCTCGGTTGCAGCTGCCGCGGATCCGTCGCCGTCCCGGACAGATCAGGTACCCCTCATCTCTGCTTTTCCTCGGCAACCTCCCTCGAAGTTGCTTCTCTCAGTCATGGCGTGGCCAAGGAGCACGATTCCACCCCCGCGACGCGACTCCTAACAAGGCCGCCGCCTCGCAGCACCTCCTGTGCGCGTCACTGGCCACCGCCCACCGGGCCTGCGCAGCGTCGCCAAGCAAGGCCGCCGCCGCTTAGCGCGTCCTGCGTGTCACTGGAGCCGGGCAACCACACCGCCCGCCTGCCGAGCCACTGTCCGCCGCAGCACAACGCCTCCTCCGGCGCGCCGCCGACACGCTTAGTCACGCACAGCCGCCGCCCAACAAGATCGATCGGCGTCCGCATCGGCCGCCACTCCCCAAGTGCTTCAACCCCAACCCGGGTGGATCATAGCTCCACTTATCACCGGTGCCTCCGCCATGCCGCAGCACCGATGTGCCTCTCGGTAATCCAATTCTACCGCCGAGTCGCTCTACACACCATGTGGAGCAGGAGCATGAAGTCAATATTCATCTCAGCATGGAATCCTGCTCTCGTGTAGGTCTACTCCTTCTTGCCAAGTTCGTCTTGCTTTAATGAGTTTACCTTTCCCTCTGAGGTGCCTTCTTCAATCTCCTTTCAGATTCAGACAGCAGCAAGTAAACTCAGAAGCAATATCAAATGCTAATCCTACCGAATGTTATTTCAATTCTAACACAGTGCTAGAAAATTTAACTTGAGGATGCCTGGACTTTTATCATGAGCTTCTGGTTCACTTATAGGCCTCTAATTGCCAACAACCATCACCTTTAACTGACAAATATGTTCTATATTTGCACGGTGTTATGTGCCAGTGACATTGCAGTCAAGAAAAACTCTAGGGAGTAGTCCAAACAATTGAATTGAGGTCTAGCTTATTGCTCAGCCTGGTTAGATTTAATGTTACAGATGTTTGATTCGCTGCAAATAGCTGGTTTCTCATCAAACCATAAGATCCATGTGTGCCACGCGATTTGGATCTAAGATGGAGCAGACTAGTTACAAGTTATCTTAGTAATAAACTAAGCATAGCATTAATTTACAGTCCTTTTGTTATGGTGCTATTCTAGTTGTCAAGAAGTTGATACGCATCGTTGATTTGTGATCAAATTAGATTGTCCGATGCTTGATGGTGGTGATAGATAGCACTTAAGAACAAAACAGATGTATTCGGTACTTCTGGCACCATCTCTTCATAGCTTGTATGCCATGGGAGCCTGGTTTCAATGCCCTTGCGCTGATCATGGTTTCAACATGATGTCTATGTTTCTTTGTACGTATTTAACTTCATGCTGAACAATCCTACCTAAAATTTCTGTTTCGCATAATGCAGAGTCCAAGTGCCCAATGGATTATGCCTAATATTGATGCTGAATTTTCAACACATGGGTAAGCCTTTTCCCTTTGCTGGTTCATGCTATGAGTTTTAATATTTTTTATGCTATAGGAATCCCAAGCTGCATGCATATCTGAATTCACTGGAGCTAGCAAATGAAACATCAAAACCCCATATACCACTATGACCGCCAAGTAATCTCTTTTTTTTTTCTTTGAACCTAAATATTTCTATAGAACTTTTCCTTGAGATTATATACATAAGTTCTGTAGAATCTTTCCTGTGTATACATGACATTTGTACCTCCTCAGTATTTAACCAAATGTGGCGCGCATTCATTTTTGAGTGAGTAATCATGTTCTTTTTAAAGCTATTATCAAAATCCTATATACTTCAGTAAATGGTTTATTAGTTAATTTTATTTCTTATCAGACATGTCCCCTGCATTGCTTTCTCTTTATTCATACTTAGCGCAACTGCCTCAATAGTGTAAGCAGTTATACGAGATTTATCCATGCAAGTATCTTATCTGCTAAGTGGTACATTTGCATTACTCACTAAGCAATTATTGTTTTAGACAGGCAGCAACTATCTACGTGCAGTAGTTGATTTGTACATCCTCCATTCTTTGTAAGAGAATATATATTGGATTTATCCGAAATATCAATGATTTCATTGGCTATGTCGCTCCTATTTAATTCATTGGCTAACTGGTGATATGCATCTTCACATTGTCTACGGGCACGGCATTAGTGCGCCTTTAGACCTAGTAATCATAGAATCTGCATTACGGTGTAAAAGAACGAGTTTTCTCAAAACTTTGTTTACTTAAGATGGTATCACTGTACTCCTCACATTAGTCCCACGGCGCAGATTAGGGAGAATTGAAAAGTGCTAGGAAAGAGTAAAAACCAGAAGAACGAAAATGTTTTCACCAGTTTGGACGTACTTTTTTCACCAGCCGATACTGCATACCCGCCCACCGTACCCTCAGTCCCTCACCTGCTCCGTGATCATCTTGGAAACTTTTCCACAATCGCGCCGCGCTCTACCAAATATAGCGTCGCCTCTAATAGAAAAAAATATAGCATCGCCCCCAATCAAAAAAAAGCATCGCCCGCTCGCCCGACTGAAACCCTATCCTTCCGCACCAGCCGCCGCCTCGCCCCCATCATCGAGCCCGCGCTCAGCCCTTCCGCACCTGCCGCCGGCGCCGCCTCGCCCCCATCCTCGAGCCCGCGCGCAGCCCTCCCGCACATGCCGCCGCCTCGCTCCCATCCTCGAGCCTGCACCTCTCTCCATCCACAATCACCACAATCTAGCTGTCTGCGGAGGGATGGAGGCGGACGACTGTCGGCGGAATGCCGGAGCCGGGAGGCGGACAGAGCCCGATGTGGAGGGATGACCGGCAACGTATTCCGTGGAGGCAGAGAGACGAGACGGGAACTGCCGGCGGCGCCATTGTCAACGTCCCTCTCCGCACCCCTCCGTCCCCGCTGCATCCTCGTCGCCCAAACCCTAGCAGTCGTACGCATCCATCCTATATGGGGCCGGGCCGTGCATTGGCTGCGGGGAAGAGCACTGGCAAAAGATTCATGGAGGGTGCCGTCTTCTCCGCTGCCGTCTCATGGCCTTCCTTCTCTACGACCCTTGGTGAGCGAGCAGACAACAAGGTGAGTTCATTGTCAATGTACGCCCTCCTGTTCTCGAGCCACCCATTCCTATTCTCGGGCAATCTGTTCTGCAGGGCCAAGCCACAGCCAGCGCCGGTGGGGATATGCTGCCGTTCGAGACGCCGGGAGCCGCGAAGCCATTACGGGTCACGGAGGAGACGGATGAGGTCGACAATATTATCTGTCATCTATCAATTTACTTGGTCCTCGAGTAAAGCATGTCATTAGTAATTAGGTTATTTTTATGTACTTTTTGCTTGCGGCAAGTTATCTGCAATTCATCTTTCAGTTTCAGTGCTCATTCTGGGAGATAAATCCATGCCCTTTTCTTTTGCATTACAGCCCCCCTACATATAGCAAGATACTCATGCTGGATGGAGATTCAGGTTACTCAGAGGGATGAGTGTGTGTTTTTTTAGATAATGGTACCAGGCCAAGAGATGATTTCCACCATTGCTTTATCAAGGATTCCAATTAGGTAACTGACATGCTCCCCTTTTGTTGTTTATATGTTTAATAATTAGATATTGCCCTGTGAGCCAATTTATATTTCAATACTTCTTATAGATTAGAAGATCGTATCTTTGCAATTACCATGGATCTTTAGAATAGAGGATCGACTTGATATTTAAAATTGTAAAACAGAGCAATTGATAAATAGAATTACAAGGTGTATGCATGTATCGAGTTTCTAAAATTTGTTGTATTTCATCTCTATTTCTTCCAGGTGTTTGGTGGTATCCTGTATTAGGTTTCATGATATTCTGTTGTTGCTGAACAAATTGTCATTTCTGAGATTGACAAGGCGGTGGATGTAAGACACCTCTCTCTCTCCTCACTAAGACACCTCTCTCTCTCAATTTTTCTCTATGTAATAACTATTCCATTTCATCAGTTCTGGCTCCCAGACTTGTAGATGTTTTGTGCATCAAAGGGCACCTACTTCCCCTTGGATATGTTTTTAGCTTTCTTACCAGTATAATGATCTTTTCCGGTTTGCATGTCAAAGGATTTATTGATAAATAGGCTTATGCCTCAGCTACCTTTTCCTGTTTTCACATCAAATTTAGGTCTTAATTGATTCGACTGATATTACTTATTTCTCAATGGTAACTTTATTCTATAGATAAAGAGCCATATAAAATGCCTTGATGAACACTTAGGCCAGTTTACAGAAGATTTAAAGCATAGTATTACCTAGCATAGCAGAAGAAAATATACTTCCAGATGAACCTAGACTGAAAAGCTTTAGAACTACTTACTGTGATTTTACGATTTCTTGGGTTTCATTTCATACAACACAATGCAGCATTCAATATATGCTGTCGCACCTAGAATGTTCATCTGTCTTATTATCTGTAATATTATGTGGTCTTCTATTGATGCAATGCAAAATAATGTTTTTTTCTCACTGGTTTATTCATGTTGATAGGATATAAGTGGTGTTTATTCTAATAATATTGTAGAGCATTTTACGATTGTTGATTAGAGTCTGGAATGAGATCATGTTGTTCATCAATGATCACAGACTAAAACTTGAGTTAGGACCGGTTAAATTGGACTGGAGTTCAGTGGTGTATACACAGTGCTAGGAAGTTAGATACATTGGTCATACATTTGGAAGCAGTGAATTATTTTCTAGATCTGTGTATACTTCTACGACCATTGTTCTTTAAATAAACGCTGTTATTTTCTCTAATTATCTTATCAGCTGCAACGATTGTTTTATCATGCAAAACCATGTTCGAACATTTTAAATTTGAGTAAAGGCTCTGGAATGAAAATTAGTTTGATGGATTCTATAATGCTCCAGAGTCCAGACACATCATCTATAATGATAATTAATGTGGTGCATTCTTATTTCTTATATTTTTTTCACTTTCAGATCTTGTATGCTCTTATCTTATTCCTTCTGTCTCTGAATTTTGATTCATCATCGCTAGGCTGTACTACACATCACAAAGAATTTTTTTATTTGCATGTCTGCCAGATGATGGTTCTCATGTGCATGTACTGACAATAGCCAATGCACTAGCAGAGTAATTTTAGTGAGTAATCCTATCTTCTAACATTCCCCATGACTGACTTTCAGTAATTTTTGGATGCATGTATTGCCATGTTATTTCAGTTGGGCCATCTAATCTGAACAGATACCTTTGAGCCTCTGATGTGCTGTTGTATTGTCATGGTCTTCTGGCGCCCTTGATTTACTGCGTTTGGTCCACTCAACCTTCCTACCTGGTGATTATGCGCAGGCAAGACACGACCTTGATACAACGGTGTGGGAAAGGTCAACAATGCCACTTCTCCCATGAAGATCTAGGATGCCCATGAGCTTTCTCTCCAAGGTTCAATCGAGGGAGTCTAAGATCCAATAGCGGTGGGATGAGAACATTGCACCACTCTCCCATTGAGGATTCAAGGTATGTTTTATTGTTTTTATTTGCAAAATCATCCTCTTCTGAAACCACCATAAGCAGATAGGACCGAGATGTGCATATTCCTCTGTGTGTATTCATACCTGAAATGCTTTCGTTTACAATAAGAATTTCTATTCATACATCACAATTTAATGAGTTGTTGTGCATACGTAGGTTTGATGTTGGAGAAGGGAAGGATGTAGACCTTCCATAATGTCCAAGGGCTTTTTTGCTGAGGAAGGAGTGCATAAGATACTTTGGTCCAGTAAGACATGTTCCACCATGCCTGCTTATATTTTATTTAGAACCTTGATACTATATATCTCCTTGCTGAAAATTTCTGTCAAGAGCTGTATAATGGCTTAACTAATTTCGTCCGTATAATCTCATGTTGGTTTCTAAAGTTTTCTCTATCATTGTTAAATATCACTTTCTTCTCTGAAAAATTATCACCACTGTTTACTATAAAAACTCTTTCCTCAAGGACTTTGCACTCTTCTAAAATAATATTATATCTTTGTTTCATTTTGTTACTTTAGTGCTACTAAATATATTTTTATGTATCCATCAGAAACAGAGAGGGTGAATTCTAGCAAACAGATGCAGGCTCTTGAGATGGTGGATCTATCACCAAGGGCATCCACTCCATTTGCCTCAAGGAGACTTTCTTCATGCTTATCTCCTACCAATAAAGCCACAATGCCAACACCACCGCTTGCGCCAATGCATGCCTGGTGCCTCCATGCCCCAGCCAAGTTAGAAAAACGTATGCTTGTAATTGTGTATTGCCCTTGCTGTTCCTATGTTGTTTTGTGGTTCCATTTAGAAGTAGCAAAGTTTTAAGTGCTGAGTCGTGGACTATAGCTACTGCGTAGAAATATGTTCTGGGCAGAAGATGTTATGTTTCACAGACAGAGTAGCTTGAAGCAGATATGATGATACGTTGGCAATTGTCATAAATCAGCTGCTATGTATTGTATCCTTTGTAAACGAGCAAATTACTGGATTTGTTATTTCTCGACTCAACAGTAGACAGCAGTATACAGCTGCTATATATTTTTTGATAATATATAATATGAAAATTTTCAAGAATTTTTGATAAACCCTCGAGCGTGTCGCTAGTGCATGACTACTAGTGCGATGAAAACACCCAGCCCTGGAGACATTTAGGAAAAACGAAAAAAAATGGTGAAATCTGTTTGGCCCCGAAGCCCACGATCGACTTGTTCCGATCCCCGACGCGTCGCTTAAGCTTGATGGACAAGCTAGGAATGCCCTCGCCGCGCGCACGTCTCGCATCCCACCCACCTTGCACTCCATCTTCGTCCCCAGATTCGGCAGATCGGTGCCATGGCGCTGCGGTTCCTGGGCGATAAGGTCGGCCCCCCGGGTCTCGCGCTCCTATCTGGTATTTTCCACTCTGGATGGATGGATCTATATACTGTATTAGATAGATCGGTCGATCATTCCTGTCTTCGATTCATCAACCTGTGCCGTTAATTATACTAGTTCAATCGCTGCTGATCTATCTTCCTTTTGGTATGAGCGGCACCCTGCTTTGCCCGACGACAATAGTTGGTCTGAATAATAATAATAATAATAACTAATTCCTCACACACGTCCCCATGATACATGACTCAATGCGCAATGATTATATTTACAGAAAAAATGAATTCAGAATCTTTTTTTTAAATAAAGTTTGGTGGGCTCACACCGGTCCTCCTCTCTCGGCTCAGCCACGGCCTGGCAACCGTGGAGTCCGATGAGTCCGAGTCCGAGTCCGAGCTGTGTCGTCGTCGAGTCCCGACCGTGTGCGCACACGTACGTGTGTATATATATGTATATCGGAGCAGGCATAGGCAGCCCACAACCTTTACGCGCGTACGTCGTCGCCGTAGACCCTTGCGGATAGCCAATCATAGAGTATCACGCGCGCGCGGTGGTAGGAAAAATTACCGCTCGAGCTTGCCAATCGACGGCCGGAGGAGTACTCACGCAGGGAGCTCAGCCCGGGGACGACAATGGAGACCTCGACGCCGGCGGCCCGCAGGGGCCATAAGAGGGAGTTGGAGCTGCTTGAGGATGAGTCGGCGTTCGTGGCGGCGGGGCCGTACGGGCGCCTACACCAACGGCGAGATGCCCAAGAGGTCCAACTTCGGCAACTGGGTGGGCGAGCCTAAGATGCCACGGACGAACTCGTCATCCCTTTGCTCCTGCGCATCAGGAAACAAGCCGACGACGACCTCAGGCGGCGGTACGAGGCCGAGACTGCGACGACGGCAAACCAGCGCATACAGTAGATGGGATGGGTGATCGATCTTGTCCTGCTACTACTCCACCCCTTGCAAATTAGTATACTTTAGGACGGAAAAGTGTACTACCTAGTCAATAACAATATCGATCCTATGCGGTGCAATTCCCTTTTTTTTTTTTGTTTCGTCGATTTATTTGATGACCATTGTATGTATAGATCATGTGCGGTGTCATTCATTTTAATTTTATCGTGCCGATTTATTTGGCGATTGCTCACCATATTTTATCTTCCCTACTCCCATGAAGGGCCAAAAGGTACATACGTTGCCCTGCTAAAAAACACTGAACAAAAAAACCACGTTCGCTCACCAAGCTGACACCGCAGTTAAAAAAAAAAAACATACGCTCCACCCACACCGCGGCCTGGACCAGCGCCGACACTGCGGCCATGAAACTCCGAAGGTGTTCGATCTGCAACTATTTTTTTCTTGTCCGTTGCAACACACATGCATCATCGACCTAGCTATACATTAGGTATAACAATGCTCATTGGTTCTCCCGTCGAACACCAGGCCTGTGCTCAAAAAGTACGCACAACTAAACGCGTCCCTAATCTATCTATCCTATAAAAGCGTGAGGTTAAGAAAAATTATTTTGCACCTAAAACTCGTCTACCCAATTACATACTTAGAGCATCTCCAAGAATGCCAAAAAAAAGCTCCCAGTAATGTAGTAATAGGGTCCTCCTAAAAATTATTGGGATAAGAAAAACACCCTCTCCACCAACAGCTCCCAAGCTCAAGTTCCCAAAATAGTTTAATATATGCCACGTCAGTAATCAATTGATTTAGATGCATCTTTTTATGGTCCCGAAGTCGCTGTTTGTGCTCGTAGCTAGGATGATTCTCGGTGTTGCAGACGATCCAACCGAAGGCAATCGTGCACGGCCAGAGAGCAGCAAGGATGCAGATGCAGGTGGTCAGCCGGCTGCCGGCGGCCGGAGGCAGGCACGAGCGACAAAGGAAGCACATGCAGGATTGGCCGGAGACAGGCAGCAGCGCGCCGGACATTGCTGTACGGCGGCGCACCTCTGGAGTATGGATTGAGGCCGAGGGCAGCGAGCCGCCTCCGCACTTTTGGGCTGCAGGCTAGCGGCACCCCTGCGCTCGTGTGATTTGGCTGCGGGAGAAGCAGGAAACGGCGATTGGGAGCGCAGACACCGCGCGGAAAAATGAGGCCATCGGGCTGTTTTGGCGAGCGGAAATTTCAGGAGCCGGTACGAGGAATTGTTGGAGGATGATTTTTCTCGATCATGCCTAAAACCAAGTTTTGGGAGTACGTTTAAGGAGCCGTTGGAGACGCTCTTGTTTGGCAGGCAATTCACTCCATTGAATTTAGCTCCAGTGTAGATTTACTTAGCCAAACACAGTCTAGTTCTGAAAACTTCAGATCTACGGAATTCGCGAATTCAGGGAGGTAGATTCATAGATTTTGCGGAGCTTCTCAAAGGGTGTTCCACGAAATTTGCGAATCCATGAAGTGGATCCACGAAATTGAATTTGCAAAGCCAAACACTCTTATTCTTAGCTCCAACTTCATGGTGGAACCACCTCAGGGTGAAGTTGATGGAGTGATCTATATTTAGTGGAGTGAATTACCGACAAACATGCCACTATCGGATTATCTAGTCTATCTGTGTTCTAGCGGTTTGATAAAAGCATTTGGGCCCACTGAGGCATGAAAATATACAAAGTTTGCATGATGTTTATACTGTTTTGACGATCCATTTAACTCTTTTTTCCCACCAACGGCCCGATCTAACCGCAGGCAGAAACGGTAAGAAGTTTCTCGCTATTTCTTTTTTCACCGTAGCAGTCCAACTCGCCTCATGTACCCGCCTCGTGCAGTCCAACCCGCTTCGCGTGTACCCATGCAACCCGTTTTTGCGTAGGTCTGTTCTCTGCTGTACCGAATCAGACTCGCGAATAAATTATACGTCATATTATTTCGACGATTCTTGTTTACTGCGAGTGAGTTTTAGAGTGATTTCAATTCGGTTGGAAAGATTGTCATTTTAGCTTTCCATCCATACATAGAACATTAGAAATAGAGTATATATGCAACTTGGGCGTCCTGTTTTAGCTTGGGTTTTTTCTGCCGTCCGAATCAGATTTGCGAATAACTTCAACGTCATATTATTTCAACTATTCCTATTTACTACAATTGAATTTTAGAATGATTTCAGTTGAGTTGGAAAGTTTATCACTTTAGTTTTCCATCGATACATAGAACGTCGAAAACGGAGTTAGTATGCGACTTAAGTGCTTCCGTTTTCATATGGATCCTCCTGCAGACCGAATCTGGTTCGTGAATAAATTAAATTTCAGACAAATGAGTTCACGTGTAAGATACGTGAAGTCAGGACCGCAGAAAGTATATATAAATAATATATATATATATATGGTAAAAAAGATATGATTTTTTACGAGTTCGATTCACTCGTCTTATTAAAAACTTTCATAATAATTATTTAATTTCATTATCATTTATTTTTCATTGTAGAATGAAATTTTTTTATATTTTCATAAATATTTTAAATGAGACGAGTTAGTTAAATTTTGTTTCAATAAAGCCAAATGATCTATACGGATGGAGTATAAGGATCAACGGACGGAGCTGGCCGGCGACGGGTGGCCGTACTCCGGGATGGAGCCGGGGTACTCGCTGCTATACTCGGGGCTAGGCAGCGCCGCCCTCCGGATCCGCTCCATCTGCGCCGTGTACGACCCGGAGCCGTACTCAGAGCCCGATCCAGAGCCGCCGGAGCTGGAGCTGAACCCGGCGCCGTGCCCCGGCCTCACCCCGTCGCTGAGCTCCTCCAGCGGCATGTCCCCGTGCAGCGCCATGACGATCTGACTCATCTTGGGTCGCCGTCGCGCGGCGTGGCGGACGGAGGCGGCGGCGCAGGCGACGAGGCGCGCGGCCTCCGTGGGGTCGTAGTCGCCCCGCAGCCTCGGGTCCACGAGGTCGTCGTAGTTGCCGTCGCCCAGGGCGCGCGGCAGCGCCTGCCTGGCCCAGTCGACGAGGCCGTCCTGGCCGTAGGACGAGCGGTCGCCGGGGCGGCGCCCCGTGAGCAGCTCCAGCAAGCATGACGCCGTAGGAGAAGACGTCCGACTTCTCCGTCAGCTTCCCGCTCGACGCGTACTCCGGCGCCAGGTACCCGAACGTGCCCATCACGCGCGTCGACACGTGCGTGTGGTTGACGCTCGTCAGCTTGGCCAGCCCGAAGTCCGCGACCATGGCCTCGAAGTTGTCGTCCAGCAGGATGTTGGCCGACTTGATGTCCCGGTGGATGATCCGAGGATCGCCTGATCGAGAAGAGATTCCATTTCACAATAACGGCACACAAACTAAAACGCTCCTCTGAAAATCATGGATTGATTGGTTGCTCGATCGATGGATCGTTTCTTACATTCCTCGTGCAGGTAGGCGAGCCCCTTGGCGGCGCCGAGCGCGATGCGCAGCCGCACGGCCCACTCCATCACCGGCAGCCCTTTCCCGTGGAGGTGGTGCTCGAGGGTGCTGTTGCGCACGAACTCGTAGACGAGCAGGCGGCGCGCGCCGTCGATGCAGTAGCCGACGAGCGCGACGAGGTGGCGGTGGTGCACGCGGCTGATGGTGTCCACCTCGGCCTGGAACTCGCGCTCGCCCTGCCCGCTCCCGGCCTTGAGCTGCTTCACCGCCACCTCCCGGCCGCCGGGGAGCACGCCGCGGTGCACGTACCCGAACCCGCCCTGCCCCAGCAGGTTGCCCTCCGAGAAGCCGCCCGTGGCGGCCGCCAGCTCCTCGTAGCTGAACGCCGTCGTGTCCCCCAGCCCCGCCGGCATCGGCGGCGGCGGCGGCGGCGGCAGCGCGGCGCAGTGCGGGCCGGGGCCCCCGGTCGAGCTCGCGCCCGCGCCTGACGGCATCCTCGCGGCGCCGGGCGGGCAGTAGTACCCCGACGTGGTGTTCCCTGCGCGCACAGACATGCATGCATGGCGCTTGTCATTGATCGCCACCGCCACGGCCAACAACAAGTCCAGGCAGAAAAGAATGCATCAATGTCAGTATCAATATATGGTGCCCGCCGTCTCGTCTCACCTTTGAAGCCGGATGAGTCGGCGTAGAACATCATGCCCTTGTGCGGCAGCGGCGGCCGCTGCGCCTGCTGCTGCTGCTGCTGCGCCACCTTCCTCCTCCTCCTGCCCCTGCAACAGCAGCAGCAGCACAAGACGACGACGGCGACGAGGAGCAGCGCCCCGGCGGCGGCCGCGGCGGCGATCCGCGGCGATCCGTGAGCAGGTGGTGATTTGCTATGGCTGCCGCCGCCGTGCGCCGTGGACAGGCGCCTCGCGGCGCGCAACCACGGCGGCGAGGCGGCGTCGAACGCTAGCGCTGCCGGTGACGACGACGCGGGCGTGGGCGTGGCCGTGGCCGCCTGCGACAGCGCGGGATGGTAGGACGACATGGTGCCGGTGTGGAGACCGCCGTTTGTCCCCGTGACTCGGCTCGCTCGGCCTCCGCTTGCGGGGGAATCGAATAATAATGGCGACCAGAGAGAGGTTCGTCGATCGTCAGAGAAATGGGCGGGCCCGTGACGGCAGTCGTGCGCTCGCTCGCCCCTCCCTCACGCGGAGGAGGGAGGCGAGGTTCGGGGAGGGGACGATGGGCACCGTACCGACGCGGCCACGGTCACGGCGGCCTGCCGCTGCCGGCCTCCGGTTGGGGGATGGCCTCCTCCCCGCGGCCGGCCAGGGCAACCAGCGGCCACTCGACGACGCCTCCAAAAACCAAGGGCACACCCAGACCGTCACCTGGCGCTTGCTATTCTCGCCTAGCTACTACCGCGCGCGGCAATACAGGGACCAGGAGGCTGGAGGCTTTCCTCTCTCCGTGGAAAGCTGGCGTGCCGACAAGATAGCTGTTCGTTTTGGTCGTTGGTTCGGTGCCATGGAGTTACTTTCTCGCCGTGCAGTCAGCCAGATATAGTAGCAACTCATCAATGCTACTGCCGCAGCCGCCGTGCAGGTGCTATTTTTGTCCCCCGCGATTTTGGTGCGTGGGTAACCGTCATCGTTAGAATGTGACGAGCCGTGCAAGCCGCAAGACGGCAAGACTCCCTTCGGCTGCATAGGTGCAGAAAGACCCCCCTCGATGCGGAATATTACACGCAAAATGTTTTTTTTTTGGGCCGCTTGGTCTTTTGTGGCCCTGTGTGTGCAAAGCCTCCTTCGGGCTAAGTAACGAATATATTGGACTGGAATTCATCTTATTTCTGTGTGCTTTGTGTCTAAATTTAGAAAAACAAATGCAGTGCACATTTTGGACTCGGTTACAGATCAACTAGCTGTCGAAATCGATCACCCTACCTACCATGTCCCTCCATAGCCCTTGAAACGAGCTAGGATACAATTGCTTGGCAAGCTCACGGTATGCCCCGGGAAAAAGGTTTCCCAAGCATGCACTACAAAACACCGAGGTGGTTAAAAGCATGCAATACCAATGAAATGTAAAGTGCATGCGATTCATACGTCTCACTTTCAAATTTGGTATGTGTTGGTACATACACAACACAACAAAGCATCCCATGCACGAGCAAAAGCGTAAGTTGGGGCCAAAGAGCTTTTTTTATGGTATGGATATGATGGGCATAAAAACCAAACTCATCCTCAACCCACCCTTTCCAAGTAACATATTTCTCTATACCTATGGGTCTAAGATATCCACCACCACCCTTATCAGGTGCAAAGACCATGGATACCCACACCCACATGTGTGATCAGGGGGTGAAGCTAGAGTGAACCACCTCATTACAACTACATTGATATATATATGTATGTATGATGTATTGATGTCTAAGCATCAAGGAATGTACTACCATTGTGCTACATCGATATGTATGTTGTCCAAATATTACTTACCAGTTGTCATGAATATAAAAAACTTACCAATTAAAACCCGAATCTTACAATTTGGACAAATAAGGACCGCAAGATTGGCCCAATCTAGTTGTTTAACTTGGTGGGAATTGGAATAACAGATAGAAATGTACACGCCTTGTTTGGGGTTGAAGAACTAGGATGAGGGACATGAATGAACACTTATCTGACTTTTCCCTAGCAACCACTAGTTAGTGGGAGAAGCCTTACACGACCACCTCCACTGTTTCGGCCGAAGGCAACGGTGATTTAGCAACGCACAACCATGTAGTGGCAAATGAACAGTAATGGACAGTCCGGGGAGGTGAAGGGGAGGGGGCAGAATCATGGATAAAATGGGTGAATTAGTAAAGGGGGTAGATCCTTACCGTCTCTCTCTAGTTGAAAGTCGTCTTTGCTAGAGACTATTTTTAAGTGGGATTGAATGCTAGGCCCGTTGGCAAGGTTTTCCACTTTGCCATATTGGGCTATAGAGGCTACATGGTGCATGGAGCGTGGAAAGTTGGGAGTAATAGCTAATACTCCGTATCTTATTTGGCCCTAGTGCGGCCATGGTCATCAGACCCAAAAAGATGGCAACAGGCCGCACCAGGGACGGGATAGAATAATGGGCCCCGCTTTAGCGGTTGTTGGTACAACGATAGGGTGCGCTCCACTTTTGTGCAAAATATTGAGCCCTATTACTTTGCGTTTTATGGGCTGGTGATTAGCGTAACTAGGCCGAACCCACTTTAGTGGTTTGTATTGGAAAGTTCCTTTTTTGTTGTACCAAGTATTACCCACACATGGGTTTTCTATATGTTTTGAAGGCCCATTTGCTCATGTAACAATATCAATATCACCTTTGAACATGCGCATATTGGTTACATGCGCTCATATAAATACAGAAAAGAGACGTGTGTACATGAAAAAACTTTATGCAAGGGCACAAAGGAAATACACTCAATTTATCAGGAAATATACAAGTAAACAAGGGGCTTAGATGCAAAAGATTCCTCCGCGGGGAAGCGTGCGTCGTGTGCCTGCGCCCGTTCCTTTCTTTATCCTGGCTGAAGCTACAGCCCACCGCCCCCTCGCTCGCTTCCGCTCCCAAACCTCCCCAACAAGCAGCTCTAGGGTTTTCGCCGCCGCCGCCGCCGCCATGGCCGCCACTCCGGACCGCGCCAATGCCGACCTTCGCCGCCGCCTCGCCGTCGACACCCCTCCACTGCCTCAGATCGCCAGAGGTAACCGCTGCTCCCCTTCCTCGATCCGCACGAAACCCTAGCTCAGGCCCGCCGCTCGGGCTGGCCCGATTTGGCTTTCGTTCGTCCGTTCGATACCCGCCGTAGGTTCTAGGGTCTGGGGCGTTTCGTCTGGTGTTGGATGGTGCCGCCCCCGTGGGTTTTCGTGCTGCTACCGCCTGTGCAGTGCTCATGTTTGGGCCACTGATGCTTGGGGCCACCAGCTGCTCAGATGTGTTATATTATGGGGTTGGTTTCCGGGTAGTCAACTTAGTTCGCTTCGATTTGGTTGGATTGGATGCAATGGTCAGGCTGTCCTTTGTTTTGATTTTGGGGACGGCTGATTTTGACTGATTGGTGCAAGTGAGTGAGATTGCTCTTGTTATGTTTGATATCTTTGTTTGTGTTGACTTTTTCGTTGCGTTGTATAGCTGTCTCCGTGCAAAAGTTCTGGTTGCGGTGGTGCTGATGTGCGCGCTATTATTCTTAGGCTGCAAAATTTAGATCAAAACTAAGGGCTCAATCCTGTGTCCTTCAAATACGCTGTGTTCTCTGTAACTTTATATTGGGCCACTTGGGGTACTACATCTATGGCGATTTCCGCTTATGATTATTTGTTTGAATATGTGTATATAAGTTTACTTGGATTGCTCTGGTAATTTATTCGAGTTACTATCACGATCTATGGACTCTCATGGTAAAATAAATCACTTGAACTTTAGGACACACAGTGCAGATATCCTCTATCCAGTTATTTGCATATATAGGCTATTCTTGACGATTACCTCCATTTTCTCTTTTCTGACTAATGGATACAAGCATTGTTTAGATGAAGGTTCACAAGTCTAACTAGCGGATACAAGTATCAGCTACAAACTTAGAATAGATGAAGGTTGCAAGTAATATTAAGTCGTCTATTACGTGTTCGGTCGTCATGCATTATTTTGATAGCATAGCTTTGTTCCTCTCATGTTGATGGCAGCTTTTTGTTGTTTCAGAGAAGCAAGGCCTGGATACTGGGATACCCCTTTCTCCTCAGTGGCTTATGAAGGTGGGGGAGAACAAGGTTGGTACTCAATAGGTTAGGATAGTAGCTAGACTTGAGCATATGCAAATCATGCTATTAACGTCATACATGATGATTGCAATAATATTGCCTTCCTTTGTTTTTTGCTTGTTTCTGGTGCAGTGATGATTTATATGATTACTTGCTTATTGCAGGATTCCATTTCTCAGGGTATCCGCTCAGAAGTTACAAAAACGTCAGGGAATGGTGAAGATCCAGGCTACAGTGTGAAGAAACAGGATGTTTTCAGGGCTTCTGTGCTTGATGGTGAAACTGGGCGTCGTGACCGTTGGCGTGATGATGAAAGGGAACCTAATTCAACCCATAGGTGGAGTCGTTGGAGGGAGACAGAGAAAGAACATGGTGATCAGCGCAAAGTGGAAAGATGGTCAGATGACACCTCCAAGTATCCTGTGGATGGTCGTCGCGCTCCACAGGAGCGCT
This sequence comes from Paspalum vaginatum, assembly GCA_030272315.1. Classification (NCBI taxonomy): domain Eukaryota; kingdom Viridiplantae; phylum Streptophyta; class Magnoliopsida; order Poales; family Poaceae; genus Paspalum; species Paspalum vaginatum. The sequence continues at coordinate 45,899,120 of CM059013.1, read as the reverse complement.
GGGGCGATTCCAATAATAAGGAAGGCAACTATGACCAACGCCGTGAGAATAAGTGGACGGCACGTTGGGGTTCCAATGAGAAGGAGTCTGAAAATTGGCGCGACAGATGGGGGGATTCAGGCAAAGAGGGTGATGCTTCCCGTGAAAAAGGTTTCTCTCACTACACAGCACATGGAAAGGATGGAAACAATCATGAGAAGGATACTGAGAAGGATGAAAATATTTCTCGCTCATGGAAATCTAGTTATCCTGTAGGCCGTGGGCGAGGAGATTTACCTCATTATCCCCCTCAGGCTTCACAGAAACCATCTGCTACTTATGGGTATGGTAGAGGGAAGCAGGAAAATGATTTTGCGAATTTTCCAAATTCTCGTGGAAAGTTCACATCTGGTACAAGTGCAGTCAGTAGTGGACCTTCACGACCGTTTCATATTGGTCTACTTTCTGACAGACCTGGTGGTGCATCAGGAGATCGTTCAGCATTCAGATATAGTAGGATGAAATTACTTGACATATACAGAAATTGTGATGTGACTGACTTTAAGATGCCCGTCGATTGTTTTGAGGAAGTCTCTGTGTTAATGCAAGAAGATGCTTTGGAGCCTTTAGCACTATCTGCTCCTATTGCTGAAGAAGCGGTAATTATGCTATTATTTTCTCCAGTAGAAGGATCTTATATTCATAGTACTACAATATCCTTATCTCTCCGCCGAATTAAATCTGTAGGCAATTCTCAAAGCAATTGACAAAGGGGATATCATAAACAGTGGTGTCCATCAGGCTTCCAAAGATGGTTCTGTTGGAAAAGGTAACCCTGTTACAATGCCATTGAAACAACCAAATTTCATTTTGAAACAGTTTATTTATTTTTGTAACCATGCACTCATTTTCTCATTTCACTTAATGCTCTTTAAAATCCTCCAGCAGGCAGAGAAGATCAGCCAGGAGGCGTCGAAGACTACAAGGGAGAAACAGTTGGAACCCTCAGAGGTGCTGTGCTGTTCTTCCGTTAAAGCATTTCTGTTTACAGCATTCCACATGGCTGAACAAACTCAAGTGATCATGTAGAGAGCATTTTGCATCCACACATATGCTTGCTGCTTCTAAAACTCTTTCATAATCCTGAGAATCATTCATGTCTTGAGCATTTGTATTTCGAATATTACTAATTTGATATTTTGCTCTATGCTATTAATTCTCATGCAAGGCTCGTACATATAAAAGAAAACAATAGTACTATTTAATAGAAAACTACATTCAAAACTGGTACTCAGTGGTGCCTAAATTTATCTGGTTCTGGAGATAAACAGGAACTCTTCTTAGATAAATACAATACTGGAGAACTACTTTGTTTTGTTGCCTGTAGCATATATTTTTGATATAATTTGAGACATGCAAATTGTTCTTGCCCCCTCAAAGGCTGCTTGTATTGAACCTTTTTAGGTGTTTCTGGGAATATTGATTTGCCAGCTAAAGGGGAGTCATTGCGGCCTGGGACATCTACTTATGTTGTTCCACAAAGATCTCAGTTTACTGGAGAACATAGGCCTGGTCCATCTGCTGAGTTTGGGAACCAAATTCCCAATTTCTTAAGTCAAGATACTAAAACTGTTGGCATGGTGGGCGTTGATAACTTTGCCAGTCAGTTGCAGCCTCACCCTAATCCAGAAAGCCTATCTCTGTACTACAAAGATCCCCAAGGTCAAATCCAGGGCCCTTTTTCTGGTGCTGATATTATTGGCTGGTTTGAGGCTGGTTATTTTGGTATTGATTTGCTGGTTCGTCCTGTGAATGCACCACCTCATATTCCTTTCCTAATGCTTGGGGATGTTATGCCCCACCTGCGAGCGAAGGCAAGGCCACCACCAGGATTTGCCACTTCAAAGGCAAGTGATATGCTAATTCCAGATGCCCAGGCCACAGGGAAGTTTGTCACCTCCACTAGCATGCAAGCAGGATCAGTTGGCATTGGAATATTTGACAGTGGGTCAAGTAGGAAAGACACTGCAGTTGAGGTTCAAAATCGTTTCCTGGAGTCGCTTATGTCTAATAATGTGCGGAATCCTTCAGCGGATACTATCTCGATAACTGGAGGTTGTTTATTTTCAAGACTTTTTTTTGCTTGTTTGATTCCATATAATTCTCTTTTTTGGCACCTGTTGTGCTCCTTGCCTGACATCGTTTTCTTCTGATCTAGGTTTGAATGAGCTTGGCAGTGGTAGCTTGGGCAACATTTCTATGGGAGGAGGTGAGAGTGGGATTAATAAGAATTACCTTTTGGCACAGAAAGGACTGTTGGAGAGGCAAAGCTCTTCACAAAACCCTGTTCCCTATTGGCCAGGAGATGCTGTTCCAGCATCACAAGCACATAGCAAAGATATCGCCCCAGAAGCATCTATCCTACATTCTAAATTGCTTTCTCCCATGACTGATACATCTCGCCAACCTTTGCAATCTCAGAATGTGGATTTGCTTGCCATGCTCCAATCAAAGGAGAAGCCCCAAGTGCCTACTGGTAATTCTGGATTGCCTTTATGGTCCAACTACCCTGAAGCAAGAAATGTTAATTCTAACATGCCTGGGGTAGACCTTGCTCAAGGAGCGCTTAATATGCGTCAGGATCTGCAGAACTCCCAGAACCTTGGTTTTGGTATTCAACAACACAGCTTCATGCCACAAAACCGACCAGCTTTGGTTCATTTGCCACCGGAGAAGCTTAACGAGATATCGCAAGATCCACAACTCTTGAATATGCTTCAGCAGCAATATCTGTTGTCACAACTACAGCTGCAGTCACAGACACCTCAACCTCAACTCTCTATGCTGGACAAGATGTTATTTCTCAAGCAGCAGCAACAGCTGCAGCAGCAGCAACAGATGCAACAGCAGCTGCAGCTTGAGCAGCAACAGAAGCTATTGTTGCAGCAACAACAACTACTTTCTCACATGGTACCTCATGGACATCCCAATCAGCAGACTGATGATTCTTATGGATTGAAGCATACTTCTGTGCCCTCTGACGATTCTTTGAATCTGGGCCTTAGAAGAATGCAAGAGACTATTGAAGCTGATCGGAAGTTTGTCCATGGTTTGCAGGTTGGGCAGCAACCTAGTCAGTCAATTATGAATATGAGAGAGATGGATGGATCTCAAAGCACTGCAACTGCACTGCCAGTGTCCCATGAAACTGCTGCAGATGCCCTTTCAAAAGAACAGTACTCTCATACTTGGATGCTGGAAAATTTTGCAAATGACGATGCGCAATTAAAATCAACTATGGTAAACTCGAAGCTGATGGAAGTTGCAGATAGGAACGAGGGGGTTGAATCTCGTGAATTGGACACTGTAGCAACAGAAATCGAAATGTCTGAGAAGGTTTTGGAGGGATCTGCTAGGGTTCCAGGGAGTGCTTCCAAAGAAGCTAAGGATTTACATGAACCACCACAAGATCCAAAATCAGATAATGTATTATCTAACATTTCTAAGCAGGTCCAAGAGATTAAACTTTCTGTAGAAGGTACCTCTTCTGACATTGCTACAACTGTGGCAACTGAAGTAAAAGTTACTGATACTTCGGAGACAAAGAAAGCAGAAAAGAAAAAGAAGCAAAAGAAAAAACAGGCTGCTGCAGATGCTGGCAAAGGAGCGCCAAAGACGGTTTCTGCCCAGCAGCCAAGGCTGGAAACTGAGGTTGAGAGTTCTGATTTTGGTGGAAATAAGCAAGATTTGCCGGATGAGACAGATGAACTGTTTTGGGGCTCACCTATTAGAGTACAAAATGAGATTTTACCCCCCAAAAATCTTCCTGAGGAATACGACACTAATAGAGCTGAATTGGAATTTAGCTATGATCCTCATACTGCGGCAAGCCAACGTGCATGGAAACAACCTACCCAGGGAGTCAGGCCTAAATCACTGCTGGAAATTCAAGCTGAGGAACAATTGCGTGCACAGAAAGGATTAACTATGGAAAGTGCTAAGCCAGCAGCTCCAGTGCCTCCAGTTCCTTGGAATGGCATGGCAACATATTCTGAGCAACATTTGGGGGGTTCAAGTAAATCTTTGGGAGGCATCGAAAGTGCTAGTGAAAGAAATAAAAGAAGCCAGTTGCATGATTTGCTGGCCGAAGAAGTTTTGGCGAGGTCGTCAAGCATTGCAGATAATGAGAACATAGGCAATGCCAGTGATGCATTTTACCCTCCCCTGTCTCCTGCTGCTGCTCCTGCTCTTGATGATAATGACTTTATTGAGGCTAAGGACAAAAGGAGCAAAAAGAAGGCAGCGAAAGCAAAAACGTCTACTGTGAAAGCCCCATCCCCTGTTGGTTCCTTTGATCAATCAGCTATCTCCACGCCTGAAAAAGGAAAGTCTGCCAAGCAAGCACAACAGCAGTCAGAAATATTGCCTGCTCCGCCAAGTGGCCCATCCTTCGGAGATTTTGTTCTTTGGAAGAGTGATCAGGCTAGCTCTGTGCCTGCTCCAGCATGGTCTAATGACCCTGCAAAGGTGCAGAAGCCTTTGTCTTTGAGAGATATTCAGAGAGAGCAAGAAAGGAGATCCACTGCTATCCAGCAACAAGTACCCTCACCAACTCCAGCAAAGGTGGCCATTAACCAAAAAAATCATGGGTCGGCTTCATCGTGGCAAGCTTCTGGATCATCTCCATCACAGGCTGTTGCCCCTGTCCAAATGAGTTCCAAAACTCCCAGCCGTTCCAAGTCAAGTGCCGAAGATGATTTGTTTTGGGGGCCTTCTGAGCACTCCAAACAAGATAAGAAGCAGTATGTCTTGCAGCGGCTCTCAATTGAATTAATTATTATGGTTGTGTTGCTTTAAATATGTTACTGTATTACTTACTACATCTTTGACTCCAAGGCCCTGAGCTCACAAAATATTAATCAGTGAATTTATTAATAAACTGGGATTAGCAAATTATGATTGAACTTGGGCTTAAATTGCACAATGGATAACAATCAATAGTAAAGCTAAAGCTTCACTCCTTCACTCACTAGTTGGTTTGAGTTAAGGTCCTTTGTGCAGCTCTGTTTCCATTGGAGTTTTTTTTATAGCAGAACGTGGGTATGTGAATCTACATAATTAAGAGTTTATTTGTTTTCCTTCCCCTTCACTCCAATGACATATGATTTGGTTCTAGAGTTGGTGCTTTGCTTGGCCAATTAACAAAATTATATACATTTTTTGTACCTGGTGTTGTTTTGTGACCCGTATTTTGCTTGACAGTTAATGACTTGAAGACAACGTTTTATGTTTCACAAACTTATTTACATGACCATTTCTCTGTTTCACAGCACGATTTCTCAAAGATGTTAATGTTTTATCTTAAATCTGAACCAGGTCGGAGTTTCCTACTCTTTCCAGCCAGAACAAAAGTTCCATGATGAAGGACCAGTCCACATTGAATCGTCAGAAGTCTCAGGCTGGCAGGATGCCAGTCTCTTCAGTTTTGCCTGCCAGCCAATCTGGCAAAGGGAAAGCAGATGCTACAACCAAGCAGACAGGTATCACAATGAGTTTTCGCGTTGTTTAAAGTCTGTATCATTGAGTTCTAAGTTCTAACAACTGTTACTATGCAGAGGCAATGGACTTCCATGATTGGTGCGAGAGTGAATGGGTCAGGCTCACTGGGACAAATGGTATTGAACTGTTATTAGCTCTCGCTTCAAGTTAGAATTCCTCTTTTGCTTACTTTTCTTAATTTTGGTATACTCCCCCCTTCAGATATAAGCTTCCTTGAGTTCTGCATAAAGCAATCGACTGCTGAAGCGGAATTGCTCCTCCGGGAGAACATTGGTTCCCTTGACCACAACCACCAGTTCATCGACGAGTTCCTCAACTACAAGGCCTTCCTGTCAGCAGAGGTGATTGACATGGCCTTCCAAGCTCCCAGAATGCGTGGCGCCCGCGGTGACGGCGCAGGGCGGGCAAACCCTGCCACTGCAGCCAGAGGAGGCACGAACGCTGACATGGAGCTGGATGGCGGTGGAAAGAAGAAAGGCAAGAAGGGGAAGAAGGTGAGCACGGCGGTTTTGGGGTTCAATGTGGTGAGCAACCGTATAATGATGGGCGAGATCCAGAACGTGGATTAGGAAGAAGACTCTGGGCGATGGCACCATGTACATATACCTCTGGTTTTTTTGCTGGGACATCCATCACCGTCACATGACTCGTGTACATACATAGTTTAACCTCCAGTTACATGCTTAGGCATTGCTGAAATTTTGCTCTCATGGGAAGTTGTCCTGTCCCGGTCAGTGCTCGCAATGGAGCAGTCCTTTTGACCTGTTTTTGCTGAGGGGTGGGAAGCTGAGCTTACATGCAGGGTCGCGGGTGGTGGTGATTTTCGGTTCATGTAACATTTTGCTGGACTAAACAGTTCTTGATCCTGCAACGGACAGGAATATTCTCAAATAGACTTAACAGAGCAGAACCGAGTTTTGTTGCCCTCCTAATATGTAGGATCGTATTCATACTTTAGGATCGGAAATATACAATTGTGGATACTTGTACGCTGCATTGTATGGCTTATGCAAATCCAATAATTAGGCAAAACAATCTAAATCAAGAACAGATGATTATAAACTAGAATCAGAAATGAGTGATCACCCCACAGCTGGTGCTTGACATATTATATTATATTAACACTGCAGCAGACCGCTGACGGTAGGGCACCTCTCTTGCTGCTCGATCCCAACGTAGTCCATGGCCCTAACAATCATTTAAAATTTTAGTTCGTTCCTATTTTTTTTATATATATAGCAAATCTATACAAATTACCATTCATCTTCTATCGGCGTCATCAGGTACCCGAACTCTAAAAAAAAAAGATTGATGGACCAACGCTAGCAAAACCGCTCCCAACACAACGACATCCAAACACGCAGAGCAACTGCAATTCAGCAAATTAATTAAAGGCACCATGAAACTTGTCATCCGAACGTTTCCATACAGGGATGAGGCTAAACGCCTGTGCAAAATCAGATTACAGAGAACCGCAGTACCTGCACACAACTAGCTACGACCCACTAAACTCGATCGGCCCATCCGATCATAACACCACCATGCATGCATGATCTTATACTACTATCTGTTTAGCTACTCGATCGATCTAACACCGCCATGCATCATGCATCTCTTAATTACCATCTGTAGATCTACCGCCGAGGCTCCGGCTGAAGGCCAAACATCAGCGCGTGCGCGGGCCCGTATCGGCTCGCGGGCACGGGGGCCGCGTATTGGTAGTACATATACGGCGGCGGCGGTGCTGCCGGCGGGTTGTACAAATACTGCGCTGCCGGCGGGTTGTACATGGGCGGCGGCCGGTGCACCACCAACGGCGGCGGGTACCTCGGCGCCGGCGCGTATGGGTGGTATTGGTCACCGTAGTAGCCGCCGTAGCCGTAGCCGTACGCGTCGTCGTAGCCGGACTCGGAGCCGTAGTACGCGTCGCCGTAGCCGTACCTGTTGTTGTAGTAGCCGTAGCCGTAGCCGACGCCGTATCTGTCATAGGAGCCGAAGAAGCCGGAGCCGCCCGAGTCCGAGCCCAAGTACGCGGGGCCGCAGGTCTCATCGCCGTCGTAGTCGTAGCAGCAGGGGTTCTCCGCGACGGCCGCTTTCCCGCGGTCGGCGGAGGCCGCGGGCGCTGCGGCGTTAGGGGCCTCGCTGTCGTCGCCGATCTTGAGGTTGAGGAGGCCCTGCAAGTCGAGGTCGAACTCCATTGCCCCGAGCGCTGCCGCGGCATCGTCGGCCGCGCCCTCGTCCTGATCGTCTGTGCCCTCGATGCCGCTCAGGTAGTCGTTCACCTCCGTGGAGCCGTAGGTCGTCGACCCACTGCCGTCGTCCGAGCACGACTCCTCCTCCTCCCCGCTGTCCGCCGCCGCCGCCGGCTCTGCCTCGTCACCGTCCGAAGACGACAACGACGACAGCGCGCCGGCCTCGGGCGTTCCTGGTCCCGGGGGCGAGTGCGAGCCCCCGCCGTTGCTCTCCTCTGCTGAGGCGGCGGCGGCGGCGCCGTCCAAGTGCGAGTTCTTGGTGGGCTCCTTCTCCTCCGCTGCCTCCTGGCACGAGGACACGTAGATCCACTCGTCGCCGCCGGCCATGATGATCGGTGGCTTCTCCTCTTGTTCCTCCAAGATCTGTTCGCTGTTGCGGTGGGCAGGGGTTCTACGATCACGCGTATTTATTGACATGGAAGGCGGTCTCCGATCCGATCACGATCACGATCACGATCAGCTCGGCTTCCATATCAAGCGACAGTCCCTGTTCGTTCCGGGCCCCGGCTCGTGTTAGAGAAAATACGTCTTCCATTAGCAAATGCAGAACTATAATAGAGTACGTAAAAGCACATGGAAGACGTATTTGCCGTTCTCAGCTTCTCCGAATCCGCCATCTCGGGTGGAAAGCTGTCGCGTGTCGGTCTCTTCTTCGAAATCACGGTCTCGGTTCCTCTTCTTCCTCCGGTCCGGCCGCCATGGCGTCGAACGGGAGCAGCACGGTGAGCTCGGCTTCTTTCTTCTCCTCTCTTCTCGTCAGTCGTCACCGGATCGAGCCAGTTTGGGACCAGCGCCTGTAGAATTCCTCGCGCTTCCGTATCGTTTGAGCTGGGATCTCACGAGGAGGTCCTTGGATGTCTCCTGCTCGGCAGGTGGTGGGCGAGATGCAGAGCAGTTTGGAGCGGGTGAGGCGGCAGCTCTCATCCACCTCCACCCGGCAGCTCCTCCAGGGCCCTCTCCTGAAGCGGTCCGACACGGTAATCCGCTTCCTTGGACCACGGCTCTCTTTCTGGATCCAGCTTCGTTCAGGTTTCCGGTCTTTACTTGTATATAAATCTGGTGGAACTCTAGTTAATAGCTAGAATGCCAGCCACAAGGTTTTAGTTAGTGTTGACCCACAGGCTTCTGCTCTGCTATCTCGAGCCTGTACCTGACATTAGTGGATTACCTACTTACCTGTCAACTGCTATTACCTAATCTCTGCAACTTCGGTCGATTGCCATGTGCAATCAGAGCCTATATGTGTGTTATCTGGTGTCCTTGTTTGCCCTCATCTCCTTGCTAGTTCTATTTGTCTTCCACATTGCCAGTTCCACTTATGGTGTTTCCTTTTCTACTGACAATTTTACACCTTGGACTCTCAGCTAAGGAAGTGGAATGAGCGCTGGGTCATACTTGATCCTACAACTGGAAAGATCGAATACAAGTACGGTAACTGCAGAGCTCTTTTCTCTTCCCCCCAAAAGAGGTGATACATTAACAGCAGCAGATGTATGATGCCTAATCTTGGATTATGCAGGGCCCAAAGAAGTGACAAAGATGTTAGGGGAGCAATCGTGTTTGATTCAACAAGCACAGTGACATTATCGCCTATGAACTTTCAGTATGAACCTACTTCCGTTCTTGTTCGTCATGGCTGTCAGATGTGTGCAGTGGAGACTTTGAAATGACCTGTGCATCTCTTGGTGCAGTGGACTGCCGAAATATGACGGCTGCTGTTTCTGTATCCATATGGACGACCTCTGTGCTGTCGTGTCTACTCTCTTCTCCTTTTGTCTAGATTCCATTTGTTTTGTTCATTGACTAGTGTTCTAGATATTGGTACTCCACAGAAAAAGGAATACTTTCTTTGTGCAGAAACTCCCAGCGCTGCAAGAGCATGGGTATCCACTTTACAGTAAGCTTTGATTATCTATTTGTCTTGCATATATTTATCTTTTTAACACTTTGTTTTCTGAAACCAATAGTTTCCTGAACTACGAGTTTTGCGTTACTGTTTGACATCTCTTTCCCTGCCACTAGACTAACTAAGATAAGATAAACATTGATTAAATGTTTAAAGTGTTGTCTGCTGTTTGCACTGGACTGAAGTGTCAGTTTTGGCACAACCCAAAATATTTAATAATTAGAAAGCTGTATTAGTGAAATAGACTTTTGATGTGTAAACGATTCACAGCTTTAGAATGTTAGAAAGTTAGCAGATGTGAAACACCTTGTATTTTGTTTTGCGACGTTTCTAAATTCAGAAGCAGTGTGAAAATTCTGCCCTACTTGGCGCTCTACTGTGATATTTTCATTAGCTGACATAGTCCTCTGCCCACCACTTCCTCAATGGCTAGTAAAGCTTCCTGTAAATTGTTAGCTCTACTGGTGCTTGTTCCAAAGTAAAAAGATAAAGAAACATTTGCTAGCAGTATCATGCAAAAGGTTTCAACTGATGCTCTACATTTAGAATGGTACTTGGCTGGTCCATGCATCCAAAATAAGTAACTTGGTGAAGCATGTAATGCATAATGATGTGATAATTTAATACACTATAAAGCATAACTAGGTACTGGTTTACAATGACCTCATTGTATCATCACTTCCCTTAAATTTAGTTTGATTGATGTATGACGTGTCCCATATGCACAGGTCTATTGTTTCCTATTTCGTGTACTGGTGTTGTATCTGCACACCTTGAAGCCTTGTAATATTTTCTTGCTTTTATATGCAGTGCGACTCAGTTGGTACTACAGGCTCACAAGGAAGCTGTGAATTCATTGGGTGAGAATGGTCCTGCAAAATTGGGAACAGTTGCTACTGTTGTGGCTGTGGCTAATGCCACTGCAATTGAAGCAACAAAGGAGGTAGAAGCGGCAATGAAGATTTCCCTGCGTGCAGCTTTGGGCTCAACTACAAATAAACTTACCAAAGGTCAATTAGATGATCTCACAATAATGATGGTACGCTCTTCCATATACTACCTGTACCTGTACGTAAGAGTACCTGGATCAATATTCATGAATGCCAGAATTGCTGATGAATAGAGGCTAACTCTGTAGGTAGCCAATTCATCTGATGCCCAGTTGTTAGACTGTGTTCCAAAAACCAACCAATGCTTTGTCCTATAGTTGTTGAAACCATTTAGGCATTGCGAGAGACTATACTACTTTGTATAGGTGAATCAACATAGTTCTGTCAGTAACCAGTCAATGTTCTCCCATACTGAATCTGTTGTAACCAACAGGAGATATATTCCCTTCCGGTCCCTGTTGCTATAGCTGGATTATATGAAAAAAATACTTCAGAAAAGTTCACTGATTGACTGCTCAGAACGGACTTGTAAGTTGTAATCATGTAATGCAAAAGTTGACAATAATAATCTTATTAAGTCTATAACAAAGCATTCAGCACTCATATGATGTATCATTTTGTGGTCTGTCTTTCAAAGTGATTGTTCTTAAATTTTAATGTATGTTTAATTGGGTCATTGTTGATTGTATACTGATTACTGAAGTTATTTTCTTGTTTTTATTTTTTCTACCAACGGTAACACGTCTGCAACCAACAGGAGGCCCTTCGAGTTAAAGATGATGAACTCCATCAGCTATTGCAGGATATTCGTGCACGTGATTCTACCATCAATGAGATTGCGGATAAATTACAGGAGACTGCAGAGGCTGCTGAAACTGCTGCTTCTGCAGCACATTCAATTGATGAAGAGAGAAGATTCTTGTCGTCAGAACTTAAGCATCTGAAACAAGACCATGAGAAACAAGTTGAAGTATATTTGCTTAGGGTAACAATAGCATGCAACACATATATCTTCTAATTCTTGTTACAGAATTATAGACTGATTGACTTCTTTTCAGACTACCATGAGCATGCTTCATGTCAATGAAAAATCTGAAGTTTGACTGTATGTGTTTCAGTTAAGGGAATCACAGGAGAAAGCAAAGCTTCTTATTGAAGAGAGAGATCATTTGCTTATAGAGAGAGATTCTGCTCTTCAAGAAGCTCAGATGTGGCGCTCGGAACTAGGAAAAGCTAGAGGAAATGCTGTAATTCTAGAAGCAGCTGTTGTCCGGGCTGAAGAGAAAGCTAGGGTCTCAGCAGCAGATGCTGACATGCGCGTAACTGAAGCCATGAGCAGACTTGAGTCTGCCATTAAAGAAAAGGAAGATCTCCTAGCCCTTGTGGATGCTTTGCAATCTCAGATAAAAAGGTTTGGCAGACATAATTCTATCTGTTTTCCTTTGTTTCCATTCAGTCGATAGTACCGCAAAATTAGATTCTTGTAAAACCAAACTTAATGGGAGATTATTTATTTTTCAGGCAAGAGACTAGCACAATACAGGTTTGTGAAGAGAGCTCAGAGCTCTGCTCTACTTCGTCGAAGCGCGTGGAAGATGATAATGTGGATAAGGCTTGTGTAAGTGATACGGATCCAATACCGGTTACAGAGAGCATTGTCGAGTTGGATGACGAGGGACTCGATATCCGTACAATCGGGGATACTGAGTGGGATAATTCTCATTCATCTGAAGTATCTGATGTAAGGGAAGTAACCACAGAACCTGAAGAAAATAGCTTGGATATTCCTGTTGATACTTGATGATGGCCAACCACTTTGTGAGAATTGCTTACAAGGCGTAGATGGACTTTGGCTATTCTTGTTCACCATGATCAGTTGTACTCCTAGATTCCATTTAGTTCATTCCATTCTTGTTCAAGTTTCAGCCTGGGTTCCTGAACTTCGAATCCCTTAAAAGGTGTGCTCTCTTGTCTCTGCTGAAATAAATAGCGTTGAGCGCACATCTGAACTTTAATGTCTGGAAGTTCAGCTTGGCGATTTTTCCCCATTCAGGATATTAGTGGTGTGTCCTCCGAAATGAAGAAGTCAATTTGTACTGTAATTCTTTCTATTTACCATCTATATATATAAAGAAGTAAGTTTGTCATCTATGACATGTCATTTGAGATGATAACCATCACACAAGGGAGAAAGAATAGTTGTGAGACAAAGTCAAAGAGAAGGTTAAGTCGAATGGTTGGCGATTTTTTTTTTTTTTGACATTAATGGGAGGTGATTATGAACACATGCAACGCTCGATCTCCGGCGAGGAACAGGTCTTCCCAACTTCGCAATGACATGTAACATGTTCATCTGATATCATTCGAGAAGAGGCCTTTGCTGTTGGGGAAAGCGTCCAAGGCAGATTGGATGCATGGTATGCATTGTTGGAGACTTGGTGTCAAGCTGAAAGCATATCTTACAATTATCGGTAATTAATTATCACATAGACCAATTTCATGCATATGTTCTTTCTATTATTAGAAGTCTGACATGCATGACTAATAAGAGTATTGTCGATGGCTAATTTAAAGTCTCACTTGGCTACGTCAAGAAATTGCATGGGGGCGGTGCTGCTTGTGAAGATCAAAGAGGATTAGAGGAGTATATGACTTGGTCCATGAGGGGCGAAATGTTTAGTGCAAATCGTTCTGGAAGAATAATTCTTTGTATTTTTTCCCTTAAAAACTTGTTTGGGTAAATGGAATCCATATGTATCGAGGAGGATTATCGATTGATGTCTCTCTTAATCACTCTCATGCATAGAGTGGTCGGGAGGGATTTTTGTGTGTATCCAAACAATGCCCTAAAATGCTTTTGTGGATCCAAACAATAGTCTACCTATTCTCTTTATTATTAGAAAAACAGATTGGTGTGGTACATACTAAATTATTTCACTGCTATTAATTTGTAGTGTCTGAAGGAACAGTGATATTGACCTCTGGACGCAGCACTTTAGGTCCTTCATGTGTTGCTTTTGAGGATTGAGACCGCAATGTTAGACCATTTTATCTTTCACCGTTTCGTAGCTCAGTGTCAAAAAGTTCAGTACAACTAATCTAGGGAGGAAACGTTTTCAACCACCTGACGCCAATGCAAGAATTAAAGCTGATAAATTCATCTCCCGACTAAGGCCAGTGGCCAGATTTGAGCAAAAGATTGTCTTAGGTCAAAACCGCATAGTTAGACCCATAAGCATTTGTTTCCCCTTTTTCTTTTCAATAGTGATACATGTAAACAAGCAGTTGTTTATACTTGTTGTCACTGCAATTCAATGATGTTAACCTGAACACTTTGATGTGTACGGGTTCTTACTATTTGCTACACGTGTTATTAGTACTCCTATATCGATTATACCTTCAGAAGGAATGGATAAACATGTGAACCTTTGAAGGTAAAGATGGCGCGTTCTAACAAGCGCATGCAGCAATCCAGCTGACCAAATTGATAAGGCAGACGAGGCTAGGACTTGCATGCATGGATTGGACTTGGCAAGATGCATTAGCTGTATTACCACCCACTTATAATCAGTTGATGAACTTTGATGATGATGGATAAACATAGCGTGCATATCATTTCTTTTTTTTTTTCTCAATGGATAAACATGGGAACTTATAATCTGTGGCTAACGTCATTCATGCATGTAGCCTTATGAAAAGAAAAAAAATACTCACATATTTCTATAATATCTTTATTACTTTATTTACCACATCTCACATTATAAATTATGTTTTATTCAATACTACTATCTTCATTTTCATAATATTTGTCGCCGACTAGTTTATTTTTGAACAAAGAAGTGGCAAATAAAAAAGAACGGGGGAGGAGGGTGGTGTACGAAATTCCCACATGCAGGTATCATCTAGTATAGAGGTAGATGTAAAACCTGCAATTCACTCATCTCTTTATTAATAAGTAATAACCGTACCCACGTCCCCAACCTAGACGGACTTCTAGAGCTGTGAACTACGGGTACTTTTCATGCACGTTGGCCTCATTTGGATGCGCGCCCTAGCGCTCCTCTGGGTGGCAGTGGCAGCTGGGCTAGCTAGGCCCATAATATAAAAGCCTTCTTCACAGCCTATTGAGATTTTGCTGCCTTTGCTCTTCTCCGACAACTGTGGACAGAGAAGTGGGGCCAACCAGAATTTTATCTTTACCATTCAAATTTGTACTTTGACAGCTCTGTTGTTGTTACTTGTTAGTGAAGAAGGTAGAGGTAAAGTTCTGCAGATGAGTGATGAGTTGTTGGTTGGTGCATGGAATATTGTCGCGCCTCTTCACACAATGAACGGGTTTGCTATAGCTGGGTGTCAAATTCGCTTTATTCTACTTTTTTTAGAGTAAAACTAATACCACTTTCTACTTTTCCGAGTAGAAAAAAAGGAACGGTTGAGTGATTTTATACGTAAATTAGCAGCATATATATACTCGGACAGAAAAATGGAACCAATAATATATATAGTGCCAATCAAGTAAAACTCAAGTGTACGAATGGGATACGTTGGCGACATTTATGGTGACCACAGGTTATACTCCCCCATCCCAAATTGTAAGGTTCTAGCTCTCTTTTTATTTGTCCACGTTCATATAGATGTTAATGAATCTAGACATATATTGAACACACATACGTAGAGAAATGAATGAATCTATTTGAGGCCTAAAATCCCTTACAGTTTGGGACGAAGGGAGTACTATTTTTTCGACAAATGATCGGCATGTATAGTTGTGTAGGTAAACATACAATGTCAAGTAGTATACTATATATATTACTTGTAGTGACTTTTTTTGTAGGAACTTCTTAACCACTAGTACTACAATAGTGAATTGATGTTGCTGATGACTTCAGTAACTGTGTAGCTAAATGATGTATAGAATAATTTTTAATATACTAGTCCATCGACCCGTGTTCTCACACGGGTTGGAGTTTTAAAAGTTACATGCGTTAAAATCGATAGATAACATTAAATTAGCAGCAACTCATAATTTAGAAATATATATATGTCTATTTTTGTTATTTGTTTATTTTTATAACAATATATTTTTGTAGTCTAGAGTTAGGATGTTATTTTATTTTATATTTAGTAATATTATAGGTGGTTATTTTGATTTATCTTTCATAATGTTATGGTGGATAATTTATATGCAAATTTAAGGATTATCCTAATTCTTCTTTCACAATGGCATAATGGGTAGTTTATATGCAAAATTTGAGGTTATTTTAATCCATATTTTGTAATGACGCGGTGGGTAATTTATATGCAAATTTAGGGGGTTATTTAGCTTATCTTTCGTAATGGCATGATGGGTAATTTATATACAAATTTAGAGGGTCATTGTAATTTACCTCTAATAATGGCATGATGGATTATTTTTTATAAAATATAATAGATCTAGTTGCTAGCATTATTAGAGCTCCATGACAGATAGATGTTTCTGATTTTTGTGATAATTTTAAGAATTTATCTTTTTTTTAACACGTCCGGTGAAGATTAATGTGGGGACCTAAATTAGTAAAGACTAAAGAGTAAGATTCGGAGTTATCACAATGTGGAGCACTGAGAGCATCAGGACACTACGTACTGTGTACTGTCAGAATTATTACCTTTCCTCTAACAGTGATCTAATACAAATGAAAGTATATATACTCATATTTGACCGTACCCCCAGTCATAATTCGATCTTGAGGTGAAAAAAAGCATGGTGACTTGCTTTATGAGGATGGCAAATAAAGAATTGAGACATGCCTTTTGAACAAAGAAAAGATATGATATGATATGTATCACGCCATCTGGTTTATCGTATCCCAATTGATTGTTGACGTTCCATTCTGCATCCAAGTCGTTAGCTTGTACGAGCTAAAGGGCTAATTAAGGTCAATAAGCAACCAGTAACCATTGAATGAAAACTGCCACGAGCTTAGTTAAACAATATGCAATATGAGCTTAGCAAATGAATTGTGTGATGTAGAACAAACCACGTCTTGTCTTGTTTACCCTTGGGCCATAGTACAAAAATAAACGCAGAATAAACCACTGCGCACGGGCCGGGTGATTCAATTCATGCATGGAAAGAACAGTCGTCAAAGAAAATACGTAAGACAAAAAAGACAAATGGTTGGTAACCTACCTAGGTAGAGAAATCAAGTCAAACCTTATAGCTTTGACCAGACATATGCAAATGTAAGCATGAACCCTTTTTTGCCATATATATAACACTTGATCCTTGTCCACAAAATTAAAGCCACATTCATTCAGGGACAAATAAGCTCAGTACAATTGTTAATAGCATCCCCATCGCCTATATGCATACTGCAAAGCTGGCGGTATACTTCCAGATCTAGCTGGCGGTAACAATAACCAAAGTAAATAGCAGCTAGCAAATCAGCTATAATAAGCTGAATCTCAAGCACTTGTTGTTGTTGCACACATATGCCGACTAGATCGCCATCGTTGATGGTTCAAGCAGACCACTACATGGCGAAGGAGAGCAACCATGGGGGAGGAGAGGAAGATGTGGTGCGTGGAGAAGAGGAGGAAGAAGACATGCTCCCCGGGTTCCGATTTCACCCCACCGACGAGGAGCTGGTCACCTTCTACCTCCGGCGGAAAGTGGCCGGCAAGCGCCTTAGCGTCGAGATCATCAAGGACTTCGACATCCTCAAGCACGACCCCTGGGACATTCCAAGTGAGTATCTAGTAGCTTATGCATAAGATGTACAATAACCCATGCTCATTAGTTGAGTAGTAGTAGTAGTTAAGTTATTTCATCATACATGCATGCTTATGATGATCACTACTATAATTCGTCCATGATCAACTTTTTCACATGGGTGCGCACAATTTATCTGATCCATGCATGAACTAAAGAAATAAACAAAATGAAGTAAATGGTGTTCTAAAGCAAAGTATAGTATTAATCTTGGAGCAATACTTAATGGATATATACCGCCGCATGCAGAGTCGATGAGCGCGATCTCATCAGGAGAACGGGAGTGGTACTTCTTCTGCCTGCGTGGGAGGAAGTACAGGAACAGCATCAGGCCCAACAGGGTCACCGGCTCCGGCTTCTGGAAGGCCACCGGCATCGACCGGCCGATATACTCCGCCGCCTCTGGCCGCGCCGGCGGCGACCCCATCGGCCTCAAAAAGTCCCTGGTCTTCTACCGCGGCAGCGCCGGCAAGGGCACCAAGACGGAGTGGATGATGCACGAGTTCCGCCTCCCGCCGCGCGTCGAAACTCATGTGCATCCGCCCAGCGAGCAACAAGCGGTACATGCATGACCTGAACTCATATGCACGTTCTCTGTCCAAGAAAGTTAAAAGACTGTGAAGTGTGAACTCTCTGGACTTGATCTGACCCCAAAATGGCAAAATGCATGCAGGAAGTGTGGACCATCTGCCGGATCTTCAGGAGGAGCTTCACCTACAAGCAGCATCCGCAAAAGCAGAAGGTCGCCGGCGGCAAGGTGTCCACGGCGACCGTTGCGCAGCCCGAGCCCGACTCGGGCTCCGTCACCGGCAGCCTCGACCTCGAGTCAGACACCGGCGACGAGTACACGAACGGCCAGCTGCTGCCGCCGCCACAGGCTCCGGTGATCAACAACATGAGCAACGGAGGATACGGCTACGCCGAGCAGTTTCAGCGGCAATGGAGCAATACTAGCGCGCTTCGTGCGGCAGCCACGGCCCCGCTGCCACCGCCGACGACGATGGCCGCGCCGAACGACATGTACCACAAGGACGTTTGCAGCTGGGACGACATTGGCAGGATGGTGATGGAGCTGACGGGCGACCCGAGTGTTTTCTATGACAGCATTAGATATGCCTAGAAGAGTTGCACTTGCAACAACCTTTGCAGGCTAGAGTTTTTGTTTTGGTTCAAGAAAGAGCGCAGCACTGCAGCTCAATAGCAGCGAAACCTGCCGACATACCTCGAGACTGACATGTGGGGCCTGCGCGTTCAGGTTCTTACAAGTGAGCTTAAGATCGATAGACCCTATAGACAGAGTTACATGTCAATTGTCTCGATGAATACTATAGGGGTGCCAACTGATCAGATATAAACAGGTACGGATATTATGTTTTTTCTCGCATTCGAATTCCTATACGAATAATGTCAGTTGTGTCACATAAGAGTATTGATATAATATACATCTGACTTTAAAGGATTTGGACACACTAAGAAATTCAGACTCAGATACAAATTAATAGATCTAAACCTGTCAAATGTCTCCGGATTTGAATACGAACATCTTATTATACTAACCGGAGGATCCTTTTGAAAATCTAAAAAGTATATTTTAAATTATCACTATAATATAGAAAAACATACGGATTTCAATTTGCTAGACTCAAATCTTAACAACCATTATAACTATGATGTTTTCTAAATAATTACTCACCTCTACTATTATAAAACACATAAGAAATAAACACCTTCTAAATCTAAGTCTAAATGACCCACATTTACCATCATAAAAGATAATTAAAAATAATCCTTAATTATATATCGATCATTACCCAGCATTTCTATCACAATAGATAATCTATAAATAGCCTCTTAAATGTATATTTAAATTACCCACATTTTCTATCATGATAGATAATCTAAAATAACCCCTGCCAAGAAGCTTGTACTCCAATGAAAAGCAAGTGTATTTGGTACATACCTCTAGGTCGCTATTTTGATCCCTCAATAGGACGAACAAAGCTATGGTTCGGGGGGGGGGGGGGGGGTTGAGGTTTATTCCTTGTAAATAACCCCTAATATCTATATATAAATTACCCACAGTATGCTATTACTAAAAAAACTAATACATCTAGATTACTAACATATGCTGTTATGAATAAATAAATAAACTTATATATTTCTTAATTATCAACTTTTATCACTGTTAAATTTGTGTATCAATTTTAACACATATGCATTCTAATGGACTTTACATACCGCTCTTCTGGTGGATTAGTTTGATCACTCTGTACACCAATCTCATGATTATATGCTATTTGGAGGATCATGGATATCGTCATAGTGATAGTATGGAAGAAAATTAATTTTGATGTATGTAGCCCCTGGTGTGAATAAAAGTGTGTGCTAAGTCATCAACTTGACACGTGTGCTCGCCTTATGGATTTAATTTATTCCAAACATGGGTGCTCATATTTTTCTGATTCTTTTACAAGCTGGTATATTAATTAGCTCCAAAGATGCTTGACGAGTACACCATGTCAAAAGCGTTATGGCAAATAGGAGAAGAGTACGAAAGGGGGGAGTAGAGATTACATCCACAAACCACTAAACACCTGTTGCCAAGCTATACCAACCAGCGCATCTTTATTTTTATGATTTTCTGGTAGTCAACATTTCCGAGGCACCCTCTCGAAGGAAAATGATGGGCCGACTTACCTGCTGTAAATCGTAATCTGATCAGACCAGACCCAACAAAATAAGTGACGTGCGATTCAGCTTCTAAAAACACTGGTTGTAAAACTACTTGTGCACCATTTTTGCCATAGAAGCCATGTGTATGTATCCTTGTGCTCGATCGAGACCTAGCTTGTATTATTCCAAGGTGGTGGTACCCCGTGCGTTCCAGGAACTCTTAACTAATTTTTAAAGTAAAATTTAAAGATAGAAATATTGATAATTGTCCTAAACAATTTTGCTCATGATATCTAAATAAACAATAAGTAGATAAAAGGAAATAGGACTGATCATATAATAACAGAAGAAAGAGTGAACAAAAATCTAAACGGCAGAACCTAAAGAAAAAGAATGGGTTGACCACACAATGGTGCGAGTCAGAGGAGACTCACGTGCCTTCGTAACCTCACTCATCCGGTTACAGAGATCATGAGAAGAGTTATATTGAGAAGCTTAGCTTAGCCCTCTATATGAGCTTAGAAAAAATTGACAGCGAAAACAAAACTGGAATCCAAATACAATCGTCTCGATGACACCGACAATCTTATCAATTTTTCTTTAACATTATCAAACCAAAAAAAAAGAAAAAATAAAGAGGACCATCAACATGGAACGGATGGCAACACCATCTGATCAGTCTTGAACTCAATCCATTCGGCTCCCAAAAGACCGTCGCCAAGACTCAGACTCCCCGCGCGGGCTTCTGCGCCCTTCGCTTCCAGTCCTGCGGTGGCACGACTCGCGCTTGGCGCCAAGCTGGTCGGCCACCACGGGATCGCCGCACCTTCAATTGCTTGCCTCTGTCACCTCCACCGCCCTCTCCCATCGGTCCGCTGTGCCTACAGTTCCTCCCACGACCCGCTTCCTCCGTCCATTGGGTCAGCGCCAGCTGGATCTGGCACTTGCTGTAGCAGCGCCGTGCCCCGAAGCTCCGTATGCAACCACCCGGGTCACTGTCGTGCTCTGAACTTCGGCAAACTCCTCTATTGCGCGGCGTAGATAGGCTAATCGATTGAGGCATCGGGGAAGAGTGGAGGCAAAAGCAGGAGTATCAAAATCAGCATGGGCCGATGGTGGATTTATGCAGAAGACTGGGAGAACAAAACGTCAGAAGATGAATCGATTAGACATAATTTTAATTGCTTGTGAGTGGGAGTGATGGTGGAGCCATGGAAGGTAAAGGGACCGAGAGTTCAAGACTCCAGCAGTTTTAACTTTCACGGATGGATGGAGAACGGGAGACTCACGGTGAGACAACAGAAGGTGACGTGGATAGGCTGAGCATTCAGAGAATTGAAGTTAATGATTTTGAGTGGACTTCACTTATATAAAGTTTATAGATACGTACACAAGGCGAGCGCAAATCAGGTCAGCATGCTTTGCCGATTGATCAGGTTCAGATCGCGCACTATCCGACAGATCCGATACTTCCTGTCAGTGTCAACTGTCAATAAAATAATTTTGCAGTCTCTTTCGACGTAAACAGTACTACGAGTACGAGTAGTTTATGCATGATGATGGATCGTCGCGTCAATTAGTCCTTGCATGTTCCAAATTAACCTCCGTTCCTCTCGATCGCGCGCGTAGAATTTCATACCTAGACGCCAAGACGTCGCCGGGTTAGCTGCTAGTGCTTCCATCGATCGTCACGCAATCTTCAGACTCGACCGCCTGCCTGACTGCCTGTACATACTGAACTAGTATATACGTACACTGACCGTTCTTCAGTGGTCTGGTGACGATGATCTCGCATGCATGCATTATTCGCAGTAGTGTGGTCTGTAGTAGATCTGCTGCGCCGGTCGTCGCCATATATATGGTATGGTCTGGATCGATGGCTCAGTACAATTCAGAGTTCTCAGAATGAGAGTTCTCGATTGTGAGGCGATCAAAATTCAAAGGTCTCAGAATCAGAGTGCAGAACAGTAGCAGATACTACAGTATATATGAAGCCTGTGTAGCTAACTAGTAGCGCGCTGGTATTTTTCTCGGACGGAAATTAAATCTGTCAACGTAGGTGCCAGACCACGGTGTTCAGCGATTTTTCAATATATAATAGGCTGCAGTTACACGTACGTAGTGGTAGCTGCAGCATTCACCTGCATTGGTCGACGTCGATCGGTGTCAGACATCATACGTGTGATGTGAGTGTGCGTGCGTGACTGGTGGTGGACGGCCTGGCGCCCCGTCGCCGTCTGTGATCACTTTGATTCGCATGCATTGCATGCCCTGAACGTCCGCATCAAAATTAACTCATTGACGCGTACATACGTAAAGGGAATTGAACGACAACAACACGAATGCTCTGAATCTGAAGTCTGATCGAACGGACCGACCAGCTCCGCCAAGAAGGCAAAGGGCTAGGAGCTTGCTCTTTCATCGACTCATCGTGGGGTTGTGTGGTCGCATGACGCATGGAGGGGACTGTTCGTTGCATTCCTTGAGCTCCCATCTCTCATCGATCGGATGGTGGCTTTCTATCGCTGCTTAGCACGCAGTGTCGTCGTTGCTGTTCGACTAATCTTAGTTGCATACTTTGTGTTAGTTGCATGTAGAGCATGTTTAACTTTGCAGGGGCGAAACCAGAAATTTGCATTAGGGGAACCAATGTCCACAAGAAAAAAATATAAAAAGAAAGACTCTATTTTCACAAAGACAAGAAACATTACATCATCCGATGATCTAAATACAAATAAATAACTACTAATTACTATTACATATTAGTAACAAACTAGGCAATCAACCCGTGCGTTGCACGGATTTTGTAGGATATAAACTTTTAAAAGACAATAGTTGTGATATTTTATTATCATTATACTATTTTTTTAATTTAGGTTGCACTGCATATGATGTGATTGTTTTAGGACAATATAGTATTGAAAAATGCAGGATTAGGTAATAAATGTTGTCTAGTATTGAGGAATCTATATAGTAGGAATTAACAAAAATTGGAAATAATAAAAGTATGTTACCATTATTAATGGTTAATAGTACATTGATTAACAATATTTTTAAGCCACTTGCAAGTATTGTGACCTTATGTTTTCATTACTCTCATCTAGGAGGGGAGATGCATCTTGTTGCTGCTTTTGAAGAAGATCCTATATTTATATTTTGTTTGTCGCTGACAACCTTGAATTGCTCCTTTATTCTCTATGCAATATTTGTTTCCTGTTTGAAGGATTATTACTGGAAATAATGAAATATGTTAGCTGTCATTCCATAGTAGCATTATCGTAAATTCGTAATTGAAAAGGCCATAGTGATGTTTAATCAGTTACCGTTCTCTTTGTAGCCTGTTTGTACCTTGATGTTCCTCCGTATGGTTGCCAAATGCATTTTTAAATGGGGATAAGTTATTTCTTAGCATTCTATTTTTTTGGCATCAAGTAAAATAAAATAAACTAAGAACAAAATTATACAGCATTACCTTTTTGCTTGATGAAGTTTGCTTGTTGGCCGACCTTGCAAGTTTGATGGTATCTTTCCTTTCTGGTTGTTCCCTGTTTAATGGATTTGAAAAGGGATTTAATTGGATTTAGTTAGTCAATATCACACATGATTTAGCATGCCATGTATGTTGCTGATCGATTAAATACATGTATTTCCCTTGGTCAACTTTTGGCCTGATGCAACCCTATACTCATATTAGTGGATACATTCTCAACAAAGAGTCACTGTTACTTCTTTAGGATTTTAATGTGAACATATACAAAATAATAGAAGTGTTGCATTACCTTTGCACTCGGTGCCTTAGGTATATTAATCTTGGATTTAGACATTTCAATAATTGACCTTGAGCATAAGTTAGTGAAGGAAAGTTTAGTGTTTATTTACTACACCGACAAATCAATACTTCTGAAACCAATCTATTATCTTCCATTGTTTCAACTTTTACAATCTATCTTAAGACATTTATTAATTTTCTTCTCATCCAAATTTGTTTCCTCTTCATTTGAGCCTTTTGAGGTCCATGATTTTGTAGATGATCTTCCAAGTTGCTGATACACACTTTGATTGATTAGTTATGTCAGGAAAATGATCCAGATCATACTGAATACGTTTGGAATATTTATACCTATTGTTGTCCCTTTCCTTTCTCTTAAAAATTTGAGACAATGTATTGTAAGTAATCAAATTTAATATATTTCAGTACCAATGATGAATTAGAAAGAGAGCATGTATGTGAATAGCTAAGCTACTGCCTTCTTTTTCCAGGTAATAATCTTTCTTTCATTCATTTTTGATCGATTGTCTTGAGCTTTGCATAATTGATGCTCCATGATGTTATGAGCCAGACTTTAATGCGTGGTGATGAATGAAATAATTAAATAAATAACATTATGTCTTTACCTTTGTTTCACTTCCTTGGCCTTAATTGGGGGTAAAACTCTAGGAGTATATTCGGGATGAAACGGACCATGGATCAAATGCAAGTTGTTCCTGCTCCGCACGCTGAGGAAAGTAAAGCTAAGGATTTTAATATTTCAAAAAGCAAATATACCAATGGGACGTGAGAAACAAATAATTACCTTTGCAAATTTGGAATGCTGCAATGATGCTTTGTATTCGTCAAGGCGGTGCTCCACGTATTCGTTGTGAAGGACGGCTGCACGCCTAAGTGATTTGTATCTGCTACCGAGGCTGGTGTGTAGACGTACGTCTACGGACAGCGGCGCTTAACGTAGATTACGTTCAAGGTAGGGCGGAGGTAGGGCTGGCGCTGCGACGAATATGTAGATAGATTAGTGCGACAGACTGACAGCGCTTGGGTGGCTGCCTGGCTGGCGCTTATGTACAGGGTTACATGGGTTTCCATCCGATTGGCTTATAATTGTTACATGTCGCAGATAGGTTGGCTGGATGTTTTGCTTTTTTCTAAGAATTTTTAATTTTTTTATTTTTCTAGAGCGTCTCGTGGGAATTAACGTGGAGCCTTCGAAAGGAGCCTCCAATTAGTAATACTAAGATACGCCCAAAAATCATGATTCGCATACATATTAGAGTTAAAATTCATAAAAAAATATAGTACATGCTACTGTAGTTTTGGGGATCTCGGGGCACCCTAAACTCCTCTCTCCACCACTAGAACTTTGTGTCAAGGTTGTGTGTGGTTAGACGTGCATGTCCACGCCGTGACCTCGTCTTTGCGTGGAGCGCCATTCTGTTCGCGGGGCACGTTGTGGGCGACGCCAAGAATGTTGGCGCGCCGCGCACTGCGAGCGGAGTGGCGCAGTCACCGACCGTTCGGACCCTGTAACGATCGAGGCTAATAAAAGAGACCGTGGGCAACGGCCAACACTCTCCACCCGCGTTCTCACGTGTGTGTTCTTGCGTTCAGTTCATCGTCAATCGTCCTGTTCTTGTGTGCTCGTTCCAGAGCTGTGATCCTTAATCGGCAACACCTTTTTTCATCCCCTCGTTTTCTCAATAATTAAAATCCATGACGATGATTTGCTTAGCCGCATGGCTCAACTGGATACTCTGGCGCAGGCTCACACATCCACTGCAGCATAGAAACGAACATGCCAGTTGAAATTTTTATGCATGGTTCCAACTATTCGAATGACATAATTCAACACTGAATTACTGACCTGACAATCAGACAATGTAATTGGTCTCCTGCTTGTTCTTAATTATCTTGAAAAAATGCAATGTGTCTGCCAATAAGCTGCCCATATATAATAAGTCGTCGAAGGAGGGGATCCATATATATGGTCTTGTTTCATATGAGAAGAAGGCATTCTGATGAGGCAGTGAGGTTCATGAGGCTGCATTAGCGATTAGCCATGGATCAGGGCGAAACAAACCAGCGCGGCAGCGCCTTCCAATTCCATTTGTGCATGGTTTCAATTCATAGACTTAACAGGATTTCAAGTGAATTATTGGCTCAGCTGCGCGCCTCTGTGTGGAACAAATTGGATTAACGAATCGATTTATGGATAGATGATGATCTCTCCATGGCTGTGTGAGTTTGTCATATCTGTGCTCTCGTGTGTTTCTTTGCTGCTCGTCATGAATTACGTTCTGCGCGCAGACTATTTGAATTGGGGGATGAGGTTCGATCTATTGCCTGCATTAATATAATCTTGTCAGGACTCAGGATGCTGTAACTCCTAATCATAACATTTGCCTGATTGATGAATTGACATATATCGATCCCACACTAGCTAATAATAAGCTAAAGATTTACTCCGCTGCAGTTACTCATCATCATCATCATTATAGTATGGAGCAAGTCAGTACCCATGCATGGCTGTATCATCCTGTATCTGGAGTATTTGTGCGCTATGTACGATCTGATGAATGAAGAATAGATTGATGAGTTAATCGATGCATGCACGAGTGTTAGACCGTTCTCACAGGTGCCATCCTTCTAACTACCTAAAATACTATTTTGCATTGCGTGCGCATGGTAGAGAAGTGTTTGAAATATATATGGTTGGATTAGCGTTGCGGCGAGAATAACCTTAGAATAGTGTCACCACACAGTGCATCCGTACTGTTTTATATACGGTACATAAACAGTATTTTTTCACTCTATATACAGTACACAAATAATATTTTTCACGTACATATACACTCCCTGCTGTCGGAGGAGACGTGTGGGCCGGGGCGGACGGTGGACGACGCGCGCGGAGGCGGAGCCAAGCATGCATATGGGACAGACGACGGGTCCGATCGAGGTCGAGGCATCGAGCGCCAACCACGGCATTGTGCCTCTGCTGGTTCGTCAGACAGTGGCTCGATCGGTGCAAAGTGCAGCAGACACGTACTGTACGCCGCGAGCGCATGCCTCTACTCCTTGTCATCCTCGTGCGTGTGGACCATGACCATCACGTAGGTCGCCATGCATGCTCTTCAGCACAGCACATAGGAGTAGGTGTGCTAGGGTGCTAGCATGCATTCGAGCAGAAGGGCAAGTAGATATAGAGGCAAAGGCCGGCCGGGAGGAGGATGCAACTGCAATGACGATCGTTGGACGGTAGCCGCTACGAGTCTGACCAACCAATGCAATGCATGAATGATAGGTACGGTAGAGCTGGGACCCCGGCCGGCCGTGCCCAACAGATCGTGTACTATTGTATATGCAGACGAGCCTAGTAGGGGAGGAGGCTACGCGGGCCCAATCAAGGCCTCGATCGGATCGACAAAACAACACCTACACGCGGGACACTGTATTCTAATCACGAGTCCAACTAGGAGTAGGCATCTTCAAAAAAAGGAATGCGTACTGTATCGATCGAGAGCTGGTGTCCTAGCTAGTATGGGGCTGTGTCTAACCACGAGGAGTTCAGTTCAGTGCACCACTTCACCTATCTAGCTGCAGGTACGGTACGGTCTTCGATCGATCCGAACATAAAATTCCCCAACAACCGTATGCCCCGTATATATGGAAGCCAATGGATTCTAAAATCTTGATTTCATAAGCTGGATTTTGATCCATATATGCATGCCACCAAATTCTACGAGTAGGTTGTACAAGTTATTAGACTGATTATGGAAATTTTGGAATCTAATAAGTTACCCAGCTGCCTAATAAGTTACCTAGTGCCACTGCCTTATCAACCACCCAACTAAAATAATTAGCTCCTCAGCTAACAGTCAGTTGGACGGTGTGGAATCCAAACAGACCCCTAATTAACCATCAATCGAGTTTTTTTTTTTGGCTACATCCGAACCAGTGTGTTTGTGCTAGCAATTTGTGCGCTTGGAGGCGCCTTGCATGTAACAAGTCAAGTGCAGAGGATTGTTAGGCCTATTCCCAGTGTGAAGTGCCATATTATAATATCCAAGAATGCCACCTAAGACTATATGCGCTTCTGTTACTTCAAATTTATTCCTCCAAAACGAATATTTCAGTCCAGCCAGCGAGATTCTTTCCTCCACACTGCATTTCGCTGCACTCCAATTTCTCTGTATATTTCTTACATATCCAACTACCCATTATTTTATTCGTTTCATATCAACTGCCTTCCTCCGATTAAAAAACAATACACATACCCAGCCCTCACTTACAAGTGGGCCCACCCTCTGGAATCTCCCGTTTCCCTCTGCTCCTCCGCCGCTCCAGGCGAGCCCGAGCCCGAGCTCGGCCTCCGCACGCCCCCCGCACTCTTCGCTACCGCGCCGCCTTCTCCCCGTCCGGCCGTCGCCGCGCCTCCTCCTCCACGTCTCGCGCCCCCTCCGCCTTCGAGCCGCCTCTTCCGGGTCCCTGCTCCACTGCCGTGGCTCCTCCTCCACATCCCGCGCCTTCTCCGCCGCCGCGCCGCCTCCTCAGGGTTCACGCTCCACCACTGCGACTCCTCCAGGTCCCGCGCCCTCTCCGCCGCCGTGCCGCCTCCTCCGGGTACCTGCTCCACCGATGCTGCCGGATCCGCCTCCGTGCACCCCCAATCGGCATCCCCTCCTCTCCTCCCCGTCGAGCGGAGCTGCCTCCTCCTCGGATCCAGCCCCACCGCGCCTCCTCCTCCGCGCGGGCCGGACTCGCCGCGCTGCCTCATCTGCCGGCCGGCCGCACTGCCTCTTCCCTCTCCTAGATCCGCCCGTGTCGACCTCTCCGCCTCGTCCCTCTGCCACCCGACACGGCCTCCTCCTCGCCGGCCATCTCCCTCCTCCGCGTGGCTCCTCTCCGCTGGCCGTCTCCCTTCCTCTCTCTCCTCTTCCATCCCCACGCGCGCCGGAGCAGCAGTTGGCCGGGCCCATGATCCAGAGTACGTGCCGGAGGGGAGCGTTCCGCCACAACGCTGTAGCTACGCTCCTTTGCCGGAAGGGGTGGCGGAGACGGCTGCAGCAACATTTACGCCAAATTCTTCCGCCACCCTGCATGCCGAAACGAATAGAGGGACTGAGTGCAGATGGTCTAAGATATAAAACATGATACTATATATTAAGGCGTCCACAATGGTTATATCAGATAGCTAGCTGATGTGGAGGTGAGATAACTAATAAAAATAATAATTTATTTCGCCACTATGATTTGGTCACACACCTAATACGACTCTGACTCTCTTGGAATACGTGAAATATCCTATCTATTTGGTCGTCGCTAGATAATTCTCATTTTTCTCCATTTTTTTCTGTCAACATAGAAGAAGTAACGCATCTAGCTAGTGAGAAGGTAGCCATTGGAGGTGCCCTTAGGAAGAAACACCCTCTACAATGAATTGTATCATGCATAGATGTTCAAAAAAATTAATTAGTTTGATGGTTGTGTCTATAAAAGTGGATCCATCAGTATTAATTTTTTGTGCCATGGCCTAAGTATTGTGCCAAAAGCAGTTTTTTTTTCTCAAGATACAACTTTCTCTTATGTTATGCCACATCAGCTAAAAATTCTATGTGGCATCTCATTGATGAGTACGATACTATCCATTGGGAATAGCCTTACGTCTCTCCCTTCCTCTCTGTAGGTTGGCCAATGCCCCCATTCAATTCAGACGTGCCCAGCAGTATGACAACTCCACACCAAAACTTTTATGATTGGTGACAACAATTCCCAATGTAAAATATAATTTCTATTTTCTTGTAAAATCGATGGAAATTGGTGCTTTAGAAGGCATATAAGAAATTGGTAGGGAATAAATCGAAAGAAAACATATGAATCAACACTTCAGTAATTCTATGGTCACATTTATATTTTTCTAGTTAAATATAGTGATATTATCAACTGCTTCCAAGCGGCGATGGAACCTAAGTTAAATTTAAATACTATTTTAAATATATTTTGTAATTCTCATTTATTTTATAAAGATCTTGTTTAATAATTTGCACTTTCAGTTATATATTGTAATTTTTTTATATTTAGATTGGACTTTTCTTCCTAAATTTGACCACTCAACAGTAGATCCTAACAACGCGGGGATTCAAGCACAAGGCCCTAGGTTTCAGGCCTCCAGCCCCTACCCCAACCCACCACTAACAATCCCGGCCTACGTGCTAAAAGAACATGGAGTGGAGCTCCTTTGGAATGCGGGGTTTCTAAAACACATAAATAGAGTTGCATGTAGCAATCCTTTGGGAATTGAAAAGCGCAGGAAAATTTCTAATTAAATATTTGGATGCAATATATAAAAAAACACAGGAACCTGAAGAGATTGACTCGAAGGAAAGTTTCCAAAAGGTTGGACCTCATGTTAAAATTGTTCCAAAGTCTAAATGCAATGAGCCATAGGAGGCCTGGAAGGAGAGGGCATGGAGAAGAACAGGGAGAGAGAGAAAAAGTGAGGGCTGAAGGAAGAAACAAGATGAGCACACTAATTAAATTTTCTTCCCGTCCATAAAAAAAGGTGAAAATTTGTTGTATGTTTAGAAGCTGGATTGATCTATCTTGCTCAACGTTAGATTGATAGTTACCCCTACAAGCTAAGTGTCTGTTACTCTGTTTAATTTGTCTCATTCTGAAGGGCATTGACGGTTGAAATCTTCAGCTAACACGAGTTCAAATGCAGCTTAAGATCTTGAATTTTTAAGTTAGTGGTAGCTAGCCTGCTGCTTTCTGAAAAGAAGTTACGAAAGCAAATATAGGACGTATCAATAAGCAGCCTGGATGCAAATCCAAAAACCACTTGGAAGATAGTAAATCACTGTGCACCGCATATCAATATAAGCGGAGATATTATGTTTGGGCTCCATGATATTCGCCAACAACCAAAAGCTAAAACACCAATGAGGCATGAATTAATGTCCCTGAACACACGCATGGACGTATACATGAACTCGTCCATTCGTAGTGCGTTATTCGTGCACGTACCACACGTACTTTTGTGTCCATGCATATATAGTTGGCCCTAATTAAGCAAAGATTGAGCGAACGAAACGACTGTGACAACTGCCACCTCACTCACGTCATGGCATGCATGTGCTCTAGCTAGCCAAACGTGTTGAACAGCTGTGGCAGGTAGAAGCCAGTGGAACCGCCGTTGGCAGCAGTAGCTCCTCCGAGGACGCTGCCGTAGTCCCCGAACTCGAAGGGCACGCCGCCGGAGAGGTCCGGCGGCAGCAGCTGCGGGGTTGGCTGCGGCGCCGGCGGCCCAGCCGCAGACGTCAACGTCGTCGTGCCGTTCCCGCGCCTGCTGCCCTGCTGCTTGCTCCGCTTCTTCTTGCGGGCGTACGAGATGCCGCGCGCCCGGGACTGCGCGTCGCGGACGTCGCGCAGGTACAGCCTGACCGCGCGCGCGGCGAAGGGGTTGTTGTTGGCGCCTGCCGTTGCGCCGCCGCCGCGGGCGCCGTGGCGCTCGTCGAAGGCGGCGCGGAGGCGGCCGACGAGCGCGTCTAGGCTGCCCCACGCCTGGCGCAGCGGGCACTGGCACTGGTGGCACGAGGAGGAGGCCGTGCCGCCGCCGCCGCCGTACGCGGCGCACGGCGGCGCGTGCACGCGCGTCTTGCCGAAGCGGTCGAGGTAGCGCAGGAACTCGAGCACGTGCGCGCCGCTGCACCGGCGCAGCTGCAGCGGCGGGCGGTGCGCGCCCAGGTACCGCGTGAAGGTCTGCCAGTCGCGGCGCTTCTGCGACTCGTACCGGCTCGGGCGCCGCGCGGGCGGCGGCGACGAGTCCTCCACCACGCCGCCGCTCGTCGACATTATTGATCTATCTATCGCGCCGACGACGACGACCGATGCGATGCTGTAGCTGTACCACTGCCACCTCCTCGATCTATCGAGATCTCTGTTGATGATCGATCTGGGCTGGGCCTGCTGCTGTGCTGGCTTAATATATATAGTGGTCTCGTCACGTCGATCGGTCAGCTCGATCAGCTAGCCGTGAAGCCGATCGAGGGGCCACGATGACTGACGCTGCTGCAGTGCCGTGCAGAGGCTGGCACAGGTCCAGGATGGCATGCATGCAGAGGTGCAGGCAGGCAAGTGCGCGAGGTAGGGGCTCGGCCTCGAGACGTGGATGAATCAGGGCGTCAGGAGTGTGTCAGCTGAGCAGAGGCCGCCGCCTGGGACTGTCCGTCATGTCAAGTCGATCAGGCTTGCTGCTGCTGCGAACGCGTGCAGCAGTCATCGCCTGATTTGACAGGGCCCTGGCCGGCGGCCGCCAGGCCGGACCGGACGTCGACCGACGATCGTGGCCGGCGTCGTCGTCGCTGCCCGGCCTGCCCCGGGCGGCGGCAGACTAGCTTGCGCTCCTGTCAGTCGTGGCTGGCAGTCGTCACTCGTCACACAAGTCCTGTGTGCTCCTGTCAGTACCAGACTAGCTTGCGTCTTGTCAATGTGCAGTACTTGCTGATCGATCATCAGCCTCGCGTCACGTTGCTTTTTTGGATCACGTGAACGTACGTACGTATGATGCCCACACCCGTACGTTAACGTTCGTGCGCGCGTGGGCCGTCCGTGCATTCATGCGTCCTCTCCACGGCCCCGGCCAAGCCTCCCTCCGCCCCGACTTCTCCGCTGCGGGGGGCTGCCAGCGCCGCCGGCCTCCTTCCCCGGCACGGCCCGACGTGCACGGCTCGGCTTCTCTGCTGCGGGGCACCCCTAGCTGCCACCGGCCTTCCTCCCTAGGCAGGGTCCGACACGATGCGCACGGTCCTGCCTCCTTCCCCGTGAGCGGCGCCACCGACCTCCTCCTCGGCGGGGCCAGATGCGCGCAGCCCGCCTCCTCTCCCGCGGGGCGCCGGTGGCCTCCTCCCGGGAGGGGATGATGCGCGCGGGTCGGCCTCCTCCTAGGCGGGGACCGACGCACGAACTAGCCCTCTTCCCGACAGGGGGAGAGGGTGCTCGCCGCCACGGGAGGAGAAGAAGGCGGGAGGGAGAGGGAGGCCGTGCTCACTTGGCGCGTGGAGGGGGAAAAGGACAAGCGGGGAAGGGCGGCGCGGGCGCTGCGCAGTGAGGGGGAGAAGGCGGCAGAGAAGGAATGGATGAGAGAGGAGGAGAGAGACGACCTCAATACTTTGGTAACAAACAGTTCATGGTATTAAGAAATACTACAATGAAACTACAGTAAACCAAAACCATGGTATTTCTGTCACATACAATTGAAGACCATAGTATCCTAATACTACAGTATCAAAAAACTTTGATATCAAACGTGGACTTAATTGGGTTCGGATGTCAAGGTCGACGAGACTACCATGGAACCCCTCTGCACGCGGCACAACCCCTCTGCACGCGGCACGCCGATGTTGGTATCGGTAGACAGACACTCAGTTTGTGAGCCTTACTTCATCCATTTCAAATAAGGATGCAAACCGGACGTTCATTACTAAATACTTGCGGAACTCACGGAAAAATAGTTTATCGGTAATCCGCAAATATTCCTACTTGCACCCCTAATTTCAAATTATATGCATCACTTCATTAGTATCGTGTTTGAACAATGGTTTGACGAAAGTGGACCATCTAATATAACCACTTGCATCTAGGTCGCCCACCGGGTAAATATGGATGATTCAAACTCGAAGCTCATTGCCCCGATCTTCCGCGAGCATGTTGTGTGGAGCTAGTCTCTTAACAAGTTGTCAATTAATCATTTTCCATTTGACTAAGTGATTGTTCAGTTCTGTGACTAATGGCTAGCTGCTAAAAAACCAAACAGAGCTAGCTAGCTAACAGATTAGTTATCTTAGAAAAGTTGGACTTAGTACAAAATTGGAATGACTTGTTTTCTGAGACGGAGAAAGTGCACTACACCATGGCACACTTTGTAAAAGGTCACTATGGACGATATACAAGATGTGGGCAATAGTTCGATCTTTCATGCTCACAAAAACTGTCAACAATCACATAACAACGCTACATATAACGTGTCAATATTTTTGTGTTGGCTGATTAACTGTCGGCAAATCTTACTCGGCTAAAAAATGTTAGCATAGTTTCAAGTTTCTAGAGTAGTAACCAAGTAGCAAGGAGTTGCAAGTTTTTGGAGGACAACCTTTTGTGCAGCAGGCAGCCAGACCATAGTGTCCAGTATGTAACTAGAACAATTAGCTAATAGAGAAGGCAACATTCTCTCTATGAAAATGTTCGTTAACTAACCTACAGGCTGAAACTAGTTCATGCCCTTCTCACTATTGGTTCCTTATTTCGAAAGTGCATGTACGCAACTTTATTCGGCTAGCCTGAACCAGATGTATGTGTAATGGATGTGATGAATATGTGAATTGTGACTAGGAATCTATATTTGAAGATGATTGATGTTGCTTTATTTGGAGTTGTACTATTTGTATGTGCAATTGTATTTGAATTGTGATGCCTATGCAAGAGGCATTATATTTCATTTACACGTGTTTACGTGAAATGATTTTATAGTTTAATGCTCAAAATGTGTTTTGCCAACACATTAGCTGTTGGAAATTACTGAAAACTAGCGGCCTTGGCTGTACAATCTATGAAAATTGAAATGTCGGCAAAGGTGCTAACAGTCGACAATAGGTCCACTTGATACCCACATCTTAACTATAGGCAAAGGTGCTAACTGTCGGCAAAGCCAAGCTGGCAGCTTCTTCTGCGACTGTTGTCCAACTGTCGGCTAAACTTTTGCCGACAGTTTATATGCCGCCAAATGTGTGATCTTTGCCGACTGTACCAAGGGTTGGCAAAAGTGTGCCATGGTGTAGCGATAGTTAATTATAGCTAAGAGCTACCGCTTTCGCTAATAGAACCAAACATGGCCTAATTGGTAGTATTTCCTTTTTGCCCCACCTCCCTAATTTATGTTGACAACGATGGGTAAGGTCACCAAATCAATGGTCAGGCGGCGTTTTTTACCATTTGTAAGAATTTATAGGCTTTAACTTCTTCTTATTGTGCCTTGTAGTCGTACAAGGATTAATACAGACGCTCTAAAACAGATCTCTAGTTACTAACAGTATGATAAAAATTGATATATATGGCCAAAACTAAACAAACATGTTTTTATAGTATAGGCGGGTACTATTTTCGAAGAATAAAAGGCTCAAATAATGAAATATGCACTTTCTAACTTTTTTAAGGATACCGATTATATCATAATAATGTAACAAAATGGAAAATTGATTAATTACTTATTAAAATGGGCATTTTAATTAGTAGCATGCCAAACACTTGTACAGCAAAAAGAATTCATGATCGTCCAGCTGTTCTGAAAAGGCGGTGGTACCAGGAGACGTCACTGCATGCTGACCGGCGAGGTGATCAGTATAATTGATCTCTAGGCGTATCCCCGCGCTATAGCAGTATACATGCACGTAGGTAGGGGCCAACGGTGGCATGCATGTAGTACGTATGTAGGTACTTTCGTAGTGTGGTGGTGGCCTTGAATAATTTGTACCCCAGCAGCAAGCCTGTTGTACCTCCTGCTGCCTGCCATGCATTTGATAGTGCACACGGCCACACGGGAGCCATCTCTCCCAAGAGGGAGTGATGGTATTGGCTTGATTTGGAGCAAACTTGATCGTGGATTCCAAATTGGGACATGCTTAATTTCGATCCAACATGATTTTTGTGTCCAGCGTGCACGGTTGTTAGCTATAAAAAATTTGACCAAAGCGCATAGAAAACTGGATTGATTATCTGGGATGCACAAACTGAACAGGCCCGTTTTTCTTTGTTTCGGCAATCAACAATAGAAAATCTGGACTGTCTGGTATCCTAATCCAGCTAAGCTCGTTGTTGTGCACCGCCCAGAAAGCACATCCTTAGTTTTGACTGTTACATATTCAATATTCTACTAGAATCCATTTTAATCATCTATGATACGACAAAGTTTTTTTAATAAAATACAACTCTGTAGATATATATATACTGCAATTTTCATGTTTCTAACCTATATTGTTAGTCTTTATCTTTAGAAATAATAATGTAGCTAGATTATTCTAGTTGGTCTGATGGCACTTTTTGTGGGTACTCTAGCTATACTGCAATGCTGCAAGCCTGCAACTGCATTCATGCTTGCATGGCCCTAGCTACCTCTAGCAGAGGGGCAACCCTTGGTATAGTTGGTACGCATCAGAGATCAGACGGGGCAGCAGGGACCTCTTCGGGATCTCTCTCTCTCTCTCACACACACACCCCAGTTGTTTTTGCCCCGGTCAACCCGCCCCCGCCCCCTGGCTAGCAGCTAGCAGGAGTTGCATCATCATATCTGCGTGCATATGTGGTGTACTCCCTCCGTCCAGAACTAATGTCGTACTAGGTTGGAGCAGCAAAATAGCAGGATGAGCTAATGACCCCATTGCCCTCATTTATTGCTAGCTTTTGGTATTTGAAAGTACATCGCTGGAGATTCCTTCCTGCTTGCCATCATTACAGTACAGTATCTATGCAACATGCGGTGCAGTGCTGGGAATAATAAACACATACAGATAGTGACTAATCGATATTAAAAAAATGCTTGGCGCCATTTACAGCCGCAGAAAGCTAACCATGCGCCAAAATCACGTTTGCAGCGCAAATTTTGCTCCAAAATTACCCTCCGTGCCAAAAACTAGTACTACCAGGATACAAATGGGCAGGACCTCACTCTTGGCCTATAAATACGGACCGTACTGCAAAATGAACCTCTTGCATTCCATATCCTACCACACGCATGAAGTGAGTGACCAAAATGAGATTTGATCTGAATCAACCACCAGACACAAATGGAGAGGCTTCTCATGACCTTCAAGACAGAGGAGAAGAGGAAGAAGATGCACATGTTGAAGATAGTCTTCAGAGAGGTGGCATCCAAGCTCCATCAGTTCTTCATCCTTTCTATGGCCACTTCCAGGAGGTCAGCCAAGCTCCATGGGCATTTCCTCTCCAGCCTTTACATCTCCACTTCCAGGCTGCACATGAACAATTTCATAGAGGTGAGGTATATTCAGTGAACAAAAGGAACATTGCTTAATTTTTGTCCTTTACAAAGCTGATGACCTTTAGTTCTTTGTTCTAGAGGATGGGTTGCATGTTGAAGGCCATGGTGATCTAAACTTTTTTGCACCTGTTCAAGAGGAAGGAATGGTTGCAGGTTAGTGTGATCTAAACTGTGTACAATACATTTCCCTTGGTTCTGCTCTGGATTTTTATTATTGCAAAAATAGCATTTCGACATGATTTACGTAGACAGACAAAAAAAACTCTCAAGTCACAATTTTGGGCAGAGTAATGAACAAATATTTTATTTTTTCTGTGTAGCAAAGGTCATCACCTTTATTTCTTTGTTGTAGGGGCTGCCATACAGGTTGAAAGAGAGGTCCATCATGGTCACCATACCCTTGATCTAAACTTTGTTGCACCTATCCAGGAAGCAAGATTGCATGCAGGTTAGTGTGAAAGGAAATCTTTGTGGTCCCTTAAAGCACTGCTTGGTTTTATATTGTAACATGTTATTTTGAAAGGTATTGTAACATGTTGATATTAGCAGAATTAATATAGCAACAAACATGAAGGTCTTCTAGTGTTATTTAGGTATCTCAAACAATATCAAGGTTAATGTGACAACGGCATAGATTAATCATATGTTTGCTAATTTATCTCCCAAATTTACAACATAGTGCACTGCATGACCAAGTTATCGCTAGCATATCTGATTATTAAAGCATGATTTTTATAGTAAACTCACATGTCTATTGTAGATGATGATCCAAGGGAACAGGAGAACCCAGCTGTGCATGCACTTGATGAAAACTATGATGTGGACCAAATGGAGTATGATTGGCATGAATATGGTGTGTACACCAATTATGTTGACATAGTTTATGACGATGATGAGGTGCTCAACTCAAACCAAGAAGATGCAGATGAATGTAGTAGGCACAAAGATTTGACAGATAGAGAAAGACAAGATGTATATGAAGAGCTACTACAGAGGTATCACAAGGGGGTACTGAAAAAAGGCAGCACAAATGCGGTCGCAGATAAATTTAACATTCACCCCCGTACGGTGCAACGTGTATGGGAAAGAGCTAAGAAATGCATTCAAGATGGAGTACCGGTTGATGTATCTTCCAGGAAGCCTAAGAATAGTGGGCGGAAAAAAGTTTCTGTTGACCTGTCAATTGTCGCTAGTGTTTCGTTGCTCCAAAGGAGTACTATACGGTCACTAGCGGATGCTATAGGAATGTCAAAAAGCGCAGTGCATAGGTGTTACAAAGATGGGCTTATTAGGAGGCACTCTAATACATTGAAGCCTTATTTGAAGGAGGCAAACAAAAAAGAAAGGCTGCAGTGGTGTCTCTCTATGCTAGATCCACCTTCTTTGCCAAACAACCCCAAGTTTATTGAAATGAAGTATATTATCCACACAGATGAGAAGTGGTTCAATGCTACTAAAAAGGATAGAGATTTGTACCTATTGCCAAATGAGGAGGATCCTTATAGAACTGTGCAAAATAAAAATGCAATGGAAAAATGTATGTTATTGTGTGGAGTTGGCCTGCCTTGGTTTGATGATGAAGGAAATTGCATATTTGATGGCAAGATTGGCATCTGGCCATTTGTGAGAAAGGTACCACAACTTTTACATTATGTCATTTCCAAAACTTGTTCTTTAGATTCATTTGTCATAGTAGCATGTGTCCTATACTACTACTGTAGGAACCAGCACAAAGGAGTAGTCAGAACCGGACTAGAGGGACGCTAATCACCAAGACGATCAAAGTTGATAGAGATACAAGCAGATCATTCTTAATTTCAAAAGTCCTGCCAGCTATTCAAGCTAAATGGCCTCAACAAGGAAGGCACGAGACAATATGGATTCAGCAGGACAATGTCCCTTCACATGTGCGACCGGACGATGAGCAATTTAATATTGCAGTACAGCAAACTGGACTTGATATCCGCCTCATTAACCAGCCACCAAATTCTCCTGATATGAATTGTCTAGACCTAGGCTTTTTTGCTTCTCTACAATCCTTAGCATTCAGAAGGGTCTCTAGGAACTTGGATGAACTGATTGAAAATGTGGAGAAGGAATTCAATGAGTATGATCCATGCACTCTAAGGAGGGTGTTCCTGACACTACAAGGATGCATGTTAGAGGTTATGAAATCAGATGGAGGGAATCGGTACAAGATTCCTCACATGAGTAAGGAAAAGCTAGAGGCGCTAGGCATCCTACCAAAATCACTGAGTTGTGATCGTGAGCTCTATGAGAAAGTGGTAGAGTTGCTGAATACTCCTACTTGAGTGCTACTGTAGTATTGGCATAATTGGTACTGCATATTTTGCCAACTGTGTGTATATTAGTACTGCATCTTTTGCCCATGGTTTGTAAAGGCTAAGCAGTATTAACAGTCGGTACTTATTATTGTATAATTAAGCTTTGATATATGATTTTCTAGTTGCCCTTAATATTTGCTATATCATCGTAGTAACAAAGGCTAAATTTTGCACAGCATGAAACCAACATTGCATTAGCAATTACGCAAATAAATTGAGCCATTGCATTGAACTAGTTCTAGCCCTAGCCAAACATTACATATTTACTTCTTTTTTTTAGTTTCAAAGCTCTAGGCAAACGAAGGGAGCGCTAAACGAACTAGTTTGAGCTGAGACTCATCCAATGGCTCATATTCTTCCTCTTGTGAACATGGGGCTAGGTCCATGGACATTTCCTCCTCTTGTGAATATGCTGCCAGGTTCATGGGCATTTCCTCTTCACTTTCCTTGCCCTCCTCTAACTGTCAAAGGCACAGTAGGAAGTAGTACTTATTTAAAATATAGCTCCATATAGGCATAAAGGATTACTCTACTTATTTCAAATACAGTTCCAAAAACGCACACCTTCCTTTGCTCGACACTGCTGCAGTTGGCCATCGCGTAAAACTTTTCTTTTGACCATGTCACATATCTAGGGAGCACCAAGCGAATCAGTTCCAACTGAAAATCATCCATGACCTCATATTCTCGCTCTTGTAAATGCCCAGCAATGTTAATGGGCATGGTCTCCTAAAAAGGATCAAAATCATTAGTGACTTTCATTTGACTTTGTGGTTCATAACTGTAGATAGAAAACTATACTATATTGTACAAATTAAGCACACATGTCCTGGTTGGTCGTGCCCATCATCGATGGTTGGTCGACCTTTGGTGAGTGTGCCCGCTGGTTGCTGATCTCTCCATCATTATCATCCATGGTTGCAACATCATGTGGCTTGGTCTCTGGCACAAACTCACCGTCCTCTGTGGAAATTATGCCTTGAAAACCTTCGTCATCCGAATCAGGGATGAACATGTACTCATTAGCTCCTCCTTCTTGCGTGTCCTGGGCGAAATCGACGCCCTCCACAGCAAGGTGGTTAGAACGTACATCCCACCATGAGCCTCGACTCCTTTCGCGGCCGGGGAAATGCCTCTGCTGGCAGCGGCAATCACTTCGGTGGCGACGGTGACGACGTGCTCCAAACCTAACACCACCGGTTATCGACGAGCTGCTGCCACCGCTCCTCCAGGAGCTATGCGAGCCACCGGTACTGCCACTAGTCCAAGAACTGGGGCCGACACCACTGGTCCTGGAGATGGGGCTGAGGCTAGAGCTCCAGGAGCTGGGGCTGCCGAGGGTGCTCAAAGAGTTGGCGGCGTTGCTACTCATGAGTTCAGCCAACCATCGCTGCTCCAGGAGCTCATGTCGCTACAGCCGCTGCAGGCCCATGCCCCACTGCCT
Source organism: Paspalum vaginatum (assembly GCA_030272315.1). Lineage (NCBI taxonomy): Eukaryota > Viridiplantae > Streptophyta > Magnoliopsida > Poales > Poaceae > Paspalum > Paspalum vaginatum. The sequence continues at coordinate 45,858,501 of CM059013.1, read as the reverse complement.
TCCCAGCCACCGCCGCCCTAGGAACTCGCGCCGTGACTCCAGGGCCTCGCATGTGATGCCCCCGGCATCTCAAAAGCCTTAACACGGGATTAGATTAGCGATAATCAGGGATTTGGCTTAATCATGCTTAGGGAAGAGCAACAACTAGGCTAGTAAACCACTAAATCGAAATTTTCAAGTTGAATATGCAAAACTTTGTGTAGTTTGGTTGAGTAGTTGAACACTTACACATTTTCGTGCAAGACATCCAATACAAAAGTTTTAGTTCAAAATATTTCCTTCAAATGTCCTATTTTGACCGTTTTCAAAATCAGATGTTAAGGGGCTCAAAAGTTCGAACCAAGCACAGTTAATCTACACTCAGGAAATTTTGCTAAGTTTAGGGTTGACACTCTTTCCCAAATTTCATTCTGAAATTACTTTCGATTTGACCATACAACTTCAAAATATTCCTTTCTATGAAATGAAATTGAACTCATAACCTTTCAGATGCACTAGACCTTGATATGATTGGACTCCATTTGATACTCCAAAAGTTGAAAATAAGAAAGACTCTACAAAATGGAAAAGTGCTGTTTTACCAAAACTCTGAGTATGTTTGAAATGGTATATCAAAATCTGTGGTGAATTAGACAGAACTTTATATACCAAACTTGTAGATAACTTCATGATTAATAACTTTGGTATTTTGTGTGTTGACATGCATAAAGGTTTGCAAGGTGTTTTAGCTCATTTTCTGTCTTCTAGTGAATTCTGTCCAAATAGACCTGAATGAAAAATTCAAATTTTGAGCAAACAAAAGACATGATCATGCAAAACTTTGAATAGGAAAGTTGTATAAAATGAAATTGTGAACAACATTGGTATAGAAAAGTTTTCATGAAAATGCACCTAAAATAGACTTTTATAATTTCTAAGCTGAGGGTTTCAAATGGTCAAACTAGAGTTAGTTGATTCAATTCAAATTTAACCTATATTTTTCATAGAACTTGGTATAGATATCTATAACAAAGTTATAGAGAATTAAATTTAGAACGTTTCTTGTATTTGGAGTTTTCCCAGATTCAGCCCCGAAATCATTTAAAATGGCGAGTTTAAATCATGTCTCCAGCCGGTCAAACCATCCTTTTCCTTTTTCCGAAATTTCATTTTTTCCTTGTCTCAATGACGCGCGGGCCCCACCTATCAGACCTCGGGTCCCCGCGAACCGGAAACCGCCATCCGCACCCGGTATTGCAAAACCGGTTTCCCTCCACATGGACCCGGTCTATAGACCCCTCTCCCTTTCCCTTGTGCTGGACCCACCTGTCGGCCTCACCCGGTCTATGGACCCGGTCCACCCGCGCGCCCTCTCTCTTCTTCCCCGCTCGACCGCGCCTGCCCTGCCCCGCCCGACTTCAAGTGGAAGCTCCAGCTCCCTATCTCGCCCCTGCACTCCGCGCGCTCCTCCAGTGGTCCTCCGTCTCCCTGCCTCTGCCCTCATCCTCCGTGGACAGAGCGCTACCGGGGCGGCAACTACCATGGCTGCCCGAGCCTGAGCTCATCGCGCCCAGCCTCCTCAGGCCCTCCCTCTCCAAGCCAGCACTCCTACCGTGACCGCCCCACTCCGCTCCACCGAATCCGGCCACCCTCGGAGCGCATTGAAGCCTCCTCCACCTCCGTTCGCGTGTGGCCACCGGGACGAGCCACCGCGCCATCGACCTCGCCGTGGAGATCCAGCTCCGGGCCATCCCCGCACCCCCGAGACGTCACCGACGGCTGCGCCCCGTCTCCGCGCATCTTGCGCGCTAGGCGGAGTCCCCGTTCCCCTCCTGCGGTGCCTGATCGAAGCGCGCCCGCGAGGCCCCATGCGCCGTCCTCGCCTCGGGTTCACCCCCTCCGCGCCGCTCGCTCTCTCCACCGCGGGCGACGAGAGCTGGGGGAAAAGACACCCCGGAGTCGGGAACACGTTCCCAGGGTCCCAGCGCCGCCATTCCGCGCCTCGTGTCGCCAGAGCAGCCCGCGGCGCACTCCCATGCGCCTCTCCCCTGGCGAGATGTGGAAGAAGAAGAAGGTTGTTTTTCAAAAGGACCCCTGCGCTTTTGTTTATTTTCATTCAAGTAATGTGCGCTATTCACTGAGTCATCAAATCCTTACGCTCTAGCCCCTGATGTTAATAGATATTCACGCTTAGGTCCCTGACTGTTATGGTTTTCAATTTATTGAATTTCTATAAACAGAGAACTTTGAAAATTCGTAATAAATCAAATAAAAATTAGAAAAATGCAAATTTTGTTGCAGTGTACTCCTATTAAGTAGATCTACAGAATGGATATGATGGTTGGGTATGAAAAGACATTTTTGCCCCTATTATTGTGCATGCTTGATAAATCAATATAATTAGGAAATGTGGACTAAATGGTCTCCAAAAATTGCCAAACTTGGACAGCAGTGTTGTTAGGGTATATAGGCTCACTGTGATTTTTGGTAGCTCAAGTTTTCACTTTTAATTACTGTTTTGCCCCTGCATGTGATTTTAGCATAAAAATAAATGAGGAAATGATAACCATATAAAGATTATGCTCTAAATGGTTTTACATATTTTATTTGTGCTCCCTGTGGCATAGATAGCTCACTGTTGAAATGGTGTACTATGCATGTCAAGTATGGTTAGTGTTTTGAAATTAATAAGTCCATGCATGTTTAAATTAATAAATAGGAAATGTGGTTTAAGTGAGGGTCAAAAATTCTGAAAATTGGGCAGAAGCTTTGCTAGCATACCTAAGCTTAGTATAAAATTTGATAGCCCAAATGCTTACTGTTTATTTACTATTTTACCCTTGCCTAGTAATTAAGCATATAATTAGCAAAGGAAAAGAGTTCTAGATAAAAATAAGCTATATGGGGCTTTGTGGTATTTATTTGGGTTCTAGATGATGTAAGTAGCTCATCGCTGAAAACGTGAGGCCATGCATGTAAGGTTTGACCCTATTTTAAAAATGGTAGACATAATGCTTATTTAAGAAAATAATAGGAAATGTGAGACTAGTATATTAATAAATGACACCATGAATCATATTTGGAAACTCAAGAGTATGTAGACCTTAGCCACTAAGTTGGAATGCAATGTAGGTCTTCGCTACTGTTTTAGAAATGCGTGATAGAAATGTTAAGATAGCTAGGTGGGAAAAGAGTTGTTTAAGTGAGCTCGGCCATTTCGCATTAATCGGTGCTACCCCGTCACATACCCCCACGTTGTTATGTGTGACAAGCTAAGTTATCATAGATGATGGCTTGTACGATTTGTTAACGCTAAACAAGTTTCATCACGAAAATGCATAATTTTATTCCATCAATCATGACTTCTTGCATTGCACTCGCATCATGAAGCAAGCACTGCACTAATACATGCTCAAATTGCACTATGTCATGCATATAGATCCCGCGAGCGAAGGACAACCGCCGGATCAACCAATCGTAGAGGAGCAGCTGCACCAGGAACCGAAGGACTAGCAGCAGGGGCCCGACTACGCTCCGGAAGAAGCTACTGACCCTTACGAAGAAGGTAGGCAGGACCATACTTAACCCAGCAAACAAATTATACTTGATGATTAAGCATATACATTAGGAGTTGCTTGAAACCTGTTGCATTAGACTCCCTGGCCGCCCTGGCCCTAGAACCTACACATAGAGTTCGTAGGGCGAGTATGCATAGAAATTGCTAGGTACGAGTAGACACGAGTGTGTGGACTCGTCGAGTAGGTGCTTTCCAAGTTACAAAAGCTTACTATTATGTCAATTATTACTGTTGTTAATGAATTAAATGGAGACCGGACGGAGATTTATTTCAGTATTTACCTTTCATAATGTTGCACTTTGGACTTCGCCCGAGTCGCATAAGGCCCGTCCGCTGTTCGCCTGCTGTTCAGCATAACATTACTAGAGTGCTTAACCGGGGAATGGGACCGGTAAAGTCTTTCCTGGGCTCGTCCGAAGCACAGAGACTCGTTCCTACCCGCTGGTTGAGAGGAAGGTGGCCCGGGGGAGCTTGGTACTCATGGCGGGGAGACCGAGATGTCGGCAGGCTCGTCATGGGGGCACAACCCGGGGCTAGGCGGGAGTGAATCGAACTTGGAACAAGGCAGATTAAGATCGGGACTATATGTGGGAACGCGATGGCTAGTAACCATATACCCCTGGCATGATAGTTATTCCCGGGAATTAAAATCAATTCGAATCGCTGATGCCCACCAGGTGTGGGAATGCTGATAATGCACACGGGCAACGTAGTAACTACTTAAACACTCTGTATCTAATACTAATGATTTTTGGATATCACATGATTGAATTGAATTATTTACCTTACTGCAATTTACTATTATGTTGGTAGTTATACAAATGATGGAAACTTGTTACTTATGTTACATATGGCACTGTTTAAAACCAAAGGCTAAGGATCCACTTGCTAGTAAGCCGCTTCGCGTCAGCCGTAAGCCAAATCCATTAAGACCTACTGAGTAATTAGTACTCAGGGTTTGCTCCCATATTTTGAGCGCAGGTATGGAGTTCATGGTTTGCACATGTGTTGGAGGTGGTGCATGCCGCCACTTAGGATGAATCGGCAAGAGTGGTTCAAGGGCAACATCGGTGGGCTCGATGTTGTTACCTCTAATGCAAATCTTTTGATGATATCATGGTGACCTCTGAACTTATCATTTCGCTGCGAGAAACTTTTAAACTTGCTACTTTATAACACTATGTTGGACTTGTACTTTATTCGAAACCGGTTTGTAACTAAGTCTATTATTATGCTATTCAACTGCCTGTGATGATGTATCTGTTGTGACTCCATCGTGGGTCAGATGTGTATGATGTCGGTTCCTCTGGGAAATGGTAATATCGGGGGTCAAATCACTCTCGACGGACGACCGGGTTTAGTTTGGCCTAATCACATTGCGAGCCAGAGGTGGCCGGTGTGCTTAGTCCGAATTAAATCGGCGGTTCCGCCAATCGGCGATTCCACCACATCGCACCGCCAAAGTCGGCGCAGGGCCTTGTGCCACTGCCGCCCTAGGAACTTGTGCCACAGCCGCCACCGCTCACAGGCCTCACGCCACGGCGGCCACTGCTGCTCCATGGCCTGGCGCCATCGCTGCCACCGTGGATGCCGCTCGAAGTGATGGCGCCCTTGATCTCCTCCTTCGTACCTCGCACGGTCCTGATCCAGGAGCCCTCGGCATCGACGAGGTTGCAGCCGTCGCGGGAAACACGAAGCCGGTCGCCACCGCCACTGGCACTGTGGAGCCACTCGTCGTCGCGGCCTTCCATCGCAAGCCAAGGATGGGCCTGGGGTTGGAGTTCGGTCACATTGGGCCAGCGACCGAGCGCCGGAGCACGCGAGGCGGATTGGAGCGGCGCGCGGCGGAGGAAGGAGCGGCGCGCGGCGGATTGGAGCGGCGCTAGCGGTAGAGCGGATGGGGAAAGTTGGGCGTTTGTCGGTGGGGAAAGAATCTAGAGGAGAGAGAGGCGGGTTTCGGTAGTGGTGCGACCCACTCTGGCTGCTGGCAGAGGAAAGAGAGTGGCAGATGACAAGCTTTTTGGGACAAATTTGCTATCCTAGAACGACATTAGTTTTGGGACGAAGGAAGTAAGGCTGAGTGCAGCAGTATGTATAAATGATTGTGCAAGACAGAGCAGTTGTGCATATGCAAAATTGTGAAAGTGCAGGGAAAACGAGGTACAACCTAGGGATGCAAATTGATCGGATCGGAGCGGATAATACCTTTTCCATATCCTAATCCTATTTATTTTGTCGGATTCGGAGCGGAGCGGATATTATTCGGTTACGGACATGGATACGGATTTTTTAGATATCGGAAATGGTGCGGAGTCGGATCGGTGTCGGAGCGGAAACGGATTTGAAAAACATCGGATAATACATGCTAACATATAACTTTTTTACAATGATCAACAATTCATAAACTTAAGTATAATTGTTCACATCATAATTTACATATCGGTAATAAAAATAATAGTGACGGTATTTTTGGTACAAACCAATTATCTTTAACCCCTATGTACTTGCCAAACTAATCGGATATTATCCTATTATAAACATCGGATAATCCGTGTTCAAATATCGGATACTCCATATCCGTCGAATTTTAGTGATACCGTATCCTACTCCGCATCCGCACGTAAGTCAAATTCAGATTATCCATATCCGCATGGATATAAAAACAACTCATCCATATCTTTATAATTAGGATTCGGATCGGATCGGTTCGGATAATTATCCACACCATTTTCACCCCTAGTACAACCTGTACAAAATGCACAATTGGATGCACCAAATGTTGCACTTAGCCTAGGCACTCTCTCGAAGACAACGAGCGGGAGCGGCAAAGAATTATTCTCGCCGTACTACGTTGAATTTTACTTTTCAATCCGAAGGATGAATGCCTTTGGTATAGGCAAAGAAATGTGTGTTGGTGTTGTTTCAAATACTGCAAACATTATTAATCTGAACCTAGAGTATTTACTTGAAGAAGAAATATTTTGCTTGTGAAGTTGAAAGAGTTATCTTGTAACTGCAACAATATTTTAGTAAACTTGGAACATTCTTTTTCTATGAATCTAGAATATAATTGTTCTTGTTGAACTGGAATTTTTTCTCTTGAACTTAGAGCATTGTTCTCCTGAACATAAAATAGTTTTTCATAAACCTGGAACATTGTCCTGATTTGAAAATATTGTTGTTCTCCTGAACCTAAAACTTTTCATAGTGAACTGAAAACATCATTATCTTAAACCCTATACATTTTTATCCTAAATCATAGTCATATGAGGTATGTGTGTTTTAGAGTTTTTATTGTACAAAGAATACAATAGTGCTATTAGAATCTAACTAGTCCTACAACTCGTGCTCTCGCACAGGCTAGAATTTTAGAAAGTATATGTATTAAAAGTTGATAGAAACATTGATAGTAGCAGCAGTTGGTAATTTAGAAGCATATATATAAATATATGTCTATTTTTTGCTATTTAATTTTTTATAACAACATATGTTTGTAGTTTACAGTTTAGGTGGTTTTAATTTAACTTTTGTAATATTAGAGGTGATTATTCTAACTCATCTTTCATAATACGTGGTGGGTAATTTACATGCAAATTTAGGAGTCATTTCAATTCATATTTTATAATAGCTAGTTGGTAATTTATATGCAGCTTTAGGGGTTATTTAATTCATGTTTCATCGTGACATGGTTTGTAATTTATTTATATGCAAATTTAGGGGGATTATTTTAATTCATCCTTCACAGTGGAATGATGGGTAATAATAGATCTAATTGCCACTATTATTAGAGCTAGGTACCTAAGGATGACCCTATATATGTTTACGATTTTTGTAAGAATTTCTAAAATTTATATTTTTTTCCTAACTTGTTTGGCTAAGGTTGACATGGAGGCTCCGATCCTTCCAAAAAGAGTATCCAATTAGTAATATTGAAAAATATGAGCATTTCAGTTTCAAAGCATGTGTTGAATCAGGTTAAAGTCCTTAAGCGATTATATGCCCAAAAAAAAAATCCTTTTCTAGTGGCTTCCAAGCAATAGCATGCAACATGCATGCAAGGAAAAAAAAGAAAGGTGGTATGAGAAACCGTCGTGGGTGAAAGCGGGAAATCTCAGCCCATCACCAGGCCTAAATTGCTACATACATGCAGCTGGGCGTAACCGGACCCTACCTATAACAAGTCCAGGGCCGGCCATATCCTTCCGGAAGCAAAGCGCAGCCCATGAACTTGGGCCTTACCACCTGGCCGGCCCGACACCCTATGAGTAGGCGAGAGAGGCGGTCAATTTGTCGTCTGCCAGGCATGTCGATCGCATGTGCTTCCGCCAACTCTAGTCATTTTTTATATATAATATATACGTCTTCTGAATTGAATTGGTTCGCATGTTACTATAGGGAGTCATCGTACGTACACAATCTTGTGTGCGCCACATGTTGTGTAACCGCACATGGAGGGGAGAGGATCATCATCAGTCGCGCAGTCGGTGGCGCACAATTTGGTGGCTGATGGATCACCATCACGTTAGTTGCATGCATAACAGTACCCTGACTCGTTGATTTGTCGGTTTGCGCGTGCTGATGGAGTCTATGCTCGAGTAGTCGAGTGTACAAAGCGCCGGTGAATGAGAAGGTACCAATGAAACCGGATATATATACGGATACAAATTATGCAGATATATATTTGAATTTTTCAGAACCGGCGGATTGTTCCGAAAATATCCGCATTGCTTGGTTTCATGCTTAACCATCACTGTATTGCTCTCTTATCAACAAATAAAGAGACTGTTCATCCAACACTCGTCGATGTATGTAATGTCGCGTCGCAAAGTTTTTACTTGGAGGCCAGAGAATGGCTCGGACCGCGTGAATACGGATAACATGGATGGAAATGGGCTAGTGCTACGAAGCAACAAGTTTGACTCGGTGGGCTGGGCAGCCACAGCGACAGACAACGTTGGTGGTGGAAAACCTCCCCTCCCCTCCACCGTCGACGGCGAGCTCCACCGAGGAGAGGAGCATGAGGACCACGGCCACTGACGTCTCACTGACCAAGTGACGATATCCAATCCAGGCGCAGGTAGGTCCCCACACTTTTTCTTGGCCGCTTCCTTGCTTCCGGCCGGGTGTCGGGCCTCGGGCGTGTCCCCATCCTCCACTTCCCCTCACCACCTCCCTCGCACTCAGCGAAGCAGCAGCTGTAAAGCCAAACCCCGGCCCCGGGGTTGGTGGTCCGCCTGTCTGTCCCACACACCTCACCGTCGCATCCTCCTCGCTTGGATCTGCGGTGGCCCTCGGCGCGCTGCTCTCGCCGCCCGAGTCAGAGCCTCCCCTGCTCTGAGCCGCCCGGCCCGCCGCTCCAGAATCCCGATGCTGCCGGCCAGCCGGAGCAGGCCGCAGCAGCGGCCCGCCGCCAGATCCTGGTCCTTCTCGGGTCCGTCCTGCCCGCGCCTCTCGTTTCCATCCCCCACTCCACTCTCCAGCTCTTCTCCTGTCTTGCAGAGATGGTGGACCTGTCGTCCGACCCCAAGCGCAAGCCGCGCTGCCTCAGCAAGCTCCTCATGCTCGCGCTCCTCGCCGCCATGTGCGTCCTCATGCTCGCCCAGCCGCCCTGCCACAGGCGGAGGCCGCCCCCCGTTCCCACTACCACCAGCCTGGTAAAGCAACCTCCTTTTTTTTTTCTGTTTCTCCAGTTCCTCTGGAACCCAAATTCCACTGCAGTCTTCCAGGCGACCTCTGTCTTCTATTCTATTCTGTTCTATCTCGCGTTCTTGATCAATGATAGTACTTTAGCATCAAGTGTGCTGACATCGCCACCTCCAGTTCTCCGTCCACGAGCCCGGCGTCACGCACGTGCTGGTCACCGGGGGAGCCGGCTACATTGGTTCGCACGCCGCTCTTCGCCTGCTCAAGGACTCCTTCAGAGTCACCGTTGTGGTAATTAACGTCGCTTCACACCTTCTCACCACCGTCTCTAGCGCAAACCCGGCATTCGCCATTTTGGGAAGCGCCTAGCATCTGAATTCTAGACTGATGCTACGACCGATGCTTTCCAGGACAATCTTTCCAGGGGAAATATCGGGGCCATCAAGGTTCTTCAGAGCCTGTTCCCAGAGCCTGGCCGGCTGCAGTTCATACAGGCTGATTTAGGAGATCCAGAAGCGGTATCCTGACATACTCCCATTATTATTATTATAAAATTATTAACTGAATCTCTCTTCCGTTCACGGATCATTAGATTATTAAGATTTCGATTCCCTTAACGAAACCCCAGGTCGATAGGATATTTGCGGAGAACGCGTTTGACGCTGTCATGCACTTTGCTGCGGTTGCCTATGTCGGCGAGAGCACGCTTGAGCCTCTGCGGTATGTATGCACTTCCACCAGTCATCAGTCTATTATATAATTATATTCGGTCAGCTCTCCTACCTGCACATCATCATATGCCCGAACAAATCTGTCAACAGGTACTACCATAACATCACTGCAAACACTTTGGTGGTGCTGGAAGCGATGGCAGCACACAGTGTGAGGACTCTGATCTACTCTAGCACATGCGCCACATATGGAGAGCCGGAAAAGATGCCTATCACGGAAGAAACCCCCCAGGTCAGCCAGCTGCTTCCGCAAAATTTACTTCTTCCCTGCTGGATGGCATTGCAAAAAAAAAAAAAAAAGGAGAGCGAGCGATGTACAACGTTCCCTTCCCATGTTTCTGTGCTGAATTAATATGCTGTGCAGTTTCCAATCAACCCATATGGTAAGGCCAAGAAAATGGCAGAGGACATCATTCTCGACTTCTCCAAGTCCAAGAAATCAGACATGGCTGTCATGATTCTAAGGTTGCCACTGCTCACAAACAACTTACAAATTAAGTAGCCTTTCAAAAGCCATCATTTGATTGACGACTTAGCCTTGCACTACTAGATACTTCAATGTCATTGGTTCTGACCCAGAAGGCAGGCTCGGCGAAGCTCCTCGACCTGAGCTGCGTGAGCATGGCCGGATATCGGGCGCATGCTTTGATGCGGCGCTGGGAATAATCCCAGGCCTGAAGGTAAGTCAACTAATTAACCGTTTAAGAAAGCTGTAGGTCGTCTGCAACCTGTTGCTCTTAGCGCCTATGTTAGATCTCTGAGTAATGGTTCCTGCTACTGCAGGTTAAAGGTTCTGACTACGAAACACATGACGGGACTTGTATAAGAGATTACATTGATGTCACCGACCTTGTCGATGCCCATGTGAAGGCGCTCAACAAGGCGGAGAGAGGCAGAGTTGGCATATACAATGTTGGCACTGGAAAAGGTCATAAATCCTCAGAACACCAATACTCTTCCCTTATGGAAACCATAGAAACAGAGTACCGCATTTTCGACTACACCACAGTTTTGGTTACCTAACACGTTAGGTTCCATGGTTGTCCAGGTCGGTCAGTAAAGGAATTCGTGGAAGCCTGCAAGAAGGCAACCGGAGTCGACATCAAGGTTGACTACTTCCCTCGCAGACCAGGTGACTACGCAGAGGTGTACAGCGACCCCGCTAAGATCAACCGGGAGCTCAACTGGACAGCGCAGCACACTGACCTCCATGAGAGCCTCAGGGTCGCCTGGACATGGCAGAAGGCGCACCGGAGCGGGTATGAGCCACCTCAGGCTATGATCTTGTGAAGAGGTCGGCTGCATCGTAGCAAGCGACCGGGTGGATGAAGCTTAGGTGACCATAATATTATTCGAGACTTCTCCTCGAGGGCTTAGTCACTCACAGATGGCGGTTTATATATATAAGTAGCGTTCATGGTCATTCGTTTGATTCTTGAGGATTCATATTTATTGCAGGCTGTAGCTAATCATTGTAATATCTTGACATGGATATATTCGTTATATAATGTTATATAGTAAAAAAAATCCAACACGATGTTCTCAGAATGCATTTGTGTGAGACTGAACTTTGTAATGTGCTCGATTTACTGACTTGCAGTAGCAATGTACATGGCTGAAGAACTAGATGAGCTTCAATGTAAAAATGTCAGGCAGGTGACGTCCTGTGAAGAATCTTTTATAGGTCGCGCTCTCAAACCTGTCGCTTCAACTTCAAGCATAGGATTCGGCAAAGAGGCGTACACGTCAGTAAAGATTAACGGAAGGCATTGTCACATGACACTCGTGCGGTCGTACCAGCTTCATCATATATTCATATGTGGTGTGACGATCTCAGGCCGGCCGGCATACGCCGATGCACGCCTTGGTGCGAATGCAAGTCAGCCAGTACTACCTGCGCCAAACTTTGCTCATTCACTGCAGAAGCGTATTTTAGAATCAATGAACTGCCATTAGTGGGGACACTTGCTGGGCCTCCAACGAGGAAGCCGTACAATTTGTGTTTTCCCAGACAAGATAGCAAGCCCAGAATTCTGGGGTATTTGGGGACAGCACGCATATATCGAACATGTCAAATTCAAGCCTAAACTAAAGCTTATGTGATGCTCTTTGCAGGCACTTAAAGTTGCAACAACCTGTGTAGCCTGTAGGGGGTACCAGTTTGCCATCAACAAATCACATCCAGGGGCCACAGGTTCTGTTATGAACAAGATTCCTGCACAAGAGCGAGCAGCACGGTAATGCATCCGGGAAAGAAACTCATTGCAATAGATGTCCTTCCAGTAGTTAAAGGAGACCTTGTGCGATGGAACTGCTGCCTGCAGGCCTTCTCACTTACACTCTGCCTGATGACACTCCAGCTCATTGGACACCATCCTGACCAAAGTGCACGATAAGAACATTTCTCCTCCTGTTAGCCTGAACACTTCTAGATGACATTGCACTACCTGACATTCCATGAGCACTGATTGTTTCTCCACAGGGAAAACTTGTCCTCATAGGTGAATTGCTTTCTGTAGCCACGAAAGCAAGAAAATATCTTACTACCGTACAACAGCAGAAAGAACAATAATTTCCAAAATAAATCAAAGCTCATACCAAACTCTCATATTAAGATCTTTGCAACGCAGTAATTCTCGCCAATAGTATACCTCCAATTCATTTATCTTTTGTTCCTGTTGTTTACTTTCATACGGGCAAACGACAGGCAATTGGCAAGTCGTGTGAATGTCGAGTGTTTATCAGCATCCCCTTCAGACATGTTCATCTGCCTAGGTCTGTAAACAAGAGGGGAGAAAAATTTAGAAAACAAATGACACACATCACCTCAATGTTATATGCACACACCGAAAAATACAAAAACAAATGACAAAGCAGAGTGACACACCTTGGGGTTGACTTTCTTCTTCCTTTGTCCATATCTCCAGAATCAACAACTCTTTCTGCAGAAGGCGCACTAGGAAGGTCCAACTCAGGGGCAGCATTCACCACACCTTCAGTCGACAAATTAACTTCAGTAGATTTCCTCCTGAAAGAACAAAAAAGTGACCTTGGTGTTACATGAACTCCATGAGGAAATCAATGCAAAGTGTATCACATATCTCTACAAGGAACCAGTTCCGTCAAAGTGCTACCTTGATGTCTTCCTTTTCACCACACCACCTTGACTTTTGGTGGAGACAGAACGTGCCCTCTTTTTTACTATGCCCTCATCACCAATAGAGGCAGCATGTTCAGCGCCAACAGGTTTCGAGCGCCTCGTTCTCTTTTTTACTACTCTCTCTTCACCAGAGACAGGATCTCTCACTATATTTGTTCCTGCCTCATTATCAGCGCTGATAGAGCCCTTCCTCTTTCTGGCAGCCCCATCATTGCCAACAGGTTTCAAGCACCTTGTTCTTTTCTTGACAACCACTTCAGCAGCAGCCACAAAGTCCATAATTCTATTTGTTCCTACCTCATTATCAGCACTGACCGTGATAGAGCCCCTCATTCTCTTTCGCCGAGCTCCATTGTTGCCAGCAGTAGATTTCCTCCTGGATCTGCTAGGGCCGCTAGATGAATCATTGAGATCATCAGGCACAGAAATATTCTCTTCAGTTTGCTTTTTTGATCTACGCCTGCAAAGGCAAGTACGACACAAAATAGTGAGCACACATAATGATAGAATCCATTAATGATTAAAGTCAAGATTTTGTTATATACCCTGACGACACTCTCCTTGACCTTCTTGAGCTAGTGTTCAAAACAGTATTACAATCAGGAACAGCTGAACTGTTGACAATATTGGACACAGTTTGGTTCTCTTCGACTCGGTTATTAGATCTACCTCTGCAAAAACAAATATGGGACAACAAACTAGTGAGCAAACAAAAGTCAAGCTTTGCAATGTATGACAATTTCCTCCTTGACCTCCATGTGAAATTCAGATATTGTAATCAATACCAGCATTACACATTAAATTTGCAAGTAAAAACACTTGGATGCATCATTAGCTGACGGGTCATCCTCAACAATAAATTGGGATTAATGAAGAAGAGAACATATGGAAACAAATCTTAATTATGAAATACAACAAACTAGTGAGCAAGCAAAAATCAAGCTTTGCAATGTATGACAATTTCCTCCTTGACCTCCATGTGATGTTGTAATCAATACCAGCATTAAACATTAAATTTGTAAGTAAAAACACTTGGATGCATCATTAGCTGACGGGTTATCCTCAACAATAAATTGGGATTAATGAAGAAGAGAACATATGGAAACAAATCTTAATTATGAAATACAAGTACAGAACTACAAGATATAAATCTGCAGTTAAATTACCTTACAATGCTCCCATCACACCCGTCACCTTTAGATTGCACAAGTGACATCAGGTCGCTGGGGGCAATTGCAGGCCGTTCTTTTTCTCTATCAACAAAATTGGTTTGAAAAATAGCTTTCTTCATTCGCCTGGCTTCTTTAATTTTAGGGACTTCCTGTCCACAAAGTTGTTTCCATCGTCTGCAGTTCAAGGTGAAATAACTATTAGCAAGGAAGATTCTCCGAAACATATTACTCATGGTAACATGATAAAGTAGAAAAGATAGGTTTACCTATAGCACATACTATCATTACGGCCCGGAATTAATACATTAGCAATCTTGGACCAGCAAAGCCCAAACTCAGATACTGAAGCCAATAAAATGGAATCTTCTTCCGGCCGCCAATCACCAAGATGTAAATCTGGGTCAAGAATATTGCGCCACCTGTTTTACAAGCATAAAGAACTAGCATTATCATCACTATCATCTAACTGAAAACTTTGAACTAATATATTCAAATCACTATTTTACCTCTCCTGGCATTGAGTTTGTGTGCGGCCAGGAATGAACTGAGCAATCTTACTCCATCTGCTAGGTCCAATTAGCTTAACAGATACCATGAGGCGCTTGTCCTCATCCAGATGCCATCTTCCCACTCTGGTCCTTTCAGGGTGCAATGTTTTCCTCCACCTAGCAAAGTCAAATGCAAAAATATTGACAACAAAAAACAGATCAATGAAAGAAAATATCAAATGGAACCAAAACTACATAGAGTTGGTAAAGAAATAAAAAAGAGAAGGAACAAAGAACTACACATTACCTATTAGAGCACTGACTAGCCAGTGCGACCATCCAGGCTAGCTGATACAAGTTGCCACTTCTCACCAAAGGTTTCAACAGCAGCTTGCAGTTGAAGGTCTTCCTCCTTCGTCCAGGCCTTGTTAATGATGTGGGGATTTAGACTTCGCTGATAACGAACAAGACATTGGAAAGGAGTCCGGTGAGTACCCAATGTAACTGCAGTGTTAATCCAGTTGCACATTCCCTTTTCTTGAATAATTAATAGAAGTCTTGTTTCCTCCTCTGCAGTCCAGGCTTCATGATTAATCAATGGATCATCAGAGTTTAGCCACCTGATCCAATGCAATGAGAATTCTTTAAGAACAAACATTTGTCACAAAGATAAATAACAAAGATTTGTCAGAAAGATGAATACAGGCTGTAGAAACAACAAAAATCACATCATAAGCATACAGTCGTGTGATATGAATGAGTGAGAGATAAAGGTTGCTTTATACAGAAGGAAAGTATTCAGAACAAAAGTACCTTGATTCGCATTCAGCACCAGATCTACCAGGCAGGTACATAGCAGAAATCTTATCCCAGTTTATTAATGGCAGGACTGATCTAAGATTTTCTGGAGTCACCTCACCAGCACCATTTGTCAATGCATATGCCATATCGACAGCACTGAAGTCACCAATGGCACTGCAGCACAGAAATTTTATTATAAGCAAATCTCATCAACAACATCAAAGCCTTTTAGTCCCAAGCAAGCTAGGGTAGGCAATAAGCAAAGATAGAAAACACTAAAATTACATTGAAAATCATAAGGCTGGAATTGGAGCCAAACCTACAGTTCTTTTTGTGGAAAAGAAATACTTCACTACCAAACAATGCTAGAGATAAAAACTGTCGACTCACTAACTGATACATATTCAGTCAGACCTAGTTACAGAGCACACTAATAAACAGTTATTTAAACAGAATAGATCATCATCAGAGAACAGGATGAAAATTAATTTGCATTGAAGCATCATAATTCCATGACCAAAATATGAGTAAATGTCCGGTTGGGGCCAACAATTAAGATATTCGATATTACCTTCCATTATTAAGCGAATCCAAAATCAATGTTTCTTGATATTGCTGCTTTATTCCTCTGGCAAGTTTATCTTTCTCTGCGTCTGACCATGGTTGCTTCTTAAATGACATTGGGAATTGCTTCAGTACCATTTTATACTTTGAAACATGCGGGTTCTCAGCTGGGCCAAGAAATAGTGCAGGCATCTTCCTATATTTATTCTGCACCAAATAGATTTCGCCTTCGTAAATAGGTGTATTGTATGTTTCAAGCAAATCTAAAACACAAAAATGTGGCAGACATTTGAATACTAATGCTTGCACTGTTGCACACAGGTAAGGGAAAACGTGAGGAAACAAAAACTTCCATGGTTCCAGAGCTAAAAAGGTTTGTTTATAGCATTCTCTTCATTACGGTTTGGATAGTATACAACAAATATGTACTAGAAAAATAATCTTGTAAATATTTGATAAACAATGATAAGTTGTGATGCAAACATAATTACAAATAAGATATACAATATTTATTGAGAGCCGAAACCCAAAGAAATTGGCTATCATGACTAAGAAGAGTATTATCTGAATAAAATTGCAAATTAATAGCTATCTACAAAAGTAGGTTCATATAAAACATTGTTGAGAATGAGTTAGCTAAACTGATATGGTTTGTTTGTCTAACAAAACAGACCATAATATCTCAGGGTTGTGCCTAATAAAAGAGCTATTCTATTTAGGTTTCCGCAAAGGTATTTACAACGAAAAGTTGTGAAGAAACCAAAAGATAGGGAAAAATATTGTAGGCTAAGTTAATAAACTACCCTTAGCATGGTGAGCAAGAGGGAAAACAATACAAGGGCCCAGTGTTTTGTATATCCTATGGTAATAATGTTTATCATCCAACATCCAATATATAGCTGTAAATACAGATGCCAGTACCTTTTTACACATTTTTTTGGGGGAAATCAATCTGATACGAGGATCCTCCTTCTGGCATAAAGATCTGCCGACTGATTTTCGGCAGCTCAACTGATAACCCAAAAGACATTTTACACGATCCCTAAGATCCTTGTTTTCTTCAATTTTCGCTTCAATGGTCACCATTTTTCTTCTGATGAACTTCTGGCATGATCTGTTCTTCTTGAGAGCGTCCAATAACAATAGCGCAGCTTTTGGAAACTCGGATCGATTAGCAGCCTTTGCAATTTGCTTCTGCACAGTGAACTCATCATCAGGCTTGTCCACAAAAAGTTCGCTGTGCTCTTCCTGTGACGCTTCAGGTTTCATGGTCTTCGGCGATGTATTAGAGGTACCTGCATTATTGCGTAAATCAAAATATTTAGGGGCATTCATCAGTTATGTGGTGTAGAGATTTACATTCCAGAGAAAAAAAACATGCCGAATTATGAACTTCTTACTAGCATACCACAGCCTCAAAAGATCAGACACAGAAATGCCCGTGATGAGTATCCTCTGGCATGTACCACTAAATGATTCATTCATGCGATGCGGTTACTAATATACTGGTATCTGTGTTTCCAAACTAGCAAGCATAGAATTCATTACTGCTGTAATCTCATGTACCGGAACACAGGAATCAGGATGACAGCAACCGTCGGGCAGAGCCTTGCAAAGTTTATTAATTATTATAGAAGATTAACTTTGTATGTTAAATCAGTGTGCAGGATATGTAATTCGGAATCTATTTATTTCCTCCACAGCTCTAATGCATGTGAAAAGCAAATAGGTGTCAAGGCATCTATCCATGTTTCTAACGAGCAACGACCATATCGTTCAATTCACTGTTGGTTCGATCAAAATTTACTGTCACACTGATTTGTCGCACTCGCAGTTTCAGACGCCAGTCCTAGCAGCCCAAACGCCCAGTACACAGCAGAGCAGAGGCCACAAGCCAGCGCAAAAGCAGCAGACAAGTCGCAATTCGAAATCAAATCAGAGAGGACGGGCAGGGGATCGAAGGCGAGCTCACCGGACTGGTAATGGGAGAAGCGGCGCTGGATGGCGCGGAGCGTCTCGAGGTCGTCCTCGTCCTCGTCCGTATCGGACGGCGGCCAGGTGCAGATCGGGCGCGGGGCCGAGGGGTCGTCGTGGTCGGGCGGCGGCGAGGCCCTGGTGGTGAGGTGGTGGCGGATGGCGCGGACGAGCGCCAGGTCCTCGTCGTCGTCGTCCGAGGAGGCGGCCACGTGCAGATCGGGCGCCGCGGCGAGCGCGGGGGTGGAGGGCCCCGCGAGGCCGGAGGCGGCGGAGACCTGCGCGACCGCGGCGTCGGGGTCGGCCCCGGAGAGCAGGCAGGAGCGGCGCAGCGCGTCGAGGTCCTCCCGCAGGTCGTCGTCGATGTCCGGGTCCGAGTCGTCGGAGTAGAAGTCCATCGCGGTGGGGGTTTAGGGATCTCTGCGGAGCGCGGACTGCGGCGGGCGCCTAGGGGCCTAGGGCTGCCGTGGCTGTGCGATGCTCCGCTCGCTGAGGCGGCGGCGCTGCGGGGGATTTGAATTGAATCCTCCGCGAGGCAGGGGATGGGGCGAGCCGGACCGGGGAGGGCGGCGCGGCGCAGGAATTTGCGGCGTGGTCGGTTTTTTGCAGGGACCGTTTTCCCAAATTTGGCCTTCGCAGGAAACTCGAATTTACATTTCCTTTTACGGGCGGGATTTGTTCCTTCACGTGCGCGCCTAGATTCGATTTTGTTTCCCTACGTCTACGTGGGAATGGTTCGTTTGAAAAATCACGGTGCGTTTTCAGTAGGGTTTTATATGCTGGTGAACCTTAATCTCCCAAGTATTGCTTGTGCTGTTAGTATTATCAATCAAAGTACATGGGCCATGTGTAGCTCAATTCACTCGAGGCCCGATGTCCATTGATTGATCTCAGCGACACTTCAAAACGGCTTAAGGCCCACTTTACTCGGTGGATCAAACTCGTTTTATCAGCTCCCTCTCCCTTCTTCCTCCGAGAGAGAATTATCTATTTGGTCTAAAAAATTTTAACGCTTCTTTCTTTGGTCTAGAAAAAAAATTTGTTCCATATTCGATGCAGAAAATTTGTTTCATTCCTTTCTTGGCACTTCCGTCCATTTGAAAATCCATTAAAATCGAATAAAAATGCTAAAAATTGAAACTTTGTTGAGTTGTATTCCTTATCAGTAGATCTGTAGAATGGTAAAGATGGGGATCTATGAAAAGATTTTTATGCCCTTGGTTTATTGCATGGCATCTAAAACGAAAGAAATGCCAAAATGGGCTAATTAACTCCAAAAAATATGAAACTTTGTGCAATAGCTTTCATATGATAATTTGGCTCTGTAGTGATTTTTACAGCCCTAGAGCTTAATGTTAAATGATAGATCTACCCTTGTTTTTAGATATAAAATTTTTATTGGAAAATACTTGCTATAAGAAGAGTGCTTCAAATATTACACAAAAATTTGTATGTTCCCTCTATTGTATATGTAGCTCATCGTAAAAGTTTGAACCTCAGCATATAAATCTTAATGGGTGTTTTGAAAATGATAATGATGTTGAAGTAAAGTTAGATAGCAGAGAAATGTTTATTTAATGTGCGTAATAAATTTTATTTAAAAATTTGGAAGCAGGTTGGTTACGTATAGGGACTAGAAAGTATTTTTGGGGATTTTCTTGTTACTCCATTTGACAACGTTATGGCTCCAAATGGACTGGAAGTGCCAAAAAAGAAACGAAACAAAATTTATGGGTCAAGTGGGGAACAAAACTTTTTCCTGGACGAAGAAAGGAAACGCCAAAATTTTTTTTGCCCAAATAGATAATTCTCTCTTCCTATAAATGAATTGACCTAAAGTTGGTGGTATGCTATACACACATTGATGTGGCCCAATGGGGGTATGCTATACATGCAGGAGGGCCAATCTTGGGATAGATCTTCGGCTTCGCACGTGCATGTCGGCAC
Source organism: Paspalum vaginatum (assembly GCA_030272315.1). Taxonomy (NCBI): domain Eukaryota; kingdom Viridiplantae; phylum Streptophyta; class Magnoliopsida; order Poales; family Poaceae; genus Paspalum; species Paspalum vaginatum. The sequence goes on along the minus strand of CM059013.1, from coordinate 45,838,465 downwards.
CCAATGGGGGCCTGTATTGGAAAAGTGATGTGGCCCTTTCTAAGTTTCTTTCCAGTCACGATGAGTCCATCTCTCTCCTTTTTATTTTTTTGACATAGAACCCATCTCAAATTTGAATTCCATTCTCCTTCTTGCTCCTCTCAAATCGTCTGTAAAGTGATTTGTACTTCTAGGCATGTGCCAAACTTAATAACCCATATTTTCTTTTTTTTTTAAAGAACTGGCCCGAGAATGTGCCCAGTTTCATAAAGAACAAGATTGTTTCTTTTCTTGCTTGCGAGATAGAAAATTTAGAGCTTTTTTTAGTGATATATGCAATATGCACCGCTACGGCTTTATGTCTACGCACCCCCCGACACAAGGCAAGCACGCCCCTCTAGTTTGCTCTAACTTCAGCACCGGCTCCTAGATGCATTGATGAAAGTATCCCAGACGTTTTCCTATCGTCGAAGATGCATTGATGAGAAAAACCGACAATTCCAGATGGCCACAGACACCGGTAGTCCTTTTTGAGTCCATACGGACATTTATTCATGTTGTTTAATATAACCAGTAAAAATGCACGTACGTCCTGCACGTGATTAAAAAAATTATTTTTTAGTTTTATGTGGAAAGCACGTACATTTTTTTGTTGCACGACGATGTTTATAGTGTTTTTAGTGCAGCTTGCAAAAGAGCTGCAGTCGCAACAACCGATGTGTTATGCAGCCGAGCAACAGCTTGTATTGAGGGCTATAACAACAATTTAACATGGACTAATTTAAGAAACTAATGTTTAAACTTAAAATTTAGCCTATGATTTTTTTTAGTGAGACAAGTGGAGAGTTGTCGAAAAAATCAACCGCGTCATACGTCAAAAATAATTTATTAGACTAAAAATACTTATATAGAATTAAAGACTCAACAAAAATAAACTTAGTTCAAATACTTCTAGAATAAATAAATCACATCAAACTCAAACTCATGCAAAATTCTCAATTCAATGTGTAAATTTAACCCAATCTCTCACCATTTATGCTCAAAATAAATAAAAAGAAAACTCACTAATCGGCCTTCAAAGCCCATCATACTGGCCACAACCGGCCCAGCCTGTTTCGCTCAGCTTTGTAAGGACCGTCCGATTCAATCGGACGTCTCCCAGTGGCTCAAGCCGGGACTATACTTCGGTTGAACCCTAGCCTTCCCTCACTCTTTCTTCGCTGTCAGCTCCCCTCTCGCTCTCCGCTGCCGCCCTTCCTTCTGCCCCCTCCTCTCGCGGTGTCCGCCTTCATCCCCCCTCCCCGCGGGCCTCCTCCCCATGCTCCGCCAGGCCCGGATCCGCGGCACCAGCCATCGGCCGCCTCCTCCTCCCCCCCGCCCCGACGCATCGGCCGCCTCCTCCCGCCCTGGCGCTGCAGGCCGGCCGCGGTCGGGCCGCCTCCTCCCACCTGGTCGGCTGCCTCCTCTGCCCGCCCCCTCCTCCTCCTCCTCTCCCCCACCGGCACCCCGTCCACCTCCCTCCGCGCACCCCTCTCCTTCCCCACCCCGACCCTCCCTCCTCGTCCTCCTCTCCGTGCAAGGGAAGGGTCGTCGCGGCTCTGCTTGCCGGAGCTTGCCCACGCGGACTTGTGCGCGAGGCTCCGCTCGCTGCCGGCCCTCAAGAAGGATCCTCCCGGCCGGATTCTGCCCGCCGCGCCTCCTCCCCGTCCGAATTCGGGCGGCTGCCTCCTCCCCTCCCCCGATCCGATGGCGCTCAGGTAATCTCTTCTTGTGGATTGGAATGTGTGGTGTTGAGTTATGATTATGCAATTCATTGCATCATTTGGCGATGTGGGACTATAGTTTGCATCTAGCCGACGTGTAGACGTGGGTACGCCTAAGATCTTGGGTGAGAAAAAACGGAGGAAATTCCTCCGCGCCCCGCTGGTTCCACGGCAGGAACGTGCGGTCTGCTGTGTTCTGCCGTGGTAAACCGGCTTTGGGTGGGCCCTCTCCCCTATTTGTGGGGCCACTGTTGGTCTACGGGTCAACGTGGGTATAAGTCTATTAGGTGAAAATTAGTTTTGCTTAAACTCACTCTTTATAGTATTGATTATATATTCTTTACATTTCTTTCATCGGTGCTTGTTAAGGGCTTGTTCGGTTGCAGGAGTATCGGAGGAGATTGAAACAGATTGATAAATCTCTCCATATTCAAATTTGACCCAGAAAAGATTAAATCCCCTCCAATTCACGTGGAACCGAACAAGGCATAAGGTTTTGTTGTAATCCCGTATGGGCATATGCATATATATAGATCATATTATCATACAAATTGACTTTTCAAGAAAAATCCGTTTTTCTCTATTGGCGAAGGATATGTGTTCGAAATATGACGTCCATGTCCACTAGTACACAAATGCAAACCCGTCCACCGCCTGTGAATCATGTGTGTTTTAGTTTGACTCGGTTCTCCCTGCATGTGCAAAGGCACGGAAAAATTTGGAGTTCAATTCAGACTGCTGGAGCTGATGGACTAGATTAGAGGAGCAGCTCGCCCAATACAATTTCCATCTATCATACCCCGTACCTGCTAAAAGAACAGTTCTCACTTTGGTTTCTAGTGAAGATGACGTGCCGTAAACCTCCATCCTACCTAACTGTATAAATCAATCAAAGTCCTCAATCGTATACACAAAAATCATATCGAAGGTCAAATAATCGATCTATCGAAGGATAGATTTCTACGTATGTAATAAGTCCAAAACACCTATAGCAGGAAACGATTCCAATCCGGCTCATTTCTGACCATCCAAAAAGGCCGTAAAAGATCGAATTACTATATGAAGTACAAGCTAGTAATTTTGTATATCTTGTGGCTGAAGAAGTCTGTACTCTAATCAAAAGCAGGCGACGAATGTGTCTCGATCCCGTGCTAATCTCGATTCTCGACCACCAGTGCTCCTCGCTCTGGGCGAGCGGCGAGCCTGCATCATGGAGCCATGCACCTTGCGGCTGGGGCCCTGCCTGCTGTCTGCATTCGGTTGTCTTATATACGCACGTCGTCGATCAAGGAGTGATGAGACGGCCTCCTGCCAGCGCAAGGACGACGGCGACGCCGAGGAGGACGACGAGGCGCGAGGGCGGCCGCGCAGCCGCCGTAGCAGCGCCGAACTGCTGCTGGTCGCCGCCGGTGTACGCCATGGTGCCGTTCACGAGCGGCGGGTCCCCCTGTGCCCCCGACTTCACACTGCATGCAGCCACAAATCCAATCGCAGAAGATCAGGAAAGGTTATTGATAATTTCCTCAGCTTATTTATATAAACAGACGACGACGGCCGACGGGCCAATGCAAGCTGCCGGGCAGCCTCGTCATCCATCGTCGTCTCGTAGCAGCTCACGACAGCAACCGCGCGACGCAGACACTAATATTAATCGCCCGTATGTGCGTGCGTGTCTCTGGTGGCGTAGCGGCGGGCGACTCTGTCGGCCGGCGTCAGCCACCGTGTTTCTCATTGGCTCAGCGCAGCCGCAGCATCCATCTCATTCTCGTCGGTGAGAGACGGCGGGCCAATAATCGCTAGAGATCAGAGCCACAAAGCTATCCAAAAGCTTGTTTCCTTTTGCCTTCAATTCGTTCTTGGTTGGCAGTCGCTTTCGTGTGGTTTTGACAATGCGAGATGCGGCATGGCTCTTAGCTGGGCTACACCACCAACGGAATGGAACCAGACGCCGACACGCGAGGATCGGAGGAGGAGGCGTATACCTGGCGGTGCTGGGGCAGAAGGTGACGGCGTAGGCGGTGTCGGCGCCGGCGCAGGTGAAGGTGGAGGTGGCGTCGTCGTAGGCGTAGCTGTAGGACCTGGGGCAGGCGTTCTTGAAGAACTCCGAGTAGGCGGAGGGCCTGCACGTGCTGGGGCTCCCGTACGGCGCCGTCGCAGCAGTACTCCGCGGACCCGAACGCCTCGCACGCGCTCTTGCACGCCACGGCGCCCTCCGCCGACGACGCCACGCGCAGGTCGGCCGGGCACGCGGCGTTGAGGTCGGCGAGGCAGCCCGTGGGCGCGCAGTTGCCGCCGGCGCCCGCGCCCTGCGGCGCCACCAGCACTGGCAGGTTGTACCCGTCCACGAGGCTGACGTCGTAGAAGTCGAGGCCGCCGCTGCCGTCCAGCGTGAACTCGGCCAGCGTGGCCGGCGGCGCCGCGTTGCCGCCCGCGCAGTCGGCGCGCCCGGACCCGCAGTCGCCCGTCGCGCACGCGAACCTGCCGGTGGCAGCGTCGGTGGCGCAGAGCGTGCGGCCCCACAGCCGCCCCGACCACCCCGCCGGCGCCGGCAGGGTCCGCGACTGCCCCGGGGCGAGCTCGAACCCCGTGCTGCCCAGCTCCGGCGACCCCGCGCCCGACAGGATCCCCGGCCACACCGTGTACCCGCAGTTGTTGGCGATGGTGAACGACTTGCTGCACCACACACCTGCAGGCGGTTGTGATTGCAATCGCACGCATAGCACGACATTAATTAGCTCTCTGCTCTCCGCTGCATCCACCTGCATGATGAATTGATATTCGATAATAATACAGTAAGATACTTACCTCTAACCGAGACGGCGAGGGCAACGACCAGGAGCAGAGCAAGAGGTCGGCATGGCGCCGCCGCCGCCGCCGCCGCCATTGTGACGAGAGCTCGACTTCGGTAGCTGGCTAGGGCGCACGCAGGTTGCCAGCGCCACTGGGCAAGTACGTATTTATAAGGCGCGTACGTGTGCGGTGCTGCGTGCGATCCAAATTTTCCGAGGCAAAAGCAAGCCAACCACCGTACGTAGGCTCGAGATATGGTTGTTTATTCTGTGTTTCCATTTTGACTCATGCGTGTTAATTTCCAAAAGCTAGCTTACCTTACCTTCTTCCAGCCTGTTTCTTGAGTTGATCGAGCCCTGTTGCTTCACATCACGCAACAGCGATAGGCGGCAACTGTTGCCCGGCCTGCTGCCCGATCTATAGCCAGTGCAGGTAGAGTAGAGGTGATCTAGTCTCGACTCCTATTAAAGATTTGTCAATCTTCCCTTTCAGATATGGAATATGTTATTATTTTCAGTACGTACATCAATCGGAGATCTGACACATCAGGATTAGGTGGGGGTGTTCATCAGATGGTATATTATAATTCGGGGGCCGGTTTGGTATGTGATCCAACGACAAAATGATGCATGGTTATGATGTAATAACAATGCAAGGTTATTACACACATATAGGAGTATGTATACACTATATATATAAATACTCTACATAGAATATCGGCCGGAGTAGATATCGGAGGTTCATCCGTGGTAGGAAAACATGCTCCACTAAATCAGATGATATGAGAGATACCTTTGGTAGTGGTACTTGACACGATATTTTGGGGGTGATAATGAGTTGGATGCACCAACGTTTGACCACTAATAAATACGCGATGTTCTGACATTTTTCCGAGAGTGGGAGACAAAAGAAAGATCAGCCATCTTTCTTGACCTGACGATAATTCTAGTGGTCCATGCATGTCATCTTTCTTTGTCGGATTATAGGTTAATCCAAAAATGCAACAAATCGCCAAGATCAACGGAAATGAAATAGCACTCCCTATTTGGCGTCCACAAAAACATTTTTCTTGCTACTGTACTGTTTTTTCGGTCCTTTTTTATTGGAACTTCGAAAATAATCAACCAAAATGGAGGCAGGATAGTTAGTACTGTTTCTTAAATTGTTGCTAATTACTACTCTCTCTGTACCCAGAATTCTTGTCTTGTCCAAAGATACACGTCCTTTTAAACAAGAACTGTGGGACGGAGGAAGTAATATGATCCGAATCCTCATGTCCATCATCTTTTATTATGCACACTTGGATCATCAGTGAGCTCTGATCAATATCTGGGTGCACGCACGGTCATCGTCCGCGACTTATGTATCCTCGCAACTGAAAAGGCCGACGCATTACTTTGATTGTTTGGACCTAGTTTTTGACATGGATAGAAGTCATAGAACAAAAGCGAACCTTGATTTGGAGGCGGTTTTAAATTAAGCTCCGTTTTCCTTTGCTAACAAAGTGCCATGCTGCTGATGCGTGGGCATCATATCTGAAGATCATCGGAACGTAGAAATTAGCGGGAGATAGCAGACCAGGACCAAAACGCAACAGCCATCTTTGTCGTTCAGTAGGTGCCGTTTCAAATCATATATGTAGTCCCTCTGACAGCAGCCGTAGAAACAAATCACAGTCCCTATATAGTCCCTCTGACAGCAGCGATTTGAGATTTTTTTTGGGTGGGATGTGGCTGCTAGTTGCACAGTAAAAAGCAGGCACATATGAGATTTTAAAAGTGTTTGGAATTAATCGTAGCCACGGTGAAAAAAAGCCGAAGCAGCAGAGCTGCAGCTGCTGAAATAAGTAGAACCGATCACCCTGACAGAGGATTATATATATATGATCCGACCATGGATGGTGCACCTTCTTCCTCGAGCAAAATCCCCCGTCGTCTTCTTCAACACCGACGACGACCACAGTTTCCTCCACTACTAGAACCCATATATGGTCACCCCCCCACCCATCCCGCTGCCCATCTTTGCTATCTATTGCTGCAAAGATGCACGAAGCACGATCCACCACCCATCTTGTAGGCAGGGTGGAAGCTGCAAACGTGCAATACCATATATGGAGGAAAAAAATCAAGCACCCGAGAAATGTGAACCACTCTAATATGTTTTATCTAGTTTTACAAAAAGAGAATCATGAATATAAAATAAAATAGTATAAACAATAAAAAAAACCATGAAAATAAAGAAGAAACTATTTAAGTTTCAGTTTTATTTGGTTATGACTCGGTTTTACCGTTAAATATCACTTATAATATTTGAAAAAAATAAATAGCTAACCGCCCGTGTCAACAGTCAACACATCCACATATGTATTATTAAAAACTTAAACAAATAGTACTTGATACAAGGTGTATAATCAGATTTCCTTGTAGTATTTCATCGTTTCATGACGAGGTAGAGTATGTGTTTGAACAATATTTTATTTGGCGCTGACGTAAGACACGCAAAATTAGCTAGCTGCCGACCAGTGCGGTAAAAACTCACGCGCGTGCGCATTGCCAGCTCGATCACCCACCAACGGGAACGTGACGTACGGTTGGATTGGCTGTCCAAAGCTGGCCATTCGCCGGAGATGCGAAATTAGTCCATGCATCCTACGTGGCGACGTGTTTCTTCCAGACGTGCTCCGACAAGGACAAGCAGTGGTTCGCGGTCGACGACACAGATTATCGAGCTTACTTAGATTCCAGGTGATTGGCTAGCTAATTAGCTGTGCGAAAGCGTGCGTGCCGTGCCGCGTAAATGTCAAGCACATGTATCGATCACGTGCAGTCCATCGTAGCAGCATACTCTCTGCCACAGTGGTGGCAGGGCTATGCATGCGTCGCTCTTTGACGACCGGTCTACGACTACGAGCCGCCCGTCGATCGGCCATTCTTGGCTTTTGTTTGGTTCTTTAAGCCTAATCCAAAACTGATTAAAGTATCAAACACTATAGATTAAAGTAGACTAAACTACTCATTTTAGTCCACCTTAGTCTATAGTGTTTGATAGTTTACTATTCCATCCGTCTCATTTTATAGATCGTTTGACATTTTTTACACAAGTTTGACCGGTACGTCTTATTTAAAAGAAATTATAATTATTTCTTATTTTTATTGTGATTTAGTTTAGCATATACTATACTATAATTATGAATTGAATTATTCTACTTTTTTCGCAAATATTTTGAATAGTTGGTACAAAAAAGTCAAATAACCTATAAATGGGGCGGAGGGAGTAGTAAGTTCATCAAAATTAGTACGGAATTGATGAATAAAATAAGTTTTTCCAATGCATAATTTTATTTTACGGTTTTATAGTCTAACTAGGTAGCCGATAGTATATGATTGGGCATAACTAGATTAAATAAAACCATCTAGCTTTCAATTCAGTTTTAATGCGTTTAATATTCTTGGAAACAGAATGCACCTAGTTTTATCCACTGTAAATTCTATTTCACCTCTCTCCTTCTCACGAATGCATTGTCATGGCATCATATTTTGCTGTTGTGACACATCATTTAACGAGAATGAAAAACTCCCACCGCATACAATGTCAACACTATAGTCGTATTGCATTTTCATGCCACAAACATCTATTTTTAAGTTTAGTACCAAAAGTCACCAGAGCCCCTAACACCCTGTTTAGATGTACAAATGTGAGCCTAAAACGTGGAACTGTGATCTGGTCTCGATTACGTTGTTTGTTTGATATTGGACTATAATTAATACGGATGCAAGTTCCGCATAAACCGACAAATAGTCTATTTTTTCGTTGGTTTTGTAGGTATAAAAAAATGATCTGTTTGCGGGTTAACAGGTTAACCGCCTTGCATCCCTGTAATTAGAAGTTGTTTCTCTCAATCCGGAGCCTAACACTTTCACATTATTGAGTAGAGTTGGGTTCTAGGTGGCAATTCCTTCGTATCCGAACCACGTATTTGGATACGAAGCGGAATGTGCAGCTGAGGACGGATGGTTAGGCTGGCATGCGAGGCAGATGACACGCGGGAAGCCAGTGGTTCCACCGCTAGGTGGGCTGCAACAACGCGGATGGATCCAAGGCCAACTCTTGTTATGGCCCATAAGAATGGACTGGCCTGATAAATGGGCTAAGCTATTGGGGGCCTAAACTGGACTACTTGTAAATAATAGGACAAGAGTAAAATCTATCTCCGGTCCCTAAACTTGTCTGAGTGTGTCAACCCGGTCCCTAAAGTTTCAAAGTGATCATCCCGGTCTCTAAACGTGTTTTGGCGTGTCAACCCAGTCCCTAAAGTCTCAAAGTGACCATCTTACTCCCTAAACTTGTCTTGGTGTGTCATCCCGGTCCCTAAACTTACCTTGGTGTCTCATTCTGGTCTCTAAACTTGTCTTAGTTTGGCAACCCGATCCTGGTACAAATGGTCACTTTGAGTCTTTAGAGACCGGGTTAACACACCAAAACAAGTTTAGGGATCGGAATAGTCACTTTGAGACTTTAGAGACCCGGTTGACACACCAAGACAAGTTTAGGGACCGAGATGGTCACTTTGAGATTTTAGGGACCGAATTGACACACCAATACAAGTTTAGAGACCGGAGATGGATTTTACTCATACGACAATACGTACTGGGCAACTAACGGTACGTGCCTAGAAAGAATTTTAGGCTTGTGGGCTTCGAAAAGAAATAATGTAACAAAAGTTTCTTCACAACGTATATGGTATTAGACTCTCTCCCCAACGGGTGCCTCAAAATGAGGATTCCAGCATTGTTCTGACACGGTTTCGACACTGTTCTGCACTGTAAATAAAATGAAATTTGAATTTGATGAGGATAAAAGATGGGGAACAGTTGGAGATAGCCTTATGTTCCTGCTGTCATGCCAGTCCTCGGTCCTCTACCTAAGATTTTTTGCTTGACATGACACCATGCGCCAAAAACGTGGCACAGATTTGGATTTCGTTGCCGAAATTAGTTTGTCGACCACTGAATTTTTGTTAAAAAACTATGTAAGCAAATTATTACTAGCACATGTTTGCACCGGAGCAAATCTGTCATGGCTATACATTTACTGGATAGAAAGATATATACAAAACAAACAATTGAAAAAAAACGATCTTACTCCGGATCCGGAATCCTGTTTGGCGTCGCAGAGTTTGCGCCTCTCGTCGTCGTGGTCCACAGGCTGGCCACCACCGGCGGCGCCATCAGATGCTGGAACGGGTTCACCGGAGGAGCGATGCCCGTCTCGCCCTCCAGCATCTTCACCACCGTGCCCATGGGCGGCCTCGTCTCCGGCGGCTGCTGCACGCACCAGAACGCCACCTTGCACATCCTCTCAAGCACCTCCTGGTCCTGGTCGCCGCCGACTGTACCCACGGTTTCCTCACCGCTGGGCCCGGGCACGGCGACGAGCTCCGCAAGCCTGCCGGCCTCGTACTTGGCCCACGCGAGCTTCGGGAACCACTGCTGGCTCTCCGGCGCCGCGTCGACGAAGTTCCTCCGCCGGCCGACGATCTCGAAGAGCAGCATGCCGAGGCTGTACACGTCGCACTTCTCGGTGACGCCCGACAGCATCCACATCTCCGGCGCGGCGAACCCGGGCGTGCCGCGGCCGCAGGACAGCGACACGTGCGTGTCGGCGCGGTTCACCAGGCGCGCCAGCCCGAAGTCGGCGACCTTGGGCGTGAGCGCGGCGTCGAGGAGCACGTTCGCGGGCTTGATGTCGTAGTGCACGATCTTCTGCTGGCACTCCTCGTGGAGGTACCGCACCCCGCGCGCGACGCCGACGGCGACGTCGCGCAGCGCCGGGAGCCCCGCGGCGCGGCCGTCGCGGCCGAGGAGGTAGGCGTCGAGCGCGCCTCGCTCCATGTACTCGTACACGAGCGCGCGCACGGCGTCGTCGAAGCAGAAGCCGTAGAGGCGGACGAGGTTGATGTGGTGCGTGCGCCCGATGGTGCCCACCTCCGCCATGAACTGCTCCTGCTCGGACCTCGCGCTCAGGCTGCCGTGGAACACCTTGACGGCCACGGCGAGGCCGTTGGGGAGCGCGCCCTTGTACACCGTGCCGAAGCCGCCGGCGCCGAGCTGGGTGGAGTAGTCGCGGGTGAAGCCGGCCAGCTGCAGCGGCGTGAACCGGAAGGGCTTCTCGTGCCTGATCTCCGAGAGGAATCGCTCGATGGTCGCGTTCCTGATCTGCCGGTCCGACACCACCGCGTAGTGCTGCGACGGCGACGTGCTCCGCATCACGCCGCCGAGGCAGGCTCCCGGGCGAGTGCACACGCAGAAAAATACCACGGCCAAGAACGCGACGATGGCGACGAACACGACCGCGCCGACCCCTGGACGGAGGTCGAGATCGGTTAGCAAGGCGAGATCGATCGATACCTCATTGCATACAGATTTGCAGGACAGCTGGTCACGTACGCACCAATGGAGGCTTTTTCGATCGCCATCTTCGCCCAGACCTGCTCAATTAGGCTTGGCTTCACTAAACGAGCGCTCCGGCGAAGGCCGGAACACCGCAATGGAGATTTATTAGTACTCCGTTGGCACTAGAAGGATGCAGCAGGGCACTGACAGTGGATTTAATTTGGAGCTAATTAATGCCAGAGATGCTAATACTACCCGCGTCGCCCATGGAATGGAATGATGTCCGTCCATGTTGACCATGGACACGGAGCAGCGTGCGAGACTTTTCTTCCTGTGAACGCGCATAGAGCTTGTTATCGCTTCGTCCTTAAACATGCAGAGTCAACCAAGTTTTATTAAAACCTTCTTGTTACCAAACATTCGCCGCATTTGACTTTTATTTAAATACAACTTCTGTCGTTCGTCTTATTCAAATCTATTTTACGAATATACAAAATTATAATTTATAATTATAAAGCACGCTTTGAATTTGCACAGTTTAAATTTCAACATTTGACTTGACATAATTTAGAATTTACCATTTCATGTGGTTGTATAGGCTTTTTTTTTTTGCAATTTTTGATTGAGTGTGTTAATTTTACTTAAAAGTAAATAAAAAATGATTGAGAAAAGATTTGAAGCTGAATAGGAGATCATCCCATGTTGTGCTTCCTAAGGCCTGTTAGAATTAAAGCCGAAAATGAATGTATTTGGGGCTTGTAAACTAGATCACCTCCACTAATATACATCAATGTGGGTGCTTAACCCCTCCGGTTTCGAAGCTACACACACAATAGCAGTATATAGAAAGTAAACTTTGTAAGCGCACTATGTTGTTGATGGCTATACATTATTGAATGAAAAACAAGTTAATTAATATTAGACGAATGAAGCGTGTCATATCCCAGATCGATCATGTGTCTATGCTGATGATCAGCGGCTCGCTTGCAGAATCTGAGCGTGACGCCTCATGGTCATGCGATGGGTACATCCAGCCGAAGGGATACACCGGAGGAGGGATTTCCAAATGCCCTTCCAGCATATTCACCGCCATGCTCATCGTCGGCCTCGCCTCCGGCTGCTCCTGCACGCACAGGAAGGCCACCTTGCACATCCTCTCCGCCGCCTCCCTCCACCGCTCCTCGTCCGCCGCGGCCACGGGGTGATGGTGGCACTCCTTCACGAGGTCCAACAGCCTGCCGTCCTCGTGCATGGTCCACGCCAGCAGCGGCAGCCACCTGTGGCTCTCCTCCGGCGCGCCGTTGTCCATGTTCCTCCTCCGGCCGATGAGCTCGAACAGGAGCATGCCGAAGCTGTAGACGTCGCACATCTCGGTGACGGGCGCCGTCCCCACGTGGATCAGCTCCGGCGCCATGTACCCGAAGGTGCCGCGCGCGGCGTGCACGGACGCCGCGTCCGCCCGGCTGAGCAGCTGCGCGATGCCGAAGTCGGTGAGCTTCGGGGTCAGCGCGTCGTCGAGGAGCACGTTGCCGGCCTTGACGTCGTAGTGGATGATCTTCCTCTGGCACTCCTCGTGGAGGTACCGCAGGCCCCTCGCGACGCCGGCGGCGATGGCGAGCAGCGCCGAGGGGCCCACGGCGTGCCTCCGGTCGAAGAGGTACTTGTCGAGCGAGCGCTTCGCCATGAACTCGTACACCAGCGCGCGCATGCCGCCGTCGAAGCAGTAGCCGATGAGCCTGACGAGGTTGGCGTGGTTGGTCCTCCAGAGCGTGCCCAGCTCCGACATGAACTGCTGCTCCGTGACCTCGTCGCCCTTGCCCTCGTCCAGCACCTTGACGGCGACGTCGAGGCCGTTGGGGAGCATGCCCTTGTACACGGCGCCGAAGCCCCCGGCGCCGAGCTCTGCCGACCTGCGCTGCGTGTACCCCTCCAGCTGCAGCGAGGTGAACCGGATGGGCTTCTCGCGTGCGATCTCCTCGAGGAAGTTCTCGATGGTTGTGTTCCGGATGGTGGAGTCCGGCAAGAGGGGCGCCGCCGCCAGCTCCGCCGCCATGCCGTGGCCGGTGTTCTTGACGTTGATGGACGGGAGGCCTTTCTCCTTGATGCATTTGTACACAAGGTAGACCATCACAAAGGTTGCTCCGACACTTAGCACCGAAAGAGCTGCACCATCGACCGATCGCACGAGTAAAGATGATGCTACGACAACAAGAAGAAATGATGCCAAACAAAAATAATAAAACTAAGAACTAAATACTACAGTAAGAAAAAAAGATGGAATTGTTGTAAGAAGCCACATACCGGCGTTATAGTTGACAGCGGAATTCACGGCTTCGTTGAAAGCAGTGAATTGTTGATCAAAGTCTCTGTTAGACGGTTTATCAAGATCATATGGGTTGAAATTATTGGGAAATGGGAATGACCTTGAGGACATGTTTGATGAGGAGAAGGATAACCAACTAACCGTCTAACCAAGGGGCACAGAGGCCTTGTCGATCGGCCAATCTACCGCGGGCACCTGTGTATATATATATATATGCTTTTCTACAAAGCATGAGGTTTTGCGTCTCCTGTTACACTAGTCAAAGTTGGATAAATATCCGTACTTTTCGAATCCGGACATTTAGTATTCGATTAGTATCCGTATCTGAGTACTCCAAGTTGAATAAATATGATGTCGATAACCATTCAAATCTTATCCAAAACATTTGATCAATATCCGTATCCGAAGAAAAAATATAAAAACAAATACGATATCAGCAATATCCATCCGTATCCGATCCGATTATACCCCTGCCGTTACACTAGTCACGGAGAGGCCTGAACGAAGTTTCTTGCACCATTTTCTATTTTCTACGCCTGTTACAATCGATGTGATGTATCGGCATCTACCCTCCTTCGGCGGTCCTTCCTTCTCCCGGGACGTGACGTGGGTCATACACAAAAACAAACGCACGCGTACGGGACTAACCAGACATGGAAGTCATGTACGCTTAACTCTAACTATTATAAATTATCATCTCTAGTAAAAATATATGTGTGGTCCCGCAAATAAAAATTATTATTTTTTCAAGTTATATGAACATATAATTCAGTGTGGAAATTTTGTTTATTTAAGCTATCTACCCTATAAAAAAACGACTTTAAAATAAAATACTTTTACCGGTGCGTTTTCTGCCCACATATATCTATCTTTACCGTTGGCCTTTTATGTTAAAGTGTCCCCACGATATCCGTAGAACGGTTACTTGATAGAAAAGGTTGCAACTAATCCGGACCGTGTTCTTTAATCCCACAATCAAATCAAACGGCGTTTCTTCTAATACTTTTTCTACAGAGAAATCTCGTACCCGTTATTAATTCCCAAATAGAGATACATCGTCAATTCAAATACGCAAGCAATGCAGAATGGGCCAACAATTCTGCTGCATTGGATCCATAATGGCCCAATGGTGATATCACGAACATGGTACGAGCTAATATTTAATTGATCTGGGTCTACAATGGCCCAGAGCAATTCAACGCATATACGGCATCAAACCAAAATATTTAATACCAAATCGTCCTAATGATGCGCCTGCTTAAAACCTCCTGTGATGCACATCAAAGCACACACTTGGTAAAAAAGGGAAATCAGGATCGATGGATTGCAGACCAGAGAAAAGATAATAAAACGAAAAAAAGAAAAAAAGAAAAAGATCCAAGCGCTTCCAGCCCTGCACAAGACTTCCTGCATGGATGGATCCTATCGCTAAACAAATGATCCTATGCGCACGCTAAACAAACCAGAAGAGCCTGTCGTCCGCACACGCCAGAGGGCTTTGCGCCGCAGCACGAATGCCCGAAGGCCCCCGCAGCGCAGCGCAGCGCAGTTGGTTAGGGTTACTTGCGGAATTTATACAGAGCTACTATGACGAATCCTGGCGTCCGATCTCATCATCCAACGGTCTGAGACGCACAGAGCGCTTGCAGGCCGATTTTCATCCATTCCATGCCATGCTGGATGTCCATGCACGCTGTAAAACAATCCATTCACCATGTCTAGCCCTTACGTTACACATGATGCCAGCCCACCACGACATGCAAGCAATGCTCGAAAGCTACTTGTGTACATACTCTGTGCACACATATGCACAGATCGGAAAAAACACGCAAGTTGGAGCAGCCAGCCACCGTGCAGACAATCTTTCGCCCAACGTGTCGAAGCATGCATAATGCATGCACAGACCCATCACATTGCCACCTTGTTCCTACTCACCAAGACTCCGAGAGTCACGTGTTATGTGCACATACAACAAAATCACTGTTCGATTTTGCTGGCCGGTTTTATTGGATCGCGCCCACGTAACCTAATCGTATGCATATACTACAAAACTGGCGTATTCACTTACCTTACTCCACTACAAACAAAAATGCGCAAATAATGTCGGGAATGCTACACCCATACGGCAAAGACAATTAATCCACCGTATCATCAATCTGTAAAAATCATGCCCTCAAAGTATGAGGAATACACAACTGTTGGTTGGACCCAAAAAAAAAAACATTTACAAAAATCATTATAAGCCGGTGTTCATACAGCAACCTTGTACCGCGGAGCTAGTCTGCCTCTCATACATGAACACCACGGGCATTGGGGAGAATCTTTTGGCATGTATGTCCTTCATGTAGTCAGTACCATAGCTCAGTACTTTTTCTACGAGCTAGCGATGCGAGCAAGAAAGCCGATCATTGCTCATAGCGTAGCACAATACTTTACCTGATTGGGAAAGGGATGCAGCTACCACCCGTTATGTATGCAGCTACCAACTGTGGGGATGGCAGTTACCATACCTTATTATATATATATGTGCAAATTCTTTTCTACATGCGCATGTAGCTACACTCACCTTTAATAAACCAATAAGGGTATGTTTGCATACTTATTTATCAATTTGAGTATATTCACATACTTATTTTAAGATACCTCAAAGGTCACCAAATGAAAAAATTACAAAACAGCTCTGATTTTAATTTATTATAATAATACCTTTATATTATTACATATAATAAGGTATGTCCACGTATCTCAAGTATACTCTCATACCTCACGTATATACCACCACAGATGGTTCAGTATGATCACATACTCCATGTACATACCTTTCGTTCGATCAGATACCTTCAAAATCTTGAGATACAGAGGTGAATGTAGCTATATTCACCATGCACACAGTAGAAATGAATTTTCATATATATATGTGTGTGCGCGCGCGCGGGGATTGCTAAACCTAGTCTTATACTATCCATCCACGGATACAAGGACATAGATTTTGATTGACAATCTAAGACAAGTAAGAAAATACACAGCCTCCATTGGAGATTGGGACTAGTCTTACGTTTACTAATTGATAGCTTCAAGTGATGCACTATTTACAAGATATAAAAAGGGCAGCCCGGTGCATGAGCACTATTTACGATATATGTTCGAAGAAAAAATAAATTCTAAAAATCCTCACAAAACTATAAACATTTAACCATCCATCCATTTAATAGCCTCCAGAAAAAAAAAGCGGTGAATGAACACCATACCATTATAAAAATGATTTAATAAAAATACTAGCCCTTAAAGTTACACATAATTACTCACTAGGTCATTACGAAATCCCTAATCAAGATTAGGAACAATATTTTTCTTCTTATGATTACATCGTTAGGCACCGGTGGTGGAACAAGAAACAACCGAGTAGGTTCCTAATTAAGTTGCATTGACAACGAATGCACTAATGACTATCGTCGACAAACCGTTCATATTGCTTTCCCCCCCTTTCTTCTCCGTTTTCATCGTGATCCCCGTACTGCGTTATGAACCAGTAACAGTTGGCGGTTCTGAATGGCTCTGTTTGGGATGGATTAAAGTCATCCAGCTTCCCGTTTGGAAACAGGGCCTAATCTAATGACCTCTCGCTAATTAGCACTCTTAGACCGTTCAAACCCGTGCCGCACATACGGAGTTTGAAATATAGATAATTAGATGAACGTTTTGGTAAGAATAGCTGCACCGTGTCTCTGCTAGAATCTAGAAAAATTGGGTGGGGTCCGTTACATGAGAATATGAGATGCATGCAAGTGCATTTGTTGTCAAAATGCACCGCGTCCAAACAGTAACAGGGCCACAAAAGTCAACTAAGCGATGAATTAGTGTCTCCGGGAGCGCATAAATGTATGAAGATTTCCATGAAGCTGACTTGCTCATGAATCGATTCCAGGCAGAGGGAAAATATCGCTGATGACGTACGTACTCTTGGTGAAAGTGAAAGGTACTGCTAGCTTCAACGATGCCCTAAGCCCACAGCTCCGATCCACAAACAGCCCTATCAGCAGGCACGTGGACCAACGGCCAACGGCATCGTCTGCTGCTTCTCGCCAACGCCAAGTCCAAGTCGCCGTTCAGCAATACGTACAGTAATTTCCCTACTACTGGTATCATCCCAGAGGATCAGTCACCCCAATTACAGTTCATCGTATCGAACCACTGCTCATCTCTCTTCTTGTTCGACAATTGATCCTCGCCTAGAGGCTATGTACAGAGAGGTGACACAACTTGTTGGCATCGATGAAGCAATGGGTGAGCTCATATCCAGGCTCTCGCATATCCATTGCTCTCCGTCCAGAGAGGGATGAGGTGGCCGATGACATGTCGTGCTATTACTGATTGGAGATTTTTTTTTGAAGTCACCACGTTAATTCTCAACAGACAAGTATGCTAGAAAAAAATAAATATCAGAAATTCTCAAAAAAAAACATTTGGTGTTTATCGTGTAGATCTAATAATAGTAATCATTAGATATATTATATTTCTAAAAAACTACCCACCAAAGTAACCGTCTAAATTTGCATTTAAATTACTCATCATACCATTATGAAAGATAAACTAAAATAACTCTCTATATTTGCATATAAATTACCCATCATGCCATTATAAAAGATGAATTAAAATAACACATATATTTGCATATAAATTACCCACCGTGACATTATGAAACATGTATTGAAAATAATCACCTTTAGTATTGCTAAGATAAAATAAAATATCATCGAAATTCTAAAATAGAAACATTTGTTGTTATAAAAAACTAAATAACAAAAATAGACACACACACATATATATGTTTGTAAATTATTAATTGTACCTTCTAAACTCTAATCTATGCGAGAGTAACCTGTTTTGTAAATAATTTTTTGTGGGCTGACGATAGCATCTGTAACCTGTTTGTTTCATCATCTATATAATAGTTCGGGTTGTAGGTTCTATAATCTCTAACCTAAACAGACAGACAGCCCTTTGAGCACAGGTTCTGCAATCCAACAATCCAAGCTCCCATCAGATTTTTAATCCACTCTGCCAAGTCAACCCACAACAACAAATTAACAGGCTTATCCAAAATTCACAGAGGGTCTTCTAATTTTCAGCTTCTGTAACCTCATCACCTTCCACATTAACTAGCTTTCGACGATCCATGACCTACGTGCAGCCTGCTTTTAGAACACCTAGCTGAAATAATGCATCTAGTATGTATATCTAGGATTCTAGGGTGGCATATGCAGGAAGAAGGTATACAAAAACAAAGGATTATTAAATAATTAGTGCTAAGATTTCTTAAACATGCATAGCGGATAGAAGATGACACAGTAGAAATGGATGGATCCTTGAATGCAGGGGCGGGGGAAATGGACCTCTCTCCGTAGCTAGCTTTTATTTATGGTCCAGCCATGCATGGTGGTCCATGAACATGAAGAAATGCAAAGGTAGAGTGGAGTGGCTCGCTTCATTTCAGAAAGTTAGAGTGACTACTTGCATCTCCTCTGGCTTTGAGGCAGAGATGCAAGTAGAGGCTGAGCTGAGAGCTGCAATCCAACGACCCTACACTGTCGCAAATGAAAAGTCACCTTGATGGGGGTGAACTGGAGGAAGCACTATGACTATGAGCCATGTCAATGGGTTTAAGGTTAGTTCCAACAATCAATGTCATGGTTTGTATAGCACATGCTGATATATATATCACTGGACTAACAAAAGTTTTCTGACCCGGCCCATTGCGGTGGTACATGTTACTATATATATTGAACTACTGATTCATATGTACACATGTACTCTATCATGTTCTCATTCTCATTAGTTCAGATTGCTTTCTTTTTTTCTGCTTCTTGGTTGGTTTAGTGCTCTGTTCACATCTTCCTTTCTCAGTTTGCATGTGTGACTGATATGATTAAAGTTTTTTTAATTTCTAGCTGGTTTAGTAATCTAATATATTGCCTCTAGAGAGCATTGCTCAATGTTGTTTTCGTGCAACTCAGTTGAAAGAAGTAGGAGCTAGATCTGTGAGCGTGAGATGGAAGTGAACATGGGAGCTGTCTCCCTGTTTGTTTCATCAGGCATCAGCTATATAGTGGGGCTTGTAGCTTCTATATATAATATCTAACCTAATGAAGCACAGCCAACCCTTTGAGCACAGGTTCTGCAATAATCCTACAGTCCAAGCGCCATCAGCTATATAGTACGAAGGATTAATAATTAATTAGTGGTAAGATTTCTTAAACAATGCATGGTGGGTAGAAGATGACAGCAGGTAGAACCGTAGAAATGGATGGATCCTGCTTGCATTGCAGCAGGGGCGGGGGAAATGGAATGGACCTCCTTAGTCTTTAATTTGTTCTCATGTACAATCAAAGGAAACACGCTACACATGCATGCCCTCTCTCTCTCTCTCTCTACGTACACGCGCGCGGTGCATCCCTGGAACAGCATAATAACCAAGCAGATGGAAAATCATGCGACGCTGAAGGAGCTTGCGGCCTTCTCGACGCCCTTCCTGGCGCCCTTGAACCACCTCTTGTCTCCGGCCTGCGCCTTGCAGATGTAGAGCTTGCCGTCGGAGACGGTGGCGGTGATGAGCTGGTGCTTGCCGCCCTCGTCGCCGTCCGCCGTCCTGGTCAGCACGGACACGCTGTAGTACTGCTTGCCGTCGATCACCGGCGTGGAGCTCTCCAGGATGTTGGCCGTGGCCACGGCGTCCGTCTCGAACCCGCCCTGCACGCACGTACGACGTCGAGGATACGACACACGACGAGCATCATCGTCTACTCTATATGTATATGCAACGCATCGCAGAACAGAAACAGAGCAGATGCATCGATCTCCGGCGCCGACTAACCTCTGAGTCGGTCTTGCCGCTGTAGGCCTGCTTGCCGAGCAGGTAGTCGACCTGGGAGAGGAACTCCTCGGGTGAGCCGTACTCGGTGATGGTCTTCTTGGAGGTTGGCTGGATCATGACGGAGACGTTGCTGTTGGCGTCGAAGTTGTCCTCGTAGCGGAGCACCTGCCCCGGAAACTCGCGCTCCTTGCTGGGGTTCCACTTGGACGGGATCAGCAGCTTGAACCCCTCGCCGCTGTACGAGATGTACTCCGTGTTCGTCTTGGCCTTGCCGAACACGTTGGCTGCACTCACACGTCCAGTCCAGTCGTCAGAGCTCTCGCTCGCCGTACTGCTAATGCGGCTGTTCTGCTACGTACTACTGGTCTACTGCTAATAGGGCCAGCTGTTACGACGACGTAACGTACCTGCTTCTCCGTAGGCGGCGGCGGCCGGGTTCACCTTGGCGCCGACGGCGGCGGCGCCGGCGAGGAGCGCGAGCGCGGCGCGCCGGGACACGTCGCCGCCGTCCTGCTTCTGCGCCCTGCAGACGAACAGCTGGCCGCGCGTCGCGGCGGCCGGTGCGACGGCGCGCGGCGACGCGCCGAGGCGGGCCAGGAAGCAGGAGGTGGACGCCATGGCTGGCTGCTGCGGAGCTGTGGGTGGACGGACGCCGAGCTGGTCGCTGCCGCTTGCTTTAGCTAGCTAGCCTAGAGAGTGCGCGCGCGCGGGCGTGTCAGCTCGCGGCGCGTGTTAACGACGGGGGGAGGGCGGCGGTGGGGTCGCCGGCGCGCGGCTACTTGTGGTGCGCGGCGCCCCAGCGGGATTGGAGTTTGGATCAGGGGCGACGCCGCGGGATAAGGCTCCGCGACGCGCCATTGGGCCACGTCGGATCGCGATGTTTCGACGAGCACACGCGACTGGTTCTCCCCCTCCCATCTCTCATTGACGTTTGGATGCAACTGTGTGAATCTGTCACGGTGTACCGGCGTGCGCTAGCTATCACTGCAAATCCACGGCTATATACCTGTTTCGCTCGTGTAGATTTTTACCGTACTACACTTATCTAGCGAGCCCACGTCGGCTTCACGGCCGTTATTCCTCTCTTCACAATTATTATTGCTCTTTTTAATGTGTTGCCACCGTTGGTTTTTAATACCGTGTTTTGCTATTTATCTTATTTAATATAAGTTTGATATAAAAATAGAAATTATCCTATTAAATGCATTTGATAATAAAAAAAGTCATGACAAAAATAGTATTTACATAACTTTTTTTTTAAAAAAGAAACGACACGGAGCGTCAAAGTTATGTCTAAAAGTAAATATGTTATCAAAGATTTCAAAACCAGTAGGAGTGATTATTTATTGGTGGGAGCTCTACAAATCCCCAACTTTGGAGTTATGTCTAAAGAAAGTTAATACTCTGTATATCTTTGTCCTTACTAAAGATAAACAAACAAAAACCGTATGCTATATGCTATTATGAGAAAAAAAAAGTAAAGTATGCTATCACTTCCTAAGCTATTGTGATGTCCTTGTATGGGTCTTTAAACTATGGAAACTCGGTGTATTTTGGTATAGTTTGGCAAGTCTTGGATTGAACTAGATTTAAGAAATTGGGGTGGGTGTGGGTCATTCGAGTCTTAAACGTGTGTCACAAGAGTAGGTGGGAGCTGACATGGAAGCTGGAACCCAGTAGGTGCATGGGACCCACATGTTAGCCCCTCACTCTTTTCTTCTCTCCGTCTTCCACACCAGCTACCCCTGTTGACCACATCGCTCATGCCCGATTGTCCTTGCAAGCAATCACATGCTTTCGATCACCGGTGCCACGACACTTGCCTTCGCCTAGGTCTCGGCTGTCATACCACACACACACACACACACCCGCCCATAGCCGCCACTATCGCGCACTTGCCAACACCAAACTGTACGCCCTCCCCTGGTGCCACCGCCCTGCTCTCACCTATTGTTGCCACCACATCGAGGCCCTGGATGCATGAGGGGCTAGTTGCATGGTGGAAACAGTCAACTCAGGAGTCGCGTGAGCTAGGGCTACAGAGGAAGGAGAACAGGGACAGCCGTAGAGGACATATGACGCTAACATGTGGGGCCCACCTGCCAGGAGCTTGTCCTATTGGATCTTGGTTGGGATGATATGCACTTACGTTTAAATAGTTTAGGGACCCGGATATGTATTTTTTTTTAATAATTTGGGGACCCAGATAAGAATACCATAACAGTTTAGAGACAACGCGTGTAATTACTCAAAATTAAATAATCAAATTATATATATGTGTGTGTCTCTAAATTATCAACTTATACCATTATTGATTTATTTACTACTGACGTTTAACCGATATGTCCTCCAAGACTTTAACTCGTGTGAAAACACGAGATGATACACTAGTTGATATAACTTTTATACAATATCACTAGTATTCTTTTAAGAAGAATTTATTTGACTTGTCTAAAACATAATACATGTGTGTAAAGGAAAGGGGAGGATCGGAGAACCACGTACAGTACCCCATGTATTTGTTCTTTCCAAAAAAATTAATTGGCGAGTTGCTTCAGAATTTCGCCGGAGCTTTGCTCTAGAAGTATCGAGTTTTTGGTTAGGATCAGTCGTGTCAGGTCATTAATTCAGTAACGTGGGCTGCAGTTTAGCCAGATGCGAGATGCGTCGACTTGTTACGACGCTTTACCGTCCAAACCTCATTGCCCCGGAACTAGACCGGAGCTTCATGAAGGCTCCACTGTTCTACTGGAGGTAAGGAGTACATATACGTATATCCTCGATCCAGCTATTTCGTACTCCGTATTCAGCAACTGAACAGTGCATATATATGGAATTCAGATGTTCAGAGTCTCTACCTGAATCTATTTTTTGGAGCAAGGTGAAGTTTGTGTAAAAATCGAATATCAATGCACTCTTGCCCAAATCCAAAAGAATGCTTAAAATTTTGATACCGAGCTAAGGCTTAACAGAAACAATGAAACATGCTACAAGGCCACTATCCTTTTTTCAACAGATAGGGGATGGGGGGTGGGTTTTAGATAAAGCATGAGTGCTTTGGAAAGTGATCAATATGAAAAGATGACGGAGAAATAGGAAATGATGGAAACCAATGAAGGTTCAGATGAGATATTTTGGGTGTCGGATAGATCCATGAAATTTACCACAAAATCTTTATATAGGTTTGTGACTGATAGGGGGCATGCAGCCAAAAGGATGCCAATGTTTGAAAAAGCAGGTTACCTCTTAAAATCAAAATTTTCCTTTGGCTGATGACGCATGTCAAGTTGTTGCCAACGGCGACTGTACTTGGTAGGAAAGGTTGGAAAGGAGAGTCTTGTTGCCTTTTGTCTGGAAAAAGGGAGACGACGGATCGTATTTTCTTTGAGTGTTCGATAGCTATTGTTGTGTGGGTTTGTTTTATAGATATCTTCGTTGATGCTCTCTTCCCACCAAGGGTTTAGGTGTGGGAGTGGGTGGCTAATTTGAAGGTAAGGAAAAAAACAATGTTTGAGTATCTAATATTTGCATGTTTCGTGCGGGTCTTGTAGAAGACATGCAACAAAATGATGTTGAAAAGAAGTTCATGGGTGACCAGTCGAGGGACGACTGTGGTCAAAGTCTCGAGGAGAGCTAGATGTGCAGATTGCTTCTTTCTTGGGCCAGAGCTGGGCCTAAATCCGCCCCTGGTCACAAGAAATTGGCAGAGTGTTCGTGAGAGGAGAGTAACGCCCGCAATGTTTCATTCGATGCACGAACGTCTCACGCAACTTGCGCTTTAAAGGAGTGGTGAAGAGATATGGCATTTGAGTCTATTTAGGGCATGTTTAGATTTATTGTAGATTTTCATTATCTAGCCAATATGTAGTAGCCAATATTAACTAGATAATGGTTACCTTGATGGATAATAGGTGATAGTGTTTGGATCCACAGCTAATAGAATAGATAATCGGTGGAGTAAGAAAAGAAAAGTCCAATTATCTCTCATTAGCTAGTATTATCTATCATTCAGTAGATAATGAGATAATGAGAATCTAGGATCTAGCTAATCATTATCTTCCCATTATCTGGACCTGGTTGGATCCAAAGCGCTAAAATTTAGTGGATTTCATTATTTGCATGGATCCAAACATGGACCAAACAGGCCCTTAAGCACCTATTTATGTTATTATAGGGATTAACTTCTATTGGTTGCTTAATGGTGTAAAATCTCTCTTTAAACAGTTTTTATCTAGGCACTCCTAAAAAAAGTCTTTACCTTTAAAAATATACATCTCATACGCATCCCGGCCCAACCCTGAAAGGAATGCCCGCAGCCCTGCAGGTTTTAGGAAAAACTGCAATGCCTTAGTTTCCAAAAAAAATAAAAAAAATCAATGCATTAAGCTGCAGTTCCACAGATGAGAAAGATATGTATATATACACATGCATGACGCAGGAGCATAGCCCTGGTCTCAGATAAGAAAGATTACACTTTTGACGCCAGACTGAGACTGCACGTACGTCCACACCCAAACCAAAAAGATTGGCAAAATGGTCGCATTCGGAACGCACGTCGAAACATTGTGTCGACGACCTGCCATAATCGGCAGCGCGCCCAGATGCGCGCCATTGGCGTCGGTCGGACGAAGCTCGATCGGGCCTCAGGTCTTTCCACCGCCTGCGCCATCGACCATCTTGCTGATGAACTTGGGGATGGGGACGTCGTACCCGAACAGCGAGATGTTGTGCGGCAGCTGCGGCATCTTGGGGCCCGACGGCATGGGCGGGAACGAGATGTTGGCGAGGCCGGAGAAGTCGGGCATCTTGGGGATCTGCGGGATGCCGGCACCGGCGGCGGGGACGCCACCAGCGCCGCCGGCGGCAGCGTCCCCGGGCTGCTGGCCTGGCTGCTGCTGCTGCTGCGCCTGCGCGGCGGCGAGGCTGGCCACCATCTCGGGCGTGATGTTGGCCGGCAGGTGGTTCTGCACGGCGGGGAGCTTGGCCAGCACCTCCGGCGGCACGTCGGCGGGGAGCTGGCCCTGCACGGCGGGCAGCGCGGCGAGGATCTCGCTGGTCTGCAGCTGCCCCTGCGACGCCTCGATGTTGGCCAGCGTCTCCGGCGGGATGTTGGCCAGCGTCTCCGGCGGGAGCTTCGCTAGCACTTCCGGCGGGAGCTTCGCCGGCAGCTGGTTCGTCGCCCCGTGCACGCTGCTGGCCGCCGCCGGAGCAGGAGACGCTGCGGCGTCTGGCCGGCCATTTGGAACCGCCGCCGTGGGGCCTTGGGCTAGGATGCGCGAGGAGGACGCGCAGAGACGCAGGTGGGCGGCGGACAAAATAATGGCCAGGAAAGCCACGTAGCTGCTGAGAGCGAGAGGCCGCCTCATGGTGGGTGACCCACCTGCCAGTGGAATCGAGGTTATTCCAAACCCGGCCGGCGAAATGGAGGGCGGCATGCAAACGGGGAGATGGGAGACGGCCCAAGACGTATATAAGTAGTCTAAAATAAGACACTGAGGCTAAATTTCGTGATGGCAAGTTAAATGGCAACAGGGCAGAAAGAAGCAGCTCTAGAACGCGCGCAACAAGTCTGCGTACAGTTGCCTTCTGAATTGTCATCCTCATCCTGCACTGAGAATAGATACAGGTAGTGCAGAGAAGGTCGGTCTTGTGTAAGAAGAGGGATTCATCCTACGCCAAGAATAGACAGAAGACAGAACCACCGTCCTCTTCACTTCACCAACTGCTTCTAGTTGTAGGTCTGCATTGTCTTCCTGCACTGCATCTATGGATGGATCCATTGTCTGCCATGGCGACAGCCGACAAGATCAAGTGATCAGCTCACTAGGCCCCCCTCGCACCCCGTGAAATTTTTTTATTTTTATTTTTATTTTATTTATTTTTTGCAGAAATAAATAGAGGATTCAAAAAATTACAAATCTATACCATTACCGCCGGACCATCCGGCGGTAATTAAAAAACGCCGCCCTATCCGGCGGTTTAATGACGTGGCATTCTCTCTGCCGCCGGACCGCCGGCCGAAGCGGCGAAATTTAAAAATCGCCAGACCACCCGGCGAAATTTAAAAATCGCCGAATGGGCCGGCGATTTTTAATTCCCATGGCGGTATTTAGGTCCTGTTGGCGTTTTTTAAAGAATGGCCGGCGGTATTTAATTCCTTTTGGCGTTTTTTAAATAATGCCGGCCCATCCGGCGATTTTTAAATAATGCCGCCCATCCGACGATTTTTGCTCCATATTTTCAACATGGTAGTTTGTTAAATAACCAATATGAGTATACGTACAAGCAAAATTTGAATTAAAAAATTCTTTGAATGTGGACATGGAAACTATTGTAATTAGTACCGATAAATTTGTATTTCTTTATTTGATGACGTAAAATATTTGTTTTCTTTTTCTTACTATGGAGGACAGAAAAAAACAAATTATGAGAGTACACGTTACATTAAATTGAAATCACAGCGTTACATTGAGTACGACATGAACAATTGATGCAGAAGTTAAAACGCAACATAGATCGAACTCGGATACATAATTCTCAATGTTGACAGCGTAGATTAACGACACAAATAAAGTTGGATACACTTGCGATGCCTTGTCATTGTAGCGCGTAACTCGCGCTACACAATTGACTTGGCTTAGGTAATTGGAAATGCTAGAAACGTAAAAATAGTAGGAAGTTCGTCTAAGCGAATTGGTTCGGATAGTGCTGCGACGGGCCTCCGAGATCATAGTAGCCGTAACCTCCGGATGGTGGAGACTTGGGGGGCATACGCTGCCGTGGATGGTACGGGCATTTGCAGAAGGGGTCAGGGCACAGGGGATCATCTTCGAGTCCAACCACTATCGCGTTAGCGTCAGCCTCGTTTTCCAGAGAGTTGATGCGACACTCAAGGTCGTGGATCTTGGTCTTCAGGTGGTTGATATAGTCTTCGACGTAGGCATGGTGTGGAGGATCTACCCACTTGGTGAAGCGGCATGCCGTGTCAGTGGAATCCTGCAATCATATATATCTCTTTTTAGAAACAATTTGAGTTATGTTAGAACAAAGTGTAGAGAGCGAGTTTGAGCACACACATAGCCAAAAGGGCATCTGTAGAAGCGACGACCTCCATCGATGAACTCATCCAATACCTGCACGACACAATACTCACCACAACGGCACGTAGGCCACACCTCCGTGCGATCATCGTAAGGCCTAAGCCTGCGTTCGCCAACAAAGGCGTCTTGTCCCTCTAGCGGGAAGTCCTCCAGTGGATGTGGAAACATGTCTGGGCCTTGAGGACCTCCCCAGAGGAAGTGGTGGCTACGACGTCCTCCACCCCTCCCTCCTCGGCCGCGGCCACGCCCCCTTCCTCCTGGCTCGGCCATTGCTCCCTCGCTCTGGTAGTGTGTTGTGTGTGTTCTTTGAAGGTGTGCCGTGTTTTTGTAGTCGAGATGCGGGTTGAGTTGTCTTCTGAAAACGAAAAAGTTGTTAGGTCAAAGTGGAAATGGTACTGAAAAGGCCACGCAGGTGTTATCACGTCGAACTGAAAAGGCTACATAGGTGTTGTCACGTGGAACTGAAAAGGCTACATAGGTGTTGTCACGTCGAACTGAAAATGCTATGAATGTACCTGTAACTGAAAAGGCTACGTCTTGCGCTGTCACGTAAAACTGAAAATGCTACATATGTATTGTCATATAGGAACTGAAAAGGCTACGCATGAACCTGTAACTGAAAAGGCTACGTGATGCGCTGTCACGTCGAGCAGAAAAGGCTACGGAGGCATCTGTATCTGAAACGATTGCCTACGTGTTGTCACGTGAAAGTGATAAAATACATGATGACGAAAGTACACTGAACTAATGCAAGTCAACTCTGGAACTATGATCTAGCTACGACCCCTCTTGCTCCTGCGTGCAGCTCTCTGGGCAGCCCAAGTGTGGCGTGACCCGTGACTAAAGGGGTCGGGTGCCTGTCGAGTACGTCGGCCAGGGACTGCATCGGGCGCTGGCGGATCCTGTGACTGCTGAGTTTCGTGGGGTGGCGCCTCCTGTAGCTGTGAGTAACCAATCTCATCATGTCGCGGCGGCGACGCGAACAAGGACTGCGCCATCTGTTCTGCTGCACCTGGTGGACTGTCAGGAGCGTGGCCGGCTCCGTAGCTGTCGTCAGGGGTCGTGCCAGCTTCATATCCTGCAAATCAATCGCATAGGATTAAAAATGTAAAGTAACACTGTAACAGGCATGACGAGTATGCTGCATGTACGTGAAAGGCACTTACCCCACTCAACGTCACGAGTCCGTGATGTCCCTACAGCGAAGACGTCGTGGTGGTAGGTAGGGTGACGAGACGATGACCCAACATGGGTCCCGTACTGCGTACCTGTTGCACGGAACATGCATAAATAATTGACGAACTCGTGTTTAATTTAATTGACCTCTACAAGAAATACCTGGCGGCGGGTAGATCATCGGCGGAGTCTGCGCAAACAGTGATACCGGAGGTCGTACCGGAGGGGATCGTGGCGGAGTCGGGTTAGGGGGAACAAACATCGGCTGCGGTGGTGGATGGCCAACATCGTCGCCACGGCAAGACAACGACCTAGTCACTCTTCTGCACAGCTCCGCTATCTTGTCGTACGCCGCCTTATGATCTTGTGGGGCCATGGTGAGGGCATTACGGCTGTACGTCGTGACGTCTGCATGGATCTGCCGGAGCGCGTCATGCTGTTTCAAAAAGATTGCATTAGTTTGCCATAAAGTATGAACTTAGATGTCTTCAAATGCGGAATCGACAATCAGGAACGAAACTTACAGCTATATACGCCCCCTGGTCTTGCTGTGTAGGGTAACTGTCCGTGACGGACGGTGTGCGGCGGGGCAACTCCTGTGGCGTCGACAAGACACGAAGTCGTGTTCGTGGAAGGTACCAACGGAGGTAGTGACCCCAGGCTGCATCGTCATGTGGCCTACCCTCCATGACGAGGTCATCCAAGGCCGTGGACCACTTCGCCACGAACTCGGCAAGACGTGGTGCCCAGATCTGGCCAACGTTCTGGCCCTGTCTCGTAAACCTGAAAATAAAAATAGTTTTGTCGGTGGCATGTGAATTATGTGAAATATATAACTTTACTGGTAATGTACAAGGTCGGCACGAACCGGTGCACGTGTGGCGGCAGTAAGCTCTGAGGGACGACCACCTCCTGCCGCAAGCCTAGCTGACGGAGCACGCGGTGGACTGCGTGCTCCTCGATGTAGATGTCGAAGACAAGTGGGCTGCACGTTCTCCAGTAGTCGGCGTCGCGTACGCACAACGACGATAGCCCATCAGGTGCACGACTCTCCACTGCCTCGTCAGAGTAGGGCATCCAACGAACGTCGTCGTCACGGAGGACGTCGAACTGGCCTACGAAGTCAGGGTAAGACTTCCTAGTCTGCACGTGAGCGTACGCGAACTGCGAAAGCATTCAATTACACCGTTAGTACAGAAAATTAAAGACACACCCAAATAAGTAAACGAAGAACAAGCCACGTACTCGTCGGTCGCACCACAGAGAGCCCATCGTCGGGCCGTCTACGTCGTCGCGTATATACGCGTCGTACGGGCTGTGCACGACCGCGGGCCGACCAATCTGAAACCTCTCGTGGGCCCAAAGCTGCTAGAAGTAGCGGGCATCCCCCGAAGATGGGCTCCGCTGACGAACTCTTCAAACAACTCGTGCACAGTCCGCGGTACGTCGCATCTAGGACAGCGGACCCCCAGCTGAACTGCGAGATCGACTCTAGTGGGCTGTCGGCGACGTAACGCGCGAAAGGCAGTAAGTTCTTGGGCACAAAGTTGCCCGCAGAGCTGCAGAACATGACCCACCCCATCAACCACAGCACGTACGCCTCCAAATGCCGCGCAACCTCGTACTCTGTGGCACCTATTCGAATGGTGCCGGCCTGTAAAAAGTTGCACATAAGTAAGAACCATATGAATTTTAACTATGCCGGTTGCGGTCGAATCTACTCACCTTGAACTGAAGAATCCACCACTTTGGGGGCCCGCCCGTGTACGTCGGTGGGAACTCCCTGTAGGGCTGTGCGTTGCCGATACGCTCGACGGCACCGAACCGAGCGAGCAAGTCTTCACGCCACCCCGGGCCGACGTCCGTGGGGCCCATGGCATCGCCCCTCAACGGCAACCCAAGCAGGTACGACACGTCCTGCAACGTAGGCGTCATCTCGCCCACGGTGAGGTGCAAAGTGTGTGTCTCCGGTCTCCACCTATCCACCATTGAAGCAAGGAGAGAGAAGTCGTAGCTGAAACTGCGGTCCGTCTCCCTCGACCATGCGAGCAAGTGGGAGCAGACCAGAAGCGCGCAGTCTAAAAAAACGATGA
The DNA here is from genome assembly GCA_030272315.1 of Paspalum vaginatum. Classification (NCBI taxonomy): domain Eukaryota; kingdom Viridiplantae; phylum Streptophyta; class Magnoliopsida; order Poales; family Poaceae; genus Paspalum; species Paspalum vaginatum. The sequence goes on along the minus strand of CM059013.1, from coordinate 45,807,978 downwards.
GCATAGCATTGTATAAATTTGAAAGAGATTGAATATATCTGAACGGGAAGAATGAAGCACGTAAAGCGAACCTCGGTAGCCAACGAGGGTCCAACGCCATCGTCTCCATCGGAACACGTGCGCGAAACTGTCCAAGGGAGCTCCCCAATACCGCACTGAAGTAAGACCGGTGCTTCTTGTCCGTCGCTGCATCGAGCAGGTCGGGGGTCACGTAACCCTGTGGGGCATCCATCCCTAAAAAAGATTGATATCGTTAGTCCACATTATAAACCAAGTATAAACTAACTAATACATTAACATAAGACTGCATGTAATTTAAAATAACATCACATAACAATAACATAACATTGCATATCATAGCATCGAATTCAAAATATTAACAAACTAAATGGCATAGTCACATAATATTATTACAATCCATGATAGCAAATCCACAAACACATAATTTCAACTAATGCAAGAGTAACGTAGCAGAGAAAGGTTCCAAACATTATGTTATTACAATCCATGACAGTAACTAAAAATAATTAAATGACTTCATTTATTCCTCCACGATCGCGTCGACCGTGACTCGATGATCCTGGCTCAGGTATGTTCGACACGGTTCCTTGAAGTGTATTAGTGCATTTTTTGTAGCTGTGCCCGAACTCATTGCATTTCGAGCATATGACAATTCTTGGCCCAGCTTCGGCGTCATCCATGTTGTTACGAATGCGACGAGTCTTGCGTCGCCCTACCTGTTGTTTCATGTCAGGGTGAGGATTAGGTATGAAATCAGGAGCACCCTCTGCAATACTAGTGAAAGTCCCCGCAATGGCGAAACCATATATCTCAGAAGTCCAGTTGTGATAGATTGCATCCTTCAGGTAATAGGGGGACACAAACATACGAGCGTTCAAACCTCCAACTTCCTGACATGCAGCTATGACATGTGTACACGGCCTGTGGTATAACCTCGGCTTGTGGCAGGTACAAACACAATGGTTATTGTACAGGACACATTCTTGCACGTGCCTCTCATGATTGCCTCCTCTTCGGCCTTTGTCCCGACAAATGATCTCAAATCGATGCTCAGCGACACCCATGTTCCTGACACGATGTCCTGCGGCTTTTTTGTTTGCTTTGGCCATATACTCAAAGAATTTCTTGCCATATACTAGGCAGTGGTCTAGAAACACATTCTTTGCTGCTGGATGACGTTCCCGAAAGTATTGTGTTGTACGGTATATATAAAATTCCACAATCCCGACAAGTGGCATGCTTCTGCTTCCACGTAACACCCAATTATACACCTCGGCAAGGTTCGTAGTCATAATACCATAACGTGCACCTCCTTCATCATGCAACAAAGACCACTTCTCCTTTGGCTCATGCTCAATCCACTCCAAGAATGACTTAATCGAACGACCAGGCCTCCGTCGCACATTAGGAGCATCAAGCCCCACATTTTCCATTGCAATTGGCTCATCATCTTCTACATTCGCACCTCTAGTACTTACTTACGTAGCCTTCTTCTTTGTGACTTCATCAAGTTTTTTCCACAAGACATTGAATTTCCTTTCTTGATTCTGACTACACAACCTCTAAAAAAGTTTTGTTAGTTTCTTGTTCTTGAACTGCTTCTGAAAGTTAGCTCCCATGTGTCTCATGCACCACCGACTCTTCAGATCGACCCACTTTGCTATTCTTTGACGTTGTACACATCCTTCCTGTAAATCTTGCACCGCTTGCATAATGCCTCCATGTCGATCATGAATCACACACACATCTCGCCGATCCTGAACAATACATGACTTGATCCGCTCTAAAAACCAGTACCAACTGTCCCCATTCTCACTCTCAACAAATGCAAAAGCCACTGGGAGCACCTGATTGTTTCCATCTGCCGCAATTGCAGTCAGAATTGTGCCCTTGTACCTCCCTGTTAGGAAGGTCCCGTCGATGCATATCACTGAGCGACAATACTGGAATGCATTGATACATGCCCCTAAAGCAAAGAAAGCACGCTGAAGAACACGCTTTGTCCGGTCCTGAGGCAAATTATAGTGCTTAATCTCAAAGTAACTACCCGGATTCCGGTCACATAGTGTGTTCAGCACACGTGGCAGGTTGTGGTACGATGCTTCATAAGTACCCCATCTCATTTCCAACGCCTTCTGTTTTGCCCTATAAGCTTTGCTGTAACTTATTTTGTACTGAAAGTCATCCTCTATGCTATTGATTATTGCCTTCGGCTCATATCCAGGATTATTTACTATTTTTGAGTACATATGTTGAGCCACAAAATCAGCTGTCAAGTTACGGTGATGACTCTCAAGCTCTTCAAGGACGCATGTATGATGTTCAATTCTTAAAACGGTCCAGAAAATATCATACTTTCCCAAGAAAGCATGGACCCTAAAAGGACAATCATCTCGTATGCACTTCACATCATAGACTTGTGGACTGCTCTTTTGAACTCTGAACTCTTTCTTCAGGCACTTAGCCGACCATCTTTGCACGGCCTCTTTCAGCTCTATCTTGCTATGGTAAATAGCTCCCACAGATACTTCATTCTCACTATATTCCCATGGAACCATTTCACCTTCATTTACTAGCAGTTCTGAGTGATCAAAGTTGCTCCATTGACTTGAAACCTGGTTCAATATTTCATCTTCACTATCTGAATCTTCATCAACAGGGACATTGGCCTCGGCATTCTCCCGCTGCATCTGTTCAACCAAACCTACAATTTCTTCACCCTCATCTACCTCACCCATTGGTTCCCGTACTGTTTCATTTGCTTCACCTTGCTTCCCTATATCAACGCCCACATCGTTAACCTGATTCACATTATTTTCCACCACTTCTTCAACTGTTGTGGCCTCATCACAGCCCCGTGAGCTTTCTGGTTCACCATTCGCCTTCTCGTATGCTTGCACAAAAAGAACCAGAGGTAACCCATAACGCAAGCTAACATCAACAAACCTCCTCCATACGGCAGTGCTTTCTATTTGCACTAATTCATAATAAACAGGAGATGAACTCCTAGTTGTTACTGCTGAGATGCTCAATTGACATTCATCATAATCCAACTTAAAACACTTCATGAACCAGTTATACACTGAACGAAATGGCCTCTCAATTGCTTTGTCCAGCCTTTTTGTCACTGACCGAAACCCACTCAAATCTACCCCGAACTGACCGTAACGTATCTCTCCTTCACCAAAATATATCTGAAAATATGTTTTCTGTGACATGCCTGACCACAAATGCGACAACCAAGACAGTACTTAGCACATATGTAACCACATTTCTATATAACACTAAATTTTTCTTATATTATAATGATTGAATATTCTATCTAAATCTAAAATTGGTAAATGTGCTAATATCAACTAAAATAGTATGAGTATTACATGAAACGAGACTAAATCCGCTAATGGTAATTCAAACTGGTGCTAATATTATATAAAATACTACTACTGTTACCTAATCTATTAATATTGTATCTAAACTACTACTAATATCAAAGAATACATCTAATGATATTTAAAATGCTAAAAAAATACATGTTTCAAAGAAAATTTACCTGCAACCTTGGCCTCCTCTACTCTCCCTCTCTCTCCCTCTCTCCCTCCTGGGCGGCGCGCCAGACGCGCTCCCTCCCCTCCGCGCCCTCTCCCTCTCCTCCTCTCCCCTCCACGCCCTCTCCCTCTCCTCCTCTCCCCTCTGCGCGACGCGACCGAGCCGCGGGACGACCTTGCGCGGGCGGCGGCGGGGACGGCAGGCGGCGCGGGCGGCGGGCAGTGGCGAGGAAGAAGAAGGAAGAAAGAAAAAAGAAAGGCGGCCGGCGGGTGTATGGGCCTAAAATCGCCCGGTCTAACCGCCCGGCGGTATTTAAAAAACCGCCGTCCCCGCCGGCGGTATTTAAAAAACCGCCGTCCCCACCGGCGGTTTTTAAATACCGCCGCCCAATCTGGCGTTTTTTGGTCCGCGGGCCCACCGGTCGCTGCGCATGCCGCACTGCCAACCTGTTCTGGCGGTATTTAAAAAACGCCGGTTGATCCGGCGGTTTTTAAATACCGCCGATTGGGCTGGCGGTTTTTATATACCGCCAATTAGTCTGGCGGTATAGGTCCATATTTGCAAATTTTTCAATCGCCCATTTATTTTTGCAAAAAACGATTTAAATAAATATAAAAATAAAAAAAATTCGCACCCCGTTCGGTGGAAGAGAAGGTTTTAGCAGCCCAACCTATGTTGGGCCGTCCACTAGGCCACGTACGGCCCATCAGCCGCGTGGAATGGGCTTGTTGGGCTTGCTTGTTGGGCTTGAGGAAGCCTGCAGCAGTGCCGGCGTAGCAGCCCCCAGGCTGTCGCGGAGGAGAGGAAAAATATCGCTGGTACGCGTGGCCCACGCCCGTGAAACGTATGGCTCCAAACACAAGGATGCCCAGTGCCATGAGCAGTGAGAGCCGGTCCCTCTCGATCATCAACTGGATTGCTCTTCCTCTCCCCCAACTACCACCCACCACCTTCAATCCTCTTCTCTAGCTAATCGGCTGCTGCCTCGCCGATAGCCGCTCGCTGTCTTATTGCGATCGATCGTCTCAGAAGATCAAGCTAGCGACCGACCCCCAAAGCTCATCGGTAAGTTCATCTCTCGTTCCTCCGGTCAATTCGTAGCTTCAAAATTTTTTTTTCATCTGCTTTTGGCTGGTTCCTTTACTTTGTGTGCATGAATAAAGAAAGAATCAGCGATGTGGTTAGACAAAAAGTAAGGCTGAGCTGTTGCTGTTCAGGGGTTCAGGCAGTTAATTCAGTGCCGCGATTTCTATGAAAAAAAATAAATCAGTGCTGAGAGTATACGCCATGTGTTCTGTTCAATTTATAGTTCAGTTTAATCGCTCCGACAGCACCTCTCAGCCGAGCTTATTTTCTTTCTATTCACGGTTGCCATTTGTAGCTTCTTCATATTTCATATATATATATATATATATATATATATATATATATATATATAAACAATAAATCCTGCTAAAACGAGCGGAGGCGAGGTCGTAGCTGGCGGTACTAACTAGCTTCACGTCGAGAGTGCCGGGCTCTGAATCTGCCGTTCATGTACAGGACCAGGACGGCGCGGCAACCGCCACCAGGATGTCGGAGCATCATCACTCATCATCGGAGAACAGCGCGGCGGGGAACCTGATGAGCAACATCATGGAGACCATCGCGGAGAACCTGCCCAACCATCACAAGTCCGTGAGGTTCGACGACGGCGACGGCTCCATCGCCGACCAGGCCAAGAAGCTGTTCGGCGGCGGGCAGGGGCAGCAGCAGAGCAGCAGCTGCAGGGCCAAGAAGTCCGTGCACCACGTCCTGGGCGGCGGCAAGCGTACGCACCCACGCACGCAGAGACTCGGTCTTCTTTCCCCAATCCTTTGATGCAGTGACTGCTTGATGACTGACCTGCACCGACCGCGCAGCCGCCGACGTGCTGCTGTGGCGGAACAAGAAGATCTCGACGAGCGTGCTGGCCGTGGCGACGCTGGTGTGGGTCTTCTTCGAGTGGCTCGACTACCACCTCCTCACCATCGCCAGCTTCCTGCTCGTGCTCGGCATGGCCGTCCAGTTCTCCTGGGCCACCTTCGCCGCCATGCTCAGCAGCGGCACGGCCACCGTGCCCCGCGTCGAGCTGCCGGAGGAGCTGTTCGCGAGCGTCGGCACGGCCGTGGGCAAGCCAGGTCAACAGGGGGCTGGCCTTCCTCCAGGACGTCTCGTGCCGGAGAGACCTCAAGCAGTTCCTCATGGTACGTATGGGAGTAGTAATTGTCTATTTTTATTCCAAAAAACTACTGTAAATTACGAGCATTGAGCAGGTGATCGCCGCCTTCTTCGCGGCCGCCGTCATCGGCAGCTGGTGCAACTTCCTCACGGTCATATACATCGGTAACTAATGCTAATCCATCCCATTATTATGGCTTCGCGTAGCTGCTTGTCTAGGGTGGCCAGGAACGATTAACTGATACTCTGTAACTGAAATTGGCTGCTGCTGATACCCTACTTCAGGGTTCGTGTGCGCGCACACTCTGCCGGTGCTGTACGAGAAGTACCAGGACCAGGTGGACGACTTCCTCTACAACATGCTGGGCCTGCTCCAGAGCCAGTACCAGAACCTCGACAAGGGCGTCCTCAGCAAGGTGCCCAAAGGGAGCATCCTCAAGTCTAGGAAGACCGACTAGGTTATTTTGGTCAATTAATTACTAATTCAGCCCCTGCGCTGTCTGTCTGTGTAATCTGGATGATGCAATGCATATGCATGCATGCTTGGTATAACTCGCGATCGATCGGTTCTCTGTACAGTGCTCGAACTGCTAGTGTTATTGCTGTAATGGTCTTTGATGGCTTCGCACTGCATGCACAAAGGTTTCTGTCACTCACATATGCTCATCTTGTTTCCTCCGAGGAAACAGAATCTAGCTACTGTAAAAACCTGCTGTCATATGTTTATTTCGCGAGGAAAATGTTGTCAAAGACCCGACCAGTCGATCCACTAATGAGACTCACATCACCAAATCAACTCAACTCAATCGATGAGAAGCAGCACAATTGAAACCACAAGCTGTTGGAATATATATGTTCAAGGGTCTTTGTCTTGGTTCGGTGTCAGTGTGCCATAGCCAACGACCAATCAAAGCTGCTTTAGGGCTTGTAGGATACATACAGAGGGAGACTGCAGGAGGAGGTGGAAGAAATTAAAGTTAGAGCGAAGGGAGGAGTAACTCGGGTCCTCGGACGGACCCATCTCGAGCTGCCGCTTGCCGCCGTCACCGTCGGACACTGCCGGCCGGGATCAGGATTAGTTCTTGTCATCGATCCAATTCTTGCTGAGGACCACACCGCCGTAGCAAAGCAGTGGCACTTTTGCATGTCAAGAGGAAATATAGAGAGAATCTAAGGTTTTAGGTTTAGATCGAGTCTAACTAATAAAGAGAGACGATCTCGTTGCTAGTCCTTGTAAATGCCGTTTGCCCTCATCGTAGCACCGCTAGTCGTGGTCGTCTTCCACGGGTAGACCACCCCAGGCGCCGCCATGAGATGCTGGAACGGGTTGACCGGCGGAGCGATGTCCACCTCCCCCTCCAGAATCTTCACCACCAAGCCCATGGGTGGCCTTGCTTCCGGCTGCTGCTGCACGCACCAGAACGCCACCTTACACATCCTCTCCACGATCTCCTTGTCGCACTGCTGCTGCTGCTGCTCGTCGTCGTTGCTGGCAGCGGCAGCCGCACTGCTATCATCAGCGTCACTGCCGTCGCCATGGGGTCTGGGGGGCGAGGCGGCGAGGTCCATGAGCTCGCCGGCCTCGTATTTCGTCCACGCCAGCTTCGGGAACCACTGCTGGCTCTCTGGCGCGCCTTCGTCGAAGTTCCTTCTGCGTCCGACGATGTCGAGCAGGAGCATGCCGAAGCTGTAGACGTCGCAATCTCCGTGACGGCCGCCTGCATCCACATCTCCGGCGCGGCGTAGCCCGGGGTGCCGCGCATGCCGGACACCGTGACGTGCGTGTCCGCCCGGCTCACCAGGCGCGCGAGCCCGAAGTCGGAGACCTTGGGCGTGAGCGCGGCGTCGAGGAGCACGTTGCCGGGCTTGATGTCGTAGTGCACGATCTTCTGCTGGCACTCCTCGTGGAGGTACCGGATCCCGCGCGCGACGCCGACGGCGATGTCGCGCAGCGCCGCGGCCGGCTGGCCCCAGGAGGTACGCGTCGAGCGCGCCCTTGTCCATGTACTCGTACACGAGCGCGCGCACGGCGTCGTCGAAGCAGAAGCCGAAGAGCCTGACGAGGTTGACGTGGTGCGTGCGGCCGATGGTGCCCACCTCCGCCATGAACTGCGCCTCCCCCGACCTCCGGTCCACGCTGCTGTGGAAGACCTTGACCGCCACGGCGAGGCCGTTGGGCAGCGCGCCCTTGAACACGGCGCCGAAGCCGCCGGTGCCGAGCGGGACGGAGTAGTTGGCGGTGAAACCGGCGAGCTGCGCCGGGGTGAACCGGAACGGCTTCTCGTGCCTGATCTCCCAGAGGAACCTCTCGACGGTTGCATGCTCGATGTGGTAGTCGGAGAACTGCGGGTAGTGCTGCGTCGCCGCCGCCGCCGTGCTCTGCTTCTTCATCCTCTCGACGCACCGTTTGGCGATGCACACGCAGACGACAGTCTTGACGATGAGCACGACGATGACGATCACTGGAAGAGAGACGTATCAGAAAAAACCCGATCATCATCAGACGAGGACAGGTACGTAGCTGCTCACGCACCGATGATGACCCCGACGCCGGTTGTCACCGTATCCGACGACCCTGATCCTGGAGCCTGGAAGTTGGAGTCTTGATCGATGCTCGGATTTGCTCCCAAGTCGGAGGCTCGAATGAGCGGCTGCTGCTGCATGAGCCTGGAAGTGGAACGAGCCATTATGTTAGACCTCACCGTTTGTTCCTGGAGCCACAGGCAATGTGTGCAGTGCAGCGTTGAATGTATTGCTCAGGCCCCAGGGTACGTCTCACGGAAATGTTATAGTGGACGACTGACCGTGCTTACTTCTCCACTAGTGAAGTGTAGTGACAAAACCAATTGATAGAGATGCTTTAGAATCATGCATGGAGGTACATATGCATGCATGGAGGTACATATGCATGCTACGTTGGTTCACGCGTTTACTGCAAGTCTTATGTGGAAAGCTAACAAAAGTTGCTAGGCAATTGCTATGGTACAACAAAAGAGTTCAACGATATTAGGAAAAATATCATGTGCAATCATCCATCTGGTGCAATCGTGCAATCAAACAATCCGAAGCACTCATTTTACATCCAACGGTGACTGCTATTTTACATTTAAATCATCTCATATGAAATTCATATGCAATCCCTCATTCCCTTTGAATTTTTTGAAAACACTTTGCCATTGGATTTTGATTGATGACTTGAGATTGCTTGATTGCACGATTGCACCATAACTATGATTGCACAGGACTCGACACAATTATTTGCCAACAATAGGCTAATTTCGTTGGTTCCTGATTGACGGATTTTAGTAAGTAATAACGGTACGTAAGTCGTAAAACTTAAAAAATGTAGCTGCTGCCATAGTTTTAGTCAGTCTTGTAATTCCCTTTCATATAAGGAAACTAAAACAAATCCAAGTACTGTCATGGTCTGTAGAAGAAAAATGATACGTAAATGATATATTTATTTATCCTTAATTACGTAATGGTGCGATACCGTACACGTATGATGTTTCCATATAAAGTCCTCCGCTGACCGGTGACCGCCAACCACGCGTTGCCCACGATAACTAATGGACGCAGAGGTATGCGTGCTATCGTTTGACGCGTTTACTGCAAATCTTCTGTGCTCCTGAACTCTTGACTCTTGATATCGGAGCAAATTGTGTGGTATAGTATTTCATACCACACGATTTTAATTTATTTCACTATGCTCAAAATCCAGTGCGCGGCCCATAATAAAACCCACGACTAGAGCCTATCCAGACTCATGTTTCTCTATATTTCTATTTAAAAATATTCTGAATCAGTACGGTTTTTTTATATCAATTTCTTCCACATCAATATGGCTCTATATATTTTCTCTATACATCAGACTATCTAATATTTTATACAACAACCTCCAACTACCATCTCCTTCTACTCATACACTAAATGATTTACGGAATTAGTAATAATTAGTAAATTGGAGGTTTGTATAAAAGTAATAAAAATAGTTTCAATTGTACAAAAAACTACATTGAAAAGTGAAAATTTTACATCATTACTATTTATTTCAAAATTTATCTTAAAGATAAAATTATAGTTTCTACTATCCCAAAACTCAAGACTTTAGGTATACCAGTCAAAATGCATGTACGTCCGCCACGTGATTAAATAAAAAACATTATTAGATTTTATTAAACTAATGAGTTTAGATTTTTTGTTGGTGATGCTTTTGTCGTCCGACAACAGTTTCAACACATGAGCATATGTATAAAACAACAAAACACATGCATATATTCTGAAAACAAAAAAAACTCACAAACATAGCCCACCAGCCCCAAAAAAAACGCTTGGGCCACGCATTCAGCCCAGCCCATTACGGGGCGCACGCCCACCTCCATCTGAATTGTTTGTTCCAATCCAACGATTGACAACGGTTGTTCATTTCGGTATATATAAGCTGAAAAATCCACCCGCCCTAAACAACCTTAACCCTAGTTCACTCTCTCCGAACTCGTCGTGCTCTCTCTTCTTTCCTCTCTTCTCTCGGCCAGGGCGGAAATGGTAGCATCACCCGTAGGGCAACCTCACCATTGGGTGAGCGCAACCGGCCGGCGGGGCTTCCATGTCCCTGCCAAGCGACGGCCGCCTAGGCCAGCACCCTGGATCTGCCGCGCCCTCCTCTCCTCCACCACGCTTTCACCGCCATCCTCCTCCCGGCGCGCTGCCAGCCCTAGATCTGCCACGCGCCCTTCTCTCCACCACACCGTCACCGCCAACTTCCTCCCACCACGCCGCCAGCCCCGGATGCACCGCACCCTCTTTTCTCCTCCACCATGCCACCGCAGCGCTGTTCCCACGCCCCCTCAGGCACTCATTCCGTTGCCTTGGCCACCTGATTCTTCGTGCCTTGGCCATGCCTATTCTTGGATCTGCACATGCATTTTTCTTGAACCAGCTTCTAGATCTTGTTTGTTTTGATACAATGCATATTTGTACATGATTGTTCGCGGTGAACATGGCGATTTGGGATTATAATTGTGTTTTATTTGTTGATACTGCCTCGTGGATTTTGATCCGAGGAGAGAAGGCTAGATGGGCCTGAGACTTTTGAGATCATGCTAGAATCAAGGATGACGGTTGGCCCCATCATGGATTTGTCCAAGGAAGGAAGGGGAAAACAAGAGCATGAAGTTTTTGGGAGGATGGCCGGTGGGTTGGTTTCTCGGTGGAAAAAAAGAAATATATCGTAGGCTGAAACGCGTAAGAATTTGTTACACGAAGCAATGAGGCCCACATGTCAGATGCTTATAAATCAATAGGATTTCAGAGAGGAAGGGACAGCATGGAGGCAAAACCGAAAGTTTGTGGGCCCAATTTGGCCCGATTCAAAACAGAGGATGATCCAGTGGGTGGGTATCGATTTGGGTATACTGATAATTGAGTATAAACATATTTTATAAAACTCGCTCTTTTATAGGGTATAGATAATAAACACAAGTAAATCCCTCTCTTACTCATTCTTACCACTAGTGGCGGAGTCAGAAGTAAGACATAACAGGGTTCAAACAACACAATACATATATATTGTAGAAATTTCAATAATTTAGGCATCAACCATGTGTTGATATAGAGCAAGAAAATTTCACTTTGTATTCATATAATTAGAAGTTAAGAAAAATGATGGTGAAAAGAACTAATATTTTTCATTTCTTTACAACTCTGTGAGTCTCAGCTGCATCGAATCATGTGAAATCAGCAAAGAATATTATCCTATCCCAATGTGGAAATAACTATAGTAGTGGAATCGGACGCAATACAATAGGCTGGATAGGAAACAGGAGGTGATATTGCCATGCCCAGACGATCGGCCAATTCTACGATCCACCTCACCCGGTGCAATGCAATAGTCAATAGACATCACGATTAAAACAAGCACACAGCCGGTGGAGGTCGAGGTTAGTGAGCTAATGAATAAAAAATGGTTTCTATGTTTGGTTTACTGATGTGCTAGTCGGCTACTCTAGCTTGGAACAAAATTGTGATGTTCATTTTTATCCCTGTGTCAGAAGTCAGAAGTCAGAAGTCAAAACCTAGGACAGCCGTAGATCCATGACGGATAGAAAATATCATTTTGTCTTCGTTCTTCCGATTTTATTAGGCAACTAATTTGCGAAATGAGGTACATGATGATTTTATGACGTGAGGTACATGTTTGTGATGTTTTTCATAGCTCTATGACAAAACCTGAACGTCTTAGATCATCAAATTCTTTGTAATGAGTACCGTCATTCTCTAATGAATACAATGTACAAACACAAATGAAACTCACAGTCACATACAAATATCCCCTAGCACTCAATACACTGACAATGAATGACCACAAATTAAAATGGAAAGAAACAAATGACAGAATAGACCAACTAAACCTAGGTACAGAACCAGAGACATAATCCAATCTCTCATGAAAAGACACCACCATAGCATATATATGTACCCAGCAAACACACGATCGAAAAGATCAACAACATGGACAACCATACATGGGCAAGACCGTAACGACAGACACACCACGTGTCCTCCACACACATGTGCACGCGGCGCGCATGCTTGATTATGCCGAGGGAGGCGGCGCCAAGAACGGCATCGGCACGCTCGGGATGGATGATGGCATCGGCGGCAGTGTCACCTTAGGCACGGCGGGCATCGGCGGCAGGATAACTTTAGGGACGGTGGGCATCGGCGGCAGTGCCACCTTCGGCACGGCCGGTACAGCCGGCATAGGTGGAAGCACAGCCTTGGGCACGGCTGGCATCGGCGGGAGGGTCGCCGCGGGGACCGCGGGTATCGCTGGCACGGTGACGGCGGGGATCGTCGGTACCGCGGGCATCGGTGGCACGGCGCCTACCGCAGGCACCGTCGGCACGGCGGGCATCGGTGGCAGGGCGACCGCGGGCACGGTGGGCACCGGCGGCTTCGGCACGGCAGGAATGCCCGGGACGGCGGCCGGAGCGGCGGCCGGGGTGGTGTCGGCGAGATGGCGCGCGGCATGGCACGTGCTGCTGCCGGCGAGCACGAGCGCCATGGCGAGCGCTGTGGCGGCGAGATGAGCAAGGGCGGAAGCCATGGATGACCTGGGTATGTATATGCCTCGACCAGGAGGATGAGTAGCGAGAAACTGATGATCAAGCTGTTTGCTGGAGATGGATGCAAAGACACGGGGTCCTTGCCGGTCATTTTATAGCTTCCGAAGTAGAGCACTGCAAGCTTCAATTCACCACCTGGGACTGTGGGGGATGCATGGTTGGTGAACTTCCGATCCAAGACATGCATGGGCGCGCGGCAGGTGGCCGTGGCCTGTTAGAGTTCAATGGTGGTTGGTTATTTAGCTCACCTTCTCTTGTAGCTGAAACCACTCTGCATGCATGACGCAAACTATTGTTGGCTGCTGCCTGCGTCGTTATGACTTTCTGACCTCGGTTTGGTTATGAATTTCTGACCTCTGTTTGACAGGTTGAGGCAGCCAGGTTTTCTATCAGATTGTAGAACACCAACGAAAGATGTACAGTTCAACATAAGGTGGTACACGTACAAGTACAAAGATATACTAGTCATCAACCCATCATGGGATCAGGCTCAGCCGCCATAGAAACGCCTACATTTTAGATAACAACCTACTTTCTCCGGTCATTAACATATGGCATTTTTTATTGTAAGTTAAACTAAAAACGTCATATATTAATGCCGTTTCATGAACCATACCTAGTTTGTTCTTTTATCTGAATTACTCGTGGAGTAAATTAATTCTGATCTTTAAATTGAGTTGTTCGTGTATGTTGCGCTAATCCTAGCGCCTTACAAAGGTCAAAGATATCATGTTCCATATTTGAGGAGGGGTCCACTAATAGTGGTGAGCAAGAGCTTTTCAACCAATTGAATTATAGTATTCAAAATGTGGTGGAATGTTTGGTGTGTGGAAAATGAAATGGAGAATCCTTCCCAAGACGCCAAACTACATTATGGCTAAACAAAAGATGATCGTTGCAGGTACCATGTGTCTCTATGACTACATTCGCGGGAGCCTTCTTGAACTGGACAAAGATTTCCAAAAGTGAGATCGGAATCTCGATTGTTTACCCACCATACCTTCAAGATAAGAAATCTTTCGTAACATAAAGTCCAGGACGATATTGCACGAGCATTTTTTCTGTCAAGTTTATCGTGCGTATGTTTGGATGATGCTATTATATTGTGTATAATACCCAATATTGGTATTTTAATTTTTCATGTTCATCTTTTCCTATTATAATTATTTTATTTTGTCATATTACGATCCTATCATCGGCGAGTTCAGTTAGACCCCGTTTCTATTTGGTATTCCTAATAATTTAGGAGAAAATAATTTAGGAGAATTGAAATATGACTAAATAGTTGAGCCAATGATACATATGTATTAGGACATATCATTCCACGTATGTATTAATCCAAAAAAAGTGAGTATTCTCTTTCACGATGAATTGTTTGAAATTGTATTGTGAAGTCCCGTTTTTTTTTTTTCCATCCAAAACTCTCAAATTCTCATTTCTCTTACCATATTAGTGAGGAACAAATTCCAATTCAATAGACCCAAACAACCCTTATTGTATATATTTGGAGCCCCTTTGGCATGGGTCCTTGTGTGGCTTTGGTTTCGGTTTCTCATGGTTCTAGATGAAACTCTACCAAATATTTTTCTAAGAAACAACTTCACAAAAAAAGCCATAGAAGATAAAAAACCATTTCTAAAAAAAAAAATCACTGAAACATGGTTTCTTTAGCTCATGGATTGAAGCCATTTCTAAAAAAACCCAGCAGCCTTGGTATTCGCGGTACATACGTACCGATGCAGGCACCAGTGCTCGTGATGTGTGCAACACAACACATACGACCTCGCCGCCGTTGCGCCCAGCCTGCAAAATAACCTCAACGGTCGCGTGCCCGATAGGAACACGTGCAATATACCGATGCCGTGCGCACACGAGCTGTCAGAAATGGTCCATGGACCGGCCCACGTGAGCCCATAGAACGCAGGACGGATGCGCCGTGGGCCTGGGCTGAACATGCGCTCGTGCACTCTCGCTGGACTGGGCCGTATCCCATTCCCCCATGCGCGCGCGGCTACATCGACGTCGTCACGTCACGCCCTAGCAGTAGCAGCTGGGGTCCTCTCGCGCTCCTCTGATGCTTTCCCAGTCCTGTCATGTCCTGTCCAGTGTCCACCACCATGGCGCTGCGGCGAGCATGGCGGGGCTGAGGGGGGAACGTGCATGGCGAGGCGCCACCACGTGGAGACCGTGCCCGGCGGCCGCTCGCCATGGGCAACGCCTCAGCCCGGTGGAGCCTCGCCAGCCACCTCGGACGGCCGCGCCAGGACCCCTGATCCCCTGTGAACTGCCTGCCTAGGGTCTCACCCCTGCCGCCTGCGTGGTGCTTGTTCCCGTTCCGTTCAGCCCAGCCTCGCTCCAAACTTAATTTCTTTTCTTTTTTGTACCCTTTTCCAATCCTCAGGACTTGTACTAGTATGCTCGATTAGGCTGTCTCCAAGGGGATGGGCAAAATGAAGAATTCGGCATTGTTCTGCACTGCAAATGACACGACACATTGAGTGCAGTGAGATTTGAAGAATGGGGATGAAAACCTCATTGGAGATAGTCTTACCGTTTATAAGTACATTTATGAAAGAGAGAACGGATGTGCTTGTCGTGATGAAATTTTAGCTACACGCACGGTACTAGCTAGCGTTATTATGTTGTCTCCACCGGTGATTGGCAAAATGAGGATTTTGGAGTGTAGTTTGAAATGAGAATGGAGATAGGAATCCCCGTCGGAGACAGCCTTAGGGCGCTAGAGAGTTCCATTTCGGCTTCGTCTAATACGGCCAATAAGATCATGATGCGAAAACGGATGCCTAGATCGCATACAGACTCTATTTTCAACGTTCGATATAATGATGGAAAGTAAAAAGATAATATTTTAAATCCAACTAAAATCATCCCAAAATTCTTTCGAAGTCAATGGGAATCCACAGAATAAGTTAGCGTCAATAATTTATCGCAGTGTTGTGATAGAGAGACACGGAAACGGGTGCCCAAATTCACGTGAAAACAACGCATCAATCAATTATACCCGTTGCAACTAGTATACGAGAATTATACCCGTTGCAACTAGTATATTATAATAATGCGTGTATGCCCTGTGCTGAACTTTTGATCCTAAGGTTTAGAAATATATAGTAGGTGATTTAATTAATATATACTCACGCAACAGTATGTCAGTAATATATATAACTAGTTACTAGTTGGTACTGTGCTTGGCACAGAAAATCCAACGCTGTAAAGCCACGTCAGGCCAAAGGGACGTAGCATTGCATGTGCCATTTGTTTGGGGGGAAAAAACTTAAAAAGGAGCCGGGTATCTGTTCCCCTGGCTTTACAGAGCGATCTGTCGGCTCTGGCTTCTGCAAAGTAAAGCTAGATACAGCACCATGGCACCATCCGTAAGGTCATCATGTCATCATCGTCTTTCGTTGGTTCACCCACACCGCCCAGCTGCCGCAGAGACGACGATACTATGCTGTAGTGACCGTGAGAGCTTTTCCACCGGGCCGTACCCCGCGCGGCGACTATTCCTGGCGATTAACCGATCGAGCTAGCTAGCGAGTAGCATGTAGAAAGCTCAATGTATACACAGTACGACCTCCGTTCTCCAATGTTCTCGAATATTTGTCGCCTGTATAATTCATTTTTAAACTTAAAATGTGACAAATAAAAAAGAACGGAGAGAGTATTTCTCTCATCATCTACTCTCTGTGTGTAAGCTACGTTTTTATTTCAGAACATGCGAAGGCATGAGCGTTTTTCGTTAAGAGGAGGCTGTGTGAGCTAGTATGTCATATGTCAAGGATAGGACCTGGACCGCCGTACCCTCTTGATCGTCGTATCGTATCTACGCGCGATGTGGCAACATTGGCTACCAGCAGCTATACCTCCTATGCACATTTGGCAACTACTGTATTGGCTATAAGCCTATAAATACCTCTCTACCTGCACTCCAAACCCTCCAACAACAACCAGCAAGCTATTAGCTTCTCAGTAAGCTCAGTAGCTCTCACTCACTCACACTCTTACACACTCTTAGCTTGCTGTGCTTGCTCGATCGAGGCTGTGTGTGTGCGCGCGATACTGCCATGGCTCTGCCGAGGTCTGACGACCAGTACCATGGCCTTGTGTGTGCATTACTACTGCCCATGGAGGGCAATCTCAGGGGCTGCGGCAGCACCGGCGACGATGACGATGACGACCACGACGTCGCTCCGGCTGCATAAGCAGCGTAACTAATGGATCGATCAGCGCGCGCGGGGGCAGTACGTACGTGAGCAGTCAAGGTTATTATTATGATCTACGCATGAATATAATGCAGTCAGATTGTATAAGCTAGCTGTGGTGAGGTTTCGAGGTGACGTATATTTCATGCCTCCGAGCTAATAATTAATTTTACTCTTGTAGTAATATTATGTAGCTAGCTTATTGCTTAACTAGATAGTGCTACTTACATACATATAAATAACAAAGAGGCGCGCATCCATGGACGATATGATGGTCGCCATGTATGTATGCGGAGCTAGCAGCTAATGTAGCGGAAAGATCGGGATAACTGCAGTTCACGGAGTTCATGATTTATCGGATGTGCGTGCACCTTTTTTGGTGCAAGAGGCTATGATGAGTTGTACTTTTCTTCACTATCTATAACAAAAATAAAGGACTTGACGATTAATCAAGAGTGCTATTATATATTATTGTTCCCTTCTAGCTACTCTTTTGTTTTCATTAATTCTCTGTTTGTGTTTGAACTTTGACGAGGAAAATGATTATCTGCTATACAAGGGGGAATGTGAATTAATTGCATATACGACTGAAAGCACCGCAAATCAACAAAGGAGATAAATGGATGAAATCGTATTTTATTGTAAAAGAGGATGCTGAATGATGTTAGCTCAAAAGTACCTTTTCACCCTGAACTTGCATTGCGACTGTTGGCGAGTTCTAAGAATATTTCTTCCAAAAAAGGATTCAAGTACTCAAGAGAACAATTAGTCTATCTGAAAATTTTGTGGCAGAACACTTTCAATCTTCAGAGGACTAATTAAGCATGCATTTTTAAGAGAATCTGGCACAAACAAAACAATCTTCATGCTTAGTTCCTATTGGTCTCCAGTCCACTAATTTAGATACAAGTTGAAATCACTTTTCGTTTATTTTATTAAAAAAAATAAGAACATCGGTCATCATTTATAATTATATTTTGTAAATTCAACAAGAATATTGAGTATTGGTCTGCTTAATCTGAAATTCCAGATGGCTAGAAGTTAGAAACCCGCCGTACCACAGGTAGTCACTTCTATAATAGTATATGTTGTCGCTTTTGGTTTACAACTGCTAAGGAGTTAGCAGTTGGTCTATCTAGATGATTTATCAGCGAACTAGATAAAACAAGTACATAAAAAAATACTAACACATCTTTCTAGTTATGTAGAAACGATCGACTTGGTTTCTGATAAGAAGAAAATTTATATTCTTAATTATATGTAGATATTTTTTGAGGGTATATGTACTGGGCAAGAAGCTGCTCCATTCTTAATTTGTTACGAAATCTAATGGCCAATAAGAATGAAGGAATCATGCCATATACCTTGGAGACAGAAACAAGCCAGCGATGAAAATTTTTGCCAAGCATGGATGGCCATCTTCTAATATAGGAGTATATGTATATCATTTGTGCTTAGTTGGTTGCATTGCTTGAGTGCTTGGACTGTCTGAACCTTTTCTTTGGCTTTGTGCTTGTTTTGAATCAGCCGCAGGCTGCTGAAACTCAGCCGGGATATTTTTTTCTAAAAATAATTAATTTGTCACATGAGAATCTATTAGAAATTTAATTTATTTCTTATGGATATATGTTGAGGATTTAGCCTTCGATAATCTCTGTGCCACACTCTGCATATATGTTGAGTGTTGTAGTTCAATAAAAGATATTGTCTATCATATATCTGGCTGCGTATATTATTAATGCACATGATAATCGTACAACTCACCAAATGGGTCTTGGACATATTTGTCAGACCTGTAGTGTCTGGGAGGTTTATTTTCTTCGTTCGAAGGCATAAAGACTCGTTTCATATTTTTCAATTTTCATAATAGAATGATACTATTACTTCAACATATACAGAGCTAACTACGGTTATGTTTATCTCAAGCAGTCAAGCAACTATTGCACCACCATAACTATTAGAATTTGTTTGATAATATATACTCCCCCTGGTCACATATAATTGATAATTTGACCAAAATCTAGTAATAAAACTTTTAAAACCCCTGTAGTTTCAAAAACGGTTTATAAACAAAATAAACCAGTGTGTGCGGATTTATCTTGAAATGTACTTCCATAAAATCATGCTTATTAGATATTTTCTTGCTTCCGGGCAGCATCGATCAAAGAAGTGATGGTGAAGATGAGTAAAAAGGTTTGGTGTATTTTACTTGTCTTTTGGAGTGAAAAGGTTACTTTCAAATTGAAGCTTTGATATATTTCCCTTCATTCACAAAAAAAGTGCTGAAGACTTATAGTCATACTACAAATAATAAAAAGAAAGGCAAATAGTGGTAAAACATTAAGCTTGAAGTTAGAAAAATCGCAACGGTGAAGTGTTTATGAATAAAGTATTAGGTTCAGACAACTTTTATATCTTGTGTCAGCATGTGATGTCAACATGTCTTCTGTACGTTAGGCTAATGTCACCAGCCCGCCTATTCAACTGTATATATTTCAAACAAAACTCTGTCTACAATGCTGTGTACAGTGTTTTGCACGTCTATTTACACCTGACATCACGTTTGTACGACCGAGAGAAATTAAACCAGCTCTATGCCTGTGCCGCATCAACTTGTCAAACAGAGGTCAGAAAGTCATAACGACGCAGGCAGCAGTCCAACAATAGCTTCCGTCATGCATGCAGAGTGGTTTCAGCTAGAAGAGAAGGTGAGCTAAATAACCAACCACCATTGAACTCCAACAGGCCACGGCCACCTGCCGCCCATGCATGTATTGGATTGGAAGTTCACCAACCATGCATCCCACCCATAGTCCCAGGTGGTGAATTGAAGCTTGCATTTCTCGACTTCGGAAGCTATAAAATGCCCGGTAAGGACCCCATGTCTTTGCATCCATCTCCAGCAAACAGCTTCGATTCAGTTTTCTCGCTACTCATCCTCCTGATCGAGTCATATACATACCCAGGTCATCCCATGGCTTCCGCCCTTGCTCATCTCGCCACCACAGCGCTCGCCATGGCGCTCGTGCTCGCTGGCAGCAGCGCGTGCCATGCCGCGCGCCATCTCGCCGACACCACCCCGGCCGCCGCTCCGGCCACCGTCCCGAGAATTCCTGCGGTGCCCAAGCCGCAGGTGCCAACCGTGCCCGCGGTCGCCCTGCCACCGATGCCCGCCGTGCCGACGGTGCCTGCGGTGGGCGCCGTGCCACCGATTCCCGCGGTACCGACGATCCCCGCGGTCACCGTGCCA
Source organism: Paspalum vaginatum (assembly GCA_030272315.1). Taxonomy (NCBI): domain Eukaryota; kingdom Viridiplantae; phylum Streptophyta; class Magnoliopsida; order Poales; family Poaceae; genus Paspalum; species Paspalum vaginatum. The sequence goes on along the minus strand of CM059013.1, from coordinate 45,787,618 downwards.
GCGATGCCCACGGTCCCCGCGGCGACCCTCCCGCCGATGCCTGCCGTGCCCAAGGCTGTGCTTCCACCTATGCCGGCTGTACCGGCCGTGCCGAAGGTGGCAGTGCCGCCGATGCCCGCTGTCCCTAAAGTTACCCTGCCGCCGATGCCCGCCGTGCCTAAGGTGACACTGCCGCCGATGCCGTCGTCCATCCCGAGCGTGCCGATGCCCTTCTTGGCGCCGCCTCCCTCGTCGGCATAATCAAAAGCATGCGCGCAGTGCATGAGTGGAGACTTGGAGATGTCCGGTTATCCATCGAGCTGGTCACTCCATCGTGGATGTTTGCTGGGCATGGTGTCTGCTGTGGTCATGACTCATGAGCAGATTTGTTTGCAGTACTTTTTTTATTTTAATTGTGTCTCCGGGCGGTTCTGTATTATTGTGCTATTAGGTTTTGTTGTTTATTCTGCCATTGATCTTTCTTCATTTGGAGTATTGGTGGTCTCATTGATTATATCGTGTATATCATTGTTTGTTTATGTAAATTATTATGTGTCCATCCAAAATCATGTGTTTTTATTTTGTCTCCGGCCGGTTCTATATTTATTAGTGTGCTATTGTTTGTTTACTAGTAAAAATGTACGTGCGTCTCGCGTTGCGCACGTGCATTTTTAGAGGATTAATGATTTTTAAATCTCACATAGTTTATTATTATTAAGTACTTTGTTAAAGATATTTTATAACAAAGAAAGTTAATGTTTTTTAAAAAAAAATTCATGTCAAACGTAGCTGGCTTAAAACAAAGTATTTATTTTTTACTAAAAAAGTATTTGCTTATAGGTAAGTCTTTTATGTAGCAGGATTGAACATGAAACATAATTATTAAGCAATTAGGTGCCTGAGGTCGCAGTCGCCGTGCACATGCTGCTCATGTCTAAATATATACTAAGTCATTATGATTTTTAACAGTTACTGTACCTTCATTTTTGCAACGATGGCATAGTTTCTCCTGAAATTATAGTTTGCATTCACTGTGTAAAAGGATTAATTTACCCATAAATATTTCTAAAAACCTTATTATGAGAAGCCCATAAGATCCTTTGTCAAAAATCAATAGCACTGTAAAAACAGCCATGGCCCAATAATTTGGCCCACCTCCAAAAAATCAGCCCGGTTGGCCTAGATCCCCACCGCCTCCATCTCATCCATCCATCTCGATTGAACGGCTCGCATTCGCTGGCTCCAAACCCTAAAAAATCTCACTCGCCACGTCCAAACCCTAAACCCTTTTTTCTCTTTCCCACCCCACGGCTGCCGCCCGCGTCTCCTTCCCTCTTCCTCGACACCGCGGTAACCCCCGTCCGCTGCCCGCCGCCCCGTCTTCCTCTCCCCCACCACGCCAGCGTCGGCCGGAGCCGCTCCCTCCCACCACATCCTCTGCCAGCCGCGCCCTCCACCCCTCTCCCTCTGTCTCATGGGCGCTGCACCCTCCCGCATCGCGGGAGCCGCCTCCAGTTCGCCGCCGGTGGAGGCTAGGATCCGCCCCGCCGCACCCTCATCCCCGTCTCACAAGGCGGTCGGGTTTCGGCCCATCGCTGTCTCCTCCGGCCTCACGGCGGCCGAGATCCGCCCCGCCGCCGGCTGGGATCCGGCCCGCCACGCCCTCCTCCGGCCTCGCGGCGTCTGGATCCGCTACAGCCGGCGCGCCGCGCCCTCCTTCGGGCGGTCGCGCCTCCGCCCAACTGCCACCACCATCTGTCTCGCTGGTGCCAGGTTAGCCATTTTCTCCTCTAGGATTGGAACACAGGGGTGGGTAATAACCGGAGAAAATTGCTTTCTTGGCCTCAAAAAAAGTTGGGGTTCCTTCTTTGGCTCAAAATTTTTTTTCGTTCCTTCCTATGGCCTAAAAATTTTGTTTCATGCCTTCCTTGACATTTCCATCCATTCCGTCAGGTTTTCCATCCAAGAGCTGTGTGAAATGACTCTTTTGCCCCTAGCCCCACCTATCAGCCCCTCCTTCTCTCTCTCCTTTCCCTTCCAGCTGCCGGCAAGTAGGCAAGGTGAGCGCCCACGGCGGCGGTGGAGGCCGGGGCCGCCGCGGGCGCTTGCCTTGCCTGCTCGCCAGGCAGCTAGGAAGGGAAAGGAGAGGGAAAGGGAAGGAGGGGCTGACAGGTAGGGCCTAGGGGCAAAAGAGTCATTTCACACTGCTCTTGGATGGAAGACCTGACGGAATGGATGGAAATGTCAAGGAAGGCGTGGAACAAAATTTTTAGGCTATGGAAGGAACGAAAATTTTTTTCGGGCCAAGGAAGGAACCGCAATTTTTTTAGGCCAAGGAAGGAATTTTCTCTGATAACTATGCAAATCATTGCCTCTGTTTGCAATGTGAGATTAATGATTATAGTTTTTAGGGCTGTGATGACTTTCATCCCGATGGGGCCGCATGGGCCATGAATTTGAGATTTGGATCCAGCATCACCTTTACTGTTGAGCTTATGGATTGTGTACATGGGGTATGGGTAGGTACGAGGGTAGAAAAATTCTGAGAAAAAGATGCACGTTGGGTGTTTAACACGGGCAGGAACTCGCGTTCCGCTCCCGTAACCCGTTGTTTAGCCTATTTTGGTGAGCCATATCCCCTGTTTGTGGGGATACAATAAGTCTACTGAGTCTAGATGGGTATAAATCTTTTGGAGTAAATTTTTTTTTCATTAACTCGCTCTTATAGTATAGATTATTGTTCCAAAGATGTGCTGTGAAAAGAAACGGCGAACGGAAAAAAGTTGTCTTTTTTTTCTAATTTCTCCGGTCCAATTGGCTTCATTTAAATTGAGCGTACTTAACTGTCAGCAGAAGCATCATATCTGTGGATTTTTTTAATGGAAACAATTATGTTTGTTACATAAAATAAAACTAAAAAATCGGAAAGGTAGCACCACCGGTTATGTTACGGTGGGCTGCAAGGTTTCAGCTTCCAGGCCGAAATCTCACCGGGCCGATCTTGGTTCGCCCACCACACGAATTTGGGCCTTAGGGCTTTGATCGGTTGCTCTACAAGCTCCGGCCAAACTGGGCATCAGAAGCAGGCCGAGCAGGCTAGGATTCGTTCATGCGCGCAGACTCTCTTGATCGGTTGCCGTCAGTAGTAGGCTGCTTCGTGATCCTGTGGCTTCTCATGCACTCACGTGGCACCTATCCAGCATTCCAGCTAGGCTCGCGAGAAACGGAATTCGTTTTCATATCTACCGAGCCCGGCCAAGAAGCGCTTTTGCATCTGTGCATGTACACTTAAGCGCATGAGCAGGTATCCAAAAACCTGGAGGTTGCACTCGAGAGAACAAGAATTAAATATCTCAAAACAAAATGTATCCAAAAGTAAAATGCTTTCACAGGCTACGAGAGCTCGTTTTTAGACCGAGTTTAGCGAATCATCTATCTTGTTTACAGCGTAGCTACAGTACTATTTTTCAGGAGCAGAGCCACACCGGGGCTAGGGAGGGGGCTACAGCCCCAGTTGCGACCTAGCAACTCTAGCATATCCTATATATTTTTTGGTCCAACAGATGAAAAGCATTCCAGTAGTCCAAGTAATTCTATGTATTTTTTTAGCCTAACAAACAAAATGTAGCCCAGAAGCTCAAATATTGTATGAATTTGTCCCTTAATTGACTAAAAAATGTCCCATATATACCAATTAATTACTTATTTAAAATTAGCCTCTTCTTTGATTTATTACTGGCTCTGCTACTGATTTTTTTTACTATGGACAGTCACATAGACAATTTGTTGGACTTGGTTTTACGAGCAAAGTGACATTTGGTGGAACAATGACAAATTTTACCAGCGTACGAGTCTAAAATTTTACACTCACGTCGTTGTTGCCAAAAGAAAGGCTCAACAGAGGTGCATGCAGCCAAAGCTCAACAGGAGGCCCACGCACGCACACGAGCGGCCACCTGCGCGGCTGCAGCGCCTCCACGAGACCACGAGGCCTCCTCGTCCACCCCATATCTGAGTCCTGCCTGGCCAAACAACTCTCGCGCCTCCCCGGCTCGGCTCCCCGCCACCACGATTCCTCTCCTCCCTCCTCTGCGGTAAAGCAAGCGAGCCCGCCACCGCCATGGCCATGGCCATGGCCCTGCAGGTCGCCGGCGGCGCGGGCTGCCGCCTGCCCCTCCCCGCGCGGGGCCAGCGCCGGCGCGCGCTCCGACCGCCCCGCGCGGTGGCGCCCGACGCCACGGCGACGACGGCCAAGGAGGACGGCGGCAAGGTGGCGCTGGGCGGCTCCGGCGTCGCCGTCACCAAGCTCGGCATCGGGGCGTGGTCCTGGGGTGACACCACCTACTGGAACGAGTTCCAGTGGGACGGTACGCTCCCTCCTCTCTGCTCTGCCCTCTGCTCGCTTCCCACTTCTTGGTCCCGCCGGATCCTGTGATCCCATTTCCATTATGCTGCAGCCCGAACTGGATCTTCGAGCAGCAGCAGCATGACATGCTGAAGATTGATTATTTAGTTACAGCCCACCACTAGTTTTATCTCTGTATTCTTAGCTGCCAGGGCATCAGCACGTTATACTGTAGTACTTGCTGGTAGGGTACAGGATTAGTACATGTTAGTCGCTATTACGGTCTCTTGCCAGGAATAAGAATTAGAGCGTAATGTTTCCGCTAATTTATGCCATCGAATTCAGCATTGCTCTGAAACCAGTATAGCTTAGACCATGAGTTTCTGGGTCCAGCACTTGTCGTCAATGACGAATCTTCCAGGGAAAAACAAACATCTTGACTAGGCCGGGAGTGTCAAGCGTGGTTTCTGTCGTGAGCCAAGGTTACTTTCACGCTTGAATTACTTGGCCTCAAATTCTGGTCATGCTCCCCACGCATCTATGACCATGAGGCACCTGTTGCCTTTCCCAGTTTACTACGGGCTGGGCTCTTCGGCTGCACAGGGACCTCACTGCTTGTCCTCCAATCTTAATTGAATCGTTAAATACTTTCCATTACGAAACATGTGGAATGGCTGTCCTTTAATACGGGTGATCACTCTGACAAACACCAGATAGGAAACTCAAGGCAGCTAAAGGAGCATTTGATGCGAGCATCGACTGTGGAATAACGTTCTTTGATACCGCCGAAGTATATGGAGCAGGGGTAACAAACCGAGACACTTCATGCTTTCATTTGTCAACCCGCTCCCTAATTCATGTTAAGGTACTACTATATAAAACTAACATTAATTTGAAAATTCTTGCCATTTAGGTGTCGGGAGCAATTAATTCAGAAAGTTTACTAGGAAGGTATGTTCCCTCTTTTTCATCAGATTTATTATCAAGGGTCCGTAAGTGTGTGCAATATCTGTTCTAAGTTTCCCACTTTCCTTCAGATTTATCAAGGAAAGACAACAAAAGGAACAGGTCGATGTGGCTATTGCGACGAAGTTTGCAGCTCTTCCATGGAGGTTTGGTCGTGGAAGTGTCATCTCTGCACTGAAGGCCTCGTTAGATCGCCTTGGTGTCTCTTCGGTTGAGCTCTACCAACTTCATTGGTTGGCTCATCCCGCCTTTAAACTGATTTTATTTTATTTTTTCCTCTGCCGATTTCCATTGGGTAACTTAACCTCTCTTTGGTCTCTTTTTCAGGCCAGGGATATGGGGCAACGAAGGTATCAACAAAAAGAACTAGCACATAAATACTCAACCCTGCTTTATCAGCACGGCAATTTAATTTCACTGATCTTACACGATTCAGGTTACCTGGATGGCCTTGGAGATGCTGTTGAGCAAGGTCTTGTAAAAGCTGTTGGAGTCTCAAACTACAGCGGTTGTTGTCTGACTCTCAACACTTTATACTTGTAGTGATTTGATTGATTATGCTAGTTGATTCTTTCAGTGAAACTAATTCAAACCACATACATTTTTCACGCATGATTGGGCACCAGAAAAACGCCTCCGAGATGCTTATGACCGCCTAAAGAAGAGGGGAATCCCACTCGCATCGAATCAAGTAAATTACAGTCTGATATACAGGAACCCGGAGGACAACGGGGTGAAGGCAGCTTGCGATGAGCTTGGCATCACTTTGATCGCGTATTCCCCCATCGCCCAGGGTAAAGCTATATTTCTTTCTCTACTCACTTTTAGCTATCCGTTTCATGAGTATATAAGAAACGTGTCGAGAAACTACCTATTTCAGTAGATAAACTCTACTAAGTGCAGTAGCATCTTGCAGACGCTAAGCTCACTTTCAGCTGCGGTATCCTGTGTGAAATCAAGTACTGATGTATCTATTTTCCTTGATTCAGGTGCTCTGACAGGAAAATACACCCCGGACAATCCGCCCAAAGGGCCTCGAGGACGGATATACACTCCAGAGTTCCTGACAAAGGTTGTGTTTCCAGTCATTGCTATGATTTCTGGGGCTTGTTCATTGATGTACTTTCTGCTCTTCACTGAGGAAGCCTCTCTACGTTGATGCAAATGCAGCTCCAACCACTCATTAACCGGATCAAGGAGATCGGTGGAAACTACGGGAGGACTCCAACCCAGGTGCTCAAATTTATCTAATGTACCTATCATTCAGATGAGCTCAATTGCACAGTGTTTGCAAAGTTTAGGCACTACTGCCAACAAATACACTCACATCTGCAGACATCTGAAAACAGTCCCTGCAAGCAGTATGATACGCACTGATCATGAAGAAACACTAGCGATGACAGACTCCTTGGGCTTAATTAACACTTATTACAGAGTCATGAGCAGCTAGCAGTAGTATTTGGTTTCGTCTCTGACGACTCTTGAGAGGTGCTGATGATGACCAAGTGTACATTTTGTGTTGCTGTGTCGATCGGTATGATCAGGTGGTGCTGAACTGGCTGGTGTGCCAGGGCAACGTGGTGCCGATCCCTGGCGCCAAGAACGCGGAGCAGGCGCGGGAGTTCGCGGGCGCGCTGGGGTGGAGCCTGACGGGCGAGGAGGTGGAGGAGCTGCGGTCCATGGCGCGCGAGGTGAAGCCGGTCATCGGCTTCCCGGTGGAGAAGCTGTGATGGATCCGTCGATTCGATCCGCTGCGCTGCAGCAGCAGGCCGGGAGTTTCCGGCCGGCCGGAAACCCACTGGGTCATATGTGACACCACAGCATGTCAGCACGCCTATAGATGAAGCAGTATATAATATATAGGAGTAGATGAGGTAGACAATGGCGTCGATGAGCATACCATTTCGTCATTTCGATGTGAGGAAGAAATTATAAACGAAGAAACACACAGTTGCGTTGGAAGAAATATTTGGAAGAGGCTGAAGGTCTGAAACTGATAAATCAGTGAGGCCTCCTTTGGTTCGTAGGAAAAAAGAAAGAAAAACATAGGATTTTCAAGAATTTCTACTATTCATGCCTTTGGTTCATAGGAATGGAGCATAGGAATACCATAGGAAGTTTTCCTTTGCTTGCCATTTTGGAGGAAAATTGCAGGAAACTTAACATCCACTCATACCTCTTTTTTCTTACTTTGATGCATAGGATCGAAGTAAAGCTCTATGTTCAATATTTCCTATACCATTGCTAGTGGCCATCCAAGAGTAATCTAGGATAAAACTAATGTAATCGAAACTTACATGAATTTCCTATGCCATTCCTGCAACTCATCCAAAGGGTTGTCTATACAACTTTTCACTGTTTTTCAATCATCTATTTTTTATACGCATTCCTATCACATTTCTACAATTTTTCTGTGTTTTTTCAATCCGACTTTCCAAAAGAGGTCCGAAACTGAAACTGAGAACAGCCAGCAGAAAGGCTGTCCCCATGTTGTACACATGTTGTGTTGAGCTGTGTGAGTTTTCGTGTACGCTGACCCCTGCTGCCGTGTGCCTGAAGCTTGGCGGTTGGATGCATGCACGCGCTAGGCGCTAGCTGATGCATGTGCACGACGGGCTGCAGGCTTCGTGATGGTGGCGTCACCTAGGCCACACGAAATGGGGAACACCCACCTGTAGTACTCTACCCCTACTGTACTCGTAGCTTTGTTGTGGTAGCACGTACGTACGTGAATATACAACGTGAGATGTGATGGTGAGCTGCGGCAAACCGCAAACAGATAAAAAAGGCGCCTGCCGCCTGGCTTGCCTTGCCTGCCCATCGTGTCGACGCCTGCGTGCCTGCCTGATGCATGCATGGCATGGCGCCGGCAGCCAGACGTGCCATCAGCGCGGCTGGAGTCATCAGTGGAAAAGATGGTTCCCTCCATGTCCATGTGCAGGCATGGCACCTTGGGCTTCGCACCTTTTGAGGTTTTTGACGATACTGGCGCGTCGTGTGTGTGTGTTCAGACTTCAGCAGAGCAGAGGGTCTTCGTCTCTTCGATCTGTCAGGGTCAGCGCAACGCGAGGACGGCTCCTCGTAGCATCTTTGTCATGTCCAACAAGTGGCCAGTGGAAGCCAAATTGCTCCCTTAACCGTAAGTGGCCTCAGGAGACGTTTAGTTTGCTAGAGATAACAAGGATAGATAATGTTATCTTATAAGAAACCAAACCTTATTTTATTTCCATTCTTGTTTTTTTATATAAAAACAATCTATTATTATTATTCACTCTACATACATATTTTTAAATAATATGTATTATCTAGATTTTAAAATCTCTTGGCAACCAAACATGGCTTGGGATCTATAGAAATGGGATGGATGCAACCGATTCTCCATGGCTAGCTCCAGCGTCCCAAACACATAGGACATACCCCTTAAGCTTAGATGTCATATTATATTTTACGGTGGTTGAAAAGGTATCCCGCCGGTACCACTATTTTTTTTAATTTTTAAAACCCTTTATGCCTTTGGTAGAATTAAAAAACAAAAATATTGGTATCCGGTCCAACCAATTTTTGGTACCGGATCCACATATTTGGTACCATCTGGTACCGGTACCGTGGTACCGTCTATTTTTAAGCCGTTAGACCTTCTCTGATGGACGACTCCTATTTTTTTCAACCACCGTAAAATTTATATTATTTTATATAATCTGATATCTTATTTTTCGCACATTCCTACAATATGTCAATATACATATGCATGGTCAACTGAATTATCTAATTAATTATAAAAATGCACATACACGGTCATTTACATGATCTGTTGCACTCAAGCTTAGCCAGCCCTCGTAGTGCTATCACACCATGTTTGGTTGCTTCCTCGAGCCACTAAACCAGGCTTAAACAGTGCATTGTCACTCTTCTACCCAGGCTTGCTAGAAACGTTCCGCTCCCGCTGTTTCCCGCATTGCAGGCTTGTCCAAGATGTTGTGGTCCCTGCGGCGATTCAAGTAACCTCCTTGGAAGCCTGCGTTTGCGCCATAGCTCAGTGCAGCCACTCGCTCTAGGCAACCAAGCAAAATTGAACTGATGCAGGCCAGACAAATTAGAACAAGGCAACCAAACATTGGCTGCTTGAATTGCCCAACGCATGCCCGGACTAGCCGTGCTTATTTTTCTAGGCAGGTTGGGCGGAGAAACCGAACTAACCACACCCATTCTATTTTGCATATTAGTACTAGTCCATCAACCCTGTGCATGAGTTTTAGAGGTATATAAATTAAAAGTTGATACATAATTTTAATAGTAATATTATTTGATAATTTAGAAACATATTTTTGTACTTTAGAGTTTAGATATATATTATTTTATTTTATGTTAGGTACTATTAAATGTGATTATTTTAATCCGTATTTTATAATGACATGGTGGATAATTTATATGTAAATTTATAGGTTATTTTAGTTCACCTTTCATAATTGCATAGAATAATTTTATATAAAAATTTATAGGGTTATTTTGATGCATCTTTCATAATGGCGTAAGGGTAATTTATATGCAAATCTAGGGATTATTTTTAATTCATCTTTCATATGGCCTATTTTCTATGACATTTCTATTCAATTTTTATAAAATTTCTGTGTGATGAAAGAGCCATGGAATGAAATCGCTAGGAACTTAGGAGTGTTTGATTTGTATAGAGTTTTTTTTTTCATAATGATGTCAACTTCTTACACAGAACTGCACATCGTTCCGGTGGTTCTCTACTCATATATTTCCTCTTCTCTCTACGGAGATGTACTTTGCTGGCATCTCCGCTAGCAGCAGCAGCGACCGGACTACAAGCTGCAGTGATGTGATGTTATGTGATCTCACGAGAGGCAGAAGAGACTGGGTGTCCACCGTGTCTACTCTAGAGACTAGAATCTGGGCCGACCGGCGGGCCATTGACCCTCCCATGATCCCATCATCGCCTCCGAGGACGGCGAACGGACCTCCGTCGTCGGTACGGCAGGGGTCAGGTCTGCATGACGCCGACGTCTGCGTCCACGGCGACGGAGAGCCAGCCGTACGTGGTGAGGTCATCCATCCAAATCGTATCGGCGGCCGTGCCCCGGTGATGCTCCGACGCGACACTTGAGGCGTTGGATCTCAGAATTTTTTAAGGATAAAGTTTACAACTCTATACTTGTGGTAGTTGTTTAATTTGCAATTTATAGCAGCAAAAACTAAGACTGTGGTAACCAGGGAGTGAATATAAGTGTGGAAAATACTGTTAGCATACTATACACAGAGTGAAAAAACACTGTTTGCGCACTATAAACAGTATGGATGCATTTACTGGTGACCACAGTCTAGCAATAAACACCTCGGGTTACCCAAAACAAAACAGGACAAAATACATCTTTGAGTGGTTTTGTTGCAGACGTGGCGTGGTGTGCTCACGTATAGCGTTGATGGGGGCGTTATAAGTCCCATATATTCAGTATTTTTGACAGTGAGTTTTGCCACAGAAAAGGAGAGAAAGAGGGGAAAGAGAAAAGAAAGAGAGAGTAAGAGAGGTGAGGCCCACCAGCCAGTGCTGGCAATGTGGAAACCATAGTGCCATATCAGAAAAACCATCCTCATAATCGCTAAGGGGGTATTTTGTCCAGTTTTGAATAGTTCAAGGTGTTTGTTATCTGGTTTTATAGTTTTAGGTTATAAATTAAACAACCATCACAAGTACAAGGTCGTGAAGTGGACTTTATCTTTTTTAATGTCCTCTGTTATTATTAAAAATGCTTTGGAGATCCGTTTGGAATAATAGAGCAATGCAAAACAAATGAATACAAGAAAACATATGATCAGAAAAAAATAATGGAGGTGCACAATAAAGGACTAAAAGAACACAGAAATTAAATACTTTGGTGTTTGGAACACACAAACTCGATTAGCGCAAGAATTTAGGAGTTAGAGTGAGCTCGAGCACAAACTCGAACAGCTTGGTATACCGCAAATACCATGGTGCAACGACAAAGTGGCTGGCACCTTCTTTCACCCGCTAGAAAAATTCTGGATAGCTCGGTGTTTGTTGGGCTCCGGGGAACCGAAGCCCTAACAGCAACGAGAAGCTAATGACCGAAATGAAAACGAACAAAGGAAAATACCTTTATTTCTAAAGAACCTTTTTCTCAAATGACGTGAGGTGTCCTTTTCAGCATGCCCCTATTTATTTTTAGGGAGATGAACTGACTTAGAGTACAATGATGCAAATTGACCTTCACACTAAACACATTCCCCGAATATTCGAGGTCATTAGAATGGTCAAAACATTGGACTGTTTTACTTCTCACACCCAGCTTTTACAATCTGGCCCATTAGGCCCTCTTCACGGTCTTAAGGCTTCGCTTCGAACTTTTGCATGCACTCATGGCTTTGCCTTGATGCTACTGATCAAGCTCGAGGCTCCGCTTGATCTCTCGGATGTGCTCAAGGCTTCGCTTGTCCCTCTAGTGAAGTTCGAGGCTTCGCTTTGACCAACCAATCAAGCTCGGGGCTTCGCTGGACTCTTCAGCCAAGCTTAGGGTTTTGCTTGATCCCTCGGATGTGCTCGAGGCTTCACTCACAGCCAGGAGCTCTGCTTGGAGCCGGGGCTCACTTGCGCCTTAGGCTTCATCTATTAACCTCTCTGCACGAGGTTCAAAGAAATATAAATGGGAAGTGCATGCAGTCATCGCAGGGCTTCAGGGATTGTACCCCCTTGTTTGATTTCCTCTTGTACGGGAGAGATATCCTTTCTTCGAGGAAGGAAAACCTCATCCCCCTTCCAAATATCATGTGACCTAAGCAAACCCTAGGAATTGGATTCCTTTAAAATTCATATGAAAATCCTTCAATCCGAATGGGCTCCATTTATCAATTCCCAACCTTCATTTGAATCTCTCTCCTATACCACCGGAAAAACATAGCCTAAGGACGGTGTTTGGATCCAGGGGCTAAACTTTAGTTCATGTCACATCGGATGTTTGGATGTTAATTAGAAATATTAAATATAGTTTAATTAAAAAACTAATTACACAGATGATGACTAAACGGCGAGATGAATTTTTTAAGCCTAATCAATCCATAATTAACGAACGTTTACTGTAGCATCACAATCGCTAATCATAGACGGTTTAATAAATTCGTCTCGCCGTTTAGTCCTCATCTGTGTAATTAATTTTATAATTATACTATATTTAATACTTCTAACTAGCGTCCAAACATTCGATGTGACGGGAGCTAAAGTTTAGCTCGAGAAACCAAACACCCCCTAAACTAATCCCCAATCTTCAACTAAATTACCAGCCTATACTATTATGGAAATAATTTAAATCTAAAGTATATTTATATCCAAATTAGCCACCTTCGTTAGTATTGATTAACATAAGGTAACTCCATACATGCTATTATAAAAATCTAAATATATCTTAAATTTACACCTAATTACTTAACTTTGCCATTATTGAGAACAACCTACAAACCATATGAATTCACATCTAAATTACATCACATAAAAAGAGCACCTTAATCAACACAGATGCCCCATGAACAATTACAAATGTATAGCGAGTAACCTCAGTATTAAAAAAAGTACACTAAAAATACAGGAAATATAGGTTAGCTCCTTGTGTCTGAGCATGACAGCGTACTAGTATTTTTCAGATAACGTACGTGTACACTTGCACAGTTGCACCGCTATTAGTTCAGAGCATACGCTGATTCAGAGTACGAGTCCCTGTAAATTGACATCCAATTCCAAGCCCGATGCATCGAAGGAACCATTGCTACTGTAGTACTGTACAGCAGCAACTGGCGACTGCCGCTGCTGTTCCTGCAGCGGCGCTACAGTTCCCACAGGAGTAGTAGGTGGTAGTGAAATCTTTTTCTTCGTCCAAGTTGCCGATTCCGAGGGGAGGGCGCTGACAGTGACGCGTCCCGGCCCCAAGATCTCCGACAGCGATGTCAACTCCTTCCTCCTCCCCTCCCCTCCGCTCTCCTCCCCTCCATCAAATGCTGGAAATGCTGCCTCGACGACTACTGCTACTCTGCCACTGTACTCCTTTCTGGCTCTCCATAACCCAAGGCCGAAGCTGCCCACGGGTTCTTGCGTTCACTGAACCTGAGTGTTTGCGTTCTGATCTTTGCGTCGCTGGTATTGCGCTGGTACATACAAGTTGCAGAGCGCTACAACAAGAGGTCACAGCTCAGCTCGTTGATCGCTTATGCTAGCTGTTTTTATCTGCTGTTTCTCTTCATCCCCTACCATGTCCTGGCTGAAATCCGGTATGGGCATTAGGTACCTGGGCGTCTCCGGGCCCAAGAAGTGGCTGCCTGCCATGGACGGTGCCCAGAGGCCGGCGACGAGCCAGCAGAAGACGCCCTTCCTGTAACCAGAGCTTCCCTCTGCTGTCTGCTCCATTGATTTCTCGTTTTGCGCCTGGAGTTCTTGATATCCTTATTTGCAAGCCTGTTCCTTTCAGCCCGGACGGCGGGCTCGTGGAGCTGCTGTGGCAGGACGGCGCCGTCGTGGCGCACTCGCAGGCGCAGGAGCACCACCAGCGGCCGTTCCGGCCCGGCGGCAACACGAGCGCCAGCGGCGTCACCGGGGACGCGGAGGCGCCGGCGTGGCTCCCGGGCGGTGGCGGCGGCGCGCTGAGCGGGGACGTGTACTCGCAGCTCTGGCAGAGCATCCCGCAGGCCGCGCCCGCCCGGCCCCGCCCGCCCGCGAGGAGCGGGAACAGCGGCGCCGGGTCGAGCCGGACGGCCGGGGAGGTCGGGTCCAGCTTCTGCGGCAGCAACCTCGTGGCCGCGGCGCTGCACTTGGACGACGACGTCGACGTCGCGCCGTTGCCGATGCCCCTGGATGAGCCGGGCGCGCGCGCGGGCGCGTCCACGTCCAGCGGCTGGAACAGCAATGCGCTGCTCAAGAGGGGCAGGGGCGAGCTCGATAGCCGCAGCGAGGTTGTGTTCCTGGTTCTCTTTCTACTGGTGTTAATATTGCATAAATTCAGTTCAGTTGGTGAGAGAAAAAGAAACACATTTGCAGGACGCCGACTTCGGTACCGTCGATGAGACGCGGCCGTCGCGCCGGCCGGCGTCTAAGCGCAGGACTCGCGCCGCCGAGGTCCACAACATGTCTGAGCGGGTAAGTCACTAGGAGCTCCAGCTGGTGGTGCCATCTGCTGGTACCATGGTGTTTTCAGTTCTTGATTTGGTTGGTGTGTCCCCTGTGGCAGAGGAGAAGGGACAGGATCAACGAAAAGATGCGAGCGCTACAAGAACTCGTGCCTCACTGTAACAAGGTGAAGTAGTAATCTCTAGCACAATAGCATGATTTTTTTGTCCAAATTGGTTCTGTTGTAACAGCAGTGTTGATTCTGACGATTGTTCAGACTGACAAAGCATCGATACTAGATGAGGCAATTGAGTACTTGAAGTCCCTCCAAATGCAAGTTCAGGTCTGAAACAGCCCTTCCCAGTTATTTTGCATATATTACATGCGACATTGCTGTATCCTTCTCGATCACTTCAGTAGCCTCGGCACATAAACTGATCCGTTTTCTGTGGCTTATTAGGTCATGTGGATGACCACTGGGATGGCGCCGATGATGCTCCCCGGTGCTCACCATCTCATGCCTCCAATTACCATGGGCTTGAATTCAGTGGGTTTGCCACCGGCGGCACAGTTCCTAAGTCAGATGCAACGAGTACAGCCCTTCATGAACAACCCATTGCCGCCGAATCAGATGACTCAGGTCTCGCCTCCAGCTACCAGTGCACCTGGTGCAACAAACCAAGTTCAAAGCGATCGCATGGTCCAACTGAGGAACCCCTTTCTTCATCCTAACGATGCACTGACAGCAACACCTCAGGTTATTGCTGGAATTTCATCCTTTAACATTAAGAACTTCCCTGAGCTTGGCTCAGGGTCCCAATTCCTTGCAGGTGCCAAGTTTATTTGGCTATGGACCACAGATGGCACAAGTGAACGAGATTCAACAGTTACTGGCTGCAGCTCCAGCGGTGGGGTCTGAGCCTACCATCTTCCTCTGATGGAACTGGAACTTAAGACAACCACAGCCCAGTAAAGATGTTTTACAGGTCAGTGAAATGTTTTTGCTATTGGTACATTGAAATGCTAAACGGATCACAAGTGCTAACTTAAGTTGCGTTGAATTGTGAACAGGACCATTTTTTTAGCACCTTAGATTTACTTATTTATCGCATCCTAAGTTGGAGCATATCAGATTGTCTTCATTTGTTTTTTTCCTTTTGAGGGTTGTCATTTGATTCGATACCACCACCCAATAGATCCGTTTTTTCACCCTCAGTTCTTCTTTGGCAGTTTGCAGTCCTATCGTATCAGTAGATACCTAGATGAACTAGGCCGTGGCAGTTGTACATCAACCTCACTCAATCACTCTTACATTCAATGGTCTGTTCCGTCAAATTAGCAGAAACAAGTGGACTACTTTAGTAACAATTGGGTTCAGCATTACTTTCTTGATACCGACATGATAAGGAGTGCAACAAGGACTTGCAGCCTTGCATCGGGGCAACTACTAGTGCACGGACTAGCATCATGAGTCGCTTCCTTTATTCTGCTCTGTATGTATCGACAACCAACATCCTCTTAAATTAGGCTTAGTGTTTTGTCCGAAAGAATTCATGGATTAGACCTCTGCATTTGGCCGATGGTGAGGCTAATGATATCAAATAAGACTTGGCCCTATGATACCAGTGGTTTGATGCTATTCCATGTTCTGCATAATTTGTTTTTTCCAGATTGACCATCCAAAAATAATATAAGATGTCAGGGTAAGACCAACATGTCTGCCACATTCTAGCAGGGCGAGAAATATAATATCTCTTGGAATATAAATCTCACTCTCATTCCCTAGAACTATAAGCAATGAGTAGAATATTAGTTACAAAACTATGTGTTGCTATTTCCTTTTCTGATCATGTTTGACACAGTTGTTATATATACAGTGATCAAACCGGCAAGCATGGCTAGGTGGAATGAACAGAAGAAGTCAGAGTAAGAGTGGTCCTGCTACAAGAATCAAGCAATTGGATACTAGGATGCAGTGTGTTGGTAAGGCCATGGGCAGATCATGCAACCTTGAGCATTTGGCAACCTCTGAGGAACCAACAAGTATGCGGTTGCACCATGCCGACATGATACGATTCTTATCTGAAGAATAGTCTTGAAGACTTGAACATCACCTTTCTGTTTCTGGAAGGATTTGGTCTACATGACGGCGAACTTGGCAGGTCCATCAGCTATGAACGTGGAGTGGAGGTCACAATAATGTGACATGCTGGATTGGTAGCATCGGATACAAGAGCAGCAGTTTCCCTCCAACTTTTCGTTGATGTTACACCGCTGTTACATTGTGCCTCACGGGACACTACATCTGGTGAGTTACAGCCGCAAAATCTCCCAGTTTTACTTCAGCTACTGGTTTCATTCTACCTGGAGGGGGATCGCTAAACTCAGTTACCAGCTGTGACTAGAATTTTGCTAGAGTTTTCTGCTCAGAGCTATGAAGTTGCTCAGATTTTGATTATGAGGCCAATGAGGAGCCAAAAAGCCTCTGAATTTGTCCAAAATTCATTCAGATCAAAATTTGTCCCTCGCTTTTTTCTTTTTCTCCAACAGAACCATGTTGGATTCGTGCACGGAGCACATCAACATGATTGGACATTCTGCAAATATCGCATGAATTCCGGGGCTCAACCGTATACCCGCCTCATCTCTATGGATCTTCCGGTACTCATTGCATCGTCGCTGTTGCTTTCAGTTTACCTTACATGCAACGATACACCTTCTCATAAGTTAATAGGAACGGTGACGCATCGATCAATCTCGTTTGCTTATTATTTGTGGTGTATTCTGTCTTGTGAGCGCATCCTCGGTCGCCGTCACTTGAGATATTCGCGCTTCGTCTTGCACTTGAAATGCTGAAATTTGCTTCTCATGTTCAAGTCGGTTGCTTAGTACTGTAGTTAGTACATGGGGAAAGCAAGCAGAACCAAACGAAAAATTTTCTGACAACAAAAAAAATGGAGAACTTTCTGACGACAAAAAATTGAAAGAATTGGCTTCGCCCGGGTTCGAACCGGAGACCTTCAGTGTGTTAGACTGACGTGATAACCAACTACACCACGAAACCTTTGGTGGTCAAGCTGTGAAATAATATAATATATGCGGTAATACAACGTAATATAACGCTCTCAGCAAGGCGAGGTGGCAGGTATATCGCACAAAGCTCTCTTCAGAGGCGGCCAGCGGCGGGGATCACCTACGCCAAACAATGTCCTCATATACTATACTTACGTACCGTCGGATTTAAATAGCGGAACATTCTAGGGTCTTCCCTATCGTGTGATAGGCTTTTTGGACAGCTGATCTACGCCGCATCATCCGAAGAGAACGGAGCCTAAGTGAACCATATAGTATATATCCCTATCCCAACCCCCAATTCTATCCCATTCCCATTACCTTTGCCTATCCTAACACCACCAAAGAGCTTAGTGTTCAGCTTTTTAGTTCGTGGGCCTGTGCGGAAGATGGTGGTGAGGCTAGGTGTGCATACTTACACAAATGTCATGTGCATGCTACTCTCGCACGGGTTAGAGCTTTAGGAAATATAAATTTAATCCATAATAATATTAGAGCTGATTGTTTTAATTTATATTTTGTAATGTCGTTGTGAGTAATGTATATGCAAATTTAGAAATTATTTTAATTTATATTTTATGATGTTATATTGGATAATTTATATACAGATTTAGGCCTTATTTTAAATCTTCTATAATAGCATGTTGAGTAATTTAAGGGGTTATTTTAATTTGTATTTCATAATGGCATGGTGGGTAAATTTATGCAAATTTAAGGGGTTATTTAATTCATACTTCATAATGGCATGACGGGCAATTTTTATACAAATTTAAGAGATTATTTTATTTCATCTTTCAATGTCATGGCGGGTAATTTTTTAGAAACTATAATTGATCTAATGTCTACCATTAATTATTAGTGCTATATGATGAATGATGTGATGTTAATTACATAGAAAACAGATTTAATGGCTATTAAGATTTCAATCTACAATTGACGATATAGGATGTTTTTTATTATTGCGAGAATTTCTATGATTTTATTTTTTTATTTAGCGCATCTTGTGAGGATCAATAAGGATGCTCCAAAAAGAGTCTCCAATTAGTAATAGCAAGATTAGGCACAAAATATCTGTTTCATAAAAATGTTTATATCATCTTTATGAAAAAGTTACGGGATCATTTAGTGTTGTAAATAGGAAAATTTTGAAAAAAAACTGAGAGTACATTTGAAAATAGAAAAAATATGTCAAAAAAATAGAAATTTGTTTTCATTGAGAGTTGAACTCGAAACCTTTTATAACGACAGAGGTGGGTAATTACTTAGAAAATGGATCTAAAATATGGGAAAATGTGCCAAAAATGAAAAAAAATGTTTTCGTTGAGAATTGAACTCAAAACCTTTCATAATATCAGTGGTGGGTAATTATTTAGAAAACAGATCTAATGGCTATTAATATTCAAATCTGCCAATTGATGGTTGGATGTTTCTGATTTTTGTGAGAATTTCTAGGATTCCTCTTTTTTCTAGTGCGTTTCGTGAGGATTAACGTGGAGGCCCTCTAATTAGTAATAGTAAGATCGTTCTAACTTCATAATTTTTTTAGGAAAAAACCTTTGTACTTAAGTCGGGTCTTGTTTTCAAACTTTCATAATTGAAATACAATGTTGCAAAGACACCTGATTTGAAAACTACGACAAAGAAGTTTCTAATTTCAAATTTTCTACCTTAAGGCTATGCATCAAGCAATGGAAACCAAATTACCAAAAATATCCTAGGCTGTCCTAAAAGAAAGAAAAAACACATGCAAAAAGGAAAAAAACAGCGAAACCACATCATATACATCCAATCGACGTGGTGGCTGGCAAAACTATTTTTTCCACCCAGGTGTACCCTAGAACCCCCTCCTAGTTCTAGCATAGGGATCCAAGTTGGAAATACAAGTCATTACCTGCGCTTTGTGTGTAACAAGCTACGAGTCGCAAAGTGTATAAAAGTTATTAGTTTCGCCAGCAGATAACAAAAGGGGTGGTGGCGCAGTTGGCTAGCGCGTAGGTCTCATAGCTAAAGTGAGTGATCCTGATGTTCACTTATTGGGGTCTTGTGTGCTAGTGTTAGTTCTCACTTATCTATACTACTGTAATATCTATCTGCACTCTGCAGCGCAGCAAAATGAAACGTCTGAACTGAACTCAACCACCACCAGATTTTCGACACAGAGTTTAAGTTCCTTGAAGCAACGTCGATTCAGTATTTTCAGTTGGCAAGTCACTCAGCCCCAAAATATAGCTTTTCGACGGTGTTTATTTGGCATATCAAATGCAAAGGAAAAACAAGCTCAAGAACCTGCGCACAGCTGACAGCGGAAAAACTTGAAGCAACTTCGATTCATTGCATTATACTGTTCAGTTGGCAATTCATACACAAATATATATTGCTCAGCCCCAAATAAAGCTTTCGGCAAAGTTTATAGAAAACAACAATTGTGTTTGGGATATCAAATGAACAGGAAAGCGAGCTCAAGAACTTGTCTGCATCTGACAGTAAAAACCACCAAGACAAACGGGAAGACACAGAGGTCGAAATGAACGGGGAAAAACACATCAGGTGAGTGGTGACGGTCCAAGGCGTCATTGTACCTTCATGAGGAAGGCTACTTCAACATGTCGGAGGGTGACGTGCTCCTACATATATATATCGAAATCGAACAAGAGACCCCAAGCACAGCAGGACATTTTCTACCGTTGCAGACATTGCTGGCGACGCACACAAATATTAGGTGTTCGTTGTTCGGCTGCTTTAATTTGGCCACGGATGGAACAAACTCCACTTCACACATACTCTGGTGGTACTGCAATACAGTTCATGTGCTTCCTGTTCCTGTATATGAAAGATATAAATAAATTCATAAAACGTAGCAACAATGGGGTGGTGGCGCAGTTGGCTAGCGCGTAGGTCTCATAGCTAATCGTGAGTGATCCTGAGGTCGAGAGTTCGAGCCTCTCTCACCCCATCTTTTATGTTTTTTAAATTTGTTCCCCATATTTTTAAGAAAAAATATCTACTTGCTAACCAGCTCTCTTGTTTTTTTCGATCTTCCGTTATTTAATCAGTTCTAGCTGTGCGTGAGATTGTACTAGGGTGACGTTTGGGCAAACTATCGGGGTTTATTTCATGCTTTTTTTTTTGAAACAAAAATAAATACACTTCTTCATAAATGCTGAAAGTGATATACATCAATTTAACAATATCTATGTTTTAGTATATGGCATCCAATAATTTGAGCATCCAAGTATTGAAGGCATGTGTTGGTTGGTGGGTGGGTGCTTGTGCTTCCCAATATATTAATAAATAGGAACCCCAGTCCTAGCTAAACCGATCGCTTGGCTGTAGAAACCACGAGAAGGAGATAATCCTTCGCGACTGCAGAGATGTGATCAGGCATGGAGATGATGAGCTACTCCTAGGCCGATACAGTAACTGTTGCTGGGCAGGTTCAACCGGTTGCAGATCAGACCAGCCGCTGCAAACTTGAAATGTGCATATTACCAACCAAACTAATCCGCCCAGCAGTCACCAACGCAGAACAAGCTAAGTATCAGTGTAGGCATATCCTAAGCTGCAGAGTATAGAGTTTAGTTAGCATCTCTTCATCGCTGCTCTAACCACATCCAAGTAGAATTACGACCATAACATAACTTGTCCAAAACACCTTAATTTCTCCACAGATAATCAGCGATGGCTGAGTGAACTGATTATAAGCTTCACGGTGGGCGGAACTTTAGGTGGCAAGAGTGTACATGCCACCCCTCTAGCATAATAGCGCCTCGTCGTATCTTTAGATCTGTTCCTCTTCCATCTTTCCCATCGGCCATTTCCTTCGTAGCGCCTTGGATGTGTGCAAATTCGCAGCTCCTTCAGCACGGGTGACCTCCCTAGCAAAAAGAGCAGGAGATCCACCAGTTCTTGTTCCCCACTGAACCCTCCTATACTGATAGTGCTCAGGGCTTCAGCCGTGAAATCCTTGGGCCATTTGATCTCCCATCGTTGCAGTGGCTTCAGGTTGCCGTAAAGCTGTAAATAGTAATACTAACAACAAACAATGACTACAGTTGCTTGAAAGAGCACTGAGAACTACGTAAGCATGATTACATTGTCTCTATGCTTAAGTAAAAAAAAAGGTAATTCTGTGCATGTGTGAGGTTTGTTGGTAATTCTTTTTGGGAAACTTAATGCAATGTGCATGTGTGAGGTTTGTTGGTAATTCTTTTTGGGAAACTTAATGCAAATTTGGACAAAATAAACAAAGTTAAAGATAAACAGATCAGAAATTGTTTCAGTAAACAAAAACTGGCATGGTACCAGTTTAAAATAAAAGAAATCCGGAAATAGCAAGCAACATTACCTCGAGCTTGAGGATTTCAACAAAAGGGGCAGCTTTAAGGAGATAAACCACCGAAAGAATGCTCTTTTTCCAAGATGTCATGAGACAAAGCACCATTTGCTTCAAAACCGTGAATCTTCCACTGTGCTGTAGCACACAAGATACCTAGAGACCGAGAGACAATTTCAGCAAACAGCAAAAACACAAGTTCCGATGCTATGCAGCCAGCTGATAGTCCTTACATACCTGTAATCGAGAGGGAAACACCAGGATCAGTTTCTGGAGTGCAGAGAATGCACCAATGCAGTCTAATGGGCATTCATTCCTCTTCATAAAATGGGCATGGAGCTCACGAAGAACCGGTGCACATTCATACACAATATCTACCTTGTGACCCATGTACGAGAACTTCTCGAGCTTTTCAGCATTGATATTAATACCAATCATGCTCTTGCAGGTTAATACTTCCATTTTCACCAATTTGGAACTATAGATTCTCACATGAAACAGTTGGTCGCAGTTTCTCAGCAACAGTTTGCGGAGAGCGTGGCAGCTGGAAACAACATACAGAAAAACTGCATCAACTATTGACACACTGTGGAGCAAAAGGAACTCCAGATAAGAAAAGCCACTGAGGTTTGCAGGTGCTGTTTCTAGACTGCATGTGGACAGAGACAATACATGCAAATGACGGTCTCTCACATCAGCAAATTCCTTCAAAGGGAAGTTGTATGGTTCTGATTGCTGTGTTACCCCCATGCCATTTAGGCAAAAAGTGATATGTTCGGCACTTGATGCAGCTGCAAACGCAACCCAGCAATCCAACTCAGAAGCATGGGTTGCCGACAATGGGAAGTTAACTTTGAATTTCTTGATTCCGTTGCCACTATGATGGCGCAAAACCCCATTTACTTTATGCACGAACCTTGTAGCTTCCAAGTTCCAGAGATCAGAATTTTCATGATCAATTGCATTTTCTATAGCTTGCATCCCAAAACTGTGCTTGTCAAGGGTGACACTGTTGACTTTTTTCCAAAGGTGTCTCCATCTAGTGGAAAGACAGTCAGTCAATGCAGCCTCCCATATTGTCATCAGCGAAAGGATTTTGATCAAAATGTCATCTGGCAGGGCACTGATCCTGCCATGATTCTGCAGAAGAAACATGAGTTCAGTTTTAATGCATTTTGTTTAGAAAATGGTACTTCAGCAGATTGATGCGATCTGCAGGAAGTTTCTCTGGGCGGGCAGTGATCAGTCAGTACGAGGGAGGAGCCTTGTCGCTTGGCGGTAACAAGACCACCCGAGCTTGGTGGGCTTGGTGTGCCCGACCTCAAGCTGTCTAGCATTGCGTTGCAAACGAGGTGGCTCTGGATGCAATGCACGGATGAAAGTCGAGTGTGGTCCGGACTGCAGATCAGCGTAGCGGCGGAAGCGAGGTCCTTCTTTGATGCCTCAATCTTCGTCAAAGTCGGCAACGGACGACGCACTCTTTTCTGGCGGGACAGGTGGGTGGATGGCATGACCATGGCTGATCTAGCGCCGACGCTCACGGCAGCTATCCCCAAGCGCACGGCCAGGTCGCTGACAGTGGCCGACGGGATGACATACCGGTTTTGGGTTCGAGGCATTGTTGGCGGATTAACCGTCACAATTATCGCGGAGTACCTTCTCGTGTGGCAGCGGCTTCAGGACATACAGCTGCAAGAAGAAGTGGAGGACCAAGTATTTTGGAAGTGGTCTGAGAGTGGTTTGTACCGTGCCAAATTCGCCTACAGAGCGCTACGCTCGGGTTCGCTACACTTCCCTGGCAGCAGCTTGATTTGGGGATCCTGGATGCCCTGAGGGTTAAGATATTCGTCTGATTGGCACTCCGGAGAAGGCACTGGACAGGCAGATCGGCGGCGACGACATGGACTTGAGGCGCGCGAGAACTGCTGGATGTGCGACCTCGAGTCAGAGTCCTGTGACCACCTCCTGTTCAGGTGCCAGTTTCGCTAGAGAGGTTTGGCGTCGGGTACTAGGACAGGGTTGGCCGGCGACTGCCTTCTGCGGACGCCTGTCCGGGTTTGCTTGACTGGTGGCATAGGTTTCGGGTTGGTTGGTCAGGAACTTCGCTGAAGGGGCAGACACGCTGTTCGGCCTGGTGTGTTGGTCGATCTGGAAGCAAAGGAACGCTTGTTGTTTCAGAGGGGAGCAGTGCGAGTATAACTAGTGTGTTAGCGGCTATCCTAGAGACTGCAGAGTTGTGGATTCTGGAAGGGGCCACGGGGCTTGGCGCCATTGGCTTGATCTAGGTGTATCGCCGGGCTGTCTGGTTGTTTAGTTTGGGAGATTTTCCACCTTGTAATCGGTCCACGGTGACCTTTCAACACCGCTCTGTTTTCTCTTCTCGCTTAATACAAAGATACGCAGATCTCATGCGTATTCACTGAAAAAAAAACCAAGTTCCACTTCCACCCCCCACATCATTATTACCTGAAGCCTCAAACTGAGGCCTCCCTCCCTACAGTTCTCCAACAAACCGAATTTAGTGCACGTAGAGTAGATTGCAATTTGGGATGTGGTTTCTCATTTCTGGTGATTGAAATCACTAGGGTGAAGGGGAAAAAAACATGGTTGAGATGTGGGCACTGGCCCATCACAGGCCACCCCACCACAGGGATCTACTGAGCATTAGAGGCGTACACAATCCAAGTGTACTGCGGCCAAGATTGCAGACCAAACTTTGATACCAAACCAACCGTTGCCCCCAAAACACCGAGCTTTAAGGGTGTTTGAGGGTGAAGTTAGTTCAGTTTTCCCAATGTGGTGACTGATCCGATGCCTACACAATTCGCTCTGTTTGTACATCAACCTCGATCCCCATCCATTCCGTAGAGCTTGATGGCTAGTACTTTCTAGCTCGATCGCACTCCTAGATGCACTTCAAAGGGGGAAAAAAGAGGGGGTCACCTGCGACTGCGATGGGCAGCGGCGAAGAGGAGCCCATCTCGCCGAACCCCGGACGGAACCTGTGCGCCGGTGCGACCGAGGGAGCGAGGCGGCGAGAAGTCGGTCCCTCTCCCTCCCTTGTGCTCCGACTGTTCAGTCGGTCAATTTCTCCCGTGCGTTTTTTTTTATTTCTGCGCAAGAGACCATGCGTCCGTGGGCTAGTGTTATTTTTTCCTTAACTATTCGCTCGTTCACGGCTAGGCCCATGATCTATATCAAAGTGACTATTAAAATATGTAAACTTTCCAAGTGGCTCATTAATAAAACCTATATAAGCGCAACCTACTGTGTAATTTTCTCAACTCTTAAGCTATCTATCCTCATCATTCACTAAGACTCCACTAAGACTTTGATTAATTTCTTTCATCGATTTTCTATGCCTAGACAAGTAACAACACTCATGCATGTGCTCCGAAGAAAGGAAAAAACATACATCCCCCACTATATCAATACTCTTTACCATCAAGCTATCCACGTCTAATGGACCTCTATGAGTTTTTTTGACTTGCATCATTCATATATGCGCTCAGGAAAAAACTCACATATTTCTCTTCATAATTTTAGTTTTTATTGTCAACTTCTCACTCTCTGAATCATATTCCCACTAACTATTTATCTATCACCCCATTGAGTCACTTCGACACACACTAAGCACCAAAGATTATTGATTAGAACCGACTATACATTGAGCCACATGAGAAAAAAAAGTCCATTAGATTATAATACTCCCATATCAATATTTTCTTCAATTTCATTTTTCCTCGCGTGTTTCACACAACAATGGAAGGATCAATCATTTAAAGGTGATCTCTCAACAACGTGAATATGCGATCAAATATATTATCTTCAACTTGAAAATAATATTTTTATGCAATCACTTCAGTGTTTCTATCTTAAAATATCAATTTAAAAATTGACCAAGAGAAATGCCCGCAGCAACAGCGCGGCTATTAACTAGTTTCAAATACGCCTCTAGGCTCCACAAATGGACATGATTGGATCACTTTTAAAAAGTTTAAAATGTGACTAGATGCTTCGAGAGATTATGGGTCTAGATGGAAATGCAGGAATAATTTAAGGCACATACTGTGTAATTTTATTCATATGTTAAATTTGTCCTCAAATATAGGATACCATAGCGCATTGGATGTTATATTGGTTGCTTCAACCATTTAAAAACTCTCTTTAATGAAGCGTTGGTAGGTGACTTGATTTTACCGAGGATACATGTGTCATTTCTTATTTGAGACGTTTTATAGTGGTTGAAAAAGAACTCATCGGTACCACACAGTACCAGACGGTACCATTATTTTTTTAATTTTTAAAGGCTTTTATGCTCTTTGTGGAATTAAAAAAGACAAAATATGGATACCGGTTCCACCATTTCTGATACCGGACCCTACTATTTGGTACCGTCGGGTGCCGGTACCATAGTATCGTCCTATTTCTAAACCTTTGAATTTTGCTTGATGGATGGCTCTTAATTTTTCCAATCACTGTAAAAATTGTATTCTTATTTAGCTTAAGCCATCTTTAAGCATCCTACATGCATAATTAAGAGATTGTTTAATCATTAGAAGACGCTTTTGATTCATTAGTTAATAATAGGAGTAGGCATAATTAACCGAACTAAAAAAACAAAGCGGAACTGAAAGAATCAGGACCAAAACAGAAAGAACATATACTAATTTCACCCTTAGGTTTGTAGGAATTTCCAATTCTAGAAAGTATAGGCCTGTCAACTGAATTATCTGAAATAACCGAAAATATAGGAAGGGCGTACCCAAAAGGTCAAAAACTTCCAAATCTAGCCCAATGCAATGACCTAAAATGCTATTTTCCACTATCTATCTCATCCAACCCAAACTACGTTGAATCATCTAGAAAAATGGATTTCGAATGAGAGATCCTGGTTAACTCAATCATATGTTTTTATAGTGTAATTTGATGATTACTAATTTGATGATTACTCCTAACTGTTTTTGGTTGGTGTAAACAATGCACTACTTCACGGGCCATAACCACACTAAAAAATGTATCTACCCAAATGAAAGTGCTTTGTTCATTAAATATTAACTAGTGCCCACCATACCCAACCTCCCAGCTAGAAACTTAAAGAAAATCTTGAAATTGCAGTTCAGCAGGCTGATAGGTCGAAAAATTCTTCACATGAATGGCATTAATTTCCTTGGGGGTTAGTGTAATCAAAAGCTCAGCCCACAAAGAGCTAGGCCCATCTACTCCTATAAAGCATGAACTAGCTCACACAGATCATCTTTTATGAGCTCCTAGAAATTTTAGTAAAATAGGAAAAATAGTCCATCTAACCTCAAACTCCTTCAACATAACTATGAAAAGTTGCTAACTTACCTCTTCTCTTTGGCGGGAATAGCCATTTCCGTCTCTCAACTATCTCTCAATGCTTAAATTCATTCCTAAACTACTAACACGGCAGTTTAAATTATTAATCTTTTGTTGTTGGGCTCAATCTCACCCCTGGTCGTCCTATGTGGCCTGCTATGTCCTCTTGTCTCATCAGCAAACTCTCGATTAAAATAGACTCTAACTTCTAATACCTCGTTATGAGATTTTGTTCATCTCCGAGTAAAATTGAATCCACACTTAGGGCCTAGGGGATGAAATGATAAACCCACTTTCACCTCATGTCCTGCCTTAATAGCGAGACCATCCAAGAGGAGATCACCTCCGACCAACAGCTAGCCTCCGCACCTCAATTATATTCCGATGTCGTCTCCATGCTCCAAACCTAGCTCTCATGCACATATGCCATGGGAGAGGCAAACATGAGAAACACCTTAGGAGTTGCCCATCCCAATGGAGAAGTGAGGGACAAATTGGTCACTTCAATTTGATGACTCATCTAAGAGCTCAGTTGCTAACAAGGCGTGAGGATGTGGCATCCCAGTGTGCCACATATGACCAGAGGCGAGATTGAGGCCAACAACAAAAGATTAAGGACTTAAAATGACCACATTATTAGTTCAAAGAATATGGTTGAGACAAGAATGGCTATTGTACCTATACCTATCTCCTCTATGGAAAGAGGAGCAGTAGCGAGTCTGTTCTCCACTTCTTCTTGACATTCACTTGACTCTTCTCTTTTCTATAAAGATATTCTTGTAGAAATCTACTGCTATCTTAACCATTGTTGAGTTACTCTCTACAAAACCATTTGGGCCGTCCCGCACCTCCTATGAATTTCTTTCTATAAACAACATTTAGTTTTATACAATTAAAAAACATAATTATTTAAAACATTCTTTATATGCAGACAGACACGCAGGCTATCCAGCTCTCTATGTGCAGCAAGCTATGAATATGCATTCTATTCATGCTCGATCCATTATAGAGCAGATCATACAAGATGACTAGATTGATCAACCGGTCGCAATATATTTGGAATTTTTTTAGATAATGGAAAATAATCCGGTTTTTGATTTTTTTTTTCAAAGAAAAAGTCTTAGACTCTTAGACCACACTTATTACATACTTAAAATCTAAACAAATAAAAGAAAACCGAATTTCAACTTAACAAGATAGATGAAACACAAAAGGCCATCTATGAGAAGAAAAAATGCATTGTTTGTGACTTCAGTTGTTGGCAAGTTGGTCATTCATGCTTTGAATATGTGTATTACCAAACTAATCCACCCTGCGATAAGCAACACAAAACAAGTATCGATGCAGGCATATCCTAAAACCGCATAGCTCAGCTAGCATCTCTAACCCTATTCAAGTAGCCATAGCAAAATGAATTCCGACCATAACCCAAATTAAAACACCGTAATTTCTCCACCGATAATCAGCAGTGTCTTCATGAACTGATTATAAACTTCACGCTGGGCGGAACTTTAAGTAGCAAGTGTATAAATGCCTACCCCTCTTGCATAACAGCGCCTTGTTGTATCTTCAAACTTGTCCCTCTTCGATGATCGGCCATAGCCTCCGTAGCGCCTTCAGCCGTGTGCAAATTTGCAGCGTCCTCAGCGTGGGTGACCTCCGCAGCAAGAAGAGCAGGAGATCCACAAGTTCTGACTCCCCACTGAACCCTCCTATACTGACAGTGCTCAGGGCTTCAGCTGTGAAATCCACGGGCCATGTGATCTCCAGCGATTGCAGTGGCTTCAGGTTGCCGTAAACCTGCGAATAGTAAAACCAACAACAATCAATGACCACAGTTGCTTGAAAAAGCACTAGGAGCTGCGTAAATATGACCACGTGCGTGCGTGCGTGCGGTATAGTGTGTATGAAGTATCTGGCGAGATATTCTATTTAGAACTAGATTATGTTTTGGTGCAGTGGGCAACTTATATGCAATTTAGAAGTTACTTTAAATCATCTTTCATAATGACATAGTAGGTAATTTATACGTAAATTTAAAGGCTTTCTTTACATTATCTTTCATAATGACATGGTGGGTAATTTGTGAGAAAATGTAAAGTTACTTTAGATCATCTTTCACAACGGCATGGTAACTTTTTAGATAATGAAATAGATCTAATAGCTATTATTGTTTGAGTCTATCACATAGATGGCTAGATGTTTTTTTTTATTTTTGTGGAAATTTTATATGTAGTATCTCTTTTCATTTTCGAGCACATTGCATAAGTAGTGCTTCCTTCAGATCATTCAAATAGCAATAGTAAGATAGGAACCAGCATGGTACCAGTGTAAAAAAACGAAAGCCATAGATAACAAGCACAAAATTACCTCAAGATTGAGGATTTCAACTAAAGGGGCAGCTTTAAGGAGATACACCACTGAAAGAATGCTCTTTTCCCAAGATGTCATGAGACACAACACCATTTCCTTCAATACCATGAATCTTCCACTGTGCTGTAGCACACGAGATACCTAGAGATGGAGAGTCAATTTTAGCAAAAACACAAGTTTCGTAGATGCCACACATCCAGGTGATTATCCTTACATACCTGTAGTGGTGAGGGAAACCCCATTGTCAGTTTTTGTAGCACAGAGACTTCACCAATGCAGTCTAACGGGCATTGATTCCTCTTAACAAAATGAGCATTGAGCTCACGAAGAGCTGGTGCACATTCATACTCAATATCTACCTTCTGACCCATGTACGAGAAATGCTCAAGCTTTTCAGCAAGGATGTTAATACTAATCAAGCTCTTGCAGCCTAATACTTCCATGCACACCAATTTTGAATTAGAAATTCTAGCGTGAATCAGTTGGCTGCAGTTTTTCAGACATAATTGGCGTAGAGCATGGCAGCTGGACACAACATAAAGAAAAACTGCAGTCAACTATTGACACATGGTGGAGCGAAAAGAGACTCCAGATAAGAAAAGCCACTGAGCTTTGCAGGCACTGTTTCTAAACTGCACATGGACAGATACAATGCACGCAATTGACTAGTCTCTCGCGTCAGCAAATTCCTTCAAAGGGAAGTTGTATGGCTCTGATTGCTGTGTTACTTGCATAACATGCTTGTAATCTAGGACAAATTTGATATGTTCTGCACTTGATGCAGCTGCAAATGCAGCCCAGCAATCTAACTCAGAAGCATGGGTTGAGGACAATGGAAATTTAACTTCGAATTTCTTGATTCCGTTGCCACTATGATGGCGCAAAACCCCATTTACTTTATGCACGAACCTTGTGGCTTCTAAGTTCCAGGGATCTGAATTTTCATGATCATTTTGATTTGCTATAGCTTTCATCCCCAAATTATGCTTGTCAAGGGTGACACTGTTGACATTTTTCCAAAGGTGTCTCCATCTAGTGGAAAGACAGTCAGTCGATGCAGCCTCTCTTATTGTCATCAGCGAAAGGATTTTTATCAAAATGTCATCTGGCAGGGCACTGATCCTGCCATGACTCTGCAGAAGAAACATGGGGTTCAGTTCTTAACGTGTTTTCTTCAGAAAATGTCACTTCAGCAATCGGATATTACATCAAAGACACATAGAAGCTTGGACGTAACCACATGTTTCTTCTTTCTTGGCAAAATTCTAGCTCTAAGACTTGCAAAAGCTTACACAAATGCGGACATCTCTACTAACAAACTATGGTAAGGGGCTTAATGCACATTCGTTAAATTTGCATATACTTGAAGGAACATATGAAAAGCAGCAATGTAACATCCAAGAGCTTCAAACCAAACAGCCCCTAAGGAATTCCAAAACATGCATTGTAGTAAAACGAAAACTAAGAGACATTGTAGTAAAACGAAAACTAAGGGATATATGATTTCCCCTTTTACAATGATAGCGAAACAAATTTTGCCGCTTCACAAGAATGAAAGAAATGCAGATGTTACAGCTATGATCAAATGGTAAAAGAAATATCTACCTGCACAGCTTGCTGGACATCGCACCAAATCCTCCTCTTCTTTGGTGCGATACAGTCATCTGGGAGAAAAAAAACAAGGAAAATAATGCTGAGGTGTAGAGCTAGGTGCCCAATGTTGTTCTAACTGTTTGTGTTCAGGTGAATGCAATAAAAGGTGAAAGGTATAGGTACTCTTCAGCCATTATACCCTTCAGTTTGACTCGGTGTTTCAACTCTATTTTTCTATCCCAAATACAAAATAGCATCAGCATGTAGCTTTATGGTGAACAGTTGAAGTAGAAGGATCCATAGGCCGAATTTCGGATCCACATATCCTCATCCCTGCATCCCCGAGTGTTAACTGGGTGGAACTGGAATCCTCCTCCCCGTCCGACGTACGCTAGATTGAAATTTGAAGATGTGGTTTCCGGTGATTGAAATCACTAGGATCAAGAAAAACAAGTCTATTTGTGCGTTTTATCTCTGCCCCCAACAATGCTGCTGCTTCAGTACAAAGTCAATAGAGTCTGATGCCCAGATACCGGCAAGGCTATTTAACTTGTTCAACTTTCCGCAACTATTGCTACTAATGTTGGACTAATCCCCCATTCGATCTGCTTATACATATCTTCGCGCAGAGCCCTCAGCCTCGATCCCCATCCATTCCGTAGAGCGCACTCCCTCCTAGATTGGGTTGGGGCGTGGGAGGGGGGATGGACGAAGTCACCTGCGACTGCGAGGTCCAACGGCGAACTTGAGCCCATCTCGCCGGACCTCCGGACCCGTGCGCCGGTGCGGCCGAGAAGCGAGGCGTCGAGCAGTCTCACTTCTCACGAGCGAGCAGGGGTGAAAGCGGTGCACATAATTTTAGATAGGATCCGATCCGATTTCAGAATACGTAGACACGGAAAAAAATTTATATTCACGTAATGCAGATAATCCGAATCCAATTCGACTCAAATATATTTATTGTCCACTACTCAATATAATTGTTGTCACTATTATTTATCACTTACCTTGTTAGTTATGATATACCGATATATAAATTATGACGTAAACAATCGTACTTTAGTTTATAAATTATTGACATTGTAAAATAAATTACATGTAAACATATATTATCTAATCTTTTAAAATCCGCTTTTACTCCAACATCAATTTGACTCCGCATGATTTCCGGTATTTTAAAAATTTTATATCCGTAACCGTATATTGTACGCTGCTCCGAATCCGACAAAAAAAATATAATTAGGATATGGAGAGTGCGTTATCCAATCCGATCTGTTTGCATCCTTCCAGGGAGAGCATGTGTTCACTTTAGCTCTATGTTTTTTCTGTCCTTTATTTAGGTGGTGGCATGATCCTCTCGGTGAAATCAGCTAAATAGGTCGCTAAAGATCCACCGGTTAATTACTGCCCCATCCGTCCTAGTTGTGATTCGTAGAGATCCCTCTATATATACACACAATACTTATTAAGCACGTAGCTGTGGGCGTCGACTGGTCCGTGCCCTCGCTCCCCCGCGCACCCTAGCCCTCACGACCTCGCCCCTGCCCCGCCCCAATCGCCCAGCCCAATCCCGAGCGCCATTCTTGGCGCCATTCTAGCCCTCCCTTGCGCCCCCGCTCGCCCAATCCCAACCCCATCCCCGCCTAGGAAGCTCAGCCACCGAAGCTGTGCGCCGATGCTCGCAGCCGTGCATCCGCGTGCCACCGCCGATGCGCTGTGCCCTGACCCGCCTACTACGCGCGGGCGATGGCTTCGTGCGTCAGCGAATCGCCCTTGTTGGCTTCATAGGTTGTTGTAGATGTAGAGATTCAAATCAGATAGAAGACACCCCTAAGCCCAGCTGAACCAGTTTCAATGGGTATCCTGCTACTCTCTACAAATTAATAATTAATTTATTTAAAATCAGAATAATAGGAAACTTGTACATTGATATCATGTCAAAAAGAGATTGCACATCGTGACGCATGCACATGTTTTCCTAGAGATTGCACGCAAAGGCATATTGTTCCTGCATTGAACCCACACTGCAGCCTCATGCACATTTATTTGTAGTATGTACGTACACCAATGGTGATCGGGTCTACGTCTCAAGCTTGGTTGCGTGGGCTACAAATAAAGCCAAAACTGCAGTGCACGTAGCGACACCATAAAACACTTTACGTGTTTTTATATGTGCTATGAATATAAAAACGTAACGCTTGTAGCTAAAAGGACTAAAGAAGGGTGAGAAAGATAGCAGTCGGCAATAGCACAAAAGCACATGATTAAGATCAGTTTATAGAGAAAACAAATCCACTGCTTAAGTGTACATCAATTTTTTCCAGGAAAAAAAAAACTATTTCACAACCTTAAACTGTCATAGTCGTCCGATTTTTAACCCCAAACTACAAGGCAGTTGAAAAGCAGTTTTCAATGGTTGTTTTCCATTTTCTTGAAACAATAAAATATTTAATCTCTAAAAATTATAATTAATTTATTTGAAATCAGGAAACAAATAAAACTTGCATTATATTTTTCTAGAAAATGTAATCTATCCCGTAATACCTTATTTAAAGCTATGTGGATCTTATTTGTACCTATTTCTATTGTTCTATTTGGAGCAACAGAACAATATGTGCACTAATAAATAAGTTCTAAATATCTCCAAAGCATCAATAGTTTATATCTATAATCTTAGAAAAATGCCATCTATTTTGTATTTTTCTAATTGAAAATAAATTTATTATGATTTTTAAGATTAAACAACATTACATTATTTCAAAAAAACCTTCAACTAGTTCGAGGGTTCTCCAGTGTTTTATAGTTGGGAGACTAAATTTCCATGGTTTTATAGTTCGGCTTAAAAAAAGACCTTTTCTAATTTTTTTGTAGGCCTAACTTGCGTATCTTGTGGGCATGTGTGGTGTGTGTTTGTGGATGAAGTTCTGATACTACAACTTGTTTCTTTTTTGGAAAAGGAAGTTTTATTGATTTCAGCAAATTACATCAAGGCGATGCAAAATACTAAGATACCTTCCGGCCATTGCACAGTTAGGATGTACAGCGCAAATGAGAAAAGAAAAAAAAAACATGACCAACCAACATGCCACAACCAACTACAACACACAAATAAATCTTCGGCTCTGTCCACCGACAAAACAACACATGAGTTGCGATGAGTGCTGTGCAAGTGCAACTCCTCCAAGAAGGTTATGATGTGATCTCACTCTGCCATTGCATTGCAATGATCCTAGCTAATTATAAAGGCCAGACGGAGGTTTTCCCTGAAGAGAGCAAAATCCTTGTACTTCAAACGATGGCTTTCAACAATACCAAAGCTAGGGACAACCAACTAAGGCGAAGCCTTAGGGGTTTTTCCGTGAAGTCGAAGAAATGGATACGCAAGCTCCCTGTACTTGAAGTATGGAGGATTAAAAAAAACTATGTATGGAAGTAGTTGTAATTAATATTAAATTCGAATAATGCTGTATATATATAACATGAATATGCCTCACATATATACCAGCATAAAAAGAATAGGAGAGAGAGAGAGAGATGAGGGCCATGCTTGGCACCTCGCACGCCAGCCGCAGCAAGCCACCGACGATCGTCGAGATCGATATATGGTGGTAGCCGTGCGAGTGGCATACAGGGAGCCAGGCATATTCCCTAGTTTTCACCTCTTCCTCTCCTGCATGCCTCGCGCCATTGCTTCGATGCTTCCGGCCGATATGACGACATGCATGCGCACGCACGCCATCGTCGAGCACGAATTGAAGATGCATGCATATATTGACGCCAACTAATAGTATTACCTGCTAATAGCGCTACTTCTAGGTCAACAGCTCAGTACCTAATATCTGATGAACTACATGAGTGATCAGCTAGCTCAGGGAAGAATATATGTATGTATGTATATACAAGGGGGCCGGCCGGACGACTCTCCGCTACACTGGCTAGGAATGAAGCGACGATAATGGAGCGTGCGATCGATAGAGGTTGATAGAAGGTGTTTGGCAAGAATATATATGCATGTACACATATATATAGCTCCGGCCGGACCCCCGGCTCCTGGGCGAGGAGGTCCCACATGCATGGCACCACACAGCCACACACACAGTAGAGCATGGCCACACTACTGACGCTAGCTCCTCACCACGCACTAATAATAATACACATACCCACACACCAAACCCTAGCTAGCCTAGCCTACATCGAGCTGGCTTCTGGCTGGCTGATCGATGATCAGGATCTCCAGGACCATATATATGCCCTTTTTGCATATGCAAATGCATGTATGCATGAAAAGCAAGCGCAGATTAACACAAAGACAAACATATACTGCTGCACGCAGATAGATGCGGAGGAAACCCTAGAGGACCGCCGCGGAGCACTGGTCGATCGCCGCCGGCCGCGCGACATGACGCTCTGTCAGGAGGCCTTTATCTTCGTCCTCAGTGCTGCCCCATACGCTGGTGACGGTGGGTGGGTGGGTGCCATGGCATGCAGTACGTAGCAGGTAGTCTTGTGTGCTTGTACACATCTGCGGTTAACGGCCGCATTGCATCTCTGCTGCACATCACGTAATTAAATTAAATGCAAACTAGTTTATATATATGGTTAGTGTGCACCTACCAAGAGCTAGCCTTTTCCTGTGGATGCTTGCATTGCGTGCAACCTCGCTCGGTCTCCCCCCGTCGTCGTCCCCTTGCATTGCATGCACAGACAGACGCGCTGTCCTCCTCCTGGACTAGGCTTTGTCTCCCAGCGTTTGGATTTGGCACCAAGTAGGATTCCCCCTGTGGCCCTGTGCTGTGCATGCATGGGTGTGGTCGTGTGGACCAAAACTTTGAGTGGGTACGGTCAAGCTAAGCCACTACTGTTGTTTCACCTTCTCTACTGCTCTTTTTCACTGCATGCCTTATATGCCATGCATGTTGGTGTGTATTAGATCGATATCATCGTGCGTGCATGTGCATGCATGACCGTGACAACACTAGTGCCTAAACCTAATAATTAATCCTCCAGAGATGACATCTAATTAAACATTATACACCAAGGGAAAGGTTATCAGTTATGACAAACCATAACATGCATGATGGTGCCGTGTATATCCCTGCAAAAATAAAAATAAACATGGCGTATAGCAAGTATCAACCCCTTTTCCCCCTGGACACCAATGGTAAAACCCATTATTACGGTTACCGGTGAATGATGATGCATTATTCATACATTATTCATAGCTCGACCCTTTTTATTAGCTACGAGCGTTAATTTGTTTATTTAAAAATAATAGGTACAGCGCATTTGATAAGAAATCTTGTCGGTTTCCTTAACATTTTGTACTTGGCACTTGGCACCAGGTAGGAATTTAGTCTCAACGGCGTACATGCCCAAATGTGTTCTTAAGTTCCACAGTACCACTGTACAAGATGAATGACAATTGGTTTATATGAATTCACAGTAACATATATATGGTTTATGCTATGATTCAGAAAAGCTAATCTGGAATGTCCATTAAAATCTAAGATGACAAGCTCCGAAGGTTTTTATGGTTTCATCTATGGAACCTTGTTACTAATATTATGGAGAGGTGTTTATACATATATGACTTCTAGTGGTTTCATGCTTCTTATTCCTATAGATTAGTTCACGTACAGATCGAATACACTAATAACTAGCTAGATATGATTACCCCTAGCAGTATATCTTGCTCCTAGGCATGAGCAATTTCTAATTGTCCCTGACACTACTACTCTTGTGATTCATCACCCAAAACCTAACATTAATTATAGCTGCCAGCACTAGAGAAACTCTATTGGGGAGATTAATTATCTGCCCCCTTATAGCTATTTGAGCTCATGCATGACACGTGATTTACCGCGGCATGACATGCTAGCTTAAGTTCAGAGCCATGACGGATTAAGTTTTAATGATTAGCAAGGTTTTGATAGTTCTTCAAAACTTAACCACATTCTACAAATTAAAAGGCATCAACTTCTACATATTATTGCCTCTATAATAGCAAAATATATCACATAATGCCATGAAAGCAATCATAGGATGTGAAATAAGGATGCAAGCACTCCAGTCAGAGGGCCTAGTGGTAGGTTATTTTTTCACGGGCTTCTGTAGTAGTCCGCTAAAAAATGGCCTATCGCTAGACTCGCTGGCCAGCACGCTTGCATCCCTACTTCTTGTGAAATGGTTTATTATTGTACTCGGGTTCATTCCAAATTGTCTCACTTGAATTTTTCCTAAGTCAACTTGGACCAAGTTTTTAAAAAAGCATACTAACATCTACACTTACAAATAAATGTGCTACCAAACAAATTTCATGGTGGAAATAATGGAACTAATTTGATGTCATAGATGTTGATTACTTTTTTCTATAATTTTTCCCAAAGCTAGAAATTGTGTGTCTTAGAACAAATAAAGCCAAGTTGAACTATAATTTGGAACAGATTAACTGTTGTTTTACAAAAACCAAGATAGGGTTTTATTTAGGATTGAAGTTCTAAACGAAAACCTCCTACCAACATGCATAATAGTAACTGATAGTGCGTACATTTAGCCCATGTCTGCACGTGTGCACCACGTAGGGTGTGGACGCTGCATGCAGGTGATCGATCGACCGGGCCGGCCGGCAAGCATCTGAGAGACTGAAGATTCGTCATGGCCGCTACCCAACAAGCTGGCAAAGCAAATGCTGCTGCCGCTGCAGGTGCATGCCAATTAACTGCGTCCACGCGGAGTGGGTGATCGGGCGACGGAGCACGTACGTACGCCGCGGCGGCTTGCGCTTGTCTTCCTCCGCTCGCCGTCTTCTGCCCTGCCTGTATCTGCACCACCGCCTGCTACGCTGCTACTGCTGCTGGCGGGCGGTGCGCCCTGCATGGTCATGGCCGGATCCGCGTTCCTGGCCGGCGCCGGCCGGCTGCATGCATGGGCTAGCTAGCTGCTGCTCTCTGCCGCAGCACGAGCTGGCCGGCCGGCCGGCCGGTGGCAGTGGGGGAGCTGCAGCGTGCCCTTAAATAGTTCTCACGCTGCCACCACCACCACCTCGACGACTGCGCGATTCTCAGATCCCGCCCGGCCCGCCTCCTCCTCCTCCTGGCACTACTGTTCACTTGCATATGCATGCATTGCACGTACGTTCAGACCTCTGCCGGCGGGCCAGTCCATTTATTTCTCTGATCTCACACACAAATTCTCCAAATTGAGCGCATTGCTCAACATCCTAGTCATCCTTCAGGTTTAGCAACCGCGCGCAAGAGAATACTAGGTGATCAAATAAGTAAACAGCTAGTACTAGAAGACAACACTCCACAATTTGTATAGCGATGGATCTTCTGATTTTCTTTGAAACATAGTGTGGTATAGGCATTGTCACTCACATACCTATAACTGCTTCCACATTTTACCGTACCCGCCAAAATCATGAAACTACTACAAATCAAGAATCGGATTTTACTCTGGCAAACGAAAACAAATAGACTAGAACATCAGTTTTTTTTGTTATTCTAAACCTTTCAATATAATCTGCATTAATAGGCTCATCATCATGTTTTTGGATAAAGATGTTAAAGAACAAAGCTTTTAACTCATTGTCACACTATAAAAATGGTCATGGAACTTCTGCTCTAATTGTTCCCATCCCATGTAAAATTGGATTAGGTATGGTAATAAACAGAAAACCATAAGAAAAGAACACTAAATAGTGACAAAGAAAATAATTGAATTCTTAACTACTACTTGATAACAGCAGCGTATCACTCATCTGTGCTGGAAATTGGCTAGCATACTCCCAAGTTGTTCTACCATCATACCCAATGAATTTTGATAAATTCAAGCACCCAATAAGGATTTTGGTATGTGCCATATTAAAAAAATGAAGGGGTGAGAGACCCATCAATCAATTAAAAGGGAGAAAAGGCACTCCGAATTCGTCCGTGAGGGGATACTAACCCAGGTGGGCAGCTTGCGAGACTGCAAGGCTTGCCACCCGAGCTACGCTGTGCCATATTAATCTCACAGCAAAAATAGCCAATTGCTTACCCACATAATCAACAAACATTTGTTTGGCTGTGTTGATGCCAAAAAACATGTTGTCACTAAAATGCAGAAAACAACTGAACACGTCATGTGTGGCATTGGCATGCGTGAGGGCTTGATGCAGCAAATCTGCACAAAAGAATGTGTCCTAAAGATAAATTTCTAGCGCTCATGTCTGTTAACATTATTGGCCTCTGCAGGAGCATGTGGTTGATAGGCTAGTAGGCATAAAGAGAGGCACGACACAATAGTATTAGATGCATTTTTGTTTCCTTGTTCGACTGGCTCTGCTCAATCAGCTGTGAACCTTCATATTCATTTTTATAGTGGAGAGGTCTTGCCCTATTGGGGGGTCGAACCTCGTATAACTCCATATTATTTTGACTATATAGACCATACCTATTGAATGATGAAATAATCCATTTATTTGGAAAAGTTTCTAAATCTAGCAAAATAGCTTTATCATCCGGACAAACCCATTTTCTCGGGCACTGTCATTTTTCGGTTGAGAACAAGATGGTATTTTGATAATCATTCCGACAACACGATGGTATGGAAGCAATATATTTCCATAGAAGTGGTGCTTTCTGTTCTTTTCCTTTTGCATTTTCATTTGCACGCAAAGACAGGAGGAATTAATCACTGGTATTCATGGCCAAAAGGCGAAAGC
The DNA here is from genome assembly GCA_030272315.1 of Paspalum vaginatum. Classification (NCBI taxonomy): domain Eukaryota; kingdom Viridiplantae; phylum Streptophyta; class Magnoliopsida; order Poales; family Poaceae; genus Paspalum; species Paspalum vaginatum. The sequence goes on along the minus strand of CM059013.1, from coordinate 45,747,783 downwards.
TGAGATTTGTATTGGCACTGTATCCTATCTGAAAAGCATCCCTGTAAGAGGAGATCGTTACACAAAAACCAGTGGCAGAGTATCTTTCAGTACAGTCCTTCGGGGATGAGAGGCCATATATATACTTATATATGATGGCACTGAGAGGCTGCATTCTGCATCCTTTGGCTAACCTAAGCATTGCAAGCAGAGGCAGAGCCAGAGAGCGCGAGCTTGCTACACTAGCAAGAGACAAGAAGAGGCATTTTCTGATAATAAACAGATAAAGTGTCCAAGAATCTAATTCCTTAAGTAAAGAACAAGTGCGTCTAATCAACAACCGCCAGGTGCTACACTAGCTATGGTTGCAGTAGCACCAGTTTACCTAGGCACTGTTTGGATCGCCTAAAAATTAGCTAGCTAACTATTAGGCTTCCCCGACACCGACCAGCTAATAAATGCTAATAGATTGCACACCTATCAGCTGATCTAAGTGTTGATCTAGTAGCTAATAAGGGATATTGATGATTTCCAGTAGTTCACAGTGGCAGCCTGGCGCCTTGGTGCAGCATTTGAAGCACTAGCCACTAGGTAAGGTGGGAGCCATTCACATGTCCCAGTTCCATATCTTCAGACAGATGGCTACTCTTGCGAAAATGGCCACCTTCTGATAGCCCGATTTATTCGCATCTAAACAACAAAAAGGCTGAAGGCCTGAAGCTTTACTCCCAATGTACACCAAATTCATACTTGAACAATCCGGCTTCAGATTCACACCGGTATATCCAGCAACCAATGTTCTGTTCAGAAGGAATGGCATAATACCAGGCTGAGGAACATTACACTATCACAGATGCAGGCTACCCTTGCGAGGAGTATACAATATAAGTGGGATTTTATTTCACACTGCGTCATTGTAGCAGAGTGCTTGAATAAAAAGCAATAATAGAGCATCGACATATTTACAGACACGTCTATGTAAAATGAATAGCCAGCTGGATTTACTATTACATTTCTGAAAAGTGAAAATCATTCTCCTTCTGTAAGTCGTGGGAAGAACTCATACTAAAACAGATAAAATTTGGTATGTAGCCGTTCTTGTAGTTGTAATTTTCCATGGGGGTAGGATATAACTTAACCCTAAAGAACCAGCTTTGATTTGCTATGGACCTTCAAGGAGGCCAATGCTGATCTTTGAATGCCTTGATGCATTCCACCGTGGACCGGATGCTACTTGACACGCCCTTCCCCAGCTTGGGCAGATCAAATCCTCCTGACGCGCCCTTCCCCAGCTTGGGCAGATCAACTCCTCCAGACACGCCCTTCCCCAGCTTGGGCAGATCAACTACTCCTGAAACCTGAGAATCGCCCTGCAACCTCAGAAGCTTCTGCCGAGATTCTTTCCTCACAGCAGCTACATTGGTCGCGTAGCTGATGGCATCCCAAACCAAACCTCTGATGATGGGTACAGCATAAAACCTTGCTGGATCAAGAGGGACATTGATTGCAAAACCTACAGATACATTTGAGAAGACAGATCTGTCATCTATGTGCCATATATATGCTTGCCATATTATTGAGCATAGAAGACCACAGATCAATCAATCAATGTCTAGTACAAAAGCACACAGTCAACTTGCTAATCCAAGAGCAACATCCACATTTCCTGCAAGACTGAAAGTACTCCTACTACATAACAAGGACAAGTGTAGCATGGTTGACTGAAGATCCAATCCAGGCCATGGCAATCATGTTACTGAAAGTACATTTTTTACACCAATAACTCTCTGCTTGGACTCCCTGTTTTCATTTTGGTCTTCACTGTAATCAAGAAGATATGAGTACGTAATGGCACTGCGCACTAGCTGAAACTCCCACTAATCAAAGAGTCCACCAATGTTAATCGCAGTGTAAGACTTCTCGCTGAAGAAAGCACAGGAACAGAGCATCGCGGCGCAACAACTTACCGCCAGTGCTGTGGCAGGCCGATGCCGACGCCGGCGAGCGTGAACCCGACGCTGAACCCCACGCCGCAGCCGGCGCCGACGTAGCCAATCACCTCGGGCCCGAACCCGGGGCCCCAGCCGACGCCGCAGCCGAGGCCGAGGCCGACGCCCCAGAAGGCGCCGGCCGTCGGGTGCACGGGGTTCCAGCGCTCGTACCGCCCGAGCACGCTCCTGATGATCATCGTTGGCTTCACCGCGGCCTCCACGAAGATTCAATGCAAGCAGCAGACCTCAGCAAAGATCCAATTTTTTTTCCCGCAGGAGAGGAGACACAAAGAACAAACAAATGGCGGGGCAGCAGTGAAGTAGAAGTACCATACCACTGGCACGAGCAGGTTGGGCAGCGCATTTGTTGCCGCTGGCGCGGCTGCGGTTGAGCTGGCCGGCGGCGGCGGAACAGGAGGGGGAGGCGGGTCGGGGAGCTGGGGGAAGCCGGGCATCAGCGGACCTGCCGCTGCTGCTGTGAAGAAGCCTCTGGGTTGGTCGTAGGATGCCGCTTGCCTGAAGCCGTGACGACTGACGACGTCTTGCTGGAGCCCCTCGCCGCAGTCCGTGCGGTCTCCCAGCAGCTACAGAGCTTTGGCGAATCTTATCGTCGTCCCCTCGTCATCGCTCGTTCGGTCCCAACCCAATCCAATGTGTCGCCGTCGGGGCTTTCTATCCATCTTTTGGAAGATAGTTAAGCATGTAACTATAAAGCCCAATATAGTCAAATTTGGCCTCAACAAAACAAAGGACATCCAGACAGCCTATAACATTCACAGAAAGCTCAAATATTAGGTTAATTCTTTTTCAGAAACGAACTATACTCAACATTAAATATCAGATCTTGAAATGTATTTTTATGTTTCCAGCACTTACAGATACCTAATTCAACGTTCTATTTGACCGAGTTCAACATTTTAGAAATGCTAGTACGTATAAAATGTTGGATTACTGTAGTACAAATTGAAATAGTAGATTAGCAAAGTCGATTGATAAATAGCGGTTGTGCGTACAGTAGCGCCGCTGAGCAGGCGACAAAAATAAAGATCGTAGCACTTTCCATCCATATAAGCAACAAGAAAAAAAAAACGAAGATGAAAGCCATGGCGGAAGGGCACGCCTGCTGTGAGCCACCCAAGGCCCATCCTCCCACCAAAGAAACTTTTGTAAGCTTGCTACTTTTCTAGCTGCGAAATGTCCCGACCCGCTCACCGAAACGGCGACAGAAGCGGTTGCTAGTGCGCACAGGGAGATAGAATCAGAAGGATAAGATTGCACGTAAAAATCTTAAACATTGGAAGTTACAGTGGGCGTTCCTACTACTTCTAGATAGGAATTGTGGTCGTTGTTAGTGATGCAAGAATACTCGCGTTTTGGCAATATAACTAAATACCCACGTATCGCCAAAGCCGTCAATAATTCCGCTTGCATCGCTAGTCACCGTCGGGGCTGCCTTTTCCTGACCAAAATGCGAAAGCCCGTGCACTTTTGCCTGTTCCTTGGGGCCGTGGACGATTTCAGCCCATCAGGTTGATCCCGCCTATCTGGGAGGATTTACATGCACAATAAAATTCAGCACATACACAAACACAAGACACAGGCAAGTTCTGAAACAATGTTACACAAGCACAACCAAGCATTTGGTGACAAAGTTGAGGTCATGAACAACTCTACAAGCAACAAGCTGGTACATTACACAGACAAAAGAAATTCCTTTTGATCGGATTATTAAAGAGAGCAGAAGTAGCACATATACAGACAAGTTCTAAAACAACACTACACAACCAAACTACTCGTGATTCAGTCAAATGCGCAACAAAGTGCGCCAGGTTTAATGGTTTCCCCCCTCGGCCATGAAGAAACAACGGGCGTTAGAAAAGGTTCAGAACTGTACAGGAAAAGACACCATTCCACTCATTGCTTGGAGTCCTTGAAGCCACCGAAGTTGCCGAAAATCAGAAGTACCAAAACCACCGGAACCCCTGCCATAACGCGAGGAATCAAAATCACCGGAGCTCCGGGAACGCCCAAAGTCAGCGCTACTGCGCCTGCTGAAAGCACCTTCTCTAGAGTCGCCGAATCTATCAGACCGACTCAAACTAGGCCTGCCAAAGTCATTGGAAGGTCCTCTGAAACCTCCAGATCCACCACGGTGTCTTGAACCAGAGTCACGGGATCCACCGCCACGGTCAAAGGAACCATCGAAACTGTCAAAGTCACCAAAGCCGCCGGAACGGCGGTCTCCAAAGCCACCATAGCCTTCACGGCCAAAAGACCCACCTGTTCTTCTGCTTCCAACTGATCTAGAGCGAGTATCTCTCATGACATTAAACATATCTGCAGCCTCATCTGCAACTGGCACCTTAGGAAGCTGCACACAGTAAATTAAAATAAGCAAATGAGTCTCAATGTACCATCCCAGATAGGTAGATACCAAAATAACTTGAGGGTTCAAGATGCATGGTTCCTAATGTAATTCACCTCTGTGAACCTGCATCCTATATCTTGCTCGATGACCCTTACAGCTCTAGTTTGCTCATATGTGTATATCAAAATTGCACTTCCTTTCTTCCCTGCACGTGCAGTTCTACCAGATCTGTGAACAAACAATTCTGAGGTATTCGGAATCTCATAGTGCACCACCTGGATAGATAAGGAGAATAGCAGTTTTTAGTCAAAAGAGCAAATCTATGCACGTAAAACGAGTCAGCATATGTACTTTGTGGCCATTGATAAGGTTTGTGTTCTAGATATCTACGTACAATATACCCCAGATTACTTACTAGATCGACATTGGGTATGTCCAATCCACGAGCTGCAACATCAGTTGCCACAAGGATATCAAAGCGACCATCACGAAACCCTGAGAGTGTCCTCTCTCTTTGATTTTGTGAAATATCACCATGTAGTGCCTGACATGGATAACTCCTTCCCATAGCATATGCCAATCTATCTGCTTCTCGTTTTGTTTGAGTAAACACAATGCATTTTCCACCATTAGCATGCTCCTGATGACATGAGAGGGGGAATGATTATGTATTGTTTTTTGACATGTCAACCATAAAACACGTATGCACTCAGGAGAATACAATATACAATACTCACTTTAATCAATGGGCCGAGAATTGATGGCTTCCCAAAGTTATCAGAGGCAATGGAATAGAGAGAGATTCCTTCAGGTAATTTCTGGTCTGAGTCACCAACCTGAGGAAGAAGAGAGGTAAATGTCAGGTGATGCCCCTCAGAATGTATCAAGGGCACATCTGATACTTCAATAATGTTTTTAGCCCTAGGAAGATATATTGAAGACAGGACTTTGTATACAGTTATATATACCACAAGATGCATGGTTGTCATAAGAGAAAGTAGGAAAAGTAATGAAAAAATAAGTCAGGCAAATACTAAGACAAAAGGTTACTCACAAGGTCAATTATAACTGGATCCTTCAAGTACTTGTTTGAAATTTTTCTTATCCAGCTAGGCATTGTTGCAGAGAACAGCATGCTCTGACGGTTTTGTGGCAACTGCTCCATGATCACCTCAACATCCTCATCAAAACCCACAGCCAGCATCTGATCAGCTTCATCTAGAACCACAAACTGGATCTCCGATAGGTTTAGAACACCTCTTCTCAAAAGATCAATAACTCGGCCTGGAGTACCAACCACCACGTCGACACCATAGTTGAGAACTCTCATTTGCTGGTTGATGGGAACACCTCCATAGACACAGAGAGTGTCCAAGGGGGCAGATTCCCTAAATTCCTTCTCGACCTGCCGAGCAAGTTCTCTCGTCGGCACCAAGACGATGGCTAAAGGATTCCTGCCGCTTCTGCATGCATCGCACTATGCAATTATTACAATAAATTCTATCTCTCAGGTAGATGAATTAAAAGGAATTCCGAATGTGTGAGAGAAACTAACCCATTCGTCTCATTGTATCTGAGAATCTTGTCCATGATTGGAATACCAAAAGCCAACGTCTTCCCAGTCCCAGTTCGAGCACGGCCAATCATGTCTTTTCCTTGCATCGCTGGCTCGAGAACAGCCCTCTGGACAAGCAAAATAGCATGGCCAAGGCATGAGCAGAGTGCAGAGTATTATTTTTTTCGTAGTTTAACTCTGATGTTAAGAGACATTCCACGGAACAATTCCATGGAACCACTCAGTTAGAACTAGCATTCCGGTAGCGCGTAAATCGTAAATTCCAATTTACACCACAGGATCCTAACAATTCCGGAGAAGCTTAAAACGACGGGAGCACCATTTTCCATTCAAAACCCGACCGAACCGAGGCATAGCCAAGCAGGCTCGCACCATCCAATAATCAGCGCGCGAGAGAGGAGGCGGGTACCTGGATGGGGAAGAGCCTCGTAATGCCCCGCGCGGCGAGCTTCTCCACGATCCGCCCCGAGATCCCCAGCCCCGCGATCTCCAGCCCCTGATCGTCGCCCACGCCCACGCCCACGCGCACGCCCTCCCACGACGCCGGGGTGGACCTGAACCCCAGTGGGGCCGGCGTAGCCGTGGAGCGCCCGCCTCGGCGGCCCCGGCGCGGGCGCGCGGCGGCATGGCGCGGGAGCGAGAGGGGCCGCTGGTGGAGAGAGGAGCGCAGCGAGGAGGGGTCTCCGGCAGGCAGCAGCCGGCGACGAGGAGGTGGCGGCGAGGGCGCGGCGGAGCAGGGAGATCATTGAGGCGGTGGAGGTGACCGGGACTGGACGAGCTCGTGGTGGAGCTAGAGGAGGGAGGGGAAGATTGCCAGATTTTTTTTTTCTTTCCGTGCCCATTTCCTCGTGGGCTGGGCTGGGATTTGCAGGGGGCGGGGGGGGGGGGGGGGAGGACAAATCGGCCCAGAGAGATTTTCTCATTCTCCATTCTTTTCCCTTTTGCTTTATGTGATGTGGTACAGTTCATCGAAAAATCTGGCCTTCCATTTGCAAAGGCTGTCGCATTTTTTTATTTCAAATACCACTAGCCTACTCCGTACTTCCGTACCCAAAAAGAAATGTTATTTTACAACTCTTAAGCAAATGTACGAGAAACAAGGTACTGTTTTTAGGACGAACTAGCTAGTTAATGGAGAGCTGCCGGCCGGTTAGTAGCAGTAGCAGCATGCATGCCCAGATGTCCTCGAGCAGGCAAAAATGCCTCGGATCTTGGGTCGATCAGGCCATGCAACCTGCAGATGATCCAAGACACTACATGCAAGGGGGCGGGGAAAAAAGAATAGCAGAAAGCAGTAGCGTGCAGTGCATGCAAGCAGCCAAACTGTCGTACGCAATAGCAGCCAACAAACTACCAAAACACAGGCAGGGACACGCGCGCACGTTTCATGTTACATGGGACCTAGCTTACCAGCTTGTCTGTGGTTGCATAAGCTGAATAAGCATGTATATACTGTATATCATATATGTATAGTTTTCATTCAGATTTTGCTGCCTGCCTGCTTGGCAAGTAGAGCCAAGTTCATCCAGGGAACCAAAACAGCTTGCCGCTGCTGTCCGGCATGGCAACCAAGGTGCCTTAGACCATCCCAATGACAATGAGTAAAAACATTGCCTATCCATATTCATTCACTATTCCAATTATTCATTTCTACAGTGACGCTACAAGTGTCAAACTGTGTCATAAGCAGGTCCATTTACTCTTTATTGGGGATAGCCTTATCGTCCATCGTACGTCTGCTACTGCTGCACAAGATCGACATTGCTTGTTGGAAATAGTGTGGGTTAATCTTCTATCTTCTATATCTAAATAGCTAGCCTCTCACTAACTAATGCTCTAGATATGCAAGAAGCCACATCATTGTGGCGGAATCCGCCCAAGCTTAACCTAGTTTAAGCAGCATAACACAAGTTTTGCGCCTTAAATCAGATTAAGCCCAGTAGTCCGTCAAGGTCCCTCAAGGGCCCTGACTACACCAATCAAGATCGCATATACATCAGGTGATCCATAAAGAGTCATTGGATCATTCCAATATAAAAGATTAAGAGATAGACTTTAGTAAAGTAGAACAGATGAGAACAATAACAGAAAAGCTTTTATATGTTTATACAACAAAAATAGAAAACTTACAGCGGAAGTGAGAACCAATTAATGGAATTCTGCTATATAGATGGAGATACTATGTGAAATCAACATCGAGCCCACCGATGTCATTTTACATCAAACAGCTTTAAAAGAAACTTCAACATCTGGCTTTCCTTATTTCTTCAACTTTAAGAGGTAGAAGAAGACTGTCACAAGGACACCCAGCTTCAACAGTCTCCTTGAAGAAGAGAGATGAGCTAGAGACTTTATACCTGAAAAAATGGTCAAAGCCACAGCCCTGAGTACTAATTACTCAGCAAGACTTATTCCGACCACTGGGTCTAAACCCGACTTTCTAATCTAAAGTTGATCTGATTAGGTCAACTCACACTGCAGCTGCCTACGAGTGGATCCTTAGCTTTTAAGGGTCATCACTGTTTTAGTTATATCATACTTATGCTATATTATACCTATTCTATTATCAAACAAGGCAAGCACGTTGCAAAATCATTCTTTAGCAAAAGCATTGTTCTTCTTAACTACTGATGTTGGTTGCGATCAAGCTCTTACACCTAGTAAGCCCAGCAATTCGAATCGATTTTATACTCTTAGGAATAATACTCAATCACCCGTCATATGCTTGCACAACGATCCCCACATATGACAACCTAACATCCAGTGCCACCTAGTCCGAACCATTCTCACCGAACCAGGGTGTACAGTCCATCGACACCCGTCCTGTCTCTCACCTTACAGTTGGTCTCAGTATAGTTCTAACTCTTAGATACAAAAGTATGAGAGGTTTACTAGAGCCCGTGACGAGGACGACAAGTGATAGAGACGCGTTCAAAGGCCAGCTTCCAAAATCTTCCTTGGTCTGTCATAATTGAACAGCATGTGTTTAATGTCCTCGCAGCCTGAGAGGATTATAGGACAGTGCCCTATGTTTCCAATGTGTTTGTTCGCAAGGATGGCACGACAGAGGGTCATGCCAAGAAGCGCGAGCCAGACTGAAAATTTTTATCTTGCTTGGGATATTCAGGTTTCCAATCTGGCTGTCTCCCACACCACTTGGAGGAAGGTCCTCCCCCTTGCTAGCGAAATTGTAGTTCTATTGACAATGGAAGGGATAACTTCACAGAAAAAAGGCCATTTTTTGAATGGTGCCAGGCAATGAAATCATCTTGCGAGGAAGGTAGGGGATCTGCAAAATCCGGTGCACATCTAATAGCCAAAACAGAGATCTTATAAGGTCTTCGTCCCATCTTCCATCTATTGAGCTATCAATTCGTCCACTGTTCTTATGATGTTATTGGCTCTTGGTGTTTGAATTTTCAGATTGTTACTTGTATGGATCCAGTTGTCTTCTCATATATTAATCTGGGTTTCATTCCCCACACGCCAAAGCAAATATAACCTTAATGATGCATGCGTGGGCTTTATTTTGACTTTACTAGCAAAATTTGAGAACAATGTAAGTAATATTGAGAAAATCTTGGTCGCATAATGGCTTATATGGTATGAATGTTGGGCGATGGTACGACAGCTCCCTCGAGCAGGAGGAACTTGAGGCTGCCGTGAACGCGAGCTCATGGTTCCCAGTTTTTTTACCGGCGTTGTCTGCTAGGCAGTCCAGGTCGATCGAGATTAGTGCCTACAATTTTAGGCTTAGTTAATCATGTGGAGATAAGTGCTTTTTGAGCTTACTAAATTGTTCTATAAACATTAACATCCATTACAAAGCATTAGCTCATGCCATAAATTTAAAAGCACAGCTATTGGCGTGGCAAATATTATGGGGCTTGTTAGTCGTTTGGGCAAAGGAGAAGAAATGCCCAGATATTATCTGCAACCGCAAATTTCCAGTTTTGTCGCTCATCATGTTGATGCGCTAGTTGCAGTAGAATTAAACACAAAATTCTGTTTCCAGTATGTTCTCAAGTACACAACACACAGTTACACACTACAGTTTAACTTATCAGCATCGGACCACATACACAAGATTTGTCGACTTTCCTTTGAAATAAATCCACATGCCATACTACAAAAACTAAACAGTTGGCAAACAAAAGCACGGTCCATCATCAGAGATTAAATTTGCTGTGCATCGAGACACAGCTATAAATAATACATGAAACAATGCATGGTTCTTCTCGAATTAAATTAAATGGAAGTGACGTAGCATGACTAGGATGGTATCTAATATACTACTCTAGCATGGCACCGGCTGCAAGTCTCCAGAACAGTTAGTTTAACTGTGGATGGAACTTTGTGCTGGATGTATGTCCTGATAGCCGAGATCGCTTTGGAAGAGTCCATAAAAACATTATCAGGCACAGGGGAACACCTTGTACACTTACCCTGACCACACCGAACCCCATAAAAGGTGTAAGTGTAAGACATTCCAGTGACACCGCATTCTCAAGAATATAATCGTGTTAGTTCAAATAAGCTTTTCACAGAGCTGAAACCACAGATCTTCACACTCTTGAGGTGGCCATGGCGGTGCTTATGTGTGTGCCTCAATTGTGGATGCGCAGAAATCGATTCATGTATCATGCGCTTCTGATTCACCTGACGATGAAAAAGGATAACATGATTAAGCTAAATGAACAGACTGGTGATAAATTTACAGGATGAAATGAATGGACAGTGCCAACACCTTACATTTAATATAAAAGTCTCCAAGGAAGGAGACGCATCAAGGAAAGAAACCAAAGAGAAATAGTCAAATGCCTGAGTTATGGTTGTTCCTGATGACAAGCGAATGGCCAGGTGCTTAAGGTAGAGGAATTTGGTAGGCAGAATTGGTGCAGCAACAGCCTGCACAAAAACATACCATGTATCTCAGATACCTTATACACCAGATAATCACAAATGTAACCAATACATATCACTAGCGTACAACTTCTATCTTTAAATAGTATATTTATATATACCTGATATTCTAAGTCTGAGTATATGGCAAGTGTTTCAAGATTGGGCATAATGGATGGCAGCCTGTTACGAGCATCATGGATAGTACGTTCAATGATTAGTTTCTTCAATTGCAATGTTTCCACACGTGAGAAGTTTAGCCCGTGTCCTATAAGTTTAAGACTAGAGAGATTTGGAGCTTTGCTCTCTATCACTTTCAGGTTTGAGCATTCAGTAATACTGAAGGCTGTTGAGCCGGCTGCAGGGCACAGGGATATCTTGAGACAAACAATCTCCTCACAAAATACTAGCTCTGAATTCCTCCAGAGCAAGAGAGTTGGAGAGGAGGCACTTTAACTCATCCCATGTAATGGTCACAAAGAACAAATGTAAACTTGTTAGGCTTCTCAAGGGGCCAAGTTCAACCATGGGATGGAGAGCACAGAAGCGAAGTTTAAGGTACCGAAGTGAATTTCGAACCCCATCAGATAAAAGTGAGCATGGGAATTCATATTTTCTCCTAGTGTCGGACAACCAGAGGGTGACTTCTTCAATCCCAGGATTAAGAACAGCCTGAAGCCAACTGTCAAGATAACTAGTGCCATCGAACCCACAAATGCCACTGTAGTCAAGCTTGAATGCTTTCAAACTAATGCCAGAGTGATTACTGAGAATGCGGCTAATTTTGTGGTGGAAATTCTCTCCATATGAATTATTTTTCACAGCAATCGTATCCTTATCAAAGACAAGATTAGAATGACTGTGTCCAGGAACGTAAAAAGGCACGAGATAGGCAAGCAGCACGGCCAGCATCACGCATTGGCAATTAGGGAATGTATATGGGACCAAATTTCCTGCACACACAAGCAGTGGATAAAAGATTAACGTTGAGATTGTAAAGCCATTGCTTCAGTTGGAAAAAGAAACAGTAGAACCACACAGAGTTCTTCACACGTTCACACAAGGTGCGCTGATTTCAGTAGGTAGAACATAACCGTGCTACGTAAATACCAGCTAATGCATAGAGTAGTTGTCCTAACAAGTGCTATTTTGAGGCACATAACTCGCAGATTATTAGCCTATAATTGCTGGTCTGGCACATCAGCTTAGAAAGCTAAATTTCACCTTGTAAAAAATGAATGGACAGAGTAACCACCCCAATTATGCTTAGGTAACGACATAGTACAAAGGCAACCAACGTATGCATAATATTCTTGAAAGGTATGTGTTGGCCATGTCACCAGCCTTAGGCAGAACACGTTGTCAAAATTCTCGATAATTACAGTAACGATGTATGACTGACCAAATCACAGCACTAAACAATCTCTCTGTTTATAAACCGTAATATTCAGCTAGCCTATCATAATCCCAAGTAATTAGATGAGCAGTAACATTGAGCTATATGCTTGCAATAATCAGAATTTAACGCCTTGGTGCCTCAGGAAGATCTGGGATTCTAGTTCTCATTAGTTTGCTGGGCAGAGAATCATTATGGTTATCTTGTTGACATGGCGACTCCTTTCTTTTACCCATCGAGGTAATAAGTCCATCTGCCACACAAAAAGAATGGTTATGGTAGCCCAAACAAAATAAATTAAACAGGGGAATTGATTCTGTAGCTGTAGCACCGAAAGAACACCGTTTTTCCCCCGCAAAAAAAAAAAAACAATATTTAACGTCACGGAGATTTGGAAACAATTTTATCTGGGCGACTGATGGACAAGCAATAACTCAGGCAACTGACTTGTAGAAATATAGAAAATTGGGCACCTAACAAAGCACAAAAATTTCGGTTTACCCCCGAACGAACAAGCCACAGCACGGTTCCAGCTTAGCAGATCGGGAAGAAGATATAGAATCAAAGCACCAATCTCACAACCAAATAAGAGATAAGAAAATTGAACAAACCTCTTTGTTCGTGAAATCTATATGGTTGATTGGACTTCAATGGATGCCTGTTCTTTGCGCCGCCTTTGCCCTACTTTGTGTGGGATCGCGGATGCGCGGTGTGGCTCGCCGACGCCGAGTCGCCAAGCCGCGCACCGCCGCTGCAGCCACGGCCCGCATGTCTTGGCCCACCGTGACGCGGAATCGCCGATGCACGGAGCCTCTCATCGCCGCCGCGCCGCCGGAAGCCGTGAACAGGATACATCGCCGGTGTTTGTTTAGAAAATAATGTAAATGTAAGGCTAAGGCCGTCTCCGGCGCTGATAAAAAAAAAAATTGTCTCCAGCGGATTGGGTACATCGGCTGTTTATAATATAAAACGACCCTGAGAGATAGTTGGAACAATGATAGGTAACAGTGGATATACATTCCGCTTGAAAATAGTCTAACGTCACTTGGACTTTTTATCCTACTTTCTATTTCAAATTCCACTCTATCTACGATGACTTGAAAGCGTGCAAACGATATTTTGTCTATCCATATATCCACTGCGATGCCGCTGAACTTTTCCCATTCTCCGCCCGCTTGGAACAGGAGAAGTCCCCGACTCCCGAACTTAGCTAAGGCATTACATTTCCGTTTTACTGGTTTCAGAAATAATTATATTTTACCAAAATTTGACTTTTATATTTTTGAATCAGTTTTACTCAGTCGTAGGTTGCTTGATTTTTTTTGTCTCTTCATCAGTTGACAGCGCGCACCGTCGATTTGGCTGTCGACGGGCGCGATTTATTTTTCTTTCCGTGATCCGAACGAGCTGGATTTTTTCTGTCAAGGAGTGGTGCTTCAGCCGAAATGATTCCCCTCTCTCATTTCTCCACTCCACTCGCATGCAGAGCTAGGCTTAGGGCTTCTCCGATGGTTCTAGCTAGTACTCGATAGGAAAAATACACTTTATCATGTGGGGCTTTTTTTAGGAATTTTATTAGACAGCAACCACCCATTCTTGAGTTACGTGCTCAGAACTAGCTAGGAGCCAAGAGATGGCTATTTATTTTTTCACCTCTTTTCTCCTCTACATCAACTATCCGAACCTAGGACGGCATCAAATAGCTAATCCAAATAGTAACATTGAGGACATCCTTAGGGCTAGGTGTCTTGGGTTGTGGGTATTCATGACCCACATCCAAACACTTATCCATTGCTTTTGACGTTAGGATATTAATCTGTGTTGTACTGCTGGTAGTACAGGCATACTGATTCCATATTTCATTCCGTATCTTTTCTTCATGCACTATATTACTTGATTTTATTTATTTATTTAGGTTGCAAGTTGTGTATTGGGATATGAATGATGGTAGTGAGTTTGTATTGTTTCATTTTTGTTTAGTTGTTATTGAGTAGTACCTGTTTAAGAACACATAATTGGTAAATATTTATAGTTTAGTTTTTTTTACTAGCTCATGTGTTTTCTTGTTTCATGAAACATTAATTGGAGGTGGTAGATGGATAAATTGGTGCATTTGCTTCACAGTGGTAGAGTTTCGAGGACTGAGAATGACAGTGTTCGATCAGTTTGAGGATGTAGTACGATATTTTGTACAAAATTTAAGTACGTGTGACTTTAACATTTATGTCCTCTTGTTGATAAAAAGATAGAAATAAATATTAATGCAAGTCCCAGATATATATCAATTCTTATCATGTGCGATGATAAGCAAGCCTTGCGTGTACTGGCTTAGTAAATTCAAGCAAGGTGATTAAACCATATGCGCATGAGCATGCATTTGTATGCATGGCCCAATAATCCATTATACGGTCGTCTTCTTCATACGAAATACATGGCCGTATAGCAACGGAGGGTATACTCCAGCCAGCATGGCATGCGGCAAGCAAGGGGCACACACGCATATACATCTCCCGCTGAAAGCACGCACACGCTGAATGGATATACGCAAATTCAGATGTCCCGTACGCACAGAGCCCGGCGAGACGATAAGATTCTGGTTTTCAGTTTTGAACTCAATCGAACGGCACCACAACAGCTTGATGCTTAGTACAACCGCAAGACGTGCTCTCGCAACGGCATCACGGCGGCGGCGCCCAGCTCCAATCGCTTCTTCGGTCATCAACCCTAATGCCCATCTATAAAAGGCCAGCAGGGTCTCCTATCACGGGGCGGCCACACTCGTCCTAACCACGCCGCCAGGCACAATCCAGTAAGCCACATCCACGTACACACACATACACATCTAGGCTCCGTTCGATTGGTACTGCGGGTGCGGGAAAAACGCAAGTGTCTAGGCGGACGGAAGAGCGAACGACGTTTTTCCCGCACGCACAGTGGGAAACGAACGCAGCCCTAGAGGAGGAGAGTGGAGGGATCAACGTCCTGCTTAGATCACGTCGCAGTCATCGCTTTGGCCCATGTTAATGCATGGTAAGACCCGCGGCGGCATCTGCAGAGCCCCGTGTTTAATTTATGTATTTTGCAGGGCAACAGGGCGGTGTGTGGCCGCCTGTCATGCCGGCTCCAGCTGCTGACATGGAGAACCAGCAGAAAAAGTATTTGTGCATTTCGTATTTGTAATTAGTTAACGTATTGTAAAAGTAGAAAAGGGCCTACGGGTCAGGTAAGCGTGCTTATTATAAGCCGCAGAACTGTAATGAGAGAAACACGACTCGTTCTTGATAAACACGAATACAAGCTAAGGACTTCAGGGTTCCTCGCCCGATCCTCCTACCATCGAATCGCTTGTGGCTTGTGCTATCTCACGTCGTTGTACCGATCGGCAACGACCACGGGGGCAATAACAGCGCGGTCGTAGCCGGCACCGGTGGAAGACGCCAACCAACAAGAGCAGTACATCTCCATGGCGTTGATGCCCCCTGGTGCAGGTGCCAAGTTAGGAAGCAGCAGGTGCACATGAGAGGATGTCCGTCGAGGAGGCCAGCAGTGATCAGGCCCCTGACCAGATCAGTTGAGGTTGCTGCTCGGGCTGTATTAGTTGTAGTATGAATCTTGATATGAAGGATCGGCAGATTGATCAGGTGTGTGCAGGTACTAGTAGATCACCAAAACAGGTAGATCATAGGCACATGAATTTAGTGGTGGATTAGATTTTGCAAGCAAAGATCAGAGCCATGCAGTGGTGCCTTAGTTGTATAGGTGACAGATCACAGATCAAGAAGCAAGCAAGATTACAGGTTCAGATTAGTGGCAGAGAGAAGTTGTAGTTTTGATTCAGACCTAATTAGAAAGTCGTGATTCAAGCAGATGGTGTGAGTCCGTATCAGATCAGTACAGATTACAGAAGCCGCAGATCAGTGGGTCAGTTTTTCGGTGCATCATGTAAAGAATGGCGCCAGCAGTGACGTAGCCTCCTTGTTCACGTATGATGTGCAGGCAATGAACACAAACAAAATTAGATTAGACTAGTCCATCAATCCGTGCTTTCGCACGGGTTAGATTTTTAGGGAATATAAATTTAATCCATAATTATATTAGAGTTGATTGTTTTAATTCATATTTTGTAATGGGGCAATGTATATACAAATTTAGAAATTATTTTAATTTATATTTTATGATGGCATATTATGTAATTTATATACAGATTTAGGGTTTATTTTAATTCATCTTTTATAATGGCATGTTAGGTAATTTATATGCAAATTTAAGGGGTTATTTTAATTCATATTCTATAATGGCTAATTTTATGGAAATTTAAGGAGTTATTTAATTCGTATTTCATAATGGCACGATGGACAATTTTTATACAAATTTAGGAGATTATTTTATTTCATCTTTCATAATGTCATGATGGGTAATTTTTTTAAAACTCTAATAGATCTAATGACTACTATTATTAGAGCTACATGAAACATGATGGATGACGTGATGTTTTTTATTTTTGTGAGAATTTTAGGATTTATCTTTTTTCTAAAAAACAAATCTATTATTAGAGCTACATGATGGATGACGGGATGTTAATTATATAGAAAATAGATCTAATGGCTATTAAGATTTCAATCTGCAATCGATGATATGATGTTTTTGATTACTGTGAGAATTTTTATGATTTTATTTTTTAGCACATCTTGTGTGGATACAAAATATCTGTTTCATAGAAATATTTTTAGTATCTTTATGGAAAAAAGTTATAGGATCATTTAGTAGTGTAAATTTATAAATGAAAAAAAATTGATAAAAAACTGAGAGTAAATTTGAAAAAAAAATCTGCCAAAAAAGAAAAAATTTGCTTTCGTTGAGAGTTGAACTCAGAACCTTTCGTAATGGCAGAGGTGGATAATTACTTAGAAAACAGATCTAAAATATGGAAAAATCTGCAAAAAAATTTGTTTTTGTTGAGAGTTGAACTCAAAACCTTTCGTAATGGCAAATGTGGGTAATTACTTAGAAAACTGATATAATGGCTATTAATATTCTAATCTGTCAATTGATGGTTGGATGTTTTTATTTTTGTGAGAATTTCTATGGTTAATTTTTTTCTCGTGCGTTTTGTGAGGATTAACGTGGAGGCTCCAAAAAAACCTCTAATTAGTAATAGTAAGATTAGTGGTACGTCAAGAGGGCGGCAAGCTGCACTGCTTGTTAGGAATACTAGCAACTGCCCGTGCTTCGCTACGGGGCAAGTAATATTTTTCAAATGAACAAAATACAAATAGAGTGGCATAGGTTTAGGAGTAAATCTAGAGTATAAAACTTCTTTGGAGAACAGTATTTAGGAATTCACCATGTTTCAATCCTTCTAAATATGTGAGGTGCATTATCAAAATATTTGAACATTGAGAAGACAATAAGAGTCAAAACACAACAAATCGGGAAATTGAGAACTTTTCGCGCACATAAACTCTGCCATACACTCTTGGAAATTAGTGAGCATTCCAAACAAGGATAACCTGAACTGAAAGCAGCGGATCCTGCTGTCACCATCGCCTGGCCTGGGCACACGCGGTGTTGTTGCTGTGCGGAGTAGTAGAGTGTAGAGACGGAGTGGTCTACTGGTAGCCTAGCCTTGCACGGCCGGCTCTCGGCTCGACATCTATCTCTCTTCCCCCCCTCAACTCGCTTGTGCATCTCGTTTTGCCCGTGCGGGCCTGGATCGCTCACAATTATTAGCTGAAATCTTATAATGGGTGTAGGTGAGCTGGAGAGCTAGAGCTTCATAAGCTTGCAAGAGATGGTTAATTCACTTTTCTGAATGCCTTGACAAATCTATATCAGAATGCCGTTTAGCAACACAACTGATGAAGTTGGACAGATTTGAATGATCCTGAGAAATGCTCCTAGATTTTTTTTTTAAAAAAACTTTAGTCATGTAATCCTAAATCAAACTCTGGTCCATCGATCTTTCATCTGATGGCCTCATAGAACATTTACATCTAGTGCTATTCAGAGCAATATCTGAAGAACAGCTAGCACATAATTTTTTTCGAACAACAACAGCTCATTTTTAACTATTTGTTTGCTTCTGCACCTACACTTAAGTGCGAAGAACAAAGATCGCACAATGCTGCATATGACAAGCTAAGCGAAATGTTGTTATCTGTCCGAAGGCAAAAACAGGGACTACAGGGCAACCCATCTCAATAGCTATCTTAACAAAACCTTTTCTTGATTTAAGAAATGCAACCTAAAATTGGAAGAATCGTTTGTTATTCAGTTAATATGATATGTTATTTGGGAAAAACTCATATGCAAACAGGCCTCCTGTGCAAGTACAATCATGGAATCAACGAAAGTCAACTCTTTATTTTTTCATCCATGTGAAGTATTTCCTGGACCACCTCCTAGCACTATAATTCAGCTATAACCAGCTCCAAGGTAGGAGTAAAAGTTTTTCCTTGACGCAGGAGCCAACCCCAACCACGTCCAAATTTGCCTTAGGAACGGGGTATAGAACACCTAAGACCAACCAAACTATAAGGTGAGAACAGAGCTACCATTATTCCACGAACAGACTGAACTCAGTAAAGGCATTGCCAAAATGTACTTCTCGAAGGGTAACATTGGAATCTCACCGCACGGCTTGCGAGAATCTTCATCTTTGGGGTAGTGGCATGAATCCAACAAGGTCCCCGAGGATCCCAACAGCGATAGGCAAAACAGATCCCGTCAGTGGCGCGCGGGCGACGCAAGGCGGCGACGCGTCTGCGGCAGCACATGCAGCCCGTGCGACCCCGGCGGCCACGCACATGCCGGCGGCGCAGGCAGTGGCGTACGAGCACCGGATAGCGGCCCGACGGGCGGAGCACGCAGCGCGCACGCCAGCGACGGCAGCAGAGCGCGGGCGACGGGGCAAGAGGGCGCCGTTGAAGACTTGCTGCAGCACAGCGCGGGGAAGGCCACCGTAGCCAGATGCCCTGGGGAGCCGCTGCCCGGCGTGCGTGGAAGGCCCCCACAGGCCAGGCATGGAAGACCGGCGAGGGAGTCAGTCCAGACCGGGGAAGGCCACGCGGTCTCGCTGCGGCGGAGTGTGACTGCTCGGACGGCGCCGCGGGGCGCGACAAGGCGGGGGCGCTGTGTCTGAAGATCGTCGCCATCTTCTGCATCCTCCTGGGGGTCGCCATCCTTCTGCAAGTTCCCGTTCACCAGGACGGTCGCCATGCTCGCTGGCTCACCGGATCGCCACGGATACTGGACCATGTTGAACTTGTATGCTTCCGAACGTTGAATCTGTATGTTGTAGATGGACATCAACTATATTCACTTGTATTGTATGTCGTGTGCGCAATTTTATGCATTTGCGCACTTTCTTTATGCGGTCGCCATGATCTGGTCTCACATGGAAATAACATGGACATTGACGTATTTATATTGATTCATGGCAATATGAAACATCATGCCAAAATTAATATTTGTAGTGTATTTCAAATATTTCAACTCAGATACACATATATGAGCATGAGCTCAACTTATTTAAATATATGCACGTTACAAACTGGACAACAACATATGTACACGGAGGGCAAGCTCGTCATTTTACCCTTGACTTAACACCGTTAACTCCCCCAAACTGACGGAAAGGCCATGGAAGAAATGACAACAAAATTTTGAGTCATGTAGAGAAGATGTAAAATTTTTAGACCAAAAAAGAACGCACCGTTTCTTTTAGGGTCAAGGAAGTAATTCTGTCGTAACAATAATAAGCAAGGCAAGCCAACAGTGCAATCAAAAAAATCGTTGGATGCAAAGCAGCACGCATCTGACATGTACTAAAAGTTAATAGACGGTTGTGTTGTGACTTGTCGTGCCGCCCTATGTACACGTTAGTTTTTAGATTGGCAAGGCACGGCGTGCATTCATAAGTTGACAATATTCAGAGTTTCTTTAGGTGTTGTTTGGTTCAGAGAAGGGAGCGGTAACGTCAATGGAACCAGTAACCAGCGGGACCTGTTCCATTGAAGGAGCTGTTTGGTTCGGCCCTTTTCGGCCCGCAATGATCGATTCCCGCTGCTTCTGCTCCTGCTTGCGGCAGGCGTGCTCTTTGGTCAGCTCGCGCGCCAGCCACTCCAGCTTCTCAGCGTTGGTCTCGCCAGCCAGCTTCCGGCCCTGGAACAGCACCAACTCCACGCTCTTCTGCAGCAGCATTATCGCCTCCGCCTTCCACACAGGGTTTTCAAGTCCGAACGAATTTCGCGAGATTCGGCTGAATTTTCCGTTACCGCTAGCATATAGGATTCGAAATTCCGGTATTTTTCGAAGAATTTCGTTCTCAAATTCAAAAAATTCAAAAAAAAATCACCAAAAAATCAGAAAAAATATGTTAAAAAACTATGTGTTTTTATGAGCAAATAGCACTTACAAACGCTCAAATCTAAGATCATTTGATAAGTTAAAAACGCATTTTGGTTTTTGGACCCGTTAACAACACAATAACCCGTTAAACTCGAAAACCTTATCCACTCACCCCCAACCCCAGTCAGCTGACAGCAGCCCACTCATTCGGTCCCCCCCCTCCCCCCCACTCGGCCGCCCCACGCTTGCGGTCCCTGCTCGCCTCCCCCACTCCGTACCGCCGCCGCCACGCATTTTCCAGCCGCTGGAGCTAGATTCCAGCCGACGACCGCCGGATCCCGAGCGAGACGGGCGGATCCCGAGCGAGACGGGGCGGAATCCCGAGCTTCCCGAGCGGATTTTGCTGCTTCCCAAGCGGATTTCGCTGCCTGCCGCCCGTAAAGAGGAGAAGGTATGCATATTCTCTGATTTTGATGGTTTTTGTTGTCGATCTATGGTAGGTAGTGGTCATTTGTAAAGAACATTCATATGTGCAGTACAAAAACGAGGTTTACATTCATATGTTAGGATTTGTTAGTTCACTAGTGAGTTAATATGCTTACAATGATTGTAGGGCAATACTGGCAGACCTAGTGTGGGAGCATGGCCAAAAATTAGGGGGTGGATTCAAATGCAAGTATTGCAAATGGAAGAAGGGTGGGGGAGGGGCAACACGTTTTAAGGAGCATTTGGCAAAAAGGGGGACCGATATGAAGTACTGCCCGTCGGTCCCAGATGAGGTTAAGGATTTATTTGCTGCTGAGTTGGATAGGAACAAGGGGAAAAAGGCCGTAAGGGAACGAGAAAGATTAAGGAGAGATGCAGCAGCTCGGAGGCAGTACGTTGACTTAGAGGAGGAGGGGCAAGAGGAGGATCCAGACATGCAGGCAGCGCTACATCAGTCACGGCAAGAGTATGAATTTATGCAGCAAGCTGGGCCACGGTATAAAAGGGGTGGTGGATCAGGATCTGGATTTGGCGTTGGGCGGAGTGGACCACTCCCAAGGATGTTCACCAGGAGCCAGACACAAGTCCCGGAGAGGGTTAAGGACTACCACCTAGGTTTAAGCTCACCTTCAAGGCAGCAAAGGATAGATACCGGGCCTTGGACAGTGAAGGGAAAGACATCGAGAGAGCTTCTCGGAAGGACATGGGCAAAGGCATGCCATGTTGTAGGTATTTTTGGCAGAAAAGTTGATGACCCATACTTCAAGACTGCCATCGTCGAGACTCAGAAACAAGGTAACAACGATTATTTTGAGTTACATGGTTTCTTTTGTGTCATTGTTCTCTCAATGCTTGCTCTTTCTGTTATTCCAGGTGTTGGCATCAG
This sequence comes from Paspalum vaginatum, assembly GCA_030272315.1. Classification (NCBI taxonomy): domain Eukaryota; kingdom Viridiplantae; phylum Streptophyta; class Magnoliopsida; order Poales; family Poaceae; genus Paspalum; species Paspalum vaginatum. The sequence continues at coordinate 45,725,850 of CM059013.1, read as the reverse complement.
AATACCAACAGGAAGGGAGATTGATGGCAAATACTTGGATGAGAATGTCAAGGAGATAAAGAAGGACATAGAGAAGTGGAAGACCGAGTGGGATGAATGTGGTCCTCATGTGTGATTCCTGGACCGGGCCTATGCGGAACTCGGTTATCAATTTCTTGGTCTATAGCGGTGACACGATGTATTTCTGAAAGTCGATTCGATGCGTCCGGCGAAATACAAGACCACCTTTTGTTATTGAAGGTAAGTCTTGCCTCATGCACTCAACCCTAGTGACCATTGGCACCATACTCATGTCACCTTGGCCTTGTTGTGCAGGAGATCAGAGCAGTGGTGATTGATGTGGGTATTGATAAGGTGGTTCAGGTCGTGACAGACAACGGCTCAAATTATAAAAAGGAGTGCAACTTCCTCATTGTTGGGTACCCTCACATTGCATGGCAGTCTTGCCTTGCCCACACGATAAACCTTATGCTCAAGGACATAGGGAAGTGGCCAGAGCATGATGTGTGCATTGAAAGTGCACAGCGCATTTGCAGCTGGATGTACAACTCCAACAGTCTTCACAGCATGATGAGAGCAGCTATTGGTGGGGAGTTGGTGAAATAGAATGCAACAATTCGGGACCAACTACATGTTCCTTGAAAGCATGATGAAGAAAAAAGACCAGTTCATGCAATGGTTGATCTCAGCTGATTTCAGAAACTCCCACCACTTTAGGACTCAGAATGAAAGGTACACATTTGATTGCATGACAAGCTTTGATTGGTGGAACAACATGTAATGTGTCCTTGATGATGTTGAGCGTCTCTACATGTTCTTGAGATTTGCTGACCAAGATAAGTCTCCTAATTTGGGTGAGGTGCTAATGGAGTATCAAAATACGAGGCTGACATATTGCAGCAAGTTCAGTCATGACGAGCCCCGCTTTTCTAGGATCATGCAAGTGATTGATTCAAGGATGGTCACCGCCATGTCAAACACTTATGAGCAGACTGCTTGTGCCCTTGACCCTTTAGTTCACTACACTATGGGCACAACACGCAATGTCATGCTAGATATGCGCAAGAGGCTCGAAAGAATGTTGGAGACTGATAGAGCGACAGTGGCACTGCAGGAGTTTGAGATATTCAGGAGGAAGCAAGGTGAGTTTTCTACTCACATGGCAAGGCCACTGGCCATTGACTGTAAAACTTCACCTGCAGGCTGGTGGGGTATGTTTGGGTCAGATACACCAACACTGAGTTTGATAGCCCGATGCTTGTTGTCACAGTGTGCATCATCTAGTGGGTGTGAAAAGAACTGGAGCACATTTGCATACATCCACACCAAAGTGCGCAATAGGTTGAGCCATAAAAAACTCCATAATTTGGTCTTTGTGAGCTGCAACCTGCGCCTCCGTCTCGAGCGTGCTTCCAAAGGGGACGAGACCTCTAAATATGATCCAGTTAGTAGTTTCATGAATCTGTCATTGTACCGGCACCAATCAGTAATTACAGAATGGATGGAGCAATCAAGGTCCAATGTAGCCCCTGCCTTTGATGAAGACTCAGAGTTCAGTGACAGTCCATTGCCGAGCCAGATGTTCACCGACATAGGAATGTGCTCATGGTGACCGGAAAGATGTGGATGCATGGGCTGAAAAAACGGTTGGGGACACACATCTAGGAAAAAGAAAGACTAAGATTGGTCCCGAACAGAGAAAATAGAAGAGAACGAAAACTTGCGATGAGGAGGAGGACATTGGTAGTGAGGATACCACACCTGAGCCTAGTGACGGTGGTGGTGATGGTGATGGTAGTAGCAGTGATGGCAATCATGGTGATGGTGGAGGCGGTGGGGGTGGTGGACAGGGTGGTGCTTCAGGTTAGCAAGGTCCTAACTTAGTATTCACTGTTGAGGAAAACTTCACCCATGCCACACAAGATACAGATCATGGAGCACCCTCATCACAACAACATACGAGATCCGCACGTGGTCGACAGGGCCCCCCTTTGCATATCATGATGATAGCTCCACCTCTAGCTCTAGTGGTCAGTACTACCCCTACAGCACTTCTCCTCCTGCAGGCGGCTTTCTGTGGCCACCACCAGGGACCATAGCCCCGGTCGTTCCGCAGGCCGTATATGCATTGCCTTATTTGCAATATCATGGCTATCTACCATATGGAGCTCCACCACCATATTATCAGGGACAGGGACCTACGTACGTATATTTGCCAGCACCAGGTGAGCCGTACGAGGGATCACCGGGAGAGAGATACGAGGAGTGAAGAATGGAAGTACTCATACTATCAACAGTATTTATCTGTATGTTTCACTTTCTGTATTTAATTCACTCATTTGATATAAATTGCAATGCAGGGACTATGCCTTTACTTCGTGAACTTATGATGGATAATGCATTGTATTGTATTCTTATGTGCGCTTTGAACTAGTATAGATACATTGTGTTGTATTAATTAGACTTTGGACTTTGTAATTTGGACTTTAGACTTTGGACTAATTGTAATAATTAGGACTAAGTACGTGTGAACTTTGGAGTTTGGACATGACTTATGTGTTTAATGTTGTATTTGTGCTATGCATTATACACTGTCAGCTATACGCATCATTTCTAACGTTTCTACATTTTTTTTTGTCGAAACCTCGGTTTTCCGGTCGGAATCCTCAGTTTTCCGATCGGAAAGAGCGAATTTCGTTTTCTCGAATTTAAATTTGCTTTCCGTTCGGAAAATTCGGAAATTACCGAAATCCAACCCGGATTTCGTTACCGGTGACCGATGGGATTTAGGGCTGCTTCAGAAAGGTAAACCCTGCTTCCACACCGCCTGCTGCTCCGTCTCGCCGCCGCACGCCCAGTCCCTGTTCGAGCATGGCCAATCATGTCTTTTCCTTGCATCGCTGGCTCGGCGTGTTAGGGCAAAACGCCAAGATATAATGCGTGGCCAACGGTCCGAAGCTTGGCGTCGTATGAACTCACGCCGAGGTTAGATGCCTCGGCGGCGTAGTACGTATCCGCGCCGAGCTACAATAGCATGACAGTGGTGGCGCCGCGAACTACACAGCTCGGCGTGGGATCCTTTAGCGCCGAGGGTTGCAGCCTCAGCGTCAACGCATGCCGCGCCGAACCAGCATGTGCATGCAGGCAACTCAAGCTTATTAGCTTGTTATGTACGTGGATCCATGCTTGCTTCCCTTTCCTTCAAGCTTCTTGATGAGTAGTACGTCTGTACGTGTGATCAAGCCATCAATCTATCAGGATCTATTCCATGTTATATCAATACTCCCTCCGTCCTAAAATAAATAAAAGTCATTCTTGATTGATTCCAGTGTACTATATTTAATCCTTCGCCTTATTAGAAAACTTTTATAATTATTATTTATTTTTATGATTACGTTTGTAATTTTTATATAACTTATTTTTAAATATTTTTTAATTTAATTTTTAAATAAGACAAGTGATTAAGTGTGCCCGCAATTTAAAAGTGGTGATTTTTTTTTTAGAACAGAGGGAGTATATATATATATACACTACAACGACTGACCGGCCCGGTTTTGGTCACTAGACCATACCCCGCCCGTACGTGTTCCAGACCAGATATACATATCTTATGGATAGTATATACGGACGCGATGTAGCTAGCGTATACTGTGGATACGGGCGGGCTTGGACGCCGGGTGCCACATGGATGGTCTTCGTATATATGTATCCTCCTGCAGCTTTTCAGAGACCGTACACACAACACGTATGCATGTTTCTTCCGTACATATATATACGCGCAAACGTGTACAGCTAGCGCACTGCGCACACATATCTACATTAATTCTCCCGCTTATACGTGAAAGCTCATGCTTCTTAGTAATTTCTGATTAGTGCGCACGTACAAGCCCTACTACCTTTTGTCTTGTTTTTTTTTCCATCATGGCGGTAGCAAGCAGCCATAGCATGCACGTGCAAGTGCAAACCCAAGCAAGCGTACGTGGTCACAGCCCGTCAGCTCGGCGCTAAATGATCTCACGCCGAGCTGTCTAGTTCGCGTCGCCACCACTGCCATACTACTGTAGCGGTACGCCAAGCTTCGAACCATTGGCCACGCAGGCGCTGATTTCTCTTACGTTCCACTAACAAGGTAATAAATAGCAGATAGCGGGGTCATAGCGGATTATCATTGGCGTAGCGGATAGCGGATAGCGGACGCTATTGCGGGCGCTAAGTTCCAATAGCGAAGCCCAAATATCACATATAAATTTGAGTATATATATCATAGAACATAAATTTCTACCACATTAAAAACCTAATATACAAACATGTTAATGCATAGAATAATTTAAAGGTTCAAAAAGACATCCATCCTTCCGTCAACTGATCAACCAATCAACTATCTTCACCTCTCATGGTCACTTGATTCATCTGCATATGGAATATTTCCCTCCTCTTCCTGTTCACTCTCAGAAGAGTCAAACACTTCCTCCTTATCTTCCATTACCTGTGATTCTTTTGTTTTACTTGATTCCCCTTCTACCATAACCCGAGGTTTCTTTGCTTTACCTTTACTTGACGATACTTTGCATAGCAATTTTCTCTTCCGGGTGACAATACCACTATTGTTATCCTCCTCTTCTCCTGGTGTTGCAGGATCATCCACAATCCATTCATTTGGTGGCTCATCATCAACAAATTTTGGAACTAGCGGGTCTCTGTCCTTTTGAGAATATTTCCATTGTAGCCTCTTATTAAACATGACAAAGACAAGGGCATTTAATTTTCGCTGACCCAATCTAGTTCTTTTCTTAGAATGGACCTAAATAAGCACAACAACAAATCATTTCAGAATTCTTTAATGAAGTAATGTTGTCAACAGTGCATAGTGAAAGATTGATTTATTGACTAAGAATTGACAACTTACTCTCTCAAAGGCACTCCAATTTCTTTCACACGCAGAGGAGCTACAAGTCAAGCTTAAAATTCTAATAGCCATCTTCCTTAACTCTTTAGCGCTAGTTCCATGTGCAGACCACCAATTTGCTACAAGAACATCAGAAATATATTAATTAACTTAGAGATATTTTCATTTGAGGTGGGAAAAATTATTACTCATTTTACCTGGAGAGATTGTAGGACTATTTCTTTGTCTTAGAGCCATTGCTGTCCCAAAAGAACCTGTTGCTTCGGTGTACGCACTAAGCTGACTAACAATATTGTCTTGTACTATGGCATCTTCAGGATACATACGAGTAGCGCACTCTATGACTGCTTCCATCATGACCTCTTCCTCCATTTCTTGCCTATTGTTGTAGAAGAAACTTGGGTTTAAGAAATACCCAGATTTATGCAATGCAGTTTTAAGCTTGTTGTCCCACCTTTCATCTATGATTTTCCAAATAGGACCATATTTCTTCTTATTTTCATTTAGCCGAGCTGCAATTTCTTTCTTTGCATTGAGAAGGTCACCATAAATATAGCCCATTGCTGGAACATCACCATCCACCCTTCTAAGTACATATGCAAGTGGCTCAAAATAATTTATAACCTCAAGCATTTGTGACCAAAATTTGTTGTTCATGACCAAATCATGAGCGTTTTGCCCTGCTTTCTGCTTTGACCAGGAACTTTCAGCCCAATCTTTTGAAGCAAACAATTGCTTTAGCTCATTTCTTTTATCATATAGACTTCTCAAGTTCAAGTAACTAGTTGCAAACCTAGTTGTACCAGCTCTAACTAAATCACCATTAGTGAATTGTCGCATAATAGCCAGCAGTCTAACATGTCGATAAAGTAAATTTGTGATAGACTTTCCATCTTGAATCATATTATGTACCATTGATATCTTACCAATGTCCTCCAACATGAGGTCAATACAGTGTGCAGCACATGAGGTCCAAAATATGTGAGGATACTTTACTCGAAGCAACTTTGAGGCAGACATATTATTTGAAGCATTGTCAGTGACCACTTGCACAACCTTTTCAGGACCAATTTCATCAATGCAAGAGCTTACCAAGCTGTAGATATACTTAGCATTGTGAACCTCCAGTGAAGCATCAATGGCATCAAGAAAATACACACCTCTAGAGCAATGAGCAACCAAGTTCATTAAGCTTCTTCCACGCCGATCTGTCCAAGCATCGGTCATAATAGAACATCCAGTAGAGGACCATTGCTCCTTCTGCACTTGCAAAAATTCCTGGACTAGATTGACATGTTTATTCAATAAAGGTGTGCCAAGCATATAAGGGGATGGTTTCTTCAGTCCAGGGCCAAACTGTCCAATAGCCTCTAACATTAGATCAAAAGAATCAAGAAGAACTGTGTTATGAGGAATGGCTGCTTGGTAAAACCAATCTGCAATATACTGATGAGCCTTTTCTCTTTCTTTAACCTTGAAGTGTTGATTCATTGTAGTTTGCAGATGCTTTCCTTTAGCTCGAGCTTGCTCTGGGCGCATGCAATAGCTGTCCAATGGTCCCTTACTCTTGGGCTTCTTAGGAACCAGTGTGCTTGCTGCAGCTGTTGAATCTCCTTGAACTTCAACTTCTCCTACTACTTCCATTTCAACACAATCCTCATCACTGTTTCCATTGACATTAACCTGCTGCCTGAACTTTATTTGGGCTTCCAATTTTGCATTCTTTTTTTCACCAAATGCATCTACCATCGCTTGTATCTTCTCCTTGACATCATCAGGAACCTGTGTGCAGGAAACACTATCTCCTTTAATTCCAGCCAAGTGTCTCTTAAATCTAGTGATTCCACCTTTATAATACTTCTTGCAGTATTTGCAACCAACTTCATTTCTAGCTTCCTTTCCAGTCAATGGTAAGGCATGCTCCCAAGCTGGATCCTTCCTTGATGTGGATTGGCTTGTATGTGCAGTGGATGCAGCAGAAGACATTGTGCAACTATTCAACTAACTAGCAAGAAAAAAGATTTCCTCAACATAGCTTTTTAAACGGTAAAGACAAGTGCTGCTGCCAAATTGTACAAAAATTAATTGATGCATTTGGTAAAAGAATCGTACTTACAAGCCAATAGCAATTAGTATGCAGATGTGGAGCTTGCTTGCCGGACGGAAGGGACTCGAAGCAAATGAATGATTGCAGAGTGCGGGCGTGCTGCGGGCCTGCAGCTAGCCGGCCGTGGCTCCGTGCAGCAAGCGCGTACAGTCGTACCTCAGTGGTCAGTGCCTTGCCTCGAGCCCTCGACCTCGAGTCCCTTCCCTTGATTCAGCAGAGGCGGGCAGGCAGCAAGGAGCACGCAGCCACGCACTCCGGGAGCCAGCGCCCGATGGCCGGCCGGCTGGTCGTCGAATCCGAAGAGCGCGCAGCACACGGTCGCCGTGAATGGTGGCGGCGGCGCGATGCCCGCAGCAAAGCCTCACGGGGGATAGTCACTCGATGTTGGAGCAGTGAACAGACCCCGTCAAATGGACTAGGGTTAGTACCAGTCAGCCCGCGGTCGCGGCCCGCTAAGTCAAACTGCGGACGTTATTGCGGCCCGCATTCGCGGTATAGCGCCCGCTACGTTCTAGTCCGCTACACACGGAGCGCTACGCCGTAGCAGTAGCGGCACCCTACCGCTACCGCAATATCGGCCGCTATAGCGGGCGCTACAGCCGCTATTTATTACCTTGTCCACTAAACAATTCCACGGAACTCAGTTAAACCAGCATTTCGGCAGTGCGTAATTAATTCCTTTACAACACATGTGGACTCGTTCGGAGAAGCTCAAAATGACGCAAGTACCATTTCCATTCCAAATCCGACCATCCAATAATCAGCACGCGAGAGAGGAGCTGAGGCGTACGGCACCTGGACCTGGATGGGGAAGAGCTTCTCCACGATCCACCCTGAGATCCCCTAGCCCCGCGATCTCGAGCCCTCCCCCGGTCCGGGTCCGGCGAGCCGTGGCACGCCCGCCTCTGTCAGGTCCCTGCCATGGTGTTCGTGAACTGACGGGAAATGAAAAACACAGCAAGAATGAAATCAAGAGAAACGCAAAGCCAAGACCAAGTATGCCAGAGAAAACCGGGAATTGGATTGCTGAGGAATTGGGAAAAGCCCAAATCCCAGGGGGGAAATCCCTAGCCTAACCTATCTTACACACTACTGAGTTCATATTCTTCTCTGTCTTCACGAGTCGAACCCCGATCTCCCCCCCTTTTACAGAGTTGAAAGTTACAGCAAGTAAAAGAAAGGTTGTTCCGTTTTTGGAACGGTAACAGTGGTTACAGTAAAAGTTCAAAGGAAAACATATATGCCCTTGAATCCGCGATGGACGCCCTTGATCACTCCGAGTTGTATTGTTTCAAGTCTTGACAGTACCCCCCCCCCTAAGCATCCTTGTCCTCAAGGATGAAAGGATGGAAAAACTTTGCGAATGAAGCTTGCATCTTACCAGGTGGCCTCGGACGGTGGTAGATTGAGCCACTAAATTAACCACTGGACGACGGGTTCATTGTTCCTGGGAATGAGACGGCGCTCAAGGAGTGCTGCTGGTGCAACATTGATTGTGCCTTTGTTGTCAATCAGAGGAAGATCTGCACTAGGTACTGCTTTAGGGCCTAGGTGCTTCTTAAGCTGACTGACATGAAAGATGTCATGTAATGGGCAACCTTTAGGCAACAAGATCTTGTAAGCGGCTCGATCAATCTTTTCTAGGACACGAAAGGGGCCATAATATTTGGAATGGAGCTTCAAAGAACGATGAGAACTGAGAGATGTATGTCTGTAAGGTTGAATCTTGAGGTAGACCATGTCACCGACGGCAAATTGTCTTTCCTGACGATGCTTGTCACCCTGGTGTTTGATTCTGGTTTGAGCTTTCTGGAGGTTGTCTTTTATCACTTGTTGAGCTACCTGTCGGTTACGAAGTTGCTCCTGAACAGTGAGATTGGGACAATCTATGGATATGTCCTCTGAAACCATTGGAGGAGGAAATCCATACAGTGCTTGAAATGGTGTCAAGTTTAGTGAAGTGTGATAGGAGGTGTTGTACCACCACTCAGCCAGGGACAACCGGTGCTGCCAGCGTTTAGGACTTGTGAAACACATGCATCTCAAATAACTTTCCAAGCATTGGTTGACTCTTTCAGTTTGACCGTCGGTTTGCGGATGGTAAGCAGTGCTAAGGTGAAGTTTGACTCCCAAAGCTTTGAAAAGCGACTGCCAAATATCACTAGTAAAGATAGGGTCTATGTCTGTAACAATGACCTTAGGAAGGCCATGGAGCTTGATCTAGAAAGAGATCCACTACCACTTGAGCTCTGTATGGATGACTGAGTGGTATGAAATGTGCATATTTTGTGAACCTATCTACTACAACTAGGATGACATCTTTAGAGTTAGAAGTTGGTAGGCCCTCTATAAAATCCATGGAGATGTGTGTCTAGGCCATATCAGGTATAGGAAGCTGCTGGAGTAATCCACGGTAGGGAGTATTCTCTGATTTATTTTTCTGACAGACTGGGCACTGTTTGACAAATGCAGCAATGTGTTGCTTCATTCCGAGCTAGCAGAACAGGAGTTTAATTCGTTGGTATGTAGCCCATTCACCTGAATGCCCTCCTAGGGCAGAGGCATGGAAGGTGTTCAAAATCTGACGCTTGAGATCGGTTGCTGTGCCAATGAAGAGCTTTCCTTTGTACCTGATCAATCCATTTTGGAGTGTATAATTTGGAAATGAAGAGGATGCAATGGTCAGTTTTGTGAGCAATTGCTGACATCTGTCATCCGCAATGTAGCTGTTCTGTACTTCCTGAATCCAGGTTGGAGTGATGACTGTTATAGGTAGGACAGACTGGTTGAGGGGAACTCTAGAAAGGGCATTTGTAGCTTTGTTTTCTTTTCCTTTTTTGTACACAATTGTATAATTGTAACCCTAGAGCTTAATTAGTAATTTATGCTGAATTCCCTCCACAAGCCTCTGTTCCTGTATGTATTTGAGGCTTTGGTGATCAATTCTAATGATGAGTGAGGAACTTGAAAAATAATGTTTCCATTTCTTAAGAGCTTCCAAAATTGCCATCGCTTCTTTATCATAAGCTAAAGCTGCTTCTGCTTTTGGACCCAAAGTTTTGCTGAAATAAGCAATTGGTTTACTCTCCTGCATTAGGAGTGCACCAATGCCAAAACCTAAGGCATCTGCTTCTAAAGTGAAAGGTTTTTCAAAATCTGGAAGGGCTAGTACAGGTGGAGTTGTCATTACAGTCTTCAACTTGTGAAATGCTTGAGCTTGCATTGGCCCCCACTGAAAAGCATCTTTCTTAAGTGCATCAAATAATGGTTTGCAGATAATTCCATAGCCTTTAATGAAACTCCTGTAATATCCAGTTAACCCCAAAAAGGCTCTCAGTTCTGTAATTGTAGAAGGTGTTGGCCACTGTTGTATGGAAGAGATTTTTGTGGGATCTGTTGCCACTCCTTGGGTATTGATAATGTGGCCCAAATATTCTATGGAAGATGCAGCAAAAGTACACTTAGCTCGCTTGGCATAGAGGTTGTTTTTCCTGAGAATATCAAAGACTATTTGGAGGTGTTTGATGTGTTTATCCATTGACTTGCTATATATCAGTATGTCATCAAAGAAGACCAAGGCAAACTTTCTTAAAACAGGGGCTAGAATTGTGTTCATGAGTGCTTGGAATGTGGCTAGAGCATTGGTGAGACCAAATGGCATGACCAGATACTCAAAATGACCCAGGTGTGTTGTGAAGGCAGTCTTATATATGTCTGAAGGGTGCATTCTGATCTGATGATATCCTGACCTAAGGTCAATTTTGCTGAATATTTTGGCTCCATGCAATTCATCCAATAAATCCTCTATGATAGGAATGGGATATTTATTTTTGATTGTATTGGCATTGAGGTGTCTATAGTCAACACAGAGTCTCCAAGCCCCATCTTTCTTCTTCACTAAGATGACAAGAGAAGAATAAGGACTGACACTAGGTCTAATCATTTGGGACTGTAGGAGTTGAGAAATTAGGTCTTCCACTGCATTTTTCTTATGGTAAGGTAATCTATATGGTCTTTGGTGGGTTGTTTTTGTGGCGTCAATGAGTGGAATAGTATGGTCAATGGATCGTGGTGGAGGAAGTTGGGTGGGTTCTTGAAAGATGTCCTGGTATTGATGTAGTAAGGTTTGAAGAGCAACAGAGGGTGGAGGTGTGGCTGATGTATTGTTGGTCAAGAGGAGTATTGCTCCTACAGTCCCTTGTTGGAGGAAACGCTGCAATTTATTGGAAGAAATCAGAGAGTGGTTGGTTGGGAATGTTTCATCCTTAAAAGTAATGAGGTCTCTACCATCTTTGGTAATAGAGAATTGTCGAGTTTGGAAGTTGAGACCAATAGGACTGTGTGTGTAAATCCAATCAGCTCCTAGAATAATGTCATAACCTTGGACTGCTAGTAATCTAAAGGTTGATTGAAATTGGTGGCCCTGAATTTGGTAGGAATAGGTTTTGCAACAGTTCTCACTAATCATTTTTGTACCATCAGCTGCTACCACTTGTATCTTAGGTGCAGGTTGAATTGGACACTTGGCCTTCAGTGCAAACTTAGGGTTGATGAAGGAAGCATCACTGTCGGTATCCACTAAAGCTGTAGCAATTTTAGAGCCCATAGTGACCTTGAGAATGAATGCACTGGCCGCAGGAATAGTTCCTTGTGTAGCATGTTGAGAAATGTGTATAGTATGAATTTGTGATTCTTCTAGAGCATCTTGAAAACATTCTTGTTCATTTTGTTCTGAATCTTCTATAACAGCAACATCTTCCTGACCTTGCTCATTGGGGACAAGAATGACTGAATATAGCTACTTGCCCTGACAAATTTTGGAATGCCCTGGTGTCCAGGGTTCTCTACACTTGAAACATTTACCAGCCGCGCACGAAGTTCTTGAATGGACTGGTTGTCATGAGTTTTTGGTAGTTTGTCAGGAGGGGCAGTCTTATAGTTTTTGAACTGAGGTGTAAAAGGAGTGGTTCTGAAAGAATTGGAAGGTTGGGCTTGTTCCAAACGCTTGGCAAACCAGTAGGCTTGAGTTAAGGCTGTTGGCCGATGACATTGAAGATGATTCTTAATGTAATCCTTTAAACCAGAAACAAAACTTCAAATGAAATATTCTTTAGGCAAAGAAGGATTGTTTCGTTTAACCAGGGCCATCAACTCCTCAAATTTGTCAACATAAGTAGAAATTGATCCCGGTTGTTTCAATGTATGGAATTGATAAATGACCTCATAAGCAGAGGTCTCATAGAATCTGTCCTCAACCATTCTGCAGAAATGGTGCCATGGAAGTTTTGTTGGATTGCAGCCTGTACCCCTCCACCAGTATTCAGCTCTTCCTTTAATATACATTACAGCAACAGAAACTCTCTTCATTAGGAACCCCAACCATCTCAAAGTATTTTTTAGATTTCCTTATCCACCCAGCTGGGTCATCACCATCAAATTCTGGGAATGTGAGCTTAGGACCTCTGGCTACAGCCTTATGTTGATAGGATAGGTTATTGTAGTAGGGTGGGGGTGGTATATGAAATTGGTGAGTGTCAGGTGAGTGATATGAGTTATGGTGGGGTTGATGTGGAAATTGGCAAGGAAGGTGAGATGGGTGAGTTTCCGGTATGTGGTGAGTCGTGTCAAATGGTTGGGTGTCAGGTTGAGGCTGTTTGGGATTGGTCTCAGTAATGATTTGTCCTTGGGGTTTAGATGGTTTATGGCTTGGCTTGTATGAAGCAGACTCGATATAGTACTGAGAGGGATGCTAGGGTTCATCTTTCCAATCATTGGTGTTCTGATGGTAATCGATCAATTCATCTTCTAAGTCATAATAATGAGCTTGAGGCCATAGAGGTTGGTGTTGGGACTGAAATTGAGCAAATCTACTGCTGTCCTATGAATCCTGGTAATGAGGCGGAGGTCTCATGTGTGGAGGAACATAAGTAGGACGTGTAGGGTTGTCAGATGATGAAGCACCTAGGTATGGTTTGGTGAACTGAACTGATTTAGAAATTGGAGGGGAAGTTGGACGCTTACTTTTGATATTGGAGCCTTTATCTTCGGGAAGTGCTTGTTGCTTTGTCAGATAACCCAGAACTTGCTCAAATTGCTTGGTGATAGTCTTGTTGTGCATGTCTTGCTCTTTCATGAACATATCCAAGGTGCGATGAATGCCATCCACTTCCTGCGCGAAAGCATACTGAGGATCATGTTGGTCGCCAGTATTCACCATGGTGAATCAGTGGTGGATTTGGTTTCGGCAAGGCATTCCCCAAATAGATCGGCAACTCAGTACACAAGCACCTGGTTTGTGTCTCACTTCAGTGTGACAGAACCGCCTAGATTAACCCGGATTTAGTGCTTAATCACCAGATCCGGACTAACCTCGGTAGTCCTTCAGGATGTAGGTATCCTGACTTGGCCTTCCCATCCGGATCGAGCTTGATTTTTGGGGCGACTCTCGAAAGAGTCCATAGGTTACAACATACACGGCCACATTTATTACATAAAGTTGAAATATTACACATAGGGTTTGGTACTTATTACATTCCGGCTGATAAGTTCTTCAGCCATTTAAACAAAAGTAACATAGTTTACAAGTTTTTCTCCAACACACCCATCTTATTCTGCTTCAGGCGTAGCAAAGCTTATATCAGAAGAAAGGAGGAGTAAGATAAGGATCCCATTCGAACCACGTGTACTCTGCCCCTGTAAAAGAATAGGCAAGAAGCCTGATTACTAATTACTCAGCAAGACTTACCCGACCACTAGGTCGAAACCCGACTTCCTAACTCATAGCCGGGGTGGTTAGGTCAACTCACACTACGGCAGGCCTAATAGTAAATCCTTAGCTCTTAGAATTTGGTTCACTTTTTAGTTTTTACCTGACCATACTAAGTTATTCCTAATCTACTAATCAACCAAGACAACATGTTGTCAAACATTCTTCATTAACAGGATCAGTTCTCTTATTACGATGTTGGTCGCGATCAGGCAGCTTACAATCGACAAGCCACAGACGATTCGAATCGATTTTCCACCTCTCGAGACGGATACTCAGACACCCGTCATATGTGTGTACACCGACCCCACATACGACAACCCAACATCCAGTGCCACCTAGCCGGAACCATCCTCACCGAACCCGGGTGTCAGTCCTTCGACACCCGCCCAACCTCCTCCTTCCAGTTGGTCTCGTCTAGTTCCTGCGCTTAGGTACAACAAGACGAAAGGCTTACCGGAGCCCTTTAAGGACGGTAAGTGAATGAGGCGCGTTCGGCCCAACCAGGCCACACATCGGACGGCCTTATGCGACACAGGCAGGATCAGGGTCCATAGCAAATAATCATAACATGTAAAGTACGAAAGCAAAACTGATCCCGCCGCATGCCTGTCAAATTATTAACATTTTTCTTATTCTTAACCAATAATTGTTGTAAAAGAATTCCGTTCTAGGCCTATGCCACCTAAGCCATCTACTGAGCATAGGATTTTATGCTGGATAATGGGTAATCATGCTCTAGGGTTTCAATCAATTCCTAACTCTAGTGCACAAACATAACTCTGATTTAAATTAAGGACTTAAAGAAAAACTGGGTAAATGCACCGGGGCTTGCCTTGAGTCACATGATCTGCCTCTGTCGGTGACTCAGAGTCTCCTCCTGCTGGTGTGAAGGATGTCTCGGCCGCACTGGCTTCCGGAGTTTCCGTTGCGGTGGAAGACTCTTCAACTGGAAGTGGTGGGACCAACGTGCCTAGGTTGATGACATGCAGGAGTTTTAAAAATATGAGGATGATCAACCTGTTGAAAAAGTAAAATGTACAATTTTCTAAAGAAAAAGGGTGGTTGGAGTTAAACATAGATATTTTTCGGGTATAGATGATTGTCCTAGGGTTTAAATGAATTACCTGGTATTTTCAAATATTTTTAAATAATTTTAAAAGCTTAAATGAATTTTCTGGGAATTTTTGAATAATTAAAATGGATTTTTTAAATTAATTTTCTATTTTTAATACACTTTTATGAATTTTTTTGCATTTTTAAATAAAGGCTAATTTTTTCAAATATATATAAACTCTAATTTAATCTCTTTTTAGAATTACCAAAATATTTATATGAATTAATAAATAATTTTACTAATTAAAATAAACATATTAACATTAAAGTAAAATAAATAAACAATTTAAGTTTAAAAGAAAAGGAAAACAGAATTACAGTTGAAATTCGGCCCAGCCCACTAAAAAAACAAAGTAAAAAGTTCCAATTTCCCCCTCCAAAAATCGCATGGGCTCCTTTTTGGCCTGGCCCAGCCCGGAGTGGGCCGGCGGCCTGCTTCCCCTAGGCGCGGCCCAACTGGCGCCTTCCCGGCTCGGCCCAGCGGCCGCGCAGGCCGGCAGGCCGGCCTGCCAGGCGGGCGGCCCAGCTGGGCTGGCGGCCCAGCGGACCGGCCTCACCCGGCCGCCTGGCCGCTCGGCGCGCGGCGGCGCGCCGCGCAAGCATGACGCGCTCTGCACGTCGCTGCGCCGGCAGCGCCGGCGACCATCCGGCGCGGCAGAGGCCGAGAGGCCTCGCCGGCGGTGGCCTCGGGTATGGCGCGAGTTCCTCTGTCGTTCCCTCCCCTTTCCCTTTCTTTCCCCCCTCTACCTTCACTGCTAGGTCGCCGCCCGCCGCGGCATGGCGCCCGCCGCGCAACGCGCCGGCGAGGTGGCCTCGCGGCGGCGGTGATGCCCGCAGAGACCCACCGTTTACCGCGCGGGGTGCGCGCAGGCGCGGCGCACCCGATGCGCGCGTCCGCGGGAACCCGAAGGGTTCCCACGCGCGGGGAACGCGGCGGCGACACCGCGGTGGCCGCGGCGCCATGCGGGGCTCCGAGCTCTGGCGAGCTCGGGCCGGCGCTCAGCGTGGCGCAAGAGAGGGAGGAAGGAGCGGGGTTGGGCTTATCGGCGCGGGGGTCATGGCGACGGTGGCGGAGGCGGGCAGCGACGGCGCGGGACGCGGGGCGCGGGGCATAGGCGCGGGAGCGTGGGGAGCAGCAGACTCCCCCGCTTGCCGCGGCGGGGAAGAAGACCCCGCCCCCCGCGGTCCCACCTGTCAGCGCCGCCTGACAGGGGGCTGCGGGTGGCGGGTAGGCTGGCCGCCACGCGGGCCGCCGCCCCCGGCTGGGCTTCGCCCAGCGGGCGCATGGCCGCGGGCTGGCCAACTGACCGGCGAGGCTCCCCTTTTTCTCTTTTTTTTTTTACTTTTACCCTTTTCATTTTTAACCCTAGATTTTGACTTTTTTTGACAGGGGTCCAAATACAAAAGTGAAAGGGCTTAATTTAAACTACCATTTCACATTTTTGTCCCTGGAAAACTCCAAATTTTTGAAAAGGCCTCAAATTTAAATTTGCATCAAATTTTTGAAAGAATAATTAGGGTAAAATGCAATGTACTTGAGTGTTTTAAAAAAAATACGGAGTATTACATTCAGCGCCACCATGAATGAAATCCGGTGCAGCTTACGGAATTTTACATTGGTACTTGTCCAGAAACCCTCACTGCACACGAATTCATCGGTAAATGTTAGGGGAAAGGTTGTTCTTCTAGATCTGGGTAGGTAATCGTGGGGATTTGACGTGGGTGAGCCACAACCCGCGATCGCCGCTCCAATCGGACAGAATCGAGATGCTAGGTGATGGAATTCTAGAGGAAACAAAATCAGAGGGTGGGAGGGTGGGAAAATTCTGAGAATCTTAGGCTCTGAATACCATTGTCAGGTCCCTACCATGGTATTCGTGAACTGACGGGAAATGAAAATCACAGCAAGAATGAAATCAAGAGAAACGCGGAGCCAAGACCAAGTATGCCAGGGAAAACCGGGAATTGGATTGCTGAGGAATCGGGAAACGCCCAAATCTCGGGGGAAAAACCCTAGCCTAACCTATCTTACACACTACTAAGTTCATATTCTTCTTTGTCTTCGCGAGTTGAACCCCGACCCCCCCCTCTTTTACAGAGTTGAAAGTTACAACAAGTAAAAGAAAGGCTGTTCCATTTTTAGAACGGTAACGGTGGTTACAGTAAAAGTTCAAAGGAAAACATATCTGCCCTTGAATCCGCGATGGACGCCCTTGATCACTCCGAGTTGTATTGTTTCAGGTCTTGACAGCCTCGGTGGCTCTGGCACGGGCGCGCAGCATGGGGATAGTGGGGCCGGTGGACGAGAGATGAGCGGTGCGAGGAGGGGTCTCCAGCAGGCAGCAGCCAGCGGTGAGGGCGCGGCGGGCGGCAGTGGATGTGAGTGGGATGGGACGAGACGAGCTCGCTCGTGGCGGAGCTGAACGGAGGAGGGAACGAGGAGGGGAAGATTGAGAGATTTTCATTTTCTTTCCGGGTCCATTTCCTCGTGGGCTGGAATTTGCAATGGGGGAGGACAAATCGGCCCAGAGAGATTTTCTCCCGTCTCCATTCTTTTCCCCTTTTTTCTCTATGTGATGTGGTACAGTTAATAATCGAAAAATCTGATCTAATACCATTCGCAAAGGTTGTCACGTGTTTTTTAATTGCAAATACCACCACTACATCCGTCCAAGACGTACTGTTCTTTTACAATCCACAGACAGATCTTGTGAACCACTCTTAAGCAAATGTACGAGAAACGAAGTACTGATTTTTAGGATGAACTAGTTAATGGAGCCCATTATTCGTACCACCGATTGGAGTGAACCCCTTGGATGCAGACCGGCTCCTCGTGTGGTGAAGAGCTGCCGGTTAGTAGCACGCATGCATGCCCAGATGTCATGTCCTAAGCATGCGTATGTGTCGCCCAGACAGGCAAATGTCTCGATCGGATCTCGCGCCGATCAGGAGGCCATGCAACTTGCAGATGATCCAAGACACATGCATGCAAGGGGGAAAAAGAATAGCAGCAGGCAGTAGAATGCAGTGCAAGCAGCCAAACAGTCGTACACAACTCATCAGCGAAAGCACACGCAGGGACACGTTTCATCCAGGGAACCAAAACAACTTGCTGCTATGCGGCATGACAACCAAGGTGCTTCTCCATCGTACATCTGCTGCTGCACAAGAGGACGGACACTGTCGGAAACAGTAGGGGTTAGATTAGCAACGCTCATGTTCTCGTAAGAAAACAAAAACGGAAACGTTGTGAGCCGGGCTTTCGGAGCGTCGGACGCTCGGCGCCCATCCGTATGTGTTTTTTTTTCTATTTTTCGTTTCTACAACTTTGTTCTTCAATTTATTAATAAATATATTTTGCCACATAGCTTACATTATGACATGTTGTGGTAGTTAAATAAATACACTGTTGTAAAATTTGAATTTAAGTGTTACGTACAATGTTCTCTCGTTGTTGAGAATAGCAATTTACAATATTGCAACCATTTGTTGTGGGAATTTTTATGATAAACACGACGAAATTTTAGTTTAAGTTATTAATATTGCAAAAATTGATTTCTAGTATTGTGTACACTATTTTCGAGTGTTGAGGATATGCATTTTTTCAATGTTGCTGTGGTGGGGATTTTTCTTTTGAATCACGATGAACATGAGCAACTTTTAAATTCAAGTCATTGATGTTGCAAAAGTCGAATTTTATTATTGTGTACACTATTTCTCGGTGTTGAGGGTGTATATTTTCAATGTTGTGCAATCCAAAAGCATATTGTGTGCAATATTTGTTAATCCAGACACATATTGCGGCAGGGAATTTTAATTGAAACATTAGTGCTGTAAAAGTTAATTTTAAATGTCACGTATACTGTTTTTTGGTGTTGAAGATATTCATTTTCATTGTTGTACACAGCGTTCGGTGATCGGATGTCCGGGCGCCAGCACTGCCGAAAAAAAAAAGTTGCCAACGGAGAGATCATCAGATCACTATGCAGCAGCAGTCTTGGCCGCGTGAGGCCATGCGACGGTGGAAAAAAAAAGGAAATCTCAGTGGGATCTAGCATTAGTTGTGGCCTTGCACCATTCAGGATCAACTCTACCACAATGATATTACAAAATCTAATACTACTGTTGTTCACAAACGTATGACGCGGTTACCAACATTATGCTATTAACAACAAAAGAATAAATAAAAAAGTACTGCTATATATACATCTAAATTACCCACTTTTGCCGTTGATGATATGTATAAGAAACTAATTCAAAGAAACATATGTTATGTGTCACCAACAGGAACAAGTATGCATATGCATTATTCGTGAGCGATGAGTATGTTTTTACTAGTTTGGCATTCATGAAAAAAAGTTCTTTTGAAGAATCACAAACAACCAATGACGATGCTATAACTCATTTTAAACTAGATTAATACTTTGTGAAATTTAATCATTTTTTTCTAGTTTAATTAAATCGTTTAAATTTTCTAGAGCCTGGCCGTACAAATGGGCATTTAGATGAATCGTTTTATTTATAGGTTATATTAAAAATAAATTTTAAACCACTTTATTAATTTATTCTACAAACTCTAGCTGCAGCATGGAGCGAGCTGGAATGCGGACCTGAGTCAAACAGGGCCAATTGCACACGAATAATGAGCTTCCGTGATTATTATCATGCACTACATTCTTTAGCATATAATGTACTACCTGCGAATCTTTCTACATGACGCGTTCTAGTGGAAATTTTGCACGGTTAAACGTCATATATGATTCATGTCTATTCTTTTGGAGAAAATAAAACAAGCATTGCAACGTACTGCATTTGAGAGCGCTAGTACGTGACGCGATACCTACATGCAAGATGAGGAGATTGAAGGAAATAAAAAGACATGCAAATGATGAAGGGAAGCATGGCAAAACACAGTTTGTAGTCAGCCGTGGCCCCAGAGCACTGCTTGCATGCAATTGTAGTCTGGGCATGTGTTTGTGACTATTTGTTGCTTGTTGCCTCTTCTATATATTATTAACAAAGATATGCAGTTATTCTACGGATTTAAAAAACAGAATCGTCCAAACTGTACTCGCTGGTCATCAAGGTCGTCTGGCTGTTCTACTGCCGAAACACAGCGGTAGAGGGTAGACGTATGATGTTCATGCTGGTGGTTCGACAGACATACTGTGCAGCACTTTTGCTTGCTTGCTTGCTGTTTTCACACATAATAATATAAAACATACTGTTATTGAACACATACATATATACTGTGCAGCACGTGCTTTTGCTTGATCCGTTTGCACACATAACAAGTAATAACATAAAGCATGCACATTGTATTATTGGACGAAAGTGATTGACACGACGACTGAACCATCATCATTCCTTCCTTGACAAGTCGAACTCATCAGAGGAATCAAAACAACAGCAAAACTGCATCTGTGACGGCCTTTGCAGCAAATTAAAGTTACGTTGTTTGTTTAGACTGCTATCTGTGTAGCTGCACAAGACGACGATGTCAATCGCTATGATGCCATTCATGCGTCGACGACGATCGATTCACGGCTGTTACTGCCGCCTAGTTTGGCTCCGTGCATGTGGCGTGCGTGGATCTATATAATTGGCGCAGCATGCATGTATACGTATACCTACATGTTTATGTACATAGGAGTATATAGCGTCTACACGTACATACGTTGTTGGGTACACGCTTCATTTCGGGTGGTGAGAAATTAATTAAAGTGTGCTGTGGCCGCCAACACAGCACGTCAGCACCGAGCACACAAATGATCTCAACGAAAAAACATAAAGTTAAGGGGAGCAATAAGGTTTTTCTCTCTCACACACAGATGTTCCAACTATAGAATTTTGTTGTGTACCATTATATATATTTACATTAGGCTAGTTGCGCTAGCTAGCTACTATATATCATATGCACCAGTTGTTCATCCATATGCTCTCACATAGGTTAGAGTTGAAGACGTACGATGTATGTGTTAAAAGTTGGTGACAAATCCAATATATAGTTGGTAGAAATTAGCCATTTAAAACATATGTGGGACTATTTTTGCTTTACTTTTTTACAACAGCATATGCAAATCTAATTTTATTTTTACCAGTGGCCTTCCTTCACACAATGGCGGTGTGGCACCTTGTATATAGGTCCATTGCACACTGCTGATGGCCTCGAACAATTTTTTTTTTTTTGAATTTTGATTGGGAGAATCAGCCTAGTTAGGCAATGGCGGACAGCCTGAAATTTCTTTCTTGTGTGGATGACAATATGAGGCGTGGTAAGTGGTAACAGATAGGCGGATGTGCTTAAAAAAATTGAGGAATGTGTCTTTTAGCCACACAATATGTTCGACAATTCAGATATAAATTCAATAGGATATTTTAGATTATATATCATAATTATAAGGGCTTCTAATTTGTATACAAATCTAGATCGTTATTTGGTATTGTGCAATATAACGGCAGAGGTGGTTAATTTATTACAAGTAAATTTTAGGGTTCATTTTCATGTTGTTTTTGTGATGGTAGTGGTGGATACTTATTTATAAAATAGAATAGATCTAATACTCTTATTAATACTTATTCAGTCTACCGAATTGATGTTTAGATATTTTTTGGTTGTTGTGAACATTTATGTGGTTTATCTTTTTTCTAGTGTGTCTTGTGATGATTAATATAAAGAATCTAATTAGCAATAGAACTCAGGTGCAACCACAGTCACAAAGTAACAGGGTCGATAGAGTCGAGGAACATGGTATGAGAGGTTTTTACAAAGCTGGGTCAAAAAAATAATCCGTGTACACGGTTCGGGTCGAAGTATTCGGGTCGACCCGTTTTCTGTGACTATGGGTGCAACCTTAACAGTAGCCTTTAAAAAAGTTGACACTAGATGAATTAACCCGGGGTACTGTTGCACGTGTGACCCTGGCCTGACGCCGAGCCAGCCAGTCAGATTGATCCATCGGTTGAATCGGCATAGAATATAATCAGTGTGCACTGCTGCTCCTCTGTGCAGTGCACTCTCCGATCCACTGCGACAAGGAACATATAATATGGCTACTGAATATGCTCATGCACACGCATAATCCATGGAATCCAAGGTGTGAGTCGGGCGACAAACCGGTGTGCCTGTCCATGCAATGCAAGGCCAGCAGGACCATCAGGAGCGATCATTCGTCAAATGCACGCAACGAACCGATGGATCGACGGTCCATCGATCACCTTTTCCAAAGGTCGTTCACCTAAGGGCGTGTTTGGATCCAGAGACTAAAATTTAGTTCACATCTTGAATATTTCGATGCTAATTAGAAGTATTAAATATAGTCTAATTATAAAACTAATTACGCGGCTGAAGACTAAACATCGAGAAAAATTTATTAAGGCTAATTAATCTATGATTAGCAAATGGTTACGGTAGCATCACATATGCTAATCATAGATTAATTAGTTTTAATAAACTCGTCTCGGTGTTTAGTTCTCGTCTGTGTAATTAGTTTTATAATTAGATTATATTTAATACTTCTAACTAGCATACAAATATTTGATGCGATGGGAGTTAAAATTTAGCCCGAGAATCCAAACGGGCCTAACTCGGGCTCTGCCCTCTGCCTGTGTACTGGTCCCATGGCCGGTGAACGTTGGACATTAGCCCATTTAATTTTCCATGTCACGCTCGGCTTATTAATAAATTTGCAGCGACCTGCATGGTGTGTCCTTGTGTTTATTTATACTACTTAGCATGTTTGGTTCTATGTATCTAATAGTTAGCTGCTAAAAATAATAGCTAAACAACCAAACAGAGCCAGCTAACAGAACATTTACTCAATGAGTTGTACTTTAGCTAACATACATCTCATTAGCTAGTTCAATCCAGCTAATTTAGCTAATAACATCTAATACAAATAAAAAGACTCTTATTATACATATTAGATATTGGAACCAAACAACATTCAACTGGTTGCCGACTAACAATTAGCTAGTTAATTTTCACTAAAAAGTTATTAGCCAGCTAATTATTAGCCACTAATAAAACCAAACAAGGCGTTAGATGGAGTTTGTGATTGGTGTGTTTGCTTTTACCAAATCCCCCCCTCACTGAGATGACCATTGTGCCCCTGCTAGAGTTCTGTTGGCACATACTTACATGGCCAGGCTGGCCACGCCTGATTGCAGCGGGTCAACTAGGGCACCCTTTAATTTTCAGGGCTTATGATGTTCTAGCAATTAGAGACCAACCCTATATGTATTTGCTACTTGACAGAGTGTTTTGATTAGAAGACTAACCCACCATTTGATTTTTCCTCACCATTGCATCAACATCTATTCTATAGACAATGTAGGAGGGTGTGCGTGCACCTTATCGATGGCCTAACGTCATCTCCACCAGAATGTGCAAATGGATGTGCAAAATATTGTTTTGGTACTATAGACAGAATGGAGTTTGAAATATAGGTATTGGAATGTTTATGCTGCCTCATTCACCTCCCTAAATTTTCTATAGTTTTGCATTATTTCCAAAATAGGTATCTCATTCACCTCCCTAAATTTTCTATAGTTTTGCATTATTTCCAAAATAGGTATCTCTCATCATCCACGTCTCTCAATCTCGCCTTGTCAACCCACCATCAACCAATCGGCCATCCTATGCCTTTTGCGGCGAACGACGGCTTTAGCACCCAACTTCTATATATATGCCATTTTGGCACGGATCTAGTGGAGTGAAAATAGTGATATAACCAATAATGGCAAACTCTTGACACATGAATCCTAAATCATGATAGTGAAAATAGTGATATAAGCCTGGATGGAGTTTCACTATATGGCATTTAAGAACCACATGGTACACTGATAAGATCAGTTGGAGTTAGTACTGTATAATATATGAGGTTGTCTATGCAATATTCGAGTGTTTTAGGCCCTGGAACCCAATTTTGGACCCTTGGATATCAAGATGGACGGTCAAGATCTTCCCACTCTCTCAACCCTACCCACACCCGCCTCGAGCGATCCCCGCCTTCGCGCACCGCCGCCGCTGTGGCGGAACCGCCGATTTAATCCGGGCTAAGCACACCTGCCACCTCTGGCTCGCAGTGTGTTTAGACCAAACTAAACCCGGTCGTCCGTCGAGAGTCCTTTGACCCCCGATATTACCATTTCTCAGAGAAACCGACATCATACACATCTGACCCACGTTGGAACCACAACAGATACATCATCACAGGCAGTTAAATAGCATAATATTAGACTTAGTTACAAACCGGTTTCAAATAAAGTACAAGTCCAACATAGAGTTATAAAGTAGCAAGTTCAAGAGTTTCTCGCAGCGGAAAGATAAGTTCAGAAGACACCATGATATCACAATTGATTTGCTTTAGAAGTATCAACATCGAGCCCACCGATGTTGTCCTTGAGCCACTCATGCCGATTCATCATAAGTGGGGGCATGCACCACCTCCGACACAAGTGCAAACCATGAACTCCATACCTGCGCTCAAAATGTGGAGGCAAACCCTGAGTACTAATTATTCAGTAGGTCTTAATGGATTTGGCTTACGGCTGACACGAAGCTGCTTACTAACAAATGGATCCTTAGCCATTGATTTTAAACAGTGTCGTTTATAACATAAGTAAACAAGTTTTCATCATTTGTAAAACCACCAGCATAATAGTAAATTGCAATAAGGTAAGTAGTTCAAATCAAACACGTGATATTCAAAAAATCATGAGTATTAGATACAGAGTGTTTAAGTAGTTACTACGTTGCCCGTGTGCATTATCAGCATTCCCACACCTGGTGGGCATCAGCGATTCGAACCGATTTTAATTCCCGGGAATAACTATCATGCCAGGGGTATATGCTTACTAGCCATCGTGTTCCCACGTATAGCCCCAATCTTAACCTGTCTCGTTCCAAGTTCGATTCACTCCCGCCTAGCCCCCGGGTTGTGCCCCCATGACGAGGCTGCCGACATCTCTGTCTCCCCGCCATGAGTACCAAGCTCCCCGGGACCACCTTCCTCTCAACCAGCGGGTAGGAACGTGTCTCTGTGCTTCGGATGAGCCCAGGAAAGACTTTTCCGGTCCCATACCCGGATAAGCACTCTACCAATGTTATGCCGAACAGCAGGCGAACAGCGGACGGGCCTTATGCGACTCGGGCGGAGTCCAAAGTGCAACAATATGAAAAGTAAATACTGAAATAAATCTCCGCCCGGCCTCCAATTAAATCATGAGCAATAGTAATAATTGTCTTAATAATTATCTATTGCAACTTTGAAAACCCCTACGCGATGAGTCCACACACTCGTGTCTACTCGTACCTAGCAATTTCTAGGCATACTCGTCCTACGAACTCTATGCATAGGTGCTAGGGCCAGGGCGGCCAGGGAGTCTAATGCAACTGGTTTCAAGCAACTCCTAATGCATATGCGTAATCATCAAGTATAATTTATTTGCTGGATTAAGTATGGTCCTGCCTACCTTCCTCACTAGGGTCAGTAGCTGCCTCCTGAGCGAAGTCGGACCCCTGCTGCTGGTCCTCCGGCTCTTGGTGCAGCTCCTCCTCGGGCTCCTCTAAGATTGGTTGGTCCGGCGGTCGTCCTTCGCTCGCGGGATCTATATGCATGACATAGTGCAATGGGAGCATGTATTAGTTCAATGCTTGCTTCATAATGCGAGTGCGATGCAAGGAATCATGATTTATGGAATAAAGTTATGCATTTTTGTAATGAAACTTGTTTAGTACTACGAAATCGTACAAGCCATCACCTATGGTAACTTAGCTTATGTAGCATCGATTTATGTGAAATGACCGAAGCTTACTTAAACACCTATTTTTCACCTAGCTAGCTTAGCATTTCTATCATGCATTTCTAAAACAGTAGTGAAGACCTACATTGCATTCCAAATCAGTGGCTAAGGTTTACATACTCCTATGTTTCCAAATATGACCCATGGTGGCATTTATTAATATACTACTCTCATATTTCCTATTATTTACTTAATTAAGCATTATGTCTACCATTTTCAAAATAGGGTCAAACCTTACATGCACAGCCTCAAGTTTTCAGCAGTGAGCCACTTACATCAGCTAGAGCCCAGATAAATACCACGAAGCCCCTATAGCTTATTTTTATATAGAACCCTTTTCTTTTGCTAATTATATGCTTAATTACTAGGCAAGGGTAAAACAGTAAATAAACAGTAAGCATTTGGGCTATCAAATTTTATACTAAGCTTAGGTATGCTAGCAAAGCTTCTGCCCAAATTTCAGAATTTTTGACCCTCATTTAAACCACATTTTCTATTTATTAAGTTAATCATGCATGGACTTATTATTTTCAAAACACTAACTATACTTGACATGCACAGTACCCCATTTCAACAGTGGGCTATTTATACCACAGGAGCACAAATAAAATGTGTAAAACCATTTAGAGCATAATTTTTATATGGTTATCATTTCCTCATTTATTTTTATGCTAAAATCACATGTAGGGGCAAAACAGTAAATAAAAGTGAAAACTTGAGCTACCAAAAATCACAGTGAGCCTATATACCCTAAAAACATTTCTGTCCAAGTTTGACAATTTTTGGAAACCATTTAGCCCACATTTCCCATTTATAATGATTTACCAAGAATGCATAATATCAGGGGCAAAAAGGTCTTTTCCTGCTCAACCATCATACCCAACAGATAGATCTATTTTCAAGGATTACAATGCAACTTAGTTTGCTATTTTTGGATTTTTCTTAAATTTTCTATGATTTTTCAAAGTTTTAGCTGTTTTAAATGTATTTTAAAACGAAAAAACACAGATCTAGGACCCATGCGCAAATAACCCTAGACTTCAGGGGCTAAAACGTTAGATCCGCAAGACTCATTCAACAGCGCGTGGACTAGAATGTAAAACCCTGATATCGCGGGGTCGGATCTGCAAAACCGTCGTCTCCTACCTCCCGTCGTCTTCTTCCTCGCGACGGGAGGAACGGCGACGGCGGCGCGCGGCCAATCCGACCTTGCGGCGCACGGAGGCTCGCCGCGAAAGGCCAGGGAGAGAGAGGAGGTCGCGGTGGAACTCACCCCCTACCTCAATCGATGGGCGGAGCAGCGGAGAGGGCCGACGACGAGGAGGCAGGGAGCTCGGAGCTTCAGCGAGAAATGCGGCTCGGTAGGAGGTGGAGGTCGGCTCCGGACTGAGGGGAACGGCGGAGGGAGGCGAGAGGAAGAGCGGCGTGGCGATGGACGACCGCGGGGATGGGCGGAGGCGGCTCAGAGCGAGCTCCCTCAAGCTCTGTCAATGGCGGCTGAGCGGAACGGCGAGAGCGAGCCAGGCTAGCGAGGCGGGGACGCGCGGAAAGAACGAGCGGAGAGGGGCGGCCTCCGCTTTAACGGCGAGCGCGGTGAGGGGGGGCGATCCGCGGCGTGGCCGAGCTGGCCATACGCCGGCGTACGCGTAGCGGCCGCCGGCTCGGCAGCGCGCGCCCGCGGATCCCTGGGCCCACCCGTCATTGGCCCGGGGTCCAAAAAGGAAAACCCCCTTTTTTTTCTGTTTTTGGTAAGGCTCTGAAAATTGCTATTTTGAGGTACTTAGAAGCCGAATTTGAAAAAGACCTAATTGAATGAAATGTTGATATCTTTCATATCTACAACTTTGTCAAAAAGCTCAAGTTCAAAATCCGAGTCTAAGTATGATTTAAATTTAAATTTTTCCTCAGATTTTTGAATTTGCCCTACCCAGCCTTTTTAAAGAAAAATTTAAAAGTCCTATTTGTGGCCAAAAACTCAGGGAGTGTTTTATACCAACTTTGATCCAAATTTCAAGATCTACAACTTCCTAAATTGGGGCTTTGCATGAAAATGATTGTAAATTATAGAAAAAGTGATATTTCTATGAAATTTAGATTTTGAGTGTGTTTCTTGGCTGAGAGAAAAAGGCCTTTTACCCTAAGCTATGTCCATTTTCCATCTAAGCTCCAATTAACAAAAATTTTCATCACAACATGACCCACAAGTTTGGTATAAAAGGTTTCACCTAAATCTTAACACAACTAGGGCCATACCCAAAATACTAGTGTCATTCATGCAAAAACTGAGTGCATCACTTAGCTATTTCCATCATGCTTGTTCATATGAGTCAAATGCACACTATCAAGAGATGAGATGATGCTTATAAGAGGTAATTAAATAAAGGATGCACATGATAATGCTCTAGAGATGCCCAGAGCATCACAGCCGCCACTCATGCTCTGCCTCCTCGTCGACGTCCCCCCCCCCCGCCTCCATCGCCGGGCCACCCCTGTCGCCACATCCTGCCATCGAATCCACATCATCGCCGCCTCCCCTGTTGTCGGATTGAACCACATCGCGTTGCCTCGCCTCGCCGGGATGCCCTTGCCCCGCCCTCCTACCGCGTCTTCGGCAGCTACCGTCGCCGGTTCCGCCGCCCCTCTCCCTCCCCCCCCACACACTAACCCGGCTCTGGGGTGGCTAACGTCGTCGCCCCCGCCTCCAGCGCTAGCCCAGCTCTGGCGGCGTCCCCACCACCTTCATCACCGCTCACCGCCAGCTAACCGAGGCACGTGAGACAGAGAAGACACCCCCACCGCGGGCACTGGCCCAATAGCCCTCCTCCGCCATTTGCGGCCGGCGGCCCCACCCGCCTCGATCCGGTGCCACTGCCGGACCGCCGATCTCTTCGGCAACCCCTCTGAGGCCAGAGATCACCGGTAACCCCCACCTGGAAACCCCCACCCCTAACCTGATCATCTGGCCGGTGTTCTTGAGGTCGGTGATGTAGCATCCGTTGATTGGTCCAAATTCGAGTGTTTTGACCCCTTGAAACTACCGAATGTTGTATAGCTTTTCTCGTAATATAATGGACGGAGGTGAGCAGCACACTCTTTTTTTTTTCCGAAACAAAAAGTCTAATCCGTCGGTCATGTGACCACGCATCATGAACGCGGTGTACGCAAGCCTGTGATCTGCCAGCAGACGCCTACCTAGACATGACAGGCCAGTTAATTCCTTCCGTACAGCACGTATAGTCCCCGATGCACGGTGTACGTGCAGGTGCACCCAACATAATATCTATCCCCATCTAGCGGCATTTGGACCGGGGGACACGCCTGCAGCAGATCCCATGCATGGCATACCTTTGGCAGCTTGCGCACAACTTGCGGGAGCACAGTGTACATGTCGCGCGCGCACAGCCGCGCACACACACCTCGACGAGGTGAAGCCTCGCGTTCGTCTTCGTATCGTACGCATCGGGGAATCCATTTGCAAGATCATCATCAGATCGAGAGAGATTCAGAGCAGCAAGATTACGGAGTACAGACTCCCAGGACGCGCGCGTGCTCGTAGAATCTACCGCGTGCCGCTGACGACGACATGCTGGCGGCGGCGCTGATGATCCGGTGCGGCGGCGGCGGCGGTGCTGGCCGACGACGTGGTGGCCGCCCTCTGCGCTTTGGTCGCCGGCTGCTGCTGCTGCTGCTGCTGCTTGGGTGGTGGTGGTGCTGGTGCTGGTGCTGGTGCTGGTGCGGCGGCTGAGGAGGCCGCCGGCGGGCCATGCCCATCGTTGTCGCCGGTGCTCGCCTGCGGCGTCCCCACAAAGCCGCCCCCCAGCTGCTTCTGCTTACGCCGGGCGTGCTCCTTGGTCAGCTCGCGCGCCAGCCGCTCCAGCTTCTCGGCGTTGGTCTCGCCGGCCAGCTTGCGGCCCTGGAACAGCACCGACTCCACGCTCTTCTGCAGCAGCATCGCCTCCGCCTTCCACACCGCCTGCTGCTCCGTCTCGCCGCCGCACGCCCTCGGCGCCCGCCCGCCGCCGCCGCGACGACCCACCACCGTGCCCTGCAAATACAAATAATATAGTGCATCATTCATGATCCATGCATGCATGCAGTTAACCAAATCAATTCAACATTTTTGTTATTCAGTGTCACTCCGATGATCCTGCACTGCATCTGCTTGACACTGTAATATGTAGCTCACCTGTATGCGGATGTAGTTGCTCGTCCTGCTCTGTCCGAACGCCATGGCCACAGCTTGGTCTACCTGGGATGATGCAAACATGCAAGATGGGATCACGCACCGTACGTTAGTCGTATTATTATTAGTTCATCATCGGTCATCACCAAATAAAACCCAACGCACGTACGGCAGCGAGGCGCTCATAATTCCTGCGTGCGTACAATGAAATGAAACCGCAGCGCCAGCTGCTCACACACGGAAATCGAATTTACTGCCGCGCGCCATCGCCGTACGTGCGGCGTTCCTTTTGCGCTGGCCGGACGGACGGACGGGAAGACGCGGAGAGAGAGAGCTCGGGACCGTACTATGTCGGACACGCCGTCGGCGGCGATCCGAGCGACCTCGGGCGCCCTGGCGTCGCTGCGCCCCGCGGCCTCCCCGGTGCCGATGGACACGACGAGGAGGTCCCCGATTCCCGCCGCGCCCGGGAACTCGCGGCGGTTGTTGAGCACGTGCGTGATGGCGGCGGCCGTGGGGTTGCGCAGCGCGGCGGCGCCGCCGACGGCGCGGACGCGCGTGGCGCCGTCCACGGACGCCACCTCCACAGCGCCCGCCCCCGCGGCGCACGTCGCGGCGCACACGTCCCGCAGCCGGAAGTCGTGGGCGGGCGACCCCGCGGCGGCGGCGCGCGAGAACAGGAACGGCGCGCGCGTCGCCAGGTCGTAGCAGGGGACCAGCACGGCCCGCACCGTGTCGCGGAGAGTGAGGTCGCCGAACGCGCGGCCGAACGCGGCGGCGGAGGAGGACGGGAGGAGTCGGCGCCGGCCGCCGCGAGGCAGGAGCAGCGGCGGCCAACGCCCCCAGCGCGAGGCCGCGCGGCGGAGGAGGAACCCCAGCGCTTCCTCCGCGCTGTACATGGGACGGCCGCAAGG
This sequence comes from Paspalum vaginatum, assembly GCA_030272315.1. Classification (NCBI taxonomy): domain Eukaryota; kingdom Viridiplantae; phylum Streptophyta; class Magnoliopsida; order Poales; family Poaceae; genus Paspalum; species Paspalum vaginatum. Next base: position 45,695,052 of record CM059013.1, on the reverse strand, counting down.
CCCGCGCGCGAACAGCATGGCCGCGAGCACGCCGCCGGCGCCCGACCCCGCCGCCACGTCGAAGAAGTCGGCGAGCCGCGCGGCGGGGCTGCCGGAGCGCCGGCGCAGCGCGGCCTCGAGGCGCACGAGCGCGGCGCCGGCCAGGAGCCCGTCGGACGCGCGCGCGCCGCCGTCGATGGAGAGCACGCAGACCTTGCAGCCCGCGGCCGAGGGCGGGAAGCGCGCGCCGTCGCGGCCGAAGAGGAACTTGGTCTCGAGGAGGGAGAAGATCTCGTAGGTGAGCCTGCCCGCCGCGTCGTCGTCCTTGCCATGCTCCACCGCCTCCGCGAGATCCGGCTCCATGGCTGTGCGCTCCGCGGGCTCGCTCGCAGTGTGGGCCTGTAGCGCGCGGGTTTTATAGCGCGGGGAACAGAGCGGGAGATCGAGGAATGGCGCGGCGCAGGTTATTAGCTAGCGGCCATGTCTTATTAGCTCCGGACGCGTACGGCGTATAATAGTGAATTAGTGATTGCGTCTACGTATACTGTATTACTGTTCCGTTCGCCGCAGTATATAAGTATATTGATGATGCCGCGTTACGTTGTCGTGCATGTGGGACGCTGTACGTACAGTACAGATCGACACTTGCGCTGTAGTATGTGTACGTACGGAGCAGGGTGTGTATCGCCGTATACGCACGCACGTAACCTCCCCGCCAAAATGTACGCACAAGGTGGTGGGGGCGGCCAGCGCTCGTTAGGCTATCCTCGTCACGAGTCCATTCGATCGTTAAAATTTTAAACTCCTCCCTATCAAGAATATAGCACAAAACAGTGTTTTAAGTCTCTTTTGGATATCCGCATGGCCTTAAACACCATACAAGAGTGACCGATCAGATACCCAGAGCTGGTTCATTTTCTTTCGTGATGATCGTGGGTGTCCATTTACTTTCGAGGTTGGTCATTTACCTTTTCGCGTGCTGATCTCTCGTACACGTTTGGTGTTCCGTTCTTTTCTTTTTACGCACGTCATCTTCCCACACATTTTGTTTGCAAGTTCGACGCGTATTCCATTTTCTTCTTTTTCTGCTCGGCTTGAACAACCGTACTACGGCTTCCTTTTTTTTTTATTCCGCAGTACTTGTATTCGCTTTGCCGGATTTATTTAAACAAGAAAATATACAAAGAAAATATGCACACATACAGTTATATTCTCAAAAAAAATATAACTACACAACTTGTTTGTAATATTAACATACTTGTTTATAACTTCATCTTAACGTATGATCATAAGTTTATACCGAATAAACTATTAACATAACTTTTTATAACTCAATTTTAACTTATGATTATAAGTTATATCGAATAAGTTATGTTTTTTCTTAACTTAGGGTCATTAGTTATACTAAATGCGTTATTAGCATAACGTTTTGATAACCTCGTCTTAACTTAAAAATCGTAAGTTATACCAAATAAGTTATTAACATACCTTCAACTTCGTCTTAACTTATTGTCATAACTTTTATCATAATAAATTTTTATATAAAGTTGTGCTTATCAACTTTTACCATAATAACTTTTTGATATAACTTACCATGATAATTTATGATAAAAATTTATGATCATAAGTTATGCCTTATGACAGAAAAATGTAATTTGTTTCAGCTATATATGAATTATATAAAAAGTATGAAAAAGCATAATATATTATTAGAAAATGTATATAAGTTATATGTATAAAGATACTGAATTATATCTAGAAGATAAATACGTAAAATATTTATAGCATATGGATAAAATAATATGTAGCTAAATATGAAAAGAAGAGAAAAAAGGGAAAAAGGAAGAAAAAAAGGAAGAGATAAATATAGGAAGCGGTACTAGCGGCGTGGGGCATGGGATTTGCGTCCCATTCATCTCCGTTCCCCTGCCTCTGCATGCTCCATGCATGCATGCTACCCGATCGAATCCGCCAAACGCGAGCGCCAGCGGTGGCGCGAGACCGACTCCAAGGATGTCCTCTGAATTCAATTTCCTAAAAATATTTTACTAATTCTCTAAATCAATTCCATCCTCCGTATTAAACCTTCTTCAACAATATTCCCCACACCACGTCCTCTATACCATTATCTAATATTATATTATTTTCACCCTCCCCATTCAACTGCTCTCTCCCCCAAATCCACCTCGCATCTTTCGTCGCCACATCCACCTCTTGCCGGCAGCCTGGCACTGCTCTCGCTCCTCATCCGCCCGCGCAAAGGCAGCGTTGTGCGCATGGCGGCCGCCAGCGCTGTCCTCGCGCCACTGCGCGCCTCCTCCGCAGCTCAGCATGCACACAACCGTGGCTCCAACAATGGCCACCGCCCTCGCCCGCACGCCTTCATCAGCCTCCACCTTTGTGCTTCCATCTTGTCGGGTGTCGCCGCCTCCTCCTTCACGCCCTCCGTCCACGACCGCCACCGCTCACCATGCCCACGGCGAGTGCATCTCCCCCTGCTCCAGCAAGCCGTCACTGGCCTCTCCCCGACCTCCGACGAGCCACGCGCGTCTCTCCTCCCCGAAATTAGAGGACGAGGCAGGGGGCACCGTTGGACCGTTGGGAAGGAGGACCCAATAAATTTAGGTAGAGAACGGTTTAAGGGAACCGTTGAAGTCAGCCTCAGCGCAAGACTAGTGGGGTAGTGGCATGGCGTCATGGCGACCATGCCGATGCCACCCGTCTTGCACTACCACCATTCTGCCTCTTCCATAGTACCTCGTCAGACCAGTGTCATTACGCAGTGCATTCGTACCGTATAAAATGTGCAAACAGTGTTTCAGTAAGCGAACCGTGTTTTCTATACCCATCTCAGCTCTCGAGTGACACTAGTCACACCTCGACTGGCGCCGGCATGGTTGGCGGCCCGCGAGGCCGAGGTTGATGGGGTTGCAGGGGCCGTGCCTCGAGCGCGCGCTTGCTTGCATGCATGCATCGGTTTGTCTTTGTCCGGGCCGGGGTGGTGGCTGGCGTTGCCCGGCCGGACCTCAGGTCGCCATGGTCGGGGCTCGGGTCGGCGGAGCTGCGGCATGCAGATGGTGGCGGCTTCTGCGCGTGCGTACATACACGTGCGCACATATATACGGTCCAATATAATTGGCGTACGTCCGTCCGATCCATCGAGATTTGCCGGTCGCGCACCAGGGGGGAGGGGAGGTTAATGCACGACGGCCCACCGACCCCCAGCCCCCACACGGCCACACGTCGTCCTCCTGTCTCTCTACCTCGCCATGCATGCATGATGCTGGGCCTCTGCCTCGGTATCCTATGACCATCCACTATACTATCTATGTATTGATGATCCCCGTCCACTCGTAGTGCATAGGATTCCGTTCCCAGTCGCTACTGCTAGGACCTAGTACTAAATGCCCACGGTGAATGTTATATGGAAATGTTAAAACCCCTCATCAGAATTATAATTAGAATTTTAGTGTGTGGATTTTTTTTAGTATATGACAGAAAGAGCTGGCTGTAACGTATTTCCTTCGATGCCCTCTAGCTAGCCTGTTCAATTGGCGTGTTCAAAGAGACAGTTTTTGCATGGGAAGGGGTCCCAATTTTTGTTGCATGTGAAGAGCATCTTCAACGGCTGCCAATTGGTACTTCCAAAACTTTATTTTGAGAGAAAAACTGAAAAAAAATCATGTTCAACAGCTTCCAATTTGTCCTCCCAATTTATTGGGCGTCGCACCTTGGGCGCAAATATCCGCCGAGCACCCGCTGCCCCAATCCGCGTGGACGAGCAACTTCGCGCCATCCTTCCACTCCTGCCCCGTGGCGCCTCCAACCTCCCGCTCCTGTTCCTGCAGCGCGCCGCCGCCAGCCTCCCGGCGCGCCGGCATCGGCCTCCCGCTCCTGCCGTCTACGGCGGCAGGCTCCCGCTCCCGCTCTTGCCGCGCGCTGACGCCAAGTTCCCGCTCGTGGCGCACGCCGCGCCGGGATCCCGCTCCCGCTCGTGGATTGGCTGATCAACAAAATGATGAGGTGATTAACACATTTGGTGGCGTGTCAGGCAACAGGATAGATGGGCAAGTCCGGCAGCGCGGCAATAAAGAAAAGGACACCAGAGTCACGGAAAAGATGGCCACGCAGAGTATGTTTGGAAGAGCTGTTAGAGTTGAATGTTTTTTTTTACTTTTGGGAAGAGCCCAATATAGAGATATTGGTAGTATAAATATTAGGAGCTATTGGAGATACTCTTAGTTCCCATGAAATTTGGGGTTTCTAGAACCCTCAGATCTTTCTTTTTTCAGAAATGAATATATCATGCCGGGTGGAAGGACATGAAAACGATGGTGACTGAGGCTCCACACTACCAGAATTTGGGCCTCATATATATGACACATTTCATTCCAGTAACATAATAACCTAATAAAAAAATCGCATGCGAGGTTTATGGCGCTTAGGTGACAAGAAGTGGCCGCCACATTTGGCGATGGATATTCTAACTTTGAGGATAGGGGGCCGGAAATGTTTTTTTTCCCCCATTATATAAAAATTAAAAAAAAGAAGTCGCAGTCACATATCTCTAAACTAGGATCTGGCCTGCGCGGCTAGATCACCATGCTAGTATATTTCTAATAATAAACATGAAAAGACGTCGTAGTATTGGGATTTTGTATTATTACAAAATAGAAAAAGGCAGATGACATGGCAAACGTTGTGATGAATTTTGTCATCATAATTTATTATCAAAAGATCCATGTGCTCACTGGAACTATTTTGATTGCCGAGCCCAAAATAAGTAATCTGCGATTGGCCCACTTTAGTTATGGCCAACACATTTTGAGGCCCAAGTCATTTTCTTTTGCTAAACACTTCTCTCTCGAAACTCAATATTGTGCCTCTGACCTTACACTGTTACACATGGTATTATTATTTTGGCACAATTCACTATGGGCCAAGTCGATCAGTTCTAACAACCAAGCCCACCAATCTTCGGTAGACGAACCGTGGGACCTTTCTCAAGCGGGTAGGGGCTCCACGTAGCCCGAAACCCGTTAACCGTCGGATCGACTTTCCTTGTGATGTGGATCGATTCGGGTGCCTCGCCCGTTAAGCAATGAACCTGCTCGTCGCGAATTCTCGAGAATCCTCGCATGCCACGGTCAGCGCCTCCCGCAGGCGCTCCGGCGCTCCCCGTCCCCACCCGGCCCGACGTCCGCCGCCCCTCCCAGCCCCGGCCGGCGCTCCTCGTCCCCGCCAGCGCCCCTCCCCATCCCGCACGGCGCGCCGCTCGCCGCCCCTCCCCGTCCCTGCCGGCATGCGCCCTCCCCGCCCGGCGCCCCCTCTCCACCTTCCGCAGCGGTGGCGGCGCCCTTCCCCACCTTCGGTATCCATGTCCGGCAGGCGCCATCGCCATCGACGTAGCTGTCCTCGCCCTCCAGCAGCAGCAAGTCCTCGTTCTCCTCCTCGGTGTTTTGGGCGACGAGGTCCTCGCCCTCTCCGTGCCGTCGCCCCTCTCCTCCACCTCCGGCGCCGTCCTCTCCGCCGTCACTCTCGGCCGCAACCCCGACCCCTACCCCGCTGGTTACTGGTTAGCGTGCTCGACGACGGCAAGCGTCTGCCTAGGTGCGTACAGGGTGCTCAATCTTCCAACCTCAAACTCGACCTCCTCTTTGATTGTTCGATTCAAATATTCAATCAAATCAGTGATTGTCTCTTTGTCTCAAAGTGGCCTGGACGGTTACTCTTGGGAGGTAAATTTCGCCATTTCATCAGTCGGATTAGGGCTCTAGGTTTGGGTTATAATTTGGCTCGAGGTTGTAGCCACACAGATTGAGTCGTCTAATACTATTTTTCTTTGGCGATGAATGATATTGCTAGGGGCAGTGCTGTTTTAGATAGAGAGCTAGATTGCTCTTGTTGTTTATTAGATGCTCTTGAGATTTCAAGTTCTCTTTCATGCATAATTTTGTAGCTTCGTTGCCAGGCGGACGGATAACTTACAAATAGCATTACTGCATTCTCTTGGGTATTCCGTGAAATTGATAGCATAATATGCTCTTGCATTGTATCAGGAACTAGATGAAAGAGGATAGAATAGCTCGAATTTCAGTCACTAGGAGGCACAGGCAGCTTGATGTGGATGCAGATCCAAGCTACAGTTAAACCAGAGACATTAAATCTCATTGTTCCACAATCTACAAACAAAGGATTCAAGCTGGTCACACCATTTTCAGATGCGCATTCAAGCTTGACACTGAATGAAGCGGCTATTAGCAGGGTAAGATGTAGTTTGCCTGGCACATCCTCACGTGCATGTTGCTTGCTGGCAAATAAAATCATTGTGACTGAAGCTTTTTCTTGCTACAGCAAAAACCTTCAGTGATGATTGGTGTTTATAATGATGAAAATAGAGAGATGTTTGACAATGACACAAGGCTACATCTGCAGAAAATTACATTTGATGAGGAACAGCAGTGGCTTAGGCAATGACCATCAGGCAGGAGCAGGACACATATTGGGCTCAAAACTTCCTTCCCTTACCTGGGACTGAGGTTAGTCACCCCTTGTTCCCATGTGCTTTGTAGTCTCCCCTTATTCCCACATACTTTGTAGTCTACAAGAAATACACTCCTTTGATAATAATCTACAAAACAGAATGTACACTTATTTTCCCTCAATCAGTTCATTTGAGCAGTATACATTTTCAATATTGTTGGTGGAACTACATCACTGTATTTTTGCAGCAGGAACATTTATATAATTATCGCATCATGCACCTGGTCACCTGGAACATCCTTGAGCAACATCCTTCGTTGCTTATTTTGGTTTCTGTAATTTAGGCGAGCAGTGAGCATCGACTTGTAAAAGCTACCTCAGTGTAAACGCTCAACAGGTACTTCTATATTAGTTGTGCTTTCTGATATAGTATAAATGCAATATAGCTATTATGGTCATGCACTTTCACGGAAAAAGCAATTTGGATTCATGCCCAAAATTTATCTCTGTTTTTACCATTGCAGTTCTGTTTCTATAAAAGAAAAAGGGATATCTATTAGTATAACTGGAGATTTTAGAAGCCATATATTTAGATATATCAGCTTAGTAGAAAGTACACAATAGCAGTTATTTCATACTTCTTTTCTTATTGCTTCACCCTTATTTCACTTCTTATTTTTCTCGATATCATGTATGTATATAAGATTCGATTTAAGAATTCCAAATGCCAATAATGATTTGTAACCACAACACTGTTCGATGGCCTGATAAGAAAAGCACAACATCACTTATTTGGTTTGGCCATGCTGCTTCACCCTACAATGTTTAAAAACTGCAAAATCAGAGGTTACCACTTTCGTTGATCATGTTACAGAACCAAACTGTTATGCCTTGACAGTAAATCTTTTGGACATAACTGCAGGGTACCTTCAAGGTGCCTTTCAAAGAAACATTTCCATTGGCTTTCCCTCTTAAGATTTCTACCTTTGGACTATGGTGAATACCTCATGCTTTTTACCCTCATTTTTTATTGCTGCAATGTTGATAATGCTCCTTGAAATTGATGGCAAATCAACAGTGTACATATGCGACCCCTCGATCCATGGTTGGCCATATCATATATTATGCTTTCCCTTTTGTTGAAACCTACAATATTAAAGCATGACTTTTATGGTTATCACAAATAATTTGATGTGGATGCTCATCTTCCCCAATGGCTTAATCTTCTCCTTTCCTCAGTGAGCTTCTGAATCCAATGAATTGTGGCTTGCTTGGGCAATACTTTGGCCATGGATGCCCTCCAAAATTTGCTCCTCTATGTAATTCTGCTTTCTTCCACTGGGTTTGTACATATTTTTATACTCTTTTCATCTAAGTGTAAACAGGTAGGTGCTCATTATGATGGGACCATTTTACAGCATTTTAATCCTATCTGTCCCTTATTGAATGATAATAACCAGGACTGAAACTTTGGGTCATGCCACGAACACAAGCACTGTTTGCTGACCTTTCATATATCAGTTATGGTGTCTTTCCTTTGTTACCAGCTATGTAAATATTTATAAGAGAACCAAAAAAACATTTTTTGGAGGCAAGTCTCAAATTTATGTATGTTGATTGCTTTCACCGTGGTTATGTTTCCATCTTTTGCGGTTTACAGGCAAAGCTGCATATATAGTTCAGAACACTCTTCATGTCTCCTATGCCTTCTTTTTTTCCCTTTCCAAGTAATATCAGATAGAGAGACACTCTTTGCTTACGGTGATCCAGAAAAAAAAATCTCCTTGACATATATATAGCTGTCAACTGAGTCACTGTCTCACTGACATTTTATTTCTCTATTGTTATTGTTTTGTGGATTCAACTTTGCACTTTCTTAATTATCACTGCACCTCGATCCTTCTCTAACTATTCCTGCGCCTTTTTTTGTTGAACTTTGTGCAATTTTAGCATGGGGGCATTTCTACAATACCTGCTGGACATACTGACAAGCATTCTTCATAAAACTTAAAAACAACTCAGATCTGATTCTTAGTGAAGGAACAAAGAACGCAGCATTTGTTAATTTTATGGACTTACATAAATTTTCAAACAACATTTTGACTGCACATACACACAATTTTTTATGAATTCACTTTAAATTATTAAATTATATCTCCAGGATACACAGGCAACCTGACCATGATCTCAACTCGATAGACAACAAAGGTTTGTGTCAAACAACTGGTTTTGGGTGGTTAGGTGACTCCCTCCTAGAAACTTTCAACATATAAGCCGTATTTGCAGTTCCACATTTTGTATCAGTTTTAAGAGCATACTAATCAGAGAAAAATCCAAACACTGTCATTTATTCTAATTGCTATTAATCATCTGGAAAAGACAGCATAGGCAAGCCAAAAAAAATCTCGAAAGCCTACACTCTGGGTGGTCAGCTCCAACGAGGGAGCGGCAAAGCCGCGCCAATGTTTCTAGTTATATATACGAGTGCAGAGTAGAAAAAAATATGGTTCACATAATGTTCAGAACTAGATTATTAGCCTGTCTGAAATCTTGTTTTTGGGTATTTCTTTTCTGTGCGAAAATGGCAGCCGTTTCTCACTGCAACGAAATTACAAGTTGTTGATGCGCATGGTGGCCGATGCCGATGATCAAATGCTTGTTTGGCTCCATGCATGAATTCACACCTCAGCTCTTCTGATAAGCTAAGCCTAAAGAAGGATTCCTCTACAGATGGATACCATCACATAATTGACAATGAAATTATTGTTATTGTTATATCTTCATCTTCTTTCCACGATTTTATAATGAAACAAATAGAAACAAAGCTAGCTCACGTCAATTTGTGCCGTCCTTGGGCCTTTGGCTCCACAAGCTCCCAAGTGTGTCCTTGCTGGTGCAGGCCGAGATAGTGGTGGTTGAACACTGAACGGACCTATGCGGTGGAGGCGGCGGCGGAGATCGTGGCCGTGGAAGGAAGATGCCTGATGAGGAACAAATTATTTTGATAATATATATTGTAGTATCTTATCTTATATTGATCACTATCAAATATCAATGCAAAGCTTTCTTGAAAATAAATAAAACGACCGCTTGAGTACATAATAATTCTAGCTAGGTCATGTGCGTAGTAGTACTACTCACTTCCACATCTGGTTCCGAGCGGCCTGTGGTACTCGCGTGCAAGACGAACAAGCTTAAGTGGGCTTATCTCCTCCTCGTCTTCTTCAGTAAGAATATTGCAGATGCAAGCCATGTCAGATTCCCTCACGGCTTCGATGCAAGCAGGGTTGTGAACCGGAGATACGTAAGGCCCCGATCTTGCGATCGATTCCTTGCACACGCTCTTCACCCGTTCTTTCTCAATGTAACAATCTTCCTCGCACGTAACTAGTAGGTTTATTGTTGTACACATGGCGAAAACCAAAGCACAGAACACTAGCTGCACGACTGCCTTTGTAGACATCTTGTTGCACAGTGTATTGTGGAGCTTATGCATGCATGTCTTCAGATGGCACTCTGCTGTCTATGCACACTGCTATTTATAGCTAGCATACGAGAAGGGCAATATTTTTTTTTTAAAGGATTAATATCTAAGAATCCTCGGCTGGGTGCTAGTGCATTAATTAACATAAATCTGACTCGTGGATACAAAGAAAAAACTATTGGAATGATCGAGCAAACCAAGGATCCTAGCTAGTTACGCAAGACATCTATATGAAATTAGAGTTTCTTTCGGAGTCTCCTCATTAATACTCATGGAAGTGCTAGAAAAGGAAAATAAACTCTACAAATTCTTATAGAAAACAGAAATCCGTCAGGTAGTTCTAATAATGATAACCATTAGATATACTATATTTTTTTAAAAATTACTCACCACACTATTATGAAAAATGAATTAAAATAACCCTCCACTATAGTAAAATAAACTCTAATGTATAGAAACATAATTGTGGGAGTCATATACTCACGGTTACCCTATGACGACAGATTATAACCACTCTGTCAGGTGGGCCGACTTGTCTGCCTTGAAGCACAAGGCACGAGACGGCGTGGATTCCTGATTGTAATCCAATCAGGACTCATGACTTGTACCACAAGCTCTTCGGCTTATATAAGAGGAGCTGGGAACCTTAGTTCGGCATCAACACAACGCCACCAGATCCTAAGTCACAATGACCTAGGTTTGGTTCATACGCTCAAAAACAATACAATCCACACACCACCACATAGGATGTAGGGTATTACGCGATTTAGCGGCCCGAATCTGTCTAAATCGTCGTGTTCATTCGTTCTATATACCATCGTGATCTCCTTGCCAACCCTCTACTGATCTCAAAACCTCCACGTGATCCATCCCGTGGTGGGCTGCTGGGACTAAACTCCCACAAAACTCTAATTCCATCGTCATATTTGTCAAAAGACCCATGTGCCTGCTGGAACTATATATATTGTTGAGCCCAAAATAATGTGGGTTTTCGCCTATTTTAAAGGCCAAATTAAGTCATGATCCTGCACATTTTGAGGCCAGATTCATTTCCTTTTGCTAAATCTACTTTATCTGCAGCTCAATGCTATAGGTCTTGCACATTTTCACGTTATATTATTTTAGCACAGTACACTACAGGCCAAGCCACTTCTAACAATCAAGCGCATTCACACAAGCGGACATAAGGTGCCCCTCTCAACCACCACCACACCCCCAATATGGAAGTGGCTTAGATAACACATCGTGTTCAATTTACTTCATCCAACCTGCATAGCTTGAGTTGCCACCCCAAACACGTGAGGATGTGGAAACGTAGCTGACTATGTGGGAGTCCGTTGAGGATGCATAGTTGGCTATTATGATGTAGTTAAGCTATTCCCAGTGGGTAGTATTGTACCCATTAATGAGATGCTACATAGGAAATATGGTATCTTGAGAAAAATATTATTTTGGCACAATATCTTAGACCATAACATAAATTTTAATATAATGTGTCCGCTTTCATAGACACAACCATCACACTAATTAATTCTTTTGAACATTAATGTATGATACTATGCATTGTGGATGGTGTCTTACTATTACTAATTGCAGACTCTTTTCGGAGGCTTCACGTTAATCCTCACGATATGTGCTAGAAAAAAAGATAAATTCATAGGAATTCTCACAATAATTAGAAATATTCGACCATCAATTGGCAGATTGAAACATTAATAGCCATTAATTTTGTTTTCTAAGTAATTACCCACATCTGCCATTATGAAAAGTCTTGAGTTCAACTCTCAACGAAACCAAATTTCTTCTTTTTTCAGATTTTTCCCATTTTCAAATTTACCTTCAGTTTTTTGTCTATTTTTTCCATTAAAGATGCTAGAAACCTTTCTATAAAACAAATATTTAATGCATAATCTTACTATTACTAATTGTTGACTCCTTTTGAAGTTTTCATGTCAATACTCACAAGATGCGCTAGAAAAAAAAGATAAAATCATAGAAATTCACACAATAATGAAAAACATCCGATCATCAATCGACAAATGACAGGTTGGAATCTTAATAGACATTATATCAGTTCACTAAGCAATCACTCATCTTTTCCATTATCAAAACAATATTAAATTATCCCTAAAACTACATATTATTTACCCATTCTGCCATTATGATAGAAAATATGAAATAACACCCTAAATTTATACCTAATTGCTCACATTTGCTATTATGATGGATAATACCAAATAGCCCCTCTAATTTATTATATCTAAATTGTTCACCTTAGTTATTATGACCGGTAATATAATGATGAAAGTAACCCTTCAAATTTATATTAAAATTACCTACTTTTGCAATCATATCAAAGATTATCTAAATCAATCAAGCATTATAAAAAACTAAGTATAAAAATATATTTATATATGTTATAATGTAACACATTATACATTTAAAGCTCTAACCCGTGTGAAAACACGGGTTGATAGACTAGTTTCTTCTAATAGTATCATTTTTATCCAATGTAGGATTCTTAAATACCGCAATATGATACTTTGCACTGGAAATAGCCTTTAGTGGCATAAGCGTAGGGCGAGGTTAGGTTTATCATCATGTCTAACTCACGAGCAACCAAAAACAAACAGCCGTTCTGATTGACATATATAATTCGGTATGGTTGAAAGTATAAAGCCCCTGCAAATGGATACCATCACATATGTTATGGCACTGATTTATTATTATTTTCATAGTCTTTCCAGGAGTACATAAAGATAGGAAAACGGAGCTAGCTTATGCCATCTTAAAATTTATGTCTTTCTTGGGCCTTTGTTAGCTTCCACAACCTGCCAAGGATGTGTCCTTGGTGCAGGCGGAGATAATGGTGTATGGAACTATGGATGATGTCCGGTCCTTGGTGCATGTGGCGGAGTCCTTGGTGCATGTGGTGGCGGAGGATGGCCAAAACCTGATGAAAAACAAATGAGTTCATATGGTAAGTATCTTTCTATCAACATCAATATATAATTAGTATGCAAAGCTTTCTTGAAATTAATGAAGAATGGGTACTACAGTACTTACTTCCACATGTGCGTCCGACTGTCATTCCGCAATCGCGTGCAAGACGAAGCATCTTGTACGCGCTTACTGTCTTCTCGTCTTCTGGGCTAAGAATATGGCAGATGCACTCCATGTCAGATTTCTTCACGGTACGGATGCAAGAAGGGCGCGGAGGCATGTAGGGCCCCGGAATTTCGAGTTCTTCATCGCAATCGTATATGACCTTGGTTTTTTCATCGTGACAATCCCTTTCGCACCGAACAAGGTGTGTTGTAAGCATGCTAGTAAAAAGCAAAGCGCACAACACAAGCTGCAGCAGGGCTGCTAATTTTGCATTGGACATCTTGCACCGGTGCCTGCAGTCGATCTCTCTACTACGTATGCCCTGTCGATCGATATATATGGCACGGCACACTGCTATTTATAGCGTACGATAAGCTAAACATGCCAAAAGGTTCAATTATTAATACCCAAGCATCCTCGACAGGATACCAGTGTATTAATTAACAAATCCAACTCATAATTTAAAATAAAATGATTAGAAATCATCGACGTAAGAGACATATCTATGATCTATCTGAAGCTTGCAGGCATGACTGATAATCTTATTAAAACCAAGAGAGATGGCATCAGTAGACTAGAGCAATGCTTATTAATACTATCTCGATCCATTCTCAAATGTTAAAATATTTCCGGCTATTTTATTTTTAAACCAAAAATCTTTTAAAAAAACAGAGGGATCACATGATATGAATACAATAATTGCATACGCCCTGTTTAACTTTAGCCATTACATGGTTCGGCAAAGTTTAATGGTTAAATAACCGTTTGAGAAGTCAATGGGTTAATTAGACAACCATTAAAATATAAGGGGATTATCTAGACTTTTTTCCAGTGCGCAGCCAGGCCCGTAGAGCCAACCCTACCTGCAAGGAGCAGCTGCCGCCGGCGGCCCCTCCCGTGTGCAGGCCAGGCCGGTGGCGCCCTTCCGCCAGGATCCACGCCCGCGTCAACGCCCACACCTCGCGGTGACCAGGCGGGCGGCGCCCTAGGCCCCCTGGTGTTAGATGCAATTGCAAAAGAGAAGAATGTGCGCAACAAAATCGAACAGCATAACACATTTTCCAACCAACGGCATTCCATTCGAAATTGCTGGCATCAAGACGAGGCCAATACACTTGTAATTGCTACAGCAGTGCTGAAGAGTTTTCAGACAATTCACACCCTAACAACACACAGGGACTGTTAATCTAGTGCTAGTGAATGAGTCTTAGCTAGATTGATGAAAGATCCTCGTACACAGACTTGATCCCTGGCCTCTCGGAGACCGGCGGGATGCACCTCAGCGCAATGCCCAGCGCCTCCTTCATGCCCTTCACAGCCTGTTGGTTCTCAGAATCTGAGGCCATGGCCGGGTCGAAGCAGTCCGATCCACGGCCTTCCGCCACCCGCAGCCGGACCCAGTCAGTGAGGTCAACGCCGCCCTCGGACCCTGAGACAACGTCCCCAGCGCACCTGCCGGTCAGGAGCTCCAGCAGCACGACACCGAAGGCATACACATCGGACTTGAATGAGGGAGAGGGTTTCTTGGAGGCTGCCAGCTCTGGGGCGCGGTAGCCCAGCACGCCCAGGTCGAGGATCTGCTCCACGACACCGGCTTGGGTCATCAGGCGGTGCAGGCAGTAGTCGGCGACCCGGGCATTGAGGTCGAGGCCATCCAGCAGGATGTTGGTGGCCTTGAGATTACCGTGGGGCATTGCACGGTCGAAATGGAGGTAGTTCAGGCCGCGCGCGACGTCGACAGCGATCTTCAGACGCTGTGCCCAGGTCAGTGGAGGACCTCTCCTTCCTGGTCGGTCTGCACATTCACAAAGAACCATCTCAGTAGAGTGACTGAACTTTGCTGGCAATAAGTAGAAACTTCTAGTGTGATATGCAGGTGTATTATGCAAGAACTTAGTTAAACTTAAAACATCTGCGGAAACAGGATATCAGTAGTAGTCTAGTGCATGATTGCATTACCGTATAAGAAGCTAGCAAGACTCCCTGGCGCCACATAATCTGACAGGATCAGCTTCTCATGTGGGGTTGGGCCCCAGTAGTACCCACGCAAACCAACCACATTTGGATGCCGTATGTTTGCAAATTTCTTGGCCTCCTTTGCAAACTCTTTCTTGGGCCTCGCAACACCTTCCCTCAGCCATTTAACAGTCAGGAACACACCATTCTCCAGTGTCGCCCTGTATGAGGTTCCATGGCTGCTCCTGCCTAGAACTTCAGCTGGCGCCCTTGAAAGTTCCTCAGGTGTTAGTGTGATTGTTTCGTCAAGGAAATGCAGCTCCCCTGCTAGCCTGTCCGGGGATCTGACATCCAACCGCGCCAACCCTTCCTGGCCATATGCCTCTCCAGAATCAGGTGACCAAGAGTAGCGGCTGCCCTTAGATGGTGAAAAGCCCCCAGCGGCTGACTTCTCTTCTTGGCTAAGTGCTTCAGATGTAGAGCCTTTTCGAGGAGTAACAAGCTCATCTGCTGACACCAAACCACCTTTGTTGTCTTTTACTTTCATACCAGCACTGTCTTTAGTAGCCCTATGGATGTTCTTGTCTGAAACCTTTTCCGAGCTAGGAAACTGCCGTGAGATCCGCTTGTAGTGGCATACTATAGCAATTAGGATGAGGATGACAAGAACAACAATGCTAACTGCTACAATTGCTATTTTAGCACCTGTACTGAGTGATTTGCCACCTCCTGAACCAGATGGGGAATTGCCAGACCCAGAAGAGCTAGCAGGATACTCTAGTTTTGAATTCCCAGGGTGGAAAGAAGATTCTGGAAACTTCCTCAAGTTCTCTGGCACAACACCAGAAAGGTCATTATAGGACGCGTTGAAGGATAGGAGGTTATCTGGAAGATCCTCAGGCAATGGGCCGGTGAACTGATTCGTTGATATGTCAATAGTAGTAAGCGAGCCAAGCTTACTGACACCAGCAGGTAATGGACCAGAGAAATTGTTTGTCGATAAGTCAAGAACTTGGAGGCCGGATAAGGAGGCAATATCATCAGGGAGGTTTCCGTTGAAGTGGTTCCCAGAAATATCAAGCACTTGAAGACTCAAGTTTTTGGATGAGGAACCAGGAAATGATAGGCCACCAGAAAGCATGTTATCTTGGATGTAGAGTTCTTGCAGCATGGACGAAGATAGTAAATCAACAGGAATAGGACCACGTAACTGATTGGAGCTCAGGTCCAGCACAGTGAGTTTGGGGTACTGAACAACAGCTTCAGGGATGGTGTCTGATAGAGCATTACGGGAAAGATTTAGGTAATTTAGACGAAGGAACTGAGAGCTCACATCAGGGATTGTCCCAGTTAGGTTATTCTGACTAAGGTCAACATATTCCAAATCACTACTCCACTTGGCAATAACTGATAAATTTCCTCTGAACCTGTTATTTGATAGATCTAACACTGTACAGCTCCCAGCAAGCAATGGAAGGTCCCCAAAAAGAGCATTGGACGACAGGTTAAGGATTTGCAAAGTAGTAGATGTGATCATATTGATATGCCCTGCATAAGTAAATGTAATTAGTACAAAAGATAAGAAATGAATGAGCTCATACTATCATCATAGAAAATGTCATGGCAGGAAAGGAAATATACAAACACTTGAAATGCATTGGCACAAGTAACACCCGCGTTCTATGTAGAGTCGTTACAAATTTGCTAATGTGCTAAATTCTAGGAGTAAACCATTTCTTTTACTTAAATTAAGCCAATGATCTGCAAGCATCAGGCATCAATACTATAGCATGAAATGCAACAGTTCAATTCAATCATAGCTTATACAGCTGGAGCTGCTAGTCCTTTTACTTGCTTCTGTTAGAAAGGAGTCCACAACATTTAAAGCCAACCACATGGCAAAATGTCCTAGCTATTTACTATGTAGGCCAGGACAGTGTACAGTGTACTAATTTTGAGAAGCTTGGAATGGTGCAGGGTTAATCAGAATGGTGAAGATACAGTGCACTGCAACTCTAATGAATTAGCACATAGGAGGGTAAACTTCCATGCACTTGTACCAAAAATAGAAATTCATAGTGCAATATTGTGAGCCTACTGCACTGTCTGCTTTCATCATTGAGAAATTTGCCATCAGGATATATGCCCAACTCCAGTACTCAGCACCAAAAAGCATATCATTAATCATTTCCACTTCACAGAACTTTTACTTGTGGTCTCCTGTCATTCATGAATTTATCAATCATGCTACCACGTACAATCCATCTATCAATCTATCTGCATGTGTAACTACCATATCAAGAGTGTTATTACTGAATTATTAGAAAAGGGCCAATTTATTAGTTGCACTGGACAAAAAATAATGAAGTGTTAGGCAATGCCACAATAGGAAACATTGTGAGCATGGCATTGCACAAAGAATCTTTGTGTTGAACGAAAGCACTATACTGGTGCAGACTCAAGGAAATTAATCACTTCATTTTCTTGGGTAATCAGCAGTTAAAATCATAGTTTGCATCAGATAAATAATACAACAATATGCTGTTTGATATATGAGAATTTAAGTTCAATGTTTTTCACAAGCTCTATCGACTAACACTACTTTGAAGCCAGCCACAAGACAAGATGGCCTAGTTCTTTACTCTAGGGCAGGACAGGGTACTAATTTTCAGAAGCTTGGCATGTAGTGAGGTACTATAATTAAAATGGTGGCGATAGCACTGCAATTCCAGAGAATTAGAAGCTCAATAAAACAACTATATCGCAGGATCACAAGTTGCTTCCATGCATTATGTACTAGAAACAGAAACCATAGTGCAGTTTAACTGAACATGAATTTTCTACGGTGTCATCACAAAAAAAGTTGCCATCAGTACCCAATAAAGAAATGCATATCATGGATCATCTCCACTTGACAGAGTTTTTTTATATATCCTTCCACAGATCTCAACCATGCTAACGCTTATAACCAACCTGACTCGCATCATGTCTAAGTGTTTAACTACCACATCAAGATCGCTGTCACTATTTTTTTATAAAAAAACAAGAACCAGTTCATTAGTTGCACTGGACATAAACAATGAAAGTTTAACGCACTCCCATAGAATGAAATAATATGAGCAAGGATTTGCACCGAACCATTTATATTAAACAAAAACTCTACATAAAACTTTTAGTTATTTTCTTTTAGTAATCTAGCAGTTCAAAACATCACTACATCACGAAATTAAGATAGCACAAGGGATAAGAGTCAGACACGCAAAGTGCCACGTGAGAACTTATGCTTGATGATTTTACAGGTTGCATTGACTAACACTGCTTTTGCGTTTGATATTGTGAAGAAAAAAGACACTGATCTCAGTTAGCTTCATAATGGGCTCATTACATGGCATTCAGGAAAAAGGAACGGGACTGAAAGAAGGATTGGTAAGTAGAATCAATATACCTGTCAGATTATTAGCGCTTAGGTCCAGCTCGCTTAGGACAAGAGAATCACCCTTCAGAAGCCCGCTAGGTACAAATCCAGTGAATGCATTGTTTGCAAGTCGCAAAACTTCGAGATCATAAACATAATTGAACCCTGGTAGGTCACCAGATAACTGATTGTTGCTCAGATCAAGCACCTTCAGTCTCCCGAAAGTAGAGAGCTCAACACCATCGATCAACGACCCAGTCAACCTGTTGTTGCTCAGGTTGAGATACAGAACTGTCTCTGAAATATCCGCTAGAAATTTGAGCTCTTTAGGGGTGGTACTGGTGAGCAAGTTCCCGCTGAAGTCAACATGAGCAACAGTTGACTCAATCAAGAACTTCCAATCAACACCGCCGTCAAATTGGTTCCAGCTCAGATCCAAAGACTGCAGGTTCACAAGGAGTCCAAGCCCAGAAGGAATACCTTTTGTGAAGGCATTGTGTGACACATTCAGCACCGCCAAGCTCTTCAGACTTTTCAAACCCGCAGGCAATGGGCCAGACAAAGAGTTGTCGCTCACATCCAGCGACTGCAGCGACATAAGCCCGTCGATGGACTCGGGCAGCGGCCCCGAAAAGTTGTTCCGGGCAAGCGACAGGTTCTGCAGGCTCCGAAGGTTGCCGATATCTTCAGGGACTGGCCCTGAGAACTGATTGTTGGAGATATCCATGAACTTCAAGCTCTTCAGACTGCCCACATTGCTCGGGAGGCTCCCGGAGAGGTTGTTGTTGGCCATCGAAAGCTTCACAAGCATGGTGAGGTTGGCAAACACAGAGAGATCAGCAACACCGGAGATCCCATGGCCGTCGAGCACGACCCCTGCCACACTCGCGCCGCTGCACACAATACCGTTCCAGGACGCCGGGCACCCGTTGAAGTCGATGGACTCCTCGTTCCATGAGTCGGTGATGTAGCCGGCGGGGTCATGCGTGATCCCCTTCTTGAAGGCGAGGAGCGCGAGGATGTCCTGCGAGGGCAGCTGGCCAAGCGCGGGGGAAGCAAGCAGGAGCAGCACCAAGAAACCACCAAGAAGCCCCATCGCTGTGCTCCACGGCAAGATGAGAATCCAGAAGTGGCTCAAGCGCGCAGCACCTAAAGCATGTCTTGGGAGGAAAATGGGAGTGAGCGTGCGTGCAGAGGTAGCTGTCACGGAGCTGCTAGTGCACGCTGCCGGTAGTAGCCAAGGCAGAACACACTTGTCCCTTTCACCTGATCTCTACAGCAGCCAGTATCGCCATAAAACCCCCAGATTCTTTTCCTTTCTACTCCTTCAAACCTGAAACGAGCACAAAAACGTCATATTCAGCACAGATTCCAGCTTCGACAAAGACCGAATCCTCGAGCTCACAGCTAGTTGAAAATCCGCTTTTCTGAGGAAAAATCTACTAGCATAAATAACGGAAAAAAATGCCCGTCTTTGTCACCCAAAGGGAAAAAAAAACTCTTCTCCAGGACACAAACAGATGATAAATGCCCCACAGCTTTAATCCCACAACCACGCCGGCAAAAGCGCACTAAAACCAGCCACCCACCGCAGCTCGAACCATAAACAGGGCATGGCTCAAAAGCACGCGCCCTTTTAGGGGAGGGGCTCGGTAAACTGAAAGCATCCAAGAAAGGCCAGATGCAACTCGAATGGGAAATGCAGAGGCAGGCAAGCCGAGCAAGAACAGCAGGGAGTAGCATGTCTCCTTACCGGGCGTTAAGAGGAGCACCCACCGGCACCGCACCTGGGCAGGCAACCGGCACGTCGGAGGAAGAATGAACGAAAGAAGTGAACGACTGCGTTGAGCGGTTGCAGCAGAGGAAGGGAAGGGATGGAGAGGCAATGCAGTAGGGCGCGGCAGGTGCCCTGGGGAAGACGGCAGATGCGGAACCCTAACCCTAGCTTGGGATGGGTTCCCGGCAGCCGCCGTGGGGCGGCGGCGGCGGAGGGGGAGGGAGGTCAGCTGGGGAATGGAGTGGAGTGGAGAGTGGAGGCGGGCAGGGGCAGCAGTGGGGGTGGGAGTGTCTTTTCTCAGTCCTTGGTTCTCTGCCTTTTGGTTTCCCGGGGCGGGTTTTTTTTTCTCTGTCCTTTTTTAGTCCTGGCCCTCCGGAGAAGATGAAATTTTAGCTTTCCTCTTGTGGTCAAAACGCGCGTGGTCTGAGATGCAGTCATGCAGCGTAGTACAGGCAGTTTCGTGACTGTGGTACCAGTTTTGCCGACAAATATGCCAGGCTATTCTCACCGGTATGGTATGTACATCTTACCGTTAATGTATCAAATGTTTTTTATATTTAATGCATATACAATGCAAAATAGTGATTTGGACACTCCAATGGACGCCAAACAGTCTAATTACTGAAGCGATTAAATTGAGTACTCCGTGTTTAAAATTATTATTTTAACTTTGTAATAGATCAAACTTTGTAATAAAATTTACAGGGGAAATACATTGACACCCATACTATGGGATAAGTACACAAGAAACGTATAGAACGGTGCATCTAATGAAAGGCCCATTGATGTTGTAGACATATATGTATTTTCTGTAAATTTGATCAAAGTTAGAAAAATTTACTTAGAATAAATAAAATGCAATAAAATGAAGTTTTCATAGTGTTTCGCGCACGTTTGTGCGTGTTAATTTGACATACCAATATCATACCTCCATACAACCCTTCCACCGCACCTTTTCTTTTGCACATGTTAGGGTAAGGGATACCATGAAGCAGGGGCGGGGCTGGGGGCTGCAGCCCCGGTTGCGGCCCAAGAACTGCAGGATACCATGTGTTTTTTGACCTAACAAACGAAAAAAATAGTTCAGCCGTCCAAGTTATCCTATGTATTTTTAGCCCAACAAAAGAAAAATAGCCCAATAATCCAAGTTTCATATGAATTGTGTCGCTTTCTTGTGTCAAAAAATGTCACATACATTGCCAAGTATCAATTAATTACTCTTTTAAAATTAGCCATCATTTGATTCATTCCTGGCTCCACCACTACCATGAAGCCTTTTAGAGTTTAGACTATAGAACATGAGACATGACAGTATTTGGCGATACGGCCGTTCCGAGTGATCAAAGGGGCCGAGGTCTCTCTAAAAAAGGATAACAGGGATGGCTAGACATATCCGGAATGGCTGAATGCATTGTTTCAATGGCTACGCAAACAAAGGAAAAAATGTAGTATGTCCTCCTTATTCCTCCGGTAGTAATAAGGTCTGGATCGTTGCTAGATCCGTTCTAGGAAGAGGAAAAGAATGTGCGGTTGTACAATTTGATGAGGCAGCCACGTACCAGGTTGATTCCAAGCAAAACCGTGCAGATTTGGTGGAGTCAGCCGCCGGTGTCACACGCGTGATACGGCCTACGGTGGCACTGGCGCGGACGGACAAAAGGCAACAAGCAGGGAACCGGACAAAAGGGAAGCCGCGAGGACGAGGGAGTGAAAAGAAAGAAAATATGGAAGGAGGCAGGGGTGTGCATGCAAAAGCACAGAGTAAGTGGGGCCCCTACCCTAGCGCTCAGCTGCGATAGCAGTAGGAGCGATACCGGCGTTTCCCGCGAGTTTTTTTCTGTCCGTGCGGTCTACCCGCCAAAACCCGCGGTGGTGGCCTCGTGTGCAGCGCCAGGAAAAAAACGCAAGCGGAACCTGTTACTGGTTTTAGCGACGTAACTAAATGTCCGTACGATCTGCAGAAAAATATCGTCAAAACTGCCGATGGTCCTGTTTGCATCCTTACCTATGTCCGTGTGTGGTCGTCCATCACTAGTTTGCATTAAGAAAAAGAAAAAATAACCAATAGAAAAAAGCCAAAAAAATGGTAAAGCCACCCAAAAGATAGCCAAACAAGAAGAGAAAAGAACGAGTAATGGACCATTAATCACATGGTGCCCCACTATGCAGTAATATACAATTCACGTACCACTTGCTAACTGGGTATGAGAAAAAGAGTACTTGTTTGGAACGCAACAATACCCCCAAAATTCGATCGATTGCACTTATTTCATCCTAAGGAGTACCAAAATTATCTCAATAACATCATTTGCATTTCGTCCTCCGTACCACCTGATACTATAATTTATTCGTAGCACTCCAACCAACCTCCCCATCTTATTAACAAGTTTTGTGTACCATATGTTACGTGGAACCAAAAATCAATTTATCAATTTTATTACTGTATTACTGAAAAAAGCCTCCATTTATATTTTAACGCCTTTTTTTGTTTACCCTGCATACAAAAAACATATCTTGTACCGTTACCCAACAAAGCCTCCATCTTCCTTCCTTCAACGCCACCCCTCCTCCCTTGCACATGTCAGCATATCGCCACAACCACAACGTTCCCCATCCTTCTCCTCCGCATCTTTATCTCATAGGCGGTTGAGCAGCGCCTTCAAAATGCCACCTCCTACATGGCGGGAAGCCCTTGGCATGCCACCGCCTCCGACCAAGACTCACCTCCTCGTGGACTAACGGCTCTTCACCGACCTCTCTCCTGTGCTAGGGGTGGAGGACAAGGTTGTACCCAATGTCTAAGACTAAAACCAGCGGCGACTGCATATGGCGGCTGCAAAATTATATGCGGCACTGTTACGCACTGTAGCTGTGAGTGTAGGTAATTGAAATAGTGATGAAAAAAAAATAGAAAAAGGAGATGGAGGTGGCTGTTGGTTTCAGCCTAAGGATTGGCAGGGTTTTGCTCTAAAATAGAGGACGCCACCTAGGGTATACCTAAAGGGCAGAGGATCCTTGGCCTCCCGCTGCGGACAGCCTAGGCGAAGTACAGAGGACTACATGGAAGGAATCCCTCCTGTAACGTGGGCCCCACTCTGCCTGCTAATTGCTCCCTGGCTGCAGGCTGACACGGTTGTAGCAGAAGCATGCAGCGCAGTACAGGACAGGACTGGCTAGAGATTCCAATGACCATGCATGCTCATTAAACCGTGATGACCGTGCCAACATGGCATGGTCAAATGGGCTCTCTACCGTAAACCTCCGCCACGTGCACGTGCAACAGGACACCGATGAAGGCCGGTAAAAACGAGCAACGACTTGGCCTCAAGTACCCTCAAGTCATTGGATCCGGTAAATACATGACATGTACAGTACAGTACATGCATGCCATGATTCCCTCCCAACTGTACGTACCCGTGTCCGTCCACCTGGCTCTGGCTGACTGCCTCTGCAGCATCAACATCAAGTACCATAGGTGTATAACACTGTCTCCAGTATGGATAAAAAATCTGTATATAATACAAAACGACGTTATTTTAGATAGAGAGAGAAGTGGTTAGAATAGTAATAAACAAAGGTATATATATAGACAATTGGTTGGAGACAAACAGGTAGCCGTATGTTTAATCATGTTTTCCAATTTTTTAATCTTGTTTTTTTCTAAATGGAATGGAGATGAAAAGCTCCAACATTAGGATTTAGGACGCGACGCACCTTTCCCCCCGCGTCCTTTTACTTTGATTTTTTAAGTACTGTAAACGGGTGCTCATCTTTGTGGTGTCTAAGTAAAGGTGGCCATGCATGTGTGTTTTTGACCCCAGCACCTGTGATCTTGTATAGTTAATTCAAAGCTCGTGCAAAGCTCCCTGCTGCTGCCATCTCAAAATCTCAGAGATACTACTGCCGCTACAAGTGCTACATACAGCTAGCAGGAGTCCACAAACTTGGTGCATGATTTGAGATTTTGAGATGAAGTGTGATTGAAACAAAAATGTAATCGATGGAATGGACCACCACCCTCTCTTCCTTTCGCGATGCCAATGTGCAGCGGATTGGATGCCAGATCGATCTTCTTCACATCTTGCAATTCCTCAGAGAGGTGGTGGTTAGGCATTAA
Organism: Paspalum vaginatum; assembly: GCA_030272315.1. Classification (NCBI taxonomy): domain Eukaryota; kingdom Viridiplantae; phylum Streptophyta; class Magnoliopsida; order Poales; family Poaceae; genus Paspalum; species Paspalum vaginatum. The sequence continues at coordinate 45,670,733 of CM059013.1, read as the reverse complement.
TAATAACAGTACCATGGGTCAAAAGGCACAACCTCAGACAGCAGCATCCAAAGCATGCACTGAGGTGCACGCTGCGACCCTCCCTCTCTCTCGGCAACTGAACTGAAGCTGTCGACCATGATTGTCCACTGCACACCCACACTGCTGGCATGCAGAAATGCAGAGGGCAGGGGCTGGCCCAAAAGTTTGTTGAGCTGATGCTTAGCAAATGCCTGCCACTTTTCTCCCTGAATTTCCTTTTCTAAAAACTTTCTCCCAAACTTTCTAGGGTGAATTCAACAGTAGTAATTCCCTAGCTAGCTTAAAGAACTTTGTTAGCCTTGATCTGGGTCCCATAAGCAAGTGAGCCTTACTTTTACAGTTTTACCACCTGCAATGCAAAGGGGACAGCCAGAGATTACTTTGTGTTCTAGCACCATACAGTCTGGTCATTTTAAGGTCCAGTAGTAAGGTTAATAAGGGTTATGCATGTGAAGTCCCTGCCATGTGCCCAACTTGTGAAAGCTAAGCAGATCGAGCCACACATAGGACAAACAATAAAAAGAGGAAACGTCACAACTTGTTGGGTGAATGGATTATGTGGGCCTGCACCAACTTGTACAGGAGCATTCAGTTCTCCCTTGCCTCGAATGGCTCTACTGGTTCAGCCAATGGTCAAAACAACCCATCAGGAAAAAAAAAGACAAGGCAGTGAACGAGTTTGTCCTCGTTTGGGACAGCTACAGCTAATGGAGTAATGGTTACTAGTATCTGACGACTGAGTGGTTGCTGAGGCTACAATTTAGGCTATTAGCTGGGCCATTTAGATCGGTTAGACTTTTTTTAGCATCTAATTAGAGCCTATACACTCTAGGAGAAAATGCCAGTGTGTAGTCTTTCTTGATTGGCATCAGCAATAATAGGGCATCGGATCTGCTTATACCACAAGTCAGCCATCGTCAGCTGGTATGATCAATCGATTGCCCATCACGAAGGCCAGTGTACAGTCTTCATGTCTCCCGGCACAACTGATGATGGGAGAAGAAATCACAATTACTGCACGGTAACAAACCTATTCAGTAGATAAATACAGAGAGCAGATAGATGATCGTGTGTTCTCGCCCTGATGGACCCACTCTCAGCTGGCCACAACACAACAACATCGTGATCGTAGCGATCTTTTGAGATGGCTGTTTTAGCAAGGACAAGGCGAGGTGCTGCTCACTGTCACTGACCTTGCATCGCCCGCATGCTGCAGTTGTCTTTACTCTTTACAGCCAAGAGGAAGAGGGGGGCATCTACAGTTTGCGCTTTGCACGCTTAACAAAGGAGTTCCTTTTGGCAAAGCGTGCATGCTTACATCTTTTATTTTAGGTAACTGCATGCGTCGTATGAACAAAGGAGTTGACTGTTACAAATTAGATACGAATCTTTGTTATTTAGGGGGAAATGATATACGAAAGAAAAAGGTGTCTAGGTACTCTAATTGAAGGGCACACAGTGATACAGGCTGGAAAAGGGCTAAAAAATGCATCCTTTTCATGTTCTTCATTCCTTCCTATGAATAGAGCCAGTTCGTTTGCAGGCTACTACAAGTTGAACCAATTCTACTGGCTAGCACATCCAGGCATCCAGCCACGCCTTTTTTGTGCCGGTGCTCAAACAATGCTCATGCTTGACACTTGCAACAGAAGATACATTTTTCTGATCCACACACGGGGCAAGATCGAGCGAAAACAATGATGAAGAGCACAACAACCTCCATAGCATCCCTTTCTCTTCACCTTTTGCTGTCCATGTGGCGATATAAATAATTCTTCTTCTTTTAGCAGAGTACACGATTAGAACCTTGACGAAACAGAAACACATCATGCCATCGCCAACGAACCTTACGTCTCACCACCGCTAGAGACCAATTCTTTTGTGTGTGGGCTTTCTACTTTGATGATCTGGTTTGGTCCCAAACATAGGGGGGCCAGCCAGGCCGGTCGAATGGGCAGCGCAAGTGGAGCGACGGAACAGGGCCTCCAAGAATTTAGGGCCTCCAAAATCAATAAATAATACTAGTATACTTATTAATTAAAATGTATTGATCAATTTTTTCCGTTTGCCATCGGTTTGCAATACGGGGCCTCCTCCCTCGTCGCCATGAGAACGGGGCCACTCCGCCAGCCCGGCTTCCTCCAGGGACGACCCGGCACCCCCAGCTCCCTCGTCGCCTCCATGACTTCAGGGCTACACCACCAACGCCGGCCACCATCCAGCACTGAGCCCCTGAGTGGAGCACGGCCTGGGACTCCTCCCTCGACGCCGGGAGATCGGGACCACTCCTGGGCTGTTGTGTGTTCGTTGTGGCATTACCGCTAGCATGAGCGGAGGGTTAGGGGTCCCAGGCGAAAGCCACGCGCAGATGTACTCCGTGCATATGACGGCGACGCCCTCGGGCGCCATTGACCTCCTTGGAGGCGTCGTCAGGGAGCCCTTTTCCCCTTCCCCCAATCCTCCAGGCGTCGTCATTGAGGACTCATGTTGTGCTGGTGAATACGTCGTCGTCTTGTTCTTGCAGGTCTCTTGTGTCGTCGTGCTTGGCACTGGTGTTTCGGCCTCTGTCGTGGTGCGATGGGTGCCTCCCTTTGGCGCATCTGCTCCGTCGACGCTCTCCTTGTTAACAGGAGCACGAAAATCTTATGCCGGGTCAGTGAATATCCGCCTCTCCTGCCATTCCCCCTCGAGGTTCCCCCGTCGTGCAGTGTTGGATGGTGGCAAGCGGAGCCTAGATGTGTCGTCGGGTGTTTCTGTTTGTTCTAAGGGAGATCGTCGTTTTTAGTTTGCTGTGGCCAGCGTGCCTCCTGCTTCCTTTAGTCCCTGTTCGCGTTTGCATGGCAGATGGCCATAAGGCAGCAGGACGGCGTAGCTACGAGGGGAGGTCTGGATGCTCAAGGGCTTAGGTGTGCCGTGTTGTGTTTTCTTTTTTTTTTGTTTTCCCCGTATTGCTGAAGTATTTGTTGCGCTGTGTTAGCAGCTATTTGTGATCTGTGGTCTGCCACAACGCTATGTAGGGTTTTTCGCCTCGTTTTCCCAAAAAATGAGGCCGTTGAGGCCAGATTCAATGAAATTCAGGTGGAGACGCTCTCCTCCCCGATGACCGTAAAAAAATGGTTTGCAATGTTCGTGGCCTGACTGCCACCTCATCTTCTAAAGCATGAGTTATCTAGCTCTACTAACTCTGCGTCATGACCCGATTACATGCATATTTTTTCTCTTATGGTTTGATAGCATGAATATATATTGTATTTCTTAGTGTTATAAGAACATTTATAGTTAAACCATATGACAAAAAATACTTTTAAATTATACGTCTTCTAAATGTAGTGTTATATCTTGTGTGTTGCACCAGGGTCACAAAATTCTAGGTACGGCCCTTAGGCCAGGCCAGGGGTCATGAACACTAAGTTGACAGCGTGAGACAATGGTCTCATTTTATTTCTCAGTCGACTGAATCTGCTGCTTAAGGGAGTGCCAGAGCTCCTGAAAACCAAACTTTATTCGGAGAAGAAGAAGCCAGTGACAATTGTGGATTTTCGGTTAGTGGCAGCGATCACTGATGATTGGGCTTAGACCAGTTAATTAAGCTCATGGGCCTCCTCGCTCCACCGGGGGGCAAAATCAGTAACTAGCAATGGAGTGATTCACGATTGCCCTGCCCCCATCAACCACAACACAACAAACCGTCAAAACCTGCAGACGCGCGCACACACACCCGTGCCTGGTTTTTTTGGCTGATGCTCCTAGCAGGAATCCTAACTGTTGCATGTTCATCATTGCAAATGAAGACTAGGGTTTGCTGAGCTCATGATGCTGCTCTGCTCTCCATTTGATCTTCTTCAGAAAAACTTGCCACGTATGTTTAAAATTTTTTTTGTTGAAGTCATGTTGCAAGATACTAGTAGGCAGTAGCATTTACTTGCAACTGCAGCCAACCATTTCGCTGCTAGCCAAACAGTGCTACAATCATGGGTCTGCCGTCAACCATGCAAGATGGGAAAAAAAACATTTCCACTACTATGGTTAGAGGAAGAAAAATCATATAACCTTATACCTGAAGAGGATTAAATGGACTTTCTCCTCTGTTGGGCCTTTGATGAATGGATTCAGGCCCAGTAAACTTCAAGTAAATTTCAGGCCCAGGTTTGTACGCAGACAAAATTCCAGGAGTCATCTCGGCAACCTCAGGGGGTGGGGGCCAGTCCGCCAGTGTCATCAACTCAGAAATTGTTTGACTCTATGTTTTTTCAAAAAAAGAAGAAGAAGAAGAAGAAGAAGAAGAGAGAGAGAGAGAGAGAGAGAGAGAGAGAGAGAGAGAGAGAGAGAGAGAGAGAGAGAGAGAGAGAGAGAGAGAGAGAGAGAGAGAAATGGCTTGACTCTGCCCTGGCTCCAAAAATTGAATTAACCTGCCTAATGCCAGTACAAATGAACAACCACAAATCCAGAGATCATCGTTATGCGTTCATCCGTCTCTGTAAGCTACAACTAGTATCGTTTTCTTCACTGCATTGCAGCTCAATCAGTACCCCAGGTAAAGAAACCGAGCATTCTTTCCTCGTCTGCATGACGAATATTCAGGATTGGATCCCAGTCCCACAGGCTGCGAGTCTACGACAACGTTATGGAACAAGACAGTAAACTGTTGAAATGGATATACTAGAAATTTATTTTTAGAGTACTCTTGATTTTCTATGATACGAGTATTCAGATATTTTGCAATTAGAGAAACTGACTGACGAAGGAACAAATAAGTCTCAATCTATGGACAAACCAAGAAGGTTCTCACAGCATTATCCATCCAGAAGCTAGACGTTTCCTCCAAACTCCATCTTCAGTCAGTCATGTGAAGGACAAAGACTGATCAAACACAGTGGCCTATGGGTCCACGGCACCACTAAGCAAACGACTCACACTTGTCAAACAAGCCTACTCACTTCCTCTAAGCTCCCTTGCTGCTGTATTTAAAGCAAGAACTGCACACAAGTCTGCCAACGAAAAGAGAGAGATTGACAGCAAGAGGAAGATTGTGATCTCGAGCCATTCATACAGCATGGAAGCTTCAGTCATGGCCTCTATGGCTCTGAAACCAACTCCATCTCCATTGATGCGTCCGCCGAGATTCCCAGGCGTCCAGCCATCAGCAAGATCTTCAACCTTCAGAGTAATGGCTAAGAAAGCAAAGAAGATCCAGAAGTCTCAGCCTTTCGGTGAGTACATACATTTAAAATTAAATTATAGACGCACCTAATAATCTTATATAGAATGGAAGAAATCTGTACTAGTGTACTGGATATTATTCCCCATGTAGCACTGTCCTGGATTTGAATACTAATAACAAGTTCTTTTTCTGCTAACATACAGGGCCTGCTGGAGGACTGAACTTGAAGGATGGTGTTGATGCATCTGGAAGGCCAGCCAAGGTACGTATTGAGGTTGCATGAACTGAACAGAAAATTAACAGAAAAGGCATCACCGATATTGTTCCGATTTCAATTTTGATCAGGGGAAGGGTGTCTACCAGTTCGCCAGCAAATACGGAGCAAATGTTGATGGGTACAGGTAAAGTTCACCCCGGTCCAATAATCATCACCGACTCTCTATTTTTGTCTTAAAGTCCAAAGATAACCCTAGTGTAAATACTAGAGAAATACTCAATAAAAAGTAGAAGAATACAATATTAAGGAACCTGTACTTTCCAGTAGGAAATACCGACTAAAATGACATCGAAAAGAATAAAAAAAAAGAAATGGGGACACGATAATTTTCATAGTTCCATCTATTTCCTTTCAATTTTACGAGATTAATCTTTTCTTTGTAGCCCAATATACAACCCAGAAGAATGGTCCCCAAGCGGTGACGTTTATGTTGGAGGTATGCGCAGAAAACCCTCCCACAATAACTGCCTTGAACTGCTCAATGCTACTTTGTAATTTTCAGTCGCATCATTTCTTGAAGGCACATGTATATGTAACCATCCTCCCTTGATTTCTGCAGGAAAGACAGGGCTGCTGCCCTGGGCAATCACTCTTGCTGGACTTTTGCTGGGCGGTGCTCTTCTTGTCTACAATACTAGCGCCTTGGCTTCTTGAAGCCTGGCTGCAGCAAATACAACAATGTGCCATGCAGTGCTGCATAGTTTAGATAATCGATCTGTATCCAGCTGTGTCCATAGAATCCGCAGAAGAAGTGAATGAAAAATCCATAAACAAGTAATGTTGTCATATGTTGTCTCATGTGATAATCTGAAGAAATTCCGTAAACCAAAGAAATCTATCAAGTCCGCAGTCCCGTGGATAGGGTACGCCAATCTGCACCAAAATACAAAAGAGAGCCTCAGGCTGACACTGCTGAAGTTTTACAGATTTGAATGAAAGAATAGACCGATTAATTCTCTGTGCAAATCTTCCAAGAAATGCGCAGTATTGAATTTCTTTCCAGAGTAATATGAAAGAATCAATCAAATTGACATCATTTAGCACTTTCTACATCAGAGCGAGAACAAGTGAAAAGGAAAAAAGAATCAACCCCACTGAACTAAAAGAATTTCAGTATATTGTTGGGGCAACCATACATGGTGTTTACAGTTACAGTACTTCAGATGGGAGTGCCGCTGAGCATGTTGTTAATTGGACAGTCACCCTATCCAGTTGACTGAGACCACCAATTCAAACAGCCCCTGGCACCTCAATTTTGATACCAACTGCTTCTCCATCTGCGCCCTGACAGTCTGCATGAGCAGGTTGTTCTACTTCTTGGATGCACCGCATTCTAGTTGATGCATCAGCAAGGTTCAGTTGACACCCTGATAGATCATCAGCAGTTGCACTTTGCACTTGCAGGTGCGCTTGGTGCAACTGCAGAGCAGTCTCTAGGTGCCAGAGGACTTCACCCATTGAAGGCCGGCTCCGTCCCTCATCTGCAAGGCATTTTTCCGCTATCTCACTGAATTGCCTGACGGACGCCAGCGTGTAGTTTTCATCTAACCGAGGATCAGTTATGGTCTCAAGTAAGTTCTGCTTTTTCCACTTGAGAGCCCACTCAGGAAGGTTTATCTGGTCCCTTGGCAAGGTTGGGTTGATGACTGGCCGAGCGCATAGCACTTCAAGCAGCACAACGCCGAAAGAGTAAACATCTGAACTCTGAGTTAGCTGTTGTCTCATGAAGTACTCTGGATCAAGGTAACCAAAACTCCCTTTTACAGCCGTGCTAACATGAGTGTGATCCAACGGCGGGCCGTCTTTTGAGATGCCGAAATCTGCCATCTTCGCAACAAAGTTGTCATCCAGCAGGATATTGGTAGTCTTGACATCCCTGTGAATTATGCCCCTCTCAAGCCCAGTGTGGAGGTAGTGCAGCCCCCTCGCCGCGCCGATGCAGATTTCAAGCCTCTGCTTCCATGTGAGAGCAGGAAGGTCACTCCCATAGAGGTGGCTCCTCAAGGTGCCATTTGCCATGTGCTCATAGACCAAGATCATCTCATTCTGCTCATCACAGTACCCAATCAGAGACACGAGGTGGCGGTGCCGCAGCCTCGAGAGCATCTTGATCTCAGTTTCGAACTCCTTGGCACCCTGCTGAGACTGTGCGTGGCCCCTCTTGATCGCCACCGGGGTCCCATTCTCGGTCTCACCCTTGTAGACCTTGCCGAAACCTCCGACTCCAATCACCAAGGACTCATCAAAGTTCATGGTGGCTGCTTTGATCTCTGCAATGCTGAACTGCCTGCCCATCCTGCAGCTACCACCAAATGTTCCGGTTGCGCGGAGTGTTGGCGAGGAGCGAGCATTCGCCGCCAATGCCATTGCCGTAGCTGCCGGTGGGTTGTCCTTGGTTTTGTTGTTCGCCGAAGAAGTGTTGCCCCTCCGCCGCAGATGAACACAGAGATAAACAGCACCAGCAACCGAGACGAAGATCACCAAAACCAAACCGGCGGCAGCGCCAATGAGCACCCACTTGGGGCTCCGCTTCGGCTTCACGACGCCACCACCCACGCCCCCGATCGTGACCGCCGGATGCCCAAGATTCCCGTTCCGGCTGACCTTGAAGATCTCCATGCCGTTGAGCAGCGCGTCGCTGGCCGCGGTGCCCGTGGCCGAGGCCTCGGATCCCAGCTGCACCCAGAGCGTGTCCGTGTCGGGCGAGGCGGCGTCGAGGAAATCCTCATGGAACGCCTTGTTCCTGCCGCCGGCCCTGGCGAAGACGTCGTAGTTCTCGGCGGCGGTCTTGCCGTTGATGTAGATCTTGAACTTGCGCTGCTCCGCCTGCTCGTACTGGAGCTCGCAGAAGTGGAGGCGGACGAGGTAGTCGAAGCCAGGGTCGACGCCGAACCTCCACGACACGTTGAACCTCTTGTCCACCACGAAGGTCTCCTCCGTGACCCGCGCCGTCTCGTACAGCCTGAGCGGCGCGGAGGCCGGGTCCCCCGCCGCCGCGTAGCTGATGCTGGAGGTGTTCCGGATGCTGTGCGCCGCGCTGAGCGCGAAGATGTAGCGGTCGTCCGAGTCCCACCGCCGCCACAGCCGCGGGTCCTCGCTCCTCTCGATGCCGCGCCCGCCCACGCACACCCGGTACATGGTCTCCACCCCGCTCCCGCTGTCGCCCAGGCTGAAGGGCCCCTTCACCCCGACCCCGCCCACCCTGTTCACCGACTCGAACACGGAGGCGCTGACCGGCACCAGCTCCAGCGCGTTCACGAACGCGGAGGAGCCGGCGTCGGGTGCCAGCTCCACCTCCAGCACCCCGGAGGTGACGTTGAGCAGGTACTCCTTGACGACGACGGCGCTGCCACTGCCGCCGCCGGTTGAGTTGGTCCTGGCCACCTCCGCCCAGACGCTGAAGCGCGACAGCAGCCCCAGGCCGTTGGCCGTGACGTCGAACGCCCCGCCCCCGCCGCCGCTGAGGTCGGCGAAGCGCTGGCTGAAGTGGAGGCGGAGGAAGTGGGTCCCCGCGGCGGCGACGCGGAGCCTGTAGCTGGCGGACGCGTTGAAGACGCGCGCGGTGGCGTAGAGCGCCCCGTAGGCGCCTTCTTGTGCTGGTTTGGGAGCCGTGGCGACGGCGCCGGGAGAGGTGAGCGTGAACCTGGCGGCGGCGGAGGGGGAGGGGCGGGAGGAGTCCCCCACCCAGGTCCTGCCGTCGACGACGACGGCGCGGGAGTCGGAGCCGCAGTTGATGAGGAGCGGCTGCTGGCCGGGCTGCGCCGCGCGGGCGGTGTCGAGGATCATCAGGAGCGGCGCCACCACCAGAATGATGAGCAGCGGGCGTGGGGAAGACAAAGGCCTCATCTTTGCCGAGAGATTGGAAGGAACACTAGTTGGAGAATGTAGAAGAATCACCGGGGCGGGCGGGCGGGCGGGTGTCCCTCGATTCCTTTCTCTGTCCCGACAAGGGCGGGGGAACTGAAACCTGCGGGGGAACTCAGTCAGCAGCATTATCATCTTGCTCAGGCAGCGTACATAGCAGAGCAAGATGAAGAACACCGAAGTGACCTGGTGAGACGCGTCGTCGTCGCCGTGGATTCCTAGTGGTTTTAGGCAGGGTTGCGACGGAATGGACCGGAAGAAGATGATGATGAAGAACTGATACTGGCACTGACGATAATAGTAGGAAAGAAGAAAGAATGATTGAGGAGGCAAGGCAAGAAGGGTTGATTGGTTGGCACTTGGTGGTGGCGTCGTCGGCGTGTTGAGCTGAGCTGAGCAGAGCTTGCTCAGGGGGATTGGGCTGATCAGATGGATTGGGCTGGCCAGGCCAGCAGCAGTACCCCTGGATACTATTGCCTGGTGCAGTGCAGTGCAGGTGCAGCTGTTGGATTGATGATGACAGGAAAAAAAAAAAAGAGGTTTTGTTTTGTTAATTGGAAACGGCACGGGTCGGGTCGGCTGGGTTCCTGGACCGGACCGGCGCCGCTGCGTCCGTCTGTGATTCAGATTCGTCCAGTACCGTCGGCGTTACAGGTTGCGAGGGGTCACCCTGATCCTGATGATCCTGATGGCGATGGAAATCTGCTCTGCCCTCATGCAGGGAGTGGAGGGGAGGTGCACCTAGCTGGAGAGTGGAGATGGACTGTGTATGTCTGCAGTGTAGGCTGTAGCATGCACAGTGCGTACAGCACTGGAGAAACGACACGGGCAATCAGGCATCTTTCATCTTGGTGGGGTACGGCACCGGCGGAGCTCTCTCCGATCTGCCCGGCGCCGGGCACGTGGCGAGACCGCGCGCCGGCAGCCTGGCAGATCTGGCAAAGCGGGAGCCAGCCGCCGCACCGCCGCCCACTTTCACTCGGGTTTTCGTCGTTTTATTAGGCTTTATTATTTAATAAAGAATTGTTAGGTTGTGGAAATACAAATTTTGCTTATAATATTCAGAATTACTCCGGGTCAGTCGCTTGTCACCGTTCGTTTGGCCGTCAGTCGACGCTTCCCTCCTGTTCGATCTGTCCGCGATGATCAAGATGACGCGGAAAAACGTTTGAGTTCGGGGGACGCGCGAGCTGTTTTGTGTGCACGGCTCGGCTGTCCGCTCGGCTCGTTTGCCGCTCCGCTCAGGCCTCGGCGGTGTTTTCGGCTCGGCTTCTGCGCTACCGTGGAGGGGCCCTTCGGCTGTCACCTCGTTTTCCCCTCACGGCCTCACGGGTGTTTGGATCGAGATTAATTTAAAAACTAATTAGACACAGACGAAAACTAAATTACTAGACGAATTTATTAAATCTAATTAATACATAGTTAGTTACTGTAAGCCTAATTAATGCATAATTAACGACTAGTTACTGTAGGTTTAATAAATTCACCTCGTCTATGCAATTAGTTTTATAATTAAACTATATTTAATACTTCTAATCGGTGTCCAAACATTCGATGCGATGTGAACTGAAAATTTAAAATTTAGTCCGGTATCCAAACACCCCTTCACTGTGCAGAGCGGACCCCCATTTCTCTGTGCCCCGCGTGTGCGATGGGGTGAGTTGACGACGACGAGGAGGCGACGATCTCCCATTTCTGCTCTCACGGATCACGGATCCAAGAAGGATTGGAAGTGGATCAGGCAACACACGGGCAGGAGCACGAATCAAAGGTATTCCAAAAAAAAAAACAGCTCCCATTTTTGTGCGACTTTTCTTTTTTTTTTCGTGCTTTTTTGGGCGTAGTGACGGATGGGATGGGGGAATTGAGAGTTGCTGTAGGTTTGTGATCGTTCTATCCCTCTGCTTTGTAGATCATTTTGTTTTGGTTGGGGAGGATCTGTGTCGGGGTTGTGTGGTGTGTGTTTCATTTCGTTTTTCGGTGAAGAACGGACCCAGGGGGGTTGTGGGCTGCTGCTGCATGGTGGTGGTTGGAGAGGCCGAGATCTATCGCACGAAAAGGGCTTTGTTCGATCCATTTTTTCAAAAAAAAAATCTAGGTAGGGGTCCGTAGCTTTTTGTTTTCTAGGGCTGTTTTGTCTAGCATGCTAGGTATTCATGCAAGATGGGATCTGTTTTTTTGTATTTTTTTACACCTGATTCATTGTAAAATCGGTAGTTTTTCACCATTTCTATTGATGAATTTATGCATTTTTATATTCATTGTTGCCTAGGGTTTATTGTATGCAACTCTGATTTTTTTCTCTTTGCTTTTTTTTGTCTTCAGTTCAGTTTTTTTATGAGGAGCAAATCTCGTTTAGTAAAACCTATATTTTCACACGCACCCATAATTTCATTGGACTTTTCACATTACTACTATATAAAACGTGTATGTGACTGTTTTTCTTTGTGTTGTCTTATTTTTGCGTTTGTTGTAGCCATGGCTCCTGTTCTCCGAAAGTGAAAGTGTGACTGTGTTGAAGGTGATAGTGGATAGCGACGCTCACACACATGCTGAGGAAGAGCCCGGAGGTGAGGAGCATACAGCCTATGAAAATAGTGATGTTTACGGCAAAAAGTCCACTGCATCGCACCTCAACTTCTTGGAGATCGAAGAGCTGTTCGATGTTATAAAAAAAATGTAATATATGTGTTCCAGATTTCTGGTTTTTGTTTTTTAGCATTCTCATATATTATACTATCTGATACTATTATCACACAACATACTTCTTTTTCATTAAAGCAATACATATGTAAACTTTTTTCAGGCTTGCAATGCAGTTAGTTTATTGATCTCTTCTGACTTCAGCTCATTGGTTGGTTCCGGCAACAACGCACCAGGTCCTGCATATACGACTGTTGTTCCCAACAATGGCTCTCCTATGCCCACTGGTTTGAGTGATGCAACCCGTAACAACTCGGCTGGGAAGAGGACATGCACCAGGCTTGGTGTTTCTTACTTCCGTCATGTCTTGAAATCTCTTCACCCTAAGCAACGAATCGTTATAATCAAATATGGCTTTGGTAGCCTCCTGTTGTTTGACACCTGTGTTATTCCCTTGGGGTTCGCTAGATGGCTTGCTGGGCACGTGGATGCAGAAAGGTCTGAAATTGCTACTCTTAGGGAGGTCACACTGTGTAACGTCCTAAAATTTAGCATTCGGAATTTTCTTCTAATGTCTTTTTAAATCAAAATCAAATTTTTGAAAACTTTGAATGTTTGTTTATTTATTTTGAGTGTGTTAATATGAACTCAACAAAATTTCAAATATCGCAAATACTCTCCGCCAAAATTCTTTCCAAAACTCTTTTCCAAAATTCAGTTCCAAAATCCTAAAAGAAAACGTGGAAACTCCCCGTTCTCTCGGCCAAACGGCCCATTCCCTGCCATGGCCTAGCTCTCCCTATTCTCTCCGTCTCCACGCAATTTAGACCTTATATCTCCGCACCATTTGGACCCTCTATCTCCGCGACATGTCATGACCAGCCCTCGACTTTCTCCTCCACCGGCTATAAATAGCTCCTGCTGCCATGCCTCAATCCACACACACGCCGCACACCCCGCCGCGACCGGCCCCCGAGTCACCAGGCGTCGCTAGCCTCGGGCACCGGCTACCACAGTCCGATTCACTCGACGGCGAGCACCTCCGCGTCCACCACTTCCACCACGCTGACAACCACCTGAGCTGAATCCCCTCGTCCTCCTCTTTCTCCCAGTATGCTCAAATCGAAGAACAGTGGCTGGAAACCTCATTCCGGCAAGCACCGGCAAGACGCCTCCGCTCTTGCGGCGGCGCGAGGTGAAAAACCGAGCTGGCCTAGCCCCGCTCTACTTCTGTCTCTATTATTTTCCACACCTTACAAGTATGTCCTGCCCCTGATCCCCACCGGCACCCATATGAGCAGTTTTTGAACATGTTTAGCCCACTTGCTAATCACGTGAAGCTGCATATCCAGTATCGATTAATTATGTACCATCGTTTCATTGTCTCTTTTATTTTCCAGATTTCTATTTCATCCATCCGAACTCTAATTCCGTTCATTCTTCGTTCTAAATTTATCTAAAATCTATATCTACCACCTGAATTAATGTCATAATTTTAGCGGCTTCTAGAGTCCGCCTACAAGCCGATGCCACATTTAACATCATAGGTGTTGACCGTTGACACCAGCCTAAAACTCTGCTCACAAGCAGTCTAGAAATACGATTTTATTCTCCGGTTTCCAAATATTCGGATTTCTTTTTTTCTTTTCTTTTTCCGAATATACAAAACTCGTATCTTCTCCGTTCCAACTCCGAGTTTGGTGATTCTTGCGCCTAAATTCATCTAAAATCAAGCTCTATCCATTCAGACACTTCACATAATCTTTTTCCCTGGCCGAAAGACACAATCATGCTACCATGACGCCGTTCTACGCCCAGTTAGTACTTCACACCAGTCCCACAATTTTTGTGTGCTCGTTGATTGATGCCATTATCCACCTACTCCACATAAATTCTAAAGGTATCTGTCTCGGTCTGTCCGAGCCTTGAATTCAGATGATGACGATACCGAAAATCATCTGAACATCATTACTCCATCCATCGCTCCAAAAAAGATATTCTCTCTTCCAAACACCAACATGCGATCGCCACCCTTTCGGCGTCGTCGATCCCGCATCTCGCGTCCACCACCCTTACCTTGGCGTCTCCGTAACTGCCGTTACCGAGCCCGCCAACTCGCCTGAACGCTTGCTATACTCCAACCACTTGCACTAATACCACCAGTAAGAACCCAGCTAATTCTCATCTCTTCAATTCAAGCTCTACACCCCCAAACCCGTTGAGCTCATATTATGTCTCGATTTGTGTGTTCCTTGTTTATATACGTTGGATGTCCCAGAGAGGCACAACAGTCCAATCACTAGGACATTCAATCAGGAAACCGGAAAAAGCATACTGATCATACGTCAGCCTCTCACCTTTCGAGTTGTAAGGAAAGCCCGTTGTAATCCCCATTTGATGCATAAATTTTCTATGTTTTATAAACACAACCCTTGGTCTGATGATCACCTAAAAACTTGCACGTTTTGGTTGCTAAGGTAACCCAGCAAAATATACAGCCCCCTAAGCTTATTTTAGATATAGCGCGCATGTAACGCCCCAAAATTTAAACACCCGAAATTTTCTTCTAATCACTCTCTAATTCAAAAGCAAATTTTCGAAAACTTTGGGCGTTTGATTATTTGTTTTGAGTGTGCAGATATGAGCTCAACAAAAATCTCCAGATTATCCAAAATATTCCCCACCAAAATCTCCACAACAATATTCCCTCAATCCTTTTTTTTCAAACACCCAAAATTCTGAATACCAAAACCAGAAAAGAAAAAGGAAACAAAAGAAACCCCCCCTGCTCAGGCCGCCATCGGCCCAACTCCCTCTCCTCTCGCGGCCCATTTCCCTCCCCCTTTCCCACTCGGCCCACCACCCCAGCCGAGCGGCCCACTCTCCCACCTGGGCTGCGCCTCCCGGCCCCCTTCCTTTGGCCTAGCCCAACCCCAGCCGGCTCCCTCTCCCCCACCTGGACTGTCGTCCCGACAAACCGGCCGCACCAGCCCGCCACCTCCCTCCTTCCCTTTTCCTCACTGACCATCGGGCCGCACCTCCCCCTCTCACTGCCAGGTGGGTCCCGCCGGTCAGCCCCCCTTCTTTCTCCTCTGGCTGCGACAGCACCGCGCCCAGGCCCCGGCCTCCCGGTCCCGGTAGCGTAGCTTCGCCATCTGGCCGCCGTGCCGCAGCGCCATGCCGTCCTCGCCTCCTCCCTCCGCCGGCTATAAATAGCCGCATCGAAAGCCACTCCCCACACCACCTCCAGCACACTGCACGTCGCGACAGGTCCCCATCACGCGGGCACCGCTAGCCGCCGACACCACATCTCCCTCCTCCTGACTCCGCCGAGCCTCTGCTCCGATGCGTCGCGAGCTCGCCGCCCTAATTCCTCCTCCACGCAGCCTCCCAGCCCAATTCGAGTTGACGCAAGCTCCACCCCAACCCCCACTACCCTCCTAGCCTTTCGCTGTCCCCGCCTCCCCACCCCAGAGCCACCACAGCATACGCCCACCCTCACCGAGGCACGCGCCTCCGCGTCGCCACCGTCGACAGTCCCTCCCGGTCGCCCAACCACATCCACGATACACCTACCGCGTTCACCATTCAGTGACAGTGCTCGCCAGGGTGACCTCGCCACCAGAACCGTCGCCGACGGTGGATCCGCGCCGACCGGTTTTTGCTGGTTCAGCCGGTTCGCCCACGCCGTCCTCCTTCCGCAACGCCGTCACCCTCCCGTGCCGTTGCTAGGTGAACCCAGCCAAACGGCGCCGCCCATAGCCGTCTAGGCCACTGGGCTGGCCTAGCTGGGCCGCCGCAGCGTTCACCCGTGCGTAGGCCGGCCCACTGTGCCAGGCCGCGCCGCGCACGCTGCACGTGTGGGTCGAACGGGCCGAGTGCATCCGCGGGCCAAGCCTGGCCGCTTCGGGCCGAAAGCCATCCTCGGCCCAGGTTGCCTCCCCGCGGGCCAAATTGAGTATGTTCCAAAGAAAAAGGTCCATCTCCACCCCCGATCTTTCCAGAAACGGCCACTGATACCCCCTAGACACTATATACCCCGTATCCTCTCCATTCCAACTCGGATTTAGGTGACTCTTGCATTTAAATTCATCTAAAATCAAGCTCTATCCATCCACACACTCCACAAAGGATCTTTTCTCCTCCAACGTTACCATGCGGCCGCTTTCTCGTCGTTACCATTCCCGTCGCTTAGAGCAGAGCCGACACCACACTCCACCCTGCTACCTACCCGAACCACCACCTCTGGTAAGTTTCCAACCCACCAAATAAACCCGAGGCCTCCTGTTCGCTCCACCACACCTAAAATCAGTGTTGAGCTCATGTTATATTCGTTGTGTGTCTACTTTTCTCCATTTATGCACGTAGGCGGTACCAGCGATCTTAGTCGATACACCTCTCGCAAGGGCCTTCGCCGCGCTTGAAGAAAGCAACCAGCGCCTATAGCAGATACTGTACGAACATGCGCAGTGGATGGCACACCATCACGCTCAGCCGTTGGTATGCCAACGTACCCAGTGAATGATGGTACACCAATGCATTCGACAGACGATACACCCTCATCACTAGCGACCGATGCATCGTCTGTATCAACAAAATGATAGGCAAGCCAACTGGAATCCCCACTTGATGCATAAACTTTCTATGTTTTATAAACACAACCCTTGGCCTGATGATCACCTAAAAACTTGCATGTTTTGCTTGCTAAGTTAACCCAGCAAAATATATAGCCGCCTAAGCCTATTTTAGATGTAGCGCGCATAAGTGGAATCGCTCATTTAATTATTTGTTATAATCTTGACGTTATGTTAGATTATGTATATGGAATGTAAAGGGATGGGAAAGTAGATCTGGGTGTGGTTTTGAAATAAAATAGGGGTAGAACCCCGGCAACCGACCTTGTTGGAATACGGCTACGCGCCGAAACAACCATAAGGGCAGGGTATGAACGAGTAACTTAGCGATTCGCAGTTACCCAATGTCCCGGGATTCGTGGAGAATACCGGGTAGGTGGATTGCTTGCGCCGTCGAGTATTGGAAAGTGAAAATGGTTCTACCTGAGCTCTCCGTAAGGACCGATATTTTTTTTCATCTTGCCTAACTCTTTTAGTACAACCATTCGCTCTGTATGAGGTATTGGCTAGGCCTAAGCTGAAGTGGATAACCAGTAGCTTCTGTGTTGGCGTACAAAGGGCTAGGAGAAGGTTGTGTGTCAACGGAAGTACCGTCGGGTACTGGAGTAACTCCGATGTCTGAACCCCTAAAGTTCTGCTAGGTGATAAAACAAAGGCAACGGCTTAGTATGGAATTCGGGCAGTTACGACGGTAATGTGCTGCTGAGTCCAACTTGTGGGAATTAGTATAACCTCTGATATAAGTAAAATCTATTCGAATATTCCGTGTCCATTGGTATGGATGGGTTACGGCTTGATTCTTCAGTTAGCAGTTTTAATAAAATAAAATGGAATTGATTTGGGGCTGGAAAAAAAATGGATTGTTGGATGCCTGAAAAATGTGTTCGCAGGAATGTGTTGGGCCATCTTGGACCGGAAAGACCAGTGGCAAAGTTTTTGGGAAAAACTCAGTTTTCAGAAAGATTAAAACTTGTCAACTATCTCAAACCCTACATACAAACTAACTTTATGCAAAATTTCCCCTGAACTACAGCTATATCATTGCATATAGTGTTAGCCTTCCCTAAATTTCTTTTGAAGAAGGTGGCCTGCTGAGTACGTATGTACTCACCTTTATTTATTTTTGTTGTTTTTCTCAGTGCAATGGATATATATTGGTCTGGGAACGAGTAAGGATTACGACCTGCTTCACAACTGTGGCATGAGAAAGATGGGACTACGTTTTATATTCTGCTGCTTAGATTTTCAGGGCTGCGCCTCTTACTGTCCGATCCATTTAGGGCGGATCTGTATCACTCTGATGTAATAATGTGATTACCAAACCTTGAGATGGTAATAAAGCACATTTTAATCCCATTATAGAAACGGGGGCGCTTCACACGGAACACATGAGTGAAGTAAATTGGTCTCTTATTTTTTTTATCTTTTGTTATGTTATGTATGGCTGTCTTATGTGTTTTGTCTTTTTCTTCTTTTTAAAATCTTCTGATAAGTATCGGTTGTAGTTAAGTCTGTTAAGTTGTTTTTGTGTGAGTGTGTGTCATATTTTGGGGTTGTGAAACTAATAAATGTTGGTCAATAGTTCACACTTTTATGATAAGTTTTCTGTTAGAGTTAGGTATGTTATTGTATGTTATTGTGTTTCACTATGTCTGTTTGGTTGTATCTGTTTTTAAACTTTATGAAAAGTATCTGTTAGAGGCTTTTTTTTATTCTTTATATGTAACTGTGGTGTTTAGGTCTACTTAGGTGTGTCTGTGTTTGTGTGTATGACTATTAGGTTGTGTCTGCCTTTTTCTTTGCTGGGTTTAGGTTTGTTTAAGTCTGAATTTATACTGAATTTATTCTGAATAAGTCTGTGGTTGTGCCTTTTTATGTCTCTTTTTTAAGGCAGTAGAACTGTGTGTTTAGCTGTTTGAATGTGCATGCTCTGTTCGCGTGTGATTAGATATTTATTGTGTCTGTAAATCCACTTTCAATGTATGATATCTATGTTATTTCTGTGACTCTTTATGTGTGTCTTCTTAAGGTAGTAGAACTGTGTGTTTAGCTGTGCATACTCTGTTCAGGTGTGATTAGATATTTACTATCTACAAATCCACTTTCAATGTATGCTGTCTATGTTACTTTAATTGTGTACTTGTGTAAACCGTGCAGTTGTGTAGGTCTTGGCTGTTTGGCTGTGGATGTTTATGACTATGTTGTGCGCGTGGGGCTATCTATATGTGTTGTAAGTTGTGGCTGTCTGTGACTATGCTGTGTGTGCCTATCTGTCCATCCTTGATAAGGAGAACTTATATGCTTTGCACACTCAAGCTTGGCTAAGTATGCATTGTCTATGTCTGTGTATTATTTTCTGTCTCTGTGTTTCTGTGGGGGTTAGGGTATGTCTCCAATTTCCAATGCTTTCTCTCCTTGTGGTCTAGATGTCGAAATGGAAGGAGATTGAGGCTTTTTTCAAGCTGTGAATCGATGATCATTCGCCATAGAAGCTAGGCATGGCCTCCTAGTACAGTCTTGTTGCTGTCCTATTAGATAGTTTGATTTTGTGCCTCATATAACTCTATACATGATCAATTATGAGTTTTAATAGTTTTGTATGTGGTACCGTTGAATTTTATTCATGGCCTAGGTAGATTCGAATTGAGGGCTCTGAATTGTATTTTGGTCTTATATGTCCCCAAATTTAGCCTTCAAGTAATTCATCTGGTTAGAGGTAGGTGTGATCTGTTCCCTTTTTTTCTGGAAATGGTTGACGTGCACGCGATATAGGTTTTATCTCATTATTATATGGACCGAATAATTAAGATGATGGTGCACAATCAGAATCCTGATTTTATTTCCTACAGATACTGCTTGGGAATTTTCCCAACGAATGATGGCACATGGCCTGTCAAATAATTCTGCATCAGGTTCCTAAAACACTGTGAAGGCCATGAAACCAATTGGGCAAACAAAGAATACCTGATGACCCCTATTCACGATTTGTTGACAGTAGTTTTTTTCACACACGCGCACACACAAAGAAAGAAAATCAGGTTCAAACAAAACAGGTACAAGTCAGATTATCTGTGTCTATATGTGTCTTTTAAGATAGTAGAACTGTAATATCAAAGAGACAGATACATACATATGCTTTATGTTTATGTTGCTATTAGGTATACCCAGTACAGCGTGCAGTAGACACACCGGACAGTGGCTGTTTGTGTACTCCAGTATCGATGCTTTGAAGGCTCGGGTGAGTAACATAGGACACAGTTTTTTCTGGACTCGGCTCAGATGCTCACGGACTTGGGTCTCCATCCGGCTCGATTTTCACACAAAATGTGGGAGCTTTGAGCCGGCTTGGCAACAGTACGGAAGGGACACATCGACTAGTAAATCGCCGTAGTTTAGTCACTTTGCACAGAACAGACTAGGACCCCACGATCTGCATCCAACGGCACAAATGCAGTGACGGTTGCAAGACCAAAGTATCAGTCGATTGACATGGATTTTTAAAAAACAGTTTATGAACGTTGGGTACAAGCGTAGGTGATATATATATTTTTTTCTTTTTCATCTGAGTGCAGTACAAACGGACCGAAGCTATGTCGAGGGCAAGCTGAGATCTTTTCACGAATATTACAAGGCGCGCTAAGGAAAATAAATCTTATAAAATTTTTTAAAAAAAATCAAGAACATGCAGCCATCTACAGGTAGCCTCTAATAATAGCAGCCATGTGATCTATTGTATTTTGTTTTTAAAAAAATTACTCGACATGCCGTTTTAAACGATAAATTAGGATGACTCATAAATTTACACATAAATTACCATTATGAAAATAAATTGCAGTATGCGCTAAACTTACGCATAAATCATATATTTATGTCATTGTGAAAGATAATTTAAACAAACTTAGATATAAATTACCGTTATGCTGCCCATCAATTCCAAACCCAAACGAGTTCCCAACACGAAGCAAAGCAGTGTACTTAGAAATAAGCCGGTCATCATCACAGATGGCATAGGCCGGGTTTGTTGTTCTAAACCATACTAGCGGCGGCGGCGGCCGGCAGCACAAAACAATCCCCATGCATAGCTAGTCTTGGAAATTGTTAAGCACTCCGCGTATATACATAGAGTTAGTTGATTTAGACATAGTGAAGCTAAACGGGCCCCCATTGCATGAAGACTGACGGACGGACGGACGTCAAACAACGCTATATATGAGCTAGCTTTTGCTGCTCGATCGATCCCCTCCTACTTGGTAACAAATGGCAGCAACACCCGTCACAGCCATACCCGTAACCCGTGTGTGTTGAATGTTGATGATCCGGCCTCAGAAGCTTCTGGTTCTTCTCATCCCGCTGAAGCCTAGGACCAAAAAAAAAGACGACAACAGACGACGACAGTGTTGGATTATCAGCGCAAACAGTTAGTTCCGAGATTATTGGCTGTGAATAATCGGGGGAACAGAAGGACGACAAATGGCAAGCTAGGGAATTATAAAAAGTCGTACCTGGTCTTTCGCTGCAGCAGTGGACGGACGGCTCCAAGTCTCCAACCATATGCATCTCTTCCACGTACTACGGAGCTGTATCGGGGCATATGGTCTGCGAGCGCGGCGGATATCTCGCTGCTGTGCTGAGATGATCCAGCCGGCGGGTGGTCGCCAAGACGCCGGCGCCAGGCACCCGGCGCAGCGGCAGCGGCAGCGGCAGCGCCATGTCACAGTTGCACCGACGGCCGGCGGATCGGGAGGCAGACGGGCCGACGGCGGAGGGATTAGGAAAGGCGTAGAGCCGCGGCACGCCGGCCCAGAGGATGCGCTTGCTGGACTGCATGGGACACTAGGCCCAATAGAAAAAAAACCCAGGTGTATTTTCCCGCTGCCAATCAAACAATCAATCTGTCTGCGCATCGGAACCGTTTGAAGCACGGTGGACTCTAGAATCGGTGCAACGAGACGGGCTCCAAAAGCGTCTACGGTTTCACGTAACTTGTAGTATTTTGTACTAGTATGTGCTAATACGTTTTTTTTTTCTGACGTGAAGCCTTGTTTGCTTTCCGCGTGAAAAGAAACGATGCCAAGTCGACTTTCAGACGAAATTGAATAATGCCATGAATGCTTTATCATCTCTTTATACGAGAGAACTTCTTTAGTACCAGGAGAAAAACCTCTAGTTTCAAAAGAGATTTTCCATATAGGGGTTTTTTTTTTTCGTCTTCAGCCCACGTGCGATTTGGAGGGAAAAGTGGCACCCGGCCCAGCGGACGGATAGGGCCTCGTTGCCGGTAGGCCCAACCCATCTTTGGCGCAGTCACGCACGCACCGGCGGCAGGCATGCGACGAGAAAGCGCCCGCCGGTGGGTCTCCCTGGAAACAATGGCAGCCAGCGGAAGCACAAGACGAGAGGTAGCCGGTCGTCAACACCTTAGATAATCCGAAACACGGAACTGCGAGATTTTCCAGATCCAATTGCAGCAAGCGTACGAGAGGTAGCCGGTTACCTGGCGTCGCCCGTCCGCCGTCCGGTTCCTCGTCGTCGTGTAGCTCCGCGTCGCCGGGAACCGGACATATGGCAGCAGCCGAGGCCTTGACCACTGTTATTATCATAGTGGCGCGACAGCGACAAAAGCTTATAATTAAGTATATATTTTATCATATCATATGTAGTGCGAATCAACCATATATCCTCGGCGGACTAGCTAGATGATGACTAGTATACTAGTACTAGTGTGGTGGAAAGGGCAAACGTGGCTTAATTTTGTCCGACGCCGATGGCAGCGCGTGTCGACGGGCGTGTTTATTAACCCACCTTCGAAAATCGCCTGACATTTGCAGCGCGGGCGGGTTAGTAATTCAGCAGTGTTAGACCATTACCAGCAGAAGCTTTGCTATCACTGTTCTAACCACTTCCAATTCTGTTTACAATTACAGTGTCGTTTTGTATTATAAGCAGTCTATTTGGACGTTGGAGATGGTTTTATACATGGGACGTGGTTGGCTGATCTCTAATACAATTATTCACAGGGCAAAATGAAAAACGGAATGATGACCAGCAGTTGATTAATTGTCACCGTCACCTACTCCTACCAAAGGATAATGCAAAGAGTTTGCCGCTGGCGGCGTGGCCATCGTGGGAGGCGGGGCTGACGCAGGGTGCGGGATCGGCAGCGGCCTTCCGTGGGTGCGTGGCGTGGCGTCTGGCCGTCTGCGTTAGAGGAGAGACGCCATGGTGGTGGCGTCGCAATCGGCGGCGGCGGCGTAGCATGCAGTGCAGAGGCACGCGAATAGAAAGGGAAGAGAGGCGTCTGCGCAGTAGTATGGAAATAACAGCGGTCCGCTGGAGAGGCTGACATGATGGCTTGAGAGAAACCTTGGTCCATAGTTTAGTATCCAAAACTCTAAAAAATATTATGGTTTTGGCATACCATGGATCTGCTTGGAAGCTCAGTATTTTTCTCCAAATACCATGCATGGTATACTCAGAAAAACAGTGGTATTGAGGTCTGGACTGCGGTTTTCTTCATCGACCAAGTATCTCACCTCTCCAACTCGCCTCTCGCGTGCCCATCGCCCACCCCTCTCGCTCCCGGTCCCTTGCTCTCCCACCGCCGGCACCGCCCATGCGCCGTCCGTCCCTGTTGCATCCTCCCATGCCGTCGTTGTCATCGGCATCCCGAGCGTTGGGGGAGAGGGAGAGGGCGGAGGACGAGAAGGAGCCCACGACGACAGGCCCCAACACCCTCATGCGCTGCCACCCCTCGCCGCTGCGTCTCCGCCCGACGGTGACGGTGCTACCTCCCGAGCGGTGGAGGGAGGATGAGCCGATGGAGGAGAGGGAGAGGGCGGAGGAAGGAGGATGAGCTAGTAGGGTGCTAGGTTGTATGTGAACTCAAATAACGTGGAATTAAAAAAATGTGCCGTTTTAAGGAATAATATGGTTTTACTGCAGTAAAAAAAACCACAATATTCGTCATGCACAACTCTAAACCATTGTATTTTAAAACTATATTATTAGAAAACTTTGATATCAAACATGTCCATATTGTTTTGTGGTGTTTCAAAAGGCCTGACCAAACACCCTTGAGCAGAAATATTACACTAATTTTCAATACTACGGTTTTACGGTAAAATTGTAAAAATAGAGCTGGGAAGCGGATGGATGGATCGATGGAGACGGCAGGCGAGGATTACGGCGGCAGCGGATCGGATCCGACGCCACGCCTGCGTCCAACGCCGCCGGGTGTGTCCGTTTATACCTGGGAATTACACCCACAGGCAGCAGCCGCGGCAAGTGTCCGCACGTGTCGTCAGCCGCGCAAACGACCAAACGGACGCAAGCAGAGAAGAGTAGCAGAGCGCCTCGGCCTTGCCTGCCTCCGACGCGCACACAGGCACAGCCAGAGCAAGTGCAAGTAAACAACTCGGCCGTCTAGCATTGCACGCGCGTGCGGACAGCCGCCCTCCTCCGGTCCGGCCGGCGTCACCTCACCTCCCGCGGTCCCTTTCATTCGCCTCGCCCTCCACGAGACAGACATCAATCAAGATAGGAGTATACTAGAGTGCGTACATATATATATATGTGCAGCGAAGCTCACCTCAGCGGCACAGCAGCGGTTGGTAGCCGGCCCGGAGAAGATTCCTCCTCCTCCTCCTCGTCTTCTCCTTCTTCCACTTGGCTGAGCTGAGCTGAGGAAGGAAGGAAGATGCAGCGGCACCCTGGGACCGCAGGGTGGGAGGCGGAGGAGTGCCCGCTGATGAGCCCGCGCATGGGCAGCGTCATCCTCGGCGTCGACGGCGGCGCCAGCAACACCGTCTGCGTCTGCATCCCCGCCGCCAGGCCCTTCAACGACCCGCTCCCCGTCCTCTCGCGCACCGTCGCCGGATGCTCCAACCAAAACTCCGTCGGAGGTCCGTCCGCGAACCACTCTCAGCCATCACGGCACAATTTCTGCATGCACAAAGTTCAGGTCCCTGCATGCAGAGACAGATGATCCTCCTCCTTCTTCTTCTTGCCCTGTCCTATAATTGTGTTCAGAGGACAGGGCGAGGGAGACCCTGGAGCGCGTCATGTCGCAGGCGCTGACCAAGGCGCGCCGGCGCCCCTCCAACGTCTGCGCCGTCTGCCTCGCCGTCGCCGGCGTCAACCACCCGCTCGACCAGCAGAGAATGCTCGACTGGCTGAGGTCACTCTCTACGTCCGTCCGTCCCCACTCTAACCTACAGTACTATACTAGTAAACACCAGCTGAGCTGAAGCAGAGTGTGCGCAGCAAATTTAAAAGGGGGGCGCTCCTTTCTCATGCATCAGGGACATATTCCCCAGCCACGTCAAGCTGTTCGTGGAGAACGACGCGGTGGCGGCGCTGGCCAGCGGGACCATGGGCAAGCTCCACGGCTGCGTGCTCATCGCGGGGACAGGGACCATAGCCTACGGCTTCACCAGCGACGGCAGGGAAGCCCGGGCGGCGGGCGCAGGACCCGTGCTGGGAGACTGGGGCAGGTCAGTCAGTCAGTCAAGAGGAAGGAGCAGTGTGTTTTCTAATCTATCTATGACAGCGACATTAGCTGATTAATACTGCAAGAGAATTGGATCAGCTTGTGTTGTGGAAAGCTGATCCACGTTCAGACTGTGTGTCTGCCATTGGTGTGGTGGATTTGTCTGACTGGTTTGAGACCGTGGTGGCATTTTCACTTGCAGTGGGTATGGGATCTCTGCGCAGGCGATGACGGCAGTGGTGAGAGCCTATGACGGCCGGGGTCCGGAGACAGTGCTTACGAACAACATCCTCGACTTCCTTGGCCTGGCATCGCCGGATGAACTCATAGGGTGAGACATCGACCATCTTGGCTGACTGATTAGATGACAACTTTTACATACCTGTTCCTTGTGCCGACGATCGACAGATGGACATATGAAGACCAATCCTGGGCTCGGATCGCTGAGCTTCTTCCGGTTGTGGTAGAATCAGCTGAGAGTGGCGATGAGGTGGCCAACAAGATCCTGCACAACTCAGTTGGGGAACTGGCTTCCAGTGTCAAGGCTGTGGTGCAAAGGCTTGAACTCGGCGGTGAAGGTGACACAAGAATCTTCTCTGAATGTCTTTCTGAAATAAATACATTACTATCCATGTCTAGTTTGCATGCATCCTACACAGAAAGTTACCTCAGGTATAAAAAACCCCGACTTTTACGAAGGAAAACAGTGGCTGTAGCGAACTAAACAAGACACTCCAAGTTGCATTTATCAGACTGCCTCAGGATGTTTCTCCTTCTCAGATGGCAAGCACCCATTTCCACTTGTCATGGTTGGTAAAGTCCTGGAGGCAAACAAGAGGTGGGACATTGGCAAAGAAGTGATAGATTGTGTTACCAAGAGTTACCCAGGCGCCTATCCCATACACCCCAAGGTGAGCAGATATCTAATAAGCCACGTTTCGTCAGATTAATTAATTATGCTATCTTCAACAAACAAGTGGTTGAAAAAATGGGAACACATATGTAGGAAAAATATTATACTGATACAAGGAGGCAAAAATTTTAGTCGTGTGTATGCTTGAACAATATCGAATAAACACAGTTTACAATCCATTACATCTTCAGATCCTGCTATTAAATTAGCCATATTAGTATTCATGAGGTTTGTATCTGCTTCTACCTGCAGGTGGAGCCAGCTGTTGGTGCAGCACTATTAGCATGGAATGCTATAGCAAGCGAATTAGATGGCGATATCAGAACTGTACAATAATGAACATCATTATTGTATATTATGTTTTAGTGGCCAACTGTCACCAAGCCTTTTGCACTCGCTGTAACAGACTGCTTGAAAAAGGTTGTAATTTTGTCAAGAAAAGAAAGGTTTACAGCAAGAAATTTGGTTTAATGGAAGTTTCGTTTGATAGAACATAAGACTAGCAGAGAGAAAACATGTGCGCACATGCGAGCCTTTGCTCTGGTAAGATCTGAAATTGTTATCAAATCTTTGATGGCAAGCATGCACAGAAACATAGATACTCTAGGAGATAGCAGTAAGCAAACAGCAGTTACCTCAGTTTCAGACTTTCAGTCATCTGCTGCTCTTGCAAACGACCAATGTCCAGTTATAGCAACCAGCCATGCATAGATCGCTCAGGTGTTCATGTACCATTGAATTAGAATTTATTTTGAGAAACAAATGGAGCTTTAATCATAAATATAGATCAAGCCACTTGAGATAACTTTGTATCCAGAATAAAATTTGTTGCCCTGAAAAGGTTTGCTCCTAAGAAATGAACAAATGCTGTACATAAGCATATTCCGTTGAGGTTTATAAGACCATTAGTACAAACCAGGACTACACAATCTATAAGGACACAAAGTAACTAGCTCAACTTCCTTGAAGTCACTATGTTTACAACATGACTATGGCTTGTATAACAGCAAGCTATTTCTATACAGGCTGCTGACAAAAATGCTATCACCCTCGCAGAATTTGAACTCTCATAATGTGTACTCCGGACATAAGGTGTATTCACTTCTATTTACACCATACAGGACGTGAATTTACCTGATCTTCTGCAGAGTGAGCAGCGATAATACAACTGCATCCATTACCAAATGATGTTTAGGCAAACAAATTAATAGATTTAGAAATATATTTCAGCTCAATTGCCTTGAAATTCATACCCTAAGTTTCAAAATTCAGTCCAATGGCCCAGCTCAACTTCATTGTGGCTACACAGCTGCAGAATAAATTTGGACATGGATCGTTTCATAGCTTTAAGCCTTGTAATGGTATGCTGTTCCTCCACCGTGAAATCAATACCTCAAGTGTCTCTTAAACCGCTCTTTACTAAATTCTGACCCTAAAATTTCTGTAAAATGAAATTTTTAAATCAACAGCAAGTACCAATAGGGCAAACAACCAGTCAATGTGCTTCATTGAAAAAAGAACTGTTCTAAAGGAAAAATAAACATTGAATAAAGCGTGGTGTTGAAGTTAGAGGGTGAGTCATGCATGCACATACATTGTTTGACAAATGCATATTCTTGATGGAAGATTCCATTAATTTGATGAACCACAATGCCTCAGTATAATTGAATATACAGTCCTATGTGGGGATTTTTAGGTATCTTGTATTGATTAAACTACTCAGACCAAACCAAACAGTAGTATACCACACCTTCACTCATGGTTATAATTAACTGCTTCTGCTTTCCTCTAAGAAGAGATATGGAGTCACAACGTAATACGATTATGAACAAATTAAAGCTGACATTACGGCAATTTGTAACGGATATAGTTAGCAAAAGAAGAGTTACAAAGTCAAGCTGTGATATGAAAATATAGGAGTTAACATCACAATAATTTGCAAGGAACATTTAGTGACATCAGAAATTCAACCAACTGGGTTGTAGCCTTGCTGTTATGAAATCTACAGCTTGAAGGCATTCATATAGTGATTGATAAACAAAATGCCAGCTCACCTAGCTGTTCCGACTTATGTTTTATCCTGTGAGTCCTCTTTTTGTCTACTTCTTATACCTGCAACAAGCTTGCATGTCTTCAAGAAAGCATCCAGTAGCTGCATGCACAACATCAATTATGAATTATACTCTACCTCTATGACTATCAATGAATCATTGTAAGGAATCATGCTGCCAGTTCTCAATATAATAGACAAAATACACAAAAGACCACAGGTGCACAATTTTCAGGGGAAAAAAGTCATTTAACATGTAAAAAAGAATCAGTCAAGGTGTAGAACGATTAAGAGGTAGGGAAGAAAGGAAAAATCAGGACATTGGGCACTTCAGTTAATTACCACAGGATGATGCTGAAAAACAGGAGAGTAGTGCTCAAGAGTTACATATATCTTTTGAACAAGACTTAAGAGTGCATTGACCTTGTCTCCTAAAGTGTCAACCTGGAAAAAGATATAGCACATTTAAACAAGTTGGAACATGAATGTGGAATGGCATGTGTTGTTGTAGTCAAATAGAATGTACTCAAATAAAAACATATCATGAATAAATAACAAAGCAGTAGGTGTTCACATCAGCAGTGAGCCAGTGACTCACTTGCATGTTATAAGAAATGTCTAGCATTGTCTTCCTTGACAATTAATTACCAATAAAGAATAAACTTTCTGATAAATGTGTGGTGGATTACTTTATAATTGAACAAACAATACTATAGAAATGAAAAGGCCATAGAATGGACCAAATTAAGTCTATGCAACTAGTAGATCACTCGAATTGATCTGAGCTGTTTCTAAAAATGAACAGAGCTGAGAGTATTCTATCTTGCTCAAACTTTTTGTTTGCAGTCTTAACTCCTAATTGCAGTTATTTCACACATCAATGGGCACAAGCCTCCAGTAAGAACCTTGAATGTTTGTGTGCATCATTAAAACAGAGAGAAAACACTTTGTACGGAACCATATGCAAAAGAAGTGCAATTGTGTGAAGAAGAATCTCATTTGAGTAGATGTGGAAAAAACACCTCAGATTCAGCTTTTCGAAGTTCGGAACGTCTTGTGTCAAGCATTTGCTTGTACCACAGGCCCTTCTTTGTCAGTACTATGGCCTGCTGCACCATATGGTTGCATCGATCATTCAGGTTTTCTGTCCTGAATTCAACAACACTCTTTATCAGTTTGCACTAGCACCAAGAGCAAGGATTATTCAACAAAACAAATGACTATGTACTACATATGGAAGAAATATTATATTACAAATTCTAGTCATAGAGAGAATTTTTAATGGCATTTTTTTAATCCAACATCAACCAACAACAAGCTGATTGGGTTCTAAAAAAGAAGGCTTTAAGCATACTACAATCATAAAAACGAATGCTAAAATATTTTGCCTTGTTATTGATAGTAAACAATTGTGTGTGTGTGGTGGGGTGGGAGGTAGGGGAGGGGGTGCACATACTTTTTCTCATTTCCTTTTATATCTTCCGACATTTTATGTTCAATTTCCACAAATTCTTTTGACAAATCCATGATAGATACCATAATGCAATCTAGCTGCTTTTCTTGCTCTCTTTTACCAATTATATCACTGTAATCCAGCTTTTTCGTTTCAACTTCTTTTAAGGTAGTTGTGGCGATCTCTAAAGTCTGATTCAGCTTGATGAGATCTTCATACTGCATATCCTGATCAGAAATCTGGCATGATCTTTGCGAGGGCACGTGAGGCTCCATCTCAATGTCACGGAGTATCATTTCCTCACTCTCTTGCTTGATTAGCTCTAGATCTTGCTGATTATTTTGGATCAAATGCACCTTTTCTAGTCCTGACAGCTTTTCCTTCAGCTTCTGGTTTTCTTCATTAGATAAACACAGCGCCCTGTCCTTTTCTGCGAGTGCAGCTTCAAGTGAGGAAACTTTTGTATGAAAATTTTGAGTAGTTTCCTCCAAGATGTTCCTATGACCATCAACCAAATTTGTTGTAACAGTTTGGTAAACTTCATCCCTGATAGTACTTTCAACATAAAGATCCTCATAATCTTCTTTGGTGTTGTTGACTTGTCTCAAAAGTTCTTTTTCTAGAGAGTATTGCATTGACATTTTCTTGCTGGCGTCAGATATCTGGCACGATAATTCTCGAACATTCTTCGTCTTCTCTGCAAGCAAATACCGAAGATGCTGGTTTTCACGGTGTAGTGAATCAATTTTACAATTCAGTCTTCTCCTTTCGTCAAGGGCATCACTAGTACTGCATATTGTAGGTGCTTCCATTCCATTGGACACGATTTGGTCAAATCTTGAAATGACTTCAGGGAATTTCTTCCTTAAAGGCTCAAATTCCACATCATACTTTAGAGCCAGCGACCATTTCTCTCGCTTGAATTTGAACAGCTCTTCTGTTTTCTCTTGCAAATCCAACTCGTGCAACCTTTTTAATTTACTGATCTCAGATCTGAAATAGTTAAGCATTTCTTGTCTAGCCATACCCTTCAGATGTCGGAAGTCGGATTTTTCTGAAATAACTTCACTGGGACTAATAGATTTCTGTGTTGCAGAATTCTTATTCTCCTCGGAGGAAGATACAGAGTGGTCCTTTTGTGCTCTCTTTCTGAAAAAGCTGAACTTCCATCTGTCGCTCCAATTACCCAGACTTTCATGCCTACACAAGGGAACATGTGGCTCCTCTTCTGAAGGTAACAGCATATTAGAAATAGCAATCAGTTCTTCACGGATGGAAGCACACTGAGCCAAAGTTTCCTGCCAATTTTTTCTTAGGCCGTTCACTACGGAGCTTTGTTCACACAACTTCCTCTCTAGTTCTTCCCGAAGACCTCTAACACAGTCTCCAACGATAATGCCAGTAACTTCTAACTGTAACTCATGCTCCCACTGAAGACCATGAATCGAGGAATTGACCAGTGTGAGCATCTCTCTAATTTGTCGGAACACGACAACCAGCAGCATCTTCAAACTATTGAACCCTTCATCTATCTCAGTCAGCTTCCCAACATGGAATACTGTAGAGCACGGACCATTCGGATCATATTTATGGGCCAAGACCCTTATATCCTCGGTGAGCTTACTAAGCCGCTGATCGACTTCCGCTTCCATCAAATCCAAGTACTCTACATAATTAACTTCTACGCCTGCATCCAGAAAGTGTTGGTGCATCCTTGACAATACAGTTGCAAATGCTTTGAAGTTGTTTGCGACACCAGAGCACCAATTATGGGACGACAAGCCTGGCGACAGCGCAGTTGCATCCTTCAAGTCGACAAAACCGTTGTTAATAAGCTCTGCAGGAGAAGTCGCAGTGTCACAGGAAGGCCCGTTGAGCAGGGAGAGGCCACTCTGAGCGGTACACCATGATTGGTCAATGGTGGCTGGTCTGGTCAGTCTACCAAGGAACGGATCCATTCTTTCATCCAACACCTGCAACATTGATCATATGAGATTTGACAGTTGGTGGAACACTCAGAACGCCAAGCAGCTACTGCAGTGCGAATTTACAACTGAAGCAAATAAACTCGAAGCCTCGCATGTAAGCAAGGGCAGAATAGTCGAACTCTGGTGACGAACGCGAAGTAGGATAGGCCACGGTGACAGCGGCAGGACGGGAACAGAACAGACCGCCAGTACCATACACAACTATTCCATTCATCCCCGCACTCAGGCCCGCAACAAAGGCGCAACAGCTAAGCTGCGGTAAACGGGTGAAATGTGCGGAAGTAACAGCAGCACTGCACGGTGAGAGCGGTTTCGACCGCGGCTCCGCTCGTCTCCCTTCCGAACTCGGGCCACCACCAAAAGCAGAGCACGCGCCGGGGCAGCGGTCGCCGCCTCGCTGGAACCGCCCGCCCATCCGCCTCCACTCCATCCACAAAAGCCCTAGCGAAAACACCCGAGACCGCCTCCAACCACAGCCACGCCATCCCCGCTCGGGAGTCGGGACCGAACCGCGCTGAGCAATCGATCAGGCTCCGAACAGATTAAAACCCCAGGAAAGGAAGCAGCACAAAATCCAATCCCCAACACACGAGCGCGGCGGCACGGGGGCACTTACAGGCTGGATCCGCGCCATTGGCGGCGGCTAGGGCGGCCGCTTCAGCGTCCCCTCGGCTGCGTCGCAACCGGCGGCGAGGGGCCTCAGCTGTCCACCAGCCCTCCGCGAGGTCAGGTGGCAGGAAGGGACGCCGGCCTGGGGGATGAAGGCGGCAGTTAGAAGAGGAGGGGTGGCGGTGAATCGAAGCCCGGCCGCGGTGAATTCGTTTGGGTTTGTGCGGGCGATCGATCGCGACGAGGGAGGGAGACGACGCCGCGCGGCCGCTCTCGCCCGCGGGCTCGCGGCCAAGGAGATAGAGAAGCGGAGAATGAGTCGTGTCGTCCGTCAGCTCATGTAACGGCAGGCGGGGGCGCTGGGCCCGCGGCCTGCCGGCGTATAGCTGCTGGTCTGTGGGCCCGCTATAGGGCGGGCCCGCGAGGCGGTGGGGGTGGTTGGGGCGACGGGGCGTGTGGTAATGCGTGATGGCCGCGGGACGAGGGGAGGGTGGGCCCCCTGCGTCGGCGGTAGTGGGGCGCTGAGATGGATGCCTCAGTGGGCCGCGGGCGGGATATGGGGACGCGGGCGCCTCAAGATGCGTGCGGGGTTTGAGGGCGGCCGTCGGATCGATCTGCGGGCTTGGCGGCGAGCGCCCGACAAGTGGGGCACCGAAGAGCTGGTTTTTGTTGCTTCCATTTCCATGGCTTTTGGTTGGCATTTTCTCTGCTCTCTAAAACAACAAAGATAGACCTCGGAAGAGGTTTAATTTTCAGTGTAAATTTTTCGTAAGCAAGGCACTCAAATTTGACTAGCCCACAATCCCTCCAATACCTCTCTAACCGAACGAGGCATAAACTGAGAAACGGAGCTGAGCTGAGCAGTCTCAACTCTCAACCACTGGACCGCCACTACTTGTACCGTCATGTGTTTCTTGATCTGTATCTGATTTGTTTCAAATAGGATACATGGGCTTGAATCTGATTTGTCTTTAGCTATTTTATTATCCTTTTATTATTAGTATATGTATGTATAGTAGATCTCTAGATCTAGAGATTTTTGGCACTTTGCATGTTCACGTCGGCTGATTGACTGTTGAGACAGGAACATGTGACACGAACCATGCACGTGAACTTGTAGACAGTAGGCGCATTTACCATCGAGTGAGATGTACTGTGTGAGGCCACACGCTTGATTCTAATATGTCTAGCAGGGTTAGCAAGCTTTTACTCAGCATTCAGCAAGAATTCTTAGGGAGCTCGTCACAAGAAGTCACAGACTCATTGGTGAACTAGACAGAATAGAATTTTGTAAGCTGAATGATAACAATGGGTGCTCACGTTCTGGTGTATTACTTCAGCGGTGATGTTTCACAAGATGCGCACCGCCCCCCCCCCCCCCCAAGCTGCCAGGTGCCAGAAATTATAGGTCACCCACCATAGCACCTGAAACCTGTTGCGACATTGGCTACCGCCTAATGAAGAGAGCCTTCACAGATCATGGGCACCTGTGCTTTACAGGTGATGAAGATCACGAGATTTGCGCTGGAATCAGGAGAAACGAGCTCTTCTTTTTGTCACATATACATCTCCGGTGCTGCGGACCAGGTGGTTCAGTTGCATGTCCAGAGGAGCAGCGGAAAAAGACGATGAAAAGGCATATTCTTTTTACCTGAAACTGGTGCAGACGATCGGGCGCGGTCCAGACAAGCAACCATAAACTAACGCGGCAATCATGCAGGAATGCAGGACCATAAGATTAGCATTAGAATAGTAGTAGGATATTAATTCCTGTCCCAGCAGAATAAAGGGAGGCCAGTGGAGATGATAGCCTTTGCTTTCCTGAAATCAATTCTGTCCTCTGATGCGGGGCCAAAGTTGACTGGGCCAGTATAGTTTTATATGTCACAAAATGAGTAGCACAATCCAATCATGCATCACAGATAGACAGTCAAAATCTGCATCAATCAAGGAGAAATACACTTGAAAGCAGCTTAAAGACTCATGTGAAATGAGCAAAAAAGCTGGTACTGGTAGTGCTCTCTGGTAACTAGAGCCACCAACTCAAAATCGTGTGCTTCCTTTTATCCAACACTTGAGCAGAAGCTTATGAATAGTATTTTACATTGCAGCCAGAATTGCTCAATTCTATGTTCAGTTTCTGGCCTTGTCGCGAAACAATCACAACACTTGGCATTTCATAACCTAGTAAACCTCCACGTGCCACTGCTTGTTCTTTTTCAGCTGTGACAGCTTCTGCTCCCAGCTCTCACCTCTTTGCTCAGCCACCCTCTTGAGTGTGTCCTGGATCCCTGGCATCATCCCCTTCAAACCACAGAAGTAGATGTGAGCCCCACCGTCTAGGAGCTTGAAGATTTCATCGCTGTACTCCTCAATCTTGTCCTGCACGTACATCTTGCCACCGTTCTTGTTCTTCTGCTCCCTGCTTAGTGCTTTGTCATACCTGCAATGTCACCAACACTTGGATCAGTTCAACGAGAACCGTTAAGCTCTAATAAGTCAGACTGGCTTTCTCAACGATGTCACTAGGATAGAGCGAAATAAGATGTTAAACTATGATGAACTCTCAAGACCTGAAGTTGTCTGGATACTGCTGAAGGTAGTTTGTGAACTCTTCGTCGTAGAGAAGGCTATCAGAGTTAGCAACACCAAGGAAAAGCCAGGCTAGACCGCCAAATTTGAATGTTGGGACATCTTCCATGAACATACGTCGTAGGTATCCACGATAAGGAGCGACACCAGTGCCAGTGGCAATCATGATATGAGTTGCATTTGGATCATCCTCTGGAAGAAGCATTATTTTGCCTGAGGGGCCTGCATGAAGAGAAACCATTATGAGATGCTCAAGGCAGGAATATCCAGCATCTGCCTTGGATTATTCACTGGGAACAGTATCTATTATAATGGAAAGACCACAGATAACCAAACTAAGTATACGCTCTATATGCCATATATCGAACAGAATTCAATAACAACTTTACGACTCGTGTGAAATCAAGAAAATGTTGAAAGGGCTATTTTGCAGTTAGAGGCTACCATTTATTGTTGGACAACTCATAGCAATGCTTTTAAATAAGCTCCATACCTGTGATCTGAACTTTGTCCCCTGGTTTTGAGTCACACAGGAAGTTGCTGCAGATACCCTTCTTTGAGGGGTCTTCCTTTCCAGTTTCAGGATCGTAATAAACAGCACGGCGAACACATAAGCTTGCTGTCTTTCCATCAAAAGAATCACCATACCTAGTCGAAGCAATAGAATAGAGCCTAACAGTATTTGGGGATCCAGGTTTCTTCGGATTCTCTCCCTGGCAACAAATATACAAGAGGCTGTGTGAGCAAGGTATTAGATGTAGGAGGTTCAGAAAAGGAAGCAGATGCAGATAGGAATAAAATTATATAGGGAGTAACTAGTCATCTGCACAAAAAGGCCTATATTATCTGTCTTGTTAACAGCAACTGAGATAGGATTTCCCAGCTTTTCTTTATAAAGATTTAGTCATTTTTTAGTTTTAGCATCGTTTCTCGCGTTGTCAACAGTTGAATTGAAAATACACTTTTTCCAGATTTATAACAGTAATTTTTTGACATGAGATTTAACCATAATATCAACAGCATTTATTCGAAAGGTGTCTTATTTTATAAGAAAAATGACCAGTAAAGAATAATTTAAAAATCTCCCAAAAGGGGGGGAAACAGAACTACAGAACATTGTTTGTCACGCTGTCAGCAGTCAGAGAATCAAAAATACACTTTTCCATATTTATCTGAGGATATTTAACCGTAATATCAGCGACATTTATTTGAATGGTATCTTAGGAACAATGTCCAGCAAAGAATCATTTGAAAATCCCCAAAAAGGGGAGAAACAAAACTACGGACTACCCAGTGACCAGTACAGTACGCATTGGCAAACAATGGAAGGACAGAAGTATAAAATCCATAAAGGAAAGAAAAGGTACATAAGTGCTGCATTATGCTTAGCAGGACAAGTAAGTACTCACCGGAGGAATAACCCCATAGCTTTGTCCTTCCCAGTATGGAACGTTGCCACCATGGTCAATGACGATGTGGCATGTTTCGCCAGGAGCTTTAGGCCCTACAAGCCTCTCGACCGAGACAATTGTGGCCGTGTACGATTCCTTTGGTTTGTACAGGTTGAGCGGTGGCTCCTTGGCACTCTCCAATTCCACAGGTTGAACAGCAAATTTGCTTTTGCTTGCCTGTTGGACAGACATGCAAAACACCTTGTTGAAATGCCTTGGTTGCCGGGCCTTGTTTTCCCATGCTACCGTCATGCCAATCCATGGTCTGCTCTGGAAGTTTAGATTATTGGTACCCTGAACCTAACAAGTAAATCCTGTTAGGCTAATATCATACATCAACAAGAGTAAGGAATGAGGAAATGCAGTGAATCCATCACCAGCAACCCACCTACTCGGGCAGGAGTATTGCAATGCTGTGTCAATAATTTACATCATACATCTGGAGAACTTGTCAGTCCTAAGGATGGTCCTTAGAGAAAACGGAGGGGTTTCTTTCGGCGGTTATGCTCAGTACCCTTGTCCGACAATGGTACCAACAGTGTGATAGAGAACTCAGCAACAATCAAACTCCATCCATAAATAAGACGGCACCTACTGGGCATTCTCGCTACTGACTGTATAATCCGACCTATTCTAGTGAATTGCAGATGTCTAGCAACAGAGTAAGGCCATCAGTGGCATGCATTTGACTTCAAATCGTGTTAGAATTAATTAATACTGCTCTCTGGAAAGAAAGAAAGAAAGAAACGGAGGATTTGCCCCTCCGGAACAGTGCTCCACAGTGCCAAGTGCCAATACGCAGACCCAGCCACGAGATTCCCCAACGAAGGCGCCTCACTCACCTTGAGCGCCGAACCCCTGAAGAAACCGTCCGAACCCACGGGCGCCGAAGCTGCGGCAGCCACCTGCACACAACGGAAGCGAGTGAGCCTAGTCAGCGCTGCACGCGGCAAAAAGACGAGCCAGCCCAGCCAGCGCGCGTACCTGAGCCCCGAGCGCGGCGGAAGCCATGGCCGACCGACCGGGGCGCGTGCGGGGAGGGGTTTGCCGTTTGCTAGGGTTTTGATCCGCGGGCGACGGGGACTCGGGAGGAGAGGGACGGGGGGCTTGGCAGCGGCCGTTTGGAGAAGAGACGCAGACTCCTGGAGGCGCTCCTCTTCTTCGTCTTCTTCATTGCTGACAGTGACCGCCGAATTTGTGGTGCTCGGCTGCTGCCGCTGACCACTTTAGCTGATTGCGTATTCTTCATCAGTAGCTTTCAGGAGCCCTTGGGTTCGTTTACAAATTCATTTCGTCTAGTTTATGCCGATTCCCTGTAAAGTTCATACATTGAAATTCAGATAGGAAAACGGCACGGAGGGTTTGAAAAATGTACCGGCTGAATACGATCGCAAACAAACGGAGGCAGAACCAAATTTTGGCCAACTTCTTCCATGTGGTCTTGTGCACGTGCACGGCGTGTTTCAGAGGAACAGGCATGTGCGAGAGAATACTATGGCAGCACACAGCTCGTGGTCACGCGCCACGAACAAGGAATTCGGCAGCGCGCTGCAACTCTCACCCGGCTTCCCAGAGCACCCAGGAAAAGCTTCAGTCCAAGCAAAGTCTAAACAACACGGCCCTCTTTTCTCTGCATTAAGCCGGCTGCTACCAGTACAACCGGTCGGGTCGACAGCAGGTCACCACCGGCTTCTCAGGCAATGCAGACTTCAATTTTTTGACCGCAAACTTCAGGGTTATCCTGCAGAGGCTGAACAGGCTGCTCTGCATATAATCATACTAGAAATCCAAGAAAACGATTTAAACCAAAAATAAAACGGCAACCTGTGCAAACTTCAGATGAGGAGCTCCATATAACAGGGTTCGTTCCCTATTTTATTCTGCCTTGTTTTAAGCTGTCCGAAATACCAAAACGCATAAAGGAGCGCCACCAGTGCAGGGCGCTGCAAACGTTTGCAGGCGCTTATTACAACAGCAACACACGGGTTCGGTTTTCACTGAAACTGAGATGAACAGCGTCATCATGCTTTATTCCGAGTTCACGCCCAGGGTATTCCCCTCGCTGCAATTTCGCAGGAACATACTGCGTCGGTGTGGTGAGCTCAGAATTGCAGCGGGAGCAGATCGGTTTGCATCAACGGCGCACGCGGCTCGGCCCTGCCTCGGAGGAGCCTCCAGGGCTTCCACCCATTGCAGGGCCTGCGCCAGGATGGGATGCCCCACCTGCCGCAGGACCTGGGCCTGGATGAGGTGCTTCGCCATCAGGAGCGGCCAGATTCTCCAGCAGGTTTTGGAGGTAGCCTCTTGCGGCAGGTTCATCCTGTGTTTGCAGTGAGAAGATTTAGTTAATCCCTGATGGAAACATTACATCCGCTGTAAGTGGAGCAACAGTCGGTTGCCGATGAATTAAGAGCAGGACTCACAATAAACAAGTGGTCAAATGTCCCGTTCTTGAGAGCCTCAGGAAGCGTAGCTCGCAGCGCGACAAGGGCCCTGCAACGCAGAGAGGGGAAGATGTAAGTGTCATGCCTGGGAAGAAATGTTGCATACTGACATGTTACAAAGTTCCTAGTATGCAAATGACAGCACATACAGGTTATTATCCGTCAGCCTGAGGTAGCAATGGACAATGTTCTTCAGCAACCTGGCAGAGGGTTCTTTCTCAAGCGCAATCACCATACTTTCTAAAACACTGGCTAATCCAAAGAAACGTTCCGGTGTCGCACAGATGTACTGTAACCCAATGTCATCTAGCACAATCCTCTTGACAATGTAAGTGGCCACCTGCATATGCATTTGATTGATTAGTGACATAAAGCGAAGGCCAAAGGCTAGCAGATTAGTGGAATCTACATCAACTCCACCTGCAAATAGAGACCTAGGCTCCTGCTACTCAACTTACTGTGGTTTATGAAGATGTGATGTTACAAATAGGTCAGAAACATTTACCTGCCAACCAATATAGTAGGAGGCATCTCCAACTATTCTCACATAAAAATATATACAACTTGGTTGGAAGACATTTATGCTACAGGATTAGCAGAAATAGGTCGCCTGCCTGGTTAAATTCTAGGATATACAGTGACTAGTACTCTAACTCGCCTATATATGATATATTGAAAGAGGGCAGCATACTGTACCATGCAAAGAAAGCTACTAATAGACCATCCCCAATGGGATGTGCAAAAAGGATGTGCATAGTGAGAGAGAGTAGTTGGAATAGTGGATGATAGTAGATAGACATCCTTTTTGCACATGGCGTTGGGGATAGCCTAAAGGTCTGAGCAACACATGGCTAATAACAAGCAGAGCCGGTAGATGGCCACTGTAGCAAAGAATCATTTCAACTAACAAAGCTTTAACTATATATAGCATGTCGAATCTATATGGCCCATGGAGACAGTGAACTTAAGCCATGTGATTGCAATATTGTGTTCTCCATGCAAACTGTAAGACATCCAGGCATACTAACAAATACAATAATATGATATGATATGTTTGAGCACTGGCAAAAGATGACGATATTTCATGCAAAAGTTGATATGACGTACAAATTTTGAAAGCTCACGGCCTGTCTCCATGACTCGCAAGCATAGAGGAATGACTTGACCTTCCAGCAGGAAATCTACGATTTCAGTATCAGCTTCCTGCATGTATCACAAGACAAACAAGCTTCTTTCTCATATGATAAAAAAAAACAACAAATGGTTCTTGGACATGAGTATTTTTTGCTGTCTGTAACTGCTCCTATTAAACCAGTTAGAATATTGAACATGAGGACATTCCCACTGAAAGAAACATGACAAATGTTCCAAAAATCCTTAACATCCTTGCATGTGGGGCATGTTGATGTCATAACGTGTGCTTCTGAATATCACAAATCACAACTTGCATGGAATTGCTTTTAAGTAGCAAAGAGAAAGTGACAGAAGGTCCAGGGTGTAGAATTTATTTTGCCCCGTTTATCTTTTCTTAATGCCCCACCTATGACCACAGGTTTCCGCAAAATTGCAAAAGAGCACATTCACATTTTTTTCCTGAATTTTTTTAATATCCACATGTCCTGAGAAGAAGGAGCATCCATTCTGAGTAAAGTTACTTTTTCTTATGCGATCTTTAATATAGGCAACATTGGTTCTAGACCACTTCGAAAGAGTGGCATTTCCTGGAGCATGCTCTAAATCGATAGTTCTTCGATGGGCACTATAAACTAGAACATAGTATGACCATTAAAAACATTAATTATTATGAAAATAGGATAGAGAAAAGGTACACAAACACAAGGTCTCATTCTCCCTTGGCCTGGGACGGAACCGGATGCCCACAAGGCCACACTTAACACAACAACCGATATCACTAAGAACGGTTCTAACCCAAGGGCATCCAGATCGTCGGTTCAGATTCCAATGGCAAATGAAGCCTTTTCTTCCTCCTTCCCCTTCATAAATTTTAGTGGGTGTGGCAAATTCAAGTTCCACACTTTTATGGTTTCCATAATCTTATAGATCCACATTTGTCTGACATCAGGCATTTTTTGACTCACATCAGTTTGTATAAGTAGAAAAAAACACACAAAAAAGATATGTGTTCTCAACATTTCCTTCTTTGGACAAAGCATGAATTTGGGATCCTGACTAGCTCAGCACTAGTTTCATCTTTCATGGTCTTACTGAGCTATCCAGTAAATTAGAGAATGGAAAAAGATATGCTGATTTCTAATGGACGGAAAATCAGAGTTAATCTTGTGGCAAAAAAAATTATATCAGCCCATTGTCAGTTGGTTTCATGATATGATAGATGGTTTTAGTGCGACCTGCTAAAAAGCATGAGAAATCATTCAAGAAATAGAGCAGGGAGACATTAAAGATTCTCAGTAAACATGCTTTCTAAAGTTAAAGAATTAGTTGTCTTTTATTTCACAGGGAACAATGATAGTTGCCCCAAAATTTTCATGGTCATTTGTATTTGTCACAGACATGCATGAGTACTGAGAGCTAAGGTTATGGTTGTGTATGTTCTCAGGGTTTCTACCCTTCTTTCTTGTTTAATACAATGACAAACAGCTGTCCTGCATGAACATAAATCTTCACTGATTATTGCATTACATGTTTAGTGAAGCAAATCCACTACTTTTACTCTAGAGTTGGATGCATTGTAATAAATCATCTCAGTCATGTAAAATTTTTAGTATAAATTACCTTAGCAAGTGCACCGATCACACTCAGGGTGGTGGCGCGCAGATACTCAAAAGATTTGGCATCACTGGTAGTGTTCAAGAAGGGGTATAGGTAACGGGGAATGTCAGCTGCAAAATCAAAGGATGAAATGAGGTAATGACTAACGGCGACATATCCAGGAAACAGCGTTTGGTAGTACTCTACAAGTAAACCAGAAATCCATAAAACTACTACAGCAGCTAACATAGACCGATTGCGTGTCAGCGTCTCAACCACTACATGATAATGTGGAAGAACACTGAGAGATAACATAAGTAACGAAGCACACCCTCAGTGCATTTCAGCTTTGACATACAAAGAGCCATGCTGATTACTCACTACCTTTTAAAAAGAGGGCCCTGGTCTCGGAGTGTGACGCAAGAGACTGCAACAATTTTAGTGGAGAGGGTGAACAAAACATATGATACAGTAGATCAAAAATATTAAAGGGCAGATAAAAATCGCCTTTGCAGTAAAGAATGTGATGAGATGGTGCAAACAGCAGGAATTGTTTCTGCTATTAACCCCATTTTTCTTAAAACCAAACCTGAAGAAGTGCAACTACATTGCAGGCTCGGTTTGATGCACTTGGCGATAGTGTTGGGGGTGAAAGTGCAGGGTAGACTGAAATAATCTCCTGTTTTTTTCAAGTAGTCATACATACTATGTGAGATCAAAAGGCCAACATAGAAGATCAGGTTACACTTCAAGAACATATATTGAAGAAAACAATATAGGCCATATAGTCATGAACTTGAGAAATGAATCATGAATGACTGACCTAAAAAGACTGATCATGAGAACACAACATGACAGAGTAAGCTCCTATTCAAGCTTGCTCATACTACAAGCAAGCAAAAAGAGCGTCAAGGTCAGTACATACCTGGAGCAGTACTGCAATTGTGCCAAAAGAGTTCCAGATCAGTGGAGCCAAATCATTAGATGTCTTGCTTATCTGAAAAAACGAAAGTTGCAAAAAGAACATTACATACCAGTTTCGTAGCCTTCATATGTCATGTCATGTTAATGAAGTGCATCTACTATTATTAAGATCAGCACCATTACTAAATTTATCAGCTACAGAATGACTACCATTTGACTTTAGAAGGCGCATACCCTTAGCAACTTCGAAAAGCAATAACAGTATGTAACTCACACATTCAGCATGTTAATATGCGTATATAAGTTCTGACAAATTCAGCGCAACTGAGGTGACAGATCTGGACCACTAATAGAGAGCAACTATCAGAAACACGAAACAAACAGAATCTTAAATTGCATCTGAAATGCTGCCCAGTAGGTGGAAGGAACCTCCAGAAGTTCAAGATCTTCCATCATTATCATTTGCATTAAGCTAAAACTGATATCTGGAGAAGAATATAAAACATAATTTTTCCCAAGTTTCTTCTAATAAATACACCAACTCCTTTCGAATTACAAATATTAGTCATAGCATACAAAATTATCACTTCAAAGTACTAAGGGGCTGAGTGTGTCGGAGTGAGTGGTTTTGTGTTGTTCGGAGCTGTTTAGCCCCCTCTATTCTTCTTAGTATAATGATACGCTCATATGCAGCTCTCCTGCGTGTTTGAGAAAAAAATAATTATCCTTAGAGCCACTGCTTATGAATGTGGAAGCTCGCTCTATTACTTGTCAGACAAACAGATCAATAAAAGTTTGATGCTTTTCCAATACCAAAGATCATAAACATAGATCAAATCGGCACTGTTGTTAATCAAAATGTGTCACATATCAAGGATATGCAATGACTATTTTGTGTATGCCAATCCACTTCTAATAAACTCAAAACAGGACAAACCAAGTCTCCTGATGAAACCACATATGAAACAGAGATCAAGCCGGCAGCGGAGCTAGGATTCTTTTTTTTAAGTCTGGGCAAACACATACATAGACAAAGAATGCACTACGAAACATGTGAAATACAGAGAATCGTAGAGATGCGGCCCAAACGTCACGGCTGCGTGGGGTGGCCGGGCCCTGGCTCCACCGATGGATCCAGCTATGAACCAAAATCAAGAAATCATCTATAAAAAACACCCAAGTTCTCGTGATTTCCAAATGTAGAAGGCGGAATGAATCAAAAAATGGAACTAAATCGGCACGATACAACCAGGAATCCCCATCCGCGAGAGGTCAAACAGTATCATTTCCAAATCAAGAACCGATCAGAAAGGATTGTTGTTAAATTGCCACAATTATATGCAAACTCCCAAACCCAATCATTCGAACTGAAACATCCTAATCCAGGAAAACGACAGCATTGCAAGATGCGAACTTTTAGCGCCGCTGCAACAAGAAATCCTGGCAAGAAAGCTCACTAGAGATCAAGAAGGCCCAAGTCTTTCATCATGGGGATGTAAAATCTGCATATATGGGGAAAAGCACAAGAGGGACCTTGGACAGCTCAGCAAGGGCATCTACACGCGACTCAGAGTTATAGAGGTTGAACACAAGCTTCTCCTCTGGTGTCATCTTAATATCCTTCACCGCCGGCACCACAGCGTTGCAGCTTCCGACGCCTCTTACCACGGAGGGAGACACAAGCGATGCCTTGAGGGAGGAGCGGGGGTGGAGGATTTTAGGTTTCGAAGACAGGAAGAAAATAAAAGGAAGGCTATTGTTGTTAGATTCAGCGCTCTTTTTAAAGACCCTTATACCCTTTTCCTGTTGTTCTTATAAGGTAACAATAAATACAGCCTTATATATATTTACCCATTCCTTTGGGTATGTTTGTCTAATAACTTATCGTTTGTCTTACCTTTTGTAAGTATTGTATTTGGGATGCTCTGTACACTGCCTCTATGGATGATACAGTGTTGTGGCCTTGTGGGTATTTGGGGTTTGTCTTTATTGTAAGAAATGGTGAGTTTACTTTGTGAATGAATTATGAATATTGCCTCTGTGATCATGGTTGCAATCAAGCCTTTACTGAGAACAAAGGCCAGGGGGTGTATCCCCTTGTGCTCTGATTTCACTTAAGCAAATCCTGTCTCCTGTGTGCACCCAGCTTTGGCCTGATGTGCTGATTGACTTATTTGTGTTTTCATTAGT
Source organism: Paspalum vaginatum (assembly GCA_030272315.1). Classification (NCBI taxonomy): domain Eukaryota; kingdom Viridiplantae; phylum Streptophyta; class Magnoliopsida; order Poales; family Poaceae; genus Paspalum; species Paspalum vaginatum. The sequence continues at coordinate 45,626,301 of CM059013.1, read as the reverse complement.
AAGACAAACTGCAGATCTTTTGGTGTGACTATTTGAGTAGAGTAAAGTTGTGCTATTGCAAAGTAGGGTGAGGCCAACTCTCACCCCACAAAATTGGAGCTGAAGAAACACAAAATAGGCAGGTTTCATTAGGGGGTGAGTTGATTCAATTTCATTACTTTGGTGGAGTAAATCCATTCAACAGCTTGATACTTTTGTATAGGGGATTGAACGAATAAACAGATTGTTGGAGTTAATAAAGTGGATTTTTTTTTCTTTATAAATAGTACTTCATAAACCAGAAAAAAAATAACTACACCTATGTATTTCGCCATCATCAGGAAGCATATCTACCCAAGTAGTAATGAATTCTGCATTTATGTCACGTGATCAAGCACCGATATTGACAAATAAGTTGACCACTTGCTACTTAATCGAAAAAGGTAGATATATTATTCATAGCAATTAATTATAGGAAACCACATCTATACTGGTAAGAGACAGTATCTGATATTATCATAAGCAATCTGAGTTCGGTGGGAATTACTTTCGAGATGGTATGTCAAATGAATACAAGGTGATGAAACAAAGAATCTAGAGGACAAACAGAATCAATTTACCTAGCTCGGGGAAGTATTTGTCTTTGGTGTAATCGGGAATTCTGAGGCATTCACAATTGCAGCCCTGAGAGAAGACTTGCCTGGAACGGGAGCATCAAGCTGCCCTGCCCAGGCCAGGCGTTCGAGTAAACGGGATCCACGCCTCGCGGCTCCTACTTCCGCCCCCGCTGCTACAGATCGAATCGCTCGACGATGCTGCATCACTCGACCCTACGTCTGGCGTCACCTGCGCTCGCCGAAACAGACGAAGCCGGCGCCGCCACGGCAGCGGAACTGGAAGCAGGAAGCAGGGTTCGGTCCACCAAATTAGTGGCTCCTCGGATCCAGCGCCGCCACCGCGATACGAAGCCCTGCGCGAGCCGCGGCCCACTTGCCGGCTGCCGCATTGGCGCGCCGCCGCTCACCGGGAGGAGGGAGGCCTTTTGGGGAGGAAAGGGGGTGCAGACTGCAGACTGCGGAGTAGCACCGGCCCTGATGCTCTCCATTCCGTGATGCGTTGGTCCTCTATGTCACCGACACGTGGGACAGAGAACAGCCGCTTTAAAACCGCTCTGTATATATATACGTCTAAACATCCCAAAAAAAAAAACATCCCGGGTGGAACAAATGTATAGTCATCTCCCAAGAATTGCAATGAAAATTGCAATAATCGTTTTCATTTTACTTTCATTGACAACAGAATGTACTTCCTATATTTTAAAATTTTAAATACAGGTTTAATTATGCACATATATTTTGGAAAAGAAAAAATCTTACAATTAATTTTTTCATTAAGAAAAGGATAGTACAAACCGCGATACAAAGCCGAGACGCAGCAAGACCGCCTAAAGCAGCCAAAAGAAAAATAGAAAAGAAAGGAAAGGAAAGAGCACGCCCGACAAAAAGAACAAACTACACAAGAACTTCTAGTCAGCAACAAAGCGACCTTAATGAAGCCCGCGCGACCCCAGAAACCCGCTTCCTCGATCACCAACTACGCCAGAACCACAGGCCGGGGTCTCCCTTAGGAGACCAGTACGACCAGCATATCGAAGCCCTTTTGGAGAGGCTTATTGACCCGCTCCTTGGCCTCCAACCACCTGAATGGAAGAGATTCATCAGGAGAGTGGTGTCATGTGTTGAATGCCACAATGATGAAGACATTTGAACTAAGTTTTCTTACTATGGACACATCCCAGAAAGAAGATGATCAATCGTCTATTGCTCTTAGGCACAGAGAGCGCTAAGGCATCAACTTGCAGACCAACCTAAAATGCCGATCAAAAGTCCAACAACGATCTAGAAGAGCAAGTTAGAGAAAAAAACATCACTTGTTAGGACCCTCGTTTTCTGGGGAGTGGAGGACCCATAGAAGACTATCCTAAGAAGAAAGCTCTACAGGCATGAGGCTGTTCAAGTGAAAGAATCTGGCACCCCAGGGTTAAGGCGGAAGGAGCGGAGACAATCCCAAAGCTAGAGGAACTCAAACACTGAGCCGTTACACATAACTCTCCTCTGACATCTAGCATCCACCGGCTAGGGCCTGAGCTATTGTCCTACCTTTACGTGCCCTAGCTGGGACAACGTCAACAACAAGAGGAACAAACTCTGGAAGGACGGCTTTAACCAACCACCTATCAAGCCAAAAGCACACCGATTCCTGTGGGCTGAATCGGAGGTTGAGGTTGCCATTGCGGCGCTAGCGTCCGGTGTGCAGGCTCAATTAGTGTTGTCCTCCTTATAATGGCAATTACATATTTGCTAACTATTTGCCAATTTCGTCTACGTGGCGAGACACCTCGGCAGTCCACGGTGGCAAAACCGAGAGAAAAGACTAACATGCCCCTACCTTGTCTTCCTCTCTATTCCTTTGTCCCACCGACATGTGGGACCCGCGTGGAGCTTCTTCTTCCTCAGGCACCTGCTCGTTTTTGCCGCCTCCTCTCCCACAGCCGGTACCCGGCATTGGCCCCTCCCGCGCTTGGCCTAGCCCCTCCGCCACCTCCCGTCCCCGCCTCCACCGCGCGGCTGCGCCCCTCCGCCGCCTCCCGTCCCTTCCTCCACCGCGCGCCCGGCCGCGCCTCCACCACTGCCCGGCCGCGCCCCGTCCTCACTTCCACCGCGTGCTCCATGGCGGCAGGCGGGAGGGTGCGCGGCCATGCCCATGGCGCTGCCTGGCGTCGGCCTCCACGCATGGCCGCCCGCGCAGAGCTCCTGCGTCTAGCGTGGGGAGGATGTCGCGAAGGGGACCCACCGCTCGCCATCCCAGAAGACGACCCGGCTGTAGGCAACGGCCGTGTACGGTCTCGGGTCGAAGGCGACACTCTCGAGGCCCTGCACCTCGCCGCGGAGCCGGTCCTGGGTGTCCACATGCGGTGGCATCTCGGTGGGGTCTGGGAGGTCGATGAAGTAAGCCTTGCCCGCCGCGGCGACGCGCCATGGCCGACGAAGTGCGCCTTCCCCATCGTGCGGCCACCACGCCTTGCCCCCCGTGCTCGCCTTCCTTTGCCATCGTGGATTGCCTGCGTGGTGTGATGTCCCTGGCATCTCAAGTGCATTACACTGGCATCATTAGCTTAATTGCATCAATATATGAACATTTCATATTAGGGCATGAGTGGATTAAGTCATTTGAAGCGAATTAAACCCAGTTTTCCTGAAACCGCATTTACATTTGTCCTTGTAGCCCAAATACTGTTGGGAATTAGATAAAACTTTACATACCAAACTTGTAGACAATTTCATAATGAACAACTTTGGTAATTTGTATCATGACACGCATAAAGGTTTGAATAGAGTTTTAGGTCATTTTCTGTAAAACTAAGAAATCTGTCCAAATTTGATCTGAATAGAGACTTCAAATTTTTGTGAAACAAAAGTCATTATCTCGCAAAACTTTGTATCTCAAAGTTGTAGGTCATGAACATCTGAACAATATTGGTATAATAAATTTTGTATGAAACTGAGCACAAAATGGAGTTTTAGAATTTTTAAATTGGAATATTAAGTGGGTCAAACACTGGTCAGCAATTTAAATTCAAATTATCCCCCAAAATTCATATAGAACATGGAACCAAAGTTTATACAAGAGTTGTATATTATCAAATTTACAACAACTTTTGTATTTTAAGTTTGGTCTAATTCGGCCTCTAAGATCTTCAAAAATGTGAAATTCAGAGCCCTATCATCCTCCTGGTCAAATAGCTATTTTTCCATTTTCGAGTTTTAATTCCCTGTCGTGTGTATGACGCGTGGGACCCACCCGTCAGGGCTTTGGATCCAGGCGGCGACGGCTTCAGTTGTGGGCCCCACCAAGGCATCCCACCCGTGCACCCAGTCCATACAAGTCGAGTTGGTTTCCTTCCCGCGACCCTACCTGTCAATCACCTTCGGTCTATAGACCGCGTCCACCGCGCCCTCGCCTTCTTCCTCCTCCACTCCCCTGCGCCCACGCGGCGCCGGTGTTCGGGCCGCCCTGGCCACGCGGCCAAGCTGACCGCGCCCCCTCTCCCTCTGCTTCCTTCGGGTGGAAGGAAGTCTCCGCTTACTCCTCCACCTCGCGCGCTCCTTGCCTCCGCAGTCTTTCCGGCTCCACAGTGCCTCTTCCTGCCTTGCTTTCGCGGGCGCCGCCATTGTTGAAGCTCCGGCTTGCGCTTGGGCCACCATCTCCGGCCATCCCCGCGCCCCCACAGTGCCACGCCGAGATGCGCCACCTCTTCCTCCACCGATTTCCCCCGTCCTAAGCCATAATCCCCTCCTCTCCGCTACACAATCCGTCGCCGAAGCTTCCTCGCCCGAGCTCTCCGTCGCGGGCCTGCCTCCGGCCGTCTCCGCCATGCCTGGTAACGGGGTAAGGACCTATCTGCGCTCCTCCTACTCCCTGACCGCCCGCGGCGGCCTCCCGCACCTCGCAGGGCCGGGGACGAGGTGCGTTGTCGCCATGGTTCCCCTCCTACTCAAGGTAGAAGAAGGCAGGGAGGAGGAAGACGCACTTCTGCGATCTAGCCCTTGTCATTTTGATATTTTTGATGTGGCCCTGTGAACTGTAAACTGTGTCTTGCAGATCTTATGTATTAGTCCCTGGAAGATATAGTTATTTCTATATAGGTCCAGATGACAGAGAAAAATTAAACTATCTTCCGGATTTGGCATATGAGTTGCGATGCTCTAAAAATTTGTAAAAAAATTGCAAAAATTGTGAAACATGTTTTGTTAGATGGCTTATAAGTAGCTCTAAATAGTGGGCTAGATCTTGCTGCATGAAATGACCATTTTGCCCTTGATATTTTGTATGCAAGCTAAATCAAAATAAATGCCAAAAGTGATCTAAATGACATCCAAAAATTATGAAACTTGGTCCGTAGCCTTATCATATTATTTAGGATTATGTGGAATTTTTGGAAACCGTAGCATACACTGTTAAATTACTGTTTTGCCCTCATGCATGAATTTTGAGCATTTTACGAGAATGAAAATACTTGCTACATGAAAAGTAAAGTGCTCCAAATATTCCACTGAAATTTGTAGATGCTCTGTGTTGTATATTGAGTCCATTTTTAAAGTTTTAAGGTCTGCATGTAAGTTTTGTTTGCTGTTTTGAAAAAGAAAAATAATTGCATGTTAAAATGAATAATAGGAAAAGTGACTTTATTTTGCAAAATAAATCCTGAGAAAAATCGTGGTGCTTAATGATTAAGTTTAGGTTCCAGAAAGTATTTTCAATGATTTTATTATTGCTATTGTCTTGCATCTAAAAATGAGTTCAAATAAATAGGGAAAAATGAAAATACTATCAAATAAAGTTAATTGCTTTGCCGATTTTTGTGTATGATAATGTTGGTCAAGTTGCTTGTTGCATGCTACTATTCATCTTGCACCGGCACCATACACGTTCATTTGCAGTCGTTTGCACTCATTTCATTATATCATGCATATCAGTCATATAGTGACGCTTATCGTAGTAATGTGATCGAGGAGACGCCGCAAAGAGCTACATCGAGCCACGGTGTCCAAAAGACTAACTAAGACCCACTCACGACCTGGAGGGCCCATCAATCGTGTCTGGAAAGAGAAGCAGTCCAAGTGATCAAGGGGTTGCTTAGGGCAAAACCTCACAACCCGGCAAACTAACATTAGCTTAGTTTGTTGGTTTGGATGAAAATAAGCAAAGGTAGCCAGGACCATGATTTCCCAGCAAATATGATATTGAGTGATCTTTAGACATCCGCATTAGGATTTGTTTAGAAACAATTGCATTAGTCTTCTCGGCCGCCCTGGCCCTAGCACCTACAATAGAGCACGTAGGACGAGTATGCCTAGTAATGCTAGGCGCGAGTAGACACGAGTGAATTGGAGTTACTCGTCATATATGTGTTTTCAAAAGAAAGTTTTTCAAAATATGGAAAACTTTAAACATGATTGAGATGTAACTAAATTGAGGCCGGGCGGAGATTTGGGTATATTATGATGAAAAATGATGTGGATGGTTTGGTGGACTCCGCCCGAGCCGTTTAAGGCCTGATTCGCTGTTCACCTACTGATCGGCATAACATTGCTAGAGTGCTTATCCGGGACATAGGACCGGTGAAAGTCTTACTTGTGCCATCCGTAGAACAGAGACAGTTTCCTACCATTCTTGTTGGAGGGAGTTAGGCTTGGAGGAGCTTGTACTCGAGGGAGGGCTGACTCGGTATGCCGTGGTATCGCTCCTGATGGGGCAAAACCCAGGGGAATGGCGGGATTGAATCGAACTTGGGATGTGACGAGTGGAGATGGGGATATATGTGGGAACGCGATGGCCAGTAAACACGTACCCCTGGCATGATAGTTATTCCCAGAAATTAAAAATCGATTCGAATCGCTGATGCTCACCAGGTGTGAGAATGCCAATGTCACACACGGGCAACATTGTAATAATCTAATTGTATTTATGATTATATATGTTTTGTTTTCAATACCACATGTTTGTACTTGTATGTTTATATTCCTGCAAGTTATATTACGATGATGTACATTTTGATGATGATGATAACTATATATTAACTTTTAATTACTATAAAAAGAATGGCTAAGGATCAACGGTTAGTTGCAAGCTTTGCGTCAGCCGTAAGCCCTTCCATTAAGTTCTACTGAGTAATTAGTACTTAGGGTTTGCCCCCACATTTTGAGCAGGTACTGATGATTTTTGGACACTTGCTTGGAGGAGAGTAGTACCGGTGGGCTCGGTGCTTCTCGTTTCATTTATCATTGCATGAAGACTACTTCATTAAGTATTATGTTTCCGCTGCGAGATTTATTTTAAACGATGCTTCCGCTTTGGATTTGAATATGTATTTGACTTTCTATATTTGGTTTGCAATCACTTTAACTTATTTTCTACTATTTACTGCCTGTGATGATATATCTGTTGTGGCTCCATCGAGAGCTGGATGTGTATGATGTCGGTATCCGTGGGCGATGGTTACATCGAGTGCCATTTGGGGTATTTCGACGGACGACCGGGTTTAGTTCGATCTAATTACGCTGCAAGCCAGAGGTGAAAGTGTGCTTAGCCCAGATTAAATCGGCGGTTCCGCCACACGTGGTTTGCCACGTAAGCGAAATTAGCAAATAGTTAGGACTTCTATGCAGGGATGGCAAATATATAATTGCCATTATAAGGATGACAATTGAAAATGTGCCGTTCGTAATTATGGCAATTAATTAAATATCCCTGTACTTGTGTACCCTTGTTAGACAGATTCAATGTTTCCTTGTATATTCTCATTTGTTCGTTGCGGCTGCTTGTGGTGCTGCCAGAGGGTTTGTGTGTGTGGCACCTGCCTGATTATAATGCCATTAGGCTATTCTCACCGGTGCGTTCATCCAACTGTTTATATTTTAAACTCCTCTGTATACAATACACATACAGTGCAATTTGTACGCCCTCAATGGGCACAGCGGTGAGGACAGCCTTAGGTGCCCTTTGTGTTCGTATGATGTGTGCCTGCAGCCTTGGTTGCTTATGGTAGCCTGATGTACTTACTGTTCTTTGTCTTTTACGTTTCAACTCTGCCTCTTCCCTTGTTTCCTCCTTTTAAAAAAACTACCGGTCGCAAAACCGTTCAGTGAAATGTTGTTGTTCGAGTCAATGTGATTTATACTGCAAAAGGTTGGTCCTGTTTGGTTCCACTTATAAGCGGATTCTGGGCCAATCACCACGAGAATCCCATCCAAACGCTTTTGCTTCTCGAGTGAGCCTACTTCCCCAAGAATCCTTGTTCTAGTACAAATTCGCTTATCCCGTATAGCAGACTCGAGGCCGTGCTTCGCAGAACGCGAGCTATTATCCGCTCGACTCGTCCACCTCCACATCGGTGCCCGACTCCTCTGCCCCCGCCGGCGCTCGACTCCTCTGCCTCCGCGCAGGCGCCTGACTCAGCGCCACCCGGCCGCCGCCTCCACCTCCGCGCTGACGCCCGACTCCTCGCCTCGCCAATGCCCGATTCCGCGCCGCCCGGTCGCCTCCTCGCCTCCGTGCCGCCCAGCCGCGGCCTTCGCCCTCTGCTTGCGCGCCAAGCCGCCTCTGCGCCGCTAGGCTGCATCCTCCGCCTCCATCCCGTACGCCTCCATAATCAAAGATCGCCAAACACTTCAATTTTATCCGCGGTAGATTCTATAACATGCGGATTTTTAGAAAAACCGGTGTTCCAAATAAGCGAGACCCAGAAAAATGAAAAGAAACAGGGCCATTGTTGAAGTTTGCTTATGCTTCTTAGTTACAGGTCCTATGAGAAATGTAGGCTGTTACTATCTATGTTAGGCCATCTCCAACGGCACTCCTCAGATGCCACTCCCTATCACTATTCCAACTATCAATCTCTCTTTTTACAGTGCAGTATTTATGTTAAACAGTGCAAAACAATGCTTTGAAGAACCCCTTTGAGAAATCCCATCACAGACGGCCTTACAACACCAAATAATAGCTTATCCATGAGGTCTATGTTAAGGTACCAAATAACAACTTAGCCATAAGAAGAGATTATTAGCTTCCTGTCTTAAGCTTGTCTGTGCCTTCACGCCTCTAAAACATATGCCAAGAATAGAATTTTAGGAAGCCAAAAAAAAAAAAGACCGATGTGGTTCTCTCTACGTGTCATAGGCTTGTACATAACTAATGTTGTTGGGACTGTTGCGGCACCTGGGTAGCGGTTGGAGGCCTTGCCCCTGTTGATCCTTTTTTTTTTTTTTGCCGTTCTTCCTGCTAGGTTCAGCTTTTATAATAAGAAGAGTTTTTGATATGTGGCATACTCAGTTTTTTATTCAGCTCTGGTATGGTTTTTTCCACCTCTCAGCCTGGATTATTCTTTTTGGGTTCAGAGTTTTCGATACACTTTGCAGCCCTGAAGTATTATCTACATCATGCATACATTTCTTATATTTTTTTTGTTATAATAGGGATAATGTTCTACTAAATTAGAATTTATCAGACACCCTGATGAAAAATAAAGTTCCCAGCTAAACTTTCTTCTATACAGGCCGCGTTGTTTTGTTTGTCAAATCGCAACCTACATATCAAATGAGTACGATGATTGATCAACAAGGATGCCTAAACTCTAGAGGGTTCAAAATTGTTGCCAAAAAAGTGGAGGTAAATAAAGGCACTATTACTCAAACAATCTGTTGTTAAGAATATAAGATTGCATGTCCGGGTTGTTTTGTTTGTCAAATCTCAACCTACATATCAAATGAACACGATGATTGATCAACAAGGATGCCTAAACTCTAGAGGGTTCAAAATTGTTGCCAAGAAAGTGGAGGTAAATAAAGGCATTATTACTCAAATAATCTGTTGTTAAGAATATAAGATTGCATACTGAGGATGTACAGCGTAGGCAGAGTTCGTCAATGTGCTTGTATGGTTTGTTAGGTGTTTGTATGGATCGGCATTGCAACAAAGCATGCTTTCAGGTGGTAATAATAGATGTAGAACAATTTGTTTGCCAATGATGTACAATGCCAAAGTTCATGCCGCACAGGTGTATTATTGAATAGTGGATGGGCCTGGTGGTGGTGTGGATAAGGATGCATGTGGGTCTACTCGCAGACAATATATAAGTCATTTTACAGCTATAACATGGGATTCCAAGAGAAAGGAACAGTGAGAGAATGACTTTGGAGTAGCCTTGCAAACATGCCAGACTTATGATGATGACTTAAAAATACGCAAATGAAGACGATGCCAACCAAGGTAAATGCAGTTTCCTTTTTTATTACTCTACTTTTGGCTTCTACAACCCACTGTTGTAGGGAGAACGAAGTTCAGTTCATAAAAATTTCAGAGTCTATTTTGAATCATCTAGAACATTTTGTCAATTTAGAAAATTGTTTTGCTTTTTTTTTCAAGACCCAAAATCCAAAGAAACATTTCTTACCACCCTTTGTATCTAGAACATTTTGTCAATTTAGAAAACTGTTTTGCTTTTTTTTTTCAAGACCCAAAATCCAAAGAAACATTTCTTAACACCCTTTCTTAAAAATTTGAGGGCCTATTTGGAATGCGGGAAAATTCCGAATTTCTACGTTTTTTCTGTGAAATTGAACCGTTTCTCGTAAAATTCCTTTATGATTCCTGTGAAATTCCTTTGTTCTAAACACGCCATGATTTGGCAACTGCATTCACAGATGTTTGGGAAACTAATATCTAGAGCTATTTCACATGATTGCTCTTAAGATTAGTATACAATTCTGAACTGTTCTCAGTTTTCATTTTCCTAATGCAGCCTTTCTTTTCGGGCATGTTCGACTGTTATGCCCCTTTTCTAAGCAGAAACTGCATGAATAGATACCTGAATTAGAACCATTAAGTTTGTTAACCATATAGCCTGAAGCACCAATGCCCACTTCAGTTGATCTGGGGCAGTTACGCCGGTTGTGTCCCTTTTCACCACATCGGCTGCAGTGCCGAGGTTGCCGTTGTTGCTCTTTATCTGACTTTGGCTTTCCACATGTCCGACTGTTATGCCCTTCCCTGCCACACAACCGGCATCTGAATCGCGCTCTGGCTGAACCTTTCGTCACTGTTGGACAATAAAAACTTCTATGTCCTTCTTGACCACATTTGCTGCAGTAAAATTTCACCCCTGCAAAGCATCAGGTGCGATGTTGCTCATCGAATGTCAACTCAAAATTCGGTGGATATTAAAATAATCCGATCGGAAAAAAGGGCAGAGACTGGGCGATTGTGGTGCTAATACATGCTACAGGAACTTGCATCAAAGATGCATTTTGAGGACCATCCAATGTCAAAAACATCAGTTATTGATGCTGGAAGGAGTAGTAAATGTACAAGGCTAAACGCTAACCAAGAGCGCAAGGACAAGTAGGATATAGCCGGCTAAAGTTAAACTGTGCAAAACCTGGTTAAATTTTGTATGAATCGTGTGAGTTAAATGTAAGCTATATCATTAACCTTTCATGGCAATGCTTCTCTTGAGCCGATTCTCAGGATCACTGAAGAATGCCTTTTGAATTTCAGAAGCATGCTTTCTTGCAGCAGCAGTACCTTTTGTTCTCTTCAAGAGCAGAGGGGAAAAACGAACATGCCCAGATCAACTAATGCATTTAGCAAGAACATAAAACACTTTGCATGGCATCTTACCTTAATTGCAGCAATTCTTTGAGCACGTAATTCAGGGTCTTGGTGTATAATCTTCATGTGCTTAGAAAACAGTCCTGTTTGAGCATTTAGACTCTGCAATTAATATTAAGACATTTTCAAAGTCACAAGAAAATAAAACAACTACAAAACAAGTTCATAGAGTTGGTGTTTTAGCATCAAAGAGAAGGAACATGACTCCATTGTTAAGTGCAATCAGAGAAGTCATGGGGATTTAGTCAGGTACTTCTATACTCGTGGTGCATAACTGCATATAAATTGTTGGGAACCGTAAATTATGGATAACAAGGTACAGTCATGTATGTCAGAAAGCACTACTTACTTTTAAAGACCGGCTAATCTTCATGGCAACTTCCGGTGAAGGTGATGCATAAGTACGTTTTGATCTTTTTGGGGTGTTGATCTTTATCTCTAACTTGTCAACTTCATCATCTTCTTTTACTTTCAAGGGAGAACTGCGAATACAACAATGATTGATGACAATGAATCCACAGGAAAGGATATCTTTCCCTTTGACATGTAAAAGAACCAAATCACGTAAGGCTACATCAGTGTTCAGTAACAATTGCTCTGAAAACTTAAACGCTGATGGCTAGACGCCTAGACAATTGAAGCCATAATGAGGTCCCAATTGAAGTTTGAAGATTTTCAAGGAAAAAAAAGATCTGCAGTCAATCTGTACCGAGAAATAGCTAATCACAAGGGCCAAGGTGAGCATAACAAATATTAATAGAAAAGGATACCTCGAACGTACTTTCTCCCATGGCTGTTCATCAATAGATTCCTGCCATATCACACACTCTCCGCTGCACTGTAGACACATCTGGATGCCCTGATACAAATGCATAGCAACAAATCCGTAAGCTCACAAAATTTGCATGTATTTAGGATTAGCTTTCTCTCCTCCAAGATGACTCGCAAATCACAAGGTATCCGGAAGGTTCACCTTGCCGTCGCACATAGGGCAGTCCAAACTTGATCTATCTATTCCGCACCCCTTGCATGGAGTGTAACCTCTACCCCTGCAGCTAGGGCAAGGCAACTCGCGGTAGTACTGCCCATTTGGACCGACCCAAGATCTCGGTTTTCCCTTCTTCTCCGCAGTCGGAGCTGTACCCCTGCTGCAGCGAAAAAATAAATAAAACATGTCAAGGTGTCAAAATTTACGGTACCTTTTTCTAGATGAATCCAAAATTCCAATTCCCGATCTCAGAGGCTCTGATGAAGTGATGATATGCGCTAGAAATGCCCAAACTAAGTTGGGATTTTGCCATTTTCCACAAACTAAATCTGACCCTCGATCGGTGTGGCTCGGTCCCCCATCAGCCATAACGCTATGCAAAATTTCTACCATGACACAGCCAAATCAATTAATTATAACAACACGCAAGCAGTTAGGTTCACCATTGTTGCCTATCTGTGCAAATAGGCATGCCTATATATTCTGGCAAACCGAATAATGGTGAAATCAAGTGGTTCTTCCACAGTCCCTTCAGGCACGCACAAACCATGCGTGCTATTATCTTAATCCAACCAGTGCATCGCCCTCGCTCATCTACAATCTCAGTTCTCCGACCACCTAACCAGCACGAGCAGCCGAACACACGCATGCAGGGCAGGCCGATGAAAAAAAAAAACGTACCGTGCGTGCGAGCCGATGGGTTCGACGTCCGGGCCCAGGAGGTCGGCCAAAGGATCGTAGTGGAGCTGCCGCGGTAGCGCGAGGGCAAAAGAAAGGCAAAACGTCTCCATGAGTCGGACCTTCCAGGGCTGAGTAATTTAACGAGAGGAAGGAGGAGAAGCTTGGAAGCGAACGCGGGCGTACCGTACCGGAGAGCTCGGAGCGCCGGCGCCGTCTGCCGCGGCGGCCTGCCGTATGGGGAGCCGCGGCCCCGGCCGCGCCCGCTGATCAGGCGGCCTCCACCGGACCGCCGCGGAAGCAGCGGGTTGGGCGGCGCACGGTAGCCGTAGTAGCATCCCAGGAGCGGACGGCGGCGGGCGCGCTGGGCTGTTGACGATAGCTCGTCCCGGTCCGGGTTTGTGGCTGTTTTGCCTTGCGCTCGCCTCGGCAACCAAACATGACAAGTTGACGACAACGAAAAATTGTCTGCACATATAAGAAGCACGAACCAAGCCTGACCGGTTCATGCTTTTTATATGCAGAAGAAGATTTCTCTGGGGTTGAAAAAAAATCTGATCATGCTATATATTGCTGACTTCCTCTTGGAGGTCACTGATGAAATAGGACCGGCAGAGAATGTCCTTCAAGTGGTGGCAGGCAATGCATCTAGCCGCAAAGCAGCAGAGGAGGAGATCGAGAAAGCAAGTAATATATAATCACATTATTTTTCTGCTTTTGTTTCTTGGTGATTTTTAAGCTATTTTTCACAATGGTATAGTAGGTAATTTACATGTAAATTTAGAGGTTTAGTTTAGCTATCTCCCGTAATGTCATGTTGGTAATCCATGTGTAAATTTAGTGGACATCTTAGCATAGTAGGTAATTTATATATAAATTTAGAGAAGTATTTTAAGCTGGTTTTCTCAATGGCAAATATGGTTGAAAGAGAAACAGTTTAAAGGGATAAAATAGGCCTTTGTCATGGCAGCATGGTGGCACGCGGGCCTCCTCGGGCTTTACTGGGCTACATCAACAGACACCTAAACCAAATAGTGGCCCACTCGAGACTGCTGATGTGAGTTGTTAATTCAGGATGCTCGGCAATTGACGGCATGCTGCTCCTATCCCATCACCAAGAAAAAAACATGCAGCATCAGGGTCCGTTATTGTTCACTGTTGGGCTGCGTGTCCAGACGCAAGTACATTTCACAACCTCAAAGTATTCAAGTCATCCAATTTTCAACTTTAAACTACGAAAATGGACACGAACACCTGTATAACTATTAAAAACAAGCAAACTTGGGCCTTTAGCCGTTTTGAAAAGATGGTTTTATATTAATTAGGAATAATAATATATTATTTTAGCCGTTTTCAAAAGTATGAATTAGTTATGAACAACATGAAACGTCCAATTTGTCAATAACGTTATACTCCAGCACAGTACGGTTAAAGGTGTTGCTAATGCGTGACAATATAACGCGTGTAATACTCAGTAGGCATAATAACGCCATGCATGATCGAGTCGGCCTCGCCTATAATACGTAGCTAGGGTGGCGGAGAAGAAGCTGGTGGAGTACGTCCGGTTGGATTCGACGGTCGCTGCGACGTCCACCTCACGGCGCATGGCCCATCGAGAAAACAAAATCTTATATTTCCCCTTAAATTTGATTAATTTGGCCGGCTCTCCCTGGTGATGACAAGAGAAAGCGGGTTGAAAAGCTCTAGGAACAGGGCGACGATCGAGTTTATTTAATGCGTCCGCGGTCTGCTTGTGGTCGATCTTGCGGGGGGTGATGGCTACCGGCGTCCTACCACACACACCCCGGGCCTTTTGCAGTTTGCACCACCCTTTCACCTTTCTCCACTTTTGCTTTGCTAATACAAGAAAGGATAATCGATCGATTAATTAATCATGTACGCACTTTCTCTCGTGTTTCTTGTCTGTCTTTGTTGCTTCTAGATCGAGCTCCGATCCTCTCCTTTCTCATGATCACTCCCTCGGCTCTCTTTAGGTATAGTATTAAAGCCGATGAGATCTTTGAGTAGCTCACCTCACTTATTTTCATCATCTATATGACTATATTTGTTCGGCCCTCCAATAATACAATATTACTACTAGTACCCCTTTTCATGCATGTACGAATTGATTGAAGACGATATGATGGTGCTTGTAACAAGAAGCTGCTTTTGATTTGTTTGTGTGCGTGCCTCTTCCACCTTATTACAAAGATATGCTTGCCTATATAATAACTCTCTACAACGGCGTGAAAAGCCCGAGTCCGTGCCATGTCCACCTGGCCCTTCCTCCCATGAGCCGACGCTTGCACAGCGGGGCCCGCGCCTCCTTCGGCCGGTCCGCCCAGAGTCGTGCCCGGGTTTCCTTCCTTCCTCTCCCTGCCCTCACCTAGGCTTGTCGTACGCGCCGCCAGCCTCCCGAGGCCGTGCTCTACGCTCGCTTGGATCCAGTGAGGCGGAGGCCATACCGCCGAAGTGCGAAGCCGCCTGCTCACTCGCCCCGCCGCGGCACCTTGCCCGTCTCCCGCCGGTTCCCCCTGCGCCCCAACCTAGCGCCCACCGTTGCCCGCGCTCCACGTCGGCGCCTCGCCGGTCGCTGCCAAGCACCAGGCCTCCCGCCGCTTCCTGCTGGTGGCCGCGCTCGACCGCCCCAGCGCCCCCGGCCCCACGCTGCCCCGCGCGCCGTTCCCCGCCTAGCCTGCGCCGTACGTCGGCTGTCGCCCCGCCTTCTCCAAGGCTTCTCATCTCCCTCGCCCTCGCGCCTTGCCTGTGCTGCGCCGTGCCCCGCCTGCGCCGCCTTCGTCGTCCGCGCGGCGTGCGCCCGGTTGCGCCGCCGCCGCCGCCGTCCTTCGCCTGCGCCACGTCGCAGGGCTTCTCCCAGTCGGGGTGGGCATCGCACCTGACCTCGCCTGGGCACGCCGTCGTCTACGCCCTCGCCCTCGCCTACGCAGCGCTCTGTCCCCGCTGTGCCGTGCACCTGTCTTTCCGCCACCCCTGTGGCTTGCCGTCACCCTCGCTCTGCCCTACGCCGCACGCGCGTCGTCGCCCCCGTTCTCGCCTAGGCGTGCCCTCGCCCTTGCATGCGCCGTGCGGTCACCGTTGTTTCCTCCTCTGCTTGCGCCGCGCCCCGTTTGCGCCAACTCCGCCGTGCGCGCTGCCCGTGCCCGAGAACTATGTCTCTCAAGTCTCAACATGGGCGTGGCAACGCGTGCCCATTGTCCTAGTTGGACAAAGTTTGTGTGCATGCAGCCTTTTCTGGGCTAGCTAGCTGATCTCCTTACCCTATTGACCCACCATGCTGGGCAGGTTTAGGGTTCCTCTCCAATGGTTTAAGCTAGTATAAGCTAGGAAAAACCATATCTTATCATGTGAGGTTCATAAATTTATTTATTTATTCTCTTTTCATGACCCATTGACAAACGCTCATTGGACACCACCTAACAGTACTCGAATCATGCATATGCTTATCGCTAGTCAGGAACTGAGAGATAGCTATTTACTTTTTTTTCTCGCCCGCTCTCCTACGCATCAGCTATCTAATAGTCAAAATAGTCCCATTGGATATGCCCTTATTAGGCTTTTGTTAGCACGACACTTTGTCTAGCTCGATTTGTCAAGGATCGATCATCGTCGTAAATCCACAAAAAAGAATCGCAGGAGGCACACCGTTCCCACAACAGTATATAGTAGGTTCCCAAGCTGGAGCTGGAGTAGTGCGTCGGGTCGGGGGAGCTGCGGCCAGTGCACGTGAGTGAAGGCGGAAAGCGGATCCGTCGATCCGGAGATATGCCGCTTGCTCTCCCGGCCGGGCGGGACTGTTGGACACTCCACATCGTGACAGACAGACAGCGACGTGCGACGACGACAGCCTAGCTCGGACCGATCGTGACGCTCCACATCTTAGCTCCAAGCTAATCTGCATGCCGTACGTGCGATGATGCAGCATGCGGTGCTATCCGTGCAACAAATTAAAGATTACATACATACACACTGCAGTGTGTTTAGTGGCTCCGTCCTGGCCTCCTGGGTAGGGCTGGGAAGAAAAAAAAAAAGAAACCCGTGGCTTGATAACTGTAACAAGCTGAACCAGCTCGCGAGCCAAACAAACCAGGCACCGAAGCCTAAATAAGCCAAACACGATGGCTAACGAGTCAAAATATAACATATTATCTTGTTTCATTCGATATTGAAAGTTACAACTATCCGAAGAAGTGAATTAATAGATGATGTTATTAACGCACATATGGTTGTAGCGATATACTCTACATATTTGAAATCGTCTATCGTTGCACAGCTCGCGAGCCTAACGCTGAACCGGACTTTCAATTCGTTAGTATAACGAGCCGAGCCGGGTTGGTGAGCTGCCTCGATATCCGCGCCCTACTCCTGGCCCGCACATGTACGGACAGCGATCTCTCCGCGTTCGTGAATTGTGAGCTAGCAGCAGGCTAGTTTGATGCATCCATGATGATTCAACATCTTATCTTGCGCTGGTTTTTGTTTGGCCCTGCGGCTAAGCTGGTGGGTTTGATGAATAGGATATACTACGCACTAGTGCGGAGTACACGTATATAGAACCATAGAAGGCATCATATGATTATTAGGAGGCCCTAACCATCATCGTCAGCAGTAATCAAACCTGGGACCCATACATATAATATAGATTCATTCATGCAAGACTGCCAGTGCGTAGTCCCCGTTCGTCCTGTGTCGGCGGCGTTTCCCACAGCAGTCTGCTCGTACGTTTCAGCGCTGGCAACTTGGCGCACGTCGCAGGCAGGCAGGCTGGCTGGCTGGAAACTGGACGCCTCCTTGCATTGGACTTGCCACCGACCGACTGATAGATCGACCAACCACCCAGCGAACGGGACTCTTCTACTACTGATGAAGTACTAATATAATCCGATCAGAGATGACGATTAAGCAACTGGTTAACGGGTCATCTCGTAATAAAATTCATTTGCCCCCATCATGCACAAAGGCACCCTCCCTCCAGAAACCCTCAATTCGCAGGCCGGTGGCGGCGCTTCGCCTTGGCCCCCGCGCCAAAGCCTAAACACGACAGCCGACGACGGCGACGGCTGAGCTGACACGAAACCCAGCTGCCAGCAACAACTGCCGCAACGTGTTCGCTAGCGTGCGTACATGCCCAGCGCTTGCAAGCAGTACCTGTGCTGCCATATCCGATCGACGCGAAATTACACGGCCGGCGTCTCGTGCGTGAACAAAAAGCAGCTATATATCAGGCCGGACCAGACAAGCGCGCCCACTCCGCTCAGCCATACGCATGCATGGTTGGCTGTTTCTCCTGAATGATATGGCCATAGGGACCCATTGCCGTGTTACGGATGTTTCTAATCACACCATTGGCACAATCACTTGCCAATCTAGCTTGCCGCAGATTAAGATCAGTGGCCAAAGCTAAACCCTCCCTGCACGCCATCGCTTCTAGAGTGTCGGGGTCTGTGATTCCTTTCATCACCACCGTTGATGCTCCTTGAACTGCACAGGATCTGGTTCGAGGCGTTGACGATAACACCGCGGCCGGGAAACTGACGGTGCTCCCGTGCGGCACCGCGTACGCCGGCCAGCGAGCGAGAGGCGGGAGCGGGACGGTGGTCTTTTCGCGTTTATGCGCCGAACCCCCTCAAACACCTCCCCGTTTACGCCCGCGCCCTCGCCCTCGCCCTCGCCCGTCGCCCCCTCGGATACTTCTCCCGAGCGTTTCCCTTTTCCAGTTTTCCCTCCCCACCACTCTGCTGCTCCGCTCTTGTCTGCTGCGCCCGCTCACGCTGCCCGCGCGCTCGCCGCCCGCCCGCCCGCATTGCCGCACGCGGGGGAGGGGCGCGGAGCGGAGGTGGGCTAGCCCAGCCGGAGCCGCCCGGGGCCGGGGTCCGCCGCCGACGGAGAGGTGGGTCCGAGGGGGAACCCTGCTGTTTCGCTGGGGGTGCGCTTCTTCTCTTCCCTCCCTCCCCCTCTCTGAATTCTCACTGTTACTTCCGCGTCTCCTGAGCCGACTGCCGCCCGGCGACGGCGCTTCGCGGGAGTTTCTCCCCTCCGCGCCGGGTGCCGCCCGGCTTCTTCCCGGGATTTCGGCGGCTCCGTTCCACTTCCGGCGGGAGGACGGAGGGTTTATGCGTGCGCACGGCGGCGCTGGCTAGGGTTCTAGAACCGCCGGGGCTCGTTTTGATTCCGGCTCGTTTTTTTTCTCTCTCTCTCTTTTGGTTTGACGCCTTCCCAATTCGCCTGGGATTTCAATCGCTGCGCGCGGGATTTTGTCTGGGTTTCGTTTCGAATTCCGACCAAAACTGCTGGCCACTGCGCTGTTGTTTTTGTCCAGTACCGATTTCCATGTACCTAACCACTCTCTGCGCATTTTTTTGGGGTCAGCTTTTATGCTTCCAAAGCTTCTGTACGCGGGCGGCCATCGTGCCTGCACGGTTCCATCACTCCGTCGAATAGCTTCCATCTAGCCATCGAGGTGTTGACAGTTGAGCCGGCAGTTACATGTTAAGGGCAATTCTTTGATTGCTGCAGGTTTTGCGGTTGTTGCATAATTGATGTGTGCCTGCCCAATGACTCATCTCTACTAGTATGCCACTGACTCAGGTGTCGTACTATTTTTTTATTTTTTATTTTTTTGGTGACCAGGTCGTCACTCATGTCATGCTCCTACCATTGAGGGATTTACTAGGACGCATTTGGGTGAGAATCTCTTGAGGTTCCCACTGTTGTCCGAGGGGAAATGGAAGCTCCGTCGGAGGCCTCGAAGCCGGCGGGTGATAAACCAGTGAAGTCACGGCAGGCGGCGCCCACCGGCAGGTTCGCCTTGGGGACAGCTTCTTCGATTAAGAAGCGGGCCGATGGTGCCGCTCCAGCTGAGGTGGGCGTGGCCCGGTCTTCCCTGATGAAGTCTACCTCGTCAGTGAATGCTGGTTCGGCGCTGAGGAGAAGCAGCACAGGGACTGTTGGGAGGCAGCAGGACAATGGGAGCTCAGATAAGAAGCCTAGTCCTGCGCTGTCGGATGGGGCGAAGAAGAGTAAGCCGGTGCCTGTCGCCGCTGCCAGCTCAAAGCCGGCGGTGGAAAAGAGAACGCCCTTGGCTGAGAGCGCAAAGACGGATTCGGTGAAGAAGCCCGCTGTTAAGCCATCCCCAACTTCCACACTGAAGAAGGTCCAGTCCAGGACAGAGAGCTCCAATGCCAGCAGTGGCAGCACCAGGAGGGTGGCCTCCAGTGCTTCTCTGCAGTCACCACGTTCCGTCACGAGCAGCTCCACAAAGAAATTGGGCTCTCAGACATCATCGGGTGTGCCTAGCCGGAGGAAGAGCTCAACAGCTGATAGCCGTGATTCGAGGTTCATGATGCTGCCACAGGTGGATTTTAAGGCTAGTGATGAAGTGGTTAGTGCAGTTCTTCTGCATTTCTTTTTTTTTGAATAATCCATACAATGGCATGATTTAGTGTTTTTTTTTTTGGGTCTGCTGAGCACCCTATTTCTGCAACTGCAGAGGCTGGATTCGAGAGGTCACAGGGTTCGTAGTCTCAAGCAGTTGAGGTTATCGCCCGCTCTTGAGGTATGCTTATCCAGCCTCCCGCCCTCACTCCTGTTTACTAGTTCTCTGTTCTCTCTGATTTTCACAGGACTGCCTATTTTATGCAAGCATGTAAGCTGCAAAGCTTAAAAAATATGCATGAAGTTGAGAACCCGCACACGTTACCAATATGAAACACCTGGAACATCTGCTGATTAACATTTTTTTATTTCTAGTTTGTGTACCTGAGGGACAACCTTTTATCAAGTTTGGAGGGCATTGAAATTCTCAAGGGTGTAAAGGTATGCCTTGTTTATCTCATTCATTCCTTCATTTATTTGGGAGCCTATCCTTTTATATTTTCCCCCACCATGTGCCATGCCATATCTAGGCTTATTGCTTGTTGATTCTGGGCTAGTAGCTTATGTTCCTTCCTTTCTGGTAATATTTGCAGGTTCTTGATTTGAGCTTTAATGATTTTAAGCTCCCTGGGTTTGAGCCTCTTGGGAACTGCATTGTCCTCCAGGTTTGTGCTGTGTCCATCATATTGATTTACATTATAGAAGGCTTACATGCACTTATTTTTATGCATACCATACCATGTAGCAACTTTACCTTGCTGGAAATCAAATAACTTCGCTTGCTAGCCTTCCTGAACTTCCTAACCTGGAGGTATGCTGCTACTTCTGACTTGATATTAGCAGTTAATTTACATTCGTTGACATCGATTAATATCTTCCACTTACCTCTCTTGTCGCACCAGTTCCTTTCTGTTGCTCAAAACAGGCTAAAGTCACTCTGTATGGCCCATCAGCCTCGACTTCAAGTGAGTATGCTGATTTTTTTTTACTTGAACGTATTTGAACCTTCCATGATCAACTTAACTGGTGATTCTCTTTGTACAGGTATTAGCGGCTAGCAGAAACAAAATATCAACTTTGAAGGGATTTCCACATTTGCCTTCTCTAGAGGTCTGTTTTCTCCTTTGGGTCTTTGTAGTCATGAACGATTTACATCCTTATATTGTTATCGAACTACTATTTCTGGAAATATAGGAATATCTTAGATGCTTATTTATCCCTCTGTGATGTATCAAGATGAGCACATGAAGACTAAAGCCTACTATTGTTGCGTAGCCAAGCATGGAATTTTGAACTGGGATATTAGGCACTAGGCAGTCCACCAATTAGAATGGACACCACCCACTTTTCTCTTCTTCTTGGACTATGATGTCATGGACAACTTATACGTATGAGCGGAACAATTCAAACTATCCATGACCACATGTTAGTATCTTACTGGTCTGTTATGGAGTTCAAACATTCAGAGTCTGGATTTTCTATATAAGAATTATGAGATATATAAATGTATTCAACATTTTTTATATAACTAGAGCATAACCCGACACAGTAATGCTCACCCATGGATATTGAACTGACTGCAGCATTTACGTGTCGAGGAGAATCCACTACTTGAAATACCACACCTAGAAGCTGCATCTATCCTTCTTATAGGTCCTACTCTGAAAAAGTTCAATGACCGAGGTATGTGCAAACATGCCCTAAAAGCTCATACAATGATGCATATAATCCATTCGGATTGGTACAGTGGGGATAAAAGGATGATAATTGGGAATCATTGTTTATATTTTCAGATAATACAGCTTTCTGTTTGTGTATGAAAGGTTGCACATCATTATTGTGATTTTTTTTCTTCTGAAAAGCAGAGAAAAGGGAGAGCCCAATTTCAATGGTTCATCTGCATGTATATGAGCATGAGCATCCGTAATGTTTACTTAAAGCTCCACAATCTGCAAAATTGATATGATACTAAATGTTTGAGCATTTGTATCAGTAATGTCTACTCTAAAAGCTACAGCTATCTGCTAATTGCTAGTATCATACTACATGTTCTAATAGAGGCATACACTAAGTCGTTTTGTGCGACTGGAACGTTATACCTAATTACTTTGATACCTTGCATATTTCTAAACTTGGTATCCATTGCAGATCTGAACCCTAACGAAGTTGAGGTAGTGAAGCAATATCCTGCTCATACTGCTATTTGCATTCGTGATGGCTGGGAATTTTGCTCTCCTGAACTTGCTGCTGGTATGACTTTAATGCAGAGGAAAGACTGTTTGCTGACATTATCCTTTTATCACCATCAAGACTGGTCCTCCTATTTTATTATTTCAAAATTATGGTTTGGTTATAGCTCTCTTCATTCTGAAACAAATAGTGTGAGCCTGTGAGGCATGCAGTAGTTAACCTGCTATTTTTTTCTCAATGCATAGCCATTTGTGCTGTAAAGGCAAGAACTTCATGTCCATGTAGAGGTTAGCAAGCATGCATGCTGGTTTTCCTTTGAAAAATTAGTGGTTGTTGAATTCCTTTATTTTTCCCCTCATAAATCAAAACAGATATGTTGCAAAGCATCATATAATAATAAAAAATAAACATGCATAGTGATAAGATTAAACTCCAGCAAAGCTTGAAATCACTGAGTGGACTGAAATTGTAAATCTATTTCTACCTTGTTTCTATGTGTCCTTGAGAGCTCTAAGTGTGATATTATGTTGCCTGGACAGATTCAACATTTTCCTTCCTACTTGAGCAATGGAAGAATAAGGTGCCACAAGATTACATGGTGAATAAAGCTTATGTTGACCATCCATTTGAAGAGGATCCATGCCATTGCCATTTTAGCTTCACAAATCCTGATAGTGAGAATGAGCTAGTCCTCAAATACCAATGGTTTCTGGGTGGCAAAACCCCAACCAATTTTGTGCCTATCCCTGAAGCCCTGAGCGAGGTATAATACCCCCTTAAGTATTCTGCATCAGGCAAAACCATGCTTTAATTTTTTGTGCAGTCATGTATGCTTAGTCTAGACTCTAGTTAGTCTCTAAGGAATACTTATGGTTTATATTTGCTTTATGATTTTACCCATCACAACTTCATTCTGCTTCCTCTATTTTGATCTGCATCGATTGAACGGCATGTTGAAATATCTACATGTTTTTTGGACAATGAATGCCTAATACAAATACCATGACATGGGAGACAACATTAATGGTTTACAAAATCTCCAGCATCTTGTTTACATTTTATCTAATAATTGACATTTTCTGGTCTTATCACACACATGCTGCTGCTGTTATATCTACAAATTCTGAGAGCCATCATTGTTGCACTGTATTGCTGTTGTGCAACCTTTTTTTCAACTTCTAAACCTTTCCTGTTTCTAAACATAAGGTGTACTGGCCAAAGCACGAGGATGTTGGAAGATGTTTGAAAGTTGAATGCACTCCGATACTGAATGGCGCTGAATTTCCACCCATTTTTGCTGTCTCTTTACCTGTTTCTCCAGGTACATCAAAGACTCATCTTATTAAACAGTATTTGTTAAGCCAGGTTGTCTGGCTAGTTGTTTGACAGAGGTCAAGTTTGTATGTAGAATTGTAAATAATAGTATAATGCGCATATTGTAAAAGTATGAAATACTTTGCTCCCCATTGTTAGGTGATTTAGCATTCTTTTGAGTGATCATTGGCTTAGGGTCCTGCTGCTACTGAGATCACCTAGTATAACCAATACACCTCAAATCAGAATTGTAAATTGGGGCTATATGTTCCTTTCCTTAAACCCGTTTTTGTTTGCCAGGTACTGGATGTCCAAAGGTCATCAATCTGACGGTCAGTGGTGACCTAGTGGAAGGAAACATACTCAACGGAGTTCCTGAAATTGCATGGTGTGGTGGGACACCAGGGAAAGGCGTTGCAAGGTTTGTTTACCTTATTTACTTTGTACCTATTTTTTGCCAAATGAACATTTTAGATGCATTCAAGTCTAAAAACATCCTATTTAAGAAATGTCACTGATTTTGCTAACCTCTTTTGAGTCTAGTTGGTTAAGGCGGAGGTGGAATGGCAATGCTGCTGTGATTGATGGAGCCGAGGGGATGGCATATCAGCTGACAGTCAATGATATCAATTCAAGTTTGGTATTTATGTACACTCCTGTTACAGATGAAGGTGTCAAGGGAGAGCCACAATGCACAATGACAGATTTTGTAAAGGCTGGTATAGTACTTTGTCCCTGCATTTATCCTTTGTTTTCGATAGTACTCTAACTTTTCTAGAGTTTTAGCCCTGTTAAACTAAACATGTATGCTTGAGTTGTCATGTTTGTAAAGGGCAGCGATGCATTTTAATTTTGGCCAAAAGTAATGGGTTGTTTATATTCTTTCGCATGCCATATTGACATGTGCTTGAATACCCGTTGACAGAAAAAATTGGCCTTCATTTCTTAGAAAAATTCTCTAGAAAATATGTTTTCAAGAATGTATGTATCATTGTATATGCAGCTTGCAGCCTCAGCAGTTGCAAAGTAACTGATGATGTTTCATCTCTTTAAGGTTTTCAAATCTTTAATTCTTTGTAGAATTGTTCTCTCGTTTCAATATTTAAAGGATCTTTTAATTTGAGCAGTCGTGCCAGTCTAATTTTGCAAGGTCAAGAAAAAAAATGTTCATAGGCCTTGTGGCTTACTTGTAGGGAACTTGTGCCTACATTGATCTCCATTCTAATTTTTATTTTTATTTTTTGCCTATGAAAACGTTTCAGCAACACCATCAGTCAGCAATGTCCATGTTCTGGGAGATATTGTTGAGGATAATACCATCATAGGAAAGGGAAAATACTTTGGTGGCAGAGAAGGACTAAGCAAACTACGGTGGTTTAGGGAGAAGGAAAATGGGTATGCACCACTAGTTGTCATCTCTAAGTATTCAATAGAGGGAAAACTTGTGTGTTGGCTATATTTTCCATCAGACCATCACCAGCAACACCACCACCACCACCAAAGCCTTTTAGTCCCAATCAAGTTGGGTTAGGCTAATTTTCCATCACCAGCAAGTATAATAATAATTATTAAAATCATTGACATTATGATATACAATAATAACCTGTTGCTTGCCATCAATAATACACAATTTACATGCTTCTTGAACCCTTGATCCTGCTAAGCAGTGAACTGTTTCCTATATATTTACACATTTTTTGAATATCTATAATGGTTGAATAATTACAAGCTAACAACTAAGAGCACTTAGCCACTTTTTGTCTGTTATTTACTGTTGAACAAAATATCGTGGTTAATACTTCAAGGTAGACACGACACATATTTTTGAGTTGTCCAAATAGATGGATAAACTCATAAAGCAGTGTCTGTTGACAGAACTGTTTTCAGCTATATGATTTTAAGGAGCAACATTCGACAACTAGAGTCAAATTTTGAGTTTGCAAACTGCACCAGGGAAACAAAAAACATAATTTATTAGGACATGTGATCTAATCTGCCAGAGAACTGAATGAACCCATGTGCAAAACCACAAATAATACATATGCCTTCATGTTGCAGACACAGAATTTGTACTAATGGGCAATTATTTCTTTTTCTGCAGTGAATTTCTTATTGTGCTGTCCGACAGCATGGAGTATACACTAACAAAGGAGGACGTGGGGAGGCAACTCAAATTTGTATATACCCCTGTTAACCTTGAAGGTGTGTTGAACTGCCTGGTATTAGCTGTAACATGTCCACTGCTTGTTTGCACAATTATTATTAACTGTAGTATTGCACTAACATGACTTCTCCAGGTCAGGAGGGCGAACCTGCTTGCGTGATAACTGATGTAGTTAAGAAAGGTACTATGTTTGATATGTGTGCCAAATGTGTCATGAAGCCTACTGTCCTTTTCTTTCCCCCTTTTGGATATGACTGAATGATGTGTGAAGTGATTATTTTGCTTTACCCTCTTATGGTCAGCCCCTCCAAAAGTCTTCAATTTAAAGATTGTCGGGGAAGCAAGGGAAGGAAGCAAGGTATCTGCTAGTGCTACTGTTACAGGTGGAACTGAAGGGTCCAGCAGGGTTCAATGGTACAAGGCATCTTCCTTTGAATTTAAGAACGAACATGAGCTTGAAGCCCTTAGCCCATCAAAAGTTTCTAAGGTAAGATCAGTTTTGTTCTCTGCTACTGTAAATGATGTACTGCTAAAAAAACTCAAGCCATCCTTATTTGTTGTATTTTTTAATTGGATATAACTGAATTACAATCTTCTTTTGGTTGTGTACTAGACATTCCGCATTCCTCTCGGTGCTGTTGGGTATTATATCGTTGCAAAGTTTACACCTGTGGCACCTGATGGTGAAATCGGTGAACCAGCCTATGCTATATCAGATGGTGTTGTGGAAAGTAAGTGCATGCTAGCCAACCTTATAATTTGTGCTAGAAAGCTTAGTCATGTCAGTCAACCATCGTGGCAATCATGTTTTTGTAATGTTTAGTATGGCATGGCCTCTGCCTACACTCAACAGCAATTATCCTGATTATTTCATTCGAATGATAGTCTAGAAGGCAAGAAATGCCAGCACTTATTCTTCTGCCCGAGTATTTCCTGAGATTTCAGCGCCAGTATTCCCAGTAATTTTGCCTAGGATGTTGCTAAACAGTGTTTATCCTGAAATAAAATCAAGAACAATATGATTCATGTTTTGCAAGATATATGCTAAGTGAAATACTTGGGAGATAGATCAAATAATAAGAAATTATCTTTCTGTAGCAGTGATGGGTGGTTCTTTTGTTTTTAGCTGGTAGCCATCATTTAGGGAAGCACAAACTTTGGTTTCGCCAGTCCTTTTGCCATTTTTATTTTGAAACAGCATGATTGCCTTCTTGTTGCAGCACTACCTCCCAGCCTGAACTTCTTAACAGTCACTGGTGAATTCTCTGAGGGTCAGACATTAACAGCATCATATGGGTACATTGGGGGACATGAAGGAAATAGTTTATACAGTTGGCATCTTCATGAGGTATGCATTGCATATTCTTGGTTGCTACTCAGTTGCCACTAATATCATTGATCATTTTATCGTACATTGTGCCTCTAGAGATACATAACAGTTAACAGATAGCTTGCCACTGCTCTGAGCAGCATCGCTTGTTCCTTAGCCACTTAACTGGCATGTGTAATTTGACAGACTGAAGATGATGAAGGCGCTCCAGTTCCGGAGGCATCTGGTTTGCTACAATACCGTGTTACAAAGGAAGCTGTTGGAAAGTTTGTTTCTTTCAAGTGCACACCTGTCAGGGATGATGGCATTGTTGGTGAGGCAAGAACATTCATAGGAAAGGACAGAGTTACTCCAGGTGCTTCTGTTTTCTGCCTTCAACAAGTATATGAAATGGAAGATATTATTTTCACAAAAAAGTTCTCTTTATTTGCTTCCTTGGATGGACACAGGAGATGTATGTTTAGAAACTAATTGGTAAATGAACCTATATTCTGTATGAAATAAGTATAAAACATGATTTTGCAATATGACCCATGAGTGACTATCTGCCTTATTGGCCTTGTAATAGGGGGTGACAAGTCTTGTCTCTCCTATCTATTTTTTCTCCTTAATGAAACGACACGCAGCTTTCCTGCGTTTGTTAAAAAAAAAGACTATCTGCAAATATGTGAAAATAAAGAAAATACAAGAACTGTAGTATCCTGCTAAATTCTTTTAAGTTTCCTGCCTAATTTAGTTTTTTTTTGTGTTCAATAAATAATAGCTGATCTTTTTATACATATGAATCCATATTCTTTCCTTGATTGCTGTTGTGACATTTTCTAGACAACTATGATTGAAGTAAAATTTCTTCATGTGTGGCAGCTTTGTTACAATTTCATTGCATTGCTGACAGGAATGCCGACATTACTTTCTCTTGAAGTAACTGGTGAGGCCATTGAGGGAGCAACTATGTTTGCCAGTAAAAGATATTGGGGAGGGGAAGAAGGGGACACAATTTTCCGCTGGATATTGGTAGGCTGCTGTTATTAAACATTACTACCTCCTCCCGTTAATATATGATGTATTTAACTAAAAAAACTTCATATATTAATGACCGGAGGGAGTACTAGTTTTCCTTTTTTTTTATGTGGTAATGACTAGGAAGTACTAACAACAGACTATACCTCATTCGATTGGCGATTACATCATTCATCTAAATTGCCGTGTTTGTCGGCAATTGTACCCTCCATATAATTCTCGCTGGGTTTCAACTTTTAGGCTTTTTTTGACTGAATGTTTTGTTGTTATTGCTGTAGGCAAGCTCTGATGGAGCTGAGAAAGAAATTGAAGGGGCAACAAGTTCATCGTACACCTTGAAATGTGATGAGATTGGCTTCTACATATCTGTCTTGTGCAAGCCCGTTAGAAATGATGGCGTCCATGGTTCTTTGGCGTCGACAGAAGCGATTGGTCCTATTATACCTGGTAGATAAATTAACAACTGCAATCTCTTTGGAAAATACGATTTTTCTTACTGTGTATTGCTCTGTGCACACATGCACCTGCATGTGTGTGGGCATTTATTTCAACTTCATGAAATTACATTAGGTAAATAAACAAGCACCTTTTCATAATTTACTTATTTACAGGCCCACCAATATGCCAATCTCTTGAACTAGCTGGCTCTTTGGTTGAAGGTGCCCGTTTGACCTTTAATGCTGAGTATACTGGAGGGTGAGCGATACACTTCTTCTGTTCCGGTTTATCTTATGTGACATACTCTTTAATGTCATATACTTGTTAAATTATTTTCTTTTTTCATGGTCATTCTAGTTTGAGGGGAAGTTGCATCCAAGAATGGTTCAGATTATATGGTGATGGTAGCAAGGACAAGTTGATTGCTGATGGTTAGTATATGTTGTCTTTTTAGGACTAATGCTTATACTATCGCACACAGCTCCAATGTTTGTTGTATTTTTTTCTCTTTGTGGAACTAACTGTTAATTGTTTTCTTATAACAGAATATCTAGATCTTGATCTAGCTGATGTCAATTGCCAGATTGAACTTATTTATACACCTGTACGAGAAGACGGATTACAGGGGTCACCCATGAGTGTTATTTCAGATATAATCTTACCTGGTTCGTATTTCTTTACAAACAATTTATTGAATCCATTGGCTAGAGAAGCCTTGTCGTAGTTCTTTCAAGACAAAAACCTTGGCCCATATCCTTATGTTTTTTTGGTTGCTTGGAGTAGAACTACTATAAGATGATGGCATAAGCAAGCATTTTATGTGATTCGTGGATACAATTCTGTGTTGTGTACATACATAATAATAGTATAAATAGATATAGCTTTTATATTTACAGAATGTAATATTAAACAACATTCTACTAGTCTATGCATCAAATATATGTTATAACGTGTCCTTTCATGCAGGGGAGCCCAAGGGTGTCAGTCTTATTCTACCTGAGTGTTTTCAGGACAATGAAATTTCTCCCACCAAAACCTACTTTGGTGGCAAGGAAGGCAATGGGAAATATACTTGGTTTCGGAATAAAGAGAAGCTTGATAACTTGGAATTTGATCTGGTCGCTGCATCATCAGATATTGTTGCAGATACCTTGTGTGTTCTTTGACTGCTGTATCTAATTTGTTCATGTTGGATGATTCATTCAAGGAACTAATCCCTTGAAATAATGGGATTTGTAACAGAAAATACAAGCCTTCATTGGATGATGTCGGTTCCTACCTAATTCTTTATTGGGTTCCTACACGATCTGATGGAAAGATTGGTGAACCGCTGATGGCTATCACTGGTGATCCAGTCATGGCAGGTATCCCCTTGATATGTTCCTATTCATGTGCTAATTCACTTCCCGCAGAGTGCAGACCCTTAATCTTGTCATGATACTTGCAGCTTTTCCATCTGTTTCGGATGTTCGCTTAGAGCAGAAAAGTTCAGGTGCATATTGTGGACTGGGCATCTATTATGGTGGATACGAGGGATCAAGCTTGTATAGATGGTACAGGGAATCTAGTGATGGTACCATGCTTCATATAGATGGTGCTGATTCAGTCACATATGAAGTCACAGATGCAGATTACAACTGCCGTCTACTGTTTGGGTAAACTACTTCTCTACTTCAATATTCTTGTTGATATGGTATCTACACACTTGATATAATTAAGTTGCAATGCATATATTAATACCCTACAGAATACTTGAAATTATTCATGTAATGATGAAAAATTTGGTCGGAAAATAGTCAAACATTCTTACTGGATGCTTAATGAGTGGTTTTGTCATTGGCAGTTATACTCCTGTTCGTTCAGATGGGATAACTGGTGAAGAAAAGCTCTCTGAATCATCTGATGTAATTTTGCCAGGCAAGTCTCTGAACTGGTTAGATGTTGCAATATGTTTTCCAACAATCCATGAGAATAGTATTACCCAAATATGAAATGTACGAGCACAACCTATCATCACCACCATGCTTATCAGCCTTTTGGCTCTATACTCCAACGCTACTTTCTCTGGCCATCGGTCATTCTGCATCTTTGTAATTTCGCCTAACCACATGTATTCCTTATCACTTTTATTTCAGAACTACTCAGAATCGAGACACTCATTTTCAAGGGAAATCAGGTTGAAAGAGAAACACTGACTGCTGTTGAACAGATTCCAAGCAGTGAAATTCAACAACATTTATGGAGTAATTATAAGAAAGAGATGAAATATCAATGGTAAGAAAGTGAATATATTTGTTTTACTCTGTATGTAGCACTTACAGTGGATCTCTGGATTCAGGTTTGTTTCCAGTGGATCTGGAGAGGACACATCTTTTGAACCATTGGCAACCCGATGCTCTCGCTCATACAAAGTACGCTTTGAGGATATTGGTCGTTGCCTGAAATGTGAATGCTTTGTCACCGATGTATTTGGAAGATCTAGTGAACTGGTATCTGCGGTGACCGCTCCTGTTTTGCCAGGTCTTTTGTCTTCCACTTATGCCTCTTTTAAAACACTACCTCCTGCCGCAAAAAGCTGTCATTCATACAGGTTGTTTGATACTACCACTAGGCCATTTCTTGTGTCCGAAACGACAACATGACTGGAGGGAGTACCAAAATAGCTTGCAGTTTACAATCTTAAAAATTATTTGTATTTTGGTAATAAGCTAATGTGGAAAGAGACCGTGCCAGTTGTTACCCTGCTGGACTTAGAGGTGCTGATGGCACCTGAAGGTGCTGAGGCGGATGCGCGGCACCTGGTGCCACAGCCCGCAGGACATGGAGTAGGAGGCACCAAAGGGAAGCACGGTTTCTTTGGCCACCTTGTTCTCGTTGACGAGACGAAGTTCCTTGTGAACCTACATGTTTCATGTAGTGGCGAAGGATGGCAGTGAGGGTTGAGGCCGCACAGAGGGTTGTGGATGTGTTCGAGCTTGAAGATCCTGTGGCCAATGCTGTGCAGGGCATCGGTGATGGCCTTCATGTAATCATGTGCTAGAAATACTCTGATATGGACAGATCACCCTGTGTCATGGAGTGGAAATGGCTAAGGAAGATAGTGGGTGGCTCTTGTTCTTTTGGAATAAGTTCTTGATGCTGACACGGAGCGCGTGGGTGTTGTGTTCTGGTTCCATGGTGTTCTGGTTCCATGGCGAGGTCAAGGATGTCGTCTGCAACGGAGCTGTAGGGTCATGCCCGGGCAGAGCCATCGATGTGTGGTAGAAGACTGACTTTGCTGCACTTGGAGTGAAAGAACGATACTCGTTAAAGTTGGTGTTCCTCAACTCTGGTTTGATCAGCACATAGGATTGTACAGCACTATAGTGACCGTGGTGATCTCAGGGGTGGTGCTGCTGCTGGCGCAGCCGAGGTGGAGTGGAATGTAGTGGCGGAGTCGAGTCAGTCAACATCGTGTCATTCTGTAGCACGCTGGCACATATATTTGTGTGCTCCTAGCATCTTCATTGAAGCTCTTGTTACTCTGGGGCTTGGCTTGCACTTTGATATTGTTAGTTCGGCATATGTATGCTTCTGTTATCTTTATTGAGAGCTTGCGTGTGCTAAAGAAAGTACTCTTGGCTTAATGTCTAATGCAATGCTGTATGCTGGCTTGAATGTCTACATTGATGTTTGTGTCACTATACTTTTGGTCACATATTGACGAAATATGCAATCTCTGTAAACAATTGGTTATTTGGTTTTAACAGGAAGGCCTAAAATTGAAAAGCTGGAGATTGAAGGAAGAGGTTTCCACACTAACCTATATTCTGTTCGGGGTACGTATAGTGGAGGCAAAGAAGGCAAAAGTAAAATACAATGGCTCAGATCGATGGTCGGAAGCCCTGACCTTATCTCTATACCTGGTATGTTTGTTTCATAGGTCTGTAATACTAGTGATGGGTATACACTTTTAACTTCTGGCATCTATGCATTTAATTTTATGTGATATTTTAACTGAGCCAACTTATTGTGCAGGTGAAATCGGAAGAATGTATGAAGCTAATGTTGATGATGTTGGGTATAGGCTTGTTGCAATTTATACACCTGTGAGAGAGGATGGAGTTGAGGGACAACCTATATCTGTTTCAACAGAGCCGATTTCAGTTGGTACAGTCAAACAACCTACTACATCATTTCCTATACATGTCCATTTGTTGACCCTACTATCTTACCTTGTTTGAGCACTAAGCACCAGCTGTTGCTTTCATCATATGTGCAGAGCCTGAAGTTTACGGGGAGGTGAAACAGAAGCTCGATGATGGTTCAGTCAAATTTGAGGTGACACTGATTTAATTTATAGCGGTTTATTTGCTGGTGGTACAGAACCTACCATAATGAGCTAATATTCAATTCATCATAATGTTAGAGGAATCTTCGTTTTCTTATCTACTTGCACTGAAGTTGCTGAGAATGAACATCTTACTTGGCTATTTCCTCCCCAAATCCAAGTGCTGATGAATTCCACAGTAGAGCAACCATTTGTTTCAAAAACAGACAATTTCAAGACTAAACAAGCCTAATTTTTGCTATTTGCACAGCATAGCTACATGTTATCTTCAGTGCAATTTATTCTTTGTTTGCCTTGAACAGGTTCTGTGTGACAAGGATCGAACACCCAAAAAGGTACCTGATGCCACAACATGACCAGCTCATTCCAGACTTTGGCAATTCCTCAGCATAATACAGCGTGCACTAACAATTACTCTTTCGAAAAAACAACAGGCACAAGTCATGGGTCATTTGGAGCGGAGAATTTTGGAAGTCAACAGAAAGAGGATAAAAGTTGTAAAGCCTGGATCCAAGACATCATTCCCAGCCACCGAAGTACGAGGAACCTATGCTCCACCCTTCCATGTGAGTTTTCAGTCTCATAAATTCGTCAGATACAAATTTATTTTAACACCACCGAGCTTGTGCATGTAGGTCTATAATGTCAACATTAACTGAACCTTGCAGGTTGAGCTGTATCGTAACGATCAGCACCGCTTCAAGATTGTGGTCGACAGTGATAACGAAGTTGACTTGATGGTGCAAACGCGGCACATGCGAGACGTCATCATTCTCACGATCAGAGGCCTCGCCCAGAAGTTCAATAGCACCTCCCTGAACACCCTTCTCAAGATCGAAGCTTGAGCAATACCGATTACACCTGACTGTAAAATGAACTATTAGGGGAGCTGCTCCATACAGTTGCTGGTCGGAGTGCGTGTATCTAGTAGGATTTGTAGCGTGGCAACTTGTGTGTGGGTGTGGGTGTTGCATTACAGGTTGTGTTGATTTCTCACATCAGGAGCAGCATCGGTTCGTTGCTCCTCTGACTCAAGTCATGAAATGTACATAGGGGTGTGTCAGAGTGAGAGAGAGTGGTGTTGCTTGCTGTATGGAAACTAAAGGTTGTGTTCTGCTATTCTCACACTAAGCTTGCTGACGAGGTGGTTTTACTTGACTTTTCTCGTGATCCCTGGGTTTGCATACTTGTACGTGCTAGTTGGGTGAACGCTGGTCCGAATATTTGCCCATTTTTGTTCCTTTTCCGTACGGGTACTCAACGAATCTGTCATCGCAAATGTAGTATGATGTGCGTGTAAATTCACGTTCAAGGTATTACTTAACAGGGAGGCGAGACGCGAAATCGTCGACCACGGGTAACCGTACTTGTATTGAATCGAAGCTAATTTTCTGTGGACGGAAATTGCAGAGGAGGCATTTTGCTTTTTTTTAAAAAAAAAATTTCGCAGGCTACATGGACTTGTTTTTTCCGGCTTCACCTCACGCACGTCTTTGTTCACCAAACTTGTTAAAAGGCACGAGCACCTGCAGCTGTACGTACCAGTACCTCTCAGCTCAGCAACTCGGCAAGCAGCGTGAGAGCTGCAGTATCTTATCCGTTCCGACGTGGCAGGCTCCTAGCTCTAACCAGGGCGCGCCACATCAGCCGCGAGGATCCAGAACCTATCCATGAGTGGGCGCTGCAGGCCACAAGCTGGCCTTGTGGCTCCCATCCCAGATCTCCACTGTCCAAGCTTTAAGGCACTTGCACTTGCATAACCATGCGTTCGTTGAGGACAGGAGACACGAGCATCAGCTAGCACAGTCTCACAGACCGACAGCTGAGGCGCCATGGCTTCCCAGCTCTCCGCCGCCGCGTCCATGTCCGCCGCCGCCGTGCCGCAGTTCCAGGGCCTCCGCGGCTACGCGTCGCCCCGGTCCGTGGTGGCGCTGCCGTCGGTGAGGGTGGGCCACAAGAGGTCGCAGGGCATCCGGTGCGACTACATCGGCTCGGCCACCAACCTGGTATGGTTACGTACATATATATACGCGATCTGTTGTCGTCGGCGCGTCGTGATGAACTGATGATCGAGTCGATTGAATTAAGGTAACTAATAATGGAACGACGACGCACGCATATATGCAGATCATGGTGACGACGACGACGCTGATGCTGTTCGCGGGGCGGTTCGGTCTGGCGCCGTCGGCGAACCGGAAGGCGACGGCGGGGCTGAAGCTGGAGGCGCGCGACTCGGGCCTGCAGACGGGCGACCCCGCCGGGTTCACGCTCGCCGACACGCTGGCGTGCGGCGCCGTCGGCCACATCCTCGGCGTCGGCATCGTGCTCGGGCTCAAGAACACCGGCGCGCTCGACCAGATCATCGGCTAGGAGAGCTAGACGACACCATACCCATGCATCCACATCGATCGATCACATGACATCAAGGGCCAAGCAGGTTGCTTGCCGCCTATGTAACGTGCCTGCGTGCATCTCGTTCCAATGGACATATATATAGCTTGCTGCTCTCTTTTTAATTTGGCCCCGATCGAGGTAGCAGGTAGTTCAGTACTACGTGCCTGACATTCTTTTCGGAGCGAATAATTCGCAGGATTTTCCAAGAAAAATAGAGCCGCCTCGCTCACTCCGTTGATTTCCACCGAATACGTTTTTCATGGAACAAGTGAACAACCACAGCCACCCAAAAAAAACATTTTATTATCACTGGGAAGAAAAAGAAACCAAATATTGAACTACATCAGTACAGAACATCAATAGTAGAGTGAGGAAAAATGCCCAAAAGAAGAAAAAAAAAGTCGATAAAATCAAATCAAATCAGGAGGAGCAGATAATAAAAGTTGCCCTGCTGCAAAATGCAAATTATGAAAACCGTCATGCATGGATGGAATGGAAGGCGAGGACGGATGGGAGGAGTCAGAATTGGAATGACACAGTCACCATGTATGTATATGGATCCGCCGGCCATCGACACGGAAGTATGACTGGGCGTCGATCGGTACGATTATCCTCCTCCTCCTCCATCCGATCAATCATCATCAACAGCAGCAGCGAGACAAACATGAACAACAACAATAATAATAATGGAGACGAAACCAGAACACAAGTGCAGTGCAGGATGATTTCCTCTGACGAAGAGCCGAAGAGGTGTCAGAGGGGGGAAGAAGTTTTTTCCCGAGCAAAGGCCACGGCGAGTCAGATGGTCCGGACACTGTCAATATAATCAGCAGTAACAAGCGTCATATGGTCACGGTAAAATAAAGAGATAATTACTTCCTTATTAAAAAAACTACTGCTTACTTTCTTGGCTTAAGAATTCTAAATCTTTCCTACTTGGCTAAAAATTTTGATCTAGTTTCTTTCTTGACCCTTCTGTTACTTTTTTTTTTCGCGAACGCGCCGAGGCACGTTTTCTCATTAAGAGGAAGAGAAAGCGATTACAACCATGGTAAGCCTAGGATTACCATGCTAGAGAAGAACAGACCCCGACCACCACTACTAAGTGCTAATTTACAAAACCGATTTGCGACAAAAGCGACGCCGACGCCGACCTTCCGACAAGGAGGGTCCCCAGATCGACCACCACCGCCAAAGCCCAAAGCTTTGCCTCTTCTACCAACTTCTCTAACACCACTCTAGGCATAGATGCTTTCCTATGGAACACACGATCATTGCGTTCTTTCCAAACCACCCAAAATAACCAGCAGGAGCAACGAATCGAAATCACGCCTGGAGTGTTTGTCAAAGCTTTTCCTCTCCTGCAGCCACCAATCAACAAAGGGCAAATCGAGGGGCGGTAACCTGCGAACCCATCCCAGGGTATTAAACACCTTGAACCAAATCTCCCTCACAAATGAGCATTTGGTTAGCAGGTGTTCCATAGATTCCACTGCCTGGTCGCAGAGAGCACACTTGTCGGTATCCTGCAGTCCATGACGTCGACGCCGTTCCGCCGTCCAGCAACGATCCTGTAGAGCTAGCCATGCAAAGAACCTCACTCTTGGTGGCACGCGAGCTTTCCAGATCACCTTCGCACCAGCCATCAAAGTCGAGCCCACAAAGCATGATCTGTATGCCGACGCAGCCGAGTACTGGGAGTCTGACGACCACAGCCAACAGAAACTATCGGGTCGGTCCACGAGCTCCAAGCCCTGAGTTCTCTCCCAAACATCCACATATTCAGCAACTGCAGCCACCGAAAGCTGTTTCTTGATGTCCCGAATCCATGCTTTGTCATGAAGACCATCAGCAACCGTCCTAAGATGATAGCGTTTAGGAACTGCCGCAAACAGATTCGGAGCGATTACCTCAATCGCAGCACCATCTAGCCAGTTATCACTCCAGAACAAGGACGTCCTACCATTGCCAATGATAATCTCAGTTCCTGTCCTGAAAAGGTCATGAACAGTACGCTCCGAGGAGGTGTCCAAATCAACCCACATCTTCTCCGGATGAACTCTCTGTAACCAGCACCACCTGACCCGCAGCGCCAAACCAAACAGAGAAAGATTGGAGATCCCCAGGCCACCGTACTCCACTGGTCTGCATAACGACAGCCAAGCAACCTTGCTTTGGCCACTGCCAAGAATGTCCGAGCCAGACCACAGAAAGGAGCGACGGAGTCGATCAATGGCCTGAATCCCCCAGACAGATAGGCATGAAGCGATGGAGATATGAACAGGGA
Organism: Paspalum vaginatum; assembly: GCA_030272315.1. NCBI lineage: Eukaryota > Viridiplantae > Streptophyta > Magnoliopsida > Poales > Poaceae > Paspalum > Paspalum vaginatum. The sequence goes on along the minus strand of CM059013.1, from coordinate 45,588,568 downwards.
TAGCAGACAGAGTGCTCTTGACCAATATAGTTCTCCCAGCCACACTGAGCAGCTTGCCCTTCCAATGGGGGATGCGCCTTGCGACCTTGTCAACCAACCTTTGCTCAAGTGCACGACAAAGCTTCTTGGTACTCAACTGTACTCCAAGGTAGGTACAAGGGAACTGCGTTACCTGACAGCCCAAAATAGCCTGAACCCGACCAAGTTCCTCCTCGGAACAACGAATTGGAGTGGCAGAGCATTTGTCAAGATTTGAGCACAGACCTGAGCAGCCAGCAAACAACTCGAGAATGCTTCGAAGAGCAAGCAGGTCCTGACGTGCTGGCCTCACAAAAATCACTAAATCGTCTGCATAGAGGGATGCCCGACACCGAATGGCTCTCTGACCCAGAGACGAGAACAAGCCATCCACCTCGGCGATCTTAATCAAAGCATTGAGCACATCCATAACAAGAACGAAAAGCATTGGTGATAGAGGATCCCCTTGCCGTAACCCCGTGCATGACAAATACGGCGGCCAGGGCTGCCATTGAGAAGGACTTTGGTGCTCGAAGTTTGTAGCAACAGAGAAACCCAATCACGCCAGAGCCGGGGGAAGCCCATATGCTCTAGCAATTCAAGCAGGAATGGCCAAGAGACAGAATCGAAAGCCCGGGCGATATCCACCTTTATCAGTACACAGCTTACTTTCTTGCGATGCAGGAGGCGGCAGGTTAGCTGAACTGTTCTGAAACAGTCATGAATTGATCTCCCTTTTATGAAAGCGCATTGATTTTTCATGACCAGGTCCTCAAGCTTCGGTGCCAACCTGGTCGCAAGTACTTTGGTGAGGAGCTTACCAAAACTGTGGATCAAACTAATCGGCCGGTAGTCCTTGATCTCTTGTGGCTGATCCTTCTTTCGGAGCAAAACCAGAAAAGCGTCGTTTACCAGGTACAAACTCCGGTAATCCAAAGACCAGAAGGCGTTTACTGCACTGATTACATCCTCCTTGATAATTGACCAAGCCACCTTATAGAAAAGACCTGTGAGACCATCAGGCCCAGGGGCCTTCTCAGATGGCAGTTCACGGATAACACTCCAAATTTCCTCCTCCGAGAAGCACTTAACATTGTTAAACCCCTAAAGGAACGGATGGGCCAAAGAAAAAACGAGATCAAAATTTTTGGCCATATAGAAAAATTTTAGAATTCTTAGACCAAGAAAATAAGCTGTAGTTTTTTTAGACCAAAAAAGTAATTCTCTCGTAAATAAATCGTCATCATCTTCAAATCGTCCTCGCTTGCGCCCCAAACTCGGAACTCGAGTACGTAGTGGTAATTAATGAACGTACGAAACCATAGAAAGAAACCGAAACAAACATGAGAAGAAGAAGGCGAAAATTCATTCTTCAGTGTAATTTGACGAGGGATCTCGAACGTTTATCCAGTGATGAACAGGCTGAAGAAAGAAAGCGAACAAAGAAAGCCAGCGCAGCGTTTCGTTTCAGTCATCACCTGACTTGCACTGGGCACTACGCATGGGATCGACGATCTGGATGAACCAGGCCAGGTTTTTCCTTAAAAACCGTGTCGCCTTTTGCCCGTCTGGGCATCATCTTCTTTATTAATAGAAATCGGCAGATCCTCTGCCTGATTTGTTCAAAAAAAAAATGTGTTTGGCTAATGCCACGAGTACGACATATGAAAATACACTTAACCCAATGCCTCACATGGCTACTTACTAGACTAAAATTTGTCGCTTGACTTTTGCCATAAGTGTAGAGTCCGACTTGTTGCCAGCACAAACACTTCTTTTTTAACCATCATACATATACCTAACTTAGCAGCAGCAGTAATAAATCATGAGTAATTATTTATTTTATTGTTACTTGTTTATATATTATTTGTATTTTTACATATTTTTTAAATTTATTTTGGATAAAACGAGTGATTAAGGTTTTTTAAAAAGTCAACAATGGTTACATGTTATTATCTATTTCATTGCTACTTGTTTACATATTATTTGTATTTTTGCATATTTCTATAATTTTTTAGATAAAATAGACGATTAGAGTTTTTTTAAAAAATCAACCGCGTTAAATAAAAAGAACAGAGATGATAGCCGTGAAATCTTCCTTTAGTTTAGTTGTTTTAGTTTTATTATATATAGGTGAGACCAACTCGACCATGCGTCATGCTACCACCGTCAACTTGACATTCAGGCAGCAATGCTGAATATACACTCCACATATCGACACATTATTAGGGGAGCACCTTTTAACCATAGTAGTTTATAACATTGTTGATAAATCAGGTGTTTCCTTTAAAAACAAATACAAGTATAGATTTTATATTTTGTATGTATTAACATTACTAGCTAGGCCAAAACCACGAGGTTTATTAGAGGCTTTTTTGAAGCTTTAACATTAATTCCCAAGAAAGGCGGCGTTAGGGAAAATATGAATGTTTATCCTAAACATTAATTCCTAGACTGAAATTTAATTGGTCTTTAAACCTATTTTGTTTTTAAATTTTTTTCTGCCTTTAGCCCTTTACAATCACGAAAACAACATGAATTAACCCCTAGACATGTGTATAAATTACCATGTCTGTCTTTATGATAATATGAAATACTAGATAATAAGCTGAAATAAGCATCCATTGACATATAATCTATGTAGAATAAACTGATCTATTTTTTTTTTCCGTTGTAGGTTTTATAAGCAGGACGTGGGTAAAGTAAATAGGACCTGCCGCCCAATATAGGAGCAAGTAGCATGATCATATTCAGCGGCGTTATGCCGTTGATTGCCTAAATGCCTGTAGCATAGTAGCATCTACTTCATATCTCACACGTACGAGCATCCTTGAGTTGGTGCCGATCTTTTTTTTTTAACTTTTGATTCATGTGCCGATTGTCCACGCCGGCCGGGCACGCGTGGGAAGTACTGTACGCACGCAAATTAAAGCAGCAGCATCCTAGCGTAGCCATGCATGCAGGGGATCGGAGCCCTGTGAATTGAACCTATACCTTCCTGCCACGCGGCGCGAAATCAACGGCCACAGCCATGGATCGGAGGCCACCAGAGATCAGACCGGACTCCACGCCCCTGTTATGAAAGCGAATGCAGCACCAATATGGATACGTGTATAGATATTGGAAGAATAGAGATACACGGATATATCTGTTTTTTCTAAAAATTCAATACATGGATACGTTTTAATTTTTTAATAATTAAATAAGGGAGCGGCTAGCCGCACGCGCAACCGTTTTTAGAAAGAATCAATTAGCGCATTTCTGTTTTTAAGTAAAAAAACAGTTACGTAACCATGGATCTAACTTTCTTTTTCTGGACTATCACGCACCACCGAATATACAAACAAACATATCAGCAAATTAAAGCAACAAAAATTTGCAAAGATAAAAACACATCTCTCACAAAGAAACAAAAACTGCACCAACAGAATTCCTCGAAAAGGCAACAATAATGATTTCCAATAGGTAAAAATACTAGTGTCATTAGGCAAAAATACTACTATAATTAGGCAAAACCATAATTAGTATTTTTGTCTAATGAAAAGAAATTTTGCCTAATTAAACTCATCCTTTTGCCTAATAAAAACCAACAAATTTGCCTAATGGCGAGGTAGGGAGGGCGGGGGGGGGGGGACTGGGGAGGCAGCTCGCCTCGCACTCGGCTGGGAAGCACCACGGCGGCCGTGGCGGTTGCCACAGCTACTTCATCCGAGGGGTAGGAGGACGGCCGGAGGAGGAGAGCCTCAGTGGCTGGCAGTAGAGGCACGACGGCCAGCGGTACAGTTACTGCTCCCCTGCCGCTGCGAGGGAGGCGGGTGCCTCGGGGATTGGCGCGAGGGAGGTCAGCGCCGCGAGGGCCGGCGTCAGGAGCGAGAGAGATAAGCGCCACGGGGGCTGGCGCGGCGGGCGCGGGGGAGGCCGGCACACGCGAGGAGGATGTAGGGGCTTGGCGGGGATGCGTCAGCCGGGCACTCAAGGATAGCAGCGCCGCCGGAGCGAGGTATCTGGATCGCGGATGAAGCAAGAAAGATAAGAGAGATGAACCTGGAGGGGCCATTTGGCTACGGGTGGGTTAGGGATAGGGATTGGAAAATCCTATCCCACCCATCCATCTATTTTATATCTCACTCCATCTACTACTCACAATCATTTTTCTATCCTTTAAACCAAACACAGTATAAGATTTATCCCATTTTTTATTTTTCTTTCTCACTCTTTATTTTTTTTATCCTTATCCCAATCCAAACAAGTCAGTCCGGAGAGAGAAAGGAGGAGGAATGAATGGCTGAACGTGAGGGAAAGAAATGAATGGAGTAGTATATTGATAGGTCCTGTTCATCATGAATTGCTGGTGGACGGCAGATCGCGTGGCGTCGTGGGCATGGCTGGTGGCTGCTAGTCGTCGGGGGCAGGGGCTCCTCGCGGGCACGGCGGCTCGTCGCCGGCGGCCAGCATTAACTTTCATCGAATAAAAATAATCCTCGTGCACATGGTTACGAACATAAAACGAAATCCTCATGTGCTCTCATAGTTATGAACATAAAACTTTCAGAAACTGCATTGAAAGGTAATAAATGGAACACCAGCTTAAACAAACAATTACTCCGTACGTACTTATCAACGAGACCTTCTAGGCCTCAATAAGAGTTTTTCACCCACGGTCTGAACCTGGCGTGGATTGATTCATTTTGGATCAGCTTGGATGATTGACGTCAAAAGCCTACCACACGAGCTACAGCTACTACGCAAGAGCTACATAGAGCTACAGAACAACAAACCTCTATAGAAAATCAACTATCTGTTTTGCAGGCACAAAATCGAACCCTCCACAATTACAGAAGACAGAACTTCCTCACCCAACAACATCATAATCATGCAGAAGGATGCAGAATACATAAGCAGAGAGCAAAGAAGCAATGGGTAACTATAGGTGATAGAAATACCAATTTTTTTTTCAAAAATGTATTCTCAAAAGGGCTAGGAAAAATAGAATCCCACTCATTATTACTCAGGAAGGAAACACCTTAATTAACAACAAATGAAGATTGCTGATTGTTTCAAATCCTATTTCACTAACCTTTTTACTTCCCAGTTCAATTCTCCGCCTCAACAGGACAATACTCTACAAAACATGCAGGAAACAAATAATCTGAACGATGCATTCACAGACTCAACTCCAACAGAACACAGTCAAGAATATGAGAGCTGATGCAGCACCAGGACCAGATGAATTCAATGCTGCTTTCTGCAAGGTAGCGTCGACATAGAAACCACAAGATGTAGTGACACTCATCAGCGACTTCTACAGCACAGGTGATATGCCTCAAGAGATCAACAAACCTACATAACTCTAATTCCAAAAGGTATGAATGCTAACGCGCCCCAAAACTTCAGGCCAATCAGTCTCTTTAATGTCATTTATAAAATTATTTCTTCAACCATTGCTAAAAGAATAAAAAATCACCAACCCTCTTATATTCACGAATCTCAAGCTGCCTTCATTCCTGGGAGACATATAACTTCTAACATCATCCTAACCTAGGAAATCACTCATTCTTTCTCCTTAAAAAACTAGAATCAACAGGCTTTTATGCTTAAAATCGACTTAGCTAAAGCTTTTGACCGTATAGAGTGGCCTTTTATCCTAAGGGCTCTCCAAAGAAAGGGTTTTTCACAGCATTTTTGCAGTCTGGTACAGCAATGTCCTTCCACGATCTCCTTTTCTTTTCTTATCAATGGTCAACCATACTTTGACTTCTCGGCTCAAAGAGGCATAAGGCAAGGATGCCCTTTATCTCCATATTTATTTGTTCTAGCTATCAATGAGCTATCCATCTCCATGCAGGAAGCCATGAGCACTGTACAAATCAAAAGCATTACACTATGACACAATTGCCCTCCCATCCACTCTTTAATGTTTGCAGATGATCTCATAGTCTGTGGACAAGCCACCTAGGAGGAGGTCATCAGCACCCTGAAAATTAGCGCCGTAAATTTTCTTCTAATCTCCCCTTAATTCAAAAATTGATTTCCAAAATCCTTGTTTGTTTGTCGAGTGTATATTTATGAGCTCAACAAAAATCTCCACAAATTCCAAAATATTCCTCTCCAAATATCTTTTAAGCACCTCCACCAAAGTCTCCTCAAATTTCTCCCCAAAATTTCCAAAGCAAAACCCAAAATCCGAAATATATAAAGCCCTCACCCTCAGCTTGGGCCGACCCTGGCCCAATTCCCTTTCCCCCTCCTTCCCTCGGCCTGCCAACCCAGCCGAGCAAGCCCACTCCCGCCGCGGCCTAGTTCCCTCTCCCCCCGCTCTTTCTCTCATTGCCATCGGGCCCCGCCCGTCAGCCCACCTTCTCCTCCCTCTGTCCTGACGCGCACCGCGCGCCGCGCGCACGCGTTGGGTCAAGCCGGGCTGAGTTCCACCCCGGGCCAGGTTGTTTCCCCTTGGGCCTGATCCGTAAAGTTCGTCCAAGAAAAGTCCATCTTCCACCCTCCAACTTACTAGAAAGTCTATATCCGTCCCTAAACACTAAACACTGCATATCTTCTCCGTTTGGACTCCGATTGGGGCGATTCTTGCACCTAAATTCCTCTAAAAATTCCAGCCCTATCCATCCATACACTCCACATAGTCTTTTCTCTGATCGAAAGCCGCCGTCATGCCACCATGATGCCGTCCTACGCCGAATCAGTGCGTCACTCTGGTCCCACAAATTGCATGTACTTGGTGATTCATGTCTTTGCCCTCCCACTACCCATAAACTCCAAAGGAGCGTGTCTTGGCCTCTCTAAACCCCGTTCAAAATGATTCCGATCTCCAGAATCGTCCCCTCTGATCACATTCCATCAAGTCCTACTCTTTCATCACTTCCTCTTGCCGAAACCTTGCACCCCGACCCCACCATGAGCCCGCCACCCCGGCAGCCTCGTCGTCCAAGCATGTTACCTTGGCATTATCGCGATAACTGCTACCATGCCAGCCGGCGCAGCTGGCAGTTCGCGGCTCACCCGATTGCCCCTCGCACCTTACCTGAACCTCCACCACTGGTAAGCACTACTATCATCACCAAACAATCCCTACCCATTCCAAACATCCTGCCATCATGTTGAGCTCATATTATATCTCGATGTGTGTGTGTTTTCCCTGTTTGTGCACGTAGGTTATACCGGACATCATAGCTGGTACGTCCCTCGCAAGGACCTTCGCTAGACTCGAAGCTAGCAACCGGCGTTTGCAGTGGATGTTGTGTCGTCATGCCGAGTGGTTGGCACACCATCGTGCCCAGCAGTTGAAGTATCAAAGTGCTCAACCGATGATGAACTCTCAACCTCATCGGCCGATGCGTCATCCGCTTCATCGACAATTTGCAGGGCAAGCCCAATAGAATCCCCACTTGATGCATAAAATTCCTATGTTTTGAAAACACAACCCTTGGCCTGATAACCACTATAAAACTTGCATGTTCTACTTGCTAAGGTAACCCAGCAAATTATATAGCCACCTAAGCCTGAGTAGAAGTAGCGCGCATAGGTGACATCGCTCATTTAATTATATCTATCATAATCTTGACGCTGAGTGGGATTATGGTTGTGGAATTTGATGGGTTGGGAAAGTGGATGGGTTGTGTTGTGTGGTTATGTTTTGAAATAAAATAGGAAAGAACCCCGGCAACCGACCTTATCGGAATATGGCTACGTGCCGAAACAACCTTTTAAGGGCAGGGTATGAACGGTAACTTAGCAACCCGCGGTTACCCTAGTCTCGGGATTTGTGTAGATGACCGGGCAGGCGGATGCTCGCGGTGTCGAGCAATGGAAAGGTGGATCTGTTTTACCTGCACCCTATAAGGACCGAGTTGATTTTCATCTTGCCTAACTCTTTTAGTACAACCACTCGCTCTGTATGAGGCATTGGCTAGGCCCGAGTCAGAATGGATAATCTAGTGGCAGCCCGTGCTGGCGCACAAGGGGGAAGGGAAGTGGTGGTGTGTCACGGGAGTACCGCGGGGTTCTGGAGTGACTCGGTGGCTCGGAACCTTAAAGCACTTCTAGACCATGAAAGGATGGCAATGGCTTAGTTTGGAATTCGGACGCTTATTTAGCGGTAAGCAGTCGCTAAATACAACTCTGGGCAGTAGTAAAACCTATTCGAATAGTCCAAGTCTACTAGTATGGATGGGTTACGGCTTGGTTCTTTAATTAGCACTTTTCATAAACTAAAAATGTTGAGAATGGTTTTGGTTTGGGAACAAAATGGTTCGTTTGGGATAATGAGCTAAGGGGGTAGAACCCTGCAGTAGCGTGGAAAGTGTGATGGCTGAAAAGTCATTGGTCATGTGGACCGACAAGTCCAGTGGCACTCTTTTTGAGAAAAACCATGTTTTTCTTAATGAGTAAACCTTGTTAGATTAGCTCGAACCCTGCATACAAAATGTTTTTATGCAAAAACCTCTCTGAGCTCCAGATATGCCTTGCATATAGTTATAGCTGTACCCCTATTCTTTATGGAGGAAGGTGAACTTATTAAGTACGTAAGTATTCACTCTTGCTTTGTTGATGTTTTTTCCAGTAGAGACGAAGAAGTCACCCTATATGGAAGTGATTAAGGGCTATGACATACTTTCCAACCGTGTCGTGTGAAAGTTGGGCCTACGTTTATCTTTCCGCTGCTTAGTTTAAGGGCTGCGCCCCTTTGTTTGTCCGACCCATTAAGGCGGATCTGTATCACTCTGATGTATGAATGTGATTACCAACTCCTGTATGGTAATAAAGTACATTTTAATCCCATTATATAAACTGAGGCGCTTCAGTCATCAAGATAAAGAGTATCGTGGACTCCTTCTGTGCAGCATCAGGCCAGACACCAAACTGGAACAAATCCTCTGTCACCTTTAGCAAATAGGTAAATGATCAACAAAGGAACATGGTTCAAGAAGTATTCCAAGTAACTCTCATGCACAATCACACTATTCACCTAGGACACCTCGCCCTCCTAACTTACAGAAATAGAACTGCAGCTTATAGCTTCATAATAAACAAATTCAGAAGAAAACCCACGGGTATAAAAGCTGATACTCTTAGTCATGCCAGTCGTCTTGTTTATATCAATTCTGTCCTTGCTTCAATTCCTATCTATTACATGACTAATATCCTTTTCCCCAAAGAATTACTGGACAAAATTACAGCTATTTTTAGGACATTCTGGTGGAAGGGCGCACAAAATGAAGGATCAACAAAAGCTATTTGCTTTGGAGCTTGGAAGGATATTTGCCAACCTAAGCATCTAGGAGGACAAGGTATAAAAAACATCTACATTGTTAACAGAAGCCTGGTAACACACTCTGCTTGGATGGTGGCAGCGCAGAAATATCCCCTCCTCTAACAGGTTCTAAAATCCAAATACCATCCCTATTCATCTTTCTAGATAGCCTCTTCGTCTGAAGCCAGGTCAATTTTTTGGTCCTCTATTCAATCAGTTAGATATCACATTCAGGAAAATTGAATTTACCAAATTCATGAAGGAAAGGTCAACATCTGGTCAGAACCTTGGTGCCCCATATGGGATAACATTCATAACCACCTAACAATGCACTCATCTTTCAACCCTCTCCCAAATCTAGTTAAAGATCTTTGGAACCATAATACTCAAAACTGGAATATTGACCTTGTCAACCAATTTTTTGACAACCATGCAGCTCAGGTTATCACTAATATTTCAGTAGTTCAACAGTCAACCAAGGATATTCTCAATTGGAAACCTGCAAAAAAAAAAAAAAGGCCAGTGCACAACCAAAGAAGCCTATAGGTTCCTTTATACCCCTCCCCCAATATCTAACCTGCAGGGATCAAGATGGATGACAACTCAAGCTCTATATCTCTTAAATAGAGCCTGGAAGGACAACAGTTTACAACCCAATCTAAAAGCTTTTCTTTGGAGATTACTAAGGTATGCTCTAGCAACTGCAGAAAGGGTTTCCAAATTTTCTCAACACAAGGATGATAAATGCAAAACTTGTAACCAAGTAGAGATGACTTACACTTGTTTTTCACTTATGCCCTTCCTAGAGCCACTTGGTTCTCCACCAGTCCATCCATTAGGACAGATAAATTAGTGCAGATGCATCCAAACCTTCAAGATGCGATTTGTTTCATTACTTCTTATAGTAACTCACGCACTTACAGCAAGCCATCTCCACTCTTTGGTATATCTGGAAAGCTAGAAATGATAAAAGGTTCAATAACAATATTTGGACTGCTCAGCAAATCCACATGAATTTCAAAGCTGATTTAAATTGCCATGCCATGCTTCTAAACTTCACCACCAGATGAATGGCACTGACAACACTAAAACAGTGACAAACCACAATGAATCTACAAACGTAACTGATACTCATTGCCTTTGCTTGGCCGATGCTTCTTTCATTCCTCAGCAGGTAAATGCAGGACTTGGTGCTCCAGGACTTGGACTATTCCTCAAAGGAAGATTACAGGGCGCTAATTTCAGGATAAAAATGCAAGCACAGGCTAATCAGGCAACAAGCCCGGTTCAGGTGGAGGCACAAGCTATCATTCTAGCTCTTCAAGTCATCTCACTAATACAGATACAAACAGCCACCATTTCCTCCGACAATCAAGAGATGGTTAATGTGCTCAATACAACGAATCCAGTACACAATGCACCAGATTGGCAGATCAGGCCTTTAATAGCAGATATCACCACAAGCTCAAGGTTTACCAGATGTAATTTCAAAAAAGATCAGTAGATTGCACAACACGATGGCTCATAACCTGGCAAAGAAAGCAAGACAATCTCTCAACTCTCAAACTTTGTTTAGGTGTACAAATGCTCTGCATGGAACTTGCCCATCATTGCAGCTTTCCTATCCCTAAACCTTCATTACAGGGGACAGTTTGTAATTCAGCTTGTAACCTTGCCGTTAATCTTATAAAGCTGACGTTCTTATAAAAAAACAGCTTGGCTTTGCTTAACAGAGCATGGTATATAGTATGGATTTTTAAGAAAAATAATCAATGACAAAAAAACATGGAAATGCAAATAAATTTAGAAAAATGCAAATAAAACTACATGTGTACGTGTCAAGTATGCAAGGAAGGTTAGAATTAAACAAATCCGTGCATGGTATAAATTTGACTATTAGATGCTACATATATAATGAGGGAAAATGTCTCTCCTCATCATCGGATATAATAATATAGTTCTATAAAAATGACATTCATATTTGGCGTTTTTGGAAATCAATGCAAGAGCATCTGCTTTCTTTCTCTTGGGCATGATATATAATTTTATGTCTTGCAGAACCATCTTTGACAGCTTTTCCCATCAAGCATATAGCTGTAGCAAGAGCGAAAACAAAGACATTAGTTTCTGGTCAAGTGTGGGAGCAAGAGAAGAAAGAAAAGGAGACAAAAATAAAAACAACAACAGAATTATAAGGAGTGGCGGAACAAAGTTTTTCTGGGGGAATATCTTAACCTGAAGAAACATGACGTGCACCACTCACGTACATGTCAACACTTAAGACAAGCAGGCGCTTCATATATATCTGAAAGCTCCAATTTAAAGATCATGAAGTGAAATTAGTTTTCAACTTTGATAAAGAATATGGTTTAGCGTACTGTTTTGACATACTCGTAACTCCAACTGAATGAAAGTAAAGAAAACAGTTGTATTTCCTGAAAAAAAAAAGGAAACGCCAAAATGTCCTGATATAGTATATTTCTGCGTGGAAAAAAACAGACCGACCTGAAACAAATAAAGGGAAAAAAACTCAAATTAGCAGCTCGTCAAAGATATGACACGTGCTTGTGTCCACGGAACGACGCATTGAATCATTGTCGCTCTCGCTCGTGATACTTCTAGAATAGAATAAGTTCCTTTTATACTTCGTCGTCCGGATAAAAAAAAGGCAATGAAAGAGGCTGTAGTGTAGTGTGCACTGTACTAGTGTCGACCACATGCATCAAGCAAATTCAAGAGGGGAGTCCTAGCGCCCGGACTTTCCGATGCGAGGAGTTTTTATCGGACGGCAGGTGAAACATAAAAAATGAACCGCTGAAACATCAATGAAATATTGATTAAACATCAAATTTGTACTATTGAATATCGATATTTGGAAAAAAAAATCTGGACGCGACACATCGGACGGTGCGTGAAACATGAAAAAATAACTACTGAAACATTAACGAACAACTGATGAAATATTGAAAATACACTATTGCAACATCGGTATGTGTCAATTAACTAAATTGAATGAAAAATTCGGATCCGCGATTTGGAGAAAAAAATCTGGACACGACGCGTCGGACGTTGCATAAAATATGAGAAAATAACTACCGAAACATCAACGAATAACTGATAAAACATTGAAAATACACTATTGTAACATCAGCATGTGTGATTTAACTGAATTGAATGAAAAATTTGAATCCATGAATCTGATGAGAAAATTAAAAAAATCGGACGAAACATTTAGAAAGTACTGTTGAAATATCATAACATAATTAATACAATAATCCTGAATAACTATCACAACATTTAAGAAAATTTTCACCACCGAGTGAGCCCAGCGTCCGATAACGTCCGATCGGTCCAGACGGCCGGGCTGTAGCGTTTCCGAATTCAAGATGACGCTGCGACTATGACGCGGTGGAACCGTGGGAGCTGCCTTATTTGGTCTTTGCTAGCACAAACATAGGTTTTTATGGTTGTCTGGTCAACTCCAGATTTTAGCTCCATGCAGGATCTATAATTTATAAACTAAATTGAAATGGTTTAAAAATATTTTTAATCTAAGCTATAAAAATAACATATCTAAATACTTTTTATTCAGTCACAATTCTAGCTCCATGATTTTTTAAGCTCCTAATTATAACCAACTCTACTTTAAAAAAAATTCTAAATCTAGAGCTGTGCCAAACAGGGTCTATATGTGTTTGGCTCATGCCCGGGTACGAGCATAAGGCCATTCCTGATGAGTTTTATCATACTGTTTTCACGAGGGTCATGTCACTTTAGTTTATGTAACAGTATATCTAGAGTTTCCCTCTCAATATATACACACACATACATATATATACATATATACATATATATGTGTGTGTGTTCATATATTTATTTTAAGATACTTCAAATTTCACCACGCGAAAAAATTACAAAACAATCCTTAATTTTAATTTATTATGATAATACATTTATATTAATGCATATTATGAGGTATGTCCACGTACCTCAAGTATACTCGCATACCTCACGTATATACCACCACAGATGGTCTAGTATGATTACATACTTCGTGTACATACCTTTCGTTCGATCAGATACCCTCAATCTTAAGATACACATGTGAGTGTAGCTACATGCGCATGTAGAAATGTATGTGCATGAGGTATACGAGTATACCTGAGGTATGTGGATATACCACATTATATGTATTAATATAAATGCATTATCATAATAAATTAAAATCAGGGATTGATTTGTAATTTTTTCGTGTGGTGACATTTGAAATATCTTAAAATAAGTATGTAAACATATTCAAACTGATAAATGAGTATTCTGACATACCCTTGTTGATTTATTGAAGGTGAGTGTAGCTACATGTACATGTAGATAAAACTCTTCCTATATATATATATATGTATATATGTATATATATATATATGTATATATATATATGTATATGTATATATATGTATATATATATGTATGTATGAAAATAACATAGAGAATTCATCTTCGTTACTTTCTTGGCATGTCATCACATTTGCTTATGTGGCATCTCATTTAATGAGAATGAAACCCAAATGAAAACTTCACTAAAAATGGCCTAAAAATATTCTTAACCCTGTGCCTCACATGGTTACATGTCATAGACTCATTGTTTGACTTTTGCCATAATGAAGAGTCCGACTTGTTTGCCGGTGCAAACACTTTTTTTCTCACCATCATACATATAACCTAACCGAGCAGCAACAATAATAGATCACGAGCTATTATTTATTTTATTGTTATGGTTTTGTCCTTAATTGTAGTTTAAGCATTACTTATATTTTACATATTTATATAATTTTTACATAAAATAAGCGATTAAAGTTTTTTAAAATATCAAATGCGTCAAATAGAAAAAGAACATGTATGGTAGCCCCAAAATCTTCTTTTAATTTAGTCATTTTGATTTTATTATATAATAGGCAATTCTAACTCGACCATGCATCATACTACCATTATCAACTTAACATTCACGTGGCAAATGGGCCGATACTTTCTATCAACCCCTCCTCCCAGCCGGCCCCGGAATGGCAACTTTGACCAGCGGGACGCGGCTGGTCCGAGGCCGAAGGAACGGACCAAGGGGTGAATGCGGTATTAATTTGAACAACTAATAAAGAACACAATGTATTTGTTAAAACTTTCCATATAATAACAGTAAGTAAATAAAGAAATATGAGGTGTGTTTTACAATGGCCAGTAATGTGTTTTTTTTTTCTATTTTTATTTTTAGAAATATGCATTTTTTTCAACCGCCGATTTGATAGATGAGGAGGTGCATATCGGATAAAACAACACGAAATGCTACGCCTATTGTCATCCCTCTGCCCTATTGTCTGTCTGTTGTGCAGCAACGGCAGACAGCCAGTTCTTTTTGTTGGCGGACCACGCCCAAGCTACGCGACTCAGCTGCTCCAGACCGTTATGGCTGAACCGCATGCAGCGTACTGGCCGCGCGCCACGCCTCGTGCGCTCGCTCGATCCGCGTCGCCCGCCATGCCCGCGTCGTACGCGCGCTCCGCTTCCGCTAGCATCGCGCATGCCTAACAGCAGCCTCGTACTTGTATAAATGTAACAAGAACAGAATCAATACAGTGCGGTTGATCTCATTCGAGTCCCCTCCTTCACTTTTGCCAACTGCTACACGGCGCTATAGTTCTTCAGCCCAGTTGGTGAATTTTTTGTACCCTTCCGTCTCATCTCCTGTGCAGGTGTGCGTTGCTACTTTTTGTCCGGGAGTGGATGGGACGGACGCGCTCGCTGTATTGTGTGTTTCGGAAGGAAAAAAAAATCAAAAAGGGGAGGATCAAAGTGGAACCATGCAACTGCAAGGGATTATTACGGCGACCTCTGAGTGTGAGAAAATGAAACACAATAATTGTGCAATTTTCATTGTTAATTAACTAAATATGGCCATTTTTTAGTGTACGGGTCTCTTTTGCTCTTCTTATTTTTGGCACATACAATAATGTGGAAAAAAGTAGCAAAGCAAAGACATAGCACCACAGTAGACTTTGAGAATAACGTGGGATAATTTTATGCAAGGATTATATAGTATGGTGTTGGATTTGAACATTTGTTGTATTTGATTGAAAATGAATTTAATTTTTTACCACTGCTCACGCACTAGTGTAGAATGTGTTAGTCAAAATCTTAGTCCAGGATCAATCTAGTCTACTCCAGTGAAAACATGAACACCAAGTATTAAAATATGAACCAAGTCGGCCGGCCGGGTACCAAGCAGCTCCAATGTTGGAAACAGAGGGTGCTAATAGGAGAGAGAAAAAGATAGCACCTTATTATCTATACATTTCGGCAAAATTTACAGGAGGTGCTAGCTTAGCACTTGGTGCAAACTTAGGCACCCAGTGCCAAGGAGAAGCTGGGTACAAGGGTCCACTGTCATAGGAGGAAGACACAAGCCAAAGTGCCATATATTGGAGCATCTTTTTACTAAGATCATCTCTAGCGGGTTGTCCAAATAAGTTTGTCTATTTCTATTTCAACCACACTTCTCAATGTCGTTTTTGTACCATAATCAGTCCATATGCGCAAAAACTTTGTATCACAATGCAAGGTGCCATACAATGGAGTTGCCATGGATAGTGAGCCCGGTGTAGGCAGGCTTGGTACGTAGTTATTGTAGTTTGAAGTGACATGAGAACGTATAGATCCTTGATAATTTGGAATTGCATCTCCTGCCGGCGGCCGTGCAATGCATTGTATGTTCATCCCAGCCTCGCAGGGCAGGTTCCCTGTCTGCGCCTGTCATTTCCAATATATATGCAACAGGCCAGGCCAGGCAGAGCGGCCGTGCCACACTCCAGTCTTTGCTTTTCGCCACCAACTCCAATTGGACGGCGCTGTGTGCAGCACAACAACGAACGAAGATCATGGCCGGTGGCCGAGGTCCCTCCCGTGACGTAATATTTAGCAGGTTTATTTGTTTGGAAATTGGTTTAATTTGGCCACTATACCCAGACACGAGTGTAGAATGATTTCCCTCCTGCATTTTTGAGTGCAGATTGGTAACTTTGCTCACAATAGTCCTTTCAGGAGTGTTTGGATCCTGAAGTACACCTTAACCCACGTCACATCGGATGTTTGGATGGCAGTTAGAAGTATTAAATATGGTCTAATTTTAAAACTAATTGCACAGATGCAGACTAAACAAAGCTTAATAAATTCGTCTCGTCGTTTAGTGCTCATCTGTATAATTAGTTTTATAATTAAACTATATTTACTATTTCTAACTCGCGTCCAAACATCCGATGTGACGGGACTAAATTTTAGCCAAAGCCATCCAAACACCCCCCACCCCCTTAGTTTGATTATTTGAACACACATGAAAGCTGATCGAACTTGCTACGGTGGTGGGAGTGGATGCTGCACAAAAGCTGGCCTGGCTGCCTGCTGGCACGGCGCAGGCAGGGTGTTTCTCCTTTTGTTTTTTCCGGAAAAAGAGTACAGAACGAAAGGAGACGATGCAAGTTTTATGACCTCTTCTACTACACTGTCCCTTCAACTTTGTTCTAACTGATTGTCTAACGGATTATTGTATTGAACGCATCTGTATTGTGTGTTTGGGAAAAACAAAAAGGGGTTTAACAATGCAATTATTGTTAAGCACAGGAGAGGGGTGAAAGTGGAACCATACATGCAAAGGATTATTACAGCGACTTAGCTGTAGTTTGAGGAAACGAAACACAATAATCGTGCATTTTCGTGGTTAATTAATTAAATACGTTTTTGTTATATATGTCCCTTTCACCCTTTTGCTCTTCTTATTTGGGCACATGCAATAATGCATGTTCAGTTGTCCTTGTTCTTCGTTGTTTCTCGGGCCGTAGCCTTGCTCTTCGTTTGTTTTTTTTTTGGGTGGGGGGGTGGGGGGGGGGTTGGAGCTGGTTCTCCCCGCCGGGTTCGTGGAGATGCTCTGCTCTTCCATGACGGTGTCTTCTTGTTTGGAGCGATGTTGAGGCAGAGTTGTTGCTGCGGCCTTTGTGTGCTAAGCGGTGGGCCTCCCAGGGCAAAGGTGCTTCAAGTGAACGCTACACCGTTGGCTCCGATTCGGTGTTGATAACGATTTCGTCTTCGATGTAGTTCTCCCTGCTAGGGCGTTGTCAGTTTAACTGTTGTCCCTCATCAAGTGAAAGCTTATTTAGTCGAATCCATGGCATCGGCGCTTCGAGCGCTGCTTCCCTTAATTCATGGGCGGAACCACACATGGGCAAGCCCGGGCAGGCGCCCAGGCTCCTCTGCCAGCACAAGAAAAACTATGTTTATATATCCAGGCAACAAAATGGCTTGGAGCACTAGAGGTGAAGTAGCAATAGTTTATCCAGAGACTCAACTAAATAATGCAATCCATGTGAAATAGCAGCGGTTTATCCAGAGACTCAACTAAATTTAGTAAATACAACAAGCTAGCTGTGTTTAATCTTACATCCTCTATGATACAACAAATCTATTAGTATGCTTTTGAATTTTAAGAACAAGTTAGGAGAGCATGTATTCTGAAGGGTCCAACCCAACCTATTAATTTGATATTTTTGATAGAAAATTCTAGGACCCACTTAATTTTAGAGTTTTAATGAAACAGTTGTCTTTTTTTTCTTATGTGAAGGGACAATATGTTTTTTAAATGTTAGGTCAGTCCAGGTTCTTAAAAAATCTTGGGTCCACCATTACCTTTGATGAAGGCGTCATCATCTTTCTCATTTCTATTTGGCTTCACATTTAGGTTTGTAGTAGCTTTCGTTGTTTTGGTGGGCGCTAATGTGTTGGGTAGTTTATCTCTTTGTCTTTTTTTTTATCATAGTTGGTAAGCTGCGATTTACTTTTTTAGTTGTAATTTGATATTTTTTTAACACAAGGACTTGCTTTGCACTTGTTCGGAAAAAAAGTTGTCGTCCTTGTTTTGAACAAAAAAACTTACAAAACAAAGGCACAGCACCATGGGTTGACTTTGATAATGATGTTGGCCGTCGCCCCCCTTCCTTGTGCGAAGTGTCGGCGTGGGAGTCTGTGGGTACGTGTGGCCGCCAGCCATTTGACCCACATGCACACTACTCCTACTCCACAGAGACGACTAGACGAGACAGCCATCAACCATCGTATAGTACAGTACTAGGCAGCGTTCCTTCCCCATGCCAACTCGATCGCAATGGCATGCGTGATACTCCTAGGAGCCATACTAGCTCGTAGCCTTTTTTGCCACTAGTGTTTGTGTGCGCGCTTCGCGCGCGCGTTACACGTTGGTACATATTCAATGGACAATCGTGAGTAGAATTGAAAGTTTAAAAAGTGGTGTGATGCAATTATTAATCAATGATTATTGTACATCGTAGCTATACAGTGAAGAGGATTTCTATCTAGGTAAAGCAAGTAATTCATTGGCATTGTGTAAGCATTTAGTTACACATTCAAAAGATAACACGGAAGTGATTGTCTGTCTAAGTGTAAGGACGATGATGGTAAACCAAAGTTATCGGACCATACTTAGTATAGTTACAGAATTTAGAAATACGAGGGTGATCCATAGAGTTAAAACTCAGTTCCTACCTTACATTAATAATGCTATTTATAGTCTCCGTAGATCAAGTAGACGTGTTGTGATATTTTTATAATAAAATATAACACCTCTTGCACGCGCATGAAGCTGCATCTGGCGCTGCTTTGTTTGGGTCACATTGTATGTAGTATAATTGTATAAGGATATCGCGTTGTTGCATCATTTGGGACCGTATTATTGTCGCTTATTTTGTGCGAACATGTAATTACAAAGGTTGTGTTACCTCTGTAGAGGTACGAAGTTGTATAGTAAACAGCATGAAGACTTTAAACCAATGTGCATATATAGGACTTAGACGAGCTTCATAGATTTACGAAACACAGCGACAGGGTTTCCACACAAGACAGATAGGACTTGAGTCTAGCAATACATACAGCGGTTGCAAAATTGTTAAGCCTAGGAAACAACATGTTTATCATCATAGGTGTATACATGGTTCAACGTGAAGGCAGGTGACTTGTTGAACAGTGGTAACAGCGACACAAACAACAGCATGCGTGTACAGGTACCAATTGTAGTTAGATCCCTGAAGAGGTATGCATCTATCACTCTTCACTGTAGATGCAACCTTCGATCGAACTGCATCCTTTGTCACCCTAAAAGGTTTGCAATGCAAATGCATTAACACAGAAATACTGAAGCCCAATTATGTGGATAACTGTTGTAGGCTGTAACCTGTGTTAGGGGGTTCTAGGACCAATGCTCTCAATACATTGAGGAAGTCAACCAGTGGGAGTCTTGGCATGCTCCGTTGTCATGGCAATCGAAGCTACCACGTTGTAAGAACAGATTAGATGAAACAATGGCCTTTATTTCCTAGAGCACATTAGAAACATCCTTGTTCAAGCATATTAGAAACGTCCTACGCGATTTAACATAACATATCTTTATTTTCTAGAGCGTATAAAAAAGAAATAGTACATAGCTCAATTCATAGTTGAAGCAGGGGCAATGCTCTATGAGGACAGAGAATATATATAAAAAAAGATGACTAACAGTTCATACTGAAGGGCGAGGCAATGGTCTACACAAATATACAAGAATAAATCTAATTCCAAACTCCATGGAGATCTGCAATTGTTTCATATATAGAATCGTAACAGTTTTAAAGTAAAAACATAGTAAGTAACAACAGGTACTGAAAATAAACAAGAACAAAATAGCACCTTGCAGCGCCTTGGTCAGCACATAGGAGAGCAGAACTACTTGTTGCGAATTGACACTGAGAATGGCTATCCACAACAATTGAGTTTGATGTATCTTCATGGCCGATGACATCATGCCACATATGAAATGGCTAGCAAAACAACAAAGCATAGATCTATCTGGCCAGCAATAGGGACTAAACTGACACTGCAATAACATCAGTAACGTTCAGCTCCTGGTACCGGAAGGATTGTAGAGAAGCTAAGAATACTAACTTGAGTAAAAGGCCATATCCACAACAAAAGCCGGAGACCCAAGTCTGGCAAGATTGATCAACAACCAAAGAACTCCTATAAAGCATACATCAACAATCTGGGCTAGTAAGTATATAGATGCAGTGTGACCGGATATACTCTCAGGAACAGAGGCTCACCTCCAGCAATTGCTCTTTTTTTCTGCCTTTGAGGTGAAGCACATCCACCAGTGTATTCAACCACACCGAAAGCTTGCAAAAATAAAATCTGTTGTGCGGTTAGTACAGCAAAGCAAATATATAAGTTAGTGGTCAAGGTTAGGGCATGCTAAGCTAGATGAAGCAAAGCAGAATAACTAAAGAGAATTAATTATTAATAAGCCTGGTCTCTAGGATCCACCAGTGCCATGCAAAGTTCTTGTGTTGCTATATCATTTGAGGCCGCATTGTTGTAGCAATCTAATATAGGAATGGTGTTTTTATATACTGAGTATAAACATAGCAGGGGTATAGATATAATATTGTTTCTAAACAAAGCGAGCAAGGTAAGCAATTTTTCTTTATGTCTTATCCTTATTTTGCATCACAGAAGCGGAGAAACAGACGTACTAAACTATGAGCACTCTGCACGATGGTAACATTAATGGTAGTACAGGTCAAATGGAGACATTGTTTCAAAACAAAAGGTGAGGCTAAGTTTACAAACACGGAGACAACAGTTCAAGGATAAGGCCATGGGTTGTCCATTGCTCAAAATGGCTGCGTGTATCTATCTGCAGGAGGACATAAAAAACATGGCAGTATTAATTAGCAATCACATATGCATATATCACAGGTACTATTTATATATGGAAAACAAAAGAATAAGTCGGTTTCATGAAAAGTGAGCTGGGAGGCCATTTTTAAGCCTACAGCCATCAACAATCCTTGAACCAAAGGAAATGAGCAGCCATGGCAAACGGCCTGAACAGACCGTTAGGCAAAGGGTTAGCCACGTACGACAGAGCTGGAGTGTGGCAGAACCGCCTAAATTAATCCGGATTTAGTGCTTAATTACCAGATCTGGACTAACCTCGGTAGTCTTTCAGGATGTAGGTATCCCGACTTGGCCTTCTCATCCGGATCGAGCTTGATTTTTGGGGCGACTCTCGAAGGAGTCCACAGGTTACAACATACACATCACATTTATTACATAACTTAAAATATTACACATAAGTTTTGGTACTTATTACATTTCCGGCTGATAAGTTCCTCAGCCATTAAACAAAAGTAGCATAGTTCTCATGTTCCTTCAACTCACGCACACATCTAACTTCTTCATTCGCAGTCAAGCTTAGATCAGAAGAAAGGAGGATTCAGATAAGAGTCCCATTCAAACCAAGTGTATTCTGCACCTGAAAAAGCATAGGCAAGAAGCCTGAGTACTAGTTACTCAGCAAGACTTACCCGACCACTGGGTCGAAACCCGACTTCCTAACTCAAGGCCGGGGTGATTAGGTCAACTCACACTGCTGCAGGCCTAATAGTAAATCCTTAGCTTTAGAATTTAGTTCACCCTTTTAGTCATTACCTGTTCATACTAAATTATTCCTATTCTACTAACCCACCAGGATCCACCAAGACAAACATGTTGTCAAACATTCATCATTAACAAGATCAATTCTCTTACTACGATGTTGGTCGCGATCAGGCAGCTTACAACCGGCAAGCTACAGACGATTCGAATCGGTTTTCCACCTCTCGAGAGGGATACTCAGACACCCGTCGTATGTGTGTACACCGACCCCACATACGACAACCCAACATCCAGTGCCACCTAGCCGGAACCATCCTCACCGAACCCGGGTGTCAGTCCTTCGACACCCGCCCAACCTCCTCCTTCCAGTTGGTCTCGTCTAGTTCCGAGCTTAGGTACAACAGGACGAAAGGCTTACCGGAGCCCGTTAAGGATGGTAAGTGAATGAGGCGCGTTCGGCCCAGCCAGGCCACACATCGGACGGCCTTATGCGACACAGGCAGGATCAGGGTCCATAGCCATTAATCATAACATGTAAAGTATGAAAGCGAAACTGATCCCGCCGCATGCCTGTCAAATTATTGTCATCTTCTTATTCTCAACCAAAAACTTGCTGTAAAAGATTTCTTTCCTAGGCTCTTACCACCTAAGCCATTTACTGAGCATAGGATTATATGCTGGGTAATGAATCATCATGCTCTAGGGTTTCAATCAACTCCTAACTCTAATGCACAAGCATAACTCTGATTTAAATTAAGAAATAAGAAAACTGGGTAATGCACCGGGGCTTGCCTTGAGTCACAGGATCGGCCTCTGTCGGTGACTCGGAGTCTCCTCCTGCAGGTATGAAGGATGCTTCGGTCGCACCGGCTTCCGGATTTTCCGTTGCGGTGGAAGACTGTTCAACTGGGAGCGGTGGGACCAACGTGCCTAAGTTGATGACATGCAGGAGTTTTTTTTTTAAATGAGGATGATCAACCTGTTGGAAAAGTAAAATGTACCATTTTCCAAAGAAAACGGGTGATTAGGGTTAAACATGGATATTTTTCGAATAAAGATAATTGTCCTAAGCTTTAAATGAATTACCAGGTATTTTTAAATATTTTTAAATAATTTTTAAAGCTTAAATGAATTTTCTAGGAATTTCTAAATAATTAAAATGGATTTTTGAAGTAATTTTCTATTTTTAATACACTTTATGAATTTTTCTGCATTTTTAAATAAAGGCTAAAATTTTTAAAATATATAAACTCTATTTTACTTTCTTTTTGGAATTACCACATTATTTATATGAATTAATAAATAATTTTTCTAATTAAAATAAAACATATTACATTAAAGCAAAATAGATAAACAAATTAAATTTTAAAGGAAAAAGAAAAACAGAAATACTGCTGAAATTCGGCCCAGCCCACAAAAAAGAAGAGAGCAAAAAGTTCTAATTTCCCCCTCCAAAAATCGCCTCGGCTTTTCTTTCGGCATGGCCCGGCCCGAAGTGGGCCGGCGGCCTGCCTCCCCTTTGGCGCGGCCCAGCCGAAGCCTTTCGGCTCGGCCCGGCCGCTGCGCGGCCCGGCAGGCCGGCCTGCCCGGCGAGCGGCCCAGCGGACCAGCCTCGCCCGGCCGCCCGGCGCGTGGCGCCTCGCCGGCGGTGGCCTCGGGCGCGGCGCGAGCTCCTCTCTCCTTCATTCCCATTTTTCCCTTCTTTCCCCCTTTCTCTACACGGTGGGGTCGCCGCCCGCCGGCGCGACGCGCCGGCGAGGTAGCCTCGCAGCGGCGGTGGTGCCTGCGGCGGCCTATTTTCTACGGCGCGGGGTGCGCGCTGTCGCGGCGCACCCGATGCGCGTGCTGGCGGGGACCCTAAGGGCTCCCACGCGCGGGGACCGCGGCGGCGACGCCGCGGTGGCCGCGGCGCCATGCGGGCTCCGAGCTCTTACGAGCTCGGGCCGGCGCCTGGCGTGGCGCAGAGGGAAGGAGTGGGGTGGGGGGTGCTTACCGGCGCGGTGTCGCGGCGGTGACAGCGGCGGAGACGGTGGCGACGGCGCGGGGCTGGGGGACGGCGTGGAGCAGAGCGGGGGAGTGCCGCTCCCTGCGCGCGCCGCGGGGAAGAAGACCCCGCCCCCGCGGTCCCACCTGTCAGCGCCGCCTGACAGGGGGCGCGGGTGGTGGGGGGGCTGGCCGCCACGCGGGCCGCCGCCCCCGGCCGGTCCTCGCCCAGTGGGCGCATGGCCGCGGGCTGGCCAGCTGGCCCGCGGGGCTTCGCCCTGTTTTTCTTTTTTCTTTTTTCTTTTAGCCTTTTTATTGTTAACCCTAGATTTTGACATATTTTGACAGGGGTCCAAAAACAAAAGTGAAAGGGCTTAATTTTAACTACCCTTTCACATTTTTGCCCCTGGAAAACTCCAAATTTTTAAAAAGGCCTAAAATTTAAATTTGAATCAAATTTTTGAGAGAAAATTAGGATAAATTGCAAATGCACTTAAGTGTTTAGAAAATTACGGAGTATTACATGGAGTCTGCAAGGACAGTGTTCTCTGGCTCTGGGCAGGGCTTCTCAGCGTCAGTAAACTGCTTGTTAGCTGGCTAAGACTTGATCTGCCGCCACGCTGTTGCATTGCTGCAGTCTGTTATCATCCACCCAGAAAACTTAATATGGCAACGGCCACCTCCGCAGTCCTACACCACCACCCTGGCAGTCATCATGGAGGCACAATCTAAAGACACATAAAGCATCGTAGTATAATATAACCGGATTGTGCACGGTTCACTTGCCTATAGTCCTTTTTAGCCACTAACCTCTTCGATTCTAGAGTTGTATGACCTGATCAGCTATGTTATAAACTGCAGAGATACATTAAAGTCTAAGTTTGAATATGTACAATATAGTTGCCTATAGTTCTTCGCCAATTAATTTTTCTCTCGACCAAGAAGTATTTAGGAAACAATAAACAAGAGTTATATGCCATAATAAGTGGTGGCAGTAAATATAATTGCCGCTTCTATTGAATAACATTAACATGTAATTATCTGTGTGTTGAAGACCTAAAGAATTATAATGAATATATTGAACCAGTAAACCACTAAAATACAAATACTGAAATGGACATCTAGGAGGAATTAGTAAAGAGGAAACTGCACACACACATCTCACACTTCTTGCCTCCTGATTTAGGAACTGCAGAGGCACATCACATGCTCATCATTTATGCAGAAAATCTCTACAGAGATAATTCAATTGGGCGGGTGGCCATATTCATATGCAAAACTACTTAATTAAACCTGCTTTTCTGTAAATGATGGGAGATGCCAACAATAGAAGCTGTGATTATATTAAATCCAAACTGCTCAAGATCTGTATCTAATAGTAGGTTATTTAAATTCAGCCCCACAAAACAGTAGCAACCTGTTTAAATAAGCATATATTTCTCATGATAAAAATAAGCACACATAGTCTGGGTTCATAAATAAACATTACTGGCGTTATCACAGATGAAAGAAATTCAGCACCATGATTAGATCAAAGAAAACCATTATGACACATAGACCTAGACCTATATTTGCAAACTATATAAACACCATTTTTCTGGTTTTCAAACATCACCGGTATAAGGCAAAGCAATATGTTTTCAAAGAAATCTCAAAGCCTGAACGGTGGCTAACCCAAATAGTATAAACATGAAAAGAAGCAAGGTATAGGTATATGTAAGCATATGACATGCCAGCAGCACTGGAGGCTCTCCTGAGTAAAAGCAGACATTGCGGCAACACACTGCTTCAAAAAGTATATATGCACTGTAACCCCCTGAGATCAATGATAGACCTGCAATGCGAGGGTCTCCAAACTACAGGGTGCAGGCACACCACCACCACCCTATACTGATTCTTATCTACTACTCAAAGCCTATTTGCAATCTATAGTCCATACCTTATCCAGTTATCCCTAACAACAATCCAGTGTGACAGCCAACAAATAAAATGCAGAACCAGGTTTGAAGGAGGAACTTATCTTATAGCACCATCAAAAGGCATCTATATCTGACAGCGCTGAAAGGAACACCATCACTATTAAGTTCCTACACGACCGAACCAAATAATACATATAGAAATTAATGGTAAACAAATACATAAAAATATCTTGGAAGTGATAACGCAATCTGCTGTGGCGCACGCTCAAACTTGAGAGGAAACAATTATGCCATCTGATTGAGGATAAACTGTGCAACACCAGCTTCCCTAACCTCATGCCCAGCAGATTCATGTTCCACCAACCAAGGCATGTAAATAACATCCCGTAAACTATACAGCGCAAAAATAACACACACAAAACACTAAGCTCAAATACTAAATGGGCAAAAGAGTACTTAGGCCTTACTGCTTACTGTGTGAGACTCGGAGCTTCATTCTGTTGATTTTAGAGGCAGTATATCACTCTGTACCGATATGCATAGCTGAAAATACGGAACATGACAACGACAAGGAATCTAACCTCATGTTCATTGGCTTACTGCACATTGCCCCCTCTGATGCAGATTAGGGACAAAAATAAAGCTGCAAATGTAGGACCCTACTGGCTGCTCCTTACCTCTATCGATCTGTGTCTAGGGAAGGTGAGCAGAGAGCAGGTGGTGCAGGAGATGAGAGTGGAACCTAAACCACCAGGTGGGGCACCAAAAAGTGCTGGGAGCAAATCTTGGGCTTGCTTGAGTTCCTAGCCTCTCCCTCCATGCCCTTGGTGCCCTTCCCCGCTATAGATCCGCACAGCTATATGCATCATCCCACTCTAGATTCGTACAGCTGTATGAATATGCAGTGGAACAAAAAAATATGGACACACAGGAAGAGCAGGGACGCAGAGAGGAAGAAGGAAGGCAGAGACGAAGAAGAGAGATGCAACGAGGAAGGAGGGAAGGAAGAATAGGAGAGAAGCAGCGAGGAAGGAGGAAGGTAGAGATGGAGGCAGACAGAAAGGAGCAGGGGAAGGAAGGGAGACGAAGCCTACCTCGCCGTCTGTACAGGGATGGATCCTGCCGTGGCTGCAAGGGCCCTATCCTCTTCCCCTTCCCGCTGCTGCTGCTAAGCAGGGCCGCGAGGTACCGCCGCTCCAAGGCGTCACACGCGGTGCCGCAAGGGACGGCGCGACGGCCACCGTAGGTCCGGCAGCGCCGGCACAGGTCTGAGCCACTGCTGCTCGTGGAGATGGGGACAGGGGGCAGCGACGGAGAGAGAGAGGAGCAGGGTTAGCAAGTACCCATTGGGGCGAGGAACGACGGGCGCGGCCACACCGAGACCACCGCCTGCGCAAGCGTCTGCACCGGCACCGGTCCACCACGCGCGCCGTGCCGCTCCACCGGCACGGCTGGTTGGAAGGGAAAGACCGAAAGAGGAAGAGGAAGAGGCAGGGCCGGTAACAAAAACCTACAAATCCACCGGCCCAGGAGGTCGGCAAGCACCCCAGGGCCCGAAATCAAGGGGCGCGGCGGCGGCGGCCGTCGAACCCTAGCCGGCCGGCAACCAAGCGAAGACGGAGAGCAAAATGGAAAAGGAGGAGGACATCTGGGTGAACTGCGGGAATGCCAAGGAGGCGCTGCGAGGGGGCGCCCTTATGGCGTCGTCCCGCCGACCAACCACCCCCGTTCGGCGTGCCATACCGCGCACTGTGGCCAACAGCGCGATGGAGGACGGAGGCGGACTGTCGCCACAGCACTGAAGAACTAGCCTGATGAGCAACAGGCGAATCGTGTGTGTGGCTAGGCAGAGTCCTGCAGCACTGCACTCTCCATCGGCCTTGGTGCTCCGGACCGGGTCGGCGTCCTCATTCGTTCGGTTGCTCTGATTTTGGAAATGATGGAAGAGAATTTAATTTTTTTTATTTAAATTTGATCGGGATTAAATTTTTTTCAATCTTTTTGGAAAATTCCCTAACCGAATAAGGCCTTAGGAGGTTTTGGATTGGAAGGCTAAATTTTAGCCCACGTCACATCGAATGTTTAGATACCAGTTAGAAGTATTAAATATGGTCTAATTATAAAACTAATTACACCGACGAGGGCTAAACGCCGAGATGAATTTATTAAGCCTATTTAATCCATTATTAATGAACGGGTTACTGTAGCATTATATTTACTAATCATAGATTAATTATGTTTAATAAATTTGTCTCGCCGTTTAGTCTTTCATATGTATAATTATAGTTTTATAATTAGACTATATTTAATATTTTTAAATAGCGTCTAAACATTCGATGCGACGGACTAAATTTTAACGCTCAGATCCGCAAAGATCGAAATAGTCCGGCCCAGTCGAGAAGGCCCCTAAACGGCCTCCCTAGTCCGGTAGTCCCTCCGCTCGACACCTCGACACCAATCGCTGGGCGGTTCGGTCTGGCGCCGTCGGCGAACCGGAAGGCGACGGCGGGGCTGAAGCTGGAGGCGCGCAACTCCGGCCTGCAGACGGGCGACGCCGCCGGGTTCACGCTCGCCGACACGCTGGCCAGCGGCGCCGTCGGCCACATCCTCGGCGTTGGCATCGTGCTGGGTCTCAAGAACACCGGCGCGCTCGACCAGATCATCGGCTAATAGACGGCCGGAGTAGCTGCTGCTAGTAGCACTGATCGTCCAGATCATCGATCGATCGATATGATCGATCCTGGCCTCTCTTGGGAAATTAAAGCCTCCGTGTCCGGTGCCTATATGTAACGTTTGTGAATGCAACTCGTTCCAATGGACATATAGCTGCTTGCTGCTCTTTTAATTTGGGCCTGAGTTATGACCCGTCACTTTTTAGCTTATTCAGGTCCAGTTCAAGTACGTTCTTACTGACAATCTTTTTGGATTGAATTTGCTGCGGGGTTTCCAAGAACACAGTTAAAATACAACGATTCGCCTAGGACGTCCCAAACAGAGCCGCGTCGCCTCTGTTAGTTGATCCGAATTTCGGTGGGTTCAATTTTTGCTACAGCCTAGAACAACCACATCCACCAAGAAACATTATATTCTCACTGGAAACAAAATAAAAATAATCCAAAAAAAAAAGAATAGATGCATGGTGCGAAAAAAGAAGACAATAAAAATCAGGAGGAGCAGATATATAAATTTAAAACTCCCGCTGCAGATTAAGTTAAAAAAAAGACAATGGGATAATATAAGGCGACAGAGAAGTCAGAATTGGAATGACAGTCACCATATGGATCCGCCATCGACACGGAACGTATGACTGGGCGTCGTCAGTCAGTGCGATGATCACCACCCTCCTCCAAGAACATGTCAACAGCAAACACAGTGACCGGCTATGATACCCAAATTAACCCCAGAAAGTCAGAAACCAGTCGATAACAAGCAGCAAGGAGCGATTATTGGAAATCAGGACAGGCCTAGACAGAGCATGCAGCATGGCACCTCGCCTGACAGATAGAGTCAGATCCGGACACTGCCAATCAGCAGCAGAACAAGCGTCATACGGGCATGATGAATCATCACCGTTGCACGTCAAACCGTCACGCTCCCCCAACTCGAAACTCAACTAAAAGAAGAGGAGGAAGAAGAAGAAGCGCAAGATATTTTTAGACGAAACCAAGGAAATTAGCCGCCGAAAGAAAAACACTATAAGAATTCGAAAGATTCTTGCTAATCTGACGGATTGATGAAACTGCTGAACTGATTTCAGCGCAGCCTCTTCTTTTCGATCTGTTTCACCGTACCTTGCACTTGATGAGATGCGGACGAACAAGCTAGCTAGGAGGAGATAATAATAGTGCGAGAGGGTATGCTCAGTGGCCCATTTTATTTATCAGCATCGTGCGAAGCTTTTCCCTGGTCGTCCATTTGGCGCAGCTAGCGCACTTGGCCAGTGATCGTGCAGGCAACGGTCAGGATCCGCTCCTCTTTGCCCGGGTAGGGGGCAGCTGAGCCCCGTAGTCTCTGGAAGCCTCAACAGCTGGCAGCGCCGGGTATAGCTGACACGTGTTCGCTGGAACGATCCATAAATTAGTAGTAATTTAAGTACGCTGCAAAGTCGTGATATTAACAACTTTAATTTGCTGCAAGAGAAGAGAACAATGTGGTATATATAGTGCCACAGCTGAGACGATTTGACTGACGACTGAGATTCATTATGGAAGAGTCGTTTTCGCGTTCGTATTGGTGCTTGAGATTTAGCACCTCAACTATGGTATTTTTTTTTCAAGGTGGTTTTGGATTTTTTTTAATTCAAATAAGAAAAAGTAACACTCAAACTCAAACACCTCAGCAAAATTGAGGAATAATCTTAAAGCTTTTTTTTTTCTGATTCCTTTGCGTCCCAAAATGTCTCTAATTTCCCCCCTCTTCTTTTTCTTTTGAGGTATCTGAATTTTTTTTTCCTAATCTGAATTCAAAACTACAATTAAAACCACAAAAAAAAAACTAGTTTCTTGGAGTCTGGGTCAAAATTGAACAGTATTGAGGTGCCAAATTTTAGATGATTTTGGGCTAAATGTTAGAATTAGACAAACTGAGAAGATGATAGACCTCTTGGGCATGTTTCCAAGTATAAAATAGTACACATGTTTTGGTAGTAAAAAAATTATTGCAATTATAATAAAAACATTTGCATCGTCTATTTCAAACAACATTTTTCTAGCTGTTCTAGTTTGGTTATTCTTCATGAGCACATCAAGCAAAAGCTAATAATCTTCCCAGGGAAGATTTGAACAAATAAACTAATGGAATCAGAACTCTTACTCAAATCTGGCATGTTCTGCAAGCTGCACAATTCAGGTTGCAACCTGGCAGCAGTTGATGGATTAGCAGTGCGCAGTGAGATCAATCCGAACACCAGCACACGCACGTCAACGATCGGATTCACCAAGCAACATTGCGGCGAGGGGTGATGAAGACACGGCAGCACAGACGTAGGAAGAAGCGCTTCAATTCCTCCTCCCGCTCTCGCTCCGAGGGTTAGATTACTGCTTGCTGGTGCCGCTAGGTGGCCTGCTTCTGCCCTTCCGGTACAGTTATTTCGCATTGTCGCTACTGGAACTTGACTGTGCGACCTCATTTGTCACAGCCGTTGAGTTGGGAGCGGCAGGCGTTATGAACTTCTGAGCTTCGCGAAGTAGAGCATGGGCTTCATCAGTCATGCGTCCTTTCGTGTAGCCATTCATGAGCACACTGTAAGTATAGAGATCAGGGCTGACACCTCGGCTCTCCATCACTTCCATCAAACCTCTTGCGCCCTCCATTTGTCCCTGCTCCGACAGTGCTGTGATGACAAGGTCAAACACAGCTTTATCTGGAGCAGGGCCAACATCTACCATCCTCATCAACAACGTCTTGGCATCCTTTGATCTCATGTTCCTACACAGAGCATCAATGACTGCGGAAAATGTCTCGCCTGCATCCTTAAGAGACTCCCCTTGGTACTCCTCAAGCTGCACCACCATCCTCATCAAGAGATTCTTCGCATCCACTGCTCTGTTGGCCGTACACAAACCATGCACAACCGCCGCGAAGGACTTGCCTGCAGCATCCCCTTGGTACTCTTCCAGCAGCAGCAACGGTCCCATCATGCCGCGCCAAAGAACAAACAAGGGAATCCAAGGCTGATTTTGGGATCGGAACCCTTCATCTCCTTCGCCGCTAGGTACAATGATAATGAGTGTGCTGTTTTTGCCTTCTCCTGCTCGCAAAGGAAAGCCAAGATCCTGCCGATCTTCTCACCGTCGTAAGGGAAGCAGTCAGGGTCCATCAACAATGCCTTCGTTCTCCTTTTCCTACGCAAAGCATGTGTAACTGCAGCAAATGCCTCCCCTGCATCTGTAAGAGACTCCCCTTGGTACTCCTCAATCTGCACCACCATCCTCATCAACAGATTCTTTGCATGCTCTGCTTTGTTGGCCATACACAAACCACGCACAACTGCGGCGATGGACTTGCCTGCACGCCTAAGCAACTCCCCTTGCAGCAACAACACAGCGGTGGCAACGGTCCCACCATCCCGAGCCGTAGTGCCAACAAGGGAATCCAAGGCTGATCTTGGGATCTGAATCTTCTTCTCCTTCGCCGCTAGGTACAACGAATGCGCCGTTTCTGCCTTCTTCTGCTCGCAAAGGAAAGCCACAATCCTGCCAATCTTCGCGCCATCGGTAGGGAGGCAGCCAGAGCACATCATCTTCTCATAGGCTTCAAAGGCAGCATGGAACATGAACTTCTTCCGGGCCGCTTCGATCACCAGATCGATAGTAGCTGTCGGCGTCGTCGGGGGTGCAACCAAACTCGCCGAACTTGGCAAACACCTCCACCGCTGCCTTGGCCTTGCCAAGCTTGTGGAATACCGCAATCATTCCATTCAGCAACGGCGTGCTCAGTGATCCAGGCACGGAGCCGATCTCCTTGACCGAGTCCCAGAGCCAGTAGGCGTCCATCTTGTCAATCCCATCGGAACCGGCGACCTTGCTCACGAGGATCTCGAGGTTCGAGGGGCTCCTGGAAGCGGGGCTGTTCTTCGCGGCGTAGCGGAAGAGGGAAACCAGCTTCATACCGGACCATCTGTCGGCGGCGAGCAGGACTGCGGCTCGCTGAAATCAACGGCCACGTCGGCGAGGGCGGAGGCGACCCTGTCATCGGGAGCGGCCTTCACGATGGCGTCGACGCGGGCGGCCACCTCATCGTCGCCGGAGATGTCGGCGGCGGCGGCGGCGGCGGCGTCCCCAGGCTCCCCGGACGCCGAGCTCAGGTCGTCCTCCCCGGCCTCAGTGGCAGATGCGTCTGGAGCGGCCTCGGTCGGGGAGTCGGCGGCGGCTTTGGGGAAGCAATCGGCGGCGGCGGTGGAGGCATCGGGGAGGAGGAGAGGAAGCGGGAGGGAAGAAGGCGCGGTGGTCGAGTGGGACGTGGTGGCGGAGGCTGCAGCACTGACCGGGGAATGGAGGAGCGGGAAAGGAAGAGAGCACGAGCTCGCGTCGTCGGCGGCGGCGGCGAGGTGTTCAAGTGTTGCGCGGTGGGAGGCCGTGTAGGTGGGCCTTATGGGTTGGGCTGGGCCGGACTATTTCCATCGTAATGGACCATCATCGTCATCTTCTCATCATATAAGGAGGAAGGTAGGGCACAAAATACCCGTCTCCAAATATATGGACAATCCCCAATGGGTAAAGATAATCCAACGGGTAAGAAAGTTTGGGCTATAAAGAAAACATTTGTGAGCTTGTCAGATCGGACATCGGAGCGAGCAGCAGCGGGCACGCCTCTGCGACGGACGCCATATACTCGACCCAGGCGACGCAAACCCCACCCCTGCCCTGCCGAGAGGAGCACGCGACGTCCTCGTCGCTGTCGGTGACGAAGGCAGTGGCTGCTGGGAGAGGCCAAACACGAGCATCAGCCTGACGACACCGGCGAGGGAGCGGAGCAGCGTGACCTCCCTGGCTGCGAGCATGTTCCTAGCCATCCCATCCCTATCGCCGGCGACCTAGGCCGGGAGAGGCGGGAGATCGAGGCCGCGAAGACGAAGACAACGAACGGGTGATGCGCAGCAGCTAAATGAAGGAGAGCGTGGAGAACAAGATATGGATTATGGTTAGCAGCTCCTTAGCCATCATCCTGCTGCCCCATCGCCGCCGCTCTTGTGCATGAGCTTCATCAGACATCGTCTGCCCAGCTTTCTCATGGGAAACCGGAATGGCGAAGACGGTACTGACGAGATGTGACGGGCATGGGTAGGACAGGTATTATCTGCGTACACCCTACCCGTACCCAAGTTCAGGCGGATAATCCATACCCTACCCAAATAGGATGGGTATGGGTTTGGATGAGGGCATTGGATATCTAACGGCAACGCTACCTAGCTAGCTTGGGGTGCCCTGCTGGCTGCGCGCTTTCGCCATTGTTATTGGACCGCTCGTTTCAGTGGTTGGACCGTTGGATACAGAAATGAAAGGCGCCTTTTGCGTCTGCATTTAGACGATGCTAAACCGAGCAGGGCCTGTGATGACGAAGGCCCTCCCGCGGGAACGAGATCGGCTAACGCAGAAGCTTGTACGTTAGCGGGACGTAGATGCTGCAAATGCCGTCCGTTGCTCATCCAACAATAAAAACAAGCAAGCAGAGAGAGACGACGGACTAGAACCCCACGCGGCCCAATTTGATGACTGCTGATGGAAAAAGAGAGCGGGAAAAAAAAATCTTTTTCCATAGAACGAAGAAGCAAGTCTGATAGTTTGTGTAATTGTATAATGATTTTTTTATATAGCTAACCAGGCTACGAGAACGAAGGCTAAGATCAAGTTTAGCGAGTCGTCTATATGGTTGTTTGTAGACAGAATGAAGTTTGAGTATAGACAGTGTGATATACGATCTACTGGATTCAACCTATTTAGGTTATCAAACCGCAATAGCATTGGTCAGTCCGCAATTGCAGAGCAGTTAGATTTAGAACTAACAAATGAAACATGTTGTCTTATTTAGACTTAGACAATGAAGTACAATCATAAGTTCATTTTTATTTTTAAGTTATATGTGTATTTATTTGTTACTATATTTGGTTCTAGTAGGCTTTTAATCTGTTAGAAAGTTATGCTTCATGATATATATACTCAAATTTATTAGTGATATTTAAATTTTGTTATTGGAACTGCACCCGTTGTAGGCCTCATTATCCGTTACACCAACAAAAATCCTTTATGAATCAGCTATCCACTATTTATTACCTTGGTCTCATGCTAAACATATCTAAATCAACCCGATGGAAAATAAGAATATACTCACGTATCGTAGTCACTGCATGCTATGGTAGGCGATCTGAGCAGTGTAACTACGATATCATTTTTTTACTATAATCGATCATTTGTATTCGGTATGTGCTAGACTTAGACTTAGCCTTAGCCTTGGTTCTCGTAGCCTCTTCAGCCATATAAAAATCATTATACAAATGCACAAACTATCAAAGTTGCTTCTTCTATAGAAAAATATTTATTTTTTCCCTTTCCCATCGGCAGGCATCAAATTTGGCCGCATGGGGTTCTAGACTGTCGTCCCTCTCTGACTACTTGTTTCTATCGTTGGATGGGCAGCGAACGGCATCTGCAGCATCTGCTTCCCGCTAACATACAAGCTTCTACGTTAGCTGATCTCGTTCCCTCCCGCGTGGAGTTGCTGGCGCCCGCGCCTTATTCCGCTTCGCAAGAGCCGCCAAGCCCAAGGTTCGTTCCCTCATGCCTGGCTACTCTATTAGTGCAATCAGCACGCACAAACGTAGATTAATCTTGAGTTGAATGCGACCTGTCGTGATGTGCGACTGCCATAGAATAATTTTGATCCCCAATTTGAATGGCCATCTTGCCAGCCACACTAATCGATGTGTTCGTTCCCTCTGTGTCTCTGTGGTACAAATCTCACCCTAGCCTTTTAGTTTAGTTTCTTTTAACTATTGTTTGGCTTGAAAGAACGCCTTCCTTTGGTGTGTGGGGTCTGGGGATTTATGTCCAGGCATGGTGAGACTACGGTATGCCTAGTTCCTTGGTCAGTCCCTGCGCTATACAAAAATAAAAAAAAATCTTTTTTAAAGAATAACAGGAGCACTGCTAATTCATTTAAGAGGAGAGCAAGCGAGTTTTACATAATTGTAATTACAAAATGATAAACAATACTCAACACAGAAACTGGATGAACTACAGTAGCCATTATACTAAACATGCAGTGGCGGATCTAGGGGGGTGCAGGGTGGGCTCAAGCCCCCCCTACCCTCTCATATGCCATGGAGCCCCCCTAAGCCCCCCCTACATTTTTTGAGAAGGAAGAAGGAAGAAGAAAAAGGGAGAGGAAGAAGAAAGAAGGGGAGAAAAAAGAGGAAGGGGAAGAGGAGAGCCCCCCTTGATTTTGTGGCTGCATCCGCCACTGTAAACATGGCTGACCAACCAGTGGCGGAGAGAGGGGGGTCTAGGGGGGCCAAGCACCCCCAAGATTCCCCAAATTACATAGTATCTACTCTATTTTTCCTACAAATGCTAAAGTTTGTGTCTAATTTTTTAACTAGTCTTAATTTTAGGTGTATTTTCTACTAATATGTTGCAATAATTAGTAGTTATTTATCTATACTCATATAATTGGATGATACAACGCTTGTTATCTTTGTCAAAATAGTCTTTCCCTCTAGATTTTTTTGTTGCTCGTCGACATTGGTCCCCCTAAGTTAAATTCCTAGCTCCGCCCCTGTGGCCAACCGCTATTCTCCTCAAATTCAGCTCTTCATGCGTCATATTAGAGACCACTCCTGGTGAAGATTGTTTGCCCTCAAAATTTCGATGATTTATCTCCTTCCAAATGTTCCAGGTTGTGTACATGAAAAGGCCCGAGATCTTCTTCTGTAACTCTTTCGGTCTGTTCCTTAGGATTGAAGCCCACCAGGACTTGATGCTCTACATGTCCATGGAAGGAGTCGGGATCAAGCTGTTAGACCAAGTTTCGACAGACTACCACACCTGACGAGAGAAAGGGCATTGCAAGCAGAGATGTACAACAGTCTCGGCTTCTTGAGCACAGAGCACACAAATAGGATTACAAGGCCAGTTACGCTGCATGAGCTTGTCCACCGTCAGGATCTTGGCTTGGATAAGTAGCCAAGCAAAAAAAATTGTGTTTTCCTTCCGCATGCGCGTTCCAAACAGACTTGGCTTTGAACGGACAGAAAGAGCCTTTGAGTTGTGCTAAGTAGTCGGATTTAGACGAGTAGACTCCATTCTCAGTCCAATTCCACCTAATGCTGTCCTCTTGCTCGATTAACTGTACCCCTTCAAGATGGTTCCACAAGGAGATGAATTCAGCCAGCTGTTGAGTTGTTTCCATTCTCCACAGCCCCCTAGTCCATTGTTTTGTTTTTGCGCTAGGCCAAGGGGTACAGGCTCAGTGCAATATCGATGGGTGCTCTACCTGATAGCCATGAGTCATGCCAAAAGCTTATTTTCAGTCCATTTCCCATAGTGACCACGGTTGAAGCATGGAACAAGGCTTCATCAATTTTGTCACAAGGTGGCGAAGTGCCAGCCCAAGGCCTGCCAGGGTCAGTCCATTTGAACCAGAGCCACCTGAGGCGTAGAGCTCGGCCAAAGCATTCGAGATCTAGTATCCCCAAACCGCCCAAAGATTTTGGCCGCGCTGCCTTGGTCCAGCTTACTAAACAGTGCCCACCATTGGCATTTTCAGAGAAAAGACCACCTAATCTTGTCCACTTTCTTGATTGCCCACTTTTTCAACCGAAAGACTGTTAGGAAATGGATAGGAATCGCTGATAGCACGGAGTTGACCAATGTTACTCTCCCGACTTTATCAAGTAGCTTCCCCTTCCAAGCAACGCGCTTGTTCAAATAATCCCTTCCCCATGGCCCATTGCAGATTTAACAACATTTAACCCATACTGTGATTCTTTTTCCAATCATCGCAGATAGTACTTTCTTGCACTCCATTCCTATTCTTATTTTCAATTATTGAGTTATGTGCAGGATGTGCAGAATGATCTATGGACCAAAATACGTGGGGAAATTGAAAATCACTCCAAGTATGATTCCATCGAAGATCTGAATCGTGTCGTTGGGCCCCTGATCGAAAAAGATTTGAGGTGTACATCCCTATTTTTCCTTTTTACACTCTGAATATGCTGTACATTCCATGTTTAACTGTGCCAGCATGCATACATCAATGGCTTATCCTCTTCTCTCTTTCCCCCCTGAAGGATCAAGAAGGAGCGGTATGAGAAGCATAAGAGAGTCTACCACACGCTTACTGCGCTGATTGGTGTTGGTGGCTTGGGTTCTGTGGGGTGCCTTGCAGCGCATCCTTAATTTTCTTGCTAAGGGCTAGAATCAAGGAAGAGGGCACCCGATCAACTCATATCCACTCTGATGTCTAATTATGGCTTGTGTTATGTTAGAACAATTCTACATATGGTGTACTCCCATAACTCATATCCAGATTGAGATGTCTAATGATGGCTATATCTATTGTGTACTCTCATGATTAAACTGCTAATAATCTATCATGAAGCCCCCTTGCTTGTTTATTTGCCCTCCAATGGTTGAGGGTCACGCAATATTGTACTTTGTGTCTCAGACTTTTGGACATCCAATGCAACGTCTTCATTTCGTTTGCTAGATAGACTAAAGTAAGTTTTTGGGTAGGTTACTGATTATTGGGCCTTCCATGAAACCACCTGTGGTTGTTGCGGACCCATTAAAATATCCTTTTGCAGCCCAGGTGAGAATGTATGACCTACTTGTTGAGCAGCCGTTTTGTTTGTCTGCTGTGGTCTAGAAGGCTCTTATGGTTTCGTTTAAATTTCATTCTTATTATGTGCTATAACAATATATGTTCGGCGATATAACAGCTAGTTATAAAGAGAGACAGAGCAATTAGTTATAAAGAGAAAGTTTTATACGAAACAAGAGGGTTTTACAAGTGACTCGCCTAAAACCATTGAAACATGTAAATTTTCGCCTCGTGTCTCTCCTCCCGAACGGCTAACTCGAGGCCACCGACCCTGCTGCTGGCGGTAGCTAGCCCTATGCCAAGTGCCTGTTGTTTCCTCTCGTTTCGTTCCAAGTGCCTGTTGTTTCCTCTCGTTTCGTTGCAGCCACTTTGTTGGCAGCTTTTCACAAAAATTGCACCTAATTCATCGACATTGTTGGGAGTATAATATTCTAAACAGTTTTAAATGAAAAATGGGATCTCCACCACAACTTACGAGAGTATACTGTTTTTAAAAAAAAAGGGCTAGTGGGTGGGCTGCATTTCCGTGGACTTTGCATTGGTGCAACGGGCCGATCCTAACCGTGGGCCAACAGCCCGTGCAAATGCAATTGGGTTTCAGGTTGCCGCTCCTTTTTTTTTCGATCGTGCGAAGACACGCGTATTTCATTCAGAGGAGAAGAATGAAACAGCACAAAGGAGTTAGAGGAACAAAGACGAACCACATTTTCCCGTCGCTAAGAAAGTAAAGGAAACCGAACCCTAGCCAGCCAGCACCTTGGCTGCCCTGCCATGGCACTGCGCTCTCTCGTCGTCGTCACGGTGCCTGGCGCTCGCGCCTTCGCCACCGCCCCCATCAAGACCGTACCTGGCGCAAGCCTAGGGTTGGTTCAATTCCCGGCCCGCCACAATATCAATTTGTACGTCTTTGTACGCATGTGCCATCTTATTATTTGCCATCCTGCATAAATAGTCTCGCCTCGCCGACTACACTATTTGATGTGGACGATATATGTGTCTGCGGTAGCAATGTCACCTTTTCTTTTAATATATGTTTTCGGCTTAATTAGACGACCTTCTTTTGGTGTCTGGGCACATTGGAGAGATTATGCATGCATGGCTCCATTGGTTAATCGCCCCTGCCCTATCATCCAAAATCTTTTGTGCTTCATTGGTTAATCCCTTGTGCTCTTTTCCAAACCGCACAGGTCGAGTCGATCAGTACTTTTGCACGCAATACCTTGTTGGCTTGTTGCACTGCATTAATTATTTTCCTTGTGTTCGACCATTGTCTCCTCAGACTGAAACAACATCTTATTTTTATGTTCATGTTGATTGCGCAGAGGGTTCCATGGACGACCAATACTGCTGCAAAAACTGGAGATGCCTCCAGCTATCCTCATGCCATGAAGCGAGTGATGGAACAAGAGTTCAAGTACAGCCCTATATTCCTTTTTGCACTCTGAATATGTTGTTTGGCCCCTCTCAATGTGCTAACATGCATATGCATCAGTGGCTTATCCTCTTGCTCTTTTTCGATCTTCTTCTAAATTAAAGGCCGGGGCGTCGAATTGGGGGATCTTCCGCGGGACTTTAATAATGCTGGTCAACTGTGCTGCTTGCACTACATGCTAATAAACCGTAACTAGCTAGTTTTCTTGCCAACAACGAGTGGATTCAACGAGGGGAGCAGCAGAACTCTCCACTTTGATGTCTAATATAATTATGGGTGCGTCATCTCTTCAGGTGACTGATTTTTTGCGTACCGCCCCCGCCGCCATCCCTTCCCAACCGCTTTCTTCCCTCGCCCGACCGGCCATCTTGCCCACCACCTCTGTCGGCCCGCCCGCCCGCCCGTCCAAGGCCCTCCCTCTAAGGCCGGAGGCGGAGGAGACCTCCCTGACTCTCCCACCCCAAACCCCGAACCATAACCCTAACACCGGTGAGGAAGCCGCAATGACAACAACAACGGCGCGACAGCACGGCGCAGCGGAGCTTCTTCCCTGGTGAGCTCTTTCCCCCTTCTTCACCCGGTGGTGACTGATGGTTTTGCTAAAAAATCAGTCTGAAAGGACCTTGATGTCGCCTAGAGGGGGTGAATAGGCGTAGCTGAAAATTTACACCACTTAAAACAAGCTGTCCGGATAGTCCGGTGAGACTCACCGAATAGTCCGGTGTCACACAGAGATGAAACGCAACATATATAAATGTAATATAAATACTTATTGAGCTATACAAAGCATTTCCAATCGTTTCTCTAGTGTTGCTGCGCTTATCAAGACTGCACCTCTGCACTCAAACACAAGAACTTGCACAGAAGTAGTAGCGGAAGCAAATAATGCAATGCAAGTATGAAATACGGGAAAGTACAAACCACAAGCACAAAGCTTGGGTCTCCCAGCTGGGGCACAGCACACAAAGACATTGGATTTTGTTACCGAGGTTCGGGCACACCCGCAAGTGCCCGTACGTCCTCGTTGAGACGCCCACCAAGAGCTTGAGTCTTTTTCAACTCACGGCCTCCCCTTCTCACCACCAAGGCCGAGAAGGTGCCCACTGCAGTGCTTTGAAGAGCGGGGGGTAATTACCTACAAGAGAAGTGGCACTCACAAGGCGAGTGTCCTTCGGGTCGCTCTCTCCGTCTAGGAGGAAACCTCCAAGAGTAACAAAAACACTTTCCGAAAATGCTTGCCAACTGTGCTAAGAAGTTAGGTGCTCACAATGTAGCTCACACAATCTCATAAATCCTCTCCCAACTCAGTAATCTCACAAGTTGAGTTCAATCTCACAAAGAGAGTATTGGAGAGTGTTTCTTAGAGCCTTTGGATGAATATGGACGTGGAGGGAAGCAACAGCCCCAACCAGAAGTTAGTGGGGGGGTATAAATACCCAACCACACAAAACTAGCCGTTGGCTCTGTGTCAGACCATCACCGGACAGTCCGGTGGGCCCTACCGGACAATCCGGTAGAGGCTGACTAGCCATTAGGGTTCAAACCCCTCTACCGGACAGTCCGGTAGAGCTCACCGGATAGTCCGGTGAGGGGTTTCCTGACCAGAAAGTTAAGGCACTGAGCCTAGGTCAATAGATGAGCAATGTGTAGGTGTTGTCCCCATTAGAGATACACCTAACTAGGAGATAAAAGCAGAAGAAAAGAATCAAAGAGCTCTCACACTTAAGCTCGGGCATTTTCCACAAGGGATATGCCACACCCAATGCCATATGCACTACAAGAGATGCAATGACACGACACTATCTGAAACTAGCTATGAGCACATGTTGACCAGTAACTTTCGAGCTTCGCTTTCCTTGTGATAGTACGGCATACCTATACTCAGGATAAATATAAATCTTGATGAAATCCATTTGAGTCTTGTCTTGATGAATAATGCCGTCTTGAAATATATTAATAGAGAGAGGGATAGCCAAGCCGAGCTTCTTCCTTTACGAGCAATCCTCTTTGAGCTGAATAGTTGGACTTCAATTTAGAAAACCTCTTCAATTAGGTAGATGGAGCATATTTGCTCATTATCCATTCAATTTACTTGATCTTTATTATACTTGGCTTTGATTATGCAATAGTGTGTATCCATGATCAGCCACCTGTTATACATGAGAAATCCAATTTAATTAATGACGTCCAAATGGAAGAGATAGAGTCCAAGTCATTTTTCTCAATATGAAAACCAAATGCCTCAAAGTGCATCAATAAAGGAACACCAGTGAAGCCTCGCACTTAGGCAATGTCATGGTGTCCACTCATGGATAATCCATGACTAGAAATGCTGCTTATCAGTAGATGTACATTAGACATTCAATAACCATCAATGTTTGACAGATTTGCAATGAGAACCACATTACTTAGCAGATGAGTGATTCATGCTCATTCATTAGATATATACATTTCAATTCATTTTATTACATTTGACCATAAATAATACACCTATAGAAACATGTCAAAACATCTCACAAAGATATTAGACATTTAATCGCGTTGTCACTCAACACCAAAAACACTAAAGAGTCTTGTTACACTTACACGGTCGATTGACATTTTGTAAATCTCTATAATTATTATGGCTTGTGCTATGTAAAACACAACTCTTAGCTACGGTGTACTCCCTAAACTCGCACTATCCCAGTTTGATGGCTAATTATGGTATGTGTGCTACGTAAAAACAACTCTATCAATGGTGGTGTACACTCACAAGATTATTATGCTGCTATCTATCCTAAAGCTCCCTTGCTTATTTGCCGCCCCGTGCACCCCCAAAGGCTAGACCCAGCACCCATCACTCCATCAGCGGTTTTCACCGGATCAGAGTGGCGACCATTTGACCAGCGAGCGACATTATTTATTAATGGCTCCTCGGCCCAGTGGGCTGGCAGAGACAGACACACACATCGCCCTGGCTTGCTGTATCTAAATTAATAAGCAATTGCTTGTTTTGGTTGCGGAAGGAATTACTGATGCTGAAACAATGGATGCAATTGCTTATTCAGGAAGTCCAAGCCCAGCAGGAAAGTTCCAATCAGTGGATTTTGTGCATGAGGGTAGAAGGTCAAATGTCGACACACATCGTTTGGCTAGAAGCAAGCTCGGTTTATGTTTCTTCTGGTAGGTATGTGTGGTTTGTTTCACCACCCCCAGGTGTCTCCAATTCCATTACTCTAGTTGAATAATAAAGGGTGTGGGTAACTCTCCAAAATTAATGGGATGGGCCCGATGATCAAGATGTGAAGAAGTGTTTTTCCTGAGCAAGGGAATGATAGGAAACCAGTGGGAATCTTCCGGTCCACCTAGCTAGACCGGATCATCCATCCACCCATCTCTCTTGGTTGTTATTGTATACTGTTTTTGGGCCTAATTTGATCCAACAAATCTAACCTTTTTTTCTCTACTTCATCTCCTCCGGTTTCTTTCTTAGCATGTTGTTTCTTCATTGTTTTGCGTAAGTTATTGTTTTCCCTTTTTACTTTACTTTAATTTAGTTATCTTTAATTCATTTATTTTTTATTAGAGTTGAACATTCTTAGCATCTGAGTAATGGTATTTTCGACATGACAGACTGAAATAAAACGAACGAGAGATGCAGTGCCCACATTGCACGGATTGGAGCATCCGCTCCTTTTCAAAAGCAAGTGTAGATTTTTTTTTAGTTTCACTTGGTGCCGAGTAAACTTTTATCTAGCTATGTTTCTTTATTTTTCATGCAATTATGCAATTCACTAAATAGTTGTAAACAAATGAAAATATGCATTTTTGTTG
Organism: Paspalum vaginatum; assembly: GCA_030272315.1. NCBI lineage: Eukaryota > Viridiplantae > Streptophyta > Magnoliopsida > Poales > Poaceae > Paspalum > Paspalum vaginatum. Next base: position 45,545,295 of record CM059013.1, on the reverse strand, counting down.
TTTTTTACTATGACAAAGTTTCATTTGAGCAACCCTTGAAGATGAGTTAAGATTCAGATTTTTCAGACAAACTAATGTCATCTCTTCATTTGCCTTTGTAATGTTTGACTTCTATTTTATCTACTTTGTGTTTCGTCCTTTCCAAAACACAAGTTGTTGTTGTTTTCAGTGCCCAACATTTGACCGTTCGTCTTATTAAAAAAAGTTTTATAAACACTATTTATTTTTATGATTATGTTTGTCATAGTAAGTATTTTAAACATAGCTTGCATTTTTAATATTTGTATTATATTTTTGAATAAGAAGAACAATTAAACGTTGAGCACTAAAAAACGACTAGTATTAAAACGGAATTTTAAAAACATTTATTTGTTCCTTTTATTTTGGTTTTTATTTTTAAAATATGTTTGTTTCTTTACTTGCATTTACCAATCATATGAATATATTATTTCAAATCATAACATTTACATATAAAGCTAGAATATTCTGATTGCGAAGATATAATCATTTATTCATATGATATGATAATATATTTTGAATCTGGAGCATTTTCATGTGAAGATAAAACGTTCTTTATATAAAGATAGAATGTTCTACTAGTGAAGGTAGAATATTTTTTCATGAATATATGAATATATAATACAATTCTTCTAAACTTAGTATGTTTTTATTGTACCGAGTGGAGCTACAATATCTTATATTACATATAAATAAGGAACGATGTTCTTCAAAAAATACGACATTCTTTTAACATTTTTCATACGGTTCATGATAGGCCATATAACGGAGGGAAGGGCACGTGTTTGTTCGTGCACTAGTTAAACAGCAAACACAGTGATTATAAAAAAAAACCCACAAACACAGCTAGGCATTGTACGTACGTGCTTTGGGCGCCGAAAATTGAAGTGGGCCGACCTCGCGTTCTTCTGTCGGTCTGGCTGAAACTCTCGAATAAACGAGCACAAAGTAGAACCCGGAGACGGAGGGTGGTGGACGACCGTTTCTGGTGCACACAGGCGGCTGCGAAGAGCCCCGGAAAGCCAGGCCAGGAACAGAGCATGCATGGCACGTGACAGTGAGTCAGATCTGGACACTGTCAATCAGCATTACAAAGCATGATGCCTATGGTCAATTGACCAACGAGCTAATTCAGCGCCCAGACGTCCCATGGTGCAGTTTCCATCGCACGCAGGATGAAACATAAAAAATTAACTGTTGAACCATTAAGGAAATACTGATAAAACATTAAAAATTGTACTATTGTAATATCGATATTTGGGAAAAAAAATCTGGACGCGATGCGTCAGGCGGTGCGTGAAACATGAGAAAATAACTACTGGAACATCACCGGACAACTGATGAAACATTGAAAATACACTGTTGCAACATCGGCATGCGTCAATTAACTGAATTGAATGAAAAATTCGGGTCCGCGATTTGAGGAAAAAATCTGGACGCGACGCGTCGGACGTGCACAAAATATGAAAAAATATCTACCGAAACATTAACGAACCACTGATGAAACATTGAAAATACACTATTGCAACATCAATATGTGTGAATTAACTGAATTGAAAGAAAAATTCGGGTCCGCGAATCTTATGAGAAAATTAAAAAAATCGGACGAAACATTTAAGAAGTACTGTTAAAACATCGTAACATAACTAACGCAACAATCTCGAAAAACTATCGCAATATTTAAAAAAAAACGTCCGATTTTTTTCTTTCTATCGGACTCCCGTGCCATAGCATTACTTTTCTTTGTTTCACCTTGCTGTTGGTGAGATGCGGATGAACAAGGAAATGGCTGCAAAATCTCGTGGTGCTCTATATCGTCTCGATGACATGTACGCCCCCACCCCACTGTATGATCCGTTTTCTTTTTTGAGCTCAACCCCACTGTATAATCGACTGGACGGAAAAAAAAAAGAAAGAAACGTATGTTGGGCCCAGTGAAAACTCAACTCTGGGCCGGCCCACGGGCTCAGAGGAGATAGGATCGGAGTCGTCTATGGTTTTTTTTTTTAATCCCTAGTATACACGATGCTAAATATAAGGGGGTTCGTCGCCCGACAAGAGAGAGAGAAGACGAAACGCATCTTCCCGTCCCCAAGAAACCAAACCCTAGCCTCGCCGTCGGACTCTAGATCCGGAGACCCCACCCGCCCTTGGGTGCCATGGCGCTGCGCTCCCTCGCCGTCAAGATGACGAAGGCCCTCCCGCGTCGGGCGCCTGGCTCTCGCGCCTTCGCTGCCGCCCCCAAGCCCAAGGTTCGATCTTTCCCCCATCTTCCTTTCTCCCCCTCAGGCCTGGCTAGGAATCACCACGCACGACATAGATTAATTATCTGTACTCATATGCGACCTGTCGTGATCCGATTGCCAAACAAAAAATTGATCTCCTATTCTTGTAGCCTTCCCTGCATAATATCGACAGCTACAATAATTGTTTGTTTGAATTGGGATCCTTCCTCCCCCTCAGGCGTGGCTAGTAATCACCAGGCTCTATCTTTGTATAAGCATGCGATCTATTGTGATGTGATTGCCGTAGAATAATTTTGATCTCTTATTTGAATGGCCATCTTGCATAAATATTCTCGCCAACCTCACTGATTGATGTGTTTGCTCTGTGTCTGTGGTAGAAATGTCGCCCTTTTATTTTATTTTAGCTATTGTTTGGCTTGAACGAACCTTCCTTTGGTGTGTGGGGATTTATTATTCCACTCAATTCCTCCAGGCATTGTGAGATTACGGTTTGCCTAGTTCCTTTGTCAGTCCCTGCGCTACACAAAATCTTATGGGCTCGCCTGTTCGGCTAATACCTTCCCCCATGAATGGCCCATTGCAGATTTAACAACATTTAACCCACACTGTGATTCTTTTTCCAATCGTCGCAGATACTACCTTCTTGCACTCCATTATTCCTATTCTCCTTTTCAGTTTATTGAGTTATGTTCATGATGTGCAGAATGATCCATGGACCAAAACACGTGGGGAAATTGAAAATCACTCCATGCATGATTCCATCGAAGACCTGAATCATGTCATTGATCCCAGGATCGAAGAAGAGTTGAGGTACATCCCTATTTTCCGAATGCTGTTCATCCCGTCTTAACTGTGCCAGCATGCTTCAATGGCTTCGCCTCTTCTCTCTTTCTCCCCTAAAGGATCATGGAGGCGGAGTATCAGAAGCGTAAGAGGGTCTACCGCGTGCTTAGTACGCTGGTTGGTGTTGGTGGCTTGGGTTCTGTGGGGTACCTTGCAGCGAATGCTTAATGTTCTTGCCAAGGACTAGAATCAAGGAGGGGAGCACCGGAGCAGCAGCAACTCATAACCGCTCTGATGACTAATTATGGCTTGTGTGTTACGTATGTTAGAACAATTCTACCTATGGCGTACTCCCATGACTCATATCCAGTTTGATGTCTAATTATGGCTTGTGTTAGAACAATTCTACCTATGGTGTACTCCCATAACTCTTATCCTGTTTGATGTCTAATCATGGCTATATCTATTGTGTACTCCCATGATTATGCTGCTAATAATCTATCATGAAGCTCCCTTTACTTGCCCTCCAATGATTGAGGATCACGCAGATGTACTTTTTCTCTCACTTTTGAACGTCCCATGCAACATCTTCATTTCGTTTACGAGACTACAGTAGGTTTTTGGGTCGGTTACTGATTTTTTTGGCCTTCCATGAAACCACCTTGGCTGTTGCGGACTCATTAAATCATCCTTTCTTAGCCTAGGTAAGAATGTATGATCTGCTTGTAGGCCAGCCGTTTTGTTAGTCTGCTGTGGTCTCGAAGCCTATTATGGTTTTATTTGAGTTTCATTCTCATGCTATGGCATTACATGCTTGGCGATATAACAATATAATTATAAAGAGAGTGACAGTTTTATACACCGTAAAAGATGATGTGACTCGCCCAAAACCGTTGAAACATGTCCCTAAAAGACTCCCAAATGGCTAACTCGAGGCCACCAACCCAGCAGCCAAGTGTGTGTTGTTTCGGCTCGTTTCATTGCAGCCACTTTGTTAATAATGGCAGCTTTTCACAAAACATTGCACCTAGTTCATCGACATTGTTGGCGTCTTAACTGCTCCGTTTTGATAGCAAATGAAAAAAAAAAGAATAGAACTTTTTTTTGACAGTTCATCGGTCCTTGGAACTGAAATGCTCTCAACAATTAAGTAGCGCTGCCCACTAGGAATGACTTTGTTGATATCTCCATACGAAACACGTAGAATTTACGGCAGCATGCGCTATGAAAGAAAACTAGTGTCTGGCCTTGGGTGAGAGAGATTATTGGAGCTCTGTCTTTGGATGGTTTACTGCATTATTTGCAGATCTGGAATGTATTGGAAAGTATTACCCTTTCACAAGAACCTGACCAGCACTCCTGGAGGTTTGATGAAGTGGATCTTTCTCCAAATCCTGCAACAAAGCTTTCTTCCTTGGGGCTATATCCCTTGACCCTTGGAGACGGCTTTGGAAAACTTGGGCTCCGTCCAAATGCAAAGCTTTTCTTTGGTTTTCCATCCGGATTAAGTGTTGGACAGGAGATCTTCTAGCCTCAAGAGGTCTTCCTCAACCTAACATGTGCGTCCTCTGCGATCAGGAGGAAACGGTGCAGCACATTCTCACGACTTTGTTTTTGCAAGACAGTTTTGGCATCAGCTAGTGCCCCCCCTTGGGTTGAGTGGTTTAACACCTAGACACAGGGAAACTTCGCGGATTGGTGGAGGATAGCAAGCCGGCGAGTGGAGAAAACAAAACTAATGACTAACCAGGCCACTAAGTAATTGATTACTTTTGCTTGCGAATGTGTGTATCCAGAATTCGAGAGATACTGTCGAGCAGAAGCTCGGTTTGCTTCCTGGCGGAGTGGACGGTGAAGCGGCAGTCGCTCGCTGGAAAAGGAGTAGGGCGACTCGCGCCGTGCATGAAGGCGAGAGAGCCGCGGCTCCTGCCCTTGCCCTCGATGCGGACGGTACTTTTCACCCCGTGAAGGAAGAAGCGAGTGCCGAGGGTCAGCCCCTTGGCGTTGGCTCTCCCGCCGTGGATCCAGGCGCCGAGGCCGCCGGTGACGTTGTCGCTGTAGAGGGCGCCGCCGTTTTCGGCGTGGATCCGCGCGCCGTCGGCCGTGTTGTCGCGGAGGAGGCGGCTGCTGCGGCCGCCACGCAGGGTGAGAGAAGGGTCGCCGTGGATCTTCACGGCGCGTGGAAAGGAGCACGCTTTCACGTCGTGGATGCCGTCGCCGACGAAAAAACTCCCTCCTTTCCCGTCAGCGGTGCGAACGCCGCCGTTTCCGCCATGGATCCGCGCGCCGGCGGCCGTGTTGTCGCGGAGAAGGGAGCTGCTGCGGCCGCCGTGGATCTTCACCACGCGTGGAAAGGAGCACGCTTTCACGTCGTGGATGCCGTCGCCGACGGAAAAGCGTCCTCCTTTCCCGTCCGCGGTGCGAAGGACGGTGGCGACGAGGTCCAACGCGACACGTGGTGAAGATTTTCGGCCTCGGGCCGCTGCCGTCGGCGAGACGCCAGCCGCGGCGGTGGTGCACCCGGCGCCCGGGAGGGCCGCCCTCGCCCCGACAGAGCCGGCGGCGGGTCGGGCCGCTGCCGTCGGCGCGACGCCAGCCGCGGCGGTGGTCCACCCAGCGTGTGCGGTCGGGGCGAGGAGATAGCGAGGGAGCGGCGCGGCCGCAGAGCCACCCTTCTTCCACGCGAAGAGGCGAAACAACGCCATGCCGTTGCCGTGCGGACGAGGAAGGAGGAGGCTTTGGGACTCTGGGTGGGGGTGTGAGTGCTGGTGGGGGTGCGGGTGCTGGTTTATATGGACCGCACGGGCAACTGAGAGCGGGGTTAGGGTTTTGGGCGGGGTTTGCCTGTGAGTGCTTGTCGGGATTCCGGTGAGAGGGGATGGCGGTTCGCTCCCCCACCCACCCGTTGGGAGCTCTGTCTAGCAGCACGGTAAGGGGATGACAGGTGGGGCTCAGAGAGCGCATGACCCACGCGTCCGTGTGGGTGGGGCGGGAGGGTTTCGTATGCGTGCGGCTACGACGGGGATTCCAGCGATCGAACAGTTCCGTACACGTAGGGTACACGTGCGCAAATGTTGTGCATAAAAAAAATGTGTTCATATAATTCTTTTACTGTTTAATATCTTCAAAGCCTATATGCATAGCTCAACTTATGACTATAGCCTTTTACAACATAAGTTTTCATTGTTCAGTGTTTCAAAACTAGTACACATAATTTATGTAGTGCAAATTTTATACACAAAATATATGTCAAAATATAAAAAGGAGAAAAGTAATAAAAAAGAAAAAAATTATGCACATACTTATCCTACATAAACTTTATGATAATAACATCTTCGATATATTAACTTATGATCCATGAAGAGTTTTGAATATAGAGTAACTTATGCAAATAACTCTGTATACACTATTTGTGCAAGAGAACTTATGATCATTATATTTTTTTTAAAAATAGACATGTTTTTTAGTATAAAAATTCATCTTTGCAACATTAGAAAAAAAAACAACTTACGCACACAATGAACTCGTTGCAAGGAAAAAGGAGGCCGGCGCATGTATGGTATCGGCAATGAGCAACTCCAGGATGGAGCTCGAGCCATAGAACACGTCGTAAGGTGGGTAGATTGTGATGGTTCAAACGATGACAATGGCGGTGGTTGCGCTGGCAGTAGGTCCTCCATATCCTTTATGTGAAATACGCTTGAGGTGCAAGGACTCATGTGTGTGCCTATGGCTGACGCAAAACCCATGAGAAAATTCTTTATCCGCCACTGAAAAACAGCTTTGTGCCTTTTATGCCACCGCAAAATTTTGAGACCATTATCTGCCATCCACTTAAAATTTTATTCATCATCTGCCATTCTCCATCCATTGTAACGGTAGCTTCTGTTAAGTGGAGATGAAATGACGGTTTTTACCCTTGTATGAATATACCCTTGATATTTAAACATGTATATCTCGACCATTTTAGCTCTGTTTTTACCCATCCAGATTGCGTTAGACTCGTAGTAACGTAACCTACGTATTAGTAATAATGCTTTCTCATTTACTATATTTGAAATTTAACTAAATATAAACTTTATTAATGTTTAATTAATAGACTTTGTAATAAAAACAAAATAGGTTTGAACTAGTATGATTAATATCAACATTATTGTATTTATTTAATATCTTATTAAGTGTAAATATGACATATGCCTGAAATGCAAGCTATTTCTGAAACGTATTTAAGTTAACATTAATTATACTAGTTGATTGAAATGTAGTAAGTAAACGTTAGTCAATTCATATTTAGTTAAAATTTCACATATATATAGAACATGGTAAAACCATTGATAATAGTGCATAGGTCACGTCATCACGAGTCTAACCCAAGTCGTCCCATCAGGCTGGCCCCACATCTACTAGCCCAATAAACGCCTTTGCATCTTTGAGGGGTTTTTTTTTTTCCGTCCGGCAGCGACTCTTCTGCCACCGTCCCGTCCCGTGGAGGCACCCACCCTCCTCCCTCCCTCCTCCCGTGCAGGACGCCCCTGCTGTCGTATTCGAATTCCACAGCAGAGGAGAGGACAGGTGACGAAAGAGGCTGGGGCCCGGCGGTCAAACGGCCGCCCTCCCGGGCCACAGCGCAACAGCCGGCGGCTGACGAGTTAGCCGGGTGTGGCGCTGTCGGCTCACGGTCGGCGGCTCATCGCAGCAGGGGGCAGCAATCTGATGGTGATTTCGCACAAGCAAGCATTCCATGATTGCGCGGATGGTATGCCTCGCTTGCCTGTGTCCCGTCCCGTCAGCAGGAATCGCTTGGCGATGGCGTTCCTTCCCCATGCCATTGCCAATGCCATGCGCGCGGCGATCCTCGGTGCTCCAGTAGACTAGTAGCCTTTCTGCCGCGGTGCAGTGCAGCCAACGGGAGCAGTTGGGCAGGCAGGCCCTGCGGCCTGTGCTGCAGGCAAAACGCTACTGCTACTGTACAGCCTTCCTTCTAGTACTACTGGCACTGGCTAGCGGCGAAGGAGCAAGAGGGAACACCGGAGACTGGCTAGCGGCGCGGCGCGGCGCGGTCCTCGATCTGCAACGCAAACGATCGTCCGTTGCCATTGCAATTAATGCCATGGCAGGACCAGCCAGGCTCTCCTCTCCTCCTCTTGAACCCCAGCCAGGCTCTGCCCCGTGGCGGATGCCAATTGCATGTCTAGACGCTGGGGAAGGAAGGAGTACCATACAATAATACATACAAATGTCACACACACACTCTCTCTCTCTATAGTCTTCTGTTCATGAGTGTGTGTGTGTGTGTTCTGCCCTGGGCCATCAGCTCGATCGGGCCATCCTTCAGAGCAGGCCATGTCTGTCCACCTTTGTCCGTTTTGCGTGCGGTGCATGGGGATTTTGGTTGGGAGATCGATCAGGGAGAAAGAAAGACACAAGAGACAAATGGCCCATTCTACTTTTGCAGGAGGATCGGGTTTCCTATCAATCCACCCCTACAAAGCCAAGGCAAAGTGATACAGGGAAATCACGGGAATTCGAAACCCGCCCGCGCTGCACCTGCAAAACCCATGTCGTCTGAGGTGAATCAATTCTTTTGAAAAGGAAAACTTTCCAGAGTGCATGTAATGTAGTAGTAGGTGGGAGAGAAGCAAAAACGCCCCTGCTGCAAAACAAAAAACGCTTTTTTTCTTTGCCGTTGCCGGCCATCGGAAAAAAAAAACGTGCTACTTTATGTACCACAGTTCTACTTTTGCAGCAGCAGCAGTAGGTGTACCGTACCTGCCTGCCTTTAGTGGCATCAAGGAAAGAGAAAGAGGAGCATTATATTAGCGTTTGGATGATTGCGCGCGCGAGTCTCGTAACATGCAATAATGACGATGCAGCTACTAGTACATGTATACTTACTACGGAGTATTTTTTTTCTTATAAAAAGGAAAAAGGTCTTAATAAACTACCAGTACTACTAGCAACGTAGTAAAACTGTATGTATCTACTACTGTAGTAGCATGCAGATTGGACTAGCAAATTAAAGAGAATACACTTACCGGAGTGTAGTAGTACTGTAGGTAGTAGCATCGTATGACGACACCACAGCACGCTTCGATCCCACAGTCTGCCGCAGCACGCTGGCGGGGTGTGGTCGGTCTCCCTTCTTGCCTACTCCTATGGTGGTCGATATACAGACATACAGTAGATGGGATGGAGAAATGGAGAGGCGTTTCCTTCCCCATGCCATGCCATGCCATGCCATGCAGCAGACAGTGGCTCAGGAGGCAACAGGAACAGAGGTGCACGTCACATAAGAGACAGGCACTACTAGTACACTACCGACGCTTGTACCCTGGCCGGCGCTAGCCACTACCAATGTGCACAGCATACAATCATGGATCCGCGCTAGCTAGGCTTCTACTACTCCGTAGCTATAGCACTTGCTCACCGCCTGGTGTCTGGAGCACTGCGCTGCGCTGCGCTGCACGCACCTGACGGCTCTGGATGGACACAGACCGCACCGCTACCGCTGCGAACGAGACAACGGGGCACATCACAACATCAAACATCAAGTGGTAGTACTTTTCATTCGTACTTATATTAGGGCCAGAGCGTAAAACAAAAATTTCTACGGCACACGACACTTAGCGTTAGTAGACGGAATGAAAAATGGTTGGATTAAGGATACACGAGCCTATTTGACATCGGATTAGAACAAAGGATTGAGACGTTCGAGGTTTACGGAATTTCTATGTATATTGGCTTGTTTCACGACAATTTTAGAAGAATTTTAGCAAGAGGTTGAACCTCATAGAAAATTTCTTTGTGTCGCTCTCTCTCATCAAAATCTTATGTTTTTCCCATGCTCTATCCAAATACTCATTCTTCCACTTTTATGTTTTCTTTTAATTCATAGGATTTAAAGTTTCAGCACACTCTATTCCTACGTTTTTTTATTCTTGTATTTATGTGATATGTGTTCTAAAGGAGCCCCTATGTATGGAGCATGTCCATCCTCCCACTTGATCTACACTGCACTGGTTTTAGCCGTTTCAATTTGTCTCTTTAGTTTGTTCTTTACCGCGTTTTCCCACCAGGAGAGGTAAAGGGTCAGAGGAACGGCGCATGCATGCATACATACACACACAAAAAAAGGGAGAAGTGCGTTGTTAAGATTTTACTCCCTCTATTATCAAAATAATGAAGGTTTCAGACGGTGACATAGCACCAAAACAATGCTTTGACCAACAATTAATAATAGTACATATATTTAAAATATATCAAATGTATAATATATTGACACTACTATTCAATATTGATCTAGCCATACCATTTCAAAAATATGCGTTAAAATATCTGAAGATATATTGATGGTCAAAATTAAAATCCGTCAACTATACGTCTGGTGTCGATTCTTTTGAGACAGGAGGGAGTATTCTACACGTGTTAGAATAAAATATGACGATATTACTGTAGCTGTTGGAGCCTGTTTGGTTTCCAAACACAAATTGTCACACTGCAGTTGTGGGAAAAATTGACTATCTCTGAATTTAGAGCAAAATTTATCAAACAATAAATTTTTATTAAGTGTCTTATTTGGAGCATGTATAAGATACATGAATAAAAAATGTATTATTTGATAATATTTTTTATCAAAATTTAAATGTGGTCAAATTTTGCCATAAATATGGCGTGGCAACGGATGTCAGGAACAAACAAGACCTTACCAGCTGTGGGGCCAGGCCCGCAGCGTGCATGAGGAGGGCTGGAGCTTGGCTCCCAGGATGCGAGTAAAATGGTCCCCCTAGGCCAAGCTCTGGTGGTGAGGTGCGTCACTCTGAGGTGGCTCATCGCGTGCACGCGGGAACTCTCTAGGGTTATCACTCCTCTTGCCGCCACTCGCCGCCCGATATTATCCTCACAACCACCTCTGGTCGTTTGACTCACCACTCTCTTCCGGTTCACAGGTGAGAATCCTTCCTCCCTCTACCTTCATCCCCTCCTCGATTTTGATTCATAAAGATTCATCCATCCTCTAACTCGAGGAGTCCCTAATCTCTCCTCTCGTTATATTTGGGTTTGTAGAGAGCACAACGAGCACCGCTTTCTCTAGTCAAGTGAATCTGCATCCCCTCAGTTCCCCTCCCTCTTTCTCTTCATGGGTTCCAAATCTTATGCATATCCTCACTTGTGGCCTCATATGTGCAGCACACGGGCGGATCTAAGTTGTTGACTTGTGACCTTGTTTGTAATTAAGTTCAAAGACCTGCTCGCCCCTAGTCGGTTCTTCTGCAGGGATGGAAGTGAAGTGGGTTCGGGGCGGGTCCCTGTGGGTTTTACACTGCACCCGTCGGGTGCGGAGGTGGGTCAAATCCCCCTCAGGTCTGCGGGTTTGGGGACCCGAAAATGTGCTGGGCAAGGGCGGGTTTTGATCCCCACCTATGGGTTCCCCATGGGGACCCAAACCCATGGTTACATGAAGTAAATAAATAATTTTGAATGTCATGTCATGGACATTTAGTGGTAATAACGTTGGAAAAATTGAAAGATAAGTGAAATTATGTGCCAATCATATCCATATGCTTATCTCCACCCATTTTAATAATTATTAGTGCCATTTATCTCCATATTACTTCGGGTTTCGGGGGACTCGTCGGGTTCGGTGGCGGGGTGAATTTTAACCTGCGGTGGGACTCGGGGGCGGGGTGGGTTTTGTCCGCGGTTTCGGTGACGGGTCCACGGATGCTCCACCCACCCCGTTGCCATCCCCTATTCTTCTGTGATATGTGCATACCCCGGTCTTTTCCCTCCCTGATCTGGTCTCGGTATATTAGACCAATCCTTCCTCTTCCATCCAAATAAATCTTGTGGCTTGCGATGTGTATATGAAGCATTATGTATGTGTTGATTTGGTTGAAACACTAAAACATCATGATCTATATAATAGTACAAGTAATTCTGCTGGTTTATTATTGCTCTATGTAGTAGTACAACATTGGATAATGCATGCGCTCGTTTAGATTTCCATTCAACCCAGGCAACCAATCAGCATCCCATGTTTGGCTAACTCCAATGGGGTGCCTCAAATCTCACTCCCTATCACTATTCCAACTACCCTTCTTTCTGTCTACAGTGTAGCATTTATGTCAAACAGTGCAAACCAGTGTTTTGAGGAATCATTTGAGGCACCCCATTTGAGCTAGCTAGGATGCACAAAATAGAGCCAACAAAACAAGCATGTCTTGCATGCATTCAGCCTGGTTAGGCTGGCCTGGTTCACTAGTGCGGGCCAGGTTAGCCTTGTCCAAACAACCAAATAGACCCTAGCTACACAAGTAAACAAAGACAATCCAAACATAATAACTTTGTTCTTGCTCTACAGTATAATAGTGCAGCTAATACTGCTAGTTTCAAGATGTTTTGCTCTACATGCATGCATGATAATGATGTAAAATCCAAGCATACTTTGATGCAAGTATATGCATGGTCGCAATAGAGTCGGGGGGCGACCCCACAAGGCCACAAGGTGGAGTGGAGTTGCCCCTCCGCTCCTCTCCTCAGCGAGGCTGGGAGGCTTCCTTGCATGCCAAGAAGGTGGTAGGCTAGCTAGCTCTCCAGAAAAGTATTTTGTCGTTTTTTACCTCCTCCTTTAGTACTCCATACAGTTGCAGGAGGTCCAGCACTGTTTTACATGCATGCATGGCCCGCAACCGCTTGCGGCAGCAAGCAGTACATTGACCGTGTGTGTCGACTCCTTCCATTCCGTTCCGTTCGCGTGCGCCTCGGCTCCCTCTTGTTCAAACACCACAAAACTGTCACGGCCGTTGTGTGCAGTGTCCTAGCCAGGACACTATAGCTAGGATCGGCGGCAACCCTAGAGATCACTGCTTGATCGTGTAACTAGAGAAACGGAGAAACTAACTTGGCAGACCCTGTTTTTCATAATCATTATCGTCCTCAGTTTGTTTTACGTATGTAGTGCTGGTTCTGTTTGAAACTACGCCTATACTTAATAAAACAACCAACTACTATATAGTAGAAGGTTTTCAAATTAGATATGATATATATACCAAAAAAGTTATTAAAAGATTACTAGCTTCGCCCATTTGATCCTCTACTTGCGTGCTGGACTGGATGTACGTCCGTATGTGGTACATGGAAGGCACTCCCTCCCATGTTGGTGGTCGACTCCCCTCGACCAGACTCGGTGTAGGCTGGGCCGCCGCGGGAGGGGGGACTCAGACGACAACAGACCTCTGCAAAAAGCGAGGACATGTCACGCGCTCGCGGGCGGCAAGCAACGCTCGCATCGTATCACAGGCTCGCAGCTTTTGACTCCCCCACCGCCTCCCTCCCTCCCGTCTCTCTCCACAGCTTGTCTCTGTTCCTCCTTTGATCTTGTGAGCCTATAAAATTTATGTCACATAATGGTATTGAGATATTGATATCTTATCGGCTAAGGCTATCTCCAACAAGGTTTCTCTTTTTTTTCAAATCCCACTCCACCCTCTACGCCATGTCATCTACAGTGCAGAACACTACGAAACAGCGCTTGCTTCCTCATTTTGAGGTGCACCATTGGAGATAGCCTAAGAACTCAATTCTATCCGTAGGAGTTGTATAGGCTAAGAGCTTCCTTCTATTTGTAGGAAAGTTGATGCCTCCAGCTCCTTGCCTAACACCCTTCCATGCCCGGATCTGCCCACCATGATGGTGGAGAAGGTCGGCGGCCATGGCGGGAAGGAAGGGACGGACGGTCGGATCTGAGGACAAGGGCGGCGGCCGCGGGGACGAGGACGGGGACGGGGAGGAAGACCGGCTGCCGGGCGCGGACATCCACGCATGGTGAGGAGGACACCGGCCGCCGGGCACGGAGGAGGCCCCGGATCCGCGCCCGACGAAGAGGACACCGGCCGCCGGGCGTGGAGGAGACTCCACCTCCTCAGATCCGCGCGCGATGAGGACGCCGGCCCTGGGGATGGGGAGGACGACTGGCGATGGCAAGGACACCGGGGAAAGGGAAAGGGTACACCGCGGAGGGGAGAGGAGGACGTCGGCGTGGGAGTGGGGGCCGGATCCCGCGGCGGAGGCAGCGTGCGTAGGAAGCGGAGGCGGCGCCCGGATTGGAGGAGGATGACGCCCACAAACGCGCGGCGCCGTGGCTGTAGCGAACGAGGAGGACGGGACCACAGTGGGTGTGGGAGATTGGGGAAGGGAAGTGGGATGGGGGTAGTTAGGGTGGGAAATTAATAATAATAATAATAATAATAATAATAATAATAATAATAAATGTGATAGTTGATGTAGGGTAGAGATACAATATAAACGTGACAGCGGATGATTATGAAATAGAGTAAAGAATCTTGCTGACCAGGGCATAGGGGGTGTTTGGATCCCCGGACTAAAATTTTAGCCCCGTCGCATCGGATGTTTGGACGCTAGTTAGAAGTATTAAATATGATTAAATTAGAAAACTAATTACACATACGAGAAGTAAACATCGAGACGAATTTATTAAGACTAATTAATCCATAATTAGCAAATGGTTATTGTAGCATCACATTTGCTAATCATAGATTAATTAAGTTTAATAAATTCGACTAGTCGTTTACTCCTCATCTGTGTAATTAGGGGGTGTTTGGATCCTCGAGCTAAACTTTAGCTCCCGTCACATCGGATGTTTGAACGCTGGTTAGAAGTATTAAATATAGTCTAATTGTTGGGGGTTTATCTAGCTTCGAAAATAGCATAGGATGTAGCTTCGTATTTGGCATAGGGTGCAAACTTCGAATTTGGCACAAGGTAAAAACTCACTTCGAGTTTAGAGAAAGAAAGCTAGTTCGAAGTTAGAGAGAAAGAGTGCTTCGAATTTAATACCAACATACACAGTGCACGGTCCGTGAGGGAGAGAGAAGAAGGTCCATTGATCATCCACCCAACCTCTCTTTTCTACTGCACCTCCTCCCATTTTATAGGAAACAAAGAGAGGCACTCACCACTTAGAATGGCAAGGTGGGATTAAACATGTGGTACAAGTGTTATATGGGTCTCTTGGGTCTTTTTCCCTAAGGGAGAGAAGACACATTTTATCCTTTCCCCAACACTAATGATAAAACTAATTAGGCGAGGCGAATTTATTAAGTCTAATTAATCTATGATTAGCAAATGTGATTCTACAGTAAACATTCGTTAATTATAGATTAATTAGGCTTAAAAAAATTGTCTCGTTGTTTAGTCCTCGTCTGTGTAATTAGTTTTATAATTAAACTATGTTTAATATTTCTGACTATCGTCCAAACATCTGATGTAACATAAGTTAAAGTTTAGCTCCGGAATCCAAACACGTCCTTAGTTTTATAATTAGATTATATTTAATACTTCTAACTAGTGTCTAAATATTGATATGATGGGACTAAAATTTTAGCCTGAGGATCCCAACACCCGGTAGAGAAATGAGAAAATTCCTTCTATGCTATCCAAAATTAGAACAATTCCTTACGTGCCATTGGAAATTATGCGGATATTTCTGTACCATCGGTTTAAAATTTAGAATACCTATGTGCCATTGCCGTGAGTCTACGAACCAACGACGTCAAACCAGCCGACATATTTTTACAGAAAAGCCATTTTGCCCTCACGTGTCTATTGAATGGGTTGAACTCGTGTACAGAAACGTTCTCCACACCACAAACCCCCTAGATCGAGAAGGCCCGCGCGAGGCGATTCCTCTCATCGGCCGGAGGCGGCCCCGACCGCGCGGGCGCCCGCGGTCTCCTCCGCCCTCGCGAGAGCCCCCGAGCGCTCGCGCCTCGGCCCCCGGGCCCGTGGCCTCGTCCGCGCTCGCGTGCGGCCCCGACCCCGCGCGTGTCCGCTGCCTCCCGAGCCTGCAGCCTTCTTTCTCCACCCGTGCGCCTCCGCCCCTGACCCCGGGCGCCTCCGCGTGCGGCCCCGCTGCGACCTTCGCAAGCAGCCCCGGCGCCCGCATCGAGCCGAAGCTGAGCGCACCTCCTCCCGCCGTCTGCTTGTGAGTGTTGTATATTTGGTGTTTTCTTCTTTATTTTCCAACAGAA
The DNA here is from genome assembly GCA_030272315.1 of Paspalum vaginatum. Taxonomy (NCBI): domain Eukaryota; kingdom Viridiplantae; phylum Streptophyta; class Magnoliopsida; order Poales; family Poaceae; genus Paspalum; species Paspalum vaginatum. Next base: position 45,529,199 of record CM059013.1, on the reverse strand, counting down.
AACGGCAGCAGAAATAGACATAAAAAAATAGGAGGCGTGACCTACTAGGCCACTGCAAGGCCTATAGGTGGCTGCTGTGTACGTGCTTGCGCCTGTGTGGTGCTACACGTTGACATTCTGATTGCTGTCGACCGTGGCCTGGTATTTGGGTTTTCTGCTGCGCGATGTTCCTCTGCTTCTCAGGTTGGAATGGTTATCTATCGTTTAGAACTTTTGTCTGTTGGTTCTATTCTTTTCATTCTAAACATATAACATGTGTTGTCATTGTTATATTCTATATCTGTCTTTAACACGTAAGATTGGTTATACTGTTGTCTCTAAGCTTTCAGTATTTGATCTAAAACCCTGGTAAGATAGGACTGTTACGTTAGTTGAGGAACTTGGATCATCTGTTAGTGTGGAAGGCTGCCTTAAGCAGTAACCCGCTATTTGGAGAGCAAAATATATAAAAACAATTATGTTTTTTTTATAATCTGCCATCTTCATCTACCAGCCATGCTTAATGTTGAAATGGACTTGAGTAGCTTTGTTTCATGCTTTTCTGTCATTGAAATGCTACTGTTCATTGTTGTTACATTTACATATGGCATTTATTTTAGTTATGTGCTTGTTTTATTCGGAATTAGAATATTTAATTTGTTTAAATATGTTCGATGCATGTCACTTATATCTCTAAAATCACAACAGTGAGTGCCTCCCTCCCATCTGTGCTCTTTTGTGCCACTTTTTCATGCTGTATGCACCTGTAGTGTGGACCAAAAATATGTTATATGAGATCACTTATTAGCTGATGTGAGTGCACCTGTATGGTTTGTAGACCAAGAAACATTGGTCTGAATGGATGATGTGTGGCTGCTGCACCTTTACATGGATACTGTTGTGATAATATGGATGGTGCTATTGTGATTTTGTATCAATATTGTAATACTTATATGGATGTAATTATGATTTTGTCTAATCATGATATTTAGATAAAATCATGTTTCTGTACCTGTTTATCATTCATGGTAAAAGAATGAAGGCAATATCATATTTCAATAGCTCAATGGCATGGAAGGAATTGTAGACATGGGGGCAAATGGTCTTTTCCTTCCTAGACTAACAGCCGTTACACTCAAAAGTAACAGCGATGGCACATAGGTACTCTAAATTCTAAATCAATGGTATAGAAGTACTCGCATAATTTTTAATGGTATATAAGAAATTGTTATAATTTTGGATTGAAAAAAGAATTTTTTCTTAAAAAATAGCGTAAGGTGAGTGCGGACAGTGCGTTTACGCTTTACGTATCTGTACTATGCAGAGACGAGACAGCCATCAACCATCCATCGTATAGCATGGCATGGGATATGTCCGCTTGCAGAGGGATACAGTTGAGCGGTTGAAAAAACCAAAACCATGCGCCGTAGGCAGCGTTCCTTCCCCATGCACGACAGGACCCAGCTCGTACTAGCCCTTCGCGCCTCGATCGCCGGAACACATTGCGGAAGGACATGTCAATTGTCCACTGGGTGGTCTACGAGGCAGGGCTGATGAAGCTCAGGGCCGTTTGCATCTTTGGTTAAATTTTAGTTCCCATATCAAATCGAATCGTTTGTACGCTGGTTAGAAATATTAAATATAGTTTAATTATAAAACTAATTACACAGACGAGGACTAAACGGCGAGACAAATTTATTAAGTCTAATTAATCTATGATTATTAAACCATATTTAATATTTCTAATTAGCATTCAAACATTCGATGTGACATGAACTATCTGAATCCAAACACCCTTAAGGATAGCTTAAATTTAACTAGTGTGACTAGCACTGGGCATTCGGATTAATCCGAAATTTCGGGACGGGTTTTTTGGGTTTTTAAAATTTCGGGCATCAAGGAATGCCACGTGAACAACACCCGAACAGACCCTGTGCCCGAAATTTCGGGTACCCAAATTATCAGGTTCGGGTTAACCGAGTTACCCGATGAACATGGACAGACACAGACCCAGCGCGTGCAGGCAGTGGCTCCCTCCCTCCGCCGTCGCGGCGCTTAACTTCCTCCGCCGACCGCGCCTTCCTTCGGCCACACAGGAGCGCGCCGTACGAGGCAAGGCCGCGAGGCGCGCGGGATCCCACGCCTGCCTTCTCGTCCTCCGCCCCCACTTCCTTCATGGCCACCGCTCCTCCACCATCGGTGCCTCCTTCATGGCTGCCGGCGCGTGGAACCGCCTCCTGCCTGCGCCTCTGTCCGACAGATCGACGTCGAGCCGCCCCTCCTCTTCCTCTGCGGCGGCCCAACGGCGTCGACGAGCGAGGCCAGCGCGGTGGGCGGGACACGGCAGCACGGTGGCGCCGACGGCGACTCGACGGCATAGGCGAGCGAGGCCAGCGTGGTGGGGACGCGGCGTGCACGGAGGAGTCGGATCCACGAGCTCCAGCAGCCGTGAGGAGGCACCGGCATTGTGAGCCAGTGGCGGCGGCGGCGGCGGCGGTGTGAGGTGACTAGGCAGAGGCGGCAGGCGGGCTAAGGTTTAGCTGTGGGGTGCGATGAAGGTGGAGTAATGGGCCTCAGTGAGTCACTGGATGCTGGCCTGCTGGGCTGCGGACGGAGATGGACTTTGCTCATTTTGGGTAGCTCGGGTTCATCGGGTACCGGGTACTGTAACCCGAATTAGCGATCGGGCTCTTAAATTTTGGATTTTTGGGTTCGGGTTCGGTCTTCGGGTATCGGGTTTTCTGCCCACCGCTAACTGCAACTGATTTGGCTATTTATCTGTGGCTAAACTGGCTAGGCTTAGCGTGTGTGCAGGCATAGAATCAAGGTGCATGTCTTTCATAAATCGTGTATGTATTTATCGTATATCTATCCAATCACGGATGTCATATTTTACTTTTACAAACAAAACCGTGTTACGCTTGTGCTTGTCATCCAAGTTTTTAAAAAATAATTTTATTTATCTAGTATTATTCATCATTATGTGAGCGATGAAACACAATCATAAGTTCATTTTTTTTACACTGGCGACCTGACCAAATAAATAAAGGCTTGTTTCGACTTTATTGTTCAAATTAAAGCATGCCTCGGCTGGCCTGACTGTCTAGGTCAATGCAGTGTTAGTCTGTGCACCAACCAAACACTCCCTTTGTATTGTAGGACTTTTTTCCTAATTGTGTGCTTTCGGTGAAATTGAATTGATTCTTACAAAATTTCACTGCCCTCTCGCAAGGAATTTCAGGCTGGGATCGATATACAACTTCCAGCGAACATCGGAGCACAAGACCTGAGCAAGAATTCAGCTCCTTCCTGGGCCTATGTTGATGCGAGCTCTGAAGAAGAAACAATGCTGTCTTCGGGCAACACTACGCCACCTAGGGGTGAGCAAAAAAAAAAAAAAACCGAAACCGAGGAACCGAATCGAAGTGACCGAGACCGAAACCGAAATGACCGAACCGAATGAAACCGAAATTAATTTCGGTCTCAGGTTTCCAAATGACCGAACTAACCGAAACCGAAATGACCGAACCGACAAAAAACCGAAGTAACTGAAAAAATCCGAAGTTCCAACTTCTATGGCCCAACCGGCCATCGGCCCCCTAACAAAAAACCTAACCCTACCTATCCCCTTCGCCGCTCCCTGCTTCCTACTCCCACTCTCCCCGCTCCCCGCCTCCCGCTCCCAGCCTCCCTGGCGACGGCCGCCACCTACCCACCCAACTGCATTCTCTTCCCCGAATCCCCATCCTCGTCCATGGCTCAGCGCGGCGGCACCCTCCTCCCACGGCCACAGCACGGCGGCTCCCCCTCCCACGGCCACGGCACAACGGCACCCTCCTTCCCACGGCGCGGCGGCGGCCTCCTCCACCCACGGCTCGGCGGCGCCCCTCTCCCCCCGGCCACGACACAGCGGTGCCCCCCTTCCCAAGGCGCGGCGGCGGCCTGCTCCACCCACGGCTCGGCGGCGCCCCTCTCCCCCAGCCACGGCACAGCGGTGCCCTCTTCCCATCCCACGGCCCAGCGGCGGCCTCCTCCACCCACGACTCGGCGGCGAACCTCCCCCACCGCACAGCGGCCTCCTCCTCCCACGACGTGGCAAAGGTACGTGGCTGCTGGCTGGTCTGCTCGGTTAGTCCGCCTCCCCATCGGTACGGCCGCAGAGCGCCGGCGCCTCCCTGTCCCTGCCCGGCTGCCCTCCTTGTCGCTGCCGGTGCCTCCTGCTCCCTAAGCCGCCTCGATCAGTTCGGTCTAACCGAAAGACCGAACCGAACTAACCGAAGACCGAACTGCTTGGTCTCCATTCTTCTAGGATGAAAGTTCGGTTCCAGGTTTCTGAAAACCGAAGTAACCGAATGACCGAGGAACCGAACCGAATTGTTCGGTCTAACCGAATGCCCAGGCCTAACGCCACCCATGCCGCCTTGCGGAGACAGAGAGTGTGCGCGGCCGAGGTTCGCACTTGGGCATACAGGCATAGAAGTAAAGACTTACTATTACTAATTGGATATAAGAATCGCGAACATATTCGGCGGCCTAGACAATTTTCGGCGGCCAGCTCAAATCGAAAATAATAAGCTATTTTTGGCGGTTGAAAGTGGCCGCCGAAAATAAGAGACTTATGCGAAAATTGATCTATTATTTTCGGCGGCCAGCTCAAACCGCCGAAAACATGGTCTTATTTTCGGCGGCCCGACACGAACACTGCACATCCAATCTGCCACAGAAACTCCAAACCACCACAACTCAGCCACCTGAAGGTCACCCAAACATGGCTGCCGACAACAATGCCGCTTGCGCCATCTTCCGACGATGTCCTACACCGGAATAGCCACCGCTAAGCAAGGCTAGCTGCCGCAGTCCGCTACAAGCAAAGCTGTCACACTTGTCGCCATTGCAAGCGCCGTCTTTTGACGCAGTCCCTCACCATACTCGCAACTACCCAACAGTGCGAGACGTCGAGGTCCGCTGCGAGCAGACACTGTGACGAGCATGCAACAACCTGGATACCACCGCCCTGTCGCAACCAGCTGTGCCTTGCCTAAACCAGATCCGACCTTTGCAGCATCCTCCACCTCATGCCGCCAGCGGCGCCGCTGACCACCTCGCTGACAGAAGCACCGCCACCACCGACCACCACCTTGTCAACACACGAACACTGTAGAGAGGCGTCGCGCCAGCACACCTGTAGCCAGGCCAGGCGCCACACGGCCGCAGCCCACCTTCTCGCCCACGAACGACGAGACGTACCCGCCGTCCACAGCCACCGACCAGGGAAGACCCCGTGGGTTGGACACCAACCGAGCCCTGGAGCCGGTGACGTGCTCCGACAGCCGTGCGTTGGGAGACAAGCGGCCCACACACGACGCCTCCGCTGAGTCATTGCCAACCAAGCCACGCCAGACATGGAGGAAAGCCACGCCGCGCTGGACCGCCTAGGCTGACCTGATGCGCTGCTGAAGCCCCCGCCGACGCCAACAGACGCAAGCTGATGCCGACCGCAGGGGAAGAGCCTGACGCAGCCTGGGTCGTCGTCGAGCCCTTCCTTCTCTGCTCCACCACCGGGTCAGAGCCGTTGAGCCGGGCCTTCCCCAGCGCCTCGTCGCCAGGCTGGAGCCGCCGGGATCCTCCTACGCCGGTGCCGAGCCGCCAGCCTGTGCCAGCGCGCAGCCACTGTGCCGCGCACCGTGGCCGCCAAGCTCCTTGAACCGCCTAGATCCAGCCCCAAGAAGGCCAAAAGGCCCCACCATATGCCATCCTAGGGGCCTGCGCGGCCTCCTTCAGCAACGGGGGCAAGGGGAGATCGGGGCGGCGGCGGCTAGGGTTACGGGCACCGCCCATGTCGCCCAAGCGGGGGCGACGCGGGGCCGGGAAAATTTTAAGCTATTGGTGAAAGATTCATGGCTGCTTCTGGTTTCGAGGTGGCCTCTTGGACCTTGAAGATAACTGATGAAAAGAACTTACTTTGGGTTCCTGATACTGTGCTAAAATCTAATGACCTCTGGAAGCTTGATGCCTTTGCTCAACTCCCCTGAAACATGTTAGGAAGGAAAGGCAAAATTAGGACAATTTTATTAGAACTTACTATGCCAAAAAAAAGTCATGATTTGTTGCTTTGACCACCATGGTATGAGCCTTTATACATAAAGTTGAAATAACATGGCAATGCATAAGTTTGTAGTTCTTGAGCTTTTAATCGTATAACTTAATAATAATGGACAACAAATGTCGATCTACATTCTTATTTAAAAAGCATTAACAATGAAACTTAAACAAAAAGATGATTTAGAACAATTTGAATGATTTCAAACATGAAAAGTGAACTCTTGTCGCTTTGCAAATGGTACAAGACAAAAAGCTAGGCGCTCGAGGCTGTCTAATTAGACAATTAGTGAACGCCCACCACAACAAATGTAGCGAACCATTGGAATTATGATATGATGTTCTTAGAGAAAATATTTTCCTCAATTTTCTTATTTTAATAAAGTTACAAAACTATGTACTCCCTCCATTCTTTTTTTATTTAACGCGTTTGATTTTTTTTCAAAACTTCAATCCTTTGTCTTATTTAAAAAATTTCATTACTTATCATTTATTTTGTTGCCACATATTTCATTATTATGGATTGTTTGAGCATGATTTGTGTTTTCATATGTTTACGTAAAATTTTTGAATAAGCCGAAGGATTGAAATTTTAGAAAAAAGTCTGCCGCGTCAAATAAAAAAGAATGGAGGGAGTATCAAATTTTATGCACAATTTTTTAGACAAAACTTTTTATGAAAGCTTGCCATGATAACTTTTTTGTGCCTAGCGTTGTTCTTCAACACAATTACGTACACATTTTTTTTTCCTTCCTGGAAAAGCTCAAGGTGACGAACGGGGGAAAGGAGACGCGAAGGGGCGAGAGAGCGGCGCTTGCTCGCTCATCAATGGCGGTTTAGGCCTTTAGGGTTTCGTCGCCCGCTTCCTCCCGCTTATTGCCGCGCGCCCGCGCCCCGGCTCCAGAAGACGTTGAGGTTCTCCGGGAAGCCTGGGGCAGTGGGGCGTTCGCCATGATGGAGAGGAGAAGGCCCGCCGGAGCGGCGCGGAGCGGACCCGGGCGTCCAGGTGCACGCGAACATGCAGGTGAGCTCTCCCGCACGTTTGGTCTCCGTATAAGGCTCTGGAAGCTTGGGCTCGCTCCGGCTCCTCTTCTCGTTTGGCGTCCTGTGGGTGCTGTACTTCCTTTTGCTGCGCAGTACGTTGGAGGACCCGGGAACTTCTAGAACTCTTCGTGCCTTGGGTTTGTATGGTTTCTGCTGCCTGCAGTACCGGGGATTTCGATGTTTCGTTCATGTTCGGGGCGGGGATCAGGGGATGAGTCATGACTGGTTCATGCCTGGGTGGCGTACTATGGTTTGGGTGTTTCGATTTGGCTGGTGCAGAGCCGCTGCACGGGGAGTTTCTGATTCCCTACTGGTAATCAGCATGTATAGATTACTGTTAGCAACTCCTGCATGCCGTTTGGGTGTCTGATTCCTGTGAATGCGGTTAGTTGCCACATGTAAGTTCCGAACAGAGGTATGACCGTATGGGGCATGTTTGTCCACTTGTTCTGTGCACTGCAGGCCATTTTTATTGTTCCATTTTGGAGTTCAGCAAGGATTCACAGAAACCTGTTGCTTCTATATGCAAATGCTCGTCCCATGGTAGTAACATCGAACCATCGACCATGCGATTTTAAGGCCCTTTTTGAGGATTAAAGACTTTGAACTTCTTGCTCCAGACTGGGAGACCGGGCATGTAGATATCGTTGAACTGCTAGTCTGTATTTATTACTAACCATAGGTTGTATACAAGCTAGAATAGGGAATTCAGACCAGGCTGATGCTTGCCATTGCAAGAAGATTGTATCGATGTGTTGCTTAGTGTGCGTCCATGTGCTCATTTCCAGTTACGTGCACTATGAACCTACTTTATTCGAACTTCATATCAACCAAAAATTGGTGATGATGAGGTGTTACTGGCCACCAACTACAATTTCTTGCCTCTATTAAGCATCTTAATTAGTATGACTGGCTATGTTATATATCCTTCACCTCGTAGAAGATATATATATATTTATTTATTGCAGCATCGCTCGCACACAAGATGTTGTGCTTTTTAACTGTTGATCTACTTACCATGTCTGTGCATTCTGTGATTTTTTAAAAAGATTTTCAAAGTGTACTGTTTAACTGATTAGGGGCAGTGAGATAATCAGGGATCAGAGACATGCAATGATTGGCTATATTGAGGTATAGTCAATTCTTTTGTGCTCTTGTTAACTCATATCTCCTCCTGTGATCTTTCTCTATAATGCATACTGCAAGAGTATTGGTAAGGTCAGCTTCTGTTGCTATTCTGTTTTTAGCTTCAGCTATCATGTGATGGCGTAAACATTGCTTTTTCACACACGTAATTGAATTTGATTATCCTTTTATAGCCTTTTTATTTTATTTTCCCCATTGGACTGATATGTTTGTATCCTGCTACGGTCTTGATGGCATATTTTCTTATTTGACCAAATATATTGGACTGCCTTGTAATCTCTGGGCCATCAAATTTGCCCCAGTGAAGCTTATTACTATGTGCAGACCTGATTTCAAAATGCTTCTCTGGTTGTTTTTGTGTATTGTTCTTTATATTGGCTATTCCCTCCAGTAACAGATACTTAATGCAGCAATACAATGTCCATATTGACTACTTATCTCTGTCTCAACATGTTCGTACAATAATATTCTATGATATTATGAAGGTACTTTCAAGAAAAATATACACATAATCTTTATGTTTGACGCTACATATTGTAAATATATTATATATTGTTAGTCAAGGATCCAAAGGTTTGACTAGAATCTAGTCCAAAATGTGAATTATTTGTGACTCGCATGGTACAGAAATGAAAAGAGCTTTACCCAAAAAAAAAACAAATAGTTGAAGCAACTTTATGGGATGATTGCATACAATTGACAACTAATCATAGCTCGATTGTGGCTGTAGTTATTTTTTTGTTTTTAGTGGCAGTATTTTTAACTCAGGATGAATTCATTTGGGGTTCACTTTTTTGATCCTTGTCTTACTTAGGGGTAAGGAGAAAGTGCTCTGGTTGTTGTGGATGAGACGGATAATGACACTACTACTTCACAAGATTACTTCAGATGATATTTACCAAAAAAAAGCAACGTAAGCTGGTGTGCTACTCTTTTAAGTGTGGACATTTTTCATTGTCCTTATATGCTAAAGTACATGTTTAACTCTGTTTTTGTTGGTAGAAACAATTATTTCATGGATGGATCCTGAAAAGGCACTAGATCTAGCCCTGAGCTTTCAAGAAGCTGAAGGGTGCTCATCTATATGGTGATTCACTGATTAATAAATGTTATATCGCCGTCCCCTTTATATTTTTATATATACATGGTTTTACACGCTTTCCATACAGAAAAATCTACAATCTGGTTCTCTTGGCTGTGACAGTATTTTTATCTTGTTACTCCTAGCGTGTTCTTTTAATGTTTTTCCATGCATCTCAAGTTATTCCATGTCCAACATTTGAAACCCTAGAAGGTTCTAGAGGGTCAGGTAGATAACTACTTATTCCTGCTTGTCCTTGTGCACGTATGCTCTGTACTAATTCTGGGATAAGCAAGATCTACAATTGTCTGGTACTATGGTTATGTTAGAGTGACATCATTTGAATTCGAGCATATCCGCTCTCTTCTGATATTGTAATGTTCTTTCTGTTTGGCATTGCCATGGTTTTGTTGAAAGCACATGTTCCCAATTGTGGATCCACCTATCACTTGGAAGTATACTTTCTGGATCTGTACTAGCAAAATCCTGTTAGTATTACCATTCCCTTAAGTAGAATACTTGGTGTAAAAGCCATTTGTACAACTCCAGCATAACCAACTAACCTGGTGTTTTTGGTCCATCAATTCTTTAATGAGCCATCACTCAAGTGATTTGAGCCCTTTGATACCGTGGCTGTAAAGGAGTTTTTACAAATGAGTTGTACGTATAATGGGGGCTCTTCTGTTAAGTAACTAGATTCTGCAGCACAACACAGCATAAAACAGCGCTGCAACCACAAACTATCCCACAATATTCTCATCTTCATTCCTTCAAGTATGCAGTTGTTTGATGTATACTGGTTTATAACAATATCATAATCGGTTATCACTTTACCTGCAGATGGATCCTATGATTCTGATGAATTGAAGGATCTTCCTCCTGTTGAGTTGTCCAGTCTTCCTTTGCTTTTAAAGGTGTGAGTCATCATCATTGTTGTTTTCTTGTGAATTGATGGGATATTTTGCTTATTTAGTGCATGTTTGGATAGGGGATCTGGGGTTATTTAGTTCAAATCTAAACGATTCCCAGAACTTGTATAGCAACCTGCTCTTCAAAGAACACTAGTATTTTTATAATGCTGAATTTCGATATACTCCGTATCATTTTGGGTTCAACTGGTTGGTGCATAGAACTCAATAGGGGGAATTAACTTATATTTTGCTGATACATCATACATCTTGCAAGCAGGATTGCAAAACATAGTGTGTAAAATTTGGAAAGTGGGATTCTACATTACATATTTATTAATGAAATGTTGTGAACCAAATGCCGAGATTGTATTGGAGTGGGGAGTGAAGGATTCACTGCACATCGCTGAGTTAATATCCCAAGATGTAGGTTTTGAAAACGTTTTTATGGCGACACGGTGCACTATTTTAGCATATTTATGTCCCTGTGGGATAGCTGGATATAACATCTCAAGTTGTGTATATCGAAAGCATATCACTAAGTTTTTAATAGCAGATTGCACTAAGCATCGTTATATGGCTGAAACATGACTGGGTATAATGTATGACTATGAGGCTGCCCAGAAAACATTCTGTAAGAACATTTTGTTTAAGGAGTATGGACTACCAACTTACCAAGCGTTATGCTTGTGTTACCAAGTTTAAGATCTAAGAACTCAATGTAGAGGAGGGATTGATTAGTATGATCTGATCTAATGTAATCCTGAAATTATTTTCATTGAAGCGGTGTTTTATATTAGACATAATATGACAGTATAGCGGTCACCTTTTCTTTTGAGTGAAGGGAGTGGCAATTTTCTAATGGAAATAGGTACAAATTGTTAATGAGAATATGAAATGACTTCAACATAATGCAGATATCAGGATAAGTTACAGGACTGTTGTACTATTGTATTTGGTTCTGGGCAGTTTTCCTTAAAAAATTGATGATTGTTTAGATAATGGAAAAATATATTGTTGCTGTAGAGAATTGGGAAAACACCACACGCCCTTAGATGGGGGGTGCGTTATATATATATAGGCCAATAAGGCTTGGAGCACAAGGCAGCCAATAAGGCTTGGAGTACAAGTCAAGTCAAGCTATATACAGCCTATACAATCTCTAACACCCGCCCGCAGTCGCAGCGGGAGAATCACGAACGCAAAGACTGGACCGAAAATCAACAAACAACTGTTTAGGCAAGCATTTGGTCATGATGTCCGCAACTGATGTGACGACGGGACATGGAGAACCCCGACCTGTCCAAGAGCAACCTTCTCGCGGACAAAATGAATATCAATCTCGATATGCTTCGTGCGACGATGATGAACCGGGTTGCACTCACATTGTCGCAGTAGACGACGGTGGCCGAAGGGATCGAGATATGAAGCTCCTGAAGCAGCTGTCGCAGCCAGCAACACTCGGCAACGGCGTGTGCTACAGCGCGGTACTCGGCCTCGGCGCTAGACCGAGAGACCGTCGTGTGGCGCTTGGAAGACCAGGACACCAGATTATCGCCGAGATAGACATAGTAGCCGGATGTGGAACGCCGAGAATCGGGACAACCTGCCCAGTCCGCATCAGAGTACGTGGTGATGGAGTGAACAGGCCCGGTGCCAATATGAAGACCGACGGAGAGCGTGCCTTTGATGTAGCGGAGAATACGCTTGATCAACGCGCGATGAGGCTCGCGGGGATCATGCATGAAGAGGCACACCTGTTGTACTGCATACGCCAAGTCCGGACGAGTCAGCGTAAGGTACTGAAGAGCGCCAGCAATACTCCGATACTCAGAAGCATTGGCAACTGGGGAACCATCAGTCGCGGAGAGCTTGCCGTTGGTGTCAACTGGAGTTGCCGTAGGATGACACTCAGCCATGCCCGCCCGCTGTAGGAGGTCAACGGCTTACTGTCGCTGTGACAGGAATAGGCCGTCGGAGGAGCGCGTGACGGAGATGCCGAGAAAATGATGAAGGGCACCAAGGTCCGTCATGGCGAACTCAGAGTGGAGACGAGTAGTGATACGTTGTAGCAGGATCGTCGAGGAAGCAGTGAGCACAATGTCGTCGACATACAGGAGCATGTAGGCCACCTCATCGCCATCCTTGTAGACAAAGAGAGACGTGTCGCATGTCGATGCTGTGAAGCCCAGCTGTCGGATGTATGTAGCAAACCGCTGGTACCAGGCCCGAGGAGCCTGTTTCAGACCATAGAGGGATTTCTGCAGCAAGCAGACATGGTCAGGAGCAGTCGGGTCAATGAAGCCGGACGGCTGCTGGCAGTAGACAGTCTCCGTCAGGTGACCGTGAAGAAAGACGTTCTTCACGTCCAACTGATGAATCGGCCACGCACGAGACACCGCAATGCTGAGGACGACGCGGATCGTGGCCTGCTTGACAACAGGGCTGAAGGTCTCGTCGTAGTCAACACCGTGTTGCTGCGAGAAGCCCCGGACCACCCAGCGCGCCTTGTGGCGAGCAAGCGTGCCATCGGAGTGGAACTTGTGTTTGAAGATCCACTTGCCCGTAACCACATTGGCACCAGGTGGCCGAGGAACGAGGTGCTAGGTCGCGTTGTCAATCAGCGCCCGGTATTCATCAGTCATGGCAGCATGCCAGTTAGGGTCAGCTAGCGCGCTGCGATAATTAGACGGTACCGGGGAGATAGACGGTGACGTAGTGGTAGCAGACAGGTTCATCCGGACAACAGGAGGCTTGAGAGAGCCTGTTTGCGACCGGGTGACACGCCGAAGGACGTCTGGAGGCGGGGCGCCGTGCATAGGATGTCGTGCTGGTGCAGGAGGCGGCAAGATGACCGATGAGCCAACTGTAGCCTGCCGGTGAGAAGGCAGGGGCCCGTGGATATGCATAGTTCGAGGACGACGACCGTACACAATCCCAAACCGACTGTCTGGGGGTGCCGGAGGGGCCGGATGGGGTCGACGGGCATAAACAAGCCCAAATCGACCTGGTGCTTGCACCTGGGAAGCACCAGCACCAGCTGGGACGGTAGTAGGCGCCACTGGAGAGGCCGGAGCGGCCGCAGCAGCAGCTGCAGGCGCCGGAACAGAAGTAGTAGCAGGTGGTGCAGGCGCTACAGCAACAGTGCCAGCTGCTGCAGCGGGAGAAACAGCCGGCTGGGATGCTGTAGGCGCGCCGGCGTGTCCAGTAAAGGACCCGCCCGGTCCCCCATGTGGGCCTGGAGAAGAGCGCGGTTGCTCAACGCCCGCAAGGGACGGAGCGTCCGCAGTGGGAGGCGGCTGCTCGACGCCCATGGAGGATGGAGCTACCGCTGGCGAGACGACGTATGGAGCCTGCATATCGTCAGCGACAAGAAAATCTAGGGAGGAAATGACCGAGGTGGAGGAGGCAGAGAAGTGAAAGACAGTCTCGTCAAAGACAACATGACGAGATATGATGACTCGATGAGAAGCAAGGTCGAGACATCGGTAGCCCTTATGTGAGGAGGGATAACCGATAAATACACATGCCGTGGAGCGAGGAGCAAGTTTATGGGCAGCAGTGGCGGAGCGATTAGGATAACACAGACAACCAAACACACGGAGATGCGTGAGGTCGGGAAGAGTGCCGTGAAGAAGTTGGAAGGGTATCCGGTTATGGATGCTGGAAGATGGACGCCGGTTGAGGAGATATGTGGCGGTGGCTAGGGCTTCGGCCCAATATCTGGGCGGCATGGAAGCATGGAGAAGAAGGGTGTGAGTGGAGTTATTAAGGGCGCGAAGGATACGTTCAGCTTTACCATTTTGTGGAGAGGTGTATGGGCAAGAGAGACGGAGCAAGGTGCCACGGGAGGCAAGAAAGGAGGCTGTGGCATTATTGACGAACTCTCGACCATTGTCAGCCTGGAGACACTTAATGGGCAAACTGAACTGGGTGAGCACATATTGGAAGAAATTAGTAATAAGCTGGTGCACGTCAGACTTGCGCTGCATGAGAAACGTCCAGCAGTAATGACTAAAATCATCCAAAATGACAATATAGTATAAGCAACCAGAGATACTAGCGACAGGGGATGTCCAGACATCACATTGGAGTAACTCAAAAGGAGCAGAAGTACATGAACTTGAACTAAAAAAGGGTAGCCGCGTATGCTTGCCAAGCTGACAAGAGTGACAAATTGAGCGATCTACTTTATTACATGAGATGACTCTAGAACTATGTAGGCTAGCTAAGGTAGAGGGGGCGGGATGACCAAGACATTGGTGCCACACGGTGGAGGGAACGGCGAGGTGGGCATGGGCGACGCTGGAGTGTTTGGCGGGGAAGGTGTGGAGGTCGCCGGAACTAGCGCAGCGAAGAATCTCGCGTCTGGTATGAAGATCCTTGATAGAAAAACCAAACGGGTCAAATTCAACGGAACAAGAATTGTCACGTGTGAATTGACGTACAGAGAGCAGGTTACGTACTAAGGATGGAACGACAAGGACATTATGGAGATTAAAGTTAGAAGACGAAGTTGAAAGAAGAGAGTGACCCTGGGCAATGACAGGAACAGAGGTGCCATTGCCAACAGTGATGGAAGAATAAGAGGGAGGTGTGCGAGAAAGGAGTATACCATCCGAAGCTGTCATGTGTGAGGTGGCGCCGGTGTCCAAGACCCATGGACTGGAGCCCTGGAGCTGCAGGTTCTGGAGAGCAGCCACCAAACCCGCCTGGTCCTAGGTTGGTGGCTGCTGCTGCCAGCCCTCGGCTTGTGGAGGCCAGAAGGGACCGGGCTGAGAGGCCTGGGGACCGGCGAACACCGTGTTAGCCTGAGGGTATGGCCCGAGGAGCCCTGGAGCAGGAGGACGCCACGCCGGTGCAGGCTGGGTCCGGTCCATGGGGTAAAGCAGACCCACGGTCCGGTGGGATGCGGCCCAGGCTGCTGCGCGCCGCCCTGCTGCTGGCCCTTGCGCCAGCGCGCCTTGCGGCTGGGGCGGCCGCCACCGGTGCCGCCGCTGGTGCCCGTCGCTGCGAGCGCCGTGGAGGACTTGCAGCCACCGGAACAGGAGCTGCTGCTGCTCGTGGTCCCGACAAGTAAGGCCGTAGCAGCGGCGTTCTTGGCGTCGTTGGTGAGGCGGAGCTCCTTGAGGACGAGGAGGTTACGGGCGTCAGCGAAGGACATGAGGGGCTTGGAGTTGGCGATGGAGCAATCTCCCTGGACCAGCGAATGAAATTCGTGGCTCAGGAAGACGGCACGGGGCTCCTTATTGGCGGTGAAGACGTCGCGGATGGCGTCCCACAACTGGCGCGCAGATTGGTCCGGCGCGGAGGCGAGGTCAAGGACGTCGTCGGCGATGGTGCAGAGCAGCCAGCTGCAGATGCAGCAATCGGCCTGCACCCAGGTCGGATCGGTGGAAGACGCTGCAGGGCCCTGGATGTGACCCAGCAGGCCAAACTTGCCGCACATGCTGGTGAAGAAGTTGGACCACTTGTTGTAGTTAGGGTTCTGCAGTTCTAGGGTGATGGGAATGTGCGCCCGAACTGCAATCGTGGCATAAGGGCTGAGAGCAGGCGCCATGGTGCTCGAGAGGGAGCCCTCCGTGGTGGAGGTGAGGGAGACACTGGTCGCTGAACCGGAGGAGTCGGACGACATCGGTGCAGCCCTAGGAGAACTGGCGACAGGGGGAGAAGGGCGACAGCCAGGGGGTGGAGTCGCGAGGGGAGAAGTCGCGCGGGAAGGAGGTGCGCGTGTGGAGGTTGGTGGGTGGCGGCTAGGGTTAGGGCAGCGGAGGGAGGGAGCCGGGGACCCGGTCTCGTGATACCATGTCGAGAATTGGGAAAACACCACACGCCCTTAGATGGGGGTGTGTTATATATATATATATATATATATAGGCCAATAAGGCTTGGAGTACAAGGCAGCCAATAAGGCTTGGAGTACAAGTCAAGTCAAGCTATATACAGCCTATATAATCTCTAACAGCTGCCTCTTCATCAGCTGAGTCACGCAATGTATCTTTTTTGTATGCGTGCCTTGATGTTTTTCAAACTTATTTTTATACCTATCATATGTGCAGCAAGAATTTTTTCCCCAAGCTAATGGAGCTTTTCAAAATGTGTGAGGGTTCAAGAAAAATGGATGATCTCCACATGATCTTCAGACTAGTCAAGGGAATCAGTATGTAAATATGTATTTACATTATTTTCTGCTTTGCAGTAGCTTTTAATAATTTTGAGATATTTAACAAGATTTTCTCTGATGAGTTTATCCTCAACAAAATAAAGTTTTACAATGATTGGGAATAATGAGCCATTCATTCTAAACAATCCAGTGATTAGAAAAACAGGAAGTACCATGTGAAATGTACCAATATGGTGGGGACAGTACCAAAAGGAGGTGGGTCCGGTACAATTTTTCTTTTTAATTTCACTCAGAGCAAATAGGTAAATCACCCCTAGTACTGTTTGGCCCTGTTCGGGTTTAGAGTTTAGACTCTAGACTTTAGGTCACTGAGCACCTAGCCGTGGCGCTGCCCACCGAGGACTGTCATCCCCTTGTCCTTGACTCGCCCCCCCCCCCCAATGGCGTTGATCGAGCCTTGACGCTGCAGCATCTTGTGTGCTGTCAGGGCGATATAGGGCGCGTGGAGGCAGAGATCCGGTGACAGGCCAGCCACCACAAATCCAACCCTTCCCCGGCGGCATCAACCAGCATCACACATGCCTTCTCCGCTGGGCCGCAGCCTTGCACGCCATGGGGTGCAAGGTGGCAGATGGGGTGAGGGCCGGTGCAGACTGCATTGGCACAGTAGGTGTTGAGTGTCGACACAGCGAGAGCAGATGAGCATGGGAGAGAGAGGTTCACATCTTGTGCATCCGGTGGCCATGGAGGCGCCGGAGCCGAGCTACACACGATGCTAGAAGCACATTGTAAAGTTGTACTATGTGGTGGCATCGTTAGCTTCAGAGATGGTGACGACGAAGACATGCGATAGGAGGTAACCGGAGATGGTGTGGTAGATGGACGTACTAATGGTTACGGTGGGTGGAAGGGGTTGGGCTGCAGGGTGCCAGTGGCATACTGTAGGCAGCCAAAGGGCATGGCTAGTTGGCTACAGGCGAGCAGCTGAGTGGAGGGACTGAGAGAGCTACCACCGTCATGCAGCCTGGGCGGCTAGGTGCACCTTGCAGGCAGCCAGAGGGTGGGAGGCAACAAGCGAGCTGCCAAGCAGAGGGAGCCGCCGCAACTGTGCTTGACTGCTGCTGTGGGTCTGAGTTGCCATAGATAGGCATGCAAAGCACATGTAAGGATTGTTTCAGGCACACCTAAAACTACTGCGATTTGTGGCTCTTTCCTTATCAATTTTGTACTGAAATTTATCATTGATCTATTTCATGAATCAATCCCTTTCAGCAGTTATCATGATCCCAGGCTAAGTATCCCACATAGAACTCTAGTTCTTCAGGCTTCAGTGTACCATTCTTTATCAGAGCACTAGACTTCTCTAGGTCGGTCCGAAAGCCAAAGCAGATGTCTTCCTAAATGCAGTATCCATCAATTTATCCTGGAAACAGATTCAGGAGGCCGAGTGATCAGTAAAAAAAATTGAACTACCATCTGTGTTGTGAGAAAGGCTTACAGGATAATCTAACCAGCCATTCAGAATTTCCTCGAAAATCCTAGAAAAAAAACTATGAAAGCAACACAATCCAGTGCCATGAGACTAAAGTATCACATTTTCAGAAAATATATTAGTTCCGGCATCCACATGCAGAAGAAATTTCTTTCACCCTAATGTCAGAAGCCCCTATTACCAGATTAAAAAATAAGAGCAATGCCTCATGTAATGCCCTCACTTAAAATCTACTGGGCTTAGCTTGGATTGTTCATGTTCTGCTTTGAGTGCTAGGTGTATTTAATACTTTTGTTTGAATGTGATTCTGAAATCGGGCATATCTGTTCAACAAATTAGGCAGGCATATCTGTTGAGTGTAACAGAACTCCAAAATACAGAATCAGTGCCCTTGAGTGTAAGTACTGTACAAACCATTGTGCTCTGCCTCAGTAGCTCAAGAAATTGCAACGAGTCATTTTAACTGAAGTTTTCTAATCTGTGAAATACCTACATAATTGCATGCACTATTCTTTATTTATTTATTTTTGTTATGCAAGCAGATGACCCAGAGGTTCCTAATGTAGAAGGTTATCGAGCTTTTGTGCAGAAGCATGTAAACTTTCAAGGAGGTAATGGGTTCTTATGCATGTTAGCCTGATTCAGATATAATTCTTATGAGGAATTTTAGGTGCTTGGAAATAATGAGAGCCATCAGTTAGTCTAGATCAGATGGTTAGAAATTGAAGGAACCTATTTGGTGAAACTAAGTTTTTTTAACTGAACACGCAGGAGAGCTGTGTCTTTAATTTAAGAAAATGAAAGGGGAGCAAAAGAGCCCAAAGTACAACACACACCACACCCACCCACTCTAATTGAACAACAAAAGAATACGACCAGGAGCTAGACCAAAAATTACACCCCAACAACCTACTGACCGGTGAGCAGCCTGGTGCCCTTGGCACCAGCAATACCCCAAAGCCTTATCTCCTCAGTGGCTGAGGTCATGACCGCAAGCACATCTGGTGAGATTCCATAAAAAAAACACCAGTTCTGGCGATTCTACAGGAACCAAGCCCCAAGCATGACGATAGAGTTAAAACCATGTCGATGAAGGCCATCCACAGCTTCAGCAGCAACTAACCACCAATCCAAGAAGGAAGATGTGGAGTTTGGATCCTGGAGACCCACCTTCTGCAACAAACCCTGGACCAGTACTTAAAACTGTGGACAAGGAACTGATTAAAAAATAGATCGAAGGACATATTGATATTTTTTCTTCAAAACTCATTATACTAGTAGTGATTTATTTAGAACTAGTACGCTGACTTCTTCATCCGTGTGCAATGAGCCTTCTCAGGTTCATGGGATGCCTGACTTTTTTTTTCACGGATCGATGTCCTCTGTATGTATGCAATGAGCCTCCTCAACTATCTTGCTAATGTCGCCTCCTCCCGACACTCAGCAGCAGCATCTTTCATCTTTGGTGGAGTTGTGGCGTCCACAAGCTAGGAGGCGAAGACCGTCAGCTAGCTACCTGTTGGATGTGTGTGCCTGTTGGTGGCGCCGGGCCGTGGGCTGAGGGAAAGCGATGGACGGAGCCACTGGCTGGTTTGCTAAGAAAAGCGGTGGACGAGGTGGTTCCCCACTACGTCTAGCCTCTAGCGCTGGATCTGCTAGCAAAATTACTGTACCACCCCCGTTTATAGTAAATCTACCCTCTTTAAGATCAGCGGGCCATGTTATCTTAGAGGAGATGAACTTGAGGTTCCTTCCAAGCACCATAATAAACCTGAATTCATATTTATGTGAACTTTGTTTTTCTCATAGGCTGTAGCCATTGGAAATGCTCCTGTGCTCTCATCAGACATACATAATATGCTATATAAATGTCAGTGATACCCTTCAACACTTTGACCCTCGCTGCTTGGAGTTCATTGGTTTTATGGCCATTTTTTGTGCTCAACTATTTCAAACTGGAGTGTTTTCCAATGTAACAGGATTTTATATTACGGAGCGCACTGGATGACGCTACTATGGAAAACCCTAACTCAGTTATTCATGGGAGCAACGTTCTTGTTAGTGTTTCAACACTTCCAAGCTTTCACATGCTTGAAATCAAAATTTACTATTGCCATTTGAATTATTTTTAGTAGGTTGCTTGTTTACTAAAGGATGTTGCTTCTTTTATCCAAGGTCTACTTGCAAATTTGAGATCTTCAAATATCTCTTTTGAATCAAAAGGCAAACCGATGAGACTAGCATTGTGTTTTACTGCCTTTAATTTTTCCATATTTAGACATTAGCTTATATAGCAGACTCTTGAGTTACATTTGTTAGACACAATAATTATGGATTTAGCATATTACAATACATATTTTTCATAACTTTACCAATTTTCAATTATACTGCTGCAAAAGGGAATCGTTTTGTATTGCAAATTGTTGTCATGCATAGTTGTCTGCTTGTCTAGTGGTGCTGTTATTAGTACATGATGATCAATGCCAGACTAACTTTGTCTAGTTTCTCTCTAGACAACTAGTATGAATTTTACACTGTTTTTTTTTTTGTTTTTTACTTTATGTATACTACATACATGGCCTTTTTGACGAATTTTTTAAAAATTGCAACATGTTGAATTGGCTAATGGGGACATACCAGCCCCTGTATGCGACCTGCACTCATTTCAGTAGGGCTCTCGTCTATTATTCTCAAAATAGAAGTGTTTGTGGAGTGAACTAAAAAGACAATAATATGTGTACTATAAATAGATGGTATCTACATTCATGTCTTTTAACTGATGGACAAAAAACTATCACCTATGAAATGATGAGACGAGTGTTTAGTATGGTTCAAATTCTAACCATGATAGTCTTGCATCAACACTGATGAGCCAGCTCAGCTAGAAACTAGTATCAACAAACTTTACCAAAAACTGAGCCTGAGTCACCAGCTCAAATCAGATTCAGTATGGTGAGTCACAGCTCAAATCAGCTCCTGTAGATTCATATCATCACCACTTTAGGTCACTCTGGAACAGAAATAGGTCATTATTTTTTCATCGCAACAATGAGGGAAATCCCTACTAAACATTTTTAGTAAAGTAGAAACTTTACAGACCAATTTTTTATAAAGATACAGGGATGGAGGGTAGAACTTATCTGAAACAAAACTAGCAAAGGAAGAGAGAAGGGATAGGGTACAAGTAGTATTTATTATTGTTATTGACCTCGCATTTGCGATATGCATATGATGTGTTACCTCGACACATGTGTCCAAATTTTTTTGCCAAGTCAGACACCACACTTGTGTCAGATCCAACACTTAGACATGACTCCAAGAGCTATTTTGGTGTGTCCCAAATAACTGCTGAGTAGTACACCCGCACCCATGTCGTTGTCGTCATGTTTGATAATGGTTTGTTCTCTAAACTTTTCTTTTTCGAATGACGCAGGAGAGCTGTGTGTTATTTCATTAAGAAGAATATCAAATACAATCCTGAGAGAAAGATGAGAAACACCTCTCTGTGGCACAACCCAAAACACGGGAGAACTCTACACTCCCTAATCAAACAACCACGATCTGGGAGGGCGGGGAGAGCTCTTGGAGCCCCACAGCCCTGGCCCTACACCACAGCTGTCCCTCAGAAGCTATAGCAAACAACACAGCCTGCGCATCTGGGCGAACGCCCTCAAAAACACACGCACTCCTATGCTTCCAAAGCTCCCAAGAAACAAGAACGACCAGAGTATTGAAGCCCTTACGCGAATCCTTAGGAAGAGCTCGAGAGGGCTGGCCCCACCAAGAGTTGAGCATGCTGGAGACGACTGGGGGAGTGACAGCAGCTAGATTAGTCTTCTGGAGCACATGAAGCCAAACCTCCCTGGCCAGAACGCATTGCATAAGGATATGTTGTATTGATTCATCAGCTTTGCCACAAAAGGGGCAGCTAGGCTGGTGGGGCAACCCACGCTTTGCCAACTAATCAGAGGTCCAACAACGATTATTGATGGCAAGCCAGATGAAAAACTTGCAATTGGAAGGTGCCCAGCTCTTCCAAACCCTCTTCCAAGGAGAGAACTTGATTGTCCCTACAAACATTGCATCATAGGCTGACTTGCTGTTGTAGCAACCTGAGGAACATAATTTCCAGTGGTGTTGATCAGGGACCTCAGGCCGCAGCTCTAGTCCATCCACCATTTCCCAGATGCCTAAATACTCCACTAGCACCTGCACCGTTAAAGCCCCTCTTATATCTGCTACCCAACTACTATTAGTAAGAGCCTAGCTCACTGTACGCCTCCTCACTGCTCTTTTGGGGACCAAACTAAAAAGATTGGGAGCCCACTCAGACAAAGTCTTGCCATGCAGCCAACGGTCCGTCCAGAATTTTGTGTTCTCTAAACTGACAACATCCTGTTCTTGGTAGGTCCTATTTTTTTCATGTCTTTTGCATTCTCAGTAAAAATCTGCATCCTGCTCAACAATTATGGCTGTCTAAGTTAGTATTTAATCTTCTGTTGCATGCAGTTTTGATTCGGATGGCCAATGCCGACGTGGTCAAATTACCAAAGCCATTTCTAGGTCAGTAAAAGGCAGGATCATTATCTCATCTATCCTGGACATGGCTTCAGGAGGCCATGTCGAGAAGGCATTTTTTTTAAGAAAGAAATGAAGAGTAGATTATTCCTTTGGAGATTGCCACAAAACTATGTGTAGTCAAACTACTACTATGCCGGGTAGAATGCAAGTTTATATATGTACAGTTGTGCGCAAATGGATATGAGATGACATTCTCAAATCAAAGATATCCTTTTGATGTTGTAGGGTGCTATTGTCCGCTGATGCTATTCCTTTGGTACAACTTCACGCTTCATGTACATCATTATGCCATTGTCATCCAAACCTATTCATTGAACCGTGCTCACTATCTGCTGGCCACTCCATGTTATGCTAGAAATTTAATTAGGACACTTCATATGTATTCATGAGGGGAACTCATTTACCTCTGGTTAGTGTTATTTGACATGTGCTCTGTCATTTTTATGCATATATATATATATATATATATATATATATATATATATATATATATATATATATATATATATATATATATATATATATATAGAGGAAAATTCTTTTCTACATGCGCATGTAGCTACACTCACCTCTGTATCTCAAGATTTTGAATGTATCAGGTCGTCTTTTTTGCAGATCTTTACTTGTTTCATCGAATAAATAGAGTCTGTGATACGGCGAGGTCGGGTGGGAGTGCGCAAGGGAGAGAATAGAAGCCGGCGAGACACAGGCAGCGAGCGCAAGGGATATCGAGGCAGCGAGGTGCTCTCGTCGCTGGCCGAGGAGAGGTTCCTCGCCAGCGTCGAAGAGAACCTCGGCCGTAATCACGGAAGGTTTATTTCTTCGATAAGTTGCCTAGCGTACAATCCATCTCCTTTATAGATCAGGAGGCTGACTAACCATAATCTTTTCTAACTAACTAAGGATCGGAATCCTCTCTTTCCTAACTACTTGGATTGCCTTCCTTCCGCCCCCTGCGCCGGCTATAAACCCGGCCCACGAAGGCATCGGTAACACTTCCCCCCCTCCCCGAGAAACAGCTCGTCCTCGAGCTGCACATCCGGGTACGAGGAAGTGAACTGCTTCAGCGGCTCCCACGTTGCATCAGCAGCAGAGCGTCCTTCCCAACGGACCAGCAGCTCCCATTCACCACGGTTCAGTCGAGCGCGCAGCACTTCTTGCGGAACAGGCAGAACGCGTCCGTGAAGCAGCGGCGGTAATGGAACCAAAGCTGCTGGAGGTGTGCCTTCAAACTTCTTGAGTAGAGCAACATGGAACACATTGTGAATGCGGGCTTTCTCAGGCAACTTCAAGCGGTAGGCAACATCACCAATACGATCCAGAACACGATACGGCCCATAGTACTTCGGCCCCAGCTTGGAAGAGGAGCCTGCGGTGATACCGGCTGCAGAACGATGATGAAGACGGAGCCAAGCCCATTCCCCAACAGCAAAGGAGACAGCACGACGGTGCTTGTCATGCTGTGACTTCATAGTGTCTTGGGCCCATTGCAGACGGTTCTGAATCTCCACAAGGAACTCATCACGGTCCCGAAGTTGGACATCTACAGCAACAGCGCGTGCAAGCCCCTGCTGATATTGGAGCAGCGTGGGCGGCGAGCGTCCATACACCACCTGGAATGGAGTGGCGCGCAAAGCGGACTGATATGATGTGTTGTAGCAATACTCCGCCCAAGGAAGCCACTGCAGCCATGATCGAGGCCGATCCCCTGCCAAACAGCGCAGGTACATGACGATGATACGATTAGTGACTTCGGACTGACCATCTGTCTGTGGATGGAAGGCTGAACTGAGAAGAAGTTTAACTCCAGCAAGACGAAGCAATTCCGACCAGAAAGTGCTGGTAAAGATCGGGTCGCGGTCACTAACAATGGAGCACGGAAGACCATGTAGGCGGACAATGTTATCAAAGAACACCCGAGCCACTGAACTAGCTGAATACGGATGACCAAGAGCAAGGAAGTGCGCATACTTTGAAAAACGATCCACCACTGTCAGTATGACTGACTTACCACCCACGCGAGGAAATCCTTCAACAAAATCCATTGCAATGTCGCTCCAAACTGCTGAAGGAACCGGAAGTGGCTGCAGGAGGCCGACTGGGTGCAGGTGTTCGGTTTTGTTGCGTTGACAGATCATACAGCTGCGGACAAACTCCCGAACTCGGCGATGGGCATGGCTGTTGAAGAAGGATGCCCTGAAACGATGAAGCGTCTTTTCGGTGCCTTCATGACCGACAGTGTGAGCAGCTTCCAGCAGTTGCGCCCACAGGGGGAGTCGTCAGGCACAAAGACCCTCCCATGAAACAGCAGAAGACCATCGGCCTCCGTCCAGCCGGTCGGCGCAGTGCCGTTGTGCAGCTGATCCCGAATGACAAGGGCAGCTGGGTGAGTGGCAATTTCCAAACGCAGTGCAGCGAACACATCGAACGGTGGCCCTGTTAGAGCATGGAGCGCCATGGAGACCTCCTCATCGCGGCGGGACAGCGCATCTGCAACCACGTTCTGTTTCCCGGGCCTGTATTCCACCGAGAGATCATAGCCAAACAATTTGCTCACCCAAGTATGTTGCGGAATGGTCGTCAATCGTTGGTCAAGGATGAACTTGAGTGCCCAATGGTCTGTGCGGACCAAGAAAGGCCTCCCCCAGAGGTATGGGTGCCAATGGCGCACTGCCTTCACCAAGCCGATGAGTTCCCGCTCATATGCGGGAAGCTTGGCGTGATGTGGCGCCACCGCCTTGCTGTAAAAAGCAATGGCGCCATCACCCTGGTGTAGAACGGCCCCGAAACCAGACCCCGAAGCGTCCGTGTCGACGACGAAGCGCTTGGAGAAATCAGGCAGCTGGAGCAGCGGGGCCGACATGAGAGCCTGTTTGAGGGCTGTGAAGGCGTGATCCGCTTCCGCCGTCCATGTGAAGGAACGCCCCTTGAGCAGGTCTGTTAGTGGTCGGGCCACTGCTCCATAACCGGCGATAAACTTGCGGTAGTAGTTTGTGAGGCCCAAGAAGCCCCGCAACGCCCTTGTAGTTCTAGGGCGCGGCCAGGCGTCCACTGCTGCGATCTTGGCTGGATCCATGGCCACTCCTGTGGCTGAGATGATGTGGCCCAGGTATGCCACAGAAGTCGCCCCGAAAAAACACTTGGGCTGCTTGATGAAGAGCTGATGCTGATCCAGGAGCTGAAACACAGCTTTGACATGCCGTAAATGATCAGCCCAAGAAGGGCTATAAATCAAAATATCATCAAAAAAAACAAGAACAAAGCGGCGGAGATAAGGCTTGAGGATGTCGTTCATCAAGGCTTGGAATGTGGCGGGAGCGTTCGTGAGACCGAACGGCATGACGAGAAACTCGAAGTGGCCATGGTGTGTACGGAACGCTGTCTTGGCGATGTCCGCGGCGTGCATCCGAACTTGGTGATAGCCGCTGCGGAGATCGAGTTTGGTGAAGTAGCGGGCCCCCTTGAGCTCGTCCAACAACTCATCGACCATCGGGATTGGGAATTTATCTTGGACGGTGCGATCATTAAGCCCCCTGTAGTCAACACAGAAGCGCCAACTTCCATCGTGCTTCTTTACAAGGAGGACCGGAGAGGAAAAGGGTGATGTCGACTCTCTGATGATCCCTTGTTGTAGCATCTCATCGCACTGGCGCTCGATTTCATCCTTCAGAAGTTGAGGGTACCGGTAGGGGCGGATGGCCACCGGTGGAGTGTCGGGCAGGAGGTGAATGCGGTGATCGTGGCGGCGTGCCGGAGGAAGCTTGTGCGGCTTGTCGAAGAGACGGCTATGGGCTGCCAGTAGTGCCTGCATGAGGTCCTCCCCGGCGGTGAGGGAGTGTAGCCGCAGAGTCTGTCCCCCAAGCCCGTGCCAACGGACCTGGCGACCATCGCGACAGAACGACATGGAGAGCTCGGTGAAGTCCCAGATAATCGGCCCAAGCGTCTTGAGCCACTGGACGCCCAGCACAACATCAAAGCCGTCGAGCGGGAGGACGTGGCAGTCGAGGGAGAAGCCCTCACCCTGGATGAGGATGTTCGTTGCTGCACAAATTCCAATGCTGGGAACGCGCTCGCTGTTGGCGATCTTGACAGTCACCCCGGTGCGCGCCGAGATGGGAAGCTGGAGACGTCGCGCGGTGTCCAGGTGGATGAAGGTATGCGTGGACCCTGAGTCAACAAGGGCCAACAGGGATTCACCGGCCACGCAGACACGGAGCTGCATTGTGGTGCCGGAGTTGATGCCGGTCAAGGCATGGAGGGAGATGCCCAACTCCTCTGCCGCCTCCTCCTCGGACGCGTCCTCGTCCAATTGCAGGAGGAACACGCCCTTCGAGGCGCACTTGTGGTCGGGGGAGAACTTCTCGGAGCAGAAGTAGCACTCGCCTTTGCGGCGCTTGTCGGCGACCTCCTCCGGTGAGAGCCGGCGGAAGCACTGTCGTGGTGGAGCCTCCAGTCGGGGCACGCCAGTTGGCGGTGGTGTTGCTGCGGCCGGTGACGTCGCCGCCGGGGGTGGTTGCGGCCGCGGCTTGTGCTGGGCGCGTGTGGCCGCCCCCGACGTGCTGTCCGCCGCTAGATTGCGCCGCTCGTACGCCCGAGCGAGGCTCATGGCCGTCTGCAAGTTGGATGGCCGCTGCAGCTCCACATCGGACGCCAGAGGTTGGCCCAGCCCGGCCGTGAACAGATCGATCTGGTGCTGCGGCGTGAGGTTGGAACACCGGCAGAGCAGGGCCAAGAACTGGCGCTGGTAATCCTCGACGGAGCCGGAGCGGACGAGAGTCTTCAATTCGCCGAGGGAGTTTGAGCGGATCGGGGGGCCAAACCGCATCTCGACGAAGTCCACAAAGCGAGGCCATGAGACGACGCCAAACTCGCCTTCCATCTGATAGTACCACTGCGCCGCCGCGCCGTCCAGGTGCAGGGAGGCGAGCCAGACCCGTTCCTCGGCCATGGTGTGGTGGCCGCGAAAGAAGTTGTCGCAAGAGTTGAGCCATGGAAGTGGGTCTGATTTGCCGTCGTACCGTGGCAGGGAGAGCTTGGGGTAGCGGGTTCGGACACCGTCGTGGTCACGACCGCGCTCGAAGCCGCCGCCGCCGCCGCGACTACCGCCGCCGCCAAAGCACTTGTGGGGTTCGGGTGGAGGGTCGTTGCCGGAACGCTTGGGCGGCGGGTCGAGCGACGATCCGTCCTCGTCGTCGGCCTCGTCGCGCTGGAACTTCTCTGTGCGGGCAATGCGTTTGTCATGTGCAGCGAGGCGATTGTTGATGGTAGAGAGCTGAGCGAGGATTTGGGTGAGCGTGGACGCGATATCATCAGGATCGTTCTCAGAGCCGGCCATGGGGGGCGATGCTCTGGTGGGGGTCTCTGATACCAATTTGATACGGCGAGGTCGGGTGGGAGTGCGCAAGGGAGAGAATAGAAGCCGGCGAGACACAGGCAGCGAGCGCAAGGGATATCGAGGCAGCAAGGTGCTCTCGTCGCTGGCCGAGGAGAGGTTCCTCGCCAGCGTCGAAGAGAACCTCGGCCGTAATCACGGAAGGTTTATTTCTTCGATAAGTTGCCTAGCGTACAATCCATCTCCTTTATAGATCAGGAGGCTGACTAACCATAATCTTTTCTAACTAACTAAGGATCGGAATCCTCTCTTTCCTAACTACTTGGATTGCCTTCCTTCCGCCCCCTACGCCGGCTATAAACCCGGCCCACGAAGGCATCGGTAACACGGAAAATTCCTTTCTACATGCGCATGTAGCTACACTCACCTGTGTATCTCAACATTTTGAGGGTATCTGGTCGAACGAAAGGTATGTACATGGAGTATGTAATGATACTAGGCCATCTGTGGTGGTATGTGCACGTGGTATGTGAGTATACCTGAGGTATATTGACATACCACATTATATGTATTAATATAAATGTATTATCATAATAAATTAAAATCAGAGGCTGATTTGTAATTTTTTCGTGTGGTGACATTTGAGGTATCTTAAAATAAGTATGTGAACATACTCAAACTGATAAATGAGTATTCGGACATACCCTTGTTGATTTCTTGAAGGTGAGTGTAGCTACATGCGCATGTAGATAAAACTCTTCCTATATATATATATATATATATATAGGAAGAGAACTACATGCGCTTGTAGCTACACTCACATTCAATAAACCAATAAAGGTATGTTCGCATACTCATTTATCAGTTTCAATATATTTATATACTTATTTTAAGATACCTGATAGGTCACCACATAAAAAAATTACAAAACAGCCCTTTGTTTTAATTTATTATAATAATACATTTATATTATTACATATAATAAGGTATGTCCACATACTTCAAGTATACTCTCATACCTCACGTATATACCACCACAGATGGTCTAGTATGATCACATACTCCGTGTATATACTTTTCGTTCGACCAGATACCTTCAAAATCTTAAGATACAGAGGTGAGTGTAGTTACATGCGCATGTAGAAAGGAATTTTCATATATATATAGGAAAATTCATATATATATATATATATATATGGTCGGTATAAAGGAAGCCCAGCGTTTCCATTAGTTGCAGGAAGCCCCAGCCAAGGGGCCGGACCAGCCAGGGGTGCGGTCCGCGAGCGTGCATGGCGGGGGGTGCTGGCTGGGTCGGGGCCCGTTTAGCGTAAAACCGTAGCAAAAGTAGCGTAAAATTGTGTATAAATGAGCGTAAACTTCGGCTTCCGTTGTATCGGAAGGAACCGATTCTGACACATTCTACCCAACTGACGCATGGTCCATTCCATCGCACTAGTTTTTTTTTACGATAATTTTTTATTCAAACATCCAATTCACAAACAGTTTTCACCATTAGAATGCTCACATTTTTACGCACGTTTTGACATTCACTGTGGCTATATTGTTTGAAAAAATTTTTAAAGTCATAAATTTACGCTTTTAGTGTCGTTCATTTATTCATCCATGCATTTAAAAAGGTTCTAAAATGGTAGCTATTAGTGTCATTCGTAGCTATTAGTGTCTATATTTGTTTGCTATAACATCCGATTGACAAATGGTTTTTATGATCACGGAAACATGTTTTCATGGTTGAAAGCTTAACTCAATGGAGAATAGTAAAACGCAGTGGAATGTATCGTAAATTTCAGATTAAGTTCATAAATCACGATGATCTTGTTGGTTTATGATGTCTGGCATGGTCTGTAAGTATATGTGCCGACTGAAGCATAGAAACAACTATATAATAGCATAGGATCTCCATTCTAGGTGTATAAACATACTAGAACTATGACGCATATGCATAGAATCTCTATTTTTTTTTGCATAATTGAAGCATAAAATTAATTTTACGATGGTATAAAATCGCCTCCACTCATCGAATTCGTCAACACAGAAGCTATTCTTATGAATTCAGAAGTGATTTATGCAAATATTAGATGGATACATGCATTGCGTCAATTGGAAAAAACTGGCACGCCAAAGAGTAGAAAATTAACATATTCACGGCTAGTTTTTTCCTCATTCCTGACCACAACAGAATGTCATTGTCTCGTATCAAATGACTCCAATATGCCGTGTCAAGGATAGATGCAATGACTCAGTGCATAAATTATTTGAATGACAGAGGCAGGCAAAAGCATAAGTAGATGACTGGCCTCCAAGAACGGTAGATGGTGATTTCCCCGCCATGGCTGCTGGCCCATTCGAGCACACACCTCGCACAAAAAAGGCATAAAAAGTTGTGAGGAGATCATAGAAAATGCAAGGATAATCATCATAAAAATTCTAAACCAATCTTTTTCTAAGACTCACGGTCACCGAACTGGTTGTCACAGAAAAATTAAATTGGGTTAGGTATAACAGCATATGGAAACTTGGACAAAAATCATTGCGAACATCAGTACTCTTCAAACCAACCAAAATTTTATATAATAGAAAATGAATCACAAAACATCAGCCATCTCATTGTTTAGGAAAAAAACCTAGCTTGGGCCAGAACCAACATGTACATAGGCCATCTGGCTTGCCCACACATATATAGTTTCTTGATGCTCACTTCAGCAGTTCAAAATAACAAAAGGCATAACAAGTTGTGAGGCAAATTATAGAAAATACAGGAACCAATATTTATGCCAAAATAGAAAAATGGTATATTGACACAAGTTCTGCAGCTCCAATCTCACTATTCTGCTCTCTCAATCAGCACACACCAGCATAGTTCAATTCTCCCACTCTGATTTCTCACTCAATCGGCAACAATAGTTCAAGAATATTAATCCACAAGAGGTGATATTGCCGGTTTATAAGTGAACTAATTCACCACTACTAGCATAATTTCTCAGTTCACTTTCACAGTTCACGTTGAAACCTGAATAAATGAATTAACAACTACTAACCCACTATAGCATCTCATGGTCATTTAGTCGAATGACTTACATGCATGGATATGGTGGCCAGAACGAACAACACAACTGCATCTGGTCAAAAATGATAGTGTCAAAAAATGAAATCAAAAGTCAGCAATTTTAGGGAACCTGAGATTCGCATTTGGAGAAAATTGAATAGAGAATTTGGGAGAAGGGACGATGTTGGGAATGGACCTGGAGATGAATGGATCGTCACTGCCGTCCGTGGTCGTGGTGAGCTGTGTCCGTGTCGTGGACGTTGTCGAGCACATGGCCGCACGGGAACCTGCAGTAGTTGACCGCAAGCAGCACCTGGTTCTGCCTGCCCATACAGAGGAGGCTACGAGGGTGGAAAGGATTGTGGCGCTGATCTTCTGTGGAGGGGAACACGGAGATCACAACGAAGTTGTAGGAGAGGGCTCGGGAAAGGTGAGAGGATGGAGCCGTCACCGCACATCTCCTGATGCAGGAAGCCCAGCAGCGGTCAATCCCAGTGCAAGGGAGGGTAGCGGATGGAGTTGCTGCCCGTCGTCTCGTGGAGGCAACAGCTCAGCCATGGTCGATCCGTGCACCGGTGGGATGCGATCGAGCCGCCGCCGCCGCTAGTACGTGGAGGTGGCGCGGCGGCCCAGTCGCGCTCGATCTGATTGCCGCGGCCAGCAGCGGAGGCCGGGCGGGATTACGTGAGTCGGCGTGGAGGGGCCGGCGGCTACGCTGGGGGCGTCCTCTCGCTGGAACCGGTTGCCCGGGCCGCTGCTGGACGCCTTCTAGCCACATTACCTGATCCGGTCACCACGGGCAGCTCCTCACCGGATCCGTCCACCACCTCGCCTAATCCGGTCGCCACGACCCTTCTCACGCGAGGATGGAGCGATGGCGGGGTAAACGCGGCACCGGAAGCAGGCGACGGCGGGCAGGGGGCGGCGGCAGAAACGGGTAGGGTTGTGACCGCGGGGGGTAGAGGTGGTAGTGTGGTACTTCATGGTAACGTGGTTTGACCAGACTGGAACCGGGTGAGGGGAGGGGGGGCTAGACCCCAGAGTGCACCGTTGGACTAGGGCTTCCTATATATATATATATATACATATATAGGAAGAGTTTTATCTACATGCGCATGTAACTACACTCACCTTCAATAAATCAACAAGGGTATATCAGAATATTCATTTATCAGTTTGAGTATGTTTACATACTTATTTTAAGATATTTCAAATGTCACCACACGAAAAAATTACAAATCAGCCTCTGATTTTAATTTATTATGATAATATATTTATATTAATACATATAATGTGGTATATCCACATACCTCAGGTATACTCGCATACCTCATGCACACCACCACAGATGGCCTAGTATCATTGCATAATCTGTGTATATACCTTTCGTTCGACCAGATACCCTCAAAATATTGAGATACACATGTGAGTGTAGCTACGTGCGCATGTAGAAAAGAATTTTCATATATATATATATATATATATCGGTTTTCTGTTTAATAGGGTTTGTGCAATCTGATCTGTGCTCTGACAGCACCAGCCGATTACTAACGCTGTGTCGTTCATTTTTTGTTTTTCTCATAAGGAGTCGTTCTATCTTTTCTTAGTAGTTTAAGGTCCTATCCCATTTATAGAGTGTTGAAATCAAACTGTTCCATGCTGAAATGATGGTGTTTTTTTACAGGAATCAGTATTGGGTTAGGCTTCTATCACTTCGTCCTTGTGCATTGCTCCAGGCTCCAGCAGATCAGCACACTAGCATTAGTAGTACCAGTACTATACGCAGAACGCAGGCAGCATACCATCACTGGCAGACATGCTCAAGAGTAGAACGGACAGACATGAGTGATGTCTCCATGTCTGGCAGTCTGGAATTACTGTAACTAGGCACCGATACCATCACTTGTTTGCATCGTTGCAATCTACACGACGATTATTATTACTGATCACCGCAAGGTCAAGGCTAGAGCAGCCTCGCCGCGACGGCCGGTGGCAAAGTGGTGCCTTGCCGCTTTTATGAATGATGTTTTGATCCTTGCTATCTGCGTTTTTTTTTATTCTCTCTTTATAGGAAGTCTCGAAGGAAGCTTATGAGTCAACCTCTCAGACAGACTCCAGCGACATCCTCTAAATTTAACTCTTAAAAAATATTCTATCCTCCAAAAAATATTTCCTCTTCTATCTTATTTTTTTAACTACATCAAAAGCATTGGTATATCATGTAAGAATTTGGATGGATACCCACGCCGATCACGGGCTCAAACGAAGGTGAGATTGCCTGGGTGGTTTCAGAACACGCCTACTGAGCTTAGTCCTCTCTGGGGAAATTCCTCCGGTGAGACGCGTAGGTCCGTCTCCGACGAGGATCGAACCCGGGTGGGTGGCTTGCACACCGGCAAGGCGGCAACGCTCACCACTCGAGCTGAGCTCGGTTCTCCTCTATCTTATTTCTCTACAACAACATCCTCCATATTGTATTCTTTATACCTCATCATCTTATATTTTATTCATATCTCTCCAACTACCTCATCAAAATAATAAAAAAGTAATGTTGTATGGGTCGTGTCTCTTATTGGGCAATGGGCCGCGTTCATCCATTCGTGGCCTTTTTCTATGTAGATTATTTGGCACGACTACCCCAATTCTTGATGTGAAATCTCAACAGAAAAGAAACTGATGAGCTCCTTCTGACTATTACTTATAATATTTTTTTATTTTCTAAACACAAAACTAATACTCTTCGTCAAAATCTGCATAAAAAAGGCAGCACCATTCCTTACAGAGAGAAACAGAAACCACCATAGATCACTTAGATTTTCATTATGTCACATAGGGCCTATTTGGTTGAGGGCCATGACTGGCCTGGCCAAATTTTGGTCACGATTTGATCACCATAATTTTCATTCACACAGAATAAAAAATGCGTTGCTTGGATAAACTTTAGTATAAAGTAAAAACAATCAAAATTTGGCTGGCCAACAAGGGCAATGACATCCGGTACTCGATCCGGCGAAGAATAACAGAAAAATAAAAGAGCATCATTTTTTCACCCAACGAAAACATGCATACCTCTTACATTGTCCTATATCGGAAAGGATTGGAAAGAAGTGGAAATAGTCCAAAAAGGATGGAAGGAAAATGTTTGCACCCACATAATACTTTCCTTGTTTTTCAATAATTAATAAAAAAGAAAGGCCATCAATCAAGTGGCAATTAATTCATTCTCCTTTTTCTTTTCCTAATTTATTGCCCGGCTGTAGTAACAGAAACGGGGGTCTCTATCGTCTCTACATTGAGTAAATTCTCAACCAAAGCGCAATCAGAGGTGCAGCAACCACGCCCACCCACGCGCTTCCCAGCGCAGCCAAGGAACTCGCAGCTGCAGAAGTCCTGAGCCATTCCAGCAGCAAAAGATTCACCCGTCATACGAGCCATTGTACCACACGAAGAGACAACATTCGCAGTGGATTTTCACATACTCAGATGCCAGGAACTTGCATGATCCAAAACCTGCCAAGAACACACGTCGGGTCACTGAACAAAGCGACCGGTGAGCAAAACGAGCATCGACCAATGGAGCAACTCAGGAGGAATGCAGTTATCCCGTACAGTACTCGGGTACCAATGGAGCCTCGTGATCCTATATTCCTCTTCTTTCTATCTGTTGCATAGGCATGGAAGAATTTGGTGTTTCGATCCCCTTGTTCCACCAAGTGCACACGTGCCCTTTGGCGCCAGTAAAAGTCACGTTGGCTCTCAAGTTTGTCCAGCTTGTATTTGAACAAGTGCCCGCGATTAACATTGACTGACGTCAATGCCTCCCTCCTCCTCACCATCTCTAACTCCTTTTTTTTTTTTCTTCTCCAGATCACGGAAGGACATTGCGGTTCCAATCCCACAGATTTCCCCGTACCTCCTTAATTAATTCACTGCATCCTCCGCCCTACCCGATCTGGAATGCATCACCAACTTCCAAGCGTTCTTGACAACATGCTCGCATTCTGTTTCCTGCAACCAACCAGCCTCAAAGTGAAAGGAACGTGCTGACCTTAGCTTCCTCTCCCTCCATGGCCCTCCCCTTCCCCGAGGTGCACGATATTGGAGGGGACTGAAGGGGAATAAATCCTTCCCTAGTTAAATTTGAACAAGCCTTGGAAGGGACGTGTCGTGCGGAAGCCTGATGGCATGGCATGGTCAGCTGGTTGTTTTTTTTTTTTTTTCTGTAACGATATCAACTGTGGTATGTCAATTTTATCTTCCACTCGCAGTAATAGCATGTATATATGGAATACAAGCATTCGCTGTGAAACAGCCCGGCCCAGCCCAGAAGGCCCACCTAAACGTCCTCCCTCCGTCCGCGCAACACGATCGCGAGCTCGTGCTCTCTTCCTTTCCCGCTCGTCCATTCCCCGGTCAGTGCCGCCTCGACCACCACGTCCCACTCCAACCCTAATAACCCGTGTCCCGCTCCCACCTCCTCCGCGCTTCCTTCCCTCCCGCTTCCTCTGCTCCTCCCCGAACCCCACCCCCGATGCCTCCGCCTCCGCCGCCGCCGATTCCTTCCCCAAAGCCGCCGCCGCCTCCCCCACCGAGGCCGGGGAGTACGACCTGAGCTCGACGTCGGGGGAGCCTGGGGACGCCGCCGCCGACATCTCCGCGCTGCCGTGAAGGCCGCTCCAGATGACAAGGTCGCCTCCGCCTTGGCCGACCTGGCCGTGGATTTCAGCGAGCCGCTCCTCGCCGCAGTCCTGCTTGCCGCCGACAGATGGTCCGGTAAGAAGCTGGTTTCCCTCTTCAACTACGCCGCCAAGAACAACCCCGCTGCCAGGAGCCTCCCGAACCTCGAGATCCTCGTCAGCAAGGTCGCCGGTTCCAATGGGATGATGGACTAAGATGGACGCCTGCTGGCTCTGGAACTCGGTCAAGGAGATCGGCTCCGTGCCAGGATCACTGAGCACGCCGTTGCTCAATGGAATGATTGCGATATTCTGCAAGCTTGACAACTCCAAGGCAGCGGTGGAGGTGTTTGCCAAGTTCGGCGAGTTTGGTTGCACCCCCGACGACGGCGACAGCTACTATCGATCTGGTGATGGAAGCGGCCCGGAAGAAGTTCATGCTCCACACTGCCTTTGAAGCCTACGAGAAGATGATGGCCTCTGGCTGCCTGCCTAACGATGGCGAGAAGATTGGCAGGATCTCGTGGCTTTCCTTTGCGAGCGGAACACGGCAGAAACGGCGCATTCGTTGTACCTAGCAGCGAAGGAGGAGAAGATTCAGATCCCGAGGTTAGCCTTGGATTCCCTTGTTGGCACTATGGCTCGGGATGGTGGGACTGTTGCCACCGCTGGGATGTTGCTGCAAGTGTACCAAGGGGAGTCGCTTAGGCGTGCAGCCAAGTCCGTCGCCACGGTTGTGCGTGGTTTGTGTATGGCCAACAAAGCAGAGCATGCAAAGAATCTTTTGATGAGGATGGTGGTGCAGATTGAGGAGTACCAAGGGGAGTCTCTTACGGATGCAGGGGAGGCATTTGCTGCAGTTACACATGCTTTGCGTAGGAAAAGGAGAACAAAGGCATTGTTGATGGACCCTGACTGCTTCCCTAACGATGGTGAGAAGATCGGCAGTATCTTGGATTTCCTTTGCGAGCAGGAGAAGGCAAAAACAGCACACTCATTATCATTGTACCTAGCAGCGAAGGAGATGAAGGTTCCGATCCCAAAATCAGCCTTGGATTCCCTTGTTTGCGCTTTGGCGCGGCATGATGGGACCGTTGCCGCTGCTAGGATGCTCTGCTGGAAGAGTACCAAGGGGAGTCGCTTAAGCGAGCAGGCAAGCCCTTCGCGGCGGTTGTGCATGGTTTGTGTACGGCCAACAGAGCAATGGATGCGAAGAATCTGTTGATGAGGATGGTGGTGCAGCTTGAGGAGTACCAAGGGGAGTCTCTTAAGGATGCAGGCGAGACATTTTCCGCAGTCATAGATGCTCTGTGTAGGAAGAGGAGATCAGAGGATGCCAAGAAGTTGTTGATGAGGATGGTAGATGTTGGCCCTGCTCCAGATAAAGCAGTGTTTGACCTTGTCATCACAGCGCTGTCGGAGCAGGGACAAATGGAGGGTGCAAGAGGTTTGATGGAAGTGATGGAGAGCCAAGGTGTCAGCCCTGATCTCTATACTTACAGTGTGCTCATGAGTGGATACACGAAAGGAGGCATGACTGATGAAGCCCATGCTCTACTTCGTGAAGCTCAGAAGTTCATAACGCCTACTGCTTCCAAGTCAACAGCTGTGACAAATGAGGTCGCACAGTCAGGTTCCAGCAGTGACAATGCGAAATAACTGTACCGGAACCGGAAGGGCAGAAGCAGGCCAATTTAGCGGTGCCAGCAAGCAGTAATCTAAACCTCGGAGCGAGAGTGGGAGGAGGAATTGAAGCGCTTCTTCCTACGTCGGTGCTGCCGTGTCTTCATCACCCCTCACCGCAATGTTGCTTGGTGAATCTGATCGTTGGCGTGTTTGTGCTGGTGTCCAGATTGATCCACTGCGTACTGCTAATCCATCAACTGCTGCCAGGTTGCAACCTGAATTGTGCAGCTTGCAGAACATGCCAGATTTGAGTAAGAGTTCTGATTCCATTAGTTTATTAGTTCAACTCTTCCCTGGGAAGATTATTAGCTTTTGCTTGATGTGCTCGTGAAGAATATCCGAACTAGAACAGCTAGAAAAATGTTGGTTGAAATAGACGATGCAAATGTTTTTATTATATATGCAATGATTTTTTTACTACCAAAACATTTGTACTATTTCATACTTGGCAACATGCCCAAACCATGGGGAGTGGCAGCAATAGCACGACGGCTATGTTGCCCAGACCATAGCTGTGGCGGATGTCGTGACATATAGCTTGTGGCGTAGCAACTTGCGATCACAAACCAAATAAGCCAGCTGCCACCCCATCGTTGTTGTACCAGCCAAAGGTAGACCGCAGGCCACCCGCTACAAATTTTCAGTTCCATTTATGACACCTTGTATCTTTATTTTAACTAGTTGCCAGGCCTTCAGGTTTTCTTTAGCTTATCTCAAACCTCTCTAAAATTTATCGAGATTAAAGAAAAGAAAAAGGTCTATCAACTTGTCAGTTTGTTCAATATTGTTCAATTATGACCCATGAGACTAGTTTTTTGTGGTTTTAGTTGTAGTTTTGAATTCAGATTAGGAAAAAAATATTCAGATACCTCAAAAGAAAAGAAGAGGGGGAAAATTAGAGACATTTTGGGACGCAAGGAATCGGAAAAAAAATCTTTAAGATTTTCCACCAAATTTGCTGAGGTGTTTGAGTGTTACTTTTTCTTATTTAAATAAAAAAAACCAAAACCACCTCGAAAAAAACACCAATGGATTCAAGGCTAAAAATAAGCGAGAACAATAGTTGAGGTGCTGAATCTCAAGCACCATAGCTGAGGTGCTGAATCTCAAGCACCAATCCAGGTGCACAAGCTCCCGCTTGTGCGGGGTTCGAGGAGGGATCGGATCTACTTGAGGTCTATTGTGCGCAGCTTATTTCTGCATGAGCCTATTTTCACGACTTGAACCCGTGACCTCCTGATCACGAGGCAGCGGCTTTTACCACCGCACCAAAGCTCACTTCTCAAGCACCACTACGTACGCAAAAACAGCTCTTCCGTAATGAATCTCATTCGTCAGTCAAACTAAAGTTGTTAATATGAGGACTTTGCAGCGTACTCCCTCCGTTCTTTTTTATTTGACGCGGTTGATTTTTTTTCAAAACTTCAATCACTCGTTTTATTCAAAAAATTTATAAGTTATCATCTACTTTTTTTGTTATTTGTTTTATTGTCAAGATTAGTTTGAATATGTATTATACTGTTTGCACAAATTTTTTTGAATAAGACGAACTATTGAAGTTTAAAAAAAAAATCGACCGCGTCGAATAAAAAAAAACAACGGAGATAGCACTAATCCATAGATCGTTCAAGCGAACATGCGTCAGCTGTACCCGTCGCTGCCAGCTGTTGAGGCTTCCAGAGACTACGGGGCTCACCTGCCCCTACCCGGGCAAAAAAGACGAGCGGATCCTGACCAGGGAAAAGCTTGCACGATGCTCATAAATAAGATGGGCCACTGAGCATGCCCTCTCGCGCTATTATTATATCCTCCTAGTCCTTATCAAGTGCAAGGTGAAACAGAAAAGAAGAGGCTCTGCGCTGAAATCAGTTGAGCAGTTTCATCATCAGCCTTCAGTTTCCAGGATGAGATCCTGCAATCCGTCACATTAGCAAGGATTTGCCGCCGCCTTATTGTGTTTTTCTTTCGGTTAATTTCCTTGGTTTCGTATAAAAATATCTTGCTCTTCTTCTTCCTCTTCTTTTGGCTGAGTTTCTAGTTGGGAGCGTGAAGCGTGACGGTTTGACATGCGTGGTGATGATTTATTATCATGCCCATATGGCGCTTGTGCTGCTGCTGATTGACAGTGTCCAGATCTGGACTCTCTCTGTCAGGCTAGGTTTCCAATAATCGCTCCCTTGCTGCTTATTATCGACTGGTTTCGTCTGACTTTCTGGTTAATTAGTTTGAGTATCATAGCCGGCCACTGTGTTTGTGTTGACATGTTTTTGGAGGAGGGTGATGATCATCGCACTGACTGACGACGCCCAGACATACGTTCCGTGTCGATGGCGGATCCATATGGTGACTGTCATTCCAATTCTGACTCCTCCGTCGCCTTATCCCATGTCGTTTTTTTTAAATTTAATTTGCAGAGAGAGTTTTTAATTCCTGTATATATCTGCTCCTCCTGATTTTTATTGCCTTCTTTTTTCGCATCATGCATCTATTCTTTTTTTTTGGATTATTTTTTATTTTGTTTCCAGTGAGAATAGAATGTTTCTTGGTGGATTTGGTCGTTAATTTGAGCGAGGCGGCTCTGTTTGGGACGTCCCAGGCGAATCGTTGTATTTTGACTACTGTGTTCAGGGAAACCCTGCAGCAAATTCGCTCCGAAAAGATTGTCAATATTATAGGGTGACGCCGATGATTCCTGAGAATGCTTGCATATTAGAAGATCGGGAGGGACTGGAGTTACCCAAGGCGTTTAATGACCGCTTTTTGAAAAGGTATTATCTAAGTGTTTGGGAAGATGCTAAAAAAGGCCGATGACTTCCATCGCTTTAGTATATTTTAGGATTAATGTACCTTGTTAAAATCTGTTTTTTTAGTGGCAGGAGCTCTGCTAAATTAATTAAGAGAGAGGGTTCAACGTACATATAAAAAAACACACCCAGCACCAAACAAACACCAACAACAAGAAACGGTTCCCCTAATTACAGCAAATTCTCGAGAATGGAGTTAACCACTAGTGAAAGAGTACTCTCCGAGGCATTGAAAATTCTGACATTTCTCTCCTTCCAAATCCCCCACCAGAAATGAATGAGAACCCCGATCTTTTGCTTGATTACAGAAGTTTCTCCTTTGGTGAGTGCTAGGAGGTTGAGCTCAAGCGAGTCAAGATTTACTTCATCCAGAAGGTCCAGGTGTTGTAGCCTGTGGGCTAGTTTTTTCCAAACTTCAGCAGAATAGGTGCAACCAGACGGGAGGTGATGTGTGGTTTCAAACTCCAGATTGCAAAGACAACCAGAATCATGATACGGTAGACCTTTAGTGGATAATAGAGCAGCAGTGTTGATCCTGTTCAGAAGTGCTGACCAGGCAAAAAATTTGCATCTAGGTAGAGCCTAGAAATTGTACATCATAAGCTGATCTAACAGTGAATTCTCCATTGGATGTCCAAAGCCAGACAACTTTGTCTCTTTCTTCTGTCAACTGTACATTTCTGATTGCTGTATATAACGTGATGATTTGTTCGAGTTTTTGCAGAGAGTCAATGCTGCCCACTTGTTGGATCCACTTATGAGCGGGAACCAAACGACTAACCGTCCTCTGAGAGTTCCTGTACTTAGTATACAGGTCAGGAGCGATTTGTGTCAAAATCTGTTTGGCCTCTCGAAAATTGTAAGTACTGCGGATGTTTTTGGCTCACGACCTTCACCAAAAAACAGAGGAGCATGTATTGAACACCAAATTGGATTGTCTGTATGTACCGAACAGTACTGGACAGTTCGGCGCTACCAGATTATCCAGTGAATAGTCCAGCACACTCGAGCCAAGGGGGATTCCTAGATTCTCGTGATCTCTCATTAGATTTGGCTTTTACAAGGTCTAGACATCCTTCCCTATAAATACGAAGGGCCAGAGCCAATTGAGTCATCACCCAATTGAACTAAAATATTATTTTTTATCTTTACTTTCATGTATCTCTATTTTTTCCAAAACCTAATTCTCCTCTCAAACCCTAATTGTTTATTCTCTTCGGCTCTACATCGACTTGAGTAGTTCTAGGTGGCCTGCTGATCATAGAACAACCCTAACATCTTTCTTCCCAGACGGGTCTCTTGAGAGAGATTGGATCTAGGTTTACCCACTAATAGGTTTACATTTGAAGAATGCAACTCTTTATAATTCCGTCTCGATCAGTTTGTTGTTCAACAGCCAAATCACCACCGTGCAATCTTCCGAAGGTCGTTGCTTCTGCGCACTAGGAAAACAGAAAAAGCGACTCAGCGAGTTTAGACTAGTTTTTCCATAAGGCTTCTGCAAACACACACGTTTTCATTTATGCATTATTACATCGTTTTCTTTCTATGAAATTTATTTTCTTTTCTAAAAACCAATCGTATCGGACTATGAGTCTCTAGTTTGCTTCGGTTCTTATGTACAAACCAATCATACAGGCTTATGAGTCTTGAAGTTGCTCTGTATCTACATGGTTAGCTTGCGGATCAAGCTACTAAGACATTAATATCAGAGAAATCGTAACTCAAATACTTAACTAAAAGGGTAAAAAAATCGGACGCCCCTACTAAATGTTGCGATAGTTATTTGAAATTGTTACATTAGTTATGTTACGATATTTCAACAGTACTTTCTAAATATTTCGTCTGATTTTTTTCATTTTCTCATCAGATTCGCGGACCCGAATTTTTCATTCAATTCAGTTAATTCACAAGTGTTGATATTGCAATAGTGTATTTTCAATGTTTCATCAGTTGTTCGTTGATGTTTTGATAGTTATTTTCTCATGTTTCACGCACCGTCTGATGCGTCAGGTCTAGATTTTTTCCCCAAATCGCGAACCGAAATTTTTCATTCAATTCAGTTAATTAACACATGTCGATGTTGCAATAATGTTGTTGAGCACCTAAGTGGGCAGAGCCAGATTGGCCAGTGCCGCCGGACAGTCCGGTGGCGTGTACCGGACTGTCCGGCATCACCGGACTGTCCGGTGAGCCGTACCGGACTATCCGGTATGGTCAAGTCTGAGAGGAATCCTAGGATTAGGCGAGATCTCGTAGAATTCGACTTGTACAAGAGTCAAGACCACCCTCTCCTATAAATATAAAGGGGCCAGGCCGATTGACGCATCCACAATCGAATCAATCTACTATTTTACCTACTTTTATGCATATCTTTATTCCCAAACCTTAATTATCTTCTCCAATCCTAATTTTCACCTCTCTTCAACTCTACGCCGACTTGAGGAGCTCTAGGTGGCCTGCCGACGTTAGAGCAACCCCCAGCACTGATCTTCCCTGGCGGGGTCCCTCCTGGGTGGATTGGTCTAGGTCACATCGTTGGTGATTGGCGCTAAAACTTGTCAACACACTTTTTGGCGACTCCGCTGGGGACTCCAGAGGTAAATTCGAAGCTAGCAACCATGGTTGAGCTTGCGGATGCATCTAAAGTCACACAAGGCAACATCATAAGGCCGGCTTTTGAGAATTTACCGGCTGATGAGCAAAAGCACTTCGACGACATAATGAAGGAAGCAACGAAGAGCATGATGAAGAGGTTCCTAGAGGCATTCATAATGGATTACCACCAGAAAGTGACGAAGGAGAAGGAAGTCACCCTCGACACCCTTTTGCCGTCAATCTCTTCATCAAACACTGATGTAAGTAACCCAAAAACCCTTCAAGTATTTGAATCTATGAAAAGTTACGTTGATCGAGGTCATAACCAGTTAGCCAACCAAGTAGATGCATTGAGAAATTCTATAGATGGATTGGTTAAGGCTCAAGGAAAATCCGTTGCTCCCACGTTCCCCTCACACGAACAAAGCGTAGAATCGATTGCACCAAGCTCATCGGCACTTAATGGGTCTCAGCAGATCTAGCTGATGTATGGTATGCCCATAAATTTCTATCCAGGGCAACCGAAACTGCCGCCTTCATTGTTGGACAAACCGGCTCAACCGGTTGTGTCCACCGGATAGTCCGGTCCTTCCATCGGACAGTCCGGTGCATCACCGGACAATCCGATGATTCCCACCGGACTATCTAGTGTGCCCAGTACAGGGGTTGTCATGGCCCCACCGTGCACAACAATTCCCCAAACTTTGGTAAATCTTAACCGGAGGATTGTTTTGAATACGGCAAGAGTAGAATACTTCACACCGCCGCCGAAATTAAAGGGATTTGTGCCACCTTTTACTACGGTCTATTATGGTACGAGATCGGTTCCACCGGTTGGTTCAGGTGTGCCTAGAGGTCCCATCCCTAACTACACTTATGACCAGATTTGGTCTGCACAGAATCCTATGGGTTCTAGATCTTACGGCCAAAAATCCGGTGCTTCCACATCGGAGGTTAAGGAGGAAATATGGCAAGAATTAGTGGCCATTCTTAAGAAAAAGACAGGGATTGATGTATTGGCTTCTGCTAGCTCCTATTAGAAACCCTATGACTATAAATTCGATGCTCACGCCTTTCCTCGGGGGTTTAGAATACCAGATTTTGTGAAATTCTTCGGTAATGACAATAAGAGTACTAGAGAGCATATTAGTCAATTTCTAGCACAATTAGGAGATCTGGCCGAACGGGAAGCTTTCCGAATTCAGCTGTTTTCTTTATCTCTTACAGAAAATGCTTTTGCTTGGTATTCTTCCTTGCCTCTCAATTCAATTGGTACTTAGGATGAAATGGAGGCAAAGTTTCATGATCACTTTTTCTCGGAGGGGTATGAGCTAGAGTTGGCTGATCTATCTAAGGTTCGGCAAGGTCATGAAGAATTGGTTCACGATTACCTTAAGAGGTTTAGGGACACTAGAAACCGATGCTTCCAATTGACTGCCTTTGATAGGGAATTGGTTGGGTTAGGTCTCGAGGGATTGAGGCTGTATTTTAAGGAAAAGCTAGCTGGCACGCGATTTTATTCTCTATCTTTATTGCATCAGCAAGCTTTGGCTGTAGAAAGCCGAAGCAAAGATAGTCAAAAGGCTACGCGTCATATTTGTAGAGTATGATT
Organism: Paspalum vaginatum; assembly: GCA_030272315.1. Classification (NCBI taxonomy): domain Eukaryota; kingdom Viridiplantae; phylum Streptophyta; class Magnoliopsida; order Poales; family Poaceae; genus Paspalum; species Paspalum vaginatum. The sequence continues at coordinate 45,484,973 of CM059013.1, read as the reverse complement.
CAGCTAGTTCCAATGATGATTCTAAGAAAATTTACGCAGCTCAGTTTGCTTGGTCTAATAAGAACAAGCCTATTACTTGTCATTCTTTGAGACCGATTAATAAGAATAGGCAAAGAGAAGTTAAGTTTACTTTTGATGTTGCTCAATGTGATAAGATATTTGATAAGCTTCTCAAAAGTGGAAATATTACATTGTCACATAATATTCCTTCTGCTGATGAGTTAAATAAGAAAGAGTATTGTAAATGGCACAATTCTTTTTCTCATGCGACTAATGATTGTAATGTTTTTCATCGACAGATACAATCAGCCGCAAATGAAGGCCGTTTGAGTTTTCCAGAGATGCAAATCGATAAGCAGACATTCCCAATGAACACTCTGGATTTGAGCAGTAAGAAAGTCTTATTCGACCAGAGGCGGCCGATGCAAGCAAAGGCAAAGCCATGGTTATCGGCTCTTTGAGGCTAATCGATGAGAATACTAAAGTTCTGGCTAGGGAGGTGATCAAGCAGAAAACTGCAGATGGAAAGGATACACTGAAAATCACCTGCAGGTTTTTGGGCGTTGGGGGCAGCAGAACCAGCAGAGGGCTCCCAGGACAGCGCCACCGGATAGTCCGGCGCCAGCCACCGGACAGTCTGACGTACCGACAGTCCGGTGATGCCCAACGGATAGTTCGGCACCCGCCAGCAGCGCCCGAAGACTTTCAAGCCGAAGTAGCCAAAGATGGAAACTTGGAAGAAGCATCAGGCAAGGACCTCCCTTAAGCCATATTGATCTAGTCCTACATTTGATCAATTGCTTTCAAAATATGTGAAGAAGGCCGCTTCTACAAATCGGCCATACAAGCGACCAAGGTCACCACCGCAAGATATGAAGTGTATGCCAAACAAGAAGCCAATGGAAATGGCTCAGAACGCGGCTCAGCTAGTACCATCAGCACCTGTGGTCCTGCCAATGATGTGGGGTCCTCCGCAGGAATTTCAGCAAAATCCAGCCTAGAGTAATATAACCATGTGTCCGCCTTATGCTTATAATCATTATTGCTATTAGGGGTGGGGGGCATCACAAGGTTCTGTTTTTGACAGATTGGCTCCTTCTGCACATGACCGATTGAATGTTCCTCAATCTGGTCCATGGGTGCAAAATCAGCAACAATACTAGAATTATTGGCCTCCGATGCCGACAAATCTGGCAGGGAGGCATGAGGGGCAGCCTCCAAGATTTGTAATACCCCGTACTCAAAATACTCAAAATTTTCAACCTAGACCGGTTCAACCAGCAAGAACACCAGTTCAACCAGCAGCATCACCGGCTCAATCAGCACCTCAAGTGATAACAGGTGTTGTTAATGTTGGTACTAACAATGTGGTATTCAATAACAATCACAAGATGCCAATGGTTTTTGGGAAATTGGCTAATACTATGCCGAAGGAAGCTTCACCTAAAGTTGCTTCAGCTAATGATCGTAAAGCAAGTTCCGGTAGGGTTGTCAACAAGCCGCCATCAGATCCAAAGTATTCTATACCCCAATGGTGCCCATCGGGTCTAACCCATTCTCAAAAGAGGACTTTGCAGCGCTTGCGAGCTAAAAAGAAAAGGGAAAAGGAGGCTGAGGCAATCTTCAACATGGCACATCCTATGTTCCCTCAGAAGCAATGGAAGCTGAAAGCCGCTGAGGATCCCACTCAGATGGCTGGACAGAGCCAGTCCCAGTCACCGGACTGTCCAACGGTATCCAGCGGACTGTCTGGTGCACTGGATTGTCCGGCGCCGCCCATCGGACAGTCCGGTGGCCAGGAGGCAGCAACAACAGGAGCCACAACAACAGCATCGGCGATCACAGAGGGTCCTGCACCTGTTGTTGTTCCGGAAGAGGAGGTTCAAGAGGAGGAGATGGTGGATTATGAAGCTTCTCCCGAATATCTTGTGATGCCCCCGGCATCTCAAAAACTTTGACACACTATTAGATTAATGATAATCGTGGTTTTGGACTTAATCAAGTTTTGAGAAGAACGATAACTAGGTCAATAAACCACTAAGTCAAAATTTTCAAATTTAATATGCAAAACCTCGTGTTGATTGGTTGAGTAATTAAAAATTTATACGTTTTCATACAAGACATCAAATACAAAAGTTTTAGTTCAAGGTGTTTCCTTTAAATTTACTATTTTGACCTTCTTAAAAATCAGATGTTAAAGGGCCCAAAAGTTCGAACCAAACCAATACAGACTCTACTGGGGGAAATTCTGCTAAGTCTAGGGGTTTCACTTTTCCCAAATTTCATTCTGAAATTACTTTCAGTTTCATTATACAACCCAAAAATCTTCCTTTCTAAGAAATGAAATTAAACTTGTTACATTCCCAATGCATCTTCACTCAAAATGATTGGACTTTAGTTGGTACTTCAAAAATCAAAAACAAGAAAGACTCCACATGAAGTAAACTTGTTGTTTTACCAAATCTTTGGATATGTTTGGCCTTATATTTCAAAATTTGATGTGAATTGGAAGAAACTTCATATACCAAACTTGTAAACAATTTCATGCTTAACAACTTTGGCAATTGGAGTTTTGAATGCATTAAGGTTTGCATAGTGTTTTGGGCCCTTTTCTGTCAGCACATGAAATCTACCCAAATTTGACATGCTTAGTAAATTCAAATTTTCTTTGATCGACAGCCATAATCATGCAAAACTCTATATAAGAAAGTTGTAGTTCATGAAATTCTGAACAACTTTTGTATAAAACTCCTTGTATGAAAATCAATCTAAAATAGACTTCTGGAATTTCTAAATTGAGGGGTAGAGTTGGTCAAACTGGGTCACAGCTTTTGAATTCAAATTCCTCCTAAAATTTGAATACAACATGGTGTCACAAGTTAAAACAAAGTTGTAGAGAACACAATTTGGAACATTTCTTGTATTTTTAGCTCTCCCCAATTCAGCCTCGAAATTGGTGAAAAATGAGAATTTTAAATGTGTCTCTATCTGGTCAAACAGCCCTTTTTCTATTTCTCTACTTTTCCTTTTCCTTTGTCTCTATGACATGTGGGCCCCACTCGTCGGAATCGGACCAAGGGAGGATGTCGACATCCTTGCGTGGGTCCCACTGCTACACCCCTTCGTGCACCCGGTCCGAGGACTACTCCCCCACCGGCCCCACCTGTCAGCGTCTTCAGGTCCATAGACCCATTTCACCGATCCCCTCTCCCCCTTCTTCCCCGCTCCAGCATGCCCACGCGGCGGGCAGGAGCTGCCCGCTCCCTGCCATGGCGGGCGGCTTGGCCATAAGACCGAGCCGGTCAAGCCTGCGCCCCGCGCCCTCTCCTCCGGAGCTCACTCGCGTCGGCCCTCGCTCACCTCCTCGCTCCACTGCCCCCTCGCTCAGCCCCTCCCCCTTGCGTGGAACAGAGGCACCGCCGCCATGGAAGCAAACTCCTAGATCTCGCGTCCTGGCCCCTTGGCCCGCCTCCGCTCCCACTGACGGGCACGTAGAACTCGCCTCGATGCCCTCCAGCCATTCCCCTCGTCCTTCAAGGCCCCCGCGATCCCCGTCCTCGTATCCGCTGAGCGCCGCAACGTCGCCACCGCGCCGAGCCGACCTCGCCGTCGAGGGCTTCATATACCACATGGACCTGCCAAGGGCCTGCCAGGAAGATTGTATACACTCACTGCATAGTGATTGAAATAGGGCGAAAAATTGAGAAAAGAGCAGGGGGTTTTGTGTAAAAGGTTGGGCCCTTCTTCTACCTCAGGCAGGGGCACGGGGCGCATACAGGGAGGAGCTTCGCGCGCGGCTGCCCGGCGGCTTGGGGGCCCGACTTGGAGCTGAGATGGTGCGGGCTCGTGTTCCCGGTGAAGGGTTCCCTTCCCCCGAGACAGCATCGCGAGAGGAGTCCGGAGCGGGCGGGGAACGCCGGTGAACTGGGCGGCGGTGGAGGGCGATGGACGGCGCCCGATCGGATGGAGGAGTGGGGGCGCGGCGCCCCAAGGCAGCGCGCGAGCTGCGCGGTGGCATGGCTAGTCCGGCCCAGGCGATTGGAGGCGCGGGTGTGGTTGAAATTCTCTAGAAATTAGGAGAAAAATCATAAAAATACAAAACTTATTTTGATGGATTGCATATGAATAGATCTATGGAGTGGAGTAGGCCTTGCTGAGTGAAATGACTGTTTTGCCCTTGCTTTTGTGCATGTATTGTTTTCATAGATAATTAGCAAAAGAGAACTAAATGGTCTCTAAAATTTATGAAACTTGGACTGAGTACTATTTATATCAAGTATTACCACATATATTTTTGGTAGCCCTAGAAAATGACAGATCTACCCCTAGGGTCCACTTTTAGATAATTATTGAATAATAAAATGCATGCTTTATGAATTGTGCTCAAATACGTCTCTAGTAGATATGTTGAACTCATTTAGTCTAGTATAGACCAGAAATAAAGTTTCATGCGCATTAGTTGCTGTTTGCTGAGTGATTTGAAAATAATTAAGGCTATGCAATTGAACATAATGAAATAGTGAAGTAGGGTTTAATAGGCTCCAAAAATCTCACCATGCTTCTTACCACCATATTAGTGTGTATACATGCTTATGTGACTCTAACATAAATTTGTGGCTTGTGTTAAATGCAAAGTCTAACATTGCCAATTAGATAAGTCTCAGAAGTAAAGAAAATAAAAGGGGAAGGTTAATGTGCTTAGTTAGGCTCGTGATTTGTCCTCTGTACTATACTCGACGTAGTGGAAATGCTATAACACAACAAAACATACACTTCTGCTTAAATCTACATGGGTGGTCAAACAATAAAGTGCCTAACATAAGTTTGCCCTAAGCACAAAAGTAATTCCTATTTAAATAGTTTATCAATCATCTTTCTGTCTGTCCATAAAATGATTGTCCAAATGTGTGCTTGATATTCATGCATCCTATTCGCTGCATCATGCATGTCATTCATATAGTGACGTTTAATGCAGATACGTGATCAGGAAGCAAGTGCGTGGGACTACTTTGAGCAACGGTGTCCAAAAGATCAACTAAGCCCCAAACATGACCTAGAGAGTCCATCAATCGTGTTTGGAAGAAGGAGCAGTCCAAGTGATCAAGGGGTTGCCTGGGGAAATGCCCCACAACCCAGCAAACTAACCTAGTTTAGTTTGTTGGTTTTGATAAGAATAAGCAAAGGTAGGCAGGACCATGAATTTCTCAAGTAATATTATCTTGATTGATGATTACGCATACGCATTAGGAGTTCATTGAAAACCCTTGCATTAGACTCCGTGGCCGCCCTGGCTCTAGTACCTATACCTAGAGTTCGTAGGATGAGTTGCCTAGAATTGCTAGGTGCGAGTAGACACGAGTGAAAGGAGTCACTCGTCGCGTAGGTGATTTCAAAGGTTACAAAATTTTTATTATTGAGAAAGTAATATTATGCTCATGATTTAAATGGAGACCGGGCGGAGATTTTATTTAGTATTTACTTTCATGATGTCGCACTTTGGACTCCGTCCGAGTCGTGTAAGGCCCGTTCGCTGTTCGTCTGCTGATCGGCATAACATTGCTGGATTGCTTAACCGGGATATGGGACCGGTGAAGTCTTACCTGGGTTTGTCCGGAGTTTTCGAGGTGCCGCCCATCCACTTGCTGGAGGCCGATGGGCCCGAGAGTGCTTGTACTCGAGGGAGGGCTGACCCAGTGAGCTGTGGTAACGCTCCTGAGGGGGCACAACCTGAGGGTTAGGTGAGGGCGCTTTGAATCTTGGGACAAGACAGGTGGAGATGGAGACTATGGGCCCGATTGGTTTCCTTCCCACCGGAGCTTGGCTCGCATCACACAACCAGGCCCCTGCCGGCCATGTTCTGCGCATGCAAGTAGCCTGTGTTTGTTTGCTTGGTTGGCGCTGACCTGGCAGGTGGAGAAGGCGTTTGGTTTGAGAAAAAATAGAAGCACTGTCCTCTTGTCACCTCACGTTCAGCTCAGTTGTACTGTCCACTCGCATCCCGCCGGCCAGGCTCCACGGAAACGAGATTTTTTCTCGTATCCCGCCGGCCATGCTGAAGGGTGCCTCGTGCACCGGGAGGGCCAGGCCCAAGAGGCTATCTAGGGAACCAAACACTGATCTGTTGCATCCCACGGGCCTGGTTGAGCAATATACAGGCAACCAATCAGGCCCTATATGTGGGAACGCGATGGCCAGTAAACATGTACCCCTGGCATGATAGGTATTCCCAAAAATTAAAATCGATTTAAATCGCTGATGCCCACCAGGTGTGGGAATGCCAATATCACTGTCGGGCAACGTAGTAACTAATTAAATATATTATATCTATTAGTCATGTTTTCAAATACTACATGCTTGTATTACTGTGTTGTTTACATTTCTGCGAGTTATTATTATGGAGTTATACGCAAATGATGAAACTTATTACTCTATGTTAATATACCACTGTTTAAAATCAATGGCTAAGGATCCATATGCTAGTAAGCAATCTTTGTGTCAGCCGTAAACCAATCCATTAATTCCTACTGAGTAATTAATACTCAGGATTTGCCCCCAGATTTTGAGAACACGTACCGATGATATCTGGACAAGTGCTTGGAGGAGGGTAGTACCGGTGGGCTCGGTGCTGCTCGCCTCGATCATTGTTGCATGAAGACTACTAAAGTATTATGTTTCTGCTGTGAGATGCTTTCGAATTCGCTTCCGCTATTTGATTCAAACTTGCGTTTCGTATGGCATTATGTTGGAACTTGTATTTTATTTTGAACTGGTTTGTAAAGTAAATCTACTTATACTCCATTTCAACTGTCCGTGATGATGTAACTGTTGTGGCTCCATCGTGGGCTGGATGTGTATGATGTCGGTTCCTCTGGGAAAAGGTAATATCGGGAGCCGAATGACTCTCGACGGACGAACGGGTTTAATTTGGTCTAAGTACACTGTGAGCCAGAGGTGGCAGGTGTGCTTAGCTCGGATTAAATCGGCAGTTCCGCCACACATCTAGGTATGAACATCAATATGATTACTTTTTGACCGATTATAATATTATCGGTGAAGATGAAGAGGTGATGGCTCAATTCAACTTTGGGCCAAAAGATGCTATTTTCACGAAACCGAAAGAATCGGTTAATCACCTGAAGCCTCTCTTTGTTCGTGGTCATATTGATGGGGCGCCCGTATCTCGAATGTGGGTTGATGGTGGTGCGGTTGTTAATTTAATGCCGTATGAACTATACAAAAAGCTTGGGAAATCATATTCTGATTTAGTCAAGACTAACATGACACTCAGTGGTGTGGGGGGCAAAAACCCCATTGAGACCAAAGGAGTAGCTTCCGTGGAACTTACCATTGGGAGTAAGACGATTGCCGCTACTTTCTTGGTCGCTGATGTGGAAGGTAACTTCAGTTTAATTCTTGGAAGAGATTAGATTCATGCTAATCAATGCGTACCTTCTACTTTGCATCAATTTCTAATCCAATGGGTCAACGACGAGATTGAGGTGGTATATGTTGATCCATCGGCTTGCGTTGGTATATGTAGATCCAATCAGCTAAATCATATTGTGTAAATCCAATGTATACATCAGCAGGAACTAAATGTCAGAAGAGGAACAACACGATAAAGTCCAGGCAGGAGGAAGTCCCTGCACTAGCGCCGGACAGTCCGCTAACTGTGACCGGATTATCCGGTGAAACACCGAACAGTCTGGTAGACTCCACCGGACAGTCCGGTGATAACCAAGTTTCTGGTTGTCAATTTTCTGTTAATTCTAATTCTTTTGTAATAAAGGAGTTTAGAGATTTAGATAAGTTAGGACAAGGGTTTACATCAGCTGATCCTCTGGAAGAAGTAGACATATGCGATGGATCTGTTCCGCGGTCGACCTTTGTAAACAAAACCTTGAAATCCGATTCTAGGAATAAATTGATCGGATTGTTAAAAGAATATTATTATTGTTTTGCTTAGAGTTATACTGAAATGTGTGGATTAAGCCGTGACATAGTTGAGCATCGGTTGCCAAGCCTGGTTTTCGGCCTTTCAAGCAAAGACCATGGCATTTCAGTTCTGACATTTATCCTCGCATTAAAGATGAGATTCACCGGCTTTTAGAAGCCAACTTTATTAGGCCTTGCTGGTATGCAGATTGGGTCTCTAACATTGTGCTGGCAGAGAAGAAAGATTCCAACAAGCTTCAAGTGTGCATCGATTTCCGCAATCTGAACAAGGCTACACCCAAAGATGAGTATCATATGCCTACCGCCTCTCTCTCTCCTACATGGGCAACGAACTGGTTCCTCCTGCCATTGGCGCGGTGCTGCACGAGGATAGGAACCGATGGGGAGGAGGACGCGGCGCCGACGGCAGATCCAGGGGCCAGTGGGGAGAAGATGGCCGCCGTGGCGGGGATCTGGTCGCCGGGGGAGGAGGCGGCGACCGGGGGAGGAAGAGGCGCGCCCTCGCCCGAGCTTGGGCCTGCGCTCCGTGTCCAGCGCATCGGAGTAGGAGAGCCGGCGGCGTTGGGAGAGGAGAGCCAACGGCACGGGTGGAGAAGGCTGGCGCGGGCGGATCTGGCCCGGGGAGGCCCGGATCCGGGCGACGGTGCAGCGGAGGTGCCACCGGATCGAGGGAGAAAGAGGGTTGTGGCGGCACGGGAGGAGGAGGCTGCCATGGTCGGCCGCGGAGGAGGAGCTTGACGCGGCGGAGAGTGATCCGTCGCTGGGCATGGATTACGAGAAGCCGGAGGAGGCGAGCCGACGTAGAGGCAAGGATGGCGAGTGAGGTGGAGCAGCGAGGATGGGGAGGCGGGCCGGCGGCGAGGCGGCTGGCCGTGGGGGCGTGGAGGACGGGTCCGGCGAGGAGGCGTGGAGGACAGGCCAGCGAGGAGCGCCACGGGGGAGGCAGAGAGCGGCGAGAGACGGAGAGAGAGAGGGGCTGGGCGAGCGGGAGTGCGGGAAGAAGGGGACGGGCGGCGGCTGCGAGGGAGTAGAAGGGGAAAGGAGGTGGGTGGTGAGCCCTGCAGTGGGTGGGTTTGGTATATTGATAAAAAATGTGGTACTTAGTATAGAGTAGAGACATAGAGTAAACACGAGTGCAGAAAATTATAGAATAGAGTAGAGAATATTACTGAGTAGGATGAAATATTTCTTTTAGAGTTAAAGATACAGGATTGGACGAGTGCAGCTAGCCTCCGATGGACGAACCACATTTTCCCGTCGCTAAGAAAGAAAAGGAAACCGAACCCTTGCCAGCCAGCACCATGGCTGCCCTGCCATGGCACTGCGCTCTCTCGTCGTCACGGTGCCTGGCGCTCGCGCCATCGCCACCGCCCCCATCAAGACCGTACCTGGCGCAAGCCCAAGGTTGGTTCAATTCCCGGCCGGCCACGATATCGATTTGTACATCTTGGTACACATGTGCCATCTTATTATTTGCCATCCTGCATAAATAGTCTCGCCGACTACACTATTTGATGTGGACGATACATGTGTCTGCGGTAGCAATGTCACCTTTTCTTTTAATATATGTTTTCCGCTTAATTAGACGACCTTCTTTTGGTGTGTGGGCACATTGCAGAGATTATGCATGCATGGCTCCATTGGTTAATCGTCCCTGCCCTATCATCCAAAGTGTTTTGTGCTTCATTGGTTGATCCCTTGTGTTCTTTTCCAAACCGCACAGGTCGAGTCGATCAGTACTTTTGCACGCAATACCTTGTTGGCTTGTTGCACTGCATTAATTATTTTCCTTGTGTTCGACCATTGTCTCCTCAGACTGAAACAACATCTTATTTTTATGTTAATGTTGATTGCGCAGAGGGTTCCATGGACGACCAATACTGCTGCAAAAACTGGAGATGCCTCCAGCTATCCTCATGCCATGAAGCGAGTGATGGAACAAGAGTTCAAGTACAGCCCTATTTCCTTTTTGCACTCTGAGTATGTTGTTTGGCCCCTCTCAACTGTGCTAACATGTATATGCATCAGTGGCTTATCCTCTTGCTCTTTTTCGATCTTCTTCTAAATTAAAGGCCGGGTGGATCTTCCGCGGGACTTTAATAATGCTGGCCAACTGTGCTGCTTGCACTACATGCTAATAAACCGTAACTAGCTAGTTTTCTTGCCAACAACGAGTGGATTCAACGAGGGGAGCAGCAGAACTCGTATCCACTTTGATGTCTAATATAATTATGGGTGTGTCTCCAGGTGATTGATTTTTTACGTACCGCCCTCGCCACCATCCCTCCCCAACAGCTTTCTTCCCCCGCTCGACCGGCGGCGCCCTCGCCTCCGGTCTAAGCAGTCGTCTCGCCCACCACCTCTGCCGGCCAGCCGGCCCGCCCGCCCCACCCAAGGCCCTCCGTCTAAGGCCGGAGGCGGAGGAGACCTCCTTAGCGCCCCACCCCAAACCTTGAATCCTAACCCTAACACCGGCGAGGAAGCGATGTCGGTGGCGGCGGCGCTCTTCCTCGGTGACAACAACAACGGCGCGGCACGGCGGAGCTTCTTCCCTGGTGAGCTCTCTCCCCCGTCTTGCCCCTTCTTCACCCGGTGACCGATGGTTTTGCTAAAAAATCTGTCGATTGCATTTTGTAAATCTCTATATATAATTATTATGGCTTGTGCTATGTAAAACACAACTCTTAGCTACAGTGTACTCCCTAAAACGCGCACTATCCCAGTTTGATGGCTAATTAATGGTATGTGTGCTATGTAAAAACAACTCTATCAATGGTGGTGTACACTCACAAGATTATTATGCTGCTATATATCCTAAAGCTCCCCTTGCTTATTTGCCGCCCCGTGCACCCCCAAAGGCTAGACCCAGCACCCGTCCTCCATCAGCGGTTTTCACCGGATCGGGGTGGCGACCATTTGACCAGCGAGCGACATTATTTATTAATGGCTCCACGGCCCAGTGGGCTGGCAGAGACAGACACACACATCGCCCTGGCTTGCTGTATCTAAACTAATAAGCAATTGCTTGTTTTGGTTGTGGAAGGAATTACTGATGCTGAAACAATGGAGGTAATTGCTTATCGTGAGGGGCTTCCTCTAGCTTCGGATCTAGCTCAGCAGCAAGCGAAGATGGCATCAGATTTCAGCAATATTATACAGAGCATCAGAAGGGAATGGTTAGGGAGGTATGGTCATATTATTCAGGAAGTCCAAGCCCAGCAGGAAAGTTCCAATCAGTGGATTTTGTGCATGAGGGTAGAAGGTCAAATGTCGACACACATCGTTTGGCTAAGCAAGCTCGGTTTATGTTTCTTCTGGTAGGCATGTGTGGTTTGTTTCACCACCCCCAAGTGTCTCCAATTCCATTACTCTTGTTGAATAATAAAGGGTGTGGGTAACTCTCCAAAATTAATGGGATGGGCCTGATGATCAAGATGTGAAGAAGTGTTTTTCCTGAGCAAGGGAATGATAGGAAACCAGTGGGAATCTTCCGGTCCACCTAGCTAGACCGGATCATCCATCCACCCATCTCTCTTGGTTGTTATTGTATACTGTTTTTGGCCTAATTTGATCCAACAAATCTAACCTTTTTTTCTCTACTTCATCTCCTCCGGTTTCTTTCTTAGCATGTTGTTTCTTCATTGTTTTGCGTAAGTTATTGTTTTCCCTTTTTACTTTACTTTAATTAAGTTATCTTTAATTCATTTATTTTTTATTAGAGTTGAACATTCTTAGCATCTGAGTAATGGTATTTTCGACATGACAGACTGAAATAAACGAACGAGAGATGCAGTGCCCACATTGCACGGATTGGAGCATCCGCTCCTTTTCAAAAGCAAGTGTAGATTTTTTTTTTAGTTTCACTTGGTGCCGAGTAAACTTTTATCTAGCTATGTTTCTTTATTTTTCATGCAATTATGCAATTCACTAAACAGTTGTAAACAAATGAAAATATGCATTTTTGTTGTTTTTTACTATGACAAAGTTTCATTTGAGCAACCCTTGAAGATGAGTTAAGATCCAGATTTTTCAGACAAACTAATGTCATCTCTTCATTTGCCTTTGTAATGTTTGACTTCTATTTTATCTACTTTGTGTTTCGTCCTTTCCAAAACACAAGTTGTTGTTGTTTTCAGTGCCCAACATTTGACCGTTCGTCTTATTAAAAAAAGTTTTATAAACACTATTTATTTTTATGATTCTGTTTGTCATAGTAAGTATTTTAAACATAGCTTGCATTTTTAATATTTGTATTATATTTTTGAATAAGAAGAACAATTAAACGTTGAGCACTAAAAAACGACTAGTATTAAAACGGAATTTTAAAAAGATTTATTTGTTCCTTTTATTTTGGTTTTTATTTTTAAAATATGTTTGTTTCTTTACTTGCATTTACCAATCATATGAATATATTATTTCAAATCATAACATTTACATATAAAGCTAGAATATTCTGATTGCGAAGATATAATCATTTATTCATATGATATGATAATATATTTTGAATCTGGAGCATTTTCATGTGAAGATAAAACGTTCTTTATATAAAGATAGAATGTTCTACTAGTGAAGGTAGAATATTTTTTTCATGAATATATGAATATATAATACAATTCTTCTAAACTTAGTATGTTTTTATTGTACCGAGTGGAGCTACAATATCTTATATTACATATAAATAAGGTACGATGTTCTTCAAAAAATACGACATTCTTTTAACATTTTTCATACGGTTCATGATAGGCCATATAACGGAGGGAAGGGCACGTGTTTGTTCGTGCACTAGTTAAACAGCAAACACAGTGATTATAAAAAAAACCCACAAACACAGCTAGGCATTGTACGTACGTGCTTTGGGCGCCGAAAATTGAAGTGGGCCGACCTCGCGTTCTTTTGTCGGTCTGGCTGAAACTCTCGAATAAACGAGCACAAAGTAGAACCCGGAGACGGAGGGTGGTGGACGACCGTTTCTGGTGCACACAGGCGGCTGCGAAGAGCCCCGGAAAGCCAGGCCAGGAACAGAGCATGCATGGCACGTGACAGTGAGTCAGATCTGGACACTGTCAATCAGCATTACAAAGCATGATGCCTATGGTCAATTGACCAACGAGCTAATTCAGCGCCCAGACGTCCCATGGTGCAGTTTCCATCGCACGCCGGATGAAACGTAAAAAATTAACTGTTGAACCATTAAGAAAATACTGATAAAATATTAAAAATTGTACTATTGTAATATCGATATTTGGGAAAAAAATCTGGACGCGATGCGTCAGGCGGTGCGTGAAACATGAGAAAATAACTACTGAAACATCACCGGACAACTGATGAAACATTGAAAATACACTGTTGCAACATCGGCATGCGTCAATTAACTGAATTGAATGAAAAATTCGGATCCGCGATTTGGGGAAAAAATCTGGACGCGACGCGTCGGACGTGCATGAAACATGAAAAAATAACTACCGAAACATTAACGAACCACTGATGAAACATTGAAAATACACTATTGCAACATCAATATGTGTGAATTAACTGAATTGAATGAAAAATTCGGATCCGCGAATCTTATGAGAAAATTAAAAAAATCAGACGAAACATTTAGAAAGTACTGTTAAAACATCGTAACATAACTAATACAACAATCTCGAAGAACTATCGCAGCATTTGGAAAAAAAACGTCCGATTTTTTTCTTTCTATCGGACTCCCGTGCCATAGAATTACTTTTCTTTGTTTCACCTTGCTGTTCTGTTGGTAAGATGCGGATGAACAAGGAAATGGCTGCAAAATCTCGTGGTGCTCTATATCGTCCCAATGACATGTACACCCCCACCCCACTGTATGATCCGTTTTCTTTTTTGAGCTCAACCCCACTGTATAATCGACTGGACGGAAAAAAAAAGAAAGAAACGTATGTTGGGCCCAGTGAAAACTCAACTCTGGGCCGGCCCACGGGCTCAGAGGAGATAGCATCGGAGTCGGGTAGTATACTCGATCCATCCTACAAGAGGGGATCGTCGCCCGACAAGAGAGAAGGCGAAACACATCGAAAGAAGAACCAACCAAACCCTAGCCCTTGGTGCCATGGCGCTGCGCTCTCTCGCCGTCAAGGTAACGAAGGCCCTCCCGCGTCGGGCGCCTGGCTCTCGCGCCTTCGCTACCGCCCCAAGCCCAAGGTTCGGTCTTTCCCCCATCTTCCTTTCTCCCCCTCAGGCCTGGCTAGGAATCACCGCGCACGACATAGATTAATTATCTGTGCTCATATGCGACCTGTCGTGATCCGATTGCCAAACAAAAAATTGATCTTCTATTCTTGTAGCCTTCCCTGCATAATATCGACAGCTACAATAATTGTTTGTTTGAATTGGGATCCTTCCTCCCCCTCAGGCGTGGCTAGTAATCACCAGGCTCTATCTTTGTATAAGCATGCGATCTATTGTGATGTGATTGCCGTAGAATAATTTTGATCTCTTATTTGAATGGCCATCTTGCATAAATATTCTCGCCAACCACACTGATTGATGTGTTTGCTCTGTGTCTGTGGTAGAAATGTCGCCCTTTTATTTTATTTTAGCTATTGTTTGGCTTGAACGAACCTTCCTTTGGTGTGTGCGGATTTTTATTCCACTCAATTCCTCCAGGCATTGTGAGATTACGGTTTGCCTAGTTCCTTTGTCAGTCCCTGCGCTACACAAAATCTTATGGGCTCGCTTGTTCGGCTAATACCTTCCCCCATGGCCCATTGCAGATTTAACAACATTTAACCCATCCTGTGATTCTTTTTCCAATCATTGCAGATAGTACCTTCTTGCACTCCATTCCTATTCTTATTTTCAATTATTGAGTTATGTGCAGGATGATCTATGGACCAAAATACGTGGGGAAATTGAAAATCACTCCAAGTATGATTCCATCGAAGATCTGAATCGTGCATTGGGCCCCTGATCGAAAAAGATTTGAGGTACATCCCTATTTTTCATTTTTACACTCTGAATATGCTGTACATCCCATGTTTAACTGTGCCAGCATGCATACATCAATGGCTTATCCTCTTCTCTCTTTCCCCCTGAAGGATCAAGAAGGAGCGGTATGAGAAGCATAAGAGAGTCTACCACACGGTTACTGCGCTGATTAGTGTTGGTGGCTTGGGTTCTGTGGGGTACCTTGCAGCGCATCCTTAATTTTCTTGCTAAGGGCTAGAATCAAGGAAGAGGGCACCTGATCAACTCATATCCACTCTGATGTCTAATTATGGCTTGTGTTATGTTAGAACAACGCTACCTATGGTGTACTCTTATAACTCTTATCCAGTTTGATGTCTAACCATGGCTATATCTATTGTGTACTCATGACTATGCTGCTAATAATCTATCATGAAGCCCCCTTGCTTGTTTGCCCTCCAATGGTTTGAGTGTCGCGCAATTGTACTTTGTGTCTTGCACTTTTGAACATCCAATGCAACGTCTTCATTTCGTTTACTAGATAGACTGCAGTAAGTTTTTGGGTTGGTTGCTGATTTTTGGCCTTCTATGAAACCACCTGTGGCTGTTACGGACCCATTAAAATATCCTTTTGCAGCCTAGGTGAGAATGTATGACCTGCTTGTTGAGCAGCCGTTTTGTTTGTCTGCTGTGGTCTAGAAGGCTCTTATGGTTTTTTATGGTTTCGTTTGAGTTTCATTCTCATTACGTGCTATAACAATATATCTTCGGTGATATAACAGCTAGTTATAAAGAGACAGCAGTTAGTTATAAAGAGAGAGTTTTATACGAGACGAGAGGGTTTTACAAGTGACTCGTCTAAAACCGTTGAACCATGTAAAATTTCGCCTCGTGCCTCTTCTCCCGAACGGCTAACTCGAGGCCGCTGACCCTGCTGTTTCCTCTGGTTTCGTTCCAAGTGCTAGTTGTTTCGTCTCATTTCGTTGCAGCCACTTTGTTGGCAGCTTTTCACAAAAATTGCACCTAATTCATCGACATTGTTGGCGTCTTAACTGTTTCGTTTTGATAGCAAATGAAGGGGGAAAAAGAATAGAACTTTTTTCTTGACAGTTTATCGGTGGGATCTTGTTTTCACTTAACAAGGTCGTAGAAGGCACCATTAGCTATCGGTCCTTGCAACTGAAATGCTCTCTACAATAAAGTGGCGCTGCCCACTAGGAATGACTTTGTTGATACCTCCATGCGAAACACGTAGCATTTTCTGCAGCCTACGCTTTGTTCGTGTTTGTATTGTTTGGGGTGTATTTCAAGCAGTACAAACGGCTTAAAGGAGATAATCCCAAAGCATGCACGCTGTTGGACCATGCGGTAGCTCTTTGAGACTATGGTATTGGCTCGATATACATATAATGATGTAATCATGTTTCTCAGTGTTGGTTCAACTACATAGAGGCTAAGCATGTTCCGTCGGAAGGACAAATTTAACAGCGGTGCTATACTTTTGACCCTACCCTACATAGGTTCCGAGTATATAAATCACCCACATAAGTACGTTACATGTTGTGTCCGTGCGTTGCATCGAAAAAACCTAAATGTGCATGTGTGATATGTTTAGATAAATCCATCAAGAAAAAAAACTCCTTTCATATTTACGGTGGTACCTTTTGTTATAGCATCATAATTTGAGTCTTTGATACATGCCCTTCTCACCACATGCACCAAATCATAAATTCAAACTTGCTGAAATTCGGGTGAGTGTATTGAAGATCAAAAGGTGAACTGGCAAACAATAAATTCTCATTTTTCTAAAGAACGAGTTAAATACATCTTCTTGGGTATTAACAAATTTACTACTAAGGGCTATTGCAGCATGCGAAGGAATTTCCATCAAGATTTACAACATTTGTTGAACATAGAAGGCCATGCATGTTCACCTTTTATGCTCCAAGGAAGGATCCTTGGATTGTTCGATACCCAGTAAGTCCATATTTTCTGCACAAACTCTTGTGTTCATCACAATCAACCTTTAATGAGAAATGAGTTGAAGATAAGTGAAGCCTATGAATTTATCAAACTACAAATCAGTGAACAAGGAAATTAGTTACCATGACCCAAGTTCCAAAAAAATTCTTATCATCCATTGTTAAATTGAAGGACACAGAATATCCAAGAATATTGGGAGATTGGTGAAGGAGAAAACTAATTTAGCTCTTTAAGTGTAAGATTCCATGCCTATACAATGAAGGCAGATTTAGCTTTCTCAAAATTTACACCATGTTTCGTACCTAGGAGAGATCTTGCAGTGAGCGCACCTAAACAAACAAAATTATGCATGCCTAAAGATTTGATGTGAAATTTTGACCTGC
Source organism: Paspalum vaginatum (assembly GCA_030272315.1). NCBI lineage: Eukaryota > Viridiplantae > Streptophyta > Magnoliopsida > Poales > Poaceae > Paspalum > Paspalum vaginatum. Next base: position 45,467,712 of record CM059013.1, on the reverse strand, counting down.
TAATAGGTTCAAGTGCAATCCTATGTACTTCAAGAGTACACTACTGTGAAAGAAAAAAAAAATGAACAGGCTAACAAGCGCTCTGGTACTCTTTTAATTGTAGCATTTTAGATGAAGGGAAAAAAGAGCCATGACATGCACAAATAATTAAGAATCCAGGGGGGTTGGACAAGATGAAACAAATCATTAGTTGGTCTTCTAAAATACCAATATACATTGACATGAACCACATCTTTTTTGAGTCCATAAGTGGAGCTGGGGGAGATTGAAAGGCGGGCATGAAAGCAATGACCTCTCAACATAAATAAAGTAGGTGACAGAAGTCTAATTTTTTAAACCATTTATTTATTTCATTCTCCACATGAGGCTTCAATCCCCTTCTCCTTTTTTTGTTCAGAACAAAAAAGACCACTTCTCATGATCAACTTCACAGAGAAACACACATTAAAAGAATGGCCACCTAATGGTTTGCCTGAATATGTAATCCATCATTCTACAGCTAATGATTTTGGTTTCATCGCCTACAACAGTTCACCTACAACGAATGACAAATGGGTTTGCGTATATGACGTTTGTAAAGAAAATATGTACTGGACGTCTGGATTTCTCTTTGCGGATAAGAACACGAACATTAATATCCAATCAAGCTGCAGTGGCACTGGATAGTGCAAATTTTCAGCACTATAATTAATTTGTGGCCCTACACAAGACAAGCTACACTGTTAATTTATCTAGTACTTGTGGCTGCTGCGTGAAATTGGATTTTGGAGCTAGATTTGGCAGGGAATGGTCTTGAGCTGCCACTGGCTCATAGAGCGAGCCAAAATTCAAACACCACCGGCGGAGCAAAGCAGGGCTACCAACAACAAACAGAGCAGAGAGAATCTGAGAGAGATGCAGCGGCCATTCGATGGAATGCCACAACAGGCACCGGTCGCCACCAGAGGCATGAGGCATCAGTCCAACACTATTAAGAATAAACTGGACACGAGTAATGTGAACTGAATGTGGCGTAGTGATTTACCAAGAATGGTCATCACTGTGCTTGAATTTACTGAAAGTTTAAAGAAAAGTTAAAACCTGAAAGACTCAACCTCCTATAGCGACCTGTGGGACACATGGATTGTTGGATCATCGGGAATTAAATGTGTGGATATCACAATGGAATGGGTGCATACTCTTCGTTGTATATTTGAGATTATCAGGACTGGTACCTGATATATGCATTTCCACAAAGAGTCAGAGACCATGAGACAATCGAATTCAGATATTTGAATGTGCACAAACTGTGAGACAAGACATTGATGAATCAATGCAAGCAATAGTGTATATCAGTAATTTAAGCTGCATTACTCTGCTAATTGTATTGCTTTATCCAACAAAGAATTTAGGTCAACAAAAATGCTCACTGACAAGAGGACTTCCGATGGATACCTGTAATAAGAAAACTAGCAGCGTTTGCCAGTGACAGTGAAAAGATCATCATGCCCCCACGCAGCTCATTTGGCAGGTACCTGCAGTCTGTAACTCAAACTCGGTTGTACTTGCACCAGTAACTTTCATTGTTCTCAATCTTGCTAGTGAAGGCAAAATAAGCCCACGCATGCTGGAAGATGTAGAACAGTATCACCAGTGCTGCAATCTCCTATTGGACGAATAGCACTCCTTTCTTGTTGGACTTTTAAGACACCAATTGTCGACTACATGTTGGATTAGATATGCACGGTTGAATTAGATATGCATGGCGGCGTACCTGGTAATCATAAGCCACAGCATACAAAGCGAGTCCAGCACCGATGTAAGCTATTGTCAAGCTGTCCTCATTACGAAAGGGAGCTGTAGCTCCATAAAACCAAGGAAAACCAGCGCTTCCAAGCATTCTTGACGCCAAGAAACAGGGATAGATTACCGACAATTGAGCGTATCTTCCGTCAGCCTGTGCCAATCAACATATCTATGAGCATGGTAGCACGACTTCAGTCTAGAGTTCCTAAAACACTAATCATACAGAATATAAGGCAGAAGACTAGCAGGAGAAGAACTGAAACTAATACCACTATGGTTGGTGCCCAGAGAAACCAAAAGGCTGAGACAGCAAATGGATGCTTGCTTGAGCTAAGATCAGGATCAGTACTCTTTTGTCTGAAACACATTAGTTGTGGTCAGAAATGGAAATGAAATATGTAAGCACTGAAATACATAATCCCCACTGTTGATAGTGTGGCTGCAAATTGATAGGGAAACAATAATCTATTGTCATCACCACTAAACAGCATATTTGTCATTTCTTGACTTCCAATACGGGACACTTATTCAACAAATGTCATCAGCCAGGAGTCAAACAGCAAATCTTGCTTTACTACATTCTTGCAACGACCACGCAGAAAATTAGGAAAAAATAAAAATAAAAATGAAGACAATGATAACCCCGTCGCCATTGTTCTTCACAGCCTCTCCGCCATTGATCACCTCCTTCTGTCCGCTGCCTCCGCCGCCGTTCTTCTGCTCATCGCCGCCGTCGCCGGTCTTCTCATCGCCCTCCAGGCCCTTCTGTCCACCATTCCCGCCGTTCTCCCCGCCATTCTTCTCATCACCCTCCAGACCCTTCTGTCCACCATTCCCGCCGTTCTCCCTAGGCGAGACCTTCTGTCCCTCACTCTTCTCAGCCCTTGTGATGGCCCAGACGATAAGGATTGCCAAAGCATTGTAGAAGAGTTGCAGAAGCGACTGTTGAAGAAACTCATATCCTCGCTGATGCCTGCAAACAAAACAATTGTTAAAAAAAAACCCAAATATAACCAATGAGGAGCTGTAAGTATTTGACTTACTTCTGCCGCTCAAGGTGCTCTTCCAGCAGTTGAGAGTTAGCTTGGAGCAGTTCTTTGACCTGCTTCTTGATGAACCACTCGCTGAAGAGACAGTGCGAGGCCGGACAAGCGGTATGGCGGTAGCCACCCATCTTTCCGCCGTCGCTGGAGGCATCCCCGTGCTGCAGCGCGAGAGAGCCGCGGCTCCTGCCCCGCTCGATGCCGGCGGTAACTCCTCACCCCGCGAAGGAAGAAGCGATCTTGGCGCGGCGTCTTTCCGGCCGTGAAGCATCCTCCTTTCCCGCCGGCGTGAAGGGCGAAGGTGACGCCCTCTCCCAGCCCCTTGGCGTTGGCTCTCTCTCCATAGATCCGGGCGCCGAGGCCGCGGGTAGCCATGACGTTGTCGCCGTAGAGGCCACCGCCGTCTCCGCCGTGCATCCGTGCGCCGAGCAGCCGGCGCCAGTCGTGTTGCCGTGGAGGAGGGAGCTCAACGTGCTGCTGCGTCCGCCGGCGCTCCCGCGAGTAAAGGAGCACGCTTTCACGTGGTCCGACTCGGTTGTGGATTGCCGCGGCAGAAAGACACCCTCCTTCCCGTCGGTGGTGCGAAGGGCGGAGGGGACGAGGTCGCCGCCCTCTC